>OZ024928.1:14767386-19718481 GCA_964017235.1 Sabellastarte sp. h YS-2021
TCAAATACTCATTCATCTACTTGTGGGAGAGCTTTCACATGGTGAAGTTTCAGACCCATAGCTAATTACTCACCTACTCAAAATGAGTAAATGCGAATTATCTCTAAAAGTATTGCAGATAGCCAATTTTTCTCAAATAACTCATTCACCTACTTTTGGGAGAGCTTTCACTTGGTGAAGTTTCAGACCCATAGATAATTATTCACCTACTCAAAATGAGTAATGTGAATTATCTCTTAATAGTATTGCAGATAGCCAATTTTTCTCAAATAACTCATTCACCTACTTTTGGAAGACCTTTCACACACGAAAATGAAAAATTGTGAATATCTCGGAAAAGCTATTTCTTCTGCTTTAATGCTCGGCGGGAGATACACACCACGGCAGTGGTCTTGACAAAAATTTTTGTCTCCCCAAAAATGGTGGCCATTTTGAATTTTCAAAGTTTTTGCAAAACACAAAAATGCTTATATCTCGAAAACCGTGCTATATGGAGCGAACTCAACAAAAGTTTGGACCTGCTGGGTATCTCTGCAGAGTAGCCATGCCAATTTTCAAAATATTTTTGTCTCGCCAAATATAGCGGACATTTTTAATTTTTTAATTTTTTGCAAAACACAAAAATGCTTATATCTTGAAAACCGTGCTACATAGAGCAGACTGCGCTGACTTTGGTTGCCACAACAGTATAAGGCTAGAAACGAAGCATTTTCTTAATACTTTAGCACTCACCTTTATATCCTTTTCGGGACGCTTTGTTTTTTCTATGCAAAAACATTATCTTTTTTTTTTGCGAGCGATCCTCTAGTTTTATTTAGGTTTTTAGCTCGTTACAGGCCCGGTCTTCGGGATCGGGGCACTGTAAATGGGACTCAGACTGGTATTTCTGGCACTATTCTATACATATTAATTCAAAATCTTAGAAAAAATGACATATCTTCCAGTCTCTCAGCCGGGCGGTTGAATTCAGCATTAAGTCCCACATGGTAAGCTATTGTAGCGTCATAAAATTGTAAATTTTAATTACTTAAATGTAGCTTTTATAAGCTACAAGCTTACCATGTGGGACTTAGAAGAGTCCCACCCTGCCTCCCCGCTGTTTACAGCTGAGGGGTAGGTTTTAGAAAATTTCAACGAGAAAGTAGGGCGAGAGGTCAGAGGTTATCACATGACGACAGCTAGCAGTATATCCGGTGGCTAACAAGAACTGTCTTTTTTTCTAAGACGTTGGCCCTGGGTGTGGCAACCCGAGAACAGCATTAAGTCCCACATGGTAAGCTTGTAGCTTATAAAAGCTACATTTAAGTAATTAAAATTTACAAGTTTCTTAATTTTGTGTTGAAGTACCTTTCAAAATTGTATCAATATAATTCAAAGATTGGCCAATTAGGATTAGTAAGACAAATATTATGATTTTGAAATCTGTACTTTTACTGGTTTCTGCAAATTTACACAGGACCCATTTAATCTCGTAATGTATCATTTACATTTCACAAGAGTTTCTCCAGAAGTTTAGATCCTAACCGTCCAAGTTTGAATTCTTAGCCATTCAAGTATCTGTACAGGTCAATCGGGCTTTTTCCATTTTCAGTGGTACAAGTGTATTTCAGGTTGTTTTATGTATAACCTACAACATCTTGACAATTAAATTTACTCATACATTCTATACAGGAGCTCAGAAGGTGTTATTGCATGCTTTTAATGGCAAGGCATTTGTTGCTTTAGAAGGCGTGAATTTTCTTTTTGTGTCACCAGCATTTATGACTATGATTCTAAATTCCCCATTGCCATGATCTAGAATGAAGGTGTCTACCACTTAGCCAATCAGTTTTGTTGGTGTAGATCTGTTAACTTATAATATTTCTTGCTTTATGCAACTGTTCATTTGGTCCTCTGTCATCATGTTTCTGCTTACATATCCATCAGCCTCTCACAATTGTCAATATATACAGACATCAGACATGCTGTAAGATTTTGGTCAGTCACATTAATAAAGTTATAAGACATTAATCTCTGTTCATACAGGTGCTGAGAAGGTGCTGTTGCATGCTTTTGATGGCAAGGCATCTGTTGCTTTAGAAGGTGTGAAGTGTGGGTATTACTTCTCCATTCCTCCTTCCATTGTCCGTAGTGAACAGAAGAGCAAGTTGGTACAGCAGGTGCCACTGGATCATCTGCTTTTGGAGACAGACAGCCCAGCACTCGGACCTGTTAAGGATGTAAGGAGAAATTTAATTCAATTAACCTTTATAGTACTTAGCACCTGTGTTATCGTCCTGTCAAAGACGAGAGGAAAATGGCATTATCCTGGCCTATAGTATCTTATACGGTCAATGTGTATCACATTCAATCAGGCTTTTATAGAGCTTAGACTTTGTAGTAGCGTTAACATCAGTGACAGATGTAAGAAATTATCTGATGTAATCAGACTTGTATAATATTTCATTTTATACCAATAGATTATAAGACAAATGAAACAAAAATCAATGATTTATCACCATTTCCCAGCAGTAGATGGTCTTTTAAAGTTATTTGTTGACTGGCTAGAGACATTGTGGCGCTATGGCCTGCAACATGTCAGAAAAATATTGTTCTTACAAAGTCCACCAACTTCCCTATTTTCTGCTGTTCTTGCAGCTGTAGTAACTCGTAATTTTTTGGAGCAGTTCTTGAAAGTACCTATTCTAGTAATAGTATTTGTTGGGTCTCTATGTCACTGAGAAATTGTTACCCTGTTGGTAAGGTCATTTTTGTTAATCTTCATTTATTTATTTGGGGTTTTAAATCTCTTTCAATACTGTACAGGTTATATCACAACGGGTAGTTTTGTGGGCAGATCAAACCAGTACATACAGTTGGTCAAGGTTCTGTGCCATAACTGTCAACCATCGGTAAGCAACTACCAACTTTCCCGCATAAGTTCCAGGGTTTGAACTGTCGACCTCAGAGGTGGGAGGCGAGTGTGTTATCACTGCACCACTGTGGTCCCCTTTACTAAACCTCGTCATCTGAATGCATTCTTTAGTGCTTCTTAGCAAGTCTTGTCTTTTGTGGAAACAGTGACATTCACTTAAATGCCAAACTACTCATTCGGTGTTCGGTAGGACCGTAACGGACGCGTATTTTTAACAACATACAAAAATGATGAGAAAATTCAAATAATCTGGGTTTTTAGTCGTACTTTTTCTATTATTACTGCTTGCCATGAAATACCCTCTGTTATTTATCCTTTTTATGTTGTTCTGAATGGTTTTAACTATAAAATAGTTTTGCTAGTTGATATTGCGGGTATTATCGCCCATTACCGGGAGTTACTCTGTGTTGTTAGGTTGTGTTTCACATTTTGAATATTTTGCTAATTGATATTAGGGGCATTACTGTCCTCTACCGGGAGTTACTCAGTCATTTTTGGTTGTGGTTTGTTATTATTGACCGTTAATGTTTTTGCTGTGAATTTTTGCATGTTCATTTTGTCTGTGGTTTGTGATTTCTTATGATGCGGATTGTTAGACTCCTTCTTTGTATTGTTGGCCTCTTTGTACATTGCCATAAGAGTCAAAACAGAATTCAGACTAGGTGTGATGTCGGCCTGCATGGATGTAAATATGATGGACCTACTGCCAAATCCATTTTGTTTATTTATGTCAGGACACATAGAGTCACTTTTTGTGAAAAGGCGTCTTTCAGGCAGCTTGCTCTGGTTCTACTGTCGGGCGATGTCGCTCTAAATCCTGGGCCACTGAAGTTTGGGTTTGCTAACTGCCGGTCCATTAGGAATAAAGGTCCAATTCTCTGTGATGAAATCCAAACTGGAAATTTTGATGTTTTTGGTCTCACCGAGACCCATATTAAAGCTCTTGACACACCCTCATTTCTTAATGAGTTAACGCCTGAAGATTTTTCCCTTGTTCACACCAACAGAGAAAGCAAATGTGGTGGCGGTGTTGGCTTTTTTATTAAATCTGCTCTTGATTTTAAAACCATTCATTCCCCTGAGTTCTCGTCTCATGAAAATCACACTGTCTGTCTCACTCTCGATGGGCGTCGCTTGTTTCTTGGGGTCATTTACCGGCCCCCTGCCTCATCTGTAGTAAAATTTTTTGAAGATTTTCTGTCATATATGGGTTTTTTGTCTTCCTTATCCTCCTCCTTTGTCATTTGTGGTGACTTTAATCTTCATGTCGACATTATGTCTCCAACAGTCTCTGAATTTAAATCAGTGATTGATTCTTGCTGTCTGTCCCAACACATTGATTTTCCAACTCACCTTCATGGTCATTCCTTAGATTTGTTGATGGCTCCATCTGAGTTCTCTGCAATTTCTGATGTGAAAGGTTCAGACTTCATTAGTGATCACAAAATTTTCTCTTGTGTGGTTGACTTTCCATTTTTGGATACACCAATTCAGAAAGTTGTTACCTTCCGTCAGTATCATAAATTGAATATTGATAAATTCAGAAGTGACCTCCTGACTATTCCGTTTGTTAGCTCACCATCTGATGATATAGATTTATTGCATGAACAGTACATGTCTGGTTTGTCTGGCCTTCTAGATATTCATGCACCAGTGAAGACTAAACAGCTCATCAAACCAGCCCCAAGCTGGATAACTGACGAGTATAGAACTGCAAAGTGCATGAGAAGGCAGTATGAACGCGCCTGGAGAAGAGACAAATCCTCTGTAAATCGTTCCCGTCTTCGACGGCAGATAAACAGATGTAACCACATTCTAAATAGAAACAAGGGGTGTTTCTACCGTGATCTAGTTAGTGAAAATTGTGGTGATAGTAAGAGGTTATGGCATGCACTAAATAGAACATTGAGTCGGTCAAATTCTACTGTCCTCCCATCCTTTGAGGATGAAAAGTCTTTAGCAAACAGATTTGGTTCATTTTTCATTGATAAAATTAAAAAGATTCGAGACACCTTTAAATACACCCGATCTCAGGTTCTTCACTCAGACAAGGAGCCGCCGACTTTCAGTTCCTTTCAAGTTGTCACTGATACTGAAGTCCTTAAGTTTATCAAGGAATCTCCTTCAAAAACGTGCTCCCTTGATCCATGCCCCACTCACATTGTGAAACAATGTATTGACATTCTTCTCCCTTCATTGACTAAATTGGTTAACTTGTCCCTCAAAAATGGCATTTTCCCTAATCCTTTCAAACAGGCTATTGTCACACCCCTCCTAAAAAAGTCCACTCTTTCAAAAGAGGACTTGAAGAGCTATCGACCGGTGTCCGGTCTTAGCTTCTTGTCAAAATTGGTTGAGCGAATTGTGGCTGCCCAAATTAGATCTCACATCCTGTTTGTCGTCTAGATTTGGTTTTGCTGGATCGGCACTAAAATGGTTTAGATCCTACCTCCAGGATCGTTTTCAGTCAGTCAAGATTGGTTCCAGTCTTTCGAATTTGTTCAAATTGAAGTTTGGAGTCCCCCAAGGTTCTGTCTTAGGTCCTCTTCTGTTTTCCCTCTACACAACACCTCTTGGTCAAGTCATCAGAAAATATACCGGAGTCCATTACCACTTCTATGCGGACGACACTCAGCTGTTCATTCACTTATCCCCTGATGATAGACTCAAGTCTTTTGACAGTCTTAAATCGTGTTTGAATGATATTCAGGTCTGGATGTCTGAAAACAAAACAGAATTCATAGTCTTCGGTGCCAAAGACAGACACAAATGGCTCAGTGACTCATTTCCTGTCAATATCCTGGGTAATTGCCTCTCTCCCGCAGATGTTGTACGCAATCTGGGTGTTCTGTTTGATGCAAAGTTCTGTTTCACCAATCATGTAAATTCTGTTATCAAATCCTGTTTTATTAGCCTCAGGGACCTTCATCGCATCAGAAGGTTTCTTTCTGTGGATACATCAGTGGTGATTGCAAATGCTCTGGTCAGTAGCCGTTTGGATTACTGCAATTCTCTTTTTCGCAGTTTGTCATCCCGAAATGCTACAAGGCTCCAATATGTTCAAAATGCTCTTGCACGGTTTGTCACTGGTGCTTCAAAGTACACTCACATTACATCCACCCTTAGGACACTTCACTGGCTACCCATTAGACAACGTATTATTTTCAAAACCCTAGTTTTGGTTTATAAGTACCTCACCACTGGCCAGCCTAAGTATTTTGCACCATATCTCCCCTTGTACAAATCTGCTGTGAATACAAGACGTTCAAATCCCAAAAATTTGTTCCTTCAGGTTCCCTCTTACTGTGCTTCCATCCATAAATCTAAGGTCCATTTTAACAATAGTTTTTCATATGATGCCCCTAAGTTATGGAATGATCTTCCATATGATATACGCAGTGCTCCAAATCTCTCCAGTTTCAAAAGTCGACTCAAAACC
The DNA here is from genome assembly GCA_964017235.1 of Sabellastarte sp. h YS-2021. NCBI lineage: Eukaryota > Metazoa > Annelida > Polychaeta > Sabellida > Sabellidae > Sabellastarte > Sabellastarte sp. h YS-2021. The sequence goes on from OZ024928.1 coordinate 14,773,740, forward strand.
TACCTATTTCAGAAATCATTCCCACCATAGCTTCTTACTACCGAACACCGGACGACCTCTCTGGGAACGACTCGGAACATGTCTAATGTCTTATGACTTATGCCTTATGAATTGGATGGTGTGCCTTAGAATCTGTTGATACGGAGATTAAGCACGTGGACAACTGATTGATTGATTGATTGATTAAGTGTGAAACAGTCTCTTTGTCATTACCTGGTGCTTTATTTTTACTGCAGGTTTGCTTTTATTATGTCCACCCCCCTGGGGGGTGGATATATTATTTTTGCTTTTTTCGCCGTCCGATGTCCGTTGTCCGATGTCCGGCGTCCGATGTCCGGCGTCACGCATGGTTTCCGCTCATTTAAAGGAAAAGTATTAGAGCTATTGTCACCAAATTTGGTATGCAGGCTTATTGGGTCAGTAGCTTGCTTGGGATTGCTTTTGGCTGTTGTACCTCTTTTGCTTACTGAGTAATACTTAAGTACAGCTATTTTCAGTACCCATTGGTTTCCGTGCATTTAAGCCAAAATAATTAAAGATATTTTACTACAATTTTGAATACAAGATTGTTATGTCCATAGCTCGCTTGGTATTGCATTTGGGACTGATAGCTTTGTCAGTACATGAGTAATAGCCATTTAGGTACTTCATTGTGTATTTTCAGTACTACTTTTGAGTAATTTGCTCCTATCTCCTTAACCGTGCGAGATAGAGCGATTTCGGCAAAATTTTTGACCCACAGGGTATCTGAGGAGTGTACTCTTTGCAATTTTCAAAAAATTTTCCCCTCCCCAAAAATGGCGGCCATTTTGAATTTTCGAATTTTTGCCAAAAATGGCAAAACACTAATTTGCTTCTATCTCCTTAACCGTGCGAGATAGAGCGATTTCGGCAAAATTTTCGACCCACAGGGTATCTGAGGAGTGTACTCTTTGCAATTTTCAAAAAATTTTCCCCTCCCCAAAAATGGCGGCCATTTTGAATTTTCGAATTTTTCCCAAAAATGGCAAAACACAAATTTGCTTCTATCTCCTTAACCGTGCGAGATAGAGCGATTTCGTCGAAATTTTCGACCCACAGGGTATCTAAGGAATGTAATATTTGCAATTTTCAAAAAATTTTCCCCTCCCCAAAAATGGCGGCCATTTTAAATTTTCGAATTTTTGCCAAAAATGGCAAAACACAAATTTGCTTCTATCTCCTTAACCGTGCGAGATAGAGCGATTTCGTCAAAATTTTCGACCTACAGGGTATCTGACAAGTGTACTCTTTGCAATTTTCAAAAAATTTTCCCCTCCCCAAAAATGGCGGCCATTTTGAATTTTAGAATTTTTGCCAAAAATGGCAAAACACTAATTTGCTTCTATCTCCTTAACCGTGCGAGATAGAGCGATTTCGGCAAAATTTTCGACCCACAGGGTATCTAAGGAGTGTACTCTTTGCAATTTTCAAAAAATTTTCCCCTCCCCAAAAATGGCGACCATTTTGAATTTTCGAATTTTTGCCAAAAATGGCAAAACACAAATTTCCTTCAATCTCCTTAACCATGTGAGATAGAGCGATTTCGTCGAAATTTTCGACCCACAGGGTATCTAAGGAATGTAATATTTGCAATTTTCAAAAAATTTTCCCCTCCCCAAAAATGGCGGCCATTTTGAATTTTCGAATTTTTGCCAAAAATGGCAAAACACAAATTTCCTTCTATCTCCTTAACCGTGTGAGATAGAGCGATTTCGTCGAAATTTTCGACCCACAGGGTATCTAAGGGGTGTACTCTTTGCAATTTTCAAAAAATTTTCCCCTCCCCAAAAATGGCGGCCATTTTGAATTTTCGAATTTTTGCCAAAAATGGCAAAACACAAATTTGTTTCTATCTCCTTAACCGTGCGAGATAGAGCGATTTCGTCGAAATTTTCGACCCACAGGGTATCTGAGGAATGTAATATTTGCAATTTTCAAAAAATTTTCCCCTCCCCAAAAATGGCGGCCATTTTAAATTTTCGAATTTTTGCCAAAAATGGCAAAACACAAATTTGCTTCTATCTCCTTAACCGTGCGAGATAGAGTGATTTCGTCGAAATTTTCGACCTACAGGGTATCTAAGGAATGCAATCTTTGCAATTTTCCAAAAATTTTCCCCTCCCCAAAAATGGCGGCCATTTTGAATTTTCGAATTTTTGCCAAAAATGGCAAAACACTAATTTGCTTCTATCTCCTTAACCGTGCGAGATAGAGCGATTTCGTGGAAATTTTCGACCCACAGGGTATCTAAGGAATGTAATATTTGCAATTTTCAAAAAATTTTCTCCTCCCCAAAAATGGCGGCCATTTTGAATTTTCGAATTTTTGCCAAAAATGGCAAAACACAAATTTCCTTCTATCTCCTTAACCGTGTGAGATAGAGCGATTTCGTCGAAATTTTCAACCCACAGGGTATCTAAGGAGTGTACTCTTTGCAATTTTCAAAAAATTTTCCCCTCCCCCAAAAATGGCGGCCATTTTGAATTTTCGAATTTTTGCCAAAAATGGCAAAACACAAATTTGTTTCTATCTCCTTAACCGTGCGAGATAGAGCGATTTCGTCGAAATTTTCGACCCACAGGGTATCTGAGGAGTGTACTCTTTGCAATTTTCAAAAAATTTTCCCCTCCCCAAAAATGGCGGCCATTTTGAATTTTCCAATTTTTGCCAAAAATGGCAAAACACTAATTTGCTTCTATCTCCTTAACCGTGCGAGATAGAGCGATTTCGTCGAAATTTTCGACCCACAGGGTATCTAAGGAATGTAATATTTGCAATTTTCAAAAAAATTTCCCCTCCCCAAAAATGGCGGCCATTTTGAATTTTCGAATTTTTGCCAAAAATGGCAAAACACTAATTTGCTTCTATCTCCTTAACCGTGCGAGATAGAGTGATTTCGTCGAAATTTTCGACCCTCAGGGTATCTAAGGAATGCAATCTTTGCAATTTTCAAAAAATTTTCTCCTCCCCAAAATTGGCGGCCATTTTGAATTTTCGAATTTTTGCCAAAAATGGCAAAACACAAATTTGCTTCTATTTCCTTAACCGTGCCAGATAGAGCGATTTCGTCAAAATTTTCGACCCACAGGGTATCTGAGCATTATACTCTTGGTAATTTTAAAAAAATTTTCCCCTCCCCAAAAATGGCGGCCATTTTGAATTTTCGAATTTTTGCCAAAAATGGCAAAACACAAATTTGCTTCTATCTCCTTAACCGTGCGAGATAGAGCGATTTCGTCGAAATTTTCGACCCACAGGGTATCTAAGGAATGCAATCTTTGCAATTTTCCCAAAATTTTCAGCTCCCCAAAAATGGCGGCCATTTTGAATTTTCGAATTTTTGCCAAAAATGGCAAAACACAAATTTGCTTCTATCTCCTTAACCGTGCGAGATAGAGCGATTTCGTCGAAATTTTCGACCCACAGGGTATCTGAGCATTGTACTCTTGGTAATTTTCAAAAAATTTTCCCCTCCCCAAAAATGGCGGCCATTTTGAATTTTCCAATTTTTGCCAAAAATGGCAAAACACTAATTTGCTTCTATCTCCTTAACCGTGCGAGATAGAGCGATTTCGTCGAAATTTTCGACCCACAGGGTATCTAAGGAATGTAATATTTGCAATTTTCAAAAAATTTTCCCCTCCCCAAAAATGGCGGCCATTTTGAATTTTCGAATTTTTGCCAAAAATGGCAAAACACTAATTTGCTTCTATCTCCTTAACCGTGCGAGATAGAGTGATTTCGTCGAAATTTTCGACCCACAGGGTATCTAAGGAATGCAATCTTTGCAATTTTCAAAAAATTTTCCCCTCCCCAAAATTGGCGGCCATTTTGAATTTTCGAATTTTTGCCAAAAATGGCAAAACACAAATTTGCTTCTATTTCCTTAACCGTGCCAGATAGAGCGATTTCGTCAAAATTTTCGACCCACAGGGTATCTGAGCATTATACTCTTGGTAATTTTAAAAAAAATTTTCCCCTCCCCAAAAATGGCGGCCATTTTGAATTTTCGAATTTTTGCCAAAAATGGCAAAACACAAATTTGCTTCTATCTCCTTAACCGTGCGAGATAGAGCGATTTCGTCAAAATTTTCGACGCACAGGGTATCTAAGCAATGCAATCTTTGCAAATTTCCAAAAATTTTCCCCTCCCCAAAAATGGCGGCCATTTTGAATTTTCGAAGTTTTGCCAAAAATGGCAAAACACAAATTTCCTTCTATCTCCTTAACCATGCGAGATAGAGCGATTTCGTCGAAATTTTCGACCCACAGGTATTTGAGCATTGTATTCTTGGCAATTTAAAAAAAAATTTCCCCTCCCCTAAAATGGCGGCCATTTTGAATTTTCAAATTTTTGCCAAAAATGGCAAAACACAAATTTGCTTCTATCTCCTTAACCATGCGAGATAGAGCGATTTCGTCGAAATTTTTCAACCCACAGGGTATCTAAGGAATGTAATATTTGCAATTTTCAAAAAATTTTCCCCTCCCCAAAAATGGCAGCCATTTTGAATTTTCGAATTTTTGCCCAAAATGGAAAAACACAAACTGGCCTTAACCGTGCAAAATAGAGTTATTTTGTTGAAATTTTCGACCCATAGGGTATCTAAGAAATGTACTCTTGGCCATTTTCAAAAAAATTTCCTTTTCCCAAAAATGGCGGCCATTTTGAATTTTCAAATTTTTGCCAAAAATAGAAAAACAGGAATTTGCTTCTATCTTCTTAACCGTGCAAGATAGAGTGATTTCGTCAAAATTTTCAACCCAACCAATGCAAAAAGGCATGAAGCTGAAATAATTTACATCTACACTAACAAATATTTAAGCATCATTGATATATTTTACAAATGAAACAGGGTCTTGTAAGACTACTGTACAATTTGGGCAAAAGGTTCATGGGTGGACATTACACATGATAATGTGTGTTCTTCTATGCTATCCTGTTTCTATTCGCATCTACTATCAACAGGGCGGCCTATTTCTAGTTTACCTTAAATTATTGAAATACGACTCAGAATGAATTTTATGCCAGTGCAATTAGTGCCTGCTGTATAACCACTTGAACACAATTTATTGCGCTAAATGAGTATTCCTAAAGTAACTTTTCTACCGGTATTTACAATTGTGGTATATGTGTTACAGTAAATATGCGTATTTACTGAAATTTGGTCAGTAAATACCCAGTGTATTCCCTGAAAATTTCAGTAAATACGCGTATTTACTGTTTTTTTGGTCCACAGTTCAATATAATATATTTACAACCAGTGAACATCAAAGTTTCATTTCACATATTTACTGAAAGTCAAACCAGTAAACTTGTGAAATAACTCAGGTCATAAATCAGTAAATATGCGTATTTACTGAAAATTTTAGGGAATACGCGTATTTACTGACCAAATCAGTAAATAGGCGTATTTACTGAAAATTTCAGTAAAAACGCATATTTACTGATTTCGCATATTTACTGTAACATATGTATATTTTTTCAAAAAGAATATTTCTTGTATTCTTTGTATTTGCTTGTTTTTTATCTCCCGCCGGCCGGGCGGGAGATTATAAAACGCATTCCGTGCGTGCGTGCGTGTGTGCGTGTGTTCGTGTGTTATTGAGTGTGTGTCACGCTTTTATAAAGGGCTGTACATCACACTGGTTGTTTCTCCTTGGCCTTTTCAATGTTTTTGATGACCTTATTGCTTATGTCCTTTCATTTGATGCTGTTATTTCACACCTAGGACCATAGCTAAGTGAGTAATAGCAATGGTGGCTACTTTGAGTAAAGTGCTCATAACTCCAAAACGACTGCATTTAGAGTGTTTCTGTAAAATACGTTGTTCAGCTACTTTCTCCATGCCTACAAGATGGTACCATTTTTAGGGTTCTATCTTCATAGCTAAGTGAGTAATAGCTATTTTCTGTTATTAACAATGAGCAAAATCAGTAAATTGATTTTGTCTTTGTAACTGTTACTTACAATATTGGCCTGAAATATGTTGTTCAACAACTCCTTCATGTACTATATCATGGTGAGGTGTCCAAGGTGTAGCACCATAGCTAACTGAGTAATAGCTATACTAAGTTTAACATTTGACCATTGAGCAAGTCACTTATAACTTAAAAACTATTGAATATAGAGGATTTTTGTCGAATATGTTGTTCACCTATCTTTTGGATATACTGTATTGTGAATTTTCACAGCTGTAACTCCATAGCTAACTGAGTAATAGCTACTTTGATGATAGCCATAATGAGTAAATGGCTTATATCTTCAAAAGTATTGCAGCTACACAATTTTGTTCCAATATGTTGTTCAGCTACTATCTCTACAGCTACAACATGGTCACTAGTTTGGAAGTGTATCTCCATAGCTAAGTGAGTAATAGCTACTTTGTCAATTTTTAATGATAACCATAATGAGTAAATGCCTTATATCTTCAAAAGTATTGCAGCTACACAATTTCTCTCAAATAAGTTGTTCATCTACTTTTTTGTGAACTGTAACATATTTAAGTTTCACAACTGTTGCTCAATGTACAAGTGAGTAATGGCTACTTTATTGCTACTTTTGGTGAAAATGTGAAAAATGACAAATATCTCGCAAACCGTAATAGCTACTTTGTCAATTTTTAATGATAACCATAATGAGTAAATGCCTTATATCTTCAAAAGTATTTCAACTACACAATTTCTCTCAAAGAAGTTGTTCATCTACTTTTTAAGTCATTCATCTCCTTTTGGGAGAGCTTTCACATGGTGAAGTTTCAGACTCGTAGCTAATTACTCACCTACTGAAAATGAGTAAATGCAAATTATCTCTAAAAGTATTGCAGATAGCCAATTTTTTTCAAATAACTCATTCACCTACTTTTGGGAGAGCTTTCACTTGGTGAGGTTTCAGACCCATAGCTAATTACTCACCTACTCAAAATGAGCAAATGCGAATTATCTCTAAAAGTATTGCAGATAGCCAATTTTTCTCAAATAACTCATTCACCTACTTTTGGCAGAGCTTTCACTTGGTGAAGTTTCAGACCCATAGCTAATTACTCACCTACTGAAAATGAGTAAATGCGAATTATCGCTAAAAGTATTGCAGATAGCCAATTTTTCTCAAATAACTTGTTCACCTACTTTTGGAAGAGCTTTCACTTGGTGAAGTTTCAGACCCATAGCTAATTACTCACCTACTCAAAATGAGTAAATGCGAATTATCTGTAAAAGTATTGCAGATAGCCAATTTTTCTCAAATAACTCATTCACCTACTTTTGGGAGAGCTTTCACTTGGTGAAGTTTCAGACCCATAGCTAATTACTCACCTACTCAAAATGAGTAAATGCGAAGTATCGCTAAAAGTATTGCAGATAGCCAATTTTTCTCAAATAACTCATTCACCTACTTTTGGGAGAGCTTTCACTTGATGAAGTTTCAGACCCATAGCTAATTACTCACCTACTCAAAATGAGTAAATGCGAATTATCTCTGAAAAGTATTGCAGATAGCCAATTTTTTCTCAAATAACTCATGCACCTACTTTTGAAAGGGCCTTCACATAGTGAAGTTTCAGACCCATAGCTAATTACTCGCCTACTGTAAATGAGTATATGCGAATTATCTCTAGAAGTATTGCAGATGGCCAATTTTTCTCAAATAACTCATTCACCTACTTTTGGGAGAGCTTCAAACCAACCTGTGGAAAAGCACAGGGTAAGGGTAAGACCTTGGGCCCCTTCTTTGAGGTGGAATGAAGATATCCAAACCTTTTTAGTGCATATCTTACATGTACATAACTGCTGAATATGTACATTCAGTGGCTCTAACTCTGGAATGTGGCCATTCGATGGCCAAACTCAGTAATAGCTACTTTGACTTTTTTGATTTAAATAAATTATAACAGCAAAACTATTCAATTTAAAGGAGTTTTGTCAAATATGTTGTTAACCTACTTTTTGATGTAGTGCGGCGGGAGATCATACCACGGCAGTGGTCTTGTTTTTGTTACAGGAGAGAAATGTTCCGAGTAATGTGAGGATATCCTGTGAATATATTGCCAAAGTTAAGGGACTGGACATTGAAACTGTGGCAAAAGTCACATTTGAGAATGCATTGAAATTGTTTCCAAGAATCAAGAACTACTTAGCAAAGTAACAAAAACAAACAAAAATTGAAATATATAAATTTAAAAAATGAGAATAGTCTTTAGAGAAGATCTGTGATACACAGACTTTGATCTTGGAATTTCATAAACACTGTGCAGTTCAAGTAATTAAATGGAAATCTGCAAAGTGGAAATTATCTTTCAGTAGACTATATCAAAGTCCTCAGATTGGCTTTTTCTCGTTGAAATATTAAGCATGGTATTTGGAACAATCCTAACTTCAGTTTTAACACAGTTGATGATATATTATGATTTGTGATTTAGTGAGATGGAGTAAATTGCTGTGATAATTTCATTAAAGATGAAATATCTGCTAAAACGAACTGACAAGACTTCAGTCATTCTGTGTGTTGGACCCATCTCTGGTAAATTTCATCTCTGCACAAAACTTGACAAAAGTTTTCATCGAAAACTTAATTTTATTTAAAAAGTCATTGTCAGCCATGACTTTACTACCAGACATGTCAAACAACACCAAATCTTACATCGATGCACACTGTCATCTAGCTTCTCCAGAATTCAAAGATGACCTTAAGATTGTCCTTGAAAGGTCAAAAGACGTGGGACTGAAGGCCTGTGTAGTGGTATCAGAGTTTTTGACAGAATTCGATCAAGTCCTCAAGATTTGTCAGTTGAATCCTGGATTCCTGTATGCTTGTGTTGGGATACATCCTGTACAGAGCCAGATGACCTCTGTGACCTTGAAAGAGGTTGAGGATGCATTACCACTGATAAACAAATATAGCACACACCTGGTTGGAATAGGGGAGGTAAGATTGGGTTGTTTTAACTCCAGTACAAATAATAATGAAAGTAATGCTTCATAGAATTATTTAAGTGAAATGAAAGCAGAAAAAAATTATTATAATACAGGGTTTTAAAAACTTTTCCATGTTCCTGTTCCCTGAGGTAATTCACCTCACTCCTTAAAACTTGATGTAAACACAATTTAACTTTAGCCATAACTGATAACTGGTACAAAATCAGTGTTTTTGAAATTTGTTAATTGATTTGTTTGATGTTGATTAAGAACAGCAAATAATTTTACATTCGAAATGGTACTAAAAGGTAATTAAAAATGCGTTTTTTATCTTTCAAAATACACTTCAAGGTTGTGCTTGTGACTATGTTTGGTGGAATTTAAATAACTAGCGTCATGCTAATAATTAAGCTAATTTGCATAAAGTAAGTGCAAACTAACATTTGCTCTTTTATTTCTGCTGAATAGGTGCGTAAACGTTGTAATTTTGACAGATTAGCATATACGTCTCTCCAATTTACATTAAATGGTGATCAGAGAGTATAAGATTACTGTAAGCTCTCATCATGTCATTTGTTAAGATCTTATAAAATGGGTGTATATTTATGTTACTCAGATTGGCCTGGACTTCACCCCACACATCTGTCACACTGCAGAGGAGAGAGAAGTCCAGAAAGAAGTGTTCCGTAGGCAGATCCAGGTGGCACTCCAGTATGACCTTCCTGTCAATGTACACTCAAGGTCAGCTGCCAGGGAGACTATAGCTCTGCTGAAGGAGTGTGGTAAGTATTGGCTGCTTAATAGGAGCATTATATACAGTGACAGCGAAAAACTTAAAACTTAGTCCGCATGAGACCATTTTGTTGTTGTCACTGTCGTCGTCAGCAGTTAAACAATATTTTATTAACTGAAACCGGAAAGTTGCATCTCATTGCCATTGCAGCATGATCAAAGGGCTTTTTTTTAAATGTTGTTGTAGTGAGTATAACAGTGGCAATTATTAATACATAAGGTTTGGTTTTAGACACACATTAGATGTAAACAAATGCTGTCTATAGTGAGAGTGTAAATACAATGTGTAATGTGTATAAGAGGGCTAAGACAGGATCTATGGCCATAGGGCCGATATATATGTTTTATTGTGTTTTCAGAAGGTATCAAGTTAAAAGTAAATTATAATTCTTTTGAATGTCTGGATAATGTATGTATTAGACCCAGTGACAAGTTATTTGAAACAATATCACAGAGGACCTATTAGTGACTGCAGATTTATATAGAAATGTTACTATATGAGGTGGCTTTTGTAAGTGTTTAAATTCACTAAAATTGTTATGCGACGAGATAAAATGTTCAGAATTGTTATATTACAAGTTTGGCTAACATGTTACACACTTTTAAGTAAAATTGGGCGTTCCTCTTGTAGAGTTCACTCTCTTCAATGATATGTGATACTATTTTATCTCTCTTATATCTCTCATATCTTTTTACTTGAATCTTGGTTGTTGCACCTTTGGGTGTGTTTTGATGTAGATCAAACACTGTTAAAGTCATATTAGAATTCATTCAGGGTTTTACTTTTGCAACTTTCCATTGTAACAGATGGTATTGCATCAACTGAGTCACAAGTTTGCCCCAACTCCACATATAAGCATGTATTGCCACATCTGTATGTATGGGTAATATTCAAAACATTCAAACCATAATTCAACCATACATAATTGTGATATTTTCATTGACAGCTATTCTCCAGTTAAGAAATTGTACAGCTTCATAACTTTTAGTGTACTGAATTGTCTTGTTTTAATACTTAATCTTTACATGCAGTGAAAGTATCCCAATCTGTGTACTGTTTCACTACTTCTATATCTCATGGTGTTGAAAAATATTTCCCCAGGCTGTGGGGTACGGGCATCTCTGATGCTATTTTTATCCAATGTTATAAAGTTAAATTGGGAGACACTAATCCAAATTTATAGGTTTTGTAATATCAGCCACTAGAAAGCCTAAATATTGGCATCTCCAATAATAATAGTATCAATTCTTAAATATTTATTGCTGTTTTTGATATTTCCACCTCAGTGAAGTGAGAAGTGGAATGCTGGTTTTCTATGTGCATCCATGCTAGATAGTTTCTGTTGGACAGACATTGCAGAGGTCTGTTGTACGATTCCCTTTCAGCATTTTCAGTAGAGTAACCACAATACCAGGATAGTAAACCTACCAACCCAGACCAAGGTTGTACCAACATATTTGTAAAATATGAGCAACTGTGACAATTCTCTAGGTGCAAGGAAAGTCCTTCTACACAACTTTGGCGGGAGACCTTCGGTTGCTATGGAAGCCATTTCCCTTGGCTACTGCTTGTCATTTCCCCCGAGGGTTTCCGGGAGAAGTGACAGAGACAAGGTCCTTCGCCAGATTCCACTGGACAACCTCTGCCTTGAAACAGACTCTCCTGCTCTGGGAGTTTCTCCACAGGTGAGTTCTGGAGAGCACAAAAGGAAACCAAACTGAGAAAAGAACACTTGTTAAAGCTACAAAAGTGTACTTAGGCTACTAATAATTATATTATGGCTGCCTCAATTAGTACTTTTCGTAATCGGGTACTCATTTTTATTCGGTACTCTTTTTCAATGACAGTGTCCATGAAAATGGGTCATTTTTGGTCAAAAAGATGCAAAAGCTGAGAATTATATACCAGTTTGTTTGTAAATTTTAAGAGAATCTCAGACATGCATGATGTCGAAAAGAGTATTACTTTGCTAAGTTTATGCTCCTAATAAGCCATTACTGAACTCGTTACTCTTTTCAGGTACTATTTTAACAGACCTACTAATAAGTATGTAAATGAAATTTCAAAAAATCCCTAGTCGTAAGAAGCCACATCCTATTTAAATTGACCTCCTTGTTGTCTGGGCAATCTGCTTTAGTAAAACATGCCTCAGTAGCCAGGTTGTTGACAGTTCTATCTTTTAATTGCTCAACTTACACCTCCTGGTTGTGGGTTCGATTCCACTTCAGTGGAACATGTGGGATTAACTGAAGGTCTCTCCATATATCACCTTGGCTGTCAAAAATAGTTTAGTAAGTTTACACATTATCAGATCTTTGGGATAGCTCTTCACAATAACCATTTGCAATCTGCAATATAGGAATTCTTTGCCACTATTTTGTGTTGTATTTTAAACTTTTTAAATCTCTGTGTTCTACATATAGAGAAGCATGGATTCCTGCATTACAAGAAATGAGGAAAGATCAAAATGAAAAATACAAAAATTTATGTAGTACAAACAATGTTAAGTAGAGAATAGAAAAATGGTTAAAAAAAAAAGCTACGAAGTTACAAAGTTTACAACCGACTCCAGAACTACTTCTTGTATGGAAAATACTAATAGTTGTTACAGAGCTTTAAAAATATCATGCTTTATAATTATATTTGTCTTGTGCTTTAGAAAAGAAATGAGCCTTCCCAAATCCCAGTGGTTTGTGAGTACATAGCACACATCAAGAAACTGGACAGTTCTGTAGTGGCCAAGGCAGCATTTGACAGCACACTGTCCCTGTTTGATAAGATGTCCTTGTCAGTCTGACTTAAACGCTGTAATTCATAGTGTTTGGGAACCAAGGACAATTCTGTGGTGGAAAGGGTAGCATTTCAAAACACATCGTCATTGATGGGATGTCCTTATTAACTTAAGGATTTTAATTAAGCGTCCCGCAAGGGACGCTTGTTTGTGTATGGGAGAGCTTCAGGCTCTGGCGGCTCCGCCGGCTCCGCATTTTGTTTTCCTTATAACTCTGTAACCGTTAGGCGGATTCTTTTCAAATTTGGCAGGTTTAGGCAGTAGCCTTGGGGAATTTTTTTGAATATGCTGCAGTGACATTTCAACCAATCAGAGAGGTCACATGACCAAAAATGTCTTTTTTCGATGGGGAAGCTTGTCCGGATGATAACTTGAAAGGAATTTTATCAATTCACCTGAAACTTGGCAAATACATTCATTCTATTAAAATCTGGAAATCATTAGATTTTGGCATTGATTGGTCAAGAAATGGCCGAGTAATTAATGATTAATTAATCATTACGAATTTTCCAAATAAGGAAAACACAAAAATGCTTATATCTCGAAAACCGTGCTAGATAGAGCGATTTCGACGAAATTTTTGACCCACAGGGTATCTCTGCGGAGTAGTTTTCCCAATTTTGAAAAAAATTTTGTCTCGCCCAAAATGGCGGCCATTTTGAATTTTCGAAATTTTCGCAAAAATTGCAAAACACAAAAATGCTTATATCTCAAAAACCGTGCTAGATAGAGCAATTTCGACAAATTTCTGACCCGCAGGATATCTCTGCTGAGTACTTTTCCCAATTTTCAAAAAATTTTTGTCTCGCCAAAAATGGCGGCCATTTTGAATTTTCGAAATTTTCGCAAAAATTGCAAAACACAAAAATGCTTATATCTCAAAAACCGTGCTAGATAGAGCGATTTCGACGAAATTTTTGACCCACAGGGTATCTCTGCAGAGTAGTTATCCCAATTTTGAAAAAAATTTTGTCTCGCCAAAAATGGCGGCCATTTTGAATTTTCGAATTTTTCGCAAAAATTGCAAAACATAAAAATGCTTATATCTCGAAAACCCTGCTAGATAGAGCGATTTCGACGAAATTTTTGACCTGCAGGGTATATCTGCAGAGTAGCCATGCCAATTTTCAAAAAAATTTTGTCTCGCCAAAAATGGCGGCCATTTTAGAGCTTTCACTTGGTGAAGTTTCAGACCCATAGCTAATTACTCACCTACTCAAAATGAGTAAATGCGAATTATCTCTAAAAGTATTGCAGATAGCCAATTTTTCTCAAATAACTCATTCACCTACTTTTGGGAGAGCTTTCACTCTGTGAAGTTTCAGACCCATAGCTAATTACTCACCTACTCAAAATGAGTAAATGCGAATTATCTCTAAAAGTATTGCAGATAGCCAATTTTTCTCAAATAACTCATTCACCTACTTTTGGCAGAGCTTTCACTTGGTGAAGTTTCAGACCCATAGCTAATTACTCACCTACTCAAAATGAGTAAATGTGAATTATCTCTAAAAGTATTGCAGATAGCCAATTTTTCTCAAATAACTCATTCACCTACTTTTGGCAGAGCTTTCACTTGGTGAAGTTTCAGACCGATATCTAATTACTCACCTACTCAAAATGAGTAAATGTGAATTATCTCTAAAAGTATTGCAGATAGCCAATTTTTCTCAAATAACTCATTCACCTACTTTTGGCAGAGCTTTCACTTGGTGAAGTTTCAGACCCATAGCTAATTATTCACCTACTCAAAATGAGTAAATGTGAATTATCTCTAAAAGTATTGCAGATAGCCAATTTTTCTCAAATAACTCATTCACGTACTTTTGGGAGAGCTTTCACTCTGTGAAGTTTCAGACCCATAGCTATTTATTCACCTACTCAAAATGAGTAAATGCTAATTATCTGTAAAAGTATTGCGGATACCCAATTTTTATCAAATACTCATTCATCTACTTGTGGGAGAGCTTTCACATGGTGAAGTTTCAGACCCATAGCTAATTACTCACCTACTCAAAATGAGTAAATGCGAATTATCTCTAAAAGTATTGCAGATAGCCAATTTTTCTCAAATAACTCATTCACCTACTTTTGGGAGAGCTTTCACTTGGTGAAGTTTCAGACCCATAGATAATTATTCACCTACTCAAAATGAGTAAATGTGAATTATCTCTTAATAGTATTGCAGATAGCCAATTTTTCTCAAATAACTCATTCACCTACTTTTGGAAGACCTTTCACACACGAAAATGAAAAATTGTGAATATCTCGGAAAAGCTATTTCTTCTGCTTTAATGCTCGGCGGGAGATAACACCGCGGCAGTGGTCTTGACAAAAAATTTTGTCTCCCCAAAAATGGTGGCCATTTTGAATTTTCAAAGTTTTTGCAAAACACAAAAATGCTTATATCTCGAAAACCGTGCTATATGGAGCGAACTCAAAATTTTGGACCTGCTGGGTATCTCTGCAGAGTAGCCATGCCAATTTTCAAAATATTTTTGTCTCGCCAAATATAGCGGACATTTTTTATTTTTTTATTTTTTGCAAAACACAAAAATGCTTATATCTTGAAAACCGTGCTAGATAGAGCAGACTGCGCTGACTTTGGTTGCCACAACAGTATAAGGCTAGAAACGAAGCATTTTCTTAATACTTTAGCACTCACCTTTATATCCTTTTCGGGACGCTTTGTTTTTGCTATGCAAAAACATTATCTTTTTTTTTTGCGAGCGATCCTCTAGTTCATATAGTGTGTGGGAAATGAGAACAGTTCTGTTGCACCAAGCAGAACTTTTGAAAATACTTTATCCCTGTTTGACACTATGTCCTTATCAACTTAAATTCTCCAAAGTATACAGTGGTGGGGAACCAGGTCACACCTTGGA
Source organism: Sabellastarte sp. h YS-2021 (assembly GCA_964017235.1). Lineage (NCBI taxonomy): Eukaryota > Metazoa > Annelida > Polychaeta > Sabellida > Sabellidae > Sabellastarte > Sabellastarte sp. h YS-2021. The sequence goes on from OZ024928.1 coordinate 14,789,143, forward strand.
AGTTTTAGACGTGGGGATAGGGGGAGGGGAGGAGGAGCTGCCCGTGCATTTAAAAATTTCTAGAATCAGCACTGAACATGGGATACACTGGTCATAAACATTATTCAGTAAAAATTATTCTAAAGTTTGTGTACTTTTGTTGTCTTAGTTACGAAATTTATAAATAATTGTATAAAATTCTGTAAACTGAGGGGTTAAGAGTAATTTATAACAGTTGCCTGTTGGGTCATTTCTTACATATAAATCTGGTTAGTTAATTTTTAATTTAATTCTTCCATATAAAGTCAACCCCTTCATGTGGAATTCTGTAGTGTTAAGTAGAATTCTCTGTTAAATAGAAGTAAATATCAGGTTGTCCTTGGACAGCCTTTTCCTTTGAAGTTTCTTCTGTTAACTTGAATTATTGTTGAAGTAGAAATACTCTTCTGTGCCCTCTAAGTTTGACGTAACAATGTCAAGGTTCCATTATATAACATTCCTTCAAATGACTATTGACTATTACTGTGCGAATATCTTTTGCAAAGAATAACAATTACATATACACTGTGGATCTTAAGTTACTGATGTAAGTGAAATACCTTTAACTTTTCAAGAATATTCGAAGATACAGATCTTTTCTTTTTGGGACAGTTATGGTTTTATGTACCGGTAATGTCCATGTTTAATACACACTTATATAATATTGTTATCTTTAATCATGATATATTTCTTTTTCTGTATACATCATTCAGGAAGTTTTCCTTTATATATAATATCCATGTTAGAGGTTCAGTTCAATAAACTCATATAATAATGTGTACGGTATTTGTTCCTTAAGACTTCAACTTAGAAGTAAAATTTGAAAAATGGTAACATGTTATCTGAAATACAGAAAGCAAATCATTGTATCTCAGGATGCTGTGGTTGTACAATAGACTGTATAACTAGAACTTGCAATATTGACAGGAATTGGTTCTATAAGTCAGCTAACTTGCACCCAAAAGTCAATCAAAATCATATAAGATGAAATTGGCATATTTTGGCGAGTTCTTGATCAAATTTTGGGATTAAGTTTGATTACTACGAAATATGAGCAGTTATTAGCATTCAGAATCCCAGCCTATAGAGATTGATCTTTATGGTCATGCCATGGACACGTGGTCCTAATGTAAAGTTGTAAACAGGAAACTTTACTTCCTATTTGCGGTGGGGGCCCCGATGGCACAATGGTTACACACTCGCCTTCATCTCTGAGATCAAAATTCGAATCCTAGTGTGACCTCATGTGAGAAAGTAGGTAGTCACTTGCCATTGGTCAGTACAGAACCTTGAAAAAATGTATGTACTGGTTTCCCTCTGGTCTTCCTACTACCCATCGCAATATAACCGATAAGGTACTAGGTGTGACATGAAATAAATTCTTATTTGTAGAGGCTAAATATTGACATTGTCTAGACTCAGTACTATGTCCAATAACATTCTACAGCGTATGCTCACTATGCTGCACCATGCTTGTTGACAATCGGCCACACCTTTTAAATGCACCAATTCGTTCAGTGTATTTATATAGAAATATTTCAGTATAGCATGGGTGGATGAATCCAGTTGACTTGGAATATTACATGTATTTGGAAATGATTGAATGTTCCCTTGATAGAAAATTTTTTAAAAAGTAGGTGTTTAGACACTAGTACTCATTTGATAAAAGTAAATCAATCTTAGAAATAAGAATTTTATTGCCTAAGAACATTTGTACAGAGTGCAAAAAGCAAAAACAAAATAAGCTAAATGAATAATACTGCTGAAATCTATTATAGTTTATAACATATAGGAGGAACTTCACACAATAGACTGAACAAGAAATATATACAATACTGTTCATATAGGATCACCGACAATCAGAAATACTGATAGATGTGAAAATGATAGAATGCTAAATAGAACTGTAAAATGTACAAAACAAAAGTTTGAGCTGTTTAAATACTTAACATATACAATACTGGAAAATTGGAAATAACTGAACTCATTCATTTTTACAAGATGTCTAATACTGCACAGTAGTTAACCAAATAATATATATTTTAACAATATCAAAAGCAAGTCAGCAAGTTTATTAATGCTAAAAACATGAACTTCAATTTGTCGAAACTTATTCATGAGATCTGGATTAATAAAGGTATAAATAAACAGTGTTTTCCCAAGAAAACAATCGCATACTATTCAAGTTTAATGTAAAACAAATGTAATTAACATTTCAAATATTTGCCAATGGAATCACACACAAATAGTGAATTTTGTTGGCATTTAATCTTATATTACCATGTAGATTTCTTAAACTTTTGTAATGGTCTTGATAAACAAAAAAAAAAAATTCAACATTTCCTAAACTTTTGGAACTGCCTTGACAGAATAAACAAACAATAGACATTTGACATTTCTAATTTAAACTGTAATAAATCGTAATTAAAACAGAACTGTGGAAAAACTTGGGAGATATTTGTACATTTGATTAATAATTAATAATATTCATGAAGACAAAAATATGAGATCTATCAAAATATAACAGGGTTCCCACAGACTTTTGATAACTGGATTCAAGGTCTTTTCAAGGATTTTCAAGGTCAACAGCAACAATTCTCAAGGATATATTTTAAGGCACGGCCTCCTTTACCTCCCCTTCTAGCCGTCTGTTCCTCCCACAAAATTCTTTATTGTCATATTTTAACATTTTATAAGCTCAGTACAACAATGCTAGTTAACAAATCTAATAATATTTTAACATAAACTTTATTCAGACTAGATCATACTTGCTTTGCTGAGTTTGCCATAGCCTTAAAAGTAGATGATGCAAGATGCAGAAGTTGGGCAACAAATTCAAGGGCTTTTCAAGGATTTTATTCAACTTTGGCGAAATTCATGGACTTTCAAGGCCTTGAAAATGAAGCAATATTTTTCAAGGATTTTCAAGGATGTGGGAACCCTGTATAACAGGTATATTATTATATTAATTAAAAAGAAAATGCTTCATAAAAATATATACTGGACATAAATTGAACAAAATGGTATTTTTTTTAATTATGGTATCTTTGGAAGGTGTGTCAACTAACTTAACTAAAACGAAAAACCTGAAACTCAACTATCAAATAAAAAGTTACATCCTGTGAAGTGGTTACTCGTACTAATTCTATGGTATACAGGATTGTTCTTACAACTTACAAATAAAAGCTCCATTGAACTATAAAGAATACCCAAAATAACAGCTGTCACTCCTGTAGTTTCTTCTCCTGTGATATAACCAGCTGGATATAACATTATCAATGAACTATTAAGAATAATTGAAACAATTTACATTACTTTTACAGTTTGACATGATGAAATATCATAGTTATGACTGAACTATGAATAAGACTTAATTATTTATTATCTTTTACATCTGTAGTGTAATATCTTGTGAAGTTTTGAATGAACTATGACGAATACTCAAAGGATCACGTCTGTAACAACACTTTCTGCAGTTATGTGGTCCAATTATATGTTGATGATACTTTCAACTGAAAATACAAAAGAGCAATGCATGTAGAAAAAAAACATCCAAACAAGGAAAAACTGTGACATTGTGCATAATTACCGATTTATTCAACATCAACACACATCATTCAGTCCAGAGATGTTACCCTTCATAAACAGTACATAACTCAAACACCATTTCAAACTTCAGTACATCAGCCATTTGTTTTAACCAGATATTTTTCAACAACTTTATTAGCAACACTATACAAAAGTACAATAACAAAACTGTAGTATTGCAGAAATTAATTAAGCTTAAGAAAAAAATCTACACATACTTGAAATCTGACATATCTTTGTTGTGGGCTTATAGTGTTGATAAATAATGCTTTCTAATAATGGTTTCATAAATTTATCATGTTTACACAAAATATGACAGGGCTATCATTTCAACTTTCAGTGTATCAGCCTTACCAGGTATTCAAATGAACTAGATGTGTTTTGCAACAACTCTGTAGAAGAGTCTGTATGTAATATTTTAGAAAGTTACAATTTGAAACTTGCATCTGCAAATTATTTGCACCAACAGCCACATATGATTTATGTGGCTTTCACCTTAGATGCTTTATCACTTTGACAATCCTGTGGCCTGAACCTGTGGCAAAAGGCAACAAAACCACTTTTCCATTCGAATGTTATATTTTGGCACAATTACCTGTCGAAAAGGGCAAATCGAAAAAGGTAAAATTTCACTGGATGACACACCAAGAAGCAACAAATATAAACAACATAAATACAACTCATTGCTGAAGTGGCATATTGGTGTAATGACAATGCACTGGTAAAATGAGTCATTGTCAAATTATCTAATTTCAAACCCACACTCCAAACTCAATTTAAGCCTGTTATTTTGACCTTTACATTACCCCACCGTTTAAATTATCAGACCTGATTGTTACTCCCCAAATGGGTCGAATAATGGAGATCCTATGTCCCAAAAAAGGGAGACTTGGGAAACTGTATCAATTAACTGGAGGGGGGTTGCCTTAGTTCTAATGTCAAGTTCTGGGTCATTATCAAGAGAGAGTGGACATATACATGTTCACGGAATGTTCAGAGGAACAATTACACCTGATTCTGAGCAACCATAGATTGGATTTTTGCCCAATGTATGTCATACTGGATAGAGAATGAACAGGAATAAAACACTGCACATTGATTTTCTGAACTTTTCACAAGTCTTTGATAGCATCCACAAGCCTCTGAAAAATAGACTAAAGTTACAGTACGTACTATAGCTACTTGTAAACAACATGACATTTTATGGAAACCACAAATGCTGCATTGCTTAACTTACACTGTTGTTTATAATGCCTTCTTTCTAAATGTGTTGGCTTATTGACAGACCACGAGCACCTTGGCTCATCAGAAGATGGACCCTGTGACTTGAACACCTCACTGGAAAATTGGTCCTTCCAATGTTTCCTTTCCGCACGACACCAATCTTGTTCCTTCTTCATTTCTACTGCACACCAGGATTCACGCTTCATTCCAACCATGTACGCCTGTTCAGGGGTCATTTGCTGACCTGGAGTTCCTTCTGTGGCCATTATTATTTTGTAAATACTGAAAAACTAAAAAATTTACACCAGTACTGTAACTGAAGAAACTCTGTCGGTGTCTCGTTTTAAGACTTGTGACCGATGTTCACAGTTTGATAACCCTACACTGGTTTCCAAGCAGCCAAAATATAGATCTGTTGAAAAGTATATTCAGAAGTAATATTTCAGCTATTTAATTCAAATATTAAATAGAAAATTATAAAGACAATAATATTTAATAAATATGTAGCAAATGTAACTGTTTTTGGTATTTATAGAACATATTTAATATTTATTTTTCAGTGTGTAGTGATTTTGTTGGTAAATAAATAAAGCACGTGGTAATTCTCTTTGGTGGGAACTAAAACATATTATCAAGATAGTATATACGCAATTTAGGAAAAATTGAAAATCACAATTACTGATGGGGTAACCATTGATATACAAATGCAGTATGTACAATATATCATGTCAACATTTCTGACTCTTCTCGAAACATTTCTGTCCAATAAACCAACCCATTTACGTGGGCATACATATTACCTTATACTTGCACCCTGTGGTTCCAGTGCCATTTCTAGTGTCACAATTTGCAATTTTTTAACTGCTCTTGTGAAGTGTATCATTTCTTTGCCTTGCCCAGCTACACAGGAACCAAAAAGTGTTAGGTACAGACTTGAATTCCCTTTGTAAAAAACATCAGCAAACATTTTGGATGAACATGCTGCACTTTTATCCAAATGTTCGTTTCACAGGGCATATATATAGTAGTCAAGACATCAGTTTAAGAGGGTCTGACACAAGGTCCAATACTTGATTAAAGAGGTACCAACCTAATCATCAGATAACAAGGTGACACAGTATCATCAATAAAGAAATTCAGACTATTATTGGAAGTTTATCTCCAATAATAGTCATGAATCTAGAAAGTTATTGCAGGTGTTGTGCAAAATTCTGCATAGTAATTTGAATATTATACTTCCAACTCATCAGTCACTTAGACCCAAATCACTAAGAGAGATCATGAGTAGTATAAAGGGGGGCATTATAGCAATCCATTGAGCTCCTAAATGAGCTCCTAGGAGCCAATTAAAATCAACAGAGTGGTTAACCTCAGGAGGTTATTGGTTAACCTCAGGAGTACTCCCAGGGTTAACTTGAGCTCCTAAGATGGGGTTTTCCAATTAAAATCAACGGGGTGGTTAACCTCAGGAGTGATCAGATATGAGGCTCCCGAGATTAACCAGAGTGCGCATGCGCGCGCAAAAGTTTAGGGGAGTGCGCATGCGCGTACTGTTTATTAAGACGTTGCTTACAGTATAAAAAGATCTTGCTTTAAAACATAGGTACATTTGTTAAAGAGAATCCAGCAGATCATTTCATTCCACTCTTAAATCTTTGATTTTATTTGTAGTTCACGTCTTGGTGTTATTTCTTCAAAAATGAACAGGCAATGTCAATATTGTTTTAAAGTGTTTTCTTGCGCTTACAACAAAAAAAGACATGAAAAAATATGTTTTGAATTGCAGGCTAAAAATAGATTGCATTGTTACATTTGTGGTAAAGGGTTTGTGAGTGTACAAAAAAGGTTGAAACATGAAAATCAGTGTGTGAATGTAGGGGCAAATCTTTTGCAAGATTTAAAAAAATTTCAATGTGAAAAGTGTCATCACACGTTTGCTTCAAAGCAAAAGTGGAAGCAGCATTCTTGTGCAGTCAAAACAAATGACAACATTGAGGTCATCGAGAAAAACAAATGTGAAACTTGTTCAAAGACATTTTCATCTGTTTTTAATAAAAAAAGACACGAAAAAGTATGTTCTACAGCTAAAACTAAGGGTGAACAAGCAAAGGAAATAAAAGAAAAAGTATCATCTGCAACAAATGGTGAACCATCTGATGGTGTTGTTGCAGTGAACACCAAAAAACGCAAAAGAAGCGATGAAGAAATTTTACCTAAAAGGAGAAAATGTCAATGTCGTCATTGTGACGTTATATTTGAGGGACGCAACGAATTGCACTTGCATCAAAACACGCAGCATGGTGGTGCTCTTCAGAACAGGCCTTGGCGTCAAGAGGCTCATTTAGACGAACCTCCCTGGGGTGATCCGGTGAGAGACGAACCTTTGAGGCAGATTTATGAAGGAAATCAAAACATTATATTAGCCGATGCTAAAATCGACAAAGGATGAAAAGTTATTTACAATTTACCCACGAATAATTTGAGGGACGGTGTAGATGAAATTTGGTGGAAATTGGATGAGATTTTTACGGATCAAAACGGTGCCTTTAAAATCAATCTTTCTTTAGGTCTTATTTTAAGGAATATGGAAACTGGAGAATACAGATATTTTGCACCTCACGTAAACGACTCTCTGCTTCCCTCACCTTTTCTGATTGGAAGTAGAAAATATTTGAGAATATTTCAGAATAAAATTCGACGTTTGGATCCTTTGGAATATATGAATAATTTGAGACCCAACAGCAAATGGAGACCTTTCATGATCACGAATGTGAGATTTGACGTCACTCCGACGAATTTTCCTCTGGGAAAAGGTGCGTTACCCGATTATGTCAAGCAAAAGCGCAGCATTGTGAGTATGGAAGTGGATTCGCATAACAAACCGTATAAAGATGATCATTGTTTTTTTCGGTGTTTGGCTTATCATCGAAATCGAGTTCAGGAGAAAGCAAACCTGTTGCAGACGTGGGAAGAATTTTTGGGTAAAAAAAACGTGGAATTAGCAGATATGCCAGATTTGGAAAAGTGTTTTCGCCTAAACTTGCATGTGTACGAACTACAACCGGATGATACCGTGATTCCTTTATTTATATCCAGGTCTCCATTTGAAAATGACATGTATTTAAATCGATACAAAACTCATTTAAGTTACATAAAAGACTTTCACAGTTATGCCAGAAAATTTACTTGTGTGGCCTGTCAAAAGATGTTTCAAAAAGCTTATAAGTGGCGCAGACATATGAAGCAGTGCAAAGGTTTAACCAAATGGGAATATCCAAGGACATTTTATGCGCCCTCAGAGACGATGTTTGATCAAATAAGAAGCTGTGGATTTTCGGTTCAAGATGCATTTTTTCCCTGGTTTATCGTGTATGACTTTGAAGTTATTTTACAAAAAGAACCTTGCAGAGTATCGGATAAATTAAAATGGGAAGCCCGACACGTCCCTATCAGTGTCAGTGTCTGTAGTAACGTGGAAGGTTTTAGGGAACCTCGGTGTTTTGTGCAAGATGACTTGAAAAAACTTTCAAAAGACATGTTAAGCTACATGACTGAGATAGGACAAGAAATATGTGAATTAGCTCACCTTAAATGGGGACATATTTTAGAACAAATCAAGGAAGTTTCCATCAGGGAAAAATTTGAAACTTATTTGCAAGAAATCCCCTTTTTGGGTTTTAATTCGGGGAAATATGACATGAATTTAATGAAAACAGAAATTGTGCAACTTTTAGAACTCGAAAAGAAAAGCAATTATTTCGTCATGAAGAAAAACAACAGTTACATGTGTTTAAGTGACAAAGATTTTCGTTTTTTAGACATTTCTAACTTTTTAGCTCCCGGCTGCAGTTACTCCAAGTTTCTGAAAGCTTTTCAAATAGCTGAAAGTAAATTTTATTTTCCTTACGAATGGTTTGATGATAAAGCAAAACTAAACTGGACACATTTACCTCCTCCCGATGCTTTTTATTCCAGTTTAAAAGTACAAAACACTTTGGGTGAAATGGAAACGGACATTGCCAAAAATTACGCTTTTTTTCAAAAAGTATGGAAAGAAGAAAATATGCGTACTTTTCAAGATTTTTTAATGCATTACAACAATTTGGATGTGGGTCCCTTTGACAAAGCCGTTGAAAAAATGCATGTGTTTTACAGGGACAATGGCATTGATTATTTGAAAGAAACTATTTCTGTACCCGGGATTGCCAGAAAAATGATGTTTCAGCAGTCTAAAGAAGCGTTATTTCTGCTGTGTGGAAAAAAGGATCAAGATCTGTACAAAACGGTGAAAAAAAATATCATTGGTGGAGCTTCCATTATATTTTGTCGACATCATAAAGTGAACGAAACTCTGATTCGCGGAAAAAAAGTGTGCAAAAATATCATCGGCTATGACTGTAACGCGCTTTATTTGTGGGCTTTATCTCAGCCCATGCCCACCGGTTGTTTTGTGAGAAGACATTTTCCCGATTTTAAGCCGGAGGTATCGCATAAATATTTGGACATGTACGTTTGGATGGATCATTTGGCTGATGTGGGAAAAGTCAACATTGAGCACAAATTAAATACGGGTAAAGAAAAAAGAATAGGCAAATATTTTTGTGACGGTTTTGACAGTGAGAACAATGTGGTGTATGAAATGGACGGATGTTTTTTTCAAGGGCACAGGTGTCACTTAACGGAAAACGCTTGGAAATCGAGGCCTAAATTGATGGAAAAAAGAGAAAAAAAAACAAGGGAAAAAGAACAGTATTTAAAAATAAATGGTTACAGAGTGGAAAAAATAAGGGAATGTGACTACGTCAAACATTTAAGACCCTGTTTAAATTATGACAAATATTTACCCCCTTATTATCAAAAGCATAAGGGTTCACTCAGTGTTGAAACGATATTGAAAGATATTCAGCAAGAATCTTTGTTTGGAATGGTGGAAGTGGACCTGGAAGTACCAAATCATTTATATGATTATTTCAGTGAAATGTCGCCTTTATTTTGCACCTGTTTTATTCCTTTTGACGCGATGGGGGAATACACTCAGAAGCAAATTGAGGAACTGAATTTAGGAAAGCATCCTCGCAAATTGTTGGTGGGTGGCATGAAAGCCAAAAGGCTTTTACTGTTATCCCCTTTATTAAAGTGGTACTTAGACCACGGTTTGATTGTCACACAGGTGTATCAAATCATTGAATTTTCTCCAATGTCTTGTTTTAAACAATTTCACGATAAAGTGAGTGATGCCAGAAGAGCTGGTGATGTTCACAAAGATCAAAGTATTATAGCAGATACAATGAAATTAATTGGAAACAGTGGATTTGGTTCTATGATTATGGATCAGGAAAAACATCAAAAAGTCATTTATGTGAGAGGGGATAAAGACATTCAGATGAAAGTCAATGATCCCCATTTTAAGAAACTGACAGAATTTTCAGAAGACTTTTGTGAAGTGGAAATGTCCAAGTCGAAACAGATTTTGAACTTACCCATTCAAATAGGTTACAGTATTTTACAGTATGCAAAATTGAAAATGTTGGAGTGGTATTACGACTGTTTAGACTATTACGTGGAAAGAAGTGATTTTGAATATATTGAAATGGATACGGACAGCGCCTACTTTGCCATGTCTGGAAATACACTGGCCGACATTGTCAAACCGCATTTGAAAGAAGAGTTTTAACATAAAATATTTAAATCTTGTCATTTAAAGGAAGTGATCCCCAATCCTTACTGGTTCCCCAGAGAATGCTGTGAAAAACACAGGGCTTACGACAAACGTCAGGCTGGTTTATTTAACATTGAAAAGGATCACGGACAAGAAATGGTGGCTCTTTGCTCTAAAACTTACGTGTTAGAAGACAGGGATGGCTTTTGCAAAACTGCTTTAAAGGGTTTAGAGCCGGTATTGGAAATTTTTATTGTAAAAGAGAATTGGTGGATGATGTGCACACCAAACCTTTAGATATAGTCTTGTGTCCCTGGGAAGAACACCAATGTACAGAAATTACAGACAATATTTTGTCTCCTGTTTACCCTTTTAGTTTTAGTGTGGGGTCTAAAGATTTTCAAAATATTTACGCATACTGTCAGACTTTAAAACGTCTGTCTGTTTTTGATCAAAATTATTTAGTTAAGTTGATTTTAAAGAAAAGATGGCAGACAGATGAGACCTTTAAAAACTGTTTAAAACAGCAAAAAAACAAAACCTTTGTATGGGTGCACGAAGATATATTTTGGGGATGTGGATTAAGCAGAGTTTTATTTAAGGTCACTGAGTTGAAACATATGCCAGGAGCCAATCAGTGGGGAGAACTTTTGAGTGAACTGCTTTGTAAAACGGTTTATACAAAGAATTTTGAAAAAAAAAATCTTGATTTAATTTCTTTAAAGTGAGCAAGATTTTATTCCACATCCCTTCCAAATTTATTTTGTTTGGAGCCAGAGGTCCAGACAAAACCAATTCAACATGAAACAACATGTTTGAATTTCCACCTTTTAAAATTGAATCATCATGGCAATTGTAACAATTGAAAATACGCCGGTATTTTTGCAGTCAATGCGCATAAATAGATGCCTCTCTCAGCAGAAGGGATCATTCAGTTGCAAGGTCACAAAGGAGACACATGGATAATTGGTGTGAAAAGTCCTTGGTCAAATACTCCTGTCAGATGATCATACTTGCTATTGTAATCATAGCATCTGTTGTGAATTTGTCATTAAACCAGGACGAAAAGGGTATTTGGCTACCATTGCTGTGTTCATCTTTGGGCTATATATTGCCAAATCCCAGTATAAAAAAGAAAGAATGAATAAGCTTTTAAGTTCGATTTTCTTTGATCCCTCACACTCCGCAAGCTTTTCGGGTCCTCAGAAACTGTATGACGCTGCAGTCAAACAAGACAGCACTGTGACCCTCAATGGCGTAAAAAGTTGGTTGAGTGGAGAGGAGACATACACATTTCACAAACCATCCAGAAAGAAATTTAAAAGAAATAAAGTCATTGTCAGGACAATTGATCAACAGTGGGATGTCGACTTGATGGACATGACGAAAATTTCAAAATACAATGATGGTTATCATTACATTCTTTTAGCTATAGACATTTTTTCTCGCTATGTATGGACGGTGCCACTCAAGGATAAATCTGGAAATGAAGTTGTTCGTGCGTTCACAAAAATTTTTAAAGAAAGAATACCCGAAGTTGTGCGTTCAGAGAAAGGAACAGAATTTTTAGGACACAAAGTTCAGAATTTATTCAAATCACACTTGATCCGTCACTTTGTGACCCAAAATGAAGTGAAGGCCAATTATGCTGAACGGGCTATTAAAACCATCAAAGGAAAAATATACAAGTACTTTACATATAAACAGTCTTACCGTTATATCAATGCACTGCAAGACTTTACTCGGGCTTACAACTCAAGTGTACACCGATCCATTAAAATGGCACCAGCACAGGTCACAATGAACAACTTGAATTCAGAAGGAATAAAGAATGAAGAAAGAATGAAAAAGACCACTTTTAAGTTTAAAGTTGGGGACTTTGTCAGGATCTCACGTGCCAGAAAGACGTTCACAAGGGAGTATGATCAGAGGTGGAGTGGTGAACTGTTCCAAATAGTCAACCGAGATGGGACACAGAGGTATCCCACATACAAAATCAAAGACTATGCCGGGGAGTCCATTGATGGAACATTTTATGAAGAAGAGCTGCAGAAGGTCACTCCCAATGAGTATTATAAGGTTGAAAAAATTTTGAAAAGTCACAAAATTAAAGGTCGCCCCAAAGAGGTCTTGGTGAGGTGGTTACATTGGCCTCCAAAGTATGATTCTTGGATACCAGCCACAGACATCACCAGTTTTTATAAATAGAAGGTTTTCTAAACCTGTGTTGACATTTCAACGTGAGCAGTCATGGTGAAAACATGTCTGTCGTTAAAAAGAACAAATACGTGTTAAGGATTTTAGCTGAAGGTGACCCCAAAGCAATAAAGTACATCATTCGTGGTGCGGACAGACCACTCATTCACTGTTTTGTAGATTGCGCTCACAATATTCTAGAGGGGAATATTCCTCTTGGGCTTAGAGAAAAGAAAAGACTGGCAAAGTATAAAGAAGAATTGCGAGCATTAAGGAAAAAGAATACCTCTGACAGAAAAAAGAAACAGATTTTGCAAAAGGGTGGATTCCTGCCTGCTTTGTTGGCTCCTATTTTAGGAACTGTTATTCCTCCACTTGCTAAGAAACTGGTAGGGCTTTTCACTCGGCGATGAATAAATTTATAGAAAAGATTGTTGTGCCCAAGTCATTCTTGATCACTAGAGACTGTGCACCAGTGGGAAGAGATGCCACAGCTACTGCTATGGCCAGATTAGAAAAGGATATGAGTGGACTGTTAGAAGACCCCGTATTGGAACCAACTGAAAAAATGAAGCTGTACAATCAGTCGATGAATCGTCTGCTGACTTATGATCGAAAGCAAGACCCCGAACCTGGGGATCCTTTTCCAGATCCTGTGGTCCCTGTGGAAGACCCTAAAGAAGATTTAGAAAATGACTTGACCATCACTCTGCCACCTTCTCTGAGGAGTAAAGGTCAGCACCTGTATCAAAAGTTAAAAGCAACTTTACAGTGGAATGACAAAGGCGAAATTTTAACAGAAGACAATCAACCCATTAGTGGATCACACATCACAGATTTGATTAACACGGCTATTCGGACACAGAGAAAAATAAGAACACTCCCAACTGGTTGGAGATATTTTAATCAAAAGTTACAAGAAGCTAACATTCCAGAGAGGTTACTGGGTCATGGTCCCCAGTTTCAACCGCAAGAGGAGGCATGGAAACCCGAACCAAAATCCGAACCAGATTCTGAACCAGAACCAGAATCTGAACCGGAATCTGAATGGAAACCAAAGATTCCAAGAAAAAAGTACAAGTGGGAGAGTACATAAAAGGGAAAGCATCCCTTGATTTCCTTCAGTGTGACGAGAGAGACAGACCATGAAAGACTTTTATCTCTATTTACCAAGCAATACAAAGCACACGGGTAATACTCCCGGAGAGTTTATTGTACCACTGGCTCAACCTTATGAACTGGTCGGTGAATGGGAAGTGGGACTGATGGAAATTCAATATGCAAGAACGTGGTATAATGTTCCTTCAGATCAATTTGTTCAAGTTGGGAATACAACCATAGTCATTCCCGAGGGTGTTTATGCTGATATAGGGGAATTGATCAAAATCTTAAATAAAAAAATTAAATGGGGTCTTGGTGGAAACCCACCTGTCACTGTCGAATTCAATACCATTGAGACCACGCAAAAAACGAGACTTAAAATCGAAACAAATGACGCATCAGAGGAGTTAGCACCTGACTTGTATCTTTCCAAGAGATTGAGTGACATGTTAGGATTTGTCATGACAGGCCCATTTTCAGCTGGAGATAGAAAATCAAAGTATCCGGCTGACATTGAAGATGGCATACACAACTTGTACGTCTATTGTGATTTAATTGAACCTGTAGCCGTGGGAAATGCCAAGGTGCCCCTCCTGAGAATTGTACCCATCCAAAAGGGACCCATTGTCACCACCTCCTACAGTAAAGTATTCTACTATCCGGTGATGAGAAAGATTTTTGGAGCTGTTGAAATCAATATAAAGGGGATACGGGTGAAATTATTCCATTTGTTGGTGGGAAGTCATTCGTAACGCTTCACTTTCGTAAAAAATGAAGCATAAGGATTACTGCTGCGACGATTCTACCCGTCAAGCATATGAGCAGTATTACACAAGTCAAGCAGGAAGTGGATTACCAGGATTTCAAGGTTTGCGATATCAAAGAGGTCACGGTTTGGGAAGGCTGTTTCAGGGTCTTGTAGGAGTGGGTGCTCCCCTGTTGAAAAAAGGTGCCATTGCACTGGCAAAATCCTTGGGACAGAAAGCTCTCAAAGCAGCAGTTGAACTGGCACAAGATTACTTGGGAGATAATAAAAGGAACAGCAACCAAAGAAAGCGCGTCATTTCATCAAGAGCAGTCAAAAGAGGAGGACCTTCCAGGAAAAAAAGAAAAGATATTTACTCTTAAACATGCCTCTGATTCACCCGCTGTCATGCGAGTGCGTCAAAAGTGAATTGGATTTGTTTGCTGTGCCACTCACTCAAACCAGATGTCGCCCCGGTAAATTTTTGGCTGCATGCTTTGTTTAGTCAGATTGACATGACCCTGAAAGACACTTTAGTCACCACCTCCAATAACACCTATCCTTACAAAGCGTACATAGAAACAGTCCTCAGTTTTGGGACTGAGAGCAAACAAAGTCAACTCATGGCATCGATGTGGTACAAAGACACAAATAACTTTTCTCTTGACCAGCACAATGAGGGATATGTCAAAAGAAAGGAGCTTGCCCGTGAAAGTCACTTGATAGATATGATGGGAAAACTGCACCTGGACCTCATGTTCCAAAATCGCTACATACTCAATCACACACCCATCAAGTTGCGTCTAACCAGAAGCAAGGATAAGTTCGCCATAGTCAGCCCAACGGATAATACCGTATTTAAAGTGAAGCTGGATAGTGTTAAGATGATGATCAGAAAAGTTCAAGTGAATTCAGTCATCCAGGCAGCTCACGCAAAGGCCTTAGAAATGGGAACAGCCAAGTACCCCATCACCCGAGGTGAATGTAAGACGTACACAGTCAGTTCAGGCACAAGAAGTCATGCAGAAGAAAATTTGTATTCAGGTCAAATTCCAAAACGCATTGTCATAGGTTTTGTCAGAAACAGTGGCATCAATGGAACGTACCAAACTAACCCATTCCAGTTTGAACATTTTGATATGGACCATATCGCACTGAATGTGGGTGGCACATCCGTTCCTGGTAAGGCACTTCAACCTGATTTTGAGACTGGAGACTATGGAGAATTTGAAAATACTATTGAAATTGACTGGAGACTATGGAGAATTTGAAAATACTATTGAAATTGACCAGTACAGATCCGTTGTTACTGACTTTACCCTGTAGAGTTCTGAACTGATGAATACATTTGAATTGGAAAAAGTGTTAAATACCTTCAAGCCACCGGAATGGGACACCGGAGTTTTTGCCAGAAATGAGCTGAGAAGTCCAACAGAAAAATGTGTCTTTATTTGCAACACAGACTGCTCTCACAATGAAGGAACCCACTGGGTGGCACTCAGCATCAATGACCAAGGTGAGGGTCTGTACTTTGACTCTTATGGATTACCACCTGTCTTCAAAGAATTCAGCTCATTTTTTGAAGGTCATATTTGCACTTACAATGATGTTCAACTGCAAAGACCTTTCTCACTGGCCTGTGGACATTACTGTGCATTATTTGCTCTCCACACCGTCTCGCATGGAGACGACTGTCAACAGGATGGAGAAATACAGTGATGACCAGATTGAAAACTTTGTAAAAAAAATACTGATGAAACGATGAATGGTCTTGGTGAAAATGGTCTTGATGAAATGATGAATGATCTTGATGAAATAGTAAATGGTCTTGATGAAATGATAAATGATGATAAATGATCAAAATGAATAATAAGAAATTATAATAAATAATAAAAGGTTAAATAATAAATGATAAAAAATAAAAAATAATAAATAAATAATAAATGATAAATGGTCCTGATGAAATGATAAATGGTGAATGGTCTTGATGAAATGATAAATGGTCTTCTACTGATGAATCATAAATAAATTATTTCAATTGGTTTAACTTTTGTTGTGGTTTAAAATTAGTTGTTCAAAACCATTATATTGTCTTGCACATTTATAAAATTAATATTTAAGCTAATTAATTGTACATATTGTACCTATATTTTTAGTCAAGGCATTATTGTTAGACAATAAATATGTTTATACAGTAAAAGTGTTTTATTTATGCAGTGAGAGGAGGAGGGGATTTAGTGAGAATAAGGATCAAGGGTAATATTAGGAGGAGGAGGAGGGAAAATGAGAATAAGGATCAAGGGTAATATTAGGAGGAGGAGGAGGGAATATGAGTAAACAGAATAATCAGGGTAATATCAGGAGAAAATATTAAATAGCAGTAAGTTTTACAAACAAGTTCATTTTTCAATAAAACACTGATCTGAAAAGATGTCTCAGTGTTCAGTCTGTGGCAAGTCATTTTCTCGAAGTGATAATTTGAAACGACACATGAAAAGTATCCACGAGAAGATGACACCTGAAATGCCAGTGCATCGTTCAAAGCCTATGCACTACCAAGATGGTTCCTGCATCACTGTTGCCCTACCTAAGCTGATTCATCCGTTTACTTGTCTAGTGGCTGGCCCGACAGGAAGTGGAAAAACATCATTTCTGAAAAGGCTACTGGAACTGAAACATGAAAAGATTTACCACTGCCCACAAAGAATAGTGTGGTGCTATTCCCAATGGCAACCTCTTTACACCACCATGAAAAATGTGGAATTCCAACTAGGCTTACCAGATGTTGAAGAACTGGAATCGTGTCTCCTGGTGTTAGATGACATGATGGACAGCTTGGACAGTGGAGTGGCTGACCTCTTTACCAAAGGGAGTCATCATAAAAATATATCCGTCATTGCAGTGACCCAGAATGTGTTTCACCAAAGCAAATTTCAGAGAACTACCAGTTTGAACACACACTACATGGTGCTGTTTAAGAATCCCAGAGATGCCAGCCAGATTCAATATTTAGCCCGACAGATGTACCCCAAAGATCCAGAATACCTTGTACAGGTGTATGAAAGAGTGATGACCCTGGGACCGTATAGCTATCTGTTCATTGATCTGAGGCAGGAAACACCGGATAACATGAGACTGAGAGCAAATATATTAGAAGATGAAGAACGATATTACTGTCAAAGAAAATAATAATAAACTTTAAACTTTTAATGTTTTCTTTCTTTTTAATGAGCTTGATAAAATGAAAATAGCTATGTTCACTTTACATTTCAATGCACTTTCTTGGGTAAGATTTTATGTGTAGTCATGATTAGTCACAGGAGGCACTATATGTACAGAAAATAAAATTATTTAAGTTTCAACACATGCCCATATTATCAGATGTAAAACTACAAGTTTACAAACTCTACTAAACAAGTCGTGCATGCACAAGATCATGCGCAAGACACACATGTGCATCCTAATAAACAGTACGCGCATGCACTCTTCGCTAAACTTTTGCACGTGCATGCGCACTCCCCTAATCTTTTGCACGCGCATGCGCACTCCCCTAATCTTTTGCGCGCGCATGCACACTCTGGTTAATCTCAGGAGCCTCATATCTGATCACTCCTGAGGTTAACCACCCCGTTGATTTTAATTGGAAAACCCCATCTTAGGAGCTCAAGTTAACCCTGGGAGTACTCCTGAGGTTAACCAATAACCTCCAGAGGTTAACCACTCTGTTGATTTTAATTGGCTCCTAGGAGCTCATTTAGGAGCTCAATGGATTGCTATAATGCCCCCCTTTATACTACTATCATGAAAACACTTTTTTCCACTAGATATCTTGGGCAGTCTGCTCCAGCTGGCCAAGTCAGTTAAAATCTGAGTCAGCTTTGACTCTGATTCCTCTTTCTCCAAACATGTACAAAATGTAAGGAAATTTTTTTTTTTTTTTGCAACACAGAGATTTTAATAGTTTCTTACAAAGATTCTTTGCTTGTGGCCAGTTCCCTTGACAAACGTTTATACAGATGACAGAAATTAACGTTTTATGGTCTATCCTAGAAGATATGCAACTTTAAAATTAGGTTGAAATTTATACAGATTTTGTGAACCAATTTTAGTTTTATTCAACCCATGAAATCATCTTGACATCAATGGTCGAAATCAGGTTGAAAGCAATGGAGGGTAATTTTCCATTTAATTCATGCATATGATTACTTGTTGATTGAGGATGGTTGTTGCAATTTAATGGTCTTTTGTACTTTCCAGCTAGATATCCATTATTTTATGTTGATATAACAGGATGATCCAATTTCCATAATCTGATAAATTCAGTCACAATAGTTTCAGTCACAGACCTGGAAGTTAGTACAGCAAGGAGTATTGCTAAAATAAATACATGAACCCCATGACACCACTGAGCTTTTGTGATCTCAGTGTGATAAAATGCTATAACTGAAGAGCTTAGGCTCGTACTGCTTCAGTTAAACAAGGGATTGTCTTATTCTAGCTAAATATATTTGTCTTGTACATAAGAATGACTGTATTTATTTATTTATTTGGGGTTTTATGTCGCTTTCAACACTGTACAGGTCATATCACGACAGGTAGTTGGAAGGGCAGAGGAAACCAGTACATAGAGTTCGTTAGGGTTCTGTACTGTAAACTGCCGACCAACGGCAAACAACTACCAGCTTTCCCACTTGAGGCAGTGACGGGGATCGAACCCCGGCCTCAGAGGTGGCAGGCGAGAGTGTTACCAATCTGCCACCGTGGCCCCCTAAGAATGACTGTAATACATAACGAACACTTGTTTGTTTTCATGTAGGTTTGACTCATCAGTGCCACTGAATTATGGCAATTCACTTGAAAAATTTCATCATCACGTTTTAGCGCCCCCCCACCAAAATAAAAAACAAAACAAAAAAAAAAATCATTACAAAAATTTTGCAGGTACATTTTAAAACTAAATCTGCACATTCAAAAGGATTTTCTGATCTATTGGACCATAGTTGTTGAAATGGAAGGTGTTTGATTTTAAAGTAAATTTTTAAAAATGGGTATTTTGTATGTATCTCAAAAATGATAAGGATTTCAGCATTTTGTTGGAATAAGTTATTCAGCTACTTTTTGATAATCTTTCAGATGCCAAAGTTTTAGACCTGTATCTGCAGCCTTTGGTCACTTTATGTCAAAAATGGTCTTTTAAACTTTCAGTTCATTTAGTCTTTCACATTTATCTCAACCAAACTTGACACATATATTAAGATTTGCCAAATAAATATTCTGACATTATGGTAACCTTAACCGGTAAACATCAATGGTCCTTATACACCTTATATATTTTGGACAAGATTTTAATGGTCAAGGTCACTACAGCAAGCTCAAAGGTCAAATCAAGGTCATACCATGACATTGCACACTTGCACTCCCTAAGCAATGTCCTTACAACATACCAATTTCCTACACTTCACAGTTTCCAAAATATAGCTGGGACAAGATTTTAAAGGTCATGATCATTTTGACAAGGTCAAATCAAGGTCATGCCATGACATCGCACACTTACCCTCCCTAAACAGTGTCTTTACTAAGCATCAACTTCCTACACCTTAGGGTTTCTGAGATATTGCCTAGACAAAATTTTAAAGGTCAAGGTCTCTACAGAAGGTCAAAGGAAGATCACACCATGATGTTGCACACTTACACCCCCTAACCAATGTCCCTACCATGTACAAACTTTGTAAACCTTATGACTTCTAAGATATAGCCCAGACAAGATTTTAAAGATCAAGGTCACTACAGCAAGGTACAAAGTGAAATCAAGGTCACACTAAGACATTGCACACTTACACCCCCTAACCAATGTCTATACCAAGTATCAACTTTCTACACCTTACGTTTTCTGAAATACAATTCAGACAAGATTTTACAGGCCATATTCAACACAACAAGGTCAAATAAAGTTCACACCATGATGTTGCACACCTACACCCTCTAACCAATGTCCCTACCAAGTATCAACCTCTTACACCTTATGGTTTCTGAGACATAGTCCAGACAAGACTTTAAAGGTCAAGATCACTACGGGAAGGTCAAATTAAGATAACACCATGATGCTGGACACCTACACCCACCAACCAATGTCACAGGTATCAACTTCCTTATGGTTTCTGTGATATAGCTCAGACAAGATTTTAAACGTTGTCACTACGGCAAGGGTCAAAGGTCTAATCAAGGTCACACCAAGACGTTGCACACCTTCACCCCCAACCAATGTACTTACCAAGTTTCATCTTCCTACACCCGATGGTTTCTGAGATACAGCCCAAACTTTTTTGTGCTGCCCGCCCATCCGGACCCTATGAATGAAAATACCTGCAGTTCTGCACAGCCCTTACAGGTTGTGGCGTAAAAACTGATTAATGGGGATATCACACAAGAAAAACAATCTGCATTCAAAGTTAATCAATTGATTAAGATTTAATTTTGCTGATATTGAATGGTTGGCATTGCAAAATTATTTACAAACGAACTTGTGTTGTGTGTAGGCCCTTTACTCATTCTTTTGTGTCTTCAGCATTCGGCCAGTCTGACCATCACAATAGACAGGGCCCCAGTTCACTTTAACTAAAAAGCGGACTGTTATCTAGGGTAACCTTCACCTAGTCTGGTTTTCATACAGCTTTTCTCATGTTACTAGTCTACCAATACATCTATATTGCTATGAATCATAAAACTAAGTGATGATTCTGGAATAATTTATGTTAATTTGTATGTGTTCAACTTATTTTAGATGGAGATTAACCGCTAAAAATACTATTAAAAAAACAAAATAGAATTTTGAATTTATTTTCACAGGACAATACAATCCTTTGTATTAATAACATTATTTTATTCAAAGAGAGGCTAATACATAGCCATGCATAAAAAAGCAGTAAAATTATTGATATCTGGGCAAGGTGACTGAATAAGTGAAACAAATGGAAATATCATGCACATTTTATTGGCTTTTACTTGGGTTACTGGGTATATTTTACATCCTATTAAAACACAATGTAGAATTTTATTATTCATTAGAAATACTGTAGCTTGAAAAACACAAAACCAACATTTTATTTTGTTCTGGAGTGCATATAAAACTTCAGATAAATATTGAAGAAAGTTACAATTTCCAATAAATTCTTCACCAGAAATACCTATCGGAATAGACTATGTAAATTAGATAATAGTTTTGTATGTAAACAGATTTTTAGCTATGAATTTGATAACCAGAAAAAATACACACGAGTATTTAATATTAAAAATTTTTCACCTCCTTAAATCTATCACTGCATTTCAATGAAAGAAAAGGTGTAGATCTCTATGCAATAAACTATTCTTAAAAATAATGAAAGATTATTGGATAGCAATTAAGGTACTTCAGAAGCCAAAGCTGCGTGAATATCAAAAACTTAAGGAACACATTGATTTAGAGGGATATTTATATTTAACTAAATACAAAAGATTTCTTATTGCCAAAATTAGAAGTGGTACACTCCGTCTGGCCATAGAAACAGGTTATTACAGTAATACCTCACTGGAAAATAGATTATTCACCTTATTTAATTCAAGATTAATTGAATCCGACTTTGGATTTCACATGTATATGCAGTAAATTTGAGATAATAAGAAAATAATATTTTGCTCAGTATGGTGCAAAAAGGTCTGATTTTGAAACACCAAATTGTGAAATGAAATTCCATTCTATTATGAAAAAAAAAAAACATCAAAAGATTCTTGGTAATTTTATCACGGAACTATGGGAATATATCAAGGTGCTGTTGTTTAAATAGCCTTTGTTATTATTAATGTTTCAAATTTGTAAACTATGTTTAACACCACATTAGAACTTATAGATTATTTAGTTTGTGTTTGCTGAAATATACCCAACATATTTTAAAAATTTTGTAACTGAAGTGACTTTAGGCCCTAAGGTGTTTTAAATTTATTATTTGCCTGTATAAACTGTCCATGTATATAACACATGTCACAAAGATAAAGAAATAAACTTAAGTAACGTAATTCACACTGAAAAGAAGTGACAATTGATTCTTGAGAACACAATTTTACAAGTTTGTGCCTGAAAGTATGAGCACATTGTTTATTGTACCTTTGTACAGGTTTCCATTACATATATCAAGCAACATAAATTGAGTAATTGAACACAAGAATTTCCTTTATCAAGGCTGAATATTGGCATAACATATAACTAGTTTCTTGATGTGACCACTTTATAATGCAGAAGAAATTTGAAAATTTAGTTATTTAGTTTATATTACTACAAGAAATACCTTACCATTTCCTACAATTATTAGCTGTTGGAGTCCTCAAACTCAATGGTCAATACATAGAAATTTCAAGGTACATAACTTAAGGGGCCAGAGACTAGAGACTCACATCAATCTATCCTCCTACCAATATGTCATATTGTCAAGATAGTTTGCGTTATTATATGTGCAATAAATTAGTATCCTGGTTCATCCATAGTTGTCATGACCTGGTAAGAAAGCTACTTTAAGTCTGGGTTACACAAATTAGTGATTGACTAAATATACAGCTTATTCATAAATTAGCACAAATCAGCTAATAAATAACATCTATTAACTACATCAGCACAAAATATCAAATCATTGCAGCAAAACAAAAGGTCTGATATCAAGTTAAATTTCAATTAAGTTACAAACCACATCTGCATTAATTACATTAGCTGAAAATGTCAAAATTATTGCAGCAAAACAAAAGGTCTGAGATCAAGTTAAATTTCCATTATAAAACGTTTCATGTCCAAAGGAGTTGGTGTATAATATGGATACTGCGGACTGGTACATATTTTTTTTAATTTATCCCAAGGAGATCCCTTATTTATAAATATTTTCCCCACTATTCAATCCCCCCCCCCCCCCCCCTCCACACACACACACAGAATGTTTGGAATATTTTCCCATTTTAAGTCATATCAGGACATGCTTACAGTGCATTTCAGTAATTGTTATTAGGTAGAGTCAAACCTACCACCACAGATGTGAGAGTCCAGCGACTGAATGCCACTTGGACTATGAAACCTTCACAAAAATTTTCCCTTTTATTTTGTAAACAGGTTTCACAAGTACAGATGAAAAGATCATGACTGCTATTTAAAGAGAATTATTTGATTTATTCAGTATTCATGGGTCACTTTCAACACTTTGGATAGGTCACAATAATAGAGATAGTAGCTAAGGATGAAATGATTGGCAAAATAAGCTAGCCGTGTAGTCGCTTGCATTAACCGTCGACTTAACCAATTAACTGTTTCCGAGGTTTAGCATGTTTGAGCAAGCACCAAAAATGTCATATGGATATATGTTCCGGATGTAAACAAACAATATGACGGATCACGAGATGCTAGAAAAACAAAATGTTCCACAGGATTGTTGGGTAATTAGCTAATAATATTTTGATATTTTAAATGTAAAATACAGATAAAATACTTTAATTTGAGACCTTTTTGAGATCTTAACTCAAAATATCTGTAGTTTTAACGATCGCATAAAATCCTATATGGGGTGATATACATAAGAAAACAGTTTACCAGTTTAGTTATATTGGCATCGACTAGTGCTTTGATAACCTAATAATCGATTAGTGTGGTTGATTGTTTCAGCTTTAGTAGCAGCCGGGATGGAGGAAAGCAGTGCATACTAGGTGTTTGAGATTCTGCACTGAAGACCCAGGATCCCAGATATGGAGAAGCTGTTACTGGATATAAAAGGTCGACAACAGCAAACTAAACCCAGAAAATTAATACATACAACTGAGGGGTATATGCAAATTCAAAATCACACAGAGGCCAGCTGTGTGATTGTAAAGTTATACAAAGGTGATTTGACAATCTTGTAAAGAGTTTGATCCTGTGAAGTGGAGTCTCTATTGACCAGAGCAGGACCTCTGCATAACCAAAGATTCAAGATGACGAGGTTAATTGCTATGGAAAACTCCCATCCATGGACCTGAGTTACTTTTCATAAAACATTTCAAACTCAATCTCATATAAAACCCCTATAAACTAGATTGGGCCAACTCGGCGCCAACATATCCCCAGACAGGTCATCACTCACGCCACAGGTTTTGATCGGGAATTTTTAAAAACATAATTACCCATTATTATATGAACTTCAGCACATCAATCTACTCTGTTTATATCTTCCAAGGAAGATGGTGTATCCCCAGACGCCGAATACATAACTAAAATTATATTTTCAATCTTCCTGCAATGATAACTCAACCTATTTTCAAAGTATTTAAATGATTGATGATTGAATGTCCATTCTAAAATAATAATCCCAAAAGAGCATATCTGTTTCTATATTTGTTGACAAATAAAATATTATTTTTAACTCAACTCATCATACTTTTCAATCTTCCTTCAAAGTATTTAAATGATTGATGATTCAATGTCCATTCTAAAATTCATAATCCCAAAAGCGCATATCTGTTTCTATATTTGTTCACAAATAAAATATTATTTAAAAAAAATTATTTATATTATTATTTTATTATATTATTTTTAGAATTTGCAAATTGTTTTCAGTTATTCATTTCCTCTATACCTATATATGTGGTCCATATATATGCAACCTAAATATGTGACACAATCTCAGTTCTGACTCCCCTTTGTGTTATATGTAATGAAGCCCACCACCTCCCACCCCCACCCCTCTCCCCTTCTCCACACCTCTCTCACTATTACACAAGATCTGCAACCCCATTGAGGTCTTTGTTTCTCATCTGATATCATTAAATACCTTTGTTTATTTAGTGTCACTCAATATAGCTGGAGGTCCCAGAGGTGGGTGGGGGGAATCCGGGTGGGGGATGTGGGTTGGGACTTAGTTTAGTTTATTAGTTTATTATAGTGACATGTATTATGTTGACAAGGATTATACAAAAACTATTGAAGTAATACCCAGCCCTATATGGGCTTATAAGTCACTTTAAATAGAGAGTTAATAACAAACAGAGCAAACATATTTTGAGGTAAGATACAGTAAATAAAGACAGCAATTCAATACATAAAAATTAACAATATAATTTACTTTTTTTTTCTTGCCACAAATCAAAAATAAAATTAATAACCATATTGACATTCATATGAGTTAATACCCTTGATAATTGATCTATTAATAATTCAGATTTATCTATATTTAAAATTTTTAAATATTTCATACGAATCAGCTCTAAAGCTGGACAAACACAAACAAAATGTATCTCATCTTCTACATCTTTTTTACACAGTTTACATGTTCTCTCAAAGAGATGGAGTGCTACAGCATAAATGGTAAACAAACAATCTATATAAAAGGGGTACTCAAATACAAAAAGAATTGAGAATTTTAAGTATGTGATTATCAACTGAAATGAGTTCATAACTGTAGGAGCTGTGTCAAAATTAACTGAGGCAAGTTGAATAAAACTGGGCTAGTTGAGGGTTAAAAATCCCCTAGTTTTACTACATACGGATATAATTTCATTAATATTGGGACTTAAAGCTCACTTAAAGTGTCCATTTTGTCTACTTGAATATGTTTAACCGGCGTTTAACCAGTTTCATTTTAAAAAGTTAAAAACTCAGCAAGCAGAGGTATAACACACAAAAATAAGTTCTTAAAAGACTAAGATAGCCATAACATTATTAATATTCAAAATTTAAATAGACAGGCATTTCCTATTAAAAATTCAAAGATTTCAGCTCTATAACCCACATAGTTTGACAGTTACTGGGCTTTAAAGTGGCATAATGTCCATAAATTGGGTTTCTGTGGGCATTTTACAATTGTTAAAGAGACCTTAGCAATTAAACTACAGATCTGAAACTTTTTGGGGGACATACATAACAAACAAAAATTATATATAATACAGTTTAAGACTTGTCACACTAAGCATTTCCAAATAACAGGGCAAACTACGGAAAAAATGTCCAAAAAGGCACTTGGGCGAGTGTCTATGGCCCTCATACACAGGTTAAATGTCTACTAAAAACCTTGATTTTCGCCATATGTAAAAAGGACATAATAATGCATTCCCAGATGGGATTTCAGCTCCATCAATCACATAGTTTAACAGTCACAGGGCTTAAAGGTGGCAAAAAGTCCAAATACTGGGTCTCTGTGGGCCTTTTAGAGATCTCGATGTGGCTTTCAAATTAAAGCTTCAGACTTAAAATTTGTTACATACTAAGATAACACATAGAATATGTATCTAATAAAGTTTGAAACTTCTCAGACTTACCATTTCCAAGTTACAGAGCAAAATATGTGAAAAATGTCTTCAAAGGGTCACTCAGGTGGGTGTTTAAGGTCCTCATACACAGGTTAAATGTCTACTTGAAGCCTTGATTTTTGGCACATGTAAAAAGAACATAATAATGTATTCCCAGATGAGATTTCAGCTCTATCAGTCACATAGTTTAACAGTCACAAGCCTTAAAATTGGCAAAAAGTCCAAATACTGGGTCTTTATGGGGCCTTCTAGAGACCTAAATGTGGCCTTCAAATTAAAGCTTCAGACTTAAAATTTGTCACATACTAAGATTACACATAGAATATGCATCTGATACAGTTTGAAACTTCTTAGACTTACCATTTCCAAGTTACAGGGCAAAATATGTGAAAAATGTCTAAAAATGGTCACTCGGGTGGGGATTTATGGTCCTCATACACAGGTTAAATGTCTTCTTAAAGCCTTAATTTTTGGCACATATATAAATAACATACTAATATCTTCCCAGATAGGATTTGAGCTCTATCAGTCACATAGTTTGACAGTCACAGGGCTTAAAAGTAGCAAAAAGTCCAAATATTGGGTCTTTGGGAGCCTTTTAGAGACCTCAATTTGACCTTCAAAATTAAAGCTTCAGACTTAAAATCTGTTACATACTAAGATTACACACAGAATATATATCTAATACAGTTTGAAACTTCTCAGACTTACCATTTCCAAGTTACAGGGAAAAAGATGTGAAAAATGTCTTATAAGGGTCACTCGGGTGGGTGTTTATGGTCCTGATACACAGGTTAACTGTCTATTAAAGGCCTAAATGTTGGGGCACATATAAGAAAACACATAGATATATTCCCAGATGATATTTAACTTAGATGAGAGACATAGTTTGAAAGCTACAGTGCTTGAAAGTGGCAAAAAGTGCATAAATTGGGTCTCTGTGGGCACTTTTGAGACCTTAAGTCGACCCCTTTGGGTAAACCTACAGCCCTAAAATTTTCTACAGACAAGGATTACATATCAAAGTTATACCTAGCACAGTTTGAGACTCATCAGAATTACCACTTCCAAATTATAGGGCAAAATATGTGAAAAGTATAGCAAAAAATCCCTAAGTGGGGGTATTTATGGGCCTCAAAGACAATTTTCTCCTCAACTTAAAGTCGTGATTTTCGGCACATGTACTAAGAACATATAAATGTGTTGTCAGGTAAAATTTCAGCCAGCTGAGCATCATAGTTTGTGACCTACAGGGCTCTAAGTGGCCAAAAGTCCAATTTCTGACCTTAAGGTGGCCATAAGTTCTTTTTTACTGGGAGTTTAAGGTCACCTTAAAATAGGGATCTTCCTTTGGGCACCCTTAACATGTGTACCAAGTTTGAAAAAAAAATATTAATTTGTTTTTGAGTTATCGCGTCCACAAGGAAATTTCTACGGCGGCGGCGGCGGCGCGACGGACCTGAATCCAATATATCCCCGACTTTCGTCTGGGGATATAATAAATAAATCCTCCACCAACATCATCCACTTAATTAAGAAATCAATCAACCAATCATCCATTCCCACACTTACTAAACTCTTCCTCTGCTAGCGCCACCAGCACCTCCACCATTTTAATGCCCTCGTAGACGACGGCGAGTTGGAGCTCATCCTCAGGACAGATGTGTGTGAGTAGGTACTCCACCACTGGGGTGGCCAACGCGTGGACGCGTCCACAAGGAAATTTCTACGGCGGCGGCGGCGGCGCGACGGACCTGAATCCAATATATCCCCGACTTTCGTCTGGGGATATAATTAGAGTATACAAGCATACAACTGACATCAGTACCAAATACTGGTGATCTACATTTTGGTTTTAAAACTCTACTCCCATAAGGCTTGACCAGTTATCATGACTATACGTCTATCAAAATATGGCAAATTAACCAAAGGAACGTACTTAATTCAAAGTAATACCTTCTTTTAAACCTGCAGATACACTGAATAAGAGAACTGTTTCCTTCTTTATATACCAGCAAAAACATCTTGTAATCAATGAAAATGCAGTTAATTTCTTCAAATCCATCGATTGACAAGATATCATATTAACTAACCCCTTTACCCCTTAGTGTTTAAGGCTGAATGTGCCCTATAGGTTCTCTATTGTTAAGGTAACCACTTAACAACTCTCAGCTATACTTGAGATCCATAATTACAAGGTCGGGTTTGTTGATTTTGACTGGATCCTGGGTTAGGAATCTCATAAACTGATATAATTTATACAAATTTAAGCCTAACCTTTGACAGTGATCTAATTTTTACATATTTTGTGGCTCTTAGATATTCACTTTATCACGACTATGACATGGTTAAACATGAAGAGCTCAGAACAACATCCAGAAACTGTAGTTTTAAATGAAATGGAAGACACAGTGACATATACAATAGGCTTTATGCTTACACAAGATCTAACCAGTATTTTTTACCTTATTTATTTAGGAATTTATCTTTATACAAACAAGAAAATGATTGAATTAAAGTACAGCTATTAAAGTCAATATTACTTAGACGCTAGTTTTTTAAACTCTGGATTTGGCTGCATCATCAGCACTGTTTATGAAAGTAATGCTTCACTAAAGATTAAGTCCTACACAGTATTCTGTGATGGACATTTTGACCATTTTTCAAAGAACTACAACTAGATATTGCACATTATACATGAAGACATACTTTTGATAAATAACTAAAGGTATACAATAAAACCTCCATTTTCCAACTTGCTGTTATCGAAATGTACAATTTTATGAACTGATTTTCTATTTTACTAAACTTTCATTTTCCTACTCTTTACACGAACACACCACTTCTAGTCGCTGCACTGACATTCTATGATTTGAACAAAGTCTTACTGTGTTACACTGTTTGGATAACTGAGGTTGCAATGCAGGTCATTTAGTATTACAATATATATATATAATACACCAGTATTAATCACATTGATATATTAATAAATAATTCCTCAATATTTGTAAATATAGCTAGCGCAGCACAAATAATTAGGCCCACTTAATATATGCAGCATATACCTCAGAAATGGAGGACATGGGTTCAAATACTACACTAACTAAGAAGGCTACTTCAGGCTACTTCACTAAGAAGGTACTTCAGAAACTTGGCAGTGTAATCCAACACAAAGAAACCAAACTGCGGAACAGCTCTCAAAATTATTATTATTTATAAACGTGTGGGGAGGGTGGCTAGTTATTTTTACAACTTAGCCTATTTTTACAAATGCTTTCTTCTATTTTTAATCCATCATAAAAAAAAAAACAGAAAAAAAAAATCTGTAACAAAGATCATGCATATAAGTTATACTAATTTTTTAACTATAAAATAACGAGCACTACATATTTATAATGTACATATGTACAATTGTTCAGTGAATTCTCCTAGACTTCATGGGGTTTGACACACTTTGTTGGAGCCATAATATACAATATGTACACTACTATTTTTAAATAGAAAAAATATACAACAACTAGGGCCGTCACGACTAACCGACTAATCGACAACGGTTAGAATAATGCTATTTACCGATTCATATTTTAAAGTTGGAATAATCGTCTAATGTAGTGTAAAAGATGGCAGAAGGTCTGAATCTATGAAATATGTCCATATTGTCACATAAAATAAGCTGAAATCCAGAAACAGCCACGTTTTTTGCACTGTTTATGCATTCACGTAAAACCGGAAGTACCATATACCTCTTATATCGCCCACTTCCTGTCTGTAATAAACGAAGCAAAAGTTGCAGGAAAACGTCAATTTTATTAAACTTTATATATTGTATACACATATTTTCATTTTATTTCACTTATTTATCGTTTTCAATGCTTTTTACAATATGAAACTTAAGATTTTTGGTTATTTTATAAATTCGATGGCTATTCGGTGTCGACACGAATAGTATTTACCGATTAGTCGACATGAAATATTTGGAGTCGTGACGTCCCTAACAACAACATGTGACAATTAATAAACAACGTTACAGACAAGGCTTAACCCTTTTCAGACACTTTTGCTGATCTCTCAATACTAGGGGTGCGACGGTACCAGATTTTCTAGTCCGGGATTCCGTCAATGCAAAACCGTCCCACTTCTGGATATTCTGGAAAACGTTTGAGTTTCAGCATTTCCCCAATCGAATAGACCTACAAACAGGAAGTGATTTTCCGCAATCCAAAACATGGCAGTTTTTCTCAAAGAAATCGCTATAAATGCATTAAAATCTTATGAAATATGAGATAATAGTCATAATTTCTTCAGATTTAGGTTTGGCATTTAATATTTTACATTTCTCAATAATTATATAAGCGGACATTCGAGATTCTGGTTGTTAAAAGTGGTCACAGTATTTCAGTAAACATGTCTCGATACCGGTATACCGTCACTACCGACTCACCCCTACTCAATACAGGGATCTTCATTATAAGTCATGTAAAAAAAAGTAAGGCTTGGTTCGTTATTTTTTCTTTGTTTTATATTTACTGGAAAAATTTCCTTTGAAGGTCTTTAAAGGAGATATTTATCCTGTCCACAATCTACACACATTAGTAACTTGAATGTTGAGCAACTGCCAATAAAACTGGCGCAGAACAGACCACTAGAGTACTTTCTACAGAATACAGAAACAAACTAGTTTTAGAATAAAATCTGGAAAAAAGCATTCTCCCTTCTGGTTCAGTATCATCAGTTCTGTGAATATTCTCACATATTTTAATGTTAAGTTATTTTAATGTAAATTCTGAGAAAACCATGCAAAGTTGGGCTACTTTTATTCTGTAAAAAGTACTTGTCCACTCAAAAGTAGTGTCAGGTTGAAACAGGCACTAGAGTCAAAATATAAATTGTCATTTTAGTCCTAAAAATAATGTCTATGTATTAGTCCATACATTTATTAATTGCCTGGGACTTGAAAACAAATATTCAAAAAAATCCCGTTTTGCGCTTGTTGTGTATAATTTAGTAACAATTACTTGCGATTAAAATATGCACTGAAAGGACCCTATCTACTTGTTCATTCCCATCAGTACAAATTTAATTTAACAAATGAATGTTATGACTAACTGGTAACTTCATACACATCAATATATGTACAGAATTCTAAGCACAAAACAAGAACAAAATCACAAAAGCGTGACTACAATATGTGATAATAGTAGCACTTAGAGCGTCATGTAACATAAATGCCTTTCAGGGAATCAACTTGTATAATCTTTTAACAAAACAAAAATAAAGAACTAATATTGTAACATGCATTAAGTTTTGTATATTTCTACAGTCGTATATTTCTATCTCTGCACACATGCCTTCATATGAATTGTAAAAAATTTATTTTAACGTAATCTGTGTTGTTTCCTTTAAGAATATTACTATCATTAAATCAATTAAGGAGTCTAACCAAAAAATTCAGAACAAATGAAACAACACAAAAACACTACAATGATGTCAAAAAAACATACTTTTTATAGTAATCGGTACAATTTAATTTCTTCTAATGCCTTTATTCTTTCATGGTATTACAAAATCTACTGCTTTTCTTGAAGACATGTTTAACCTGATTCCATTTTCTTTGTTCCATTTAGAATTTTATTTCTTTCAACAGCTCTATTTTTGGAAGTTGACAATAGGAATCGATATTCAAAAACTGTAAAATTCTTTTATAATCTAAGTGACTCATACCACAACTCTCTATCAGATTTTATCAACTCTTGAAATTGGAGAAGTCCATCTTGAGTCTGATGCTTGGCTGTGCAGGTTGGGGTGCACTTGTTTTTGCTGACTTGGCACTTTTTGTTGCTTCATTAGTGCCCGCCTGCTGTGCTTTCACAGCGGACTCCAATCGCTGTCTTAGGTCAGGTGATGCCTGCATCACGGTGCGGAACTGGGCAGGATACTGTGGCCCGATACGTGTGAGTTTGCTGAGCGAGTGCTCATGTAGGGCCCGCTGTGCTGGCACACATTTGAAGGACGTGGAGGGTTCCAGGAGGTGTGACACGAGTAGAGGTACGAGCAATTCCACAAGTTGGACTCCTGAAAAAATTACAGGGTGGGCTGAACAAAGAGAGAGCAAGTCAGCAAGTTGAAGTCCTAACTCACAGGAGTTAGGGAATAAGACTGTGGGATTTTAACAAAGTCTCAAGGAAAACAATGGTGAATGGACAAGAAACCCCAATCACCTTCTTGTATTTTCTATGTTACATAAATGCCACAAGAAATCATAATTAAATGGTTTTTTTTTGTAAATTTTTAATCAGCCCTTGTTAATGTACTAAACAGAAAATTATAAAGTGGCCTAAAAGTATATGAACCAAAGTATTAAGTGGGGTTTTAAATAAAGTATTAAAACTATTATAAATAATAGAAAAGTCCCTTAAAATTATCCATATTTCTTGATATAATTTGATTTCATTCAACCATGAATTCACAACTTAAAGCGTTAATTGTTCCATCAACCAACCAACCACAAAACCAGTGAATCAACTGAATTTCTTTGCCACAGTGCAAACACATTTGCCGACCACCTCTGAGATCAGAGTTTGAATCCCGGCCCGACCTCAAGTGGGAAAGCTGGTAGTTGCTTGCAGCTGCTCAGTAGTTTACAGCATAGAACCTTGACCAACTGTGAGTACTGGTTTCTTCTGCCTTTCTAACTACCCCACACAATATATAACCTGACACAAAGGTACTAGATGTGAAGTAAAACACTAACTAGATTGGGCCAACTCGGCGCCAACATATCCCCAGACAGGTCATCACTCACGCCACAGGTTTTGATTGGGAATTTTTTAAAACATAATTACCCATTATTATATGAACTTCAGCACATCAATCTACTCTGTTTATATCTCCCCAAGGAAGATGGTGTATCCCCAGATGCCGAATACATAACTCAAATTATATTTTCAATCTTCCTGCAATGATAACTCTAAACCTATTTTCAAAGTATTTAAATGATTGATGATTGAATGTCCATTCTAAAAAAATAATCCCAAAAGAGCATATCTGTTTCTATATTTGTTGACAAATAAAATATTATTTTTAACTCAACTCATCATACTTTTCAATCTTCCTTCAAAGTATTTAAATGATTGATGATTCAATGTCCATTCTAAAATTCATAATCCCAAAAGCGCATATCTGTTTCTATATTTGTTCACAAATAAAATATTATTTAAAAAAAAATTATTTATATTATTATTTTATTATATTATTTTTAGAATTTGCAAATTGTTTTCAGTTATTCATTTCCTCTATACCTATATATGTGGTCCATATATATGCAACCTAAATATGTGACACAATCTCAGTTCTGACTCCCCTTTGTGTTATATGTAATGAAGCCCACCACCTCCCACCCCCACCCCTCTCCCCTTCTCCACACCTCTCTCACTATTACACAAGATCTGCAACCCCATTGAGTTCTTTGTTTCTCATCTGATATCATTAAATACCTTTGTTTATTTAGTGTCACTCAATATAGCTGGAGGTCCCAGAGGTGGGTGGGGGGAATCCGGGTGGGGGATGTGGGTTGAGCATAAATGGTAAACAATCTATATAAAAGGGGTACTCAAATACAAAAAGAATTGAGAATTTTAAGTATGTGATTATCAACTGAAATGAGTTCATAACTGTAGGAGCTGTGCCAAAATTAACTGAGGCAAGTTGAATAAAACTGGGCTAGTTGAGGGTTAAAAATCCCCTAGTTTTACTACATAAGGATATAATTTCATTAATATTGGGACTTAAAGCTCACTTAAAGTGTCCATTTTGTCTACTTGAATATGTTTAACCAGTTTCATTTTAAAAAGTGAAAAACTCAGCAAGCAGAGGTATAACACACAAAAATAAGTTCTTAAAAGACTAAGATAGCCATAACATTATTAATATTCAAAATTTAAATAGACAGGCATTTCCTTTTAAAAATTCAAAGATTTCAGCTCTATAACCCACATAGTTTGACAGTTACTGGGCTTTAAAGTGGCATAATATCCATAAATTGGGTTTCTGTGGGCATTTTACAATTGTTAAAGAGACCTTAGCAATTAAACTACAGATCTGAAACTTTTTGGGGGACATACATAACAAACAAAAATTATATATAATACAGTTTAAGACTTGTCACACTAAGCATTTCCAAATAACAGGGCAAAATACGGAAAAAATGTCCAAAAAGGCACTTGGGCGAGTGTCTATGGCCCTCATACACAGGTTAAATGTCTACTAAAAACCTTGATTTTCGCCATATGTAAAAAGGACATAATAATGCATTCCCAGGTGGGATTTCAGCTCCATCAATCACATAGTTTAACAGTTACAGGGCTTAAAGGTGGTAAAAAGTCCAAATATTGGGTCATTGTGGGCCTTTTAGAGATCTCGATGTGGCTTTCAAATTAAAGCTTCAGACTTAAAATTTGTTACATACTAAGATTACACATAGAATATGTATCTAATAAAGTTTGAAACTTCTCAGACTTACCATTTCCAAGTTACAGAGCAAAATATGTGAAAAATGTCTTAAAAGGGTCACTCAGGTGGGTGTTTAAGGTCCTCATACACAGGTTAAATGTCTACTTGAAGCCTTGATTTTTGGCACATGTAAAAAGAACATAATAATGTATTCCCAGATGAGATTTCAGCTCTATCAGTCACATAGTTTAACAGTCACAGGCCTTAAAATTGGCAAAAAGTCCAAATACTGGGTCTTTATGGGGCCTTCTAGAGACCTAAATGTGGCCTTCAAATTAAAGCTTCAGACTTAAAATTTGTCACATACTAAGATTACACATAGAATATGCATCTAATACAGTTTGAAACTTCTTAGACTTACCATTTCCAAGTTACAGGGAAAAATGTGTGAAAAATGTCTAAAAATGGTCACTCGGGTGGGGATTTATGGTCCTCATACACAGGTTAAATGTCTTCTTAAAGCCTTAATTTTTGGCACATATAAAAATAACATACTAATATCTTCTCAGATAAGATTTGAGCTCTATCAGTCACATAGTTTGACAGTCACAGGGCTTAAAAGTAGCAAAAAGTCCAAATATTCGGTCTTTGGGAGCCTTTTAGAGACCTCAATTTGACCTTCAAAATTAAAGCTTCAGACTTAAAATCTGTTACATACTAAGATTACACACAGAATATATATCTAATACAGTTTGAAACTTCTCAGACTTACCATTTCCAAGTTACAGGGAAAAAGATGTGAAAAATGTCTTATAAGGGTCACTCGGGTGGGTGTTTATGGTCCTGATACACAGGTTAACTGTCTATTAAAGGCCTAAATGTTGGGGCACATATAAGAAAACACATAGATATATTCCCAGATGATATTTAACTTAGATGAGAGACATAGTTTGAAAGCTACAGTGCTTGAAAGTGGCAAAAAGTGCATAAATTGGGTCTCTGTGGGCACTTTTGAGACCTTAAGTCGACCCCTTTGGGTAAACCTACAGCCCTAAAATTTTCTACAGACAAGGATTACATATCAAAGTTATACCTAGCGCAGTTTGAGACTCATCAGAATTATCACTTCCAAATTATAGGGCAAAATATGTGAAAAGTATAGCAAAAAATCCCTAAGTGGGGGTATTTATGGGCCTCAAACACAATTTTCTCCTCAACTTAAAGTCATGATTTTTGGCACATGTACTAAGAACATATTAATGTGTTGTCAGGTAAAATTTCAGCCAGCTGAGCATCATAGTTTGTGACCTACAGGGCTCTAAGTGGCCAAAAGTGCAATTTCTGACCTTAAGGTGGCCATAAGTTCTTTTTTACTGGGAGTTTAAGGTCACCTTAAAATAGGGATCTTCCTTTGGGCACCCTTAACATGTGTACCAAGTTTGAAAAAAAAATATTAATTTCTTTTTGAGTTATCGCGTCCACAAGGAAATTTCTACGGCGGCGGCGGCGGCGCGACGGACCTGAATCCAATATATCCCCGACTTTCGTCTGGGGATATAATAAATAAATCCTCCACCAACATCATCCACTTAATTAAGAAATCAATCAACCAATCATCCATTCCCACACTTACTAAACTCTTCCTCTGCTAGCGCCACCAGCACCTCCACCATTTTAATGCCCTCGTAGACGACGGCGAGTTGGAGCTCATCCTCAGGACAGATGTGTGTGAGTAGGTACTCCACCACTGGGGTGGCCAACGCGTGGATGTATGGGGTGCACACCTCACGTGAAGGGTGCTGGAACAGCGAGATGAGTGACTGGATAACCTTCACCTTCACCTGCAGACACAGGGAAAAAGTCCTTTAAAAGAAATGAACAATATTATGGAAGAAAATAATTTTTAAAAAATTGAAGGCTCCTTGGATATTTGAATTTTCAAGGGACTTACAATTTACCATATATTTGTTGTGATATTACAGTCACACCATACAGCTGGCAAACAAATAAAGAATATCTGGTATATGCCTGTCAGCCTTCCAATCTCCTCCTTTGAAAATAGTTTCATTTGTGAATACATGGGAATTCACTGGCTGTCTCAAGCAATGCTTAATTATTACTACAACATACCTGTGGCTGGGAACTTTCCCAAGACTCCTTGAAGATGTCAATACACTTTTCTGTCACAGTGGGGCAGTGAACTACAGGCACTGGGCAGCTTACAATGAATACACTCAGCGTCAAAAGTAAGGTACTCTCCTCTATTCCAGCACGGTCATTCTCATGATCTAAACAAATAATACAGATACGATCCAAACAGAGGTCAACACGTAAAGACAATGCACTGAAGGTCAAATGCATGGCACACTCCTCTGGTAGAGCATGGTCATTACCACTGTGTGAAAATAATCATATTCTTGACAACCAAAACCTAAGCTTAACAATTTAATTCCAACATTTCCATCCCAATAATTGTCACAGTCTAAAATACATGATACACTCCAGTAGTGCTGTAACGAGTTGACCGAAACTCGAGTCGTAACTCGGTGGGCGATATTTGGGACCACATCCATTTACGTAATTTAAACTCGAGTTTTTAAGAAATAAATTATGATATACTAGTCTTGTTATAAAACCAGTACTTTTACAATTTATCTAACCATAAAGACAAAAAAATCATTGAGCAATGGCCGTTTTTTATTTCCTTATTTACGTGGATGTTCCATAATGTACTCATACCTGTACAATTTAACCGGCAACAGAATATATTTCCTTGCAATAAAATGGTACTAAATACGTCAATGGCGGATCCCTTGATGACAATATTTGGACATTATTATTTTATTTATATTTGTGTCATTTACTCGAGTTCAACTCGAGTTCAACTCGCATCTAACAAGCGAGCATCGATCTACAGAAATCACTGTTGATTACAGCTCTACACTCCAGGGTCCAAAGGTTTCCTAACGGATATGTTAGGAAGATTCAGAGTACCTAGCATTCCATCATGTACTACTGTAAAAATCTACACGGTTTTATTTTCATTTAAAGTAATCAATATAGGAATAACCCTCTACAAAACCATGGTATAAGCAGAAATTTTACCATAGTTTGAGGTTATAAATTCCAAAGGCAAAGCCTGAGGGGTTTATTGTCTCACACCATGTAAAAATTCTGCATATACCATGGTTTTCAAGGGAGTTATTCCTATTCTAACATGACAAGCTTTAAATATTATAAATATTATTTTTTACTTACTTTTTACGACAAGAATGGATTATTTTCGAGACAGCTATAATGAGCAATAATAGGAGGCCACAGGTTATGCCGATTTTACCCAGGAAGTATTTCATCATTTAGCCAATCAAATTCACGGACACATCCGTGTCATGTTAGAATCTGTTTTCTAAGGTATACATTACCTGGCTTCCTGTCTTGTATCAATGTACTTAGTGCAGACTGCAGTAAATTTTTCCAGTCAGGTGACACTTCAGGCAGACGGGCACTCTGTGACATGCAGATGGTTTTGAGCGTGCTCAGTGCCGTTCCCACTGGATGAGGGACCCGAGACACCCCTGCCGGCGCCATCTCTTTGATAATTCCTGTCAGCAAGAACAGAGCAGTGGGAAGCATACCTACTGTACCTAAAAAAGAGATAATTCACAGACTTACTGATCCATGAGTTTATTCTGTAAAGATTGCCATGAGAAGTAATTAATGTACTCGTGTAATCTTTTTATTCACTCTCCACTTCCAAATAAAACCTCAAGTAGTGATAAAATGGGCAATAATTGCTAATTTTTCTATGAAACTTAACAGCGAAGAAGATCACTGTATGCCAATATTTATTTGAAAGGGGCAAATAAGAAATTCCTAATACACTTACTAGACAAACTGTAAGTACTCTAAAATACTCTTAAACGTGTGCTCGAGTACACTTTTAGTACAGAACGTAAAACCCCAACTTGACCTTTACTCTTTTAATAGTCCTACATGCAGCACATATTCTAAATAAGCACAAAGATGAACTAGACCAAGGACGCATCTGTGGCCAGATGCTGGATGTATCCTCCGACAAAGGCCAACTAACATAGTTTAGAAGATAAACAGCATTTTTCGTTAATAAGCAAGCTGAAAGCACTTTTAAGTTTGGCTAACCTTATTTGACCCTGTAGCAGGGGCCCAAGGTGAAGTCTGACCACATCGAAAGATTCGCAGCCCATGATTTCCTATAAGTCGTTTTCACATTGCAAACCTCTAGGACCAATAATAAGCAGGAGGGGCCCAAGGTCAAATCTGACCACATGAAAAGATTTGCAGCCCATGACTTCCTATAAGTTGTTTTCATATTAATGAGTTATTTGAGAAATACTGGCTATCTGCAATACTTCTACAGATAATTCGCATTTACTCATTTTGAGTAGGTGAATAATTAGCTACGGGTCTGAAACTTCACCAAGTGAAAGTTCTCCCAAAAGTAGGTGAATGAGTTATTTGAGAAAAATTGGCTATCTACAATACTTTTAGAGATAATTTGCATTTACTCATTTTGAGTAGGTGAGTAATTACCTACGGGTCTGAAAATTCACCAAGTGAAAGCTCTCCCAAAAGTAGATGAATGAGTTATTTGATAAGAATTGGATATCTGCAATACTTTTAGAGATAATTAGCATTTACTCATTTTGAGTAGGTGAATAATTAGCTACAGGTGTGAAACTTCACCAAGTGAAAGGTCTCCCAAAAGTAGGTGAAGGAGTTATTTGACAAAAATTGGCTATCGGGAATACTTTTAGAGATAATTTGCATTTACTCATTTTCAGTAGGTGAGTAATTAGCTACGGGTCTGAAACTTCAAGTGAAAGCTCTCCCAAAAGTAGGCAAATGAGTTATTTGAGAAAAATTGGCTATCTACAATACTTTTAGAGATAATTTGCATTTACTCATTTTAAGTAGGTGAGTAATTACCTACGGGTCTGAAAATTCACCAAGTGAAAGCTCTCCCAAAAGTAGATGAATGAGTTATTTGATAAGAATTGGATATCTGCAATACTTTTAGAGATAATTAGCATTTATTCATTTTGAGTAGGTGAATAATTAGCTACAGGTCTGAAACTTCACCAAGTGAAAGGTGTCCCAAAAGTAGGCGAAGGAGTTATTTGACAAAAATTGGCTATCAGGAATACTTTTAGAGATAATTTGCATTTACTCATTTTCAGTAGGTGAGTAATTACCTACGGGTCTGAAACTTCACCAAGTGAAAGCTCTCCCAAAAGTAGGTGAATGAGTTATTTGAGAAAAATTGTCTATCTGCAATACTTTTAGAGATAATTCGCCTTTACTCATTTTGAGTAGGTGAGTAATTACCTACAGGTCTGGAACTTCAGCATGTGAAAGCTCTCCCAAAAGTAGGTGAATGAGTTATTTAAGAAAAATTTGCTATCTGCAATACTTTTAGAGAAAATGCAGAATTACTCATTTTTAGTAGGCAAGTAATTTAGCCACAGGCCTAATTTAGACATAAAGCCTACCAATAGAATACTGTGGTGCACCCTCTAATATACCTTGCAAACTTGAGAAGGCTAGCTATAATTTTTTTTTTCGTTAGAGCGGTAATGGTGAAAACTCTCTACACACTGCAGCTATCCAGTGGATACAATGATTTACTCAACAGTGAGAACCTGAAAGTAGATATTGGTAAACTATGCCATGACATAGAAGTCGGCAATTTCACTCTGTTATAGCTGACCAAAAATTATGTGAATAACATATTTAAACAAAATACTGTAAATGTAATAGTTTTCACGTTATAACTGATTTACTCAACAGTGATCACCTCAAAGTAGCTATTACTCAGCTATACAATGAGCTACATGTCTGGATTTTTTCTATGTTATAGCTGACCCAAAATTAGGTGAACAACATATTTAAGCAAAATACTGTAAATGCAATAGTTTTCAAGTTACAACTGATTTACTCAATAGTGAGAACCTGAAAAGAGCTATTGCTCAGCTATGCCATGAGCTATAAGTCTGTAATTTCTCGATGTTATAGCTGACCCAAAAGTAGGTAAACAACATATTTTAACGAAATACTCCAAATGCAATATTTTTCAAGTTACAAGTCATTTACTCAACAGTCAGTACCTGAAAATAGCTATTGCTCAGTTGTGCCATGAGCTACAGGTCTGTAATTTCACTATGTTATAGCTGACCCAAAAGTAGCTGAATAACATATTTACACAAATTTCTGTAAATGCAATAGTTTTCCAATTACAACTGATTTACTCAACAGTGTGAACTTCAAAGTAGCTATTACTCAGCTATGCAATGAGCCACAGGTCTGGAACTTCACTATGTTATAGCTGACTCCGAAATAGGTGAATAACATATTGAAACAAAATACTCTAAATGTAATACTTTTGAAGTTATAAGTAATTTACTCAATAGTGATAACCTAAAAGTAGCTATTACTCAGCTATGCCATGAGCTACAGGTCTGAAATTTTACTATGTTATAGCTGAGCCAAAAGTAGCTGAATAACATATTTATACAAAATTGTGTAAATGCAATAGTTTTCAAGTTACAAGTGATTTTACTCATGATGGAAGTTACTGAAAAGCCCAAAAGTAGCTATTACTCACTTAGCTATTGAGACAGACACCCAAGTTACTCACCATGTTGTAGCTATGAAAAAAGTACCTGAATAACATATTTTAACAAAATGCTCTAAATGCAACACTTTTCAAGTTATAAGTGATTTAGTGCATGATTTCATGACTTTTAATGCATTTTAGACATTTTTGTCTACCACAGGCCTAATTTACACATAAAGCCTACCAAAAAGATAGGGTGGCGAGTCCTCTAGCATACCAAGCCACCTGCCAAATATGAAAGAAATCTGGAAAGAAATGTGGACTGTAGGTCGCTAACAAGCAATATTCCACATTTTAGACATTTTTGTCTACCACAGGCCTAATTTAGACATAAAGCCTACCAAAAAGATAGGGTGGCGAGTCCTCTACCATATCAAGCCACCTGCCAAATATGAAAGAAATCCAGAAAGAAATGTGGACTGTAGGTCGCTAACAAGAAATCTCTGCGGACGCGGACGAGGACGACAACAATGATGAATCCATAGTATCCCCGCTTCGCGTCGGGGATACAATAATACCATAAAACCAACTCAAGCCATAAGAAGGTTTGATACCAGAATTAACCCCTTCGCCAACAAAACAGCAATACTGAACTATGCCAAACAAAATTCTGGGATGTAGAGTTTGCAGACAGTTTAAAATACCAAAGCACACACCACACAATTTTTCCTTATCGTCCATAATGTTCTCGTACTTAATACTTTATATAACATATTTCAGTATACCAAGAGAATTAATTCTAGTGCTGAAGGAGAGTCATATAACAATATAGGATGTCGAATGCCAGTTGACATATATGACACTGATGAACACATTTTGCTGCCAAATGTGGACTGAATATAAAATAAAAAGGCCATTTTAGGTGCTCAAAGATTTAAACTTTAACACCTGTGTATGGATTGATTTTAAATACACGCAGAAATCAGTAAAAACTATTAAAGGTTCATTGCTGGAAAGAGACCTCAAATTTAAAGCGTATTTGTAGCAGCCTCTTGTGTAGATGCATCATTGGGTACACATTTCCTTGTAATTGTCAAAATTTAAGGAACACACTGAACAATTTTAACACAATTTCTTAATGAATTAACTCCCCGAAAAACTGCTCCTCCATTGTTACCTTTGGGAGAACACAGGTTGAACAACTGTCCGATGACAGTCACACAAGACGATATCAGGGTATTCACATCAGGGGTGAAGCCACATTCCTTGGTCAGAGGCTGGAACCCAGTCTGTGGAATGGCTGGGTTCAAGGCCGGCAGATGCCTCACCAGTACACACAGACAAACCTCTAGACACGCGTACACAACAGATTTGCCAGGCTCCATAAACCCACTCTCTCCCCCCTCCCCAAACACGTGTTTCTTGGGCGGTGAAGGTGGCGGTGAACCTTGGTGCTCTGCATTGGCAGGGGGCTGCTCCTCTGGCTCTATATCTGTAAGACAGACACACTGGAATTATTCATAAAAACAAGTATTTTAACTA
The DNA here is from genome assembly GCA_964017235.1 of Sabellastarte sp. h YS-2021. Lineage (NCBI taxonomy): Eukaryota > Metazoa > Annelida > Polychaeta > Sabellida > Sabellidae > Sabellastarte > Sabellastarte sp. h YS-2021. The sequence goes on from OZ024928.1 coordinate 14,832,541, forward strand.
ATCTGGAATGGATGCAAGTCTGTCACAGGATGACATCCTTAACTGTAGTTGGTACCCATTTATACTCGAGGAGGGTACCTTACCCAAGAGTACCATTTCTATGACCTAGAACATAGAATTCAAGACATTTTGCTTCAAATTTCTCCTTAATAACCCCTAGGCCATAGAGACAAAAGCATCAAAGAAATCCAAATGCTTTGAAAGACTTGAAGTTGACAGTTTTACTTCATTAGAGTTTATCTTACAATGATCAGTAAGTGAAATCAATATGCCCCACCTATCAATTCATGTAAGGACATGATAAACACTTTGACATTTGTAGCAAAACAATCACACATGGTCACCAATTTGGTTAATTTTATTGTAATTGGAATTTTTATAAATAAAAATACTTACATAATCCCAACAGAAGCTTACGTGACCTACCGTTCGGTCAAGGACACAGACAATGTGTCTCGCCATTTTTTTCTCTCTTAATGTACACACGTAAACCCCAGCGGGCACCTGCTGGAGGTTATATCTCCACTGTAAGTTGTCATTCTAATTTTGACCCTACCCCTCAGAAGATGGTAGAGGGGAGGAGGGTGGGACTCTCCCTGTTGGGATTATGTAAGTATTTTTATTTATAAAAATTCCAATTACAATAAAATTAACCAATTTTATTGCATAAAAACGTACTTACATAATCCCAACAGAAGCTTGAATGCAGCCCTGAGGTCCATGGTGGGTAGACTTCTGAGGACTGTCAAGTGCTATGGGAGAGTTCTTTAGGTATACAGATACAAAAAAATGCATACACAATATGTTATACTACAAACACTGTAATATACTACATATATGAAAACTAGTATCATTATTACTGTCATAGTCAATACAAGTACTGTTAAAGTGAAAAATAATTGTAATAAAGTAGCTGTAAAGTACTCACCCACTTATGAAAGCAGCATGCTGTACTGTACATCAAATAATATGTATGAAACCCTCCACCTTGTCTATACAGTAGTGCAGGGGTCAAAGGTCAGCTGTGCCCAGTTGAATAAAACTCCAACAGTCAGAGTGCAGCTGTCCCTCAAGCCAAGCAGCCATAACATGAAGTCTTATCCATATTCTTGTTCCACAAATCAAAGTCCTAGTACATTCCAGTCCAAATCCATACATCCTGAAAACATAAAGACTGATTATATTATTAAGTCTCAATTGTTCACTACATGCTGTGCAGACACAATGGGACCTAACTTAAAGATATCATCATTTTCCCAGCAAATATCCTTCAAATAAAAGTTTGTAAAGGTATTGTGGGATTTCCAGTAACAGGAGCTCAAGACCTGATCTAAGGAGATACCTCCTTTAAATGCAAGTGATGCAGCCATAGCTCTAACATCATGAGCTCTAACCTGAGTGACCTGTTGATCAGCCGTATCTGAAGACTGATAGCAAGTTTGAATGGTATGTTTAATCCACTGGGAAATGGTTATTCTTGTGATATCCTTAGAATAACCCTCCCTAAGGGATACAAAGAGCAGGGCCTTGCCCTTTCTCATGGATTTGGTCTTCTCTAAATAGACCTTGAGGGCCCTAACTGGACAAAGTGACTTGTCCTCCACCAGTGAGCTGTCCAACATGGTAGTAAGGGCTGGTATCACTACTGGCTTAATGGAATCAGGGCCATCCGAAGCCAATTGGTTTTTAGCCAGGAAGGCCGGAGAAGGAGAGACAGTAACTTCTGACCAATTTCTCCTTGAAGAGACAGAAGAGTGAGTCCAAGCATGTATCTCACTCCTTCTTTTTCCTGAGGCTAAAGCTAACAGGAACACTGTCTTGTAAGTTAGCCACTTCAAAGGAGCCTCTGACAAAGGCTCAAAGGGAGGTTTTGTCAAACCTAAGAGGACCAATGAGAGGTCCCATGTAGGTATGGACCTATCTGGTTTAGGTCTATCCCTGGTGAAGCTGGCAATAAGTCTATTCAGTTCTAGACTTTTTGAAATGAATTCACCCTGTGAACCCAAAGCATCAGCAATTGCTGTTCTGTAACCAGTGATTGTAGCTGGTTTGAGATTTTTGACTGTGAACAGGTAGTTTAAAAATTCTGCTACCTGGGGAACAGCTGTTGAGGTGATGTCCACCTTATTCTCTGTGCACCATTGCCCATAAATGGTCCACCTTGATTGATAGACTTTTCTTGAGGATTCCCTCTGAGGTGCCTTAATTCTTTCTGCCACCTCAGATGAGAATCTTCCAGAATTGGATTCCTGGAATCCAGAAGCCACACATGTAGATTCAGGTACTCCACGTTGTTGTGGAACCTGTTGGAATGTGGTTGCTTCAGAAGTGTCTTCCAGTGAGGGAGCTGTAGGGGTACCCTGGTCGAGAGATCCACCAGATCCCAAAACCATGGCATCCCTGTCCACCCTGGAGCCAGTACTATCATCCTGCATGGGTATGTTATTATTTTTTGAATTACTTGTGGCAGGATGGCTACTGGACAGAAGACATAGCCGTCTAGGCCTTCCCAACAGATATTCAATGCATCTATTTTCCAAGCCTTTCTGTCTGGGACAGGAGATACATAAATTGGAAGTTTGTAATTTAGATGAGTTGCAAAAAGATCTACCATTGGTGTGTGCCAAACTTTGCAAATTTGGTTGAATATCTGTTGGTGAAGTGACCACTCCGTCTGTATGACCTTGTCCCTTCGTGATAGAGAGTCTGCTATGACGTTTAGGGATCCAGGTACGTGTCTTGCCCTTATCTGGATTTTTCTGGGATTTGTGAATGCAAGAATTCTCCAGATAAGAGCACACATTTCTATGGAATGTGTGCCTCCTTCTTTGTTCAGATAAGCTACTACTGTGCTGTTGTCTGAACAAATGAGCACTGTTTGACCTTGTAAGTGTTCCTGAAAGCCCTTTAGGGCTAGAAGAACAGCTTTTAGCTCCAATACATTGATGTGGAGCTGGGCTTCCTTGTTTGACCAGAGACCACTTAACACTATCTCGTTTAAGTGAGCTCCCCAGCCTTTTTGTGAGGCATCTGTAAACACCAGTGTGTTGTGTACCTGAGGATGGATAGGAGCACCTGCCATGAGATTTTTGATATCCTCCCACCACTTTAGGTGCTTCAGGAAATTTCCTGTTACCGGAATCCTTATGTCCAATGACTGGGGAAACTTCCAGTGCGACTTTAGGTACCACTGGAAAGGTCTCATGTGTAACCTTCCTAGTGGCACTGTTTTTTCCAAGGAAGCTAAAGTCCCTATGAGCGACATGAGCTTTCTTGGAGTCAAGACTAATGACTTTCTGATGGAAACAGTCTGAGCGTTTAGCCGATCGAGTTTCTTCTGGGTTGGGAACACTAGACCCCTCTGAAGGTCGAAATGATAGCCCAGAAAATCCAGTTTTTGCGTGGGTATCAATTCCGATTTTTGAAAATTGATAATCCAGCCTAGTTCTTGCACCAACTGAACTAACTTTTCCGAATCTTTGAGACATTGATCTTTTGATGGTGACCGAAGAAGCCAGTCGTCCAGATATTGATGGATTCTGAGGTTCCTGGCTTGAGCTATGAGTTTGACCTCTTTGACAATGCGAGTGAACTCTAGGGGAGCTGTCGCGACACCAAAAGGAAGAGCTTGAAACTGAAAAACCCCTTTTTTGGTCTGAAATCTCAGATATTTTTGAGATTGTGGATGAATTGGAACATGGAAATAAGCGTCTGTGAGGTCTATCGAGATGACCCACTCCCCTTTTCGAATCGATTTCCTGATAGATTCGGCTGTTTCCATCTTGAATGTCGGTACATGCAAATGAAGGTTTAACATACTTAGATCTATTACTGGTCGCCAACGATTCATGGGTTTTGGAACCAGAAAAAGTCTGCTGTAATATCCCAGAGTAGTGAGTTTTTTGACAGGAACTATCGCCTTTTTTGTAAGCATGGCCTGAACTGCCTCTTGGAGGGCGCCATCTTTGTTTTTGTTGTGATATTCGCTCAAAATGAGCGGAATTTTCGACAATTTTGGAAGAAACTTGAAATCTAGGCGATAGCCATGTTGCAGTAAACTTACTACTCTGGGATGGGCGTGGTTTTTTGACCATACCTGCCAAAAAGTCCGCAATCTTGCCCCTGGGAAGTCATTTCCTCTTTCCACCTCTGCCTCCTCGCGATGCGCGCGCAGAGAAGTGGCCATAGGTTGAATTTTGCTGCGTTCGTTTGTCACGAAACGACCTGGTATTCTCCTGAGATTTTGGATGTGAAGACTTCCCGAAATCGAAACTCTTGACAGACTCTCTGTAGGACTTGGGCTCAGAATCCTTCATAATGGAGAGTCTCTTGATCATGTTATCCTCAACCTGGGATAGGATATCTGAATTAAACACCTCCTGCTGGTCAAAATGATCAGTACGCAAGTTTGCCAAGTCCTTAGGACCTAATTTTGAGCTGCAGTCCTTCAATAAGCTGTCTCTCCTTGTAAGTAGCATATTGCAGGCCAGAGTCATATTCTGCTTGAGGACTGTATCCAGAGCTATTTCTAAGGAAGATGTGACAGAAGCCTGGAGTTGAGAGTATTTGATCATGAGATCTGCTGATTCCTTGATGGTTTCCAGATCTTCTGAACATTTGATGTCAGTAGCTAACTCCTGGATCCTATTGTTGAGCTCCTCAATAGCCATTTTAAACCATACAACATGGCCCAGGATTTGAACATTTTCTCTGCAAACTGTCTCCTGTACAATAAACTGCTTGGAAGGTACAGAGATTGAAGATGACAAAGACTTTACTTTAGCTATGTTGAAGTATGAGTCAGGAAGTTTAGGAGCTTTCAGAGGAGTATTTTGAGGAGAGGTGGTGTAATAAATCATGTCAGGCCTCTCAAAGGCCAAAAACTGTCCCTGAGATAGAGATTCAGAGCTGGACTTGTCTTTTACTGTTGTTCCAGAGGCCTTTCTGAATCTATAGTCCCACATGGACTGTATATCTTGAACAGGAGGTAAAGCCAAATTCTGTTTTCTGACCACCTGCTTTGAAGGTTTCTTAGAGAATGCAGAGGGAGCCACAAGGCACTCTACTTGTGGTACCTCTAAATCCAACAGATTCCTGATGGCATTGAGCATTTCCACATAGGAAGGATCTAATTCCTGGGAATGAGTCTCTGAATCACCCTGAGGAGACCTGGATCTATGGCGTTTCGTAGCAGGTAAAGATGATTCCTCATCAGATAATTCCCCCTCTGAGGGGACTGGTCTGCTCTGGGAGGCAGGGGCACACATACCCTGCTCCTGAGAGTGTGGAAGAGTTGTTTTGGAAGCTGAAGGTTTATCCCTGCGCTTGAACTCCTCAAATTGAGAAGCCAGGGAAGATAACTGAGAATTCATAGCCTTTAACATCTCCTGAAGAGATGAATCAGGAGTAGAAGTGGAGGAAGTTGAGGACTTTGAAGGAGTTGGCTCATCCAACAGCGAATCATCAAACTTGTCAGAAACTTTAGTTTTTGAAGATTTCTTTCTATGAGGAATTTTCAAAGCACCAGCACAAATAGTACAGTCACTTTCCTTACCAATCACACACTTATCCTTCCCTTTCTTGTCGTTTCTGCATTTTAAACAGGCCTGATGGTTGTCCCAAGGCAACATATCACCTGCACAAATGGAGCATTTCCTTTGTTTTTCGGACATGGTAAAAAATCTTTGAAGATCCGAAAAGAACGCGTGTGTACTTGACGGCGGTCAAAATAAGAATGACAACTTACAGTGGAGATATAACCTCCAGCAGGTGCCCGCTGGGGTTTACGTGTGTACATTAAGAGAGAAAAAAATGGCGAGACACATTGTCTGTGTCCTTGACCGAACGGTAGGTCACGTAAGCTTCTGTTGGGATTATGTAAGTACGTTTTTATGCAATAAAAAAAACCATTACGTATCACATGTTCCTAAGTTCTGTCATAAAATATCACCAAGCCTCAATTACATTTATCAAACTAGACCAAGGACGCATCTGTGGCCAGATGCAAGATGTATCCACCGGCAAAGGCAAAAGTAGCTGTTACTCAGCTATGCCACGAGCTAGAGGTCTGAAATTTTACTATGTTATAGCTGACCCAAAAGTAGGTGAATAACAGATTTGCACAAAATTCTCTAAATGCAATAGTTTTCAAGTTACAAGTGATTTTACTCATGATGGAAGTTAGTGAAAAGTCCAAAAATAGCTATTACTCGCTTAGCTATTGAGATAGACACTCAAGTTACTCACCATGTTGTAGCTATGGAAAAAGTAGCTGAACAACATATTTTAACAAAGTGCTCTAAATGCAATACTTTTCAAGTTATAATTGATTTAGTGCATGATTTCATTAATTTTAATGCATTAAAAATTATTTTAAAAATTCATAAAAAAACTTTAGCAAGTGAAAGCTCTCCAAAATGTAGGTGAATGAGTTATTTGAGAAATACTGGCTATCTGCAATACTTTCAGTGATAATAGGCATTTACTCATTTTGAGTAGCTGAGTAATTAGCTACGGATCTGAAAATTCACTAATTGAAAGCTCTCCAAAATGTAGGTGAATGAGTTATTTGAGAAATACTTGCTATCTGCAATACTTCTAGAGATAATTCGCATTTACTCATTTTGAGTAGGCGAGTCATTAGCTACGGGTCTGAAACTTCACCAAGTGAAAGCTCTCCCAAAAGTAGGTGAATGAGTTATTTGAGAAAAATTGGCTATCTGCAATACTTTTAGAGATAATTCGGATTTTCTCATTTTGAGTAGGTCATTAATTAGCTAGGGGTCTGAAACTTCAAGTAAAAGCTCTCCCAAAAGTAGGTGAATGAGTTATTTGAGAAAAATTGGCTATCTGCAATACTTTTAGAGATAATTCGGATTTACTCATTTTGAGTAGATGAGTAATTAGCTATGGGTTTAAAACTTCACCATGTGAAAGCTCTCCCAAAAGTAGGTGAATGAGTTATTCGAGAAAAATTGGCTATCTGCAATACTTTTAGAGATAATTCGCATTTACTCATTTTGAGTAGATGAGTAATTAGCTATGGGTCTGAAACTTCACCAAGTGAAAGCTCTCCCAAAAGTAGGTGAATGAGTTATTTGAGAAAAATTGGCTATCTGCAATACTTTTAAGAGATAAGCCACCTGCCAAATATGAAAGAAATGTGGACTGTAGGTCGCTAACAAGCAATATTCCACATTCTAGACATTTTTGTCTACCACAGGCCTAATTTACACATAAACCCTACCAAAAAGATAGGGTGGCAAGTCCTATAGCATACCAAGCCACCTGCCAAATATGAAAGAAATCTGGAAAGAAATGTGGACTGTAGGTCGCTAACAAGCAATATTCCACATTTTAGACATTTTTGTCTACCACAGGCCTAATTTACACATAAAGCCTACCAAAAAGATAGGGTGGCGAGTCCTCTAGCATACCAAGCCACCTGCCAAATATGAAAGAAATCTGGAAAGAAATGTGGACTGTAGGTCGCTAACAAGCAATATTCCACATTTTAGACATTTTTGTCTACCACAGGCCTAATTTACACATAAAGCCTACCAAAAAGATAGGGTGGCGAGTCCTCTAGCATACCAAGCCACCTGCCAAATATGAAAGAAATCTGGAAAGAAATGTGGACTGTAGGTCGCTAACAAGCAATATTCCACATTTTAGACATTTTTGTCTACCACAGGCCTAATTTACACATAAAGCCTACCAAAAAGATAGGGTGACGAGTTCTCTAGCATACCAAGCCACCTGCCAAATATGAAAGAAATCTGGAAAGAAATGTGGACTGTAGGTCGCTAACAAGCAATATTCCACATTTTAGACATTTTTGTCTACCACAGGCCTAATTTACACATAAAGCCTACCAAAAAGATAGGGTGGCGAGTCCTCCACCATATCAAGCCACCTGCCAAATATGAAAGAAATCTGGAAAGAAATGTGGACTGTAGGTCGCTAACAAGAAATCTCTGCAGACGCGGGCGACGACGAATCCATAGTATCCCCGCTTCGCGCCGGGGATACAATAATCCAACATGTCCAACCACATTCCACACTTTCATTCTATTATTTTCACAGCTTTTCCCTTTGTAGCTTTTTAGCATTTGCCCGAAGAACCTATTTCAAAATCTGCATCTTCGACATTAAAATCCCAAATCTATAACCACACAACTTATATAACCACAAGCACAAAATTATGTAACCACACCCTCTCACCTATATCCTGGAGTTTTTCCTCCTCTAGCTGTTCCGTCCTTGCCAGCACTACCTGTTTCAGTATCTCCAGGATCAGGGAGAAACACTCCTTAGACTCTCGTGTCAGCAGCAGTCGGTGTAGAATGTTCACCAGCTCAATACAAAGGGCCGGGTTGCTACCCAACTGTCTACGTGGCCACGGGTCATTGGTCAGTGTATACACAGATCGTAGGCACAAGGTGACTGTCTCCAGGGGTTGTACAGAGGTGGGACTGCACAATGCTTCCATACAAATACCTAAACACAGGGCAGAGATACTAACAATGGGTCAGAGATTCTTCACTTTGTAATAGGGACTGGTCACAGGTCCCGGTATCTTGGTATCGACAGCATTTTACTGAAATACTGTGACGACACCTCATAACTGGAATTTTGATTGTCATGCACCTTTTTGGGAATCCTTCAATCAGAACGGTTCTGCATTGGCAGTCTCCCGATGGACATATTTAATGGTAATCCTGACAGACCCCTACTTTGTACCAACGCTGTACATGGAAGACCAGTTTAGCTGGTTACTGGTTGGTTTTGTCATGAGACCCAAAAAAAAGATTATAAACTATCAAAACTAGTTGTTATTTATTATCATTACATATATGTTTTTTGTGCAAGTTTCTTTAACACTTGCAATGAAATATTACTGAAGGTTACATAAGGCTTGTTATCTGATAGAATACTCTATTATTTTAACCTTGTTAGCTTTAGTTGTAAAAAAACTAGAAATAGGACGCCCTGTTGATAGTAGATGCGAATAGAAACAGGATAGCATAGAAGAACACACATTATCATGTGTAATGTCCACCCCATGAACCTTTTGCCAAAATTGTACAGTAGTCTTACAAGACCCTGTTTCATTTGTAAAATATATCAATGATGCTTAAATATTTATTAGTGTAGATGTAAATTATTTCAGCTTCATGCCTTTTTGCATTGGTTGGGTCAAAAATTTTGACGAAATCACTCTATCTTGCACGGTTAAGAAGATAGAAGCAAATTCCTGTTTTTCTATTTTTGGCAAAAATTCGAAAAATCAAAATGGCCGCCATTTTTGGGGAGGGGAAAATTTTTTGAAAATTGCAAAGAGTACATTCCTTGGATACCCTGTGGGTCGAAAATTTCGACGAAATCGCTCTATCTCGCACGGTTAAGGAGATAGAAGCACATTTGTGTTTTGCCATTTTTGGCAAAAATTCAAAAATTCAAAATGGCCGCCATTTTTGGGGAGGGGAAAATTTTTGGAAAATTGCACAGAGTACATTCCTTAGATACCCTGTGGGTCGAAAATTTCGACGAAATCACTCTATCTCGCACGGTTAAGGAGATAGAAGCAAATTTGTGTTTTGCCATTTTTGGCAAAAATTCGAAAATTCAAAATGGCCGCCATTTTTGGGGAGGGGAAAATTTTTTGAAAATTGCAAAGATTACATTCCTTAGATAACCTGCGGGCGAAAATTTCGACGAAATCGCTCTATCTCGCATGGTTAAGGAGATAGAAGCAATTTTGTGTTTTGCCATTTTTGGCAAAAATTCGAAAAATCAAAATGGCCGCCATTTTTGGGGAGGGGAAAATTTTTTGAAAATTGCAAAGAGTACATTCCTTAGATACCCTGTGGGTCGAAAATTTCGACGAAATCGCTCTATCTCACACGGTTTAGGAGATATGAGCACATTTGCCTTTTTCAGTATTCAAAATAGCTAATTACTCATTTATTTAATTAATTACTCACTCATCTATGAAGCAATTCCCCCCAAAAGCAATCCCATACAAGCTATTAACCCAATGAACCTCCATACCAAATTTCAGACAGCTAGGCTTAATAGCATTCCTTAAAATGTCTGGAAACCAAAGAGCTACTCAAAAGTAGCAAAGTAGCTATTACTCAGTTAGCTATAGAGCTATCATCACCAAAAGCAATCCCATACAAGCTATTAACCCAATAAACCTGCATGCCAAATTTGGTAAAGATAGGATAAGAACTGTTGCCTAAAATGTCTGGAAACCAAGTGGGACGCCGGACGGCGGAAAAAGCAAAAATAATATGTCCACCCCCCAGTGGGGTGGACATAATAACACATCATCACCAAATGGATGAATTACTATGCTTCATCTGTACTCTTTAAAGTGATTTGAAGTGAAGTACCCTGGTACCAGACCACACCTAAATCTGTCTGAAATGTATAAAAATTGATTGCCAGAGCTTATCACTATGGAGTAAAGCTATCTGATTAACAAATCACAGACACCAGTAATCATCATTGATGGGATAAACTTACCACATTTTAGAGAGGACCTCATCGCTGCAGGGAAGAGCTTAACTCATAATATGCCAGAGCTTGACACAGTAGTTCTTACCCAGTAACAGTTGACACCTGGATATCCAAAGTTCTTATTAGTGGTATCAGCTTAACACATTAGAGAGAAGCTAATCTCCATAGGAAGCAGCTCCTCTCATTACATGGCGGAACATACTAACACTTACCCAGTAATAGATGACACCTGGACACATCCGACTCATCCGCCTTCATATTGGCGGGTCTGTTGTCCTCTTTGTCAGCGCATGTGAATCCTGTCTCCACCAGCCAGAGAGTGACGGCATACAGGATAGGCGGCCAGCATTTGCGGTAGTATGGGCGTGCAGAGTCCATCGTATCGGATGTGTAAAATGTACCACCTTCTGGTGGCAACTGGTGGAGAAAGTCTAAACAAATGAAAGGGAACAAGGAGTTTGTTTCGCTACATCTCATAACTATACTGAGATATATAAAAGAAACTCTGAACGACATAAGGGCATCCTGATTAAAGGTGTAATACGAAAATTCAACCAAATTAACATAGATTAAAACAGATATATGATAGCTTTGGGTTTTTTATTGTGATATAACTCACATGCAGGCAGTTATATCTGAGCTTAGCTTTTTTTTTTCACTTTATCTCACATGCCGGCACTCTGACAACACAGGGTTTTACTGAAACATAACCCCTATGAAAGAAGAAGTTATATGAGATTACAGTTTTTCAATGTACTATATCACTCACCTGTAGGCAGTGATATGAGAGCATAATCTTTGAGTGCTGCCAGCCAATGTCTACTGAGAGTTTTCATTTCCGGCTGCACCAGGTTGAGCAGGTTTTCACCAGCTGATGAGAATTCTCCAAACTCATCCTCCTCCTTCTGAACACGTGACACTTTCTGTGGCTGTAGCCGACCCTGGTCCATGGCAACGATATACACCTAGCAAACCAAAACAGGTTCTATTACTACAGGCATGCTTAGAAGAATCCAGATTATTCTGACAAATAAGTACATCAATGACATCAAGACCTCTAGCATACACATATATCGCACATCAGTTTTCAACAGTGTGGGTCCTTTGTAAGTTCTACTGCTATGATAAATGTTGAGAATTGCTTTATCACTTTTATGTCCACATCTATTGTATAACACATTTTGTTATACTTAAAGTTTGTATTTCATGCACTTCGGTCCAATAATTTTTGTACATATTATACCTATGTTTACCTATGTTTGTATAGAGAGCACCTTTATTTTCAGAGAACACTTTCCTTAACTTTAATAACCACCCACATTTCCTTGAATTAACAAATGATAATCAGGTCAGATTTAACAGGATTCGCAACCTTACCTCCGCCCACGCCCGCAGTACCGCCAGCTTCTCCATGGTGGAGGCACTTTCGCTGTAGAGTGGAGAACTGTCCTTGCCTTCCTTCAGTTTGGACAGTGAGGACACCAGGAGCTGATGTACTCGCCTCAAGTCATTGAGGTCACGGGCCACACCGGACCCGATCCAACAGCTACACACCTGCAATTACAGCATCACACTTGTAACAATAGTGAAACACCCGTCATCACTTTAGAACATAACTTACAACACATCTGTAATAACAGTATATACCTATAGCAAATATTACCTATATGCAATAGAACACAGTGTAGCGTCTATAACACACTTAACACCAATATTACAGAAACAAAGTTGTATGATTGTTGTACCTATTTCGAGTCTATTACCAAAATTGTGCAGTCTTTTTTTGTTGTAATATTTGAAACATTTCAGCACACTTTTCTGCCATAGCAGTTATCTCCTGCCTTAGGATCAGTAATATATGAGAACTAAGGGAGATATACGGTCTTTGTAGTAAAATGACCCCACTTGATACTGAAGAAGGGGTCAAAGTCAGTAATTGGAAAAGATTCCCAGGCCATGACTTCCTATAAGTTGTTTTCACATTCCAAACCCCTAATAGCAATGATGAGGGAGATATAAGGCCTTTTTAATAAGATAATCCCATTTGACATTAAACATGATCTGACGGCAATTTTGTTTTCAAAACTAGGCCAAAATTACTATCAGGCTAACAATCCCAGACATATATCTTTTGTGCAAATTTAATTAACCTAGCTGCAATATTTCAAGTTTACAGCATCTTAATGATTTTGAAATAATTGGCTATGGCGGCCATTTTGTTTTTCAAAATGAGGCCAAAATTGTTCACAGGCAAAACATTTGTAGATCAGGACTTCAAATGGGCTATTTTTATATTCTGAAGCCCTAGCACCAATAATAAGGGAGATATAAGGACTATTTTAGTATGATGACCCCATTTAACCTTAAAGCAGGGGTCAAAAGTCAAATTCAACACCTGGGAAAGATTCCCAGGCCTTGACTTCCTACAAATTGTTTTCACATCCCAAACCCATAGCAGCAATGGTAAGGGAGATATAAGGTCTTTTAATTGGATAACCCCATTTGATATTAAACATGTGATATGGCGGCCATTTTAGTTTGCAAACTAGGCCAAAATTACTATCAGACTAGCTTTCCTAGCCGTATATCTTTTGTGCAAATTTGATGAAGCTAGCTGCAATCTTTCAAGATTTAGAGCATCTTTATGATTTAAAAATAATTGGCTATGGCGGCCATTTTGTTTTTCAAAATGAGGCCAAAATTTTTCACAGACATGTTTTCATAGCAATAAACATTCCCTGCAAATTTGGTAAAGATATCTTTATAAATGAATGAGATATTAAGGTTTATGTAAAAATGTGACAAATGGACGGGCAGATGCACGCACGCACATACTAACATACGGAAGGCGTTTATAATCTCCCAACCACGGCCTTCGGCCACTGGCGGGAGATAATTAATATCCGCCTTTTTGATTGCACAGAGAATCTGTTGTCCCTTCAAATTCACAACCATTTAAGTATGGAGAAGTCATGACTTGACAAAATATAGGATGAAGAGATGATGCAACACACTGATATATTTCATCACATACCTCACATGCTTTAGCTGTGACATCAGGTGCAGTGTCTGGGGTGAAGGCAGGACGTAAAGCTGCTCCCACCTGCAGAACAGATACAATATTAACACTTGCAGCATCTGCGACCCGGACACATGTTTACAAAAATACTTGTACCCAATATTATTGTGCAAGTTTTCTTAGAAAAAACATTTTTATCTTTAGAAAGTTACAATGAATAGATGGATTATGTTATCATATCTGAACTTGTATGGTACTGACAGCCTTTCAACAAGATTTTCATCAAAATCAATCTACAAATGACACACTTCACTTGTCATACATTTGTTAAACTTCAAATTGGTTCTAGAAAAATTGTCAGGAATGTCCTCCATTGTTAAATGTGCTGTATTCAAATAGCACAGAAGTGCTCACCTGTTCTTTTCTATTCGGATTTTCTATTGATCTTTCAAAAGACACAATTTTTAAATCCATTGACAGAAGAGTATGACCAATCTTTTCCATTGAGAGAGTTTGATTTAGGAGATTTGTTTTTCTAGTAAGTCCGTAGCAAGTTTCTGTGTCTTTACCTGTGCCTGGTACTGCTCTAAGATCACATGACCTGGGAACTCTGGTTCTGGCACCTTGGCGTACTTATCTATAATCATGTCCAGGGCATCAAGTCCCGCCAATCGCAGTTTGTCACTGTCTGACGTTGCCGCAATGAAGGCCATACGTACCAACTCGGACAGATGCAACACCAGGTAATCTCCTACAAATGCAAAATCAAGGTGTGCCATATTAGTTACATGCTTTTAGAAGGTAAAATAGATGCATCAATGAAAACACATCCATATATAGAAATCAGATGGCAGCTTTATATTCAGATATGAGATGTAGGACAAGGTAATCTTCTGAGATGTGAAAACATGAGGGGTTCTGCAATAGTTAGCTATTCAGGTCAGGAAAACATGTATATGTTTCGTAGCAATAAAATGTTGACCTGAGCTTCGTTGAAATGAGACTTAACGGGCAGCAATGTAATAGATATTTTTTTCTTTGGACAAGATTATGAACTTCAAAAGATATAAATGCTACAAGGCTAGTGTATTTATATAACAGTAGATCTGGGATTCTGATATTATTCAATGTCATAATGGGAATTTTATTCTGTACTATCATAGTGTTAAGACTATCTACAAAGGTCATCATAGTGGTAAATCTATCTACAAAGGCAATTTCCAAAGCGCTAAACTCAAGACAATTTGATAATTTCCTTGGTCTATGGACATAACAAGGGTCAATACATCAGATACACCAACTAGGTAGAAAACTATGGTGGGAAGGCATTAGCAAATATTTCAGCTTCTTTCTAACAGAGGGCACACAATGAACATCACAGAGTAGTTCATTTCAGTGTAGCAGAATCAAAGGCAAAACTGTGACTAGAATGCTTCATAGATTTATGTATAGATGGGCAAAACTGTTGAACCTCAATGACCCCCAATCAGGTCCACCATGTCCTGTGTTATATTTACTGTTAAGAGCTAGGATAACTACTATGGAGAAACTTGTAATCCATTATAGCCATCCTGAACATATAGCAAATATATTCTGCCAAACTTAAAAAGGAATACCTTTGCCCACGTTATCTATTTAATTGTAAAGCATACTTCTTCCTGTTAACAAAATACTAATCAACAGACGTCTACTAAAATACCATGGATTGCAAAGGATATAACTGCTGCAAGATTACTTTGTAGTTCACCTTTGCTCATGCCTTTCAACTCCCTGGCTAGTGACAGGTCAAAGTGGGCCTCATTCCCCTCACAGGAGGCCACGATCTTGAGCAGGCACTGGATGGCGAACACCTTGGTGGGCCAGCGAGAAGCAACCAGTGGTAACTTTCCCTCCTGCTCAGGTTGTTTGACGGCCAAACCTACCTCATCACCATCATCCTCCTTATTGGCGGCATCTGGGTCTTCAGCAGGGGAGTTCAGTGTGCTTGACTCTGAGAGAAGTACAAGAAAACTGATACTTTAGTCTAAAAATTGAATACCAGTACTCAGAAATAAATTTTATGAATACCAAGTTATTATATTAAACTACGAAGAACTTGGATGCATGAATTTGACTGATGATTATCCTTCTTGAACCAGAATCCGGTCCATTTCACTTTCCGGTCTAAACGGTTTTAAAGTCAGACGTATGCATGTTTTTGTGCAAAAATATTAAAAGAAACTTTATATTCTTATAATAATAGTGTTGTTTGTTATACAAACAATATTTTGTAACAAGAAAAATGCACTAAAATGTTTCAGAAGTGACGGCTAAATGATATTGTCCAATTTTTGTAATAGACTGGAAATAGGTACAACAATCATAAATTTACAAAACATTTGTATTCAACTACGACTTGAATAGCACTACTAATGAACGAATAACATACGTCAGGTACTTGTCCTGTAGTCTCACTTATTTACAGCTACGTTACAGTCGTAAACATGATTACACTAAGACTCAATTACTTACCAGAAGTAGCCTGTAGTACATCTTTTATCAGTGCCAGCCATCTTGTTAAATGTTCTGATGCCAGGGCCTGTAGTACACTAATCAATGTGTCCTGTACATCACTACACAGCTTCCTGTCGCTCTCTTTGTCGAGCATTGCAAACAGTGCACCCTCTAATCCCGTCACTTCAAACAGACCCAGCCTCTCTCTGGTTTCACGGCCCTCACTAGCTAGTGTTAGGGCATGGTCTGAGATTTCCCTTGCCTCCCGTGTTGATAGTTGTCGTAGACAAGACACGGCCGCACGGCGCAACAGTAGATGTGGACTGTGGAGTGTCTCCTGTGACGGATATAGATAATTTGGGGTTCTGTATGTTTTATTTGTTGCATAAATTGGTCATATATTTTACCTTTGTTACATAACAATAACTTAAATAATTTAAGTATTATAACAAATTGATTGTAATTGCCAAGTTAATATGTACCTCAGTGCCAGGTATATGAAGTGTTGGAAATATTTTTGTAATACTTTTGGACTTATTATTTTTTACTTTATTCCCAGACCACTGCATCAAAAAACTTTTGTTATCCAACCTTCTATTATCCAACATTCTATTTTATGACCTAAATTTCCAATCTCCCCATACGGTATTTCCCTGCTATTTTATACTGATATATCTCTAATATACTTTTTCTGTCCCAACATCGTCAGATGGTACAGGTTCCGCTGTACCCTTTACAGCCATTATTAGCATCTTTCTACTTATCCACAGGTGGGACACCAACATGTTAATGTATCAATATGTTTTTATCACCCCTTTGCATTCCAGGTAACAAGGTTCATGACTACAGTGACATATATACCAATCCCTGTACTCACGCAGAGGTGAGGCACCAAGGTGGTGAGGTTGACGTGTCTAGGTGCAAACAGGTGGAGCTGCTGGAGACAGGAAATAGCCTCGGCCTGAACCAGGGCGTCATAGTGGTCCTGCATGATGGCGCAACACACCAGGCAACTCAGGCGGGCTGTGGTCACCTGACCTGAATTACCTAGAGAGCCAGAGATATTAAAAAAGTCTTTTCAAGTTATATTCATTATAGAACACAAGTTACCTAGCTGCAAACTGACAGACAACATTAAAGTCATCTTACTACATATAGGAAACAAAAAGAAGTCATTTTAAATCATATGCAAAGTATCTTGCGTACATTATGCGGGGAAATAGAGGACATATGAAGCAACTTGTAGTAATCTTGCCACAGTAATCTAGATTTAGAAGATATAAAAACAAACCCATATGAGCCATTGAACAACAGCCTTCTTCCTTACCTTTGAAGTTCACAGTGATAAATCTACCATGCAGGCCTTTTGTAAAGCACCTCAAATCTCCCTTCACATCTATGTTGTTTGGATACCATGATCTATCCCCCACTCATTTAGAAATGAGTTATGACAGTCTTGAACTGATATCTAAATATAACACTGAGTGTCTAAATGAAAATTTCCATTTGACCGGTGTGACAGCCCCTTACCTTGCAGTTCTGGCCCCACTGTGGTGATGAGGGCAGCCAGACACTTGCCCAGACACTGATGCACGTCCACGTTGGATGGCGGGACACTCAGTAACAGCTGTAATACCAGTGACAGAGAGGGTTCCACATAACCTCGAAACATCGGACCCCCACAGTCTGCGACCAGAGCCAGGGCATGCAGGGCCCACACCTAGATTGAGAGGGTAAAGGTAACAAGGGCTGTGCCAGGGTACTTGAAAATAGGCTGTGAATGTTGACAAACCGAGTGAAACTGGTGAACCAGGTATTTGTAAAAGTATTAACATACTGTGTCTTTCTGTAAATAATATGATGAAACTTAATTATCATTCAAATTTGTCCACCTAATATTCATGTTTTATAACTATTTTGCTTACTTTCACAGATATATGACATATTTATTTTTAGGTAAATATGTTTGGCATCAACTGCCATACTTGCTTCACTGGTACTGTCTGTTGGTTACAACTAAAATACAGTTACCTGGATTTGGGACCGTTAATCATACAGAAATCAAAATAAATTTTTCTCAGCAAGTCACACACATAAAAATAACAATAAGAATGATTGGACAGAAAACACTACAATTACAAGAAAAGAGTGAAACATCACAACTTGAGAGAAGGAAGGTTCTTTATAAGCCAGAAGAAATGATCTCTATAGTCTGCAACTAGTTTCACTGTTTTTATGATTTTTAAACAATGCCTATATTTTACTTGTCTTTAGATCTTGTTTTAGTTTCCTTTCAATCTACCAAGACAGAAATTAAAATCTGTACAAATGTGTTAACATTATATTGAGTTGCACTGTATATTTATACTCAGCACAATATCTCCATGTACTACAGAAATCAAAATGCTATTGATCCAGCCTGACCGCACAAGGACAGCCCATGCTCTCAAGTAACTAACATTCCCATAACTGAAAGATGGAGACTCAGGGATGACCATTTATTAAAGTAACTGAGGTTCTTTTACCTGCCATTGGGATAGACTCCAATGACATTGGACTGCCATTTTAAGTGGTCATCTGAGGCACTATGTATCCGCCTGTACCTTGGTTTAAACCCAATTCCTCTATGTTCCTATGTGCGTGTGTTAACCACTAGAATACAATGGCAGAGAGATGTCTTACCTGTACAACAGGTGAGGTCTGGTCTTGAGCCAGAGCCAGCAGGATGCTGACACTGGTGTTGAGATGCTGACCGGATCCCATCCCTCCAACATAGCGGTGTAAACAACCCAGGGCCAGGGAGTGACCGGTCCTTGTGACTACATCACGGGCAGACTTCAATCTTAAAGAAAAACAAAAATAAATTTACACATATCAGTGACATAAACTACTACATAGCCCAAAGAGAGTGCACGACCAATTGCAGTGATCATTAACATACAGCAAATTTAACCACAACAAGTAAATGATGGGTTCTGGTAATCGTATCATATACAACCTCCAGGGTACAGATAATAATACTGAGACATATACAGGTCAATACCAGCTAGTGACCTTATATATTTCCTGCACATTGCAATGGAAAGGTATACAGCAGCACTGGTAAATGTGGAAAAGGACAACTTAAACTTGAGTAATATTTTTAAGTTACCATAAAACACAAGCAGAATAACTCTTAAGAAGTTCTGTCTAGTAGAGTAAGAAATCTAAAAGTCGCCAGGAATCTAAAATTCGCCACCTCTAAAACCTTAGTTAATTTTATGAAGAAAATGATGTTTTTGTTTAAAAATTGGTATTTTTCAGTTCAAAAAGCCTTAATTTACTATACATTCAACAAATCTCACCACAATTCATTTATTTTATTAGTATTTTCACACGTGGCGAATTTCAGATATGTGGCGAATTTTAGATTTCTTACTCTACCTTTATTTCATGCTCTGACTGTCTACTTGTTATCAATAATGCCAGTTGTTTATTAACAGTAATAACTACAGATATTTTTAAAATTCACACCTGTCAAAACTGAACTGTGCCATCTCTGCAATGAAACGACTGTCTCCCACCACTTGAGCCATCCGACCCAATGCCTCGCCTCCAGCACAGCGCAGGATGGGGTTGCTACTGCTCAGTGCACCCTATGTACCATAAACAAGCAGAACCCTTGACACATACAAGACACATACACACATACTCATACAGACGGGATATAGTAGCTACTGCTCTGTCTCTTCACATCAGACAGAACAAGCAATTAACACACAGGACAATATTGTTACTGCTTTGTCTGCTTGTATACAGACTTATAAAAGGATTATTTATGCCCCTGACAATGTATATGTTTTCTGTTATATTTTGTTACTGTGGGTTTTTTCCCACTGTTATATATAGGCATCTCACCATGACCAACTGTACTGCAGCCTTCCTCACGTCTAGACTTCCAAACCCAGACTTGGTGTCTGCTAGCGCCTGTAAACACAGTATCATACAAATAACTTTGGTCTGTTGATAACTGGAACAAAGACATTTGATACTTAGAAAATACAATTACTGCGACATTTGACTTGTAGTGTAATACTGCACAAGTGAAATTCGAAAAATTGCTATATTTACTACAACTAAAATTTTGTGTTTAAAACACAATTTTAATGGAATAAAAAGGTGTATTTAAAAAATAACCACTTACTTTTAAACCAATTTATATTATCACTGAACACTTACTTAAGAGTTTACTGCAACACTTGCTCTTACACACTGGAAATAAACTTAAGGCCACAAATGTTCAATTATTGAAGTTTTCAACCTCTAACATCTTGCTCTCTGCCCAGGTTTCTGTATCTTGTAAAATTGCTATTTTGTTAATACTTTAAATCTCAAGTGGACTACATAAACTGTTATTATGACTCACTTTGAGTCCACACAGTACAGCTGTGAAGATGTTGATTTGTACTGCCTGCTGACGTGAGGATTTTGCCGATTTGATACAGTCAGTAAAATGCTCCAACATCTGCAGCCGATGCTTGTTGGCAACCCGCGGAAACACCAGGCCAAAGAGCTTCACTGAGCTGTCAATCACTGCCACACCCAGGGGGAGGGGCCCCGGTACTGTGTCACTCTGAATATAAACATGTAACACATGTATGTCACTTGAAAATAGGACTGTCATTGAGTTAAATGTGACCTTCACTTTAGGAATATATACAGAATATAACACTGAAGGGGAGGGGCCTCGGTAATCTGTCAACCTGCAAAACATAAACAAATGTCACCTCGATAGAAAACAAATATGACCTTGATTATACACAATTGTCAAACTGAATAGAGAAATGTAAACCAAAATAAAAGATCATCTACTTGCCAAACATTCAATTTCATAAACTCATTTCCCTTTTATCAAATTAGTATTTACTTACTGCTATATACTTTAACCTCTCTTCTAGTTTGTTTCCCTTATCCATCGAATATGTCACACAAGTATTGTCATAAAATGAGAGGTTCTCAGTGTATAATGTATTTAGTCATGTCATCTCCTCCTTGAAGTAATTCTCTTTGTTGCCCATTTTAGGTTTGAAACATGTCTTCAGTGACTGTAAACTCCAAAGTGAATTGTTTTAGAACTTGTTTTTGCAATGTACTTAGTACTACTTCAGTAACGCATTTACCTGCACTCGGAGGTACAGTGAAGCAGCATCATGTTCGAGGGCACCAGATCCTGAGGCACTGTTAGGCTGTAGCTACAAATACAGAGGCAGAAATATTTATAAAATATGGAGCTGGAAAGGGTAGTAAGTTGTCTGTGCCAAAGTAATGAGGAAAAGCAAGGAACCCACCAGGGGCCGGTTTCATGAAGCCTCCTTTGGAAAGGACCTCCTTTAGGAAAGGAAGGTCATTTATTTTCCTTAGGTGAGGCCACCTTAAAATTCAGTTTCAAAAAGCCTCCTTTAACTTTCCTTACCAAAGGTCTTAATTGAAATTTAAGGAGGGAGTAAATGTTCACTTAAAGGTTGTTAAACATTCCTTGAAGGACACTTCCTTAAATTGAAGGTAGGTCCTTAGCTTCCTTGAAATTTAAGGGAGTTTTCAAGGTCTCCTTTAAGGAAGGAGGCTTTGTGAAACTGATATTTTTTAAAGGAGGGAGAAATTCAAGGAAATCCATGAATTTAAGGTGACCTTTATCTTAAGGAGACTTTGTGAAACCAGCCCCTGATGTAATCCTTCTTACTGACACACAGGAAAGAAAAATAAATTTCTAAAAGTCCTGGTTGTCTGAATACTGACACTGGTATTGCAACCCTTACTCTACTCAATGATGAAGTAATATTTTTAGTGTTAAAGTAGCCAGAATTTGTCTGGTTTTTAATTTTTAAGACTAACAAAAACTCATTTGAAGACAACCATTGTGAGATTTTTTGCAAAAACTGCTGTTATTTAAAAACAAGCATTCTGACGCATGCATTTATCTCCCGCCGTATAAATTAGATGTCCTAAAGATAGTGGAATATAAATTTTCCTGCGAGATGGAGGCACATGTAGAAGTGACAAGTTTAATGTTTGATTGCAATACTTTTAAAGACAAAAGGCATTTACTCATTTTAGTAGCTATTACTTTGCCATCCAAAGAGCTACAGTTCTGCCACTTCATTATGCAGATCAACTCAAAGTAGGGAAGCACGTCTTTAGAAGAAATAGCCTATCTGTACTACTTTTAGAGATACAAGACATTTACTTATTTTAGTGGCTATTACTCTGCCATCTAAAGAGCTACAGTTCTGCAACTTCACTATGTGGTAGATCACCCAAAAGTAGGTGAATGACTTATTTAGAAGAAATTGCCCACCTGTAATACTTTTAGAGACTAGACCAAGGATGCATCTGTGGCCAGATGCAAAATGTATCCACCGGCAAAGGCAAAAGTAGCTATTACTCAGCTATGGCACGAGCTAGAGGTCTGAAATTTTAGTATGTTATAGCTGACCCAAAAGTAGGTGAATAACATATTTGCACAAAATTCTCTGAAATGCAATAGTTTTCAAGTTACAAGTGATTTTACTCATGATGGAAGTTAGTGAAAAGCCCAAAAGTAGCTATTACTCACTTAGCTATTCAGATAGACACCCAAGTTACTCACCATGTTGTTGCTATGGAAAAAGTAGGTGAATGACATATTTTAACAAAATGCTCTAAATGTAATACTTTTCAAGTTATAAATGATTTAGTGTTGAGTAAGAACTTCAAAGTAGCTATTACTCCGCTATGCAATGAGCCACAGGTCTGGAATTTTACTATGTTATAGCTGCCTCAAAATAGGTGAATAACATACTGAAACTAAATAATGTAAATGCAAAAGTTTTCAAGTTATAAGTGATTTACCCAACAGTGATAACCTAAAAGTAGTTATTATTCAGCTATGCCATGAGCTACACGTCTGAAATTTTACTATGTTATAGCTGACCCAAAAGTAGCTGCATAACATATTTGCACAAAGTGCTCTAAATGCAGTACTTTTCAAGTTATAATTGATTTAGTGCATGATTTAATTAATTTTAATGTATTAAAATTTATTTAAAAAATTCATAAAAAAACTTAAGCATGTGAAACTTCTCCAAAATGTAGGTGAATGAGTTATTTGAGAAATACTGGCTATCCGCAATACTTTTAGTGATAATAGGCATTTACTTATTTTGAGTAGGTGAGTAATTAGCTACAGGTCTGAAACTTCACCAAGTGAAAGCTGTCCCAAAAGTAGGTGAATGACTTATTTGAGAAAAATTGGCTATCTGCAATACTTTTAGAGATAATTAGCATTTACTCATTTTGAGTAGGTGAGTAATTACCTACGGGTCTGGAACTTCACCATGTGAAGGCTATCCGCAATACTTCTAGGGATAATTAGCATTTACTCATTTTGAGTAGGTGAATAATTAGCTACGGGTCTGAAACTTCACCAAGTGATGGCTCTCCCAATAGTAGATGAATGAGTTATTTGAGAAAAATTGGCTATCTGCAATACTTTTAGAGATAATTAGCATTTACTCATTTTGAGCAGGTGAGTAATTAGCTATGGGTCTGAAACTTCACCATGTGAAAGCTCTCCCAAAAGTAGGTGAATGAGTTATTTGAGAAAAATTGGCTATCTGCAATACTTTTAGAGATAATTAGCATTTACTCATTTTGAGCAGGTGAGTAATTAGCTATGGGTCTGAAACTTCACCAAGTGAAAGCTCTCCTAAAAGTAGGTGAATGAGTTATTTGACAAAAAATGGCTATCTGCAATCCTTTTAGAGATAATTAGCATTTACTCATTTTGAGTAGGTGAGTAATTAGCTACAGGTCTGAAACTTCACCAAGTGAAAGCTCTCCCAAAAGTAGGTGAATGAGTTATATGAGAAAAATTGGCTATCCGCAATACTTTTAGAGATAATTAGCATTTACTCATTTTGAGTAGGTGAACAATTAGCTACGGGTCTGAAACTTCACCAAGTGATGGCTCTCCCAATAGTAGATGAATGAGTTATTTGAGAAAAATTGGCTATCTGCAATACTTTTAGAGATAATTAGCATTTACTCATTTTGAGTAGGTGAACAATTAGCTACGGGTCTGAAACTTCACCAAGTGAAAGCTCTCCCAATAGTAGGTGAATGAGTTATTTGAGAAAAATTGGCTATCTGCAATACTTTTAGAGATAATTAGCATTTACTCATTTTGAGTAGGTGAGTAATTAGCTATGGGTCTGAAATTTCACCATGTGAAAGCTCTCCCAAAAGTAGGTGAATGAGTTATCTGAGAAAATTGGCTATCTGCAATACTTTTAGAGATAATTCGTATTTACTCATTTTGAGTAGGTGAGTAATTAGCTACGGATCTGAAACTTGACCATGTGAAAGCTCTTCCAAAAGTATGTGAAGGAGTTATTTGAGAAAAATTGGCTACCTGCAATACTTTTAGAGATAACTAGATTGGGCCAACTCGGCGCCAACATATCCCCAGACAGGTCATCACTCACGCCACAGGTTTTGATCAGGAATTTTTAAAAACATAATTACCCATTATTATATGAACTTCAGCACATCAATCTACTCTGTTTATATCTTCCAAGGAAGATGGTGTATCCCCAGACGCCGAATACATAACTCAAATTATATTTTCAATCTTCCTGCAATGATAACTCTAAACCTATTTTCAAAGTATTTAAATGATTGATGATTGAATGTCCATTCTAAAATAATAATCCCAAAAGAGCATATCTGTTTCTATATTTGTTGACAAATAAAATATTATTTTTAACTCAACTCATCATACTTTTCAATCTTCCTTCAAAGTATTTAAATGATTGATGATTCAATGTCCATTCTAAAATTCATAATCCCAAAAGTGCATATCTGTTTCTATATTTGTTCACAAATAAAATATTATTTAAAAAAAAATTATTTATATTATTATTTTATTATATTATTTTTAGAATTTGCAAATTGTTTTCAGTTATTCATTTCCTCTATACCTGTATATGTGGTCCATATATATGCAACCTAAATATGTGACACAATCTCAGTTCTGACTCCCCTTTGTGTTATATGTAATGAAGCCCACCACCTCCCACCCCCACCCCTCTCCCATTCTCCACACCTCTCTCACTATTACACAAGATCTGCAACCCCATTGAGGTCTTTGTTTCTCATCTGATATCATTAAATACCTTTGTTTATTTAGTGTCACTCAATATAGCTGGAGGTCCCAGAGGTGGGTGGGGGGAATCCGGGTGGGGGATGTGGGTTGGGACTTAGTTTAGTTTATTAGTTTATTATAGTGACATGTATTATGTTGACAAGGATTATACAAAAACTATTGAAGTAATACCCAGCCCTATATGGGCTTATAAGTCACTTTAAATAGAGAGTTAATAACAAACAGAGCAAACATATTTTGAGGTAAGATACAGTAAATAAAGACAGCAATTCAATACATAAAAATTAACAATATACTTTACTTTTTCTTTCTTGCCACAAATCAAAAATAAAATTAATAACCATATTGACATTCATATGAGTTAATACCCTTGATAATTGATCTATTAATAATTCAGATTTATCTATATTTAAAATTTTGAAATATTTCATACGAATCAGCTCTAAAGCTGGACAAACACAAACAAAATGTATCTCATCTTCTACATCTTTTTTACACAGTTTACATGTTCTCTCAAAGAGATGGAGTGCTACAGCATAAATGGTAAACAAACAATCTATATAAAAGGGGTACTCAAATACAAAAAGAATTGAGAATTTTAAGTATGTGATTATCAACTGAAATGAGTTCATAACTGTAGGAGCTGTGTCAAAATTAACTGAGGCAAGTTGAATAAAACTGGGCTAGTTGAGGGTTAAAAATCCCCTAGTTTTACTACATACGGATATAATTTCATTAATATTGGGACTTAAAGCTCACTTAAAGTGTCCATTTTGTCTACTTGAATATGTTTAACCGGCGTTTAACCAGTTTCATTTTAAAAAGTTAAAAACTCAGCAAGCAGAGGTATAACACACAAAAATAAGTTCTTAAAAGACTAAGATAGCCATAACATTATTAATATTCAAAATTTAAATAGACAGGCATTTCCTTTTAAAAATTCAAAGATTTCAGCTCTATAACCCACATAGTTTGACAGTTACTGGGCTTTAAAGTGGCATAATGTCCATAAATTGGGTTTCTGTGGGCATTTTACAATTGTTAAAGAGACCTTAGCAATTAAACTACAGATCTGAAACTTTTTGGGGGACATACATAACAAACAAAAATTATATATAATACAGTTTAAGACTTGTCACACTAAGCATTTCCAAATAACAGGGCAAAATACGGAAAAAATGTCCAAAAAGGCACTTGGGCGAGTGTCTATGGCCCTCATACACAGGTTAAATGTCTACTAAAAACCTTGATTTTCGCCATATGTAAAAAGGACATAATAATGCATTCCCAGATGGGATTTCAGCTCCATCAATCACATAGTTTAACAGTCACAGGGCTTAAAGGTGGCAAAAAGTCCAAATATTGGGTCTCTGTGGGCCTTTTAGAGATCTCGATGTGGCTTTCAAATTAAAGCTTCAGACTTAAAATTTGTTACATACTAAGATTACACATAGAATATGTATCTAATAAAGTTTGAAACTTCTCAGACTTACCATTTCCAAGTTACAGAGCAAAATATGTGAAAAATGTCTTAAAAGGGTCACTCAGGTGGGTGTTTAAGGTCCTCATAAACAGGTTAAATGTCTACTTGAAGCCTTGATTTTTGGCACATGTAAAAAGAACATAATAATGTATTCCCAGATGAGATTTCAGCTCTATCAGTCACATAGTTTAACAGTCACAGGCCTTAAAATTGGCAAAAAGTCCAAATACTGGGTCTTTATGGGGCCTTCTAGAGACCTAAATGTGGCCTTCAAATTAAAGCTTCAGACTTAAAATTTGTCACATACTAAGATTACACATAGAATATGCATCTAATACAGTTTGAAACTTCTTAGACTTACCATTTCCAAGTTACAGGGCAAAATATGTGAAAAATGTCTAAAAATGGTCACTCGGGTGGGGATTTATGGTCCTCATACACAGGTTAAATGTCTTCTTAAAGCCTTAATTTTTGGCACATATATAAATAACATACTAATATCTTCCCAGATAGGATTTGAGCTCTATCAGTCACATAGTTTGACAGTCACAGGGCTTAAAAGTAGCCAAAAGTCCAAATATTGGGTCTTTGGGAGCCTTTTAGAGACCTCAATTTGACCTTCAAAATTAAAGCTTCAGACTTAAAATCTGTTACATACTAAGATTACACACAGAATATATATCTAATACAGTTTGAAACTTCTCAGACTTACCATTTCCAAGTTACAGGGAAAAAGATGTGAAAAATGTCTTATAAGGGTCACTCGGTGGGTGTTTATGGTCCTGATACACAGGTTAACTGTCTATTAAAGGCCTAAATGTTGGGGCACATATAAGAAAACACATAGATATATTCCCAGATGATATTTAACTTAGATGAGAGACATAGTTTGAAAGCTACAGTGCTTGAAAGTGGCAAAAAGTGCATAAATTGGGTCTCTGTGGGCACTTTTGAGACCTTAAGTCGACCCCTTTGGGTAAACCTACAGCCCTAAAATTTTCTACAGACAAGGATTACATATCAAAGTTATACCTAGCACAGTTTGAGACTCATCAGAATTACCGCTTCCAAATTATAGGGCAAAATATGTGAAAAGTATAGCAAAAAATCCCTAAGTGGGGGTATTTTTGGGCCTCAAAGACAATTTTCTCCTCAACTTAAAGTCGTGATTTTCGGCACATGTACTAAGAACATATTAATGTGTTGTCAGGTAAAATTTCAGCCAGCTGAGCATCATAGTTTGTGACCTACAGGGCTCTAAGTGGCCAAAAGTCCAATTTCTGACCTTAAGGTGGCCATAAGTTCTTTTTACTGGGAGTTTAAGGTCACCTTAAAATAGGGATCTTCCTTTGGGCACCCTTAACATGTGTACCAAGTTTGAAAAAAAAATGTTAATTTGTTTTTGAGTTATCGCGTCCACAAGGAAATTTCTACGGCGGCGGCGGCGGCGGCGGCGCGACGGACCTGAATCCAATATATCCCCGACTTTCGTCTGGGGATATAATTAGCATTTACTCATTTTCAGCAGGTGAATAATTAGCTACAGGTCTGAAACTTTACGAAGTGAAAGCTCTCCCAAAAGTAGATGAACGAGTTATTTGAGAAAAGTTGTCTATCTGCAATAATTTTAGAGATAATTAGCATTTACTCATTTTGAGTAGGTGAGTAATTAGCTACGGATCTGAAACTTCACCATGTGAAAGCTCTTCCAAAAGTACCTGAAGGAGTTATTTGAGAAAAATTGGCTACCTGCAATACTTTTAGAGATAATTAGCATTTACTCATTTTCAGCAGGTGAATAATTAGCTACGGGTCTGAAACTTCACGAAGTGAAAGCTCTCTCAAAAGTAGGTGAATGAGTTATTTGAGAAAAATTGGCTATCTGCAATACTTTTAGAGATAATTAGCATTTACTCATTTTGAGTAGGTGAATAATTAGCTACAGGTCTGAAACTTCACCAAGTGAAAGCTCTCTCAAAAGTAGGTGAATGAGTTATTTGAGAAAAATTGGCTATCTGCAATACTTTTAGAGATGATTCGCATTTACTCATTTTGAGCAGGTGAGTAATTAGCTACGGGTCTGAAACTTCAAGTGAAAGCTCTTCCAAAAGTAGGTGAATGAGTTATTTGAGAAAAATTGGCTATCTGCAATACTTTTACAGATAATTTACATTTACTCATTTTGAGTAGGTGAATAATTAGCTACAGGTCTGAAACTTCACCAAGTGAAAGCTCTCTCAAAAGTAGGTGAATGAGTTATTTGAGAAAAATTGGCTATCTGCAATACTTTTAGAGATAATTCGCATTTACTCATTTTGAGTAGGTGAGTAATTAGCTACGGGTCTGAAACTTGACCAAGTGAAAGCTCTCCCAAAAGTAGGTGAATGAGTTATTTGAGAAAAATTGGCTATCTGCAATACTTTTAGAGATAATTAGCATTTACTCATTTTGAGTAATTAGCTACGGGTCTGAAACTTGACCATGTGAAAGCTCTTCCAAAAGTAGGTGAATGACTTATTTGAGAAAAATTGGCTATCTGCAATACTTTTAGAGATAATTAGCATTTACTCATTTTGAGTAGGTGAGTAATTACCTACGGGTCTGGAACTTCACCATGTGAAGGCTATCCGCAATACTTCTAGGGATAATTAGCATTTACTCATTTTGAGTAGGTGAATAATTAGCTACGGGTCTGAAACTTCACCAAGTGATGGCTCTCCCAATAGTAGATGAATGAGTTATTTGAGAAAAATTGGCTATCTGCAATACTTTTAGAGATAATTAGCATTTACTCATTTTGAGCAGGTGAGTAATTAGCTATGGGTCTGAAACTTCACCATGTGAAAGCTCTCCCAAAAGTAGGTGAATGAGTTATTTGAGAAAAATTGGCTATCTGCAATACTTTTAGAGATAATTAGCATTTACTCATTTTGAGCAGGTGAGTAATTAGCTATGGGTCTGAAACTTCACCAAGTGAAAGCTCTCCTAAAAGTAGGTGAATGAGTTATTTGACAAAAAATGGCTATCTGCAATCCTTTTAGAGATAATTAGCATTTACTCATTTTGAGTAGGTGAGTAATTAGCTACAGGTCTGAAACTTCACCAAGTGAAAGCTCTCCCAAAAGTAGGTGAATGAGTTATATGAGAAAAATTGGCTATCCGCAATACTTTTAGAGATAATTAGCATTTACTCATTTTGAGTAGGTGAACAATTAGCTACGGGTCTGAAACTTCACCAAGTGATGGCTCTCCCAATAGTAGATGAATGAGTTATTTGAGAAAAATTGGCTATCTGCAATACTTTTAGAGATAATTAGCATTTACTCATTTTGAGCAGGTGAGTAATTAGCTATGGGTCTGAAACTTCACCATGTGAAAGCTCTCCCAAAAGTAGGTGAATGAGTTATTTGAGAAAAATTGGCTATCTCCAATACTTTTAGAGATAATTAGCATTTACTCATTTTGAGCAGGTGAGTAATTAGCTATGGGTCTGAAACTTCACCAAGTGAAAGCTCTCCTAAAAGTAGGTGAATGAGTTATTTGACAAAAAATGGCTATCTGCAATCCTTTTAGAGATAATTAGCATTTACTCATTTGGAGTAGGTGAGTAATTAGCCACAGGTCTGAAACTTCACCAAGTGAAAGCTCTCCCAAAAGTAGGTGAATGAGTTATATGAGAAAAATTGGCTATCCGCAATACTTTTAGAGATAATTAGCATTTACTCATTTTGAGTAGGTGAACAATTAGCTACGGGTCTGAAACTTCACCAAGTGAAAGCTCTCCCAATAGTAGGTGAATGAGTTATTTGAGAAAAATTGGCTATCTGCAATACTTTTAGAGATAATTAGCATTTACTCATTTTGAGTAGGTGAGTAATTAGCTATGGGTCTGAAATTTCACCATGTGAAAGCTCTCCCAAAAGTAGGTGAATGAGTTATCTGAGAAAATTGGCTATCTGCAATACTTTTAGAGATAATTCGTATTTACTCATTTTGAGTAGGTGAGTAATTAGCTACGGATCTGAAACTTGACCATGTGAAAGCTCTTCCAAAAGTATGTGAAGGAGTTATTTGAGAAAAATTGGCTACCTGCAATACTTTTAGAGATAATTAGCATTTACTCATTTTCAGCAGGTGAATAATTAGCTACAGGTCTGAAACTTTACGAAGTGAAAGCTCTCCCAAAAGTAGATGAACGAGTTATTTGAGAAAAGTTGTCTATCTGCAATAATTTTAGAGATAATTAGCATTTACTCATTTTGAGTAGGTGAGTAATTAACTACGGATCTGAAACTTCACCATGTGAAAGCTCTTCCAAAAGTACCTGAAGGAGTTATTTGAGAAAAATTGGCTACCTGCAATACTTTTAGAGATAATTAGCATTTACTCATTTTCAGCAGGTGAATAATTAGCTACGGGTCTGAAACTTCACGAAGTGAAAGCTCTCTCAAAAGTAGGTGAATGAGTTATTTGAGAAAAATTGGCTATCTGCAATACTTTTAGAGATAATTAGCATTTACTCATTTTGAGTAGGTGAATAATTAGCTACAGGTCTGAAACTTCACCAAGTGAAAGCTCTCTCAAAAGTAGGTGAATGAGTTATTTGAGAAAAATTGGCTATCTGCAATACTTTTAGAGATGATTCGCATTTACTCATTTTGAGCAGGTGAGTAATTAGCTACGGGTCTGAAACTTCAAGTGAAAGCTCTTCCAAAAGTAGGTGAATGAGTTATTTGAGAAAAATTGGCTATCTGCAATACTTTTACAGATAATTTACATTTACTCATTTTGAGTCGGTGAATAATTAGCTACAGGTCTGAAACTTCACCAAGTGAAAGCTCTCTCAAAAGTAGGTGAATGAGTTATTTGAGAAAAATTGGCTATCTGCAATACTTTTAGAGATAATTCGCATTTACTCATTTTGAGTAGGTGAGTAATTAGCTACGGGTCTGAAACTTGACCAAGTGAAAGCTCTCCCAAAAGTAGGTGAATGAATTATTTGAGAAAAATTGGCTATCTGCAATACTTTTAGAGATAATTAGCATTTACTCATTTTGAGTAATTAGCTACGGGTCTGAAACTTGACCATGTGAAAGCTCTTCCAAAAGTAGGTGAATGAGTTGAGAAAAATTGGCTATCTGCAATACTTTTAGAGATAATTCGCATTTACTCATTTTGAGTAGGTGAGTAATTAGCTAAGGGTCTGAAACTTCACCAAGTGAAAGCTCTCAATTAGCTACAAATGAGAAAATAGCTATTACTCACTTATGGCATGCAATAGAACCCCAAACTATGTATCATCTTATAGCTAAGGACAAAGTAGCTGAACAACATATTTTAGGCAAACACTCTAACTGCAATAGTTTTGGAGTTACAATGGCTTTACTCAACAGTCAGAATTTCAAAGTAGCTATTACTCAGCTATCAAAGATTCAACAGGTCTGAAACTTTACTATGTGATAGCTTACCAAAAAGTAGATGGACAACATATTTGAAAAGATTTCCCTAACTTTAATACTTTTGAAGATATTTGACATTTACTTCTTTTGTTATTTAGCTACAAATGAGAAAATAGCTATTACTCACTTATGGCACGCAATAGAACCCCAAACTATGTACCATCTTGTAGCTAAGGACAAAGTAGCTGAACAACATATTTTAGGAAAACACTCTAACTGCAATAGTTTTGGAGATACAATGGCTTTACTGAACAGTCGGAATTTGAAAGTAGCTATGACTCAGCTATCAAAGGTTCAACAGGTCTGAAACTTTACTATGTAATAGCTTGCCAAAAAGTAGATGGACAACATATTTGAAAAGATTTCCCTAACTTTAATACTTTTGAAGATATTTGACATTTACTTCTTTTGTTATTTAGCTACAAATGAGAAAATAGCTATTACTCACTTATGGCATGCAATAGAACCCCAAACTATGTACCATCTTATAGCTAAGGACAAAGTAGCTGAACAACATATTTTAGGCAAACACTCTAACTGCAATAGTTTTGGAGTTACAATGGCTTTACTCAACCGTCGGAATTTGAAAGTAGCTATTACTCAGCTATCGAAGGTTCAACAGGTCTGAAACTTTACTATGTGATAGCTTACCAAAAAGTAGATGGACAACATATTTGAAAAGATTTCACTAACTTTAATACTTTTGAAGATATTTGACATTTACTTCTTTTGTTATTTAGCTACAAATGAGAAAATAGCTATTACTCACTTATGGCATGCAATAGAACCCCAAACTATGTACCATCTTATAGCTAAGGACAAAGTAGCTGAACAACATATTTTAGGAAAACACTGTAACTGCAATAGTTTTGGAGATACAATGGCTTTACTCAACAGTCGGAATTTGAAAGTAGCTATTACTCAGCTATCCATGGTGCAACAGGTCTGAAACTTAACTATGTGATAGCTTACCCAAAAGTAGATGAATAACATATTTGAAAAGATTTCTGTAACTCTAATACTTTTGAAGATATTTGGCATTTACTTCTTTTGTTATTTAGCTACAAATGAGAAAATAGCTATTACTCACTTATGGCATGCAATAGAACCCCAAACTATGTACCATCTTATAGCTAAGGACAAAGTAGCTGAACAACATATTTTAGGAAAACACTCTAACTGCAATAGTTTTGGAGATACAATGGATTTACTCAACAGTCGGAATTTGAAAGTAGCTATTACTCAGCTATCCACGGTGCAACAGGTCTGAAACTTTATTATGTGATAGCT
This sequence comes from Sabellastarte sp. h YS-2021, assembly GCA_964017235.1. Taxonomy (NCBI): domain Eukaryota; kingdom Metazoa; phylum Annelida; class Polychaeta; order Sabellida; family Sabellidae; genus Sabellastarte; species Sabellastarte sp. h YS-2021. The sequence goes on from OZ024928.1 coordinate 14,865,993, forward strand.
TACCCAAAAGTAGATGAATAACATATTTGAAAAGATTTCTGTAACTGTAATACTTTTGAAGATACTTGGCATTTACTTCTTTTGTTATTTAGCTACAAATGAGAAAATAGCTATTACTCACTTATGGCATGCAATAGAACCCCAAACTATGTACCATCTTATAGCTAAGGACAAAGTAGCTGAACAACATATTTTAGGAAAACACTCTAACTGCAATAGTTTTGGAGTTACAATGGCTTTACTCAACAGTCAGAATTTCAAAGTAGCTATTACTCAGCTATCCAAGGTGCAACAGGTCTGAAACTTTACTATGTGATAGCTTACCAAAAAGTAGATGAACAACATATTTGAAAAGATTTCTGTAACTCTAATACTTTTGAAGATATTTGACATTTACTCCTTTTGTTATTTAGCTACAAATGAGAAAATAGCTATTACTCACTTATGGCATGCAATGGGACCCCAAACTATGTACCATCTTATAGCTAAGGACAAAGTAGCTGAACAACATATTTGAAGAAAAAGTTGTAACTGCAATAGTTTTTGAGTTATGAGCCCTTTACTCCAAGTAGCTAAGATAGCTATTACTCAGTTATCTTTAGGCCTAAGTCCATAAAACCAAAAACATTTTCGAGGGCGTGAAAATTCATTGGGACAATTAATTTACAAAAAATCTGTAGCTGTAGTAGTTTTGGAGGAATCTGCGTGACTAACTAACGCACGCACGCACGCACGCACACACAGGCATCATTTCATAATCTCCCTCCCGGGCTAAAGCCCGGCGGGAGATAAAAACAAAAAACTTCTTACTTTCTAATTTTGAACTCCAGATACATATGTGTTCCTTTTTTCATAATCCTTAAATCCTTTCTAATCTTTACCCGGCTGTTTTAAAAAGTCACTTAAATTTCATTCAATGATATTTATATCATGTCTTATATTATCTACATATGGCAAGTGATGACTACGAATATTTGAGCCAAAAGCAATAGCCACAATCAGCAAATAACTTAGTACTGGATGAACTCGCAGATTCTATAAGTAACTCAAGTCATTTTAAGCCTAATTTTAACTGCCCTTACAAAGATTTCAAACCTTACACATGCAAAAAGCAGCAACATAGCAAAACCAAAACATGCATTTAAATACACAATTCACATGATGAAGATGAACTTAAGGCATTGATATAAAATAAGTTCTCTTTCATTGTGAAAGGTAAAGCTGTCCCATCCAGATACTACAAACCAATAGACGGTGGCAAACACTTCTCCTAAACATTACCTCACTGGGATGCCAAATATTCATTCTGAATATCTGAAGTAAGATTATAACTCTCTCTGATAACAACTTGGAATTCAAACTACAAACAAATATCATTCAAGAAAAATATGATCTTTTAGAAGAGTTGTATTACCTATTATGAAAAATAGAGATTTCACATCAAGAAAAGTCACATATGACAGAGTATAACATTAAAATGAACGATGTGAACTAAAACTATTGCAGACAGGCTTTCAACTAAACATACACATGGATATTTATGCAAGAACACATCTTAATTGTTACAAAAACAGTCATTACGGGAAGCAATTAAGGTTCCTTAAATACTCAAAGCAAAAACATAGTCAGTGCTTGCACTGGTAAGAAGTTCAGTTGATATGTTATAGTACTTTTATGGTGCAAAAATTTGTCTTCCATGCTTCACTTTTTCAATTGGATGGAGTTTTAAGGTCTGCTTATATTTTTGCATAATCACCATCACTGAAATGATAAGTACTGTCATGTCCTAATGTAACACACTATCTTCTATATTTAGTCACATTTTATGTTTTCAAATGCTGGTCAACAGATAAAATTCTTGAGTAATTGAATAAACATGAAAAAAAAACACATATTTTTTGATACATGCAAGATAAAAGATGCAGACAATTATGAAGAGAAACAGGCAAAGGATACGAGATATACTACTCACATGCTGGGAGTCACGTCTGCGCAGTGGCTCCAACTAGTGGCGGCCAACACAAACAGAAAACACGATACACGACACGTCAACAGACACAGGGTGAACAAACACCAATGGAACTCAAATCGAGGGTAATGACTGCAGAATTCACCAACTGAATTAGCCGTCACTTTAGGATTGTATAAATAACTTTTAGCATTTCTGTTAAGTACTCATCCACTGGTTAAACAATGGAGTATTAACTTCAGAAAAGGGTATGTTTTTTTACTTTTTATTGGCAACTTTGTTGATTTACGCACAAAAGCAAATGAGTTACTTATGTACAAAGGTAAATTACCTTAATGGGGGGGATGGGATGGGCTAGCGGGATTAATACTGTACACAACTGGTAATAGTGTAACAGTACTCAACTACAAGGCCAATTTTTGCCAACCTGAATCTTTATTGCTTAAATGAAAACTAAATCCTTAAATAATACTTAAAGCCAAAATCTAGCTTGTAATCTTTCCATTGGAGCCTAAAAAGATGTCTAACAGGGTCTTTTCATGTGAAACTTACCATGGCCCAATAGATGATAAGCCTAGCAGATGATTTTTGAATGTTTGTTAGACTGAAACATTTAATCAAAACTCCAAAAGCAGAATTGAATCGTCGGACTAAAATATACTATAATCCCATGCATAGAATGCTGTACTGAATAGAGTTGTATACCAATAACTCAACAGTTCTTCTGAGAGTAAGTATTTTGTGAAAACAGTTGAAATATCTATGATTTTTCTTTTAGATTGGTCAGTGATGGTTACTTTTTCAAGTAGCACAGAAACCAGACTCCAATATAATATAACCCAACTAAAAACAGGGAAATCATTTCCACAGAAACAATACAGTTTACATGAAATATATAAATAAAATAGTCTACACTTAAATATGTTAACCTCTTGGCCTTGGGATGTAAACTTTCTCAGTCATACTTTGAGTGCAACTAGAATAATGTGAAATTCGCAACAGTATTTGAAATTCAACCAGCACAAGAAAATGGTCACATTATATAAAATTCACAACAGTGTGACACCCTTGTCAAAATTTGTGTCAGATAAAAGGCCTAACAGGGTCTCAAAGATCAAAAGTGTGTAGAGAATTTCACACATGTCAAGGAAATAGAATGGGTTTTCTCATCAACCATTTCACACACTGTGGCAAGTATCATTTTCTACACATGGACTAAACAATGCATTCCATACGGTAATAATGGTGCATCCTAATATGAAAAAAGTTCTTATCAATGAGATATACAGGAGGCTATTTTGACCAAGAATAACACTGCATAATTCATGTTACAACATAACCATCCACATGATGCTGATATTCAAGTTATATTTCATGGTATTTCAGAATTTGGCTCTAGCCTCCGGTGCAGGTTTGTACTCTACAAGTTCTTGATTTCCCCTTTCATGATCCACTTGCATGGTCTCCGAGTAACCAAACACATCACATGTTCTTTTGATTCTACATTTCCCTGTAGCCAATGTTTGCCCCTCACATTACCCCCATTATTATCCACATATCTGGTCCTATTTTAATTCTACTAATGCCTGTAGCCAAGGGCTGCATTATATTCCCTTATTATCACTCACATGTTGGTCTTGATCAACAAAGCCAATCACAAGGTCTTTGTTATGCTGCTTTCAAGGCTTACACTTTACTCCCTTATTATCACTCACTCACCTGGTCCTCAATGGCCTTGTGGTCGGTCTCCTGTAGCCAGGATCCCAGTATAACAGAATCGTCGGCATGACAAAGTGAGCGAAGCAAGGAGGTGGTTGTATTGGCGGGGTTGTCAGTCAGTGTGAACTCCGCAACAAGCTCACGCAGCAAGGCATTAAATGACCCTGAAATTACAGCACTTGAGATGATGTCACTGCTGACAACACACACTCATTGAGAAGTTAGAGGTCATTTTTATGTTCTTTGTAGAGCAGAAGTCCTATATCAATCTTTCAATATCAATCTTCTGAACTTTAATATGGATATCAAGAGTGTCAATTACAATATTATTCCATCAACTTTCTCAGAAGAACATTCAAATATTGTTTCAACTTAATAGCTTTAACAGTTTTTTTAATAGTTTTTGTGTTTTGTCAATGTTCATACACTCTGTTTGGGTTCGACTCCCACAAGAGGCAATGCTGGGAACCTCTCCAAATATGACCCTGGCTGTTGAATGGGACGCAGAACATTAACTTCAATAATCATACATTAAAAGTTTTTCCCGATATATTTTATGAAATTTACACTATTTCTTACAGCCAGCTCTGTATGAACAGAGGGTTGGAATTCATCTGGATAAAAACATACTGGATGTTTGGGGTTTCTATTAATATAACTACCTTCGTAAGTGCCAGGTGGCAGCAGCGTCAGCACTCCGTACAGCCTCATTCTCACCATGGCTGATGGCGCCTTCAGGTGGGCTCCATACATCTTACCCACCACAGGTAGACTGGAAATACATGGGCAGAACAATAACAAGGCTGTCAAATACAGTCAGGGATAAGTTTGTGAAAAGCTTTAATTAGTGCTGTAAGTCGTGAAGAAATACTAGAGTCGACGCGTCGGAACTAGTTGGCGACGGTGAACCGACGAAAGTCGTACTAGTGTAGATCAAGGACTTCAGAAGAAATAAACTTATTAAATAGCCGCTTTTAAATAAAAAACGAATTTTTGTAGTTTGATCTTTGACCCTATCCAATAAAGTACTGAATCTTGTGAGAATTTATATTTGCGGTTAAAAAATTGAGGGAAGCAGCCATTGTTGTTTCCACTTGAAAGCCGTGACAACTTAAAAATGTGATTGCTTTCTTTAAAAACACTAATTATCAGAAGATTTTATAAGGTAGGTAATATTTTCGTGTACTATAAAGATTTTGATGAAAAATCGATTTTTATAATGTATGAACCGACGCGTCGTAAATTTAACACTCACGACCGACTATGACCAAGTCGAGCCGCGTCGTTACTGCACTAGCTTTAATGTACCTGGCTAAGTTGTTCTGGTTTACTTTAGGATTGCAAAGATTACTCGGGAACGAAACAATTCAGTTTTAAACTTTATTCAAAGAGAGTGAATAACCTCTTTGAAAACAAAAATCAACATAAAAATCAACTACAGTATTTTTTATACAAATATATGTTTATATGTTAAAATTTCCTGTGTTTTTTGTTATAAATGTGCCTTTATCTTACAACTGAATCAATTATTAACATTATTTGATATTTTAAAAATTTCAGCTATTTTGTAAGGTGTAGTACATCAAAACATGAAGCAGTTTATTTTATGGGCAATAACCAAGTTTTTCACCGTGTCCGAGGCAGTTCTTGCAAATCGAAGCATGTATCCAGCCTCGCTAGCAGCCTTAGTTTATTTGTGTACATATAATAGTTTTTACTTCTTTCAGATTAATATTTAATTAAAATCTGTTGTAGTGGTTAACCGATTACAAAAAGTCTCCATGATTATGAGATTGTAAAACCTACAAGCCAGGTATAGCAGTAGACCGTTTCACGCTTACTAAGAAATACTGTACAATACATACTGTGCACACATGGTGAGGGCACACTCCAGTGGGGGGAGGAGTCTGTTAGTCACATCCTCTGTAATCAGCTCAGGGTTGTGCTGGATAAAACTCTGCATCGCTGTAAATACACAAAGAATACAGTAGATTTAGTTTGACTTCACTGTGCCAATAGTCAAACCAGAATATTCGACTCACAAAAGAGGCTTCGAATCTATCTTATTTGAAAAGTTATTTCATCCAAAATAAGAATCATTTGAAGACTATGTTTGAGGGGACTTGAAATGTATCACTAAAATTTCAATTCACCATTGCTGATAGACGAGTCCCTGGTCATCAACTCATTGCTATGCCGACATCTGAAAGCCGCATAAATAACCACTGTTATAAGTTACTTATAGTTTCTCATCAAAATACAGCCTTGCCACTGGGTACATAAGGTGTATATGCACTTTACCGTTTGCCATATGATTCCATATGATTTAGCTTTTTGTTTCCCAAGAATAATTGCAATCATTAGTCTTCAAACAGATGCAAGTTTTCCTGAACCTGTGTGTAAGTGTATGAAAAGAGGGGGAAAACAGTGTACATTAATTCTTTACTCACTTGATGAGTGTCACTATGGCTACAAAAATGAAATTTTTTTCCAAATATCTATTCAAGAGATTTCAAGAGTCCCCATTTGACATTGAAATCATCGATTTTGAATGCTCTTTGGCCTCTCAACTTTGACCTTTAATGTAGCACTCAGACAACCTCTCAGGAAAGAGCATTGAGGTTGTGAAATAGGAGGAAATTGACAATGCTTTCCATAGTGTTCAAGGTGAAGCAAGGGCTGTTAACGTGGACACTGTTGAACAGTGGCACAAAACTATCATCGAGGTTTTATTTTACTCTTGTTAATCAATGGGATACTATGTGTGACACTGTAGTATAGATTTACTTCCACTAGATGACATGAAGTAAAGCCATGCCACTCAATCAGAACCTGTACCAACTTACCTGCAAGGGCACCTGCACGCGCCTCCAGGGACACCTGCCAGGTGAAAGCGTCACCGCGAGATTTTTCAGCCTCCAGGTCCTTCACCGTACGTGGGAAGGCATTTCTCCACAGCAGCATCATGCGAGGCAGGTGTTGCTTTACCACTGAGGTCCCTGGAAAACAAGTAAGTTTGAAATGAAGTTCTACAGTGTACAGGAAAAAAGGGGGTTTGAACCACCCCCCCACCCCACCCCCACCCCACCCCACCCCTACCCTTCTTTCCCTGAAAATAATGTACAGGGGTTCAACCGAAGCGAAAAAATTATTTCTTGAGTGTGGTGTTAAATTTACAGGAAATGCACTATATTTTAACCAAAAATTACTTTTTTCCCCCGGGGGGGCCCTTCGACCCCCTTAGTTATGGTATGTCTGATGTGAACCCCCACCTTACTTAAAAGCTGGACCCGCACCCGTCAGAGGGGTCAACTGATTTTACTTCTTGGATTTCAATACCAATATCACTGTGGCATCACACATGAAAAATACTGATTCACTGCAAACAGTAGGTCTCACTAATTTCAAGTTTTCAACACATCACTGCAGGTACTTCAGGGGATATAGGAAATCAGCAAATACTTATCAGTCAACACAGGACACACTGTAAACATCTGTAGATTGGTGAACTTCATCCCTGAGAACATTATCATTACCACATAAAGGTTTGGGTAAAGATATGAACTCATATGATCTCACAGGATAGTGATGAGTGATAATGTCATAATTACAGTTTTGAGTACAGTTAAAATCTTATGATTATGGGTATATTAAGGTGAACACCTCTTAGTAGCTCAATTTCAAAGATATATTGAACATAAACAAAGAAACAAAAGTTTACTCAAACTGATGTAGGGATTAAACTGTATTTTCAATATCGATATCAATTTCTGATTTGGCTTTGCATATCGATCAAAATTGAAATGTCATTTCATCCTATAAAACCCATTATTTTGCACCAACTGATGCTTCAAGTAATCAAAAATTGTTTTGCTAACATATAAGATACATAAAACTGACAATGAATTTAATACAAGCTCACTATAAAAGCAACGAAATTTCATGAAAAATCTTTTAATGTGTGAATATTGATGAACAAACTACACACAGCTGATGAACTACAGTATTTTGAAAATCTTCCTGACAAGTGCTGGAAACGATACTAAAACACTTTCAGTATCAATATTGAAATTTTGAAGGATGTATCGATGGATATTGAAATATAGATATATGACACCTTTACTAACTCAAATACATACCAAGAGTCATGAGGGCACCCAGCAGCAGCCATCCAGACTGTGTCCTCTGCTGTGACAAGCGGCTGTTTTGTGTGGCCGTCTTCAGCAACTCTTCAGCTATGTTGAAAATTTGCTGTAAAAATTGAGAAATGCAACCTTTTTATAGTTATTCATTGATACAAGATAGATAAGCACAATCAAATCTTCTGTGCTGCCATCTCAGGTAATTTTTCAGATATGTGCAAAACTTGCTATGGTCTTCCAAACCATGTGGCTGGTGTAGTACTACTGGGTACATAACTTTTAAGTTGTATTTTATATGAAAGTTTGTTTGATTTGTTTTATATATTAGTGACGGAAAAAAATAGCAACTTTCCCACAGTCAATGCACCTGTCAACACATAAATCTTCTATTTAACTTTTATTGTGGAAAAAGATCACTGTAATTTTTGTGAGTTGAAAGTTCAAAACCAAAGAAACAAGCTGGTGAATTTAGAAATGCACAAGTTTCATATTTTTAAATGTAAAATGCATTTTTATGAATAAAAATGTATATACTTACCATATGAAAACACTTGGGTAAGCTTTGCTTGGCATATGGTGACCGCCACGTACACCATACATAGAATTTAAACTATGAGGGGAGACCCTCTTTAAACCTATATACTTGCTACCCTTTGACCCCTGGTTCACTCTGCCATGCGCATTAATACAGAAATAGTTCATTCTTTTTGTGAATAAACATAAATGCTGGAAAAAGGTCTTAAGAAGCGGGGCAGGCGGGAGGGTGATTTGCTGTTTTCATATGGTAAGTATATACATTTTTATTCATAAAAATGCATTTTACATTTAAAAATATGAAATTTTATTTCATAAAAATGTAAATATACTCTACCATATGAAAACACTTGGGTTGAATGCCCATATGGAAGGATGGTGGGAAAAAAGACAGACTAAGGAGGAAACCACCCATGGTTAAAGTGCACTAAAATAGGAAAATTCCTGGTGCATAACCAAAACCCCTGTGATGAAGGTGCAACTTGACTAAGTGTGAAGTAGAGAACTACTTATTACCTTCAGCACTGCTGTCTACACCCAAGAGGTCAGCTCTAGGGGGATAAGCACAAAAGTGTCGAAACCCAGAAGATGTGCCAAAAGTACACTACCAAGCACGGTCCCCAAAAAAGGAAGTCCCCAAAAGGGGAATACCCCCCCCCCCTTTCCTGAGGCTAAGAAGCCTCAGAAAGGCTCAAGAAAAGAGAAGATCAAGTAGGAAGGGAGACTACACGTTGTGCAGACACAATATCTCCCAATCTATAAGAATCCTCCAGATTCTTGAGAGACACATTCCTAAAGTAAAAGGTTGTGAAAGTGGAATGATTCTTCCATGTGCAAGATCTCATGATATCCAAGAGTGGGACTCCACCTCTGAAGGACCAGGAAGCAGCCTGTGCCCTAACATCATGAGCCTTAACACCATGAAGAGATGCATTCTCTGTGGAACAGTTCTTAAGGGTGAAATGGATTAAGTCTTTAATCCAATTGGAAATCGTCTGGACAGCGATATCACCCTGTTTTGACTTCAAGAGTGAAACAAAGAGAAGAGATCTACCATGCCTAAGGTCAGAAGTCCTAGACAGATAATGTCTAAGGGCCCTGACAGGACATAGAGACCTGTCCTCTGTATCCTGTTGACCAAGGCACTTAGTCAAAGCAGGAATTTCAATTTCCGAAAAAATTGAAGCACCCTCTGAAGCTAACTGGTTCTTAGCCAGAAAAGCAGGACCTGTTTTAAGGATGACCTTTGACCATCTTTTAGAGTGAGAACAACCCTTAAAAGTAAAGGCATGAATCTCACTCCTTCTCCTTCCAGATACAAGGGCAATAAGAAAGACCGTCTTCCAAGTGAGGAACTTTGGCTCAGCAAGAGACAAAGGTTCAAAAGGAGCCTTGGTAAGAGCCTGCAAAACCAAGGTCAAGTCCCAGGAAGGAATGAGATGAGAAGTCTTAGGCCTGGACTTGTAAAAGCTCTGAATAAGTCTTTTGGGCTCCTTATTAGAACCCAACTCCAAATCTGCATCAAGCTTCATGGAGAGAGCTGACCTATATCCCTCTATAGTCTGAGGAAGTAATTTCTTTTCAGAGAAAAGAAATAAGAAAAACTCAGCTATGATGGGGACAGTAGGGTGCATGGCAGAGAAGCCATGTTCCTCACACCAAGTGCAGAAGCCGTTCCACTTTGCTTCATACACTGATTTAGAAGACTTTCTAATAGGACTCAAAATCCTATTAGTCACTTCCTGAGAAAACCTTTTTTTCTCTAAGGAGACTTCAGCCAAAAGGCATGAAGGTTTAGACTCCTTAGATTTTGATGAAACACCTCGAGATGAGGTTGCTTTAAGAGATTTTCTTTTAGAGGAAGAGCGATTGGTCTTCTTATTGACAGTGCCAATAGATCTTGAAGCCACTATTTGGTTTCCCAGAGAGGAGCCACAAGAAGCATCCTGCAGCTCTGAGAGTTGATTAACTTCTTGACCACAAGTGGACAAAGAGCTGTAGGAGGGAAGGAGTAGAGATGAAGTCCGGACCAATTCATCTCCAGGGCATATACTGCCAGAGCCTTGGGATCTGACACTGGTGATACATACTGGGGCAGCTTGTGATTGAATCTTGTTGCAAAAAGATCTATCTGAGGTTGGAAGTCTATTTGAGACAACCACCTGAAGATCTTGGGATTGAGAGACCACTCTGTGTGAAGGGTCTGTTGAGACCTGGAGAGTTGGTCTACCACAAGATTCATGACCCCTGGAACGTGTCTTGCTGTAAGAACAACCTTGTTCTTGCGACAGAAGGCAAACAGGTGCCAAGTCAGGGCAAACATGTCCCAGGAGCGAGTGCCCCCTAGTTTGTTTATGTAAGCACAGACAGTTGTGTTGTCTGAGGCTACCTGAATAATTCTTTGATGAAGGGATAACTGAGGGACAAAGGTCTTGAGAGCCAGGAGCACAGCTTTGAGCTCCAGAACATTGATGTGCAGTTTGGACTGCTGAGTCGACCAATGAACTTGGGCAATCATGTGAGCACAATGAGCTCCCCAACCCCGAGCTGAGGCATCCGTGTAAATGGATGTTACATATTTGGGTGGGTGCAGTGGAGCTTGCGCCATGACATTGTTCCTCAGTAACCACCACCTTAGATGAACCTTCACTGAAGGGTCCAAGGAGAATGGAGAATCCAGGGCACCTTTCAGGTGGCAATTGTAATTCCTCCTGAGATGAAATTGAAGGTGTCGCATATGAAGGCGACCCTGAGGTACTAACTTCTCTGTAGAGGCTAGTAGACCCAAAAGGTGCATAACCTGGCATGGAGTAGTAAGGGGGTTGAAAAGCAGAGGATGAATAGCCTCCTGAATGGACAGGAACCTGGCCTCTGTTGGATAACAAACCCCCTTGGACAGGTCGAAAACCTGGCCCAGGAAGGTGAAAACTTGCTTTGGAAGCAAATCTGACTTCTCCCTGTTTACAATCCACCCCAGCTTGTGAGTCAACTCCAACAAAGTTAGAGTTGCAGAATGAGCCTCCTGACAACTGTTGGCTTTGATAAGCCAATCGTCTAGGTACATGTGAACTGAGATGCCCAACCTCAAGGCAATCCTTTTCACTTCCTTGACTAAGGTAGTGAATTCCCTGGGAGCTGTGGCTAGGCCAAAAGGCATAGCCACAAACTGGTACAAATTGCCCAAGACTTAAAACCTGAGCAGTTTGTGAACCAAAGGAGCCATGGGAATGTGGAAGTATGCATCCTTGAGGTCCAGAGAAGTTGTCCACTGGCCAACTTGAAGGGAGTTTCTGATGGACTGAGTAGTTTCCATCCTGAAAGCGGGGAAGTCCAGATAAAGATTTAAATGACTCATTTCTATTACTGGCCTCCATCCTCCAGTCTTCTTTGCCACAAGGAAAAGTCTGCTGTAGAAAGCCAGGGATGAAGAATCCCTGACCTCCTGGATTGCTCCTTTGAGCAGCATATCCACAACAGCTTCGCCAAGAACTACATTCTTCTCTAGGGAAGAATACTGGCTGTTTATCAAAGGAACCCTGAATAAAGGAATTCGAACTGAACCTATTGGAAGTTGAAGTCCAAATTCTAGGGTCTTGATAACAGAAGGATGGGCCCCTAGAAACTTCCAATTGAGATGGAAATAACCCAGTCGACCTCCCACTGGCAAAGTGGTGGGGTCTGGAGGTATGAGTGGGACCTTGGAGAGTTCCAAGGGCACTCTTACCTCCTGTAGGACATCATTGTTGAGATTGAGGTTGGGGATTTTTGCCCCTACCCCTGTAAGACTTTCCACCACATGGTTTATTGGAACCTCGAAAGGAACCAGAACCAGAAGTAGAACCCTTCTGAACTTTCCTATCTTGAGAATCCCTATCTTGGGATTTTGGTCTTTTGAAAGACTTGCCCCTGGATGCAGAAGCAGAAAGTTGTTTGGACACTCCTTTAGTCAGGACAGACTGGAACTGTTCCTGTTTATACTCTTTAGTATGGGAATGAATACCCTTCAAGGCAGATTCACCAAAGAGAGAAGGACCATAGATAGGATGAGACCTAAGCTCCCTAACAATATGATCTGGCACATGTTTAGGGACTATGGAAAGAAAGGAATCCCTCCTTGCCAAGGTCACAGTAGAGATAGAATGGGTGATGGAAGCCAACAAATCAATTAAGTGAAACTTCACCTGATTGATCAGCAAAGAATTGACGTCCAAGGCCTGCTGAATGTCCAGAGAAAGGTTAGACTCACTTTGGTCAACCAACTTCACTAAGTTGGTATGATTGACCGACAAAGCCTCTCGAAAGAAGTCCAGGGAATTCAGAATCATTAAATCTGACCTGAGACTCTTCTCCAAGGCATGAGCTATATTCCTGGACAAGTAAATCTCCTCTTTAGGAGATGGCAAACCTGACCCCTGATCCGGATCTTTCAAAAGATCAGACCAAACATCAGAAGCCATGGGTTTGTACCTGGTAAAACTAAGCTTTGAGGGTTTGTTTGGGAAAATTCCCAACTTCCTCAACTTAGTTTGGGAAGCTCCCACATTAGAAGAGCGTGAATGCAAATCAGATAGATACGCATCAGCCATCTTGAAGGAACTCCTCAGTCTAGAACTGATGGGGAGACTCGTGGGTGAGGACTTTGATTGGTCGGGGTAGAGCTCCGAGCAATCCTCAGGATTGTGATTTTGAACCGAAGGCCTGGAGATCTTATCTGATAAGACCTCAAAGACAGAGTCTAAAGCCTCCCTGTAGTCCCTATTGACCGACTGGATGTAAGGGATGTTTGGCATTGAATCTACGACCTGCAGCTCAGCCTCAAGATTAACCTGAGACTGAGTCTGAAGTGAGTCCTGAGAGTCATTCATATTCGCACCCGAAGGTTGCGACAGATCCTGACTACCAAGTGGCTGTTGAGTAACAGCAGGTGGGCAATACCCTGAACCCTATCTAACATGGATGACATGAAAGATGAGAAAGTATTGAAGAAATCAGCCTGAGGCTGATAAGGGGGCCTGTGGAATGATTGGTCATAAACAGGATAGCCTGCCGGCACCGGGACAGCCTGAATAGGCTGAGCTGAGGGAACAAAGTTACCCACAGAAACCGGTTGCTGGGAAATCGGTCTACCCAAAGAATTCGAGGAATTCACAGACCAAGATGACATTACACAGGGTTGTGGGGGTAAAGGCACACCAGTCACTGGACGTGACTCCACCGGTGGGGATTGACTAACCCCCAAAAGCCAAGAAGTGCATGCTTCTAAAGAAGTCATACCAGGCTGTAAGCCAGAAGCAAGGTGGAGAAACACGAACCAGAGGAAACTGAAGTACCGGTATTAAGGGGAGGATCCATAACGAACCGAGTGTGGTAGGTAGTTGTGAAAAAACACAAATATTTGAATTTTGTGACACTTGAGAAAAAGAATTGCTCTGAAAACAAAGTACACAATAATAAACATAATAATGAAGCAAAAGAATAAGTAAATATGCTGTACTCACTGAAAGAATGACTATTCTTCAGAAAGTTCACGGTTAACCTCCATTTTCAATGTGACGTCACAGTCACGTGATCTGGTGAAAATTTTCATACAACAGCTAAAGTTTAATGTCAAAAGTGCGGTGATTCGAAGAATTTCGAAGAGTGAATGAAGGAATACCCTGAATAGGTGAAAATAAACATTTAGAAATAAAAATCTAATGAAAACCACCAGGGAAATGACTATTTCCGAAGGGAAACCCACATCCACACCACGTGACAACATGAGCTAAGTTACGAAAAGGACAAGAAATATTGCAAAAAACAAGCAATAAAAACACCAGAAATCGATTAAATCGAATAAAAATGAAGGAAAAGTGATTAAAAACAGCATAAACGTACTTACTGAGCACCACAACACCTAGCAGGTCTTAAAAATTTGGGCAGCAAAAATGCCGAGTTGAGAGTTCAACCGCCACAAAAAGAATGAACTATTTCTATATTAATGCACATGGCAGAGTGAACTAGGTCACCAGGGGTCAAAGGGTAGCAAGTATATAGGTTTACAGAGGGTCTCCCCTCATAGTTTAAATTCTATGTATGGTGTACGTGGCAGTCACCGAATGCCAAGCAAAGCTTACCCAAGTGTTTTCATATGGTAGAGTATGTTTACATTTTTATGAAATAAAAAAATGATTTCAGACTATTCACCATTGTTTTATATCAATAAATGTAAAGTCATTTTTCATAAAAAATACTGATTAAGCTACCTGTTTGGAATTTCTGGTTTCAAGTATTCATTAACATTTTACCATTCATAGTCTTAACCAAAACAATTAAACGTTCTAAATTATTATGTCTTGAATCTATTTAAATTGTGTCTGATAGTTGGCTCTTACATTTGGTACACAGTTGTCAATGCAGGGAAAGTCAAAATTAGACCACTTTTAAAATCGGAATAAGTACATGTACCTTTAAAAGGCTGAAACACCAGATATTCGTTCTTCGTTCGTCGTAAGTACTATTCGAATAGCGTTTATAAATAATGAATATTTGGTAAGTATGAATATGTGTTATTGCATTCAAATAAGAACCAAAAATCATCAATAAAGTACATAATATATAAATACCATGTCTTAAATAAAGTTTTCTTCCACTGTTGCATCGTTTTCATGCCTTTTTTGTGTGTTTACATTACTGCCGGTTTCACTTCCAGTTTACCTTTAATTATATCTTACCTTACTAGTTGCAAAATTGTCATTCTGGAAAATTTCTACTCGAAATTTTACAGTGCACAAGAATAAATTGTACCAAGAATTAAATACTAAATAGAAGGGAAAAGGTGCACCTGGGTAAGGGGTGCTATGAGAGGGCATAGCTTCACACAAATATTGAATATATAGTTTCTTTTTGTTCAATTTTTTGCTGAATAAAGTGTTTCAAAATATTGCCAGCCATCTTGGTCAAGGTAGGTTATTTGAGGGAATAACTACTTAGTCACTGTGACTCACTGACCCAAACACTTATATTTACTCAAGAATTAAATAGTACCAAATATTGATGTGTTCAGCATTATTATTGTTATTATATATCTATACTGCACCAAAGAAAATGATCAAATTAACATAGAGCCTGACTTTCTCAATTACTTTGGTCATTGGTCAAATCATTATTTATTTGGGGCTTTCCATTGCTTTCAACACTGTACAGGTCATATCATGACGGGTAGTTAGAAGGGCATAGAAAACCAGTACATACACTTGGTCAAGGTTCTGTACTGTAAAATTTCCAACCAACGGAGAGCAACTACCAGCTTTCCCACTTGAGGTAGGGTCCAGAATTGAACCCTGACCTCAGAGGTGGAAGAGTGTTACCACTCTGCCACCATGGCCCACTTTGATGGCTAATTGAAGGCCTGAGGCTAATTTAGAATGTAAAAAAGTACATTTGTAACATTTGGACCATACAAGTTGGTCAAGATTTGTGACATCTACTGAAAAACATTTTTAAAACAACAACCAACTTGCTCACTTAAGCCTTCAGATTTGAACCCCCAACAATAGAGACAAAGACACAGTGTACCTGTGCAATTCAGTATAGAGTCATGCTGGAGAGGAAAACAGTGGATTAGGACAGACAATAAAGAAGTGGCCAAGACACAGTGTACCTGTGCAATTCATTATGGGGTCAGGTTGAGAGAAAAACAGCGGATTAGGACTGACAATAAAGAAGAGGCAATGTCTTTAGTGTGCAATTCATTTTGAAATAACATTAATATTATAACATTCTTAAATAAACTGTCTTACAGTCTTAGACTAGTGATGTATTTCTTGGCATTCTACAGTTCCAGTTTCTGAGTAAGAAAAAAAATCAAGAAACTTAATTTAATGTATAGAGTCTTTGTTAGAAAATATTGGCAATAAAATTATCAGAACTGAACACTACAGGAATGTCTAAGTCATATTATCTCATTTGAAACATTTCTTAAATATTTGTGACTGGAAGGCTGGGAAGTGGTGGGTCTGCTGGTTCCTGATCTTGAACATCTTGCATGGGTTCTTCCTTGATATGCTCTTTGACCTGCATCTGATCTACATCATGTGGAATACTTGGTAAGTCTTGGGCCATGGAAGCCAGGTTGCAGCTCTTTTGGCTTCCTTTTGATGACAAAGCAGAGTGCAGAAATACCAGTTCATCAACGGTATTGGGATCTAATGATGACCTGTTTGGAATCACTGTATGACCTGCAGAGCTGAAAACACACTCTGAGGGTGTAGATGTAGCAGGTATTTGTAAGTAACGTTTTGCTAGCATGCTTAGACTTTTATAGCGGTGACAATTAAGTTTCCACCAATCTAAAGTTGGTATTTTACTCCTTTTTTCAGAAAAATAACTATCCACTTCATCATCATCTTCATCACTGTCAATTTCAAAATAATCTCCCATCAGAAATTTTATGGCATGGACATTATCTTCACTCTCAACCTTGACCTTTTTCTTACTAGGAGAATCTGGCTCCTCCTTAATCTTTGATACATTTAACTCATCTGATTGAGTTTGAGCTGGCTGTCTAATTTTAGACACCTCTGCTTGAAGGAAAAGCTTGACTTCTTGTTGCTTTTCTGCAGCAAACATTGACAATCTTTTATGAAGGGGGTTTAAGGCAGATGCGGCCAACACCAGGATCTTTTCATTACCAATTTGAAATCTCTTTTCCAATGATTCCCTGATTGCTTTTTGGCACTTTTTGACACTTGTATTCATCATCATCATCATTTAGGTGTGAGGCAATGAGGGAAGATATAATTGGGTACACATTTCCCAACATTGGATAGTATTCACCACTAATAGTTTGTGTGGCAATTTGTGGAGTGGCTTTAAAATTTTTACAAGCTCCTCTGCAACTGCCCAATCATTGTCAGACATTTCAAGATTCTTGGAATCTTTCTCCTTCGAAAGGTCATACAGTACACCATACAACGGTATTCTTAAATCAATCAGTCTCTCAAGCAAAGTTAATACCCTATCCAATGGACAGGCAAGGCCCTCCCAACCAACCCCGCTTCCAGCTTACTAGGGGTCTAAATCTGTTTAGACAACGAAAAAGATGAACTGACGTCACTCTGTCTGGACAGGAAGCAAGTATTGATGTGCCACCTAGCGAATGCACACTACTGACCGGTCCTGCTGGTATTATATACAGGACGTCTTTTTCTGGCATTTGGTGGGACCGGTCGTGCCGACCGGTAAAGCAATTGTCCATTGGATAGGATGTATTAACGCAATAAAATGTTCTTTACCATAGTAACTTTAATTAATACCAACTTGGATTACAAACTGTACAGACTAGGAGAGACTTTTAAACAGGGATGTCCTTAATAAGTGTAATTAGGATCAGGCTGCATGGCTAACTGCAATATCTTAAAGAGTGTGCACACACACCATGCCTTTCATTAGAATGGAAATATGATAAAAAGCAATATAGAGATAGCTAGCATTACATAAGGCTAGAGTTCCTGTACTACTGAAAATCTTTCAGTTGACATCCTAAGTTTACAGGTAATATAATTGACTCCTGTGTATAATAGCTTTTGTCAGCATACTGCTGTATGTGGGCTGATATTTCCTAATATATGTGACTCCCTTGTGAATACATTGTTTAAAAAGTGTTTCTGGTACAACTTTGAGCCCACACAAGGCTAAATATAGTCCCAATCAGCAGACCAAAAAAAGAGGAAAACTTCATTCAAAATGCTCCACTTCAACAATATGAATGAATGAATCAGCCCTGTCGAGTCTCAACACAGTTACTGGTACTTGTGTGTACTTGCACACAGACATATTGATTTTTGTGTTCTTTGCTTCAGTTTGGAGTACTCTGGTTGGGTTTTCCGCTTTTTCAGGACAAGTTTTACCAAAATATATGTGAACATGAACAATAAAGAAAAGACTTCTTAAAAGAAACAGGCTCTTATGAAGATGTACCACCTCTAAATACAGTAGGATATTTTGTGACCTAACAATTAATCTTCTAGTTTGCAAGAGTATATTAATCCTATACATGGATATTTGTTTCACTAAAAATTGAAGCAGGTATAGTACAACAGTACACTTCAGTATAAGCTGACGAGGAATGAAAAACCACTCAGGTCTGTGTTTAACTTCAAATTGTGTATATTGAGAAAAACACAAACACACACAAAATAAGACTTGTGTTAACAAAAGGAAAAAGAAAAGAAGCAGAGGTCAAAGAACACATAAAATGGAGGATCTTTTGGAAGCATGTAATAATTTTGACTTAAGTCAAGTAGAGTCCTGTCTAGCAGACAAAAATGAAATCAAAGACATCTTTGGTCATATTTCCAGCCAGTGTTTCAAGGGAAATCAGTCGCCTGAGGACCAGTTGCAACTGATTGAACTTTTGGTCAAGCATGGAGCCGACGTCAATGTTTTAGACGATGATGGCCATGCTGTCATTCACTATGCCTGTAAACATCCTAATCCAAAGGTCTCACTGCTCCCGAAGCTCATCTCCATTGGAGCTGATATCAATATCCAGACTGGGAAGAGCTTGTTGACTCCTTTGCATCTTTGCAGTAGGCACAATGACCGGTATGATGAACCAGGAGTCTGCTACTACAATAACGTTAAGTTACTCCTCAAATCTGGTGCCAATGTACAGCTGCTCGATAGCAACGGCAAGACCCCGCTACATTATCTGGTGGTCAGCAGACACTCGACGGAAACTGAGAAGCTGGCACAGCTGATGATACAGAAAGGTGCTGATATCAATGTCAGGGACGACTTGAATCAGACAGTTCTGCATGTGAGTCATTTTACCCAGGTCATACGGGGTCAAATTGTTACGGCTGCCTGGGACGAGTATCTCATTCTCCATGGAGCTGATGTGAATGTACGTGACAATGCTCGTGACAAGGAGCTTCCAATGGAACGGCGTTTCAATAACCAGATGTTCTTTCGGGTAGTGATTTCATAATATTATTATAAATTATTATTATAAATTATTATACTTTCATTTAGTTATCGTGATTAAAAATTCAAAGTACACAGTTAAAACTTTGGCAAAAATGTAATTTCTGTGATATAGTGCCCCTTCTGTAATGATGGCCCTTTATTATTACCTACACTGGGAGGTTATATTTTTGGGGTGTGTTTATCTCTTTGTCTTTTCTTCTGTATTCAGATTACTCTAAAAGTAATGAACAGATTTTTATGAATGATTTTATGTGGATAAGGCCTGGCCAAAGGAAGAAGTGATTAAATTTAGGGGAAGATCAGATCATATTCTGGATATAAAAAATCCCAAATTTCCAAAGGTCCCATTTTCAATGACTTTGGCTTTTTGGCAGACATTTATCCAAGTAATATGAGCAGGTAGGGACTCGCGTAAGAAAGAAGGCATTTCATTTTAGGAAAAATCATATCATATTCTAAATACAAATAGTGCTGAATTTTCGAAATGTGACCAAATTAACATTTTGTAGAAGGCTATCAGTCTGTTAAGATTGGTTCTACTTTTTAGCATTTACAAAAACTGCTGTTCGGCGTACCCCAGGGGTCTCTGCTATTCTCTCTGTACACATGTCCCCTTAGTACACTGATAAACACAAAGGCGTAAACTTCCATTTCTATGCTGACGACACACAACTTTATGTCCATCTGTCACACATGAATGCCTCGGCTGCTTTTGATAAGTTAATCAGATGCCTTCAAGATGCAAAGAATGGATGTCAGCTAGCAAACTTAAGCTTAATCCTGATAAAACTGAGTTCATACTTTTTGGCTGCAAGAAACAGAGAAAAAGGTTAAATGCAGGTTTCCCAATCAACATCTTGGGAAACCCCCTTCACCCCACCGAGTCAGTTAGGAACCTGGGTGTGTGGTTTGACTCTGATTTTCCCTTCTCTAAACATGTCCAGAATGTCTGTAAAGGCTGCTTTAGTCAACTGAGGTATTTTAGAAATATTAGGCAGTTCTTGACTCAGGATGCAGCTGTGTCGGTTGCCAATGCTTTTGTTAGTAGTCGGTTGGACTACTGTAACTCACTTTTCAGGAGTCTCTCTAAAGTCAATCTTCATAGATTACAGTCTATCCAAAATAGTGCTGCTAGAATTGTTACAAATTCGTGTAAATACACTCGGATAATTCCGGTACTCAGGAAACTCCATTGGCTCCCTATTCAGTTTCGTTCATAGTTCAAACTTCAAACTGGCTACCCTGGTGTACAAGTTATTCATACTGGTTTCCCTAAATATTTCGCTCCACATCTATCCACTTACCACACTACTTACAATACTAGACGTAGTCAGAGTGTTGCCAATTTCCTCAATGTACCAAAATTTCAACCTACAATTCACAAGTCCACTAAGCAGTTTGGCTTCAGTTTTGCCTTTGATGCTCCCACTGTTTGAAATTCACTTCCTGAAGACATTCATGCATCACCCACTATTACGTCTTTTAGAATGAAGCTCAAAACCTATCTCTATGCAAAGGCATATCCTCCTTAGCTCATTTTCTCTTATGGCTTCTCCGTGGTGCTGACCTATTTCTGTCCCTGGACTTTGAATTTGCATATTGCTATTGTCTTGTTGCGCCTTACAGGCCACTACTCAGTGGAGATTAAGCCCTATAAAAGTCTAATTAGAATTTTTTTTTTCAAAAATTGCTTTTAGTCACTTTTTTCCCATTACATTTATGACATTCGGGGGGCGAGAGTAGAATTAGTCATCATTACATCTTAGTACGAATTAACCACACTTGATTAACTGTGATACTATTTAGGTAGCATCTCAAAAATATTGATGTTGAATTTGTGATGTCATTTTTTACTTTTTTATCACAATGTCTCTATTTTCAGGGAATGAACCTTTTCGCTGCTATGGGAAATAATGAATCGACAGTATTTCCCTGGTCCCTCAAACGTATTCTGATGCTCAGTCTCAAGGCTGGACTAGACATGAAGAGATTCTGCAAGGATCTGCTGGAATCCGTTATAAATGAGCTGCTAAAGACAGACAACTATCACTTGATTCTGGCCCTGACAGAGGCGGGTGGTCGAGTGTATATATACCAGGGTACATACAGCTCATGGAAGCAGCTAACATCCACTTTCATCACACTACTGAATCGCCATGTGGTCAGTCTCAAGCAACATGCCGCCAACGCAATTCGGACCAGTCTGAAGCCAAATGCCTTGGTAGGTGTGGAGAAACTTGGACTTCCCAAGAGCATGAATGACTTTATTGTAATGAAGGAATATCAATTGTAGTATTTTTCTTAGGCCATGAAAGGGTTCCTGAGAAGGTGTAAACAGGCTGTGTTTGTTGACCACATCAGGTGTAAACTAGAAAATCAGATACTGAGAAAACCATTAAAATATTTCTTATTTCCATCAATAATGGATTAAATTGAATATCCAACCAAATATACATACCTAATGTTTATTCTCCACATAACTTTTCTTACTTTCAGATATTTGATATTTAATTTGGACTGAATTTGTTTACATGAGGCACCATTTTTATTTTATTGGTATTTTCAGTGGGTTGCAACTAAAACACGGATACTTTGGTTCAACATACATGAACGGAAATACACTGAAATCATCTGTGGAACGGCATATGTTCATATTATCGCCTGTCGTCCAAAACCTGTGAAATATGCTTAAAAACCCACCCTTTCCAGCAAAAAGTAAAAGCCAGATTGTTTGAGGAATTAATGCATATTTTACTGAAGTTTCCCACCCTTTACCTCACACAAAGTGCATAATTGTAACCACTCTTAAACGTAAATGAAAACCATGTAATAAAAGGGGGAATTCCCAATACAGAAAAGTTTCAAAGATTCTGATTGGCTCAGTATAAATGTGGCAGGTGCAAAGCTTTGACTGCATGTCGTCTGTACTTGAGCAATATATTTATGGTATAAAGACAAACAATGGGATTTCAGTCATAGAATGTTCGATCAAATGCACTATTTTGTTATGTGAGGTATACCTATTTATATTACCGTAAATTTCCAAAATAAGGCCCAGGTTCAAATAAACGCCTGGTTCAAATTAACGCCTGGGTACCAAGCACACTGTTTACAATTTATGACACTGTTTTTATACTTCAAAAGAACGCCTGGTTCAATTTAACGCCTGGTCTGATAACCATTTGAAAATAATTAACGCCCGGGCCATATTTTGGAAAAATACGGTATGTAGCAACTTTTATTATGTTCACGGGTGTTAACAGGGTTTGTTTATACTCAGCTTTTCACCTATGCTCAGATTAACACCGCTCCCCTAACTTTTCCTGTCTTTCCAGCGAAGGGCCCCTGTGCGCTACCACGGAAAATTTCAGTATAGTATGTACCCAGGTCAGGTTTTAGCTAGGTAAGCTACATTAAAGTGTCAAAAAATGCATAAAATGGGTCCCTGTGAGTGTATTTCAGAGATGTCTACTTAAAGCCTTGTTAGATAAGAGATGCTAAAATTAAAGCTACAGACTTCAAATTTTAGACAGACAAAGATTACACATAAAAGTTATACCTAGGATAGTTTGAGACTCATCAGACTCACCATTTCAAATTACAGGACAAAATATATGAAAAATGAAAAAAAAAAATCCAGTACAGTCTTAATGGGTTTTAAAAACATTTTTAATTTTATCATTTATAAAGTATTAATTCTTGGCATATGTAAGAAGAATATATCATGGTAATATGTTCTCGGGTAAAATTTCAGCCAGATGATCCACATAGTCTCTGACCTAGAGGGCATTAGGTGGCCAAAGGTACATTTCTGACATTAAGGTGAACATAACATCTTTATTGTTGTGAGTTTAATGTCACCTTAGCATAGGATTCCTCTCCCAACCAAAAGACAAATGTGTGCCAAGTTTGAATGAAATCTGTGAAAGGGTTTTTTAGTTATCACGCACACAAGTCAAAACGTATGTCGGTGGCGTGGCAGACACAAAACCAGTACCTCCCTGACTTTCGTCTGGGGATATAATAATATAACTGTTAAACAGAGTTTAAAATAAACTATTCTATTTGAATTTGTTTTTTCTTTGGTCAACTCCCCTGAAGTCTCACTGTACATAGCAGAAAATGTCAGCAGCAGTGACTGTTATGGTTTTCGTCTTGCAAGTTCAATGTTATGTGATAAGTGTGTAGACTAATATCAGAGTTATTGACATTCCATTCTCATTATTTGTTCAATACTAATAGATAAGCAGGAATAGCAATGAATGCCTCAGAGTTCCGAGTGTCTGAAATACTCCCAGGTTTGTACTTGAAAGTATAGTTTGTATGGTCATCAGTTGAAGGGTATGTGTAGCTAACCAATACAATATGATAAACTCAGATGCAACACTTTTTTAAACTGATGACAGTTCAAGACTGTTGAAAATTTTTCTAAAATCAGTCTTTTCTTCATTTTACATCTTTCGAAGTTTCTAATGATATTATACTACATATTTGTAGGACACATAGTATCTGAGATGTTTGTGAAAAACCGGAACTTGTTAATACATATTATCCATGGTAAGGTCGCGCCTCTGTGTATATGAAAAAAATATCCCACTCTGTATATCCCCCTACATAGGCCATGTACGGTTCTTGGTTTATTTATTTATTTATTTGGGGTTTTACGTCGCTTTCAACACTGTACAGGTCATATCACGACGGGTAGTTGGAAGGGCAGAGGAAACCAGTACATATAGTTCGCTAGGGTTGTGTACTGTAAACTGCCGACCAACGGCAAGCAACTACCAGCTTTCCCACTTAAGGCCATGACGGGGATCGAACCCCGGCCGCAGAGGTGGGAGGCGAGAGTGTTACCACTCTGCCACCGTGGCCCCTGTATGGTTCTTGGTGGATAATAAACTATGACTTTATAACCAGATTGTATGTTATTGTATTATATTTGCCATTGGTGTGTATAGGCCTTTAGCTTTACACAAATTTATTTCAAACACTTCAACAACCTTAAATGTCAGGGACTGGGATATTAGTTTTTTTAATCAGTTTTTTCCCATTGGTTGAGTCACTGGTGAGTCCACCTACTGATAGTTGAGCCCAAATAGTGGACAAGTGCCAAACAGAAGTCACAATTAGCGGCTACTTTTTAAGATTTTCTAGATATTGAAATTCATCATGAAAACTGAACAATTGTGACATTTTACAACAATTCTCTCATTGACAAGAACCTTCACTGGATGGAAATAAAGTGAGGCTAATTTCACACATGATGTGTTAATTGATATCGGACAAGCCAATTCAGGTAAGTGGTCCCTTGCTTCTGAATAAATTATAACAACAAATATCACCTTGTTGCGTATGTTTATTACCTCCACCAAGGTGGTTATGGTTTGTATGTTCATTTGTCTGCCCACATATGTCTGCTTTCATGGATACTCAGAGAGTAAGGAATATATCTTTGTGAATTGTATTATGTGGGTAGGGTCTGCCAAAAGGAAGAAGTTATCACATTCCGAATGTTAAAACAAGTCCCATTTTCAATGTACTTTTTTTTCTGGACATTATAAAAAGTCTGAATTTTTGAAAATGCCCTCCTGGATGTCTGTCTTAAACAAGTGTTTTCTACAACCAGAATACGGTTTTAAACATTTCAGCAAATAGTATCAAAACACAGTTTAACGGTAGAATTCTACACTGACAAGAATTCCTTATAAAGGCTGTGTACATTGTACAAGGAACCTCTGATATATTTATATGCATGAGCCATTATCTGATATATTTATATGCATGAACCATTATCTGGTATATAAATAGCTACTGACACTGTTGTGTGTGTCACTCCTAGTATGAATAGTCTGTAACACTTCGACTGAGGGAACTCGTTAATTCTCTCTGCTATTTTCCTCTGGATCAATATACAATTTTTTTCTACTAAAGTGTCAAATTAACCTATAACAGAATACTGCACATAGGTGTAAAACACTGTGTTACAAGGAAACAAAACACAAAGAAGTAATAACAATGTTTGAAGAGGGAAAAAGGATATCCCAGAGGACAAACTTTTTATTGTTTGTTATTATGACTGTAATATACTGTAAGTTGTGACACAGTGACAGAACCTTGCAAATATCCACTAAATAAAGAACTAAATGGTACGCAATATTTGCCAATTCAGTCAATATATAAACATCACCACCGTATTCGTAGGATACACATGAACAATGGACACAGGGACAATCTTACAAATTAATACCTCAATGAAGGCAAGTGAAACGTTGCAGAAATAAAAATAAAACAAGAGCCTATAAAACACCTGTAGGAGTGCTGTCTAGTGTCTGGATGGTTTCTTGAACTGAAAATGATAGTTAAAAATTGCTTCAAAAAGTGGATTGCAAAAAGAAAAGCTAGAAGCTGTGACAATAGCAAGAACTGGCAGAATGTGATTCTGTTGTGTCCTGGTTACCACAGAATAATTACCGGTGTGAGACATTTATAACAAATTCAACAACAGAGCAATTCCCTGTAGTTTGAGCTCATTTAAATGCTGATATACAGAAGGCTATCACTATAACTGATACCTGAAACATTTGGAAATTCAAGTAAAAGATATACCCGACGACCACTGAGTAAACATGGGACAAATCAACTCGCAGTCAGTGCCTGCCAAAACAGGAGGCAACATTCAGAAGACAAAACACCTGAAACTATTACAGGCTTGCAGAACCTGGAACTTGAGAAAAATCAAGCTTTGTCTAAATAGCAGCAACCTGGACATTACAGATATCTTCACAGAGATTCCAATCCATCAATTGGCTAAAGAAAGTTTTACAGAGCAACATCTTCGAGTCATTCAGCTACTGGTACAGCATGGTGCAGATATTAATGCTGCAGATGAACACGGGAAGACCATACTACACTACATCACAATGTGCAGCCACTGCCAGATGTCTTCAGTGTATAAACAGTTTTTTGATCTCAGTCCAGATGTTAATATCAAATGCAAGAGTGACGGATCAACACCATTACATCTGCTCTGCCAATGCTATATTTATTGTGTAAAGGATTCTGACAGGAGGACCAGGATTCTTCTGAGCAGAGATATCGATGTCACACAGGTAAACCATCAGCAAGAAACTGCATTGCATGATCTAGTAAAGCATTCATATTGCCTCAAACTTCAACACATTGCAGAATGCCTGCTTGAGAAGGGGCTCTCCATCAATGCAGTGAATTCAAAAGGACAGACTGCTCTGTATACTAGTCACTACTATTCACGAACTGTCTGTAGGGTTAATCCTATGTTTGCCTGGGATGAATTCCTCATAATTCACGGTGCAAACACTAACATTAGAGAATGTATAGAAGGTCATCTCCACATCGAAAATCGGATGAGCAGACTCGTGAAGGTTGGGGAGTCTAACCTCTTTAGACAAATTGGACCATTTGGTTCAACCAATCGGATGTCCGATGCCTTTCAAAGGATTGCCTTACTCAGTTTGAAAGCTGGACTCGATGTTCAAAAACTTAAGCCAGTCTCAAGAAGAATAATTGTTTTGGAAGCTATGATCTCAGAAAATATCCAGCTGGTTCTTGCCATTGCTGCGTCAGGTGCAAGAGTGAAAGTGTCAGATGAGATACTTCAGTCATTGGACAACCATGTCACCAAACAATACAGTCTGCTACTTGCGGAAATTCTCTCATTGAAAAGACTTGCTGCCAACGTAGTTAGAACCTCAGTGTGGCCCAATGCCCTCCATGGGGTGAAACACCTGGGTATTCCTCAATCACTGCAACAATTTATAGTCCTCAAGGACTTTTAGACAATGGCTGTAATTAGTACATATTGAAAGGACAAGGTAAAATCAGAAAACAAAAAAAATAGTATCAGAGATGCCCGTACCCCACAGCCTGGGAAAATAGTTTTCAACACCATGAGATATAGAAGTATTGAAATAGTAAACAGATTGGGATATTTTCACAGCAGTGTCAGTGTCCAAATAATGTTTAAGTAGAGAAAATAACATCTAAGAGAAAGAAATTGCATGTAAAGAATAAGTATTAAAACAAGACAATTCAGTAAAAAAAAAGCTTTAAGACTTCTCCCATTTTGATTTTCATTTGTATGGTCGAATTATGGTTTGGATGTTTTGAATATTACCCATACAAACAGATGTAGCAATACATGCTTTTATGTGGAATTGGGGCAAAACCTGTGGCTCACTTGATGCAATACCATCTCTTACAATGGGAAGTTGCAAAAGTAAAACAGTTAATGACTTCCAATATGACTTTAACAGTGCTTAATCTACACCAAAAGACACCCAAAGGTGCAACAACCAAGATTCAAGTAAAAAGATAGATATAACCCTTGACCAATGTCCCTACCAAATATCAACTTCCTACACCTTATGGTTTCCAAAATATAGCCCAGATAAGGCATTATAGGTCAAGGTCACTACGGCAAGGTCAAAGGTCAAATCAAGGTCACACCATGACGTTTTACATCTACACACCCTAGCCAATGTCCCTACTCAGCATCAACTTCCTACACCTTATGGTTTCGGAGATATACCCCGGACAAGATTTTATAGGTCAATGTCCCTACCAAGTATCAACTTCCTACACCTTAGGTCAAGGTCACTACAGCAAGGTCAAAGGTCAAATCAAGGTCAGACCATGATGTTGCACATCTACACCTCCTAACCAATGTGCCTACCAAGTATCAACTTCCTACACCTTACGGTTTATGAGATACAGCCGGGACAAAGTTTTTCCCGCCACACGCCCGTCCATCCAGACACCATGGGTGAAATCAATATCCCGACAGCCCTTAAGGGCTGTGGGGTAACTATGAATAAAGTAGCCATTGTTTAACGAGCATTTTTCTTACAAATATTCACACAGAATTACCCTCATATGACTCCTCTTTTCAAATGGAAATGACTAGGGAAAGGATCATACATGCCAACACTGATTGATCTAGCTTCATTGATTTCAATATCGATACTACAGATGTTCATTTCAAATTTTCAATATTGTTTGTATTTCCCTATTACTCAGGAGGTAGTTTGTTCTGACACAGGGATGGTTCAGTATCAAAAATGTGTGGTAAGGGAGGTCGCCAATACAAAGCCATTCAGATTTTGGTGTAAAAAGTACAGCAGAAGTACACTTAAAAGGCCTGAACAGATAGATTGGGTGTAATAAGTTTGTAATTGCTTTTGTAAGTTTAAACATGAAATAGTTGACATTGTGTGGCCTATTTTGATCAATTCATAGAAGCAGGTGTTCTCTCAAATCACATACAAAGCGTATATAAGCATACTAGATTTTATCGCTCTTTTCAAAAGACCAAGCAGGAGCATATTTTAAAGACTTACGCAAATAGCAGATTATGTGTAAGATATTTGTAATTGCACTTGATTCAAACATAAACACTGGGGAACAGTTGGCCCACTGTAAAGATCAAATGTAAAGTGTACTATTGAAAAAGAAGGGATTTTAAGTTGCGGACTTTAATAACATCAAAGGAGTAAATTTTATGAAGCTATCAAAAAAAAAAAATTCTGATTCTTTCATTTATTTTTGCTGATATTTTGGGGGAGTATTGTTTTCCTGTATGGCTGTTACAATTATTTATATTTATATGTATTGTGTGAATTGATAGACTGTTACATCATCAATTTTAATTCATTGCCCAGAGAAATAAGCGAGGATACAATATTAATTTAAAACAGTAAAGATGAGAATCTGAAATTAATATTCATTTCTATAAGTACTGAATTGCTTTTTGGACAGAATGTATAAGATATAAAGTTATAAACTGCTTATAGTTGGGGGGTGGACTTCCTAGGATGTGACAGAATACCTGGTGGGAGGTCAAATTCTTGTGACATCATTCCCCCAAGTAGTAGGATAACTTGGGACACTGGGACACAGGACGGCTTAGTACACCTCCAATCAAACATGGACATTACCTCTCAACGACATTGCAATAAAAGTCCTCAAATGCACAAAAGTATTGGATAAACGTAGGGATGGATCAGTTTAAAAAATGTGTACATATGGAGGTCGCCAATATAAAACCATACTGATTCCGGGACTCCATGCTTTAGTACACCTCAAACAACATGGACGTTTCCTCTTCACGATAAAAAAGGCCAAATACACAAAATATTAGAGAAAAGCTTATAATTTTTTCAGATTTCTTGTTCCCAATAGTTTAAGTTTTCCTGAGGTTATAAATTGTTGTAACCAAAACATGGCAGTTCTGCTCAACGTAATCACTAGTACTATATAAAGTCTGCGAATACATGAAAATTCAGAATAAAACCTTATAATTTATAATATTGGGTATGTTTCTAATATTTTAAGTCTTCCTTCCATTATATGTGTTTACAAGCAAAGTGATGGTTGTAAAATCTCGTCACAGTATTTCAGTAAAATGGGTTCGATACCGAGATACCGGGCCTACCGACCCATCCCTAGATTAAAGTGTACAATTTCTTAAAATTTCTGGTGTATTTCCATTATTTTAAGTTTTCCTTCCATAATATACGTTGACAAGAGAGATGGAGGACATAAAATTTTGTCAATTATTTACTAAAATATGCCAGTTCTGCTCAACAAAATCGTAATAAAAGTCTCCAAATAAACAAAAAAAAGAGAGAGAGAGAGACAAAAGCATGCAATTTCTTCAGGTTTGGGGTATGTTTCCAATTTTTTAAATTTTCTGCAATTATATGTCTTGACACACCAAGTGGCAGCTCTAAAAAGGTCAACATGGTATTTCAGTAAAATGCTCTCGATACCCTTTACCAACCCATCCCTAATTTTAATCATCAATATTCAGTGCTGAAATATATACTAGTCTCCTGGCAAGACATCAAATGCGACTCCTGCAATAATAGTAGCATATATGTAAGTACAGATATTTATCTGTATTTCTTAGATGTTATAGTGCGTAGAATTAGTCTTCAGCAATCAATTGGTTCTATTTTGACACCAATAGACATCTGTATCTGCAATCACCTACGATTAATAGGATGTTTGCCACACCGCCGGCTCAATACTTTATTGTATATTGTTTGAGCAATACCTATAACTGCAATTTTTTAAAGTTGTTATGGTTTTGAAAGAAAGAAAAATTAGACTGCACTGATTTGTTGCCAATATATCCCCAAACAGGCCATCTCGCACGTCACAGGCTTTGATTGGATATTTTTTGTAGAACCCAATCTGTGTGAACCATATTTATTATGAATCATTTTTCATAATTTTTTGGAGATGAAATACCATAAAATGCTGGATTGTATCTTAGCAGATTGGCTTTTACCTCAAGAATTTTGGATTTCTTTCTTCAAAATATAGAAAAAACAAGGCCAAAAGGTGTTTTGGTCCCCTAGCATGAGAGCAAAGCCATCAGAGACATGAGTAGTGCACCAGAATTTACGAAAGTCTGGGGACACAAAGAAATTCCAACTCAGACACATCCCACAGCTGGTCTAGACCTCAGACGGTCATCTATCCAAGTATTAAGTAGCCCATTGCCACTTAACTTCAATGAGCAAACAAATACTCATCATGCTGCGCCACAATTGATGAAAGTCCGGAGACAAAAAAAAAGTGATCTGTAGAAGCGCGAGCTCTTTTGAGGCTCGTGCTTAAAAACAGTACACAGGTTAAGTATTTCAAGTTTTCAATAGGTCGCCATTACTTGCCTACTGAATATCACTCGGTGTAAGACGGCCTTACTGGTGTAAGTTCCTACAAAGTGGTTATTATAAATACTCTCTTAAACCCAGACACATTGTGTAACAATATTCATATAGTCGAGCAGACGGTGTGGTGCTTGAGGTCCTGCACTTTTCCTCCTCAGTATTTAAGTCTACTATGTCTACTTCTATCTCCTAATTCAGAAAGAAGTTGAAAACTTTCCTCTTTGCAAAAGCTTACCCAGTCTAGTATTTAGGTTATCCCCAGTGTTTCTCTGTGGTTCAGACTTCTGCCATGTCTCTGGTCAATTAATCATTGATTTCTGCTTTTCTGTATGGTGCAGCTTAGAGACTATCATTAACTCTTTCGGCGCGATTGGCGACTTCCGTTGACATATATTGAAAGCGCGACGTTAACGTAACTTTTGAGCAGATCGACGCGGAGTTGTTTTTCATTTGGAAGTGTCTTTTATGACAGGTTTGCTGGTGAGTAGCGAATGAGAAAACAGGATTTTTTTTCATTGGCTGAGCCCTTGACCAACTAGATTGGGCCAACTCGGCGCCAACATATCCCCAGACAGGTCATCACTCACGCCACAGGTTTTGATCGGGAATTTTTTAAAACATAATTACCCATTATTATATGAACTTCAGCACATCAATCTACTCTGTTTATATCTTCCAAGGAAGATGGTGTATCCCCAGACGCCGAATACATAACTCAAATTATATTTTCAATCTTCCTGCAATGATAACTCTAAACCTATTTTCAAAGTATTTAAATGATTGATGATTGAATGTCCATTCTAAAATAATAATCCCAAAAGAGCATATCTGTTTCTATATTTGTTGACAAATAAAATATTATTTTTAACTCAACTCATCATACTTTTCAATCTTCCTTCAAAGTATTTAAATGATTGATGATTCAATGTCCATTCTAAAATTCATAATCCCAAAAGCGCATATCTGTTTCTATATTTGTTCACAACTAAAATATTATTTAAAAAAAAATTATTTATATTATTATTTTATTATATTATTTTTAGAATTTGCAAATTGTTTTCAGTTATTCATTTCCTCTATACCTATATATGTGGTCCATATATATGCAACCTAAATATGTGACACAATCTCAGTTCTGACTCCCCTTTGTGTTATATGTAATGAAGCCCACCACCTCCCACCCCCACCCCTCTCCCCTTCTCCACACCTCTCTCACTATTACACAAGATCTGCAACCCCATTGAGTTCTTTGTTTCTCATCTGATATCATTAAATACCTTTGTTTATTTAGTGTCACTCAATATAGCTGGAGGTCCCAGAGGTGGGTGGGGGGAATCCGGGTGGGGGATGCATAAATGGTAAACAAACAATCTATATAAAAGGGGTACTCAAATACAAAAAGAATTGAGAATTTTAAGTATGTGATTATCAACTGAAATGAGTTCATAACTGTAGGAGCTGTGTCAAAATTAACTGAGGCAAGTTGAATAAAACTGGGCTAGTTGAGGGTTAAAAATCCCCTACTTTTACTACATAAGGATATAATTTCATTAATATTGGGACTTAAAGCTCACTTAAAGTGTCCATTTTGTCTACTTGAATATGTTTAACCAGTTTCATTTTAAAAAGTTAAAAACTCAGCAAGCAGAGGTATAACACACAAAAATAAGTTCTTAAAAGACTAAGATATCCATAACATTATTAATATTCAAAATTTAAATAGACAGGCATTTCCTTTTAAAAATTCAAAGATTTCAGCTCTATAACCCACATAGTTTGACAGTTACTGGGCTTTAAAGTGGCATAATGTCCATAAATTGGGTTTCTGTGGGCATTTTACAATTGTTAAAGAGACCTTAGCAATTAAACAACAGATCTGAAACTTTTTGGGGGACATACATAACAAACAAAAATTATATATAATACAGTTTAAGACTTGTCACACTAAGCATTTCCAAATAACAGGGCAAAATACGGAAAAAATGTCCAAAAAGGCACTTGGGCGAGTGTCTATGGCCCTCATACACAGGTTAAATGTCTACTAAAAACCTTGATTTTCGGCATATGTAAAAAGGACATAATAATGCATTCCCAGATGGGATTTCAGCTCCATCAATCACATAGTTTAACAGTCACAGGGCTTAAAGGTGGTTAAAAAGTCCAAATATTGGGTCTCTGTGGGCCTTTTAGAGATCTCGATGTGGCTTTCAAATTAAAGCTTCAGACTTAAAATTTGTTACATACTAAGATTACACATAGAATATGTATCTAATAAAGTTTGAAACTTCTCAGACTTACCATTTCCAAGTTACAGAGCAAAATATGTGAAAAATGTCTTAAAAGGGTCACTCAGGTGGGTGTTTAAGGTCCTCATAAACAGGTTAAATGTCTACTTGAAGCCTTGATTTTTGGCACATGTAAAAAGAACATAATAATGTATTCCCAGATGAGATTTCAGCTCTATCAGTTACATAGTTTAACAGTCACAGGCCTTAAAATTGGCAAAAAGTCCAAATACTGGGTCTTTATGGGGCCTTCTAGAGACCTAAATGTGGCCTTCAAATTAAAGCCTCAGACTTAAAATTTGTCACATACTAAGATTACACATAGAATATGCATCTAATAGAGTTTGAAACTTCTTAGACTTACCATTTCCAAGTTACAGGGCAAAATATGTGAAAAATGTCTAAAAATGGTCACTCGGGTGGGGATTTATGGTCCTCATACACAGGTTAAATGTCTTCTTAAAGCCTTAATTTTTGGCACATATATAAATAACATACTAATATCTTCCCAGATAGGATTTGAGCTCTATCAGTCACATAGTTTGACAGTCACAGGGCTTAAAAGTAGCAAAAAGTCCAAATATTGGGTCTTTGGGAGCCTTTTAGAGACCTCAATTTGACCTTCAAAATTAAAGCTTCAGACTTAAAATCTGTTACATACTAAGATTACACACAGAATATATATCTAATACAGTTTGAAACTTCTCAGACTTACCATTTGCAAGTTACAGGGAAAAAGATGTGAAAAATGTCTTATAAGGGTCACTCGGGTGGGTGTTTATGGTCCTGATACACAGGTTAACTGTCTATTAAAGGCCTAAATGTTGGGGCACATATAAGAAAACACATAGATATATTCCCAGATGATATTTAACTTAGATGAGAGACATAGTTTGAAAGCTACAGTGCTTGAAAGTGGCAAAAAGTGCATAAATTGGGTCTCTGTGGGCACTTTTGAGACCTTAAGTCGACCCCTTTGGGTAAACCTACAGCCCTAAAATTTTCTACAGACAAGGATTACATATCAAAGTTATACCTAGCGCAGTTTGAGACTCATCAGAATTACCACTTCCAAATTATAGGGCAAAATATGTGAAAAGTATAGCAAAAAATCCCCAAGTGGGGGTATTTATGGGCCTCAAACACAATTTTCTCCTCAACTTAAAGTCGTGATTTTCGGCACATGTACTAAGAACATATTAATGTGTTGTCAGGTAAAATTTCAGCCAGCTGAGCATCATAGTTTGTGACCTACAGGGCTCTAAGTGGCCAAAAGTCCAATTTCTGACCTTAAGGTGGCCATAAGTTCTTTTTTACTGGGAGTTTAAGGTCACCTTAAAATAGGGATCTTCCTTTGGGCACCCTTAACATGTGTACCAAGTTTGAAAAAAAAATATTAATTTGTTTTTGAGTTATCGCGTCCACAAGGAAATTTCTACGGCGGCGGCGGCGGCGGCGGCGCGACGGACCTGAATCCAATATATCCCCGACTTTCGTCTGGGGATATAATGAAATATCAGTAGGAAGTAATATATTTTCTTTGCTTTCTCATTGGCTGACTGCTATCCAATAGAATTTGAGTATTCATTGATTGACAGGCTCTCTGCTAGAGATACGCAATGATGAATGTCAGTATGTATAAGTTCATTTCGCTGACTTTGAACACTAAATTCCTTGCTTCTTTTGCAGAATAATGTCTTTTAGGCACTTTGTGACGCCAAAAAATATATTTACAGCTTATTTACACAAATGATCTATTTCTCACGTCATTATAACGGTTTATAATTTCATACGTCACGGCGATTACTGTCGACTTTCGCGCTTCATAGAAGAGTCGACGAAAGTCGACTGCCGCGTTTTATCCGCAATTTGCTACGTGAAACTCGCGGCGAAAGAGTTAAGACAGAGATTAAGTGGCATAAAAGTGCAATTGGACTTTTAAGTACTTGTTTTTAGTATTATAGCTAGACAACATAGATTTCCAGACTCCACTCCTCTGACATTGTGTATTGTCAAATTGAGCTTAAAATTTGAGTGCGACATGATGTTGCTCATTAAGAAAGGTGTCAAAGTCAATATCAAAACATCTCCTTATGCCTGAGAGACGCCTCTCACACATCACCTTCACTATTTTCAAGGATGTTTCTATACTAAAATATTGATGGGAAGGCTTCTAATGCCACAAATTAGAAGTTCTTCCTCTTCAACTAAATTCTACACTGCAAACCACAACTCGCGTTTGTTTTCTCAACTTTATAATGAACTCTTGGTCTTGCTTTCATTTCACTTGAGATATAAACTTGTTTATCTTGTCACTTTTTGTGAAACATTTCCCACTTTTGAACCAAAAATATTACAATCACATTCCTTAGGGTTGAATTTTACTTTGGATTTAGGTTGGTGAATCCTTGCACTAATTTTTTGTCAACAAAAAGCTAAAGAAGCCGTTTATACCCCTCACAATATTTTACCAAAATTGTTAAATCAATCCTGGCCAAAAATTTGTATATTTGTGTTTAACACTGGAAACCACAACTTGTTGAACATTTGCAACTAGTATCTGTGACTAAATGCATATTAATAATAAGAGACTCCAGTATTCCTTTTTCAACATAGATATCCTACCTTTCCCTTTGCATGTGGAATTCCCAGCGAGATATCGCTCACACCTCCCAATAAAGCCGCCAGAGCGTAGGTGTATCCAGACACGGCCTCTGCGGAAGACTTGAGGTGATGCATACGATTGGTGCAGCGCTCAATGAGAATGGTCATCTGAGAGGGCAGGGCCACCCCGACACTCCGCAGACACCAGGCGGCGGAGAGGCGTGCTGCAGGTGAGGGGTGGATCAGAACCGAGGCCACAGGCTCAATAATACCTGGAAACACACAACACGCTTGGATGAAAAATTGGACGAAACTGAGTAGAAACTAAATGAACAGAAGTGGTGTTAACAAACCGATATATCGCAATTCATTTTGTTTAGGTAGAAATGATGAAATCAGCAAAAAATATTTAAATACCGGTTATTGAAAACATCATAATTTTAGGCTTTCTACTGGTTAATACTTCCATCAAAGCCATAAATACCATATAAATTTGAGGAAATATCTCTCTTTTTTACTTTATATTCAGTATAAATCTATAAACAAACAATTTTAGCCTGATAATGCTCATTGAAAATGAACTTCAATCCCTACACCAATGACTGCATAACTTACAAAGCCTTACATTTGTATCAATGATTGTGACCAGATAAAATTTGTAGTTGCTACCTATTTCATGTTTGTGAAACTACCAAACAAATCACTAGGAAACATAAGGTGGAAATATTTCTACAATATAAACCAAACACCTATTTACTTTGCCACTTTAGCTCACAATCACAAAAGTCATTTGTAAAAGATCATAGACAAATCAATCTAATCACTCAGCACACTCAATCTCAATTTTCACTAACATAAGCTAACCCCTTTTGTAAACACAGCCCCAATAATAGTGTGAAGTGTCAAGCAATAACACACAAACAGTAAAGTAGTAAATACACAACTCTTTAAATATACTGACTTAAAGTTTGAAGAAACACATTAGTTTACTGTTTTACCTGCAGAGGGCTCTGAGACCAGTGAGCTGGCGGAAGTTCCGAGACTCTGTATGAGACAGCCGAGTTCATGCAGTGCACACACCAGCACATGCTGACTCATGGCCGCCTCAGGACTCTGAGACTTACTGTCAGTCTCCGTACCCCCGTCTGTACAAACAAACACAGGGAACTGATAAAATATAAACATACCCTATCTGCAAATATAACAGACTGGATTCAATAATACAAACATTCTACCATCTCAATAACTGTTAAAGACAATTCCTGTAAAAAATGGTATCAATCACAGGTAACAGTATCATACCTCAATATGTAAAAAAATAAACGAGCGAACTATCGAACTTCTACAAACATTATCACAGCACTACTGCCAAGGAAATGAGAAACAGTGGTTATTAAAACATTGCAAATATGTATCTACAGTGTGAGCCTGTTACATCAAACTTCAAAATATCACACAAAGCACAATTTACCTTGAATTAAATTTCAATGAAAAGACTAGGGATATGACATTTATCTTTGCATAAAAAGGGAGTACTACATGCATATCATACTTAAAAACATACAACTCTATAGCCTGAATATTAAAGCAATTTAAAGAACTTTTTGTTTTATTGATTAGCGTTTGACAGCCTTTCTGTACATCTCATTCTTGCAGGAATGGAGAAAAGTAGCCCACACAACTAGGGCTGTGAACGGTTATTGGAGCCTCGAGACGAGTCGGTCTCTCCTGGGACTTAAGTCTGTTTTAGCTACTCGGTTACTCGCAAGGTATTGTGTTATCGCCCGTATAATTATAAGTTTGTGTAAAATATGTTGCATTTCCGCCACATAATATCAATAAAAGTTGTGGTTTCCACTTAAAAACTACAATTTACTCCAGGTTTTCTCTTAAAAATGTATTATTTACTCCATATTCTATAAAATCTTGTTAAAAGGAAGATGTTTTTCTTCAAAGTGTTGTTACCAGAATCGTCTATTTGTTTACAGAGTCAGAGGGTGAGTACTCGGCTGTTTTTGAGCACCCATCCCAGCCCTACATAAAACTTGTACGATACAAGTTCATTAAGATCTTGCACTGTAAATCATCAAGTAGTGATGAGCAACATTCCATTGTGCCTAGATCTGACCCTCAAAGTAATAAATAGGTGGGGGACAAGTGTGACAACACCACTATGTCCTCCTAAATATTGGTAAGCAGCCTACAGGATTTCTGTTCTGAAGAGCCTATGCCAAATTCCTTACCTACAATGTTCATCTGTTTTACAATCACTTGGCAGATCTCTTTGGCTGCCGTGACCTGTGCCTTTTCACTGAGAATCCCTCCGATCAGCGAGCGTAGGATGAAGAGCACACATCTGCGTGCATACACTGCATCCACATGTGACGGTGCTGTGCGTGGATTGGACACCAGACCAAAGATATGCGACACAAACTCAGGCAGGTTCCTCTCCAACCAGATACCACCCATACATTTACCAAATTCCACATAGGCCTAAAAACACCAAAAAAAGTGAGAGGTATACATGACACTTACAAAATACAAAAGTCTGAAATATATAAATGTGTTTGTCTCTCTGTTTCTAACTGTACCACCACAGAATGAGCTTGTACGAATCGGTGCAAATCAAGTTATACTACAAATATCTGGGTAGATGGGTTTTATAATCAGTTGCAAACCCTGCACTGCCACTGATCTGTGTAATGTTATTGCTTTACAATTTTACAATACACCAGAAGCTCATGTTTTGTGTGTGTTTGTCTCTCTGTTTGTTTGTGTCCATGACAACTCCAAAAGTAATTCACTAAATTTCCTGAATTCTTTTGTGTGGGTAGGCCTTGACCAAAAGAAGGAATGATTAAATTTTGAGAAAAATCTGGATCATATGCTCGATACAAGAAACTTCTGAATTTTCAAAGGTCTCATTATCAATCAGTTTTCAATGACTATGGCTTTCTGGTTGACATTACTCATACATAAGCCACAAATATACAAAAATGTGCTATAAATTATATTTTTACACATTTAGGGTTTGTTTTTAATACTTAAGTTCTCCCACAATTATATGTACTGACAATCAAGATGCCGGTTGTTACGTGTTGTCATGCTATTCCACTGAAAATTGTCCCAGTACCTGGATCCTGGTGGTAACTGATACACCCCTAGCATCCATCAATCAATTAAATGTGTGACCTCCCGA
Organism: Sabellastarte sp. h YS-2021; assembly: GCA_964017235.1. Lineage (NCBI taxonomy): Eukaryota > Metazoa > Annelida > Polychaeta > Sabellida > Sabellidae > Sabellastarte > Sabellastarte sp. h YS-2021. The sequence continues at coordinate 14,905,130 of OZ024928.1, forward strand.
CTCTTGGCAGTTGACATTACTACTGATGGGGCAAATCTAACAATAATTCAATCAACTCACATGAGTGACGCCCACTCTCACTTCCCTGTTGATAGAGCCACCCCCTTTGATCATCTCGCCAGCAGTGGATGTTTTCAGGAAGCCTGTGCCACCCTTGATGAAACCCGTGGATAGCAGGTTCAGGATGTCCTCTAGATTCACTTTCTTGGCCTTGGCAATGGCTGAAAGAATTTGTGACAAAGTCATATCATGTTACTTCACTGCACTGTTTGCCTGTGTAGCAAATAATGAAAGTGTATTTGGCGATTGACCTACACACAAATACGCACTGCATATTACACAGTATCTCAAACAAAATCATGGATTTTCTGAAGTTATGGTGATAAACTACACTGGAAACTCAATTTTACTACCAAAATATCCATGCCAGAATATAGCATTCACAAAATGAATTGTGCATGACAGACTTGGCGTGTGTATTAATAAATGCAAAACACTGTCTGTGAACTGGATATACCAAGTCTATGAAAACCACACATTGCAGCTTTGAAGCTAGTAGGGTATAAAATTGCTTCTGATTATTCAATCTAATGGAAAATTTACATTCTTATAGGGGAATGTGTGTTCTTTAAAATACCTTAGTGTTAAAATTTTTCCTTCCAACGTCAACAGGCAATAGTTATCAAGACAAAATTAACATTCAATAACTCTTTATCAGTATAATTACTTACGTCACTCATGACAATTTCACATGAAATCCCACAAAACGAACACCAACCATCCCCTACCTCTATGAAGGGAAGTTGGTAGTGCAGGCAATTTCCTGTTATACCTGTATTAACTTGTGTAAATAGGTACAAAAAATAATCCAGGCTTACCTTGCATGTGTGCTTTTGGTGGGTTAAGCGCTGTGGCGGTCACATGACCCATGAACTTGGCTACATCGCACCTGACGTCATAGTTTGAACCGTCTAGAGCCCGGAAACAGGTGGAGATAACGGTGTCTAGATCAGATGTGTACAGGAAGGGTGCTTCCAGAACCAGCTCATACAGACACTGTAATGGATATACACAGTTTACATGAATAACATGTATGAAATTGTGCAACTTTACAAAACAATCCAAATCAAAGGCACAAAGGAATGGAGATCCTATGCTCATATTATTTTAATTATTCAGTTAATACAGGTGGATTTTCAATCAATCCAAATAAACTTCAAAAATGTACCTATTCTTGATTAATTCTGCATTTAATTTTATTCAATCTCATGGCAGATTTAAATCAACATAGCTGAGACTACACTTTGCATTTCACCATGGCAGATTTTATACTTTAAGACAGGATTTAACTATCTGATTGGATTTAAAATCTTACAATGAAAGTTAACTTATGCAGGTAAACAGGAAGGTGACTCTGAAGTCATAACTTATAACATATACAGTTACTTCCCTTTGTTACGTCAGCTCTACAATCCAAAGACATAACACATTTTGACCTCCACCCACCTTTGTTATTACAGAATTAAAATCCATGGATCAGTCAGTCATACAGTTTAACTTCTACCTATCTTTGTAGTTGTAGATCTACAAGGCATGGATCTTTCAGTAACAGTTATACAGTTTAAGTACCATCGCCTATGCTACCTGATAGCGACAATCCATGGTTTAAGCTCCTCCCACCTTTATGTCTCAATTACTGTACCTGTCATATCCTCCTACCTCTTCAGGTGGACCTGTTGGTCACACATTGTAAGCACACTTTGTGGCTATAGATCTGCAAGTAGTGAACCTGTCAGTCAAACAATACAAGCATCACCTACCTTTGCAGCTGTAGATCCACAAGTCATGGACTGTCAGACAGAACAAGCATCAACCACTTTGTGGCATCAGATCTATAAATCATGGGTCTGTCATTTATACAGCATAAACACCACTCACCTTTGCAGCTGCAGATCTGCAAGTCATGGATCTGTCAGTCATACAGTTTCTGGCAGCTTTGTAGATGTCCTTGTAGCAATTACTGCCAGCAGATCCCAATCCTGCTACGGCCTTCTGAAGTGTCAGCATAATCTCACAACGACCCTGGGACTACGAAAAAAAAAGAACATGAGTTTATCAGTTGTTAGAAATTCCCAAATATTCAGCAGGTTCAAATCAAAATTTTATTCAAAGAAGTACATTGTGCCAAGACTTTGATTTCTTTTCATGGTGAAGTTTTTAATTTTAAAATAAGCCTCACACTGCTTCAAAAAAAGTAACTGGTTTGCTAGTGGGTAGAGGTACTACTTTGCAAGAAGCATGTTAACCCTTTCGCTGCCATGTATGTCGACATCAATGTGTATTACAGGGGACCATGTCTGTCGACCAAGGGTCGACGGCAATAATATATATTTCTTCTCTCCCTTCAGTGTACTGTTATACGTTTTCTTTGGTGTATCAGTATTAAACCGATTTTTTAAGTATTTTATATGAAAGTTACGCTATATTTTTAAAAAAAATTCACCATTTCACCTATTTTTACTGGTTTCTGTACATATTGCCGTATTTACAGTTCCTAATGAAATATGCCGAAAAATACCGCAAATAAAGTGTATAAGGTAGTGAGTTATTATTTTACTTCATTGGCGTTTCTGACGTGATATGACGTCATATGGCTACAGTCCGGTGGAATAATGTTCCTTCAGTAGCGAAAGGGTTAATGTTACATCGGTTACAAAAAAAAAAAATATTTACTCTGGTATTCAGTGTTTACTAAAGTAAATATAATATATTGAAATAATGATATGAGGGTGATTTTTGATATCTTTAATAAATCAAAGATTAACAGACTTAAGAAAAGGAGTTTATCAATAAAGTTCCAATAAACTGAAACTTTGGAGAAATTCAATATGGATTATTGTTTACAGAATTGCTTGTTACTTCTAACATGAACTTCTAAAGCTAAACAGACCACACTGTAAAACGTTCTAGACAGGGCATCAGCAATTTCCTACATGTTATATGAGCTGATTTCAGGTTCTTAAACCTATCCCTGCAGAGTTAAGAGCTGACTGATAATTTGCTAAACTTGAAAACCATGGATCTCGGAAGCCTCTAGTATAATTAGTGGTGTCATTGTCTGGGTATATGAGGTCTCGATACCGTGAACAAAACAGTGAGCAATATCGCGGTGTCATCGTTTCACAAATTAAACCTGAATTTGCTCTTTAAATAATGTGCATTGACAACTAATACTGAAGTAAATTTCATATTTTTAAATGTAAAATGCATTTTTATGAATAAAAATGTATATACTTACCATATGAAAACACTTGGGTTAGCGTGGCTTGGCGTTCGGTGACCGCCACACACACCATACATAGAATTTAAATATATGAGGGGAGACCCTCTTTAAACCTATATACTTGCTACCTTTGACCCCTGGTGACCTAATTCACTCTGCCATGCGCAGTAATACAGAAATAGTTCATTCTTTTTGTGAATAAACATAAATGCTGGAAAAAGGTCTTTAAAAGCGGGGCAGGCGGGAGGGTGATTTGCTGTTTTCATATGGTAAGTATTTCCATTTTTATTCATAAAAATGCATTTTACATTTAAAAATATGAAATTTTATTTCATAAAAATGTAAATATACTCTACCATATGAAAACACTTGGGTTGAATGCCCACATGGAAGGATGGTGGGAAAAAGACAGACTGAGGAAAACCACCCTAAGGTTAAATTGCTACAAAGGGATACTTCCTAGTGCAATGCAATTGAACCCAAAACCTCTGTGCTGAAGCAATAACTCGAGTGAGTTAAGTGAGTAGCATTAACCACTGCACTAACTTCAACACTGCTGTCTACACCCTATTAGGTCAGCTCAAAGGAGAAGGCATAAGTATGCCCTGTGCTCAGAATGGGAAGAAGCACGATTCTGAAAATAGAGATGAAGAATATATTCCCTAAAAGGGAAATGCCACCCCCCTTTTTCTGAAACTAAAAGTTTCAGATGGACTTAAATTGAGGAATTTAAGTAGAACAGAGAGAAATGGCCGAGTGGAAAAGGATGTCCACTCCACTTAAGAAATCATAGAGACTCTTAAGAACAACATCTCTGAAGGAAAATAAGTGAAGTGCACAGATTCCAAGAGGAATCCCCCTTCTTGAGAGGTACATTCCTAAAGTAGAAGGATGTAAAAGTGGAATAGCTCTTCCACGTGCAGGATCTCATGTTGACTAGGAGTGGGATTCCATCCCTAAAGGACCAGGAAGCAGCCTGTGCCCTGCCGTGATGAACCCTGACACCATGAAGAGATGCATTCTCTGTGGAACAGAGATTGACGGAATAAAGGATAAAATGCTATCCAAAAAGATATTGTCTGAGCAGCAATATCACCCTCTTGGACTTCAGAAGAAAGATCAAGAAGAAATCCTTCTAAGAAAGTCAGAATAGCTAGATAGAAAGTATCTTAGGAATCTGACTGTAAAAAAGGAGAGGTCTTCTAAGTCATCCTGACCAAAGACAAAAAGTCAAAGCAGGAAGAGCCTTCTGAAGATAACTGGCTTAAGCCAGGAAAGTAAGATCTGACTTAAGGATGACTTAGGCCATCCCTAGAGAGTGAGAGAAAACCTTTAAATAAAGGAATCAAAATCACTCCTTCTCCTTCCCAAAGAAAGGGAGTAAGAAAGACTGTCTAATATGTGAAAAACTTGGCTCAGCAAGTAAACAGGGTTCAAGAGGAGCCTTGGTAAGAGCCTGCAGAACCAAGGTTTAAGTACCAAAAGGTAGGTGACGACTACCCTTAGTGTGGACTTAAAGAAGCTCTAAAAGAGACTTCCAAGCTCCCTATAAGAACCCAACTCCAAGTAGTACCTGGAGAGAGCTGACCTGTATCCCTATTGTCTGAAAAGTAATTCCTTAAAAGGAACAAACAGCAATAAATGGGACAGTTGAAGCATGGCAGAGTGGCCATGTTTCTCAAGTTTTTGAAGCAGTTCCACATTGCTTCATAGACAGTTATGGAGGATAAAAATCCTCCAAGACCCCCCTGTGAAAATTCTTCTTAAAGGAGACTTCAGCCAGAAAGCTTGAAGAAAGGAATTCCATAAAAATAAATAACAAAACTCTAGATGAGATTGTTATAGAAGAATAAGAGGAAGAGCCAATGGCTTTCTTAAAGGAGATCTTGAGGCCAAAAACTTGGCACTTGCCAAGGAAGGCTACAAGAAGATTGGTACAGCTCTGAAAGTTGATTAACTTCCTGGCCATAGAGGACAAAGAGCTGAAGGAGTAAAACAAGTACTCCGGACCAAAGCACTCCAGGGCATCTGTTGCCAGAGCCTAAGGTTCTAGCACAGGAGGCACATACAAGAGCAGCTTGTGACTGAATCACATGACAAAAGAGATCTAAATAAGATGAGAAGTCTGAGACTACCATCTGAAGATCCAAGAATTGAGGGGCCACCTTATTTGAAAGGTGAGAAAAGACCTCCAGAGATGGTCTGCCAAGGATTCATGCCCCTGGAACATGAGTAGGTGGAAGAACAGACTTGTTCTTGTAAAAATAATGGCAAAAGATGCCAAAATACACATGTCCCAAGAGTGGAAGCTGTCTTGATATAAAGAAAGCCCAGACAACAGTGTTACCTGGACTATCTGAAGAATCCCTTAAAGAAAGGACAAATGAGGAACAAATGTCTTGAGAATAAGACATCTGAGCTGTTTGAGGCTGAAAGGATGATCCTTTGATGAAAGGATAATACAGGAACAAATGTCTGAGCAAAAAGGACAGCTATGAGCTCTAGAACTGATGAACAGACTGGACTGCTACATCAAAAATAGACCTTAGGTGGTCCACAGAGCACAAAGAACTCCCAAACCCTGCAGTGAAACATCCATGAAAGTAGATGTAAAAACTAGGGAATTAAAGGGAGGTATGCAAAGACATAGTTCCCAGGATAGTACCATCTTGAATGAACCTTCATAGAAGGATCAAGGTATGGAAAATCCAGAGCACCTTTGAGAAGGAAAATCAAGTGTCCTGAGATGACACAGAAGAAGTGTCATGTGCAGGGACCCTGAAGAAGCGGCTTCCAAGTGGAAGCCAAGAGAAATAAAGGAGCCCAGTTGGAGAGGTAAGAAACAGGTTAAGAACCTCACCCAGGAAGGAGACCTGTTAAAGAAACAGATCTAAATACTTCCTGCTAAGAACCACTCCAAGTTGAAAGTCAGCTCTAATAGAGTTGGTAAATGAGGCTCTGACAACTATTGGCTCTAATAAGCCAATTTGTAGTCACATGTGCACTGAGATGCCCAACCTCAAAGCCAACTTTCTTTACTTCCTTGACTAAGGAAGTAAATCCTGAAAGGCTAGTGGCTAGACCATAAGGCATTGCCACAAAGTGGTACACACCGTGCCCAAAAGCAAAACTATGAGCAAGAGTGACCCAAAGGAGCCAAAGGAGAGAAAGGAGGCAAATTGAGGAAGAGAAAAGGTCCACTGGCCAATTGAGAAAATGATCAACTGATAAGTTGCATCCTGATAGTCTGGAAAACCAGGAAAAGATATAAATCTAATGGTGGTTTCCAGTATATCTTGGTCAAGGATAATGCCCTGAAAAAATCAGGAAAACAGGAGCTCAACAGTTGACCTCCCACTGGCAAGTGGAGGGATCTCTAATCTAATCTAATGTGGACTTTTATAGCGCTTAATCTCCATCACTGATGGACTCTAAGGCGCATCTAAACATAAAGCAAGGCAGTTATCGTCAATCAAGGGACATAGCCAGGTCGTACCAAGGAGACACAGATGTGACGGGAGAGGCTATGGTGGGTAGGCTTTTGCAAACAGGTAAGTTTTAAGCTTCTTTCTGAAGGAGGCAACTGATGTTGCACTGCGAACATCTTGAGGGAGGTCATTCCAGATCTTAGGAGCATCAAAGGCAAAACTATGGCCAAAATGTTTGGCTGACTTAAAGACTGATGAATGGAAAGGAGGAACTGTAACGTATTGACGATCTGGGTGACTATGCCTAGTACTATAGGGACAACTACTAAAAGACAAGAACGGTTCGAAGTAAGAAGGAGAACCACTATGCAAAAATTTATACACAAGTGTTGCGGTTTTGAAAATACAACGATACTTAACAGGCAACCAGTGGAGTTTCTGTAGAATGGGTGTAACATGAGCATTCTTTCTATGATTTGTAACAATACGAGCGAGGGTGTTCTGAATACTTTGCAATTTGTGCTGATTGAAACCGGACAAACCTCTGAACAGAGAGTTACAATAGTCCAGACGACTACTAACCAAGGCATTTGCAGCAAGGACTGCCACTTCAGAAGTGAGATACTTTCTAATTCTACGGAGGTCACGCATCTGAAGGAAGCACGCTTTGCAAGTCCTCTTGATATGCTCAGAGAATGAAAAATCTGCATCAAACCACACACCTAGATTTCTGACAGAATCAACCGCTAACAGGAAAGTGAGAGGAAATCTTCTGACGTTGAGCCTTGGAACCAAAGACAATAAACTCAGTTTTTTCAGGGTTGAGCTTCAATTTACTGAGAGACATCCACTCTTGAACATCACGAAGGCAGGCATTTAGCTTGGCGAGAGCCGAAGAAGCATTCTTGTGGGAGAGGTGGATGTATAACTGAGTGTCATCCGCATAAAAATGGAATTTAATATGCGGGTGGAGGCGAATAATTTTACTGAGTGGTGTTGTATAGAGTGAAAACAGTAACGGACACAGAACAGAACCTTCTGGGACTCCATAGATGAGATTGCTTAATTCAGATAGTGTGGAGCCTATCTTAATGGCCTGACAACGATTTCTTAAGTAGGAAGCAAACCACCTTAGAGCTGTTCCACCAAGACCAAACCAGGATTTAAGGTAACCAAGGAGAATATTATGGTCTATAGTGTCAAATGCGGCTGATAAGTCAAGAAGTACTACAGCTGTGGGTTCACCGCGTGCCAGAGAGAGATGAACCTCTTTTTTTATAGACAATAAAGCAGTTTCCGTGGAATGTCCTGGCTTATATGCTGACTGATGAGGATTGTCCAGTTTGTTGTTATTAATGTGTGACGTTAGCTGCCTGGCAACGACTCGCTCAACCAACTTTGACAGGAAACAAAGACCAGACACTGGGCGATAATTCTTAAGATCGTCTCTAGGAAGGGAAGCCTTTTTTATGAGGGGGGTGACAACCGCCTTTTTGAAAGGATCTGGAAGTAAGAGTGAAAATTTGAGTAAAACACAACACTCTTAACTCCTGAAGGACACCATAATAGAGGTTGAGGCTGAGCCTCTACCTCTGGAAGGTATTGCACCATCAGAATGTTGGAACCTGGAAAGGAACCACATCCTTAAAGCACTAAGTTAGAGAGAAAACTCCCTGGATGGGAAGAAAAAGGTCTTAATTGGTGTGCCAGAGGCTAATGCAGATAGCTTAAAAGAGGCACCTTGAGTAAGGGCCACATGAAAAGCTTCTGCTTATACTGTTATATGTGAGAAGAAATGGTCTCCCAAGAGAGACACCATAAAAAACAGCATAAGACCAAAATAGGACCAATTTACCCTACCAAGTGACTAAGCACAAGTGAGGGAAATGGATAAAGAAATCTCTCAAAACAAAGTGCAAAGATGGCTGAAAAAGTGCTATAGATCAACCAGCTAAAATGGAGCTAGAAGACCCATTGAAGAGATGTCCAAAGCATGGTGGATGAAAAAGACCACTGAGAAAGTATTGCCTTGTCAATCAACTTGAATAAGTGATCAACAAAACAGGACTGAAGGAAAAAATCCCACAGAAATAAGGACCCTATGGTCCATCTCAGATCTCCCCTAATAGCAGAAGAACTCTACCTAGGGAAGAGAAGGTCTTAAGAACCCCACCAGACTAGATCCCAGGTCCGGAAACCTGAGCAAGTCAACCCAAACAAGAGGAGAGTGCCCGTGAACGGGCACTGTGTCAGCTGACTGAGTGTTTTTGATTTGTGAAGGTGATTAGAGGACAGAATAATTATCAGGAAAAGGGCTGTACAGAAATACAGTAAATGGTAACTGAACAGCAAGTTCGAAAGAAATTCCGAAGCTGACAGAAGAAAAGGATAAAAAAGTTGTGCCCTGTAAATGGTATTATGAAGTAAAATAACAAGGTAATTGTTTAAGTGTAACAAATAGGTTAAAACATATTTAAAGAAATACTACAAATGCAATATCCTCGTTCGACCTTGAAGAAGGGGTCCAAGGTCAAATCTAACCACACAAATACATTCCCAGCCCATGATTTCCTATGGTTTACCATTCCAAACCTCTAGGACCAATTATAAACTAGAGGATCGCTCGCAAAAAAAAAAAGATAATGTTTTTGCATAGCAAAAACAAAGCGTCCCGAAAAGGCTATAAAGGTGAGTGCTAAAGTATTAAGAAAATGCTTCGTTTCTAGCCTTATACTGTTGTGGCAACCAAAGTCAGCGCAGTCTGCTCTATCTAGCACGGTTTTCAAGATATAAGCATTTTTGTGTTTTGCAAAAAATAAAAAAATTAAAAATGTCCGCTATATTTGGTGAGATAAAAATATTTTGAAAATTGGCATGGCTACTCTGCAGAGATACCCAGCAGGTCCAAAATTTTGTTGATTTCGCTCCATATAGCACGGTTTTCGAGATATAAGCATTTTTGTGTTTTGCAAAAACTTTGAAAATTCAAAATGGCCACCATTTTTGGGGAGACAAAAATTTTTGTCAAGACCACTGCCGCGGTGTGTATCTCCCGCCGAGCATTAAAGCAGAAGAAATAGCTTTTCCGAGATATTCACAATTTTTCATTTTCGTGTGTGAAAGCTCTTCCAAAAGTAGGTGAATGAGTTATTGGAGAAAAATTGGCTATCTGCAATACTATTAAGAGAAAATTCACATTTACTCATTTTGAGTAGGTGAATAATTATCTATGGGTCTGAAACTTCACCAAGTGAAAGCTCTCCCAAAAGTAGGTGAATGAGTTATTTGAGAAAAATTGGCTATCCGCAATACTTTTAGAGATAATTCGCATTTACTCATTTTGAGTAGGTGAGTAATTAGCTATGGGTCTGAAACTTCACCATGTGAAAGCTCTCCCACAAGTAGATGAATGAGTATTTGATAAAAATTGGGTATCCGCAATACTTTTACAGATAATTAGCATTTACTCATTTTGAGTAGGTGAATAAATAGCTATGGGTCTGAAACTTCACAGAGTGAAAGCTCTCCCAAAAGTAGGTGAATGAGTTATTTGAGAAAAATTGGCTATCTGCAATACTTTTAGAGATAATTCACATTTACTCATTTTGAGTAGGTGAATATTTAGCTATGGGTCTGAAACTTCACCAAGTGAAAGCTCTCCCAAAAGTAGGTGAATGAGTTATTTGAGAAAAATTGGCTATCTGCAATACTTTTAGAGATAATTCGCATTTACTCATTTTGAGTAGGTGAGTAATTAGCTATGGGTCTGAAACTTCACCGAGTGAAAGCTCTCCCAAAAGTAGGTGAATGAGTTGAGAAAAATTGGCTATCTGCAATACTTTTAGAGATAATTCGCATTTACTCATTTTGAGTAGGTGAGTAATTAGCTATGGGTGTGAAACTTCACCGAGTGAAAGCTCTCCCAAAAGTAGGTGAATGAGTTATTTGAGAAAAATTGGCTATCTGCAATACTTTTAGAGATAATTCGCATTTACTCATTTTGAGTAGGTGAGTAATTAGCTATGGGTGTGAAACTTCACCGAGTGAAAGCTCTCCCAAAAGTAGGTGAATGAGTTATTTGAGAAAAATTGGCTATCTGCAATACTTTTAGAGATAATTCGCATTTACTCATTTTGAGTAGGTGAGTAATTAGCTATGGGTGTGAAACTTCACCGAGTGAAAGCTCTCCCAAAAGTAGGTGAATGAGTTATTTGAGAAAAATTGGCTATCTGCAATACTTTTAGAGATAATTCGCATTTACTCATTTTGAGTAGGTGAGTAATTAGCTATGGGTGTGAAACTTCACCAAGTGAAAGCTCTCCCAAAAGTAGGTGAATGAGTTATTTGAGAAAAATTGGCTATCTGCAATACTTTTAGAGATAATTCGCATTTACTCATTTTGAGTAGGTGAGTAATTAGCTATGGGTGTGAAACTTCACCAAGTGAAAGCTCTCCCAAAAGTAGGTGAATGAGTTATTTGAGAAAAATTGGCTATCTGCAATACTTTTAGAGATAATTCGCATTTACTCATTTTGAGTAGGTGAGTAATTAGCTATGGGTCTGAAACTTCACCAAGTGAAAGCTCTCCCAAAAGTAGGTGAATGATTAATTTGAGAAAAATTGGCTATCTACAATACTTTTAGAGATAATTCGCATTTACTCATTTTGAGTAGGTGAGTAATTAGCTATGGGTCTGAAACTTCACCAAGTGAAAGCTCTCCCAAAAGTAGGTGAATGATTTATTTGAGAAAAATTGGCTATCTGCAATATTTTTAGAGATAATTCGCATTTACTCATTTTGAGTAGGTGAGTAATTAGCTATGGGTCTGAAACTTCACCATGTGAAAGCTCTCCCAAAAGTAGGTGAATGAGTTATTTGAGAAAAATTGGCTATCTGCAATACTTTTAGAGATAATTCGCATTTACTCATTTTGAGTAGGTGAGTAATTAGCTATGGGTCTGAAACTTCACCAAGTGAAAGCTCTCCCAAAAGTAGGCGAATGATTAATTTGACAAAAATTGGCTATCTGCAATACTTTTAGAGATAATTCGCATTTACTCATTTTGAGTAGGTGAGTAATTAGCTATGGGTCTGAAACTTCACCAAGTGAAAGCTCTCCCAAAAGTAGGTGAATGAGTTATTTGAGAAAAATTGGCTGTCTGCAATACTTTTAGAGATAATTCGCATTTACTCATTTTGAGTAGGTGAGTAAAATGGCCGCCATTTTTGGCAAGATAAAATTTTTTTGAAAATTGGCATGGCTACTCTGCAGATATACCCTGTGGATCAAAAATTTCGTCGAAATCGCTCTATCTTGCAGGGTTTTCGAGATATAAGCATTTTTATGTTTTGCAATTTTTGCGAAAAATTCGAAAATTCAAAATGGCCTCCATTTTTGGCGAGACAAAAATTTTTTCAAAATTGGGATAACTACTCTGCAGAGATACCCTGTGGGTCAAAAATTTCGTCGAAATCGCTCTATCTAGCACGGTTTTCGAGATATAAGCATTTTTGTGTTTTGCAATTTTTACGAAAATTTCGAAAATTCAAAATGGCCGCCATTTTTGGCGAGACAAAAATTTTTTGAAAATTGGGAAAAGTACTCTGCAGAGATACCCTGTGGGTCAAAAATTTTGTCGAAATTGCTCTATCTAGCACGGTTTTTGAGATATAAGCATTTTTGTGTTTTGCAATTTTTGCGAAAATTTCGAAAATTCAAAATGGCCGCCATTTTGGACGAGACAAAAATTTTTGGAAAATTGGGAAAACTACTCCGCAGAGATACCCTGTGGGTCAAAAATTTCATCGAAATCGCTCTATCTAGCACGGTTTTCGAGATATAAGCATTTTTGTGTTTTGCAATTTTTACGAAAATTTCGAAAATTCAAAATGGCCGCCATTTTTGGCGAGACAAAAATTTTTTGAAAATTGGGAAAAGTACTCCGCAGAGATACCCTGCGGGTCAAAAATTTTGTCGAAATTGCTCTATCTAGCACGGTTTTTGAGATATAAGTATTTTTGTGTTTTGCAATTTTTGCGAAAATTTCGAAAATTCAAAATGGCCGCCATTTTGGACGAGACAAAAATTTTTTGAAAATTGGGAAAACTACTCCGCAGAGATACCCTGTGGGTCAAAAATTTCGTCGAAATCGCTCTATCTAGCACGGTTTTCGAGATATAAGCATTTTTGTGTTTTCCTTATTTGGAAAATTCGTAATGATTAATTAATCATTAATTACTCGGCCATTTCTTGACCAATCAATGCCAAAATCTAATGATTTCCAGATTTTAATAGAATGAATGTATTTGCCAAGTTTCAGGTGAATTGATAAAATTGCTTTCAAGTTATCATCCGGACAAGCTTCCCCATCGAAAAAAGACATTTTTGGTCATGTGACCTCTCTGATTGGTTGAAATGTCACTGCAGCATATTCAAAAAAATTCCCCAAGGCTACTTCCTAAACCTGCCAAATTTGAAAAGAATCCGCCTAACGGTTACAGAGTTATAAGGAAAACAAAATGCGGAGCCGGCGGAGCCGGCGGAGCCGGCGGAGCCGGCGGAGCCTGAAGATCTCCCATACACAAACAAGCGTCCCTTGCGGGACGCTTAATGAGTTATAAGCACTTTTAAGCTTGGCTGTCCTCATTTGACCTTGAAGGAGGGGTCCAAAGGTCAAATCTGACCATACCAAAAGATTCCGAGCCAATGATTTCCTATGGGATGGTTTACCATCCCAAATCTCTGTCACCAATAATAAGCGAGTTGTAGGCACTTTCAATTTTCGCTATCCTCATTTGACCTTGAAGGAGGGTTCCAAGGTCAAATCGGACCATATCAACAGATTCACAGCCCATGATTTCCTGTCTGTTTACCATCCCAAACCTCTGGGACCAATAATAAGCGAGTTATAAGCACTTTTAAGTTTGGCTATCCTTGTTTGACCTTGAAGGAGGGGTCATTGAAGGTCAAATCTGACCACACCAAAAGATTCCCACCCCATGATTTCCTACAGGTTGGTTTATCATCCCAAACCTCTAGGATCAATAATAAGGGAGATATAAGCACTTTTCATGACTGACAAAAAACACCTGTGGCGGCCATCTTGTTTCTCAAAATGAGGCCAAAAATATTCCCAGACAACATTTTATGGTTATTAATATATACTGCAAACTTAAGAAAGCTAGCTATAATATTTTTTTTCATCAGAGCAGTAATGGTGAAATCTCTCTCTACACACGGCTATCCAGTGGATACAATGATTTACTCAACAGCAGGCCTGGGGTCAAGTACATGGAGCCAAGTACAAGTACAATTACTTTGCCAAGTTGCAAGTACAAGTACAAGTACTGATCTCAAGAGTCAAGTACAAGTACTTTGAAAAATTGCAAGTACAAGTACTTTTATAGCGTACGACCCCAAAACTATAATAACTAGATAATCACTATTTATTTAAAATTAATTATTTATTGAGACATACAATTTAAAGCAATCCTGCAACAAACACTGATGAGCTAAAATCTGCTCCATTACTTTTCTGGTTACACTTAATAAATACAGGTCTTTCAAAAATTTTGCCTGTGAGACTCACACTTGAGTAAACACCTGAATGCATGGAAATCCTGTCTTGCAATGCTAAAAAATCTGATTTCAAAAGATCCACTTGGACATCAGTATGCTTGTGTTGACAGATAATGAATTAGTTACTTGGGGCACATAAAACGTTTTTAAAGGGTTTGTACCAGTCCTTTATGTAAAACTGATATTACATATGGTTGGAATACATTTAATAAATGAACAAATGAAATAAAACTTTATATTTAAGGGCAATTGTATAGTGTAAAAAGCCAAAGCAGATATACTAAACATTGATAATTGTTTATAAAGGGGTGTATTGAAATGAATGAGTCAACAGTTTATTTGTGTAAGGGATTAGCTTGTTTGTCTTACATAAACAAGTAATTGGCCCTCCTGTCCACTAAGCTTGGCATCAACACTCAGGCTGAGTGGGTCTTTTGTGTGAAAATGAATAAGGGTAGGTATATGACAAAAGCAAAGCTATGCTGTGACTGAGTGGATCTTTTGTGTAAAAGTGAAAAAGGATAGATTAAATGCTGTACCTTTATGATTAAAACACAGCTATATTCTGAATGAGTGGGTATCTTGTTTAAAATGTGAAAAGGTGTTGATTAAATGCAGCCTTGTTATAATTAAAGAAAACCAAAATTCTGGCTAACTAAACAGCCCTTTGTACTTTGACAAAACAACACAAACTATAATCTATCTACACTCTGCTGAAAGAGACAGTAAAAATTTACACCTAATAAGTCACTTAATTAAAGTTATAAAACTACAAAATCAATGTACTTGGAATGTACTTGAAAGTAATTGAAAAGTACTTGGATATTTTAGCCAAGTACAAGTACTTTTAATTTTCAGCTGTCAAGTACAAGTACAAGTACTTGAAAAAGAGTAATTAAGTACAAGTACCAAGTACAAGTACTTGTACTCGCCCCATTCGGCCTGCTCAACAGTGAGAACCTGAAAGTAGCTATTGCTCAGCTATGCCATGACATAGAGGTCTGCAATTTCACTATGTTATAGCTGACCAAAAATTCTGTGAATAACATATTTAACAAATTACTCTAAATGTAATAGTTTTCAAGTTACAACTGATTTACTCAACAGTGAGAACCTCAAAGGAACTATTACTCAGCTATGCAATGAGCTACATGTCTGAAATTTTACTATGTTATAGCTAACCCAAAAGTAGGTGAACAACATATTTAAGCAAACTACTGTAAATGCAATAGTTTTCAAGCTACAACTGATTTACTCAATAGTGAGAACCTGAAAATAGCTATTGCTCCGCTATGCCATGAGCTATAGGTCTGTAATTTCACTATGTTATAGCTGACCCAAAAGTAGGTGAACAATATATTTTAACAAAATACTCCAAATGCAATATTTTTCAAGTTATAGCTGATTTACTCAACAGTCAGTACCTGAGAATAGCTATTGCTCAGTTGTGCCATGAGCTATAAGTCTATAATTTCACTATGTTATAGCTGACCCAAAAGTAGCTGAATAACATATTTGCACAAATTTCTGTAAATGCAATAGTTTTCCAATTATAACTGATTTACTCAACAGTGAGAACTTCAAAGTAGCTATTACTCAGCTATGAAATGAGCCACAGGTCTGAAACTTCACTATGTTATAGCTGACCCCAAAATAGGTGAATAACATATTGAAACAAAATACTCTAAATGCAATAGTTTTCAAGTTATAAGTGATTTACTCAACAGTGATAACCTAAAAGTAGCTATTACTCAGCTATGCCATGAGCTACAGGTCTGAAATTTTACTATGTTATAGCTGGCCCAAAAGTAGCTGAATAACATATTTATACGAAATTCTCTAAATGCAATAGTTTTTAAGTTACAAGTGATTTTACTCATGATGGAAGTTACTGAAAAGCCCAAAAGTAGCTATTACTCACTTAGCTATTGAGACAGACACCCAACTTACTCACCATATTGTAGCTATGAAAAAAGTAGCTGAATAACATATTTTAACAAAATGCTCTAAATGCAACACTTTTCAAGTTAGAAGTGATTTACTCAACAGTGATAACCTAAAAGTAGCTATTACTCAGCTATGCCATGAGCTACAGGTCTGAAATTTCACTATGTTATAGCTGGCCCAAAAGTAGCTGAATAACATATTTATACGAAATTCTCTAAATGCAATAGTTTTCAAGTTATAAGCGATTTACTCAACAGTGATAACCTAAAAGTAGCTATTACTCAGCTATGCCATGAGCTACAGGTCTGAAATTTCACTATGTTATAGCTGGCCCAAAAGTAGCTGAATAACATATTTATACGAAATTCTCTAAATGCAATAGTTTTTAAGTTACAAGTGATTTTACTCATAATGGAAGTTACTGAAAAGCCCAAAAGTAGCTATTACTCACTTAGCTATTGAGACAGACACCCAACTTACTCACCATATTGTAGCTATGAAAAAAGTAGCTGAACAACATATTTTCACAAAATGCTGTAAATGCAACACTTTTGAACTTATAAGTGATTTAGTGCATGATTTCATGAATTTTAATGCATTAAAAATTATTAAAAAAATTTATTAAAAAAAAAGTAAGACAGATCCAGGTCTCATACTCACACAAGAGAATCTACCTCTGGCCTAGTACATATATGCAAGATATGAGAGAAATCCCTGCAATAGTCACTGAGAAAATTGTGATAAAAAGTTGAAATTTTCACACTATTGGTGGGGGTACCCCCCTTGTAATGTCTCTAGCAAACAGACGAACAGACAGATTTGCATGCCTTGAACAATTTTTCATCCTCGATAGATAAGGTATCTTTTAAAAAAAACAGCATGTCTCTAGGCCTTGTAGTTTTGGAGAAGAAGTTGTTCACGCGGACGCGGACGCGGACGCCCACGCCGCAGAGTGATGACATAATGTCAGCTGACTGACAAGTCAGCTGACATAAAAACCCTCTGAAGAGGATTTGTACCTGGCCAAATTAAGTTTTAGAAGTTAAATTTGGGTAATTACCCAACCTATAAAACTTAGAATGAGAAGATCCCAAAAAGAGTGAGTGACAGAAATTAAGAATCTGGCCTCATGAGGGAACTTCTAAGCCTGGGAAAAGTGGTTGACTTAGAGAAAAATAAGACTGATCAAAAGGAAAGAGCAGTCAAATTTATTCCCTAATTCTGTTGGACAGGAAGCTTGAAAATCTTCTGTGGAGAAGATTAAAGGATGAAGTCCAAAGCACCCATATAGTCCAACAGACTGGCACCAAAAAGTTGGACTAGGGTTCCGAAGTCTGTCTAAAGGTTAACTGTAGACAGAGGAACCCCCAACATACCCAAAAGGGAGATGTGCCCATTGATCGTCAGATCTAAAAAATGGTGAAAATGCAATAGAAAGCTGTTGAGTAACAGAAGATTTCCACCAAACCCCAAACAAAATTTTTCTAGATTTAGAAAATGAATGGAGTAGTGTTAAGGAAGTAGCAAAATCAGTTGGATTCAACTGATAAACTCTTCTAAAGGGACCCTGAACATGAATGGTCTTGAGAAGGTAATCCCAGTACCAAAACGCAGTCTGATTAGACTGAAGCCTACGCACAAAAGAGGCCAAAGGACTAAAAATGGACTGAGAAACCAAATGACCAATTGACATGAAATTGGAATGTAGGAAACCAGTAACAGTGAAATGGATCTCCAAAAGGTGGAAGACAAAGTCCTCCCCAGAAGCCGTAAACCCCCAACCTCCAGAATTGAAGGTGGAGAAGGCTAAAAATGGAGACCCTAGGCTCAGAATTGAACCCCAAAACACTGAAACCAGGATCCAAATTCCAGAAACGTCAAATGAAAGGGCCTGTACAAGTGAAGAACCGTGAATGGTAGGTAGTAAATACCGTAATGTTACGCTATAAAATATGCATTAACAAAGGAAATATATTACACACTATGCTCTGACATAATAATAATAAAAGAATTATGTAGAAGGAATGCATAAACAAACCTGGAAATACTGTAATCACCATGAAAATGAATATTTTCTGACAACCGATCGGTTGACCTCCATCTTGGATGTGACGTCATCGTCACGTGACCTGGTGAATGATTCGTAAAAAACTCAAAAAATAAGGTCAAAATACGCGGTGAAACGAAAAATTTCGTAAAAAGAATGAAGGAAACCGTAAATGGGGAATTATAATGCCTGTAGAAGTGCATAAATGAGTTAGTTCACCGCGGAAATGAATATTTCCAAAGGAAATCTAACATTCTGACACCACGTGACCCTATGAGTGATAATACCAAATCAGTAACTACGTGAAAAACAATGCACAGTCAAGGTGACAATACGGTCAAAATACGTGGGAAAAACGAAGAATTTCGTTGAAAGAATGAAGGAAAACCATAAATTAAAATTGTAATGTCTGTAGAAGTGCATAAAACGAAATAATTTACTGAGGAAATGAATATATCCAAAGGAAATCCGACATTCTAGATGAGCGATAACACGTAAAATATATGCCCAAAGTACAAAATAAATTCACCAGAAATCGAAGTAAAAGGTGAATAAAATGGAAGAAGAGTGAATAAAACAGCAAAGAACTACTTACTGAGCATAAAAACGTGTAAATGTAGGTCTTTTTGAGAGGTAGCAAAACGCCTGTTGGTAGTTCAACCGCCACAAAAAGAATGAACTATTTCTGTATTACTGCGCATGGCAGAGTGAATTAGGTCACCAGGGGTCAAAGGTAGCAAGTATATAAGTTTAAAGAGGGTCTTCCCTCATATATTTAAATTCTATGTACGGTGTATGTGGCGGTCACCGAACGCCAAGCCATGCTAACCCAAGTGTTTTCATATGGTAGAGTATATTTACATTTTTATGAAATAAAAATAGATTTTATGTTTCATTTGTGCTGTCAGTTGTTAAAATGGTGGACATTTGAAGCAATAAAAAGTAGGGCTGCGAACGAGTACTCGAGCCTCGGTGTACGAGGCGGTCTTGGCTTGTACTCGAGTCCATTTTAAAAACTTGGTTACTCGTGAGGTATTATATTATCGCCCACGTAATCAAACGCTTGTGTAAAATATGCTACATTTCAGCATTTCCGTCATATAATATGAATTAAAGTTGTTATTTTCGCTTGAAAACATACAATTTACTCCATATTCTATAATATATGGTCAAATAGAAGACGTTTTTCTTCAAAAGTTTTGTTTCCGGAACCAACTATTTGTTTACAGAAGACTTCTAATGGTAGGTACTAAATCTCGCGGTTACTCGAATTCGGGGCGGTTATCAGAGGGCGAGTACTCGATGCCGTTTTTCAGCACCCGTCACAGCCCTAATAAAAAGTAAACAAAACTTATGTTTTTTCACTTCCTGTAGGAAGTGGAAAGGGTCATCACCATAGTTACATTAAAAATCAAAACAAAACGGTTTCAAAACCACATAAAAGTAGAAATTAGATGAATATTTCACCATATTTTTATTAAATCCCTTCGAAAATAAGTTAAAGTTAATGGTTGAATATGTTTATGAGATGCATCGCAGATGATCATTAATCCTCGATTATCGTCCATTTTTTTCATCACCAGTGAATCTGCGATATCGCCGCTTGTGATGACACCACTAAGTATAATACACCAGGCTTGATTTGGGGATAAATTCCTCTGTAGATACACAAACATACCTCAGCATTTTTCAGGGCTTTAATTAGAATGGATACAGTTTCTTCATAGGATCTGCCGACCATGCGACCTAGTTTCTCATACATGCCCCCAATACAAGATATCGCAGCTCTGAAAGGTAAACAAATAAACACAACATCAAGGTCAGAATAGAACTGATGCATAAATTGTTCTCATTAACTACTTCTTTTGAGTACATTTCCACACCAACCACAAACTTTTTCTCAAGGGTCTGTTGTCTGTTTTCACATGTTTTCAGCACAGTTCTGGAATGCCCTTTAGATAATGGCTGCTTTTTTCATGGAAACAGAATAAAAGTTTGAGATTGCATCAGATTTACAAAGTCTAATCCAGAGGAAGAAAATACTGAGAAAGTTATTCAAATTGTTTGATTTTCTTTTTGCAATAAAGATAAATAAGTTAATTTTATTCAGTGTCAAATCTTTATTTTTTTAACAGACTGATAATTACTTTGTGTATCCTTATTATATTTTATTTAATTGTGATTATATTTTCCACACAACAATTATAGTGTTGTGAAATTCTGAGGTGAAATATTCACAATGATTCCGAAAGATTCAGGTTTGCGTGTTATCAGTGTATCTGTCATATTTGTGAGCTTTGAAATTTACAGGTTGAGAAGACAATGAATGCAACTGCCAGTGGCCTTGTTGTTTTATCAATCATGTTTATCAATTAAGTCCAGAAAATCTAAAAACCATCACAGACTTTCTTCTGAAGCTATCTCAGTGCATATTGTAAGGTGGAAAGATGGCATTGCTCACAAGTGTAAATGTAAAACAGAGTTAGGCTCCAGCAGACTCCGTAAAAGTAGAACATAATTCAACATATATCCAAACACATTTGCACAGTAATGTTTTGTTCTGAAAAAAGGAAAAATCAAGGAGAATTCACTGAACAAAAATTGTGGAGAAATGTAATTCTGTAATTGAGAGAAAACAACTCAATATAAAAGAGAATATCAGTAAAAAAGATGTTCTACTAGACAGTATGGAATCATAAATTTTCATACTGGCAAAGATCCCAATATCTGATAAGACTCTATTGTGAACATGAAGTAGTTGTAGAACAAAATCACATTGATAGTGGAGGTTCGCTTCCATAGTCTTCCATAATATTACGATGGATACAATAGGTACCCTGGTAAATTTTATACCAGGGTATTCCTTCTTTTGCTGTTAGGTTATTCTTTTATCAGGAATTATTTTAACATAAAACAACCAAAGTTTGCGTAATTACCTTCCAAAGAATGCAGAAAGGGGTCTTTCTAGGGCAGTCTTTTGAGATTATTTCGCAAAGCTGCTGATATCAAAACAAGCAAAGACTTACTCTTTTCTTAACTTTATTCCCTGATTAAGTTATTACTCCAGCAATTTTCATGGCCATACATTATCACTGTTTTTGCTCACATGCCTCATAAATAAGGGAGGGTAATAATCTGTACATGACATCAAATTTTTCGATACTAGGAGTCTGGCATATGGAAGTTCTAGCTAGAATATTTTCTTCTGACATAATATAAGACTCAACAATACAAAACATTCCTTTAAACATAAATAGGATAAAGTACAGTTCTGGCAGGCTTAACTTTGCTTAATTAACTTTATACAAAATACATCTTGCTGTGAATATGTACAACTGTCATTCACTGACTTTTGCTACTGAAAAACTTCACTTTTAAATTTTGATATTAATAAATGTAAAGACCAAAGGCATTTATGGTCCCTCTTAACATCAAGGGTCATATAAAAACAGGCTCCTAGTCTTTTCCACATCATGCTTTGAGATGGATTCGAATCTACCACCAATACAGCCATTAGTGCTGTTATTAGTGCTGGGACGAGTTGACGGAAACTCGAGTTACAACTCGATGGGCGATAATTGGGGGTCACATCGATCGGCGCAAGTGAAACTCGAGTTTTTTGTAAACGTACATATTTTAACCATCTAAGGCTGATACTTCACCATAACAATAGAAATATCTGAAATTTTCAGAAATATATTGTATTTTTACTTTATTCTGACTTAAATCAATGAAGATTTAACTTAAATTATATCGCGAAAGCCCATTTCCAGTTTAAAGTTTTGCCTCATGTACGGTTATGTAAAATATTTTCGCTAACAAACGAAATACTCTATCCCGAAAATTACTCGAGTTTGACTTGAGTTCAACTCGCTTCTAACAAGCGATGCTCGATCTGTCATTTAAGCTTGCGATCCCACCACTAGCTGTTATCTGTTGTATCTTATAGTATATCATTATTTATTTCTTAAAAACTCAAGTTTAAGTTACGATAATTCAGGTTATCTCCAAATATCACCCACCATGTTACGATTTGAGTTACAGTCAACTCGTTGTAGCACTAACAGCCATCTGTAAAATTGTCAACCACTGGACTACTCAGGCCTCTTTTATTATTTATAACTCTTGAATCACCTTTTTTCTCACCAATAAAACTTCACAAGGGACATCGAAATATATAACTGAACTTTGGTCCATATCGGAGTCTATGTCATGTTGTTATTTATACATATTTCTGTCAGAATGCACATAGGATGCTCTGGCCGACTAGTTCTACATTATACTGCAGATCTATGCAATCATTAAGCTATTTTTATTTTTAATTAAAAAGGATTTGATGTCAGATATTTCATGAGAAAAATATATGGAATCGATACAGGCTGAAATTAATCCTTGAAAAACATCTGACACCAGAAGATAGATAATGTTGACAACTGAATCATTTCTACAAAATAACCCCACCAGTTACCATACACCAGAGTAGCAGTAAAAGTAATATATGACTCATGCGTATTCATACACCGTGAGATAGCAAGCTACACTGGGAAAAAAGTCATCCTAATATCGGCAAATGTACTACTTATTGAGTATATGACATATTCTGTTGTGCATAATACTTACATAAAACAGAACTTTATTTTATATTTCTGAATTTTTAAAAATCATTCAACAGTCCAAAAAATAAACGTTATAAACCAGCAGCAATATAAACTTTGTATAAATTCTTGAAATTTAGAGAGCAACCTTATCAACAAGAGGAATTAGACACCACTGCAGCATCCTGAGCTGATTGAGTGCTCAATCAATACTATTACTCCTCACAATTTTATAGGATTGTTTTCCATCAGTAAAATCCCCTGGTTCATTTGGTTATTTGCAGCTTCTAGTATGTCATTGCGTCATTGTTGTTTATGGTTTATAATGTTCTCACAAGTTCAGAAATAGCTAAGCTGCTTTTCTCTGATTAAAATATATCAGCTTGACTTGAACAGCTTGAATATGAAAATCTTCTATGACAAATACACTTTCAGAAATGTCCTTATACATTTAATAGTAACTGCCACTTTGACATCATTTAATGCAGACAGCAGACAGCATTTCATTTGTCAGGACCAAACTTTCAATTTTTATACAGTTTTGATGCTGCATATTGTGAGCATTTACCAGTTTTTAACCCAATTTTAGTTGGGGATCTACTTTAGAAATAGCTCTTTCATAGGGTCTGAGAACTCAACGCCTTAGCACTCATTCTATAAACAGATGTGAACTGCAATTAATTAAATTCATGTCTAGTTATATTCCATATTATTTACAAATATGCACAATGGAGATGAATCTTAGCCCCGGTGTCTTGATATCGACAGCATTTACTAAAATACCATGACAAGATTCTACAACTGCAATTTTGCTTGTAAACATATATAATTTAAAGAAAACTTTAATGGAAACAAACCAAAGGCTTTTAGAAGACAGAAACAACCTAAAGGCTTTCATCTCATATTTTTTTGCATTTACAGCCTTTTAACAGTGATTTCATTGAGAGGAAGTGTCTGTTTTGTTAAACAAGCTCTCGCTTGTCGACACATATAATGGAAGGAAAACTTAAAATACTGGAAACAAACCAGAGAACTGAAGAAATTGTACACTTTTATCTAATGCTGTCATGACATTCGCTACTTCTGATACTATTGTTTGCTATGTCTATTATGAGTGATAAACTGGTACATTTTTTTCAAATCTGATTACAAAGAAATTAGTATATCTCCATAATAATGATAGCATATCTTTTATTTAAAAGTGAAGGATGATTCAGCATTTTAAAATATATTTTCAGCTTTTTGATAACCCAGTCTATACAAATTGACCTATCACATGACCTATCACGAAAGCATTAAACCATTGCTCAAATGAAGTTTCAGAATTGCATCTTTATTATTATTTTTTTTTCCAGTTTGTAAGTCCATTTAATTGACATAAAGCTTTCAAATAATGTGTGAAAACATCGTTGATTTATTTGTTTGAAGTATATATGTTAAAATATAGCCAACATACAACATTTTATGTTGTCAGAATTAGATAATTCTTTTATATACTGACGATTTTCAAAGGGTACCAGCATTTGACAATGCATAAACAACCAAAATAAGAGACAAATATAACACAAATGGTGTATACTGCTTAGAAAACAATATTATTATACATATTAATAAATAGTTTTGAGGTGAGTTTCTGAAGTCGACATTAGTGAGTGGAATCGCCTCAATTTTGATGGTCGATTATTCGTCCATTTTTCCGACCGATGATCGACCCATAATCAACTTTTTTACTCCACTGTTGGCCAATATATCCTGAAACACATTCCGGGGTGAAGTATATGTCAATCCGGTAAGAATAATGGTGTTTCCGACATTTAGAACCCACCAAAAGCACTCACTTCTGGTAAATATGGCGGTAGTTATAAACAAACACAAAATTCGTGACAAATCTCTTGATTTATTAAAAGATTTATTACGTGGATATTGAGACACATAAAGAAGGGTAAAATTTAATCGATTTCCAGAAGTTATCATTGACCGAACGCGATTGTACCATGACACCGACAATTAATCGAATGTTCGTCTTTTCGCCCACCCACTAGTCGACATATGTCAGTACTTGGCCGGCTAACATGGCCAAAATTTGATGTAAATTTTCAGTGGCGAGTGACAGCACCTCTTTTATCCGATATGTTTTTTGCATTTGGGGATTTTTATTGTTATTTCTTTGAGAGGAAAGTTTAGAAAACTTCCTATGTTTTGGTTTCACAAGTTCCTGTCAGTGGCCTGTTTGATTGGAGGTGTACTAAAACACAGAGTCCTGGAGAAAGGAAGGTTTTGCAGTGGTGACCTCCTGATCTATACAATTTTGATAACAACCATCCCTCATGCACCCTATTTATCATGACCCTATTGTATACCTTGTTTGGCAACTGCTTCACCAAAATTTCTTACCATTCTTATCTTGCACACAAACTTTTTATTACATTATTAAATAAATGCCTGCTTCAAAAACCTTTTTTTTTATTTTAAATACTTATTATTTGAACCATGCTTTGAGAAAAATACAACAAGTAGAATAAGTGTAAAAACCTATTTTCGTGCAAGCAGAACCAGGTTAGTGGTCCTAACACCAGATGTGGTATTATCTTTTTGCAGTATACATAAAACACTGGAAGTTAGGTGCAACAGAGTTTACGGACAAATGACTTCAGTTATTGCTCTTATGAATCACAAACAAAATAATAACATAGTTGAAGAAACCTTAAAATAACATACACCAACACACATCTATTGGATCAATTTCCAGAAGATGAAAACTAATAACCTTTGCTCCTTAATTAAAATATATTTAATGTTTTATTTTTCATGCACTTTTCATGTCACAACTTTATCTCACTGTAAACATTTACAGTGCTGAACCTCTATCATTTAATTTTCTATTATCACAAATACAATTTTATGAATATGACAACAGGGTTGGTAACACCTGTATCTCGGTATTGAGACCATTTAACATAAAGGCTGTGATAAACATTTTACAGCTGGTGTACCATGAAATCCTCCACCCCAAGAATACACAGTTTACAAAATGGGTGAATATTCTACATTTTTCTTACACTATTAAGCTTTACAAGTGCAGTTGTCATAATCTTCCACAGATTCTGCTTGCATGCCTTTCTTTGATCTGAGAGAACACTCCCTTTTATTAACTGATAAAAAGGGCACTAGTTCCTGCCCACTATTTAACTGTAACCCATATAATTGCAATGACATACCTCTTACATTAAATCAGCTATGAGCTTAGGCCTTCAAAGTGTACTCTGGTATTGGTATATATATTCATGTATGTGCTTTAAAGTGTAGCCCCTTTTTATGTGAATGATTAGTGTGCCTAATAATAAGGTGATATAGTTTTTGTGAATTTAATTGTGCATAATATGTTGGTTTATGTGAATTTATTATTTTAACTGTGTATAATGTGTTGGTTTATGTGAAATAAAGTTTAACAAGAATTTAAAGACTTTTTCATTTTAACCCTAAAGAAGTTTCAGTTTGAAAGGTGGGGGGTAGGATTTCCAGGTGGGGGTAAAATTTATTAGGAAATTCTCCACCCCGGGGGCAGCACTTCCAGGGGCCGGGGAGGATTTACTTTTACATCAGCATCTCGAATGCCATCACAAACAACTGTGGGAAAGCAAAACCTATTAAAAATAACAAACCCTAAATTTGGAGAATTTATAAACTATTGTCCCTTATTTTTGAGATTTCTACACTTCTATAGCAAATTCGAGAACACTGCCATGTTTTGTTTACATGAATTTCACTTCCTTTATGTGGGCCTATTCGATTGGTGATATATATGCCAAAATGTAACTTTTTCAGTATCCCAGAATCAACACAGTTTTAGACTGGCGGCATACCAAAATGAAAAACATGCCACTGACCATGTCCTAATGAACAATGACCTGAAGACCTATTTTCTGTAACTTTCAAAGGAAAGTAATACAAATCTGGATATTTTTAACATGAAAAAGAAATGAGTAACAAACAGTTGAGTATGGTAGCAACTAGCAAGAGTATTACTGCTTGTTTCAATGAAAATATATTCTGTTGAATTTTAAAAAAATTCAACTGAAAAAGACTTGTGGCAATATTGCAGTCTTTGTGTCATTATGGCTAGTATAACTGTATTGGATCTGTGCCTAAGGTCTGGGGTTCAATTCTTAACTGGGTCATATATATTGCACCTTTCAACATACTTTACACATATTTCGCATACGTTTAAAGAAGTGCTGGTGCTAGTTAGGGAGGTAAATGTATATCAAAGAGGCACTCTGTTCTGGTGGAGAAGAACTACTTTTTTTCATGCCACACAAATTGGAAATTTAAGCACAACCACATGGCCCAGTAGACCCTTACAATTATGACTTTACCGTTTTATATCTATATTCCTATCAATAGAGACTGGATTCATTTATAGCCAATAAATATCAGGGCTGGCCATTAACTTGTTTTTCAGCACCTGCTGGTGTTGGTGGAGGGCGATAGTTTCCAATGAGGACTGGGGTATTATTTTCCAGCACTTCTTCAGAACTTATAAAATGATTGCAAAGTATTGTCCATCTATATTCTTATTTTATTTTTTTCTTATTTGTTATTTATCTAATGCTTTATAGAAAAAATGTGTGAGCATAGGCCTGGCAAAGTATTTTGTGTTAGGGCAAGCGGCAGTTGGATTTCTCTTGGCCTGAACTAAAATTTACTTGCCCGTACTTTGTTGTTCCATAGGGTATCAGTGTCACAAATTCGCAGTCGCCAACTCGCCCACGGCGACTTTATTGGACGAAGGTCGAGTAGAAACGCTTTTATTGTCGCCCCGCTGGCGAATTTAAAATGAAGTGAACTCTGCCAGTCCACGTTTTCTAACATATTTCTTGGATCTACGACTCCGCCATTTTATAAACAAAGCACACTCACAGTATTTCTATTCATGTACCTGATTAGTTTAAAATCGAGGCGTGTCGTGACGACAGCCAGTAAAAAGCTAACATACATCTAGTAAGGGATCGATGTCATTTCTTTTCTGGCATTTCATTGGTTAAAATAATAAAATCTCGTTTTGAATGTAAAGAAATGAAAGTCTTTTTATTTTAACTTTCTTCCGTGACTACTGTTTTGAATGCAAATATCAGACATACATGGAATCGCGTTTTGAATGTAAGAACACGGAAGTCCTTTTAGTTTAAAAATCTTCCGTAGCCCAGTGTTTTGAATGCATGGAAGGTGCTTTTTTATTCATTTATTTTTGGTTACTTGTACAATGTACCTGTTGAAAAAAAAATATTTTTAAAAATTGGTGACATAGAAGGGGATGATTTTTTTCATTCATTTAGTATTGGTAATGAATACATTCAGACACAGTGCAAGACACATTACAAAAATATATTAAAAATTGGTGACATAGATAGGGATGGTTTTTTTTCCATTTATTATTGGTAACTTATATTTTACCATGCAATACTTTATAAATTTTTTTTCAACATTGGTGACATAGATATGGATGTTTTTTTGTTTTTTTTCTTTCCTTTTTTTTAAATTATTGGTAACTTATATATTTACCATGCAATAAATTATAAATTATTTTTAAACATTGATGACATAGATGGGATGTTTTTTTTTTTGTTTTTGTTTCTTTTTCATTTATTATTGGTAACTTACCGGTATATATTTTACCATGCAATACATTATAAATTATTTTTAAACATTGGTGACACAGATGGGGATATTTTTTATTTATTTATTATTGGTAACTAGAGTTACGATTGAAAGTACATATGAAAACTGGGTCCCGAAAACTGTAAAATCTTCTGTACGTGTACCAACAGATGACTCCCACCTAAGTGAGTTTATATTCACACATAGTTTATTATTCAGAAATATGATACCATAATCCAGTCATTTTAGATTATTCTTAATCCTTGATTCTAGTTGATCAAAAGTCACTCAAATCATATCTAGTCATCCATGATACTCTCAACAAGCTAGCCTAAAATATGTAAATGTAAAGGCATTTGAAGTATTTTCGAATAAAGAAGGACCGCTTAATATTTGTAAGGGCCACTTAAGTCTAAAAGTTACTGGTCCTGCTGGCCACCATTATTTTTGCACGAGTCTGAGACCCTGGGGTATTAGGCATATCTTGTGATTGTCATAATTATATGTTTAACTCTAATGATATGACAATGGCAGTGATCAAATCAAATCAGTTATTGAACTTAAAATACATTTAAACAAGCCAAAAAGTTTTAAACAGTACAAAACAAAATAAGATTTTATCCAATTTTAGTGACTTTCTATATGGGCAAGTGAAGCAAAAAATCCACTTGCCCTGAATGGAAATTCACTCGCCATGGGCAAGTAGGTAAATGTTAAGGTCTACCCTTACATAGTGGTAAAGACGGCAAACCGGATAGTTGGTATCTATTCAATTTATATAAAAGTAAACGAAATCAGGTGACAAAAGTTCAAGAACTGGTTCCCGTAATGTCAGATATTTCCCATCAAACATATAAAATATTGCACAGAAACGCTTAAAAATATTTACTTGTGTAATATTTTGCCAATATGTAGTGAAATAATATCCGAAACGTCTGATTTTATGAAAAAATAAACCGCATTTTAGTTGTGGTGATTGTTCATGTACACGCACAGAAGATTTTACAGTTTGTCCAGAGTTTGGTGAATACTAATTCGAACAAATCCAGTTTTTGCCGAATTTTTATTTTCGGGACCCGGTTTCCATATTTATTTTCGATCATAACACTACCCTTACACTCATTTATACTTTACTACTTACAGTCGTGTGGGCAGGTAGCTGGGAGAATCATCTTTACTCTTCAGAATATCGTTGCACTTGTTGATGGTTTCAAAGAGAGCAAACGTGTCCCCCACACTGAATATGGTCGCTAGACACCTGGCCAAAAGTTTGCGGGTGGGCGGGCCAGGGTTTCCAGAAATCTGATTGGTCAGCTGGACAATCAACTTCGCTTGACTTTCTTTGATATCCGACTACAGTAAAAAAGTACTCATAATATTGACAGCAATAAGATACAAAGTCCATGTGCTCAAAATTTTTGATTAAAAATGCTGTCAGCTATCTTTGTTATCATTTAACATTACAATTTTGAATACAATCTCTGCTATTAATTACAAAACATTATAAATGATACATCAGGGCTGGGGTAAAGTATATAAAATTACATGAAAGTACTATCAATATATATGCATATTGAACTGAAAAAAGTGAACAAATTACACAGAGTGATAGTGGTTTCTTTTGTTTGCTTATTGTTATTATTAGTATAATAATTAAAAATTCTGCATCTATATCTTCACAATCCTATAATGATGGAGACAAAAATGAATGTTCTATTTTCAATCTTTTGACATAACTGTAGTTCAAGGGTCTCCATGTCATTCAAGCGAACGGTAAACAAAATGAGTTTTAAATGCTGCCCTTACACTCAAGCATATATGCATGAACTCACCTTTTGCGCTGCTACTAAGACCTTGTCCAGAAAGCGGAGCCATTCAAAGATGAAGACAGGCCTTTTATTCTCTGATATTCTCTGCAAAGCATCTTCATTCAACAGGAGGCTATGAGCCAACTCCATCCTGTGTGGAAGCTGTAACCGCCCTATAACACAGAATAAGGAAGGAAAAATTCACAATTGCATGTGAAATTCACCACAGTATATGAAATTCCCAAATGTGTGTTACATTCACCACAGTATGTGAAATTCCCAAATGTATGTTAAATTCACCACAGTATGTGAAATTCATGATAGTATTAGTATGTGAAATTCACTTTCACCTGTGAAATTCACTTTCACCTGTGAAATTCATCATCACTATTGAAATTCACCATAGTATCTGAATTCACAATGCTATGTGAAATACACCCTAGCTGGCCTAGCATCATGAAATTCATCATAGTTTGTGAAATTCACCACAGTGTGCCAGATTTATCATCATTGTGAAATCATCATTGTTACAATTTACCACAGTAAGTGAATTCATCATGCTATGTAGGGATGGGTCGGTATGAAAAATATATACATCGGGAGGTCGCCAATGCAAAACCGTACCGATTCCGGGATTCCGCGTTTTATTACACCCCAAACAAACATGAACGTTTCCTCTTCACAACATCACAATAAAAGTGATTAAATGCACGAAATACGAGATAAAAGCTTATAATTTCTTCAGATTTCTTGTTTGTGCCCAATATTTTAAGTTTTCCTTCAGTTATATAAGCTGACAAGCGAAATTTAGGTTATAAATTGTCGTAACCTAAACATGGCGGTTCTGCTCAACGTAATCGATAGTGCTGTATAAAGTCTGCAAATGCATGAAAATTGGGGAGAAAAGCTTATAATTTCTTCAGATTTTGGGTATGTTTCTAATATTTTAACCTTTCCTTCCATTATATGTGCTGACAAGCGAAGTGGCGGTTGTAAAATCTCATCACGGTATTTCAGTAAAATGCTCTCGATACCGAGATACCGGACCTACCGACCCATCCCTAATGCTATGTGATATTCACCATAATAGCATGAAACTAGAAATAGGCCGCCCTGTTGATAGTAGATGCGAATAGAAACAGGATAGCATAGAAGAACACACATTATCATGTGTAATGTCCACCCATGAACCTTTTGCCCAAATTGTACAGTAGTCTTACAAGACCCTGTTTCATTTGTAAAATATATCAATGATGCTTAAATATTTGATAGTGTAGATGTAATTTATTTCAGCTTCATGCCTTTTTGCATTGGTTGGGTTGAAAATTTTGACGAAATCACTCTATCTTGCACGGTTAAGAAGATAGAAGCCAATTCCTGTTTTTCTATTTTTGGCAAAAATTTGAAAATTCAAAATGGCCGCCATTATTGGGAAAAGGAAATTTTTTTGAAAATTGCCAAGAGTACATTTCTTAGATACCCTATGGGTCGAAAATTTCAACAAAATAACTCTATTTTGCACGGTTAAGGCCAGTTTGTGTTTTTCCATTTTGGGCAAAAATTCGAAAATTCAAAATGGCTGCCATTTTTGGGGAGGGGAAAATTTTTTGAAAATTGCAAAGATTACATTCCTTAGATACCCTGTGGGTTGAAAATTTCGACGAAATCGCTCTATCTCGCATGGTTAAGGAGATAGAAGCAAATTTGTGTTTTGCCATTTTTGGCAAAAATTTGAAAATTCAAAATGGCCGCCATTTTAGGGGAGGGGAAAATTTTTTAGAAATTACCAAGAGTACAATGCTCAGATACCCTGTGGGTCGAAAATTTTGACGAAATCACTCTATCTGGCACGGTTAAGGAGATAGAAGCAAATTTGTGTTTTGCCATTTTTGGCAAAAATTCGAAAATTCAAAATGGCCGCCATTTTTGGGGAGGGGAAAATTTTTGGAAAATTGCAAAGATTGCATTCCTTAGATACCCTGTGGGTCGAAAATTTCGACGAAATCGCTCTATCTCGCACGGTTAAGGAGATAGAAGCAAATTTGTGTTTTGCCATTTTTGGCAAAAATTCGAAAATTCAAAATGGCCGCCATTTTTGGGGAGGGGAAAATTTTTTGAAAATTGCAAATATTACATTCCTTAGATACCCTGTGGGTCGAAAATTTCGATGAAATCGCTCTATCTCGCACGGTTAAGGAGATAGAAGCAAATTTGTGTTTTGCCATTTTTGGCAAAAATTCGAAAATTCAAAATGGCCGCCATTTTTGGGGAGGGGAAAATTTTTGGAAAATTGCAAAGATTGCATTCCTTAGATACCCTGTGGGTCGAAAATTTCGACGAAATCGCTCTATCTCGCACGGTTAAGGAGATAGAAGCAAATTTGTGTTTTGCAATTTTTGGCAAAAATTCGAAAATTCAAAATGGCCGCCATTTTTGGGGAGGGGAAAATTTTTTGAAAATTGCAAAGATTACATTCCTTAGATACCCTGTGGGTCGAAAATTTCGACGAAATCGCTCTATCTCGCACGGTTAAGGAGATAGAAGCAAATTTGTGTTTTGCCATTTTTGGCAAAAATTCGAAAATTCAAAATGGCCGCCATTTTTGGGGAGGGGAAAATATTTTGAAAATTGCAAAGATTGCATTGCTTAGATACCCTGTGCGTCGAAAATTTTGCCGAAATCGCTCTATCTCGCACGGTTAAGGAGATAGAAGCAAATTAGTGTTTTGCCATTTTTGGCAAAAATTCGAAAATTCAAAATGGCCGCCATTTTTGGGGAGGGGAAAATTTTTGGAAAATTGCAAAGATTGCATTCCTTAGATCCCCTGTGGGTCGAAAATTTTGCCGAAATCGCTCTATCTCGCACGGTTAAGGAGATAGAAGCAAATTTGTGTTTTGCCATTTTTGGCAAAAATTCGAAAATTCAAAATGGCCGCCATTTTTGGGGAGGGGAAATTTTTTTGAAAATTGCAAATATTACATTCCTTAGATACCCTGTGGGTCGAAAATTTCGACGAAATCGCTCTATCTCGCACGGTTAAGGAGATAGAAGCAAATTTGTGTTTTGCCATTTTTGGCAAAAATTCGAAAATTCAAAATGGCCGCCATTTTTGGGGAGGGGAAAATTTTTTGAAAATTGCAAATATTACATTCCTTAGATACCCTGTGGGTCGAAAATTTCGACGAAATCGCTCTATCTCGCACGGTTAAGGAGATAGAAGCAAATTTGTGTTTTGCCATTTTTGGCAAAAATTCAAAAATTCAAAATGGCCGCCATTTTTGGGGAGGGGAAAATATTTTGAAAATTGCAAAGATTGCATTGGTTACATACCCTGTGTGTCGAAAATTTTGCCGAAATCGCTCTATCTCGCACGGTTAAGGAGATAGAAGCAAATTTGTGTTTTGCCATTTTTGGCAAAAATTCGAAAATTCAAAATGGCCGCCATTTTTGGGGAGGGGAAATTTTTTTGAAAATTGCAAATATTACATTCCTTAGATACCCTGTGGGTCGAAAATTTCGATGAAATCGCTCTATCTCGCACGGTTAAGGAGATAGAAGCAAATTTGTGTTTTGCCATTTTTGGCAAAAATTCGAAAATTCAAAATGGCCGCCATTTTTGGGGAGGGGAAAATTTTTGGAAAATTGCAAAGATTGCATTCCTTAGATACCCTGTGGGTCGAAAATTTCGACGAAATCGCTCTATCTCGCACGGTTAAGGAGATAGAAGCAAATTTGTGTTTTGCAATTTTTGGCAAAAATTCGAAAATTCAAAATGGCCGCCATTTTTGGGGAGGGGAAAATTTTTTGAAAATTGCAAAGATTACATTCCTTAGATACCCTGTGGGTCGAAAATTTCGACGAAATCGCTCTATCTCGCACGGTTAAGGAGATAGAAGCAAATTTGTGTTTTGCCATTTTTGGCAAAAATTCGAAAATTCAAAATGGCCGCCATTTTTGGGGAGGGGAAAATATTTTGAAAATTGCAAAGATTGCATTGCTTAGATACCCTGTGCGTCGAAAATTTTGCCGAAATCGCTCTATCTCGCACGGTTAAGGAGATAGAAGCAAATTAGTGTTTTGCCATTTTTGGCAAAAATTCGAAAATTCAAAATGGCCGCCATTTTTGGGGAGGGGAAAATTTTTGGAAAATTGCAAAGATTGCATTCCTTAGATCCCCTGTGGGTCGAAAATTTTGCCGAAATCGCTCTATCTCGCACGGTTAAGGAGATAGAAGCAAATTTGTGTTTTGCCATTTTTGGCAAAAATTCGAAAATTCAAAATGGCCGCCATTTTTGGGGAGGGGAAAATTTTTGGAAAATTGCAAAGATTGCATTCCTTAGATCCCCTGTGGGTCGAAAATTTTGCCGAAATCGCTCTATCTCGCACGGTTAAGGAGATAGAAGCAAATTTGTGTTTTGCCATTTTTGGCAAAAATTCGAAAATTCAAAATGGCCGCCATTTTTGGGGAGGGGAAATTTTTTTGAAAATTGCAAATATTACATTCCTTAGATACCCTGTGGGTCGAAAATTTCGACGAAATCGCTCTATCTCGCACGGTTAAGGAGATAGAAGCAAATTTGTGTTTTGCCATTTTTGGCAAAAATTCGAAAATTCAAAATGGCCGCCATTTTTGGGGAGGGGAAAATTTTTGGAAAATTGCAAAGATTGCATTCCTTAGATACCCTGTGGGTCGAAAATTTCGACGAAATCGCTCTATCTCGCACGGTTAAGGAGATAGAAGCAAATTTGTGTTTTGCCATTTTTGGCAAAAATTCGAAAATTCAAAATGGCCGCCATTTTTGGGGAGGGGAAAATTTTTTGAAAATTGCAAATATTACATTCCTTAGATACCCTGTGGGTCGAAAATTTCGACGAAATCGCTCTATCTCGCACGGTTAAGGAGATAGAAGCAAATTTGTGTTTTGCCATTTTTGGCAAAAATTCAAAAATTCAAAATGGCCGCCATTTTTGGGGAGGGGAAAATATTTTGAAAATTGCAAAGATTGCATTGGTTACATACCCTGTGTGTCGAAAATTTTGCCGAAATCGCTCTATCTCGCACGGTTAAGGAGATAGAAGCAAATTTGTGTTTTGCCATTTTTGGCAAAAATTCGAAAATTCAAAATGGCCGCCATTTTTGGGGAGGGGAAATTTTTTTGAAAATTGCAAATATTACATTCCTTAGATACCCTGTGGGTCGAAAATTTCGATGAAATCGCTCTATCTCGCACGGTTAAGGAGATAGAAGCAAATTTGTGTTTTGCCATTTTTGGCAAAAATTCGAAAATTCAAAATGGCCGCCATTTTTGGGGAGGGGAAAATTTTTGGAAAATTGCAAAGATTGCATTCCTTAGATACCCTGTGGGTCGAAAATTTCGACGAAATCGCTCTATCTCGCACGGTTAAGGAGATAGAAGCAAATTTGTGTTTTCCCATTTTTGGCAAAAATTCGAAAATTCAAAATGGCCGCCATTTTTGGGGAGGGGAAAATTTTTTGAAAATTGCAAAGATTGCATTCCTTAGATACCCTGTGGGTCGAAAATTTCGACGAAATCGCTCTATCTCGCACGGTTAAGGAGATAGAAGCAAATTTGTGTTTTGCCATTTTTGGCAAAAATTCGAAAATTCAAAATGGCCGCCATTTTTGGGGAGGGGAAAATATTTTGAAAATTGCAAAGATTGCATTGCTTAGATACCCTGTGCGTCGAAAATTTTGCCGAAATCGCTCTATCTCGCACGGTTAAGGAGATAGAAGCAAATTAGTGTTTTGCCATTTTTGGCAAAAATTCGAAAATTCAAAATGGCCGCCATTTTTGGGGAGGGGAAAATTTTTGGAAAATTGCAAAGATTGCATTCCTTAGATCCCCTGTGGGTCGAAAATTTTGCCGAAATCGCTCTATCTCGCACGGTTAAGGAGATAGAAGCAAATTTGTGTTTTGCCATTTTTGGCAAAAATTCGAAAATTCAAAATGGCCGCCATTTTTGGGGAGGGGAAAATTTTTTGAAAATTGCAAATATTACATTCCTTAGATACCCTGTGGGTCGAAAATTTCGATGAAATCGCTCTATCTCGCACGGTTAAGGAGATAGAAGCAAATTTGTGTTTTGCCATTTTTGGCAAAAATTCGAAAATTCAAAATGGCCGCCATTTTTGGGGAGGGGAAAATTTTTGGAAAATTGCAAAGATTGCATTCCTTAGATACCCTGTGGGTCGAAAATTTCGACGAAATCGCTCTATCTCGCACGGTTAAGGAGATAGAAGCAAATTTGTGTTTTGCCATTTTTGGCAAAAATTCGAAAATTCAAAATGGCCGCCATTTTTGGGGAGGGGAAAATTTTTTGAAAATTGCAAATATTACATTCCTTAGATACCCTGTGGGTCGAAAATTTCGATGAAATCGCTCTATCTCGCACGGTTAAGGAGATAGAAGCAAATTTGTGTTTTGCCATTTTTGGCAAAAATTCGAAAATTCAAAATGGCCGCCATTTTTGGGGAGGGGAAAATTTTTGGAAAATTGCAAAGATTGCATTCCTTAGATACCCTGTGGGTCGAAAATTTCGACGAAATCGCTCTATCTCGCACGGTTAAGGAGATAGAAGCAAATTTGTGTTTTCCCATTTTTGGCAAAAATTCGAAAATTCAAAATGGCCGCCATTTTTGGGGAGGGGAAAATTTTTTGAAAATTGCAAAGATTGCATTCCTTAGATACCCTGTGGGTCGAAAATTTCGACGAAATCGCTCTATCTCGCACGGTTAAGGAGATAGAAGCAAATTTGTGTTTTGCCATTTTTGGCAAAAATTCGAAAATTCAAAATGGCCGCCATTTTTGGGGAGGGGAAAATATTTTGAAAATTGCAAAGATTGCATTGCTTAGATACCCTGTGCGTCGAAAATTTTGCCGAAATCGCTCTATCTCGCACGGTTAAGGAGATAGAAGCAAATTAGTGTTTTGCCATTTTTGGCAAAAATTCGAAAATTCAAAATGGCCGCCATTTTTGGGGAGGGGAAAATTTTTGGAAAATTGCAAAGATTGCATTCCTTAGATCCCCTGTGGGTCGAAAATTTTGCCGAAATCGCTCTATCTCGCACGGTTAAGGAGATAGAAGCAAATTTGTGTTTTGCCATTTTTGGCAAAACTTCGAAAATTCAAAATGGCCGCCATTTTTGGGGAGGGGAAATTTTTTTGAAAATTGCAAATATTACATTCCTTAGATACCCTGTGGGTCGAAAATTTCGACGAAATCGCTCTATCTCGCACGGTTAAGGAGATAGAAGCAAATTTGTGTTTTGCCATTTTTGGCAAAAATTCGAAAATTCAAAATGGCCGCCATTTTTGGGGAGGGGAAAATTTTTGGAAAATTGCAAAGATTGCATTCCTTAGATACCCTGTGGGTCGAAAATTTCGACGAAATCGCTCTATCTCGCACGGTTAAGGAGATAGAAGCAAATTTGTGTTTTGCCATTTTTGGCAAAAATTCGAAAATTCAAAATGGCCGCCATTTTTGGGGAGGGGAAAATTTTTTGAAAATTGCAAATATTACATTCCTTAGATACCCTGTGGGTCGAAAATTTCGACGAAATCGCTCTATCTCGCACGGTTAAGGAGATAGAAGCAAATTTGTGTTTTGCCATTTTTGGCAAAAATTCAAAATGGCCGCCATTTTTGGGGAGGGGAAAATATTTTGAAAATTGCAAAGATTGCATTGCTTAGATACCCTGTGTGTCGAAAATTTTGCCGAAATCGCTCTATCTCGCACGGTTAAGGAGATAGAAGCAAATTAGTGTTTTGCCATTTTTGGCAAAAATTCGAAAATTCAAAATGGCCGCCATTTTTGGGGAGGGGAAAATTTTTGGAAAATTGCAAAGATTGCATTCCTTAGATCCCCTGTGGGTCGAAAATTTTGCCGAAATCGCTCTATCTCGCACGGTTAAGGAGATAGAAGCAAATTTGTGTTTTGCCATTTTTGGCAAAAATTCGAAAATTCAAAATGGCCGCCATTTTTGGGGAGGGGAAATTTTTTTGAAAATTGCAAATATTACATTCCTTAGATACCCTGTGGGTCGAAAATTTCGACGAAATCGCTCTATCTCGCACGGTTAAGGAGATAGAAGCAAATTTGTGTTTTGCCATTTTTGGCAAAAATTCGAAAATTCAAAATGGCCGCCATTTTTGGGGAGGGGAAAATTTTTGGAAAATTGCAAATATTACATTCCTTAGATACCCTGTGGGTCGAAAATTTCGACGAAATCGCTCTATCTCGCACGGTTAAGGAGATAGAAGCAAATTTGTGTTTTGCCATTTTTGGCAAAAATTCGAAAATTCAAAATGGCCGCCATTTTTGGGGAGGGGAAAATTTTTTGAAAATTGCAAAGAGTACACTCCTCAGATACCCTGCGGGTCGAAAATTTTGCCGAAATCGCTCTATCTCGCACGGTTAAGGAGATAGAAGCAAATTACTCAAAAGTAGTACTGAAAATACACAATGAAGTACCTAAATGGCTATTACTCATGTACTGACAAAGCTATCAGTCCCAAATGCAATACCAAGCGAGCTATGGACATAACAATCTTGTATTCAAAATTGTAGTAAAATATCTTTAATTATTTTGGCTTAAATGCACGGAAACCAATGGGTACTGAAAATAGCTGTACTTAAGTATTACTCAGTAAGCAAAAGAGGTACAACAGCCAAAAGCAATCCCAAGCAAGCTACTGACCCAATAAGCCTGCATACCAAATTTGGTGACAATAGCTCTAATACTTTTCCTTTAAATGAGCGGAAACCATGCGTGACGCCGGACATCGGACGCCGGACGCCGGACATCGGACATCGGACATCGGACATCGGACGGCGAAAAAAGCAAAAATAATATATCCACCCCCCAGGGGGGTGGACATAATTCATCATGGCATGTGAAATTCACCACAGCATGTAAGAATTATCATGGTATGTAAAATAGGAATGGGTAGGTTGTCCCAGTATCTTGGGGAGAAAACTTAAAATATTGGAAACAAACTCTAGATCTGAAGACACTGAACACTTTTATCCCATATTTTTGTGCATTTGGGGACCTTTATAGCAATTTCATTGAGAGGAAACTGCTATGTTTCCATTGCAGATGAACTAAAATGCATCTTTTGTCAGAAGCCTTGGATAAGAAGAGTTTTGCATCCACCAACCCATCCCTAATGTAATAATCATCATAATATGTTAAATTCACCATAGGTTGTGAAATTCATCAGAGACAGTTTGGAACTATGGGAACCTAAAAATTTTTCTTGCCTTATTTTTTTTTTTTTTTTTATCATTGTGACTTTTTACAAAGGAATACAGCTAAAAGTAACAGTTCCCTTTCACTCATTGACATTACATTCATAATGGCATATAAACAGAGAGAAGGAGTTAATTAGTATGGTAGTTTACCATTTTTATCAGCCCCTTAAGCAAGTCATAAATCTGATGCTAAATAGCAAGTTTCACAAGTTTCTATGCACATTTGATTAAAATAAAAGAATGACAGTTGCTTAAGGTCAATAGATGTTATAATATTTGTTGAAAAACCAGTTCTTGCTAGATTTTAATGCCAAAATTAACAGAATAGGCCAAAAATAAGAATCAGGCCGAATATACGAGGATTAGCCAAATAGGAATAAATGTACTCATTCTCCTCAGGTTAGAAACAGAAACTTTTAAAACTGGACCTTCACCAACTTGGCCCTCACCAACTCAGACTCATCAATGCAAACTCGGCCTGTTTCAATTACAAATTCAAATTGACATAAAATATTTATTTATAGATGGATTTTGATAATCTAGGGATCTTGTTTACAGTTTTTAATCATGGATATAACGGTATGATGTAATCTTGAATCAAGTTTACATAGAGTAATATGTGCAAAAGTCTTTTATTAAATCAATTGTAACAGTTTTAATAATGTAGCCTTTCGTGTGCAGTTGAAACGGAAATTTATCTCATAAAACACACATGGTGTTTCTATGTAACTTCTGTGTACTAAGCAGCTTATGATATATATTTAAACAAGCAATCAGTGCCTGTGAACGGGCTCTGTGTCAGCTGACTGTGTGTTTTGAGTTTCAGAGTAGAAGTAAAAGAAAACTAGAGATTGCGTCTCGACGCAGTGTATCCCCAGACGGGACATAGTTAAGGCGTGAATGTGTCGGGCTTGAGCCTGTTTCCTGGAGCACCAGGTCAGGATTCTCCATAGTACCAGACTACTTCCAAAAGCTAATCACTAGTTGTTTCACTTATATCTGTCTTTAAAAATTACATTTCATGGATCCAGAAGATCCATATAGTGATCCGGATCGCTTCCAAAACTCAATCATTTCATCCTTTTACCTTTTCAGACATATTCTAAAAATTTCATCGAAATCCATCCATAAGTTTTTGAGTTATCTTGTACACAGACACATCTGGCAGCCTGGATCCACATGATCCAGACAGTGATCCAGATTACTCCCAAAATCTAATCACTTGTTCTTTGTCCCATTTAAGACATTTCCTGAAAATTTCATAAAAATCCATTCATGACTTTCTGAGCTATTTGTCTTTAAAAATTACATTCACGGATCCAGATAGTGGTCCAGATCACTCGCAAAATTGAACCATTTCTTCCTTTTACCACTTCTTCCTTTTACCATTTGTAACATATCCTGAAAATAGTAAAATCCATTCCAAGATTATGTGCAAGCCTGGATCCAGATGATCCAGATCACTCCAAAAATGTAATCACTTGTTCCTTGTACCATTTAGGCCATTTGCTGAAACAATCCATCCATAACTTTTTGAGGTATCTGTCTTAAAAAATTACATTTCATGGATCCAGAAGATCCATATAGTGATCCGGATCACTTCCAAAATTCAATCATTTCATCCTTTTACCACTTCTTCCTTTTACTATTTGTAACATAGCCTAAAAATAGCATCAAAATTCATCGTAAAATCATGTTGCAGGCTCGATCCAGATGATCCAGACGGTGATCCAGATCATTCCAAAAGTATAATCACTTGTTCCTTGTACCATTTAGGTCATTTGCTGAAAATGTCATCACAATCCATCCATAACTTTTTGAGGTATGTCTTATTACATTTCACGGATCCAGAAGATCCATACAGTGATCCGGATCACTTCCAAAATTCAGCCATTTCATCCTTTTACCTTTTCAGACATATCCTGAAAATTTCATCGAAATCCGTCCTTAAGTTTTTTAGCTACATTGTACACAAACACATCTGCAACCTGGATCCAGATGATCCAGATCACTCCCCAAATCTAATCACTTGTTCCTCGCACCATTTAGGCCATTTGCTGAAAATGTCATCACAATCCATCCATAACTTTTTGAGGTATCTGTCTTTAAAAATTACATTTCATGGATCCAGAAGATCCATATAGTGATCCGGATCACTTCTAAAATTCAACCATTTCATCTTTTTACCTTTTCAGACATATCCTGAAAATTTCATCAAAATCCGTTCATAAGTTTTTGAGCTATATTGTACACAAACACATCTGGCAGTCTGGATCCAGATGATCCAGACAGTGATCCGGATCACTCCCAAAATCTAATCACTTGTTCTTTGTCCCATTTAAGACATCTCCTGAAAATTTCATCAAAATGCACCCATAACTTTTTGAGCTATCTGTGTTTAAAAATTAAATTTCATGGATCCAGAAGATCCAGACAGTGATCCGGATCACTCCCAAAATTTAATCACATCTTCCTTTTACCAATTTGGACATATCCTGAAAATTTTATCAAAATCCGTCTGTCAGTTTTTGAGTTATCTTGTTTACAAACAAACAAACAAATAGAGGGCCCAAAATGACCCTCGGTCAGGTACTTTGGCGGTCAGTGGATGACCTTCAACGAAGATCTGTAACCGGTCAGCCTGGATGCTGGTACTCCGTCATGTACTCAACCTCAAAAGCCATTTTCAATAGTTTCCACGAAATGTAGTCAGCATTAAGTGTGAAAATATCTCCAAATATGCCAAAAATGACCCTTGGTCAGGTACTTTGGCGGTCAGTGGATGACCTTAAATGAAGATCTGTAACCAGTAAACCTGGATGGCAGAAGTCCATCATGTACTCAACCTCCAAAGCCATTTTCAATAGTTTCCATGCAATATAGTCAGCGTTAAGTGTGAAAATATCTCCAAAAAGGCCAAAAATACCC
The DNA here is from genome assembly GCA_964017235.1 of Sabellastarte sp. h YS-2021. Lineage (NCBI taxonomy): Eukaryota > Metazoa > Annelida > Polychaeta > Sabellida > Sabellidae > Sabellastarte > Sabellastarte sp. h YS-2021. Next base: position 14,947,680 of record OZ024928.1, read on the forward strand.
CTCGGTCAAGTACTTTGGCGGTCAGTGGATGACCTTCAATGAAGAGCTTCAAGGTCAAATTTCTGCATGCTTATAGAGGACATATATATGTATTATATATACCAGCCATAGGATGATCTAACTTTCTGTCTTGGAGAACTGGGCCAAAATGTGCAAAAATGGCCAAAATCTGACCTTTAAGTGGCCACCAGTGACCTTGAGATTGAAGGTCAAGGTCACAAAACAATAGGGTTCGTGGCATTGCCCATATATACCCACATACAAAATTTGAAAGTTCTAACTAAAATATTTTTTAAGTTATCGCGTCCAAAAGGAAATCTCTGCGGCGGCGGCGGCGTGACCGTACTGAATCCTAAGTATCCCCGACGTTCGTCCGGGGATACAAAAATAGCATCAGAGATGCCCGTACCCCACAGCCTAGGGAAATATTTTAAACACCATGACATATAGAAGTACTGTATTAGTACAAACTTCAGGATACTTTCAGAGCACTGTCAGTTATATAAAGGTCCAAACAATGTTTAAATGGAGAAATAATGTTTAAAAGAAAGATAATGCGTATAAAGATGAAGTATTAAAACAAGATAATTCAATAACAAGATGACAGCATTAATCAGTAAACTAAAATTCAACACTCTTTATCTACATCTGCATGGCCGAATTATGGTTTAGATGGTTTGAATATTACCATGCATACAGAAGTGGTAATACATTTAATGAATGCTTATTGTGGTGTTGGAGCAAAATCTGAAGCTCACTTGATGAAATTCTATCTCTTACAATGGAAAGTTATGAAAGTAAAATTCTTAATAAATTCTAATATGACTTTTGCTTTATCTGCATCAAAAGATAGACCCAAAGGTCCATGAAGATTTTAAAGGTCAAGGTTACTACGACAAGGTAAAAGGTCAAATTAAGGTCATACCATGATAATACACACCTATAGCCCCTAACCAATGTCCCTACCAAGTATCAACTTCCTACACCTTACGGTTTCCGAGATATAGCCCTGACAAGATTTTATAGGTCAAGGTCACTATGGCAAGGTCAAAGGTCAAATCAAGGTCACACCATGATGCTGCACACCTACACCCCCTAACCAATGTCTCTACCAAATATCAACTTCCTACACCGTACAGTTTCCGAGATATAGCCCGGACAAGATTTTATAGGTCAAGGTCACTACAGCAAGGTCAAAGGTCAAATCCTGGTCAGACCATGACGTTGCACACCTACACCCCCTAACCAATATCCCTACCAAGTATCAACTTCCTACACCTTACGGTTTCTGAGATATAGCCCGGACAAGATTTTATAGGTCAAGGCCACTACCACAAGGTCAAAGGTCAAATCAAGGTCAGACCATGACGTTGCACACCTACACCACCTAACCAATGTCCCTACCAAATATCAACTTCCTACACCTTACGGTTTCTGAAATATAGCCCGGACAAGATTTTATAGGTCAAGGTCACTACGGCAAGGTCAAAGGTCAAATCAAGGTCAGACTATGACGTTGCACAACTACACCCCCTAACCAATGTCCCTACCAAGTATCAACTTCCTACACCTTACAGTTTCCGAGATATAGCCTGGACAAGATTTTCAAACTCAAGGTCACTACGGCAAGGTCAAAGGTCAAATCAAGGTCAGACCATGATGTTGCACACCTACACCCCCTAACCAATGTCCCTACCAAGTATGAACTTCCTACACCTTACGGTTTCTGAGATACAGCCCGGGCAAACTATTTCCCGCCGCCCGCCCACCCATCCGGACACCATGGGTGAAAACAATACCCCGACAGCCCTTCAGGGCTGTGGGGTAAAAAGGACACAAAAGTTATGCTGTGCAAATGGCATTCAAAAGTAAAGTACAAAGTTAACTTTTAAGATGTAAAAAGTAGGTGAAAGACATATTCAAAGAAAATACTGTAAAAGCAATAGTTTTCAAGTTACAACAGATTTACTAATCAGTAAGAATCTTAAAGCACTTTTGCTCAGCTATGCAATGATCTACAGGTTCGTGATTTTACTTTGTTATAGCTGACCCAAAAGAAGGTGAATAACTTATTTAAAGAAAATTCTCTAAACGCAATAACTTTCATCTGATTTATTCAACAGTAAAAACCTGAAAGTAGCTATTGCTCAGCGATGCCATGAGCTACAGGTCTGCAATTTCCCTATGTTATAGCTGATTCAAAAGTACATGAATAACATATTTTAACAAAATTCTCTAAATGCAACAGTTTACAAGTTACAAGCAATTTACTCAACAGTGATAACATGAAAGTAGCTATTACTCATCTATGCAATGAGCTACAGGCCTGCAATTTTACTCTGTGATAGTTGACTAAAAAGTTGCAGTATAACATATTTAAACACATTTCTGTAAATGCAATAGTTTTCAAGTTATACCTAATTTGCTCAACAGTGATAACCTCAAAATAGCTATGGCTCAGCTATGATATATGCTACAGGTCTGCAAATTCACTATGTTATAGCTGATCCAAAAGTAGGTGAATCATATATTTAAAGAAAATACTCTAAATGTAATAGTTTTCAAGTTCTAACTGATTTACTCAACAGCGATAACCTTAAAGTAGCTATTACTCGCCTATGCAATGAGCTACAGGTCTGAAATTTTACTATGTTATGGCTGACCCAAAAGTAGCTGAATAACATATTTATACGAAGTTCTCTAAATGCAATAGTTTTCAAGTTACACCTGATTTCACTCATATTGGAAGTTTCTGAAAAGTCAAAAAGTAGATACTACCGTAGCCGCGCTCTGTAACGCCCATGGGCAATGTAACCAAATATTTGTGAAAGGTGGGGTTGGGCGTTTACGACAATGAAAACCAGCCGGGCGTTTCGAAAAAAATAACCCGAATTTAGGGAAACCGCGTTTTAGCACACACCGAGTGGAAGTAAAATATGCGGTTGGTAAACAAATCTCGATGCAATAAAAGTTGTCATAACTGCTAAAATAAGGAAACTTTTGTTGAAAATTGATATAAATTAAAAATATTTCACCGATTATTGGGTTTATATGGAGACAGTTTACCTCGAAACGACATATGAGCGATAACGTAAGATTGTGGATGGGCGCTTTCAAAAGCATGAGCGTTACGGAGCGCGGCTACGGTACTTGCTTAGCTATTGGGATAGACTCCCAAGTTTCTCATGTTGTAGCCATGGAAAAAGTAGCTGAATAACATTTTTTAACAAAATGCTCTAAATGCAATACTTTCCAAGTTATAAGTGATTTAGTGCACGATTTCATGGATTTTAGTGCATTAAAACTTATTTTAAAAATTCATCAAAAAAATAACTAAGAAAGAGTATGTCAGGCCTGATACTCACACAAGGGAATCTAGTTAAGGCCCAGTACTGGTCGGCCAGTGAATTTCGTCACCCCAGTGAAGTTCGTCACCTGCTGTAAAAACGCTCAGGACAGGCAATATTCACATTTAAATAAATGGAATAGCTTCTTCCAATGGCAAGGTATACATATATGCCGTAACTGGACAGTAAAAACTCTTTAATATTGTCTTAAAATGCAGGTGACGAACTTCACTGGGGTGATGAACTTCACTGGCTGAGCAGTGTATATGTGCAAGATACGAGAGAAATCCTTGCAATAGTCAATGAGAAAATTTTGATAAAGTGTTGAAATTTTCACACTTATGGTGGGGGATACCTCACTTGTCATGCCACGGCTCTACACACCAGTAAAGTATAGAGCTCAGGTAACTATGTCCAAATATTTGCAAAAGGGTCGATCGAGCTGACACTTCATTCTATGGTTATCTGTGGTATTATCGTGTCATTGGAGTGTTTGTGGTATTAGGATTGCTTCTATATTTAACCTAGGATTAAACACTGCAGTGTTGGAACAATGTATTTTTGTGAAATAATGTTTTTCCAAGTATTAATTTTATTTCACATTTCAGTGTAAATTAAAGTAAAATTGATCTACAAAATTGTCAGAAATGACAATTCTGTAAAATGTTACAGTTACTAAAACGAAAACCCCATGGATCACCATACGTACTGCACAACTGCTGGGTATGTCACTGTCACTCACAGAAGTTGAAACTACTGTAAAGTGTTGTAATCTAGCCAAAATGTCTGCTTACCGATTGTTCGATAGAAATTGTATGTTAATTAATATGAACTACTTATAAACTACATTAATTCTATTAATATTTTACTATTTTACACAAAAAGAAACTGTATTTTCGCCACAGTTAAAATGGCAACAGGAAATAAATTCACGCATGCGCGATAGCCTGTCTGCATTAAAACAAGCTGGTACCATAAATTAGAAAACGGTTATTTGGACATGAAAAGCAATAAAGCCATTGAAAGCTCACATTATTCTAATCTTAAAACAAGTCCAGCTGTAAACAAGAATAAAATATTCATTTAAACAGTCTTCAATATGTTTGCAATGTCTTAGATGTGATTCAGACTTTTCTCTTACCAGCAAATTAACTACATTGAATATAAAAAAGTAAGGTCAAATAACATTACAGGATATGAGCATCTCATGGCAATGACAGCTCATTACCAACAATTCATACCTAAGATATTATTTTCTTCCACATAAAATAACATTTTTCATGCCATTTATATTAAAAATATATAATGTTGTTGGAAAATTCAATGACCTCATGTGTGCATACATAAATATTAAGGGGTTGTAAAGTACAAGAATTTGAAGTGATTGTAACTTGTACAAGATGGGTTGTATACCTTGTAACTTGTACAGAATATCACAATAAAATAAACCCAACTTGAAGAATACTGTATGATCTTTTTTAAAAATCTTAACAAAGAAAGGTCTAAATAAAAACAATTAGACTTCAAAGAAGAACGTTTAAAATGCAATTACCCAGATAGCATTCCGCCGTTAGGCCAACGTTGACTCTTGGCCGCATGGTCACCACACTTTGCTAACGTTGGCCCAACTTTGGGACAACATTAGCTATTGGATGCATGATAAACAGAATGTGCCGTGCACAGTTGGGCCAATGTTGGCCCAACAGTGGTTTACCCACCACTATTCAGGCTACATAAATCTATATTTTGTCACTGCATTGGATTTTTATTCAAGATAATATTTTATTCTAAATGTTTGTGCTTGTATATCACATTGGTTCCACAACTGATATTTTGTTGTGTGGCCAACTAGTGGGGGGAATTAAAGACTTTAAACACTCTGGGTTTTGGTTATTTAAGATCTTATACATCATTATTAGTGTGTGCTGTTGCACTTTTCATGTAAATTTTGACAGCCTAGTTCGTTATACAGAGACTGAATATTAGACCTATAAGGAGCACCACTAACAAGTCTCATGGCTGAAATTTGGATAATATCTAATTTGCAAAAATCAGAGTGAGAATCTCCCTGCCAAATGACATAACCATCTTCTAAAATCGGTCTTATAAAAGAAAAATATATCTTTTCAAGAGTTTCCTAGTGACTTTATATTTCATTGTTTTTAGCAAGTTTAATCTCTTTTCAACCTTGATAGAAATATCATAAATATGCAAAAGCTAATTTAAGTTATTTTCAAGCAAAATCCCAATGTGTTCATGTTTAGTGACATGAACTATTGGTGTGTTATGAAGTACTAACGTAGGATTTTTATCTTTATTGTGCTTTAGGCCAATGGCCATTGATTCAGTTTTAGAAGGGTTAAGCGTGATAAGCCAGTCCAGGGATTATTTTTGTATAATTTTTAAGTCCTAATTTAATTTTGCTGCAACTTGTTTTCGGTTGTCGACTTCAATACGAAAACAAGTATCATCTGCAAAAAGTCTTAAATTACAGTTTGGCTGGTTGTTGTGCTAGTTATGAATAGACAGCAAAAGACTAATTATATTATTCTCTCTCCCTCACCATTCCTCTCCTGTATTCATTTGTTTTGATTGACAGGTGCTGGTCGCAATTGGCGTACCTCATAAAACTACATCATGTATCATTATGAGAAAACATTCTGTGGCAAAATGTGCCATTTTAATTGACAGTTGTGTGACGCAAAATAATTGCACACTGAAACATTCAGTAATTACATTTTCATCATATGTTATCCTTGTGTCAATGGTAGTTGCCAACTGCACCAAAACGATTAAAGTAATTGATTCAATTCAAGGATCATCAGTATAAAGATCAAAGGACAGGGGACAATATGTGTAATGCCAACAAAAAAAACAACTTTTCATTAATACAACCCTAGCTGACCATATCTATTGTATATTTTTGAAATTCAGATGTGCCTTCATCTTTATGAAAGAATCAATTTTAGTTGTCTCTTTTGTCATGTAATTAAATATTGGATAATAGAAAAAATGATTGGAAAGTATTAAGTTGTTTCACAGTTTACACCAACATAGCCTGAAGTCACAGATTTCAGTTATAGCTACCCAGAGAGCATTCTGACATTGGGCCAATGTTGGCCCAGTGTCAGCATGCAGATGCATCGGTTGGATGTTGGTAGCCGCCGTTGGCCCAACGGCTTTTTGGCTGGCAGAGGCGATATTGACTGAACGTTGAAAAGCCATTGGTAAAAATTCTACACAATGTATAGCATCTGCCAATCAGACTGCAGTGTTATTATGTGGCCACTGTTTCACAGAAGGCAAGTGATTGACAGATTGTTGGAGGATCTTGGTTAAGAGAATCCCTGATAAGTCACATGATCAAACATTAACAATGGTTGAACAGTATCTTAAGGTGATAGTCCATAATTCATTGATAAATTTAAAATGTTCACAACTTTTTTAGTTGAATTTATAATGAGAATATTATTTTTATGTCTAAAATTGTAAAAGAGTATAGGTTAAAAATTACGGGCTCACTGAAATCTGATTTTTGGACATATCATAATAAACAATTTTTTACTAAGTTTCGCAAAATCCCCTATAATTGCTTGCCGTTGGTCCAACATTGGCAAAGTATAGAGATATCTAGCCTGAGTAGTAGTTGGCGAGCCACCATTGGGCCAACGTTGGCCCAACCATGGCAAAATCTGCTGACCATATAACCAATAGCCAATGTTGGGCTATCTGGGTAGGCCTGTGTGACTTCAATTTTTAAACTAATAGAACTTACTTTCTCATCTAAGAAGTCTAGTTTACAATGAATTGATGAATATTAATATGTTGATTTTATTAATTTTAAAGTATAAATTAATTAAAATACATTTTCCAACTGATAAAATATGTAATATGCATAAATTGCAACTTCTACAGGCCCAAAATTTGTGCATGTTGCAACTTCCAGCCCACCAGTCAGGGTCATATTGGGGCAGCCCCTCAGTTTTACAACTTGTGGAAGTCGAACCCACACAGAGCTGATTACCTGAGATCCTGAAAGTTGTTAGAATGCATGCAGTTGTATGTTATTTTATTTTAGCAAGGGGATGACCATGTTGCCATAGGGAAATACATTCAGTCTTGCTGAAATCATTACCAATACCATGATACTCTCACATCACCCCTGTTAGAAAGACTCTCCAGTGGCTGCCTATTGAACATCACATTTAAGACGACCTTACTGGTGTACAAGTTCCTAGAAAGTGGTTATCCTAAATATTTTTAACATTTTCTTAAACCTTGACATAGTGGTTTTACACTTTACCTCATCAATGTCTAAGTCTTTTAACATTTTGGCCTCTGCTTTGCATATGATATGCATAAGTCACATTTTTCTTTATTTCCATGGAAAATTTCTGTTATATTTAAGTAAATCATTTTAAACACAAAGTTGAGCATACAATTGGAGTGAAGAATTTTACATATTCATTTAAAAATTAGGATGCATTGACACGAATATTTGCAATATTTAAAATTTTTTGTTAATAAAATTTGAATTGAATAAATCATTGCCTTGTCTGAAATATGATCATTTGTATGTATGTACCTATTTTATGCAAATTTTTGGTAGTGACTAAGTTGGTCAATGCTTGCTTATCCATTTGTTGAAATTAACTTCCTGATAAACGTCAAGTGATAATAGATATAAAGTATAAATTATCACACTTAGAAAAAAGTTGAAAAATACAGTAAATGTTAATATGGACTAAAATAACTATACGAATTATGATTTGAGTTTATTCTATAACATCCCTTCCCCAACTGGCTGTCATTAGTTTTAGCAGACTTCTCACCATGGCAGGTCTATCTCAGGTAGGGGCTGTACTAACTCAAGATATTTCCCATAAATTGTTGTGACTGGCAATTTTATAGAAGTTTAATTATAGCAGATTATCATCCCTATGGGACAAGTAGGACAGCCCACAAGTTTTTTATTATCCAAATGAATTCTGTTACTGTTTGGCACCAATCATAACAACTATCCATCTTGCTTTGAAATCTGATTTATTTCTATGGATTTGGGGTGTTTTATATATATCTGAGATAAAATTGAACTCAAAATCACAAGAAAGTTATTACTGTAAACAATTGGAAATTTGTTATTTTAATTTTATTGCATTTAGAACCATTAGCAGCACCAACAAATGGCTGTTTTTAATTACTGCAGTTTAGCAGTTATAACATTAAGGATAAGTATTAATTCTTACACATGAACATGTAAATATAAGGATTCATTCCAATATAAGCTAGGAACCATTTTAAAAGTGAATTTGATAATCTATATATATATCTGAACATCACAAAACACATCAACCTTTTATGAAGTGCAATTAATAATCTTATCAGACACACACATCACACCAACAAAACCCTTTCACAGTGGGCTACCAAAGAGCTTCCCATTTTACACATTTGTACTGTAAGGAAAATCCTTTTAAAGATTATACATTTTGAAGCCACACCTGTGACTTTTCTCTCAACATAACTGTAAGGAAAGCCCCAATACGATCATGAGGTTGATCTCGATCATGAGTTTAATCTGCAGACCTCAGAGGTGAGGGTTGAGTATGTTACCATTGCATCACTGTGGCCACTATATAGAGGTTGTAAAGGACAACCCATAGGTCTTTTAACTAGAAGACCTTAAATTCGCTGTGACAGTATATAGAATGTTAGGCATTATCTTGATTTTAGATAGGATATGGAAGTAAGTGTTCCTAAAATGTGACAGATTTTATAGATTTTTATGGAACTATTTCACCTTAAAAGACAGGTTCAGAGTGGTGAGATCAAAACTGGGCTTCCATTGTTTAATTTTGGAACTTTAAACAGATTACTGTAAAAGGGAAGTATTTGTATCTTGATTATTTTAGGGCCTTTAGGGTGAGTCAATAGGAGATGCAAAGGCACCTGTAATAGTTTGTGGGTAATCGTTTGTAGGACTCCTTTTAATGACTTTTCCAAATTGATTATCCATAATGTAGTGAGCCATGGCTGACACTAATTGACATACGTATAACCTTACATAAGGAAAGCATGTGCGGTGACCGTGACTTCCCAGAAATAGACCACATTTGTCAGTTGTGTATTTGAAGTCAAGCTGTCAAGAACTGTTGATGGATATTTGAAGGAATTAGTGTTTTGTTCCTGTGAAGGACATTTGAAGTTAGGACTAAATTCACCACAATACTTTTCCCCTTACCCCGTGTTTATTATTTATAAATGTTCTATTATATGAAAAAAATATTACCATTATGTTTTAGTATAATAGATTCAGCTAACATTAACTGCTATAAAAATTATGCAAGATTAGATCGGATCTTGAAATTGAGGGGAGCGGTTTAACCCCAGTTTAGTGGTTACCTCTTTCAAAAACAGAGAGGGAAAACAGGAAAACAAGATGCAAGTGCCTTGCTACAGCGAAGAGTGTGTAACAAGTATTACTGGATCTGTCACGAAAGAAGTCTTGCAGCATGTGACGAATAACGTGTCATGGAATGAAAAGGAAATAAAAAGATGCTACGAATACTTTCTACATGTCAGTTTAAATAAATCTTTAATTATCGCTCAAACTTGTTACAAATATGGTAGACGTGGTTACCTCGGCTCTACTTTACTTGCGTGTAGAGCCGTGGCACCACCCCACATAAAACTGGAGATTTGCATAAAATCCTTTTCTGTTGAATAAAACTTGAGGAAATGACCAGAAATTATATAATGTAGTTAAAAATAATTAATATGAGGCCAAGGACACAGTATATACAGCAAGTGTATAAAATACATGCTATTTTACACAACTTTTATAATAAAAGAAGATTTTTAAATTTTTAGAGAAATGGTCAAAAAATCATTGAAAATGAGGAAATGTCATTTATTTTTAGTTAACTATGTTTGCATGTTGACTGTTCGTTGAAGAAAATGCAACAAAATAGTTGTGAGAACAGTTGTGTGTTCTTTGTTGTATGGAATATGTGTTTTATGCAAATCTCCAGTTTTATGTGGGGTCGTGCCACGGCTCTACACGCAAGTAAAGTAGAGCCGAGGTAACCACGTCTACAAATATGGAATTACGTGCAAGTTGCCGACAAAACAACTCGCCGACAAGACTTGCCGACAATGGATGAGTGCATATGCTTCTATTTTATAAAGTATTGCAAATACCAGGGGAAATCCGTGACCTCACATCTCATGAATATTAATAGTGGTGGTGGACCAATTCACGCCCGGGAACCTATTCATGCCCACCCCTAAATTTATCCAAAATAATCACAGTTAAACAATATATTACAAATGTATATCATCAATTTGATGATTATCTATGATGTGGTAAACACCATGTCTATGAAAAATTATAAATCTCCAAGAAAATTGAGGGTGGGCGTGAATTGGTCCGTCACCACTTACTCGAGTGTACATGCCGCGAGTTCTGGAGTTTAAAGTATTTGATCTTCGTCTATGCGTCTATTTTATAAAATATTGCAAGGAAATGCCAGAGGAAATCCGTAACCTCATATTTTCTCATGAATATTAATGACTTTGGTGCTATGGCCGTGAGTTCTGTAGTTTAAAGTATTTGATCTTCATCTATGCTTCTATTTTATAAAGTATTGCAAGGAAATACCAGGAGAAATCTGTGACCTCATATCTTCTCATGAATATTAATGACTTGGGTGCTATGTCCGTGAGGAATTCCTCCATGAGTTCTATTGGTTTAAAATGTTAAAGTACGCATACCCTCTTATTCAAATGGATAAAATTGTCGGCAAGTTGCTGTCTGCGAGTTGTTTTGTCGGCGACTTGCTCATATACCCAAATGTGCATGACCATGATTACGAAACTCGACCGTTGAAACATTTCGATTCACTTTTTGAAGGACGCTATTGACTCTATTTTGAATCCTATTTTCATCCCAACTCCAGTGAAACAGACAAAAACAAGCTAGTCAAGAGAAGCATGACCGTCCTTGACGGTTCCGAAGACACTTGTTTTTGTTGTTGACTGTAGGAGGGAACCTATGCATGTCGGTATATGAGCACTTCACCGTCATGACAACTCCGAGACAGCATCTCGCCAACACTATTTAAGAACCGCTTATATGTCAAATTCGTTAGCTTTAATTCAAAACAAACATTCTGGCATGCATATACTAATCACCAGTGGAAAAGACATCCTTGAATCCTGACATGGGGAAAGACTGTCATGCATGCTCTCCAGACTGCAGCCTCAAAGTCTGGCTCCATTTTCTGAAACTGGGTTTCTCCCACTATCAATGTGTTAATTTTCTTGAATACCTTCTTATAGTCACGCTTCTTCTTCCCAGATATCAGCACAAAAAGGAGAGGGATTTGTTTGACCTTTCCATCCTTTTTAATGAAAGAATGGATGCAAAACAGTTGAGTGAATGGAGATTTCACAACATTGAATGTTGCATCAACATACTAGTGTTGGTATTGAATAGTAATATGCATATCGATATCAAACCATATTTTTGCCTTCTGTATCGATCAATATTGAAATATCGGGGCATGAGATGCTTGCCTTTGGGAGACCTTCCAAACTCTTTCACGAGGTTTAGTATTTCCCGAAACGTAAACAAATATGGTGTTTCCGCTTTAGCGTAAGTAAAAGTTGACAAAAATAACATGAAAACCAATGTATTCTTCAAATGTTGTCCTTTATTTGCATGAAAAAACCCATATTTGTACCTGTTAAGTAGTATATTTCGTTATTGATATGGCACTCTACATTATTGATATCGGCAAACTTAGCGTGAATCGATAAATATTTCAATATCGATAAACAATACCAGCACTACAACATGCCATGTCTTACAGGATGCTAGTAGTGTCAGATGGTGGTCAGTTGCAAAAATCAGAAGCCTCCTTCCATCAACTTTGACATCACCCCGGTAAAAATTCTGTGGGATGTATGCAGTGCCCATTTCAAAAGTGAGGTCTTTGGGCTCAGGAGGGTGCATATTTTTTCTGAGTCTGTTTGCACAAAGTGCCAAATTATCAACACTGGGGAGTGAAGGTAGGGGTTCAGGTCCCACTTGGGAAGTTAGTACTTCCTCTGCAATTGCAGCAGCTGATCGAAAATGATGTAATGCTGCCTTCCTCTTCACATCTGCACGAATCTTAGGAACCACGGCTGTCCCTCCCTGGGCCATGTGAATGTGTGGGTTAATTCCTGCTGTGAAGAACTCTGCTTCTTTAATCACAGTGGCCTTACAGTTGTTCACTTTTGCAGTTGTTCACTTTTTTCACAGTGCACTGCCAATACATGGTGGCCCCTCTCCTTCTGCTCACATTGTATGAGTAGCCTAAGCTATCTATCAGTTTGTCCTTCATTCTTTGAGAAGATTTTTCAACGAGTTCATATGTCACTTCTTCATCAGCATGAATAGATGCATCTGGTTCCACATCTGCAATAGAAGACTCTTCCACAGGCTCAGGTACCTCAAGGGAAACCAGAGAAGGATTTATTGTCCTGCCTAGGGTTGAGTTATCTTCAAATTGTGTGTCTCTGTCACTGCTGGCAGAATCACTGTCACTGCCAGTGCCAGATGAATCACTGTCACTGCCAGATGAATCATTGTCTGCCAGGTGAACCATTGTCACTGCCAGATGAATTGTCAACTACTGGATCTGGGACATCAACTGCATGGTCATCCATCTCAATGTCGGATTCCTGGATTGCTGGTTCTTGTGGGGCTCCCAACACCAGGTCCTCAATGCCTGAACCTCTAAAATTTTAAAGTTTTAAAGAGTTTTAAAAATTTTGAAATTTTAACAAGTTTTAAAAATTGTAAAGCTTAAAAAAGTTGTAAAAATTGTAATGTTTAAAAATGTTTTAAAACTTGTGGGGGTATTTGTACCCATTATCCCTGTTTGATATTGCAATCACTATAACATGCCAACTATAGTATGAATAAAGTTAGGAAGAATAAATAATCCCCCTACCTGCTCATCCCTTCTGATTGCAAATTGCTAACCATTGATGAATAAAGTTAGTCCAACCCCACTAATCTCCCTCACTTGTCACCCTCCTTTGTTATGCATTTGATTGCAAGTTGGCCCTAATCCCCCCCCCTGTCACCATACCTTGTGATGCATCTGATTGCAATTACACTTGCATGCAAAACCAGGCGTCTAATCCATGAAAGTGACAATAAACTAATTGGTTAGGGCAGGTATTCTATTGTACTACATTATTTATATATTTAAATTTGAATACATTTTAAAAATGAAATTAAAATAAAATGAAATAAGATTGTGAAACCAACATATTAGAGGTTGTTTAATAGTGTCAGCGAGATGCTGTCTGCGATTCGTTTTGGCTGGCGAAGTGCAGGTAATTCCACATCTCGCCTTTGATGTTCTCAGAGACATTTGGTCTCATCATCTGACAGAAAGCCAAGATGTCTAAATCTTGGATCCAGTAAGGTGTTCAGAAATTTCCTGAATGATGGATCCTGTTATCTGGCATGGAGGGCAGCTTTAACATTACTTGGAATTTGAAGTCTCCTTCCTTTTGGGTGGTGTGCTTGTAAGCAGCTGGAACATGGTAGGAGCAATTATGGAGTCTGTGGCATAGGATTGGCCACTGAGCCTTACAGTGATTTCCTTAAATACAGGAATATATGTGGTAAAGAATATTCACAATAGGAAATTTTGGAATATATGTGGTCAATGAAGGAATATACGCAGTCAATGTAGGTATATACGTGGTCAATGCAGGTACATTTTCTGGCAATATGTTATAAATAGAAAGGCTGGTTTAAGATCAAAAGCCAGTGCACTACTTGTTCACAGACCTGCCTCATTAATATTAATGAGCCAATATGATGTCATGGAATTTCTTTGAGGGGGCTTTCCCAACAATACTTAATGAATAGAATGGCTGGTTTAAGATCAATTGCCAGGGCACTACTTATTCACGACCTGCTTCATTATTATGAATGAGCAAATACGAGGTCATGGAATTTCCTGGGGTGGGGGTGGGGGCTTCCTAAGAATACTTTTAAACAGAATGGCTGTTCTAAAATTTTCTTCACTGCATGATACATTACATAACATTAGCATTGATTTATGTACTGAATTATAAACTTTGCACACTAATATACAATACCCATTATACCGGTACACTACAAAACATTAGCACTAAATTACATATACTTTTACACTAAATTAATTACCACATTATACATAACATAAGCACTGATTTATATACTGAATTATTACACAGATTATATATTAAAGAACGAACACAAATTTACAATTGTCTTTCCTCTGCACCCTTTATTTGCTCCTGTCTCATATATTATGGCCAACTTTGTAAGAAGTTCAAAGGTTGTTAGATTTCCTGCCCTATGTTTCCCAAAGTTTGCAGATCATCTCATTCACTCTTTTGTATTCCTTCCTCTGGCTTTGGGAATATTGATCATTCCTTGCCAAAGAAGCCTGAACTTCAAGAAATTTTACCTCCTCATCGAGCTAATGAATGAGCAGGTCGAACTGGATTTGACCATGTCCAGCCTTGTTATTTATTCTATGATGCCACCTTTCAACATCATTTTGCATGAATACACACCATGCTGAGGGAGGCCAGATCAAACTTTCAATCCAGGTAGTGCAGACATATTAGCCATGAGGCAAGGGCTGACAGTCTATCATCATCTGCAGTAGAGGACAGTTGAAAAAACATCCGCAATATGTGAGCCTCCGGAATGAAGGCTAACCCCATCAACTTAAGCACAAATGTCCTGTTCCAACTTCCAAGGTCATTATGGTAGGCCTGCAAAGCCCCACAGATTGCACATGCCTATACAGTGCCAGAGTGCAGTGGAACACACAGCCCTTAACCTTTTTTCTGGGAATGTGTCACATATTCCAGCCCACATCACTGCCTCAAAGTCAAGCACTACTTCCTGTGCCTCATTCTGTGGAAGTAGTAATCCCTTCAATGCAGCAAACACTTCACTATTATCGGCCTTCCTCTTCCCTGACATGAAAGCATAGAGGGCTGGCACTTGTTTCAAAAGTTCTCCACTCTTTACTCTTTAGGAAGCAGTGGACTGACAGCAGTTGCATAAATGGGGCTTTAATGACCTTAAAAGTGGCATCTATGTACCACCTCCTTGCCTTGTTTAGAACTTTCAATTGCTCTTCAGTGTCAAATAAAAGTGCCTCCTCCCATCTACCCTCACATCCTTCTTAAACAAACCTACTGGAACATAGTCACTCAGTGTGAAGTCTAGCTCTACTGGGTCCTTGGTAGGGCTGCAACGATTCTTCGGTTACTCGGAAACAAAACAATTCAGTTTAATACTCAAGGCAAGAAAAGTGAACCGGGTCTTCGAAAGCAACTAAACATAGACGTAAAGTCAACTACAAAATTAATTATGTCCACCCCCCTGGGAGGTGGATATATTATTTTTGCTTTTTCCGCCGTCCGTTGTCTGATGTCCGGCGTCACGCATGGTTTCCGCTCATTTAAAGGAAAAGTATTAGAGCTATTGTCACCAAATTTGGTATGCAGGCTTATTAAGTCAGTAGCTTGCTTGGGATTGCTTTTGGCTGTTGTACCTCTTTTGCTTACTGAGTAATACTTAAGTACAGCTATTTTCAGTACCCATTGGTTTCCGTGCATTTAAGCCAAAATAATTAAAGATATTTTACTACAATTTTGAATACAAGATTGTTATGTCCATAGCTCGCTTGGTATTGCATTTGGGACTGATAGCTTTGTCAGTACATGAGTAATAGCCATTTAGGTACTTCATTGTGTATTTTCAGTACTACTTTTGAGTAATTTGCTAATATCTCAGAAACCGTAAGAGATAGAGCGATTTCGACAGAATTTTTGACCCACAGGGTATCTAAGGAATGCAATCTATGCAATTTTCCAAAAATTTTCCCCTCCCCAAAAATGGCGGCCATTTTGAATTTTTGCCAAAAATGGCAAAACACTAATTTCCTTCTATCTCCTTAACTGTGTAAGATAGAGCGATTTCGTCGAAATTTTCAACCCACAGGGTATCTAAGGAGTGTAATATTTGCAATTTTCAAAAAATTTTCCCCTCCCCAAAAATGGCGGCCATTTTGAATTTTCGAATTTTTGCCAAAAATGGCAAAACACAAATTTGCTTCTATCTCCTTAACCGTGTGAGATAGAGCGATTTCGGCAAAATTTTCGACCCACAGGGTATCTAAGCAATGCAATCTTTGCAATGTTCAAAAAATTTTCCCCTCCCCACATATGGCAGCCATTTTGAATTTTAGAATTTTTGCCAAAAATGGCAAAACACAAATTTGCTTCTATCTCCTTAACCGTGCGAGATAGAGCGATGTCGTCGAAATTTTCGACCCACAGGGTATCTAAGGAATGCAATCTTTGCAATTTTCAAAAAAATTTTCCCCTCCCCAAAAATGGCGGCCATTTTGAATTTTAGAATTTTTGCCAAAAATGGCAAAACACAAATTTGCTTCTATCTCCTTAACCGTGCGAGATAGAGCGATTTCGTCGAAATTTTTGACCCACAGGGTATCTAAGGAATGCAATCTTTGCAATTTTCAAAAAAATTTTCCCCTCCCCAAAAATGGCGGCCATTTTGAATTTTCGCAGTTTTGCCAAAAATGGCAAAACACAAATTTCCTTCTATCTCCTTGACCATGCGAGATAGAGCGATTTCGTCAAAATTTTCGACCCACAGGTATTTGAGCATTGTATTCTTGGCAATTTTAAAAAAAATTTCCCCTCCCCTAAAATGGCGGCCATTTTGAATTTTCAAATTTTTGCCAAAAATGGCAAAACACAAATTTGCTTCTATCTCCTTAACCGTGCGAGATAGAGCGATTTC
The DNA here is from genome assembly GCA_964017235.1 of Sabellastarte sp. h YS-2021. Lineage (NCBI taxonomy): Eukaryota > Metazoa > Annelida > Polychaeta > Sabellida > Sabellidae > Sabellastarte > Sabellastarte sp. h YS-2021. The sequence continues at coordinate 14,964,927 of OZ024928.1, forward strand.
GGCAAAATTTTCGACCCACAGGGTATCTAAGGAATGTAATCTTTGCAATTTGCAAAAAATTTTCCCCTCCCCAAAAATGGCGGCCATTTTGAATTTTCGAATTTTTGCCAACAATGGCAAAACACAAATTTGCTTCTATCTCCTTAACCATGCGAGATAGAGCGATTTCGTCGAAATTTTTGACCCACAGGGTATCTAACGAATGTAATCTTTGCAATTTTCAAAAAATTTTCCCCTCCCCAAAAATGGCAGCCATTTTGAATTTTCGAATTTTTGCCCAAAATGGAAAAACACAGACTGGCCTTAACCGTGCAAAATAGAGTTTTTTGGTTGAAATTTTCGACCCATAGGGTATCTAAGAAATGTACTCTTGGCAAATGGCGGCCATTTTGAATTTTCAAATTTTTGCCAAAAATAGAAAAACAGGAATTTGCTTCTATCTTCTTAACCGTGCAAGATAGAGTGATTTCGTCAAAATTTTCAACCCAACCAATGCAAAAAGGCATGAAGCTGAAATAATTTACATCTACACTAACAAATATTTAAGCATCATTGATATATTTTACAAATGAAACAGGGTCTTGTAAGACTACTGTACAATTTGGGCAAAAGGTTCATGGGTGGACATTACACATGATAATGTGTGTTCTTCTATGCTATCCTGTTTCTATTCGCATCTACTATCAACAGGGCGGCCTATTTCTAGTTTTTTCTTAAAATATATGAATATATTTATATATTTTACTAACATAAGGGGTTTCCGTTTTAATTTTTTATATTTTAAGCATTTGCAAATGTTAATTGTTTGTGTAATAATGTTTTTATAAGACCACATTTTAATATAACGTATTTCAAAGACGCCTCAAACCTTGCAATATAAACATGCTTAAAGTTTCCTGTATTTTGCGTTATAAATGCGTCTTTTTTCCAAAATTCAATGAATTATCAAAATTATTTCCTGTTGTATACATTTTAATCATTTTATAAGGTGTAATATGTCTAAATATGTTTAGGTGATGTTTAGGCGATAAGCGATTAACCGAGTCCTAGCCGATTCTTCCAAAACGAGGAATTGAGGCACATTTTCGGACTCGCTTGTAGCCCTAGTCCTTGGGCCGCTTCTGTCCGTGGAGGTTGGTGGTCCTGATTAAATTGTCTGGCTTTGGGAGAAAATCTTCACCTCTGTGTTCGGTTAACACAGATCTGGATTATGGTTGACGCTGGCTTGAATAAGTCACCCGAGGCTGCCTTTTTAGCTTCTAGTGATATCTTTGTCTTCAGCCCATTTCCTCTTTCTGGTGGGTGATAGTGCTTCCTAGGACCTCTGGTAAAATGTGCACCATTTTGTTTGACTGTGGCATTACATCTCATCCTCTTTCCCCTGGAGGTGCACTCCCACCAAACTGCATAGGATGATTTGCTCCTGGATTTCCTCTGACCATAGGCATATCCATAACTATCCACCAGTTTTTATTATCCACCACGCGACGTATTTGCCCCAAATACGGGGAAATACAGACCGGGATGTATTTTTTTTGTATACACCGGCGCCCCGGTACTATGGATATTAGTGTGGTTAACTTCCGGTTTTTCAACAATATCTCGGAAAGTATGTAACTTAAAAATATGTATAATATATCATTAGAAAGGTGTTATTCTAGCGCTTCTGCTCATGTATGTTGCATAAATATCCATGCAGAAATGACTGAGATATTGCAAGGTAAAGATTGAAGTTTTATATTCAGTGTTGCTCATTCTTTTTGACAGTCTGTTTCACGTTTTCTCATTAAATATTCATATTATTTGACCCATAAATCGCACAAAATGGTGGATAATAAAAGTAAAACATCCCTCATCAGACATATACAGAAAAAATATATCACTCATGAAGATTAACAATATAATACTCGTGCTTCGCACTCGTATAATATTGTTATCTTCATTCGTGATATATTTTTTCTGTATATGTCATTCGGGACGTTTTCCTATTGTCCTTCACTCGTTTAGAACCTCCCTGTATGATCTCATAAGAGTCTGTGAAGGACCCCTTGTGCTATTCTGGGTGTGGAGTGACATCCTGGAGTGATGCCTCTTCAATTACATCAGGAATTGAATATGAAGTTTCACTCTCTTGAGGGGGGCCATGGTGGCAGAGTGATAACACTCTCGCCTCCCACCTCTGAGGTTGGGGTTCGGTTCCCGGCCCTACCTCAAGTGGGAAAGCTGATAGATGCTTGCCGTTGGTCGGCAGTTTACAGTAAAGAACCTTGACCAACTGTATGTACTGGTTTCCTCTGCCCTTCCAACTACCCATCGTGATATGATCTGTACAGTGTTGAAAGCGACGTAAAACCCCAAATAGATAAATTCACTCTTGAGGGACAACATCTGCATCCGCTCTGTGGACAGTGTAGGTTGCATTCAGTTGAGAAGGACCATTCTCAGCCTCATCCATCTGTCTTTCTTCAGGCATCTCTCCTCCAGTCATCTATGTTGCCTGTTGAGTCCCCTCCCATTGACAGCCGAAGACTGAAGTCCCTGTCTCTGATATAACAGTCTGTCCAGCACCTGACAGCCGTGTACTTTCAGCTGGAGGAGCTTCTAATGTCAAGGAATCACATCTGGAGCACTTCCATTCCAAAGAATGATCAAATACTTAACAAGTTTCTATTCTATCACCCCATATAAATTGAAGCTTATCTGTTCTATAGTTTTGAGAAAGGTTTTAGGAATTGGTATGTTCTGAGCTTTGTGGTAGAGCTTTTGGTATATGTACATGTTTAAAAGGGTAGTGCGTCCTTCCATTGTGTGTCTGGCCTTTATCCCATGTTTTTACTTTTTCTTTTGGAAAGCCAATCAATCAATCAATCAGTTGTTCAAGTGCTTAATCTCCGTATCTACGTATTCTAAGGCACACCATCCAGTTCGTAAGGCATAAATCATCAAGACATTAGACATGTTCCAAGTCGTACCCAGGGAGGCGATCCGGTGTTCGGTAGTTAGAAGCTATGGTGGAAATGATTTGTGATTCTGGAAATGATAGGTAGGTTTTTAGTTGACTTTTGAAACACGAGAGATTTGGAGCACTGCGGATATCATGTGGAAGATCATTCCATAACTTAGGGGCATCATATGAGAAACTGTTTTTGAAATGGACCTTTGATTTATGGATGGAAGCACAATAATGAGGAACCTGGAGGAACAAATTTTTGGGGTTGGAACGTCTTGTATTCATAGCAGATTTGTACAAGGAACAGATATGGTGCAAAATACTTAGGCTGGCCTGTGGTGAGGTACTTATAAACCAAAACTAGGGTTTTGAAGATAATACGTTGTCTGATGGGTAGCCAATGAAGTGTCCTCAGGGTAGATGTGATGTGAGTGTACTTTGAAGCACCAGTGACAAACTGTGCAACAGCATTTTGAACATATTGGAGCCTTGTAGCATTACATGATGACAAACTGCGAAATAGAGAATTGCAATAATCCAAACGACTACTGACCAAAGCATTTGCAATCACCACTGATTTATCAACGGAAAGAAAACTGATACGATGAAGGTCCATGAGGCTAATAAAACAAGATTTGATGACAGAATTTACGTGATTGGTGAAACAAAACTTTGCATCAAACAGAACACCCAAATTGCGTACAACATCTGTGGGAGAGAGACAATTAACCAGGATATTGACAGGGAATGAGTCACTGAGCCATTTGTATCTGTCTTTGGCACCAAAGACTATGAATTCTGTTTTATCAGGATTTAGCTTGAGTTTGTTTTCAGACATCCAGACCTGAATATCATTCAAAAAGGATTTAAGACGGTCAAAAGACTTGAGACTATCATCAGGGGATAAGTGAATGAACAGCTGAGTATCATCAGCATAGAAGTGGTATTTGACTCCAGTATATTTTTCTGATGACTTGACCAAGAGGTGTTGTACAGAACCTTGGGGGACTCCAAACTTCAATTTGAACAAATTCGAAAGACTGGAACCAATCTTGAATGACTGAAAATGATCCTGGAGGTAGGATCTAAACCATTTTAGTGCCGATCCAGCAAAGCCAAACCTAGCTGACAAACAGGATAGGAGTGTGTTATGATCGATAGTATCGAAAGCCGCGGACAGATCGAGTAGCACAAGTGCTGTAGGCATGCCCTTGGACAGAGCTAAGTGAATCTCATTTTTGATGTACAACAAGGCAGTTTCTGTTGAGTGCCCCACCTTATAGGCTGACTGGAAAGTGTTACCAAGATCATGAGAATCCATGTGAGATCTAATTTGGGCAGCCACTATTCGCTCAACCAATTTTGACAAGAATCTAAGACCAGACACCGGTCGATAGCTCTTCAAGTCCTCTTTTGAAAGGGTGGACTTTTTGAGGAGAGGTGCGACAATAGCTTGTTTAAAAGGATTTGGTAAAATGCCATTTTTGAGGGACAAGTTAACCAGTTTTGTCAATGAAGGGAGAAGGATGTCTATACATTGTTTCACAATATGTGTGGGACATGGATCTTGATAAACTTGAGGACTTCGCTATCAGTGACAACTTGAAAGGAACTGAACATTGGCGGTTCCTTGTCAGGGTGAAGAAACTTAGATCAGATGTGTTTGAAGGTGTCTTGGATCTTTTTAATTTTATCAATGAAAAACGAACCAAATCTGTTTGCTAATGATTTTTCATCAACAAAGGATGGGAGGACAGTGGAATTTGACCGACTCAATATTCTATTCAGTGCCTGCCATAGCTTCTTACCATCACCGCAATTATCACTAACTAGAGACCAAAAACATCAAAATTTCCAGTTTTAACTTCACAAAAAGTTGGGCCTATATTCCTAATGGACCGACAGTTAGCGAATCCAAACTTCATTGGCCCAGGATTGAGAGCGACATCGCCCGACAACAGAACCAGAGCGAGCTGCCTGAAGGACGCCTTTTCACAAAATGTAACTCTATGTGACTTGACATAAATGAACAGAATGGATTTGGCAGTAGGTTCATTATATTTACATACATGCAGGCCAACATCACACCTGCTCTGAATTCTGTTGTGAGTCTTATGGCAATGCACAAAGAGACCAAAAATACAGAGGAGGAGCCTAACAATCCACATCATAAGGAAATTAGGGACCACAGAATAAAACGGAACATGCATAAATTCATAAAAAGTAAAGCCAAACCACAGTTATAAAATATAAGTACAGTACAGTTGTTCAATCTTTGAAATATTTAAAGTACAGACCACAGCCAAAAATCACAGAGGAACACGCAGAAAATTCATAAAAAGTAAAGCCAAACCACAGTTATAAAATATTTAAAGTACAGGCCAAGATATGCTGTAAAATTTTTGCTTTGCATGTTTTTCAAAGAGAAAATCTGGCCTAATTTCTTCTTTTTCCCATCCTAGTATTTCTTTTATGTTTATATTGGACCACCACACCACCTTTCACACTGATCACAAGCAACTGCTTGCCGCCTTGGCCTTACAGGCCTGTCACACTCTATGTGTTGGGCGCGAACTACCGATTTGCGCGATCTCGAGATTTCACTTGCGTGATCTCGTCATCAAAAGATCGCGAGCCCATCTTGAGATTGCTCAAGCAAACCGTGAATTTATCATATATTTACTGTGAATCTTCCACATATTAACCGCGAATCTTCCAGTATTGACCGCATTATCTTCCTGACCGCGTATATTCCATACACCATTTCCTTAAAGGGACCTAAAATCACAGCAAGCTCCTCCAGGAACAATATCTTTTGTGATTCAAGGCTCAAATCCTTTAGTTTTTGTCGTCCTTCCATCAGAACTGCACAAATAGTAACCTGCTGCTTCAAAATCCTGACAAACATGTCAAACGTTGAGTTTCATCTGGTTTCAACATCAATCAAGAGTTGGTTTTCAGGCATCTTGAGTAGTTTCTGTTTTTCATTCATGTTATGCGAACTGATGGAAAAATGGAAATGGCTAACAAGTCTCATGACACCTCCAACTAAAGCAGAAAACTGATGTTAAGAGCCTTTTTTCACAGCCAGATTCAATGTATAGGCAACTGAACCAACTTGTCAAGTAAGCCCCAGGAATTTAAATTTTGCGGGCATTGTTGGTTGTGCAAATGATATTTTTGTCAGCTACTACAAATAGACCCCACTCAGAAAAGGCTCCTGTCAAAGCTTCAGCTAAATGATTGGCTTTAAGGGTAAGGCTCAAATCTGTGCAAAAAGGGTGAATAAAAATGAATTCTGCTGGGAAAAAAAAAAAAAAAAAAAGATATATGACCCAGCATAATAATACCAATAGTAAAAAAAAAAAAAAAAAAAAAAAAAGATTGGCTTTATGGTAGTCTGGCAGGTGGCGAGTTTGAAGAACACATAAATCCATTTGCCATAAAACTTTGTGTTGCCTCCGTCAGTTGTGTTATTCCAAGTGACTGATACTTTGACAAACTCTGTCAAAAGATGGCCTTTTGTTTCAGCATAGAGCTGGGGCAAGATGACGGATGTGAAGGTCTTCCTGCAAGGCTTTTGATAACCTGGGTTAAGAGCATGCACAAAGTTGACAAAAGGTGGTCTATCCAAGGTTGACAGTGGTATTACTATCAGATCTTTAATTGATAATATGTGATTTTTTTTGTGAATTTTGCCATCTTTGCTTAGAGGTGTGACATCATATTTTGAAAATGTGGACATAATGGTCGTTTGTTTCTTTGTGGCTTTGTTTTAGGTGGGTTCAGGATCGCATATAGAAGCATTTTTCCTTGACCTAAACAAAGAAACATAAGACAGGTGTTCACTGGTAGGCAGGCGTTTGCTATTACAATGCAAAGTTGCTTCCTACCAGTAAATGCCCTCCTACCAGAGAATACTAGTATATACCAACATTGGTGTTGGACCAAGTCACTCCCATTTACCTATTCAGTTACACTAAATAAGTAATATGTATGATCAGTTTTATAATTATTTTTATTTCAATATACATGTAGAATGGTGTGTAAATAGTACACAGGAAAGGATTACCAGAAAATATTCTTTATTTGAACTGCTATTGTTATAAGGCATCAGTTTAAAACAAAACAAAATAAACAACATATAACACATGAAAAATGTGAAATACCGAAGAAATATGAAGTCTTCTTGATCTAGTAAGACACATAATTTTTTCAAATGACTGTTAATGTTATTAGTTTGACAAATGTTCTGACAATTGTAGAACCATTACAAATGCACATTCCAGTTTAACTTTGTTAGTTTTTATTCAAACATTAAAGTTTAATACAAAAATTAACGTATGTAACAGGAAATTATTAAACACCCATAACATTTAAATAAACACAAAGTTAGTGTTTATGTTTACACAGTAGTGTCTGGCAACATGCGAGCACCTTTGAAAACAAAGAAGGGGGAATAGCCATGTCATTGGCTTTACCAGAAGTAGTTACAGTTAGTGTTAATCTGAGGAATATTAAAATCTGGCTTGCTCTCAAATCTACCAATGAAACTAAGAGGCTTGTGTTCAGCATTTGTAACTTTTTTATCGACATTGTAAATGTAATCTGGTTCATCTACCAGACAATACTTAACTAGGATATTTTCAAGTTCACAAGAATATTTGTTAATGATTACAGGTGTAGTGTTCTTGGCCCTAACCATTTCAAAACTGTTTGGCTTAACTATTTTCAACTCCGTTCATATCTTTAGAAAGTTGTAAAACCACTTCTCTCATATTGGCTTTCCTGGTTCTCTTCTGTCCATGCTGATTAAATACTGAGAAGCCAGGCATCATGACATCAGATCTTGGGTATCCACAGCCTATGGCTGACATGTATTTAACATGTTCACTGAACGTAGCCTCTTCAATTTTGCGTACTGTTGGCCTAGGTCCAGGTTTAGTGCAATTTGTAGACACCCTTCCGTAGACTGCGTCACTCACTCTTGCACTGGGTGCCCCGAACAATCTAGCAGCACCTCTGATACCTTGGCCATCTTCCAGCACTACTACCAGAGCCTGACAAAGGCTATCAGGGTTGTATCATATAAACCACTTGACAACTTTCTCAGAGTTCATCTATAAATATAAGGAAAAAAATGCGAATTTAGTACCAAAAAAGCAGGAAGAAGCAACCTGGCATTTTGGGGCTACCATACATAAAAATTCCCGCCTTTACCCTCTACTGTTTACAAACAAAACAGCAATGCATACATAAGCTGCAGAAGTTTTGGTGCTAGGACCTATAGCAAAAAAACAAAGCAATTGTAATAAATTGATAAAAAATACCTGCTTAGGCCTCATTTTTCAGATAAAATTTCTCAAATACAAATGAAGTCGAGTGCTGAAGGTGTTAAAATGATGTTAAAAAATGGCTATCAGCAAAAAAGTTAATCCACCCAAAAAACAGAATTAATTATTTTTGGTTCAAAGAAGCCGAGTGAAAAACTGAAGAGTTGCTTACTAGTCACTATGCTGGGTAATCCACTGTATACTGCCAAAGTGGTAAAAATTTGGGAGTGTGGTTTGACTGATTGGGCATGTTCAGAGTGTCTGTAAGGCCAGTTTTGTTCAACTCAGAGATATCAGAAAGGCCAGACAGTATCATACATGGGAAGCAACTGTGATGGCTGCAAATGCTCTCATGAGCAGTTGGCTTGACTATTGTAATTCCTTGTGAAGGAGTCCTCAGATTTTAGTGTTAGGAAGCTCCAAAGTATCAAAACGCTAGCTAGGATTGTCACTGACACAACCGGATATTCACACATTACTCCTACACTTAAGAGTTTGCACTGGTTGGCAGTCTAACAATGTTCAGTGTTCAAAACAGTTACAATAGTCAATGTTTCTATGTGGCTATCGAACATATTTTAGTCAAGGGATGGTGAATTTCTTGAGGTACCACAGTTTGTCAGATTTATGCACAAGTTTACAAAGTAATTTGGTTGTAGTCTTGCCTTTGATGCTCTGAAGGTATGGAATGAGTTGTCCGATTGACACCTGCTCTGCCATGTCTCTTCTATCAATCAGAAAGAAATGGAAAGCTTGTCTTTCAGCAAAAGCCTACCCACCTAAGGTTCATTGTATTCTTCTGATATTTTTGTGTCATGCAGAATCCCTGTTTTTCTGTGAACTTTATGAATTTTCATCTCTTGGTTTATGTGGGTTAGAGGCTGGCTGGATGGAGTTTGATGGAGATTAAGTGCTATAAAGGTCAAAGTAGAATCAGAATTACTTCATTACTGGGGAAACTTTGGCTTCCCTTGTGTCTACTTTATATGGTATTTTTTGTCCTTGACCGGTGTAGCATTGAATAAGATCCCTGTTACAAAAGTTCTTTGAAATTGGAGCTTAATCGCAGAAAGTAAATACACCTGTTAGGCATGGTTACTTCAGTAGCAATTTAAATGTGAGCTGTGGTCCTAATTGACATTACATACATTCTGTTTTCAATCTTTCATTTACACGGTTGAATTGTACATTGATATTCATGAGTTGAATTTAGAAATCTGCATAGTTTTAGTTCACTTAAAATTTTCCTCCCCAAGTTTTTGGTTTGCATACAACTTTTCTTATATTCTCAAATATTTCACGTTACTTTTGAAATTTTTTCATCAAGTACCATATTTACTTTTTTGGTACTTCTATCAGGCTTGTACAATAACATGGGTACTGAACTTGAGGCTGTGTTTTACACTTTTAGCTCACAATATTTTGAGTCTGTTTCATTCTTAAAATTATTCGTAAAACATTAAATTAGATACATTGATTGGTGATGCATAATGTCATTGCATACATAGCTCTATAAAAGACTATATTTCTCCACCTTAAAAATCTAGTTGATTTTTTTGTATATTTATTGCAGATGTACAGAAATGTGATCAATGAGCATGTTGTGTATACCACAGGAATGCAACAAAACGGTCCTGGAAAAGGTAAGGCTAATACAGCCGCCATCCTGAATGATAATGTCAACTTAAACATAGCCGTTAGTTTCTCTGATAGACTGATACCTAGGCAAACAACACTTTATGGCCAAGATCAACTCATTTTCAAAAATATTAATTATAAAATAGAGTGAACCTTACTGAGTCAAGGGGTCACAAAATACCGTCAATTAATCCGGAATTCCAGTAAACAGTTAATTTCACAGAAGATGGAAAAACTTATTATTTAGGCAAGTATTTTTTTTCAATGTACATCTTTCAATGACATCAAATGTTTAACGTACCTCGGAAATTAAAGAAAGTAAGTTTACAGAGATATTAGTTTTTCTTTGATGGAAATAAGTTTAATAAATAAACTTTAAATTTAGTAAAATCACATAAAAAGTCATGAAACTTTTTTCTTTAAAAAACCTTTGAACTCTGTTGAAAGGCAGTTATACTTAAGAGTACTAGGGTTTTTTACTATTTTCTTTCCCCAGTATTCTGTGTAGGACCAAGCCTGTGTGAAAAATCGACTGGAAAGTACTTGTGGGACAACATGTTTGGTCAATTAATCTTCTGTTACAGTGTACCATCACAATCGGTCACTGATCACTTTTAACAATCGATCATTCTCCATGTATCTGAATACCTCATGTTCTCATATTTAGGGCAGTTTTATTCAATAGATACATTTGTCACAACTTTTTTAATGCCTATGGTTAGGCCTGTTTATACTCTGTAGTGCTACAAGTTCAATGTTAAAATGCAGGTCAAAATTGTCTTGAAATGAGGAACAAACTTAGAATTAGACTTTTCATTAAGATTTAGTATGGCATCATGAACAGCAGGAAGCATAGGTCAAAGTTTTTTGAAAACATTGTGTAAAATAAAATTAAGATATAGTTATAATTGACAACACTTTGAGTAGTTTGACTTGCTTACTTGACAACACTTTGAATAGTTTCACTTGCTTACTTTACAACTGTAATCAGTGCACATGTAACATGAAATCGCTTGTTTGTATATCGGAGAAAATCAGGCTCTGCCGGCTCCGCGTTTTTTTCCCCTCATAACTCTGTGACCGTTGGGCGGATTATTTTCAAATTTGGCAGGTGTATGCAGTAGGCCTGGGGAATTTTTTTGAATATGCTGCAGTGACATTTCGACCAATCAGAGAGGTCACATGACCAAAAATGTCTTTTTTCTATGGGTAAGCTTGTCTGGATGATAACTTGAAAGGAATTTTATCAATTCACCTGAAACTTGGCAAATACATTCATTCTATTAAAATCTAGAAATCATTAGATTTTGGCATTGATTGGTTAAGAAATGGCAGAGTAATTAATGATTAATTAATCATTACGAATTTTCCAAATAAGGAAAACACAAGAATACTTATATCTCGAAAACTGTGCAACACAGAGCGATTTCAACGAAATTTTTGATCCACAGGGTATCTCTGCAGAGTAGCCATCCCAATTTTCAAAAACATTTTGTCTCGCCAAAAATGGCGGCCATTTTGAATTTTCGAATTTTTCGCAAAAATTGCAAAACACAAAAATGCTTATATCTCGAAAATCGTGCTAGATAGAGCGATTTCGATGAAAATTTTGGCCCACAGGGTATCTCTACAGGGTAGCAATTCCAATTTTGACAAAATGGCGGCCATTTTGAATTTTCTAATTTTTCGCAAAAAATGCAAAACACAAAAATGCTTGTATCTCGAAAACCGTGCTAGATAGAGCAGACTACGCAGACTTTGGTTGCCACAACAGTATAAGGCTAGAAGCAGAGCATTTTCTTAATACTTTAGCACTCACCTTTATATCCTTTTCGGGACGCTTTGTCTTTGCTCTGCAAAAACATTATCTTTTTTTTGCAAGCGATCCTCTAGTTAGTATTATTTCCAAAGAATAAGTTTTTTTGTTGTTTTTAATGAAAAAGAATACTCTTTTCTTAATTCTATACTTTACATTCCATATAAATTTGGTGAATATATTGTACTAAATTGCAGAACAGTGTTCACATGTAGATCTATTACATTTCATGCATCCTGTTCTTAGATATTTAGAGATTTAAAGTGATTTTGTAGGTCCAGGTCAAATTTACTTACCACTGCATGAGTTGTTACCCTTCAACAGTACTTACAAAAGGAATTTCAATATATTATGACATTTTTTGTATTTACCTGTAAGGCTGTAAATACACCATTGGTCTCTGGACCTGTGGCAAGGTTTCAGACTTCAGAGCAGAAGGTCTGGGATTTGATCCTTGGCTGGGCCATGGAAATTGTACTCTTGGACAAGTACTTTACTTGTGTGTGTCCCTCTTCACCTAGGCACACAAATATGTTTATTTAATATACTTTAATATAATTGTAACTTTCCGATTGTTATCCAATTGCAAATAAATATGTTTAAATAAACAGTTTTTGAGATAAACCTGCACCAGGCAGGCATCCTGTTCAGGGGAGTGGAGATACTTTGAATATAAGACTTTACTTCATGCCAGGGACACCTGAATTAAGCACAAGTCATGTAGGTCACTAGGCCTAAGAATGACTTTACTCTTTTTACATCATCAAGTACAAAATGCTCACAGTCTTGTGTATTTAAGGTACAGAGTACCACAAGAAGTACTGGGAGCACAGGAAACGTCTTTTAAACAAATATCTGGTCCCTCAGTGGGATACCAGTCTACTCAACACAACCAGGCGGAGGAAGAATTACCCTCGGCGGTGCTGCAAAAGTCTCGCAACCAGGTTCCAACTCAGGACCTCACACCTAGTAAGTATTACAGACTAGTGTTGGGGATTTTCTGATGGATTACTCAGCCATTTTTCCAGTTAATGATCGATTTTTTTTTTGTTTTATTTATTTTTTGGTTAATATAGCATAATTCAATCTCCAGGAGTATATATGTTGATTCGGTATATATTTTGTAAATCTGGTTGTTCCTGTACATTTAGCATTCATTACTGCCTTCCTGGAAGGCATGTCCTGTCACTTAATCAGTATGTGTAAATAAAGGATTAACTGATCAGAAATCTGTTATAGTTTGAATTTAAAAAAAAGAAAAAATGGCTGTTATGTTGATGTAAATATAAAAGTTGGGCTTTTTCATAAGGTTTAATAATTGATTAGAATATTGCTTACGATAGACGTCTGTAGGTATTCAAAAAATGACTGCTTGGGTGTTTGTTGAATGATTCAAAGATGATAGTGAGATGATTCAACTTGAATTGTCTCACTATGACAGACTGTCTCAGTAATAAGGAGTCAATTTGGCAAACACGGCAGGACTATGTACGAGTGGATTATGGGTAGCCAGGGTGGGGTGGCGCATATTTTCTATTTCAGTACCGTGCCAATGCAGAACTGTTCTGATTCTTTAATACCAAAAGAAGTTGCATTCTGATATATCCCCGATTGAATAGGCCTATTTATAGGAAATGATATTAATATGTACTTTTATCTAATTGTGCTATCTCCATACTTCAATAAATTTTACAGCATCATAACTAGAGCTGAAACGATTATTCGTACTAATCGATCAGTAGGTTATCAAAGCTCTAGTCGAAGCCAATATTATGAAATCGGTTAATTCTTTTCCTGTGTATATCACCACATAGCAGATTTTACGCGATTGTTGGAACTATGAGTATCTCGAGTTAAGACCTTAAAACGTATCAAATTAAAGCAGTTTATATGCATTTTATTTTTAAAATATCAATGCATTTTATTTTTAAAATATCACAATATTACATTATTGGCCAATTTACCCAATAATCTGGTGAATTCTTTGCTTTTCAGCATCTCGTGATCCGCCATTTTGTTTGTTTACATCCGGAACAGACACGTTTTCAGTATTTCTCATACATGCTAAACGTCAGAAACAATTAATCGGTTAGTCGACGGTTAATGCAAGCGACTACCCGGCTAGAAAATTTTACCAATCGTTTCAGTATTATTCATAACTTTTAGTTGACTAACTAATGCGGTCATCATGCAATTGAATTGTCTTGTTTTGATACTGTAAATACATTTTCTCTTATGTTTTCTCCTGCACCTTTACATAACCTACACTTTTTGTTCTGAAAGTCTCCTGATCTTTGTACTGTTTCACCTGTTCTTAACTCATAGTGTTCAGTGCTATTTCCCCAGGCTGTGGGGTACAGGCGTCTCTGCTACTTTATAGTTTAATCCAACAACACACCTGCATCATCATCATCATGACAGTTCCCAAAAGATTTACATAAAAATCATGTACTGTGACACTTTTCAAAAGATTTTTTTACAAAAAAATCAACATAAAATGGGTCACATTTTATTAATTTTGAAGGATAAATGGCATACTTTATTGATTTTAACCTTGACAAAGGACTCCTTGAAGAGAAGAGTTTTGGTGATAAAGTAAAAAGTTACTGCTGGTGGCAAACCTTAATTTCAGTAACCATTACACAGATTTGTATGGATAATATCTATTTATAGAATCTCCTACTTGTTAATAGATACAGGCTGAATATAAGCCAAAAAGTCGAGCACCTCATGTGGAGCCGGTGTTGAAACCCCTCACTGAAGAAATGGAGGCCACACTGCCACAAGCAGCGAGCAGACTGTCTACTACACTTAAGGTACTGGAACAAGGATTGAAAGACATTTCATATGTCATACTCTCTATTGGCTCTATATCTTGATTGATGTTATTAGATAAATTATTGCTGTCAAATTAATTATTGACCAAAACATGTATTTTAATGAGCATCTAGTATTTGAAGTGATGATGAATTTAAAACCAGATTACAATAGAAATAAATTAAATGCCCTTTAAGTATGATCGCAGGCTGTCATTGTTGGTGGGTTTGACTGTCACAAGTGAAAATAATGACCACCTGTCACAGTATGACCCTGACTGTTAACAGGATGTGAAACCCTTACTTTGATGATGTCTGTTGAAGTATGAATGGATTATTTCAGGGCAAAATTTAAAAATAAAACAATCAGGACGGGATGAATACTTCATTATCAGTTAATGTCTAAGAGGATGGCCGTACTATCACTACTACTACTACTACTATCAATATTGTTTCCAGTAATTCAAAGGATCAAAGACCTTCTATGATTAAAATATGAAGCAGTTATGAACTGGAAAATTATTTTGAAGATGCTGACTTATTAGAAACCAGATTTAAATGAAAACTTTTGAAATCAATGTTGAAATCCAGGAACCTGTCAATAAATATTAAAATATTATTGTATCCACTGGAGGCATCTGGTGGATGCTTTGGTTAACGTTTTCTACGCGGCCGCCACCACGTGTAGAGAGATTTTTGGCATTAATGCTCTAAGAGAAAAATTACACCCAACTGGTTTCACCAAATTTGCACGATATCTTCATTGGGAGGTAAGCTTGTCTGGGACTGAAATTTGAAAATTTTAATTACTTAAGTGTAGCTTTTATAAGCTACAAGCTTACCATGGTGGCAGGCCCCGGCCAACGAAACTAAATGTCTAGTACTGGCCGGTGCCTCACAGGAAGGTGAGCCCCGTAGTGAAATACCACTTGATCTTCCTTCTTTCTCGTTGGTCGTGATATGTACAGACGTGTTTTATTGCCAGGAAAGAAGTTTATATTTTTATATGGATATACTTGTCATTGATTTTAAAACTACATCACTTTCATTCTGAAAAAAAAGATGGTCGTTGTAGGCATTTCTTTGATAATTATCTACCTTTTTCTGCTGGCTGGTTCTCATAGGTAGAAGGTTGAATCTCTTCAAAGGTGATATGTATAACAGGTACATGTCCTCTACAACCTTGCAGATATTTGACCTTGAAGTTCTGAGTGAAGGTCATCC
The DNA here is from genome assembly GCA_964017235.1 of Sabellastarte sp. h YS-2021. Lineage (NCBI taxonomy): Eukaryota > Metazoa > Annelida > Polychaeta > Sabellida > Sabellidae > Sabellastarte > Sabellastarte sp. h YS-2021. The sequence goes on from OZ024928.1 coordinate 14,980,704, forward strand.
ATGGAGTGATAAAGTACCCCCACATAGCGGACTTTAAAAGTGCCTATATCTCTCTTATTATTGGTTCCAGAGGTTTGCAATGTGAAACCAACTTATAGGAAATCATGGGCTGGAAATCTTTTGATGTAGTCAGATTTGACCTCGGACCCCTCCTTCAAGGTCAAACGAGGATAGTCAAATGTAAAAGTGCTTATAACTTGCTTATTATTGGTCCTAGAGGTTTTGCAATGTGAAACCAACTTGTAGGATATCATGGGCTGGGAATCTTTGATGTGGTCACATTTGGCCTTGAACCCCTCCTTCAAGGTCAAATGAGAACAGCCAAACTTAAAGTGCTTATAAATTGCTTATTATTGGTCTTCGAGGTTTGCAATGTGAAACCAGCCTATAGAAAATCATGGCTTGGAATCTTCTGATGTGGTCAGATTTGACCTTGAGCCCCTCCTTCAAGGTCAAATGAGGACAGCCAAACTTAAAAGTGCTATATCTCGCTTATTATTGGTCCTAGAGGTTTGCAATGTGAAACCAAACTATAGGAAATCATGGGCTTTGAATCTTCTGATGTGTTCAGATTTGACCTTGGACCCCTCCTTCAAGGTCAAACGAGGATAGCAAAATTGAAAGGGCTTATAACTCACTTGTTATTGATCTTAGAATCTTGCAATGTGAAACCAACCTACAGGAAATCATGGGCTAGGAATTTTCTGATGTGGTCAGATTTGACCTTGGGCCCCTCCTTCAAGGTTAAATGAATGTTCACTGTCTTTGGTGAGATGTCTTTCCAGCTCATACAAATTTGCATCGGTTCTCCAATGTGTAGGTCTAGTTATAGTGATGATATATTTATTTATTGCTCGTATATATTGATATACACAGTTTACAAAGACACAAACTGACAGAAAGAAAAAGAAAAAAAAAACTTTTTAGAAAAATATGTACATTTTAACACAGCAAGTAAGCAGACACCTGCTATGAAACACAGAAGTAGTCTAACATAGTATTAATATCTTGTTTTGTGAGCATAGTAGTTTTTTTCTAAATTTTCAATGTCATCCCTCATAGCTAATAGTGATTTTATATTTTCCATGTTCATGATGTCATTATCACATCATTCAGGGAGATTGGTTATTTTCTTATAAATGAAGTCTTTATTACAAAGTTCATTCTAGGAAATCCCATACTTTGACATAAGGAAACTTATACTTTTAGATACTTCAGACTGACTTCCATTCATAATCAATTTACCACAAAGGCTGACTACATCATTCTCACTTCTGACTATACCCCTCACATTTTACATTTTAACACCGCAAGTAAGCAGACACCTGCTATGAAACACAGAAGTACTCTAACATAGTATTTATATCTTGTTTTGTGAACATAGTAGTTTTTTTCTAAATTTTCAATGTCATCCCTCATAGCTAATAGTGATTTTATATTTTCCATGTTCATGATGTCATTATCACATCATTCAGGGAGATTGGTTAATTTCTTATAAATGAAGTCTTTATTACAAAGTTCATTCTAGGAAATCCCATACTTTGACATAAGGAAAATTATACTTTTAGATACTTCAGACTGACTTCCATTCATAATCAATTTACCACAAAGGCTGACTACATCATTCTCACTTCTGACTATACCCCTCACAAATTTTATGTTTCTTTTATGAACCTAATTCTCAATAGGTATATCATTACGTATGACTGGTAGGTACTGCGAATGAGTTCTATAGTGAATTCCAATCAGTTTACATATACCTTTTCTCCAGGTTACATAAAGTCAATATCTTTATTGGTTAAATCTAATAACATACCACCATACAATGCCATACAGTAGAGCTTCACCAACTTATATTTCACAAAATAATTGCAGCAAGAGAAGTTACTCAAAAGAAAGTTAATTTTCAATACAATATCACTGCAAATTTTTTCAATGTTTTTTTTATTCTAGAGTTGGCTCCAATTACATGGCCAAGGTGATCCGCAAAATCTGTTTGAGATATTGAGTAACCATCAAAATTTATGTTAACACGGTGGTTGGAAATTTTACCAAACACACAGAGTTTGCTTTTATCTGGGTTTACCCTGACACAATATTCTTGTCCAAAGTCTTTAATGATATTTAGCATACATTTTAAGCTGGACACAGTTGGGGCCATTAAGGAAATATCAGCATAAGTGACTGCAGCAACAGAAACATTACCAATATGACAACCTAGTCCAGAACACTCCAACCTCAGTAATAATTTATCAAGGTAAACACAAAACAATATAGGTGACAGAACACCCCCTTGTTCTACACCATTGCTAACATGGAAACTGAAGGAGTCATAATTGCCCCATCTGACATTCAGTTTTTAAGATGTGTATAAATTGATTAAAAATCTAGCAGTTAATGGGCACAAACCCTTCTTTATAAGTAACTGAAATAGTTTTATGTAATGAACATTGTCAAATGCTTTTGATGCATCAAGTAATAAGCAATAAACATTACCACCTTGGTTCGTATAATACTGTACCACCCCTTTCAGTACAAAAGTACATTAAGTTGTTGAGTGGTTAGGTTTAAATCCAAATTGGAGGTCACAAGACCTTAAAACTTGTGCATTAACCATAAGTACATGTATAATATTGTCAGTAAGTTTCCCAAAGATGCTGATATAGGAGAAGAGACGGATGCGTATGCTCTATTTGTTCTTAAGACTATTCTTGTTGTTTTTAGGGTAGTACAGACTCAGTACAATGTTTGGAGGACACACAGGAATTGTTACACATTCTGAATGCTGGACTCACATCCACCACAGACGCAGTTCTCTTCCCACAGGCAGACTCCCCAACACAAACACGGACTGAAGGGAATAGAGCCTATATCACTGTAAAGCCAAGGAAACCCTTGAATTAACCCTTTCATAATCTTTTCTGTATTCCCCAAAACTTGAAGCCATGTGGTGAAAGGGAAAAGTTTTTGTTGCAGGGCAAAATCCTGTTAAATTTCATTTTTGGTGTATTTTGAGGTGTTATTTACAATAATCAATAAACCAAGCTGGCTTCTCTCTTTTATCCACAGTAGAACTACTGCTTATATTAATTATGTTGAGATTGTTGTGTTATGTCGGAATATTAATTTTAGCGTCACATTTTACAGAGGAATGAGGGATTGTAAATCCCAATAATGCCCTTTTACATGTCACAGATGGGGCTGTATGTTCTATTCTGTTCTGTACTTTTATGGCACTTCACCTCTGCCAAGGGAGACTTTAAGGCGTGACACTAGACCCAAATCCATAATCATCATTCGATAGACATAGCCAGGTTGACTCAATACCATGGACACACCGGATAGTTTATATGCTAAGGTGGGAAAGTTTGTATATCTCCATAATCATGTATTTTATATAATTTGATCATTATGGTTACTTTTATGAATATGTTGTTCCTGATGGATTACCCTACAGTTCTGTCACCATTAGCATCAGTATAGCATGGCTTTTCTAGTTGGCACATTGAGTTCTCCTGGTATGGAAGATACAATTAATCACTGACAGTAAGAATGTGGAAGTTGTGGAGAATTTGAGGTCCTTCAAAGATCTTTTGCACACATCCCCCATGATTGTTATTAGTTAAATTCATCAAGTAGTCCAAACTAATATAATCATTGTGTTTGTTTTGTATATTGCACTTGCAAAACAGTTGATTAGATTATACCGAGAGGATTTAATACGAAATATATGTACATACAATTAATTATCCAAAACTGTTCTGTAAAAACAAATTTGAAAAACAAAAAGAAAGAAATTTCAAGGAATTTATTCTGTGAAATTTCAAATTTTTACCATTTGGGTAAGAATCATTAGAATATTGTCAGAAGTTTTGGTAAAATTTGCCAATGTCCTCTGTCAGATTTTATATCTACTCCCTGTTCTTTTTATCGTGTAGCATGAACTGTTTGCTTTACAAAAGGACCAACAGTTCACCAGTCAGTAGTTTGACTTACCGGATTATCACCAGTGACAAGCTCAGAGTGTGAATGAATATTATTTCCTGTTACTATGTTATTTCCTGTTAAGCTGTGTAATAATACCTTGAAAGTGATGCATATAAAGTTTTGGTATGCGAGCGTGGAAGTGAGTTTATAAAATCGAATATTTGAATAATAGAAGGTTTGTTTGTTGAAGTTCTACTTTATGTTGTGCACAAAGTAACCAAATAAATTGGTGAATTCAAGGGGAACATATATCCGTTTAAATTTCATCTGTAGCATATGTATTTGGTCTCAGCAAAAATCAAGCAATCAAACTGTCACCCGAGGTACTGCTTGGACAAACCACTCATCTGACGGTATAATTCTGATGGTATAACCCCGATATTCACAGCAGTATTAGAGCTTTGATATGTATATTAATTGTCTGGCACTGGCCATGTATTTCTTTAGACATTTACTTTAGAATCATATTTAACTGAGGAGTGTGTGCTCTTTGACTACATGACTTTGGGCTTTTAAACATGAATAAGTTGTAAATTGATGCATTTAAGGGCATGAAACAATACAATTGATACAACATCCTCAAGCGCATAAGAGAATGTTGTATCAATTTTGAGCTATATATACATTGCCAATCAATATTGAAAGCCATTTTGAAGTTTGATGGTAATATTGAAATTTCTTTTCCATATCGACACTACTTCCCAATTTATGATTAATTCCATTGTCATTCATCCTCTGCACTTTATCAGCATTGGACTTCAAAGTTATAGTTATTTTTAACCCCTTGATGTCCTTGTTGACAAGTTGATAATAGTGTATCCATCATGTTTAATGACCAGCAGTTGACACTTTGTATGATAACTTTACTTTTGGTTTATTGAATTTGGTCTTTAAAATGTTATGTATGAGGACTTTATGGTGGAACACCTGTAGTGCCTGTTTAAGCAACTTAAAACTGTTTCCAAATTCTTCTGCCTTGGAATCTCCTATGGTTCAGTTGAATACTGTTCCATTGGTGTTAAAGGTGATCACATTTTATAAGTTGTGTTTATGAAAAATACAGAAATCAGTAAGTGCAGTGAAAGGTAAAATATCCTTTAAAAACTTTGAAGCGTGTTAAAATGTACTCGTGTGGACTTCCCTTCAGTATGCAAACATACAAGTATGGTAGAGCTACCAACTGAAAATCTAGTAACGCACCCTTGTAGGTTTCTCCAGATTTGTGGTGGAAAAAAAATATTTGAATTTACCTGAAAAAATCTTCCTTCAGGCTTTTTAGGTGTATATTGTAAAGTGCAAAAGGCCCTGCAGATTGGGTTGTGAAATTATTGCACTGTTTTTGTTTTGTGTGATAGATTCTTAGTTTGCAACTTCATGTTTGCCAAATCATTTTGTTAAGATTTGTCATCTTAGTGTCAGACAATAAAATTACTTTTGATAAAATTTTGGTGAGAACATGTAAATAAATTATTCTTAACAGTATTCAATTTGACTATAAATAAAATTAAAACAGACTCCAGTACAAATATGTTTAACTTTAGTATTTCATTGTTTTATAAAAGGCAATCAAGTGATTGATTGGGGACATTGGGTAGATATTTTTTCAGAAATTGAACTTTAAATATTGTAAGTGTTTATAATTTTATGAAAGTACCTACACTAGCAGATACGATATTGCTTCCTCTCCTTCCTCTTCAGATTTTTAAAATTACCCGTTACATTAGTCTACAGTTTTACCTATCAATTAAAGGTTTATCATTAATATCTGTTACTTCTGATTTTCTTTTAGTATTAGTACCTTATTTGTATACATTAGTTTACAGTTTTACCTATCAATTAAAAGGTTTATCATTAATATCTGTTACTTCTGATCCTCATTTAGTACTAGTACCTTATTTGTATACATTGTACAAGTTTCTAGGAAGTAAAGATGTTAAACTTTCCTTTCTGTATAGTGATGTAATAATGTAATTACAGAAAAGCACTAAAGTCTGTATAACATGTGAAAAGTTGGAATTGTATATATGTTACTCTTTATAAAAAAAAAAAAAAAAAAGTGATTGAATACTCAAACTCGAAGAGTAACATTGTAAATCGATTGTTTAGAAAATGAACTTGTTACAACTAGCTACAACAAAGCCTACAAGCAGTACACAAGCAATTGCTAAAAGGATATTTAACTCTTGTGTAAACAAAATTAGTAAAAGATACACTTTTCCTGTACAAAATCAGTAGTTTTTGCCATTAGTCTGATAAAACTCACCAAAAGTGATTCACTTTCTGCAGCTTTTGCATAAAACCAATGCAAATTCAGGATATTTTATCTAATAAGAACTCTTTAAAGAGCCGAGTAAATGTTAAAAAAGAAGAAGAATGGTGGATTTGAGTGAAAAACTTACTATTAGTTAGAGCTCTAGATTCAACCAGTCATTCACAAACCTAAAAACTCTTTCTGCAATGGCAAAATATAACCGCTCTACATTTTAAGGCTTCTTTTGCCTCACAACTACGTAGTTTCCACGAGATTCTAAGAAGTTCACTGGTGCGGAAAGACACTTTGCAGGCAGTAGCAATCTTACCAAATATCTCCTGCAATTTCATAAGTATTCATGAGTGTAATGTGCCATAAATGATAATGCATTCGATATTAATATCTGTTAATCTGGAAAATGCAAATGTTGGGGCTGGGAAAAACCACTCAAATCAATTGATTTCCTGAATAAATTTGTTTTTGATTAACTTTGAGACTCTGAACAAGCACTTTGTGTGTTACATTAAGGGCAGTGTTAGGTTGTATTTATTTGTTCCTTATCATTTTTTTTTTTTGAGTACAGCAGACGATAGTTTCAAGAATGGGCAACTCCTACACAAGACAACTGATGGCATGGTACCATATTACAGTTAACAGAAGAACGAGTCCACAAGGCAGGGTTCATAATCACTAACATTCTTATTCTTGGAAGTTTCTTAGAATATGGCCATTTTCTTAGTAAAAATTCTAACAAATACGACCCATTTAGATAGGAACAGAATTTTTCAATATTTCCATAGAAAATATATTTGTAATCCATATTTTTATTACAAATAATGCCTTCAAGCTGATAAAGAATCAAAATGCTACCCATTGTTTGCACGGCTGTTGAATTCAGTGTATCATAATGGCCTCTAGAAAGCTAATATTTCCTACAATTTTAAAAATTCTTATTCTAAGAACTATTCAGGTCCTCAGTGGCCTAGTGGTTAGCAAGTTTGGCACCTAATCATAGGCTGTCACCTCTGTGGGTTCGAGTCCCACAAGTGGCAATTCTGAGGACCTGTCCTAATATGACCCTGGCTGTTGAACAGGACGTAAAACCCCAACTTTGTCTAAGAACTATTCTCAGAAAATAATTTAAAGAATAAACAAGAAAAATCATTAAAAATAACTAAAATTATTAAATAAAAAATAATAAAAGTAAAAGATAATAAATTAAAAGAATAGTTATGTTCTTAGAAAATTCTAAGATTTCGGATGCTTTCGATTATTTGCCCGGAAATGTCATTTTAGGAAAGAATAAAGGTGGCTTTCAGCTCATAGTTGAAAGAATAATGGTGTTTAGACTTTAGAGTTGCTCATTCATAGTTTGAATATGAGTCTAAGATGAAAATCTTCATATAAATATCCATATCAAACTAGTTTTACTGCTATGAATCTTAGATTTTATTGCGTTAATACATCCTATCCAATGGACAAGTGCTTTACCGGTCCCGCCAAACGCCAGAAAAAGACGTCCTGTATATAATACCGGCAGGACCGGTCAGTAGTGTGCATTCGCTAGGTGGCGCATCATACTTGCTTCCTGTCTAGACAGAGTGACGTCAGTTCATCTTTTTCGTTTGGCGCGTGTAGTGTGCAGACGCGTTTTTGAAGTGATCTCGAAGTTTGAAGAAAAGATGGATTATTCTACGAATTTAAAGCTTATTTTTATTTGAAATTATATATATTGTGTTCCTTACATATCATGGCCTCTCCAGGACTTAAACGAGGCAATATCCAGCATTTTATGGCCAGTTTTGAAGATTTTCTTTCTTCTTGTCGTTGAGACGAAGTCGTGGGTGAGGGCTCGTGTGTCGTCCCTGCAGCATTCCTTCTTCTGAACAGAAGTGTATATTTACCACGATTCAACCTCCATTTAATTCTATGTAGTCGAGTAACACTGCGTGTATGTCGACGAGAAGAAATTCGAAGGGAAGAAGAATGCATCGTCTGACGTCATCACTTCCAGCTTATGCTTGTCACGTGACATGGACCTGGTCACGTGATACGCTTTCAACAATGGAGGAATCGTGTTTTCAACAGAAGTTTTCTGATAAGAAGACGACCATTTATTACTCAACACCCACTTTTTTACTGTCAAGAAGAAATCCAGCAAACTCGTCTGTTGGCCTGAAGAAATTAGATGACAAGGGGTCACAGAAATCTGCAAGATTTTTGCCGGTGCCGGTCATGTGACTTCACAGAGCTCAACACAACTACCGGCAAGCAGATCCCCAAGCGTGACTGGTTCAGCTGACAAGAAGTGATGAGTCTTACCGGTACCAGTTCTGGTCAGACTACCGGTGGGGACCCCTAGTGATGAGTTTTGCCGGTACCAGTCTGTTCAGACTACCGGTGGGGTCCCCTGCTAGCTAGCAAGAAGCGATGGTGTGTTTTACTGGTACCAGTTCTGTTCAGACTACCGGTGGGGACCCCTAGTGATGAGTTTTGCCGGTTCCAGTCTGTTCAGACTACCGGTGGGGTCCCCTGCTAGCTAGCAAGAATTGATGGCTGTTTTACCGGTACCAGTTCTGTTCAGACTACCGGTGGGTGCTGTTCCTGTGGTCCTGTGAAGAAACCCCCTTCAGTGGTTACCAGTGGTCAGCCCTTTTTTGATCCTGGAACCTCCACCAGTGGCCCGTCCTCTGGTGTGACTGTTGGGGGTACCGGTTCCTGTCTTGTTCAGACCACCGGTGAGGCTGCTCAGAGGGTTCACCTACCAGAAGTTGCTATGACCATAGAGACCCTTGTCTCCCCAGTACAGATTTTTGGACCGGTACCAGTCCTGTTCAGGCTACTGGTAGGGTCTCTAGCCAGCCAGTGATGGGGGATTCCGGCACCAGTTCTACTCACACTGCCGGTTGTGGTCACATGGAGATTCAGCAAGGGCTAACAGGATTACCGGTTACAGAGAGTTGCTGGTGACACACAGCAGGGCTACTGGTTACAGGCTACTGGTTACAGAGTGTTGCCGGTTCCGGAGTGTTGCCGGTTACAGAGAAATCTGCTGTTCCCATCCTTATTAGCAAGAAACCAGCTTCAAATCCAGTGCTGACAACAGTTTCACCTGTTACAGAGGATTGCCGGTTCCCGAGTGTTGCAGGTTACAGAGAATTGATGGTGACAAGTTAGTTGGACAGGAAGTTTCTTCAGAAAAATTCCTTTAACCAACCGGTTACAGAGCCTACTGACCGGGTGCCGGCTTACACAACCTTCAGTGACAGCTGCTTCAAAGAACTAGAGATACCCGTGAAGTAACCAGGTACAGACCTGTGCTGCCCCAATTCTTTGGTTACAGAGCTTTCTCTCACAAAACTTTGGTTACACAGAGACACCAGCCTACCGGTTTGACCAGTTACAGAGATTGTTGGTTGCAGAGAAAAGCTGCTGAACCACCACTGTGGACAGGAAGAAGGCAGCTTCATATGAGCCTATCCCTGCTAAGAAGTAGTTCAGTTCACCCAGTTCTGCCAACTCTGGTGAGTTTATGCAGAACTGTGGAGCCACCAGGAACCGGTTACAGAGCATTGCTTCTCGTAAACCATTTGGGGCCTGGTACTGGGCAGGTGAACCACCACTGTGGACAGTAAGAAGGCAGCTTCATAGGAGCCTATCCCTGCTAAGAAGTAGTTCAGTTCACCCAGTTCTGCCAACTCTGGTGAGTTTATGCAGAACTGTGGAGCCACCAGGAACCGGTTACAGAGTTTTGCTTCTCGTATAACCGTTTAGGGCCTGGTACTGGGCAAGTGTCCGGGACTGACTAACAGACCAGCAGAAGTTCTTTAAGGGCCCAAGTAGCTGTTTAGGCCAACCAGTGGCTACCTAAGGAACTGGTTAAAGAGGAATTCTTGGACCAGTCTCTGGTCAATCTACCGGACCAGTCGGACCTTTTCAGGACCTAGCTGGTCAGACAGTGGCTATAGATAAGAGGAAGACTGTCAGGAAGACTTGTCCAACAACTACCAGTCTACCTCCCCTTATCAGACCTCAACCTTTTAGACTGGCCATCCAGTTTGCCTTTTTATCCAGCCTGTGACCAGTGTCAGCTGCCACAAAGGGGTATGAGTTTGCAAGCTCAGCTATCCCCTCAAGATTATAACCGTTTTGCCAGTTTTCAAAACTCAAGCAATGGGAAAAATATCTGTTAATCAGACCAGGGGTCACCGATGTTATAAATGGCTATGTGAATCAGTGAGGTCTAGCCTGTCACCAGTGTTGACACTGTTTTTCGGCTAAATCTGCCTGCTCAAACTTGGGCCTTCCTAGGGGCTAGCCCAAGTTCATAAGAAATCTCCCAGGAGGGCTACACCCTCACCTTCCGGGAATGACCGGCTTGATCAGTTCTCCAGGCAGGAGAAGTGGCCCAGTACCCTGAATAATTCAATTTGGGAAACATTGGGAACCATATTAACCTCTCTTCAGCAAGGGGAGTGGATAACTTCAAGGTTCCCTACTCCCTCACCCCTTTTCCACACACAAGGAAGTACCGGAGTTTTTTCATGTCCAGGGTCTTCCCCACCAGTTCAGTGACTCCCCTTTGGTCTGTTCACAGTACAATGGGAATCTTCTCGGTGGTGGCGAAGGAGGTCTAACTATGGCATTACAGAGTACCACAATCCATCAGTACGACTGGTTGGTCAAAGCCAGTTCCCACCAAGCCTGTCTCCAGCATACACATTCTCTAGGAGCTCAGTGTCAGGAGTTAGTTTGAATGGTGAACATGAAAAATTAGAACTGGACCTCGAGAAAGTCTTCGACTTTGTAGGCTTCCAGTTAGCGTGGAAGAGCGTAAGGTCAGACCCACCCTAGAGCGTTGGTAGACCTTGAATGCTTATCCAGAAACTTCTCCCCGGACCTACATGCCCGGTCTGGCACCTGATGCCCCTGATAGGGTTACTGTCAGCCATAGAGAAGCAAGTGCACCTAGTTCACCTCCACATGAGGCCGATAAAGTGGCACTAGAAGAACAGCTGGAGGGTACCAGAATCACTAGAAAAGGTGACCCCAGTTCCCTCCACCCCCATCTTAAATGGTGGCTGCAGGAAGACAATGTGTTTCAGGGTCAACCATTACACCCGCTAAATATGCTCTTCAATCCTTACAGATGCATCAAGAAGGGTCGGGTTCTCACTTTGGAGAACACACTTCAAGGGGAACCTGGTCCCTTCTAGAAGCAAGTTACACATTAAACTATCTGGAACTAAGGCGGTCATTTGGCCCTTTAAGAATTCCAAGACCTCTGGTTGAACAATATTACTGTCATAACTACAGACAACACGAGTGGTTGCCTGTATGAAGAAAGGGGGGGGGGGGGGGGGGGGGGGGAGTCAGGCCCTCTTGTGCCCTACTATGGAGAATCCTGACCTGGTATTCCAGGAAACAAGTAACCAGGCGGCTGAATGTCATAGCAGACAAGCTATCCAGTCTCACGCAACTAGACAGAGCAGACAGAATGGTACCTCCTGTCAGAGTTTTTCCAAACAATATGCTTCAGGTGGCACCAGGCCTAAGTGGGCCTGTATTTGCCACCTGACTCAACAACAAACTGTCTCAACTTGCATCACTGGGGCCAGATCCCCCAATATGGACAATGATACAATGAGTCTGCCATGGGAGGATCTGGACCCATATGCCTTCCCACTGGTAGCCATCTTGGGCAAGTGGTGGAGAAATTGCAGGACTACCCATGCAGGGGAATCACTCTGATTGCTCCAAGTGGCCCAACATGCCTGGTTCTGGGATCTCTTGATCATGTCATGTCAGATTCCTTGGTACCTGTCCAACCCGCTCTCTCAACCATTTAATCAGACTCCTCACAGGAATCTGTCAAAATTAGATCTGCATGCATGGCTCCTAGAGCCTCCGCAATCAAGGAGCAGGGCTTCTCTAAGGCAGTGGCAGTAGGAATTGAGGCTCCTCAAAGAGGATCAATCAGATCAGTCATTGCTGACAACTGGGTAATTCACCAATAAATTTCAGCACAATGAGAATCTTGCTTATCTCTTGGACAGTTTACAGAGACAGACCTAGGGGTCGGAGGGGCATCCCCTCTTGGAACCTCCCCTGGTGTTGCACCAATTGGCAAGGCTCCATTGGAACCCCTTAAAGAGACCTCTTTGAAGCATTGACCTTCAAGACTGTTTTCCTCTTGACCCTGGGTTCTGACAAACACAGGAGTGAGATCCATGCTTCTTTGTACCCAGCACCCAGCCTTCTTTTCCAAGAACCAGCTGGCCAAGGAGATCCCGGATAGTGTGGCCCTAGTGGTTATGCCAGCCCTGGCCCCAATTCTGGATAAGTCCCTCAAGTCTGATAGATCCTGTGTCTGTTTAGAGCACTGTGCTACTTATTGGGACAGGATCTCAAACAGAACAATGAGTTAGTCTGTCTCCCTTTAGAAAGGTTTTGACAAGACATCTCTCCTGCCACTATCTCCTCATGGATCAAGCAACTGTGATCCTATGTTATGAGCTCTCAGGTCAGGAGGCCCTCACCCTACATCAGGTTAAAGCCCATGTTGTCAGGGCCCCTTGCTGCTTCTAATGCATTCCAGTTGGGATTCTCCTTAGAACAATTTTTCAGCCGGCCACTGGAAGTAACATAACACCTTCACACAGTTCTCTTTGAAGGATGTGGCTTGGGCTGTTTCAGAGCCCCTTCAATTGGGCCCAGTTGTGGCTACTCATATCCACAATTAGCCCTTATATTGAGATTTGTATATATGTAGTGTTAATAGTTCATGGAACTAATTGACATGCTTTCCTTCGGCAGGTTATTGCCTTCTGGGACTAAACTCCTCCCTCTCTTCCCCTACCTCAGAGCAGGTCTGTTAAAAAGGGGGGGGGGTGCAACGTCTGTATACGCCCCGGCAACCGGGCTCTGGTATCTGACCATAGGCTTACAGGTTTCCTGACTTAAAGTCAACCTAGGCTAGAGGGAATTTTTTCTTATCATTTATGAGTTCACCTAAGACCCTAGTAACTTACCCGCCGACCAAGCGATAGTTATTCAGCAATTGTCCATTGGATAGGATGTATTAACGCAATAAAATTGCAAATTTAATAAGTAAATTAAATTTTTATAAGTTAATACCCTATCCAATGGACAGGCAAGGCCCTCCCAACCGACCCCGCTACCAGCTTACTAGTGGTCTAAATCTGTTTAGACAACGAAAAAGATGAACTGACGTCACTCTGTCTAGACAGGAAGCAAGTATGATGCGCCACCTAGCGAATGCACACTACTGACCAGTCCTGCCGGTATTATATACAGGACGTCTTTTTCTGGCGTTTGGCGGGACCGGTCACGCCGACCGGTAAAGCAATTGTCCATTGGATAGGGTATTAACTTATAAAAATTTAATTTACTTATTAAATTTGCAAATTTGCAGACAATTTCACTGTCTAGAAAGGCAGATTATTTTGCTGGTTGAGGTGTGTTGACTGTTGTACATAACATCTAAATACACAAAATTTTACTTGAATTTTTTCCTTCCTGGGAAAAAAAGGCTTTAGCATTTAAGATGTTTTTGTCTCTGCACAAAATTTGTAATGAGTTACACTTTTACTATGTTTACAGCATTCACGGACATTCATATAATCCAACTACAATATATTACACATAACATTTCATCTGATGGCATTGAAATAATACACACCCATCTGTTCACATTAATATTTAATCTGTATTAATTATTAGTCGCCTGCATGTTACAATATCTTTTTGTATGTATCGTTTACAGTAGCAATGACTGACTTTATTTTACATGTATAACACTAACTTTAGACTTTAAATTGGTTCGAATGGCAGCTTTTGAATTATGCCCCAAGTAAGTAAGGACTGAAATATTAATAAAAGTAGACAATAAGTTTGGCATCACTTTACCCTCACCTCTGTGGTTATGGGTTCAGTTCCAGCTAATGGCAACATGTGGGATGGCTGAGGCCTGAGGGGGCTGTCCTCGTATGACAGTTTGTTGAAAGTGATGTAAATCCCAATGCAAGCCATTTTTTAACCATAAAGTGTCAATCAGAAAGTATGCCAACATTATAGTTGTTACTGTTAAAATCACATCCTGTGCAAGTAAAGTAAACTTGTTTCTGAGTTTTAGCAGAATCTCCTCATTAAGATATCACAGATGTTCAGAAAAAGATATTGCCAAAATTAAAGCAAAACCCTACAAATTTCATTTGCACTCAAAAATGTATGGACTATTAAAGAGAGCTAACTAGAATAGTAAAAAAAACCACCGACTGTAAAAAATTGACTGGACAATGGGCTGTTTTCAAAATAGGACTTCTGTATGCATAGAGGTGTATATGTCTAAATATCCTAGATCTTCATTGGTCATTTAGTTGGAGGGCTGAAACAAATAGTCTGTTATGACAATGGAATTTGTACATAAAATTTAACCAGTTTTACAAAAACAACAAGGCTGGCTCATATGAAAATGTGGCTTACACAAAGATGACTACATTACATACTGTATCACTGTTCCATTCAGAAGAGCTGAAACGTCATAGTGTGGAACGATGGAAAATCAAAAACATGCCAGCCCACTCAACTATTCAACCCTAAAATATGGCTTTGCGTTGCAATTAAATTTTTGTAAGACTCTCTTATTTTTACCATGCAAAGAAATTACAGCACGTTTGATTTGTTAGGACTTTAGAGATTGAGAAATCTAGTGAAAACTTGTTCTCTACAGATAATTAGATAATCTGTCTTGGTAATCTCCACTCACACTTGAGTAGGAGGAATCAGACCAACCAAGGCTGATGAAGGGCAGTTTGGAATTGAAGGAATTATCAAAGTTTGTCAGTAACTCAAAAAATAAAGCAAGTCAGGCTTCTAATCATAGATTAACTTATTTTTATGCATTCAACTGTTTTTTTCTTTGTCATAAATATCAAACCCATTCCCAACATGGTTGGGACTTCTTTGCTTTCATTTCAAATGTTTGCACTGGTGTCCATAAAGGGAGAGTCAATTTTCCATGCCAAGGTCTTCATCAGGAAAGGGAGTATCGACTAAGTGGTGACTGTGAGGAAGGATATGTCAATCTTACAAAAAATACCAGTGAAAAAAATAGAAATATTTCTGTAGTGTAAAATTGATGAAGATTCTCTTATGGGCCAAAAGTAAAAAAGAGATAGTCCTTTAACCTAGCAAAGTCATAATCCAGTATGCGATATGGCTTTAGGTTGCTCCTGAAACCAGCTTAGTGTGTTGGTCTCTGGCAGTCTGGGGGAGTCTAATTACTGCTTAAGATCCACCTCATTTTGTTCATTCAACATATGTCCATTGCAGTAGGAATCCTCTGATTATCTAGGTTTTTATTTGATTTACTCCCGGATATGTTAAAAAACTTGATTAGTTAGAAATGAAAAGAAACTAAATAGATTTGTTTAGCTTGATATTTTTGCGTTTACAATCACATTCAATACATTGTATTCAATATTTCACCAAGCAAAAGATGTCTATACATAGTTTTTAACAAAGGAACAGTTGGATTGCACTATCAAAAGTTTATACTTTACAAACTTGTAATTTATCCAATCTGACAAAGACATTGAAGCATGATGAACTACTATCAAAAGAGTGACTGATTAAGTTTAAGAAATAACTTACTATAATATAGATCTACAAAATTTACTGGTCAAGATTCTATCCTGCCAGCTATCTGGCATCGACCAACTTCATATATAAGGTCAGGACTGAATTATGAAGCCATCATCTCAAAGATGCGGAGGATGTGACTGTTTACCGTTGCACCACAATAACTAAAAGGACCCATATTGACCAGACGCCAGGAAGTGATATTACTATAAGCACATGTCAGTACCAATTTAGAGGGACAAGCATTAAGGCGATTTGAAGTACAGGAAGATGATTTACTTAAAACTTTTAGGCAAAAGGACTACTTTCTGTCTCCCCATTGAGCCGGTATATGAGCAAGTCGCCGACAAAACAACTCGCAGACAGCAACTCGCCGACAATTTTTATCCGTTTGAATCAGAGTTTGAGAATAAAAATAAATTGAGTGTCCATGGCCGTGAGTTCTGTAGTTTAAAGTATGTAATCTTCGTCTATGCTGCTATTTTATAAAATATTCAAGGAAATGCCAGGGGAAATCCGTGACTTCACATCTTCTCATGAATATTAATGACTTGGGTGCTATGGCTGTGAGTTCTGTAGTTTAAAGTATTTAATCTTCGTCTATGCTTCTATTTTATAAAATACTCAAGGAAATGTCCGGGGAAATCCGTGACCTCACATCATGTGCTTTGGCCGTGAGTTCTGTAGTTTAAATTATTTAATCTTCGTCCATGCTTCTATTTCATAAAATATTGCATTTCTTGCTATTCCTTCGATGCCACCCCTCGACATCGTTATTTGTCGGCGAGTTGATGTTTGCGAGCTGTTTTGTCGGCGACTCGCACGTAATTCATTCTCCCTGACATCACTGGGGTTGCCTATGCTTCTGGATTCTGATAACCTCTTTCTCCCTTATGGCTCTAGTGCATGATAGAGATTAAGTGCTATGAAAGTGCTCATGACTTTACATTTTGTGAACAGGAAACAAATGTTCAGCATGTTGGTGTTTAAACAAGAATCAAACATTATACCCAACAGTAGACAAACTTGTGCAACAAATAATTAAGTTTCAGTTCTCTTTTGTATTGACAGCATTTAAAAGTGTTAGAAATATTCTGCATTTTCCATATTAAGAGATTTCAATTTTTAACAGAATTCTCTCTGAAATAACTCTTTCTCATTCTGTATTGTGCAATAAAAAACTTGATCTTCCTTCATGTAATTTGCAAAGGTATCCAAAGTCACATAAAATGTCATATTTAACCACTGCATGTAATCCTGGCAACCACAGCCTATATTCACTACCATGCTTGTTCTAAGAATTCTAATTCTAATTGGACTTATATAAATAACATTTAGTCTCCCCTTTATGAAAGGGTCCAAGACAGCACCAAGACAGTCAACCAACATCAGTTTCCAGAGACAGAAAAGAGGTATGAAATTTGAAAGAAACTCGAAGAATGTGATTTTTATGCAGGCATTTTCTTGGAAAAAAAAATCTGAAAATAAGATAAATTTCTAAGAACAAGAATTTCTTAGTATAAATGATGTCTTCATGTTAATCAACAATGAAAACACTAATGCCACCTGTTTTCTACACTGATATAGCATCCTCTTCATTGTTACTACTTTCACAATCACAAGTCTAAAATTTTTCTTGGAAAATGATTTCTAGGAAAATTCAAAGAACAAAAGTGTTTCTGAATACAGTAAACCAGGTCTTTATGTTTAGATCTAATATGGACTCAAGTGAGGAACATCTCAGCATGTAGTTCCCAAACTAGCTAGCCCTCATACCAGTGTAAAAGTTCTGTTTCACAATACAATAGCGCAGTATTGTCTTATCTGATGACCCGACAACACATATACTAGATTTTCACTGTAGTGGCCTCGATCAATCCACTGAGGAACAGTTTGTTTTGAGCCTTAATTAACATTGTAACAGATCTGAAGAAAAAATTTAGGTGGATTCCAAACAGCTGAAGCAATGTAACCCTATGGAATTCTTCTGGTGTTCTTATTTCTTTCAGCAAATACAGTACAAAATAAAGTACAATTATAAAGGAAAGGTAACTATGAATAAGAAGCTTAGGGGACGTGTATCCATTATATTAGCCTTGCTTAAGGCTCAAATTTGCATGATATCTTTTCAAACATGCAAAGAGATATTTGGTATTCATAAAGCACCCATACATGTTAAGAGATAGAACTTTAACAGACAGTATGCTGCTATAAAAGTCGGTAAATGTATGAGTACATTATAGAAACTAAAACTCCATTATCTGAACTGAAAATTTTCCCTAACTGCAAAGAAACTTGAGCCTTCAGTAAGACTACCATTATATATGTTGTATTGAATGTAGATAACCATTGAATGTATATATTCAATGGGTTAGTCATTGATGTATAGATTCAATGGGCAAGCCATTGAATGTACACATTCAATAGCAAGCAGCCATTGAATGTGTACATTCAATGGTTTAACTGTGGAATGTGTACATTTAACAGTCAAAGTCAATGAATGTGAATATGAACTTAACAAATCAAATAAGCAATTGAGACTGCATAAAATGTTACTTATTTTTGTCATTTTCTTAATGTCACATCTGCTGATGTTAACTTCAAAATAAACTTTCACAGTAAGTTTATTATCTGTAGGCAGTCACATAGCTGTGTCTTATAACAAACACTGTTTTGTTTTCAAAAAAAAGTTTATCTTAATGTGTTTTGTACTTATACTGTCCAAATGAACCTCTCTAATATAATAGTGGTGCTATCATGGTACTAATTACAATTAAATCCCCAAATTTCACACATAATTACATGAACAATTGATGTAACATTTTAGAATCATATACTTAAAGACCATATAATCACTACTTAGGCTTGAACTGTTTCTCTTTCATTCTTTGATTGAGAGGCAAAATTTTTTAATATTTGTGGATTAAAGTAGAGCTTATTATACAGCTTTCATAGTGGTTTTGATCAGAAAGGACTCGTGTGCACTGTGGAGAAATTGGTAAATGTTCTATCCAGTAGAATGATGTAGTATGATACCACAAAAGCTTATTTTGTAACAATAAGTGATTTACAAAATATAAAGACAGCAAACAAAATAATGTGATGAAGTGTTTGAAACTTATGTCCTGACATATGTTTATTAGTTTTAATGTTGTAGACAGATACTTCTTTATGTTAATTTGTGAAATGTACCTCCTTTATTCCAGTTAATAGCTTATTATTATCAGTATGCTAGAAAATATCCAATCTAGGTTATAATTTAAGTCTTTGCAATCAATATCAACATTTCTTATTTAATTATTTATACATTCCATGACCTGGGTTATTGAATGTACACATTCAATGATTTTCGCCATTGAATCTACACATTCCACAGCTCAGCCATTGAATGTACACATTCAATAATTTGCCCATTGAATGTACACATTCAATAGCTTGACCCATTGAATGTATACATTTTATTACGCTACAATAGCTTACCATGTGGGACTTAATGCTGTTCTCTGGTGGCCACACCCGGGCCAACGTCTTAGAAAAAAAAGACAGTTCTTGTTAGCCGCAGGATATACTGGTAGTTGTCGTCACGTGATAACTTCTGACCAATCGCCCTACTTTCTCGTTGGCCACGCGAATTAGCAATGCTTTATTTTACAAGGAAAATTTTTTCATTTTTACAAGGATATTCTAGTCGTTGGATATGGAAACTACATCAGTGTCTTTATTTTATTACATAGAATCATAATTCGATGTCTTTTCATAGTTCAGATAAGTATCTTTACTATATTTTACTATATTTTACAACTGAAGTCCACTTCCGGGTTCACGTTGTAAAGAAACAGAGACTCGTTTATGTGGTTTCTAATACAGGATATATATATATATATGCCTGTCAATAAAATAAAATAAAATATTTAACCCCTATCTGCTTCATTATTGGACCTTTTTTAGAGTTTAAAAGTATATAAATGTAACACAAACGAGTCCTTGTCGAGTGAAATCTTCGGAAACAACTTCCGTTTTTTTGTCGAGACAGCATTTCTTGCAATATGCACGTCTCATGTAGATAGTTTATATACAGGAATATATGCCTGTTAAAATCAAACAAATAAATTTTGCAAGGGTTTATCCCCGTTCTTCTACTCTATTGGTCCATTTTAAGGGTTAAAATATGATATAAAGCACGAAACTAACTTGGGGGAATCCTCGGTGAAACCCCTGTGCTGAGAGACGCGTGTTTCTTACAGTACGTTTATCAATAAACTTAAATAAATAAATTAATAAATAAATGAAATAAAATATTTTATCCCTTCTTTCCTGTATTATTGTCATTTAAAATGTTAATACTTAAATAAACAGGAATAGAATCCTTCCTCAAATCGTCTAGACTACGTGTTTCTTCAAACTAACGTAACCTTGGTTTGCCATTATTTTAATCATATTTTAATTCACCCAGTTTTATAATATAAGAAATATTGTACTTGCTTTTTAGATTCTATGTTATTTAATCAAATTCTGTGTACTGCTTTCCTTATCTCACAACTAGCCCTACCTGCAGTGAGGCGGGTGGGGCAGGTGACTTTGTGTCACTGTTGATTTACATACGTAAATCCAGTTGTGTAGTTCCTTCAAAGAAGGAAAGGCAAAGCTTACATGGAAGCTTACTTTTAAGGAAACCTTACATAGAAATTATAATATCCAACTTCTTTCTCCAGGGTGGGTCAGATCCCTGCTTGGATCTGAAGCCAGATCAGATCTTAGTTCATCCGAGATTTTTAATGCACCCGAGAATCAGATGCAGTATTCATTGCATCTCTCGGATCATCTAATCTGAAATCCAATGCTCGGTTGATTGTATGTAGATCTGATCCTCGGATGATCGGATCATCTGATCTGATGTTCGGATGATGATTCCAGATCAGAACACTGAACAATCCTCACACACACAAGAAAAACAAACTTGGACTAATAGTTCACCAGCCTGGCAGTAAATATCACTTATTGGAGGCTTGGGTCCAAGTCCAAGTCCTCAAGCCCAAGAGGGCTTCTAAACAAGGTCCTTCATTCAGTCCTGACTCTGTATTTTTAGGGAAGTAGGTTGCCTGACTTCACCCTAACCATTTTTTGAGGACATTGAAACTTAGGCAGTTTTTTTAATCTCCCTGCCCCCAGAGAATTTATACCTAGATCCCCCACAGTCTGGACTCTGAGTGATTTACTAGGCCAACAGGAACTTGGGCTGTTAATTTCCCTTAAAATGGAACAACCTTGTTTTGAACACAAATTACAAGTTTTCAAATCTGTATCTCCCTAGGGGCCTCCTTGGGTAAGCCCCTCTTTCCCTTCTGGTCAGCAAGAGTTGAGCTTCAGGCTGCTCTTTACTAGGTTCTTCTGAATACAACCTGGTTATATATATGTTAAGACAGTAGCAAGGCTACTACCAGACAGGTCAAACTCAATTTCATGGTGCATATAAGTAGTCAGAAGGAGTATGGTGAATTCAGGTGAGATACTGGATCTTTAGATCTTAAAGTTCCCCATTCACAACTACTTTAGGAGGGACAGGAGTCCCTCATCAAGGCACCTGTGATAACACTTAGGGTTTAGGCCCTATTAATCAACCCTTTCCAATTCCCCACATCTAGAGGCTCCTACAGGAACCACCCCAATGGGGGGTCATTCCATCCCAAGCAGTATCCATCGTTTTCCCCAGGTAGGGGGAAGTCGAGTAGCCGAGGCTCCAAGGTCTTTTCGACCCACTCCAGGGGACGAGGGCATGAAAACTAGTGCTCTCGTGACAACTCGCCAACTCGAGTTTCATATCATTTTTATTCAATTCGTGAATGTGAGTTTATCTTATTGCAAACTCGAATTCCTTTAAAATACTGTAAAAGTATATAAATAAACCACTTGCCAGGGTACAAAAATAAAATAAAAGCACAATTTTGGAAAATTTAATAGTAATTAAAATTTTTATTAGTAATACTTACCATTTCCTAACAGTAGCTATTTGTTGGAGCCATCCAACCCAATGGCCAACGCAGAGATGCGATTTTTAAGGTTATATAACAACCTTAATAAAGCCATTGGGTTACGGTAGTCCGTCCTCCCGCCAATTAGGTCACATGACCACATTGTTTACTTCATTATTTTTGTTGCACGTAAAAGAAAGACTTGCGGGGAGGCGGGAGGGAAATATGAGTGTTAGGAAATGGTAAGTATTTCTAATAAAAATTTAAATTACTATTAAATTTTCCAATTTTATAGCGAAATACCCTTACCATTTCCTAACAGTAGCTGAATTCAGCCTTGTAGGATGGAGGGAATTCTTTTAAGAAAAACCACTACCCAACCTACCACTGAACAACATGAGAACTTCACAATGGAATTTATATGCATTAGCCACATATAAACTTCCAACAATCACAACATACAACTCCCAAAAACTGAAAGTATGTAGTTGTAGTTCTCACAAACTGCTGACAATGTTGGTGTTGTAAAAGGATGTCATAAATAGATAGCCCATCTACATTGTAACATCCGACCCCAAGACAAGGTCAAACCAACCTGAAAGTGTCATCAGCATAATGCCTAATCCTTCTCAAGTAAGATTTAGGCAACATTGATACCTACTACAATACATCCAGCATTGCAGAAATAACAGCCACAACTACAAATGTACAGATATAAGTATGAAACACATACTTATAAAGTAACAAAACTGTAACTGCAACTGTAGGACCCAATTTCAAATCTGACCCTATGACAACAGAGGTTTTCCAGACAGAAATTGGTATACATACAATGGAATTTCCAATAACATGAAACAAGAAACTCGTGTAAGGAAATCACCTATAAAAACTAGAGATGCAATCAAAACATACATCAATAGCTTCTGTGACTCAATCTTGACTGACTCAAGATGAAATAGGTGCCAAAAGAGAAGACCTTTTCAGAAACTTCTTAATGTCAGTAAAACAAAAGATTTGTTCTATTCCAAACCTTTTGATCACTAAACCCTTAACAGGACAAACAGACCCATATTGAGCAAAAAACTGTTGTCCAAGGAGCTAAGAGCTGGCATGACACAGGCTTAATTGCAGTAGGCCCATCCAAAGCCAACTGATTCTGGCAATTGAAGGGACCAGAGTAACTTGTGACTCATTCTCCTTAACTAAAGGAAGAAAATGTCCAAGCATTTATGTCACTACTTTACCATGATTCTGTAATCCACAGAGACAAAAATCACTGACTTAATTACAGTAATCGCAATAGGCCCATCTGAAGCCAAACTGGTTCGTGGCCAAAAACCGTTAATGGGCCAAAGTTACCTGTGACTAAATCTCCCTATAACTAAGGGAAGGGCTCACTACTTTACCTGAAGTCAAAACCAAAGATAATCTTGAAAGGTAATAACTTCAAGAAAGCCTTCCTCACAGGCTCAAAGGTTGCTTGATAAGACAAACTATTGGTTTGTCTCTTACTAAAAGTTACTGATCTATTATTTATCTCAACTTTTAGATACTTCTTGACCCTTTAGGCCCCAAACCATCAGCAATTGCTCCTGTATAACACCCAATAGTGGATAGTATTAGGCATCTGCAATTGCTGTTCTATATTGTATGGCATTAGGAAGTTTCCTTAAACTACTATTTCAGGAAATTTGCTAATGTGGAATAGTGGGGTCTGAGATATATACATGACTCTCTACACACCACTTCCCAAAATACAACAATTGATTCTCCTTGAGGAGTGCTCCTTCATTGTTTCACCACTTCCTCTGGGAATCTTCCATAATATTCATGCTGGACTCCAGATGGCACACATGAAGATTCAAGTAAGCTAGATTGTTGTGAAATCTGTTGCTTAATGGTTGACTCAACAGATTCACCCATTTAGAAGGGGTTTTGTGGACAGATCCACCAGACCCAAAACCAAGACATCCCTGGTCACCCTGGTACAATATGATGATTCTATACCTGAAGGTGGTCATCTGTTGAATCATATGAGGGCCACTGGACATAACTGACCAGACCCTCCCCAAAGACATTCCATGCATCGTTCCCCAAGCCGACTGTCTGGGACATGAGACATGAGGACCAAGACCCTGGTCAAATACACGTCTGTCCATACTATCACAAGAGGTGTTCAAGCACCTTTTTCCCAAGCCTGACAGCAGACCTACCTAGGAAACTTGTGAGTCATCTTGTTGGAAACACATCAACCACTGATTGATGGCAGCAATGTCTAATTTGATTGAAAAACCTGGCGATTCATAACCGCTTTGGTCTTTTTTGCTTTTATCTTCCTAGACAAGGAATCTGCCAGAACATGTAGATTCCCTGGAATGAATTTCCCTGAATCTGAATCATTCTGGCATTGGACTAACCCATAACTCTACAGATTAAGGTACAAATTCCCTGAGTGGATGCCTCCCTGGCTGTTCATATAGGCAACCACTAAAGAATTGTCTGTAAAAATCAACTGATTTCAACTCAAAACTGATTTCTGAATCATTTAAAGCTAACAACATTGCTTCCAGCTGTATAATGTTATGAGGAGTCTTGACTCTTCCTGATGCCACAGACCAATGGCTGTGGATGACTCGAGAGAGCACCCCAACCCATTAGGGAAGCTTCTGTGAACGGAGAGAAACTGCGATCCTGAAGGAGTGGTGTATCCTCCTTCAAAATTAAACTATTGGTCCACCACTGACGAAATTCCCTGAACCAAAGACCCAAGAAATGGAACATCCAGAGACTGAAGATATCAGCAATGTTTCCAGATACCATTGGAGCAACTTCATGCTCAGATAACTCAATGGTATAGTATTCCCCATTGAAGCCATGCTTTCAAAGTGACATGAGGTTCCCTGGAGATAGGTGAGAAGCTTTCAACATGGTAAGTGTCTTTCCAAGAAGACAATAGATTTCCTTTGAGTTGGGAAGACTAGACCTACCCTGAGGTCGAATTGTAACCATAAATTCGATTAGCGGAGTTGGAAATAAATCTGATTTTTAGAAATTTGTGATCCAACCCAGGCTTTCGACAAGATGCACCACCCAATGGGTGTATCCCTGGCATTGCTGTTTGAGCTTGTTTTCATTAGCCAACCGTCTATATACTGGCGAATACTGATGCCTTCTGCAAAAACCATCAGCTTCACCTCTTTTGCTACCTTGGTGATCTGAAGAGGAACTGTAGTAATATTGCAGGGTAAGGCAGTGAACTGGTAGAATCTGTAGCCTCCAATGATGCGAAGATACCTTGTTAGCTGGGTAAATCGGTGAATTATGTACTACACCCACAAATTCTAGTGACGTCATACAGTCGCCTTCTTAAAACGAATGCCGAATATACTGCCACAATTCATATTAAGTAAGATACATGCAAAGCTTGTTTACCTGACCTTAAGTGTCATTGAAAGACATTTCTTCCTTACTATTCCCAAGAAATAGACTGAAAATGTAACTTTCCAGTGATGTGACTGGTGTTATCGCCCTTTTGTCGATCATTTCATAAACAGCTTTCTACCAAAAACACTGTTTCTCCCGTTTTTTTTTTTTTTTTTCCAAACCTCACTTCTGAAAGGTTTGACTGAATAGTAGCCTATTTCCAAGACTTGTATGCAAGCTACACTGGACAAGGAATGCCTAAAAATTCCTGGAAGCAACCTACTATCCCTGCTTCCATGGGTCTGAATAATCAAGAATGCCCCCCCCCCCCCCCCCTTGTAACTAGCTAAGGAGAAGAAGGCACTTGTAACTGTTTTTAGGCGTAATGTACAGGGACCAAAAACTATTGTGATGACTGTTGTTCCCTTTCTAAGAGCATGTTATTTCCATAACTATAATCATCCTTATAGAAATGAAAAACATTGTATGAAGTTCCTCTGAACATCTAACAATATGTCCAGCAGGAAAATTCATAACTTCATAAGGAGCAAGAAATGCATTCAAAGTTACCTCCCTCCTGTTGAGTCACTTGTTCTTAGACATGGTGAAACTCCAACAAGAAGATTTGAACCTAGTCCAAGGCATTATTGAAGACTGTAACATGTCATGGTGATCCCTAAGATCCTTTAAATTAGACCTTAAGGAACAATCTACACTTGGTTTCTGCTATAGTCTTCTATAAGGGAACTTGTTCCTACAGTGTCTGAAGTGATCTTCCTGCAGACCTCCTACAACTAAGGAGCTGTCCAGGAAAATGATTATGTAAGGAAGTCCAAGCAAAAACTTCTTCCTGCATGAGTGCTCTTAACAACAGAGGCTTCAAAAACTCATTGAAACCGAAAATAAGGAACCACATTCAATGGAATGTGGGAATTCCAAGATGTAGGTAAATGTGACCAAACAAGGGAGCATTCACACTGGCTGTGACTGTTGTATCAACATCTAGCCACTTAATAATAGAATTCTTGGGATGAATCACAATCCCCATCACCTGACAACCTGAATTCTAAACCTTTTGAAAGGTATAGAAACCCGATTGTACTAAATTCTTGTGCAAAACCATTTAATCAAAAGCCTCTCCTTGTAGTTAATGAGTGACATTCCCGGACATCTGACAACCAGAATTCTGACCTTCTGAGAGGTATAGAATACTCGATTGTGCATGGATGTTTTGACTGGACCTCAACGGAAGTGTTTTCCGAAGAAATAGTCTTTCCTGCATTCAAAACTCCTCCACGATGCCGTGTCCATGGCAACGTAAATGGCTGCCCCCAAGGGAGATTCCTTCTTCTGACTCGTGGACCATCTATTCGACTGGGATGTACAATGTGATAAAAAAATTGCTTTCAACGCCTGGCAATTAGAACCCGACGTGAACAGCAATAAGGGCCACTCAAATTGTCCTTCTCATCCAAGATGGCGTCTTCCATATCGCTTCTGTTATTGAAGAGTACATTCTTTCTAAACATGTATGCTGCAAAATTATAGCTTCCAACGTCCAGCAAACTGAACCGAATGACTGGCAAGCTATATAAAAATATTATTGATGATTTATTTCCTCGAGGTTGAAGAAGATGAAACCTCGAAGTCGCCATCCAAAAGTCCTTTATTTACATATTGTAACGGGCAAGGTGTCCCGCCACACGCCCCGCCCCTCTTATGGGGACTACCGTAGCCACAGGTGCTCTTTCACCCGCGACTACTCCAATCACTAGATTTCCTTATGCCTACCCCAATTCAGACTACTAGGAAATATGTGATTTAAACTACTAAACCCTACTGATCCTGGTTTTCTGACTGGTCACAGTTCTGTTCTTTTGGTAGTTTCTTAGCAGATTAAGCCAAAACTGTATTTGTGATAATATCCCTCACAAGTTTGATCCTTGACAAACAGTTAATACATTCACGGTTTACTGTCACAATCACTCTAATAGAGCCAAGGTCTATATGACCTATCAGACACTAATTCAAATTAAATCACTGCTCAGTGGTAAATCAATCAGAAACTTCAATTATCACCACGGGTATCCCGTGTATATATAATACTTAAATTACTGAAGTTTCATATCAGTGTAATAAAAATCACGCCATTCATTCATATATAAATAAATATCACCACAGCAGTATATTCATCAGTGTCGATCGACAGTGTTCACAAAGCATAAATCCTGTCACAATGAAAATATCAGAGTACAAGTCCAAGCTCAAATTCTCAAGATCACAAAAATACAAAATTCAATGTCATCGAAAAGATCCAATGAACACCCGATGCCAAATCAGTGAGATCTTCCTGAGCGGTGATATAAACCATTAACTAAGATATTAAAATAACCAACTTGAACATTTTATTCAACAAGACATTAAGACATGAAAACATAACTATTATATCAAGTACCAATAATTCATAAATAATAAACCAATGAATGCAGGTAAATGTCAAGCACGGAAGTTATATATTTACATTGTAAAATAACCACACCATAGTATCAAGTCTACAAACTGATATCAATAAACCTGCCAACTACAAATAACTGTGTCTACAAACTCAAGTCTACAAGCTAAAATCGATGGGCACACCAAGTCAAAAAGCTAAAATACATGTGCACACCAAGTCAATAAGCTAAAATACATGTGCACACCAAGTCAATAAGCTAAAATCAATGTGTACACCAAGTCAGTAAGCTAAAATACATGTGCACACCAAGTCAATAAACTAAAATACATGTGCACACCAAGTTAGTAAGCTAAAA
The DNA here is from genome assembly GCA_964017235.1 of Sabellastarte sp. h YS-2021. Classification (NCBI taxonomy): domain Eukaryota; kingdom Metazoa; phylum Annelida; class Polychaeta; order Sabellida; family Sabellidae; genus Sabellastarte; species Sabellastarte sp. h YS-2021. The sequence goes on from OZ024928.1 coordinate 15,008,807, forward strand.
TACATGTGCACACCAAGTCAATAAACTAAAATACATGTGCACACCAAGTTAGTAAGCTAAAATACATGTGCACACCAAGTCAGCAAGCTAAAATACATGTGCACACCAAGTCAATAAACTAAAATACATGTGCACACCAAGTTAGTAAGCTAAAATACATGTGCACACCAAGTCAATAAACTAAAATACATGTGCACACCAAGTCAATAAACTAAAATAAATGTGCACCCCAACTCTACGAACTAAAATAAATGTGCACACCTAGTCTGCACACTAAGCTCAGTATAAATAAATGTTTACTCCAAGTCTGCACACTAAGATCAGTATAAACAAATGCACACACCAAATCTGCACACTAAGATCAGTATAAATAAATGCGCACACCAAATCTGCACACTAAGATCAGTATAAACAAATGCGCACACCAAATCTGCACACTAAGATCAGTATAAATAAATGCGCACACCAAATCTGCACACTAAGATCAGTATAAATAAATGCGCACACCAAATCTGCACACTAGATCAGTATAAACAAATGCGCACACCGAATCTGCACACTAAGATCAGTATAAACAAATGTGCACACCAAATCTGCACACTAAGATCAGTATGAGTGCACACTACAAATATATATGTGCACACTACAAATATATGAGCACATCAGGTATAAGATTCTAAGCACATACACACAAAAATGGCCAAAGCAATCAGCCAAATAAATTATTTGCATACAGTTATAAAATGTCTAATCAGGTCAGACTATTTGAAAATCAGATCCAACATCAAGATATAAAGATTATCAATAAACCAGTCAAAAAAAAATGATCAAAATCTACAAGATTGGGGGAATTAATTCTGAACAATTTTGTTCAGTCACGATAAATCATAAATCATAATCAAGCTTCATTAAATCATGTGGACTTCATTTAAAGGACACATTTTGGTCAGACAACTACAGTGTACTTTCATGTTGTAATTATTTATAAATTACTAAATAAATTTCCAACCTCAGCCCAAAAGAAATAACAACAATACTACTATTCAATTCAGGTAGGTAATGATTGTAAATACTCACTTCCAGCCCAAGAATTTAGCATGTGATGTGGTAATGTTTGTAAACAAAGTAGTAAATTTATGTAAATTATCGTCTGACATAGAGGCCTCTCATAGGGAAGTCCGCCAATTACATGTGGACCAAGCTTATTTATAAGTTCAGACACCTGTCAACTCACTGGAGTATTCGTCCGCGAAGATGAAGATCCAAATTCTAAATTAGAATACTGGCGAATACCGCTTCTAACTTCATAAAAGAGACAAATATGTTGAATATTTGCAGAATAAATGACATTTATACTTTAAAATATTATAATATGTGAATATTTAACAGTTTAAGTCTTTAAGAAATAAAATTGCTCCGCTTTCGGTTTCGGAACGAAAACTTGCGGATGAAAAATATTCCCGACATTGTCGTTATAAACTACCTCAAAGATGGCCAGTTTTGCGATAAAACTAGCTGAAAATCATAGAAAAACAGCACAAAATCATTAAAATAGTTCAAATTATACCAGAAAAGTACAATTCCACGACGATAAAACTTCGGATTTATACACTGCCACGCCTACACTGCACCGGAAACGAAACGTAAACATCGTTTGTTTTGATTAGTTTCGCTGGAAGAACTGTCAACTCACGATCCGTGACAATATTATAATGCATACCTTCGAAGATTTAACAAAGGTATAAGTTCTGTATGATATACATGTAAAATAAGAAGTCAGATTGACTAAAAATCTCAAAAAATAAATAAAACCTTGACAAAACTTCTTCTAATTCCCAAAGACGTCCTTACTGATGATGGCCAACAAAAATAATGAAGTAAACAATGTGGTCATGTGACCTAATTGGCGGGAGGACGGACTACTGTAACCCAATGGCTTTATTAAGGTTGTTATATAACCTTAAAAATCGCATCTCTGCGTTGGCCATTGGGTTGGATGGCTCCAACAAATAGCTACTGTTAGAAAATGGTAAGGGTATTTCGCTATAAAATGACTTGTTTACTTAATATTTTCCTTCCTATTTATCTATTACGACGTAAAGCCAATGATATCTCTCCATATACCTTACCTGGAAAAACAACCAATCAAAACGTCCGTTTTATTTCTCATCATGGCGAGAATGTTGATCCTTATTTTGCAGGTAAAATATGACAAATTTTGTTGGAATATGGTTAAAAATAGATTTCATTATGAAAGGAATCGTATTAGTGCACATATATTTAAGGTTTGGATGTTTTCAAATATTGTTATTGACTCGAGTTCAACTCGAGTTGACTCGTCGGTGATTGATGAAACTCGAGTCGGTACTTCGATGACTCGCGGAAGCACTAATGAAAACCCTTCCCCCCCAATGACTCCTCAAAGCCTCCCTCAGTCCACCAGTAGGAGGTCGCCTCCGTTCTTTCAGATAAGACTGGCAAACAAATCCTGTCATTCTTTTCAAATCCAAGTCCAGTCAGACTCCTGATCCAGTCAGAATACAAGGCCCTTCAAAGACCAACTTCTGGCCACTTGTATCCAGTCTCTTCTGTCAAAGAACGCAATAGAAAGAGTGGAAAATGTAAAATCTCTCAGGTTTTACAGTCGCCTGTTCCTAGTACCAAGCCTCACCAAAGGTGGAGGCCAGTCATAGACCTAACCAGGCTCAACACTTTTCTACATGTAGAAAAGTTCTAAATGGAAACCCCAGAGTCCATCAGGACCTCCCTGATTCCAGGGGAATGGGCATCGTCGATAGATTTGTCGGACGCTTACCTACACATCCCCTCCCATCCAAACTCAAGGAAATACCTAAGGTTTTGCTACAAGTCTCAGGTGTTCCAGTTCACCTCCCTCCCATTCGGACTAGCCACAGCCCCCCCCAGGTCTTTACAATGATTATAAAGGAAGTGAAACTAATGGCCCTCTCCAGAGGACTCAGACTTCACCAATACCTGGACGACTGGCTGATCAGGTCCCAGTCTCAGGAGGAAGCCCAAGTGAACACTCAGGTAGTAGTAGACCTAACCAGTCCTTGGGGTGGATAATAAATCAGGAAAAATCAGAACTGAAACCTACTTAGGTGTTTTTCGTTCGTGGACTACGAATACCATCTAGATTCAGCCCTTGTAAAACCCTCGCAAGAGAGATGGCTCAAACTTCAGGATTTGATCCTACGACTCAAGTCAAAACGTGTTTTGACTGCAAGATGTTCGATGTCGCTAATTGGGTTGCTAGCCTCAACGGAGAAAATGGTCCCGGAGGGACGCCTTCACATGAGGCCCTTTCAGTTTCATCTCAAGGAGCACTGGAGATATCCTCAGTCGATGGACAACCTCCTTCCTTGGACAGAAACCATTACAGACCACCTAGATTGGTGGCAAAATCCCTCAAACGTGATGAAAGGTGCAGACCTTCATCCCAAGGACCACAGTATCCAACTCTTTACCGACGCCTCAAACGAAGGTTGGGGCACTCACTTAGATCAAAATTCTACAAAGGGTCTGTGGTCAGATCGGGAAAAAGGCTACACATAAATGTCCTAGAATTGAAGGCGGTCTCCCTGGCCCTTCGAGACTTCAAGGACCAGTGCCAGAACCAAACAGTGCTAGTTGCGACGGACAACTCAACAGTGGTAGCCTACATCAACAAACAAGGAGGAACTCACTCAGAAATGTGTGCTCTCCTGTGGAAGATCATGACCTGGTGCCATCACTACCACATATCATTGAAAGCCAGGCACATTCCAGGGTGCCTGAATGTGATGGCCGACCTACTGTCCAGGTCCAACCAAGTGCAGTCAACAGAATGGTCTCTGCATCCGCAGGTGTTCAACAGATCTGCCAGAAGTGGTTCACACCTCATGTAGACTTTTTACCACTCACCTGAACCACAAACTTCCACTGTACGTATCTCCTGTCCCAGTCCCAAAGGCTTGGGACATAGATGCTCTAAACATAAACTGGACGAACCTTACGGCCTATGCTTACCCTCCTACGGCTCTCCTTCATAAGGTGATCCAAAAGATCAAGCAATGCCATTGCCTGATCATCGTAATAGCCCCAGGCTGGCCAGGGATGCCCTGGTTTTGGGACCTAGTGCAGCTCTCAACAGAGATCCCACTACAACTCCCAGTGTCAACGACCCTACTCAAACAGTCCCACAAGTATGTGTTCCACAACAGCCCACAACAGCTGAACCTCCACGCCTGGTGTCTAGGAGCGGACAACTCCAAGGACAAGGCTTCTCTGTGGAGGTGGAAGAGAGAATTTCTGCTCCTCAGCGGTCATCAACAGGACCATTTACAAGTCAAAGTGGGCCCTATTTGGAAAATGGTGCAGAGAAAATTTGGTGGATTTCTCAAAAGTTTGGTGGATTTGCTCACAAAAGCACCCTTTGAGCCTATGAAAGACACAGACCTCAAACATCTTACCCTCAAAACTGCTTTCTTGCTAGCCTTGGCCTCCGGCAAACGCTGCAGCGAAATCCATGCCTGGGTCGCAAACAAAGTATCTAATCTAGGCCAATGGGAAAAGGTCGCCTTGTTCCCTTCTGCTGATTTCATAGCCAAAAACCAACTAGCAAGAGAAGGTTCTCAAAGTGTGTCTCCGGTGACTATTCCTGCTTTGACTACCATTGTAGATAGACAATTTAAAGAAGACAGGACCCTGTGTCCGGTGCGGGCCCTGAGGTACTATCTGGACCGAACCAAAGACCTGAGAGGGTCTCGTTCCCTTCTTTTAATCTCCTTCAAGAAAGGACATACCTCAGACATCAGACCCGCTACTCTCTCTTCCTGGTTGAAACAAACCATCCTACTTTGTTACAAACAAGCAGACCAACAAGCCCTGGACTTGTTCCAAGTTAAAGCGCATGACATCCGGGCCTTCGCGGCCTCTAAGGCCTTTTACGGTGGGGTATTGGTGGACCAAATCATGCAAGCCTGTCACTGGATAGCTCACAACACTTTTACAAATTTTTACCTAAAAGACCTTACTTGGTCAGACAACGACAACAATATGTATCTGGGACCCGTAGTGGCGGCACAACAAGTCCTAGATCCTTCCCCTCAGACCAGTTGTCCTTGGAAAGAAAAAAGGGGGGGGGGGGGGGGGGGCACATCCGCTACAACCAAGTCTTCAGGAGTCTCTCCCAGGATCTAGGTATTCTTTTACCTTCAAGATGTTATGGGTAAGGTCATTTTTGTTTTTTAGTTTATCAAGTATTTTGTATTAAGGACTTATTAAGTTGTCATTAATCTCATATTCAGGTGGCAAAAATTTATGAGAATTCCAACCATTGGGCTGGTCTGTCACTAGTGAAGGGCCCCTAGGGCCCCTTAGACCTCTAAGTGAGGACTGCTGCACTTCCGTCCTACAATCAAAACAGTTTTAGCACTGTCTCTCATTCTACTTAGGTTTTTGGCTCTTCACAGGCCCGGTCTTCGGGATTGGGGCACTGTGAATGGGACTGGTATTTCTAACACTATTTCTATATATATTACTTCAAATCTTAAAAAAAAAGACATACCTTCCAGTCTCAGCTGTAATCCCACCACCGGGCGGTTGAATTCAGCATTAAGTCCCACATGGTAAGCTATTGTAGCGTAATAAAATAGAAAATTTTAATTACTTAAATGTAGCTTTTATAAGCTACAAGCTTACCATGTGGGACTTAGAAGAGTCCCACCCTGCCTCCCCGCTGTTTACAACTGAGGGGTAGGTTTTAGAAAATTTCAACGAGAAAGTAGGGCGATTGGTCAGAAGTTATCACGTGACGACAACTACCAGTATATCCTGCGGCTAACAAGAACTGTCTTTTTTTCTAAGACGTTGGCCCGGGTGTGGCCACCTGAGAACAGCATTAAGTCCCACATGGTAAGCTTGTAGCTTATAAAAGCTACATTTAAGTAATTAAAATTTTCAATTCAATGGTTATCCACATTCAATACAACATATATATATATATATCAACCACAGCATCCTGAAAGTAACTAAGTGTGCCCCAACTCTCACCTGTTTCAAAAAAGAAGTTAAAATTATATCTCTTCAAAATGGCATTTCCTGAACTTAGCCAAGTCTGTGGTACTGGACACAGCAATGGCTATGGAATGATGATTTTTTTAAATCAGATTTTGGTGTTGCACCTTAGAGTCTGCCTGGGAAAGATTAAGTGCCATAAAGTACAGAATGAAATAGAATTTATCATTAGTCTTTCACATTGTAGAAATACTCAAAGCATATTAAGGCTTAATCTTGACCCAGAAGAAGGCTATCTTCCCTGATATTCTGGATCTACCTTTCTCTGTTCATTTCTGATATCTAAATGAATTGTAATGGTCAAATCAAACCAAGGAGAAACTGATCAAAGCTCTCAACCCCCTACTGGGTTCCTATAGCTCCTGTAATTGGAGAATCATTGTGGAAAGCCAGCTCATTGTGGTGTGTAATCTCCAATCAATTCCCAATCAGAGCAGGGGTTTCAATCAGTGTAGTTTTTGTGTGCAATGTTAGAGATACTAGAATGACTTCTAGTCTTGTTAATGGCTAAGAATTAATACAAACATCAATGTAAGGTTTTTAATCCCTTTTCACGACCAGGGTCATTTAAGGAGACTCACATGTTGCCATCAACTTCCGATGTCGGGAAGCAAAGTCATTGACTTTTCCACAAAAATCAATTGTATGATATTCCCCAACTTTTACAGACTTTCTTGTTGTTTTGTCCCATCATGATTTCAAAATCGGCAGGAGTTGGGAATATGGAACCACTACTTTACAATAAATAATAACACAAATAGAGAAATTTATATAGTGCAGAATTAATAAAGGTCCTCTAATGCACTGAAATCCAAAAAAAAGTCTAAACTGGACAGTCTAAACTGGACAACAGTAAGCACCTGCCAGTAAGTAACTCCGTGCTAACTCATCTCAGCATCTGCAGTAAGTCAGTTAGCACCTGCCAGAAGTAACTCAGCGCTAACTCAACTCAGCATCAGCAGTAAGCACCTGCCAGAAGTAACTCAGCGCTAACTCAATTCAGCATCAGCAGTAAGTCAGTAAGTACCGGCCAGTAAGTAATTCAGTGCTAACTCAACTCAGCCCCAGCAGTAAGCACTTGCCAGTAGTAACTTTGCGTTAACTGAGCACCAGCAGTAAGTCCGTAAGCCCCTGCCAGGGAGGGATGAGTTAAGTCATCTTATATAATTTATATATAAATCACAGTTCAATTAACATTTTAGAAGCACAAAATATCAAATGGATCAAAAGTCTGCTAATCACTAATTATGGTTCTCTAGTCACACCAAACCAAAGAAATATAACAAATTCTTGTTATTTTATTCATTTGATTTGCAGTAAAATGGAGCCGTGAACAAGGCTGGTAACTAGACCCTTATGGTAGTTCAGCTTTTGATGAGTAGCCAGTTGACCATTAAATGACTATGGACCCCATTCCTGCATGGCCTACTGACTCTTATTATTTCATTAAGACCCCAGGGATGTGGTCTCTAACCATCTTTTACTCCACCCTTACTCTCCAAAATCAAAGTGTTCCTTGTCCCTCTGTGATTTACCCAAGGGACTCGGTAAACTCAGATATAAATACCCCCTTATAGGGTACTGGCCAGAGACAACCAAATTCAGCAATTACCTTATTCTCAACGGTAAACGGACAATACCCCAATGGGCATAACCCCACTCAGTCATAACCCAATCAGATAATTACCCTATTACCCTGTCAGATAATAACCCCATCAAGTTAAATGGGAATATCATTTATTTGCATGCATAATGCTGTTGTTAGGATGATTTAAATGAAAAATACTATTGTTAGAATGATTTCAACATCTTTTTCTTATTCATGTGGACTGTTAGACTTGCTCCAGCTCCAAGTCTTTGTATTGGTATTCATCATTAACTTGAAAGTTAAATATAAATTGGAAACATACAGGAGTTTGTTATATCACCAGTATTCTGGAGTAGGGGGGGGGGGGGGATAGTTTTTAAAAATGCAAATTTTGTCAGGGCTGGCTGTTTCTCCAAAAGTCATATAGTAACCATGTATTACACAAAAGAAAAAAGGGACTACGGATAAAGGCCCTATGGAGAAAAGCCCTGTAGGAGAAAAGCCCTACACTTTTTGATGTCCGTGGAGCAAAGCCCTACAGCATTTTGGCAAACCGTGGAGAAAAGCCCTACACTAATTTCTCAGACTATGGCGAAAAGCCCTACAACCCTAAAAAGTCAGTATCATAGCAAAAAGGTAAAAAACAGGTCAATGGTTGGTTTGAGGACAATTTTTCTTATTTTGGCCTGATTCTCCCATATTGCAGTTTGGATAATATTTTGGTTGATATTTATAATAGATATATACATGTTCTCTGAACCTGCCAAAAATCTGTCCTTGAATCTCTTTGCTAAAGGTTGGCCAGAGAGTGAAAAAGTATCCCACTAAAACTCTTTATTTTAGCTCGTAGTTGCCGAATACACAATGGAAGCAAATAAAACTAGAGGATCGCTCGCAAAAAAAAAAGATAATGTTTTTGCATAGCAAAAACAAAGCGTCCCGAAAAGGATATAAAGGTGAGTGCTAAAGTATTAAGAAAATGCTTCGTTTCAAGCCTTATACTGTTGTGGCAACCAAAGTCAGCGCAGTCTGCTCTATCTAGCACGGTTTTCAAGATATAAGCATTTTTGTGTTTTGCAAAAAATAAAAAAATTAAAAATGTCCGCTATATTTGGCGAGACAAAAATATTTTGAAAATTGGCATGGCTACTCTGCAGAGATACCCAGCAGGTCCAAAATTTTGTTGAGTTCACTCCATATAGCACGGTTTTTGAGATATAAGCATTTTTGTGTTTTGCAAAAACTTTGAAAATTCAAAATGGCCACCATTTTTGGGGAGACAAAAATTTTTGTCAAGACCACTGCCGTGGTGTGTATCTCCCGCCGAGCATTAAAGCAGAAGAAATAGCTTTTCCGAGATATTCACAATTTTTCATTTTCGTGTGTGAAAGGTCTTCCAAAAGTAGGTGAATGAGTTATTTGAGAAAAATTGGCTATCTGCAATACTATTAAGAGATAATTCACATTTACTCATTTTGAGTAGGTGAATAATTATCTATGGGTCTGAAACTTCACCAAGTGAAAGCTCTCCCAAAAGTAGGTGAATGAGTTATTTGAGAAAAATTGGCTATCTGCAATACTTTTAGAGATAATTCGCATTTACTCATTTTGAGTAGGTGAGTAATTAGCTATGGGTCTGAAACTTCACCATGTGAAAGCTCTCCCACAAGTAGATGAATGAGTATTTGATAAAAATTGGGTATCCGCAATACTTTTAGAGATAATTAGCATTTACTCATTTTGAGTAGGTGAATAAATAGCTATGGGTCTGAAACTTCACAGAGTGAAAGCTCTCCCAAAAGTAGGTGAATGAGTTATTTGAGAAAAATTGGCTATCTGCAATACTTTTAGAGATAATTCGCATTTACTCATTTTGAGTAGGTGAGTAATTAGCTATGGGTCTGAAACTTCACCAAGTGAAAGCTCTCCCAAAAGTAGGTGAATGAGTTATTTGAGAAAAATTGGCTATCTGCAATACTTTTAGAGATAATTCACATTTACTCATTTTCAGTAGGTGAGTAATTAGCTATGGGTCTGAAACTTCACCAAGTGAAAGCTCTGCCAAAAGTAGGTGAATGAGTTATTTGAGAAAAATTGGCTATCTGCAATACTTTTAGAGATAATTCGCATTTACTCATTTTGAGTAGGTGAGTAATTAGCTATGGGTCTGAAACTTCACAGAGTGAAAGCTCTCCCAAAAGTAGGTGAATGAGTTATTTGAGAAAAATTGGCTATCTGCAATACTTTTAGAGATAATTCGCATTTACTCATTTTGAGTAGGTGAGTAATTAGCTATGGGTCTGAAACTTCACCAAGTGAAAGCTCTCCCAAAAGTAGGTGAATGATTAATTTGAGAAAAATTGGCTATCTGCAATACTTTTAGAGATAATTCGCATTTACTCATTTTGAGTAGGTGAGTAATTAGCTATGGGTCTGAAACTTCACCAAGTGAAAGCTCTCCCAAAAGTAGGTGAATGAGTTATTTGAGAAAAATTGGCTATCTGCAATACTTTTAGAGATAATTCGCATTTACTCATTTTGAGTAGGTGAGTAATTAGCTATGGGTCTGAAACTTCACCAAGTGAAAGCTCTCCCAAAAGTAGGTGAATGAGTTATTTGAGAAAAATTGGCTATCTGCAATACTTTTAGAGATAATTCGCATTTACTCATTTTGAGTAGGTGAGTAATTAGCTATGGGTCTGAAACTTCACCATGTGAAAGCTCTCCCACAAGTAGATGAATGAGTTATTTGATAAAAATTGGGTATCCGCAATACTTTTAGAGATAATTAGCATTTACTCATTTTGAGTAGGTGAATAAATAGCTATGGGTCTGAAACTTCACAGAGTGAAAGCTCTCCCAAAAGTAGGTGAATGAGTTATTTGAGAAAAATTGGCTATCTGCAATACTTTTAGAGATAATTCGCATTTACTCATTTTGAGTAGGTGAGTAATTAGCTATGGGTCTGAAACTTCACCAAGTGAAAGCTCTCCCAAAAGTAGGTGAATGAGTTATTTGAGAAAAATTGGCTATCTGCAATACTTTTAGAGATAATTCACATTTACTCATTTTCAGTAGGTGAGTAATTAGCTATGGGTCTGAAACTTCACCAAGTGAAAGCTCTCCCAAAAGTAGGTGAATGATTAATTTGAGAAAAATTGGCTATCTGCAATACTTTTAGAGATAATTCGCATTTACTCATTTTGAGTAGGTGAGTAATTAGCTATGGGTCTGAAACTTCACCAAGTGAAAGCTCTCCCAAAAGTAGGTGAATGAGTTATTTGAGAAAAATTGGCTATCTGCAATACTTTTAGAGATAATTCGCATTTACTCATTTTGAGTAGGTGAGTAATTAGCTATGGGTCTGAAACTTCACCAAGTGAAAGCTCTCCCAAAAGTAGGTGAATGAGTTATTTGAGAAAAATTGGCTATCTGCAATACTTTTAGAGATAATTCGCATTTACTCATTTTGAGTAGGTGAGTAATTAGCTATGGGTCTGAAACTTCACCATGTGAAAGCTCTCCCACAAGTAGATGAATGAGTTATTTGATAAAAATTGGGTATCCGCAATACTTTTACAGATAATTAGCATTTACTCATTTTGAGTAGGTAAATAATTAGCTATGGGTCTGAAACTTCACCATGTGAAAGCTCTCCCAAAAGTAGGTGAATGAATTATTGGAGAAAAATTGGCTATCTGCAATACTTTTAGAGATAATTCGCATTTACTCATTTTGAGTAGGTGAGTAATTGGCTATGGGTCTGAAACTTCACCATGTGAAAGCTCTTCCAAAAGTAGGTGAATGAGTTATTTGAGAAAAATTGGCCATCTGCAATACTTTTAGAGGTAATTCGCATTTACTCTTTTTGAGTAGGTGAGCAATTAGCTATGGGTCTGAAACTTCACCAAGTGAAAGCTCTTTGGGATAGCTGCTCTGCAGAGATACCCTGAAGATAAAAAATTTCGTCGAAATCGCTCTATATAGCACGGTTTTCGAAATATTAGCATTTTTGTGTTTTGCAATTTTTGCGCAAAAATTCAAAAATTCAAAATGGCCGCCATTTTTGGCAAGATAAATTTTTTTTGAAAATTGGCATGGCTACTCTGCAGGGATACCCAGTGGGTAAAAAATTTCGTCGAAATCGCTCTATCTAGCACGGTTTTCGAGATATAAGCATTTTTGTGTTTTGCAATTTTGCGAAAAATTCGAAAATTCAAAATGGCTGCCATTTTTTGCGAGAAATTTTTTGTTTGAAAATTGGCATGGCTACTCTGCAGAGATACCCTGTGGGTCAAAAATTTCGTCGAAATCGCTCTATCTAGCAGGGTTTTTGAGATATAAGCATTTTTATGTTTTGCAATTTTTGCGAAAAATTCGAAAATTCAAAATGGCCGCCATTTTTGGCGAGATAAAATTTTTTTGAAAATTGGCATGGCTACTCTGCAGATATACCCTGTGGGTCAAAAATTTCGTCGAAATCGCTCTATCTAGCAGGGTTTTCGAGATATAAGCATTTTTATGTTTTGCAATTTTTGCGAAAAATTCGAAAATTCAAAATGGCCGCCATTTTTGGCGAGACAAAAATTTTTTGAAAATTGGGAAAAGTACTCCGCAGAGATATCCTGCGGGTCAAAAATTTTGTCGAAATTGCTCTATCTAGCACGGTTTTTGAGATATAAGCATTTTTGTGTTTTGCAATTTTTGCGAAAATTTCGAAAATTCAAAATGGCCGTCATTTTGGGCGAGACAAAAATTTTTTCAAAATTGGGAAAACTACTCCGCAGAGATACCCTGTGGGTCAAAAATTTCGTCGAAATCGCTCTATCTAGCACAGTTTTCGAGATATAAGCATTTTTGTGTTTTCCTTATTTGGAAAATTCGTAATGATTAATTAATCATTAATTACTCGGCCATTTCTTGACCAATCAATGCCAAAATCTAATGATTTCCAGATTTTAATAGAATGAATGCATTTGCCAAGTTTCAGGTGAATTGATAAAATTCCTTTCAAGTTATCATCCGGACAAGCTTCCCCATCGAAAAAAGACATTTTTGGTCATGTGACCTCTCTGATTGGTTGAAATGTCACTGCAGCATATTTAAAAAAATTCCCCAAGGCTACTGCCTAAACCTGCCAAATTTGAAAAGAATCCGCCTAATGGTTACAGAGTTATAAGGAAAACAAAATGCGGAGCCGGCGGAGCCGGAAGCTCTCCCATACACAAACAAGCGTCCCTTGCGGGACGCTTAATTTGTGATGGAGCTTGAGATAAACCATGTTTCAATTTGCATGAGTATAATTTGTCATGATGTTTTGTTTTCAGTTGATCAAATTATGCAGGAGGAATTTTTTATGCAACATAAAATGATGTGGGAGGCTTATTTTCAGGAGGTAAATGTATATTGCCCCCTTACCATGTTACCTAACCTACAACAGTCAGCCACTAATTTCTAAACTCTGTTAACTCTGTTAATATTTTAATAACATATTTTAACTCAATTGTCTGCTGATCAATTGTTCAACAGTGTATGTACAATACTGACCTTGATTCGACAAGAAGTACCAGGAAATAATATACCACTACAAAATGTTCTGAAATTGTAAAAACTTTATTTTATTTATTTATTTGGGGGTTTTACGTCGCTTCTAACACTGTACACTGGTCATATCACGACAGGTAGTTGGAAGGGCAGAGGAAACCAGTACATACAGTTGGTCAAGGTTCTGTACTGTAAACTGCCGACCAACCGCAAGCAACTACCAGCTTTCCCACTTGAGGCCGTGCCAGGAACTGAACCCCAGCCTCAGAGGTGGGAGGCGAGAGTGTTGCCACTCTGCCACCGTGGCCCCTGTAAAAACTTTAGGAAACATGTACATATTTTGAACTCTGCAAATCAATAATTATTGTGCTTGTTGCTTCTTGAACAGGGTTCCTACCTTAAAATTGCTGCAATGTAAGGATAAGACATGCCTGAACAAAATATGAAGAATCAATTTAATACAATCTTTTAAAGTCAGTATTCACATTATCTTGGTACACTATATTTTCTATATTTACCCCACTAAGTGCATATTTTGTAACCATATCAGTCCAGAAATGTCTGGAGAACACTGTTGGCTGACAAACTTGGATAAATCACTGAGAAGTAAAGGGATTTGTAAAGTAAAATATGTATTTTTCCTATCATACTATTAAGAGCACATGATCTACCACAAAATTTTGTGAAGTCATTATACCATATGAATAGTGTCCCTGATCTTATGGTTATGTGACCCCAGTTGGAGGGGTGGGAGATCCCCCCCCCCCCCCCCCCCCCCCCCGTCTGGTAATTAGCCTTGCGGCCCTATCTCACTTCTCATCTCAATGTTTGTCCACACAGGTATTCTATCCGATTATCTTTAATATAAAGGCCAATAGAAGACCCTTCTATTCATAGTTTTGCCCTCAGGGGCTGAAAACTAGTTGGTGGCTTTGAATGTGTGGGTTTTTGTTGTATGGTATTGTTTTCCTGTTTTTCTATCATATATTTTTCTCCATGTACTAATGACAGGGTTCCAACTACCACGCTGATGATAGAGATAATTGACAATATTTACCTGTGATTGGTTGGGTCAACAGGGCTGAAGTATTGTCAGGTTCTGTGGATGGCTCAATGTATGTCTATGTGTGTGGTTTAAAATGAATGAAGTCTTTTGTCTTCATGACAATCTCTGAATTACTAATTTACTTCATCAAAACCCAATTCCAAACACCTTTACACCTGTTTGTCACTGGTTCCAGACATTGTAAGCATCCAACAAAAACTTTATTTACTTAATTCTGCTGTTCTTTAAGTTGTTCACATATTATGAAATAGGCCATGTACACAACTACAAGTCTGATATAAGAATGACTACAAGCACTGGATGATAGGTAGCATACACAAATCCAGGGGAAAAATCGGTGGGGGAAACCCCTTAAATTATATTTATAGAGAGAAAAACATTTACAGATACAACAAGCACCTTTGAGACTCTGTTACCTCCACCATAGACCTATTGCTTTTGGTGACGTGTTTCTTTTGCAGAATAACTCCAAATATTATGGGCAGATTTTGATGAAATTTTCAGGAATTGTTGACAATAGTACAAAGAACAGATGATGTGAATTTTGGTGATGATCCAGATCACCATCTGTATTCAGGAATTCTTCAAAAGATTTTCTTATCATTGCACTAAGAATCAATGTTGTAGGCGTTTGCTCTTGGTGGAGGTATGCACTCTTTGAGTGCTCATTATTATTTACTGTATGTTTAGGTGAAATAATCAACAGCAATGTTTAGTAAGATCATAAACAGCATATTTCAATTGGACACAATAATCAGAATAGAGAACCTGGAAAGTATAATCCAAAGGTCAAAGTTAGAGTCTCACAATCCTCACCAGAACTGAAGTCATGTAAGGACAGACCCCCAGAAAAATTCCATATTGTTATGACTTGGCTTCGAATCCAGGACCAAAGAGGTGCTGAGAGTCAACTGCATTAAAAAAAAATCCCTGTTTTATCACTAGGCTTTAAGGGCCCCTTCTCTGTGGTTATAAGATTTCTAGTTTAAAATATGGCACTGTCCTTAAATTGTACAGGTGGCATATGCTTGTCAGTGCCTAATGGTTTAACGTACACAAGCTTGACCAGCTTGTACACATTGTTTTCTTCTGTCACTGAAAATGCTTGTCTTAATGAGTTCTGTATAAAGCAGGGATAGCAATAAAGTCTTCCGATTATCTTAAATACCCCATGTTCTGTATCTGGAAGTAAAAATAGCATGTCCCTTGTTTACACATGAATCATATTTCAAACACTGCTCAGACCTTTTTGTCAGTGATTGAGAAATGTTACTCCTGTGTCACAAAGTCTTAAGACTAACACAGAGTTCTGGGGAGTCAATATAGTTGGACCTAATTACCAAGATTGCAAAGTCTGTATGCTCTACAAAGAGCTTTGAACACTACATTGAACCATTACGTGCATCAAATTTCAATGAACAAATATTCTTTTGAAAATCATATGCTGCACAGTCTAATATACTTTCCAAACACTTCTATTCAATCTACTCACTGTACTGCATAAAGAAACGTATCTCTTTGTATCATAGAGAAAACCAGTCAACCATACCATATCTTCGTTTAATTAAAAAAGACAATGAAATCTTGATCAGAGATCAATCTCCCGATGACATGGTCTTGTTTGACCTGACCCTAAAGTGACAGGTAACCCTTGACCCCTTATAAGACCATCCCAGTCTCTCCCCTCCTTCTGTCAGAGGTTTTTGTCTCTTTCTTTTTGGCTTTCCAATTTGAAATGCATGTTATGAATTTCCACATGATAGATGAGTGTGGGAGTGTGTGGGGTCTTTACTCCTTGCTCGATGTCACGCTCTATACTCCCAGACAGATATATCCTCAACTTAAATTTTACCTTCATTGTATTTTTACTCCAAGCAATTCAAAGCTGTATCTAATTTCAGATTTGAATTCAGTGTGAAAAGTTCTATTAAAACGAATGGTCACAAGTGTCAATATACAGAAAAATATGCCTATAAACCTGGATTGAGTTTGAGTATATTGTGAGTTATGGGGTTTCTGTTGTAAGACCAAGGGCTCGTGTTCTTGCTCGGTGTAGACAGGAGTGGCAGCTCCAATCACCCAGTGCCAGATCAAAGGGCAGAAGGGGAGCTGGTCAGTGATATGTCTTCCACACTGGCAGCCCCTACCTCGCCTTCACCAAGACTCCAAATCTGGTTAAATAATCTAATTAGAAATTGGGAAAGTACACTAATATGAATCCCTCTTGTAGGGCTGATGCATGTATAAATGGGCACTTTAAACGCCCATAAGTACCAAACTAATCTGATCAAATTCATTCCAATACTACCTCTCTAAATTATACAGAAGATTGTCAGTTGTTTTTCAAAATTTAGATCAGAATTTCCCTAAGGATGTTATGGTCATTTTAATAAGAGATTTATAAGAAAAAGTTCTGGTTTAAATATGTTATTAATAATATCTAATAACTCAGTTCCACTTTTGAGAGTTTGCATCCCTATTTATCTTTTAACTTGGGTTAAATCACACATTTTGTCAGCTTTCCCACCACATTTATTCAGGATTAGTTGTAGCATCCTCGGGAATTATAAATCAGGGAAGTTTTATGATTATCCTTGGAAGTGGAACTAGTGTATTAGTTTTCTGACCAGTCCACTCACAGCTGTCTCAGCTAGTATACTGGTTGACTGTCCCATGCAGTACTACAGAATAAAGCCTGTTACTTGCTGAGAGTTCATGTACACAACTAGTTGGAGACACATAATGCTACAAATATGTCAAATACTCTTCCAAAGGAAAACTCAAGTCCTAAGCCAGTATCAAACCCTAAAATGCTGCCTAAATATATAATAAGTCAAACAATCAACATGTATTTGGTAAATATCTTAAATATATGTTGGTTTATTATTCATCAGGAGCCGAAACACATTTAAAGTCTTAATGTTGTATGATGTTTGAAAGAAATATCTTTTGAATATTTGATTTTTTTTTCTACTGTGATTTTTGAAATGACAATCTGTAAGAAGGAAAGACTATGATTTGTCTGGAAATTCCAGCCAATGAAATCATTTATCATGCCTGTAGGTACAGAACTAATAATTGCTGATTTATTGTTTATATTGAACTGTTGATATGCAAGGTTATGGAGAGTGAATAATTGAACAGAGGTTTTTGGTGTGAAGACACATTTTTTGTTGTTGTTTTGATAATGGTATTTCTTCACAGAACCAGATCTGGTAACCATATTGCCAACACAATTTCTGTCATTATCCAAGAAGACAAACAAATGGATTAAATGCTGAACTTTACTCTGACTATAAAGAAACCATGTTTCATGCTGGCCTTAACAACCCATTGTGCTCAGATGCTAAGTGCCCAACAAGTTTGGTAATTAATCACTTGGGTTTCACCTCTCTGGTTGTGGGTTTGAATCTGGTTTATGGCAAGAAGCTGAATGTACTGAAGCCTGGTTCTAATATGACCTTCTTGGTTGAGGTTGCAAAGGACCTAACCCACCAATATTAGCTTTGCTTGTGAGTCTGTTTTTGGCTTTGTGGTCCTGGATCTACCAGGTGGTAAAGTGGTAACTTACTGAAAGTGTATGCAAGTACATTTATTTATTTATTTAGTGTTTTTGCACCATACCTGGTACCTTTGTATTGATGTACTGTGGTGGATAGTTAGAATGGTGGGAGAAACCAGTGCATACAGTTGGTCAAAGCTTACCGTAAACTGCCAGTCAATGCAAACAACTACTAGCTTTCCCATTTGAGGTGTGGCCAGGATTTGAACTCCAATCTCATAGGTGGATATCATGTACATTACCAGTTTACTGTCATGGCCCCTTGACTGCAAGTGCAACTTATATGGATACAAACTACATTTTGGCACAGAAGATATCACCAAGAACCTTTTCTGGTAGTTTATACAATACATTGACATTAAGCCTTATGTGTAAGAGTACATTTTATAAAATGAAACTTTGTCATATAAACTGAAAGTTTTCCCTAGTTACAATGAAACCCCAGCCTTTCTCAAGGACAAGACAGGCATGTAGTTCTATTTGGAACCATACTGAAAAACAAAAGTGAAATGCCCTGTTGGTTTATGGTAACTAAAAAAAATGGTTCAGTTAGGTGGTACACAATGTTAAAATGTTAGCTTCCTCCACCAATCGACCTTGCAATCACAAGATGAACACGCAAATATTGTAAACACAGCACAAATTCCTGATAAATTCTGTTATATGTACAGGTACCTTGGCTCTAGGGTTGACTATTAAGAATATTGTGAACATCTGGACCTCAAGAAGTGCAACATGACTGATGCCTCAAAAATTGCAAACATATAAAAAACAAAGAGGGTCATCCATCACCCAGACCTGTCATAGGTAAACATTCTTGCAATCCTCACTTCACAAGGCTGGAACTGTGCAATATCTAAGTGCATGTTTCCATACTGGGAAGATCTTGATGGACTGACATTGAGTGATGAACAGTTTTTCCTACTTAGACCTCTTGATGAATAACATAGATTGCCGTGAAAGTGTTAGATTGTGACAATTTTATATACATAAAATTTAATTTTTTTGAGCTTTTTCTTTGATCTTAATTAACTCCTGTGTACAAAATTTATAAACAATTTTTGACCAGAAAAACTCCCTACCAGTGGATTTCTATTGGCAATAATTTATATTTATTGAAAACTACTAATCTGGCAGGGCTTTTCTATTTTCTTGCTTAATGGACTATGCACACGCCCAATTACTGAATGAATGTTAAATCATTATTCTTTTGTGTTCACCTTGAAGTCTGCTAGTAGAGAAAATGCAGTAAGAGCACTCAGAGAGCACAAAGCTCCACCAAGGCATGTAATAAGTAAATGGAAAAAATCAGGATTACTTTTTTTGTATCCAGATGCGGATCTGGATCACTCTCAAAATTTAATAGGATCTAAGTCGGATCTAAAACAATCATCCATGCTTTGGTGAGCAGCAGGTTGGATTATTGCAATTCACTCTTCTTATCACTCACTGATTTTGAGTTAAGGAGATTGCAGCTAGTCCAAAACTCACTCTGCAGGGTTGTCACCCATTCCTCTAAATTCTCTCATATTACCCCTCAACTAAAAAAACTCCATTGGCTACCAGTCAGATACAGAGCAAAATTTAAAATTGGCCTTATTACATACAAAGTTCTCAACCAAGGTCAACCAGTTTACCTAAGAGAATTACTCCACCCCTACACCTCTTCCAGAAATACAAGGCGAAGTACCCCCAAAATGCAAGTTCCTTCAAATGTTGTCTCAGTTTGTGTTGTCCAATGCGCTATACAGTATCTACTCGTTTGAATAAAAAAAGGTATAAAGGTCTCACGTGGCTCAGTTAGTAGGGTGTTAGACTCATAATCCAAGGGTGGTGGGTTGGATTATCACTGATGCCAACTGTTTCATGTGGGATAACATCCTTGGGCAAGATGTCAACCTGGACTGTGCCTCTCTCCACCCAGGGGAAATATGGGTAGCTGGGTACCCAGCTATAAGGGATACTGGCTTCTGCGCCTTGCATGGCAACAATAGGTAAGGTTACCAAGGCTAGCTATCCTTGCCAAGATAATACTATGTAAAGCGCTTCAAGCTAATAATAGAGAAAGCACTATATAAGAACTCAGTATTATTACTATTATTATAAACATATTCCAAGAAGTGATCCAAAATAATTTATACATTCATCAATTAGAAAAAGTAATACCACAACAAAATAATCATTAGAACCCCAATCTCATCACAGTCTTGATGGCATAGAGATTAAGTGCTAAGAAAGTCAGACCAGACAAGGCTCAGCTTTTTAAGCAGACAAGCCATGGATGGTCTGCTATATGGAAACACAGTCTCAAGCTCATTGAGAGGGGGAGCCAGAACACACTTCCTAAGGCCATCCAGAAACCCACCCACCCAACACCTCACTCCTGGAATATGTACAACAAACAGCCAGACATCAGACCAGTCCCAGTCTGTCTGTAAAGGTTAGCCTTGCACAAGGCTCCCACTGGAGTTATGTGGATTGATTTTGGCTATAAAAATACAATGCATTAGTCCTGTTATAAGAGATAGTTTAGGAGATGGAGGAAAGAAGTGTGTATACTACCTGCTGACCAAAACTCTGCATTGCAAACCACTGGGTCTTGCTGAACATTTACAAGTTTTTTGGGGGGCCATACTTGAACCCATAATCACAGAGTTAGAAGGTAAAAATGTTTCCTACTACATAACACTGAATGCAGATCAAATTACTTTAAAACACTATTGTTTGTGTACTGTTATGATTCTTGTACATATTTTATCAAGCAAGGAGGCCTAAGCATTGTGAGTACAATATACATAAAATGAAGTTAAAGTTTCCTTATAAATCAAAACCATACTCTACTCACATAATAATTTGAACATATTTTCTTTTAAATCCACCTTCTTCATTGCTCTATTATGTTTTGGTTCTATTGAAAATTAATAAAATAAAAATTAAAAGGCAGTGGCCAACTCAAAAAAACCTCCCTACCAAACGTGTACAAGCCAAATATCCACACTCCTCAATATTTTTCTTTATCCTCTATTTTGAACTTTGATATATCTTTAATGAAACTAACATTAGCAAACTGACCATTTACTCAGTTAACTCTCACCCCTGTAGTCTTGAGTTCATATCTAGTTCCTGACAACATGAGAGACATACTTAGGGCTTATCTCATAGTTAAATCTTTTAATTAAAACTTTGTTAAGTGGAGTTTCCTTTCAAGTGGAGGTAAATATCAGGTCCTCAAAGTATGTTTTCTATTGATATTTACTTGGTTATCTGGGATGCCTGGTTAAGTAGATGTATTTGATTGGTCCCTTCAGACAAGGTTTAACTGTATGATGATTACAGTATAAGAGGAGATGAGACACCGACTTGAAGTTGGAAATGTAAAAAAACTCGAAAGCACTCATAGACATCCAACAGGGGGCATTTCTGATAATTCAAGAGTTTTTTTTTCATATCTAAAATTTGAATCTGAATGTTTCGTAAAATTTCATTTTTTTTCCTATTGGTCAGGCCCTACCCATAAAAAAGTTCAGAAAGATCTGTTCATCAGTTTTGGAGTTATCACGATCACAGAAACACAGCCGCATATACAAACACACCCAAAAAACATGATCTTCTGGTGGAGGCAACCACAAAGCTTCCAGCAAGGCTAAGTATTAGCATACAAACCTAAGCAAAAAAAGGTATCAGAGAGTGATAAATCACTCTGGTCTGTCAGGCCACAACCCCATCAATCACTGCCAAGGGAAGCAGTTGTCACGGGTAACAATGGCCAGGTTTGGCAGGGTCAGCACCTTAGTACAATGGTCTGTCTCCCCTTCCCCCACTCCTAAAATTAAACCCCCTTACTACCTCTGTATCTCATAGCTACCCTCCTGCCATGCCTGCTGGTGGGACAAACAGAGAGTTAAGTAGTGGCCACACCCTTGGGGCCCCTAAAATGAAATCTCCTCCCAGTACTACTCCTCCCCCACACAACCATTTTGCCCTTCAGAAGTGAGATCAGTTTTCAAAGGATTAAAGCCACAGATCCTTTAGGTTTTTAATTAGCACATCATGTAGCCAAGACAGGGTTAGCCTTTCCCAAATGGGTGAATGTTTTATATGGCATATGTTTACGTAGATCAAAGAAATACCAATAAATAGATTTGGACCTTGTTGGGATCAGAATGGTAAAGCTACTTAATCAAGATTTCAGGATAACAGTACAAATTATTAACCAATGTAGTAAATTTTGCCCATTTTTTTCATTTTTGGCCCCAAGTATTTTCAACGATCAATTTTGCCCAAATTTTAAAAGGGGACATTTTTTTCCAAAAAATTTAAGTTGAAATAAATCACTAAATAAAAACTGATATATTTGTCAGTGTTTATCACTACCCATTATGTTTTACCATACAATGTAGTCGTAAATTCTACATTTGCATGTGGTGAAATTGAAAATAAGACAAATGTAAGAAATTCTAGACTTCTCAGGGATACACCCTACACCCTCCCATCCCATTAAAGAATATGGCAAAGAGTGTTTAAAAACAGTTAAAGCTTATAGTGTTCCCCCAATGTTCTCTACAGTCATTATTAGATATTTTGCAAGTGTGCCAATTGTTGTTATGGATTAATACAAAACTAATAAAAGTGCTGAATTAAATGTCATGCATTGGAATCTACTGGAAGTAAGAAAATTTGAAAAAAGTTCTGCTTTTCAAACTTGTATACAACTTACTACTTTAACAAAATTTGTGCAAATATTTTGGTGAAAATGAATATTTGGGTGAAAATGATGTTCACAGTTGCTAACAGAATATTGATATTCCCCTTTTTATTTGGTTGTGAAAACTGCTTTAGATTTTGAGTAACCAAATATACAAAAATGTCTATATTTTACCCCTTTATGTAGCTGACATTTCATTGAAACAATTAAAAAAAAATTGAAGTTGCTTTAATATCTCATTTTTTTAAAACTTATAGATGGGGTAAAATTGGAGTTTATAATAATTTCATTTTATCTTGAAAAGGCATTTCTAATTTTAACTTATGACTCATGTATTTTACCACAAGAATGTTTACAAAGATATTTTTAAGCAGTTCAAAACTAGTGTCATACAAATCTGAAATTTGGTTGTTTGTTGCTAGTTGACAGATTTGACATTAAGTGGCTTTCCTTGTGAGGGTCGGAATTTTACATTTTCCTGATACATGTATTTTATGTTACGATGCAGTGTTAATATTTGCGCAGGTTGACGGTATATTCTAAGTAATACACGTATTTTATGTTATGATGCAGTGTTAATATTTGGGCAGGTTGACGGTATATTCTAAGTAATGAGTACTTCTTTTATGTTAGAACTATTATAAAATCCATCTCCAATATAACAGCAAAATAGAACTAGAAAAGGACCAAAAGAGCGCATACCTCCGCCAAGCCATTTGCTTCCCTATTTCTTTTCTATTTTCGATCATAACAAACTGGCATTTTTGCTAGAACACAGATCAAACAAGCATATTATGGACACCACTGTAGGAGTGTCCTGCAGTTTCTCGCCAAGCAATCTTGCAGTCATAAAAGATCATTCAAAACTTTCTTGGATCCACATTATGATCTGGATCACCACCAACTCTTCCCTTGGCCATTGTCAATATTTCTTGAAAGCTTTAACAAAATCCATCCATAACTTTTTAAGTTATTTTGCAAACATACAGACAGGCAGACAAAGTACCCAATGTCGCCAAAAACATATCCTCCTTGGATGGAGGTAAATGTGGACATATTCATTGACAGTTTTCAGGAGACTGGAGAAGTGTGAACCATGCCTAAATGGTCATTTACTCCTTTCAAACAAACACCACTGTCTTAAAGAGACAACTGTCCCCGAAATCCAATCTGTTTAGTCATTTAAAAACACCTTCTGCTGCAAGAGACACACAGGCAGACAGAGTGTTCAGCCACTGGGTTGATTTCCTGTAATATCACAGAGACTTTGAAACAACAAGCCATGATACCCCACCCCTTTCTTAATGGAGATTCACACTACAAACAAATCAAGGGCTGGCTGAGACAGGTGCTCTTGTGTCCTTTTGTGTAATTCCCCAATGGCTAAATGTAATACAACAGTGGGCTGCCCACCACAAATTTACCCATTCAGTAATAGATAGCCTTCAGGAGGCTCTGACAGACTAAATGTTATATACAATTGATAGTGTGTTAATTCATTCGGTAACATTAGCCTGTATAGTAGGCTGCATGTGATATAATAGCTCCTGTAAAGACTACTTCAAGCCACTAAGTAATAATATATAGCCTTTATTCTGGCTATGATAACTGTTATACACACCTCAGATTACCAGACAGTGAGTAATACCTAGCCTTCTTACAAGCTCACAACTGTTTTTGTTTTCTTTTAAAAACATTTTAAGTGTAATTCTCAAAAGGCTGTGTCCAATGTAACAGTTTTACCCTGTTGAGTAGTGCTGGTTATTAAAAACTCAATGTGTAATCACTGACACACTGCATGTAATTCAAGGGCTCACCATTAAATGTGTACACAGTCTTTATACCAGCTCTCACTGCAAATAAATGTTTGCAATTAAATAACCTATTATTGTTATCTGAACCAGCTAGCCCTTATAATGGCCCTTTAATTAATGAAGATCAATTTCTGTGTATTTATCTATAGTTAAAGTTATCAACCATATTAATTTAATACAATTTAATACGATGTTGTCCATTTCGGTACAATTAAAGTTTAAATTCTGATTGCTAGTTTACGCCATCGTCATATGGGTTAGAAAAATTATTTTTATATTTAACTGGACAGTGTGTCTCCACTAACAATATTCCAGGATGGAACCAATTCAGCACTATACATAGAGAATTCCCCCAAGTGAGGTGAAACGGTATCAGGCTTATATGGGAAGTCCCATCCATTTGAAATCTCTAGCACCATTAGGGCAACAGAATATACTTTGGTTAAGTCCACCCTCCTTTGTAAAAAATTATCCTTTCCAGAGATGCTCTTCATTGATACAAGTCTACTTTTCTGACAAAATGGACTAATCGTTGGAAAATCTTTACTTTTCAGAAACTTAAGACTTATATTACTGATATTCTATTAAGAAATATTTGAGAATTAAATTAAAAGTAGTGACCATCATTTGGATTTAGACACACTAGGACGGATAAAAAAACTAAGCAGGAAAACGTCCAAAAACAAAATGAACAAGTGTGATGCATAGTATTGTGTACATAAACAAAGTAGTCATAATTTCTGAACATATCTACATATCCTTTAATCGAGGGTGGTATTACATAAATTAATTAAAACCTCATCATGTTATCATGATGGGTAGTTTTAAAGACAGAGGAAACCACTAGTTGGTCAAGATTCTGCACTGTAAACTGCCAGGCATAAGTAAACAAATATCAACTTTCCCACATAGGGTGCAAGGTTTGAACCATAAACCTCAGAAGTGGGAGGCGAGTGTGTTACCCACTACACCACTGAGCCCCCTGTTTGTTATTTCAAAGCATCAGCTGACAAAAGCTTGGGTTTTTATTTACATCACTTTAGCAGCTGAGCTTATTTCAGGACAAAACCTATATGTTGTAATGAGCTGGACTTAAAACAAATATTCACAATATCAAAGTTGGTGTCTCTTCCGTTCGTACAACGGTCAAGGTCATATTGGGACAAGCCCCTGCATTGCCACTTGGGGGAGTTGGGCCCACACAGAAGTGACAGTCTGCGATTAGATGCCAAACTCACTAACTGCTAGATCATTGAGGACTTCTCCCATATTTAGAAGTATGGCAGTCTTTGCATGAGTGCAACCAGTGCAAATTGAATAAAGGTATAAATGGAACTAGTATTTAGACCCAACCATCATGAAATGGTATATTTTCTTTACGCAAAAACAGAAATTAGCCCTGACTTTTATCAACTGTGGATACTATACCACATAGCCACCATACCATCACTTGCAGTTGCTATGTAGCCATAGTAATTGGCAGGCAAAGAAATTGTTTAAAAAAAAACTCATCCATCACTTGGTATTTCACCCGGTCAGAGAAGGTTGGAGACGATTGGTTCATTGATTGGTTCATTGATTGGTTGACTAGTTCATCTATGCTTGCTACTTGTAGGTGTGTATTGAGCTAGAAAAACATGTAATTACATTGGGAGTGGGTGACAAACCAGAGAGTAAGATGGGGAGGGGGTGATGTCACATTTTGAGGTGACATTTTGTGTTATCAGTCCGGATCTCACAAACACTCCAGTGACATTGGTTTCCGTCCTGATCTATCCAATCTCTGCCTTGTCAGGCTTTCACCCGGTTCCCTGGACATTCCGTTACTAATTAAAGATTTTCAGAGCAAAGTCCCTTTAGATTTTTTTATAGCCTTAAACAGGCCCAGAAAATAAGGCTGAGGGCTATGTGTTTTAAATCCACAGTGTTGATGCTAAATCAGTGCTACCTCTGACAATGCAAGGCTTTTATTTCCTTTGTTGACTGTTGGTACATATTTGAGCCTTAAACAAGGCTACCTCTTCCTGGACATTCTGTCACGAATCCCTGAAAAGTTCCCACCCGGAAAAGTTCCCACCAGGAAAGGTTCCCACCCCCAAAGTTGAACGGGTGGAAAAGTTCCCACCTTTTTATAAAGACATTTATTTCACATTGCTACCTTTGCTACCCCCCTTTCTTTAATCGACTTGATGTTTACACAAAAATAGTGAAAAACAAATAATTTTAAAAAGGTGGGAACTTTTCCACCCCTACAACTTTGGGGGTGGGAACTTTTCTGGGTGGGAACCTCTTGGGTAGGATCTTCTCCGGGAGGGAACTTTTCCGTACACCTTCTGTCACTGATTAAACATTGTGGATGCAAAGGGCTTTGCAGATTTCAGCTAGTCTTAGAAATATTTAGAAGCTGGTTTGTGCTTAATTTTTTTTCCCGCTTAAGAATGTAATACAATGACATACTGGGTGTATGTGAATATATCAGTATCAGATTGAGCTGCAAGTTGTCCTCAAGGGATATTGGTTTTGAGCAATAGTGACTTTACAATAGATTTCTGGTCTGTTTGATCACAAAAGAGAACAGCAACATTAACATCTAATTTTTAAGTCATGGGCTTATCATAACATTTTTAAAAGTAGAGCACAACACATGATCTAAGCAATCCTCTAAAGCTACTTAGGATTAAACTTTGAAATTGGAACCCCTTACATCAATTTGTTGGTAAAATAATCAGGACACTTATGCACAATAACTCATATATCAAAACCTTAATTTTTAGATAAAATAAATTGGGGGCAAAAATGTCCCCTTTTACAATTCGGGCAAAATTGATCCAAGTGAAAACGATTTGAGTGAACATGACTTCCTGAAAAAAGTCCGAGTGAAAATGATTTTGGACGAAAATGACTACTTCCCATGATGTTCACTTTAGAATTGTATTTGACAGTGGGATAAGTGAGTTTAAATACTGTTTGGCCTCTTCACTTTCCCCCTTTAAAGTAGCAAAAATAACCGTGTCAGTATTCTTTAAGAACTTAAAATTCAGCATCAGATCCATTCTTAAGATGTTTGAAATCCCCATTCCTGGTCAAATCACCTAGATTTAATCACTCTTTATGTGCTAATACACCTTTATAATCATTCATGGACACTACTCTGCATAAATTGTACACAATGCTTACATGAATGACTTAAGGGAAAAGTAAAGATGAGGTAGCTACAGAGGATTAGTGGAGATTAGTAATGATAAGAAATTCAACCAATATGCCCCATGAAGAGTTAATTTTACACCACTAGTGCCAGCTGAACAATATATTATTAGATTATAAAAGTAAAGCCTTTGATATATAATCAGTAACAAATCAAGAAATGAATGAACAGAATTACCAGTTACTTCTGGCTCAAAGTGTGCATACATTTAGTACTCTAATCATGAGGTTCAAAATGTATATGCCCTGATCACAATGTGTCACATTTAATAGACCTCCCATGGAATAAATAAACAGATATGTTTTCCCTACCCTTGAATGCATAAACAGATATTTTGCCCCACCCTTGCTGACCAGATGAATCAATTCCCATTTGGTCAGTTAATTGAAGCTGATGGGTTTTTGATGGACCTCAGAGAGGGGCAAATAGCACAAGTTAATAAATATTGGAAAAAAGCTCACACTGAATAAACTCCACTGTAGATAAAATTCCGACTGAATTTTTTAGGCAGGGGATGCACATAAACTATTGAATTTGTTAAGATGTCAAACAAATTATTTGTTCTTGAAAAGAACTGATGGCAGTTGGTGGGCAATAAGGCATAAACAATTATTACTTCTTCAAGTTTTTATACTAAAATGTAAACTTTGTACCTATAAGGAAATTCTCGATTACCAACTTTCCTGCATTTAGTTTTCTTCCACTTCAATATCAATAGGAGGAAGAAGTGAATGTGACATGTCTTTCATGTAGATAGTAAAGTATACATCATATTTTAGGTTTGGTGACCAATTTTCTGAATAATATGACTAGTTAAGGAAAATTTATGGTTTTGTATAATAAAAAAGCTTTAAGGTTTTGTTCCATTGTTTCTATTCTATTGTGATCCGATCAGCAGAGGCAGATACAGGATTTCCCGAAAGGGGGGGCGTGGGTTGTCGCGGGTATGGATATTTCATACTTGGACTTTCTGTAGTGGGACATATCACGCGGTGCACGGACAAAATGTCGGTGGACAAAATACTGGGGGACCAAACGCCAGTCAAAATTGCAAGGGGGGGGGGGGGGGGGGGGGGGGGACAAAATGCTGTCCATTTTATGGGACAGGGAGGGCAAAATGCCTATCTTAACAAAACACTTTATATTTGATACTGATGGTCAAGCAAACTGAAAAAACTTCTAGCAGAAAAAAAGCCTCTGTAAAAACCTACAGTAGAAAATACCTCAGTATAAAAGCCCACTAACTAAATGGTACATAGCACACAAGTCCTGCCAAGTAGTGTACATCATGTAACAAAGGTTTGGGTATTTTCTACTGGGGTTATTTGTTTATACACTAGTTTTCTACTGTTTCTGTAGTTTTATTTTTCTATTGGATTTTTCTACACTCAATTGTCAGACACTTACAGCAGTTTACCTAAAATAAACTTCAAAGGGGTTTCCCCTTCCCATAATAAACAATGGTATAACTGCAGAAAAGATGGAGGGAAACATACTTGAATCTAAATTTATTTGCCACAATGTTTCTTCAACTTTTTATTTTAAAATAACTTATTCTTTCATTGTTTTTCTTTAAAAACATGTAAACCAATTGATTAAATTTGATGAAACATTTTTGGAATTTAACCTTTATTGCAATTTAATCTTATCATAGCTACTGAAGTAAATTACAACTGAAATATAGAAGTGCAGTAATAAATTATTAATTGGGGTGAGTGATTCCAGTTTTGTAAAGTGTGTATCTCATGCTTAAACATATACTGGTAAACAAAAGTTTATAAATAAAGTCATCCACAAAAGATGTAATCCTCTGTTTGAGGATGAGACCTAACATAGTACACACACAAAAGAACCTAATCCCCTTTGATACTGGACAGTGACACAGGTATAATGACTGTCACTTTAAACAGGTACTAGCATATTACCCTAGTAAAGACAGATCTTGGGGTGGGGGATTGGAGGGGGGCGTGGACAGTAGCAAAAAGCCCCATGACTAAAGGTTGAAACTCTGAAAGGGGGGGCGTGCGCCCTCCACGCCCCCCCCTAGATCTGCCTCTGGATCATAAACCTACCTCCTGATTGGAAAAAATAAAAACATTCATGATTCATAGGTGTAGTTTACGATAGGCTCCTGATATTCTCCCGGTAACTTTCCGATTGATGTTGCGACTTGGTCAAGAAGTCTTCTGATAGGCTCCTGAAAAGTTTGCAATAGTTTGCTGATCCATCCGATTAACCTTACGGATTGACTTAAGATGGAAAATATTGCTTTTCAAATGTCAAGATGGGTGTAAGGTTGCTGTAAGATCAAAAAGATGACTTTACAAATGGTAAGATTAGTTTAAGATGGATTTACAATGGATTCCCGATTTCAGG
Source organism: Sabellastarte sp. h YS-2021 (assembly GCA_964017235.1). Lineage (NCBI taxonomy): Eukaryota > Metazoa > Annelida > Polychaeta > Sabellida > Sabellidae > Sabellastarte > Sabellastarte sp. h YS-2021. The sequence continues at coordinate 15,038,745 of OZ024928.1, forward strand.
ATCTGATTAGGATTGGAAGCAGTTTACAATACATTTAAACAGTTTAATATTGTTGTACACTGTTTCCAAATGAATCCATCCCATTGGGAACCTCTTATGAAGTAAGTTATCAGGTATTGGATAACACAATCCGTGGACTCTAACTCTTGAAGTTATGCTGGAGAAGTCTGAGGAGGCTATTCCTTGATATCACTGTTCCTGACCATTTTAAACTCTGGCTGTTTCAAAACGGCCAATGGCTGTTCCAAAATGACCAAATAATTAGTCTAGCAATTTTTAAAACCTCATTTGGTTTTGAAATGGAATGGCCATTTCAAAAACTAACTGGCCCGAGTACACAAATCAGATATAAGCCTGAAAGATTTAAGAAGTCAGTAGGCAATTAGTAAAGGGAAGTGAGTAGCTATAATTAGGTAAAATTATAAAGGGTAAACCTCAAACCTGATTGATTGATGCATTGATGCAGATTCACTAAACTGTAATCAATGGACTTAATGCTGACAGGGCTTTTAATCCAAAAAGTCACCAGCCAAATGTCCACCAGCCAAACGTTCGCCAGCCAAATGTCCACCTGCCAAACATCCGCCGACCAAATCTGCAGGATATTGACACATTGAGTGAAGGAGGAATTGTAAGATATATGCAATGAAATTAAATTATGTATAAAATGTTGTACCAGAAGGCACAAGACCATGAAAATATGTCAGGGACTTATTTAGATGGAGGAGACCAAACCGGGAGAGATTTTTTGGGTGTCCTTATATCAAGTGTCATCAACATCAATACATCAAACCTCTACAACTCCACTACCAGTTTCCCTGATGTAAACATCCCCTTCATTAAAATAAGACAGCACAAATATGAGCAATTAACTCCACTCAGTTCCACCTAGCTGTTTGTCTGACACTAATGAGGGGCTATTAAAAAGCCAGGAGGTGATTTGGAACTGACCAGGAAGACATAAACACTGCACAATTGGAAAGTGGTGAATGACAAGCTGCCACCAGTAGACACACACATGTTTAAGCCTTGTTTGAGACTCAGGTTTGTAGCAAAGTCTTTTCTCACATGTATACAAAGGTTTGGTATTCATAAAATACTTCTACAGGTTAGAAGATATCATCTCACCAGACATGTATCTTAGCAGTATACTTATGTAAAGGTCATTATATGGAGTACATAATATTAAATTATAAATTAAACTATATTGTGTATATAAATGGTTTTTTTTCAGAATTTCAAAGAAACTCTTGCCTAAGGCTAACACATAAACAACTTGAAATACCAGTCTTGTCTGATGATCACTGCGTTCTTATTGTAATTTTACCTGACTGGTATAATGCTACACATCAGAGGCCCAAGCAGACTGCTTAACACAAAAAATAAAAACAGATTTCAATTTGAAAAAGTGGGAGTTTGGGCAGTTATAATGATTTTTGGAATAATAATGATTTTCAAGATGCCAAGACATAGTGCCAGTTATATCATTGAGTCAAAAATGAAGGACTATAGGTCAACAACCAGGGGTCTAGCATTCTCTACAGCCAGACCTGTTTACCCACATACCTTGTATACATGGTCTGGGCAGAAAAAATATGAAAACTCCTGTATGGCTAGACATCATGATATTCAGATTTTTAAGGTATGGATGGCATTTGTGCAGTAAAATTAGGTTTTTAAAGCAACAGTGAGGTCACATCAAGATAAGCGCTGATCATTCCCCCACTTGCTGCTGAGAACTGGAATTGAACCTGTGACAACGGTGGGGAGAGCCTAATCATTAAAATCCAAAGCTATTACAACCACTCTGCCACAGACTATAAAACTGAAGCCAAATATTAAATTTGAATTCTCATCTACTATTTAATAGCTAGCGTCACCTGGCTGTTGATGGGGATGTAAAACCCTAACTTCGAGCTAGCTACGGTCACACTAGGGCTGAACATCAGTATTTAACAGTTGTTTAACTGGTTGTGTAAAGTTGTGTTGAGGGTGCTGGTGTCCCTTTTAGGCAAGTAGAAATATTCACAGACACTTCAATCTACAGAAACTGGAAAATAAAACACCAACCATATGGGACACATTCACTTAATAATTACTGAAGCTCTGAATTCGAACCCATGACCATAACGGTGAAAATACAAGTTGTCGTTAGCCAAAGAATAGAACCACTAGGCAACTGAGCCACTCTGTGATATTATGGTATTATATAGTATACTAAGTAATTTTAATGTCACTGTTTTAGAAAGGAAACTAGAGCCTTTGATTTGGCTGGAGGAAAATACACAAACCTGTCAGCTTTAACTACCTTCAGCTTTACCAGATTTAGACATTAGCCCTCTACTAAAGTAAGCTTGGGTCACAGAATTAATTAACACACTCAATAAACTCCAAAATGTACACATGCTAAATACTAAACAACAGAATCTACAAAAATTCAATCTGTAGTTTGTCAAAGAGTTGATATCACCGATTTTTGCCTGCAGTTATTTATTAATCATTCATGTCAGTTACCAGTTTATTTTCAATCAGTTGCAGCATAGTTTATATGCAAGACTTTATTGCAGTTCAAAGGCATTCTTCTTTGTTTTATTAACGCTCGACGATAGGAGAGGGTTATTGTAATCAGTTTGTTTCTGTCTGTCTGTCAGTCTGTCTGTGCACCGTTTCGCCCTTATAACTCAAAAACTATAACACCAATCGAGCTCAAATTTGGTGGGCAGGTATTTTATGGGGTACAGACGGATTCTTTCAAATTTGGTGTAATTTGTGTGAAAACTAAAGCCAAGAGAGAGTTTTTCTTATTTTTAATTGGGCTTTTACAGTGAAATCTGCTTCTCTGTCTGTGCACCATCTTGCCCTTATAACTCAAAAACTATAACTTCAATCAATCTCAGATTCTTCCAAATTTGGTCTAATTTGTTTGAAAATTAAAGCCAGGAGAGAGTTTTTCTTATTTTAATTGGGAATACACAGTGAAACTGCTTCTCTTCATCACATACGTAAAAATCAATATTTTCCTTTCTGATGAAGTCATTACTAAGTGATGTCACAATGTAACTGCCTTTGTGAGGTCACAAACCTAGCTTGTGATACTTGATGTCTTTAAGTAAAAATATTTCTTCTCATTGTATGTCTTGAAATTGACATAAACATAATAAAGAGGGAGGTGGTATATTCATCATTTTTATTAATTATTATTTCTGTTTTATTTTCTCTTTTTTCTTTCAATTCCTTGACAGTCCATCACAAAAAATTACCATGCATGATTTTCACCAAGAAGTGACCTTTAAGCAGAATTTTTACCTCCACCAGCAGTTTATGTTTTTGTGTGTTAATTGTTTATGTTTGTTTTATTTATTTTTTTTTTGTGTGTGCGGGGTGTGTGTGTGTGTGTGTGGGGGGGGGGGGTGTGTGTGTGTGTGTGTGTGTGTGTGTGTGGGTGTGTGTGTGTTTAGATTACTCCAAAACTAATGAACAGATCTTTATTTAAAAATTTGTGAGTAGGACCTGACTGAAGGAAGAAGTTACTAAAAGAAAGATCAGGATCTTATTTTAGATACAAAAAATTCATGATTTTTCAGAGGTCCCATTTCAATGTATTTTTAATGGCTTTAGCTTTCTACTTGATATTTCTATGAAAATTAATTTACATGTTTGGTTTTATTTTATTGTCTTCCTTACACTATTTTATATCACTTGAGAGACTGGTCACATGGAGTCGAGCATTTTGCCCTCTCTGAGTGCATCTTGTTTTATATGTGTAAGGTTAAAGTAAAATAAATGATCGGTAAAATATTGATGGGCAAAATTCCACCCCCTGAAAAATTGGTCATGAGCAAAGTTCCTGATAGGCATAGTACCTGATGGGCATTCTTCCTGATGGGCATTCTTCATGGATTTGATTTTTTAATGTGTGCTGCCTAATCACCACTGTTAGATATAGACTGTTAACTGTGTCTGTGGGTTTGACTGCCACATGTAGCAATCTCCCAATATAACCTTATTGAATTGAAATGCAAAACAATAACTTGTCCTAATTTAACAGCCAACTGTGGACAATAAACATTCAGATTGCGCATATACTGTTTTCTTACCTTTTGGACAGAAAAATAATTGACATATTTAGTAGTTTTTTTCCATCATCGGATGCAGCAATAATTAAAGTTAATTTCCACGTCTGTAAAGTGTAACCATTAAATTTAACTATCACTCTTCATGCTCTCAATTATCGTTACACTGACTGAACTCATTCTGCTGGGAATTTAGGACATAAAGGTAAACCATTTCCAGATATCAATCTGACCCATGGGTTACAAATTGTAGTTAGAATCTCTATTTCAGCATCTAGGAATGCATTGTCCCTGTTGGTTTTTAACCTAGGTCCTTGTCAAGATGATCTTCAGTGGCCAGTGTTATCATGTTTGGTGAATGGCCATTTAACTCTAATTTCACTGGTTGTAGGTTCAAATCCATGTTACCCTACACACAAGTATCAAATTACATAAACTCGTCCCTGCTTAGGTATTTAATGGGATGTGAAAAGCCAAATTTGACCTTTATGTTGTCCAGATGGACAGGTTTGAATCTGACCTGCAAAGTGGAACACTTGGTTACTGTACAGCCAATAGCTTACATCTACAGAATCTTTATTTAAATAAATTTATATGCAATTGGACAACAATGGTAACAGTACCATTACTAGTGCTGTGCTCTGGAATGCTCTGCCTTCATAAGCTCCAGCTCCTTTTGCAGAATGAAATATTTACAAATGCAACATGCTATAATGAATGAGGTGGAATGAATGAGCACAGAACAAGTGGATCTAGTGACATTAATCATTCAAAAAATGTTAAGATTTGTTTAGAAATAAATGGACTGCACCTATAAGAGTTAGGTTTTGATCAATGCTTAAATTGTTACTGCTAAATAATAACAATTCAGTGGATACCTGTACATTAGTTATGGCCTGTGCAGTATTCACTAAACCATTGTGCAAAGTGTCATACAATGGGTAGGAAAAAAAGTTTATCAGCTTCTATGTGCTGCTTGCCTCCATCTTTTCAACTTCCTGTCGTGATATGATCTATGCAATTTGTTGACAATGCTGGGAGGCAGATTTTCAGAAAAGGAAGTGACAACCGGCAAAATGCAACAACTAAATGGTTATAAAGGAAATCTTCCTTTTAAAATTAAATACAGACTTGCAAAGAAGAGTTAAATCCTAAAGCAGGATGTAACTCGACTACTCCATTAATATTATCTTTTGAACCAAATTGATACAAGGTGTAAATTAAATACTGAAAAGCCACACAGAATCTGAACAAAAAGAAATCAGATCAAGGTAACCAAAGAAAAATTTGCTCATCAACATTTTGTATTTGGTATCCAAGATTTCATTTACCTAAAACTTATATTTTGTTACATAATGCGATTTTTGATGTGTGTGGCTAATTCACAAGACATAGCAATTTTACAATCTTACTTCTTAGTATGACACTCAATTTAAATGCCAATATGGATTAAATCTCTCTCCTATTTCCCTTGCCAAGGCTATTTGATTTGTTTATCTTGCTACCCTTCAATTTACAACACCTCAAATATTCACAAAGGTATGTCCATTATATTCCAACACCTTATCCCATGTATATCATATGCTGGCCCATCATAAGGCTCAAAGTTGTGTGAAAATCTTTTTCAAAGACAAATGTTTGGTATTCATAAGGCACTCCTTCATCATTCAAAGCTATGAACTCACCAGGAAGAATCTTAGTGTTAATGTAAGACCATGATGTGTTGGAGTTTATTGAACAAAATGAAAACATTTGTTTTTATTACAAAGACACTCGGGGGACGGTGGCAGAGTGGTAACACTCTCGCTTCCCACCTCTGAGGCCGGGGTTCGGTTCCCGGCACGGCTTCAAGTGGGAAAGCTGGTAGTTGCTTGCAGTTGGTCAACAGTTTACAGTACAGAATCTTGACCAACTGTATGTACTGGTTTCCTCTGCCCTTCCAACTACCTGTCGTGATATGACCTGTACACTGTTGAAAGCGATGTAAAACATCAAATAAATAAATAAATACAAAGACACTCAAGCCTTATGAAAGGCTGATCATATTACCACAGGTTCCAAAACCACCAAAGAGTCGGTTGTCTTTCTCTCTGTTTCAAATATATGTTTACATATTTTTGGTTTTTTCAAATTGTTGGCCAGTCATTATATGCCAAGGACTAAATACCACAATCTCTGTAATGATTCTGCATTTTAAACTTACCGTATTTTTCTAAAATATGGCCCGGGCGTTAATTATTTTCAAATGGCATCAGACCAGGCGTTAAATTGAACCAGGCGTTCTTTTGAAATATAAAAAACAGTGTTATAAATTGTAAACAGTGTGCTTGGTACCAGGCGCTAATTTGAACCAGGCGTTTATTTGAACCTGGGCGTTATTTTGGAAATTTATGGTATACTGAGTTCTATTGACACTCAGCTCTGGTGTCTTGTACACAAAAGGGATCAGTTAAAAGGCCAGCTCCACATTGGCAACTGGATCACAAATTGAGTACCTACTTCTCGATCCCGAAAACTCTCCATTCGGGAGATAGATTTATTCATTCGTGAGATTCGTAAATTATGATTGGAATGTTCAGGACCCACTCAGGACTGGCATTTCAGGATTAGGAACGTCTGTCAGTGAACCATGTGTCATTGATTAATTCAAACTCTTTGAAATTTTCTTGAACTATCAGATCTTACGTTCGGCAGCATAATTGCAAAATTATCTTAAAGCTATCTTAACATTTGTAAATTAATCTTTTATCTTAAGCCTACCCTAGTGATTGCACAGGCCTTCATAAGATTTGTAACCTATTTAGAAGAATTCATGGACCGATTGGAACATTTTCAGGAACCCATTGGAAGACATGGAGTACTAACAACACATAAAATATGACATGAGAACCAGCTTACCAAAGGTACCAAAAGCTGTGCATTTTAAGATAATAAATTGAGTGGACATATGTGAACACAAGATTACTTACCGTATAGTTTGTATGCTATATCAATGTTTCTCATTCATTTGAAGTTATGACACTGCAACAATATTACATATTTTAACATGTTTACAGTACAACTACTGTAAGGTTTTAGTTATTTCCTTTTTGTTCTAAAATTTATGTTTTGATCAAAGGCTCTGGCGAAATTCCCAAGATGAATTTGTAATTCACTTTGAATACTTTTCTCTAATTTTAAATCGGTTTACAAAAAGGGATACATCAGGTGCATATTATTGGAAAATTTATGCTAAATATACTTTATGTTCAAATTTGGAGATTACACGGGAGTCCTGGTGTAGCATCTGTTTTTGTGAAATAATTTAATATTGTGGCAAAAATATGATCAAGTATTGAGATCAACATAAACTGAACAATGCTTCTATAATTGTATATTTACATAGTAGATTTGCAATAGGAAATGGGCAGGTCCAGGACACTGTTTTCATATAAACAGATGACCATTTGCTGATGGATGATGACCAGCGATTTCAGTTTTTCTATGCACCAGATTTTACTGATTGATTTTTGTGATACAAAGAACCACAAATAATCATGATTTAGTCCCTGGTTTAGTATTTTTTCATAAATATTTAGAAATACATGAAAGCAAATTATCATTTCTTCAGCACCGATTGTAAAAAAAGGGGTATTGACTAATTGTCATGGGTGGGTCTCTGGTAAAATCCAAATGCATAATTTTTAAAAAGTGATAGAATGGCCATGGGTCACCGCTGGCCATGCTGATTGAAACACACACATGGAGTGAAAGAAAGTCTTAAACATAAACAAATTTTCCAGGATTAACATGATAACTATGACCACTGGGCATTTATACATGATCTAAAGCCATTCTTCAGGCCCATATAGCCAGTGTTTCCAGTGTCTTTGGTATAAAGCCACTTATAGAGTATTACTATTCCCTTGAACAGGATGCCAGCCATTTGCAGGTGTACTTCTCCAAGGACTGTCAAAGTGCAAAGGTGAGGTTTTGTATTCCGTTCAACAGCCAGGGTCATATTAGGACAGGTCCTCAGTATTACCACTTATGGGAGTTGAACCCACACAGAGGTGACAGCCTATGATTAGATGCCAAACTTGCTAATCACCAGGCCACTGTGGACCTCCCAAGTACTGTCAGTACCCATTTCTATTCTAGGATGAAGACGGACACGTAACTGTAAAGTACCTTGTCAAAGGCTACAAACTCCATGACCCTGCAAAGGATCGAACCCTAAACCTGGGGTTCAGTTTTTCAAAAAAAGTCTTGACTTTATTCCAGGTAAGCTGGTAACCAAACACAGCCTTATACAAAACTACGAAAAAAGCATCCATTTTGGAGCAATATTTACACCCCTGATCTACATAATTGCACACACCTGTAAAATTATTAAACTAGAAAACACTGATAGAGTGCAGATATCCACCTGGGGGGGGGGGGGGGGGGGGGGGGGTCTAGAAATTTGGGATTTATTTGTATCCTGAATATAATCCCAATCTTTCCCAAAATTAATTCACTTCTTCTTGTGGTCAGGCCCTGCCCCCATATGAATGTCAGAAAGATCTGTACATTAGTTTTGGAGTTATTGAAACCCAGGACAACAAATAACTGAATGCACTGGGGACGTCACGACTCTAAATATTTCATGTCGGCTAATTGCCAAGTATTATTCATGTTAACACCGAATAACTGTTAAATTTATAAAACTACCAAAACTCTTAAGTTTTATATTCCAAAAGGCAATGAAAATGATAAATATGTGAAATAAAATGATAATATATGTCCAAAATCTATAAAATTTAGTAAATCTGCTGTTTTCCTGTGACTTCTGCTTGTTTTTTTCAGACAGGAAGTGGGCAATTTTAGAGGCGACTGGTACTTTCGGTTTTACATGAATGCATAAACAAAACAGATCACAAACACCCCCATCACATAAGATGACTTGATCAACTTGGTGTTTCAGATGGATGGATGGACAGAGTTTTTAATTTATTAATATAGATCAAGTGTTGGTGCAAAGAGATACATTTTATAGCTTTAAATGATATTTGGTAGCAAGTTCATAAAATCAAATCTATGGGCAATAAAAAGTTGGATTTTGCTTTACACTTGTATTTATTATTATTTTATTAAGGTGACAGAGGATATATATACAAATTTCAGGCAGAGTTTTGTGGGCTTGTTCCTCACAATTAACAGTGTTGTGTAAGCAGAACAGTTAAAGTAATAGATTCAATCTGTCCAAAGAAATAAATTGAACAAAATTTTAATTTACACTTAATCACCTCAATTGGCATAAAATCCTAAGTCACTTGTAGCCAGTAAAACACTGTATAAAAAACATGATGCATTAGAAACATTTGTAGTCTACAGTATTTTTCTACATAGTTTCATTTCCAGACTGTATAAAAACATGAAAAACTAGAAAAAGGCCATTCCAAATGTGACTTCATTAAATTACAGTGAACTGCCGCAGTAAAATTCCTCATAAAACAAAAGCCAAACAAGATCTTGTTCCAAGTAAATTCTCTGTTGTTATATTTTTTTGCTGAGACACATAAAGCCTGTGAATGTTAAAGGTGAAAGAAAAGAACTCATCCATCTTGTAGCTAAGCAAAAGAATGCAGCATTACCCAGAATAGAAGTCCAAACAGGTTTTCTAGGCAAACACACACATATATACAGTATTATCTATAATATAAGTCCAAACTTGTTTTCTATGCAAAGATATATACGTATACAGTATTATACAGTGGAAATCCAAATATGTTTTCTGGGCAAAGATGCATTTACCATAAGCCAGAAAAATGTAGTTTTAATGTCACCTGCACTTGACCACCCTTTAAATTAGAGCTGTGAATGGTTACTCGAGCCTCGCGAGGTATTGTATCATCGCACGCGTAATGAAACTTTTGTGTAAAATATGCTACATTTTATCATGTCCGTCACATAATATCAATTAAAGTTGTGGTTTTCACTTAAAAACATATAACTTACTCCATATTCTATAATTTCTGGTTAAATAGAAGATGTTTTTCTTCAAAAGTTTCATTTCCAGAATCGACTGTTTACAGATACTAAATCTTGTGGTTACTCGAATTCGGGCCGGTTGTGAGAGGGCGAGTAGTCAGGGCCGTTTTTTAGCACCGCCCCAGCCCTACTTTAAATCGAACCCGATTCTGTAAAATTCCCTTGTAAGTTGAAATCAGTGAAATGTTCACTGGCCATTAATTTCAAGTACTTTTTGCAAATAAATTTGGTTTATGAAAATTACTTCCCAATTAAAATTATATTTTGTCAGTAGAAGCTAACCATGAGTGGAAATTCATTGCAATGTATTTTATCAAAATTTGAAATTTATAATGTGTGTTTTTTGAGCTAGCTCCTTGTAGAAAGCTTATATTTAATGTAACCACAAATGTAAGAACTAGCAGCATGATTAAAACATTTAGGGGCCAGTTACAGTTTCACAGATCCCCCTTGGATATAGGCCATGGTTCCATATATGGAAACTGACACGGATGAGGGTGGATTCTGTAAAAGATTTACGGATCTGCCATGGATCCGCTACGGATCTCCTACGGAGCGCTACGGTGACCCAAGGACAAGTAAGAAGGAAGAAAAAGGAAAAGAAAAAAAAATATATCCAAATTTAGGTATTCAAATTTTAGTATAGACCAACCGGAAGTAAAATGTGGCTGATATAAACAAATAAAATCTCTACAATAAAATGTGAAATAACTGCTAAAATAAGGAAATTTATATTGAGAAGGAATATAAAGTAATCAAAGTTGACTTGCTATTGGGTTTTAATGGAGTTCATTTATCTTGGAACAACACGTTATCACTCTATGGGTGATAATGTGAGATTGTGGGGGGCATTTATAAAAACATGGGTAAATATAGAGAGCATAGCACCCTAAATAGTATATAGATATAACAGCTTCTTTACGTGGCTTTTACCCTGTTATGTTGAATTCATGGTTTAGTTAAGTGTTTTATGGTCCCTCAAGATTTTACCTGATAAGGTTAAACTGTGTCAATGGTTTTTTAAAAATTGGATGAAAACTGTGTACCAATACGGTCGAGCGTTGTCTCATATTTTTATAACTTCTTAACTTTACACTGACAAAGTTACATTAACACACAGACAATTGTAAGAGGAAAAATCCTAAAGTCAAAACAAATTTCTGGGTCACATGATAAAATGTGTGATCAGTATTTTCAACATATTGCCACGACCTGGGTTTGAACCTTGACAATTGAGGTGATAGTCAGCTCATTGGCAAAGCTGGATAACCATGGAGCCACTGAAACTATTGAGCAGTATCTAGAGGATATAAATCCTGGATAAACAATTTAAAACATGGGATAACATCTTGAGTACCTGCATGTAGTTTTAACTGTATGGACATTTTAAATCCCATATGCTGGATATAAGTATTCATTGTCACATCTGCTTTTGTAAAACTAATGGAAAGTAATTAGAGATCCAAATTCTGAGGGACTCTATGCTCCAAAACCAATGTAAGTCGACCAGATATGAATGAACTTAAAAGTGAGGAAAATGGTGAAATTTTTTTTAAAAATCGGACCAGAAACAATGAAGGTCTGTTGATTTTAACTGGAGCCCATTAGAATATCCTGATTGTTACTTATCTGATAAAGGTTACAGAATTCTTTAAACTAAATATAGATTTGTATTGTAATTGGTGCCTTCAGTGTATGTTTATCTGCAGGTGTGATTTCATTTCTTTATGAGAAATTTGAACATATAATCCTAATGGTAATTTCAAAGTTTGACAGAGGATCAGTGGATGTAATTATTTTGTACTTCAAGAGAGTCATATATCACCTGTAACTTTCTGAAGATCTCAATAAAAACCTTATTTCTTTTTTAAAGGTTCAAGATGATAGCAAGTGTTTAAAGTTCTTTGTAGAATTTATCCATTACAGAGATCAATGTGACATTCATAATATCTGCATGAATCCTACAAAAGAAAACAAGATTACCATGCACATTGCAACTGTAAAAACTGCTGTAATTAAATAGAATATGAAACAATTTCCTGTTTGTGGACAATAATTTAATTAAACCAGGAAAAAAATGTTGCAGTTACAAAAGAAAACCATTCTCTCTGATCTGGGGACAAAACAACGCACACATGCATAAAAGATGACAGACTTGCAACCCCCTCCCCACACCCCCCAATAGTATTTCACAGTCTGGCATTAATTAAAATAATTAACCTATAGGGCAGCACTAAATGGCAACTGGTAAATTCTATCTTTAATTTAATACCCTCAAAATAGTGAAATTGGTTCAATTAATTGAGAATGGGACAGAGGGGAGGGGGGTGTGGGTGGTGATAGAAGGTTCAGTACACGCATATGTGTGTGTGTGTTACTGTCACAACCAGATGAAAGAGGCAATCAAGAATACTTTGACCAGCTGATCCCCAAAGTGTGTCAATCTCACAAAGTGGACAGTTAAATGGCATCTTTGGTATTAGGGAGAGCCTCACAATGCCAATTTTTTCTTCAATGACACCTGGACCATTTGTGGAGTATTGTGAGAGTGTACAGACCACTGGCTGGATGCACTGAATGCCTAAGTCAAATCTTTCCTAATGGTCGTATCTTATACGTATGTGATTTCCTCTTGACAACCTTGTCTTTATGGATGCAGAGACCTCGTTAATTGGTAGTACATGTTCAATAATCAGCCAGCCTCCCAGTGTATCCATTCTGCTGCCCAGTGTATCTATTCTGCCATCCAGTGTATCCATTCTGCCGCCCAGTGTATTCATTGTTGCCCCATGTATCCATTCTGCCGCCCAGTGTCTCTATTCTACTCCCCCACCCTTCCAGCACGTGTATTGTAGTGAAGCTCATGAAAGGGAGCTTTTTCAAACATTTAAAAAATATGGTTCCTAACGTAAATTGCTTCCTGAGTTGTGTCAAATCGCCCCACATGCATCCTAACCAAATCGGAATCCCACTGAGTTGCATCCAATGCATCCGACCCACGCATGAGGTAAATGAAACAACCTAAAGGTAGAGGTACCCATCTGGTTATAGGTCATGACCCCAGAATGGGTTGGTGTGACCTTAGGTAGAAGGGATCAGGAGATGTATCACTCTAATCCAGTTGTTTGTTTTGAGTTTGTCACATTGTATTGGTCATATCATGATATGGGTAGTTGAGGAGAGAGGGCATAACAGTGCAAATTAATTCTGCCATGACATCACTTGCTGTCCAGATACTACTCAAAACATACTCAGCTAAATAGAACTAAACATTTGTTGAAAATTTGGTGACAATCTGTACAAAGATTTGTTCTGGGAGCAACAACAAATTTACATTTTAAAAAACCCCAGAAAAACAACATTGCCATGGCAACAGTTCGATTTTGACCACATATACCATTTTCCCCTACAAACACATTTAAGGCCACAGAGGAGCAACAAATAATTAGTAGAATTTTATGATAAGACTACCAGCTTTAAGACATTAAGTCAGGGTTGGCACCTACAGACTAGGAGAGGGGAAGCACTTGTGTTACCCAATTTATCATTGGGTCTCCAAACATCAACTCTCAAGTGTACACACAGAAAATTTGAAAGCACTCATACAATGTAGCCCTCCTCAGAGGCAGCCCAGTATCTCCATAATTTAGTTTTACACAAACACTGTTTTTTTACGTGCAAGCTCTAGCGAGCTTCTGTATAGCTTGCGCTTCTACAGATCACTTTTTTTGTCTCTGGACTTTGATGAAATTTACCTGTCCATTCTGAATTTCCCTCTCTTGCTCTCCAATACCTAAAAGACTCATGTCCTTTTGCCTTTTTCCCATACATATGTCCTTCTTGCATCAGACTTTCAGAAATTGTGGCACAGAGTGATGACTATCTGACTGCTCACTGAAGTTAGGCAGCAATGGGCTATGTTAGCACTGGGATAGGTGACTGCCTCAGTTCGGGACCAGCTGTGGGATGTATCTAAGTTGGAATTTCTTTCTGTCATGAGACTTTCGTAAATTCTAGTGCACTACTCGTGTCTCTGAAGGCTTTGCACTCATGCTAGGGGACCAAAACACCTTTTGGCCTTGTTTTTTTGTCTCCGGACTTTCATGAATTGTGGCGTAGTGTAATGAGTATCTGTCTCTTCACTGAAGTTAAGTGGGAATCTTCTATGGTAGTACTGGGATGGGTGACCACTTTGGTGCACTACTGCAGTCTCTGATGGCTTTGCGGCTTGTGCTAGTAGATCGAAACCCCTTTCAGTCTTGTTTAATTTTAACCCTCATAACTGGGTAGCAAGACCAATCAAAAACAAGTTTATTACTTTTGGAGTAATCTCAGCCACAGACTCTAAATCATTAAAAAGGGACTGTTGAAATTTTTCTGTATTCAGAGTATGACTTGGATATTTTCCCCAAATTTAATCACTTCTTCCCTAAGTTAGGCCCTATCCACAAACAAAATTTCATAAAGATGCTTTTATTGGTTTTGGATTACTCATAAACAAGGACAGATAAATAGACAAACAAATGAACCCACCACAAAACATAACCTCCTTGCTGGACATAACTGTGAACAACATGCTGATTTTTGGCTGAGATTTAGGCATTTGTTTCATGAATAGCAGCTTACTACCATGCGTTACCCCATGTTTATTTGTGTTTGTTGAATGGTCTGTCAGTACAATCATTCACAAAGTCCTGAACTGATTCTGATGAAGTTTTCAGTTGTGTTTTATTTTGTCATTGGGATGGTTTTATTTATTTATTTGGGGTTTTACGTCGCTTTCAACACTGTACAGGTCATATCACAGGTCATATCACGACGTGTATGTTGGAAGGGCAGAGGAAACCAGTACATACAGTTCCTTAGGGTTCTGTACTGTAAACTGCCGACCAACGGCAAGCAACTACCAGCTGTCCCACTTGAAGCCGTGCCGGGAATCGAACCCCGGCCTTAGAGGTGGGAGGCGAGAGTGTTACCACTCTGCCACTATGGCCCCGTCATTGGGATGGTCAAATATCGGTTAAAAAGTTATATGTTATCAGTTATATATCGACCACTATACCCTAGCCAAGATGTGATGTCATAATATTGGTGCTGCTAAGCGCAAAACACTGAGTATTTAGGGTACAGACCAGCTTATAAGCCTTAATTACTATCCCTGCTCCTCCCCTATCCCCTCTTTGCTGATTTGTCCCCAAACTGCACACACGAGGTGACAGTTCCATCAAGGACTTCACACAACTATCCACACACACAAACCAACAAACTCCAGGTCTTTCATATACAAACTCCCCCCCCCCCAACTCCCCTTGTCTCTCTTTCATCTTTTAATTAATTTCCAGCCAAAGGAAAATATGGGAAAGTCACAAACAAAAATAATACTCCACTGAATGTGTGTTTCCCTCTGTGTGACTTGTGATCCAAGACAAGTGACCGCAATTTGCAAAGTACTGCTTGCTAAGTGATTTTTTTTCATAAACAATATTTTATTACAGCAATCAGACAAAATCAACAAAGATTATAATAAGCCTTCTTTCCAAGTGATTATGGTCAGTACACATCCATTTCGATTACCCTGCAAATGTTCAAAGTTAATTAACCTGCCCCCCTCCCCCAATGGGTAATGTCCATTTTTTTCTGAAAAAAAAACAAAACATAAAAACGATCCTGGATTCTCCAATGACACAAAGGTTGCACCCCACCTTGGGTAAAATACCACCCAGATCCAATGTAAAGTTTTTGTGTTATGCATACAAACAAACAGATAAACAGACCCAATTACAATACCCTTCCGACTCCCCTATGTTTCCTTTGGGAGTGAGGGTAATCAGATACATGGAAATTGGTATAAACATTGCTTCAAAATACTGGTATGAAACACTGATTTGATGTTCTATAACAATAAACATTGTAATATCTCTTGTCGCTACAAAGTGTATAACACAACTTAACTTGTGATTAATTTAGCAATATTTAAAAGGATTTTCATGTGTGAACATAATATCACCTATACTTTGATACAACACTGCAATATAGAGCTGAAGGTAGACATGAAGGATTTTAACTTTTAGAAGCTACAAATAATTGATCAATGTGGCTTACTAAATGCTCACTAATTATTGGAGATGATATTAAAAATTACACTTCTAATTTTGATACTCAGAGCAATTATTGATCAATATTGAAATGTCAATATTTAATACCAACACTAAAAATGGAATGACTTTTGAATGGTTTAGAAGGAGCGAAGACTCACAAGTCGTTTATATGGAAACACAGAATTGTTCTTTTCCCCATTTTCCCACCCCACTATCTTTGCACATAAAAACTGTCGCCGAGAAAATATATCGATGGCAAAAGGGTATGCTACTCGGGGATAATGATGATTTTCATGCAGCGTGAACAAAGGGGCGATTGATCAGTGAGTTGTGTGAGGGACTGACCCGCGGGTCCTGAATGGTCCTGACTTCTTTGCTGCCTGTCAGGGCATTGGCCATTCATCAAGAGACCTACGAGGGGGCTTGCTTAGGTTAACAAAGAAACTCTGGAGTGACTTAAGAAAGTTAATGCAATCTATGTGGGTAAAATGAACAGGCTTAACTTTTTAAAAAAGTTCTATGTCTAAAAGTATTATCTTGTGATTAGATATTTCATATAACTTTGTACTGATGGTTTTATTTCAAAAAAATATTTTAAATATTTTACACCAATTTTAGATGAGAAGGAAATGAAAAGCATGATAAATGATGAGTTTTTTCTTCAGCACAATTTAAGTCAATTCTTATCTGAAGATAGTATTCAGTATTTGTATAACTTCAATAGATGTGTAACTGCTGTGTTCTTTGCAGATTAATTTAATTCTATTCTGCTACAATTTAATGACTAATTAAAAAGCCACCAATGCTTGGAAAACAGACAATCTAAATGAACTGAAATAAAAAGAAACAATCAAAATTGCACCTTGAAATGTAAAATTAACTCAAGAAAATAATACTAGACATGCTCTGAGTTCAATCAGTAACATAGACTGTATTGTCAAATTTTTAAACTAGAAAAGGGACAAGTTTGACAAGTTTTCAGATTTCTGACATTTATATGTTTACCGATATGGAAAGAAAACTATATAAAACTATATTTTGATCAGATGTAATGTAACAAGTACTTTTATAGTGCTTAATCTACATAATATGACAGACTCTATGGCACAAGGACCATAAAGGGAGATGGAAAAAGTCAGAACCCAAAAAGACCGACACCAGAGAGTTGCCAGGAAGATGGAAAAACTATGGAGTAGTGCTTGTATTGTTTATCGATATTTAAATATTGATCAATTCATGCTGAATATACCGATATTAATAATATAGGGTACATATCATAGTATCAATAATGCCATGTTGGCTGTTCCATTAACTAAACATCCATAGTGATGGATGTGGAAACAGCCTTTTGGTTGAAATATTGTTAGGAAAATCCCTAACAGAATTCTGTGATCTCATAAATATTAATGAGTAGTCGACCTTTAAATGTAATATTGATAAAAATCCCCACTGAATTATTTGACTTCATATTTGCTGCATATAATTTACGTTTTATTTTACCGCTAGTTGTTTACATTTGTATGCAAAGGGAAGACACACGCAGAATTCAACAGCGTTGTTTTATATACACCATTCTATATTCGCGATTCCAGCATTGCGCAAAAGACGTGTCCGAGGTCACTGCGCAGCGTACCATTTTAGAATACTTAATAGATCCACCTCTGCTGTCTTCCGTTAAAATAAAGTACAAAATTTGAAGATTTTATTGCTTTTTATATAATTTTTTGTTACTGTTACTTACCGCAAAAATGGAACTGCCATGTATGTTTTGTTTCAGGATACTACTAAAACTTGCAAAAGAGTTTTGAAGGTCTCCCCAGGAAAGCATGTCATGCCCCGACATTCAATATTGATCGATATGGAAGGTAAAAATATGGTTTGATATCAATATAGATATTGTTATTTGATACTAACACCGCTATGGAGGGTAGGCTTTTCCGAAGGGGTATGTCTTCAATTTGCAGCTACAGTATGACAGAGAAACCGCTGTTCAGATGTCCTCAGGGAAAATAGAAGTCATGAAATAGATGACGTAGTTCAGTGTAAAACACAGGAAATGATGCCATACAATAAAATATTTGAATAATAGAATATCAAACAATACTGGTTCTGTGGGTCTGCATTGGTTTCATACTGAATCTGACTTAGTAGTCCAGAAAGTTTAACCATAAACTTAGAGTTGAAACCTGCGTTCTGCCTGTTTGCATAGTTTCACACTGAACCAATCCAATACAGTAGGGTCAGATACAAGACTTTATTAGTAATCACTCTGGAAAATAGTGAGAAAAAGTTTGCAAATCAGACAAGAAATGAGGGAAGCTGTGGTCATTTCAACTAGAGATCAAGCATGTATGCTGATGATATGAACTGATTTACTAAATGTTGGCAAATTCTTCAAACTAAAAGTTGCTCTGTATCAGTTTGTATCATATCATTTTTTTGGTCAACATAGATAAAAAGTGTATTAAACCAGTTCCAACTCCATTATAGGAATGAATCGTCTTATATTGTGGTTGGGGCTGTTAGAACCTAAGGAGATGAATTACGGAACTTTACAAAACAAAATGTTGCTTTTTGTTCTACTTTTCACAATTTTAAAAACAAAACTTGTTTGTGCTGATATTTTGTGGAATTTAAGGTGGATATCTTCTGACATACAAACGCACATTGCCACAAGCACACCTTATTAATACACTGTACAAAAACAAATACCACTTTAGTAACCTTTTAGATGACCTTTATGGGGGAATAGTACAATTTCGGTGACCAAAATTGGCAAATGATAGGAGAAACATACAGCCCACAAATTGGTATTTCTATATCTGTATTTCTTGATCGGTTTGGAATGATTTTATTAGATACTTTATTTTTGTGCCAATATATAAGGTACATGCAAAATCATGAAGCCAAAGAATAACTAAAACATGCACTTTATTTCTCATAAAACATGACCTTCCTGATGACATCATTCTAAAAATGTGTGTTGTCTGGTTAACTTGAGTGTTTAAAGTATCTCTCAGGCATGATTTTTTAAAATGTTACTTAATGACCCACATCACAACAGCCTGTGTTGCTGTCACAAAAAAACCTGTAACAAACAAAGAAAATTCCTGACATTTCAAACTGCTGCTAACCTGACAGATGTATAGAGAATGTGGAACATGCAGACAATGTACAACAAAAAAATTGAAAAAAATAATTGCAACAGTACATTGTACAAGTTTGACTAACATTCTTTTAAAATACCTGTTAAAAATAACGGCAGTATCTAAACATCAAAAGTGAGAAAATACAAAATTCAATGTCATATGTGAAATCTGTCAGTGCTTAATAGAATGGCAAGGGATTAATGGAATGAAAAACTTGTCATCTCGAATGGCAAAATATCATAACCCAATTGGGGAAGTCGATTTTCCCCTGTGTTTCTCTGTGGCGCTGACCCCTGCTATCCCTGTGGCTAATTGATAATGGATCTCTGGTTTTCTGTATGATGTGCCTTAGAGTCTTTCTTGAAGATAGAGATTAAGTGCTATAAAACTATAATTAGAATTAGACTAGTGGAACAGCTACTTTACTTTATGCTTCTGCTAATAATTTTGAACAACTAAGATACATACCTTACCTTACCTAGTGGACAGATGCATTTGTCCGGCGCTCTGCCGGTCACGCCAAACGTTAGAAAAAAACGTCCCGAGCTGGGCTCTGGCCAGGACCAGTAGTGTCCTGTTCATTCGCCAGGTGGCTGTACAAGCCACCCGCCGGTATACTGCGCATGCGTGTGCATGCGCTCTTCCTCTTTTTATTGCCTACCTTAGATAATCCCCTTGTTTGGTTAGAATAGTGGGGAAGGTAGGGTGGGAATCCCCTTGTCCACTAGGTAAGGTATTAACTTATAAAAATTTATTTTACTATTAAATTTTCCTTTTATTGCGTTAATACAACTTACCTAGGGGACAGATGCAGAATGACTACCCATCGGTTGGAGGGTAGTCAAATAAGGGGAACCCATATTGTCAACAGTAAGAAGGGTGCGTCTGGTAATGGTTAAATAAACCAACCTTCAAGGACCAAAAACACCCTTGCCCCCCCGAAAACTTTGAAGTAAACCGTCAGTGCACAAATTCGACCCGAATGTGCAGGGAGACGAAACAGGGCATGAGATAATATCACTAATGGATGAGGCAGAAGAACAGGAGTAAAAGAACACCATCCTTGAGAAGCTCCCGGATCCACTTTGGATCATGGCAATCCAGTAGCAAAGGATAGTGGAAGTTAGCACAACAACACTCTCTGTTTGATCCAGGAAGAAATAGTAGCCGGAACAATGTCCTTCTGAAAACTCTTCCGGAAAGACACAAACACCAGATCTTTGCCCGCTTGCAAATCCTTGGTCCTGTCCAAGTAATAATGCAAGGCTCTCACCGGGCAAAGTGACTTATCTTCCTTGAGAGACTTGTCTAACGACGGGGCCAAAGCAGGAATGACCACCGGTGCTACAGAAGCGGGGCCGTCCCGGGCTAGCTGATTTTTGGATAGGAAACTGGGGGATGGATATAGGGAGACCTGACTCCAGTTTTCCTGATGCCTGATGTTTCTGTACAACCATGCATGGATTTCGCTCCATCTCTTGCCAGAACCCAATGCCAAAAGGAACACCGTCTTAAAGGTCAAATGCTTAAGAGAAGCCTTCAGCATGGGTTCAAATAGAGCTTTTGTCAACTGATGGAGAACTAAGGATAGGTTCCACGAAGGGACTCCCCGTCTCCCCTTTGGCTTGTCTCTGTGAAAACTGTCTAACAAGCGAGTTAAGTTTTCATCTTTGCCAAAATGGATCTTGTCATTGCCTATCATATCAGCAATGGCTGTTCTGTAACCTTCTATAGTGCTGGGTTGTAAATGTCTCTCTTTAAAAAGATACAACAAAAAATCTGCCACTTGCTTCAGAAAGGGCGACCTGAAGTCCACCTCGTTTGACTCACACCACTTAACAAAAATGACCCACTTTGATTTATAAACCGCTCTGGTTGAGCTTCTCTGAGGAGCTTCAACTCTTGCTCCCACTTCATCAGAAAACCCTTGCTTCTGGATGGACGAGGCTCTAGGAGCCAAGCATGCAGATTTTGATGACTCAGGTTCCTGTGGAGGAGACTGTTGAATGGTTGGGTTAACAGGTCCTTCTCCAAGGGGAGACTGAAAGAAATCTGACTTGATAGACTGACCAGATCCCAGAACCAAGGCATGTTGGGCCACCCTGGGGCGACCAGGATCGTCCTGTGACAGCCCTGATCCACGAGCTTTGTCACCACTTGACTGAGAAGGGAGACTGGAGGGAAGGCATACACGTCCAGATTTCCCCATGAAAGACTGAGAGCATCCACTGCCCAAGCTGCCGGATCTGGAACCGGTGATACAAACTTGGGAAGCCTGTGATTGAATCGAGTTGCAAAAAGATCTATCTGAGGACGGCCCCATTTTGAACACAAGAGATGAAAACCTGCTGAGACAGGGACCACTCGGTCTGTATCACTTGATTGTGTCTGGGCAGTTTGTCCGCTATTACATTCAAACGACCTGGGATGTGTCTAGCCCGCAGAACTATCTTTCTGGGATGACACCAGGACAGGAGTCTCCAAAGTAGGGCACAAAGAGTGCCTGATCTCATACCGCCCTCCTTGTTGATGTAAGAGACTAAAGTTGTGTTGTCCATTGCTATCAGAACAATCTGATCCCTGCAACGATGCTCGAAACTCTTGAGGGCCAGTAAGACTGCTTTTAACTCTAAGAAATTGATGTGGAGACAGCTTTCTGGTTCTGACCAAATGCCTCTTGCCGTGGACCCGCTAAGTGTGCGCCCCAGCCTGACCGAACAAGTTTTCTGACTTTTTATGGAATGTAGCTTCTGTTGAAGGGTGGTCCATCTGTCCTGAGTGGGTAGGACCCCACCTGACAGTAGATCAAACTGGTAACCTACGAAATTGAAAACCTGTTGAGGTGTAAGTTCCGATTTGTTCATGTTTACCACCCACCCTAATTCGCGGCACAGGGCCAAGAGGGTCTGGGTATGTAGTCGGCAAGTTTCCTGGCACGGGGCTCTGACTAACCAGTCATCTAGGTACTGGTGGATCCAGATACCCTGTGCCTGTGCCATCAGTCTCAACTCCTAGACTACCTTGGTAAATTCTAGAGGGGCTGTAGCCAGGCCGAAAGGAAGGGCAGTAAACTGATAAGTTTTCCTTCCTAGAACAAGACCACTGCCGCGGTATGTATCTCCCGCCGAGTACCGCAGGGGAAGAAATACTAAATTGAAAATTTTCCCCTTTGCATAGGACACTCTTGTACCACCCTGTGGGTCAAAAATTCACTGGAAATTCCTCTATCTGTTACGGTTTTCGAGATATTGACACTTTTTCACTTTCCGCGAAAATCCAAGATGGCCGCCGAAAGTGACAAAAATTGAAACTAGAGGATTGCTCGCAAAAAAAAAAATGTTTTTGCATAGCAAAAACAAAGCGTCCCGAAAAGGATATAAAGGTGAGTGCTAAAGTATTAAGAAAATGCTTCATTTCTAGCCTTATACTGTTGTGGCAACCAAAGTCAGCGCAGTCTGCTCTATCTAGCACGGTTTTCAAGATATAAGCATTTTTGTGTTTTGCAAAAAATTAAAAAATTAAAAATGTCCGCTATATTTGGAGAGACAAAAATATTTTGAAAATTGGCATGGCTACTCTGCAGAGATACCCAGCAGGTCAAAAATTTTGTTGAGTCCGCTCCATCTAGCACAGTTTTCGAGATATAAGCATTTTTGTGTTTTGCAAAAACTTGGAAAATTCAAAACGGCCACCATTTTTGGGGAGACACTGCCGCGGTGTGTATCTCCCGCCGAGCATTAAAGGAGAAGAAATAGCTTTTCCGAGATATTCACAATTTTTCATTTTCGTGTGTGAAAGCTCTTCCAAAAGTAGGTGAATGAGTTATTCGAGAAAAATTGTCCATCTGCAATACTATTAAGAGATAATTCACATTTAGTCATTTTGAATAGGTGAGTAATTACCTACGGGTCTGGAACTTCACCAAGTGAAAGCTCTCCCAAAAGTAGGTGAATGATTTATTTGAGAAAAATTGGCTATCTGCAATACTTTTAGAGATAATTTGCATTTACTCATTTTGAGTAGCTGAGTAATTAGCTATGGGTCTGAAACTTCACCATGTAAAAGCTCTTCCAAAAGTAGGTGAATGAGTTATTTGCGAAAAATTGGCTATCTGCATTACTTTTAAGAGATAATTCGCATTTACTCATTTTGAGTAGGTGAGTAATTATCTACGGGTCTGAAACTTCACCATGTGAAAGCTCTTCCAAAAGTAGGTGAATGAGTTATTTGCGAAAAATTGGCTATCTGCATTACTTTTAAGAGATAATTCGCATTTACTCATTTTGAGTAGGTGAGTAATTATCTACGGGTCTGGAACTTCACCAAGTGAAAGCTCTCCCAAAAGTAGGTGAATGATTTATTTGAGAAAAATTGGCTATCTGCAATACTTTTAGAGATAATTTGCATTTACTCATTTTGAGTAGCTGAGTAATTAGCTATGGGTCTGAAACTTCACCATGTGAAAGCTCTGCCACAAGTAGATGAATGAGTTATTTGAGAAAAATTGGGTATCCGCACTACTTTTCGAGATAATTCGCATTTACTCATTTTGAGTAGGTGAATAATTAGCTATGGGTCTGAAACTTCACCGAGTGAAAGCTCTCCCAAAAGTAGGTGAATGAGTTATTTGAGAAAAATTGGCTATCTGCAATACTTTTAAGAGATAATTCGCATTTACTCATTTTGAGTAGGTGAGTAATTATCTACGGGTCTGAAACTTCACCATGTGAAAGCTCTCCCAAAAGTACATGAAGAGTTATTTGATAAAAATTGGGTATCCGCAATAGTTTTTGAGATAATTAGCATTTACTCATTTTGAGTAGGTGAGTAATTAGGTACGGGTCTGAAACTTCACCAAGTGAAAGCTCTCCCAAAAGTAGGTGAATGAGTTATTTGAGAAAAATTGGCTATCTGCAATACTTTTACAGATAATTAGCATTTACTCATTTTGAGTAGGTGAGTAATTAGCTATGGGTGTGAAACTTCACCATGTGAAAGCTCTTCCAAAAGTAGGTGAATGAGTTATTTGCGAAAAATTGGCTATCTGCATTACTTTTAAGAGATAATTCGCATTTACTCATTTTTAGTAGGTGAGTAATTATCTACGGGTCTGAAACATCACCATGTGAAAGCTCTCCCAAAAGTACATGAATGAGTTATTTGATAAAAATTGGGTATCCGCAATAGTTTTTGAGATAATTAGCATTTACTCATTTTGAGTAGGTGAGTAATAAGCTACGGGTCTGAAACTTCACCGAGTGAAAGCTCTCCCAGAAGTAGGTGAATGAGTTATCTGAGAAAAATTGGCTATCTGCAATACTTTTAGAGGTAATTCGCATTTACTCATTTTGAGTAGGTGAGTAATTAGCTATGGGTCTGAAAGTTCACCATGTGAAAGCTCTCCCAAAAGTACATGAATGAGTTATTTGATAAAAATTGGGTATCCGCAATAGTTTTTGAGATAATTAGCATTTACTCATTTTGAGTAGGTGAGTAATTAGCTACGGGTCTGAAACTTCACCGAGTGAAAGCTCTCCCAAAAGTAGGTGAATGAGTTATTTGAGAAAAATTGGCTATCTCCAATACTTTTAGAGATAATTTGCATTTACTCATTTTGAGTAGGTGAGTAATTAGCTATGGGTCTGAAACTTCACCATGTGAAAGCTCTCCCAAAAGTAGGTGAATGAGTTATTTGAGAAAAATTGGCTATCTGCAATACTTTTAAGAGATAATTCGCATTTACTCATTTTGAGTAGGTGAGTAATTATCTACGGGTCTGAAACTTCACCAAGTGAAAGCTCTCCCAAAAGTACATGAATGAGTTATTTGATAAAAATTGGGTATCCGCAATAGTTTTTGAGATAATTAGCATTTACTCATTTTGAGTAGGTGAGTAATTAGCTACGGGTCTGAAACTTCACCGAGTGAAAGCTCTCCCAAAAGTAGGTGAATGAGTTATTTGAGAAAAATTGGCTATCTGCAATACTTTTAGAGGTAATTCGCATTTACTCATTTTGAGTAGGTGAGTAATTAGCTATGGGTCTGAAACTTCACCATGTGAAAGCTCTCTCAAAGTACATGAATGAGTTATTTGATAAAAATTGGGTATCCGCAATAGTTTTTGAGATAATTAGCATTTACTCATTTTGAGTAGGTGAGTAATTATCTACGGGTCTGAAACTTCACCAAGTGAAAGCTCTCCCAAAAGTACATGAATGAGTTATTTGATAAAAATTGGGTATCCGCAATAGTTTTTGAGATAATTAGCATTTACTCATTTTGAGTAGGTGAGTAATTAGCTACGGGTCTGAAACTTCACCAAGTGAAAGCTCTTCCAAAAGTAGGTGAATGAGTTATTTGAGAAAAATTGGCTATCTGCAATACTTTTAAGAGATAATTCGCATTTACTCATTTTGAGTAGGTGAGTAATTATCTACGGGTCTGAAACTTCACCAAGTGAAAGCTCTCCCCAAAAGTACATGAATGAGTTATTTGATAAAAATTGGGTATCCGCAATAGTTTTTGAGATAATTAGCATTTACTCATTTTGAGTAGGTGAGTAATTAGCTACGGGTCTGAAACTTCACCAAGTGAAAGCTCTCCCAAAAGTAGGTGAATGAGTTATTTGAGAAAAATTGGCTATCTGCAATACTTTTAGAGATAATTAGCATTTACTCATTTTGAGTAGGTGAGTAATTAGCTATGGGTCTGAAACTTCACCATGTGAAAGCTCTTCCAAAAGTAGATGAATGAGTTATTTGAGAAAAATTGCCTATCTCCAATACTTTTAACAGATAATTCGCATTTACTCATTTTGAGTAGGTGAGTAATTATCTACGGGTCTGAAACTTCACCATGTGAAAGTTCTCCCACAAAAGTAGATGAATGAGCCCTCCTTTAAACAGGAGACTCTTGTACCACCCTGTGGATCAAAAATTCGCTCGAAATCGCTGTATCTCTTACGGTTTTCCAGGTATTGACACTTTTTCATTTTCCGTGAAAATCCAAGATGGCCGCCGAAAGTGGAGAAAATTGAAATTTTCCCCCTTTCCACAGGACACTCTTGTACCACCCTACGGGTTAAAAATTCACTGGAAATCGGTCATCTCTTACGGTTTTCGAGATATTGACACTTTTCCATTTTCTGCGAAAATCCAAGATGGCCGCCAAAAGTGGCGGAAATTGAAATTTTCCCCCATTTGACAGGAGACTCTTGTACCACCCTTGCTCGAAATCGCTCTATCTCTTATGACTTTCGAGATATTTGTGATTTTTCACATTTTCACTAAAAGTAGCAACAAAGTAGCCATTACTCACTTGTACATCGAGCACCAGTTGTAAAACTTAAATATGTTACAGTTCACAAAAAAGTACATGAACAAGATATTTAAGAGAAAATGTGTAGCTGCAATACTTTTGAAGATATAAGCCATTTACTCATTATGGTTATCATTCCAAATTGACCAAGTAGCTATTACTCACTTAGCTATGGAGATACACTTCCAAACCACTGACCATGTTGTAGCTGTGGAGAAAATAGCTGAACAACATATTTGAACAAAATACTGTAAATGCAATAGTTTGACAGATATAGGTCATATAATTATATTAGGAAAAAGTGTTATTACTCACTTAAAAGTAGGCCAAAGTTCACCAAACCTTTTTCCACTTAGCATAGGATACTTGTGTACTACCCTGTGGGTCAAAAATTCGCTCGAAATTGCTCTATCTCTTACGGTTTGCGAGATATTTTTGATTTTTGACATTTTCAGTAAAAGTAGCAATAAAGTAGCCATTACTCACTTGTACATTGAGCAACAGGTGTGAAACTTAAATATGTTACAGTTCACAAAAAAGTAGATGAACAACATATTTGAGAGAAATGGTGTAGCTGCAATACTTTTGAAGATATAAGCCATTTACTCATTATGGTTATCATTAAAAATTGACAAAGTAGTTATTACTCGCTTAGCTATTGAGATACACTTCCAAACCACTGACCATGTTGTAGCTGTGGACAAAGTAGCTGAACAACATATTGCAACAAAATGCTGTAAATGCAATAGTTTGAGAGTTATAAGCCATATAAATATATTAGCTAAAAGTGCTATTACTCACTTACAAGTAGGCCAAAGTTCACCAAACCCAAAAAATATTGAAGAGCAAAAAAATTCATTAGGACAACTAATTTACCAAAAATGTGTAACTGTAGTAGTTTCAGAGGAAACTGCGTGACACACGCACACACGCACCCCCGCACGTACACACACACATGGTGCAAATTATAATCTCCCGCCCGGCTCGCCTGAGGTACTTCCGGGATCTCTGATTGATGCGAATGTGAAAATAAGCGTCACTGAAATCCAGCGATGTTACCCATTCCCCCTTTTGGAGAGACAACCTGATTGTTTCCGGTGTTTCCATTTTGAACGTGCTTGATTGCAAAAACAGGTTTAGATGGCTGAGATCCAGAATATGTCTCCATCTAGTGTTGGGTTTTGGTACCAGAAAAAGGTGGTTGTAAAACGCCAGGGAGGACCTTATCATGACTTTTTCTACTACCAACTTGTTTATGAGCTCTACCAATACTTCAAATAAGGCTTTGCTTTTCAACGGGTGAGCATAACCACTCTTGATCACAATCACAGGGGACCGGGTCAGAGGTGGTCTGATTTTGAAGGGTAGCGTGTAACCTTCCTTCAAAATCGACACCACCCTTGGATTTGCACCCAACTTTTGCCATGTTTGCCAAAAACTCTGTAGTCTGCCCCCGACAGCCAGATCTGGGACAACACTGGGGACATTTGGTGCATGTGGGGACAGAAAGACATTGATTTACACAGAAAACATTTTGACATCTTTTATTTCTGTCTTCTTTACAAAGGGACTTATACCTTTCTTTTGTGGAAGCCCGTGGGAACAAACAGAAAGAACACGATTGACAGCAAGACAAGATACATTTTGACAATTTAAACTTGCTGTTGACTGAGTCTTGACTAACTTTCTTACTGAACTGTCTACTAGTTTTAGTTTCACAGTTTGAAATGTCCTTTGTACAACTCTCTTGCTTTGTACTAAATTGTTTGCAAGAGTAGGACCTAATAGGTAATTGTCATTTGTACTATTTGTATCCCCTGCATTTGGAAAAACGGGGGTTAGGGTTACGTCCTCTACCCCAACCTCGTCCTCTGTGACGTCCAAATTGTCTCCAAGGTTGGTGTTCTTGATCCCCAGTACCGGTAGACCTATTCTCCTTTCTATCATATGGGCGGTACCTATGAGAGGATCTCCATCCAGCTTGTTGGCCAGCACCCAGACCGGGTCTGGGAACAGGGCCGGAGGTTTGATAACTGGCAATGTTCTGCTCAGCTTTGCAGATCACCGCATCCGGAAAAAGTCCATGTCCAAATAGTGGGGCATTCCCGAACTGGTTGTAGGTATCTGGTTTTATCCCACTCTTAACATGGTCCAGGTACGAGTCTGCGAAGCAGAATGAAATTAGTCAGGTGGACAAAGAGGCTGTCCGCCAAGTGTTGCAGAGAAGTTCCCATTGCCACTGATACATTTTGATGAAAGGCAGTAAGGTCCTTCAACTCTGACACAGCAGCAGAGACTTCTTTAGGGGCTTTGCCTTTATTAATCTGGTACTCAAAAGATTGATGTGGGCAGTCATACGCTCCTGCAGCTCACTGGTGCAACGGTTGAAACCTGCTGCGTGATTCACAATATATGAGTTCTCCCGAGCACATTTTTCCCACCTGCGCAAGTACTCTTGGGAAATTGGACGGGAAGGCGGTCTGGTGGATGGGTAAGCTAAGGCCTTAATAATGCATGGGAACTGAGAGTTCACCTTTGCCTCTGAGTCATGCCAGCTAAACAAAGTCTTCCCTGGGCGATGCAGTCCATCCAGTTTGATCATATGCATTTGATACCAGCAACTTTGAGATTTCGGTACGTTCACTAACTAGATCTAGAATCTTGTGCCCTAGACGGGTATCCCTCAGCTACCACAGTGTTCAACTTTTCCACTTTCTGGCACAGCCAGTCATCTGGCGGCATTGCTACAGATGTACGTGCGGGCCTCTTTGGTAACTTCCCCTTCCACGGATTGTTGCTTTTATCCGGTTCACTTAGGTCACTTTCGAAAGTAGGAATGTGATTCCAACCCATGAATGACCGGATTGACCTCACCGTTTCCCTGTAATTCATGTCTTCCGTTTGTTCAGGTTTGTCCAGGGTATCTGAAGATATTTCACCCTCATCAGAGGAAACTTGATCATCAGAATAACTAGCATCGGACAAGGGAGTGTCAATATCCAAAGTGTCCGGTTCTGGTGGAACATTGCAGGCACCAGTCAAAGAAGAGTCATCAAACAAAGAAGTAGAAGGTAAATTCTGACCGGCAGAGCCGGGATGAAGAACCTCTTGACAGGTAGAACCGGGTTGAAAATAATCTTGTGGAGTAGAGTGAGAGGTAACTGTGTGCACCGGCATAGATTTAGTCTGAACTGGTCGCACAACCTCTGGACCGGAGGTGGCTTGAGCTTGAGCCGGTGGCTTAGCGTGAACCGGAGTAGGCTTAACCTCTGGCCTGTTGGTGGACCTGACCTCCGGTGAAGGTGAAACTTGTCTCTTTTTTGAATCTCTATCCTTATCCCGGCTCTCTTTACGGGATTTTCTGGGCTTCTTCTTTTCTTTAGCGTCTTTTGGATCTTTAGCACTAACTGTCTTATCCTGTGCTAAACCTACCCCCCCCCCCCCCCCCCCCCCCCTTCTGCCGGGGCATCCACCGGACCGGTGAGCCGGGCAGGAGGGGGAATGAAGGGTGTATCTGACACCACTGTGTGAGTAGGTACAGGCTTAACTGTAGATTTGGGGGGTAGAGAAAACATTCCCTCTAGATAACAACGCCTCAAATCTGGCAAACTGTTCAGACCATTGATCAAAAATTTGTTTTAGTTGATCCGAAGTGACAATTTAGGAAGCGGAAGAACATGAAGCTTCCGACTGCGCATGTGCAGAGGGTTGAGAAGTGGGCGGCGATGAGTGAAAAGTTGGTTCTTTATCCTCAATGGAAGCAATCACTGTTACATTCTCCGGAGAGACTAAAACACCTGTTTTCTTCTCCTTGCGCAACTTATATGTTGGAGTAGAGAGGATTTCCCTCTGAACGTCAGAGAATCGGTCACAGACAGCACAAGCCCTTTTCTCAACACAGTCATCATCACCAATGGCTTTATCTCGACACCTAGCACATTGCTTCTGCATATCAAAGGAAGCCATAATATGGCCACACAAGCCCCGCCTCTGTCCTTTTTTGTCACTAGGAGACGCCATGATACATAACACAGTAAATGGTTAATAAAACTTGTAAATTAAAAATTGAAAAAAAGTTTCTCTTAAATTCCAAGCGTTCTAAAACTTCACGCGCCAAACAAAAAGAGGAAGAGTGCATGCGCAGTATACCAGCGGGTGGCTTATACAGCCACCTGGCGAGTGAACAGGACACTACCGGTCCCGGCCAGAGCCCAGCTGAGGACGTTTTTTTCTAACATTTGGCGTGACCGGCAGAGCGCCAGACAAATGCATCTGTCCACTAGGTAAGTTGTATTAACGCAATAAAAACACAAGATCAGCCTTAAAATTCTGATGTGTGAAAACAGTGGCGTTACCATCAGCATTAAAAAACTTACCCTATACAATATGCTATAACTTTCTTTGTATATGTTTGTTTTTGGGCAAAGTAATGTAAGACACGCCCCTAAACATAGACTTAGTAGAAGTTTTATTTGACAAAGTATAAAGTTACAAATGAGTCAGTCACCTTATTCCTTTCCATCTATTTCTCCTCAAATCAAAGTACAACTAATCAAGATGTAAGGATCATTAGCTCCTGAAGAAAAAATACTGTCCGCTTGATGTGAGAAATCTTAATATGAAGTTGCTTTCCCCTTTGACGACATATACATATATAGTAAGTCCATTTAGCTCTGATCCAATCAACTACAATGGAATGTAGATAGCCTTCCCACAAGGGTTTGTTCTGATTCAGCCTTTGTCTAATCCTCACACAGACATGTTTTATAACGAAAGTAAGAATTAGCTTAGAACACAGAAACCCTCAATTTTGGGCAGTGCTGAAAAAAAAACAACACAAAAATAATTCTGGATTTTCAATCCAGATCTGAATCCACACTAACTTTTAGGGGGATCAAGCCACAATTAGACCCCAATTTTTGTAAAATTAAAAGATAGTTTTCGAGTTATGTGCCTGGACAGAAAGACAAACATACATCAGATTACAATACCCTGGTCCCTATCACAGAAACCTCAGGCAAGTCTGGGAATACCGGGTAAACAAGGAAACTGCAGACATAAAAATATATAGTGTTTCTTTTTTCTCACAGATTGGTGACAGTCTGATCACCATTTTCATCATTTTCATTGTTTTATTGGTACATCTGCCACTGTGACCTTGTGGGTAACAGACCCTTCCAAGAATACAGAGGACCCAGGTTCGATTACTGTGATAGGCACAGAGTGCCTGGGATGACCACTTAAATGGAAGTCCTCTATCATTTGGTCCTATGTTGAGTGGCAGCTTAAAGAATCCCATTTATAAATGGGTCAATCCTGAGACTCTGTCTTTTAATTGGGGGGAAAATCAGTCATATACTTACAGGTGTACTTGTGGGTCAAACAACACCTTAAGACTTGCACAAAGTGAGATATTGTATGAGTATAAATAAAATAGTATGATGCTGTGTTTCCATACATCCAATCATGGCACCTGCAGATGGTCAATTGCAGACACTTATCCTACTTTTCCCGCCGTGAAGTGAAAAATACTTGCAAGTGAATAAAAAAATATACAGTAAAGTTGCTTTACAGCATATAAAGGTGTATTTCTAGCAAATTTTTTGTCTCTTCAAAGTTCACTCAAACTTGGTTGGGAAATAAGAAAATAATGTAACTTCTGTTAGAAATCTGGTTTGTGGAATAGTCACGTCAGCCATGGTGTGTCTGCAGTGATGAATGACGCCCTGAAAAACACCTTTATCTCAAGCTGCAGACATTAAGAGGCTGTTTTAGACTTGTACAGTAATGTCAACGTAAGCATAAGTTTCTACTTCTGTGGATCATTTCAAGTGGACCCATTTTAATGCCCTGATTTAGGTCAGACTATAATTAAAATTAAACATACAATTTTTTTCTAAAAGAGAGTGACACTTAGAATAAGGCAAAATAGAATACATATAACTGAAACTTATTTAAATTCATATGCATTTGTTGTTCTAATAGATTAATTAATATGTTAACATTTAGCTTTACATTTCCATGAGTGTGTGAAATGGCCTTTAGGCCAGGCTAGGTTAATAAAAAAAGATTAAAAAGTGGTCATTACTCCAGAAGACCAGTGACAAAAAGCCATCTTGTGACTAATAATACAACCAGTGATGGTGCAGAGGTGCACAGAGCAGCCAGTTAATCTCACCTCCAAGGCTCTAAGCACCTTTAATCAGTAATAAACAGCCCATCATTTCACCAGGTCATCTCAGGGAATTACTGTAAAGTCATCAAAAGTCTTTGATTACCATATTGTCCGAAATATCACCCAGCTGATATATTACCTCATTACTGTCTGGCCTGTTATACTAACCTATGGAAAAAAGCCCTATGGAGAAGAGCCCTACAGGAGAGAAGCCCTACCAATGGAGAAGAGCCCTACACCACTGTTTCAGAACATGGAGAAATTCCTTATATTTAGGTTTTATTCAAAGTCTCATGTTCCTTTTCTCTTCATTGTAGATATTCAGGTTTTTATTTCTAAAAATGGAATCTTGAAATATTCCACCATAAAAACCTACTCAGTGTTATAAAAAGTCAAAGCTTTTATGAATTTCCAAACCCCAAGGACCAATAATAATGAGATAGATGTCAGGTATTTTTGGTAAATCGAGCCCATAGACCATGAAGCAATGATCAAAGGTTAAATCTAATACTATGAAAAGAAATCTGTGATTTCCAACATGCTGTTCTAGGACACATACATAATAAGGTATATTCAAGGCATTTTTGATATAAAGACCATGTTTGACCTTGTAGGAGGGGTCAAAGATCAAAGGAACCAAAGTGATCAAGGTGAAGGCTCTAATTATTAAATACTTCCAGGTTATCTCAAGCTTTATTGTTAATTTGAGTGTCTTTCATTGTGCACTATTAAGAGTTGCAGTGGTGGAGTTTTGATCTCTCTGGTGACCTTGAAGAAAGAGATCCATAGTTTATTTTTGCAGATTTATAAAACATGTATTTTTCTATAATACACATTACCAAAACATGACTGAAGTTATATTTATTTATTTGGGGTTTTATGTCGCTTTCAACACTGTACAGGTCATATCACGACAGGTAGTTGGAAGGGCAGAGGAAACCAGTACATACAGTTCGTCAGGGTTCTGTAAACTGCTGACCAGTGGCAAGCAACTACCAGCTTTTCCATTTGAGGCCATGCCGGGAACCGAACCCCGGCCTCAGAGGTGTGAGGCGAGAGTGTTAACACTCGGCCACCGTGGCCCCCGACTGAAGTTATAGTATATGAAAATGGGGCCAAAGTGTGAAAATAAATGACCATCATTTGACCTTCTCAAACCCCCTATTGACCTTGACTATGAATGTCAAGATCACCAAAAAGACTTATGCATATCACTATGCCCACATACTAAATATCAAAGTTCTATGTGAAATATGTTAGTTTTGTCTGAAAAGAAATCTCTGTAGTGTGGCAGTGTGACAAGCTCAAGCTAATATATCCCCGACTTACACCTGGAGATATTACAAAATTGAAAATTTTAATTACTTAAATGTAGCTTTTATAAGCTACAAGCTTACCATGTGGGACTGAATGCTTTACTGGTTGCCGCGAGGCACAGACGACCAACGCTCGAGAAAAACAAGCATGCAGTTGGTTCGGCCTCATAGGTTGTCGTGACGTCATCACTTCCTGTGTATCAGCCTCCTTTTCGTTGAGATTAAACCCATGTCCCCTCAGCTGTAATACAGCGGGGAGGTAGGGTGGGACTCTTCTCAGTCCCACATGGTAAGCTTGTAGCTTATAAAAGCTACATTTAAGTAATTAAAATTTTCAATTTTATTGCGCTACAATAGCTTACCATGTGGGACTGAATGCTGAATTCAACCGCCCGGTGGCGGGATTACAGCTGAGACTGGAAGGTCTGAATGTTGTTTTTCTCGAATTGAGAGTAATAAAAAATAGTTCCAAAAAATTTCCAGTCTGAGTCCCATTTACAGAGTCCCAATCCTGAAGGTCGGACTTGTAAAGAGCCAAAAACCTGATGAGAATACACAGTGTCGTACACTGTAGGGTGTTTGGAAGGAGGATTGTGTACCCGGAGTACACAGATAGGAAGAACCCCAAAGGGCTATGACGTCAGAAATGAGGTCAAGGTTCGAGAATTGCTATTTGCAACCTTATTTATAAGACAACCTTATGGTCCCAAGAAGTTAAAGTTAACGTAAAGTTAATATGTGTGTGACCTTACCTGTAACACCCTGATGAGGTAGCTTATACCTAGACCTGGGGAGACTCCTGAAGGATTAGCTGTAGCGGACGTGCCCCCCCCCTTAAGTTTCCGAAGAAGACATCACTGAGGAGAAGGGTCTAGGACCTGTTGAGCCGCTACTACTGGTCCCAGATACATGTTGTTGTCGTTGTCCGACCAAGTGAGGTCTTTTAGGTAAAAATTGGTAAACGTGTTGTGAGCTTTCCAGTGACACGCTTGCATGATCTGGTCCACCGATACCCCACCGTAAAAAGCCTTAGAGGCTGCGAAGGCCCTAATGTCATGCGCTTTAACTTGGACTAAGTCCAAGGCTTGCTGGTCTGCTTGCTTATAACAAAGTAGAATGGTTTGTTTCAACCATGAAGAGAGAGTAGCGGGTCTGATATCTGAGGTATGTCCTTTCTTGAAGGAGATGAAAAGAAGGGACCGGGACCCTCTCAGGTCCTTGGTTCGGTCCAGATAGTACCTCAAAGCCCGTACAGGACACAAGGTCCTGTCTTCTTTGAATTGTCTATCTACAATGGTAGTCAAGGCAGGAATAGTCACCGGAGACACACTTTGAGAACCTTCTCTTGCTAGCTGGTTTTTGGCTATAAAATCGGATGAAGGGAACAAGGCTACCTTTTCCCATTGGCCTAGATTAGATACTTTGTTGGCGACCCAGGCGTGGATTTCACTGCGGCGTTTGCCGGAGGCCAGAGCTAGCAAGAAAGCAGTCTTGAGAGTGAGATGTTTGAGGTCTGTGTCTTTCATAGGCTCAAAGGGCGCTTTTGTGAGCTCATTGAGGACAACAGATAGGTTCCACTGAGGAAGGTTTCTGGAACTCTTGGGGCGATCCCTGTGAAAACTGGAGAGCAACCTGTGAAGGTCCTCATTATGGGCAATATGCTGGGCCGTAGGGCCTAGAGTGTCAACAATAGCTGTCCTGTAACCATCAATGGTAGAGGGGCGCCTGTTTAAGTCTTGGTACAGATACATAAAGAAATTTGAGATTTGCTTCACAGATGGTGAGGAGAAATCCACCGAATTATCTCTGCACCATTTTTCAAATAGGGCCCACTTTGATTTGT
Organism: Sabellastarte sp. h YS-2021; assembly: GCA_964017235.1. Taxonomy (NCBI): domain Eukaryota; kingdom Metazoa; phylum Annelida; class Polychaeta; order Sabellida; family Sabellidae; genus Sabellastarte; species Sabellastarte sp. h YS-2021. The sequence continues at coordinate 15,074,728 of OZ024928.1, forward strand.
AGATGTTCCTTGTTGAAGACCGCTGAGGTGCAGCAATTCTCTCTGCCACTTCCACAGAGAAGCCTTGTTCTTGGAGTTGTCCACTCCTAGAGACCAGGCGTGGAGGTTGAGGTGCTGCGGGGAGCTGTGGAACACAAAGTTGTGGGACTGCTTGAGGAGAGTTGTCGACACCGGGAGTTGTAGAGGGATCTCTGTTGAGAGCTGCACTAGGTCCCAGAACCAGGGCATCCCTGGCCAGCCTGGGGCTATTAGAATGATCAGGCAGGTGCATTGCCTGATTTTTTGGATCACCCTGTAAAGGAGAGCCGTTGGAGGGTAAGCATAAGCAGTGAGACCCGTCCAGTCTATGTTTAGAGCATCTATGTCCCAGGCCTGGGGGTCTGGGATAGGAGACACGTAGAGAGGGAGCTTGTGGTTCAGATGAGTGGCAAAAAGGTCCACGTGGGGAGTGAACCACTTTCGGCAGATCTGTTTGAACACCTGTGGATGGAGTGACCATTCGGTCGACTGAACCTGGTTCGACCTGGAAAGTAGGTCGGCTATCACATTCAGGCACCCTGGAATGTGTCTGGCTTTCAAGATTATGTGATAGTGGTGGCACCAGGTCATGAGTCTCCACAGGAGTGCGCACATCTCCGCCGAGTGTGTTCCCCCTTGTTTGTTTATGTAAGCTACCACAGTTGAGTTGTCCGTGGCAATTAGCACTGTTTGGTCCTGACACTGGTCTTTGAAGTGTCTCAAAGCCAGAAAGACAGCTTTCAATTCTAGGACATTTATGTGAAGTCCTTTTTCCTGAGGTGACCACAGCCCTTTTCTAGAACTTTGTTCTAAGTGAGCGCCCCAGCCTTCGTTTGAGGCGTCTGTAAAGAGTTGGATACTGTGGTCTTTGGGATGAAGGTCGGCGCCTATCATCACCTTTGCAGGATTCTGCCACCAGTCCAGATGAGCAGAAATGACTTCTGTCCAGGGAAGGAGGCTGTCCAGCGACTGAGGAAATTTCCAGTGCTCTTTCAGGTGAAACTGAAACGGTCTCATGTGAAGGCGTCCCTCCGGGACCATCTTCTCCGTTGAGGCTAGCAACCCAATTAGAGACATCAAACATCTTGCAGTCAAAACATGTTTCGACTTGAGTCGTAGGATCAAATCCTGAAGTTTGAGCCATCTCTCTTGAGTGGGTTTTACAAGGGCTGAATCTAGGTGGTATTCGTAGCCCACGAACGAGAACACCTGAGTTGGTTTCAGTTCTGATTTCTCTTGGTTTAAGATCCATCCCAAGGACTGGGTGAGATCTACCACTGTCCGAGTGTCCACTAATGCTTCCTCCTGGGACTGAGACCTGATCAGCCAGTCGTCCAGGTATTGATGAAGTCTGAGTCCTCTGCTGAGGGCCATGAGCTTCACTTCTTTGACGACCATGGTGAATACCTGGGGGGCTGTGGCTAGTCCGAATGGGAGCGAGGTGAACTGGAACACCTGTGACCTGTGGCAAAATCTTAGATACTTCCTTGAGTTTGGATGGATGGGGATGTGGAGGTAAGCGTCCGACAGGTCTATTGACGCTACCCATTCCCCCGGAATCAGAGAAGTCCTGATGGACTCTGGCGTTTCCATTTTGAACTTTTCTACGTGTAGAAAAGTGTTGAGCCTGCTTAGGTCTATTACTGGCCTCCACCTTTGGTGAGGCTTGGGTACAAGAAAGAGGCGACTGTAAAACCCGAGAGATTTTACATTTTCCACCCTTTCGATAGCGTTCTTTAACAGGAGAGACTGGATGCAATCGGCCAAGGCTTGGTCTTTTTGAGGGGCCTTGTACTCTGACACAATCAGAGGAAATCTTACCAAGTTTGGCCTTGAGAGGAATGGCAGAACGTAGCCATTGGTGATGATATTTAACACGTTGGCTGAGCAATTGTTTGCGTGCCAGTCTCTCCTGAAAGAACGGAGGCGACCTCCTACTGGTGGATTGACTGAGGCTTGATAGGAGTCATTGGGAAGAGGGGTTTCCACGCCCTTTTCCTTTGTTGTGGGGTCGAAAACGACCCCTGGAGCCTCTGAAGTTTGGTTTTCCTCTAGAAGAGGGAAACGAATAGTTGCTGCTTTGGGAGGAATTGCCCCCAAAGGGGCGTTTCCTGTAGGAGCCTCTTCTCTTATTGTGGTGGGAATCACGAAAGGGCTTATTTTGGTAGGGTCCGAAACCCTGAGCATCTTTTGAGGTGCCTTTTTTGAGAAGGAAGTCCTCGCCTTCCTTCACTGACTGGGAGTTGAACAGGGAACGAGTCCAGAGAGAGGAATTCCTGAGCTCTTGACGTCTGGTTTCCCCTAATTGTGGCTGCAGATGGGACATTTCGGCTTCGCGTCTAAGCAAGCCGGAAGTTGCCATTGTATAAAGTTCCCTTTGTAAAATATGGGCAAGGGATTTGCTCAGGCAGGTTATGGCCTTATGTTGAATAGTGAGGGTCTTCTCCCAGAGATCAAAGTAGTCATAGGCCTCATCATAACCACGTTTTACTGCTTTTTCAGGGTCGGCACCTTTCCTGACCTGGGACTTGACCTTCTTGAAGGTTTCTTTTAGTCCATAACGACACCTCCTCATGGTAGAGTTACAGGAGGAGGATGTCTTGGCAAAAGTGGTCGTGAAATTCAAAGTGGTTAGATTGTACCTTGCCTGTTGTTCTAAGTCCTTGAGGACAGAGAGTGGGACCTTGCCTAAAGGGGCCCCCGAAGGTTTAGGAGATATACAGATCTTGGCAAAGTCTGCATTTAAGTCTTGGAGTTTCTCCGAAAAACAAGGTTGTCCAACCTTGTACCACTTAGAAGTGGAAGGGGGGGGGCTTTGGGTATTTGCCCTCTGCCAGGTTTGCAGCCATAAGGTCATTGTTGAATTTGTCAAAGGCATCTCTTATACCAGAGTTGAGGGGCAACATAGCTGATGGACCCGTAGGTCTCAGCTCTTGGACGGCCACCTCGTCATCGATACCTATGATAGCAGTAGCAGGTCTGGGGACTGAATCCCTCGGATCAGGTAATTTGAGGATACGTCGAAAAGTATCTACCTCCTCCGCATATTGATTTGGGATGTCAGCCAGAGCCACATCCCTATAGTAGGGCGGAGGCCATGTTTTAATGCAATAAAATATGAAAATACTCCGAACCGAAGATTCGAGCAGTACTAGTGTAGTGGCGAGCACACAACACGCGAAAAAAGAAGACGTTAAAAAACTGACAAAATACAGCACCGGAAGTGCTGAAAATTGGGTATAAGATTCTATACTGCTAAATAAAGGAAAAGCCGAATTATGGACGAATGACAAACAATATATCCAGAGATATAATAGAAAACAGCTTTGAAAACTTAGCAGAGCATCCAATATGGCGGCGACCAACGAAAAGGAGGCTGATACACAGGAAGTGATGACGTCACGACAACCTATGAGGCCGAACCAACTGCATGCTTGTTTTTCTCGAGCGTTGGTCGTCTGTGCCTCGCGGCAACCAGTAAAGCATTCAGTCCCACATGGTAAGCTATTGTAGCGCAATAAAATGATCAATTTAAAGCCTAAATATCTCTTTTTATCACCATTTTATATAACAAGTGAAGCAATGACACTGTATATATAATGTGCTTCATTTCCACTAGTAATAATATTTTGTGTTTCTAGTATAAAGTTGCAATACAAGCCTCTATAATGGACTTTTTATTTGACAAATTCTGCAACGTTTATCAGATTCCTGGGTATACTCAGCTTATAGCAAAGAACTGCAGTCAACATGACCACAAGTGCTTTATTTCTGGCCTGATTTAAAAATTTGTTCACAAGGGCTGTACTGAAGGCTCATACTTGATATCAGTATCAAGGATATCATATCAGTTTGGTGCACATTTCCATTTTACTCAAATGTAATTTGAAAGTGGAGGAATATAACACTTGCTTGACCCCAAATTGCCCCATCTGGGGAAAAGTCCCAAAATCTTTGAAAGGCTCAAAACCAGCATATCGTAGCTCTTAAAATGGAACCAGAATTGAACTGTATATAAAACGATCTGACTTGGGGTCAGATTTGAATGATTATTACTTCGAAACTGAAGCGAAGATTTCTAAGTATTAGTGCTGGGACGGCGGCGATTTTTGCAGATTGAGGATCATTTGTTAGAAACAAGTTGAACTCGAGTTGCACAAAACTAAGCATAAAATAAGAAAAATCCAAATATTATCGCTAGTTGTGTTAAGTACCTTTTTACTGCAAGAAAATTTTTTTTTTTTTTGCCATTTTAAGTGTACATGGGTGGTCACAATTGTGTCCGGGTCATAATTGTGTCCTTTAATTTTTTACTAAACGTGAAGATATGCATGTGCACTTCATGGAACAGCCACACAGATAAGGTTAATGAAAACGACCATTAATTAATGAGTTTTAATGGTTTGATCAGTTCCAAAAGTGTCACTTTGAGACAAGGTAAGTATATCATTATTTATTTTGTGAAAACTCGAGTTTATATTGCGTAAATCAATGTCATCCCCAAATATTGCCCACCGAGTTATGACTCGAGTTACGGTCAACCCTTCCCAGCACTACCAAGTATGTTAGTCGGTTTGTTTGTATGTTTGTTAGCACGTTCTAGGTGACAATTTTGGAGCTAGGATTCTCACTTTTTTATACAACATTGTCATTGGTCAGAGTAGAGAAGGACCGAATTGCGACAAAATTGATAGCATTTTCATATAGCTATGACCATTTTAGCTACTTAGGTACTGTATTCACAAATATGCGGCGAGATTTCAAAGTCTGCCACTTGGACGAGTAGATATATTTTCAATTTTGGGTACATCACACCACACATCAGAATAGTACGAACACCGCTGTGGAGAATATGAAGATCGGTCATCATATATAGGGAAAAAATTCCACTGTGCCATTTGTTTTCCAGTATTAATACATAAATGTCACCACTCCTATAAAGACAGAATTACAAAACTAGCGGACATTTTATGATCTACACAAGTCCTGTTTTATCACTGTTTGTCACACTGACAAAAGCTGCATTAGTAACAGCAGACACAATGCTGCTTGTTTTTCCCATAAAATGAGCTCACAACACTATACTGAATTATAAGAGGCAAGGGAGGGGACATTTGGGAAAACATAACAAATTTCACCACTTTTGGCTATCAACGTAGATATAAAGTAACAAGGTGCAAAATTCACAGAAATTCTGCAACAGAACAGAAAAGCACTCAGAGAGGGCATACCTTCTTCACGGTCCAATACCTCAAATATGGTTTATAAATATAATGATAAAAAATCACTTTAAGAATTCCTGGATCCGGACAGTGATCCACATCATCACCAAAATATAATCATCTGTTCCTTGTCCCATTGCTGACATTTGCTGAGCATTTCATCAAAATCCAACCACAACTTTTTGACTTATTTTGTATGCAAACACACAGACAAACAAACACTAGCAGAAACATACACCCACCCACAAATTTTTGGGGTTGGAACGTCTTGTATTCACGGCAGATTTGTACAAGGAGAGATATGGTGCAAAATACTTAGGCTGGCCAGTGGTGAGGTGCTTATACACCAGAACTTGGGTTTTGTAGATAATTAATTTACATGAAAGAAAGAAAAACACATCTACACTGTACACAAACATGCTGGATAGATTGGAACACTTCTTTACCTATTGTCCTGACACGGATTGTCACTTTAGTTCTCTGTACAGTTAAATTCTTAATTTACAAATCTAAGTTGGTGTAATTAATGTAGATTGAAATCTATATTTCGTTGTCAACAATGTTATATTAATTCAAAAATATTACATATATAAATCTAAAAAATAGCAATAAACATCTATTTTTCATCTTTTTTTGAAAATATAAAGCTACAACAAAGCATGTACAATAGCCAAGATATAATCAAAAATATGTTGTTTTGACTGAATTTCTGGAAAAAAAGAAGTTTAATGAAACCTGCACTTTAAATCTTTATTATTTTATCTTTTTCAATTGTTCAACCGATTTTTGAGCCTTCACAAATGTTGAAAGAGATGTAACAAAGTTAGAAATTATTACCTTAACAAACACATTGTGCAACTGTAGCCTGTTAAATGTTAATGCTTGAGAATGAATAAAATACAAAAAAAGTTTGATATTGGAACTATGTTACACCAACACCAACAGTGACAATTTCTTATTTTTTTTTCCTAGTCCTGTTTAGAAAATATGAAACTATCCCTTTGCTCAGTGACTGCTTACATAACTGATAACTTCCTTTTCTTTTCTTTTGGACAAAAAACAGCTTTAATTTAGGTGGCTACTTTACCTGGCTTTGTCAGAAAATACCACGGGGAATTAATATGAATATCGGAATAAATGCGGGTGATTTATAAATACCTCGATGTTTTAGCCTTGTGGGTGAACAGTTTATAGGAGCATTTAATCTTTGAAATGAAGTCTTGCAAAATGCAAGGATTTTCTGAATCAAAGATTTACATGCGGATCAGTAAAGTCTGATCCATTTAATCCGCACATAACTTAGAGCACATGCCAGGCCATAATTTTATCCAGACAGCCATAAGTGTCTGTTTCCATATCACTGACTACCAATGCCTGATCACTGATACAGTATTGTATTACATATTTATACTCAGCACAACATTTCTAATGTAATCTAATCTAATTTGGACTTTCATAGCACCTAATCTCCACCATCTGACAGACTCTAAGGTGCAGCTAAGCATAGACTAACTGAATAGTCATGGATCCATCAACTTAGCCAGGCCATACCAGAGACGACACAGAAGTGCCAACTGAGATAGCTATAGCTTTTGCAAACAGGTAAGCTTCAATGTTCAACATTGCCGATTACCCGGCGGCCCGAGTCCGCGAATTTCATCTCTGGACTAAAAACGTTGTGCACTGTGTCCAGAAACTTTTAACATAAGATATATCCACATATATTGCTATGTTTTCCAACATATTAGGGGGTTTTAAAGTGGTAGCCATTATTGAAAACAAATATTGTCATCACATTTCTTTTCTCTCTTCTGACTGGCCAACGTCCTCTTCCATCGACCAATCAGACGATAGCTTTCAAAATGTAGTAATGCTTTTCATTGGTTTTTGTAACTCATCTTCTACATATGTTGTACAGGCGAAACAGTCAAAACAACTACTGACCAAAGAAATTTGTTTATTATCAGAAGCGATGACGTACATATTTCCTTATAGAAATGGGTGAGAAAGACATGGAAGTGAGTTTATTTTATTTGATATATCCAGCTAACAGTAATTCAGGGGAGAATTCGGGTATTCTCGCGATATTCCAGTGCTTTTTGTTGAATTTTTAACTCGTCTCCTGCATAGAGTACCACAGGCGAAACAATCAAAACAACTACTGACCAAAGAAATTTGTTTATTATCGGAAGCGAGGACGTACATATTTCCTTATAGAAATGGGTGAGAATGACATAGAAGTGAGTTTATTTTATTTGAAACATCCAGCTAACAGTAATTCACACGAGAATTTGGGTATTCTCGCGAGATTTTAGTGCTTTTTGTTGAATTTTTAACTCGTCTTCTGCATAGAGTGCCACAGGCGAAACAGTTGAAACAACTACTGACCAAAGAAATTTGTCTATAATCGGAAGAGACAAAATATATATTTCTTCAAAGAAAAGAGAAGAAATGCAGTGTATTTTATTTGATGATTCCAGATAACAGTAATAAAAACAGTAGCACTCAGCCATTAAGGCTTAGATGTGCTTTTGAAGTGAAATTTAAAAAAAAAGACAAATTAAAACAGCATAAATTAATTTATGTGAACTAAACAATAATTTGATAAGATAATTTAATTATTTAAATAATGAAGATTTTATGCAATCCCAAATTGACACTAAATATTTTAAAATGTCTTGACGCAAAGCATGTCTCACATTTTTTCACAGTTGTGTCGCCTTTTCAAGTGAAGCGAGACAGTCTGTCTCGTATTGAGTTTTGACGAGAGCGAACAATGAGAGCCCATCCTCAAATTTGAAGTATTTGATCTTAAAGCAGAAACTATTGTCAGGAAATCCCACGGATTTCTGTGACCTCATCAATATTAATGAGTTGTCCATGAATTTTGATCTTCAAGTAAAATACTGTGAAGAAATGATATGGTATTGTCAAATATTACAGTTGTCATGGCTGGAAACACAGAACTTGTGCGAAAAATATATCTAATCAATAATTGTTATAAGCACCGGAAGTTTATGTATATTTAAAAAATGAACAAAGTACCTTAAGGTTTTTGTCTTTTTAATGCACAATTTGGGGCAAGTTGTGATCAGAACGGACACAGAAAATGGGGCGAGTTGACCCGAAATTTCTGGGGCGAGTGGACACTTGGGGCGAGATAGCCCTTAAGTTCACTAGAGCCCCCTAGTGAGTAGATCTTATCTGTATGCAAAAGCCTATCCGCCATAGCCTCCCTTGTCACCCTGTGTCTCCTTGGTACGACCTTGCTATATCCCCGGATTAATGTTAATTGCCTTTGCTTTATGTTCTGTTGCGTCTTAAGAGTCCATCTGAGATGGAGATTAAGCGCTATAAAAGTCCACATTAGATTAGATTAGATCTATAACTATAGTTGTAAACATGTGTTGCAGTGTGAATATGTAGTTTATTTAGTGTGGGCATTAGTTTTGAGAACTTAGTAGGCTAAAATATATAAATTACATCTGCAATCGGCATATCTTTGGAGTTTTTGGCCGGGCCTGCAACTTTTTGGCTGGGTCTGCAACTTTTTCTTGCCCAAGGCCCTGCGGTCCTACAGCATATTTTGCTAAGCGGTGAACACTGGTAAGCTTTGAGCTTTTACCTGAAGGAGACAATAGAGGATGCATTTATTCCATTGCATTCGTTCATTGCAGAACTTAGAAGCGTTGAAGGCAAAGCTATTGCCAAAGTGTCTGACTGTCTTATAGTCAAGAGTTGAAAGGAGGAACTGCCAGGTATTGACAATCAGGTTGATTTTGCCTGTAGGAGCAACTGCTCAGAGACAAGGATGGTGCAAAATAGCTAGGAGAGCCACTGGGGAGAAATTTGTAGACAAATGTAACTCTGATATTTCCCTAATTGAAAGACAAAGTCTCATGGATGACTACTGTCAATGTCCTAGGGCTCTTTAGCCTGCCACTAGCGATAGGATCCAATGACGGTGGCCTGCCATTTTAAAACACATCAGATTTTCTAATCTTCTATATCTCTACATGAAAAAGCCTGAATTAAAGCCTGGGATAAATGGTTAACAATATATTGTATATTTTTAAATGGTAACTTTCGAGTTTCCTAATCGATTCTGACAATTCTTATTTGTATCCAAGAGTATGAAAACTGGATACCAAATATGTACTTAGTTATACTTCTTCATTTATTACCTCCACCAAAGAGGTATTAAATTCATCACTGTTTGTCTTTTTGTTTGTTCGTTAGCAGGATTACGCAAATACAACTGGTTGATCTTCATGAGAAAAATGAGATGGGTTTTGGTCCAACTTAGACACTATTAAATTTGGAGAGTGATCTGTGTCGCAGGTGGCTCCAAGTAAAGCATGAGTCCCAGATAGTAAGCTATTGCAGCGGAACAAAATTTGTGTGATCAGCCTAGAAACAAAAAATTTAAATAATATCAAAAGACCCAGATTTTCTCAATTATTTATTATTGAGCCATTCTGCCTTACAAAAGAGAGATAAGGTTCTGATATCAACTGTACACGCTTTGGCAGAGATATGTGCTCTACAAGTGTTCCTGTTTGATATCTACAATTTTGCAAATTTAATAAGTAAATTAAATTTTTGTAAGTTAATACCCTATTCAATGGACAAATGCTATTCCGGTCGGCGCGACCGGCTCGCCAAACGTCAGAAAAAGACGTCCTGTGTTTCCACCGGCCAGCCGGTCCTAGTACTAGTACACTCGCCAGATGGCGTGTCGAACCCCCTTCCTGTATAGACAGCGCGACGTCATAGCATTTTTTTCATTGTCTAAACCTATTAGACCCGTAGTAAGCTGATAGCGGGGTCGGTGGGAGGGTCTTGTGTGTCCATTGGATAGGGTATTAACTTATAAAAATTTAATTTACTTATTAAATTTGCAATTTTATTGCGTTAATACATCCTATCCAATGGACAAATGCTGAATAACTACCGCCTGGTCGGCGGGTAAGCTACTAGGGACTTAGATGAACTCATAACAGAACTAACAAAATTTCCTTCCAGGCCTGGGTCGACCTTGAGGTCAGACCCTTAAGGCTACAGTAGGTTACCGGAAACCGGTCAACCAATTTACCCCCCCCCCCCCCTCCTTTTTTTTACAGACCTGCTCTGAGGTAGGGGAAGAGAGGGCTGAGTTCAGTCCCATAATAAGAAGAAATAAACTTCCCGAAGGAAGCAAAGCACAGTCTTTTTTTGTTTTTTTTTATATATATGTACACTATTTACATATTTACAAAATCTCCTCCCTCCCTGGGTTATTTGTGGATCTGCTGAGCAGCCACTACAGGTCCCAGATGATAGAGCTCAGAGTCAGCCCAAGCCACATCCTTCAGATAAAATTGTGTGAAGGTATTATGTGACTTCCAATGATATGCTGACAAGATCTGTTCCAAGGAAATTCCAGCTTGGAAGGCCTTGGAAGCCGCAAAGGCCCTGACATCATGGGCTTTAACCTGATGCAAAGTAAGGGCCTCCTGGTCTGAAAGCTCATAGCATAGGATCACAGTTTGTTTGATCCATGAGGAGATAGTGGCAGGTGAGATATCCTTGTCAAAACCTTTCTTGAAGGAGACAAAGACCAACTCCTTATGCTGCCTGATATCTGAGGTCCTGTCCAAGTAGTAACGCAAGGCTCTGACTGGACAGAGTGACCTATCAGATTTGAGGGATCTATCCAAAGTTGGGGCCAGGGTTGGTATCACCACTGGGGCCACACACTCTGGACCTTCTTTCGCCAGCTGGTTCTTGGAAAGAAAGCTGGGAGATGGGTACAGGGACACCTTTAACCAGTCAGACTGGTGCCTGATATTTTTGTGTTGCCAGGCATGAATCTCACTCCTGCGTTTGCCTGAACCCAGGGCTCAAACAGATACATAAGGAAGTCAGCCACTGACTTTACAGGAGGTGACCTGAAGTCCACCTGATTAGTGATGCACCACTTTGTAAAAATGGTCCATTTTGCCTCACAGACTGATCTGGTTGATCCTCTTTGAGGAGCCTCAATCCTTGTTGCCACTGCTTCAGAGAAGCCCTGCTCCTTGATTGCTGTGGCTCTAGGAGCCATGCATGGAGATTTAGGTTTGTCAGATTTCTGTGAGGGATCTGATTGAAAGGTTGTGTCAACAGGTTGGGCAGATTGGGCAGGCTCAGTGGGATCTGACTGGACATGGTCACTAGATCCCAAAACCAAGGCATGTTGGGCCACCCCGGAGCAATCAGAATGATTCTCTTGCAAGGGGAGTCCTGCAACCTCTCCACCACCTTGCCCAAGATGGCCGCTGGTGGAAAGGCATATGCGTCCAGATTCTCCCACGGCAGACTGAGTGCATCCACTGCTACTGCCAAGGAGTCCGGTACTGGTGACACAAACTGAGGTAACTTGTTGTTGAACCTCGTGGCAAATAGATCTATCTGAGGTTGGTGCCACCTGCTGCATATAGCTTGGAAAACCTCGGGAAGGAGGGACCATTCTGTCTGAATGGTCTGGCCCAGTCTGGATAGCTTGTCTGCTACCACATTCAGCCACCCGGGGATATGTCGGGCTTTTAGAGTTACTTGATGTCTGGTACACCAGGTCAAGATTCTCCATAGTAGGGCACAAAGTGTGCCCGACCTCATGCCTCCTTCTTTGTTTATATACGACATCACTGTAGTGTTGTCGGTTGCGACAAGTACTATCTTGTTTGCACAGAGGTTTTGAAACTCTTTTTAGGCAAGAAACACTGCCTTGAGTTCCAAATAATTTATATGCAACTTGCTTTCTGGCAGTGACCAAGTCCCTCTGGCAGTGAATTCGTTTAAGTGAGCGCCCCACCCTTCTTTTGATGCGTCTGTAAAGATTTGCAGAGCATGCTTTATTGGGTGTAATGGTTGACCTGTGAGGACATTGTCTTCCTGTAGCCACCATTGTAGATGAGGGTGCAGGGAGCTGGGAATTGGAATCACTTTTTCTAGTGACTCTGGTATTCTCCAGTGCTGCTTGAGGTGCCACTGTATGGGCCTCATATGTAGCCGGCCTAGATGAACTTGTTTTTCTGTGGCTGTTAGCAACCCTATCAGGGACATGAATTGTCGAACTGGACAGTGTGGCAGTGACATTATTTCTAATATTTTGTCCTGAAGGTTTTGCCACCTGTCTGGGGTCGGTCGGACCCGACCTGCCCGGAGGTCGAACTGGTAACCTACAAAATCGAAGATCTGCTTTGGATCCAACTCTGACTTTTCAAAATTTACCAGCCAGCCTAATTTTTGACATATTCTCACCAGACTCTGAGTATGTTGAAGACAAGCCTGGTGGGATGTGGCTCTCACCAACCAGTCGTCTAGGTACTGGTGGATCCTTATACCCTTGTGGCTGGCCATCAGTTTCACCTCCTTTGCTATCACAGTAAACTCCAAGGGTGCTGTGGACAGACCAAAGGGTAGGGCTTTGAACTGGTAAGTCTGACCCTGGACATGAAATCTCAGATATTTCCTGGATTGTTCCTGTATTGGTATATGGAAGTAGGCGTCCCTGAAATCTATCGAGGTAACCTACTCCCCTTGTTGGAGGGAAGTCCTGATGGTTTCCGGTGTTTCCATCTTGAATTTCTCCGCCTTGAGGAAAAGATTCAGGTTGCTTAGATCCAGGATAGGTCGCCATTTGTTGTTGGGTTTTGGGACTAGAAATAGTCTGTTGAAAAACCCCAGAGAAGTTTGGTTTCTTACTAGTTCTACAGCATTTTTGGCTATAAGCTGATGTAATGCCTCTAACAGGTAGCTGTTCCTGTGGGGATTGACATAGCAGCTGATAACCTTGGGTGACCTTGTGAGCCTTGGCCGGATCCGGAAGGGAAGGGTGTAACCCTCTTTTAGGATCTGAACTACTTTTGGACCTGCTCCCAGATCCAGCCAAGTTTGCCAAAAGTTCTGAAGTCTTGCCCCTACAGGCAGATTTGGTGCAGCATTTTTGACATTTGTTACAGGTTGGGCACAAGACAATTGAGTGACACAAGAAACACTTTTCACAGACTTTAATTTGCAATTTTTATAGTGACAACCTGCTGACCCGGGACTTAGTTCTCTCTTTTGGGAATGCCCGGGTGCAGAATGAACATGTGATGCAACAGGAAGCTTTACATTTAAATTTAAACCAGTGTTTATTGTCTGTGGTATGCTCCCGGCCAGCAGTCGTGGCTGTAACTTGGTTACACAATAATTGTCATTTATACAACTGCTGGCCCTTGGCTGGTCGTGATGAGAAGGTGGTGGTACGTCCTCGACCTCTCTTGAACTGCTTCCTGCCAATGGTTTTCCATGTGGGTTTCTCAGGTCTGGAGTCCCGGTTAACCGACCTCTTGTCTTGCCTTTCATAATGGTGGTACCGACCTTTGTTATGTGACCCACCAGCATGTCCCTTGGACTCTAGCTGGGCTATATCTTCTTCTGCCCGCTTAATAACTGAGTCTGGAAACAAAGTTGAGATATGAAGGGGGGCTGAGCTCAATGCTGTGAGAGTATCTGGCTTGATACCAGTTCTAAGGTGGCTCAAGTATGCATCTCGGCTTACTAGGGTTAGGTTACCCATAGTCACAAACACAAATTGTGACAAATGTTCCATGGATTTTGCAGCCGCCTGTGTAATGCTTGAGTTAAAGTCCATCAAATAGGTCAGTTCCTCAGCTGCTGCAGCTGCCTTGGACGAGCCCTTGCCTTTGTTTTCCGCCTTCAAAATCTTCAGCTGGTCCTTCATGTTCTGTTGAACCTTGAACAGACAACGGTTAAAGCTTGCAGCTTGGTTGCATATAACTGAAGTCTCTCTGGCAGATCTCTCCCATCTTCGCAGTGTTTCCTGAGAAATTCTGCGAGATGCTGGTGGAGTGGACGACAATCCAGTATACTTAGCTATTCGACTATAGCTGCTGTTGAGTTTTGAAGCATCTATGTTCCAAGATGAAATCTGTGAGGATTCAGCTTTAGGATCGGAGTGAAGTCTATACCATTTGGACTGTGTTCTGGCAGGCCTCAGAAAAACATCTTTAGCTAGGCCACCGGCTTCTGATCCACGGGAGGGATAGCCCTCAACCAAAGTGAGATTCAATTTGGCCAGTTTCCTACATAGCCAGTCTTCAGTGGGCATTTTAACCGACACTTTGCCAGGGGTTACAGTCTTGGGCCCTGCAAAAGGGTTATCATCTGAAGTGGAAGCTGTATTGTCCAGTTCTGGAATGTGTGACCAGCCCATGAAGGAGCGGATACCCTGCATAGTATCCCTATAATTCTGCTCTTCTGAAACTGGTTGGCCGGTTCCGGTACAGGCTGATCCGGGTCCTCAGATAACTCCCCTTCCTCAGTATATAAATCCAATGGTGGGTTATCCGACATGCTACCGGCCTCAGATGACAGACTGGAGATGCTATCACGCCTAGACCTGTGAAGAGCAGGGGAACCGGTGTCAGCCGGTTAAGATGACAGTGGCCGGTCGGTAGCAGTAGGCTGGTCAGAGTAAGGCCGGTTAATATCAACTTCTCTTGCAGAGTGAAGGTCGGTTGAAGGGTCGGTGGCTGGTGTCGGTCGGTTGACTTTGGTTTGACTGGTAGGCTGATGCACAGTAGCAGAGGAGCCCTTTCCAGTAAACCCTGCAGTGGAAGTCGGTCGGTGAGATCTAGCTTGACTGGTCGGCTGATGCTTGTTAGCAGAGAAGCCTGTACCAGAAAGCTTAGTTGTAGAAGTATGTTGACTGGTCACTGCTTGACTGGTTGGCTGATGCTTTTCAGCAGAGAAGCCAGTTCCAGTAAGCTTTGAAGTAGAAGATCGGATGAAGGGTTCAGTCGTATTTCCAACATCATGAGGTGGTGAGTGTGTGGGTGTAACTTTCACCTTTGAAGAAAAGGTTGGTTCAAAACTTTTAGCTATTATCAAAGCTTCCAGACGACTGAAACGCTCCGACCATTTGCTATCCATTTCTGCAAATTTCTCATCAGTACTGTGTTTTGACATCTTTGTAGAGGGAGACTTTTCCTTCTTACTGTTCTTATTGTCTTTCTTAGGCTTCTTATCAGGTGGGGGAACTGGAGCAGGAGATTTCACAGATCCCTGTCCGTCAATGACCCCAATAACAGACACGCTTGACGGGTCGACAAGTTGTTCAGAATCCTGGGAAGGGGTTGAATCAGATAGCTTTGCTTCACGTTTTTCCTTCTTAATTTTATATGAAGGTGTAGACAATTGCTGGAGTTGCTCGGACGTGAGGCTATTGCATATTTGACAGTCAGAAGTCTGTGGATCTGAAACACAAGGTTCCTTACCCTTTCCCTTGTCCCTGCATCGAGCACAATGAGAATGTGTATCAAAATTCACCATTACGTGTCCGCACTTCCCTCTACGTTGGCCAGGAGATGACATGATGTATCCGTAACACAATGGTAGAAAATTTACGTATCCGTAAACAATGAAACTGTTGAAATTCTTAAAATATTGCAGATAAAATAATATCGGTGTACACTAGTTCGCGCCAAACGAAAAAAGATGCTATGACGTCACGCTGTCTATACAGGAAGGGGGTTCGACACGCCATCTAGCGAGTGCACTAGTACTAGGACCGGCTGGCCGGTGGAAACACAGGACGTCTTTTTCTGACGTTTGGCGAGCCGGTCGCGCCGACCGGAATAGCATTTGTCCATTGGATAGGATGTATTAACGCAATAAAAAATTGCTTGCCAAATGCCAATGTAAACCAACTTTTCCATTTTATGAGGAGAAACTAGGATTAGGACCAGCTAAGGTCAGCTACAAAGAAACACTGCCAACAAAATCAGTGAAAAGAGACTGAACTGTTGTCATTCATTGGCTACTAGTATCCGTGGTTGGTGGTGTTGAAACAACCACTAACCCATAATGCAACATCTCTAAGCTAATGTGTACATTTTTCTTGGGGATGCTTAAGACATTATTATTCATGCAGGCTGTAACTTTTGCGTCTTTTTGACATGGGGGTCGGGATAAAAACTGTGCCACAAAGCTAAGCATGTTAGAGTGAAATACTTTGGGTCGTTTTAAATCACGCAAGCTAAAGTGGGAATGTCATATGAAACGGGCAAATCATAGGAATAGGGGTTGGAAAGGGGAGAGGGGGGGCTTAAGAATGGTTCGCACTTTCACAGTCCATCATCTTTCATGTAGTGCTGACATGGGGCAGATAATACAAAAAAAAAAAAAAAACAAACAAAAACATCAACAACAAAAATCACCATCAGGATTGACATTTTCATATTTTTTATCATTTTGTCACAGTGGAAACTAAGATTATTATGGTACATATAATAATAATAATAAAATAATAATAGAAACATTTATATAGCACAAAATTGATGAGGATCCTCTAATGTGCTGAAATCTAAAAATGGGACAGTCCAAAAACCAAGGTTTTGCCAGGGGAAGGATGAGGACGGTGGTGCGTATACTTGTCTAAACAGGTATGTGCAAACAGGTAAACTACAAACATGTAGAACTAGAACTATGTTACTTAATATCATCAAACTTTATATTTGAAAACATTATATAAATTCAACCTCCATAATTTCAAACTTTATTTATTACTGAAAATCAAACATTTATCATTTTACTTTATATATTTAAACATTGAATACCAAATTCATGTTTATATTAAATAAGGTGATGAGTAGGTCATATGTTGATACCACAGTGGTATTGGATGCCAAAAGTATCAGGGAAACCCAGGAAGGCAACCCTTGGATAACCAAAAATAGCAAATAAATGATTTGTGATGGGAGAGCTTGAAATACCTTTAAAAATCTCGGTTAATTTTTTTTAACAGACTCGAAAAACAAGTTTGTCACACACTAGCATAAAATATGGTGGGAAGACAGGAATATCGTATGGCCTTACCAGGAAAGTGTGACAGTGGTATAACATAAGAAAAGCTGGATTTTGTTAAAAATATCAAAAGAAAGGACCAGAATAAGAAGGAGTGGGGTGGGGGGATGGAGGATTTTGACGTAATCGTGGAATATTTGAAACAAAGTGTAATTTCTTGTTATTTCCTGACTGGCTAAGTAGAACATAAAGCTTGTCATAAAAGTGAAGTACTGGGGCAAGCTTAATGACTGCACACACACACAAAAAAAGTAACCTGGAGAGAAAAAAATTGTACAAAATAAGACAGCGGGATGTTTCCACTTCACCGACTGCTGAGAACCAATCACTGATTTTACCCCTTTTGATCTCTCTCCATGTGGGGACAAAATCGGGTGTCCTCGGCAGTATATCAGATCAAATCAGTGCTTAAATTCTGGTTTTATTGTTCACCACACACCTTATTAGACTCAATGTCAGGATATACTGATTGGGAAATATTTACTTTATATTTCCTGGTACCACTGGATTAATCAGGGTAATCAGACATACCACAAATTTATAATATTGGGGCATCACTGGTTAAAACTGGTACATGTATGAAGTATCTGAATTGGTTGGCAAATAAAAAGTTATGGTTAATACAACTGAAGCTCCATGAAACATTAACATTTTTGCTGTGTAAAGATACAGGATCAGCCCTTTTTAAATATCTTGTTTCAGGAAACACGTCAGTCTCTTCAGGGGATGGGAAATTTTCAGTCAGTGCGTGGGAAACATAGGCTCTGAAAGGGTGACCGGGGTGGGAGGGGGGTCGGAGGTGTGTGTGTGTGTGTGTGTGTGTGTGTGGGGGTGGGTGGGGTGGGGGGGGGGTGTCCACATTTGTAGAAAATGGCATTGGCTTTGTATAGAAATGGCCGGGTGAGTTTTTGTGGTCTCTGAAAGGAGTCCCAAAGATATTGACCCTTTCTACTAATACCAAAACATGCAATTGTGGGCTATAACTCAAAAAGTAATTGCCACACCCTAACTATTGCCCCTCCCCCTCCAATGCTCATGTTTCTTATTCTCTTAAAGAAGCAAAATATGGCTAATTCATATTCCAGAGAATTCAAATATACAGAAGTGTTGGTAGGGTATAAATCAATATTACTGTTCACATTGCACCGTATCAGGATATTTGTCCAGAAACCTATACAGGATAAACAAATGCACAAATCTTCCACCCAAACATTTAAAATTAAATACTTAATACTCACTTTGAGTGTGACCACTTCTGTGTCAGTTCAATGTGAACTAGGAAGACATCTGGCTGCCTTGTAAAATTAATCCCCAGTTACCAGGTGAATCCTATCATTAATAATTTACCAATTTTTCATTGATCAGAGGATTGGTCATTGGTTCTGAACTGGGAAGGATTAACTTATTACAACCACCTCTTCAGATACTTGGGCTAGAATGAACACTGAAGTTAATGAACCACACAATAAACATAGGTATAAGTCATTACTTTAGAAAAAGGGGTTGACTTTTGAGAATTGAAAAAAATGAGACAGGTTTAAGCTCATCTGCTCATTTGTCAGATGAATAAAATGGTTCAATATGAACTCAAATAAAATTATATATTTGGGGCCGAATACAGGGATTTGGTGCATGCAATATGAATCAATCTATACAGAAAGGGGGGGGGGGGGGGGGGGGGGGGGGGGGGGGGGGGGTATGGTTAGGGGGTTGGGTTTTCATTTCCTTTTTTTTCTGTGTAACTTGTGGAAGCTGGGGCCATATTAATAACACAGCATTTTAGTGTGTATGACATTCTGTCCCTCTAGTTTTCGTGGTGACATTGAGTATAATAAGAGAGCACTGAATCCTAGCTAGCCATTGAAAGAGGTGGCCATTGGACCTCCGTCATAAATCAGGCCATTATGGCAGGGGTTTGGGACTCTATAGAGAGAAAGCCTTACACATGCTTGGAGACAAGAAAAAAAAGATTATAATGCAGGGTTTGGTGTTATGGCGCTCCAAATGAAACCCTGCCATCGACTTGGGACAAAGACAAATGCCTGCTTGGCCTGCCAATATCTCTCTAATCCAGTGTCCAAATAAGAGTTCCTGAAGAGAGTGAGCGAGCGAGCAACTTCCATCTCCGTGGCCCAGCAAAACTGACGCACTAACTAATGAAGACGGATGAATTTCATAGAGTCCAGGAAATCACTGCCTTTCACATCCAGCTAGGGCTTGATGGGTAAGACCCACCCACCCCCCCTCAATTTTTTTTCAAAATTCCCACTTCCAGATCCTTTTTCCCCTCCCCTTAATGTCCTAGCTGGTCCATTATAAAAACTAGATTTTGTGTAAAGAAAGCCCTGTCTTAAAAGGTATGTATTCTATTGCATTCTGTTGCCCTTAAATCTTTGTAGACTCTAGGGTGTAACAGCCATAAACAGTTTTCCAAAATTCATCAGTCCATGTGCATAGGATTGGCGTACCATAGAGACACCAGTCCAATAACAAACTATGGTGGAAAGGCCTTGGAAAACATATATGATTTGACCAAATAGCTTCTAAGATTTAAGCAAGAATGGACTAAACTGAGGAACCTTCCATGCGGTCTTCTAGGTCTGATGTTGTATTTTCTGCTACAGGGGATCAGAAATGGACATGACGTAGCTAGGATGACCACCACTGAGAAACTTGTTGACAAGTGTGACCATGTTAAACATACAGCAGTATCTAACAGGCAACCAGTGGAGACTATTTAGGATGTGGGTGGCCCTAGTGTATGTACTTGTGTTGGTGATATAAGTTATTCAAACTTTTAATCTTCTAACCTTGATAGATTGCCTGAGGTAAATATTTTGCAATCTTTCAACCTATGTAAAACATGTGAGATATCACTTAACTGTAGCTTCAGGTTTAAAGTGGATGCTGAGGGTTAACAAATCTGGTATTTTACCATTCGCTTCTCAACACGGTTTTTGGTTCTAACCCAGCTATTGAAAAGTGATGCAAAACTCTAATTCTATAGGTAATCAAATGTATGTATTAATATATCAGAATAAATTTTCTAACATATGAATATTGATCATCAAAATATGTACTTCTTTAATACAGCGCTGTATTATGAAGTATTAGAAGAAAATTAACATTTTTTGGTACTGATAGTGAAATCCAGGAAGCTTTAGCGTGATAAAATTTCAACATACATTCATTATACCTTACCCAGCAGCTTAGAATGTTGGTTTTGCACAAAGGTCAAATTTGGGGTTTTACACTCCCTTCAACTTAAGTTCATATCAAAACAGACTCACAATCCATCCAGTATACATAACCTGGCTTGGTATTCACAACCCACAGCAGTGACAGCAGGAAACTGATTAAATAGCAAGTTTTTCAACCCCTCGGACACTGGCCAAGGAGTTTTGGAGTTGACAAAGACATGTCATTGCAATGCTTTATTTCGAATTTTAAATTTATAAATTAAATAGACACTGATCATTAATGGGAAAAAATTATGCTGAATTTCTGAAATATTTAAACATCATTAAGATTCTTTTGCCCCTAAACTTCCAATACAGTCCTCCCTTGTTTTTGATAAACACATTAATATACCAGGTATGTAAAAGCCAGTATGTCTGCCAAAAGCTGTCTCTTAGAAGGAAATGGAGACCAAGAATGGATCTATTTGTTGCCATATGACAAAGATGATTAATGGTTTGTAAAACTGAGGCAACCATTGACAGGATTATCAGAATCTGACTTATTATGTTATCAGCTTCAAAACTATTGTAAAAATTATCTTATCTTGGCTTTTCCAGGGTATAAAAGTACAGAACTAGTTACTACATGGATTCATGATAAAACCTTCACACTTTTTTTGATGTGACACTCAATGCATTTCTCCCCTCCCACTCCTTTAAAGTATGAAACCACAGCATAGCATCTGATATAGTATGTAACCCCCTTGGTTTTGGATCCATAACACATTGTCGAAAATGATTAAAATTATTAAAAATTATTATAGTAGAATTTATAAACATGACTGACCCATCCATCTTGAGCTAGATTATTCAGTGTAAATGCTTAACCCCAATATTTATAAAGTGCAATCAAATAGAATAAAAAAACTGTCAAAAGTTCCATCTTATTTTAATCTACAAATACATTTTTTATATTTAACTCATATGGAAGTGTCAACAATTCTGGAATAGCAGGTAAAAAGTATGGCTTGTTGGCACAAGTAATACATCTTGTCCGTAAGAAAACTTGTACCATTACTGCATAGTTTGTACTTATGTTCACTGCCGTTTTGACCCCCAAGCTGTTTTAAACGGCGGGGTCCGCCGTTTTAAATGGCCGGCCCTGCCATTTACACCCACAAGGTTTAAGTCAGGGCCGTTTAAAATGGCGGATTTCAGGTCCCAGCCATTTTAAACTTTTTTGTCAAGCTATGACTGTTTTGTTAGGTGATTGGTATTTTTTTGTCTTCGGTAGGAAATAATTTTAAAGTTTCATGAATTGTTTTAAACTTACATACTTAAAGAAGTGAAATATTAAATAGCAATATAATTATATAGTGATTATGAATTTTCAACAAGTATTCAACGAGCTTTAACACTACCAAGTCATTTGTTTCAGTCAAAGTTAATTTTGTGATACCCCAACAATAGGGACAAGTGAGTGATCACTAAAATAATGACAAACCATTAAACAATATAGGGATGACTTCCACAAGTCAATTGTTTCAGTCAAAGCTAATTTTGTGATATCCTAACAATAGGGTACAAATCCAATTAAGTAATCACCTAAATAATGGCTGGATTTAATGGATGGATTTTGTTGAAGCCATGCCTTTTGCTGGTGATTATCACAGGGAAAAATAATCAGTTTATATGATTTACCCCTTTGATGTACAAATCATAGGTCAGTTTTCAAAAGGAAGAATTTCAAACACAAGAGCAGGTACACAACTTACCTGAGTAGCCAAACTTCAAATACCTGAGCAACAAAACTTCATACACCTGAGGATTGAGTTTTATCCTAAGAACAACCTAAATCAAAGGCTAATGTGTATGAACAAGTCATGTACAAAGTAGAGCTATTAATTGCAATTACGTCAATCAGTTGAATGCCTATTCTCTATAAATATAGCTGGGTGGCATACAGAAGTCAGTTGATTCCTTTGTGTCATTGATGCATAATATCTTTTAAAATATGGAAAAGTTCTATCATCTAGTTGGCTGAGCCGTTTAAAACGGCAGCCCGCCGTTTTAAACGGCGGGCTGCCATTTAAAACAGCTGATGGGGTCAAAATGGCATGTAACACTTACACCCCATGGACAAATTGTGGCAAAGCTATGATCCCTAATTGTAGGGATGAAAAGTGAATGTTTTACCCAGCACATAACAGAGGGCCCTTATATATTATACAACCAAAAAAAACTCTGACATTAAAAATCTTGGTAATGTTAGCTGGTTATTGTTATAATTTCACAGAAATACTGCCTTGTTATTATTTTCAGAGTAATCTCAACCATAACCCAAAAATTCCTTGAAAATGGAACTGTTGAAAATCCGGGATTTTTTGGTATCCACAGTATGAACCGGATCTTTACTAAAAATTTAACCACTTCTTCCTTTGGTCAGGCCCTAGCCATATACAATTTGTTTTATAAAGATGTGTTCATTAGTTTTGAAGTAATCATGAACACGGACAGACAGATAAACAGACACACCCAAAAATATAAACTCCTTGGCAGAGACAAGAAATACAAAACATTGAAGTATTGGGTTTTTTTTCA
Organism: Sabellastarte sp. h YS-2021; assembly: GCA_964017235.1. Lineage (NCBI taxonomy): Eukaryota > Metazoa > Annelida > Polychaeta > Sabellida > Sabellidae > Sabellastarte > Sabellastarte sp. h YS-2021. Next base: position 15,097,643 of record OZ024928.1, read on the forward strand.
GGTAAGTATTGTAGTTTTATACATGATACACTAGACTTTACTAGCCTGCAGATTAAGCACTTTACTGTACATCTTATTAAATTACATTGAACATGAAAATACTGTCACAAATCTCAAACCTTCTTGAGAACCAACGGCATCATACAGATATCAATTCATGTGAATATAAAATCTGTAAACAAAGAAGTAATTTATTTAAAAATTTCAATATTCCTTTTAATATATTTGATGAAACTTTCAGATTTCAAAAAATTCTTATACCTGTGTAACAAACTGATGCACAAATGTGCCAACATTTTAAAACACAACAGACATCAGTAACAAATAATGCTTTGTTTAAAAAAAATTGAAAAAAATTCATCCATTTTAAATATTTTCTTCAATACTTCTAGCTTTACAGATTTTTTTCAAACAGTACACCATTTTGAACATTATTTATAAATAATGTCTCAATTCTTCAAACCAATGAAAATGAAATGTTACCTTGATATAGAATAAGGCACATTTCCGAGGGAAACTTCTATAATTTATTATTTTTTTAATGACAATTAATAAACATGAGTTTTTCAAATTTCAATTTCATCATTTGTTATTATTTGTGAACACTCTTTAGCAGTTCTTATTTGTCAGTTTACATTTAACTGAGATACTGTTCTGAGTAAATTCTAAAGCTGACTTCCAAATTTGCACTATTCTAACATACCAGTATAAACATCTAGATATATGTGGTCAACATTGAAATATAATTCAATGCAGAAAAAAGTTTTAATATAAATATATGACAACACACATTTAGGGCTAAAATGAAATATGCCTTCAAAGAACTTTCTGATTCCTGCGCTTCCAATGCAGCAGCAACAGTGCCACCTAGGTGAATAAAAAGTGTAGTACTAAAAACTCTCCATAGATGTCACTACAGATCCAGTAACTTCCCTGTAAAACTGCAATTAATGCTGCACAGACTGCGTGGCTTTTTATGGTCAGACTAACTGAAGGTACGATTTCTGCATGATTTACAACTGCTAAAAACCTTTGATTTATTGCCACCCATACAATTCTGCAAAGGGTTCTAGGGTGTGTAAATAATTAACTGTACAATGAAGTATTTAAAGCAACCACTGTGAATTAATGGTTGCCTGCAAAAAGTGTCATAGAGCTGTATGAAATGTGGAAACACATTCGAGAGGAGAAGAATTAAACAAATTAAAATTAAATAAATTACATTTTATTTTTTTGTTTTGGTATTTTTCAAAGCACAAACAATAGAGGCATTATAAAAAATTTATATTTGATATAAATGAATGTTGAAACACAGAAATTAAAAAAACTAAACTAAACCAAATTTAAAAAATGTTCTAAACTTGCAGAACTAAATATACAGTTTCAACTTTCAACTCTATTTTTTACAGAATTTAATAGTTCTCATCAAGCTGGAAACCCTTGGTCAATATATTAGATTTTTACATTCTTTTTAACAGCTATGGGTCATTTTTGCAAATGCATCGGTATTTCTCCCATGCCACCATGCGCTGGAATGGAACTCGTGACCACAGACATGATGGCCAAGTGGTTATTTATAAAACTTGGTAACCACCAAACCATAGAGGCTTCTTATGAAAGCTAAACAGAAAATTCATTCCTTTTTCTAATGCTTGAAAGAGTTATATTATAATGGTCACTGTATTTTATATACACGATACTTTAAATATACTTTATAATTACTGAAACTTGTTTTTTAAGTAGCTTCTAGAGATCTTTTCCCCTTTTTTCTTTTGTTATTTTTTTTCTTTTTTTTTTGTCACTGGACCTTCATGACAAATGGCGTAGCATGATGAGTACCCATCCCATTAATAAAATTAAGCAGCAATAGGTTACTATAGTTTTTTTGGATGGGTGACCAAAAGAGTTCAAGGCCAGATATGGGATGTATCTGACTTGGGTTTTTTTTTTTTTTTTTGGGGGGGGTTTCCAGACTTTCATAAATTCTAGTGCACTACTTGTGTCTCTGATGGCTTGGCAGCCCGCCCATGTAGAGTTGAAACACTTTTCAGCCTTGTTTGTTTCCCTGTTCACAGCCTCACACTGGGACAGATCATCAGGTTGTCCTGCACGTTTTTATAATCTGGATTCAAACCCTCAACCATCAAGCTGAGAGACAAGTAATTGTGTGCCAAAATGGATAACCACTGAACAACTGTGACATGAAAACCTCTCAAAAGGAAAACTTACAAATCTTTCAAAAGCTTAAATAGTTAAAAATTTACCGTTTTAATAGAATGTATAGAAGCATACTATCCTCAGCACACACACCCCCCCCCCCCCCCAAAAAAAAAAAGAAAAAAAAAAAATCCATAAATTAGTGCACAAAGAATACCTTACGTTAGGCTGGACTTAAAGGTAAATGATTTTTTTGGGAGTGCACTTCAAGAAATAAATTTATACATTAAAGACATTTCACAATATACAAATTTGAATATGCTACAAACCTGTTGTGTTTCTTTTCAAAGGGTTTCAGTCACATGATAAATGACATATTAATACTCTAAACAGTAACACCCACATCCCTAGTTTGAAATGTATCCTGTCTTAACAAATTTAATTATTTGTCAACCAACATGTTAAGTATAGGTTCTACTGACAAATAATTTTACAATAAACTATTTCAAATGGGAGAAAATAATATAACTAAATACCTGCTTTATATATGAACTAGAACATATGTACAAGTTGTATAGATGTACAAGGGAATAAATAAATACCAAAGCATATAATCACCTTAGCATGGTGAATTCTTCCATGAAAAACTAATTGAAGTTTAATGTGTAAGGTGAACTATTGAAGGGAATCTTAGTTGTGAAAAGTGATACATATTTAATTTCTCAATGAAATTTTTTTTCTTCGAATACAATAACAATTTCAAAATTTAAATGACCTTATAAGATTTGGAAGAAAAATGTTAGGAATCTGTATGGTTTTTAAATGACTTTTATATTTTTTGTAACTTTTTGACTTCAAATCTTTCTTCTCAGAAAAATGGGACAGAAACAAACCGTAATGGAAGATTTATTTTACAAACCAAGCATGACACTTTCAGCATACAGTTCTGTAAACCACTCCCATATGGAACGTAACTAACAGCTCACATTACAACCAGACAAATATTAGAATGTCAGCAAACATGTAACAAAGGCTCATTTTTTGACCCTCCCTAGAAATTTTTGTCTGGTTGAAGTGCATAACCGGACATAGTGAAGCTTATATGCTGGAGCAAGGATCAGTTGAGTTCTGATTATTGGTCCTCTACACTTCATTGTAACAAGAATGTAAAGGGAGTGCACTGTTGTCTGGTCAAAAACTGGAAAGTTGGTGATAACTGTATACTTCTACAAATTAAGTCGGGAAGGGAATCAAAATTAGTGCCCAACAGATTTGTGGCATTCCCATATACCATACACAGTAATGGAAGATTGTGTAAAATCTGAAAAGCTGAAGCCGAATTTCCCCAAAGCTATTTTCACATATCCAGTCACTGGGACTAATGATAAAGGAGGTACAAGGTCTTTCTAGTATGCAGTTTGGCCTTGACGTTGGGATCAAAGGTCAAACATGTCAACAAAAAGAAACACTGATGATGATATCTTCAGTGGTTTTCACATTCCTAAGTCCCTGGGGCCAATAAAGAGAGATATAAGGACCTTTTGGCATGATAACCCCACTTGACCTTAAAGCTGTCTCAAAGGTCAAATTAATTACTACAAAAAGAAAATGAGTTCCTATTAGTTGCTTCACATTCAGAGCCTCACAAGTGAACATAAAGGGAGACAGTGGCTAGCATTTTGGTATGACACCATTTGACCACAAACAACGGTCCTGAAATGCCCTAGAAGGCTAGGGATAGGATACTTAGGGTATGGTTTGGTCACACTACCACTGCGACAGTGGAGGATGATAAATGAACATCCAACATCTTTCAAAATGGAGGCAACAGTTTGACAGAACCAAATCCTAAGTATCTCAAGAGTCTCAAGTGTACAAAGAACAGTAGAAGATTTACTGTCTAAGTTAACAATGGAGTACCACAACTCTTACTTTCTTCCAGGTAAAATACTTTGAGTTTTCAATCTTCACACTGAAACTTGTTCTTTTTTTTTGCATCTTCTTACCGACAGACTGAAGAACCAGTAATTCAAGGTAAAAGTTAAAAATGTTAAACTCTATTGTGATACAATGGCATATCCCATTTCGAGATCTCTTCAAAAACACGTCTACACAGGACATATGCCAAACAAAAAAGATGCCATAACGTCATGTTGTCTAGGCAAGAAGGAAGTATGATGCGTCACTTTGTGGATGCACACTACTTGACCAGTCGCCGCCAACCGGTATATCAGTTGTCCATTGGGTAAGAAGTAACACAATAAAAAAACACATTAACACAATAAAATGTTAAATTGTACTGCAATATAATGGCTTATCCCATTTGAACTTGATGCATCATTGGGAAGCTACATCAGAGGTGGATGGGTGTCTGGCAAAAGAAAGTGTTAAATCTGGAGGTTATCTCACAGTGGCAATCAGGCTGAGATACAGTAAGAAACATGACATGCATCAGAGTATAAGAAATTTGCTAAAGTAATGATATATTTAAAAATTTCACCACTGGGCTAATCTCCATACTACCTAATCTCCCTTAATACAAAGTTACAACACATTTTGATGATTGTTTTCTTACTTTTTGCCCCCCAGTGGTGAATTTCATATTCTGTGCTTAATTTTGCATAAAAAGCTATCGGATAAAACCATCAGTATCTCTGTAGGTACTATAGCTGCATCTGATAAGCTGATGACACACGTACGTGGATGGCAATACTGTGAGACCATAACAACATATCCGACACTTAAAGTCAACTGACACAAAGGTGGGGTACTGCAAACGGAAAAAATACAATTTTGAAATCTTGATGCTTTCCTTTATATTAATCAGAAAACTCTACATGTATCATCAACAATCTTGTTTATTTACATCCAGCCACTGCTTTTGTTTACCATAGTGCCACTTATCTTGCCCCCACTTCTCATCACTGGACGATATATTCATAAAGTTTTTTATATATATAAATACAAATTAATTAGTTTCTGAGATAAGCCTTCAAGCTAGACGGTCTATATTTTGTGTTTATTTTGTGGGGTCTTTTTCTGTTACTCTTTCTGCTTTCTGTACTGATTACAGTTTGATCTCAGAGGATCCCCACACTGAACATTTCATTGGGTTTCCTGGAAGATTACTGCTAAATCCCAGCCCCATCCATCATTCCCCCCAAAAACAGATTTCAATATCACTTTGCCCGCAGAAATGGGCTGCAGTTGCATCAGTACTTTTCACTGAAGTTCTTTGTTTTAGAGCAGAGGCATTTTTTTTACATCTTGCTCAAATTCCTTCACAGAGAAAAAACCAACAAAGAAACTAATCAGTTCAGAATAATGTATTTTTTATTTCACTTGATTCAACACATTTAAGTTTAATATGACATTTAATATATTGCACAATGCTCCCTGTTGTAATTTAGTGCAGGTCTTAAATGGGCACAGATATAAGGTAAGTGATGCAGCCTTACTACAGCCAATCAGGATTACTGGTACAAGAAGAGTGCTTTGTAAGCTGCACATTGATTGGTTTGTGGGCTGATTGAGGATTTTTTATATAGGTTCAACACCTCCAATAGTGCTTAAGAGCGCAATGGTAAAAGTAGCATCAGAGATGCCCGTACCCCACAGACTAGGGAAATATTTTTAACACCATGAGATATGGAAGTACTGTATCAGTACAAAGTTCAGGACACTTTCAGAGCACTGTCAGTTATACATAGGTCCAAACAATGTTTAAATAGAGAAAATAATGTCTAAGAGAAAGATAATGCATGTACTCTTTATCTACATCTGGCATGGCCAAATTATGGTTTGGATGTTTTGAATATTACCATGCATAAAGAAGTAGTAATACATTCAATGAATGCTTATGTGTGGTATTGGAGCAAAATCTGTGGCTCACTTGATGAAATTCCATCTGGTACAATGGGAAGTTGTAAAAGTAAAATTCTTAATGAATTCTAATATGACTTTAATACTGCTTAATCTGCATCAAAAGACAGACCCAAAGGTGCAACCAGATTTTAAAGGTCAAGGTCACTACGACAAGGTCAAAGGTCAAATCAAGGTCACACCATGACGTTGCACACCTACACCCCCCAACCAATGTCCCTACCAAGCATCAACTTCCTACACCTTACGGTTTCTGAGATATAGCCCAGACAAGATTTTATAGGTCAAGGTCACTACGGCAAGGTCAAATCAAGGTCAGACCATGACGTTGCACACCTACACATCCTAACCAATGTCCCTATAAAGTATCAACTTCCTACACCTTACAGTTTCTGAGATACAGCCCGGACAAACTTTTTCCCGCCGGCCGGCCACCCGCCCATCCGGACACCATGGGTGAAAGCAATACCCCAACAGCCCTTAAGGGCTGTGGGGTAAAAATCTGTTAATACAGTCCTGTATCCAGACGGTGATCTCAATCACAACCAAACACCAAAATTTAATTATTTGTTCCTTGTCATTTTCCTGAAAATTTCATCTAAACTCATCAACAGCTTTTCGAGTTATTTAAAAAAAAAAGACAAATTATAATTAAACTTTAATAGGGCTCAATCTGTGTTGATTGCAGTCTTTAAGGCATAACAAATCCAAATCAGTGTAAAATATTAAAATATATAGTATATCTATATACATATATCCTGGTCAGCTGAGACACCACTGTGGAAAAAACTATGGCGGATAAGATTTTGAATACACCTTTTAATTTTGATGTAAATGTTGGAAATGACGTAGTCGATGATCGGGTGTCAACAAACAAATGCACACTGCTAATTACATAACCTCCTTGATGGAGGTAATCAGATTATCAATCTGCGTAACATACAAAAACAAGTACCAAGAATTGATGTTTGAGCTGTGTCTGTTTACGGCAAGGAGTAGTACTGGTGTTAACTACCTTCAGAAGTGACAGGATAAATATAAATACAAATGACTTGCATAAGGATTGGCCATTTATCTTTACCACTTAAAAAGGAATTCCACTCATCAGAGATGTACCTAAAGGAGATACGTGGTCATAGACTTATGTACATACAACACCACTTTATCACTACTGTACACAATCATAAGTTTAAGGGAATGAACCTCACAGAAGGAAAAAGGCAAAATCAATTTACCACAATCTTGTCTGTTTCTAGATTTATCTCACTGTACAGGGACACATAAATAAAAAAATGTCAGGACAATCCAGAATTGAAACTTCAGAGAGCAAGTACAGGGACTATGTCATATCAGAAGAGCCGATGTTTAGGAGCAAATTCCTGACGTGGTCGAGGTCATGTTTTGGCCAACTTGTGAGGCTACAGAGGGGAGGAGAGATTTTGTGGGGGGGAAGGGGGAGAATCGGCAGCAATCAATCATTCCATTCCCTGGACACTCTTTTTCTATTTCTAAACAAAGCAGTCGGCGAAATTTTCCCCATCCCAAGACTTTTGCAACCAACTCCACTCCCCCCCCCCCCCCCCCCCCTCCAAGCTGTTTTCCAAATCTCTGCAGTACAATTACGTGCTTTTTCCAGCGGGGGGGGGGAGGGTGGTTTTTCCTGTGTTTTAAAATATTCCCAAGGTGACTTTGCAATTATGTGCGTATACCTCTGGTACCCGACCTTTGACCCCCTGTTTTCGCTGGCTCATGTGTGAGAGGAATTAAGTAAGAATAAAAACAAGGTTAGAGAGGAGGGGGCCGGGGTACAGAGGGGAAGGGATCAAGGCAGTGATGCCCAAAGATTACCTTACCAGTTTTACTTCCTCTACAGTCAAATTACAATATCAATTATTGATCACTGTGCGCCTGGCCATTTTTTTATGGCTACTCACTCTCGCCCGCTCTCTCTCTAAAATGTCAAAAACTGAGCTTGACATACGAGGTTCGGGAACAAAAGGGTCAGCCGGGGCTTCTGTCTGTGACAGCAGCAATAACAAAAACCTGCTCATCACTGGGGAAGAAAGAAAAGCTCCGACAAATCCTGTAATTACTCCCGCACAAACTATGGCAGTAAATTTCTGTCCTCCTGTTTCTTGCACACAGTTTTGTATTGTTATTGTTTTTTTGCTGTTGTTGATGTTAATTTCATTGTAACAGACCTTACAACTGAGGAGAGATGGGAGACTGAATATTTTGTCTGTGATATAGTAAAAATTTCACTAAAACAGAATAATGAAGATTAAGAAAGGATTTTCTCACTGCTTACAACAATATGGTTTACCAAGCAGTTATGATCAGTACACTTACAATTGCCAAGGTAAACTTCCTTATGGTACCACAAGACTTTAAGTTAGTAGTTGTCAAAATTTATATACCATTTAATATAGCATGCCTCGTCAAACAGATACTGTCTTTCCAGTTTCCAGACATAAAAAATCAGTGAAAGAAAATAATTTTTGCCAAGACGATATAGTAACTATAGACTTGCTCCAAGTCTTTGTATTTCTGATTCCAGCAAATCTGACATACATGAAATCATTATGCATCCACTTGAGGAGGGGAAAATCCTGCTCTATGCTGAAATACAAACTTTTGTCAGCCCCACATTCTGGTAAAAAAGTCATACAGTCCTCATATAATACCTTAGACAAAAGACTCATATAATACCTCAGACAAAAGGACTTGATGAAAGTCTATAGTAACTAGGAAGGTCTTATTAAATAAGAGGAAGCATACTGTTTACTCTCTGTGATCAAGGTCAAGGTTTGGGTTTAACGTCCATTATATCAGCTAGGTTAGTATCTCAGAACAGGCCCAAAGTACATCCCACATGTCGTCATGAGCTGGAATTGAACCTACACCGATAGAGGTGAGAACCAAGTGATTAAAGGCCAGACTGGTTTTAATCAATTAGCTCCTAACACCTCCCGAGTGATTATGGGTAGACTGAGTAGACAGACCTCACAGTATGACTATAGACGCCCAGGTATGTTTAACCAAGCAAGGATGATATAAAATTGTTTATAGGTTCTTGGAAACAATCTTAAAACTTGACATGGCTAACTTTGGAATCAAAGGAATTCTTAACAATTTTGAAACTGCTTCACTTTCACCTAATTTGATTTAAGATACTCTTTTTGCTTGGATGTTGTTTTCAGCTTTGCTCAATAATTTCTTAATCTGGAGTTTCATTTCTTGGAGATGAGATTCTTGAGAGGGTATATTAAAATCTATAAGTGGGAGAGGTGAAGGAAGGGGGGGGGTTGGAACGGCCATACAGGGTGGCTACTTTGTAAATGTGTATTACCAACGTATGAAGTCTCCTTTCGGAATCATAATTACAAGATTGTGAAGAAAAATTCAAAAACTGGTTGTTATGACCACACAGAACTTGGTGAATGGGCCGTCAACAACAACAAAAAATATACTATATATAGAAAATGCTTCTGTAATAATAGAAAATGCTTCTGTGATAATAATGGGGGGCTCGGTGGTGTAGCAGTTAGAGTTCTCGCCTCCAACCTCTGAGGCCGCCGGTTCGAATCTCGGGCCGGGCGCTTCATGTTGGAAAGTTTGTAGTTACTTGCCGATGCCCGGTGGTTTACAGTGCAGTATGCACTGGTTTCCTTCACCTGTAAACTACCCGTCGCAATATGACCCTAGCTGTTGAACGCGACGTAAACCAACAAATAAATCTAAAATCTGTGATAATAATGATGTCCCACTTATAAATCACAAGCTGTTAAAGTAAAAAAACAAAGTCTCTCCATCAATGATACTTTTAATTCTTAACAATACCATTTAAAATTTAAAAACCTATTTTTATCTCTCAAAGGTGAGAGATGTTTCTGTCACTGATTATACCTGAAAAGAAAAAGAAAACAGAAGAAAAAAATCCCCAACCACCGTTAATGTACTTATATCACATGTATAACAACAAAAACCTTGAAAGTTAGTGGCGAGATCTTTAATTACGGCATTTCTACAAAGGTACCATTTCTATCAATAGGAGATAAAGAAGCAAAAGAAGCTAACCTAAAACCCAAAGCCTCCCCCCCCCCTCTATAACCCCTCTCCTTTTAAAAGCCCTGTGCCCTACCCCCCTCGCGGTAAATTCTGCTTAGATTTCACCAATTTGGTCTGAGCAGATTGCCACTGAATAGGAAGAAGATAAAATGGGCTGAAATTTAATATATGTGGTTTGAAAGTGCCTTGGAGGGAGGGTGATTCTCTTTTTAGCTTTTAATGTGCCTTCTTTAGACCCTACCATATATTGATTACAGTCTACAATGGACCCATTCTTTCATGTAAAATTACTAGCAATTAAGAATCAAATTCGCTGATGAGAAAAGTCCCCGAAAAGTCCTACCCTCAAAAAAATACTCTGCCATTCATAGTACTTTTCATACCCTTAAAGTTAGGCTTTAACTAACCCCTGCCCCCCCCCCCCCCCCCCCCCCCCCCCCCATATCTTTTTATTTGAAGAAAAAGGTTCCCCCAAATGTAACCACAACTTAGATGTATAATATAATTAGAATAAATCAAAAGGAAATTGGAACTGATGTCTGCATTTGGTGCTACCAATTGTTGCTATTAAATGACTACAGATCTACTGATATAGGGTAGCTACTGTACATAGGTGTCTATAAGTTCTTATGTAAAACAAAGTTAATTATGAGTTTAAGTACAAACTGAAATATTTTAAACAAGCAGCCCAGATCTAGTGAAAAAAATTTGGAGTTGGGGGTTGGGATTGTGGGGTTTTAAAAGATAGAATTTTATTATCTTTTAACTCCTCTTTTTTATAAAAAAAGGTGCTTAAGCTTGTTATTTTTTGTATAACATGCATATGTAATGAAGGAAATGGGAGTGTCTGTGAAAACATCTTGTTTCCACATTTAAAACTGTTAAAGTCTGTAACATATCTTATTGAAAGACACACTCAAAAACTACTATGATAGGGAGTTAAAAAAGGATTGTGTTTAAAATTAATTAAATTGACGATGAAAGTGAGGCTCTGTAAAATAATACTTTTCACCCTAACGACCACCCTCTCCCTCTCCCCCAACTGAATAATCTCTATAAAAAATTCTAAAAAGAGGAAAATCCCAGTAAATCCAATTATAATTTTAAATCTCTCCTTTCTATTTCCCAGTAGGATCATACTTTTTAACAAGATGTGGTTTTCTCACCTATATCATCTTCCATGTGCCTTTTTAACTGATAATGTACTGAAATATAATCACAGACTCCTCATTGATGAATCTATCTGATGAAAATATCAGGAAACTTCAAATCTTTTAATACTTATCCACCATTTATCTCAGAAGATGATCCCCACATGAGTATATCATCGGTAATGAGTAAACATGCAGCATAGACTAAGAAATACTGATAACAATCACTGTTCATTAAATGGTAGAAATGCACACATCACATTAGCAGACAATAAGAATATGATCTGGTCAGTCTCTAATATTGCTGAACCTTGTCTAATAGCCTTGCTAAAGGCTCAAGTAGAGGCCTTGTAAATCAGGGAAAGCTTTCGGTTCAGACAATAAAAACTTCAGTTTCTATAATGTACTGTTACGTAAAGTGGCTTTTACATATCCAATGAACTTATATCCCTGACATATACGAACAGTTTATGAATACTACTGTGTACATGTTTGAAAGCAATATGATACAAATTTGAGCCTAAAGCAAGGCCACCTGTTTTTGAAAGTGAAAAGCTATGCTTATTTTAAATACATTTTACAGTGCGATATCTTGATATTTGAAGCCAAATTCTAGTTTAAAGTGATGCACAAATTAATTAATTAATGTTAATAGATATGAAAAGTTAGTGTCACTTTGATATCAATATTAAATTTAAATTCAATATTAACACTATTTTGTTATTACCTAGTTATATACTTCTGGGTGAACAGAGATTCATATGTTGTACTATTTTCTACATACTAGTTTAACAAAGATTCAATAGAACTAGGGAGTTAGCTTTAGTTGTCACTCTTTAAATAGTAGATACCAATACATGCGGAGTCATATTTATAAACTCTTCCTTAGAATGTCATTCTTTTCTATATTTTGAAGTATGAACCAATCAGAGTGAACAGTACACTCTGATCTGCCAATCAAATTTGTTCTGACAGAAATAATATATACACAGAAAATATAAAGATCTTTGAGAGCATCACAGTTTATGTGTGTATTAGAATTCAACATCAGCATTTGATAAGCCTGGGTGGTCTATTGATAATCAAATTTGGCAAACTGATCACTTGGCTGAGTGGCCTCTCATGTCTGTGGTTTTAGGTTCGAATCCAGCTTATGATAATTAGTACTAGTGGATTGTCTCAATTTGACCCTTGTTGTCAAAAGAGAAGTAAACCTCAGCCTTGACATCCCTTCTACCTCTGAGCCTAAAGTTGCTATGATTTTTGAATGATTAACAACATGCATTGTTGAAGTTAATATTTGCCTTGGGATCTGTTGGTAAATGGTAAACAGATTAAAAGCTTTAACAGTTTGATTAGATAAGATAAGGTGGCTGCTAATTGAGCACACAAATATGAAAAATTACATATACTCCATACGAAAATTCAAAATATATTCTGCACATCCAGTTATGGTGCTTAATAATTATTTTTGAAAATTCAAAATAAACCCAGAGGGAATCCTATTATTCAAATATTCTACAGCCAAGAGACACTATTATAAAAACATAAATGTATAAAACTACTGCAGAGATTGCTAGATATATTTGTTTTCATCTGAATACTAGAAATAGTGCACACAATACAAGAACATGTCAGATGAAAGGTGAGGTTCTGGTGGTTCCACAGTTTTTTTCCACCATGTCTACCAAGGAGCTTTATTTCAGCTTTGCCTATGATCCTCCTAGGATGAATTACCCTGTAATATCCACTTCGCCACTTGCCCTTCCTGTTTCAAAAAGAAGCTTCAATCGTATCTCTTTTTAAAAAGCCACGTTCTCTAATACACATCGGTGTTGTCTGTGATGCTGACTCCCTTTTTCATGTCCTTGACTATTTGATATAAGATTTCTGATTTTTTTCTGCCTGACAAGCCTTGGTGTCTGTTATTTTTATAGAGATTAGGTGCTATAACAGTTTCATGAGAATGAGAATTTGAAACATAGACAATCCAGAACAAAAATAGCACCATCTTATTCTACCATTAAAAAAAATTACTAGTGCAGAAATTTTGAATAAAACCCTTACCAACCATATTTCAGATCAAGGCTTTAAGCATGAAGCTCCCTCTGGGGGATTACAAGGCAATATGGTAAGGTAGCGAGGCAGTGGGAGCTTAGAGGGACATTAGCAACCAAGTGCGGCCAAGTGTGACATGCCGAGTTGCTAGGAGACCTCTCAACGGACATGATCCCTCCACACATACCCGTCAACCCTGTCTACTCACACCCTAACTCACATCAATAGCACAAACCTTGGGCTGTTTTTTTGTGGATATGGCAGCAGATTGATCAGGGGTGGAGTAGGGTGTTTATCACTTCACACAAAGAATACCAAAACAAGTGAAATCGTGAAAATTTAAACAACTGCTCAAACTTTAGCACTGAGATGACACATTTAAGCACATTCAACAAAAAATTAAGATAAATGGTGTTACAAATGAACACAAAAATCATAAATTTGACAAAAATTTTGCAAATTCAAAGCCACATTAAAGATTCTCTCCAATGGTAAATTTCACTCTTTGAAAACGAGTTGGGAATTGTAGCCTTGCCAAAGGCTTAATATACATGTAAATGCACAAAAACAATGAAATACTTACTACAAATGTGATTCTGATGTCTGTGTTCTTATACACACTTAATACCTAGTTCACACAGTTTCATGCTAGCCTTACAAGCCAAATACAAAGTTAAAATACTAACTTATCAGGGCTCATTATGGCTCAATATGTTTTGTGTTTTAGTAGTATCCATTAGGTATTAGTAGCTATACATAAGATGTGATTCCTATTTAGGTACGATCCAGTCAGTGGATTTAAAAAAAAACAAACCGGTGGCCTTCATAGGTATGAGGTCTATTCATGGAGCAATAAATACAGGGTCTTGAAACAAAAGTCAAATACCACTTGTTGCAACCACATTAAACTGATCTTAAAGAGGTTTAAGACCTACTTATTTGATGTGACTTTTCTATTCTATTTTCTTTTATGGTTACATGCAACCCCCCGGATAATGTGAAAAACATAATTTAGGCAAATGTGACTCTATACACAGATATCAATAAAACTTTTGAGTGTCCACTCACTTAGTTATTGAATAAAATGTATTGCATTCATATTATCATTTTAAAATTACGATTGGAATACAGTAGAAATTCTATTATCTGATCTGGCTGAGAGAGTAAGATTTTGTTCTGCTAATAGAAGGTTCATAAAATAGAAGAGGCATTTTAGTATAAAACTATAGGGAAACACACATTTGGGAGTGGGGTGGGGTCGGAAATGAGTACATAAAATCAAATATTCAGAAGAGAGAAGGTTGGATAAGGGAAGTTTTTCTGTTTCTTGATTATTAAGTACCATGTAGGGATATCACAGTATTGTGACTGAGGATGACAACATCACTACCCGCCATCCCACAATACCTTAAGAAAGTCAGTAACCACCATCCCCCCCCCCCCTATCTCCCCATCACCTCACAGACAGCCTTGCTCTAATTCCTTGCTCCACAAATGTTTTTCTAGAGCTTTTGGCTAAGACCCATGCTATTTACCTTGGGACCTGTTCCCTGGCTCAGACCTGTCCATTTCAATAAGGTCCTATGAGGTGGGGGGTGAGGGGGGTAGCAAAGTCTTACTCTAATACCCCGGCCACTGCTGTCCCTTCCAATCAACAACTAGATGGTCCCCAGGAGGCCTTTTCTAAAGTGGCCATTCCCCTCAATTGCCTCATGTCAAACTGACACTGATTTGCTTAAAGCTAGAAGTCTGACCTGAATGAAATCACGGAATGCCAGCAAGGTTTTTTCGTCTTCTCCAAATTTTTATTTTGGCTTGTCAAAAATTGCTTACTGATTCAAATAAACATCAATACCAGCACAAGAGTGGATATTTAGACTAGCTTTAAGCTCTAATTTACCAAAACCTTTCAAATCCATTGTTTTTTTTAAAAATTATATTTTACTGTTAAGTATTTTTTTAAAAAGAGATCTATAAATTGCAGTCATCTTTATAGATTTTCTTACACTCTTTGTAATACCATTCTTTTAGCCTTCCTGAAGGCTCAAGTTTCTTTGCAGTTTTTATAATGCACTCATACATGTACTGACTTTTATAGCAGCATACAGCTAATAAAGTTCTATCGCTTAACAGGTATGAGTGCTTTATGAATACCAAATATCTGTGTGCATGTTTGAGCCTTAAGCAAGGCTACCATTCTTTCTAATACCCCATGTAAATTTCCATGACAATTCCATTGGATTTTGAGTCAATCAAAGCTAAACCCTGATACTGACTACTTATGTTCAAGTAACTTCAAATGAGATTCTGTGTATTTCAAGAGTAACGTCTTTTGGTTCTCAACAGATCTTCTTAACCTTTTCTAAACCATCACCAATACCTCGTATTGTAAATTTTCTAGATGATCCAACTAGAATGTCAGCCATCTTACACGTAAATATATGTTCTATTTCTTAATGTAACTCAAACAGATTCTGAGCCTTCCAAGGCTGATACAAAGTTATCTTTATAATCTCCATTTGCAAATACCATCCCTTGAAACAAACCATACTCTTTATAGATTTTCTGGTTAATCCAAAAAGATTTTGGGTCATGCAAGGCTAACTGCAAATATAAAAATGATTCTGAGCCTTCTAAGCCCAAACATTAAAGCATATCTACCCTGGTAACTTTAAAGAGATTCTTTAAAGAGACTCTGAGCCTCTCAAGACTATGTACAAAAAGAAAAAGTCTTTCTACACATTTTCTTACTGCATTTGTAAAACCATCCTTTCAAACACCCAACAGCCGACCACCCCCCCTAGACACCTCCCTTTTCCTAAATTTCACAGGACAAGAAAACAGCTTTTTCTCTGTGGCGCTGTTTAATTGCACACATAACTGTCAGAACGCAATTAATTCTTTGACAACCCACTTTCTCCCTGAGCTGCCTCTGGTGTTGCCTGCAAGTCGACTTAACGTGTCTGATGAAATCAGTGTACCAACTGTAAGCGAGTGAGACAAGCTAGTGGGTGATCGGGAGGGGGTATGGGTCGAGAGGGAGGGATAGTGTTTAAGTATTCTCAGACTTTAAAGGGTTATAAATTCATGTCCCTACCAACAGATCAATGATTTTAAGTTTGTATTGCATTTAAGTCTTATTAAGTAGAATGGCTAGCCCTTTTGTTGGGGGGGGGGGGGGTGAGTGGCAAAAAAACGTTTTCCTTAGTTTAGATGACTATTCTGAGTCTTCAAATGGCTTTACATTCCTTGGCAATGCCAAGGACTCTACCAATTCCTTATTTGTTAGGTAAAAGGGTCATTCTGTGGTTCATATGGCTGGATCTTATTTCCGGTTTCTTTGGAATGAAGCAACTTGGGAGTATTTTCCACTTGCCTAAACAGTACTACCTATTTGTACTCCCAGTTGAAAAGGGACATATATGTTTAAAGTATATTGTTCAATGGTAAAATTTTCATGACCCAGTCAAGAATTGAACCCCAGACCCCCAGCTCTAAATTCCAACACCCTAACCATTGATCAATTAAATAATAAACTAACCACTTTCTAAAAAGTCACAAGTAACCAGAAGAACCATAAATGCAACAACCCTAGCTGCAGTTCTGTTTGTAAATCTGGTGCAAACTTATTAACATAACATTAACTGAAACACTTTTCATGTCACCAGTAATTAAGCCTCTTTTGTCTTCTGTCAATATTCCTGCTAATAGGGGTCATTTGGTACAGAAAGATGGATTATTATTATTATGTTAATTCATTAGCCTGTCTGGTGAATGTTAATGAGGTGGTGGTGGGGGGAAAGTGTTTCTGTATCAAACTTTCAGGAAAATGTTGGTTGCTCCATATAATTAATAATAAAGAAGACCATAATAGACTGAAGAATAATTATTATTTTCTTTATTTATTAATAATCTGGGTAATCATTTGCATTTACTGTGTTTGTGTCAAAATAGCAACAAAACAAGCTAAAATTCGATTTCCAATCAACATTTTGGACGCTCCGTTGTTTCCTATGCAGGGGTCTCACTTAGACTTGCTTCAAGTCTGTTTATTTCTCATTCCAGCAAATCTGACATACATGAAATCATTATGAACCCACTTGATGAGTAAAAAAAGCTTCTGTCTGGAGAAATACTTTTGTCAGCCCCACATTCTGCTAAAAAAGTCATTCAGTCCTCATATAATACCTTAGACAAATGGACTTGATGAAAGTCTAGCCTCACTTGGTACCCATGTTAGGAAGGGTTGTGGCGGTTGCTTTGCTCAGATACAGGATCTCAGACATATTACGAAAGTATCTCATGCATAAAGCTACAATACTACCATGTAGCACTCTTGTGGGCAGTCACAGTAATTCACTGTTCAGAAGTGTATCCAATTCCTGCAGTGTGTCCAAAATAGCCTATCTAGAATCATAACAAACAGTAGCAAATCTCCTAGAATCACACCTGTTCTTAAAGATTTACACCCGTTGCCTGTTGAACAATGCTCCATTTTCAAAAGTCCAACTATGGTGTACAAGCACCTTCATAGTGGTTTTTCAAGGGATTTAAACCCCTAACTTGCTCATGCTTCATGTACCTATAATACCAGGTGCAACAAATGTAACAGAAATTACCTAAACAAATGTAAATGTTCTACAGTTCTTGTCTTCAGAGCACAAATATAAAATAACATGAGAAATACCCATCAGCATGGTCAATGGTCAAATCAGGGTGACAGCGCCACCTTGCATATCTACCAATGTAACCACCAAGTATGAACTTGCTATACCTCATGTTTTCTGAGATACAGCCCAGACAAGATATTTCCCACCTCCCCCTCACAACCCATGCCAGACACCATGGGTAAAACAATACCTTTAAAGCTCCCTGCTGACTTTCAATCAGTGGTTTCTTGGTCATCTTTCAGGTGCAACTTGAAGATGCTCACCTGTCTCTCTGGTGTCAGCCTGCTCTGTCTCTGGATTCTGATTTTTTCCTTCTCTCTTTATGGCTCTAGTGCCTTGGAGTCTGTCACACAATAGGGATTAAGCACTATAAAAGTACTTACATTAATAAACAAATTTAATCCATGTATTTAACTTCTTTCAGATCACACAGAAGCTGCAAATATTAAATCTTAAAAATCTTCGAAATGTTAAAACTATAAACATTTCCATTCACAAGGGAAAGAAAGCTAGTTTAAACATAAATCCACTGTGACAAAAATAATACATCATTATCACCACCACCAGCAGTGGCAAATGTTTGACTATTTCATTCATTCTGGATATCTAAGGTTGTGGGTTCAAGTCTAGCCTTCAGTTGTGTACTATCCACATAACTACCCAACTTGATACAATAAAAAACATCGGATGAGATGGATGTTAAAGCCAAAGCAATCAAACAATCCATACAACCAGATACCTGGTTAAAACTATCACAGATCTCCTGTTTAAAAGCTTATGCATTTTTTTTCAGAAAATATAGTGTATCCCAGGTATTTAAACCACACACTGATAACATTCTATGAACAAAAGTTTTCTGTGAGTGCTTTTTTTTTTATAAACTTATTATCGATCAGCAAACATGAGATTACACAAAATTCCTTTTATTCTATTTTCTTTTTTCATTTAACAATTACAAAAAGGTCACATTTAAACATTTAATAGAAATACAATGACACAATCTAAATCTAAACAGAAAAATGACAAAACAAAAAAAAAACAACTCTGACCAAAGATGAAAGGGAAGAAAACCTTCCACTGAAAAAAGCAATACAAATGGTGGGTAACTTTGCCGCGGGCAATTTATTCACATTAATCCCGTCAATTAATACTATTGTGCAATGAATGGGTAAAAATGGCATCATAATTAATATTTAATCGCTTAAAAATGTTGGAAGCACTTAGGACTAAAAGTATAAGAGAGACAATAGAGAAGTAAAAATAGTAAATTTTTTTCTGCCCGTTCTTTGCAAATAGTCATCCTATTGGTTTGCTGATTACTGGGGAAATGTTCAAGGTTAGCCTTTACGTCGTCTCTATGGCACAGAGTTCGGGGCTCAGGTCTTGCTTAAGAGGCAGTTCCACTTTGGGAGATGGTCTGGGAGTAGTCAGTGTTACCTTTTTCGCAAGTCTTGTGGTGTGGGAGCTGTCCTTGTGACTTTTATATAAATTGTTTTATTAGCCTTTCAAGGTCTAATACTGGAGCTACTCTGGACATCGAGATTAAAAGAAGAATTCCTCACTAAATATAAAAAACCACCACCTATCTAACAAAGTATATTATGTCAAAGCTTGTTCTTGATTATCATTTATAAATAGTTTAATTGCGTCATAAATTGAAACCATATGTTTTATCTGTTATACTTTGTTCTTAACTTTCTGTCCAAGTTAAGGGATATTTACTTATAAGTTTATTTGAACTTCAGACATTTCTGTTCAGAATTTATTATATGTTCTTAACTTTCTGTTGTCAGTTTTGTCCAAAGTTAGGGATGACTACTTAACAGTTCATTTGAACTTCATTTCCTTTAAGCATTTACTTTAAATTGTTGTATTATTTCATTGTAATATAATACTGAGAAAAAAACTATCTATCCAAGCAGTGATCCGGGATTTGCTCCCAGATCTCCCAGGATGTACCTGTATGTATCCAGATGTGTCCCTACTTAAGCCCTAAGTACATATACAACTCCTTCAGGTTCACTCACTGATGGAAATAGACTGCTCTCGAATGTGACCTCCCCACCCCTCAACTCTGGTACTGCTCCCAAACATTAAGTGTTGAACTTAATATGCTGTTGCAAAGACAGATAGGCCTGAAACTTCCAAGAATCCTCCAGTATACTCTCGGATCGTTTAGGTAGGCCTCCGGTATATCCAGGATTTGCAAAAACACCCCAAATTTTCTTTGTTCTGGAACAATATCATACCTTATCCATAGAACCATAGAAATGCAACTGGGGTCTTATGCTAACCTTTGAAAGCCTTCTGTTTCTATTGGCCGAGTTACACCTTCCCTTACGGTCATATCCTTACGTATTTGCTTTCTCCTTGAAGACCCTGTCCTTATGGCTCCAAAAATAGACCCTCATATCTGAGTGGCGGAGGTTGAAGGAACAAGCAGCCCCGATTATGTATCCTGCTACCCCCCCTTAAAACCCTTCACCGTGTACAGGTCTGTACAGCTTGTGAAGGCTCATGGGAGGTTTTCAAACATTCAAAAAAAAGCATTGTGTGGGAGGTTGGGTCAATTGGCACCAAAAAGGTATCCAAACCAAATGCAAATCCCACCAAAGTTGTCCTACCAAAATATGAAGCAGACTGAATGTAATGAAAGCAGTTGGGTCCTTGGTTGTAGCTCTTGACTCCCAACTCGGAATGGTGTAAACTAGGTACAGGCACTGGAAATTGGTTACGGAACATGTATACACTGGTACTTGTGGTTAACACAGCTTTTTTGTTTGTTACAAATTTAATACAATCACACTTTTAGAGTGCTTAATCTTAAAAATAACAGATTCTAAGTGACAGAAACAAAATCAATCTTCAAAATTCATAAAGCCATTGGAAGCATGACATCTTGTTCTTGTTTATGCTTACATGAATGTCTAACAGAAGCGTAATGACTAGAATTCATTGGTTGCTAATTTTAAAAAAAATAAAATATATGTGTTCAGGGCTATTTACACAATTTAAGTTATGAAATATTTAGAACAGACTGTGCATGTTCCAGAGATTTACACTTTATACAAGACACAAGATACTTTGTCTTCAATATACAGGACTATAAGTGAGTAAGGAGGTAAATATCTGTGACAGGCTGGTATCCAGTTTAGAAGAGACAAAATATTCCTGCTTCGTATAAAACTAAAAATAAGCATCAACAATATATGTGATCATATTACTCCAGGGTACGAAAGCTTGGAACCGCCATCCAAATTCCAAATTTGGAATATGCTATTTGGAACTCTAAATATGTATTTGGAGTTCCAAATAGCATATTTCAAATTTTGAATTTGGATGGCAGTTGCAGGCTTTCGTACCAGTGGAATAACTTTACCTTTTCATGACTTTCTTTGTTTTTTCTTTACTTGGGTTAAATGTTGGTCTGAATATTTGTAGGTATCATGCCACATGCATGGGGTAATTCATGTCACATCAAGTAACTCCTGTTACATGAGGTTATTCCTGTCACTAGGGTAAGTCATATCACATCAGGTAATTCCTATTACATCAGGTAATTCCTATTTAACAGATCAATTCCTGACACATTCAGTAATTTGGAGAACGGAGGAAAGTAGTGCACACTAGTCATTTTGCACTGTTAGTTTCCAGATATCGGAAAGTAGCTGTTAAGTTTCATATTTAAGGTTAGTACTAGGATTCACTCCTATAACCTCAGAGACAGGAGGCAAGGCCATTACCATCGTCCCACTATGCCCTATCTCTTATGTCAGTAAGTCCTATTAAGTGATTCATTGTCTACTTATATCCTAATTATTTACCGAAGTTTTTTAAAATTTTTATTCTAGTTTTATTTTTTTTTCTGGGGGGAGGAGGGAGCTGGAGAAAAGGGTTCTATTTTCTACAGATGAGATGGATTATTCTATTGTGGAACATCAATTCAATGTAACAATATTACTGGTCTATCCAGAAGTCTATACAATATCAAACCAGTGTAAGGTCACTATGTTGCTGATTTTGTGACATTTTCTTAAATGCTCACAAATACACCTGTCCTTTTTATTTCCACTGTTGTCCACACCTGTGACAGACACCCTGTGGATACTTACCAAGGGCGATATGTTGTTGCCAGGTGGCATCAAAATAGATCCAAAAAGTCTGGATGGATTTTGCTAAACTTTTCAGGAAATGTAGGCAAAAAATGGCTCAAGGAACAGATGATTAAATTTTGGTGGATATCTGGTTCACTTTCATTAATCCAGGATTTTTTTAAATGATTTTTTTATCGTCGCACTCATAAGCGACTTCTCCTTTTGTCTTCTGAACCTGCCTCTAGTTCCTTAGTGTCTGTCTTTTGACAGAACTTAAGCACTATATAAGTAATCATCACATTCCAAAACATTCCATAACTATTAACTACACTGTTTTCATCACAATGTCTAGGGCATCACAGTTGCAGATGCAGGCACAGAAAGGTGTATTTTGAGCTTTTCAGCCTGGAGCGAGACTATTGCTGTTCTGTTATGGTGTCTGCTGATGCTTTATAAAGTGTTTTTGATAGGGATCAATTATTAATAAAACAGTACTTTGTCTCAATGTACTGCCACTGGTTCGTATTGGGCTGGGGAGGTCACTAATAGACACACTGGATGAAACCACCTCACAAATTACAGCCCATCAATGCATGCCAATGTGAAAATATCGCACTAAATTACAAAACACCCCATTTATCACCCACCTGGAAAGGTGAGTGATGAAAAAAATTTGAATGTAAAGAGTGGAAATTTTACTAAGTGTTTTAAATTTGCCACATAGGAGGAATTTAAAAGATATTGTCAATATGAAGCAATTCATTTTCAGGAAAACAGTCAATCGTATACTGGAGCTTGCAAATATCTATAATTAGAGTGAAAAATTTTCATTAATGGAAGAAAATCCAATACAAAGTCACTTTTCACTGTATAAGAGGTGTTTCACACCTTCTTACCTTACTTGTTAGTTTGAAAGTTGTAAATGAACATACAATGCTACAAGAAGTGTCTAACATAAAATACTTTTTGACACTCCTACATTTGACCACACAAAGCTCAGTTCTACTAGTCCCTTCAGCAACAATTTTTTTTGTTTGTTTTTTTTGCTTTTCTGGTCTTAGATTTTGGAATTCCTTGCCTGGACATGTTGCATGTGCTTCCACTCTCAGCATATTTAACTTGCACCTCATAACTTACCTATCTGACGTTGCTTTTCTTTTCCCGGGGGCCACAGTGGCAGAGTGGTAACACTCTCACCTCCCACCTCTGAGGCTGGGGTTCGATGCCCGGCACGGTCTCAAGTGGGAAAGCTGGTAGTTGCTTGCCGTTGGTCAGCAGTTTACAGTACAGAACCCTAACGAACTGTATATACTGGTTTCCTCTGCCCTTCCAACTACCCGTCGTGATATGACCTGTACAGTGTTGTAAGCGACGTAAAACCCCAAATAAATAAATAAATTTTACCCTCCCCCAATACCCTCCTTAGATTTTTCTTGAAAGTAATGAGTGCACAAAAAGTATGTTAAGGTTAAACTTGATTAAACCTACAAGATTGATTTATTTATTCAGTCTTTTACATCACGCTTCATACCTTTTATTGGTTATATTGTGATGGTTTTTTTCAAGGGTGTAGGAAACCAAGATATACAGTTTGCCAGGTTCAATACGGCTACTCTGCAGAGATACCCTGTGAGTCAAAAATTTTGTTGAAATTACTCTATCCAGCACAGTTTTGCGAGATATAAGCATTTCTGTGTTTTGCAATTTTGCCAAAAATTCGAAAATTCAAAATGGCCGCCATTTTTTGAAAATTGGAATTGCTACTCTGCAGAGATACCCTGTGGGTCAAAATTTTCGTCGAAATTACTCTATCTAGTACGATATTCGAGATATAAGCATTTTTGGCGAAAAATTCGAAAATTCAAAATGGCTGCCATTTTTGGCAAGACAGAATTTTTTTGAAAATTGGGATGACTACTCTCCAGAGATTCCCTGTGGATCAAAAATTTCATCGAAATCGCTCTATCTAGCACGGTTTTCAAGATATAAGCATTTTTGTGTTTTGCAATTTTTGTTAAAAATTTGAAAATTCAAAATGGCCGCCATTTTGGGGGAGACAAAATTTTTTTGAAAATTGGGATGGCTACTCTACAGAATTACCCTGTGGGTCAAAAATTTCGTTGAAATTACTCTATCTAGCACGGTTTTCGAGATATAAGCATTTTTGTGTTTTGCAATTTTTGCAAAAAATTTGAAAATTCAAAATGGCGAGACAACTTTTTTTTGAAAATTGGGATAGCTATTCTGCAGAGATACCTTGTGGGTCAAAAATTTCATCGAAATTGCACTATCTTGCACGGTTTTCGACATATAAGCATTTTTGTGTTTTGCAATTTTTGCGAAAAATTCGAAAATTCAAAATGGCCGCCATTTTTGGCAAGACAAAAATGTTTTGAAAACTGGGATGGCTACTCTGCAGAGATACCCTGTGAGTCAAATATTTTGTCAAAATCACTCTATCTAGCACAGTTTTTGAGATATAAGCATTTTTGTTTTGCAATTTTTGTGAAAAATTCGAAAATTCAAAATGGCCGCCATTTTGGTCGAGACAAAAATTTTTTGAAATTGAGATGGCTACTCTGCAGAGATACCCTGTGGGTCAAAAATTGCTCTATCTAGCACGGTTTTCGAGATATAAGCATTTTTATGTTTTGCAATTTTTGCAAAAAAAATTGAAAATTCAAAACGGCCGTCACTTTTGGCGAGATAAAATTTTTGAAAATTGGGATGGCTACTTTGCAGAGATACTCTGCAGATCAAAAATTTCATTGAAATCGCTCTATCTCACACGGTTTTCGAGAAATAAGCATTTTTGTGTTTTCCTTATTTGGAAAACTCGTAATGATTAATTAATCATTAATTACTTGGCCAATTCTTAATCAATCAATGCCAAAATCTAATAATTTCCAGATTTTAATAAAATGAATGTATTTGCCAAGTTTCAAGTGAATTGATAAAATCCCGTTCAAGTTATCATCAGGACAAGCTTACCCATCAAAAAAAAGACATTTTTGGTCATGTGGCCTCTCTGATTGGTCGAAATGTCACTGCAGCATATTCAAAAAAATTCCCCAAGGCTAATGCATACACCTGCCAAATTTGAAAAGAATCCACCCAACGGTGACAGAGTTATAAGGAAAACAAAATGTGGAGCCGGCAGAGCCTGATTCTCTCCCATACTCAAACAAGTGTCCCTTGCGGGACGCTTAATGATTTTTTTTCTAAACATTTCTATAATATTCAATAATGTAGCAAATTTTGAAAAGATTACTACTCTTTATGTTTAACAAAACACATATTTGTGGTTTTTGACCAGAAAATATTGAAATATATCACATATTCCCACATAACAGGAGAATAATACACCTAGGATTATAAATTAAAACACATGCTTAAATCACAGCACAATGCACATTTTAACAGGAGGTGACAGGGTGCTCTATCCAAACAAAACAATTCCAATATCTCTCTGACCACCAAATTTGATCAATGTCCTTGTTTTGCTCCAAAAATAGTCTCTGTGGTTATGTGTAGTAAATTTCATGGAAGAATGAAAGAACAAAAAATAATTTACACTGGTAGTCCTTGGAGAAGTAATTTGATACATGTGGTAAAGTGGCATAAACATTACAAATACATTGAGGTACAGTATGAGAGAACTTTAAACCTATTAGAATCATAAATACTGATTAATAACTATGAGAGAACTTTCATCCAGAGTCTTTAATACAGATTAATAACCTAAACACAAACTAGTTTACAGCACTGTATGTAGTATATTTTTCTTGAAGGAATACTTACGGAAATGTCTCTTGAAGGTTTATAAAAACCAAGTGGAACTGTACAAAAGGTTGCAGTTGTTTCTATACATATTTCCAGAAACAAACAAAAAAAATCCTTACTCTAAAGGCCCATATACACTAAACCGATTCAATCCAACACAGGACCAGAGACAAGATCTCTTTAAAACTGCAGAAAACGGTCAAAAATATTTCCAAAGTGAACAAGACATAAGGAAGTTCTATATATTTTAACAGAAGGTTTGCACTATATGCTGATGATACCTACAACCTTCAGATCAATCATACCTGTTCTCCAAAGCTTTTCTTCCTTACTTTTTTAAGCACGAGCTCTGGCGAGGCTCACGCTTCTAGAGGTCACTTTTTTTTTGTTTTTGTTTATTCTTTCTTGTTTTTTGTCTCTAGACTTTCATGAATTGTGATGTTCCCGCAATGACTCTCTCTCTCTTCTACAGAAGTTGTGGCATGGCCACAATCACTGTCTGTCTTTTACAGAAGTTAAGCAGCGATGGGCTACATTAGTACTTGGATGGGCAACCGCTTCGCTGCACTACTCGTGTCTCAGATGGCTTCGCGCTCGCACTAGTAGACCGAAACCCCCTTTGGCCTTGTTTTCCCTGGTATCTCTGTGGTTGCTTGCCTCTTTTATGTCCCCCAATATTTGATTTAGGACTCTGGCTTGTGAATATGTTGTGCCATAGAATCTCCAGTTCACTGATATTAAGTGCTATAAAAGTTTAATGAGACTCAGAATTACCCAGCCAATAGCAGTGCTTCAAAATAAGAATTGTGCCATATTAGCGTGTAACAAGGTATAATAGTTATAACTGTAGCTACTGGATTGTATCACAGCAAATATTGTACATGTACAGAAACGAATGGAAAAAAGTTACATAAGTATACTACTTCAGTCACATTTTATATTCTAACAATCAATTCTTTACCACAAATAGAGCATGTGTCAAATTGTCCTAGTAGTTATAACGAACCAGTTATAACTGTTTCAGATCTTGTACACTTTAAGGTCAAAACAATGTGTTTCATCAGTTTCTAAATGTGTTTCACCAAAAAGGAAAATAACAATGGTTGAAAATCTTGGTTAAAGGTGGATTCACATTGACAGGATAGAAATCTTTATCTATCCATAATTATGTATATTGATTATATATATATAACTGCTGCAACCCCCCACCCTCCTGAGCCCCCACTCCCCTGAGTCACATATATAATGCTGCCATTGCTTGTAACATTGCTTTCCCTTCCTATTGAAATTGACCCTCTTGGACAAACTGGACACATTCATAAATTAAGGAGTAGTAAATATGCATAACAAAGTGTGTGTGTTTACTGGAATGAAAACATGAGGATCTTTCTCAATATTTACCAACATATTTGTAAACAGGCCATAATTCCAGTAAACCTTGAAATAGACAACCATAAATTTATTGATAAAACTCCTGGGTGTGAACTCACTGTAGTCTCTATAAATATCTGTAGTTTTATCTATAAATCAGTGGTATATATGTGGTCTGTGTACACTTTGATCTATTTATCAGTAACTGAAACAGGAACTTTGGCTTACATCAATTTCTCTCTATACATAAGTTCTGATATAGAGTAACATGCTGCTTCTTAAAATTAATCATTTCATGTACACAAAAACATACTGTAAAATCCTCAAATATCACCTGGATTTGAATTAATGCGGGCTGGGTTTATTAAACACCTGATTTAAATTAACACCTATGAATACATATTCAGTACTAGTTCATATACACATCTATTTTAAATACATGCCCAGTTCAAATAAATGCCCAGTTTAAATTCCTGGTTCAAATTAAAACTTGGTTTAAAATAGTACCACAACAATGTTTGAAGAAGCTCTATAGTTTGCTTGAAAACAAAGTTCAGTACATACATCTCAAATTTGAACTTCACAAAACATTCAACAAGAGGGTCAGAGGTGCCCCAAAAGGCGGGTTGCGCACGCAGGAAACAAGGTTAGCAACTGCTCTCATTAAATTTAGGAACAAGGAAAGAAATGTTAGGTTACCCACTTAAGGTAAATGTGTTCGACGTGCTAAGAAATGTAATACTTCTAATCTAAGTTACATTATTGTATCTATACTATAATAAATATAGAACTAAAACTAAGTAAATGAAGACCATTAATTTACCACTTATTTTCACCAGAAATTGAAATATCCACAGATGATCTAGGGTAATAACAAAAAATTTGGTGAAATTATTTTAGTGAGAACTTGGGAAATTTGGCTATAGCATATACTTACAAAATGTACCATAATATTGCATGGCACCTAATCACAAAAGATAATTTATTAAAATAAATGTAAGTCATAGTATTATTTACCATATGTACAGGATAAATGTGGACGGACAGACAGATGGACAGACAAATGGACGAAAAACAGACAAACGAACAGACGCAATTTCACCAATTTCGAAAGGAACCTAGCTATGATGGAGATCTATCTCCCTATCAAGTTTGAATCCGATTGGTCAAACCATTTTCGAGTTAGAGTCCGGAAATGAAAATGTAGACAAACAGATGGATGGACAAACGGACGAAAAACAGACAAATGAACAGACGGAATTTCACCAATATCGAAAGGAACCTACCTATGATGGAGATCTATCTCCCTATCAAGTTTGAATTCGATTGGTCAAACCGTTTTCAAGTTAGAGTCCGGAAACGAAAATGTGGACAAACAGACGGATGGACAGACATACGGACGAAAAACGGACAAACGAACGGACAGAATTTCACCAATATCGAAAGGAACCTAGCTATCATGTTGATCTATGTCCCTGTCAAGTTTGAATTTGATTGCTCAAACCGTTTTCAAGTTAGAGTCCGGAAATGGAAAATGTGGACGGACAGACGGACGTCGGACACATCAATCTAATAGGCGGGTTGGTTACACGCAACCCGCCTAAAAACAAACAAATGGACAGAAAAACAAGACAAATGAACGGACGGATTTACACCAATTTCGAAAGGAACCTAGCTATGATGGTGATGTATGTCCCTGTGAAGTTTGAATTAGATTGGAGTAACCGTTTTCGAGTTAGAGTCCGGAAACAAAAATGTGGACGGACAGATGGATGGACAGAAAAACGGACAAAAACGAAGAAACGGACGGAAAAACGGACAAACAAACAGACGGAATTTCACCAATTTCGAAAGGAACCTAGCTATGATGGTGATCTATCTCCCTGTGAAGTTTGAATTTGATTGGTCAAACCGTTTTAAAGTTAGAGTCCGGAAACGAAAATGTGGACAAACAGATGGATGGACAGACAAACGGACGAAAAACGGACAAACAAACACACGGAATTTCACCAATTTCGAAAGGAACCTAGCTATGATGGTGATCTATCTCCCTGTGAAGTTTGAATTTGATTGGTCAAACCGTTTTAAAGTTAGAGTCCGGAAACGAAAATGTGGACAAACAGATGGATGGACAGACAAACGGACAAAAAACGGACAAACGAACACACAGAATTTCACCAATTTCGAAAGGAACCTAGCTATGATGGTGATCTATCTCCCTGTGAAGTTTGAATTTGATTGGTCAAACCGTTTTAAAGTTAGAGTCCGGAAACGAAAAATGTGGACGGACAGACGGACAGACAGACAGACGGACAGACGGACGTCGGACACATCTTTCTAATAGGCGGGTTGGTTACACGCAACCCGCCTAAAAATCAACATGACAATAGATGTTATTTTCACCCAAAATAAAACAAAAAATATGTAAGAATATCATGATATTTACCTAAAATATCTACATTTTATCATATGTTTAACATAGTTAAAAGGTTTTATGGTAGGTTTATGCAGTTTTACTCCCTAGTGACAATGAACATTGAAACCAAAATTCTAAATTATTATTTCATGGCATTAGTATCAAACAACATACTTGGTTGAAACAATCAAATACCCAGCTTAAATAGGTTCAAGTGAATTCCTAAGTCACATCCACGCTTTTGTTCAAACATATACCTGGTTCACAGTAACATCTGGTTGAAATCAACACTTGGTTCTAATAAATGCTCAGTTCAAATTTAAATCTGAGTTAAAATTTGGTTCAAATTAACAACCAGTACTGCAAAACATTGAACATAATGCATTCTATTTATTTCTCAAGTTAATACCTTGTTTAATACTGGCCCCCTCAAGAAATCATGGCTTTAAGTCTCTGACCAAACTTGGCCAATGTTTCTCTCAAATTTGAGATTGTCTTCTCAGCTGAGCTTTTTACACGACACTCTGTTTCAGTAAAATACCAAAAGAAAATGATCAATTTTTGAGAAAAGTTTCAAGTCGTTTACATTTAACTCTCGCCTGCAGGAAGGAAAGGGTTAGAGTACTGTAATCAGGTCTGTCTGTGTACATACCTCAAAACCTATACATCAAATGTCAGATCTTTGTTCATATAAGGTGGGGTCCTCCTGAATGATGCCCTGAATCTGAATCCGGATCACAGGTCCGGTTTTTATATATTTTTTGGCAGTACCTGTCGACGAGGGTTTGTGCATTCTCAGATATCGCTTGTTTCAATTTTTATCAGTGAGTCTTTGTTTCCATGCATGCAATACCTGGCTCCATATCCACAAACATTCTTATTCTAAAGAATTATTGCTATTTTTTATACTTGTTCGAATTTTCCGGACAACTAACATTTTCAATGAAAAGCATCCTTTAAAAACAAAAATTTCTGACATACATGTACTTTACTTACTGAGTGTTGAATTTTCTGAGAATTTTTACAATTGTAAAATTAATTGTATTATGTAAAGAACACAGACGGCATAAATGTGTACAAAACGCCTTTTGTGGGAATTTAGAACAATTCTTACCCCCAGAATGTTTCTTATATTTTGATTTTTTTCTTTACTGAAAATAACTATTTCCAATCAAAATTATCCAAATAAAAATATTCTAAGAATCAGTATGCGTGACTATGGGCAATGTTTGTGCTTCTAAATCAATGCAATTTTGACAAAATTACACTAGAAATGAATAATTTTTTTAATAAATATTCAACATATATTAACAAAAAAACAAAGGCAATCTCTCATGCTGAACCAGTCTTTTTCTGATTCTCTGTACCACAATCAATTATAACCATTAGATAAACAAGGCTACTGCCACAGTGGTTATCTCCCACCTTTGAATCAGTAATAATGGGAAACTAAAGGAGATATAAGGCCTTTGTAGTAAGATAACCCCATTTGACATTGAAGAAGGGGGTCAAAGGTAAAAGTCAGCAAGTGTAAAATAGTCTCAGGCCTTGACTTTGTTTAAGTTGTTTTCACATTTGGAACCCCTAGTAGCAATGATAAGGGAGATACAAGGCCTTTTCAATAGGATAATCCCATTTGAAATTAAACATGTGATATGACCGCCATTTTGTTTTTGAAACTAGGCCAAAATTACTATCAGGCTGGCATTTCTAGCCATATATATTTTGTGCAAATTTGATGAACCTAGCTGCATTCAAGTTTTACAGCATCTTAATGGTTTTGAAATAATTGGCTATGGCGGCCATTGTGTTTCTCAAAATAAGGTCAAAATAGTTCTCTGGCCAAACATTTGCAGGCAAGGACTTTTCATGGTCTGTCTTTATATTCTGAAGCTATAGCACCAATAATAAGGGAGAAATAAGGACGTTTTAGTGTGATGACCCCATTTAACCTTGAAGCAGGAATCAAAGGTCAAATTCAACACCTGGAAAAGATTCCCAGGCCATGACTTCGTACAAGTTGTTTTCACATTCCGAACCTCTAGGAACAATATTAGGGGATATATAATGCCTTTTTAATAGGATAACGCCATTTAACATTAAACATGTGATTTCACGGCCATTTTGGTTTTCAAACTAGGCCAACATTACTATCAGGCTAGCATTTGGCTAGCTTTTGTGCAAATATGATGAAGCTAACTTCAATATTTAAAGATTTAGAGCACCTTTATGATTTTGAAACAATTGGCTATGGGGGCCATTTTGTTTTTCAAAATGAGGCCAAAATTTTACACAGACAGGTTTTCATAGCCGTAAACATTCCCTGCAAATTTGGTGAAGTTATCTTTATAAATGAATGAGATATTAATGTTTATGTAAAAACCTGACAAATTGGACGGAGAGACGGATGCACATACGGAAGGCATTTTATAATCTATAACAAGTGCCAGTAGTCTTCATTAATTTGTGCACAATATGACAGAGCAAATTCTTAATATTTTTGAGATTTTTGAAGTTCGCCCTACTGATACTGTACAGTTATAATTTGCAGTAGTCCAACCAACTTCTCACCACAGCATTGGCAACTTGGAGTTTGCTGTTCTTTCAATAATGAAGCATTTGAAATATTGTTTCATACCATAAAATAGATCATTTTAGAACTTGTGCCCAATTTGCCACTAAAATATTTCATGTTAAAACGTTTAAATCATCTTAATTATCATACAACAATCTCATAAAATTTTGATGTATCATAATTTATCTTAGACTGGATCGTGTAAGCCATAAGTTTAATACTTTTTTATAGTCTGGCTTTCCAGAATGTCTGTACCATAGTATAAATGTGTACCAGTGCCGCGCTCTGTAACGCCCATGGGCAATGTGACAAAATATTTGCAAAAGTTGGGGATGGGCGTTTACGACAATGAAAACCAGTCGGGCGTTTCGAAAAAAATAACCCGAATTTAGGGAAACCGCGTTTTAGCACACACCGACTGGAAGTAAAATATGCGGTTGGTAAACAAATCTAGGTGCAAAAAAAGTTGACATAACTGCTAAAATAAGGAAAATTTTGTTGAAAATGGATATAAATTAATCATATTTCACTGATTATTGGGTTTATATGGAGACAGATTACCTCAAAACGACATATTAGCAATTTATGAGCGATAACGTAAGATTGTGGATGGGCGCTTTCAAAAGCATGAGCGTTACAGAGCGCGGCTATGGTAATTTGTCATAATGCATACTATATCAGATGTCTATCAATCTAGTCTGAGAGACGCAGCTAGCTCAGCTAAATAAATATACGAGAACATCATGAAAAATAACTATAATACAATCAAACAGTTATGTCTATACTATACATATTAACACCTGTGGCAAGGCTAAGACTTTGCGAAATAAAATTGATCCTCTAATATCATGGAAATAATATTGAAATGTCACTCTTTCAATGTCAATATTGAAACATGGGACAGTGATGAATCAATAGTGAAATATTAATATATGATATTAATACTTCTGATATCACAGACACATATAGATGTACTCGAACCTCTATTATCCAAATAGTCTATTTTAGTTGGTAAACTGTTTTGCTGTGTTGATATCGATACTGAATGTAAAAATATTTTAATATCAGCCGATATCTGGGGGGCAATATGTTCTATAAAATAGACCGAATCCGGGATACTGAAAACATTTCTGTTTTAGCATATCCCCAACTGCCAACAGGAAGCCAAATTTTTCCAAAACACAACATGACAGTTTTCATCAAAAATGCAGAAATGTGAGATAAAAGTCTACAATTTCTTTAGATTTAGACTTTATATAAAATATTTGCAGTTTAAATTATTAAGTTTACAGTTTTACTTAAAATGGCGATATTGATACATGCTGATATTGATATATATATTGTCCCAAAACAATACATATTGCCAATATCGATAAACGATGTACCTACTAGTCTGTCTGGATTATAGAACCTTTTTTCATTTGCTCACATTTTTACTCTTTCCTACAAAATTACACTGGACTGATTCAAGCCCGCAGTCATCATTTTGTTCAGAAAACAGTCTTCGTAATTCCAACTTTAAAAATTTGTCTTTTGTTTAGTCGGTGAAAATAATGCTAAACCCTTTTGCTAAGAAGAAGCTCCAGACTTTGGAGAGATAGGGAGAATAAAGAAAAAATTACCGTCAGTGTTTTTTGAAAATCTCTGCCTATTCTCAGCAGAGAAAATGAAAAACTACAGTATTACCTCATTTGTCACCATGAACTGTGACACAATAAGGGGAAAGTGCTCAGTGCGTGGATAAGATGGAGCTTACACTGGCATTACAACCCACAACACAAGTGTCACCTAGCCCTAATCAGGCTCTATAAGGCTATGCTATTATGAATGTTATTCACAATCTGGAAAAAAAAGGTTTCCTACTCTACTTCTACATTTAAACTGTCACTGCTCAAGGGGCAAAGCTGGATTTGTTTATTTGGGTTTTGAAGTCACAATCAACGCTGTATAGGTTATATCATGACGGGTAGTTTTATGGATAGATGAGAAACCAGTATATTCAGTTGGTCAAGGTTGTGTACTGTAAACTGCCGACCATCAGTAAACAACTACCAACTTTTCCACATAGGGTCTGGGATCTGAACCACAGACCTCAGAGGTGGGAGGTGACTGTGTTACCACTGCACCACTGTGACTCCTAGGTCAGAACTGGAGTTTAGAACAGGGTGTATCCACTAAATTTCAATAATTTTTCCATGACTTTTCCATGACCAAAGCTTTAAAAGTAAGGACCTTTTACATGATTCGTGGCATGAAAGAGATATATACCGAGGCCACGAGCTCCTACCGGTTTTGCCTTTGAGACCCACTCACAAGGTTCCAGTCACAGTAGCCTGGCCTTCCAGGCTGTCTCAACCATAATGCAAACATGAAATATTTTTGGCCATAATGCACACTGTATCAGAGGCCTTTCTAGTCTGGGAGACAGCAAGCTAGGCTAAGCAAGCTAGGCTAAGTAAATGTATGAGAGCATTATGAAAAATACTTATAATGCAATCATACAGATGTGTCCATATTATACATATAAACGCCTGTGGCAAAGCTACAGTCACAGTACAGGAGGAACACGTGAAAGGCACCAAAATATGATCTGATTACATAAAACATATCTGTGTATTAAAATGCTGGATGAAAGAAAGGAACAACTCTGTTTCGCGAAAGGATGCCTTTAACTTTCCATGACATTTTATGAATTTTCCATAACCTGGAGTCAATTTCCATGACTTTTCCAGGCCCAGGTGACTAAATGTAACTTGTCCACTGAAACCTCTCTTTTCCATATGTAAAGATAAACTGAAAATGACAGTACACAATATATGAAAGCAATTTATGTAGGTTAAGGAGAACCAGCAATATTTCACACCTTTTTGGTTAATTCTTAGTAGGGTAAGTCCTCCAAGTAGTAGCAATAAGGGTTTCCCACTGAAGATTGGGTGTACAGACGTTCTTGGTGAGTGCATCATCTTGCCTCCATTAGATAAAGGCTTACTTTTTGTGTACATGGCTTCAGGCAGACAAAGTAGCTTACTCTGAGAATTTCTCAAAAAATGAGATGAGTGTTTCCAACTAGAGTTTGGGGTCAAGATTAAAACCCACAATCCATTAGGTGTGAGGTGAATGCATTACCAATTCTTCACTACTCCTTATAAAAATGCAACTGTAATTTTTTTAAAGTTGTACCTGAGCCTTCAGAAAGACTAGGTAGCTTACTCCATGCAGGACAAGTCCTCAAAGTAGTGGATGAGTGTAGAACAATGGCAGAGAAAGTAGGATGGATGAGACTTACAAGAATACGGAGGGGTGGGGGGGGCAGCACATCGAACTGATCTATGACCATAAGCCAGAGCTAAGTACTTCACATTAGGATTACAGAGCTCACTCACACACACTGTAATGGCCAATATCTGCCAGAACTTTTGTTACTTGGTATTTCCACGAATAGTAAAATAATAAAATAAAAATTTGAAGTTTACAGATTGATATAAGAATGCTTCTTTTCTATATTTTGGAATGAAAGAGTAAGTAAATTTCAAATAAAGCCAAAACCACAATTTCTCTCTTTGAAAGTTTCTCTGGGAACATTTGACATCTTGTCTTATAATTAAAGTTCTAATTATTATTATATTCACATGGTTGCACTTCCCAATGTATGAATTATCTTAAAGAAATCAATGTTAATGTGCATCCAAAGGGTGATCGTATGTGTGGAAACAGAAAGGAGTGTACAACTGCAAATGCATTGTTGGTGTTACAATTAAATACAGTGAATGTGATAATAAACTCTTAACTAAAGCAATACATTTGCGTGCAAAGTCTACCAAGTTTCTTTAAAAAATTATTTATCAGCATTCATAAAGAAGCAGTTAACTTTACCCAGTCTGGTG
The DNA here is from genome assembly GCA_964017235.1 of Sabellastarte sp. h YS-2021. Lineage (NCBI taxonomy): Eukaryota > Metazoa > Annelida > Polychaeta > Sabellida > Sabellidae > Sabellastarte > Sabellastarte sp. h YS-2021. The sequence goes on from OZ024928.1 coordinate 15,133,752, forward strand.
TATCTTAGTAGTTTTTAGTATGAGTGTTAGTATTTACCATAAAAGGACAAACTCTACATATTGAATGTGGCACTGGTGAAAATCTGACTGTCAGTCTTGACTTCTTGGCTTGTTCGGAAATATGAAAATGGAACTTAAAACTACAATCAGGTACTACCAGTTCTGTGGTGGTTCATTTGAATCCCAAAGTTATTCTGTAAACATTTACAGCACTTTAAAAGTTTCTGCCTAAGAAAATCTGAATAGTCAAGCATTTCAGATTTTGTCAAGTTATACAATATTTTATTTACATATAGACTGTATTGTATCGTACATTTATGCTCAGTGCAATCTCCTTTATTATAGCAACCCAAGTGGTTCTTTACCCATCCCGAATGCACAAATACAGCTCCAGTGAACTGATATTCCCCCTCACTGAAAGCCAGAGGTTCAGGGATGACCATTTGTTAACATCCTTGGGATTCTTTAACCTGCCACTAGGGACATGATCCAATGTCAGAGGACCACCATTGTAAGTGGTTATCAGAGATACTATATCTATCTGTATTTGGGATTGAACCTAGGTCATCTCTGTTCCCAGGTGAGTGTATAACCCACTAGCCCACAGTGGCAGAAGAAAAATTATATATTAAGCTCAGCATCTATTTCTAACAGAAAATTGTTACTGAAAATTATAATCAGATACTGCTAGTTTGTCATCGGGTTATTCAAACCAAGGACAATATTTGGTTCAAACTTCAAAAGGTTCAGAGTGTGCTGAACTTTTCATCAGAAGATCAAAGGTAAACTAGGTATTAATTATAACCTTCAACAGGAGGTTATGTTTTGGGGTGTGCTTATTTGCCTGTCTGTCTGTGTGTCTGTCCGTCTTCATAATAACAACAAATGTAATGATCAGATCTTTCTGAGTTTTTTTGTGTTGGTAGGACTTGACAAAAGGAAGGACTGATTAAATATGTGGAAAGATCTGAATCATATATTCTGGACACACAAAAAAAAACCCGTATTTTTGAAAGTAGGCCCTGGTAGAACACTATACTGTAGGAGTACTTTTTAATTTGAAAAATGGAAACATGTAAAACATTAGAATCAAATTCTGCCAGTCTCCTCACCAGTTTATTCTAACCCGACATTTTCAAAAAAAAATATTAACAGTACTTTGACATTTTGTACTTGAAATCAGAAAAGTCACAGCCATGATTTCTTCATTTCAAAATTGTTCAGGATGCATCACCAGGAGACCTTGCATAACACTGAAAAATAGTTCTTAAAAATATAACCAAATACTGCTAGTTCCACTACTGTAACAGATACTTATTTTCAACCGGGAAGTCATTCAAACCCACTGCAATATTTTGTGAAAAAATTACAGTACCTCGAAAGTTTCTGCATTTAAAAAAATGGGCCAGAGCATGTTTGGTTTCTGTAAAAATGGATAAGAAAAGGGCATTCCGAAAAAGCAGAGGGGGGGGGGGGGGACCAAAAACTCGTCAAAAGACACAGTTCTACACTCGGACTAATCAAGATCTATAGGCGTATTTGGTCACCTCGTTGCACACTTGATGGCAAAGGAGGGATTAATTACAGAATAATCAGGGGCCGGGGCTCAAATCCCCCCCTTTTTCTCTCTCTCTCTCTGTAAGATGACAAGGCCGGCAGAGGATCAGTGGCATGTCACATGATTACCCTGCACGTATCACTCATCCCGAGCACCACTATTACAACTGCCAGTGAGAATACAACACGCCCATAAATCTAAACCTCTCGGACCAGTCTCATGGCCGATTTTCTTCCATTTCTTTGTGCGATGGACTACCTCCAAAGGTTTTTGCACCTCTCCATTTTTAATGGAATAGAGTAGAATCCAGCTGAATGGAATCTCAGTGGAAAATGGAGAAATAATTCGACATAACTAGAAATGAGGGAACATACTGATATTAAATGTCATTTTGGTTCTCTATTAGTAGTTGGACCATTTATTAACATTCTTGGGATTCTTGGCAAGTTGGACTATTTATGAAAATCCAAATGGGTTTCTGGGGTCCTGAATACAATCCATTACTTTGGTCACTTGTCACTGCTTCTGTAAGTCTTGTGAGATATTTCCTCCAACTGACAGGATTTTTATTATTTTGTTGAAGTATCAACCATTTAAAAGTGTAAAATAATGTGATTTCAATAAAATGAAACGGCATCAGAGATACCCATACCCCACAACCTGGGGAAATAGCATTGGCCACCATGAGATATAGAAGAGGTGAAACGGCACAAAGGTAAGAAGATTTTAAGAGTAGACAGTGTAAGTTATGTAAAGGTCCAGGAGAAAAAACATGTAAGACAGAAAATGTGTATGTAAAGACAAAGTATCAAAACAAGACAATTCAATAAGAAGATGACAGCATTAATTAGTAAATTAAAAGGTATGAAGCTGTAAAATTTCTTAACGGAAGTCTAGCTTTCAAAGGTGAATTACGTAAAAGTATTCATAATCAGTTGCACCAATCCATATGTGATAGAAATATGTCTCAAATATGGCAGAAGAAAACATTTTGACAAAACCAAACCTACACATTGCCCCAAAACCCATAATTTTGCACACCTACATGTCCCAATCAGTGACCCTATAAAGCATCAACTTTCAACACCTTATGGTTTGAAAGTTTAGCCTGGACAAATTTTAAAGGTTTAGGATTCCATGGAAAGTCAAAGGTCAAATCATGGTCATACCATGATATTGCATGCCTACCCCCTCCCACCCAAGCAATCTCTGTACCAAGTATCAACTTTCCGCACCTTGCAGTTTCCAAGATATCACCTAGACAAAGTTTTAAAGGTCAAACCCACATGGTTTATGTTTTGGTTTCTCCTAGTCTTTTCTCTGGTGTTTTCTCCGTGGTGCTGACCCTTGCTATCTCTCCGATCAATTGATTATGCACTTCTGCTTTTTTTCTGTTTGACACACCTTAGAGTTAATCAAGGTCATTGCAGCAAGGTCAAATCAAGTTTCAACCAATGTTCATGACACATACAAAATTGTTGCTGGCCAACAGGACCAGTAACTTGAAAAAGTTAAAAAGTTGGTGGCCAAGTTAAAACTGAAGAAATTTACAAATAAAAATCAAAATGTTTTTTGTTTTAATTTAACATACTTTACAACTTACTAGATGCCATTAATTGTAGGAAAAAAGAGATGTGAAACTACTGAATATTTTTTTCAAAATCTTCAATGTCTATCTCTGAGTTAGGTGTAATCGGACTCATCATCTGACTAGTATTCAGAGTAACAACGCCAAGGGTCATTGGTAACTGCCACATTTTTAAACATCTTCATCAATGGAAAAAAAGAAGCAAAAGGAAAAAAAAAGAAAAAAGGGAAAAAAAAGAAGAAAAAGCTCTTCATTCAATGGCCCGGTCAATTGGAACATTTTACCTTTGTTTATGCTTAATCCAATAGTTTACCCAAGAACGTAACCAGAAAGTTGTCAGACAAGGTGTCAAATTGTACTTATGCCTAGAAAATGCAGTCAACAGCCTAAAATACACCAAAATGAATGAAATAGCTGTATCAAAAAGATGGAAAGAGAAGCTTTACACAGAATATTGTTTTGATTTGGACGGGTAATATATTAACAGTGGAGACGTATTGAATGGTTGTCGTGAAGAGTGATAATAAAAGCTAGCAACGTGAGATGAAATCTTGACAGAAATGGTGAGTTTTTGTTTATTTTCTTTAAAAGTAAAGAATCATGTGCATTGTAAATTATGTTATTTTACTGGCCCATAGGGCCAAGAAGTCCTCACAGATTAAGCCCGCCGAGATACTTGGTGGCCTCAGGCCACTGGCCTTTCGAGAAGTAGTTAGCACCATGACATTTTACACCAACATCACCAACCAATGTGCCTACCAAGTATCAACTTTCTACACCTTACTGTTTCTGAGATATAGACCAAGCATGATTTTAAAGGTCAAGGTCACTACGGCAAGGTCAAATCAAGGTCACATTATTATGCTGCTCTCCTAAACCTCCTAACCAAACTGAAAAAATATAAATTAGGGAATGGGTGTTTGGGTGAACAGACATTTGGATAAAGGAAGCATGGGTGATTATATTACTATGGGTGATAATATAAGCATCAGCAATCACGTAAGACATCAAAAACATTAAACAAATTAGTCCTACAATATTACAAAATAATATAGTTCCTTTACTAATTCTTGTATGAAATCCCAGTATCAGTCTCATAAAATAAATATATGACCTTACATACAGACAACCAATCAAATACACTGCTACATTTCTTCTCTGCCAGTCGAAATCCTTGAAGCTTCTTAAAATATATCAAAATGCCAGTTTTATTTTCTGTTTATATATATTTTTATAACATGGCTCACATTACGCACTTTTGGTACAGTAAACCAAAACATTAAAGTATATTAAAGAAAATTAAGTAAAATGGCATAAAATTTCCTGACTTAATGTGAATCTAGTACCCAGATAGCAAGACTCTGTAGGGCCACCGCTGGCCCACTGGCGGCATAGCTGTCGGACCGACGTTGGCTGCAGGCGGTGGCCAGCCGTTGGCAAGAAATAATTCTAAAGCAACTCTGATTTTCACAATTTTGTCACTGAAAAAATGACTGAAAGTGTTAGCTAAATCAGTAGGACTAATATGATCGGGTAGGATGATAGTTGAGGTTTTGTGCAAGATTTTCTTGAAAGTGTTCCACAGAGCCTTGGGGTTACCATTATTTTCAGCAATGACAGTGGAATAGTGCCTGCGTCTTGATTGTTCCAGTAGGAAATTGTAGCGATTGACAGCAGCTCGATATCTTCTCCGGTTGGTTGCAGAGTTGTTACTGCGCCATACTCGCTCACACTTGCGCTTCAGACGCTTTGCTGGGAGGATGTCTGAATTCACAAAGCCTTTGTCGGGGTGCACTGGAGCCATTTTCCTCTTTATTGGGGCATGCTTGTCTAGAATGCTGCGCAAGGTGTTGAAATATTGGTGACTGAGCAAACTGGCTGTTCTGTGAGGATGCTTGATTAGATCAGAATTCAGGATGTCCTCTTTAAAATCTGTGATGTTTATCTTGTGAATTTTCCGGGTATTAACTTGTCTAAATTTGCAGGGAACCTCAATAGGTATATTGACCGAAAAAGTGATGGCAAGATGGTCAGATAGCCCAGCTATAACCTTAGCGCAGAGTGCCTTTGAAAAGGTGTCCCTCACACATATGACATCTAATATATGGCCATGAATGTGTGTTGGGGAATCAATAATTTGGGTGAAATTGTATTGGCAGAGGGAATCATTGAATTTCTGCGACCAACCATCCTGTTTATCCAGGTGTAGATTTAAATCACCTAATATTACATTTTCACAACATGATAAGGCAGCACCTTCAACAAAGACAAAACAAATTCTGCGATAGTTTTAGGTTGCATCAAAAAACAAATTTATATCAAAAGGAAAAAAATGAAAATATCTTTCTTTAACCTTCACTAAAAATATATATATATATGTGGCACCAGTGGCCCACTGGCTGCCCATCATGGGTCATATACTACTTATGTAGTGGGTGGACCATTGATGGACCACCTGTGGCAAATATATAAGCAAGTAATATATAAAGTAATAAAGTGGAGAAAAGACTGACTGAGCAAAATGAAGGAATACAGAATAAGTTTGTTAAAAAATGACATTAACTTATGTTAAGTGAAAGAAAACACACATTTTATCTAATTTTTCCAAGGATTTTACACCAGTGGGTGTAGGCTGGTACCTGAGCTACAGCCACTGACTCTGGTAGTTGGTGGGCCAAACGTGGGCCACGCAATGTATTTATATTTATATATATTATATATAATGTGTTTTTAACATTGAATATTGTTAAATAATATGTCAGAAAACAGTATTTGAGGTTGCTTTTGAAGTTGTTTATAATGCTTTAAAATTTTGAAAAAATGCAGTCAGTGGGCCACCAGTGGCTCAGTGGTGGCCCACAAGCTATATTTTGCCACCCATAGCCAACGGTGGCCCACTAGCGTCTTGCTATCTGGGTACTTTGTTGGAAAGAGTGAGTGTTTTGGCATATTTTACATGTTTTTAGGGCAATAATATAAAAATATGCGATATTGTGGATGACTTTAGTATCATAAACACATCATCTTTGTTGAGCTCTTTTCTCCTTATTTGAAAATGTGTAGGGGGAGGGGGGAGGGGGGTATTGGTCACAACATGGCCATTGGACTCCAAACCTGGAAAAGAAGAAACAAGAATACACTCCATGAACTGGGCTCTGTGTCAGTCTATAATCAGTCATAATACCACTTACTTCCATGAGTTGTGTTGGCCAAATGTACCTTAAAGTCACAAAAATAACTAGAGGATCGCTCGCAAAAAAAAGATAATGTTTTTGCATAGCAAAAACAAAGCGTCCCGAAAAGGATATAAAGATGAGTGCTAAAGTATTAAGAAAATGCTTCGTTTCTGGCCTTATACTGTTGTGGCAACCAAAGTCAGCGCAGTCTGCTCTATCTAGCACGGTTTTCAAGATATAAGCATTTTTGTGTTTTGCAAAAAATTTGAAAATTCAAAATGTCCGCTATATTTGGCGAGACAAAAATATTTTGAAAATTGGCATGGCTACTCTGCAGAGATACCCAGCAGGTCAAAAGTTTTGTTGAGTTCGCTCCACCTAGCACGGTTTTCGAGATATAAGCATTTTTGTGTTTTGCAAAAAGTTTGAAAATTCAAAATGGCCACCATTTTTGGGGAGACAAATTTTTTTGACAAGACCACTGCCGCGGTGTGTATCTCCCGCCGAGCATTAAAGGAGAGGAAATAGCTTTTCTGAGATATTCACAATTTTTCTTTTTCGTGTGTGAAAGCTCTTCCAAAAGTAGGTGAATGAGTTATTTGAGAAAAATTGGCTATCTGCAATACTATTAAGAGATAATTCACATTTACTCCTTTTGAGTAGGTGAGTAATTACCTACGGGTCTGGAACTTCACCAAGTGAAAGTTCTCCCAAAAGTAGATGAATGAGTTATTTGATAAAAATTGGGTATCTGCAATACTTTTACAGATAATTCGCATTTACTCATTTTGAGTAGGTGAGTAATTAGCTATGGGTGTGAAACTTCACCATGTGAAAGCTCTCCCACAAGTAGATGAATGAGTATTTGAAAAAAAATTGGGTATCCGCAATACTTTTACAGATAATTAGCATTCACTCATTTTGAGTAGGTGAATAATTAGCTATGGGTCTGAAACTTCACGGAGTGAAAGCTCTCCCAAAAGTAGGTGAATGAGTTATTTGAGAAAAATTGGCTATCTGCAATACTTTCAGAGATAATTTGCATTTACTCATTTTGAGTAGGTGAGTAATTAGCTATGGGTCTGAAACTTCACCAAGTGAAAGCTCTCCCAAAAGTAGGTGAATGATTTATTTGAAAAAAATTGGCTATCTGCAATACTTTTAGAGATAATTCGCATTTACTCATTTTGAGTAGGTGAGTAATTAGCTAGGGGTCTGAAACTTCACCATGTGAAAGCTCTCCCAAAAGTAGATGAATGAGTTATTTGATAAAAATTGGGTATCCGCAATACTTTTACAGATAATTAGCATTTACTCATTTTGAGTAGGTGAATAATTAGCTATGGGTCTGAAACTTCACGGAGTGAAAGCTCTCCCCAAAGTAGGTGAATGAGTTATTTGAGAAAAATTGGCTATCTGCAATACTTTTAAGAGATAATTCGCATTTACTCATTTTGAGTAGGTGAGTAATTATCTACAGGGTCTGAAACTTCACCATGTGAAAGCTCTCCCAAAAGTACATGAATGAGTTATTTCATAAAAATTGGGTATCCGCAATAGTTTTAGAGATAATAAGCATTTACTCATTTTGAGTAGGTGAATAATTAGCTACGGGTCTGAAACTTCACCGAGTGAAAGCTCTTTGGGATAGCTGCTCTGCAGAGATACCCTGAAGATAAAAAATTTCGTCGAAATCGTTCTATGTAGCACGGTTTTCGAGATATTAGCATTTTTTGTGTTTTGCAATTTATGCGCAAAAATTCGAAAATTCAAAATGGCCGCCATTTTTGGCAATACAAATTTTTTTTGAAAATTGGCATGGCTACTCTGCAGAGATACCCTGTGGGTCAAAACTTTCGCCGAAATCGCTCTATCAATTTTGCGAAAAATTCGAAAATTCAAAATGGCCGCCATTTTTTGCAAGAAAATTTTTCTTTTGAAAATTGGCATAGCTACTCTGGAGAGATACCCTGCGGGTCAAAAATTTCGTCGAAATCACTCTATCTAGCAGGGTTTTTGAGATATAAGCAGTTTTATGTTTTGTAATTTTTGCGAAAAATTCGAAAATTCAAAATAGCCGCCATTTTTGATGAGACAAAATTTTTTTGAAAATTGGCATGGCTACTCTGCAGAGATACCCTGTGGGTCAAAACTTTTGCCGAAATCGCTCTATCAATTTTGCGAAAAATTCGAAAATTCAAAATGGCCGCCATTTTTTGCAAGAAAATTTTTCTTTTGAAAATTGGCATAGCTACTCTGGAGAGATACCCTGTGGGTCAAAAATTTCGTCGAAATCACTCTATCTAGCAGGGTTTTCGAGATATAAGCAGTTTTATGTTTTGTAATTTTTGCGAAAAATTCGAAAATTCAAAATAGCCGCCATTTTTGATGAGACAAATTTTTTTTGAAAATTGGCATGGCTACTCTGCAGAGATACCCTGTGGGTCAAAACTTTCGCCGAAATCGCTCTATCAATTTTGCAAAAAATTCGAAAATTCAAAATGGCCGCCATTTTTTGCAAGAAAATTTTTCTTTTGAAAATTGGCATAGCTACTCTGGAGAGATACCCTGCGGCTCAAAAATTTCGTCGAAATCACTCTATCTAGCAGGGTTTTCGAGATATAAGCAGTTTTATGTTTTGTAATTTTTGCGAAAAATTCGAAAATTCAAAATGGCCGCCATTTTTGGCGAGACAAAATTTTTTTGAAAATAGGCATGTCTACTCTGCAGAGATACCCTGTGGGTCAAAAATTTCATCGAAATCGCTCTATCTAGTACGGTTTTCGAGATATAAGCATTTTTATGTTTTGCAATTTTTGCAAAAAATTCGAAAATTCAAAATGGCCGCCATTTTTGGCGAGACAAAATTTTTTTGAAAATTGGGATAACTACTCTGCAGAGATACCCTGTGGGTCAAAAATTTCGTCAAAATCGCTCTATCTAGCACAGTTTTCGAGATATAAGCATTTTTATGTTTTCCTTATTTGGAAAATTCATAATGATTAATTAATCATTAATTACTCGGCCATTTCTTAACCAATCAATGCCAAAATCTAATGATTTCCAGATTTTAATAGAATGAATGTATTTGCAAAGTTTCAGGTGAATTGATAAAATTCCTTTCAAGTTATCATCCGGACAAGCTTCCCCATCGAAAAAAGACATTTTTGGTCATGTGACCTCTGTGATTGGTTGAAATGTCACTGCAGCATATTCAAAAAAATTCCCCAAGGCTACTGCCTAAACCTGCCAAATTTGAAAAGAATCCGCCTAACGGTTACAGAGTTATAAGGAAAACAAAATGCGGAGCCGGCGGAGCCTGAAGGTCTCCCATACACAAACAAGCGTCCCGCAAGGGACGCTTAAAAACATCAACAAATGTGAGTCATTATGAAAGAAGAGATTTCAAACTTAAAAGGTTTGATGGAGTGTTTTTAAGGTCTTTTTCAAACCAAGAAAGTGCTAAGTCAAGAAGTTACATAAGACTGAGCCATATTCATTTCCCTTAATTCTGTTACCCAAATTCCACTTTTTCCCTTAGCCCCAGTCCCACAACTTCAGCCTTTCACTTAGCCCCACTCCCACAACTTCAGCCTTTCTCTTAGACCCACTCCCACAACTTCAGCCTTTCCCTTAGCCCCACTCCCACAACTTCAGCCTTTCTCTTAGACCCACTCCCACAACTTCAGCTTTTCCCTTAGCCCCACTCCCACAACTTCAGCCTTTCCCTTAGCCCCAGTCCCACAACTTCAGTCTTTCCCTTAGGCCCAGTCCCACAACTTCAGCCTTTCCCTTAGCCCCAGTCCCACAAATCAGTCTTTCCCTTAGCCCCAGTCCCACAACTTCAGCCCTTCCTTGTCCCCAGTCCCACAACTTCAGCCTTTCCCCTAGCCCCAGTCCCATAACTTAGGCCTTTCCATAAGCACCAGTCCCACAACGTCAGCCTTTCCCTTAGCACTAGTCCCACATCTTCAGCCTTTCCCTTAGCACCAGTCCCACATCTTCAGCCTTTCCCTTAGCACCAGCCCCACATCTTCAGCCTTTCCCTTAGCACCAGTCCCACAACTTCAGCCTCTTAGCCCCAGTCCCACAATTTCAGCCTTTCCCTTAGCACCAGTCCCACAACTTCACCCTTTTGCTTAGCACCAGTCACCAGTCCCACAAATTCAGCCTTTCCCTTAGCACCAGTCCCACAAGTTCAGCCTTTCCCTTAGCACCAGTCTCACAACTTCAGCCTTTCCCTTAGCACCAGTCTCACAACTTCAGCCTTTCCCTTAGCACCAGTCCCATAACTTTAGCCTTGTCCTTAGCGCCAGTTGCTAAACACCACCACTACCCTGAGTTCTAGTCCCCAAATTCATCCCTTTCCCTTGGCACCAGACCTAAAACCCACCCTTTCCTTTAGCTCCAGTCCCCACACTTCTTCCTTTCTCTTGTACCTCATTCACACTACAGGCAGTATCACCGGCGGTAGGCCTCGTTTGGGGAAACGTCCCTGTCCTTGGATCACCGTCTGAAGTCTGTGTGCGACCTTGCGAGTCAGTGGCGAACCGTCCACTACCCTGTGAGTCCTACGGAAGTTTAAACTGTTTAAAATTTCTGCCTCTGATTTCGATACCATGAGTATGCAGTATGCACAAACGATTTTGCCCGTGTGTGCATGAATTTCTAACTACGGTAACCGAAGGTGTGGTCCACGGTGTACATAAGGTTGTGATTTGGTCGTCAACGTCTTTCAGTGTAATATGGCGACATAAGGTGAGTTAAGGTATTGGACGTTTTGCCGAAGGTGAGTTAAGATTAATGGAGGTATCTTCAAAGTGACAAACATTTTTAGTGCTGTCATCCAACTATTATTGACAGTTAAAACATTGTGTCCAATCAGTGGCTGTCCGCCTGTAGTGTGAAGAACTCGGACAAAATGGGGCGACCTGGGAGACAGTTCCGCCGCCTGGGATCACGGGTCACTGCGGGGGATACAGCCTTTATTGTGAATGGGACATCAGGTCTATTCCCCAACCTTCACCTGTTCTTTTAATTGAAGTCCCAAAAGACCACCCTTTCCCTTAATCCCAATCCCCAAAGACCACGCTTTTCCTTTGTTCTAGCCTACAAGTTCCATTTTCCCTTTATTTTTATTTCTTGTCTCTGCTCTTTGATTAACTTTATTCCCTTAACCCCTATACTCCATGTGTTATTACCATAATTCTGTCCCCAAATGCTTGAAAACTTTATCCATGGGTTCTACTTTTTAACATTGAACATCTTTTTTTAAATTTTAGTAAAACAGCATTACCAACACAATCTTAACAGCCAGACAAAACCAGAGGCATATATTTATAGCTTCACCTTAATAAATGCTTTGGTTACAATGCACAGTGTCTGAATGCACACCATTGAAGAGAAGGTTTTTCCCTCTGAATGAAACAGCAGTCATTCAATTAAGAAATGCTTTGACAGTAATGGAATAAATCAATCTGTTATTGAAATCTCCATTAATCAAGTAACTCAATGTCGTAAATGATTCTTATAGAAAACCGTGGGGAGGTCAGAAAGTCGGGGCCTTGTCTAATATATCAAAAACTGCACATAACAAAACTAGCCTTGCTTTGACACAAACATTACTATCCCTGCAAAAGGGCCAAAGGTCAAAAACTGGGTTCTCATGTGCATTTTAACAGGTAATACATATTAGGGCAGATCATTAGAAGTTTGTATGTATTGTTATGAGATGTGGCAGGTTTCACAAAAGGACTTAGCCCCGACTTAGTCTTAAAGTCTTTAGTTCAGGCTAAGTCTGTGGTCTTAGACTAAGAGGGCTTCACAAAGCTTTGATGTCTAAGTTTTGGCTAAGTCTATCTAGGAGGTAGCTTAACTTTTGTAAACAAAGACTTAAATATGACCATCATAATTTTTCTCCATTTCAAAATTTGAAATGGCTATATATAAAGTTTAAATATATATATAACACCTACCTAAAGTACTCATTGGGAAGCTTTTAAGTGGTTACAAGGTTTTCCATTGCAAAACAGCATTTTCCCCTCAGATAAAATGTGGCAAACAAAGAATATATGTAACCACAAGTATATTTTGAATTGAAATGACCCAGAAAACCACTGTGGTTATTTGATAAGTATGGATTTATTTAAGTCACCCTTTATGAAATCAATTTAAATACAAGACCTAGCTAACCAAAGTCTTAGATTTAAGTCCCAGATTTAGTCAAAAACCTGGCTAAGTCTTAAGACCCTTTGTGAAGCCGGCTCCAGGATTTAAACCCACAACCACAGAGGTGAGAGACAAGAGATAATTTCCCAGATCTGATGCAATATTCAGGCCCTGAAGTCTCATTTTTTTCTGGTAAAGCACCAACTCAAAGCTGTGAAAATAAACCCTCCCATCATTTTACACACAGGTTCAGGGGCATACAGAAAGCTGCTCCGTTTTGCCTCGACCATGGAGGTATTATTTTCAAGACCATTTGTCTTTTTGTCCATTAAGTTTTTAGAGTGATCTCCAGAGCTGGACTTTCCCATTTATTTATTATTATGTGTACTGGCAGAGGTTTGCGCTCTCTGAGTGCTCTTGTTTGTGTTGACTTGGCCAAAGGTTAAAACTGTTTAAAACCAGATTCTATTGCTCAATATTAGTGAAAACTGGTGAACTGGTAAAATAATTAACAAAAGAAGGTTAATTATATAATAAGACTTTATTGTTTATTGAAATAATCTTTATAACAGAGTATATATAATAATAAAATTCACTATTCTGATTAAATCATCCCTATCAGAAATCCCAAGAATAAATTGTATTTATTCTAAAATTAATGGTTAACAGGGAATGTAAACTAGCACATAAGTACCAAAGTTACCACCTGTTGCTGCCATTATTTCCATTCAAAATGAAAAATATAGTTAAAAGACTACTGAGTGAGTTAGAACAAACATTTTTGACTTGTGGAACAATGTTATACAACATTGAAGATTGGTATGAAAACTATAATGCTTAAAACCCATACACAAGCTTTTGTTGTCAAAAGAAATTAATGAGAAAAAAATACAAAATTTATAATATTCTGACAAAGCCGGGCAGATATATAAACCTGGGCTAAGTTGAAAACCTAAGCACACTTATAAAGAGAAGACTTTGTTGCATTCATTTCCAAAGTATCAGAAAGATTTGAAAAGAAGCTTGAACCATACCTTACAATTTGAAAGCTTAGAGACTCGATACAGAAACATACTTAATGGAAGAATCTCAACAATTTAAGTCAATGAGGCGATTTCAAAAGTTGAAGGGATTCCATGTCTTCTGTTCAATTACACAACAATACACCGACTGGGTGATAAATGGGTATCACTGAAGCGAGGGCCTGAACGCCTTTTATTTGATGAAATTCTATATAACGCAATTATTCTGCAAGATACACAAATAACCTTGAGAATGATAGAGTTAAGTTTCCCACCTAAACTCAAATTCTTCTACTTCTGACAAAAACATCTAAAACAGATTTTAACATTTAACAACACTGGCCAATAATTTATGGATTTCAGATTTTCTATCCAACATGTGATCAGATAAATAGATTTTCTGTACTATGTGCAAAATTTCTAATATAATTATAGAATAGATTTTTACAAATATTTTATAAATGTTAGGTTAAGCAGGATGGTCAAATGGTATTAATCCTTGGTTTATTTCCACGATATAACCGTTAATACAGATTTAATGTCACCAATTTAATGAGTTTTTTTTGTAATTTATGTTATTTATGAGATATCTCAATAGGTCTTTTATATATGTATCACAATGATTTAATGCAGAATATTCATGGTTTATGCTTTTAATAAAAAACTCCTTTGTAAAGCATTACTCATTATGAAAATAAACCAATTAGTCTAGTTAATCAGACAAAATATAAATTACTCTATAACATAAAATATTTATGACTTCAACACAAGTATTTTTATAATTTCACAGAAGATGAATCTTCATTGGGAAAAACATACTATTTATACTTATAAATAAGAATTCTATATCTATATATTTACATACTGAGATTATGAAGATAAATTAAGAAGATCATATTTTCTCTCAATATTATTTTACAATATATACTTTCAGTCAAAAGTCACTTATAGCTTTCCTTTGTGATTCTATGATTGTTCTTTTTGCTTGTATAACTTAACTTGTCGGTGTTACAACTCTATGCAGTGTTGCCCTATGAGAAAACTAGTCACTGACTTCCAGTTCAGTATAGGTCACAAGTTTAAATAGGCACTATCACATACAAAATTCTAAAACATGGCCAACTAGCATACCTCAGTGAAACAATACATCTGTACACCTTATCTAGACATACTAGACATTACAACCCTAAATTTAAGTTCCTTCATATCCCCTCTTTTGACCGTAATAAAGTTCACAAATCACACTCTTTCAGTGATTATGCCTGAGTCCTCAAGAACTCCCTTCCTTTCTGTGCATGAACTAACCCCTCCTCTGTTATGTACTTTACATCTTAAGTCGTGCTGGTTGGCCGTGCTTTTAGACTTTTGTAGGTGATAATGCCTATGTAACAACTTATTTTGTATCAACGACTTATTTTGTATTACATGACTTATTTCGTATCAATTTTTGACTTATTTCGTATTACTGACTTATTTTGTAGTAAAATTGCCTTATTTCGTATTACTTGGCCAACTTATTTCGTACCAACAGTTGACTTAATATGTTACAAAACGGTGCGCACAATTTTAAAAAGATTTCAGGGTGATACAAAATAAGTCGATAATACAAAATAAGCTGCTCTATAGACAACTTGTTTTGTATCACTGACTTGTTTTGTATTATCAGGTTATAAAATGCCACAATGTGTAAGAAATTTTGTTTTTAAAACTGTGGAACTCTTTGTTTATTCATTATTTTTATTTTACATTATATGGAAGCTCTGGACTGCCAATTTTTATTATTTTAATAACTTGAATATACCAGTTAGTTAGCTTGAATATTCAAGTTAATAACTGGAATATTTGAGTTAGTAACTTGAATATACCAGTTACCTAACTTGGATATACCAGTTCACTAACTTGAATATATGAATTAGCTAACTTGAATATACAAGTTAGCTAACTGGAATATATGAGATACTAACTGGAATATTTGAGTTAGTTACTGGAATATACAAGTTACTAAATTGAATTTATGAGTTAGGAACTGGAATACACAAGTTACTAACTTGAATATATCAGTTAACTAACTTTAATATGCAAATTAGCTAACTTGAATATACAAATTAGTTAAATTGAATATATGAGATACTAACTTCAAAATAACATTCAAGTTAGGTAACTGGTATTTTCACCGACTTATTTTGTAGTAATTTCAATTCAACTTTTATAGTGCCTTGTCTCCATCAAAGGATGGACTCAAAGGAATTTAATCCTTACTGTACTCAATTTTGTAGTCCATTTACCATTTGCCTGATAGCAATTCTTATTTTCAGCACTGAATTTCACAGAGATATAATTGATTAAGACTAGTCAGTAGTATATTGAAAATTATAACTGTATCTGTAAATGAATTTGAGATGGTGTTAAATCTTGGACTAGAATATATTTGTGGAAGTATGAATGCCCTTGTTGAATCAGATAAAGTTTACATATAGAGAGCTCAGATTTGGTTTATTGGTAGGAACACTAGCACAAAATCCTACAACCTTGGGAAAAATCAATGATCTCCATGAGATAAGATGTTAAAATGTACACTTTGTACACTCAAGAAACCTCTGGCTAAATATTACATTAATGTTCAACATTACAGAGTAAACGTTATAGGGAGCATTGATGTAAGACTATGAATTTGAACAATACACTGTTAGACTACATATTGCTAACCTACACTTCCTAACCAATATCCCTACCAAGTATCAACCTCCTACACCTTACAGTTTGAAGAATATGAGCCGGATGAGATCAAAGTCACTACAGCAAGGTCAAAGGTCAAATCAAGGTCATACTATGATGTTGCACACCTACACTCCCTAACCAGATTCTCTCAATGTCTCTATCAAGGCTCAACATCCTAACCCTAATGGTTTATGAGATACAGCATAGAGAAGTTAATACTGGACCAGCCCTCCCGCGTGGCAGAAAGACTGCCCAACTGCCCAGCCTGACACCACGGGTGACAACAATACCTGCACAGCGTAAAACCTACATATATCCCAAATTCTATTATGCAAAATGTACAATTCTATAGACAACATGCAAATGTTAATCACATGTTAGCTCAGCATTATTCAATAGAATATAGAAAAGGTGGCAAATGTGTCTATCCATTGGTAGCATTAAGCATTTTTGTATGCATCAGAAAAAAAAACAAGAATGACTGTGCATCATTTTAATAGCCAAAGTCTTTGCAAGTACTAAAATTTCAGGGATAAATACAATTTTTCCAATTCTTATGTGCTAAGTAACACTGTAAGAAGTCCTTCTTTCACAAAATTATCGTGAAAATTACATGAAAGGGTAAAAAAAATCATGTCAAGTTTTAAATTGTACACAAACAAATTCAACCATAAATTATCATAGAATAAAATGTCATTGGCTTTGATAATAAAACTCTGTGAGGTCAAATTGCCTTGAAAATTGCTGATTGACAAGTTCCTATTATACAGTTGTGTTACAATTGCTATACTTTTTTCAAAACAAAATATATATGCACCTTTCTGAATATTCAGTAATCTGTGCAAAAGTCTTAATGTTACAGAAGCTCTGGACTACCAAAGTTTTTTTTTTATTTTGCTAACTTGAATATACCAGTTATTTGACTTTAATATAGTAGTGAGAAACTGGAATATACGAGTTAATAACTGGAATAAACCAGTCACTAACTTGAATATACAAGTTAACAAACTGGGATATATACAAGTTAGCTAACTTGAAAAAACAAATTTGGTAACTGGAATATGCCAGTTAGGTAACTTAAATACAACAGTTAGTAACTGGAATATACGAGTTAGTAACTTGAATGTTCAAGTTACTAACTGCAATATACGACTTACTAACTTGAATATTCCAGTAAACTAACAAGAATATACAAGTTAACTAACTTGAATATACAAGTTAGCTAACTTGAATATACGAGTTAACCAACTGGATTTTACAAGTTAGCTTACTGGAATATACAAACTAATAACTGGAATATATGACTTACTATCTGGAATATACCAGATAGCTAACTTGAATATACAAGTTAGATAACTGGAATATACAAGTTAGCTAACCTGAACATACGTGTTAGCTAACTTGAACATAAGAGTTACCTAACTGGAATATACAAGTTGCCTAACTGGAATATACACGTTAGCTATCTTGAATATACAAGTTACCTAACTGGAATATACGAGTTAGTAACTTGAATATAAGAGTTAGCTAACTTGAATATACAAATTAGCTAACATGAATATACAAGTTACCTATCTGGAATATATGAGTTAGTAACTTGAATATACAAGTTAGCTAGCGTGAATATACCGATTAGTAACTGGAATATACAAGTTAGAAACTGGAATATTCAAGTTTATATCTTGAATATGCAAGTAAGCTAACTGGAAAATACCAGTTACCTAACTTGAATATTCAAGTAAGCTAACTCGTAGTTTGAAGTTTGTAACTCATATATTCAAGTTAGCTAATTTGCATATTCAAGTTAGTTAACTGGTATATTCAAATTAGTAACTTGTGTATTCCAGTTCCTAACTCATAAATTCAATTTAGTAACTTGTATATTCCAGTAACTAACTCGAATATTCCAGTTAGTATCTCATATATTCCAGTAAGCTAACTTGTATATTCAAGTTAGCTCATTCATATATTCAAGTTAGGTAACTGGTATATCCAAGTTAGCAACTTGTACATTCAAGTTACTAACTCGAATATTTCAGTTATTAACTCGAATATTCAAGCTAACTAACTGGTATATTCAAGTTGTTAAAATAAAATAAAAATTGGCAGTCCAGAGCATAAAAAAAATGAATAAACAAAGAGTTCCACAGTTTTAAAAACAAAATTTCTTACACAGTGTGGAGTTTTATAACCTGATAATACAAAATAAGTCAGAGATACAAAACAAGTTGTCTATAGAGCAGCTTATTTTGTATTATCGACTTATTTTGTATCACCCTGAAATCTTGTCAAAATTCTGCGCACCGTTTTGTAACATATTAAGTCAACTGTTGGTACGAAATAAGATGGCCAAGTAATACGAAATAAGGCAATTTTACTACAAAATAAGTCAGTAATACAAAATAAGTCAAAAATTGATACGAAATAAGTCATGTAATACAAAATAAGTCGTTGATACAAAATAAGTTGTTACATGCCTATTTAAAATTGTGACCTGTACTGACAGCACACAATAACAGGTTAACAAAGCCAACTAAAAACCTATTTGTTTAGACTAGCATATCCTACACCAAAGTACATCTCCCCAGTGGGCGCTAATTTGGATCTTGATCTGATACATCCCTGGACTTTCCCTTTCTGATCTTAAGCACATTAGAGGATGTTGTATCAATTTTGCGCTATATAAATGTTTCTATTCTATTCTATTCTATCTTAAAACTCATTTTTAACTCAAGCTTCACCACTTAGTACTCTTCCCTCCAGTCACACCGACAACTCTGGATTACTGACCTAGATCACCCCTCAACTATCCCTATGAATAATACTGCAATGAGTTCCCCATTCTGGGGACAATATTGTGCCTGCAAAGCAGTATATCAGATTAGTCGGAACCTGAAGTAGTAGCTCTGACCAATTGCCGTAAAAATACTTGAGATCAATAGTTATAAGATTAAATGAAAATTGAGCACTGTGACAGGATTCTGTCGTGAGGTGTAAGATGTTGATACTTGGTAGGGACATTGGTCTGGGGTGTAGGTGTGCACTATCATAATATGACCATGATTTGACCTTTGCCCTTGCTGTAGTGACCTTCAACCAATCTTGTGTGGGCTATATCTTGGAAATAGCAAGATGTAGGAAGTTGATATTTGGTAAGGACAGTGGTAGGGAGGTGTAGGTGTACATTGTCATGGTCTGCCCTTGACTTGACCTTGCTGTAGTGACTGTTGCCTTTAAAATCTTGTGCGGGCTATATCTCAGCAACTATAAGATGTAGAAGGTTGATTCTTGGTCAGGACATTGCTTAGAGTGTGTAGGTGTACAACATCGTGGTGTTACCTTGATTTGACCATTGCTGCTGTGACCTTGGCTTATAAAATCTTGTCTAGGTCATATCTGAGAAATCTTAAGCTGTAGGAATTTAATTCTTGGATATGTCATTGGTAGGGCAATATAGGTTTACTAAATCATGAAGGGACCTTTAACCTTGGCTCTGCCAAGTGTATTCAGTTATTTATTTGGGTTTTAGCGTCGCTTTCAACACTGTACAGGTCATATTACTACAGGTAGTTGGAATGGCAGAGGAAACCAGTACATACAGTTGATCAAGGTTTCGTACTGTAAACTGCCGACCAACAGCAAGCAACTACCAGCTTTCCTACTTGAGGTCAGGCCGGGATTCGAACTACAATGTCAGAGGTGGGAGGCAAGAAGTGTATTCAGCTGCCATATTTGAGGCATGTTTCTCTGATCACAAAGATATATGGATTACTGTAACTGATTATAATATGTACTGTTTAAATTTAATTGTGCTATTTTCATTGAAAGCTATACTTCAATTGATAAAGTTTACAGCTTCATAATTTCTAGTTTACTGATTAATGCTGTCATCTTGCTGCTGAATACATTTGTTTTAATACTTCATCTTTCAATACATTTTCCCTTTCTATAACCTTATGTTCTCAACTTAAACATTATTTGGACCCAAACATAACTGACACAGTTTGCTCTGAAAGTGCTATGATTATTTTACTGTACTGTTTCACTTCTTTTATATCTTATGGTGTCAAAAATTATTTCCCGCTGCTGTGGGGAACGGGCATCTCCAAGGCTATTTTTCTATTGTATTCAATGAACAAGCGAAGTGACAACAACCCATGTATCTATTTTAAAACTACTACATGTTGCAGTTCAGAAATAGAGAGGAAACATACATAAATACATGTAATAAAGAGGTTAATATGTAGGGCCTTAGTGTCAATTGAAAATCACATGAAAAAAGGAACATATGTATCTTGTGTGGGAAATGTAAACTGGTTGATATTTAAGACTTTAATTGATTTAATTAGGTCTGGTACATAGGTTTTCTGTGACATTTTACTTAATTAAATTCATTCCGTCTAATTAAATACAATGGAGACAATTTACTGGCAAATCTTCAGTGACATTTTAACAGTATTGTCCATGTAGGACACAACATGAAGCACTAAAATATGAGAAAGGAATTTTCATTACAATTAAGCCAAGTTTTTCAATCCAGACACCAGCTTTACCTGCTTTACCAAGGAGGCTATGTTTTCAGCAGAGTTTGCCTGTTTGTTTGGCATTTGTGAAATAACTTGAGAAGTTATGGTCAGATTTTGATGAAAGTTTTACCGAGTGTTGAAAATGGGACAAGGAACAGATGACAGGTGGTGATTCAGATTGTTATCTGAATCCGAGAATTTTTTTAGGGAATTTTTTTATCACTGGACTCATAAGTAATATTGGTGTTGGATCTTGGCAGAGGTATACACTTTACAAGTGCTCTTGTTTATATAAAGAATCTCAAATTGACTTGATTTACTACTGTATAATATTGTTTTCATCTATGGCTGCAAAGAATACTCCAGTATACAGATTCAAGAACAATTCACATCACAAAATACTTTGAAGAGTGTATTCAATTCTTGTTTGACATCTACAGTTTTAACGCCAGAACCTACGAACAATGGTACGATGTGAGACAAAAAAATACATCCCTATCTACATAGATCATTGTTACAGGTCATCAGTACTATTTAATGTATTATCACAATCTGGACTGAAACAGACAACCATAGAGTGTATGGTTGAGTGATCACTGACGAAACCTTAGAGCAACCACTGGGGGTCCCGCCAAATTTGAGGAAGAGGTCTTAAAATGGCAAAAATGAGCTGTTATCACATCAAAATTTGAAATATCACATTAAAATTAACACATTGAATTATCACACTATTTCATTAAAAGATATTCTTGTTTGACAGCTATATTTTTACCAATACCTGATAACTATATGATAAATTATTAACAAATACCGTTATTATTGTATCGGTGTATATTACCATGCCAGGCATATGCCTAGTGCCTTGGTGACTAAGGAGTTGGCAAGCCATCGAGTGACCACTCACCAGTTCACCTTTATGATAACCCTAGCTGTTAACAAGAGATGAAAAAACCAAACAATCACCTTTGGCCATGGATATAAATACAAATATGTCACATAGAATCATTTAAAAGATAGTTTTACGGACGCTCCCCCCCCCTCCCCCATCTGACAACAATTGTGAATAGAAATTGGCTTTTTAATAGAGTACACACCCTTGGTCCACCCCATTTTTCTCCCTTCCCCACAAGATATCAAAAGCTCCAAGAAGTCCAGCCCCCTCACAAACTATGTCCCCACCCCCCTTTGGATGCAAGCCCCACCCCCTGGGTCCCCAGTGGCAGCTCCCACATGCACACAGCTCCCTCTCAGATTTATTACCCTTGCTGAAGTAACGTCCCAGTATTTATGTCCTCCTTGTCCCAGCTTGTCCCTCATTTGTCCCATTTCTGCCTGGGAGCAATACAAATTCCAACTTAGCCTTCCTCAGGCGATTGGTCTTTCATTTATTTTACTATGCCCTGTGCATAAAACAAAGCCCTTCGCAGATCATTAGAGTGCCATTTCTACCCATCACGATATGACCTATAATACAAAGTCCAACCAAATCAATTAATCATTCTATACATAAAAATTCTAGTAGTCTTTCCCTGGGTATCAGTCTGTGCTATTGTCATTTGAGGCTTATGCATCGAGCTAATTATAATAGCCTTTCTCAGTCTATTAATCTCTCAGTTTTTACATACCCTGTGCAAATAAGATATTCCAGTAGTCCAACGCAGACTATTACTCTCTTATTCTGTTTCTTGTACATAAAATAACTACAGTCGTCTTTCTCAAGCTCACAGACGCTTATGTTTCCTGTTAGTCTCACATGTTTTTCTCTCTCTTCCTACGCAAAATTAAATTCAATTTAAAAAGCCTTTATAAGTACCACATTTTTAGCTGTTTTGCAGATGTAGTAAAAAAATTTTCCAGAAATGCTTTTCAGGTTATAAATTCCTTACTTTTTTTTCTTTTTCTGCCTATGTCCATTACTTTATTAAAAACATCAGGAAGTTATATGGCGTCAACTGTATTAAAAATAGTCTTTTTATGTGATTGTATTTCAAACACCAAAAATCTTATGCACAGTAAGCCTTATGGACATTCATCTTGTTTATTAATATGCCCTTGAAAGCTCTGGTAGACATGCCAGTATAATTGCAATATACTTTCCTTCTATGTTTGAGATTATGGGTTTGATTCTGTGAAAATAATTTAAAACCCTGGCCTAGACTGACGTGGGAATGTTAGCAGCCGCTTACCCCAACTGACTTGCTACAATTCAGGTTCTTAACAATTATATACTGTTTTCCTTCGTCCATAGAACCATATGTCATAATGTACATACTCGCCTAGTTGGTAACACACTTGCCTAGCAACACAGAGGACCTGGGTTCAATCCCTGGCACAGGCAGGTATATAGTGGTTCGGACGACCACTTATAATGGTGGTCCTCAGCCATTGGGTGTTATTCTCAGTGGCAGACTAAAGAACATCAGGGACATTGATAAATGGTCATATGTGAGACAATGTCTTTCAATTTGGGGAATATCTGTCAAAACAGCTTGGGTTGTACTTGTGCAGTCTGGATGGTAAATATCACTTTGGGTCCTGTAGTAAAGGATATATTGCACCCAGTATATACACAATATACAGTAGAATCTCAATTACAGTAGAAACTCAACTAGAGGATCGCTCGCAAAAAAAAAAGATAATGTTTTTGCATAGCAAAAACAAAGTGTCCCGAAAAGGATATAAAGGTGAGTGCTAAAGTATTAAGAAAATGCTTCGTTTCTAGCCTTATACTGTTGTGGCAACCAAAGTCAGCGCAGTCTGCTCTATCTAGCACGGTTTTCAAGATATAAGCATTTTTGTGTTTTGCAAAAAAATATTAAAAAATTCAAAATGTCCGCTATATTTGGCGAGACAAAAATATTTTGAAAATTGGCATGGCTACTCTGCAGAGATACCCAGCAGGTCCAAAATTTTGTTGAGTTCGCTCCATATAGCACGGTTTTCGAGATATAAGCATTTTTGTGTTTTGCAAAAACTTTGAAAATTCAAAATGGCCACCATTTTTGGGGAGAGAAAAATTTTTGTCAAGACCACTGCCGTGGTGTGTATCTCCCGCCGAGCATTAAAGCAAAAGAAATAGCTTTTCCGAGATATTCACAATTTTTCATTTTCGTGTGTGAAAGCTCTCCCAAAAGTAGGTGAATGAGTTATTTGAGAAAAATTGGCTATCTGCAATACTATTAAGAGATAATTCGCATTTACTCATTTTGAGTAGGTGAATAACTATCTATGGGTCTGAAACTTCACCAAGTGAAAGCTCTCCCAAAAGTAGGTGAATGAGTTATTTGAGAAAAATTGGCTATCTGCAATACTTTTAGAGATAATTTGCATTTACTCATTTTGAGTAGGTGAGTAATTAGCTATGGGTCTGAAACTTCACCATGTGAAAGCTCTCCCACAAGTAGATGAATGAGTATTTGATAAAAATTGGGTATCCGCAATACTTTTACAGATAATTAGCATTTACTCATTTTGAGTAGGTGAATAAATAGCTATGGGTCTGAAACTTCACAGAGTGAAAGCTCTCCCAAAAGTAGGTGAATGAGTTATTTGAGAAAAATTGGCTATCTGCAATACTTTTAGAGATAATTCGCATTTACTCATTTTGAGTAGGTGAATAATTAGCTATGGGTCTGAAACTTCACCAAGTGAAAGCTCTGCCAAAAGTAGGTGAATGAGTTATTTGAGAAAAATTGGCTATCTGCAATACTTTTAGAGATAATTCGCATTTACTCATTTTGAGTAGGTGAGTAATTAGCTATGGGTCTGAAACTTCACCAAGTGAAAGCTCTCCCAAAAGTAGGTGAATGATTAATTTGAGAAAAATTGGCTATCTGCAATACTTTTACAGATAATTAGCATTTACTCATTTTGAGTAGGTGAGTAATTAGCTATGGGTCTGAAACTTCACAGAGTGAAAGCTCTCCCAAAAGTAGGTGAATGAGTTATTTGAGAAAAATTGGCTATCTGCAATACTTTTACAGATAATTCGCATTTACTCATTTTGAGTAGGTGAGTAATTAGCTATGGGTCTGAAACTTCACCGAGTGAAAGCTCTCCCAAAAGTAGGTGAATGATTTATTTGAGAAAAATTGGCTATCTGCAATACTTTTAGAGATAATTCGCATTTACTCATTTTGAGTAGGTGAGTAATTAGCTATGGGTCTGAAACTTCACCATGTGAAAGCTCTCCCACAAGTAGATGAATGAGTTATTTGATAAAAATTGGGTATCCGCAATACTTTTACAGACAATTAGCATTTACTCATTTTGAGTAGGTAAATAATTAGCTATGGGTCTGAAACTTCACCATGTGAAAGCTCTCCCAAAAGTAGGTGAATGAGTTATTTGAGAAAAATTGGCTATCTCCTATACTTTTAGAGATAATTCGCATTTACTCATTTTGAGTAGGTGAGTAATTAGCTATGGGTCTGAAACTTCACCATGTGAAAGCTCTTCCAAAAGTAGGTGAATGAGTTATTTGAGAAAAATTGGCTATCTGCAATACTTTTAAGAGATAATTCGCATTTACTCATTTTGAGTAGGTGAGTAATCATCTACGGGTCTGAAACTTCACCATGTGAAAGCTCTACCAAAAGTACATGAATGAGATATTTGATAAAAATTGGGTATCCGCAATAGTTTTTGAGATAATTAGCATTTACTCATTTTGAGTAGGTGAGTAATTAGCTACGGGTCTGAAACTTTACCAAGTGAAAGCTCTTCCAAAAGTAGGTGAATGAGTTATTTGAGAAAAATTGGCCATCTGCAATACTTTTAGAGGTAATTCGCATTTACTCTTTTTGAGTAGGTGAGCAATTAGCTATGGGTCTGAAACTTCACCAAGTGAAAGCTCTTTGGGATAGCTGCTCTGCAGAGATACCCTGAAGATAAAAAATTTCGTCGAAATCGCTCTATGTAGCATGGTTTTTGAAATATTAACATTTTTGTGTTTTGTAATTTTTGCGCAAAAATTCGAAAATTCAAAATGGCCGCCATTTTTGGCAAGACAAAATTTTTTTGAAAATTGGCATGGCTACTCTGCAGAGATACCCCATGGATCAAAAATTTCGTCGAAATCGCTCTATCTAGCACGGTTTTCGAGATATAAGCATTTTTGTGTTTTGTAATTTTGCGAAAAATTCGAAAATTCAAAATAGCCGCCATTTTTTGTGAGAAATTTTTTGTTTGAAAATTGGCATGGCTACTCTGCAGAGATACCCTGTGGGTCAAAAATTTCATCGAAATCGCTCTATCTAGCAGGGTTTTTGAGATATAAGCATTTTTATGTTTTGCAATTTTGCGAAAAATTCGAAAATTCAAAATGGCCGCCATTTTTGGCGAGACAAAATTTTTTTGAAAATTGGGAAAAGTACTCCGCAGAGATATCCAGCGGGTCAAAAATTTTGTCGAAATTGCTCTATCTAGCACGGTTTTGAGATATAAGCATTTTTGTGTTTTGCAATTTTTGCGAAAATTTCGAAAATTCAAAATGGCCGCCATTTTGGGCGAGACAAAAATTTTTTGAAAATTGGGAAAACTACTCTGCAGAGATACCCTGTGGGTCAAAAATTTCGTCGAAATCGCTCTATCTAGCACGGTTTTCGAGATATAAGCATTTTTGTGTTTTCCTTATTTGGAAAATTCGTAATGATTAATTAATCATTAATTACTCAGCCATTTCTTGACCAATCAATGCCAAAATCTAATGATTTCCAGAGTTTAATAGAATGAATGTATTTGCCAAGTTTCAGGTGAATTGATAAAATTCCTTTCAAGTTATCATCCGGACAAGCTTCCCCATCGAAAAAAGACATTTTTGGTCATGTGACCTCTCTGATTGGTTGAAATGTCACTGCAGCATATTCAAAAAAATTCCCCAAGGCTACTGCCTAAACCTGCCAAATTTGAAAAGAATCTGCCTAACGGTTACAGAGTTATAAGGAAAACAAAATGCGGAGCCGGCGGAGCCTGAAGCTCTCCCATACACAAACAAGCAAGACCAGCCAGAACCATGGGTGAAAAAATATCCACACAGCCTTTGTAGCTGTGTGGATATATGGAATAGCTCCCAGAATCCCTCGCTGTTTCTCTGACGATTTGATCTTGTTAAAGACCATACCCGTTTGAGGATAACAACATTTAAAGTTTAAATGCTCAATATTTAGTCTGAACAACAGACTAATGGTACACAATCAAAGTCTGATAGTCTTTAACTTTCCTTTTAAAATACACAAAATTACACCATTAAACCAATTTTAATAACATCATTTATGAGGTTCAAAACAGGGCTATTATGCAAGTCATTTTTTCTTTAATTTTCCCCTCTCTTTCTTATATACCGAATAACTTCAGTCAAAACATTATATTGTCATAATGGGCAATTTGAAAACTGCTCTTGATAAGAAAATTCCTTTTCTATACAATACACACCCTTCTGTATATAGATTTAAAACTACGAAATTCACCACAGTGTGTTAAATTTGCCACAGGAAGGTGGAGGTGGGGGTGGTGGGGTGTGGGGGTGGGACCATTAAACTAAGCAGTGGGATGAAACCATTCACTGAATTCTATAGTAGATCAAATCAGGGCACTCGCAGAGCACATACCTCCACCAAGGCACATAATGATAAGTAAATGGGAAAATCCGGATTATATTTTTTCTGTCCAGATTGTAATTAAGTTCACTCTTAAATTGAAAGTCAGCAATAACTATAAAGAAATCTATGGGTATTGGAGGTTCCTGTATTACAGAGTCTACTGTACATTGTGAATGTAAGACATTACTAGTAGAACCAAACCATCTACTGCATACTGGAGGTTCTAGTCACAATGAATCTGCTGTATACAGTGGATGTTAGTTATAACTAGAACCAAATCTTACAGGTATTGGGGGTTTCAGTTATGAAGAGTCTTAACTGTATATAGTGACTATCAGCCATAACTAGAACCAAACCCCGAGCATATTACAGGTTCTTGCTAAATAGTCTACTGCATTTAGTGGAAGTTACCCATAACTGGAACCAAATTCTGTGGATAGTGGAAGTATAAGTTATAAAGAGTCTAACTGTATACAATGGATTCAATAACAATAACTAAATCCAGTGGATATTGGAGCTTTCAGTTATACTCCTAGTTATACAGTCCACTTTATATAGTGGATGTTAGCCAGAAGTAGAAGAACATCCTGTGAAAAGTGAAGGTTCTAATAATACAGAGCCTACTGTACAGAATGGATGTAAGGCAGAACTAAAACACAATCCTATGGATTGTGGAGCTTCTATTTATACTTCTAATAATACAGAGGTTACTGTATACAATAGATGTAAGCCAGAACTACAGTAAAATCCTGTGTATAGTGCAGGTTCTTGTTATACAGAGTCTACTGTATACAGTGGATGTCAGTAATAACTAGATTGAAATCTTGTAGATACTGGAGGTTCTAGTTACATAGAACTGGCTGTCTAGTGATTCTCTCCACAGTGTATTTGAACGACTATCGCAAATTTCACAATACTTACTGTATCTGTAACTCAAGGTCTTTATACATTATTATGGTGACAATATAATGTTTACATATCTGGTCTAGCACCTGCAAATTTCTATTAAGACTGAAAAAAATCAACAAAATTAGACTCACAAAACCAGGCCATTAGCATGATTTGCATTGATACCACTTACATTGAATAAGTCCCATGTCAAAGTCAACTTCTTTATTTCCTGCTTTTTTTCAAAAAAAAAAAACTTCTTCAAATGTCTTAAGTTTACCTCAATGTTAAGGTCAAAATCTATGTAAATATAATTTAATGTGTCATAATGATTTTCGAAATACATTTGAATTCTTCACAAAAAGCTTTCTTTTGAAAACACTTGAAGGCAAAGATAACTAGACTCTATTTTTTACATGCTTGGAATATTGCAAAATTTTTTCTCAAAAAATACAAGTTGGAGGTTACATTTTTATTATGAGGGAAATCAGCTTTATAAATTGCATTTCCCCATTTCAAAACATTAACACAGTGGGTAAGAAATGAAATCTCAATTTAGGTTAACGTCATATGGACAAAAAAAAACCACCGAATGATGTTTCTGACTCTGGACAAAGTATTCAACTTATTTAAGTAATATTCATTAATAACAAAACTGATGCAGTTTTTGCTCTTTGGTTCGTAAATTCTTGATATTTTGTATGACTGCATATAGGTGCCTTAATTCAATGAAAGTGATATTTCAAATATAATCAATCCTTTAACCAGAACACTCTTCAATAGAATTGAACTACTTATTGAACTACTTATACCCCAAAGGTGTTTGGTGCTCGAAAGATTTGGAATGATTTGCCTGATGATGTACGTACATCGGCCACTTCTCTTCACTCATTCAGAAAGAAGCTCAAAGCCTATCTCTTTGCACAAGCATATCCACCCTAATTTCTGCTTTTCCCAGTATCTCTCGGTGGTGCTGACCCTTGCTATGTCTCAGGTTAATGATTATAGTTTTCTGCTTTTTCTGTTTGGTGTGCCTAGAGTCTGTCTTTAGATGGAGATTAAGCGCTATACAAATACTATTAGAATTCTGCTCTCATGAGGTGGCCTCTTGATTGCCCGATAATGTAGCCCCAAGGCTTTCTATATTGGTTATAGATATAAGGT
This sequence comes from Sabellastarte sp. h YS-2021, assembly GCA_964017235.1. Lineage (NCBI taxonomy): Eukaryota > Metazoa > Annelida > Polychaeta > Sabellida > Sabellidae > Sabellastarte > Sabellastarte sp. h YS-2021. Next base: position 15,163,159 of record OZ024928.1, read on the forward strand.
ATTAAGACTACGGCAGCTTTTTGAAAAGTTGCTGTGCCAGTATTCAGTATTCTATTTTTTGGCAACATACTCCTGCTCAAGGTATGTTTTGTGTAAATATTTGACCTATTGCTCCTATTCATGCAGGGGCTTGGAATGCAAAAAAATCCACAGAAATATAAGTCAGAGAAACAGAAAAAAAGTGTTGCCATGGCATGTTGCCATGTGTTGCCGAAAAACTAATCAGCTGAAATCCGTGCAGGGGTTTGAAAGATTTTTAAGCCCAAGAAACATTTAAAAAGTGTTGCCATGGCAACACTTGTTACCAGGTGTTGTCGAAAAACTAATCAGCTCCAATCTGTGCAGGGGTATGGAAAACCAATAAAAAATATTTCTAAGTCCAAAAAAAGAAAAAAAGAGTTGGCATGGTAACACTTGTTTCAAGGTGTTGCCAAAAAGCTTTTCAGCTCCAGTCTGTGCAAGGGTATGGAAAGCAAAGAACGCATAAAAATATTTATAAGTCCAAGAAACAAAAAAGTGTTGCTATGGCAACACTTGTTCCAGGCATCATTGAAAAGCTAATCAGCTCCAATCCATGCAGGGGTTTGGAGTGTAAAGAACACCGAGAAAGACTTTAATGCCCAAGAAACATGAAAAATTGTTGCCAGGTGTGCTGAAAAGCTAATCAGCTCCAATCTGTGCAGGGGCGTGGAAAGCAAATAACCCATACTTGTTGCCAGTTATTCTTAAAAAGCTAATCAGGTCCAATCCATGCAAGGGTTTGGAATGCAAAGAACCCCCAAAAAGATATTAAAGCCCAAGAAACATGAAAAAATGTTGCCAATGATTAGACAATGATCTTGCTTGTTGATCAACACTTGTTGCCAGAGATATTGCCAAGAAAGCAATCACACACAAATTCTCATGCCATTAAACCGCCACACCAAATTTAGCTAAGACACGTAAAAAACTGTACCTGTAAATGAGCAGCAATGAAGGGTGATTCAGAGGGAAAGGCAAAATAATATCCATGTCCAGCAGGATGAATATAATAATTAAAAGAAGTTGTAACCTTAAACTCACTACTTTAACTTCAGCTTTTTATGTTTTGGTCTAGATACATGTACATGTTTAACTAAAATGAAAACTCTCAACTATCACTTTAATATTGCCAAAATATCATAAACAATTTGCCCTAACCTTAAACTGAATGTAAGTCAATGCAAATGTTAAGAGTTTAAGGTTATGTTAACCATGTAGACTCTGTTCAAGGTTACTTATAGCCAAAATTTAAATGTGCTTAAAATCTATTGCACATAATTTAAGATATTATCCAAAATTTTAAAAGAAAAGTAATTATAATTATGCCATTACTGAGAGTTAAAGGTCACCTCAATGTAGTCTTAGGTCATTTCTGTAACATCAGTTACATGTACCTGCAAAATATAGATCAAATATGTCATGCCAGATTGATATACTTTGTTGAATCATAGAAAAAGTTGATCTCAGTAACATTCTTTTACACATGTGAGTTTAAGGTCACCTTAAAATAGGGCACACCTTCAGGACTCTTTTCCTGTAGGTTTTGTTCACGGTTTGTTACAACCACAACTTGAAAGATGCTTAGACTTGCACAGTGTTTGAAATACTGTTGAAAAATTGCCTTAAAGTGAATATAATTCTGTTATTACTGGGAGTTTAAGGTAACCTTATTGTATGGCACTTATCTGTGGCCAGTTACATATACATGCAAAATTTGAATGAAATTTCTCAAGTCATTTCCAGAATACTCTATGGATAAATAATGTAAACTCAACATAACTTTTTAATACACGAGAGTTTAAGGTCACCTTAAAATAGGGAACACCTTGAAAACCAGGTACAACCACATGCCAAATCTGAATTGAATCTGCCAACCCATTTTTGAGATACTGTCTGGAAGCCAAAAACCTTTAACTCACTATAAATATTGTACTACTGTGAGTTTAAGGTCACCTTAAATAGGGCACACCTTAAGGAACAGTTACATCAACATGCTAAATTGGAATTTAACTCACCAAGCCAGTTTTGAGATACTGTCTGAAAAGTAAGTGTGAAGACGACACTGACCATGTATGTCTTCCTTCATAGCTCCTAGTGACAAAAACGAATGCAACCTTAAACTCATAAGTTTATAAAATATCAGCAATTTACTATAACCTCTCAAAAGAGACCATTTTGGTGGAGATATAGGTACATGATGAATATCAATGTAAAAAGTCCTAACTAGAGATTGTGTCTCGACGCAGTGTATCCCCGGACGGGACATAGTTAAGGCGTGAATATGTCGGTCTTGAGCCTGTTTCCTGGAGCACCAGGTCAGGATTCTCCATAGTACCAGATTACTCCCAAAGCTAATCACTAGTTCTTTCAGTTATATCTGTCTTTAAAAATTACATTTCATGGATCCAGAAGATCCATATAGTGATCCGGATCACTTCCAAAATTCAATCATTTCATCCTTTTACCTTTTCAGACATATTCTAAAAATTTTATCAAAATCCGTCCATAAGTTTTTTAGTTATCTTGTACACAAACACATCTGGCAGCCTGGATCCACATGATCCAGACAGTGATCCAGATTACTCCCAAAAACTAATCACTTGTTCTTTGTCCCATTTAAGACATTTCCTGAAAATTTCATTAAAATCCATCCATGACTTTTTGAGCTATTTGTCTTCAAAAATTACATTTCTTGGATCAAGAAGATCCAGATAGTGGTCCAGATCACTCGCAAAATTGAATCATTTCTTCCTTTTACCACTTCTTCCTTTTACCATTTGTAACATATCCTAAAAATATCAAAGTCCATCCCAAGATTATGTGGCAGCCTGGATCCAGATGATCCAGATGACTCCAAAAATGTAATCACTTGTTCCTCGCACCATTTAGGTCATTTGCTGAAAATGTTATCACAATCCATCCATAACTTTTTGAGGTACCTGTCTTTAAAAATTACATTTCATGGATCCAGAAGATCCATATAGTGATCCGGATCACTTCCAAAATTCAACCATTTCATCCTTTTTACCTTTTCAGACATATCCTGAAAATTTCATCAAAATCCATCCATAAGTTTTTGAGCTATATTGTACACAAACACATCTGGCAGCCTGGATCCGGATGATCCAGAGAGTGATCCAGATCACTCCCAAAATCTAATCACTTGTTCCTCGTCCCATTAAGGACATTTCCTGAAAATTTCATCAAAATGCACCCATAAGTTTTTGAGTTATCTGTCTTCAAAAATTAAATTTCATGGATCCAGAAGATCCAGACAGTGATCCGGATCACTCCCAAAATTTAATCATATCTTCCTTTTACCATTTTGGACATATCCTGAAAATTTTATCAAAATCCATCTGTCAGTTTTTGAGTTATCTTGTTCACAAACAAACAAACAAATAGAGGGCCAAAAATGACCCTCGGTCAGGTACTTTGGCGGTCAGTGGATGACCTTAAATGAAGATCTGTAACCGGTAAGCCTGGATGCTGGTACTCCATCATGTACTCAACCTCCAAAGCCATTTTCAATAGTTTCCATGCAATGTAGTCAGCATTAAGTGTGAAAATATCTCCAAATTTGCCAAAAATGACCCTTGGTCAGGTACTTTGGCGGTCAGTGGATGACCTTAAATGAAGATCTGTAACCAGTAAGCCTGGATGGTAGAAGTCCATCATGTACTCAACCTCCAAAGCCATTTTCAATAGTTTCCATGCAATATAGTCAGCATTAAGTGTGAAAATATCTCCAAAAAGGCCAAAAATGACCCTCGGTCAGGTACTTTGGCGGTCAGTGGATGACCTTCAATGAAGAGCTTCAAGGTCAAATTTCTGCATGCTTACAGAGGACATATATATGTATTATATATACCAGCCATAGGATGATCTGACTTTCTGTATAGGAGAACTGGGCCAAAAAGTGAAAAAAATGGCCAAAATCTGACCTTTAAGAGGTCACCAGTGACCTTGAGATTGAAGGTCAAAGTCACAAAACAATAGCATTCGTGGCATTGCCCATATATACCCACATACCAAATTTGAAAGTTGTAACTAAAATATTTTTTAAGTTATCGTGTCCAAAAGGAAATCTCGGCGGCGGCGGCGTGACCGTACTGAATCCTAAGTATCCCCGACTTTCGTCCGGGGATACAATTAGCACATAAAATATCTTCCAAACACCAAAAATACTGTCCCAACCTAAAGCTCAGTTTGTTTGCACTGCTGTATATTGTAGTGAGTTTAAGGTAATCTTTTCCTGAAGGTTCTGTTCAAAGTTTGTTACATCCACAACTGAAACATACCTAGAGTGAATATAATTCTGTTATTACTGGGAGTTTGAGGTCACCTTATTGTATGGCACTTACATAAGGCCAGTTACATATACATGCAAAAGTTGAATGAAATTTCTGAAGTTATTTTCAGTATACTCCATAGAAAAAGAAAAAACGTAAACTGGATGTAAGTTTTTTTTATACATGGGAGTTTAAGGTCACCTTAAAATAGGGCACACCTTCAAAACTAGTTACAATTACATGACAAATTTGAATTGAATACGTCATACCATTTTTGAGATACTGTCCGGAAATAAAAAAAAAATTAAAATCAATATCAGTATCTTACTAGTGGGAGTTTAAGGTCACCAAACTATACAGCACACCAGCACCAGCATTTACATCCTCATGCCAAATTTGAATTAAATCTGACAAGCCATTTTTAAGATACTGCCTGGAATAGAAAGTGTGATGATGACAGACGCCGCCGCCGCCAACACACGACGCCACAAAATGTGATGACGAAGCAATCCCTATATGCCACGTAGCATAAATGCTGGTGACACCAAAATCCATCTTTGAAGTCACAAAAGTCAGGACTTTAATCATAGGAATCACAGATGTTTGCCTTTTTTTCCAAAACATGTTCAGAAACTTCTCTATATGTAAGTATTTCTGTTCCAAGTAATTGTCACTAATCTTTTCTGGTCATAAGCCAGTACATGCCCAGTGACAAGAATGCAGATATCAAAGAAACTTGAGAGTTGGCAAAAGTGTGGTGTAGTTTTGTAGCATTTTAGTACTGGTTTCCGCCCTCACAAAATCTGCCCAAGAAACCACCATACTCTCAAGCTACTACCTCAGAGTATCTCAGTTTGTTTTGTTATTTATTTATTATTAAAATTTTTGTGTTGTTGTTGTCAGTGTAGTTAAGTGATCAATGGTTATCGGAATTTTAGTGATTAAATGCCAGACTTGGTAACCTCCAATGTCAATAAGGATGTTAAACATCAGGGAACAAAATCATCAAAAAAACATCAAAAACTAAAAACACGAAATTTTCAAATACCATACATAAAAACTAATATTAAAATGCTCTAGGGGAGAAGATTAGGAGTTACATAGATAAGGAGTGGGGTATTTTTATAAAGATGACAAAAACTAAAACCAACAAGAGCACTTGGAGAGTGCAGACTTCCACCAAAACATGTAATAATAAGTAAGTGGGAAAATCTGACTTTTTTGGTGTCCAGACGATGATCCAGATCAGTCACAAAAGTTAATGGGATCCAAGTTGGACCACAAACCATCTTTTGATTTTTTTTCCCATCAGTTCCAACCAGTAGTGTTTGCATAATCCTGCTAACCACAGACAAACAAACGGTCATGAAAAGAATACGTCCTCGGCGGAGGCAAAATCACATACTTTTGAATACAAAAAAAAAGCTAGCACTGACTCTGGGGGAGTAGATTAGGAGTGGGTGAGTTTGCTGGCTGCTGTTGAAGACTGTCGTCTGTTGATGAGTTTGGGAGAGGGAGGTCATTAGTAGTAACTGAGATTTAGTCTCATTTACATGTCAGTCCTCATTACCTGTGATGGGCCACTGGCTTAAGGCTGTACTATACTCACTAGCCTTGTTCGCGGCGAAGGAAACAAATCACCTACATATTTATCAAAAGTCTTAGTTACGTAACAATGTCAATTGTCAATGTACCATATTGATATCGAATAGGGATTTTCAGGCTTTCAAATGAATTTTGGGTTTGTTTCACAACTTCCAAACTTTGGAATCATGGATCAATAAAATGACAGCTCAGTGAAATATCCACACACCGAGTTAAAGTCAATATGTACAGGAAATGCTATTTCAATATTGATTTTTGCCCCAAATTTTGCAATGATATCAACGCAGAGATTTGAATTCCATTTCTAATATTACTGTTTGGATTTAAGTGAAATTTCAATGCCAATATCAAACTCACATTCATATCAATTCATATTCAAATACCATATCACAATGTAAAATGTACTAGGCAGTTTTTTGTACCTCAATTACAAAGAAGTACGGAAGATATTAAGAACAACACCATAAATTTAATATGAGACTGCTATATAAGTAAGAAGATTTCTTTGAAATCTCAAAATAAATGTTCCAACATATGAATAATGTTGACAAAAGATATAACTTACCTGTAAAACACAGGACAATACTTGGAAAGCAATGCCTGATGAGGTATAAGAAACAATATTAAAATTAATAACTTTGGTATACATATTGAAATCCGAGATGCCATATCGATCATTATGGAAATATTGATAGATGATTCCTTCTCTGTGTTAAAATCCTGGAGCGGTTTTGCATTGGCCAGATGATCATAAGGAAAATAAATTAATTAATAAGCCATCTGTACAAGGGGCTACACTGACCATAACGCGGTGGTCCCAGTCACAGACAAAAACAACTGATCGTGGCACAAAGACGAGAAAACTGTGATTTAGAAATCAAACTCTTACAGTGTTACAGTAAAAAAATAAGTGTTTAACTGTAACTTGGGCAGTAAATGGGAACGGATATAACTTTGGTTAAAAACTGACTAGAATCTTTAAGTGACTAAGTGTCCTCGGTGGCCTAGTAGGGCTCAGCAAGTTTGGCATCTATTCATAGGCTGTCACCTCTGCGGGTTTGAGTCCCACAAGTGGCAAATGCTGTGGACCTGTCCCAATATGACCCCGGCTGTTGAACAGGACGTAAAACCCCAACTTTGACTTTGACTAGAATCTGGGCAAACTACATGTCAGATGTAGCCGACTGAAAATACCAGCGAGACATATGTAGTGGATTATTTACACAAATGTATTGAAAATATAATGCTAAATACCAAACAAATACCAGGCAGACAAATCTAACTAAATACTTAGGGTTTACCCATGTAAGGTACTCAGTTTCTCAACAAAGTTGAACCATTTTTGGGAAAATGGGTTACCTTTTTACAATCTTTGTTATAACTTCCATGATTCCAGCAGATTACTATTAACACCAAGTCACAGTAACTTTCTGAAAGGAGAGGAGATAAATCAGGAGACCTGTAAAGACATACCATGAAAGGAATGGACAAAATAAGTTGTAGGTGGTGGGATTGGATGAAAGTAGCAGGGAAAGAAAGCTCACAGGCAAAACATTTTTGAAAAGTAGGTTTGAGTCCTATGAAGACCACAATTACATCCTCACCGTTCATGAGAAACAAGATACTGCTACCAGCTGTCTCAATAATACAAACTCACAAAAGTGTAACAGGGTTTTATCAGCATAATTGACAAATATAGAAATGATTCTAAATAACCTTTGATATTGGGTCTTGTGCCAGACTACTCTCCAGCCACCAGTGGTTGTGGGGAGGGCAGCCAAATCACCCTATTTCCATTATGAACCCCATTTGATACAATTAGAGTGTGCACCCCTCTGCGCTCTGCGCTCATTTGGACAGGAATTTGATGATGACCAGATCAACCAACTGCTCATTTCTCTCCACTTAAATTGCTCCATGGTTTGGCTTCAAATCCTCCCCCCACCCCTGCACAAAAAACAGTGACACTGTCACTTAACCACACATACACTCTAACAAAGAGCCAAACACACATATATCTATATCCCTTTATCTATATCAGAACATTAGGAAAAAAAGTATGGTTCATTCAAAACATTCCTAAACATTGATATTGAATTTATCTTTGCAACCTCTCCCCCAATTACACAATATTCTGACACTGTCACTGGACCACAGATGTACACTAACAAAGAGCCAAACACACAGCTCAAACAGTGACATTAAATTTAGACTTCAACCCATCAGTGATATTGGGCACAAACTCGCAGGAGAGAACAACTTGAGTTGTTCCTTGTGCCTACTCACAGGGTCAAGTTGTGGTAAACATCTCAAGATGTACATGCCATCTCAAGTTGTGGCTGCATCAACATAATCCCCTAATGTCCAGTACTGGTCAGTGACCACATGACTTATGATTTGTTTTAGCAGTTGACCACATTGGTGGCTTCTATCTAAAGATGTGGCTCTACCAACTTAATCCTCTATTGTAAATGGCTAAATATTTATTGTTTGTTAGTTGAGTCACAAAAAAGGCTTAAAATAATGTCTTTTGATCAATTCCTGTAAACTGATGGTGATTTTCAGTTTGATACATATTAGTATCTGTCCTCTGTCTATACTAATTCAAGTAATACATAAGCCTCAAACTGGTACTGGATATATTTAATAGTGACATTTTGCAACTTATACTTCATGCACAGTATAATATTGTCATAACAATACCTAATTCAGGCTAATTGTTAAAAGGAGCTCAACAAACATAAAATAGCATCAGAGATGCCCGTACTCCAAAGCCTGGGGAAAAAGTTTTCAGGACCATGAGATAGAGAAGTAGTGAAACAGTACAAAGATCTGGATACTTTTAGCACAATGTCAGCAAATAATGTTTAAGTAACGAAAATAACATCTAAGGGAAAGAAAATGTTTGTAAAGATAAAATATTAAAACAAGACAGTGCAACAGCAAGATGACAGCTTTAATCAGTAACTAAAAATTATGAAGATGTAAAATTTATTAATTGGAAAACAGCTGTCAATGGAAATTAGTGTTGGGAATCGCCTCCATTTTTCATGGTCGATTATTCACCCATCTTTCCGACCGATGATCGACCCATAATCGAGTATTTTACTCCATTGTTGTTTGTTATTTAAGAAACACTTTCCGGGATAAAGTAGAGGTCAATCCGGTAAGAATAACGGTGTTCCGACATTTAGAATCCATCGAAAGCACCCACTTCCTGTAAATATGGCGGTAGACATAAACAAACTCGAAATGCATGACAAATCTGTTGATTTATTAAGTAAAAATTCGTAAAATATATGGAAAATATGTGGATATTGAGATGAATCAGGAAAGGCAAGATATAAGCTGAATATTCGATCATTAGAAAATGTTAATGACCGACCGCGATTTTACACTGTCACCGACGATTAATCGAGCACACGTCTAATCGTCCACCCACTAATGGAAATAGTACAATTATGTAAAATTGCATATAATAATCAGTTGCAATAATAATCCCTATATCTTTGTCATAAGAGAAAGAAATCTCAAAAATGTAAGGTGAACACACTTTGGCAGAGCCAAAGTTAAAGGTCACAACATGATGTACACCTACAGCCCCTAACCAATATCCCTACCAAGTGTCAACCTTCTACACCTTATGGAATCCAAGAAATAGCTCAGACAAGATTGTAAAACTCATGGTCAAAGGTCAAACTAAGATCAAACCATGACATTGCACACCTACACCCCCCAACCAATGTCCCTACCAAGTATCAACTTCCTACACCTTATAGTTTCCAAAATATATCACCAAGACAGGATTTTATAGGTCAAGGTCACAGGTCAATTCAGGTCACACCTTGATGTCGCACACCTACACCTCCTAACCAATATCCCTACCAAGTATCAACTTCCTAGACCTTACAGTTTCCGAGATATAGCTCGGACAAGATTTTAAAGGTCAAGGTCACTACGGCAAGGGCAAAGGTCAAATCAAGGTCATACTATGATAGTGCACACCTACACCCCCTAACCAATGCCCCTACCAACTACAGTAGAACCTCACTTATCCGGCCCTCTATGATCTGAATCTCCGGATTATCCAATCTGACATTGTGTCCCCTATATTACTGAACGGTCTACCGCAAGCGATAATACAGGCTTTTACAAATTTTAGTGAAACTATTCATTCTAGTTCTTTGTAAGCTTACCACACACATAAAACCCTAACTTCTTTGATCTTTAACCCCATTGTTTCAAATGGGGAGGGATTAATTCAGGTACACGGCCCCACTGCACAACTTCTTTGATAATGCGCTGATCACTGAAGACGCGTTCGATTGGATTTTGCAATTAAGGTCACAGGTAATCTCCCGGAGTAGGTTAATTCACTAACAGACAATGTGTATCAAAGAATAACTGTGTCATAACTGTGTGGCTTTGATTTTTGGGTTCTTTCTTCTTGTTGACTATAAAAAGGCATTGGAATCTGTAGAATGTCATTCTAACTTCAAGTGGTATACATTACACATGAAAATTAGATAACAAAATGAGTTCAAAAGGTGTTAAAAGGAAGCAGGTTGTTCTAGATATACCCACAAAACTTAGAATTTTAGACAGGTTAGAAAATGGGCATAAGTGTGTGGGCTTCGCCAAAGAATTTGGTGTTGGAAAGTCAACCATATCTGACATTAAGTCTGCCAAAGATAAGATTAGAGAATTTGCTGTCAGCTGTGAGGGGAGCACTGATGGGCACCACACCATGAAGCCATGCTCTGATGAGAGACTTGACAAGGCCCTATTTACATGGTTTTCCCAGGAAAGGCACAGAGGAACTCCACTATCTGGCCCAATGGTCAAGGAGAAGGCCCTTTGGTTCCATCATCAGCTTAATCCAGATGATGACAGGACTTTTACAGCAAGTGAGGGATGGCTACAGAGATGGAAGAAGAGGAATGGCATCCGACAGCTTTCTATCAACTTCCTACACCTTACAGTTTCCGAGATAGTCAAAGTCACTACGGCAAGGTCAAAGGTCAAATCAAGGTCACACCATGATGTTGCACACCTAAAACCTCTACCAATGTCCCTATCAAATATCAATTTTCTACACCTTATGGTTTCTGAGATACAGCCCGGACAAACTTTTTCCCGCCAATGCCTATAGCCATGGGTTATACTGCCTGTAGTGTGACTGGGGTAATAGTGACTATTTCTCAGCAATTGCTACTATGCCAGGAAGTATTTGGTAGTTGGTTGAAGATTTTGCCAAGTGTATTAGCCTTGCAAGAGACTGAACATTGCCCCAAAAACCCTTTCAAACATGTACACAAAGGATTGTTCTTCATAAGGCACTCCTACATATTAATAGATATCAGCTCACTAAGCTATTTTAAAAAATTAACAGTATGTGTATATAAAATTCAGAATATGGAAAAATTGGAAAAGTATTACCTAATTTAAAAGACACGCCTCCAGAAAAACTACCAGAGTATATTTAAGTTCTAAAAATAAAACAAAATCAAACCTGTAGACATATTGATTAAAACCTCAGATACATAGCTCTTACAAATCTAGGTTATAGGATGTCGATGACAAGACATTAAAAGACAAAAAATATAATCATACAACAAATGATATCACCTTTCATTAAAACATGACACACTTGAAAGTACATCAGTGACACTATCTTTACTGTAATACCTGATGCCAACGTCAGTTGTATCAATACAAAAACAAAACTTGGCAATTGGGAAACAAAAACTAAAAATTCCCAAAAACAAAGATCAAAAGTCATGAAACCTTTTGACAAGAACTCTAAACTTTCATGCCACAGACATCTGGGGAGAAATACAGAAGTTAACAAGTTCATAAAATGGGTGAGAAAGAATCTATTAATCAATGCTGTCTGGTCTGATGACAATATGATACTGACGTGTGTACAGGTGAAAGGTGTTACACCAATATCACTGGTTTATTATCCACCACCTGACATATCTGACCTAAATTGTGGGACACAGAAATTGATCGATATTTTATTTCATCATTACTATGTGCCACTTACTATGGATATATTTCCTGATTTTGTGAACAAATTACAGTATAACTGATGTTACGTAAATATTTAAAACGTTACTGTCACTCAAAAAAAATATTATGTAAATGCCGAGAAAGGCAATTGTACAAACTTCCTGCTTGTTTTTGTTGCAACAAAATCCATCCACAAATATAAGTGGTAAAAAAGTAACAAGTTAAAACTTTTGGGTGTGAGATCATATTAATAAGCGGGGAGATATATTACCCAGTATATCATTTTGTGTTTTGGCTAGTATCAAAAATAATGTTATACATTAATCTGATGCACTACTAAAGATTGCAGTAACTTAAAATAATTTCTATAGGTCCTCAGCGGCTAGTGGTTAGCATGTTTGGCATCTAATCACAGGCAGTCACCTCCGTGTGGGTTTGACTCCCACAAGTGGCAATGCTGTGGACCTGTCCCAACTTTACCTTGGTTGTTGAACGGGATGTAAAGCCCAAGTTTGAACTGTAAAATAATTTCTGTCTACTACTATCAAATACTTTTAAAAAGTTTCATAGTTTTAGTACAAGTACTGGAACCTTTCTTAAGAAATGTTTTTAGTACAACTACTTTTGAAAAGTACCTAGTAAAAGTACTTTTTTACAGACAAAATATTTCTCAACAATACACTTTTATGTACAATCCTTTGTTAATTAATGTACACTGAATACTAGCGAATAGTAGCAAAACATAAAAAACAAAACATATTCCTGCACATCCATAGAAACATCAAGGACATACTTCATTAGATGAACATCAAGTCTTTAAATATTTTGTCATAATTAATAGGAGGGCGGTAGGGTTAGGATTTGAATGTCACCTATCAGTTTAAGTTAGGGAAACCTCAATCACTCGAATATTTCTTTGTGGCATGGCTTGATGGACATGCTTTAAGAACAAAGTAACACTGAAGTTTCTTTCTGACAGCAGCATTAAAAGAGGGGGAATAGATTACAATTAGAGTTAATCTAAATAAATAAAAAACAGCTTACATTAAGGTCACAAATGTGCTCTATTTATCAAAATCTATATATCTTGTTTGATCCAAAGACAGGAATCCATTTAGAAATGAGGGAGAAATTACAAGGTATTTCAAAAGCAAATCTTTAATTCATTTAGGTCACTTTACACAATTAAAGCTAAGTAAACTTTCGACATCCCATAATGCAGCAAGGGTCATAATAGGGCAAGCCATTAATACTTCCCACTTGTTGTAATAAGCAGGATTTGAACCCGTAACCACACTGGTGGGAGCCAAGTGGTCATTTGACAGCCTTGTTAACTACTAAGCCACTAAGGCCTCTGAAAAACTAATACAAGAGTAAGAATCAAATATTGAACTCATTAAGGTTACCTTAAGTATGCCATTTCTTTTTAAATCACATAGCAGTCACAACCAAATTCAGTGAAAAAATATCAGTTTAGTTGGTTAAATCAGTCATAAGTCACTTTGTACATTATTCACAAAATGTCAGAAAGAAACCCAAACAAATACATGTATGGAATTTATTGAGGTTACCTTAACTTAAAGACTCCATTTCTGTCTATCAAATGGTAGTCACATCCAGTAAAAAAATTAGCTTAGCCAGTTAAATCAGTCACAACACCTTGCCTGACCGTCCATAAAGTCTTCTGTCACCCAATACATTTAGAGCTGCTGGTCCCCTAACCAACCCCAGTAACTCTACCCCGAGGCACCTGAGCAACCTTACACTCTGGCCATTACAGCCAGCATCACAGCTCAGCACACACATTCAAAACTCTAAAAGACTTCCACATTAGCCTTATTTCAGGCTGGATTTCTATTGTAACCTTTGAACTGCACTGGATTTAATTGTGCCACAAGACAAGGTTAGCAGTGGGCTCAAACCCATGACTCAACCTCCCACTCTAGAGCCCCTAATACTCTACCAGGTATAAGACAAAATCCTTCTAGTCAACCCTACTAGCCAAGCTTACTTTTATCACTGCTTGAGTTCTGTCACAATTATGTTTGATTTGGTTTGATATAATGATTGGTATATGCCTGATATTTTTAAATTTGTTTTGGTAAATGTGATATTACAAGTTTGTCAATAAGTGCATGTTACAGTGTAATATTTTAATATTAAGTTGGACTTTGACAATACCATTGAAAATGCTGTTTTCAAATGCTATGTTTTGAGACATAGCCAAATGAATTTTATTTTAGTTTAAGTAAATATCAGGACTTTCTATCCACAGGATTTAATGGAATCTATTCATTTCTAAAACTTGGCAGAGGTTTGCATTTCATGAAGACTACTTGCTAAGATTGAAAGAAACTTTCTGGTTGCTACATGTGACACAAACCCCAAGTTTGACCCTTTGAAGTGAGCTTAAAAGAGCCTCAGACCTGGCTAATTTGCCTTCATGTTTTATACTCACCATCAAATGAATTTTTCAAACTTTTGCATGTAAACAGTTGTAAATTTGCCTCATTCAAGTAATCACAAATACAATCAAATTGTTTAGGGTTTGTCTTAATGTCTGAAAATATAATATTTTTGCGAATATATATGCCTTAGGCATCCCACATGGTCAACTAATTTAAAAACTTCAGCACTTGCGTCTTAATCAGTGACAGTAATTAAGACACTTACAAATGTCCATTCCCCAATATTGCTTTATCAGTTAGTTAACATATAGATCTTTTCCACTGTACTGAATTTAAGATTGGTCAATTACTTAGACAAAAATAATGTGCTTTGTGAAGAACAAAATGGTTTTCGAAAAATGAGATCTTGTACTGAACACATTTATACACTGAGTACTATTATAAAAATGAAAAAGAAAAGTAACTAGAAATAGGCCGCCCTGTTGATAGTAGATGCGAATAGAAACAGGATAGCATAGAAGAACACACATTATCATGTGTAATGTCCACCCATGAACCTTTTGCCCAAATTGTACAGTAGTCTTACAAGACCCTGTTTCATTTGTAAAATATATCAATGATGCTTAAATATTTGTTAGTGTAGATGTAAATTATTTCAGCTTCATGCCTTTTTGCATTGGTTGGGTTGAAAATTTTGACGAAATCACTCTATCTTGCACGGTTAAGAAGATAGAAGGAAATTCCTGTTTTTCTATTTTTGGCAAAAATTTGAAAATTGAAAATGGCCGCCATTATTGGGAAAAGGAAATTTTTTTGAAAATTGCCAAGAGTACATTTCTTAGATACCCTATTGGTCGAAAATTTCAACAAAATAACTCTATTTTGCACGGTTAAGGCCAGTTTGTGTTTTTCCATTTTGGGCAAAAATTCGAAAATTCAAAATGGCTGCCATTTTTGGGGAGGGGAAAATTTTTTGAAAATTGCAAAGATTACATTCCTTAGATACCCTGTGGGTTGAAAATTTCGACGAAATCGCTCTATCTCGCATGGTTAAGGAGATAGAAGCAAATTTGTGTTTTGCCATTTTTGGCAAAAATTTGAAAATTCAAAATGGCCGCCATTTAGGGGAGGGGAATTTTTTTTTTAAATTGCCAAGAATACAATGCTCAAATACCTGTGGGTCGAAAATTTTGACGAAATCGCTCTATCTCGCATGGTTAAGGAGATAGAAGGAAATTTGTGTTTTGCCATTTTTGGCAAAACTTCGAAAATTCAAAATGGCCGCCATTTTTGGGGAGGGAAAATTTTTTTGAAAATTGCAAAGATTGCATTCCTTAAATACCCTGTGGGTTGAAAATTTCGACGAAATCGCTCTATCTCGCACGGTTAAGGAGATAGAAGCAAATTTGTGTTTTGCCATTTTTGGGAAAAATTCGAAAATTCAAAATGGCCGCCATTTTTGGGGAGGGGAAAATTTTTAAAAAATTACCAAGAGTACAATGCTCAGATACCCTGTGGGTCGAAAATTTCGACGAAATCGCTCTATCTCGCACGGTTAAGGAGATAGAAGCAAATTTGTGTTTTGCCATTTTTGGCAAAAATTCGAAAATTCAAAATGGCCGCCATTTTTGGGGAGGGGAAAATTTTTTGCAAATTGAAATATTACATTCGTTAGATACCCTGTGGGTCGAAAATTTCGACGAAATCGCTCTATCTCGCACGGTTAAGGAGATAGAAGCAAATTTGTGTTTTGCCATTTTTGGCAAAAATTCGAACATTCAAAATGGCCGCCATTTTTGGGGAGGGGAAAATTTTTTGAAAATTGCAAAGATTGCATTCCTTAGATACCCTGTGCGTCAAAAATTTTGCCGAAATCGCTCTATCTCGCACGGTTAAGGAGATAGAAGCAAATTTGTGTTTTGCCATTTTTGGCAAAAATTCAAAATGGCCGCCATTTTTGGGGAGGGGAAAATTTTTTGAAAATTGCAAAGATTGCATTGCTTAGACACCCTGTGCGTCGAAAATTTTGCCGAAATCGCTCTATCTCGCACGGTTAAGGAGATAGAAGCAAATTTGTGTTTTGCCATTTTTGGCAAAAATTCGAAAATTCAAAATGGCCGCCATTTTTGGGGAGGGGAAAATATTTTGAAAATTGCAAAGATTGCATTGCTTAGATACCCTGTGCGTCGAAAATTTTGCCGAAATCGCTCTATCTCGCACGGTTAAGGAGATAGAAGCAAATTAGTGTTTTGCCATTTTTGGCGAAAATTCAAAATGGCCGCCATTTTTGGGGAGGGGAAAATTTTTTGAAAATTGCAAAGATTGCATTCCTTAGATCCCCTGTGGGTCAAAAATTTCGACGAAATCGCTCTATCTCGCACGGTTAAGGAGACAGAAGCAAATTTGTGTTTTGCCATTTTTGGCAAAAATTCCAAAATTCAAAATGGCCGCCATTTTTGGGGAGGGGAAATTTTTTTAAAATTACCAAGAGTACAATACTCAGATACCCTGTGGGTCGAAAATTTTGCCGAAATCACTCTATCTCGCACGGTTAAGGAGATAGAAGCAAATTTGTGTTTTGCCATTTTTGGCAAAAATTCGAAAATTCAAAATGGCCGTCATTTTTGGGGAGGGGAAAATTTTTTGAAAATTGCAAAGATTGTGTTGCTTAGATACCCTGTGCGTCGAAAATTTTGCCGAAATCGCTCTATCTCGCACGGTTAAGGAGATAGAAGCAAATTTGTGTTTTGCCATTTTTGGCAAAAATTCGAAAATTCAAAATGGCCGCCATTTTTGGGGAGGGGAAAATTTTTTATAAATTACCAAGAGTACAATGCTCAGATACCCTGTGGGTCGAAAATTTCGACGAAATCGCTCTATCTCGCACGGTTAAGGAGATAGAAGCAAATTTGTGTTTTGCCATTTTTGGCAAAAATTCGAAAATTCAAAATGGCCGCCATTTTTGGGGAGGGGAAAATTTTTGGAAAATTGCAAAGATTGCATTCCTTAGATACCCTGTGGGTCGAAAATTTCGACGAAATCACTCTATCTCGCACGGTTAAGGAGATAGAAGCAAATTAGTGTTTTGCCATTTTTGGCAAAAATTCGAAAATTCAAAATGGCCGCCATTTTTGGGGAGGGGAAAATTTTTTGAAAATTGCAAAGATTGCATTCCTTAGATACCCTGTGGGTCGAAAATTTCGACGAAATCGCTCTATCTCGCACGGTTAAGGAGATAGAAGCAAATTTGTGTTTTGCCATTTTTGGCAAAAATTCGAAAATTCAAAATGGCCGCCATTTTTGGGGAGGGGAATTTTTTTTGAAAATTGAAAATATTAGATTCCTTAGATACCCTGTGGGTCGAAAATTTCGACGAAATCGCTCTATCTCGCACGGTTAAGGAGATAGAAGCAAATTTGTGTTTTGCCATTTTTGGGAAAAATTCGAAAATTCAAAATGGCCGCCATTTTTGGGGAGGGGAAAAT
Source organism: Sabellastarte sp. h YS-2021 (assembly GCA_964017235.1). Taxonomy (NCBI): domain Eukaryota; kingdom Metazoa; phylum Annelida; class Polychaeta; order Sabellida; family Sabellidae; genus Sabellastarte; species Sabellastarte sp. h YS-2021. The sequence goes on from OZ024928.1 coordinate 15,180,985, forward strand.
TTTTGGAAAATTGCAAAGATTGCATTCCTTAGATACCCTGTGGGTCGAAAATTTCGACGAAATCGCTCTATCTCGCACGGTTAAGGAGATAGAAGCAAATTTGTGTTTTGCCATTTTTGGCAAAAATTCGAAAATTCAAAATGGCTGCCATTTTTGGGGAGGGGAAAATTTTTTGAAAATTGCAAAGAGTACACTCTTTAGATACCCTGCGGGTTGAAAATTTCGACGAAATCGCTCTATCTCGCACGGTTAAGGAGATAGAAGGAAATTTGTGTTTTGCCATTTTTGGCAAAAATTCGAAAATTCAAAATGGCCGCCATTTTGGGGGAGGGGAAAATTTTTTGAAAATTGCAAAGAGTACACTCCTTACATACCCTGCGGGTTGAAAATTTCGACGAAATCGCTCTATCTCGCACGGTTAAGGAGATAGAAGCAAATTTGTGTTTTGCCATTTTTGGCAAAAATTCGAAAACTCAAAATGGCCGCCATTTTTGGGGAGGGGAAAATTTTTTGAAAATTGCAAAGAGTACACTCCTGAGATACCCTGCGGGTCGAAAATTTTGCCGAAATCGCTCTATCTCGCACGGTTAAGGAGATAGAAGCAAATTACTCAAAAGTAGTACTGAAAATACACAATGAAGTACCTAAATGGCTATTACTCATGTACTGACAAAGCTATCAGTCCCAAATGCAATACCAAGCGAGCTATGGACATAACAATATTGTATTCAAAATTGTAGTAAAATATCTTTAATTATTTTGGCTTAAATGCACGGAAACCAATGGGTACTGAAAATAGCTGTACTTAAGTATTACTCAGTAAGCAAAAGAGGTACAACAGCCAAAAGCAATCCCAAGCAAGCTACTGACCCAATAAGCCTGCATACCAAATTTGGTGACAATAGCTCTAATACTTTTCCTTTAAATGAGCGGAAACCATGCGTGACGCCGGACATCGGACGCCGGACACCGGACGCCGGACGCCGGACATCGGACATCGGACGGCAAAAAAAGCAAAAATAATATATCCACCCCCCAGGGGGGTGGACATAATAAATCAACATTTGCCTGTTTTATAGATTTCTCAAAGGCATTCGACACTGTAAATAGAGATTTACTGTGGTTCAGATTGTTGCATTATGGTATAGATGGGAAGTTCTTACAAATCCTTAAAGCTATGTATACTAACCTTCAAATCTGTGTAAAACTGCATAATCATTTGACAAATTGGTTTGGTTCTAGTATTGGTGTTCGTCAAGGTGATACATTATCACCAACATTATTCAATTTGTTTGTGAATAATTTAGCTACCGAAATCAATGAATTGAATTGTGGTGTGAAGATTGGCAACAAGATGGTATCTGTTTTATTGTATGCAGATGATATAGTTTTAATCTCTGAAACTGAAGAATATCTTCAGAAGATGTTAGATACTGTCCATCTGTGGTGTCAAAAATGGCAGCTAAACATAAACTGTTCTAAAACGCAAATCATACATTTCCGAAAGATGACAGAACCAGAAAGTGATTTTAAATTTAAATTTGGAGAAAAAAATATCGAAAAGGTACAAAAATATAGATATCTTGGTGTTGAACTTAATTACTGTCTAAACTACACTGAAAGTGTAAACACTTTGGCTAATGCTAGCAGTAGATCACTGGGTAACTTAGTCCATAAATATTTTAAAGTAAATGGACTTCCATCTGATGTGTATAAGGGAATATATGATACAACAGTTTGTAAAATCATGGATTATGGAGCAGGTGTATGGGGAGGCCCTTTATATACAAAGTGCGATGTAATTCAGCATAGGGCAATGCGAACATTTCTTGGCGTTGGTCGACAGACACCGATTCCTTTCCTATATCTTGAACTGGGATGGACACCCCCGAATATACGTCAAAAATTAGAAATGATTAGACTTTGGTACCATATAGTTGATCTTCCGAGTGAAAGACTACCCAGACAAATTTATAACCTGGACAAGACACAATGGAAAAAAAGTATCCAAAGTATGTTTGTAAATTCTAATATGGCTTCAGTATTTGATACTGATAATGAAAGAAAATTACCTTTCAGTCAAATATATGAAAAAATAAGGTCATCACTTTTGAACACCTTTAAAGATAGTTTGTCTAGGTCTTTAGAAAACACCACAAGATTGAAACAGTATAAGGAATTTGTCTCCGTTTTGGATTTAAAGGAAAAGAGCTATATCCCTTGCTGCCAATGTAAAAGTTATCGTTCCATCATTGCTAAACTCAGAAGTTCAACTTTTATTAAAATCAGAATTGAAAGTGGACGCTATAGGGGTATACCCAAAAGCCAAAGAATATGTCAAAGGTGTAATAGTGGCAGTGTTGATGATGAAATACATTTGATGTTACATTGTCAAAAATTTTCAATAGAAAGGATTAACTTGCTCTCAAAAGCTAATGAAATACAGGAAAATTTTCAGTCTCTTGATGATATTAGTAAACTTGAAGTACTTCTTAGTAACCCAGCTATTGTGAATATGACCGCAAAATATGTACTGCAGTGTAATTTGTAAGATAAATATTCTTACCAACAATTGTTTGAGTTTATTACTGTGTCTCATAAGCCTTTACAGGCTGGATGTTCTTACGTTCGCCTTTTGAAAACTGTATTTTTGTATTTGTATGAACATGTGACACAAAAATAAAATATCTATCTATCTATACAAATAGGTCATTCCTTGGTAAGTTACTTGTGCTGTGCTCTGTATTATCACTGCTTTTTAAAAGACCTTCCTCCCTATCTCACATTATCATCCATAAATTCATAATATGTCATTTCCTAGATAAACTAACTCCATTAAAACCCAATAGTAAGTCAAATTTGATTACTTTATCTTCATTCTGGATATGATTTTAGTTATTTTAGTAGTTATTTCACATTTTATTGCAACAAGATTTCTCAAAATCAACCATACTTTTACTTCCAGTTGGTTTATACTGAAATGAGAGTTCCTAAAGTCAAAAAATGTCATTCTCCAGCTTATGCAAATATTTGGTCATACATTGCCCATGGGCGCTTAAGTACGCAACTTACGCAGAACAGGTAACTTCATCAAGACCTAATACTATGACAAACTTGATTACCTTCTTTTATACAATTTTCTTTATCTTATAAGTTACTTCACAATTCACAACTTTACAACTTCACCAATAGATTGAATGAAGACTGCAATTAATTCTTGTATACAAAGGTCCAAGTTACGATTTTATGTCTGGTTTAACAGTCAGGGTCATATCTGGCCCACAACATAGTTACTTTTTGGAGTGGAAGCTTTGGACTCTAGACAGGGACGACAAGACTGTGTTTGGATGCCAAACTTGTTGACCACTAGCATATGGTGGACCTATTACTAGGATATTAGGTTAAACAAGTCCAAGCAAATAAAATTAAATTAAAAATTTTAATTACTTTTATGTAACTTTTATAAGCTACAAGCTTGCCATGTGGAACTGAATGCTATCTCGGGAGGCCGCAGGCATTGGCCAATGTCCAAGAAAGATAGATGTTTAGTCCAGTCCGATGCCTCAACAGGAAGGTGAACGCCACAGTGTAATATCGCTTAAACTTCCTTCTTTCTCATTGCCTGCGGGCTCCCGAGATAGCATTCAATTCCACATGGTAAGCTGTTGTAGCGCAATAAAATGTCCTTTTAAATTAAGTGAAATTATAAAACTTGCTCAACCAGTAAACCCCAGTGGAAAGACTCTATTAGTACACCTAATCTAGAAATACCAGAGGCAGTTGTCCCAAATTCATGTTCCTTCAAATCCATATTTTCCACTATAAAGTTCACCAATCCCACCACATGTTCTAAGTCTTTCAGGGATTCTACACCAAATTTTAGGAATTCCCTTCTTGTTACATTAGAACCAGTCCCTCAGTAATATCTTTAAGGAAACGTCTCAAGACTCACCTCTTCAACTCAAGCAAGGTCTCCTTAATGTGTAAAATATTAACTTATTTTCAATCTACCAATATTGTTCTTCTTTGTCATTATACACTAAAATGCCTCTATTTTACAAACATTCTATTATATGACCACAATCTTTTTATTGCTTTTTAATTTGTTGTTTTTCCCTCAAAGTAATTACAACCACAATCTAACCAACACCTGTATGGTGATGATATGTAATGCATGTATACAGATATTCTCATAATATTTATTTGTCCAGGTGGCAAATTACAGATATGGGGCAAATGTTCTGGTGTTTGCTACATCCAACCTAGCCCCACAAAATCTGCTCCATCTCTGTTTACAGTAGAATTAGCTGCTTTTCATTGCAGTTTTTATTATAAAATCTGCCTTTTTGTCACTGGAAACAACTGGCTTTGTCTTTTGAAGTAATGTTTCTTTGAAATGCGAGCCGCAGCTTTGCTTAGAAATACATGTATGTACATTTTTTTTTCTTACTTTTCACCTATAAAGTCATGATTTGTATTTTTTTCACAGACAAAGTCTCTATCTTTCTATGGAAAGTAATACACAGCAAATAGGACTAAATTACATATGGGAGATGATATAAAAAAACTCCTTCTTTATATTGTATTACGCTGGCTAATCTGGGTGTTTCTCCACCACTGACCACTAGTGTTGTCACTCGGGGAAAATCAAAAGCAGTTTTCATGGAGACTGAACTGAAAGAAATAAGTTATTAATGATCATTTGTCACTGTGTAGCAAAAAAGAACATCTGTGTAAATGTACTAAATGAGCCATAATTTAAAACAAGGAGTAAGGGGGTTGCCCAATGTTTATCTTTTGAGTTAAATTTCGGGTAACTGATAGGCATACTGAAGACTAAATTTTGTGTCCTATTTCTGTAGTGTGAGGAGGTTGGCGCCTTATATTTTAGTGTGGTGAAGTGTGTTGCAAGTATTTTTTGTGTGATGAAATGTAGTCCCAGTATTTTAGTGTGGAAAAGTTGGGTCTCCAGTATGTTAGTATGATCAGGTCAGGTCTCCAGTGTGTTGATATTGAGTCTCGAGTATTTTATTGTTGTGAAGTTGTTGCCAGTATTTTAGTGCGTTGAAGTTGGGTGCCAGTATTTTAGTGTGTTAAAGTTTGGTCCCAGTATTATAGTGTGTTGAGGTTTGGTCTCCAGTATTTTACTGTGCTGAAGTTGGGTCTCTGGTATTTTAGTGTGAAGTTGGGTTCCAGTATTTCAGTGTGGTGGGATTGGGTCTCTGTTATTTAGTGTGGTGGGGTTCAGCTCCCAGTATCTTAGTGAGGTGAGGATAGGCCTCCAATATTTTAATGTGGTGCAGTTTGGTCAAATCACGGTCAGACCATGACGTTGCACACCTACACCCCCTAACCAATGTCCCTAGTAAGTATCAACTTTCTACACCTTACGGTTTCCGAGATATAGCCCGGACAAGATTTCATAGGTCAAAGTCACTATGGCAAGGCCAAAGGTCAAATCCTGGTCAGACCATGACATTGCACACCTACACCCCCTAACCAATGTCACTACCAAGTATCAACTTCCTACACCTTACATTTTCCGAGATATAGCCCCAACAAGATTTTATAGGCCAAGGTCACTACAGCAAGGTTAAAGGGCAAAACAAGGTCAGACCATGACACTGCACACCTACACCCCCTAACCAATGTCCCTACCCAGTATCAACTTCCTACGCCTTACGATTTCCAAGATATAGCCCGGACAATATTTTATAGGTCAAGGTCACTACGGCAAGGTCAAAGGTCAAATCAAGGTCAGACCATGACGTTGCACACCTACACCCCCCCCTAACCAATATCACTACCAAGTATCAACTTCCTATACCTTACAGTTTCCGAGATATAGCCCGAACAAGATTTTATAGGTCAAGGTCACTACGGCAAGGTCAAAGGTCAAATCAAGGTCAGACCATGACGTTGCACACCTACACCGCCTAACCAATATCACTACCAAGTATAAACTTCCTACACCTTACAGTTTCCGAGATAGAGCCCGGACAAGATTTTATAGGTCAAGGTCACTACAGCAAGGTCAAAGGTCAAATCAAGGTCAGACCATGACGTTGCACACCTACACCCCCTAACCAATGTCCCTACAAAGTACCTACTTCCTACACCTTACTGTTTCCGAGATATAGCAAGGACAAGATTTTCAAACTCAAGGTCACTATGGCAAGGTCAAATTTCAAATCAAGGTCAGACCATGATGTTGCACACCTACACATCCTAACCAATGTCACTACCAAGTGTCAACTTCCTACACCTTACGGTTTCTGAGATACAGCCTGGACAAACTTTTTTCCCGCCGCCTGCCCGTCCATCCGGACACCATTGGTGAAAACAATACCCCCACAGGGCTGTGGGGTAAAAATCTTTTAAAGACACAGTTACAACTGAAACAAAATGGGGTCAAGTCTGGCACCATTTTTGTTTACATTGAGAGTGACCTACTTCCTGTTTCATAGAAGAGATACAAAACCTGACAACTAGTCCACAAGAAAGCATGAAAACTCTCCTTTCATGTGACTTTTGTTTATTTTATTTTATATTGCAGAAATGTATTTCTGGTGCATAAATAGTATATTTTGATAATTTTGTAAATTAATGTGTGCAAGTTTTCGAAGGATCTGTATTATGACCCACGGCTTACATTAACAGTCCCGATATTGAAATATTGATCGATCCACCACCCTAAATTTTCATTCGATATTGATCCCCAATTTGGCACTCGATCCCTACACTATTATCACACTGTTAATTTTAGGTGTGATTTAAGTAACTAAAAAAGGTTCATTTATTTCCTCTTTATATCTTTTTATTGTTCCTTTACTTTTTGGGGTGTAACACAATTATAAACAAATAACATAAACACAATCAAATATCATATAAAACTTAATCACCCTACAGATTAGTGTCTGTTCATATAATCCAGATGTAATACAATGTAATGTTAAAATCACAAAATATCAAACTGTCTATTATTTATTTATCATAACTGCCTTTCCAATTTTCAAAAGTTACTCTAATTTATTTTCATATTTTAACTGTCTCATTCTCTTTTTAATTTCTTTATTCAATTCTCATTTCTATTATCTCTAGTTTGTTCTCAGTTTCAATTCTCATTTAGATTTCTCAGTCTCCATTTCACTTCTCTTTTTCCTTCTCTGAGTTTCAATTCTGACCTTGTTTGAGATTCACCCCACAATTTATAGTAAAATATAATAATGCAAAATACAATAACTCATGGATTGGCCAATCATATTACAGAAACATGAGACAATACAAAACACTAGATAATAAAATGAGTGACCAATGACATGACAGAAAAGAACAATAACCATTTATAAAGCAAGACATCACAAGAACATAAATTACATCATTACACAATCACACAGTCATTCCCACAACTTCAAATAAACTCATCAATAATAACGTCCTGCAGATACCATAGGCCTTATACAACAACTGGATATCTCTGATTCCAGATGACAGATAACAGGAGGATACAAAATCAAAAGGGACATACAGGACATAATGACAGATGTTTTACAATAGGTATTACATCATAAAAGACATAAATTTATAAGCAATATGAAATAAACACAACAAACTACAAAGAAAAAATAATTCAAAGAACAACATTTACAAACTACACATTTTAACTGTAAAAGTAGGGGGTAACCTTAAAATTTATGAAACTCCTAAAACTACTGATTTTTACACTGTGATAATACACCCCCTTGTTACAATTTGGACCTCCTGGTCCAAAGGTGAGAAATTAGTATTAATATATGGTATTATGTACAGATGAAATGCAAAGAGAAGAAACAGTACTGAAAAACAAAGTAGGTATCAATACAAAACAAAATATATAAATGACTTTCAAAACTGTTACGACAAGAGTAACAAAAAAGAAATACCTTTACAGGGTTGCTTTTATAAATGATAATTATGACGAGATATGAACTTTTCTGATAACCATACATGATCAGGCGCACTTAAGTACATGCCTAAAATGCATATCTATCAACACAAGGCACCCAAAGTGCTTGCAAAACAATCTTCTTAAGCTATGTTCTGACCTGGAATTAGCTGGACACCTTATGTGACAGCCCACAGTAATCAGACATACATAATACGTAACCTTCATGTACATTTCTGAGCAGGGAGGAATTACATTAATGTGCACTCACACTGGTGATTTGTATCAAAACACATTATGTACTTATAAGTTGCTCTTACAACTGCTACTATAATACAAATTCACAGCACTAATTACATTTTTAATAATTTTGTTTTAAACGGGTGGCATCGGAATTTAGAATAAATATACTAGTATAAGTCCCTTTAAACCTGAATATATAACACTTATAAATCTTATCTTCAGAAACCCTCTAATCTTTTTCCTCTTTTGCATATTTACTATATATCAATTATGAACCTCCTTGAAATATCACCATAAAATAGTACCAATAGTTCACCCACTCCTAGCTTACTCTATAGTTACCATGGTACCTTAATGGCTGTTGACACATCCTCTGAAGATGGCCTGTCATTCCACACCTCCAGCACTGCAGTCCAAATGTGCCACACTGGTCAATACTGTGGCTCTGTAGCCCACATCTATGACATTGGTTTTCCTGCTGGATCATTGGACAACACCTGGCTAAATGACCAACTCTAAAGCACTGTCTGCATCTTAACCTTCTGGCACCACATGTTGCACTTGAGTGGGTATTGCTGCCACAGAGGTCACAATGCTCTTTCACTGGATGTGAAACTGGGGTAGCTGCATGAATGATCTCAGCTGTCTCCACAGTGGCTGTTTCCTTCAGTGCCTCAGTTAGTGCAGTGATCTTTAGCTGGACTTCATCCAACAGATGTTTGTGATCCTCACAGCTTTCTTCAATGGAATGAACTTTGGTCTTGAGTGTTGCATTTTCCTGGTCAAACATGGGTTTTAATGCAGCTATTTCCTTTTGAACATTTTCTTGCCTATCTTTTAGGGATTTGAAAGTGTCACTTTTGCTACTACTAACTTTGGATAGTTTTTCTTCCAGTAACAAGAGATTGCTTTCTAAAATTCTGTTTTTGGCCTGAAGATCTGAAATGATTGCTTTTTGATCATCAAATTTTGAAATTGAATGTTCTAATTTTTGGATTTTGTCCACAAGAATTTCTACTGTTTTGTTTTGAATTCGGAACTTAGAAATGGCAGAAGCATGTTCAGACAAAAGTGTATGAATATCTTGCATAGCTAACAAAAGCTCCCCCTCTTCTGGTTCCATGAAGTTTGACTGAAACAAGTCGACTAACGTGTCAAATGGTTTGACTCGGTGCCTCTCATGAGCAGAGAATGACTTGTGAAACCACTGCTTTGCCTCACCATTCAGTTTTGCAGCAAAAGTATCAAAGTTGTACCTGTCATCTGGTTTGAAGGTGAAATCCATGAATGATCTGTAGAAAGCTGCACCTGATGCCTTGTCCAATATCTCTTGTAGGTGTCTGGTCATGCCTTGTGGAAAGGTAGAGCCATCAAAATGGGGAACATGGTACACTTCAGTTTTGCTATTCATCTTAATTTTTTTCCACTCGCTTGGCTGAGGTAAACTGGGATCTTTGAGCTTCTCCACCAATTATCACACTGTTAATTTTAGGTGTGATTTAAGTAACTAAAAAAGGTTCATTTATTTCCTCTTTATATCTTTTTATTGTTCCTTTACTTTTTGGGGTGTAACACAATTATAAACAAATAACATAAACACAATCAAATATCATATAAAACTTAATCACCCTACAGATTAGTGTCTGTTCATATAATCCAGATGTAATACAATGTAATGTTAAAATCACAAAATATCAAACTGTCTATTATTTATTTATCATAACTGCCTTTCCAATTTTCAAAAGTTACTCTAATTTATTTTCATATTTTAACTGTCTCATTCTCTTTTTAATTTCTTTATTCAATTCTCATTTCTATTATCTCTAGTTTGTTCTCAGTTTCAATTCTCATTTAGATTTCTCAGTCTCCATTTCACTTCTCTTTTTCCTTCTCTGAGTTTCAATTCTGACCTTGTTTGAGATTCACCCCACAATTTATAGTAAAATATAATAATGCAAAATACAATAACTCATGGATTGGCCAATCATATTACAGAAACATGAGACAATACAAAACACTAGATAATAAAATGAGTGACCAATGACATGACAGAAAAGAACAATAACCATTTATAAAGCAAGACATCACAAGAACATAAATTACATCATTACACAATCACACAGTCATTCCCACAACTTCAAATAAACTCATCAATAATAACGTCCTGCAGATACCATAGGCCTTATACAACAACTGGATATCTCTGATTCCAGATGACAGATAACAGGAGGATACAAAATCAAAAGGGACATACAGGACATAATGACAGATGTTTTACAATAGGTATTACATCATAAAAGACATAAATTTATAAGCAATATGAAATAAACACAACAAACTACAAAGAAAAAATAATTCAAAGAACAACATTTACAAACTACACATTTTAACTGTAAAAGTAGGGGGTAACCTTAAAATTTATGAAACTCCTAAAACTACTGATTTTTACACTGTGATACTATTTACATCTACCCTTTTCTGCAATACATCTCAACATGCACCTGCTCATTCCAACGGACTGGTTTTTGTAGGCCTGTAGGGACTGCATTTACAATATATAATATCAATATTTAAAGCTGTTAACAACTTGCATGGTCTAATTTTAGAAAAATAAAAAATGAAGAATTCAAAAAATCATCAGTTTAGTATAACACTTTCACTGATGATATTAAATTCTATAAAATCTACAAGAATATACTTCCAATGTTTGAGTAACAATGATTGGAGTACCAAAATTCCCCATTAAGTTGCCATGGCACCTTTATTGGGATGACCAGGAAAGTTGCGGGTGGGTAAAAATGCAAGCATGGGCAATTAATCATCTGTGCAAAAGCTGAACATGTTTTTACACAAACAACATACACCTCATAAAACTACAAAATAGTCTATTTAATTCAACAATACATGTCTTGAATCCCAGTTTTGTTTTGTTCCATTTTATATAAGTACATGATCTCAAGAACGAACAACAAATCAAATGCATTGTACCTGCCGCATTCATGTTCAACCAATCAAAACCCTTGAAACTTCTCAGTATGGGGAATTCCCACTTTTATTTTGTGGTTATAGTTATGTTTTTTGCAATATGGCTAAAATTATGCACTTTTTATGAAGTTAAGCAAATGAAATTTCAGTAAAATATGCCATAAAACAATCTGGACTCACCATTTTGTTGAAAAGGTTGGGCATTTATACACAATTTAAATATTTTGAGAGTGGGTGATAATGCAGACATAGGCGATATTGCAGGCGACTTTAGTTTGAAGTATTTCTAAAATACTAGAACAACGAGCAGTGGCTGAGAAAGCATGAACACTTGCCTACATGTAGTGCTGAAAACCACACAAACAAATCTGGATTCACGACTCAGATCTGGATCCAGTCTACCTTTAATGAGGACAGGATCCCAATGGAAAAAATAATAAAAATATTTTGATTTTGTCACTGAAATTCAAGAAGCTGCATCATCAACTGAAACATCTATTGAAACATTGACATATGATCAGTCCCTTAACCATCATTCATGCTAAGATCCAGATTAGTGTGCCAACTTACAGTTATGCCAAATCTGAAAATTTTCTGGAAAACTCCAGCCCGTTTTTTTGAATGGGAGCTTTAGATTCTGACATTAATTCCATTCATCCCTTGCTATTCAGATTTTTCCTTTTTAATAAAAAGCACCATGAAATATGGTTCCTAGTCCGTTTGTGTGTCGTAGCAATTATTTCGCTTAATCACATAAAGTCTTTGGAAAAAAATATTTATTCATAAGGGCAAGTGTCATAACCTGTAATTACAGGAATTTACGGGAGGGGCTAGAACCCTGGTTTCAAAGGCAAAATAGATTCTGCTCATGCACAAACTTCAAAAGGCATTCAGTAACTTGTCCTCTAGTTATAAAGCCCCTAGTTAAAAGGGTTTATCCACTTTTACTTGGACGATTTACTAACAATTACTTCATCAATTATAAATATAATGTGTTTTTTTTCATTTATTTGTTTATTTTTCTTTTTTTCGTAAATTATTTATTTTTGAAAATAAAAACTAGGCAATCTTTTAATTATTAAAACTGTAGACTGAAAATGTGACAGTGTCCTATAGTACTTATTAAAGAATTGAGCAGTGTTTCCTGAGCCTCTTGTTTCTGGAGGTCAATTGACCCCCTCCTTTGAAAACCGGGGGTCATTCAAAATTTTTGAGGGTCAGTTAGGCTTGACCCCTTCTGGTTAAACTGCAGGTTAGAAAAATAATGGACAAACAATACCTAAAATACCTTACAAAGACAGTGTGCGTGTTAGAGTTATGAAATGTAGGGTACCATGTACCCATGGGGCATCAAAAATGGGGTACAAGTAATATTCTGCCACATTTTCTTCAATAAACAATGTTTAGATACACCCAGGTACTAAAAAGTAATAAATTAGATTTAAATTTATTTATCACTTTGACAGTAAATTATAGTACATTGTACATGGTTGTACATTTATAAAAATATCTGAAGTACACTGTGTACATCAGGGTAAAGAAAACGGTCATCAAATATACCTGACTTTTTTTCCTCTTACTTTTGGATGATTTTTAAGGTAGCAAAAATGAACAGAAGCACGACTCAATTTTCAACTAGAGGATCGCTCGCAAAAAAAAAAGATAATGTTTTTGCATAGCAAAAACAAAGCGTCCCGAAAAGGATATAAAGGTGAGTGCTAAAGTATTAAGAAAATGCTTCGTTTCTAGCCTTATACTGTTGTGGCAACCAAAGTCAGCGCAGTCTGCTCTATCTAGCACGGTTTTCAAGATATAAGCATTTTTGTGTTTTGCAAAAAATAAAAAAATTTAAAATGTCCGCTATATTTGGCGAGACAAAAATATTTTGAAAATTGGCATGGCTACTCTGCAGAGATACCCAGCAGGTCCAAAATTTTGTTGAGTTCGCTCCATATAGCACGGTTTTCCAGATATAAGCATTTTTGTGTTTTGCAAAAACTTTGAAAATTCAAAATGGCCACCATTTTTGGGGAGACAAAAATTTTTGTCAAGACCACTGCCGCGGTGTGTATCTCCCGCCGAGCATTAAAGCAGAAGAAATAGCTTTTCCGAGATATTCACAATTTTTCATTTTCGTGTGTGAAAGCTCTTCCAAAAGTAGGTGAATGAGTTATTTGAGAAAAATTGGCTATCTGCAATACTATTAAGAGATAATTCACATTTACTCATTTTGAGTAGGTGAATAATTATCTATGGGTCTGAAACTTCACCAAGTGAAAGCTCTCCCAAAAGTAGGTGAATGAGTTATTTGAGAAAAATTGGCAATCTGCAATACTTTTAGAGATAATTCGCATTTACTCATTTTGAGTAGGTGAGTAATTAGCTATGGGTCTGAAACTTCACCATGTGAAAGCTCTCCCACAAGTAGATGAATGAGTATTTGATAAAAATTGGGTATCCGCAATACTTTTACAGATAATTAGCATTTACTCATTTTGAGTAGGTGAATAAATAGCTATGGGTCTGAAACTTCACAGAGTGAAAGCTCTCCCAAAAGTAGGTGAATGAGTTATTTGAGAAAAATTGGCTATCTGCAATACTTTTAGAGATAATTCGCATTTACTCATTTTGAGTAGGTGAATAATTAGCTATGGGTCTGAAACTTCACCAAGTGAAAGCTCTGCCAAAAGTAGGTGAATGAGTTATTTGAGAAAAATTGGCTATCTGCAATACTTTTAGAGATAATTCGCATTTACTCATTTTGAGTAGGTGAGTAATTAGCTATGGGTCTGAAACTTCACCAAGTGAAAGCTCTCCCAAAAGTAGGTGAATGAGTTATTTGAGAAAAATTGGCTATCTGCAATACTTTTAGAGATAATTCGCATTTACTCATTTTGAGTAGGTGAGTAATTAGCTATGGGTCTGAAACTTCACCAAGTGAAAGCTCTCCCAAAAGTAGGTGAATGATTAATTTGAGAAAAATTGGCTATCTGCAATACTTTTAGAGATAATTCGCATTTACTCATTTTGAGTAGGTGAGTAATTAGCTATGGGTCTGAAACTTCACAGAGTGAAAGCTCTCCCAAAAGTAGGTGAATGAGTTATTTGAGAAAAATTGGCTATCTGCAATACTTTTAGAGATAATTCGCATTTACTCATTTTGAGTAGGTGAGTAATTAGCTATGGGTCTGAAACTTCACCAAGTGAAAGCTCTCCCAAAAGTAGGTGAATGAGTTATTTGAGAAAAATTGGCTATCTGCAATACTTTTAGAGATAATTCACATTTACTCATTTTCAGTAGGTGAGTAATTAGCTATGGGTCTGAAACTTCACCAAGTGAAAGCTCTGCCAAAAGTAGGTGAATGAGTTATTTGAGAAAAATTGGCTATCTGCAATACTTTTAGAGATAATTCGCATTTACTCATTCTGAGTAGGTGAGTAATTAGCTATGGGTCTGAAACTTCACAGAGTGAAAGCTCTCCCAAAAGTAGGTGAATGAGTTATTTGAGAAAAATTGGCTATCTGCAATACTTTTACAGATAATTAGCATTTACTCATTTTGAGTAGGTGAGTAATTAGCTATGGGTCTGAAACTTCACCAAGTGAAAGCTCTCCCAAAAGTAGGTGAATGAGTTATTTGAGAAAAATTGGCTATCTGCAATACTTTTAGAGATAATTCTCATTTACTCATTTTGAGTAGGTGAGTAATTAGCTATGGGTCTGAAACTTCACCAAGTGAAAGCTCTCCCAAAAGTAGGTGAATGATTTATTTGAGAAAAATTGGCTATCTGCAATACTTTTAGAGATAATTCGCATTTACTCATTTTGAGTAGGTGAGTAATTAGCTATGGGTCTGAAACTTCACCAAGTGAAAGCTCTCCCAAAAGTAGGTGAATGATTTATTTGAGAAAAATTGGCTATCTGCAATACTTTTAGAGATAATTCGCATTTACTCATTTTGAGTAGGTGAGTAATTAGCTATGGGTCTGAAACTTCACCATGTGAAAGCTCTCCCACAAGTAGATGAATGAGTTATTTGATAAAAATTGGGTATCCGCAATACTTTTACAGATAATTAGCATTTACTCATTTTGAGTAGGTGAATAATTAGCTATGGGTCTGAAACTTCACCATGTGAAAGCTCTCCCAAAAGTAGGTGAATGAGTTATTTGAGAAAAATTGGCTATCTGCAATACTTTTAGAGATAATTCGCATTTACTCATTTTGAGTAGGTGAGTAATTAGCTATGGGTCTGAAACTTCACCATGTGAAAGCTCTTCCAAAAGTAGGTGAATGACTTATTTGAGAAAAATTGGCTATCTGCAATTCTTTTAAGAGATAATTCGCATTTACTCATTTTGAGTAGGTGAGTAATCATCTACGGGTCTGAAACTTCACCATGTGAAAGCTCTCCCAAAAGTACATGAATGAGTTATTTGATAAAAATTGGGTATCCGCAATAGTTTTTGAGATAATTAGCATTTACTCATTTTGAGTAGGTGAGTAATTAGCTACGGGTCTGAAACTTCACCAAGTGAAAGCTCTTCCAAAAGTAGGTGAATGAGTTATTTGAGAAAAATTGGCCATCTGCAATACTTTTAGAGGTAATTCGCATTTACTCTTTTTGAGTAGGTGAGCAATTAGCTATGGGTCTGAAACTTCACCAAGTGAAAGCTCTTTGGGATAGCTGCTCTGCAGAGATACCCTGAAGATCAAAAATTTCGTCGAAATCGCTCTATGTAGCACGGTTTTCGAAATATTAGCATTTTTGTGTTTTGCAATTTTTGCGCAAAAATTCGAAAATTCAAAATGGCCGCCATTTTTGGCAAGAGAAAATTTTTTTGAAAAGTGGCATGGCTACTCTGCAGATATACCCTGTGGGTCAAACATTTCGTCGAAATCGCTCTATCTAGCACGGTTTTCGAGATATAAGCATTTTTGTGTTTTGCAATTTTGCGAAAAATTCGAAAATTCAAAATGGCCGCCATTTTTTGCGAGAAATTTTTTGTTTGAAAATTGGCATGGCTACTCTGCAGAGATACCCTGTGGATCAAAAATTTCGTCGAAATCGCTCTATCTAGCAGGGTTTTCGAGATATAAGCATTTTATGTTTTGCAATTTTTGCGAAAAATTCGAAAATTCAAAATGACCGCCATTTTTGGCGAGACAAAATTTTTTTGAAAATTGGCATGGCTACTCTGCAGATATACCCTGTGGGTCAAAAATTTAGTCGAAATCGCTCTATCTTGCAGGGTTTTCGAGATATAAGCATTTTTATGTTTTGCAATTTTTGCGAAAAATTCGAAAATTCAAAATGGCCGCCATTTTTGGCGAGACAAAAATTTTTTCAAAATTGGGATAACTACTCTGCAGAGATACCCTGTGGGTCAAAAATTTCGTCGAAATCGCTCTATCTAGCACGGTTTTCGAGATATAAGCATTTTTGTGTTTTGCAATTTTTGCGAAAATTTCGAAAATTCAAAATGGCCGCCATTTTTGGCGAGACAAAAATTTTTTGAAAATTGGGAAAAGTACTCCGCAGAGATATCCTGCGGGTCAAAAATTTTGTCGAAATTGCTCTATCTAGCACGGTTTTTGAGATATAAGCATTTTTGTGTTTTGCAATTTTTGCGAAAATTTCGAAAATTCAAAATGGCCGCCATTTTGGGCGAGACAAAAATTTTTTGAAAATTGGGAAAACTACTCTGCAGAGATACCCTGTGGGTCAAAAATTTCGTCGAAATCGCTCTATCTAGCACGGTTTTCGAGATATAAGCATTTTTGTGTTTTCCTTATTTGGAAAATTCGTAATGATTAATTAATCATTAATTACTCGGCCATTTCTTGACCAATCAATGCCAAAATCTAATGATGTCCAGATTTTAATAGAATGAATGTATTTGCCAAGTTTCAGGTGAATTGATAAAATTCCTTTCAAGTTATCATCCGGACAAGCTTCCCCATCGAAAAAAGACATTTTTGGTCATGTGACCTCTCTGATTGGTTGAAATGTCACTGCAGCATATTCAAAAAAATTCCCCAAGGCTACTGCCTAAACCTGCCAAATTTGAAAAGAATCCGCCTAACGGTTACAGAGTTATAAGGAAAACAAAATGCGGAGCCGGCGGAGCCTGAAGCTCTCCCATACACAAACAAGCGTCCCTTGTGGGACGCTTAATGACATATAGTATATGTTGAGAGTTTCTAAAAAATTATTTTATTTACACTACAAATATGATATCTATACTGTCTGAAAGACAAATTATTGTAGTTTATGTTGCTTTTTATTTAACAAAAATCCATTGAGTGGTTCCAAAGTTACAGTGTTTTGCTACAACCCCTGTTAATATTTTCGAATTTCAAAGGTAACATTTTCTTGGGAGGTTTCCGGGGTTAAGAATTTCCGAGATTTAGTAGAACGTGTCTCCCACTGCACAAGGTATTTGTCATTGTTCGGAGACGTTGTTTCCAATTGTGTCCTTGCAAAGATCACCTGTTCTTTCGATATGTAATGTTTCGAATAAGATTTGCTAGGGTACATTGTAACACTGGCCGTTTAAGATGGATCTCATCTGCGTAGCTCTTGTCTCACGTGAAATTTTAAAATATACAGCTTATCTTCAGTGCTGTTTTTATTGCATGTGCATCTATGGTTTCAGTAAAAAAAATCTCGAGTCCTTTGTTATTGAATAATGCAAATACGCATGCGTGACCTCGTGAACTCTTCACCTCTTGACCTTTTGATCCCACGCATGCCCATTGACAGATAAACAATAGGAAATCGGCCATTTTTGTTTTGAAATTGGAATAAATAAAGAATTGCTGCATATATAGACAAAATATCAAGATTTCTTTTTACAAATACTTCTGCGTCAGTCTGACCCCCAGGTAAATATTATGTGCATAAATCACTTGATTTCGACGTAAATTTACGCACATTTGTGCGTAAACGGAAAAGACTGGTGGAGTACAAAGTACTCTAAAGTATACACTTGAGAAAGAAGTACTCTTTCCTGGTTTAAATTCAATATTACTGTAGCGTGTAAAGTGAGTCAATTTCTCACAGCCACTAGCCAGCTATTAATGTACATCTTTTCTCTAAAAAGACTTCAAACGAGCATTCGTGGAAGAGAATGATTGTATCATAGTAATCAAGACAAAAAATTACAACACATCTCAGCCCTTACTACGGATATATGAGCAATATGTTTTAATATAACAGCATCATGTTTATCTAAAAATATTTTTGAGAAAAGATCTTTCACTTTCAACTTTGGTCATAAACAGTGATTAAAGCTATGTTTCCACAATGCCATCTGATGACAACTGATCACTGATACCTGACATAACTGATGCCACACAATAAATATAAACCACTAGCTTTCTTATTTTTAGGTCAGGGATTCAAACCTATAACCTCAGCTATGTGAGACAAATTTATAACCACTAAACCACTGTGTCCTCCATAACCACTGTCAAACCTATAACCTCAGCTATGTGGGATGAGTTTGCAACCACTACACCTCTGTATTCCCTATAACCACTGTCAAACCTATAACCTCAGCTATGTGGGACGAGTTTGTGACCACTACACCGCTGTGTCCCCTATAACCACGGTCAAAGCTATAACCTTAAGTATGTGGGACGAGTATGTGACCACTACACCACTGTGTCCCCTATAACCACTCTCAAACCTATAACCTCAGCTATGTGGGATGAGTTTATAACCACTACACCGCTATGTCCCCTATAACCACTGTCAAACCTATAACCTCAGCTATCAGGGATGAGTTTGTAACCACTACACTGCTGTTTCCCATAGTGACAAGGTCACACCTCTCCATGCTGGTGTATTTTGAAGTGTATTTAATTTCTGCTAGAAGATCTTGTCCTTATTGGCTCCAAACTGAGTTTTGTATCTGGGCAGCACCTTCTGAAGAATGAGTTGCCCCGAATATCCACCCCCTACCCCATCCTCACCTCTCCAGTTTGTATATTTTAGCATGGCTCGTGAGGTGTATTGCAAATATTCTTTTAAAAAGCTGCCCTGAAAGGCAAAATGTACTACATGCTGTGTCCAATACCAACAAAGATGCCCTACCCAAATGTGAATCCGAATGAAGGCATCCTATGAAAATACAAAGCAGACCGAACTACACTCTAAAGTACACAAGCCTTTTTGGTTGCAGCTTGTTACTTCAGCATGAAACAGTATGAACTAGATACAATGATGCCGAGTCACTTTATTTTTGTTATTACGGCCCTGTGAACAATCCACGTTCAGAGTCACCTTTTCAAGACCTTTGGCCAAGCCATGAGATATATTCATGTGCTGACAGATTAACAACAGCCAGTTTGCCCTTAACATGTGTAAAGACCAATCAGACTGATGAAATTTCCCATACAGCACCATCTGACATTTACCACATCGATTGAATTAGTAGATTTAAATTAGTACAGGGAAAACATCTCCATAATGACTTGATTGACAAGCATAAAGAATTTAACACTTAAGTTCATTAATTCATCAGCTGACTTTTGTAAAGGCCATAATATATATGAAAAGAAAACTTCCCAAATGACACATCAGTATACCACTGAACATGACAATATCAAGTGAGAGTGTAGTACCAGTATTATATTGTTTATCTTCATGAGTAATATATTTTTTCATAAATGTCTCATGAGGGATGTTTCACTTTTATTGTCCACCATTTTGTATGACTTTTAAGTAAAACAAGTCAATATTTTAAGACAGAATATACATACAGAAGCAAAATTTCTGCATGGATTATAATGCAACAAAAATGAGCAGTAAGCTCCCTAAAAATACCTTTCTAATCATGTATATAACAGGTGTATGGGTTACATACTTTTTGAAATATTAATGAAAA
This sequence comes from Sabellastarte sp. h YS-2021, assembly GCA_964017235.1. Lineage (NCBI taxonomy): Eukaryota > Metazoa > Annelida > Polychaeta > Sabellida > Sabellidae > Sabellastarte > Sabellastarte sp. h YS-2021. The sequence continues at coordinate 15,201,031 of OZ024928.1, forward strand.
ATCATCACTTGTTGAGAGATTTGTAATACTAATCATTCATAGTGAGAGGTGTCTGGGTACATAGAAAAATATGTCCTGGGCCGTATTCTTCGAAAATACTTTTTCTAAGATCACCTTAGATCCATGTTAGGAATGGTTTTCTACTTACCTTTGTATTACTTAGATTTCACATTCATCAACCTCTATTTTGTTAAGTATTACTTAGATTCTAAGTTAGGAAAACTCCCTACACTTTGTACAGTAACTGTAAACTTAGAAACCAGTACATGTAAGTTAGGAAGAGTCATATTCCAAAACAATTCTTACATAAGGTGTCCTTTGTTTTTTTACTGAATCATCTGCTTTGTTAAAAATGGTGAAAAAGCTCATTTTCATGAGGGAAAATACTGTTTTTGATATTGTGCCACAGTTTAATATCAATAAAACACAAGATTCCCTGCAATAATTTCATATTTTAAAAACATTCTATCATCTAAGGTACCTCTGCAGATAACTTGAGATCTTAGTAGAGGTCTAAGGTGACCATAGAGTTAGGAATGAGGAGGAATACCATTGTGATCTTAAGTGAGTAAAAGCTTTAAAAAAAACTTAGAATCCAAGTTAGGAATAATGGTCTAAGTATTGTTGAAGAATACGGACCCTGATTTGTATGTCCTGCTATTCAGGACTAATATGGCTCATGGTAATAAACTGCTTTTTGGCCAGGAATCAGCTGATACTTATTTAGAGGACAGTTTCATATCCTCCAGTAGATACAAAAGATGGCTTTAAGAAGGTTAAGATTACTTTCCGATTATGATTACTTTCCGATTTTGAATGCTAGATCTGGTAAGAAAGATGGTTTAAGATTACTTTCTGATTTTGAATGCTAGATCTGGTAAGAAAGATGGTTTAAAAAGATTTATCATTATTATTTTAACAGAGTTTCTACACTGTAAAGAAAGAACCCTCCTTTAATGTACACTTGTACAGGGAATTTTCAAGCAACTGAAGGTATAATTGGATGAATACCAATGGGAATTTGGGAAACTGTCCACCATTTTTAAGTATAAGAGTTGGTGCAAGACCAGTGTCTGTGCATGGGTTCAGACTGCAGAACATCAATAAATTTTCCAAGTCATAAAATAAAACAACTTCTGCCATGGCACGGTTGTGGCCAGATGTTACCCATAACCCAAACAGATCCTCTTGGATTAAACATATCCTGAAAATCCATGAACAGCTTAGGAGTGTGGTGCGCCCGGAAAATTACAAGTCTAGAAAACGAAGAAAGTGTTTACCAGTTGTTGGCCAAAACCTATAAGGTCCAATTCTTTGCTGGAAACACATATTGGTAAATTTCCCAAATATATATCATAAAATCCATGAATGGGTTTTGATTGTAGAGCAACTACAAGTCCAGAAAATGGAAAAGGTAGAACATTGCATCAGATATGCCTATACCCCACAACCCAGCCGTGGGAAATAGCATTGACAACCATGAGATATAGAAGAGGTAAAACAGTATAAAGGTCAGGAGACTTTCAGAATAGACAGTGAAAGTTTTGTAAAGGTACAGGAGAAATTAACAAGTAAGAGGGTGAATATGTATGCAAAGACAAAGTATCAAAAGCAATATGTAAACTAAAGCGATGAAGCTGCAAACTTTCTTAATTTAAGTATAGCTGTCAAAGGAGATGGTACAATTAGGTAAAAGGTAAATTCAATAATCAGACGCAGCAATCCATATATCTTTGTCTTTGAAATATGTCGTAAGTATAGCAGCAGAAAACATTTTGGCTCAGCAAAAGTCAAACATTACACCAAGGTCACAAAAATATAGTGCACACCTACATGTCCCGATCAATGATCCTACAAAGTATCAATTTTCTCCACCTTACAGTTTCTGAGATACAAACCGGACCAGATTTTAAAGGTCAAGGTTACTAGAACACAGTCAAAGATCAAATGATTGTGACACAATGACATTGCACACATACAGCTTCTAACCAATGTTTCTACTATATATCAACTTCCTACACCTTACAGTTTTTGAGATACTGGCCGGACAAGATTATTATTCCCGCAGCCTGCCCACCCAGCGAGACGCCATGGGTGGGGTAAAACAATGTTGCTATGGCAACAGTATTTGCTATATACTGAAGAACATGGGTGGTAACACTATCCAGCAGATAACTTGGAGTGAATTCCACAAGAGCAAAGAAATCAAACAACAACAATAAAGGGGGAGACTCGTGGAAGATCTCAGCAGCAAGAAGTCCAACATAGTGCCGATCGAGGAAATTCTTACATCAGTTACATTCAAACACATTGTTCTCGAAGCTACATCAATCAGAGGCCGTCAACTCTTCAGAGCTATTTGTTACAACTGATACTAGACCAGTTGACTACAAACTTTAAAGTGATCAGGCCATACCTTATATTTGAACATTGATCCAGCTATATGGACTATAATCTGTGACTGATCTAAAGGAACTATTTAAATAATCTTGTAATAACATTTAAGGTTTTTAAGTCATTAACAGTTATACAACTTTAAGTTATTACTGTTTTAAGTGTATATTCTGTCTAAGCTGTACATATTGTAAATAAATTATTTAGTTCAAAGAAATTCTTTCCTTCCAGTTGTTCGACTTTTTCTATCTAACACATTCGTTTGTTGGAGTCTGACCGTGACAGTGTCTTTTTGGAATAACAATTTTTTTATACTCCCAAGAATCTGCTTGTACCTAAAATTAAGTCATATTATAAGTATTAGATAAGATTAATTATATAAATAAAAAAAACTGAATCGGTCACAGCAAGAAGAGTCCATTTGACATTCATTAAAGTGGCAGTTCTGTAAACAACTGTAACTTGTTACAATTATACAAGACACAAAAAACACAAATCCTTAGTTTATAAATGACAATTGCTGTCAGCGTCATGTGTAAGAATAGAAAAATCAGATATGATACAGAATGAAACCCTGACAAATCAATAAGCCAGACAAACATAAACTTAAAAAGATCAGTGCATTAAAAAAATTGCCATAAATAATTTTTACTTCAAAGTTTTTGATACACATGCCTATTACTCTCCCACAGGACCAAAGAGTGCATGAACTAAAACCTACTACACATATGTGCGACTCAAAAATACCAAATAACCAGAAGAACCATTTCTAAAATAAAATAGTAGTACAGCCATTCACGGTAAAGCACATTTATATCTAAATTAATTTACAAACTTACAAATAACGGTAATGGAGCAGCTATTGTTACCATTTTTATCCACTTGTCTTGACTACCAAAAATTGTATTGTGCATTTTATATTAAAACCAAGGAAGCACTCCTAGAGCGCAAACCTGCACCAAGGCAGCCAACTATCCCCAAATTCCCATTTAACCAAAATACTCATCGAAAATGGGACTGGTGAAAATTAACGATTTTTTTTTTTTTGGTATCCAGAGTATGATCTGGATCTTTCGCAAAAACTGAATCAGTTCTTCCAGAGATGCCCGTACCCCACAGCCTGGGGAAATATTTTTCAACACCATGAGATATAGAAGTAGTGTAACAGTATAAAGTTCAAGATACTTTCAGAGCAGTGTCAGTTATGTTAAGGTCCAAATAATGCTTAAGTAGAGAAAATAATATCTAAGGAAAAGAAATGTATGTGTAAAGATGAACTATTAAAACAAGACAATTCAATAATAAAATGACAGCATTTATCAGTAAACCAAAAATGGCCGAATTATGGTTTGGATGTTTTGAATATTACGCAAGCATACAGAAGTGGTAATACATTCAGTGAATGCTTATGTGTGATGTTGGAGAAAAGCCTGTGGCTCACTTGATAAAATTCCATCTGTTACAATGGGAACTTGCAAAAGGAAATTCTTAATGAATTCTAATATGACTTTAACAGTGCTTAATCTGCATCAACAGATAGACCCAAAGGTGCAACAAGATTTTAAAGGTCAGTACAACAAGGTCAAAGGTCAATCAGTGTCACACCATGACAGGGCACACCTAAAACCCTCAACCAATGTCCCTACCAAGTATAAACTTCCTACACCTTAAAGTCTCTGAGATATAGCCTGGACAAGATTTTATAGGTCAAGGTCACTACGGCAAGGTCAAAGGTCAAATCAAGGTCAGACCATGGTGTTGCACACCTACAACCCCTAACCAATGTTCCTATCAAGTATCAACTTCCTACACCTTACGGTTTCCGAGATATAACCCGGACAAGATTTTATAGGTCAAGGTCACTACAGCAAGGTCAAATCAAGGTCAGACCATGGCGTTGCACACCTACACCCCTAACCAATGTCCCTACCAAGTATCAACTTCCTACACCTTACGGTTTCCGAGATATAGCCCGGACAAGATTTTAAGGTCAAGGTCACTACGGCAAGCTCAAAGGTCAAATCAAGGTCAGACCATGACATTGCACACCTACAACCCCTAACTAATGTCCCTGCCAAGTATCAACTTCCTACACCTTATGGTTGCTGAGATATAGCCCGGACAAGATTTTTAAACTCAAGGTCACTACGGCAAGGTCAAATGTCAGACCATGACGTTGCACACCTACACCCCCCAACCAATGTCCCTGCCAAGTATGAACTTCCTACACCTTCCCGTTCCTGAGATACAGCCCGGACAAACTATTTCCCACCGCCCGACCGATCGACCACCCGCCCGAACGCCCGCCCATCCAGATTCCATGGGTGAAAACAATACCCGACAGTCCTTAAGGGCTGTGGGGTAAAAACTGTTTATTTTGAAATGATGCACAGCAAAAACAAAACGTCCCAATGAGTATTAATGACAAAATGTAAGGTTTCCCAGATGAATCTGATTTGTTTATTTTTATTTATTTATTTATTTGTTTATTTTTTGTGTGTTTTATGCAGAAATTTAAAATGGCCACCAAAAGTGGCGGGAAAACGATTTTTGCAAAAAAACGCCAGTGGACTCGGCAGATACCCTGCGGATCAAAAATTTTGTTGAAATCGCTCTATCTCACTCCGTTTCTGAGATAAACACGTTATTGTGTTTTATGCAGAAATTCAAGATGTCCACCAAAAGTGGCGGGAAAACGATTTTTGCAAAAAGTTGCCAGTAGACTCTGCAGATACCATGCGGGTCAAAAATTTCGTCGAAATCGCTCTATCTCGCTCCATTTCCAAGATAAACGTGTTTTTGCGTTGAACGCAGAAATTCAAGATAGCCGCCAAAAGTGGCTGGAAAACAGCAGCCAGTCACCAGCAACCCTGCAGAAACCCTATGGGTCAAAAATTTCATCAAAATCACTCAATCTCGCTCCGTTTCCGAGATAAACAGGTTTTTGCGTTTAACGCAGAAATTCAAGATGGCCTTCAAAAGTCAGATACCCTGTGGGTCAAAAATTTGTCGAAATCGCTCTATCTTGCTCCATTTTCAAGCTAAACACGTTTTTGTGTTTAACGCAGAAATTCAAAAAGGCCGCCAAAAGTAGCAGAAAAATAAATTTTGCAAAATGTCGCCAATAGACTGTAGATATCCTGCACGTCAAAAATTTTGTCGAAATCGCTCTATCTCGCTCTGTTTTCGACATAAACGGGTTTTTGCATTTAACACAGATATTCAAGATGGCCTCCAAAAGTGGTAGGAAAACGATTTTTGGCAAAATCTCCAGTAGACTTTGCAGATACCTGCGGGTCAAAAATTTCGTCAAAATCACTTTATCTCACTCCGTTTCCGAAATAAACAGGTTTTTGCATTTAACACAGAAATTCAAGATGGCCACCAAAAGTATTAGGAAAACGATTTTTGGCAAAATCTCCAGTAGACTTTGCAGATACCTGCGGGTCAAAAATTTCGTCAAAATCACTTTATCTCACTCCGTTTCCGAGATAAACAGGTTTTTGCGTTTAACGCAGAAATTCAAGATGGCCGTCAAAAGTGGTGGGAAAACGATTTTTGCAAAAAAACGCCAGTGGACTCGGCAGATACCCTGCGGATCAAAAATTTTGTTGAAATCGCTCTATCTCACTCCCATTTCTGAGATAAACACGTTATTGTGTTTTACGCAGAAATTCAAGATGTCCACCAAAAGTGGCGGGAAAACGATTTTTGCAAAAAGTTGCCAGTAGACTCTGCAGATACCATGCGGGTCAAAAATTTCGTCGAAATCGCTCTATCTCGCTCCATTTCCAAGATAAACATGTTTTTGCGTTGAATGCAGAAATTCAAGATAGCCGCCAAAAGTGGCTGGAAAACAATTTTTGCGTAAAGTTGCCAGCAGCCCTGCAGAAACCCTATGGGTCAAAAATTTCATCAAAATCACTCAATCTCGCTCCGTTTCTGAGATAAACAGGTTTTTGCGTTTAATGCAGAAATTCAAGATGGCCACCAAAACTCAGATACCCTGTGGGTCAAAAATTTGTCGAAATCGCTCTATCTTGCTCCGTTTTCAAGATAAACAGGTTTTTGCGTTTAATGCAGAAATTCAAGATGGCCACCAAAACTCAGATACCCTGTGGGTCAAAAATTTGTCGAAATCGCTCTATCTTGCTCCGTTTTCAAGATAAACACGTTTTTGTGTTTAACGCAGAAATTCAAGAAGGCCGCCAAAAGTAGCAGAAAAATAAATTTTGCAAAATGTCGCCAATAGACTGTAGATAACCTGCACGTCAAAAATTTTGTCGAAACCGCTCTATCTCGCTCTGTTTTCGACATAAACGGGTTTTTGCATTTAACACAGAAATTCAAGATGGCCTCCAAAAGTGGTAGGAAAACGATTTTTGGCAAAATCTCCAGTAGACTTTGCAGATACCTGCGGGTCAAAAATTTCGTCAAAATCACTTTATCTCACTCCGTTTCCGAGATAAACAGGTTTTTGCGTTTAACTCAGAAATTCAAGATGGCCGTCAAAAGTAGTGGGAAAACAATTTTTGCAAAAAAACGCCAGTGGACTCGGCAGATACCCTGCAGATCAAAAATTTTGTTGAAATCGCTCTATCTCACTCCCATTTCTGAGATAAACACGTTATTGTGTTTTAAAATTTTCAAAGTCAAAATTTTCGTCAAAACTGCTCTATCTCGCTCCGTTTCCGAGATAAATCCGTTTTTGCGTTTTCAGCGGCCATTTTGTATTGGATCACTTCCAAAAGTTAATGATTTCTAGACATCTATATAACAAATCTACTTGCCAAATTTTATGTGAATAGGTGAAGCGCTTTTTAAGTTATCATCCGGACAAGCTGATCCTTTTGAAAAACATGTTTTTGGTCATGTGACTTCTCTGATTGGTTGAAATGTCATGACATCATTCAGAAATTTTTCCAGGGCTACTGCATACACCTGGCAATATGAAGAGAATACACCTTATGGTTGCAAAGCTATTGCGAAAAGAAAATGCGGATCTGGCGGAATCACTTCTCCCATATACAAATAAGCGTCCCTCATGGGACGCTTAAATACTTACAACAGGGGCACAAATTTAATCAAACTGACCAAAAGGGTCAGTATTGTTTAGACTTTAGTAACCCTTAGTAAATATTCAGTAACCCTTAAAATTAAACATATAAAAGTAACATCTATCACTCTAGTATTTATACATGATTTTGTCAATATAATTAGACTTTCAACAATCTAACAGTGTTTTGATTATTCTTCAAAGATATAAGATACATGAAAATGATCTCAGACATTGAGATGATTGCCTTCAACTTTTCTTGCCTGCGTCCACCTGACTTTACCACACTGTAACTTGAAACTAGCCTCAGCTTGGCACAAAACCAAATTCATAATACCAACTGACAGTAGGTTGACCTTACCAACTATCACATATTTCAATAAATGTATCATTCCAAATATGGTGGAGACGACAGTTGCCAAAGTGACAATGGATATCAGTTAACTGTTTTAAGGAATTTTCAGGTGCTAAGTTGGAGCACCGTTTCTTAGGGGTGGGACAAGTATAAATAATTCGGGTCAACTGCTTGTGGACAAAAATTCAATTCGACATCAGGCCCTCGTGAAGTTTAGTATGCACCTTGACAGGAAACAACATCCAATATTCCAGCTCCCATAAATGAAAAAAATATAAAGATAAAAGCTTTAAATTGCTTGAATTAGTTCATGTCACCATATAGTATACTTAATATTAGCTTTAGGGGTCACCCTAAATGACGAAAACGGCCTTTTTGATGAAAACGGACAAAAACGACCCAATTTTGACGAAAACGACTTAGTTTTTTGCCAATAACTCTGTCATTACTGCAGATAGATATACAAAACCATATATTGCTGGAAAGGTAATTTTAAAATGCACATTTTGGCTTTGGTTTCATGAAAATCCAGCGAGGCATAAGGGAGACATTTGAGCATTTCTTAGCAATATTTTATAAACAGAATGACTGGTTTGCTCAAAAATATAATACCCTATGTCAATATAATTTAACATTATTGCATACCATTAGATTCATGATTAAAAACTGAAAAGAATGGTACCAAAATTATTAAAATCCATCCATAAATAAAGATTTTGTGATACTCTAAACTTTAAAGAAATTATTAAAATTTGCCGCGAATCCTCCAGTGAGTTTTACCGCAAAACCTCTTGTAACCTATAAGATCAATATGTGTACTTCGATCTTGTTCACAGACCTGTCTCATTAATATTAATGAGCAAATATGAGGTCGCGGAATTTCTTTGAAGGGGGTTTCCTAGCAATAACTTTCATCTTAAACCAGCCTTTCTATTTATAAAATATTGTCAGGAAATAGTAAGAATCGTCTTTTATGAAGTTTAAAAGTGTGTTTTGTAAATATGACATTTTTTAAGACGTTTTCGTCACAAATGGGTTGTTTTCGTCCGTTTTCATCAAGAAGGCCGTTTTCGTCATTTAGGGACACCGTAGCTTTAGGTATGTTAAAAATGAAGGATTATGAGATTTAATGCAGTTAAGGTGTGTTATTTATGTTTTATCACCTAAAAAAGTAACAGGTTCAATAGGTTTTCCTTTTGCTAAGTTTAATCTATTTTCAAACATACATCACTATAACTGTGACTTAAATGTAATAGAAACAGCGAGGTAAAGTCACCAGCGCAAGATATATTAAAATTTGGTCCATACCACTTACATGTGCAAGCACCTTTAGACATGAGACACATAAAATAATTGACATGGCAGCTTGGACTTCAAAAAATACTATTGAAGATTTCCATGCATGTAAAAATATAGCACTTGAAGCTTTTTCAATAATTTTGCACAGTTATTTACTTACCTCACTGAGACATATGGTGGCATCAAATGTTCATAGCTTCAGAAAACAGTCTTTTTTATGCAACATTCTGCTGAATAGTTTGAAGTCCTGAAAAGAAAAATGTAACAAAAGAAGTGCCAATAACAATAAGAGAACGTCTGATTTCAACTTCAAGCTCAAAAAACAGATGTTTGTTACAGATAAAAAATATTATTTTTGGTACCATCACTTACTATTGATATCAAATAACAATAATACGCTGAAATACAACATATTTTACTGTGCCTGAGTGAAATCTCTTCTCACAATCTTAAATCAGGTGATTATCTTTTGTTACATCTTTACCAAGATCAATTAAGTTTCTTTTTCAACGTCATAATACATTTGTAACCAGAAACACAGAAAATCAAAGTTGGTGCTTTACATCCTGTTCAACAGTCAGGGTCATATTGGGACAGATTCTCAGCATTGCCACTTGTGGGAGTTGAACCCACACAGAGGTGACTGCCTGTGATTAGATGAGAAACTTGCTAACCACTAGGCCACTGAAGATCTCGCAACATACAAGTATCATATAAATGAATAAACTGTCAGAGTAAAACATGCTGATATTAACAGGACCTATGTCTTGAACAGAGGTAAAAAATGACATCTGTCCAGTGATCATTTGGCATTCACTATATATATGAGATTCCACTCGAGCAAAGGAACATAGAGTCCTCAACATAGTATGTTAGCTTATATTTTCAGGAAGTAGCAAAAAATATTTGCTTGCATGGTAAAAAATCAAGAGTAGGGCTTATTTCAAATGTTTACAGTGCACGTTTATAGTTATACATAAAATGGCAATACTGATATACTATCTTTGCACATCCATATTGGCAACCCTGTCCCCAAAACTATAACTAACACAAGGAACAGCTGATTAGAATCATTAGATTTTGGTGCCGACCTGGATCACCATCTGGACCCAAGAATTTTTTTAAAGGAACCTATATCATTGCACTCATGAGCAGTAATGAAGGTGTTGTGCCTTGGCAGAGTTATGTACTCCATGAATGCTCTCATTTACTGACCCCACATTTTCCTCTGCCAAGGAAGTTACGTTTTTTTGTGATGTGCATTTATCTGTCTGTTTTTGTCGGCAAATAATTTGAAAAGTTATGGGCGGATTTTGAAGAAACTTTCAGGAAATGTCAGTGACGGCACCAGGAATAGACTGGATGAAGAATGCACTCTCAGAGTGCTCTTTTATACATGTTTCTCCTCTTTACAATGCCCAGTAGAGTAAGAAATCTAAAATTCGCCACATATCTGAAATTCGCCACATGTGGAAATACTAATAAAATAAATAAATTGAGGTGAGATTTGTTGAATATACAGTAAATTAAAGCTTTCTGAACTGAAAAATACCAATTTTAAGACAAAACATCATTTTCTTTATAAAATTGTTAAGGTTTTAGAGGTGGCGAATTTTACATTCCTGGTGAATTTTAGATTTCTTACTCTATATGTGTGCAGTGCAGTGTGGCATGGCTAAAATAAAATAGAAATAAGGGATGCAATTCACTGCTTTTACATACATGTGATGTGGTAGCTAGTGATGCGGCACAGATTTCTCTATTTAGAGAACATTTTTTTCAAAAAGCCGCACAGCTTTTGTCAGGTTTTTAGCTCACTTTTATTTAATATTTGAATATACATGTACCACACAAATTATAGAAATGATCATTTAGTTTCCACTACATATAAACGCACAGACCTATGTTGACATCTGTTCATGAAAAACCTGTGTGCATTGCATTTGGCTATTCAATTAATATATTTCTATTGTGCCACGAAGTAATATATATAGGCACACAAGGTTTTAATTGAATAAGGATTGCAATCACTAATCTAAAGATACTGGTCTTAGGCTCTTACTTACAGAGTGATTAAGTTCTTTTAAGGGAGGAAGATATGTCAGGTTATGGCATGTGACAATGTATTTAGATTCCACACATAAAAGCATTTATCCCCATTTTTATTCACATTAAAGACACAGGGCTAGACGGCACAACACTCCATACCTACGCCATGACTATTTAATCTAGTCCAAGACCGCCATGAGTTATAATTAACAACTACTAAAAATTAACCATTTTTAAAAACTAGAGATTGCGTCTCGACGCAGTGTATCCCTGGATGGGACATGGTTGAAGCGTGACATACAGAGTATTATGGTTGACAGAAATATACCCCAGTGGGGAGGGGGCCTAAGTGTTTATGGGAGCAACTTTTACTGACACTAAGTAAACAAAATGTTTGCTTAATGAAAGATACAAATCCACCAGAAAGAAAACTCACCAAAGCCAATCAACCATCACTTAACCTTGAAGGAGGAGCCCAAGGTAAAATCTGACCACATCAAAAGATTCTTAGCCCATGATTTCCAATAGGTTGATGTGACATTGCAGGAACACGAATAAGCGAGTTATAAGCAATTTTAATTTTGGCTATCGTCATTTGACCTTGAAAGAGGGGCTAAAGCTCAAATCTGATCACATCAAAAGATTCCTAGCAGATGATTTCCTATAAGGGTTTCACATTACAAACCTATAGGACCAAGAAAAAGCAATTTATAAGCACTTTAGATTTTGCTATCCTCATTTGACCTCGAAGGAAGGGCCCAAGGTCAAATCTGACCACATCAAAATATTCCTAGCCCATGATTTCCTATAGGTTCACATTACAAACCTCTAGAACTAATAATAAGCGAGATAAGCAATTTTAAGTTTGGCTATCCTTGTTTGACTTTGAAGGAGGGATCCAAGGTCAAATCTGACCACACCAAAAGATTCCCAGCCCATGATTTCCTATAAGTTGGTTTACCATTCCAAACCTCTAGGACCAATAATCAGCGAGTTATAAGCATTTTAAGTTTGGCTATCCTTGTTTGACCTTGAAGGAGGGGTCCAAGGTCAAATGTGACCACATCAAAAGATTCTTAGCCCATGATTTCCTATAAGTTGGTTTACCATCCCAAACCTCTAGGACCAATAATAAGTGAGTTATAAGCACTTTTAAGTAGGGTGTTGCGGTAGCAATTCTTTCCTTCCGGTTTCCCGTCTTTCACTTCCGAGTCGGTTACCAGAGAACTGTCTCTTATTTAACAAAACATGAGAACCAATAGTTTCCATACTGTAAAACAGGAATTCTAACATGACACAGATGTGTCCTCGATTCTGATTGGCTAAACGATGAAATATATGGTTACTCCAAATTATCACTCATTATGGCAGTGGTATTACAGTAAAAAGCAAATAAAAGTGGATTATGACACTTATTTTGTATGTAAGGTTAGTAAAGTTTCTTTACCATGAAGTATAAGCGGAAAACTGGCAGCTGAACTTTATGACGGTTTGCAATAATTTATTTACCGTACCAACGATACCGGTACTACCGCAACACCCATACTTTTAGGTTTGGCTATCCAAATATTATGCAAATTTGAGATCTCTACCTATAATACCCTTTGCTCTAGAGGGCCAACAAAAGTCCTTACTTTAAGTCGAATAAATGTTGCTGACGGCCATCTTGTTTTTAAAAATGAGGCACAAAATATTCCCGGGCAAGATTTTATGGTTATGAATATATCCTGCAAATTTGAGAAGGCTAGCTATGATATTTTTTTTTGTTAGAGCGGTAACAGCCAATAATAAAGGAGGTATATGGCCTCACAGTCTAATAGTACCATTTTGAGTCATTTTAGCAGGCCTAAGGTGACCTTGAAAACAATAGCCAAGGTCAGCAAACTGGATGCTGGTACTCCATGATGTACTCAACCTCCAAAGCCATTTTCAATAGTTTCCATGCAATATAGTTAGCATTAAGCGTGAAAATATCTTCAAATGGCCAAAAATGGTCTCGGTGAGGTACTTTGGCAGTCTGTAGATGACCTTCAATAAAGAGCTTCAAGGTCCAATTTCTGCATGCTTACAGAGGACATATATATGTATTATATATACAAGCCATAGGATGATCTAACTTTCTGTATATGGGAACTGGGCCAAAATGTGAAAAAATGGCCAAAATCTGACTTTTAAGAGGCCACCAGTGACCTTGAAATTGAAGGTCAAGGTCACAAAACAACAGCGATCGTGGCATTGCCCATATATACCCACATACCAAATTTGAAAGGTCTAACTAAAATATTTTTTAAGTTATCGCATCCGAAAGGAAATCTCTGTGGTGGCAGCATGACCGTACTGAATCCTACGTATCCCCGACTTTCGTCCGGGGATACAATTAACAGAAACTGATCAATTTTAAACGACATTTTTGTAAATGTTTTGAAAGCTATCAATGCTGGAAGGGAGAAGGGGGGGGGGTTCTCTTTTCCTAAGTTTGTACTACAAATTATCCATTACTCTACTCTTTAACATATACTCAAGTACTCTGTATCAGCTTTCAGCCTTTCACTAGTCTGATGTGCTTTGTATACCACCATCTGAATGCAATCATCATTCAATAATATGCATGGTATTATGCATGGTACCAAATATGAAGAACATTTGTTCTATACTTTGCGATGAAAACATAAATGTTGGAAGAATAATGGGTCTATCAATTATGTTATAGCTTTTCATCAAACAATTTTCTAAGGAGACATAACCGTGCTGCATCGCCAGTACACTTTTAGTGACTGTGCTGTTTATATTGTAAGCAATGAATTGTATAATATCCATGACATATAATGGGATATATCCCAGAGAGCATTCCACCGTCAGACCACATTGGCTGTTGGTTGCACAGTCAACAAATTTTGCCATTGTTGGGCCATTGTTGGACCAATAGCGGTTTTCTCCCCACTGTTAAGGCTATATTCTAGTGAGTGACTGTGTGGCAGCATAACTATTAACTATGAAACTCCAGCATCAAAACCTTTCTATTACGAGTGCTTTTGTTGCAGTAGAATTAGCCAATCAGTGACTAGAATTGCACTATATAAGAACTATTCTTATATTATCAGTTGGGCCAATGTTGGGTCAACAGTAAATTCTTATTCAAGATTGTGGTTAGCAATAATTGGGGATTTGGGGAAACTTGATAGAAAATGACTCATCATAGTGTGATCAAAATTTAATGAACTAGCAATTTTTAATTCACTATTTAATAATTTTAGACATTAAATAATATTCTAATTATACATTCATAATAAAAAGGTTATTGTATAACTTTGTAATTTTACCAATTATCATTTGGAGTCCCGATCCATCCGCCATTTTTTTAATGTTTGCCTAAGATCAAATGATGATATCATCAGTCACATGACTAAGATCAAATGATGATATCATTAGTCATGTGACTGGTCAGTGATTCCTTTTTAACATGCTGTCAATCAGTGGCTGTTTCTACACAATGGTCAAACAAATCCATGCTGTAATCTGATTGAACTCTGGAGCAGTAGCAAGAGTAATATTAACTGGTGGTTTGCAGATATTGGACTGCCAAAAAGCCCTTAGGCCAATGGTGGCTGCCAATGTCAGACTAACAGATGTGCTAACACTGGGCCAACTTTGGCCCTACGTTGGACTTCTACTGGCAATCTACCAATGAATGCCCACCTCAAGGACTAATGAATGTAAACAAAATAGATATTGACTGGTATTTCCAGTTTGTGATAAAAACAGCTGATAAGAGAGCTTCCTTGTCAAAATAAATGGCTTATAAACCAAATATGATCAAACTGTGTACAACGATTAATGAAAATAAATACAATTTATGGTCTGGTGTAATACAAGTATTATCTAAACCTGTTAACAGAATTTAAAACTAAAATACTAACCAAAGCATGGGCGTTAACTGGTAGATTGCCAGTATCTGGGATACCAATTGAGTTCACACTGAATAAAGACAGTTCACAAAAACATTCATGACGATCATTGTTAAATCATACCATGATGATTAACATCATTGTATTTCTAACAGTGAAACACAAGAGGGTCAGAGGTGCCCCAAAAGGCGGGTTGCGCACGCAGGAAACAAGGTTAGCAACTGCTCTCATTAAATTTAGGAACAAGGAAAGAAATGTTAGGTTACCCACTTAAGGTAAATGTGTTCGACGTGCTAAGAAATGTAATACTTCTAATCTAAAAACGAACAAATGGACAGAAAAACAAGACAAATGAATGGACGGATTTACACCAATTTCGAAAGGAACCTAGCTATGATGGTGATGTATGTCCCTGTGAAGTTTGAATTTGATTGGTCAAACCGTTTTAAAGTTAGAGTCCGGAAACGAAAATGTGGACAAACAGATGGATGGACAGACAAACGGACGAAAAACGGACAAACGAACACACGGAATTTCACCAATTTCGAAAGGAACCTAGCTATGATGGTGATCTATCTCCCTGTGAAGTTTGAATTTGATTGGTCAAACCGTTTTAAAGTTAGAGTCCGGAAACGAAAATGTGGACAAACAGATGGATGGACAGACAAACGGACGAAAAACGGACAAACGAACACACGGAATTTCACCAATTTCGAAAGGAACCTAGCTATGATGGTGATCTATCTCCCTGTGAAGTTTGAATTTGATTGGTCAAACCGTTTTAAAGTTAGAGTCCGGAAACGAAAAATGTGGACGGACAGACGGACAGACAGACAGACGGACGTCGGACACATCAATCTAATAGGCGGGTTGGTTACACGCAACCCGCCTAATAATTATTACTGCTACCCTGCATAAGTTGGCTGCAGTCATAAGTTGGCCGCAGCTCATCTACAGGCTCCAGAAAGACAAATAGGTTATTGTACACCAATGAAAACTGTTGCATATAGTGCCACTAAATGGAATAGTGTATTACGTCATAAATTATCATGTGATTGAATTATCACACATATTATACACGATTTAAACATTAATCATGCATAAAACTAAGTTATACTCACTCTGGACTACCTTTCAATCTTATGCAAGATATCAGACAGGCACTTGTGATATGCTCATGATATGGAGTCCTTGGCAACAGTGAGCGATAATAGAGATATCACAAATATTAACCTTATTTTTGAAACTTTTCGTACATAGGCAATTATAAGTTACAAATTGTCCTTTATTTGTTCAATGCATTCAAAATGATGAACTGTCATTCTTGGCGCTGTCTTGCCGATGAGTTTGTTTGTTAGAAAAAGATGACAAACTGCCGATTAAAGAGATATCTATTGTTTAATCTAACCGGCAATAATATAATAATTTTCATTCAAATTAGAAAAAAAAAAGTTACACCCGGTAACAGTCATCGGAACGCCACAGTGAAACGGAACGCAAATACTATTGTAAACAAATGACATTGAAAGCCACAGATAATTACGTGAACATCTACCTATTGTGTTTTATGTCATTATTGTATGTACTTTAGGTCATTTCTGCAATAATGGACGATAAAAAGTCTTTAATTTGGGTTTTTCCCAGGCGTGCTTAGATTCAATGAAATGGGGGTTCAGCACTGAATTGAAGAGGCCAGAGCCAGTACCTGGCGCACATCACTGTTTTAATGAGCATGCATTTTTTCATCAAGCAAATTTTACATTAAAACTGTGAATAGTATTCTCAAGATGTGTTCTATCGAATTTGTTCAGCCTTTATTACTTCCAAATGGAATCCATAGCTCCTCAATATGGAATTCAGTGGGCCTGTACCCAACATTCACTTAGATAGTGTGCAATACTCTGGTTATCTATGTTCCAAAGTATCTTCTGAGTATATGTTATTACTGGAATTTATAATTAATTGTGTAACTTATTTCTCTTGAGAAATTATATAAGTATAATAGTATTAACATTTACATTGTTGCTTTATCTCTTTACCATTTGTGCACCTATATGCAATAAAACTGAATCTATTGCAATGTGTTCTCTTCTTTCCATGTTGCTTTATGGTTTCCCCATACCTTCAGACTTTCCTAGTTTCTTTTAGTTCAATTTCTGATGGACGCTATAATCAGTAGTTAAATCACTGATTCCAATTGGGATCCAATGGCCCACTAGCTAGTGGGACATCAAAGGGTAATTGGGATTATTAGATTTTGAGTGTCAGAACCAACATTATTTTCATAAAATGGTGAAAGTATCATATTGGACCCTTATTAATAGCCTGAAAACTGGTAAACTTAAGTTTCTGCAAATTCATTGCCTCTAAAAATATAGTCAAAAGTATTTTCTCTCATCAAATATTTGCATTATGTTCTACAGTGATTTAAATTTATAAACAAAACTTCAATAAGATTTTCTATATAGCTATCTTCAGTTGTCATTTGTTACTTATTTTGATCCTCAATTTGTCTTTGACTCCTTTGAAAAAGATGCGACATGTATCTTGGGATTGCTTTTTTTTTGATTGCTCTGAGGAATTTCTATGTAAATTATTTTCAGAATTTCACTATAAATTCAAGAAGTCAGTCAGAATCATAAAGTAGATCATATCACTTGTATCAAACTGGGTAAGGTGTTGTGGGGAAAACAGTGCAAAACATTTGGTAGGTCATATCAGTTGCAGTATTTTGGGTTGGGTGTTGTGGGGAAAACACTGCAAAACAGTGTACAGGTCATATCAAAGGAGGTAGATGGCAGTGGAATACATTGAACAGGTCATATCACAATGACAATATGAAGCCAAGGTACATCATGAACAGTTTAACCAGCATTCATTCACAGTTTTTTATGTGAAATAGTAATACAAACAAAATGCATGGAGAAAAAAAATTGTTCTAAGTTCATTCAGAAGCTTTGGAAATATGTTATATACTTAGAAATTAGTAAAGTTAAAGATTCCAGTGTCTATCATATATATTGAAAGTGTCATTAATGCATGACAGAACATAAATTTTCTACAAGCAACAAGTTAGATATATTGTTAGCCTTTGTAGAGAAGGCTGAAAAGTCTCAAAGCTACATAAATCTACAAATGAAATTTCTTCCAAGATCTTCAATTTGCTTGTGACTTCATAATAATTGTGTAATGTATATGGGACTACATTTAGTAATCACAAAGTTTTTAAATAGATGTTCATATAATACGAAATAATTCTAAAAATCACTATTCAAATGGTGTCAAAAATATCAGAGTTGCACACAAACAACTTTGATGAGGGACTGTGAATTGAGTGAAGGCTGAGGTTGGGGGATCAACTATTCTCAAATATTAGTGTGCAGATTGAGAGAGTCCACTGTAAGATATCAATAATATGGTGATTTTAGTAGATCCTGATCGAGTTCTTTGAGGGAAGGGATCAAGAAGTTTGAGAACATAGTGTGAATGAGTGTTGAGAGACACACACAGAGGCTGAGTGGGGGATCAATGATGAATGTCTTGAGGATTGTTTTACAGATGATATTTTGATAATTATTTGTCTGTAATGAATTTTAACACAAGATAATAGCAAATTTTGACATGTTCAAAGGTCAACATGTATCTCTATTTGCTTCATTTTTATTTATTGCTCATTTATTATCTTCTCATTTGCTTATTTCATGGATCATATAAGTGACACATACCTGATTTATGGGTTCTTAACCTTATAAATATCTTTGGCAATACCCAAGAAACTTTGATCAAGTAAAAAGTTTTATAAACTACAATGAAATGGTGTAAAACATTAATAGCAAATATCATAATTGTAACATCTGTAACAATATGTCACATATACAATGTCTCTATCAAAGTTCCTTAGCTCTAATGCAATTAAATGATTTGTGTGATGTTCTTGATGTTGATTCCATTGAAAGTCAGTCGAATAAAATGACTTGAATTGTAAATGCTTAGTCAATGTTTGATTGTCACCAGACGCTTGAAAGATAATGATTTTCATCCCAAATTAGCCAACATTTGTAAAAGCTAGAAAAATAATTTTACTTTTTGCTTTAGAGGTAAAAGTAACTCAAATAATATGCACATATTTTCCACCTCCAAAGGCAGTTGCTTCAATTGGACTGGTTTCCAAATAATTATGCTGCTAGCTTTAGTAAATACAAACCACTGGGAGGGTACGGTGACACAGTGGGTAACACCTTCTCCTCCCACCTCTGAGGTCTCCGGTTCAAACCCTGAACTGAATATGGGAAAGTTGGTAGCTACTTTCTGATTGTCAGCAGTTTACAGTACAGAACTTTGACCGACTGTATGTACTGGTTTCCTCTGTCCATCAAACTACCCAACCTGATATGATACAATGTTAAAAGTGACGATTAAATCCAAATAATTAAATAAATAAATCATTGAATTTCATTTACCACCACTGTGGTAACCAAAGTGGAAGTAAATCAATTCAATTCTTTGGATTTGTTTCTTTGTTGAGCCTTAAAGTCTGTCTTTTTATGGAGATTAAGCTCTATAAAAGTCATACAAAAATTAGAAATTAATGTAAAGACCCAACAAGCACATATTTAATTTCTGGTACTTTAGTCAATCAGTATTCCAAAAAACTAATGACAGAGTAAATTAAGTAGGAACCATTATAAACATTTTGATTTTAAATAAAATGTATCTCCATTTTATACAATGGTATGGGTTTACTAGTGCCTCATACGTAGCACAAGTGTCCCAATGGCCCACTCAATTTTATTTATGAAATAATAAATGATCATCCGACCACTGGAGAATCCTGCCCAAGCTGTCTATTGCCGTTCCGTTTCACTGTCCAGTTTACTGACGTGAACCACTGAGTAGGTACTTGTGTTATTCATCACTTAAGTACACAAACGATTGGCCAAATAAAACTGAAATATTATATATATTAAGGTAAAATATGTATCTCCATTTTACTACACAAAGGTTTATATAACAGTTTTAGTTTAGTACTGACGTGACGTAAAAAAACCGTTCCGATCCACTGTTACCGGGTGTATTTAATCCATAGAAATCGTACAAAAAGCTTTTTTTACGATTTCTATGATTTATTCTAACATTCAATTCATGAAATACCGGCATGACGCAAGATAATGACCCCCACTATATTTTGCACCCCTTCTTTGATCTTTAGGGGAGGAATTATCGTGCAAGCAATATTTTGCACCCTCAAACAATAGAGGGATTGGGGAGGGGGTCAGAATATAACAGACAGGTCTTCAAGATAATCACCCCTGCTAGATATTTGCTCTCTTTCCTGTTAAAAGAGACAATACAGTAGTGTGTTTGGTCAACTGGACAATTGTCAATACATGTATATCACTAACAATGCCTGAAAGACTCTTTTGATGTGTTTTGGGATGATACTTTACATTAATTATATGTTTATAATCAAAATGATAATGTTAATCATAATTTTTAAGTGTTTATGTTGGGGGCCTACTCGCGGCAGGGAACAACTCGAGTTGTTCCTTGCGCCAACTCACGGGGACGAGTTGTAGTAAACACCGCAAGATGTGCGCACCATCTTAAGTTGTGGCTGCATCAACTTAATCATCTAATGTCCAGTACTGGTCAGGCCCTGCATGGCTTGTGATTGGTCAATTAGTGGTCTCAAATGTGGCTTCTATCTTAAGATGATGACTGTACAAACTTAACCCTCTGTTGTAATTGGCTAATTATTTACTTTTGGCTAGAAGTAGTGATGTATACAAGGCAGACTTTTAATTGCAATTAAGTTACTAGATACATGTCCTTACTTATCTACTAACTAACTATATTTCGGAAACTGAAACTTGTAAACATGATTATTGTTATCTTTCTAACAGGATAAGTTTATATATCGCATAGGAATAACAAAACTTTATCCAATTATATAGAAAAATCAGTAACAAAACAGAAAAAATAATGTCATTTTCGTACTGTAAACTGATGTTAATTTTCAGTGTGGTGTTTGTTATTACTCTATACCATTTCTGTAATTATTTAATGTAATATATACCCCCAAAAGGGCTGGATAGCTTTAATAAGGTTATTTTGAAAGTTTTACTTTATGTAAAGTATAATACAGTCGCTTCAATAATAAATAAACTTATTTAAATATCTAAAATCGTTGTTAATAGCAATATATAATTGTTTATAGGAGTTGTGTAAATATAAAACAACATCATAACACATTGTACACCATATAT
Organism: Sabellastarte sp. h YS-2021; assembly: GCA_964017235.1. NCBI lineage: Eukaryota > Metazoa > Annelida > Polychaeta > Sabellida > Sabellidae > Sabellastarte > Sabellastarte sp. h YS-2021. The sequence goes on from OZ024928.1 coordinate 15,222,355, forward strand.
GTGTGTAGTAATTCACTAATCTATTAATAAATATGTTTCAAAAGCTTATATCCAAATAATAATAATCATTTGACAAAAACAATCTTAGACCCAATGGCAATCAAGAGAAAAGACAATCATGGTAGTGGCCTCTTAGGCTTCCTATTTAAGTAAAAAGTCAGCATCAAAATCCTTAAATGCAATTAAGAAACATCAATCGGAATAATATAATCAAATAGTCACTGCTTTTCATCACCTTTGATTGTCTACATAACATTGTCTTCCACACAGATTAGGCTCTATGGAAGTATGATTAGGTTATATTATTGGCTAAATTTGGCGCAGCACCCACTCAAGATGTGGCAGTACATCTCTAGATGTTTGCCACAACTCATCCCCGTGAGTTGGCGCAAGGAACAACTCGAGTTGTTCCCTGCCGCGAGTTGGCGCCTAACATTTACATGCTATGTTCTTAAATAGATAATTACCCATAACATAGTAAAAACATGTAACTTTATGTGCATATCACCAAATTTATCAGATTGATTTCTTTCATTTAATTACATTGTGAAAAATGTAGTTCTTTTAATAATTCTTTGTTGAATTAAATAATATGACCCAACCATAAAAATCACCACTATTTATGTTTACTGTCTTGCTACCAATTATCGCCGGGTACCAATTATCGCCAGACAGAATTCAGATGGATATAACTTCACCAAAGTAGCATCCCAAGTCTAGCAAATAAGGTAAAACTATTTCCAAAGTGAATGGAACAAATAAACAACAAAAAGCTTTCAAAATATATGACCACAACTGAAATATGAACATTTTATTTTCTGGTGGCGATAATTGATACCCGGCGATAATTGGTAGCAAGGCAGTACCCTTTTAAAGGTTTAATTTGAGTAAGTCTCATTATATTTAGATATTAGTTGATGTTGATTTGTTTCACTTCATGATTTGGGGCTTTTATCCTAAGACACTGTGTAAAATAATATATTAAATGATATGAATATTATCCGGCGTCTCCGTGGTACTGGACTTGGCAACGGCTATGGACAGATGATTTCTTAAACTTGATTTTTGGTGTTGCGCCTTAGAGTCTGCCTAGCAGAGATTAAGCGCTATAAAAGTACAGAATAGAATAGAATAGAATATTATCACTAATGCCAAAAGAAATCTCAACAAAAGGGCACATTTTTGTGTAAAATTTGATGCAATAATTATTTTGTTAATCATGAAAGAATATAATGTCAACATAATTAAATAATAAATAAATAAAATGCACATGCTTTGCTTTGCCCCACATCAATGTTAAATAGAATGCAAGTGTTCCAATGGTAATCGTCAAATTTGGGGAGGGATTCCAAATCTTTCCAGGGGGTTCAAAATATTTCATTCCCCATTGGAATATTTTACCCCGCAAACTATCATGTACTTGGATCAGCACAGGGACCCAAACTTACCACCACCCATCATAAAAAATGCAATATTGAAAAACTTAACAATAATTTCAAAGTTGTTATATTAAGTAGCTATGATCAACAATCAAACACCAACATAATGAACCATAATGGAGGATAAAATTCCTGAGGTGTTACAGTTTATTCCATCTGTTTATCAGTGAACTGAGCGATTTGGCTTCAGTTTTGCCTATGATGCTCCCAAAGTATGAAATGAGTTACTAGATCACATCCACTCTGCCACATCTCTTCTATCATTTTGGAAGAAGTTGAAAGCTTATCTCCTCACATGAGCCTACCCACTAGGTTTTATTGTATTTTCTGATTGTCACAGTGGTGAGTAACCCCCTCCCACTCCATTCTGTGTCTCTGAACCATGAATTCTTTGGACTTGTTTTCTTGGTTGTTGTTAGAGTCTGTCTTTTGTTGAAAATTAACTGCCATAAAGGTCATATTAGAAATATTAGGAATAATACAATTAGAAATTAACCACTTAACATTAGCTAAAATAATAGGTTCTGTTAGCAAAGTTCGTTAAATATGGCCTGATCAATTATATAAGCTTTATTTAAAAGCAGTAAATTTCAAATACCTACAAATTCAATCAATATGTCACATTTATCAATTAAAAAGCACAGGCAAAAATTACTGTCCAAATACTATTTCATTATTTCTACTCCTTCATGTAAGCATGATTTAGAATTTAGATGAAGTCAAATTAAACCAAAGCTATTAATGTTGTGGATATAAGATTTAGACCTTTCTATTGTTCTGAAATAATTTCTACTTGCAAAAAATGACATATATATGCTTTGTGAGAAAGGTCCATATATATGTAGAAAGCCAGAGATAAGTGAATTCAGTAATACAGAGTGGAGACATTAGTGTCACATTTAGTGGGGACATTGTCTATGGGGCGAGGATCCCATAAGTGTCTGCTTGATATTACAAAATCATTCACCCTTGTAGATATAAAATGAATAATTAAGAGCCTCTATGGTTAAATAAAACCATAATACCTTTTCTGATGTATTTATTCAGAGAATAGACTGACTTTGTCTTTGTTTTATGAGATATTTTCGTCCCAAAGCTTAAATGTTGCTGCATAATAAATAAGATGCTTAGCAATCTCTATACGGTTCAAAGGCTATTATTTGACTTTAATGCATTTTGTATGTTTCTTCATTTTTGCTCTACTGAGGCTTCAGCATTCTTTTATACTTTCACATCCAATGTTCACTTTTAACGTTTAATTGTGCACTGTGTGCATATTAAAGGTATTATAATGTATAATTTACCCCAAGGCCATTGTTGATCCAGTGTAGGTTTTCCATATATATATTAATCAACATACCACATTAAAAGATTAAAAATTAGAATTTAACATTCCTTAAATATTGAAATTAAGCTGTAAATATTCTTCTGAATAATTTAAATTAATATTTAGACAATGTAATAGGGGCCATTAACCCATTAACAATTTTAATGCATAAATTGATATTTAATTATTTTTACATCAAGATTTTATTTAAAACATACTTTTTGCAGTTGGTATAATAATTTATTTATTCTTACAAGTATGAAAAATGCATTTGATTCTTCAATGGCACCATATTACATACTAAAATAGGGTTGACTGAAAAGAAATTCTATTTTCATTTTGAATGTTATCTGACTGTTTATTCTGGTTTTACATGCTGCATTGCTGTCATAATAAAAACGAACCTGGACTGATCATGCAACTCATTTGAGGCAATTATAATAAAAACAGTCACATTTCGAGGTTGTTTTATATGGAAATCAATGTCAGTCCTCAAATCTGGCAACCCTCTCCTCCCCTCCCTGTGGTAGTTTTGTGGGGTGAGAATGTGCTACACTTGGACTATATGCCAGTAAAATGGCTGTGTGAAAGGCAATGAGGGCCTGGTAATCAACTACTAATGCTGTTTGACACGATGATTCCTACTAAAAAAACATGTGATTCAAAGCATAGCAGTTCCATTAGGATTTCCTCGATATCTGACGCATAACAAATTAATGGCAATATTATGCCTCCCACCCCTTTTGCCGGCGGTTTTTAGCCATCTTAATGTGTATGCATTTGTCGAGTGATTATCGCTACCTTTTTATTTTTTGCACCCCTCCTTTTAAAGGGGGGGGGGGGGCAGTGAAAGGGAAAGTGTCAGTAGAGGAACGTGGGGGGAGGGGGGTGCTTTTGGGTGGTGTGTTTACCCTCTTTAGAATCACACACAGTGGTAAATTTAAATACCATATAGTACAAAGATATAGCAGCAGCTAGCGTTTAGATTTCAGATTTGCTATTGTCAAGTGGTAGTATGGGCTTTTGCATTCTTTTCAACAGCAATGGATGCAAGAGTAGTTGCTCAGTGCATTCCAAAAGTTGTCAAAAATTGATTACTTGCCAAAAAGTTAACTATAGGCATTTGAGGCTTCAGTTTGGCAGTACAGTCATCCCATCCCTTTAAGTGTGATAAATATATGTATCAACTAAAGAAATAACAGAAATGTACAATCCCTATGAAGTATCCTTATGTTTTCCACACAAACACAACTATCCAGAGAGCACTGAAAAAAACAAATGTGAAGACTATGAGGCAGAATGCACAAGTGAGGCTATGTTGACAGAGTGCTATCTCACTTAAGGTCTACTGTGAAAGATTGGTGTGAGGTAAAATTGTGTCCACAGCATTAAATGAGAAGCAAGTAAGTTGTTATAATCGTCATTTTATTTCAGTGGCAAGTGTTACACTTTTGATATAATATTTAGTGAAACTATACACTGATGACACAGCTGACTACAGTTTAATTAAAAAGAGAACTAACATAAAACATACAGCACATTCTCTGTTTCATTTACATCCCACATGGAACATATCTGGTCTGCTAGAGTTTTACTTGTATAGCTGCCTGTCTCCGCCTTTATCGGTAATTACCAAACCTAATTTGGGCTACACAAAATCTTATGTCAAAATTTATATTGTGAGGGACATATTTTTTCTACTGTGCATGTTGACTTTAAATGTATTTGTTTTTGGTGGCACCTTTAACTTTTGAAGTCACTATAGATTTCATATGACAACACACTGTGGTTGGATGGAGGACAGCAGTGCATACTACCCAGACAGCACTCCAATGTTAGGCCAACATTGGCCCGACATCATCATACATGCCGGTCGGACAGAAACCAAATGAAATGATATGCTGCCTTAAGAGTGGGTAAGAAGCTGCTGGTTGGCCACTATTGGCACAATAGTGGCAAAAACTGCTGACCCTGCGACCAATGGCCAATGTCAAATGGATGGTGCAATGCTATTAGTGTAGTTGGCCAGATTCTTTGCTATGAATCACTAAACACCAGATATTAGCAAACAACTACTAAATTCCCCAAAAATGGCACTGGGACTGGAGGTGGTAGACCAGAATCAGAGACCCAAATGCTTATATCTTGCATTGTAACAATAATATGCACTTTTGAAAGAATGTCAGCATATTAAAGCTATCAAGTATAATTAACTCCATACCAGTTACATGTTACTGATATATTATAACTATTTTTCCAAGACTACAAAGTCATGCAGCTTATTAGTACATTTTCACTATTATCTGACACAACTTCATTCTTTATAATTCTACACATGATTATAAACATATCAATTTCATATGCTATATGTCAGTCTCTGGCAGAATCTCCTCTATTCATAATGGCGGCCATTAGAACAACTACTGTGACTCGTCGCATGCACCATGGGTGATACTGGTTTGCATTTAAAACTAGAATAAAAGCTGAAGGAAATTGAATTGAATGTTGTCGAAGTAATGATCACCTTGTATTGTCCCCCATTGAAAGTCCGGGTGATTTATGGACCGGGTTTTGTTTGACATGATCTCAAGTTTTAGTACAACCCCTCCCACTATTTTCCCTCATTATCTCAAAACCTTGGGTGTCATTTTTTTCATTCTGTCTGCTGGTGGGAAACAGTGTAATTTACATGTACGTATTCAGATGTTAGTAAATGTGATGAAATTTGTATTAGGAAAAGATATTTTCAAAGTGATTACTGATGTATCTGTGTTGAGGGAACTTTCGGGAATAATAAAACATGCATTATTAATAACTGACAAATTACAGGGTGAACCTAAAACCTTACTGCTTGTCCTGGAATGATTATGGTCAGTCTGAACATATACTGTTAACATATTTTTTCAACGTTCATTTTTAAGCTCTTAAATCTACAGTTTCAATGGTTAATATAATTAAGGTATGATTCAATATTTATCCGTTTAAGATCTGCTACAACCAAACAGTGGTTGCCTCTTTTAAAACTCACAATGTTGCTGATGAAGGTATCACAAGAAATTTTATCATGAGAATAATAGTTAATGAAAAGTATGTTTAACCAAAATAAATTTAAAAAGTATTGCTTTGTATTTTTATGAAGTTAATTGATATATATTTCTCTTTTGGGGAAAACTTAAATAAACGTTTCAGACGTGATAAACTATCTTAAGAGAGTCATACAGAAAAAATAGAAGACATTCTTTTTATCAGCATGTCTAGTTCTTTCTTCATTCGACAACACCTGATGTTTTACAGGGTCGCAACATGGCGGTTACAAATCAAAGGCAAACCAGATTATTAGCCAAAAATAACAGGTTGTTAAGTGAAACAGAAACCAGGCTAAACACGCCAGTATTTATGTAAACGTCTGTAATTTGTGTGATTGGGTTTTTAAGGAAATGCGCGCCAAAACAGCTAATAGGCAGACGAGAAACACGCGATGGATCTGGGAAGTCTTTGAATATCACCCAATGCAGTCTAAAGTCCAGATGGTAATCTTGTCAAAAAGATTCAGTTTTGTAACTCTGTCTGATAGAATTTTAGTTATAAATATTGGAGATATATCAGGCAAGCTTTGAATTTGATTAATCAGTACTATCTCTTGTTTTTATGAGTGTTTTAAATATACTTTTTCGGCCCTTCCGTGTTTCACATTGATTTGACCCTGACCTTTGAGGATCTGGGTTTGACTGTATGACAAATATTTGAGATTCAGTAAAAGCCTGTCCAAATGTGATCTTAGTCGCTGAAGAAAACATAATATTTAAGCTTCCACACAAGTGAGAAATGCTGTTGACATTTAAAAAGAAGTTGTATAAAACTGAATTACTTAATTTACCAGCTGCCATCAAACTACCTTCGGCCCTTGAAAAGAGGAGGGACGAGGATATTGTAATCAGGGTTGGTATTCATAAACGGGATCAAGCTCAAGTTGAGCCCAAAAAATCAGCTCAAGTTCACAGCTGTTTGTACCAAACTTGAGCTGATTTTTGGCTCAGCATGTTCTTGATCCCTTTTTTTGAATAAAGACCCAGATCTGTTTGTCTGTAGGTGAATATAACACAACAACTATCCATCTGATCCCAGTAATATCTTTATACAAGGTGGGGGTCTAGCTGTGGTTCAGTCCTCAAAGATGGTTATGGATATCGGATCTGGATCACACATCCAGAATTGTTTTTGCATTTTTTTTCATCACTAGCCATGAGTGAGGGTTTGCACATTCTCAAACCCTGGGCCCGTATTCACAAAAGGGATCAAGCTCAAGTTGAGCCAAAAATCAGCTCAAATTTAGTATAAACAGTTGTAAACTTGAGCTGATTTTCGGCTCAACTTGAGCTTGATCCTTTCTGTCATTACGGGCCTGCTTTGTTAAAACAATATATCCTTTATATATGTTCTTAGTTTTGCAAATGTCTTTTCCCACCAAAATATCAACTCAGAAACACCCTCCACCCCTCCCTCCTTTTTTCCATATCATTTCTCCAAGGCCATTACTACTAGAACAGAACTTTTCCCTTTTTTCCCCAAAGGGACAAAATCAAAGAACAAATCCAGTAAAAAAGATCCGATTACACGAATTACTGCATTCCGCTTCCACAAATGAAGTTATGGTTGGAAATGGCCAAAGACTGATTAGGGTTGAATTAAAGCTATTGGTTGCTTAGCAACGGGGTCAGGGGTCACAAGATTTGGCGAGAGTTTATGGTCTGTGTGCGTGTTAGCATCTAGGATTGATCTTACCACCCCAGAAAAGTGTGACAAAAAATGGAGGGAAAATTAAGGGCAAAAGGAATTATGATAAAAGCAGACGAGATTTAAAGAAAAAATTCCCGCGCAGATTTCCCTGCAACCCGAAAATATGATATAAAATTTAATTTAGAAGGGTGTAGCAAGCCCCCAAATATCTACCAAAAATATGAGTAATAAATTCATTAAATGTTTTCATGACTAACGTGTGTACGTATAGCCTATGATACCTCACACTTTATCTGATTATCGCCCATTAGTAAACGCAAGAACTATTGTTCTTTAGAGAATTTTTTTTTTTGTCCTTTGCGCATAAAATTAATGGAGCAAGGTCTGCCATTATAGTATGAAAATGCTCTCTTGTGTATTTTGTTTTGATTTGGTATTTCATTTTCAATTAGCTAGCTATGGTGGATAAATTTCTGCAACTGATGAAACCAAATTTGGTCTGTGAATATAATACCTAGTTCACACTCTTCAGTGTTGGCATCATGATTTGGATTTAGAAGTATTTTTCGTTTTACGTCGTGTTCAACCGCCAGGTTCATATTGCAACTGGTTGTTTATGGGTGGAGGAACCAGTGCATACTAGTTGGTCAGGATTCTGCACTGTAAACCACCGGGCATTGGCAAGTAACTACCAACTTTTCAAGATAAAGTGCCCGGACCTGAGAGGTTGAAGGCGAGCACTCTAATTGATACACCACCGAGCCTCCTGCTGGCATCATGAGATACATGCGAGAGAAAAATGTTTATAAGTCGGGATTTGTATTTGGATAGGATGGGTTTGAGATGACATGGACAGCCATTTCAATACATAGCAGATTTTTTTTAAATGTTTGAAAAATATATAAATGTGTACTACCTACATGCAAGGTCTAGTTAGGGAACAATGTCGACAAGGTTGTGAAGCAAAATTCAGATATGCGTTGACATGACCGACCGTACGGATCAGTGTGAATGGGACATAAAATCAATGGAGGAAGGTATGCCATAATATTATAAAAATGCTGATGTGTATTTTGTTTTGACTTGGTATTTCAATTTCAATTAGTTAGCCATGGCGGATAAATTGCTAACACTGATGAATGACATCATCAAAGTTAGGTCCTGTATAATCAAGATAGATATGTGATAAAGCTGCAAGTCTTTTGTCTTAGTGGCATTCAAATGTATCAATACAAGATCAGCTACATTTGAGTGTTTTTCCATTTGATCCCGAGCTTTATTCCTGTGATCTGATTTAACCATAAACGTCTGGGTCAAACATCGGACCTCAATGATACATTGGTAACACACTCCCCTCCCATTTCTTAGGTCATTGGTTTAATTCTACCCCTAGCAGTTGTGATGCTGACAGAAACTTGCACACTACAGCATAAAGCCCCATTTCCATATACACGTGATCCGGCATGCGGCATACGGCATGCGGCTATTTTAACTTTGCAATAAAAATATAAGAGGTGTTTCTATATATGCGTGTACGGTATGCAGAAATGGTACTTATACTTCATGCAGAACCCATCAGGCTTCTAGTACTTTGAATAGCCGTATGCCGCATGGAAAAATCAATAAACTGACGTCATAATGATGTGTTCTCTCAATTTTGATCATTACATGAGGACTGAAACAACTGGAAAAAGCTTGAACCTTGTCAGTTATGTCTGTACATATGGAAACACTATAACTGGATGCCGGATCTGCATGCCGGATCCACATACCGGGTGCCGGATCCGCACATATGGAAAAAGGGCTTAATGTCGCTATAATGCCCAAGTTAAAAAGTGGTGAATTTTAATGGCAGATATGTGCGAATAGTGGATTTTGTTTTTATTTTCTTCAATATTCTTGGCCGATTGCCTCTTGGTCTTTAGCCTTCTTTATTTTTCTATCCCTCATGGTGGCAACAGCCTGATGTTCAAAATTGTCGCTGCTGTTCATTGATTTTAAAGTTCATCATGTCAGTTTGCCACGATAGGTAGCATATTCTTTTATGTAGTATCTCTGCCGTAAAGCAGTCATCAGTGAGTGTACTAATTTCTTGTTCTCAGTAAATTGCCCAATATTCTTCCTTGTTCTGAACTTATTCTTACTTTGTGGTAGAAGATTTTTCCCAAATCTCATACCCTCACCAGTTCATAGGGAAGTCCCTGTATAATCCTGTTTTGTTGAGGCTTAATCTCAGGACAGTCGAACAACACTGTAGAAGTTTGGAAATCTGTTTATCACGTGACCACATTTCCCCCCTTTTCCTACTGACAAATTTGAAATCGCTTGCATTCTGCCATTTTCATCAACATGATCCTAGCACCCTCTCCAGTGTGTGACCAGGGGCCGGTTTCACGAAGCCTCCTTTGTTTTTTCCTTCCTTAAAGTAAAGGAAGGGGGATTTCTAACCTTTGGTAAGGCTTCCCTTAAATCCTGTTTCACAAAGCCTCCTTTATTCCACCTTACCAAAGATTTTCCTTAAAACAAAGGAAGGGCAATTCTCTGTATAACCACACTGCTTGGAATTTCCCCACCATTACTTATATAACCTTCACACAATTTTTTTTAAATATTAGGAGAGTAAATTACATTTTAACTATTTTAAACTTGGTACATTAGGTATATTTTAATTTTCAGATACATTATTTGCATTTTTATTTCTTTTGGGAGTTGTTTCCAAAACCTATAACCACACCAATGTTTTTCTTTCACTGTAAGTACATCTGTACTTGTGCACTTATTTTGTAGCTAAATTACCTTATGGAGGCAATGTCCTTATTGTAACACTGTTAAAGATCAGTAAAGTAAGTAAATCTATATTTTATTATATTTTAATAAATTTTGTAAAATGCAGATTTGTTGTGATTATATTTTGCAAATTAATACAGTAGGTCACATGACAATTTTTTACCCAAAGTAAGGGAGGGGCCCTTTATGTTCAAAGAAACTCCATGAATATGTTTCTCACTTCAAAAGTTTGAACATCAATTTTTCAAGAATTAAACAACCAAATTGTATGAAATAAACAGCAAAACATTGTTTGTGGATGTAGGTTTGACAATAATATTTCAAGTTCTATATATTTAGGTGGATTCACCTTCAATGTTCATTAAAGATAATAAACATTCCTTGAAGGACACTTCCTTAAATCTAAGGTAGGTCCTTAGCTTCCTTGAAATTCAAGGGAGTTTTCAAGATCTCCTTTAAGGAAGGAGGCTTTGTGAAACTGAGATTTTTTAAAGGAGGGAGAAAATCAAGGAAATCCTAGAATTTAGGGTGACCTTTATCTTAAGGAGGCTTCGTGAAACCGGCCCCTGGACACAAGAACTCTCTGTGTTATATGGTACTCCAGACAATACTCTGAAAGGTATTAACTTAGTATGCCCTGGCTATGTCATTGAGTTAACGTTAATTACCTCTAAACTGATGAAAGATTTTTAAGCGAGTATTTATCAGAAACGTTTAGTATTTAATCTTATTTGTGGGAATTATATATTCATAAAGAGGTTAAATAACCAATCAATGAACTATCCCTCCTCCCCCAAGTCAACTAATAATCCACCAAGCTATGCTCCCATTACAAAACATGCGGTATCCCCTGCATTTATAGATGTTTTGTATAATGTCTCGCATCTCCATATGTAATGTCACATTCTTGTCAGTAAAGTTTGCATACTGTCACATTCATGGCTTTCCATGGCCATCCACACAAAAGTTTTGAAATGTCAAAAATTTCTGCTTCCCAAAGGGGGTACAGAGTCCCCCCCCCCCCCCCCCCCCCCCCCAGTAACCGTCCATTACTGCAGTGTATTGTATCATATTTGTAGCTACTCTGCTGTCTGTCCTCATAATTCTGTGTTATTCTGTCTCTTTTTTTTTGTTTCCAGTTAAGTTGTTTATTTGCCGTAACATTAATGTATCTTCTCTGTATCTTTACTGTATGTTTTCTAAATGAATCGTGGCCATTGACCTCCAGTATTCTAATTCTCTTCTGTAGCTAATCTGTAGCAAGATTTCACAGTACGTATAACATGCTTTCTCCATCATTCCTTACATTATTACCTACCGGAAATAGCATTTATAAAGTGACTGGGGCATAACCAACAAACCAACAGAGGTAGAAACATAGCCTTTTGTCTTGACCATGATTATAGATGATTACAGAATACCGGAAAAACTGGTCCTAGTACAGACATCATTGATCATTGTGGAGACACTAATTGATCTGTTCAAATCCTGTGGTCTGTCAGCTCTAACTAGACATGCCCACAACAACAATGGACAGAGCCACAGCTCATTAGAGGTGTCCTTGCTTTGCTGGAATTATATGTTAAAGTTCTTAGTCTCTGTTTCCATCGACACTATCTGTGCTTTGCAAGGGTGATATTCTTTTGATGATAATGATAACATAAGAATGTTATAAGCATCGGAAACGTTTATTAACCCTAAAGATAGGGGTAAATAGGTTTTAAAACGTTTTGAAAACGTATAAACCATTTTAAAACGCTTTCAATTTTACTTGGCTAAGGAGCTAAGAAGCTTGTAGCTAAGAAATATGTATTTCTAGAGAACCTTTTTGAATCACGTATTTTGCTTATTTTGTTTGTATTTTTTAATATTTTCTGTCCCGGAAAAACTCGACCAAAATGCTGCATAGCCATTTTCTGCATTCTATTCTTTTCTACACTGGACAACGATCATAAACAGTATCTATATGTCCTTATTAGATGCACACAGTCCATCTTTGTATTGGTCCATCTCACAAAGCTTCAAATCGATTTAACTGTAGCTATGTCTGAGCAAAACAAAAACTCAAGGAAATTCAACAGTAAAAATGGACACAGATCCCATGGTTATTTGAACATTCCTTGGAATTCTAATTGCCCCGAATGCCTCTGAAAGACCCCTTTTGGAAGCAATCTTGTTATTTAACCTCATTTCCGGCTGCCGGCTGTGGGTTTGGCTGCTAGGGTTGTAGTTTGTCAGGAAGAGACATCCATCAAATGTCCACCCGGGATCCTGTCCCTGACACTTGAGGGCAAGACAGTTTTTTATGGGGGGGGGGGGGGTGCTTTAAGGGGCTTTTACTTGTCTCCCGATTTACAGATCCTATCGTAAAATCTAATCATAATTTGATAGTGCTTAATCTCTGCAAGAACATATTGTAAGGATCATCAAAGTGATTAACAGAATGATCACCGTTTGAACGGGGCCAACATCCTTACGCATGGATATATTTTTAGGAAAAAACTTCTCAGACAGATCATGAGGAACTTTGAGCTACTTTGGTGGTGAGAGAGATAGGTTTTTTTTTTTTTTTTTTTTTTTTTTTTTTGGGGGGGGGGGGGGGGGGGATTTCTTCTGCAAGACAATGGGATAGGGGAGGGTCACAGTCAAGGTATTACAAAAGTAATTTTAAAATGTTAAGGTATGTGATGTCACAATCCAGCAATGGTCTGACATGATAGAACATGTGCCACAATTTGAATGTGGTACCATGCGTATTCTTATTTGTGTGCAGTGTGGGCACAAACAATACAATAATGGACGTTTGTCCTGTTTTTACCCAGGTCCCCAATATGAGAGGGGTGAGTTTATTGTAACGGCATCCGTTTGCCTGTCTGTCTGTCTTTTTTATCTGTGCATAACTAAAAAAACTACACACTGGATTGGGGAACTATTTTAAAACAGGGTGGGCTTTTTCTTTTGGTCCAGTCCTCCTCAAGGATCACATGGATCCAGATCACAGATCGCTGATCCACAATTTATTTTTTTGTCCATATCCACATGCATCACTCGAACACGATTCATCAGATCAGGGACAAATTTTCACACAAGTTTAGTCTATCCATGGTTCGGTCCTGAAAGATGATCAAGATACTGGACTGTAAATCCAGAATTACTTTTTATGATTTTTTCATTAATAACTACAGGCACAATTCAAAACTATTCATGTACACAGGGTTACATTTTCACACCAGGTGAAAACTTACCCTTGCCTTGGCCTTCCTCAAAAGTCGAACTGGATATTGATTGGTGATCCTGATCAAAAATACAGAATTTGTTTTGTTTTGTTCGTCACTGTCTGTGGGGCAAGGGTACAAATATAGTCCCCTTGCACCGCCCCTTTGGGGAAGGAGTGTAATAAAGTGATTTGATTTGGGTTACCTCAATGATTGTTATCAATTTTTTTGCAAATGAATACTTAGCCGACAGATCTATGATTATAGAATTGCATCCAACGTGTTGCAACTTTTTTTTAACTCTCTGTAAATGACAAACAGTTAGACAAATGGATACAGTAACAACACCTTTCCCCCTTCCCTTTGGGCGTGAGGGAAATAAGGAGGTTATATAAGTATCTCAACAGAAAAGTGAGACAGAGGTTTGAAGACACATAAAGGGGGGGGGGGGGGGGGGGGGGGGTTATGTCACAACCAGGGGATTTGTCAACCCAAAATCTTTCCCCAAGAGATAGATCACCCCAAGAGACTAACCCCTGACTGGTAGGATATGCAAGGGATCTTGCTTAACTCTGCAACAACCTATCTTCTCATTCCCCTTTTTCTTTTTACATTGTCTAAACCTTGTTTCTGTGTTTCTAGCCTGACTCTAGTCTCTCCAGTTTTAATTTTTTGTGCTATGACTTTGGCATATTTCGTAATCCATCAAGATTAAGTCAAAACTTACACAGATAATGTGTGAACATGTCCCTACACATTACCCAGGTTAGGTCAAAGTGATGAAATTGGATGCTGCCACTCGACCTCGATGAAACCAAATGGGGCCTAAACCTGGATGGGACTGTGATTGTTTCTTAAAATTAATTTTTCTTGACTTCAAGACTATGTGTTCATTACTGTGTCCTGAGCTCCTGGCCATGAAATTTGATCCCAACCTTAATTGGGAAAGCTGGTATTTAATTGTTTCAGACTTAAATATTGTTACAGCTATCAATTTGCATAAATTTTTATGTAGTTATAGATGTTAAGTAGTTTATAGAAGTACATAGAACTTTAACTAAAAAGGCACAATAATATTTACTGTACTCATACTTACAGTAAACTACAAAACATAAAAATAACCAATTTTATGGTTGCTTTTTTGGACACCTGGAATAAATTTATTAGCCCATAAAAACCGGTTCTGTACCATTTTTAGTTAAGCCTGAACCGGTTCCACAGGTTCAGAACTGGTTCCACGAACAGGTTCAAAAGGTTAACCCAAAAAGTACTTCAGTGACCCCTGAGCCTGTATTTGACATTAACCTCAGATGAGACTGCATTAACTTTTTTAAACAGTCTAAATACAGTTAATAGTAAATTACAATAATTACAATTAATTACAGTACAATTAATAGTGTTGGGTTTCCTGTGACAAAAAAGTACAAGAGGAGTGCGAGGCTTAAATTGTACATAATTTTATATAACAGTATATTTACTTTTTTTGAAATAACTGGGTAAAGGAAAGCAATATAAAAAAAATTTACCTAAAATTAAATTGGCGATTTCAGCAGGAAAAGGGAAAGTAAAAACCATACAATATATATTTCCAGTTGTCACATAAAAGAAACATATATATGATGATTGTGAGTGTCAGGGTTCTCGTGATTCTGTTGCATTATGTATAGTAGAGGTATAACAGAGCCTTGAGGCTAGGCTAAATAACTCATCAGGGTCATATTTCCCCTGTTCCCTTGAATACAATGAAAAAATAGTATTTTTAAATCAAATATATACTTATGTGAGCCCTCTAAAAGGCTAATCTCTGTGTAACAGGTCTATATTTCTCATCTACATTGAAATATGTATCTCTTGCGCCCCTGTTACATTGAGAACTAGTATGATTGTCACGACCAATAAATACTTAGTCAAAGAAGAAACACAAGGTATATTATAACTTCATCTTTATAAAACTTTTAACCTCCGCCAAGGGGGTGTTATTTCCATGATCCAGTGGATATATGTTAGACGGATTATGCAAATACTACTAGTTGAAAAAATTCAGTGGTTCTTGGTCCAACTTAGATGCAATTAAATTTTGAGACTGATCTGGAACATCATCTTGATAAAAAACAACGTAATCCGAATTTTTCCATTACTTATTATCACATGCCTTGGCAGGCAGGTGTATGATCTTATGCCCCAGTTCCACCAAAGGATTAATCCCAGATTGGTCCTGGGGCCCCTTAATCCTTGCGAGTCTGTGAAAAAAATCTGAAAAATGGGTGGGAAAATGGAATCCTGATCCAGGTGTGGGATCAAGTTCAGATCGTCCTCAAGAAGCCTTGGGAAGCCACAGACGTCCTCAGACAAGTCACGATCATTCCCCAACTATGAGGTGATTAAGCTAAGTTTGTGATTGATTTCAATCCCGATCCTGTTAGGGATATACCGACTGGGTCTCAGGCTGGTCTGAGGCTTCCTCAGGCCTCCTAGGACTAATAATAGATTTCCTAAGACAGCAATGGGGATTTTTGTTGAGGTGTGTGACTATGTCCAGACCTCCTGGTACTAAGAGTCCTGGGCTTAAGAGTCGCAGGACGCCTCAGACAACAATTGAGGCGATTGTGTAAATTTGGGTCTGAAGAGGCCTCAGGAAGCCAGAGACTGGTGAACTTGATGGTAGGATCGAAAGTGGATCGGTTATGTCCCTGTTCCACCACAAGACTAAGGCTCCAGATTAAGGGTTTTTGGGGATCGGATTCAGAGTCCTGGAAAGTCTGTTTGAGTCTGTTTGGATCTGTTGTGGTCTGTATAAATATCTGAGAACCTATCCCAATATGACCCTGACTGATGAGTTGTAAAACAACAACTTTGACCTTTCTACTATCCCTGACCATTTCACAACTCTGACAGTTTCAAAACGACCAATGGCTGTTTCGAAATCGCCAAATAATATATCTGGATATCTGGATAAATATTTGATATTAACATTCAATACTTGCTGATGGAGAAACACCCTCTTAATTACAACTCTAATATCCATGAATTTGAAGTAATAAAGAGATTCAAAATGAGTAATTAAGTTTCAAAATTATCTTCAGGAATTGACACAATGGGTCACTTATAATCCTTTATAAGTTTATTATTTGTTTACACAGTGGGTCACCTATGATCCTTTAAGGTGTTGTTATTTATTGACACACTGGGTCACTTATAATAGTTTAAAATATTGTCATTTATAGCCAAACTGGACCCTTAAAGGGCAGTTCCACTTTGGCATATGGTCCGGCAATGGATCAGGATTAGGCTGTCAGAGAGGCAATAGTTTTCCTTGTTGAAACGTGACATGGGGGATGCAACCGTTTATCTGTAAGTTGAAGTCACCAAACTCTTCCGAAAAACCTTTGAGAACAGAGGACACTGACGAGGTGTTTAAGATCTCTTCTATTGCTGTGGGCATTGTGGGTTGCAGTGTGGGGTGTGTATAAACTGATGAACCTGGCTAGGGTTGGGGCTGTGGCTATCTCAGCTGTGTTTGGGAAATCTCTTTTAATGCCATAACGGGGGCGCCAGAACTGTCACATTCTGATTTGGAATGAAGAAACTTTGGTTGCTAGGGATCTTGAGGCTGTTGTATCTGCTGAGTCTGCCGCTGCATTGGCTGCTGCGCACTGGCTGAGTCCACTGATACATTTGGGCAGTGTATTGGCTGAGTGTGCTGCATTGGCTGGGGGAAGGGCTGAAAGATTGGCTGCAGTGACTACTGCATTGGTTGAAAGATAGCCTGTAGTTGCTGCTGTACTGGCTGTACCGGCTTTAAAATGTCCTAAGCATGGCATGACTTGTGACACAAAGGTACCCAGGGTTGGCTGTAAAGGGTGACGGAAAACGATATGCGAGTAGGTGCAGCCTGTACATGTTCCTGTTCCTGTCATCAACCTCTTAAGCAAATATGTCTCATTTTGAAAATGGTGATAGTCAGTGTGTCCATGCCCTGTGTTGGTCTGGTTGACTTCTTAGACATCACTTCCAGGAATGAGCTCCAACTTTTTAGTTATTTTTGAACCCTTGTGTGATCTTTCCATGACTTCCTTCAGGAGTGAGGGCTCTACAGATGATGCAAGGGTGGAAGTCTGTCTATTCTTTACAACTTTTGGTGGGGTTAGAGGGGATCTTTCTAAAGACAGCTCGTGCATTATTACAGTCTTGTCTATTGAGATTGGATCTAGGTCTTGATCATCACTCTCATAATCTGGACGCCTGGAAACTATGGCTAGGGCAGAGGTGGATGGACATGGCTGGTGTGGTAATGATTGTGGCAGTGACTGTGGTATCACAGGCCTAAGAGTACTTCTTTCAATATTCTGTCTGGTAATATGTTGCTTCAAAAAGTTAAACCTGCAAATAACCAACTGCTGCTTCCAGTGACATTAGGGAGTGTAATAAGGGTAATGCTCTATGTTCTTGGTACATGGCAGATATGTGACACATACAAGACTATTCCTTGTCATTCGGGATATGATTTAGGATTTTAGTGCAGAATTATCAAGACCATTACTCACTATGGTTTCCCCCGTCCTGCCTTGCTACCAATTATCACCGGGTACCTATTATCACCAGACAGAATTCAAATAGACATAACTTGGCCAAAATTAGCATCCAAGGTCTAGCAGATAAGGTCAAACTTTTTCCAAAGTTAACAGAACAAATACACAACAAAAAGCTTTCAAAGTATGTGGCGTTACTGAGATATGAACGTTTTGTTTATTGGTGATGATAATTGGTACCAGGCAATAAATGGTAGCAAGGTAGTAGCAAATGTAATGCTTAGGTACCAGCCCTAAATGAGTTACAAATATGTTTGCTCCCATTTCACTCCAGGAAATTGTGTGTCATTCCAAATGTTCGGAAGCTTTGCCAGATAGGACTGAAAGGACCAAGAATCACGCAGAATGCTCCCGGGTCATAATGGAAGGCCTCCAGGATGTCCATAATTGCCAAAAATTCCCCAATTTTCTAGATTTGGGGATAATATCGGAGCTGACACGTGGAAATGGAATGCCTCTTTTACACTTGTTTATCATGTTTTGTAGAGAGATTGAGTGTCTTACAATCATTCTAGATGTTTTTTGACACTCTATGTCCCTTATTGCCATGCAAGATGTTTTGTGAACACACCAGGTCCCTTATAATTGTTTAGATATATTGTGATAATACTGGGTCTCTTATAATACTTTAGGATGTTTTGTGGGCACACTGGGTTCCTTATAATCATTTAAGTTGTTTTGTGGTGACACTAGGTCCCTTATAATTGTTTGAGAATATTTAGTGATGCTTGTGCTTCTAGAGATCACTTTTTTCTCCTTTTTTTTGTCTCCAGATTTTCATGATGTTACTTATATAAGCACTGTGTGCAACTTAAAAACAACAGGTAATTGCTACCGCGATTGCCCCATGACCATAACATATGAATTGTGGTATAGCCTGGTGAGTACCTGTCTCCTCATTGAAGTTAAGCAGCAATGGGCTACGTTAGTACATCGATGGGTGACAGCGGGGTCGGTGGTGTAGCGGTTAGAGTTCTCGCCTCCAACCTCTGAGGCCGCTGGTTCGAATCTCGGGCCGGGTGCTTCATGTTGGAAAGTTGGTAGTTACTTGCCGATGCCCGGTGGTTTACAGTGTAGTATGCACTGGTTTCCTCCACCTGTAAACTACCCGTCGCAATATGACCCTGGCTGTTGAACGCGACGTAAAACAACAAATAAATCTAAATCTAAATCGATGGGTGACCGCCTCAGTGCACCACTTGTGTCTATGATGGCTTTGCAGCTCACGCTAGTAGACCGAAACCCCTTTCAGCCTTGTTTGTTCACACACTGGGTCTCTTACAAGAACATTTACTGTAACTCTTAAACGTGACGAGTGTGTGTTGTGACAAAATGTCTGTGAATTGTAAATTACGGTCCTGCAGTATAAATAGGGACTGTGACTGCTAAAAAAAATAAAAACAAAACCTCTGATTTATTGGAATAACATAAAACACACACACACATACACTCGCTCACAGAAAAGTGGAATAAGAAGCCGTCCACTGCAAATCTCTCAATAATATTGATGTAAAGATTGATCTGTGTAAAATCTCAGCCACAAATGTTTGGGCTGAAATGTTGTTTTGTTTTGCATGGTAGATTTTCAAATGATAGTTGGAAAATTGACACACAATACAATAGTTGTTTTAAGTCATGAACTTTCTAAGAAGGAACATACAAGGTTTTTTTGAAATTGTGTGAGGATTTATACAGCTTTTTAAACTAATATAAATCATCGAAAATAGATAAAATTTACAAATGACATATAGCTGACCATATTCCACGAGTGTTAAAACCTCAATTACTTGCTCTCTGGCAATCATCCAGTTTGCTAACTACTGAAATAAGTTTTCAAGCTTCAAACTCATATCTGGACTTCATATACTACTATTATTATTATTATTGTTGTTTTGGTTGTTTATTTTGAAATTATAAGGCATAACAAGCATCTACACAACCAGAGGAGAGGGGATGATCCTATAGAAGATAGGCTTCATAGAACAGGTGAGCCTTGAGCCTACCCCTGAATGATGATCGTGAACATACGTCCAGTGGGGAGTCTTAAAGTTTGAGTCTGACATTGGGAAAATATCCATCAAAGTGGGTTTTAGACTAATGAATGCCATGATTAAATTTAGAAGCATCTAGGTATTTCATAGTAGCCACAGCATATCAGGTATTAAATAAAGAACTGTAATAATTTTTGTATTCATGTAAGTAGCTTGACTATCTTACCAACAAATCCCCCATGTTTGCCTGTCTAGATTCATATATGAGGATTATGGGCTACATTGTAGATTGTCAATCCAGATCTCCTGATGCTTACCACATGTAATCTTTGCTAACGAGCCATCAAAGTACAAAGTAATGCCCAAAACCTGAGGGCAAGTAGAAAGAAGCCATTTTCCTCTATCCTTTTTGCCACTCGCAGCCTAGTTAAGCCGGTGTCTCCTTATTACCGACAGTTGACATCCGCCACCAATGCACATCAGAAAAGAGAGAAGATATATCAGATTGCTAAAATGTGACCTTAGGCAACATGGCTTTTATAAAGTGTAGGACCAAACCCTAAATGTTGCTGTGACTAATCTAACATCTAATGAGCTCTTCTACATGTAGTAAGTATTTGATATAAACTTAACATTGAAACAATTTTGTTTCATGAAAAAAAAATCGCAAAGGAAACTTGGTGAATATTATTTGCAAAGTCACCTTACTAAAATAGGAGATCAGTTACGTTTAACCTATGCTAGTGTTGTACATTGTATGACATTAGATTTACAGTGATCTCCATTTCTGCTGTTGTGTGTTACAAAAGAAAATTAGAAAAAATTTGGAGATACTTCATCTGATTTCACCTGCTTTCCTTTGTAGAATGATGTTTGCCAATATGTAGATATTCTAAAGAATGGAGTCAATCATCTGATGAAGTTTGAACCCTTCATAAGAAATCCCTGATTTATATATCTTACGAGGTTGTTGAAACTATTTTTGTTGAAAAATGAAAAAGGGCAGGAAGACCGGTAAAACATATGATTTGTAAGGGGCGAAAAATAAAGTTATAAAACCAATAAGATCAGTCTTATGACCCGCTCTCAACTGTAAGGATTGATAAAGATTAGTCGTAATACCAAGACCCGAAAAATGTTGTGTACAAATAAGTGACGAATCTTCTCACCTAACACAATTTCTTGGTTCCACATTTCACAGAAGAATGAATACTATTAGTAATAACATGACAAAGACATGTCGTAACACACCAAAGATAAGTCTTACCTCAAAATATCGCTTGTGACTACTTTGGACAGACATGCCTATTTCTTTTTAAATATGTTTTAGGACCAGCATCTATAGTTGCCATGATTCGTTTGACCTTCAGGACTGAAATTATAAGTGATACGAACAATAAATTTACACTCACGACAACAGGGCAGTGACAGCAAAATTGGGGTAAAGCCAAACTTAGGTTGCTTAGTGCCGATGTATTTAATTGAAAACAAATGATAAATTATAAAGCACTTGTAGAAAGTGGATCTCCACCGGGGGGGTGGTGGTGGGGTAGGGGTGGGAATTTCTTAAAATTGAGAATTTGTTTGTGTCCGCAATATGGTCCAAACCCAAACATAGACAGAGAGACAAACAAACAATTTTACCTACATAACCTCCTGATGTTGGTAATGAAGGTACACGAGTGCTCTATTGCTTGGCGTTGTAACTTGGCACACGTCTCAAATTTGCACAACATTGAATACTATCGAATATTAATCTCCAATAGGTTGTCATCAGTACATTTTTTTTGTTTGGGGGGGGGGATTGTACCATACAAGGTGGTCATTCTGGATGGTTTGGTAAAAAATATGTACATGGGGAGGTCGCTAAGACAAAACTGTACCGATTCCAGGATTCCGTGTGTCAGTTCATTCCAGATAAACTAGCCAACTGATAGGAAATAAAACCCGGGAAACCAATACATGGCAGATTGCTCTCAACGAAATTGCAATGAAAGTCCCCAAATGTACAAAAATATGGGGATAAAATGTAGCAATGTCTTCAAATTTTCAAATTTTATATTTTCCTTCCATTGTATGTGTTGACAAGTGAGATGGTAGCTGTAAAAATGTCATCACGTTATATGGTCAGTGGTCCAAAACATGGGAACATAGGCTCACTTTATTGCGATACATATAGACAATTTAGCAGGTGGAGGGAAAATATAAGCCATTTGTCCAGATATCCCCCATGGCAAATAGACCGGCTTCTAATATCCCATAGATCATGCTTGGGCCCCAGACATAGCCAGGCTCATTCTCAGTTCATAGCACTGCCATTTCAAGGCCTCAAATTTGCCTAATTCAGTTGACAAAATAAACAGGGAATACTTGGGGAGACCCCAGCTCCCATAAATCAACCGTCCCAAGTCCCAATATACCGCCTAAGTACCCCCAGCCCACCCCCTCTCTAGTCTCATATAGTGGACATATATCTTGAGGGTATGCTTAGCCTTTCTCTAGGCTGGGCCATGGAAACTAAAAAATTACATATATTTATTTATCAGCTACTATGCAACATCTTTAGCTAAATACTGGGACATACAGATTGGATACTATATATATATATATATATATATATATATATATATATATATATATATATATATTTTAATTCCCAATATTCTTTACCATGGATAAATATTGTTGCAAATGGGGTCTCATGTGGCTCAGTTTGTAGGGTATTGGACTCATAACTCAAGGGTCGTGGGTTCGTCTGTTTCATGTGGGAGAACATCCTTGGGCAAGATGTTAACCTGGACTGTGCTCTCTCCACCCTGGCTGCTAGTGGGTTCTTCGTGTGTGTGCCTTGTATTGTGGCTGCCCCCTAGTATGTTCCCAGAGGGAACTGAGACAGATAACATGTGTGAAAAAGTTCTGAAATCCAGGCCAGGGTGTAAATATAAAGTCGAGTGATAGTATATATATACTGATACTAGACTATAAACCATTACATTTACACTTTTACAAATACATAAACAAGGAATTTTTACCGGGCTTCTTCTCGTGTTTGTTGCATTAAAATCTATGAAGAAATTATTGAGAAATCTCAAGCTAAAAACAACTTTTGTATTAACTGGTGTCTGTCACTATGACTACATTTTACATCTAGTTTTTTTGCATTTGCTTTGTAAATTTATTTTACTAATAATAGAAGCAAAGTGGCGTTTAACACAGGCATAACAACCCTGTTCATGCATTTAGGCTTGGATTGTACTGATTTTAGCTCTCTCGTAATAATTCTTAAAAATATACACCATTCAGATAAGTTTCATTTTCTATTATTTCTTGGCATTTTAATTTCGCCAAGGGATCCTTGGTAGCAAGTTTAACATCTAATCATAGGCTGTCACCTCTGTGTGAGTTCGAGTCCCACAAGTGGCAATACTGAGTACCTGTCCCAATATGACCTTGGCTGTTGAACGGGACGCAAAACTCCAATTTTGACTTTAATTTCACCAATACTTTTCTTCACTGCCTCCCAGTTTTGCTGTGAAGAAAGTGTGCATAAGGTGAATTGGCAAATAACTGCAAACTTCTTGATACAGCTTAGTGCAGAAGCTTGAACCCACAACCTCATAGTGAGATTGGGTCTGTTTTTACACTGTGGTGCTCTCTGGTATCGTCAGAATGAGACAGGCTTATAATGTGCAGACTTCTAGACTTTGTCCATGACAAGCCCATGTTTTAAGGGGATTCACCAAGGCATTTGGCTATCATTTTTTCTTTGTTCTAGAAAACAACTGAAGACAACATGTTTTAGGCAGCAGCTCCTGTGAGTCGCCATGTTAATTATATTTTACTTGGTTCCTTTGCTTGTGAGGGGATCTTTGTATAGCTTTGTCAGTTAAGCATGTTTGGGCATTATTAAGTGTTATGCATCAATTCTGGTGTCTTTTCTGATGAACGATTCACGACAGTAGAGCATGTACAGCCGTTCAAGAATGATATAGTTTTAATTACATCAACTCACTTTCATTAAATTGAATACATTATACAAGCATTTGATCCTCACTGAGAAAATTAATGAAACCACAGAATTGTTACCATGTGTTACAACTACCCTTTGTGATATGACCTAAACAATATGTTTAGGGTGACATGAAACCACAATAAATCAAAACTAAATAGTCCCCTTGAAGAATCTTTAATAGCATATGTGTTACTTGCCATTTTGACCCCATCAGAAAATAAAATAAAAATATAATAAAATATAAAATGGAAACAGCAATCTGCTGCTTCAAATGGTGGGCCACCGTTTTAAATGGCTCAGCCAACTAGAAAAGAGGACCACATTCAAAATGAGACATTATATGTTTTTTTTTGTTGCTTGTTGTTTTGTACAGATATGACAGTGTGTGACAAACATGTTGCATTATCAACATTTTTCTCTGATTATCCTTACATTTTAATGGTGATGTTACAAATAATATATTATTAAATATATATATATATATATATATATATATATTTATTTTTAACAACAAAAACATTAACATTAGTTTATTTATTACATATTACAGATACATATTTCAAACACCAAAATATCCCGGTATAATCATCTGAAGGTTTCTTCACAATGTTATACCTTTGTCACACTTTCCAGGAGTCATGGGGTACAACTGAATGGACTCATCTAATTCTGCTTGTGACTCAACAACGTTGATCTGCAGCATATTTGGATAGGACCTCTGTTGGAATTTATATTTTCAAGAAAGATGTCTTCATTGACATTCGATATAATGTTTAAAAAGCGTCACGTGAGCCTTTGCAAGCTGCATAGAAATACACTAGAGAGGTGAGTTGGAGATGGATATTTGGGGCGGCTGGTTCTTCAGCGTGTCCAATCCAGATATGAGATCTCTGTTTGGAGGCCGAAGGACAAGGTCATCAACTGGAAATCAAGTATGTACACATACAAACATAGGAAAGGTGTGAGCTTAATATAAGATAGTCTACTGTTCAACATCATCAAATGTAAAAAAATGTCACACCACTGCAGTGAATTGTTTAATAGATGTCTTGTTGTTTAACTCAGGCTTGAAAGAGCTTTGTGCTCGATGAGTGCTCTTGTTCAAAGATGATATTTTTATAAAAGTCTACCCACCCTAGATTTCATTGTATTCTTCCGACTGTCTCTGTGGTGTAGACATATCTTTTACGTCTCTGGACTATTAACTTATTGGACTTTTGTTTCCTGATTGTTGCACCTTACAGTCTGTCTTATGATAGAGATTAACAACTATAAAAGTCATATTAGAATTAGATTAGAAATTTGGCAATAATCACAATATGCGCTTTGTTACAGGCTACCACTTTCCCTAACTGAGTTTTGTATACTCAAATATTCTACAGACTGCCGCCAAAGCAGAGTGTGATTGAATTTTAGCCATCCATTTTGCACTTAGATATCATTAAGGCCCAGCAGTTATCTGGAACTAAAGTGAAATAAGAAATGTCTTTAAAAGGGAAAGTACAAGTATAGTCTAACGCATAAATGCTAAACTTCACTTATTTACAAACTAATAAAAATCACTGTAATTAATTTTTAATAATTGTTACTTTCTACTTTAGAAACATGTTCATGTTTAAAAATTAGCAGTCAAGGTAATTTACAATTACCTTTACAAAACTCCCATTACTGATTTTTCACCAAATCCATACTTTTCTAATGATTAATCCTTTCATTAAGGCACATGTAACCACAGTTCAAAATTCATTAAAGTATATTAAACTTGCATGGGTCGTGTACCAGATATGCTGAAAACCCTAGCAAATAAGCATCAAATGTTTGAAGGGGCAGTTCAAACCACAGCCTTATAAGACAATTCAATGTTGAAACATGTTTTTGGACCAAGAGTCTATCTAAGGGTATAGTCTGAGAAGGTTGGTACTGGGAGACATTTTGTCGACAGACCCTAGAAACTACCATGCTATAGAATGAAGAGGGTTGGATAGGGAATGTATACTGGCGGAGCTTTCAGAGAATGCTCCCTGGGGTAGATTATGAGAGCTCACAGAATCTACCCTCACCACGACTGCCCCCAACAGCTTCCAAGAGAATGTTCCCAAGTATAAAATGAGAGAAACCAGTATATTTAATGGCCTTACATTAGAATTTTAATAGTGGAAAAATATGTTCATTTTCCGATGTTGCATATATTTCACCATCTGCCCATTTTGTGTGTCATCTTCCTAGATGTTTTTTTTATTCTTCTCCAATTGTCTCACATGGCTTGAATATTACAGGAAATTAGACTTGTGTCATTTCCACAGTCATTTCAGCTCTTTTCTCTTTCTCCAGATAGTCACATTAAAATACACCTGGCCAGGCTTGGATAAATGACTTCCTTTTTATGAGAACAACTGAAAAAAATGGATTTGATTAAAAAGACAAAGACTTGAAGAAGTCTATGAGAACCTCATTTTCTGTATTATTTTCTTCATCTTAGAATTTATTTTTTATGTTTTATTTTCTCATAATGTGGATATTATGTAACAGTTTCTTTGTTTTCGTAAAAAATCTTAAAACAACAAAAGCAGACGGGTCTCTCTGCCCGGGTGGTAAGAATGATGGGTTCTGGTGTTTATGAAATGGGCTTGAATCTTAAAGGTCTAATAAAAGTTGTATCTTGGAGTAAAATACGTGAAATGTGTTCACCACTTCAGTCAGGAATACAACTGGATACTAAACTTGAAGATGTGACTAGAATCTGCCACTCTGGCCTAGTGGGTAACACACTCACCAAG
This sequence comes from Sabellastarte sp. h YS-2021, assembly GCA_964017235.1. Taxonomy (NCBI): domain Eukaryota; kingdom Metazoa; phylum Annelida; class Polychaeta; order Sabellida; family Sabellidae; genus Sabellastarte; species Sabellastarte sp. h YS-2021. The sequence continues at coordinate 15,249,229 of OZ024928.1, forward strand.
GAACATAGAGGACGTGGGTTCAATCCCAGGTACAGGCACATACATAGTGGCTTGGATGACCACTTAAAATGGCGGTCCTCTGTGATTGGGTCCTATTCCCACTGGCAATTTAAAGTCCAATTAAGTCTTGGTGACACAGTTTCATTGAGGTCATTCATTAACAAATTTAAATAAGGTTAAGACGGTTAACTATACCAACTGAATGTTATGGGGTTGTTGCACTGGTTGAGTCAGTAAGAGGACAAAAATCAAGAAAAAAAGTGTGGGAAAAATATGGGTTGGTTAGACCTCTTCTACAGGACATAGTACATCCTGGCTCCAGATCCCGACCTGACTTTCTGTATGATCACACATGAAAGTATTAGGACAAGCCATAGATGCCAAACTGACAAGTCGTAGCTGTTCATGATAAGCCATAGTGACAAACTGACAAGACTGGATCAGTGTCATGACCCACCACAACCAAACTGATTAATTTGTGGATTCGGGACTGCCAGTCAGTATCCAAGTACCTCTATATAAACCCCCTGTAATAACTATATTACTAGCCTGAGTTCAGACCAGTACCAGCCATACAGCCAGCGCCTTCACCACAGCCATCACCACCACCAAAACCAAGAAGGAAGCCACTAAACACCTGGGTCATGCCATGGATGATTCAAAAAGAAGACAAAGGATGCTAAACAGACTCCTTGTTTAATTAATACAGACTGGTAATCCGGATAATAAGAATTTTATGAGGATGCCCCCGCTGTTTTCAACCTCATTGAAGAATGCATACACCACTGCATGAAGAAGTAAGTCACCAATTTTAGGAAGCCCCTAGAAGCTGGCTTGAACCTGGCAATATAACTGAGACACCTGGCAAGAGGAGAAATGTATAAGTCATTACAGTATCACTGACTGGTTGGCTAAACCATCATGTTATCTGCAGGGCCAACCTTGCTGAATTCCAGGAACCATATTTGACGTGTCGTACCACTCCTGAATACTGGAAACAGAACAAGGAGAAATTCAGAACCAGATGGAACGTCCCCACACTTTTGGGGCACTAGATAGTAAATATTTCGCAATGAGGACAGAAGGAAATCTGGGAGTGAATTTTACTGTTATTCTTCACCAAATACACAAATATTTAACTGCTGCAAGTTGAAGAAGAAAAAAAGAATGGCATCTTGGGGCTTCTGCCAACTGAGCCCCTGGGAATGGAGGGCCTTCTTTGAACTATTTCTTGCTGGCTACAGCCATGGCTAGTGAAACCCTACAGCAATAGACAACTCACTACAGGAACTCCAGAGGCAAAATGGTAGTTGAGAATGCATTTCATATCCTAGTGAGCAGATTTAGGGTCCTACTAGGCACAATGAAGCAAAGGCCAAAGGTTGTCAGAGACATTGTTTTGACATATGTGCTATTTCACAACATGCTGAGGACACACCAAGTTGGAGTAGCCAGGGCACCCAACACACAGAATGAGATTTCGGCCATAGTAAATGAACCAGTAGCAAATGGGGCTGATGATAATTGCAGGTATCCCATGAGGAAGACAAAGCAACAGAGAGACCTACTCAAGGATTATCTCAACCACATTGATGCACTGGCGTTGCAGGAGAAGAGAATCTCAAATTGTGAGAAGGACCTACTACTGGGACAGAAGAAACTTGTGTCTATCAGTCCTTTTCAGGACTACTCAATTATTCCAAAAACTTTTACATTTAAGCTAGTGTTGCATGAATATCCCACAAATTTCGAAACAAATGACAAGTCTCAAAGTAATGACTATCAACTTTAAAACAAGTTTTATAAAAGGTGTCCCACAATAAATTTAAAAGTGTAAGATTTTGTTCATCTTTCAAAATAGTTAAAATTTAACAAAAATACAAGCTTAAATTTTAACACAAAGTTTCTAAATATTTCAAACTTTGAAAGCTGCTGAAGTGGCATAATCATGTTATATTTTTTCCAAGTTTCTCAAAGATCAAAAGTCAAGGGTCAAAATCATTTAAAAAATTTCAAATTTTCTCGAAGGTCAAAATCTCACTCACTCACTTACTCAGGTTCAGGTTCACCACCAGGTTCATGACTAATTATTTAGTCTCAAAAAGGCTAAACAGGACTCAGATGTTGTGTGAAGTTTCTTCTCCTGTGACAGAGGCTATAAACGGTAGATTGAAGGTCTTAGTTGGGTTGATGGGGAAATGTAGCTGTCTTGATGAAGTCCCAGGTTGTTGATCTTTGATAAATAAGTATGAGGTCAGCTGCCTTCTGGGCTGTTGTCCTCGTCACACCACATGACCTGGTTTTACTGGTTGTATGACCTAGCTTGCTTGTGAAGGAAGCATTTGGGTGTTTGGAATAGCGAGGTGGGCAAAGTCACTGTCACAATGAAGAGTTTGGGTGGAACCATAAAATATCGAATATGTTTGATAATTAGCTGACAAACCAAGTTAAGCCAGGAAACCCTGACTGACCCTAGCTGACAATGTAAACAAAGGTATTCTTTCTAGAGCCTTCTGATCACTGTATTGTAAACATTTTTCTAGAATCTTCTGTAATCTCCAGTATATTAAGGGTTTAAAATCTTGTCACAGGAGTTTTTCTTAAGTTGGTGTGCTACATGAACTGCTATACTGTGTTACATACATTTTGTGGTGAATTCTTGTTGGCGCGAACTGGATATATTATGCGGATCTACTAGAGAGTGGATTCACTGTACTTTGGATATTGTTTGCATCCTGAAGTTGGCAGTTTAGGTGTACAGACTTTCTGAATATCTGGATATGGATATTTGTGTTAGTTAACACTGAACAGATCACGGGATACAGACATTGTGTTAGTGGACGCAGAACTGATCACAGGACAGATTGATGGATACACATAACTGTTAATTACGTGGAAAGGACTGTGGTCAAGTTAGATTGGTCCATTGAATTTTGTATTATTATATTACTGTACAGACTATTAAGAGTATCTCAGTTGACTGTAATCATTATTTTAATTCTTAAATAAACATGTCAAGTAAAACTTTTTGTCTTTTCCTGTTACAAGTTTTAAGCAAACACTCTTGCCCCTTGACCATAATACAACCAACCTTTGAGTTTGGGTGGGTCGGCTCCAGTGCAACACCAAAGCACTAGCCATCACCAGTGTTGTTATTGCGATTCTTAGAATTCTTAATATTTGGAGTCATAGCCTAAATACATACCAATTCAAAACACTTCATCTGTATATTGTGTTAAAAATATAAAATATGACACTAGTTTGCAAATTACTCAACAATTTGCATGAGTATACAACATTTCTAGTACCTTGTGATCCGTCATATTATTTGCAGACCTACCTTTGAGTAAGGCTGAAACAGTTACCTTAGTTTGGTCACTGAGTATCTGCTTGCATTAGCATGTGATTAACTTTTGAACTGTTTCCAATGTAGAGTAACTTTGTTAGATGCAAATGCACCATGGATGTAAACTTTGCAAACAATATCTCAGATCTGGAGATGCTAAAAGAGCAGAAAATCCACACAACTTGTGTAAATTTCCATTCCCGACCCCCCCCCCCCCCCCCCAAAAAAAAAAAAAAAAAAAAAACATAAATAAATAAATAAAAAAATATACATAAATAAAATAAAAATAATAAAATAAAATAAGTAAATGAAAAATAAACATAAAAACCAACAACAACAAAAACTTGGCTCATAGTTTAGGATAATGCACACCTAATATACTTCGAGGTCATACCTTTTGCAGATTACAATATAATATAAAGAAGTCCATTGATCTTACAAGGGCAGCAAAATCCGTTTGAGGTGATATATAAAAGAAGATAGTTGAACAAGACCAAAAATATTGGTTCAGGCTATTGCTTGGGTGATCGAGCTTATATTTGGTAATTTGGAAATAAAAAATCTTGTTCAGGTTGTATCTCAGAAACCATGAGGTCTAAGAACTTCATACTTGCTTTTGGGATGTAGGTTATCATCATGGTATCACCTTGATTTGACCTTTGGACATGCTATAGTGACCTTGATCTTTGAAATTTTTCCTGGTTATGTCTTGGAAACCTTTAGGTGTAGAAAGTTGATACTTGGGTTGGAACATTGGTTGGGGGTGTAGGTGTGCAACGTTATGGATAGACCTTGATTTGGCCTTTGACCTTGCTGTAATAAAATTGCCCTTTAAAATATTGTACAGGCCATATCCCAGAAACGATAAGGTTTAGGAAGTTGACCTTCGTATGACCTTTAACCCTTGCTGCACCAAAATTCTACTGTCATATTTGAGACATATTTCTCCTTTTTTAGAAATGTAACCAGATTACTGCAAATGATTATTGTTTGTACTTTAAATTACTCTATCTCTACTGATTAATACATTTTGTAAGTTCATAACTTTTAGTTTTCTAATTAATGCTGTCATATTGCTGTTAAATTGTCTTGTTTTAATATTTTGTCGTTGATATTTTGATTACATATATTTTCTCTCTCTTAAGTGTTAAATTGGCTGCACCTATACATATCTTACGATGTCTGTTCTTAAAAATCTCACCTCTTCCATATAACGCAATTTCCACTGGCTGTGGGTTATGGTCATCTCTGATGCTTTTTTCAGGAATTTGTTTCAAGTCAACCACCATATTTGCTTGGTTCGCATTAAAATACGAGTACCCAGAGTTGCATAAATTCTTTCATCATTGATACCTGGCCTTGTGTTTTGTCATAGGTCACACCCCTATGACAATATCTTGGATTCAAACCTTTGATTTTGAATTATCTTGGTATTGGTGGACATGATCCCACAGTGATGGTTCACTGGATTCTGAGATAACCTCCACAATATTTTTTGTATGTGTATCTGTGTATTGATATGGTCATTATCTGCTGGAAGTATACACACTTAATGCATCCATCTACATTCTGCATTTGAATTTCACTTGTAAACTATATTCTGAAAGTCAGGGTTCAGGTCTGGCAAAGAAGATGTAGGACAGAGACGTTCCTTTACACATTTCTTTAACTCATGCCCTGGTCACACTACAAGCAATATTTCAGGTGGCTGCAGATGGTAGGTAGGACAGAGGAGAAAACTATACCTCCTGTGAAACCCAGTTACAAACCACTGTCTAAGGTTATGTCACAGAAGAGAATCAGAATCGTGGAGAATAGTAATCAAGGTTTGACACAGAAAAAGTGCTGTAAAGATACAGAAAAATGCAGAAACGCTACAGGAATTTTACAGAAATTATACGAACTTAATGGAGACACAAAAAGAAAATAAGGTAGCAGAGCAGCTTTAGAAATGATAGGAGACCCTGCAGTTCCTGGCGATTAGGAGTGGTTACGGGCGACATACTTCACAACCCTTATGGTAAGCAGAAATGTTGGGCATTTCAAAACTCATAGGCTTTGTAGATCAGGGAATAGCACAGTATGGAAGCTTTACTGACAGAAGTTTGGCAGTACAAGGAGGTAGTGTGACATATTAGCTTTGTAGTGATAGACTATCATGCAACATCTTTGTACAATTGTGATATTATAACTCATAACAACAAAATGGTACCATTATTAATTTGTAAAAGTTTTGCAAAGTACATTAGTCAGTCTGTTTGCTTGTTACTTCGAAATCTTGCAATTTCAAAATATGTTGGTCAGTCGGCTTGTATATTTGTTTGCAACAAAATACTCTAAATGCAATAGTTTTGAAGTTACAAACGATGTCCTCAACAGTGAGAACCTGAAAGTAGCTATTGCTCAGCTATGGAATGAGCTACAGGTCAGCAATGTAATTTTATTATAGCTGATCCAATAGTAGGTGAATAACATACTCCGAATGCAATAGTTTTGAAGTTACAATTGATTTACTCAACAGTGAGAACCTCAAAGTAGCTATTGCTCAGCTATGGAATAAACTATATGTCTGTAACTTCATTATGTCATAATTTACCCCAACATAGGTGAAAAACGGATTCAAAGAAAGTCACCATGTCTAATACTTTTGAAGAAATTTCACATGTTCTCATTTTTAAAAATTTTGCTACAAATCAGAAAATAGCTATTACTCGCTTAGCTAATGCAACAGAGCTCCAAACTATACACCAACTTATAGATAAAGTTGAAGTACTTGAACAGCATATGTAACAGAGATACTCTAAGTGCAATAGTTTCAGGATTATAAGTCATTTACTCAAAGTAGCTATGTGAAAATACTACCGATTTTGTCGACATTTGGTCGTGCTCTATTCTGACCAATGATATAGGGAAGAAACGAAAATCGTAGCTCCAAAATTGTGACCTAGAACACACTAACAAACAAACAAAAGATAAACATACAAATATACAAACGGACTGACCAACAAACTTCGAAATCTTCAAAAGATTTCAAAGAAATAAGAATTTATTGAACCACAGAGTTTTGTTCACAGTTTCTGTCTGTAGATTAAACCCATATAAACGGCTTAATCTTAGTGTCTGAATTATTCAAGAGCTCTGGAGGTTCAGTGGAGAGTGTTGGTGTGTAAGACTGTGTGTTTGGGTAAGATCTATTTCTCACCTATTAAAGGTTTCAGTGTGACGACGAAACAAGAGAGTTTTTGGAAGTGTTGGAGGGGAGGGGGGGAGTGGTTGTTGAAACTGAGGGGTGGGGTCAGATTTGGAGGGAAACTTAGATTGGAGCTGTTCCCATGACAATAGCCAAGTCTTTGATTGCTTCCTTGTGATGGATCCGACTGCTGATTCCATGTGACTTCTTGGCGTGTGATTGACTGAATGTGTGTGTATGTATGCGTGTGAGTCGGTGTGTCTGGGAAGTAGGATTTGAAGGAAACTTGAAAAGAACTGGAAGCAGGAAGAGCCAAAAAAAAAAAAAAAAAAATGAAGGGAGTTAAATGAAATCACAGGAAAATTTGTTAAAATGATTAATTATGTAAGTAAAGTGAATATGGTAATAGGTTGGTTTTGAATAAAAATGAAGGTCACCAGACAGCTGGGGAGTTAATTTCACTGTCGTGTTGGACCACAAACTCTCCTGTTGATTACTGTCAGACTTCTGATATTCAGTGTAAGCATCTCTAGATACTTGGAATATTTATTGGCTGTTTAGATTTTATTTATTTTATATTCTTGTTGTATATTATTTTGGAAGACAAGAGAAACTTAGATTGATCTAACTGGAAATAATTATTGTAATAAGCATAAGCGACATGGTATTAATAGTTGCAAACAACCCTTCATTTTGGTAGCCTTACTAGCTGTGTATAATAGTAACAATTTAACATACCCATACTGCTCCAAATGAAAACAACAACAACAACAACAACAATACTGTCACAATCTTAGGAATTAACAGGTAGATTCAAACCCAGGAACACAGAGATGAAGGTACAGTGATTAAGATCAGTGCAAAACTTTACACCATCAAGTCACTGATATTGCACAAATTATGTTACCTGAATGACACATTGAATGCATCCTTTGTCATTTTAACATGTAATTGTCCATTGTATCTACTAGTTGATTTAAGTATATTTTGTGATTCAGATATCTTTCTTGATGGCTGGTTTGATTGAGACTCTTTTGTGGTTTATAGATCTACTTCTCTGTTGATTGCTGGTTTGATTTAGCTCTTTCATGGTTTTGATATCTGCTTCTGTGTTGATTGCTGGATTAATGTAGCTCGTTTTTGTTTAAATATCTGCTACTCTGTTGATTGCTGGTTTGATTTAGCTATTTTGTGGTTTAGACATCTGCTTCTCTGTTGATGACTGGTTTGATTTAACTCTTTTTGGCTTAGATATCTGCTTCTTTGTTGATGGCTGGTTTGATTTAGCTCATTTATGGTTTTGATATATACTACTCTGTTGATTGCTGCTTTGATTGAGCTATTTTGTGGTTTAGATGTCTGCTTCTCCGTTGATTGCGGGTTTGATTTAACTCTTTTGTGGTTTAGACATCTGCTTCTCTGTTGATTGCTGGTTTGATTTGGTTCTTTCTGGTTTGGCTATCTACTCTGTTGGTGACTGATTTGATTTAGCTCTTTTGTGGTTTAGATATCTGCTTATCTCATTTGATTTAGCTCTTTTTTGTTTAAATATCTGCTTCTCTGTTATTTGCTGCTTTTATTTAACTCTTTCGTGGTTTTGATATCTGCTTCTCTGTTGATTGCTGGTTTGATTTAGATCTTTTTGGTTTAAATATCTGCTTCTTTGTTGAAAGCTGGTTTGATTTAGATATTTTATGGCTTTGCTATCTACTACTCTGTTGATTGCTGCTTTGATTTAGCTCTTTTGTGGTTTAGATATCTACTTCTCTCATTTGATTTAGCTCTTTTGTGGTTTAAATATCTGCTTCTCTGTTGATGGCTGGTTTGATTTAGCTCTTGTTGGTTTAGATATCTACTTCTCTCTTAATTGTTGCTTTTATTTAGCTCTTTCATGGTTTTGATATCTGCTTCTCTGTTGATTACTAGTTTGATTTAGCTATTTTGTGGTTTAGACATTTACTTCTCTGTTGATGACTGGTTTGATTTGGTTCTTTCTGGTTTGGCTATCTACTCTGTGATTCAGATATCTTTCTTGATGGCTGGTTTGATTGAGACTTTTTTGTGGTTTATAGATCTACTTCTCTGTTGATTGTTGCTTTTATTTAGCTCTTTCATGGTTTTGATATCTGCTTCTCTGTTGATTGCTAGTTTGATTTATCTCTTTTGTGGTTTAGATATCTACTCTCTGTTGATTGCTAGTTTGATTTAGCTCTTTCATTGTCTTGATATCTGCTTTTCTGTTGATTACTGGTTTGATTTAGCTCTTTTGTGGTTTATATAGCTACTTCTCTGTTGATGGCTGGTTTGATTTAGGCTCTCGTTTAGTTTAAACTTTACTTCTATTTAAATAGATGGTTAATTCAGCATGTTTTGTGTTTTAGTTATGAATCTCTGTCTGACTTGTTTGAAAAAAGTAAAATTGATGAAGCAGACTTATATTGACTAATCTAATTCGAATGCCTTTTGTTTGATGGTTGCTGTGTAATCAAATAATGATTTACATTTTAACTTGTTCATTCTCCCAGTTTTGGTAAAAAAGATATTGACCATTTTCTAGTCCATTTTGTCTGGATTATGGTAGTTGAATGTCAGTATCATATAGCTGGCAAATTGAAAAAAGTATTTGTATGTGCTTTTTTGTATAATATAGTGTTATATTCATTATGTCACAAGACTCAACCTTTTGATTCTATTCTATTTTTGCAATACATTAGTAATTTGCAGTATTAATTTTATATATCAGATAAGAGGTTCTCAGCGGCCTAGTGGTAAGTAATTTTGGCATGTATTCAGAGGCTGTCACCTCTGTGTGGGTTTGACTCCAGCAGGTGGTGGCGCTGAGGCAGTGCGTGGCGCTGGTGGCGCGGCGCTGGTGGCGCGTTCCAATATGACACCGGCTGTTGAAAACAATGTTAAACCCCAAGTTTGACCTTTGTATATATGATGTCATGTTTTCTACCATAATACAACATTTTTATTATTACAGAAAACATTGTGACAGCAGGGGTGTCCAATAAAACAATTTTCAGTAGTAACCATGTTATTTATTTGTATATAAACATTTATATACACAAACATTTAAAACAGATTCATTTTAAGACTACATGCATTGTCTTTGACCCCAAGGTTTTATATATGCATGACCTTGACTTCAAAGGACACTCACTGAGTTATACAAAAAACACAGTGCCTTGTATTCTATATCTATATATAAACCTTCTTATATATACACAAAAACCTAAGGTTAAGCAAGATAACCTTCAGAGATATACATAAAGTCTTGTGTGTAAAATACACATGACCTTGGATCGTTGCTAAGATACAAACAAAGCCACTGTTTTTACTTGGTCAGATAGTCATGTTGATACATGCATGTAATAGTTTCTCTTTAAACCATGTACAAAGTATTCATACAAAACACAATGAAAAACACAAATGATTTCATCTAAGATTAGGAATGGGTTGGTAGAAAGTTTTCCACATTGGTATCCAGTCATTTTGGTCATTGCAAAATTTTTCTGATACTGAAAAAAGTGTGATCTAGTATTATCCCACTCAAATAGGCCCAATAACAGGAAGTGAAATTAAAGAAAACATGAGATTATCATCAACATGGATGTGAATGCTAAAATCTACAAAAAAGATATAAAATAACAACAGGTTGGAATTTCTTCTGATAGAATTTCTGTTTTCTTTTTTTAATATTATCACGGCTTTTTAGTTGCTGATCTTGATGCCATTTATAAAATATTTTGTTTTGGTATTTTAGTAAAAAGGTGTTTTGATTGAGTGATACCAACACTACTAACCCATCCCCTAAAGCTTAGATCAGATTTAATGAATGCTTGATAATATGCTTAACACATTGGCATATGCTTTAGTATTAGATACACCCAAATATGTCAGTAAAAACATCTTTACCCTATCCCTGAGCCCATATGCACAATTTCCCCTATTACCAATTATTGTTTTGCAATAACATTTTGTATAGCAACTAACCAAGCTGGGAGGCAAAAGTAAGAACTTTATGAATACCCAGTTCTGGTCGATATACTTAAGCAAAAACATGATACTCTATTTCTTAAAAATATATAGCTGTCTATTGGCACATTGAAATAGTCTTTTGTTGAGAATATAGTAAACCTGATTTGATACATATATTACTATAGCAGATACAGGACTTTTTATGGAACAATTTTATTTTTATCACTGCCCATTAACTTTGGTAATACATGAATGTTAAATAACAGATGATTGATTAATACTGGTTGTAGCACTTAACAATGGTCTGTTGAATTGCAAGGTTTCACAGTTCTATATCTCTCTATATATATACTTATACACATATACAAATTAATAAACAAATGGTACAGTGTATAAACACCAGGTTGTCATGACTTATACACAAAACATACACTGTTTTATTGTTATATTTGTTACCCAGTTGTAAACATCAGCAGTAGTCATTCTGTTTCTTCAAAGTATGCATTTATAAAGATATGAATTTACACAAGTATTTTATGTTAGTGGTGTAGATTTATTATAAAACTGTATTAGTATGATTGTCAAGCAAATACTTGTGATATATGTCAGACTGTCTGTTAGTATCTCAAATGTGATAATAACATGTTGTAAAGTGTACTTAGTTTATATTGTACATCATTCCAAACATATAACCATCACTAATGCATACATTTTACAATTTATGCTAAATAATTAATTAGATTGTGTCGACTCGACGCCAACATATCTCCAGACAGGCCATCTCTCATGCCACAGTCATTCATAGGTATTTTTGTAGTATATATTTAGATTCACAATTATTATAAATTATTTTTTATTAATTTTCTTTATTTGTGTTTGGTAAAACCAAATTAAAATTAACTAATTTCCAAGTTACAGGGCAAAATATGTGAAAAATGTTGAAAAATGTCTGAGTAGGGTCTTTATGGGCCCTAAACAGAACTAAAGGATCGCTTGCAAAAAAAAGATAACATTTTTGCACAGCAAAAACAAAGCATCCCGAAAAGGATATAAAGGTAAGAAAATGTTCTGCTTTTAGCCTTATACTGTTGTGGTAACCAAAGTCTGCGTAGTCTGCTCTATCTAGCATGGTTTTTGAGATATAAGCATTTTTGTGTTTTGCAATTTTTGCGAAAAATTTGAAAATGCAAAATGGCCACCATTTTGGGTGAGACAAATTTTTTTTCAAAATTGGAATGGCTACTATGAAGACATACCCTGTGGATCAAAAATATTGTTGAAATTGCTCTATCTAGCACGGTTTTCGAGATACAAGCATTTTTGTGTTTTTTCAATTTTTGCGAAAAATTTGAAAATGCAAAATGGCCACCATTTTGGGTGAGACAAATTTTTTTTCAAAATTGGAATGGCTACTATGAAGACATACCCTGTGGGTCAAAAAATTGTTGAAATTGCTCTATCTAGCACGGTTTTCGAGATACAAGCATTTTTGTGTTTTTGCGATTTTTGCAAAAAATTCGAAAATTCAAAATGGCCACCATTTTTGGCGACACAAAAATTTGTTCAAAATTGGGATGGCTACTGTGCAGACATACCCAGTGGGTCAAAAATTTTGTTGAAATTGCTCTATCTAGCACGGTTTTCAAGATATAAGCATTTTTGTGTTTTGCAATTTTTGCGAAAAATTCGAAAATTCAAAATGGCCGCCATTTTGGGCGAGACAATAATTTTTTGAAAACTGGAATGGCTACTCTGCAGATATACCCTGAGTGTCAAAAATTTCGTCAAAATCACTCTATCTAGCATGGTTTATGAGATTTTTGTTATTTTGTTGTTTTTTGTTATTTTTTGTTGTTTTGTTGTTTTTTTTAAGCATTTTTGTGTTTTGCGAGACAAAATTTTTTTGGAAATTGGGATGGCTACTCTGAAGAGATACCCTGTGGGCCAAAAATTTTGTTGAAATTGCTCTATCTAGTACGGTTTTCGAGATATAAGCATTTTTGTGTTTTTCAATTTTTTTCGAAAATTCAAAATGGCCACCATTTTTGGCAAGACAAAATTTTTTTAAAATTGGGATGGCTACTCTGCAGAAATACCCTGTGGGTCAAAATTTTGTTGAAATCTCTCTATCTAGCACGGTTTTTGAGATATAAGCATTTTTGTGTTTTCCTTATTTGGAAAATTCGTAATGATTAATTAATCATTAATTACTCGGCCATTTCTTAACCAACCAATGCCAAAATCTAATGATTTCCAGATTGTAATAGAATGATTGTATCTGCCAAGTTTCAGATGAATTGATAAAATCCCTTTTCAAGTTATCATCTGGACAAGCTTACCCATCGAAAAAAGACATTTTTGGTCATGTGACCTCTCGATTGGTCGAAATGTCACTGCAGCACATCCAAAAAATTCCCCTGGGCTACTGCATACACCTGCCAAATTTGAAAGGAATCCGCCAAACGGTCACAGAGTTATGAGGAAAAGAAAAAGCGGAGCTGTGTGCTCACAGAGCCGGCGGAGCCAGATATCCTCCCCAAAACAAACAAGCATCCGTATACATAGTTTGTGACCTAGAGAGCATTAAGTGGCCAAAAGTAAAATTCTGACCTTAAGGTGGCAATAAATTTTTTACTATTAGGAGTTTAATGTCAACCTAAGCACATATGTGTGCCATGTTTGAACAAAATCTGTCAAAGGAATTTTGAGTTATTGTGCACAAAAGTAAAAACCTACGAGTACGGCGTCAGTGCAATGGATGTGAAACAAGTATATCCTCGACTTTCGTCTGGGGGTATAAATACTGTGTTATCTGTTTAATTGATATTATGCAGCAATCACATTCTGTCAACAAGTTTTTATATTAACAGTTTGGTGTATTTTTGGTGCATCTTTATACAGTTTATTTGCACATACCTTTACTATTTTATGTACGTATTGAGATTCTGAAGTTGTACCTGCATACAAATACAGATGACATCAGTGTAACAGCACCAACTGCAGCAAAGTGATTTACAATGGAAATATCAGAAAAAGTTATATGATACTCAATACATGCTGCAAATGATATCAGATTATATGCTATAAGCTGCAGTATGGGTTCTACATTATTTAAAAAGTTAATGTGACATCAAGGTAACCTTCACCCCAAGGAGGCTTTGTAAAACTAGGCAGAGCACCTGCAGTACCTGTCACATATTACAATGATCTAGATATGAAACGATTGCGACATTGAGGTGAAGATCAGCTCTTTATTCAATTGAGATGTAGGTTGTTCAAAGTTGGTTAAGGAGTGTTTTGAATATTTAGAGTTTCATTGACTATAATATATTTATCCATAGATTTTGTGCTGTAAACAAACTGTTTAATGCATAAAATATTAGTTTACATAAGCACTATCAGTACGACTAGAGAATTAGGTCAGACATTAGTAGTTCTGATTAATGTAAACAACAAAGTAGGTCATCACTATGACAACGTCAATATCAATATAGGTCATGACCAAGATGACACCAATATAAAGATCATTGCTATGGTAACGGGTATATAGCTTTCTTCAGATGTGTGTATCACTTCTATGCAAATTTAAATGGTAAAAGACATAGCATTGGTAGTTGTAGTGACATAGCACTTGGTCTGGTTTGATAGCCCGTTTGTTAAAGTCCTCTATACATCAAAGTAAAATATCAAATGTTTCTGTTTCAAAGACAATATTGTTGACGCTAAATCACACCCTTTTTGGCTTGGAAATTTAGCAAGTTGTTTTTTTTTTCTGTAATTTTAACATCTTTTTCTTTTGCTTTGAATATGTATTGACACAAAGTGGACATGTGTATACGATTTATCTTCAGAAAAGCAATTTAATTATATCTTACTGATGGCATACTAATCAAATCCACACGAGCTCTGCACCTTTTCCCCACAACCAATTAAATTTCAGCTTACAAAATTTGTTTTTTTTTTCATATCTTTATCAGCTATTCTAATTGGTTTAAGTTTGCATTTGTGTGCTGTACCTCAGCAAGCAAACCTTTAAGGTCTTTGGCTACAGGAACTGAATGTGCAAGATGCATTAAATGCACAAATTGGGTTTAGAATAAGTACCTCTTATATAAATTTTATGGCAGCTATCAAAATGATTTTTACACAGGCTGAAGAGATGTTTCATATCTATATGCTGTGATCCATAGGATTTTAGATAACAAAGAAATGGTTTAAAAAGAGAAAACTGAACAAAAGACACACTTGATACCATTGATATCACAACCTAACTCTTAAATCTGGTGATTCATTCATGTTTGTAGGGGCCACAGTGGTGTAGTTTTAACACACTCACCTCCCACCTCTGAGGTTGGTGGTTCAATTCCCAGACCTTATTTGAGAAAGTTGGTAGTTGCTTACCGATCGTTGGCAGTTTACAGTACAGAACCTTGGCCAAGTATATGTACTGATTTCCTCTGCTCATAAAACTACTTATCGTGATATGACCTGTACAGTGTTGAAATAGATGTAAAAACTCCAAATTAATAAATTCTAGGTTTGTGTATTTTGTTTTTGTACAATATAGACATAAAACAGTAATGCCTCACGTCTGTAAAATGTATAACATTTGACATCGCAGTTTACACACTTATGATTGATGAATGAACAACAGTTTACTTCTCCTGGCACATTCAACATTAAAACTATCAGTTATGAAAATCTTGTTTCATTTTGCATAATTTTTTTCATTTTTTTATTTTTAATGTCATTGAAGAATAGGGATTCAAGAAGGCCTCAAAATACACAGACATTCATAATTCCTTATGGGTCTCAAGTTTGATGATGGTACTCTATCCTTACCTATTTTGTATCAACTGAGACAGCAATAGACAATTATTATTCAAGTAGCATTTGTCATAATTAAGCTGTAGTCATGTTTTGAAGTGAACAACTTGAGCTCACCAGAACTAACAATGCCTGTGTAGAAAGTACCAATTTCTTCCATAATATAGCCCGGTCATTACCACAGCAAATTTCAAACAGCAAACCTGGATGTCTTTGAACCAGGTAACCGTTTGAAGTATATAGTGTTACTAGTAGCCAAATATGGTGTTTTTATGTTGGATATTGGCATTCTACAGCATCAGCCATATTTCTGGGCGATATTTAGGAGGTTTATGGCAAGATTAAAAACACTGGCAATATTCCCACAATGTGACCAACATTTATACAAAAATATCTTTACATTCCCAAACACTCTCATACAACCCTTTTAAATGAACCCTTTATATGAAAAACACTGTCCCTATAAGCATTCAGTCACCAGATTTCAGCCCGCGTGAATATCCTGCATATGTCCCGGTAATCCATCCACCCCTAAAGGTGGACTCTGTGACAGTCCCATGCCCGGATGGGCCATACCCGGATGTGACATCATCATGGAGTGGCCAGTAAGTCCTGCCATACTCCCCCGGTAAGCACCATAGCCTGCCGTACCGTACATGTCACTTCCCATCATGCCTTGCATGCCTGTAAAGAAGACAGTGATTTGAATTACTTTACTGACTTGGGTTAAATGACCAAAGTGGAAGGATTCAATGGTAACTGAGAATCACTTGATTCCTTTGATATATATAATATAGAAATAAACATCCAAACATATACATGGCCAGTGCCTAGTAATCTTTGCCAGGGAGGATATGATTTTGTCAGGACTGGCTTGTTGGTTTGGTCTGTGAGTCCATTTGCAACACAATTCCAAAAGCTATGGATAGATTGTGGTGAAATTTCAATGAAATGCTGACAAGGGAGCAAGGAACAGATGATCTGATATTGGATCAACGATCTGGATCACCTTCTGGGTCGAGGAATTTTTTGAGAAGGTCTTTTATCATTTTGAGATAGTTTATATATTTGTGTATTTTCAGCATATGTGTATAAATACCTCCATAATAAATCGTCAGATTGCTTGACAAAAACTACACAACCTTCACAGAATAGTGTCTATAATACACCTAATTTCATAGCCTCGTTCCCAAAATTCTGGATATTATGATCCAGAACAGGACAAAAAAAGACACAATGGTTGAAGCAAGTTGCTTGGTGTAGGTATGTGCTTCTCTGACTGCTTTTCTTGTTGATAAATGTGAAAGTTTATCTTATCTGTCCACCAATCCCTAATTCAATCAAATCCTTGAATTTAGTCCAGTACAGACACAAGAGTATTGAATACTTAAAGTTAAAGATATTTATCATTTATAAATACAGTTAGAGTTATGTACAGACGTACTTCAAGCATAACACATGTAACAAGACTACGTGAACAGCGGAAGCGGTGTATAACATCATGAGGATTAACAAAGTGTAAGAGCTTAATTCTTAATAAAAATTAATACCATCATTATCTTGAATTACTGTACCTGATAAACACCTGTCTAGAGATACCAAACTACAGAGCCAAAATACAATAATATGAGCACTCGGAGAACTCATATCTTCGCCCAACGCCTCCACTATTGCTTATGAGTACAATGATGGAACTTCCTTTAAAATACCCTGGATCCAGTCTTTTTCGCAGATCATTCCCAGAGTTAAATCAGTTCTATATTAGACCAATACCAACATTCTGAGAAATTTTGGATAAATCCGTGCAGCTGTTTTTTGCTAACATGCAAGCTAACACAATTCAGTGTTCATATAACTCTCTTTGTGGATGAACAAAGTTACACCGCCTATTGTTGTTTGAAGTGGGAAGAGTAATGGTTGTATTATATAGGGTAATAGCCATGCTATATCTGTAATTATCCATATTTATAAAGGATCATGTGACCAGATCAAACTGACACATTTAGAACTGAGGTGTAATAATTAATAATAATCAGAACAAGAAATTGTTCAGATTACCCAAATCTGGATATTCACTACTGTTTAACAACAATTTATTAACAACAAAAAACAAGACTTAGAATTGTGGAAACATAAGAGTAATGGGGAGTATAAGGCTGGAAAAATTGCCACTTTTAAAAACCTGCTAATTAAATATTCTTACAGGTTCATGTATTGTCTGATAAATAATTATTGCCTGTAAAAGGATCAGAAAGCTATGAAACTGTACTAACATTATCATAAACAAATCTGACAAAGCTCTTGTCCTACTAAGAATAAATACTTAAGGAAGTGATAAATCCAGAAAATACCTCAATTCAATGTGTAACATCCTATCTGTAAACTTAATATCTTATACTGGATAATTCGATCATTCAAGACTAAGTTATCAAGTGGGTAGCTGTTAGGAATTGTTTGATAGCTTTGATATGATAAAGAATTACAATAAATTCTTTATCAAATATACTGAAAAAATAGCACTTGGAACAAATTAATTCCATATCCCTTTCCATAATTTCCTCCAGATTAACTTTAATAAATTATTCATTCAATCAGTCAGTGTTGTTTGGGTCTAGAAGATAATCAATTTCATACAGATAAAGCCAAAAGTTCCACAGCCTGATTTCCCTGAAGCCATTTCTTCACCTCTTTAAGATAGCACCAGATTTCTTCCCAATCAAGACTAAACAAATCTGCGACAAATCTAGGCCACTGAGGTAATAAAAAAACAACAAAAAAGTAGACAGATAAAAACTCTCATGATTTATTGGAGAAAAAAATATGCTGAAGAAGACATTTACGCCTTAAATCACCATTAAGGACCCTATATCTATAATGTATATTGGCTGTTAATATTGATTTTTTATGAAAACTGATACATATTTTAACGCTGACCCTCTTGATGACATGAAAGAACTTATGTGTTCAGTAATCTTCTACACCAAAAGAACTGAATCAAATATCCTTGGTTTTTCATTCATTTTAAGTTTATGTTTCATATATATACCAGAGGCGCAGAAAAAAAGGTTATAAATAAAATATATAAAGCCGTTTTTTAACGAAAGTACACTCAAATGTGTTATTTGCATGACCAACATATGAAGAGTGTATTTTAAATAGTTTGTAGCCAGATTTGATAAGACATTACCTAAAATGGCCAGTATGATTAAGACACACAGAGTATAGATCTATTATAACATTGGTGGTAAAGCCTTTATCTAGAAAACTGCTTGACAAAAGGTGATACCAAAAATAACTTAACTAACTCGAGTTCGAAAAGCTGACAATGAAAATGCTGAAATCTAACGGAGGGAATCCTGTCAACCTGGACAGTGAAATTTAAAATATATAAAACTGAATACAGTTCAAGAAGCCTGATCCATCATATCATTGCAACATTTTCCTGCTGATTGACAATTATGAAACATGGATTTATATTTCTAAACCAAACTCTCTACATGAATCACAAGAGTCATACCTAATGACTATGTACTATTTTATGTCTTGAATTACTTCAAGTGTTACCAAATCAGAACTAGTCAGCTTATACATGTAGCTGATTACTTTGTTGATTAACAAACTTGTACACAAACTCACCAGGAGCTCTCATAGCATTGTCCCAAGCTCCCATACCATCTGGAGAATATGCTCCCGTGGGACCTAAAACAGACAAATACCTCGTTGCAACAGATCATCTGCAAGTGTCCAGTAATCAATAAAATATTGTCTCTGTATGTTTTTACCTCCCTTATAACGGTGAGGGTCATATTTGGGAAGTTATGGTCAGTATAAACCATATGTTGTCAGGAGCTGGTTTGAAATCCTCCACTCCACAGAGGTGGGAACCATATGGCCATATGCCATACCTGTGAATGACCATAAACAATGGGGTATAATGTGGGGTGCACAAATGTCATAATCTGCCAGAAAATTAGACTGATATAGAATAACATCTGAAGAGAAAATAATGATATTGCTAATGATTGTAATGCCAAAAAATCAACTTTTCTGTAAAAGTTAGTAACTGTTTTGAAAGAATACTGAGAGATAAACCAGCGGCCAAGTACTAACATGAAATATGCCAATGGACCTGAAGTTGTAGCTTTGTACACCTTTTCAGTGACAATGTAAATATTGATTTTTTTCACTAAATATGGGCATCTATTGAATAGCTTTAACCTGGTAAACATCAATATCCTACCTGTTCTGTTGGACTGGTCTATCATGGGTTGGACTATTCTTCGACGAGCATTTATAAACCTACAACACATAAGATATACACACATCTTACACAGGGAATATGCAGCAACATGGAGCAATAATCACACCACACAATGTTGATTCAATTGCTCATTCAAACATGGGGGTAGAATGGTGTAGTGGCAACATTGGAACCAAATTTGAGATGTTGCCAAACTCAGGTGCTAGACCAGCTTATGGATATAAATTTGTCTGTCGCTCTTGTATTGGGCTGGCCTGTCCTTGCCAAGCCCATATAGTTTGTCAAGGTTCTGTACTGTAAGCTGCCGACCATCGGTAAACAACTACCAACTTTGAACCTAAATAAATTAAATTCATTTATGTGTGATGGTTTACAGTGCAGGACCTTTAAGCTAAAACACAATACCTGTCTGCATCAAGTCGAATTCACGGATCCACAGTAGTAGAGTGGTAATGTTGAGCACCAACTCGCGATCGGGAACATCTCGAGATTGTCCTTGCACAAACTCAAGATCTTGACACACACCTCCCACATCTCACCCCCCACATATTCAAACCTCAGTTGGTAGTTGCTTTCCGAAGGTCGGCAGTTTACAGTACAGAATGTGGACCAATTGTATGTACTGGTTTCCTCTGCCCATAAAACTACCCATTGTGATATAACCTGTATATAGTGTTGAAAGCAATGTTAACATCCAAATATATAACTGTTGGTGCCCAACTTAGGAGTCAGCACATCTTAAGGTGCTCCTGAGTTGGGCTCCAACCCAAGTACATAAACAATTGAAATTCGTATTTAAAAAGGGACATAATATAAGCCTTAACAAGGTTAGTTTTTAATCCAAGGCTTTATGGAGTCAGGGTGGAGACCAAAGCGAAGCCTTTGACCTTATTTTCGGATCCATGGAGATTAAGCTATTTTTATTGGTGATTGGGAGAAGTTCTAATTAAACCCAGTGACAGAAAAAAACTTCCTTCTGTTATATTGGAGAGGGGGTGTAAAAATAGAAATAGGGCTGTTAGAAATGAAGAGGGCTCCTTCACATTTCCCACTGAACACAAAAACCCATTGGCCCCTCCCTTATGGTCCATTCAGAGATATTGACAATAAAGAACAACAATGAAAAGCTGTGATTCACCAGTGGACTTATTATGACCATTGTCAAAAAAAAACAAAAAAACTCAGAGCATTGCAGCATATTTCGTCCAAATTGGATGGCAGGACGGAGGTAACTATAGTAATTATATTAGTGATGAATTGATCACAAGACAAGTTTATGCTTAGTGATAATGTTCTTTGAATGATGTTTATCACTGTTATCAACTGATCGTAATGGATTTGCTATGTATTTTTGTTGTAAGGAATGTGTCTTATTCAGTATACTTTGAAATGCATGAATAAATTGATTTAGTTAAAAACTTGACCAAATAGGTCATGGTTTTTAAATGCTTTAACAGACAATGTTAGTTTTAATTTTGATCCAAGTTGCCCATTGAACTGTGTAAGTTATGGATCTGTGTGTTGTTTCATGTGTCTTCACTACAAGTGAAAGTTATTGACACAGACAAATTTTACACTTTTTTAGAAAAAAAAACCTCCTTGCACATATAACTGCACCTACATAGAAATACTATACTTGAAATAACGCAATACAATGAATAATTGTTGTAACTTTCATTTAGCATATTCATGGTAATGTTATAATTTCAGTACAAAATATTTGAAGCAAACAAGCAACCCATTGTTGGTGTTTGTGTTGTCAAATGAGAATTTATGATTTTAGGTCTAAATACATCAGATATATAAATGTAATTCTAAATAAAAGCAGGCAGAAATACTGCAGGTTATGGTAACCCACTAATGTAGCCCACACAGAGGACAACTTTACCAAGTTAAATTGACCAGAAAGACAAATATTTATGGATCCAGATTTCTGGGATGTCTGCTCTGTGTGCCACTGTTTACAACACCCCCCCCCCCCCAAACATCTCACTCTCTCCTGGGTGGAAGCTAAGCCACTATAATTTGTTTGGATACAAACTAGTATTCGGTACAAAGAGTTCTAAGGACACAAAAATGGTAAGGTCATTCATCCAGTCTAGTGTTTTGTATGAGCTGGTGTTTACTCCTAGTTTCTTGGCATGAAGTGGCTTAGAACAGGATGGCAGTGTATTGTGATTAGCCTATCTGACTACTGTAAGTACCCCTCATGGAAGCGTAGTGCAGGTTAACCTATCCAACTAGTGTCAGTACCCTCATGGCAGTGTATCGCAGGTTTACCTATCCGACTACTGTCAGTACCCTCATGGCAGTGTATTGCATGTTAACCTATCTGACTACTGTCAGTACCCCTCATGGTAGTTTATTGCATGTTAACCTATCCGACTACTGTCAGTACCCTCATGGCAATGTATTACAAGTTAATCTATCCAACTGTCAGTACCCCCTATTTTGTATGAAGAGTGACATACATGTGTAAGGTACCTTTGCCGATGGTACAGTCTCCATGACACAAGGGTGGAGGAAAGCAGTGCATACAAATTGATCCAGATTTTTTACTGAAACAGTAAGCTACTACTAGTTCTCACTTCAGGTAAGGCAGGCATCGAACCTGACATCTGAGGGGTGGGAGGTGAGTGAGTTACCCACTGATATCTTGTTCCCTCAATAAGTGTCAAATACCTGGGAAGAGGATTGTCTTCCAGAATAGATTTCACAACATGCTTGACAAATGATCTGCCTTCAGATATGATGTCTTTATAAATTACTTTGCTTACATTATGATCTTTAACAGTCAAATTTGTTTTGAAAGTGTTGTGCAATTTTTTATTTTTGTCATGGACAAAATAAATAGACCAAGTTTGAAGGTTTTGTGTCTTCTTGTTTTGAATAGTGGAGGTTTTATTGGGCGGGGAGGGGGATTTGTTGTTAGAGTAACAGCAGGTGTCTGTATCTGAAAAAGTGGCTGTATATACCATAGCAACCCTTTATCTTTGAGCACGTTTCACCTGTCAGTTAATCTCAGACCCCGCCCCTTATACAGGCACAAGAAAAGGTGTCAGGCCACGCCCAAATCCAATGAAATGCTCATCACTGCTATAATGGATTTGAAATTTGAAATGGGATATTGGTACCTTGTTACAACGTTAATAATACTGTAGCTCTAAATATCTTTCTGCTACAAACACCAGTATCACCCCATAGTGTGTAAAACTGTCCAGCTTATCCTGTAAATAATCCTAGGAAACAGAAAGTTATTCAGTATATATTTTAAAACACATATTGTACACATAAGTACAATATGTTAAGTCTAATCCTATTGAAATCATATTGGCTGGGGTCCACTGCACCCAACATAAAACCGAAAGTTAAATTGCTTCTGCATACTGTGGTCACATGCTTGCTAGTTACCTTAACGTTAATGGGGCTAAATTTCTTTTGGAACCACAGTAGGCTGCATAATGCCTAAGCCAGACCTGTCCCTTTGGTCACTTCTGTATGTATTCAATTTCAGGCTGACCACCTCATCGTTAAGGCTCAGAAAAGAAATCTTGTATCTTGGTAGGACATGAGACTCCCCATATATCCCTCATATAGCCAACTCTGCCCTCCATATTTACCCCATCCAACATGTAGACTATGAAATCACCTTGAGAGGACTTGTAGGAAATCCTGTATCATGTTTTTTTCATTTGTGTCCTATCCAGTGTGAATCCAGTGTTACTAAAATCATAAGCTATCTTAATATGTTTATGGTCAGTCTGTCAAATAAGAGTGTTCTATTCTAAGAATGCTTTGGAAAGGGGGGGGGGCAGGTTAAAGGTAGCTGGCTATATAGACACACCTGTCACTAACTGTCAGCTTCATTAGTTGTGGACAACAGTCCTTTAATGAAGTAATCAGTTCCTATCTTCTGGCAACCTATCCCTGCATGTATATCTACCACTGATCTCTGTCCCTTGTGGTTTGCTCTCCTCCAAATTTCTGCTCCTTAGAAGATAGGTGTTCTGATAACAATGCCCTACATTAGTATCTACTGGTTCCCAAACAATTATGGACAAATGTATATTTCCGAGTTATTTCCAATATTAAAGGCTTAGTTCTTGACTTCAGTGGGATGGGGCCATGGTGGCGCAGTGGTAACAGACTCACCTCCCATCTCTGAGGTCAACGGTTCAATACCCGGACCTTATGTGGGAAAGTTGGCAGTTGTTTACCACTGGTCAGTAGTTCACAGTACAGAACTTAACCAACTTTATGTACTGGTTTTCTCTGCCCGGAAAAACTACCCATTGTGATTGATATGACCTGTATAGTGTTTGTTGAAAGCAATGTAAAACCCCTAATAAATAAATAAATAGATAACTGACTTCAGTTTGAAGCTTACTACAATAGCTCTTAATATTGATATGCAATTGTCAAGCATTAGCTATCTTTCAAAAGTTAAACGATTTGTGACCATAAGGTTTTCATAACCTTTAAGCAAAAGCTGTCAAGAAAGTACAATACATTATGATGCTTCCATATGTAAAAAAAAAGAAACTGGGAAAACATGTCATTATCTTGTGTTTTCTTGTGATGGCTACCTACTTTTATGTTGATGCTAATTGCAAGTGTATAAAGTGGAGACACACAAGTCTGTGTCACAGCTTACACAAATGTCTTCCTTCCTGTATCAGCCCTATAACTTAGTTAATGAAGGCAAAAACTTTTTGAATTATTTCTTTTTTCCCATCTGAATATAAATGAATAGCTGCTTTTTGAACAGGTGGCGGTCCTCTATTTATTGCATTTATGTTGCTCTGTAAAGTCAATGTAAAGTCAAGTGATGTTCTAAAGACGACAACAATATCGGCACATGCTGTACTTGAAAACCATTAATTTAGTTGATACATTAAGGTTTGAATAATTAAAGGTTTCATTGCAACAGTCTTGGCTGTACTGAATGATACTGTTACTGCTACATCCTTTATAAAATGCAGTGAAATATGAAGGTTTGTGAAAATATATTACAGTGCTGAAAACCATATGATTATATGAACAGGTATTGTCATATCAACCTATTCATGAAACAGTATAAATTACTCATAATTTAGACTGATTACAAGCCTTTTTTTCACACTTCTCCAAACACATGGGTCTGTTTAACTTCTGTCACACGACAGCCTGGGTCAAATTAGGACAGGGCCTCATGATTGACACTTGTGGGAGTCAAACCCACACAGAGGTCACAGCCTGTGACTGGATGCCAAACTTGCTAACCACTGGGCCAACAAGGACCTTTTGACACAGGAAAATCAAAGGTATAAAATATAGATACTTTACAGGTCTAAACTGTGATGTAACAATTCAACATAGTTGTGACCTGATAGAAAGTGTCGCTATTTAAAATTTGTTCTTTTGGTCTACATGTGCAAACTGCAAAGTAATAAGAAACACGAGTGGTTCACTAGAGCAGTGGACAATTCATGGAAGTCTGGAGACAAGGACAAACAAACAAACAAACAAAAAAAAACAAGAAAAGAAAAAGTTACCTCCAGAAGCTCAAGCCCTGGAAAGTGAGTGTTTATCAAAATATGACTTAATAACTGTACATGGACATTATATACAATTCAATGTGATACCAGGACACTCTCTTTAAAATGGGGATACGTAGAGGCAAAATATTGCAGGGAAGTGTGAATTCATCAGAAAGAGGATTGTGACTTTGTCAATATGGTCTGAGTAAGATAGAAACCCAGTCACTTTTTATGTGTTCACTCAACTATAATTCTTGTGTAAACACTTGAATTCTAGTCTGTTCATATTTGTCAGGTTGGTGCTGCTTTACAAAATACATATTTACAAGTTTGTTTCCCAAATAATTGTGGCATTGGTATTACTTTCATGACACAGTTCTTTCATAGGGTTACTCACAAACTAATAAGAGTCAGCCATTAGAAAGATTATATTGTTAGTACTTCTCAAATTTTATGTTGCTTTGCTGATACAATTAGTAAAGTCTAATTTAAAAAAAGGAACAAACACTTTACTACTTAAACTGTAATTCAAAATATTATGGCCAGTTGTGTGTATTGGAAAACATCCTTTGAGAAACAATAAAAAATTCTATAAGGCTGACAGATCAACCAAATGTCACCAGACCAAGTTTCCAGGGGACTTGAACACAAACCACCTCTCACTCTAGAGGCCCTCACTCCATCAGCCAAGCTAGTTGTGATTTGATCACTTCTTGTATTCTCTCAAAAAATATTCTACTCAAAGAAACTTGATAGAAAATGTCTTTCTTTTGGTGTAATATTTGAATGATCTCATCAGGATAAAGATTATGCTTAATTTATTTATTTGGGGATTTACATCGCTTTCAACACTATACAGGCCATACCAGGACGGGTTGTTTTGTGGGCAGAGGAAACCAGTTCATACAGCTGGTCAAGGTTCTGTACTGTAAACTGTCGACCATCAGTAAGAAGCTACCAACTTTCCCCACATAAGGCCCAGGGTTTGAACCACTGACCTCAGAGGTGGTAGGCGAGTTTGTTACCAGTGTGCCACCATTGTCCCTGAAAGATTATGCTTAAGTACAACTGAAGTTGGTTGAATTATTTATATATTTATTTAGTGTTGTATATGTCATGTCCAGTACTCCTCTTGCGGCTACAGGACATACATACAGTTGGTCAAGGTTCTGTATTATAAACCACTTGAAAACAGCTGGGCTGTGATTCGAACTCCGATTTTATATGTGGGAGGCGAGTGTGTTACCACTGTTAAACCATGGACCCTTCAAAATGTTTAAATATTTTCTGTAAAAAAGCCTGAATTTTATGTAAAACCCACAAAAAAGTTATTTTATTAAACTTAGTATTGCTCATTTAACTTTTGACAAGAACCAGTCTTATAGTTTCCTCTGTAAATACACCATATCCCCACAACACTCTTCATGTTTTGCATCATATTTCTAACTACAACACCCATCAATTAAGGATTCATAAACTCATTAATAACCATAACGTATTTTATTGTTGGGCTAGAACCATTTTGAAGTACACTTGTACTTGAGAACAACCATAAATTAGGTTGCCCATTCTCTTTCAACATTTCTATTCTGTGGCCTATCAACACAAGAAGAGGGTCACATAGCTTATCAAAATTACATTTTTTTCCGGGGTGAAATAGGTTATCACAGTTTTCGGGATTTACAACCG
Source organism: Sabellastarte sp. h YS-2021 (assembly GCA_964017235.1). Classification (NCBI taxonomy): domain Eukaryota; kingdom Metazoa; phylum Annelida; class Polychaeta; order Sabellida; family Sabellidae; genus Sabellastarte; species Sabellastarte sp. h YS-2021. The sequence goes on from OZ024928.1 coordinate 15,276,045, forward strand.
ACGAAAGTCCAACGTGAAGATGACGTTCAAGTAGTCAGTACACAAATAGGTCACGAGGTGTCATGGCGGTTACCGACAATATCGGTAAGTTTCACTTGAACTTTTCATATCTTCACTTCTTGTGGGAAATAAATTGGTATTGCTTCAAAGGCAGATCATTTGCCGAAAGGGCTACTCTGAGGGGGTAGATCTATAAAAGTTATTGTCGCGTACATTTTTTCTTGCAAATTGTACTGTAAGAACTGTTGTAATTTACATGTTCTAAAGAGCCACTTCATGTGTTCACAGTAGCAATAAAATATTCTTAAGATCTCTTTGACATATACACTTTGCTTGTGTCATAAGAAAGTTCTTCTCAAATGTTTGTGGTGTTAATGCGCCCCTGTTTTGTACTAATTTTGGAATGTACCTTAAGGCATGCAGCTTTAATTATACATCATTCGAGTCCGAATAAACACATTGTACATGTGTATTACATATACCTGTATCAAAGTAAAAACTGTACTTCACAGGACCAATTTTCCCTTTTTAATATGTTAGTCAATATAATACTTTTTTATTAGTACAACTAAATTGATATGTGTGCAGTTACCCTTTTGTGTTGTAATGCGCAATATTTAAATAAATAATAAAAAAAAAAACAATATCTGATTACAAACAACACCCATGATATAACTGTTTATGTCATATAATATTTTAAAGGGAGCCAGAATAGTCATAAAGGTAATTTTGTAATCTTATATCATGAATAAATTTGATCATCTAACTGATTTATATTAAAAATAGGTAAATATTTACAGCAAAAATGGTAAAATGGCTCACAATTCTTAAAATGTATAATAAGTTCTAAATGAAGATGTTAATTCCTTTAATGAGTGTGACTTTCTGACCATCATGGGTATTTTCGTAATTACAAATAGATACCTTAATGATGACAAGAAATACTGTATTTACACATTTTAGGGGTAAAGATGTCAAATGCTTCATAAATACAGATCAGTTGGAAACATGATGAAGTTGATTGACATGGAAGTGGTCACAAGACACAATCCTCAAAGGACAACCTGCTTGTACAAGCTTGGCTTTTGAACTTCTGTTTGATCAACATGTGGGTGCCTGTGACAGTTGTAAGGCATTTGTAAGAATTGTGGTGGGGGGGGGGGGGGGGGGGGGGGGGGGGGGTGGGCGGGCAAAATGTGGTTATCTGAGTAACATATGCACTTTTATGTCTATTCTGTATGTAAAAGCTATTACATTTCAAAACCAATAAAAACTACAATAAAAAGTTCAATGGGTTAGATAATATTTTGAAATACTGTAGCAGAGTTACAGGTATCTTAATGAATTGCTGTCTCTAGTTCTTAGAAGCATTATCATATTGTACAAAAGTAGCATCATGCATCACTAATCTATCTAATCTAATCAAAACTTTTGTAACGTTTTATCTCCATCATTTGACAGACTCTACAGTGCAAGTTTGCATCATTATCACCAAGATCCTACCACAGTATCATCAACACAGATGTAATTTTAACGTAAAGGATTATTTTGTCTACCAAATGTTCATTTATGATAAGATAATAACTAGTAGTAAATACTAGTTAATACTAGTAAATACTTTTTCGACTAAGTATGTTCACAGATTTCAGTGGGATTGGGCACTTTTTTTCAAATGTTTATGTTCTCATTAGGCAAAAATTTTGCCTTAACTGTAAAATATTTTGTGTGTCAGTGATATTACAATTTTGCAAATTGTGATCACAAAATCTCAGTTTTAAGTGCCTTGGTGATTATTATCACTATCGACTATGACATCACTAGATGTGGCTTATTGTATTTTGGTTTTATCAAATTTAAACGACGGATTCTCAAAAATGTCAAGATTTAATAAAAAAGAAGTAGAACTTTATGGAAACAGGTTATATAACATCCTTCACTACATCATTAATATCTTTTTTACAACAATCTTAGCATCGTAAAATAAAGTACATGTTAAGAGAGATTTCTAGCAATTAAGTACAGAGCAAAGAATCACCTATTTAGCATAAGTTTAACTTAGAAATAGAATTTATCAGTGGAAACTAAAAATGATATATTTCTACCTCAGCAATATTCAATTGTATGACACAAAATAATGACTCCCCTAGATTTCTCATTCCCTCTCGTTTGACCTTTTGGGGAGTTGTATTTTGCAAACAATGGTTATCCTTAATAAAAAGGGGTGGGAGGGGGGGTAAAATATTGCTTTAAAGTTACTGATTCTCCAGTTAAAATCCAAGGGAGTCATTCTTTTGGGGTAAAGAAGTAATGTCACCTTACTGGCCCAATGACAGACTAAAGTCGCTGAATTCTCAGCACTTCTCATGTAGATGATTTGAACCCATAATCCCACTGGTGAGGCCAACTGCTCATTTACCCAATTGTACAAATCAATAGGCTCCTGAAACCTGCCTATGTGGTGATTTAAATTAAACCTTTATCTCACATTTACATAGTAGATTTCTAAATGCTCACCAGTTATTGACTTGAGAGAGAGTGAGGCCTGTCTGTTCTGCAAGTTCTTTCTTCTGTTCTTCGGACGGGTATGGGTGCTACACAATAAAACAATTACATTTGTAATACATGTGAGATATAAATTTCATAATAAACCACTCTCACATGGAAAATATTTAATAAAAATGCTGCATATATCACACCATCTTTGGTTTTGACCACTATACTCTTGATAGGGAATTATAAGGTTATGTTATATGAGTTATGTCAAGAGCATTACGTTCAAACTGATCCAGATTCTGTGATGTAAACCAGTTTATATATGCAAGCAACCACCAACTGTCCCAAAGCTGAGATTTATACCAAAGATTCCTGATGCCACCATTGAGGCTGTGTGTAAAAATGGCAAATTACAATATTCAGTAATTGATTCTCTTATTTCACAGATAGTATGTACAAACCCAGATAATGCCCATTTGAACACATGAGGTCATGAGAGGTCATAAGTGAATGTTACATGTTGTCATGAAATGGATTTAAACCAACGACCACATGGGTTAAAGGGGATTGATTATATGCCAGACCTGTTAGCCACTGTGCCCATCCAGGCTTCCAGTACTTTTATTATCAGATATTTTACTTTGTTTATTACTTAGCTTTGTGACTTGAGAAAATGTTAACAAAGTAAAACTTAAGATGCTGACAAAGTTATTTACTCTGATTTTCCACATCTGAAATGATTGTTATCATACAGCAGTAACTTGAATTATAACTACTTGAGCCATCAGGGTAAGGATGTATTATAGAGCATACTAGTATATTATTGTTATTAGTGACTGAATGCATAAACAATAACCTGCTAATATACTGTGGACATACATAAAAATACTCCTCTAATTTATGACATTGTGAAACTGTAACCCTGAGTAAAGTGCGTGTGTTGAAATTTACTTATTGATTACGTTGATTGGTGGAAAACTTGCATGTCTACAAGTTACCATAAAATGGAATCGCAATAAAGACCCATAATTATTTCTCCTAATTTATATTAATCATTTTTATAAAATTACACCTCTGTATATCACTATTGAAAACTATACTGTTATATGTGACATATAAAACTGTTCTAAACTTAGGAAGACTGATGTTGGGCTATAAGAGTAATGTGCCAATCACAATCCAGGAATCAATCATACTAAATTTATCTAGTTTCCAGCATTTGGCAGAGAGCAACTCTTCCATTGTAATGATACCACCTGTCACCTGATGAATTTATTATTATAATTCACCTTTTATCTTAGAAAACCAGCTGAGTTTATGTTTGTAGTGTGTTAAAATTATGATCTACATTAAAATACCACAGTGCAATGGGTGGGAACATCTAAATTTTGTAATAGCAACTCTGTATCCAAAGCATACCAATGATTATATATGCAGGCAAATGAATCAAAATAATTATAAACTATCATGCTGAAGAGTTTTCCTGTGAATGGACAGCACAAATAAAGATTGATACCAATGATCAGTTAAGTTCAGACAATATACAGTTCATAGGAGAAAATATGGGAAAAATGTCGAAATAAACGTCCAAGTATGGTCTTTATGGGCCCCAAAAACAATTTTAACCTTAACATAAAGTCTTGATTTTTGGCATTAGTAATGTGTTCCCAGGTAAAATTTGAGCCAGATAAGCCACATAGTCTGTGACCTAGAGGGCATTAAGTGGCAAAAAGTAAAATTTCTGACCTTAAGGTGGCCATAAGTTCTTTATTATTGGGAGTTTAAGGTCACCTTAAAATAGGGTTCCTCTCCTGACCCAAATACATGTGTGTGCCAAGTTTGGATGAAATTTGTGAAAGCGTTTTTGAGTTATCGCGCACACAAGTCAAAACGTATGGTGGCGGCGGCAGCGCGACGGACATGAAACCAATATATCCCCGACTTTCGTCTGGGAATATAATGACTCACTAAGATATATGATTAGTGACTTGCTGAATCATATGACTTACTGTGAGGTGTTGGAACAGCCATGCCCGCATGATGTTTGTGGCCACTTTGGGGAATATACCGCGCTTTTTCTGACGCCTTGAAGAACCAGATTCATCTTCATCAGCTGTGCCTTCTGAACCAATACTGTTATCTATAGACAGAAGACAATACAGATTACAGGATGATGATAAATAGAGCTTTTTGTCTTTATCAACAGCTCAGTGGTTTAGCCCATGGGTTGCTTGGGCTGGGTCTGTGAACCAATGACCACAGGTGCAAGAGGGAAGTGATTAAGTACCTGGTTAACTTATTCTTTTACTTTATGAGGCTACTTACAACAGATGCAGATGGGGACATATACAACCTATCAAAACTTAATGCTAAAATAATGTTACTTTTTAATGTATAAGCTTTCTCTTAACAATCAATTCTGCAGAGGGTTACACACGCTTATTTTCACCTTTAAGGTCATGAGTTCAAATATCACCATGGCCTTGTGTATGAAAGAAGTCGCAGCTGTTTGGTGATGTACTTTGCAGAATATGGACCTTTATTTTCCTCTGCAACAAAAAAAATGTCCATTTTTGTAACATGACAAAAGTACTGTCTTCAACAGTTCCAAGTATCTTGGACAGGCGATATATTGCTTTTTAATACACCGAAAATGTACATGTTTGGACACTTGTTTCATGTATACTCAATCTCCATTATATTAATGCATTTATAAACACCATCCATTATTGTCTCTAACTAGCAGAATCACAGCATACTCATTGTTTTGTAAATCACTCACAGACCACTCAATCTATTTATCATTGCAGTAGGCAGACATCTTGTATAAATAATGACCATGGTCAACAAATGATCAGCTACTTCAAGTCCCAGCAGAAGTTATTATACAATTTCTGGGGGAAAGCCTCCCATATCTATCACTCACATAACCAACCATAAATCACACGGACAAGTGAACGTGACCTAATCACCATATTATGAAAGTGCTAAGTGCGGACACGTGTACTTAACGCGTATACTGTGACGTAATCATATCAATACCACAAGCAGACAAGCGCGAATTAGGGGGATAATCTAGTTCTATGAGTGGTTTGGCAAGAGGATGTTACGTCACCCAGAGTGCACAAATGTAAACAAATGCTGATAAATCATTTGTTGACCAAAGGGGAGCTTGTAAACTTGTCAGATTTGATGTTGGCTTGCAGCTAAAGTGTGCTAAAATCTTTGGGGTGGGGGTGGGGGTGGGGTGGGGGGAGTTGACCATAAATCAAAAATACATTGTTGCGTCTGTGAGAACATAGAATTAATGTGTTTCATAAATGGAAACAGGGAGCTTTCAAAACCTTGTGGGCAGTGCATCAATGAATTGTTTTATCTCTATGTTTGTTTTTTTTTTCTTTCTAGAATTTGATTAACTTTATCAATGTAGTTTGACAGATTTATGTAACAATAATATATGTAATCAAATATGATTTATAAAGACTTTACCGAAAGTTTTGTATTTTCTTTCAATGTTTGTTTATAACTTTCTGACTGATATATGTGATGTGTGTATTGAAAATGATTTACTCATTCCCGCATGCACTGCCAATAAATCACTAAAGAAGGACTTTATCCAATATATAGGACTGGCTACCATTTAAACTATACGTTATATTATTTTCTATGTTAGTTAAGTACTAATGACAAGAAACATATTAAGTGCTGTACGTTCATCTTGGCTTTCTATTCACCTGCTTTGTAACTTGAAACCCTACAACTGTAACTTTAAAATCAGTTTGCAATGGCAGTTTGTGAAGGCATATTGTTATGGAATAACTAAGAGGGATGGGGGAGGGGGAAGCCAACAAAAATCTGTGAAAGAGATATTGAACTGTGGAGGTTTTTCTGGTCACATATGCGGCAAGTAGTTGTGTGGTGCAGGCTATAAAGAAACTCTGCTCCCTCCTAAGACAATTAATCAACCTGTTATTTTCTATAAAATCTTGACATTTTCCCAATTTAACATTTGATCTGAATGTCACAGGTTTTCTATGGCTAATAGGTACAGGAGAGGAGGGGTTAGAGGGGGAGGGGGAGACACAAAACCTTGATTTATGTCTTCTCATATGTAATAAAATGTGAAAAATGACCTTGCCTTTCTTTCTGTGTGTGTGGACATTTTGCGTATGCTGATGATATAGTCTTCCTTGCAGGCACATCAAAAGATTCCAAAGGGAGTGTGTATAAACTTTACTGACTATATTCTAAACACAGGCTTTTCACATCTATAGAAAATGAAGGAATGATTTATGGTGTTTGGAGTACTTTTGCAGCTTCTAGGAATACTGTTTTCGTGTCCTTTAATTGTTTAGATAAATTTTTTGATACATGCTCTTATAAAATGTTTTGCAAATGTTCTATGAATTCTTGTAAGCTAAAATATTGTTTTACATATATATCCTTATTTTGGGTAAATTTGCACTTGAAGAAATTTTAGAAATTTAAACTTAAACAAGTGAACAAGGATCAAATCTCTCTAATTGTCAGTTTCTATTGACACAAAACTAACTCAAAATAATCTACCATCAATTTAAGATACTGACAACTTTCAGCCACAAGTTATCACTGAGCAACTCAAAGATAAAGTCAAGTTGTTCCCATGTGTAGAGCAAGATGATAACTCCCTTGAATTTGTCACTGGTGGTGACGGTGGGGAGGTGGGTGGGGGGGGGGGGGGTAAATATTGCAAAGGAGGTTGAAATATTTCAACTCCCTAAATATATGTTGGCTATTGTGTAGGGGATTAAATCTAAAAGTCCATACATTATCTTTGTTACATTTTATGTTGATTTATATATTTACATGATAACTTAATATCAAATCTTACATGACTGCACGGAAAATACTTTTAATTGGGCTTTCTTAATGCGTCAACAGCCTTCAAAAGTATTATTGTGTGAGTATCTTTTCTGAGCATGTTGTCATAGGGCGTAAACCCTGATCCTTCTTATCATAAGTCTGTCATTCTTACCACTACACCACACGGAAGTATACATGTAATCTACTCGCTTTTATTCAGTATTCACTCAGATTTATTCAACTTTAATCTCCTGAGTAAGTCTATGGAAGTATGTTAAAATCTATATTTGCATAAATATATATTCTAATTATGTCCCTGTTCACATTGCAATAGAACTGTTGGTAATTCAGTTGTTTTAGCAGTCACATTTTATCAACTGTTTCACAAACTTCCTGGTTGCTAGGCAGCAGTTTTACCCATAGATATGAAGGGATATGGCAAGGAAAAACAACAAGAAGACAAAAATTAGGCGTGGGGGGTTGAAAGTTACCAGGCAGCTGGTAATGGGGTATGGGATTTAGGAATTAAGGGATGATGGCGGAAATGGCCAGAGCACCTGCAAAGGTCAAAGGTTAGGAGATTGCCCATCTGACACAGAAACCAACCACAGAGTTATGTTATAGCAGGTTGAATAGAATAAAAACTAAAGGCTTTGTGACCAATTATAGCTTGTGTTTCACTCCTCCCCTCCCCCCCCAAAAAAAAATGAATAGTTGTCAAAATCAGGGACTTTGGTGCAGAATCATTATTTATGGTTTTGTTTGAGATTATAAATATTGCTTATAATCTTGACTGGCAAAATGTTGGAATTTTAAAAATGGAATAGTCAACATTTTTCTCCACAGATATTTATTAATTCAACACTCCATTCTTGGAAATATCATGAATTAATTGCTTTGGCAGACTCATAAAGAACCATATGTATTTTTTTGGATAAAATTATATTTCTGATAATTTCAATATATTATGTTCTTATTATGTCATGTCAACTAATTATGATGACACATTTGCACCAATGCAACAGCCTTGTACTATTATTTTCAAATTTTATATTCATTATTTATTTTAAAACTTGTGGAGAGTGATATTATATATTATATCAAGAAAATGGTCACACAAAGCAAAAACAATATGGCAGTTGAAAGAATCCATAACTTTGTCATTTGCTATTATTTCCAGTATCAATTTATTTTTGCTCAAGTCTCTACATGCCTTTGTGAATTCTAGCAAAGGCTTTGAGAAGAAGCTAGAAATGACCAGAGTCTTTTCTATATATGGCTGGTGAATTCTATGGAGGAGAAGTTTGCTACCAAATGACAAACTCCCACTTCGCGTGTTTTGTTTCAATATATTTGAAGAGAGAAAATAACAAGGTAAGAAACACAATGTTGATGGAAATAAAACCCCCAGCCACCCGCCAAACACCGACCCTCAACCCGTCCCCCCTTTCCACAATTTGTGTGTGCAATAGAATAAGACTTACACGTCATTGTCATAAAATTTGCCCATTAAACAATCATCTAATTTAATGAGTCTCAAAGACTTTGCAAATTAGTCTGGCTTTGTGTTGATAAACATATTGGGAAATTTTGATTGTTATTAAAAATGATTGATTTTTAAGTAATCTTCCAGTTATTTGCAAATATTTTTTAATGAATGTAGTTTACATATTTACAAGATGGGCTATTTGTATCTTCCAATCTATATATGATTCTGAAACAGCTATGCATACTTAGAGGATTTCACGATATATACTGAAATTATTTTGTATTAGTGTGGCAGTTTAAATTCACCGATTTTATGGTAAAAATATTCCAGATTTAGTTTATATTGTTGGTATTTTATTATCATAATATATATTCCATAATCCATAATTCCATAGACAGATCTTTAAAATACATGTTATTGTTTAACCTTTGTTGTCGACTGTAGGTCATGTAGATTTATTCACAGAAACTTGTGCATCTTATGTTTAACATTATGGTATAACATTTCACTTTATTTATTGTACATCTGACATTACTAAATAGGTAAAATAAATAAGTAAAATAACCCTCGGGTTCCCAAACAAATACACAGTTTTAACAAAAGAAAGGCAGAGTTCTGATTGTTTGTTTTGGGGTGATCAAAACCTGATTTATGATTCCAGTTATAATTAAGTTTTCAGAAAGTGAAAACATCCCAAACCATCTGACCTATTTCCTCAAGACATGCCAAGACGATGAAATATTTCAGCCAATCCAAACACATTGATTTAGTTTACTCTCTAACCGAGAGATGTCACAGTTGTGATTGATCTGTATACAGTTGGGAAGCATGCTATAACTTGGAAACCATACTGTTTTATACATCTGTCAAATTATTTATATGCATGGTAAAGTTTTATAAGAGTTATAGGAAGTCATTGAAAGTGTGAACAGTTTTACATAATAGAGTGATTTCATTTACTAAGTTGAAGATCTACACTGTTTTTCACACATCCATAAAACCATTTTGTCAACGAGAATCATATTCTGAAAAGACTAGCTTATAGTTTGCAGTTGGCATTTCTTGAAGCTTGATGAAAAGGTAAACCCAGTAAGAATTCTCACACAATAAGCAAATTTATATTTCAGGTTTTAAATATATAAATTTTATTGAGAATACATAAGGCCTTGGTTTGGTATTGGAGAAACCAGAAGTTAACAAATTGTAAACCACCATTCTGAAGTAAATCACTGACAAAACTCGAATATCCAACTTACTTCTAGTAACCACAAAAACACAATAAAACAGGACTTGAACCCTTGGCCTCTGTGGTGAGACACAGGCCTCTTGTATCTAAAGTCCTGACAAGTGAGTATTTTAAATATTGACTACTACAACCATTGTACCTATTTTCTATTTGCAGACATCTTTTTGTCTATTGTTTACATTTATTTGGGTTTTACCGTTGCTTTCAACACTGTATAGGTCATATTACACGATGGGTAGTTTTATGGGCAGAGGAAACCAATACATACAGTTGGTCAAGGTTATGTACTGTCAACTGCTAACCATCGGAAAGCAACTACCAACTTTCCCACGCAAGGTGCGGGGTTTGAACCGCCAACCTCAGAGGTGGGAGGTGAGTGTGATTACCACTTTGGCACCATGGCCTCACTCTTTATGTCTATGCAAGAGTATATAAACAGACATACAGTTGTAACCAGTACAGAACTACAAAATAGTAAGTATTTAGCTTTTGCAATGATCCAAATATCCAGCTCACTTTGATTTCAAGGGCAAGCCACGTGACTGATTTGTATATTTGTCGTCTGCTGAATGAGTGTAAATACATTTCACGGCTTTTCCCACAGAGAGAAAGATTCATGGCGGAGTTTTGGGGAGGGGTATAGAATTTAAAAAAAAAATGCTAATGTTTCCCCCAGGCACCAGCACTGACAAAACTGAAAAAAAAAGATTTAAAAGGACACAATTTTTTAACTTCTTATTTCCTTCACCACAAAAGAAGTCATTTTGCGACACACAAAAAATGTGTATCCCATCCGATTTTACCAGCCGCCAGAGCCAAATGATTAATGATTGAAACTGTGATGGAAATTAGCCGCAGAAAAGTAACAAAGCTTCGGTGGAAGGTAAACAAAATGAGGCTCCATGGAGGGTATGAAGCTCCAGAAAATGTATTCCCCACGCAAGAAACAACCTGGAACACATGGAAATCTCTCAACATCCAGAAGAATTACAGCAGCCGACTTTTGAAATGCCTTTTTTCCCCACCACTAATTCAAGACAAACACAACAGCAAAGAGAGGTTTGTATATTTTTATCACTTGTTTCCCCTCCTTTTTGTGTTTTAAAATAAAAGATTTTTTGGGTTTTGTGTGGAACAGATATGCTGGTGATGGGAGGGAGGGGAGGGAGGTAGAGGAGGTAGTTTTAGCAGCTGTGTATCTCTGGCTGACTTTATGGTATGTGGTTGAGGATCCATGTACGGCCTAGCACCACCAAAACAGGGCTAGTTTGCTGAACACTATGCAAGTCTATCCACCAGAACAGCTGGCCAAAGAAAGAGACCTTGTAGATTTAGCAGTTCTACTTGTTGTTGGTACCATTTTGCCTTTGTATTTCCTTCTATTTCCTTTCTTCATCAGTATGTGTATGTGTGTTTATTTATCTTAGCATTCAAAAGATATGTTGAAACCACGTGGATTTTTTGATAGCGTGAGACCAGACTGCAAGTGATTGTCCAATGAAATTGTAAATATATATACATTTTAATAAAATGTAGACCCAATTTTACAATGCATCATGGTGAAAAAAATTACGAAGTCTATGGATTAGACCTGTAGGTTACATATTTATTTTATTTATTTGGGGTTTTTTACATTGCTTTCAAAACTGTACAGGCCATATCAGGACGGGTAATTTCGTGGGAGAGGAAACCAGTACATACAGTTGGACAAGGTTCTGTACTGTAAACTGCCGACCATTGGTAAGCAACTACCGACTTTCCCACGTAAGGTGCGGGGTTTGAACCACCAACCTCAGAGGTGGGAGGTGAGTGTGATTACCACTTTGGCACCATGGCCTCACTCTTTATGTCTATGCAAGAGTATATAAACAGACATACAGTTGTAACCAGTACAGAACTACAAAATACTTACAAAATATAACATAAGGTCCGGGGTTTGAACTGCTGACCTCAGTGGTAGGGGGTGAATTCTGGATTTACAGGTATTGGTTTATCAGGTACTTTTATAGTTTTTCAATGTTGCTATCCATAAGACAAAGATGATCAAAAATAACAAAGCGGTGACCTATAATAGTGCTACACACCCCCCCCCCCCCATACCTGGCTTAATGAATGATTTGAAGGGGCTGATAAGGCTAGTATTCTTCCAGATTTTCCTTTGTTCTCTGTATATATGTCTTATTTACAATTTGCTTAAACACTTTTATATCCAAAATATATCTCAAAGGTTCTCTCATGCTGCACATAGCTTCAAAAAGTTCCCTTTCCGTGTTTTCTAAGTTTCTTTACCAGCAAGTAAAGATAACGCTAATGTTATTTTATGGGTGACCACGCCAATATATATTACCACTAACACTGTCCACACCACCTCTGTACAGTCTCAAATAGTTTCTTCCTCCAACTACCTATTTTTATCGTTATAAAACTCCCAGGGTTTTGTGTACACATACAATGTACTTGTTTTTGTTCATACACATATATCACCAGTCCTGCCCTCCCCAATCCACCCCTCCTCATCCTGTCTTCAGCAACCAGCAGATGAGATGTTCCCTTCTCTGCTTCCCCAACCCATCCATCTTTGTCAAACTCCGGAGCCCATTAATCATAGCCTGGCTCACTCCACCTCAAACCTCCACACAGAGCAGGATTCCCTTCCCCTCACTCTGTAGTGTCATGCTAGCCCTGGTTAAAGGCTCAACTTTTATATTAAGCTGATGAGCTTGAGTTCTTTAACTCTATACTATGTTGTTATGTCCTTGCAGAGTTCAGAGTTACATTGAAGTTACATGAGCCAATAAAAATATTATTATGTCATTCTTGTCTCTTCCTCTCTTCCTTGAAGAGTATAAAATGGGAATGCAGACTATGTTGAACAGACAGCCATCTTGTCCAGCAAATTAGAAGTACTACTCTGTCGCTTTGTGCAAAAACCAGTGGAAAGCATGAAAAAGGGCTGACAAATGCATATGCGTTTGTATGTAGATACAGAAATGTCTTCTCAATGGCAAAGACAGAATTCATAGCTCCATAAACACCCAAGATCAAACTAGACAAGGTATCTTGTGAATATGCAACAAGTGCCCTGAACTGTAACAAGTGACCACTGAAATGGAGGCGTTAAAATTCTGCACTGGAAAATATTAGCCATTGGCAACTAAAACCTCACTTAACCTAGTAATAACGTCCTCACCACCAATGCAAGCAAAACTCGTAAGATGTCACTGAAGAGACTTTAAAGAGGCATAGTACTAAAATATGTGAATTTTTCTGGATATAATATACACTTAACTTTAGCCTCCAGAAAGGCTAGACTGTATCATGGGTTCTGGATAATAATAAGAAAACCTTGGGAGAACTAGCTTTAATTTCATGGCTATGTGGCAGTCTGTCTGCTCCTGACTGTGATAACCTTCATGGGACCCCAGTAGCAATCCCACCTAACCCCCTGCCCATCTTACCCACCCCAAAGTCATTGTAACCTGAGTACCACAGGTCCCCACCTTACAAACCCAAGTTAAGGAAAGTGTGTTCAGGAAATACGTTTAATAAACGCAAAACTCTACACATACAAATTTCCTGGTGATATCAAAATAACATAACTGGTACTGCATGAATAAATTTGCATAGATTATTTTAAATCAAAGTTGGGGTTGGGTTTTTATGCAAAGTACTAAAACAAAACAGATACTAGTAGCTGAAGCACAACTAAACAGCCTAAGAAACTCATTCCAAGGCTGATAAACCATTCTGAAAATGTGTTTTGTATTTACAATAATCAAGCAATTATTTCCTTATGAGATAAAGGTGTTGCTCAGACATCTTTTCATTTGTTTATGACCAAAGTAGAAAAAATATGAAGGCAAAAATTGACCACAAAAAATGAGGAGAAATATTCAGGGGAAAAAACAAAAGTTTCTATCTGAGTTCATAAATCGCACAGATAATAGTGGCGTGTGTCCCTCCGTTGTTGTTGAGTGAGCGATAACACCAGATAATAAATGCGTTTGCAAGGTGGTGATTTGAAACTGCTTCCAGTTTGAGGACTCGGTATTTTTGTAATCTTTGTTGAATGAGCGAGGACCATATGGTATGAACTTTTTGGCAACTAGTACTGAGTGTATAAGTGCTTCACTAAATTTCATAGAAATAACCATTCATCAGAATCGGAGTAAATGTTTTGTTCACTAAAAATATCACATACGAATGGAATTTCCATCATTCAAGTTTTGTGGTTTTCTGACGGGGAAATATGGAGTATTTGGGGATTTTGTAACACACATTGTTGTCAGAGGGAGCTGTTTAAATTCTGCCAAATTCACAGCTATGACCTGCCATTTTGGACACATTACTTGATGGGGATTCATGAGCCTGAAGCAACAGGGACAGTAGTATGTGATGAGTCTATACATATTGCTGATAGTTTTGTGATTATGCGTGTGGCTGGCTGCATGGACCTGGGTGCTAAAAATACAACCATGAACATACATATATATCCTTATCTCTACATGTATCTTTGGCATTCATAACAGCTCTAGGGCTAAGATAAGTGTAAATCTGACAAGCTATGAATGCTTTACAAAGGGAAAGTGCATTGATCTAAATGGATCGTTATTCACTGCTCATGCAGTTGAATAGGTATGCTGCTTGCCTAACAATTGCGGTCAGTATACCAGTTATGGGTCACTCCATAACTTTTCTGAGATTATTTCTAATTGTAGGGCCATACTGCTGTGGTTAGACTTTTGCAAAACTTTATTTATTACTGATGACAGTAAACTTTTCCATGATAACAATTGCTGCAGAGACAGCTTTTCCTTTTGTTGGTTTTGGTATTACAACCCTATGCATAAAATGGGAAAGGTATTGCTCTGAAATCTGTTGTCAGTCACCTTCAAAGCTTTCCACCAACCCCACAATACACCCAAAGCATAAAATTATGGTTTGTATTTTCCCCACGTTCACCTCAAGTGTCATTGGACATCATCAGCTGTGGAATTTGTTGATGTTTCCAATAAAGTATGCTCTTCCCAGTTCATGGATGTACAGATTCCATACACATCAGTGGCATTTGTGGGGAGGGGCTCACACAGATACAACCCAAAACACAAGAGGTTTGTTTCACATGGTCTACTTGAAGCAGATAACAGTGTTTACACTTCACTCGGCCTCAGGCTTTGCTTTCCTTCTGCCTATCTCTTTTGTGTAGACAAAAAATGTGTACCAGTCCTTCTTGTGCTTATCTGAAGTACCAGCCAGTGAAGGCCAACAGCCAATCCCACACTCAGACCAAAATGTTTCTAATTACAGCACCCCAATTTGAATTTAAACATTATTTAAAAGTGCTGCAAAAATATTAAAGCCCTGCTAAATTTGACCAACTAAAATATGTATCTTTATGGTACATGCTGTGTATGTACTTAAAAAACTGTTAGACTACAGAATATATGAAGAAGAAAGAGAAATGTATAATTCTTTTCGATCAGCAGAATTTATTGTCCCAAAGCTGCTGCAAGAGTGGACATAGAATGAATGGCAATGAATCTTGGCAACTAGCATGCACTTTTTCCCGCCACTGTGACATCTACCTGTTGTGTTTTGATCTATATGATATATACCTGCTTGTTGAATGTGAAAACCCAATAAATAAAATATCTCACAGATGTAGCTATCAGGGAATTAACAAAAAAATAGGTAATTGAACATTGTTGGTCTGAAAATATCTGAAATGAGAGAAATCTGTACAATTTGTGTAACAAGTAGCCAATAACATGATTAGACAGAAATAGCCATTGTATTCTCATTAATCTAAGTAGCTCTTTACAACCCAAGAAACTGATTTTATAAGCTCTATAAATCAAAGCTGTCCACTGAAGTGTGTGTCCCATGGTTCAGCACAGCTGACAAATCTTCCCCATTAAAACCCCAGATAGAATAGCCAATATACAGTATAGGCCTCATTCACAGACACACATAGACATCATAACTTAGACTCCTTAACCTCCTGGGAAAGAGTAAATAAATAAATACAGTATGCTAATTAGTAGTAAGCAGCCATCTTAGACCAGCTGTCCCCAGGGTTCATTAGTCATTAGGTCTCCCCTAACTAACTACTGTAAACAGTCCTACCTCCACCACCACCAACTACAGTCCTGGCAAATTAATGGCAGCCAGTTTATTCACTTATGTTTACACAGTTAACAAGGGTATAATAAACTGGCTGACTTTATGGTGGCCAACAGTTGACATTGATAATGGAAGATAAACAGTATCTCCCCCCCCAAAAAAAAAACCTTTTCTCCCACATAGACTTTTTTCCTGTTGGGCCAGGTTTTTGTTTCTCTGGCTCTATCACAGCTAATGAGGAGTTTGTATGTTTTGAATTATGAATGGCTTTGAAATCGTCTATTTTTAACGACATAAGGATGGGAGAAAAGATTATGATAAATATCAAATATCACACAAAAAGTCAGGATACACCCTGAGAAACATTGGTTGGTTCCTTGTTTTATATAACTGATAACAAGAGATAGGATAGAGGTTATATTATTTTTTTTCAGTAAGTGAAGTAAAAATGACAATATAGACATATTGACATTAAGGCTACCATAAAGCATTTTTCATACACAATGATTTATAGACGTTGTAAACATTAATTATTGGATATAAAATGTGTAAAACATTTATTTGATATTCTGTTCCAAAAGTAACATGTAAAAGTGCATCACTTATATAAGTAATAACTTTAGACAAAAATCCAGATGTAACAAAGTTACCCAATTGTCGTCTGCAACAGTTATTACTTATGGAGGTGTGGATTTCTACTGCTTCCTATCAACAGGGATCCTTTTTAAATGACTACATCACACACAGAGTAAACCACTTTCATTCAATCCTCCCTTGCCAAGGGATCATACATTGGTTTCTCCTGTATAAAGTGTTCTCTACTTTCTGGATGTTACATTAAAGATTATTTTTCCCGCCACAAGGAGCTGGAGGGGGAGTAATGTCGTCTGCTAGTGTTTTTACAGGTGTACCTCTGATTATTTCTCGGCAGGAGGCAACAAAATTATACACCAAGTAAAAATATATAGTCAAAGAAAATCAGTTTTATCAGAAGCAGCTTCTAGTACTCTCAACTACAAAGTGCCATAGTTCCAACAACCAGTTTTCTCTGCTGGTTTGGATTTCATAGAGAAGCTAGGATACACATACTCAAACTTGTGGTGGAGGCAAGGAGCCATTAATAAGGGAATTAACTATACATATGCTACCAGGTCAAGGCTACAGAAGACACTAAATGTGTGCCTTCTTGTTCCTCTGATGTTTTTGCAATATATACCAGTCCACTTACATCTTGTCAAAGTACTGCTTTAGAAGAAACAGAGAAGACTATGGCAAAAAATGATACATTGAAGAAAGCCCATAGATGAAAAGGGGGAGGGACTGTTGCAGACAAGAACTTGGCAGGTAGTTCACAAAACAACCACTAGATGTCAGCATTAATTTAGAGAGTTTTCAACGCGCTGGTGAAAGGTTGATGGATACAAACCATCATCATGTGTCAAGGGGAATTCTTGCTCAGATACGGCTCAACAACAATACTTCATAGATTAAATGTGGCCTTCTTCACCAGCCAGCCAAGTCCCACATGATTTATGGTACACAGATTGTCTGAGTGAGAGTTTTAGGTATATCAGTCCAGCTGTAAAATAAGAAAAATCTGAAAAAGAACTTTTCAGATGGATTTACAAAGGAAAGAACAAGCATTAAATATTTATTAGTAACATTCAACAGAAAGAAAAAGTTAAAAAAAAGTAAAATGACAAGCTGGGTAGATATCCCTGTCTTTGCTTATGGTATAAAGCTATGTATAAAGAGATACAAATCCATTCATTGAAGAATGACAGATTTCTTGAGAGATGGTGTAGTATCTGTAGGGGCTTTGACTGGATCAAACCTTATTGATTTACACTAGGACTACAAATATAAACGGAGAGATTCACACACAAAGAGGAAAGGGGGGATTGGGGAGGGGGGGGGAGAGATGGTGGTAGAAGTTATTATCCAGAGAAAATTAATCACTACTGGAATCATTCAATGGAAGAAAATTCAGAGGCATTTTTTGATAGACAAAAAAACAAAATAGAAAGAGAGAAAGGGAATGATTATTGGACAATGATAATAATATGGACTTTGGAATTGGGCTGGGGGATGTTATGGGGATAGAGGAATGAAGCTTGAAGCTACACTGAAGGGGAGGCTGGGGAGGAGGGGGGGATACTCGCAAATGATATAGAATCCAAGGGAATTTAGATGAAAGGGAGGACCCTATCTGTGGCATCCCAAACCTGGGTTAGTTTGCTAAGGTTCTGTGATCAAAGCTCTATATAACTGTTTTAAGCCTGGGGTCGGGGGACAGTATGGTTGGGTGGGCGACTTGCCTGGGTTAACGGAGCAAGATGGGGGATCCCAGGTGGACCCGAGATAATACATTAGATAGTGAATATCAAGTCTTTGTATGTTTACTGGCGTCTTATACTAAGGTTGGGGCTTTAACCCTAAAGTGATGTTCTTTACATTATTTTGACCATCCTAGAGGTAACAGAGGAAAAATATGTTCAGGGTAGATTGGAAATTACAAGGAAAGTATAAGTTTAGAGCTGGTTTAATCCATCAACATTTGATAATATATACATAGGATAAATTGTTTGCTTCCTCAGCTAAATCTTCATTAAGATCAAGATTCAAAGTTCAAACGACTCTCTGAATATCCTCAGGGAGATTTTGGCCTTTTTGATTAGTTGTAGGTAGCTGTTCAGTGTATAATGAGGTTACTTAACTAAGAGGTCAGTATTTAGGGCAGGGATGAAATAGGTTGATGTAGTTTCTTTATTGTAAAAAAATACCATGACTTGATGCTTCAATTCACATCTTAACTCCACACAGATCATTCCTGCTCATTATAAAGCTGAAATTCAACACTTTCTTATCTTCCCGCTAAATCTGCTAAATGTCGTCTGGTTTTGAACCTGCACTATTTTCCCCTCATTTTTACAGCATTTGAAAAGTGGAGATATGCAGTGTGATTCTCTGTACCATACCAGTGTGCAGTAATTGCATCTAAACCCAATACATATTTTTAACCATAAATTTTGATTTATCTTGCATCTTCGCCCCCCTAATACATTTTCTCATGTTGTTTTCACAAAATCACAAAATGGCCAGAAAGCAGTCATTATGCTTATTACAGGGCCCCCATCCTGTCCTTTCTCTTCTGTTGTGTGTGTTCATCACAAACTACATTAGGCTTATGTGTTCTTTTCAATACCTAATCATCAACATAGAGAAAGAGCTAATGGTCTTCCTAAATGTGGTTTAAATTGAAAGAAAATGTCTCAATTATGGAGAGACCGAAGTGCATGGCCACGGAGCAAGCCAGTTACTGCTATAACTTGCCTCTGGCTTTCTGTGAGGCTTTAAGTTCAAACTGGACATGTGAAAAAGAGAATTATGTGGCTAGCTCTCATTGCTTTTATTTTGTGAAAGCTTTTTACGTCTATTTTAAATAATAATAAATACATTAGAGATGTGTAAACAAAAAAAGATTAGGAAAACGAAGTCATATGATGATGATACGAACATGTGATTAAGCATATTGAAAACACAAGGATTGTGATAGGAGGGACTGGTTTTTATACAGCCAGATGCATTTTGAACAGAAAATGGGTTCCTGGTGAAAGCATATAAAAATGCTTGGTCTAGATCCATGACTATGATATGCACATTTAAGTTAATATGTTTAACCTCCAGCTAACTAGCTGGCAGTTTTTTTATAATGCAAACTGCATTTTATGCTTGTAATTTTTTATCAATTTACTTAGTTTGTAAAGCTAAATTACAGATAAAACCCCCACAGAAATGGATTGCACTGGTGACAGAGATTTTAAGCCAAAACTTGTGATTTTCACTTGGGGCAAATGTTCCTTTGATTAATAATGCACAGGGTGGGTGAAATTAAATGGTATTTTCAAATTACATGGCCATTTTGTTCCAAACATTTCAGTTTTATACTAAAGTATGAAACAGCTAAAGCATTTCATTTGACACCCACGATATCATGGCATGCCCACTAAGTGAACACTCTAGCTGTAAAAGTTGATGTGGTCATGCAGGGGCATATAAATATTCTGTTATTGCAAAACACAGAAAAAAAGTCAGCCAGAGTCATTAGATTCCCAGAAGATTTGTGAGTTATTCCAATAGTCCTTAGTCTTCCAGGACTCAAGTGTGGCGGACAATATCAATATTTGTATCTGTGTATATAATTTAAGTTAAATACATTACCCTATGACGTCACTAATGATCTAGAAAAGGGTGGAACACCCTGTATACCTTGTAGGCATCATATTTTCTAATCTACATCTAAAAGGTGCTCAGATTGTCAGCTACACATTAAGCCCAGGCCATTGATTGATTATTCATATCAATACCCAGCTGTTTGTATTTGGAGGAGCATTCTGAAGCCTTACTCTGAGGCTACAGGGGGCTTTGCATGTTATTTGGGGTAAACCCCTTATGAAAATACATGAGTTTGCTGTGCTGATAAGTGGGTGTGGTCTAAGTGCTCGCCAGGGAGAAAGCTTGCAATCCAGATGGATTAGATCCAGAGTAACTGTTGACAAGGTTACCTCCCAGGTCAATCCTATACATACTAAGGCCCCAAGTTGCAAGTCTTTGCTCAATTCTTGCTGCTTTATAGTCCACAAATATTAGATAACATTGGTAATTGCAATAAAGATTATCATTGTAAGTAACAAACATTGACAACTTTGCTGGATTGTTAAATAATGGTGCTCAAAAATGACAAAAATGTTCCAACATTTCATACTAGATATCATTTATCCACCAATTTATGCAACTCATATATCTCTCATAGTCTATAGTTTTTTATTAGTCAGTGTATAAAGTATAACTCGTATATCTCTCATATGTTATAGTTTGTTATTAGTCAGTGTATAAAGTATAACTCATTTATCTCTCATATGTTATAGTTTGTTATTAGTTAGTGTATAAAGTATAACTCATATAGCTCTCATATGCTATAGTTTGTTATTAATCAGTGTATAAAGTATAACTCATATATCTCTCATATGTTATACTTTGTTATTAGTAAGTGTATAAAGTATAAATGTATCAGTCCAACAAGAATCAAGAGCAAAACTCCTTCCCTTCTAGAAAAAAAAATCGTGTACTTCTTGGGTCGCGATTTCAATATTCTTTTAAAAAAAACCCTCAAAATTCCTTCAGAAAAGAAAACTCCTGTGTGGCAAATGTTTATCAGGGAACACTACTTAGGTTTTCTGGGCATGTCTCAAAGAGCGTCTGTAGAAAAGCCAAATGTTTCCAAAATAGCCTCCAAATTTGTCGGCGCCAGCGCTAAATTGCCTCTCCCCTATCTGCTAATGAACCCGATGGGTTTCCTTGGCTAGGCAGGGCAGAAAATGATAGCTAATTACAGCAGCCCAACGACCCACTTGGGAATGCTTATCTCCTAGCTAAAACAAAGCAGGGATACATTGCTAGTCACACAGAAGCTTGAACAGGGCTGGAGTGTGGCTAAATGGTTGATTAGGTGAATGGTTATATGATAGACTATACTGGCGGCGCTGTGAATATTCTTTGAGGTATTGTGGACAGAAAGGAAGATTATACAGATGTTCCACTGTCACAATCACCAGATAGTGTATTTATTATCTCCCGCCTGTGGTCGGAAGATTATAAAACGCCTTCCGTCCATGCATCCGTGTGTCCGTGCATTTATTCGTCACGTTTTTACATAAACCTTAATATCTCATTCATTTATAAAGATATCTTCACCAAATTTGCAGGGAATGTTTATGGCTATAAAAACCTGTCTCTGCAAAATTTTAGTCTCATTTTGAAAAACAAAATGGCCACCATGATTGTTGAAAAATCATAAAGGTGCTCTAAATCTTGAAATATTCCAGCTAGCTTCATCCAATTTGCACGAAGACTATATGGCTTGAAAAGCTAGCCTGATAGTAATTTTGGCTTAGTTCAAAAAACAAAATGGCCGCCATATCACATGTTTAATTTCAAATGGGGTTATCCTATTAAAAAGGCTTTATATCTCCCCTAATATTGCTCCTAGTGGTTCAGAATGTGAAAGCAACTTGTAGGAAGTCATGACCTGGGAATCTTTTCCATATGTTGAATTTGACTTTTGACCCCTGCTTCAAGGTTAAATCGGGTCGTCACACTAAAACGTTCTTATTTCTCCCTTTTTATTGGTGCTATGGCTTCAGAATGTAAAGACAGACCATGATAAGTCCTGGTCTGCAAGTGTTTTGTTTGAGAAAAATTTTGGCATAACAAACAAATTATTTCAAAATCATTAAGATGCTTTAAAACTTGTAATATTGCAACTAGGTTCATCAAATTTGTGCAAAAGATATATGGCTAGGAAAGTTAGCCTGACAGTAATTTGGCCTATTTTCAAAACCAAAATGGTTGCCATATCACATGTTAAATGGGATTATCCTATTAAAAAGGCCTTATATCTCCCTTATCATTGCTACTAGGAGTTCCAAATGTGAAAACAACTTAAAGGAAGTCAAGGCCTGAGATTCTTTTCCAATTGCTGACTTTTACCTTTGACCCATTCTTCAATGTCAAGTGGGGTTATCTTACTACAATAGCCTGATATCTCCTGTAGTTCTCCATTATTATTGATTCTATGGTGGATGATAACCGCTGCGGCAGCGGCCTTGTTTATTTAGGGTTTTACATCACTTTCAACAATGTGCAGGTCCATGATGGGTAGTTTTGTGGGCAGAGGAAACCAGTAGACACAGTTGGTCAAGGTTCTGTACTGTAAACTGCTGACCGTTGATAAGTGACTACCAACTTTCCCACATAAGGTCTCTGTATTGCCACTTGTGGGAGTAAAACACACAAAGAGGTGCCTGCCTGTGATCAGATGCCAAACTTGCTAACCACTGGGCCACCATGGACTTGGTCGTGAGTCAGTAAAACTTTCTTGTTATGGTGCATATTCTGGTGTTATGACTGATTTTGTACACAAGTCGCCTGATTTTGGCACAAGAGTTATCAGGGCTGAGAGTTATCTAGGTTTATAGTTACTATACATTGTGAGCCATAGGAGTAAGTCATAAGGGTGATCTTTCCTTTTGTATGAGTTATATTTTAAGGCCTGGTGGTAAAGTGGTAATGTTGGGCGTGAACTACCGATTTGCGTGATCTCGAGATTTCACTTGTGCGATCTCGTCATCAAAAGATCGCATGCCCTTCTCAAGATTGCGCCCAACAGTAACACACTCACATCCCAAACCCCGGACCTACAACGGGAAGTTGGTAGTTGCTTACCAATGGTGGGCAATTTACAGTGCAGAACCTTGACCAACTACTATTTGTTTTGAATGTTTGATTTACTATTTGTTTTGAACACTTTGAGAAAAGAGAAACTTCACTGGAGGATCTATTGCTTTGCTACTGAACTAAAAGCATTTAGTGAGCACTGAACTGGTTATTACCTTACATCTGTCTTTCCTTTGAAGTTATTGTCTTCTTTTGCAATCATCAATTAACAACTGAACAACTAGGGAAACGTCAAGCATCTATTAAACTTCAGTCCAATGATCATTTGATATGTGCACTTTTTTGTTTCTTTTTTTAGTAAAACTGCTATACTCAAAATGTGAAAATTTTGGATATTATGTTGTAACACCTACTCTTAATATTAAATATAGTAAATTACAGTGTGTTAACATATACCTCAATGTATAATTGTGTTTTTTTATTGAGCCATTTTAAGGCTACATACATTTACTACATTCATGCAAGAGCCACTGCTATAGTTGGACAGATTAAATTTCATCAGGGCTAATTAACTAAATGGGTCCAAACTGCTCCTGGTATGATGTGATTTATGGGCTTGGGTTTGGACAAAGAAAAGTTTGGAAACAACAGTTTGTGTTAATCCTTTGTTTTGTATACCAGAAGTTAGACAGTAAAATTTTAATTTATACCATAAGTATTGGAATTATACCTCAAGAGTGCCAGAGAAAGTAAGTTTTTGCATATTAATCATATTATAATTATGTAATGTAAAGCTTGGTAAATTTATGTTTAATTCTATTTATATTTAAGTTAATTAAACCATGTTTTAATCCTGGAAGTATTTCTTGGCAATTCATTGACTTTGATTTGCTACATGTATGTTTTATGTAATGTATTTGGTATGTAAAGTAATACTATTTTAAGAAGTTTTATATTTTATGCATTATAGACAGATATTTTCTGGCATTTAATCAAATTTAAGATGTTTTAAGATATATTTGAATAAGTCAAATTTCTGGCTTATAATAACTTCATATTGTGTTGATGAGTCTGTAGAACTATTCCTGAAGTCAATTCTTATATTGTTGAATTGAATTAATTTGTTACTTAGGGTACACATTTCAAGTAGTATTCCTTTGTTTCTGTTTTATTACAGTCAAACCATCAAGTTGTCATCAATGATCAAGTTTATTCATCAACAACAAGTTGTCATCAAGTTTACACCAATTGTGTTATCAAGTTTCATCAATTGTATCATAACTGCAGTGAAGTTACACCTACTTCAATAACTAAATTAATAAAACTATGAATTAACTGATGCGTATGATATCTGGCACGATAAGCTTATTATACCTCAGGATTTACACCTCAAGAACATTTATACCTTCGTTTTTACACTTAGTGTGTGACATATGTTATTTCAAATCTTGATCTGGAAGCATTACTGCACACTCCCAACAGGCAAACTCTCCAAAAACCAAACACAGAAGGTTACAAAATAGTAATATCAAGAAGATATGGTACAGAAAACAACTGAAAGCAGATCAGAATATTTGAATGCTTTTGTTTCTACTGTCCTGCGAGTTCTGCCTTTCACACAAGAAAGACACAGAGAATTTCTGACATTTTAAGTGGCACAAATGTTAAAAGGCCCCCTACTGGGGGAGGTCCTTGACTTCTGGCTCTCTTTCTCTTACTATCTCAAGGCCCTTGGACCAAGAGCTCATTATTACTAATAAAAACCTCTCTTTTTCTCCCCAAAAACTGCAATGATGATGGTATGGCGGTGGTGGATAGGGGGGGGGGGGGGGGGGGATAAATTTCCGTCTGCCATTCTCCCAACCAGACCCTGTGGCCGCTAACTAGAGGACAGAATGGTCATAAAAGTGATATATGTCTCAACGTGATGTTATTTGTACAATACCAATCTTTCGCCCCCCCCAACCTCTCCCCCCATTCCCATTATAAACAGAGTATACTTAGCTACTGACCTAATTCTGAGAATGAAATCATCTTGTTTTTGCCTGTTCTCTTTTTCTGAATATATATAATATACATGTATAGTCCTGTATTTTATGATCACAAGTTGAGCTGACTCCTAAGTTGGGTTCCATGTTTCCATGCTGCCATTTTGAAATAAACCAAGCTGCACATTCAAAGGTGATCTTGCATATTATTTATCATAAACACATTGTCTATTCTTTTTAAAACAATTTCCAGGCAGACTTTATTTCCCCTCTATTATTCCATGTGATAGACATACTACACTTTTGATATCTGTGAATCACCTTCATAGATATACTTCTTTTCATTTTATTATCTTGACAAAAAACTTGTGATTGCTGATTGCATACAAGATAAAAAAACTAATACTAAATACTAGGGGGCCACGGTGGCAGAGTGGTAACACTCTCACCTCCCACCTCTGAGGCTGGGGTTTGGTTCCTGGCATGGCCTCAAGTGGGAAAGCTGGTAGTTGCTTGCTGCTGGTCGGCAGTTTACAGTACAGAACCCTGACGAACTGTATGTACTGGTTTCCTCTGCTCTTCCAACGTCGTGATATGACCTGTACAATATGCTGAAAGCGATGTAAAACCCCAAATAAATAAAAATAAAATAAATAAATAAAATACTAAATACTAGTGCCAAAGATATAGACATAAAGAAACAGGTATATATTCTGTTTGTTATTGTATATGGGACATTTTTCTTCTTAGAAAATAAGGTTGGGAGTCATTTTTCAAAGCCTGCCACATGTAGCTAGGACTATGTCATCACATTTTATGTTCCAACACAGATTTACTGGATCCATCTAACTACCAGTAGTAGATCTTTTATGTCTTTGAATTATCTTCTGATGGTCAGATAGCTTGCATTACACAGTTATACTCAAAATACAAATGAAATAACAGTTTGGGTTGGTGTGACAGTTTAGTTTATACCCCATGTAGTAAATCATCCCAACCCATATAAGTATCACATACTTAGTGTGTTTGGGTCATTTTGTGCACAATGTTAGGAAGGGGACCTTCATACTTTTAAATAATAGTCAAATCGTATCGCCATAGATTTAAACTGCCCAAGACAATATTGTCATAAGCTTAGGGCTACATTTCCATCTGGGGCAGAGACAGGACTATGTCACCCATACTTGTGCCTGGCTTTTAAAGTGGTTAAGTGTGGTTGCAGAGTTATGACAGGATGTGTTACCATGGAAATGGCATCCATCAATCAAACCCCCTTGACAACCCTTTTCCTTACTGAGAGAGTGTCAGTCAATATACAGGGACTTAAACAGGTTGTTGCCCATATTACAGGCCAGCCCCCTCCCCCTTTCAAAATATAATCCACCCCTAGCAGCAAGTTAAATATCATTTCATCTAATATTAAATTTTCTATTTTCAGTACAATGGCTTCTTTAACACTGGTATTTTACTGATTGGTAATTTGGCATAATATTGTTAAAATGGAATAAATATTAAAGTAAACAATGTATTTAAACTCAAGCCAGTAAGTATAGACGACACAAAACTGTTTGTCAACTAATTATTGATTATTCATGTGCTTACTTAAGGCACTGATTTTAAATAGAAACTCTATTATCACCATTTTTAAAAATACTGTAAAATGTCACTTATTTTACAGTTTTTCATTCAAAGTATATTTGTTAGTTACATTTACAAATGCATAATCCTATCAACTCTATGTTTGTTTAATTTAATTATTAGTAAAGGCTAATTACTACACATAATTATACAAATATAAGACATTGTAATGGTTTTCAAAATAGATTGAAAACTTGAATTGTATTCCCAATGAATGCCAGTGATAGAGGCCAACAGTAATTATTTTAGTATGCTCTAAGGGAATAGTAGCTGAGCAATGTGTTCATGGATTATTTAGAGTAAATTATTATAATTTATACATACCCATCCAATATAATGGATGGGTATGTTATAAGTCTAAAAATACTCGAATAGATAGTTATCCAATATGTTTTGCAATATATCTAGTAATGTGATTGAATTAAATTACGAAAGTATACGTTTCTTTAGTGTTGTAAGAAGAATGGCTTTGATAATTTTTTTTGGCAACAATGTTTCAAACAAAACCTGAAATATATATTAGATTTCATCTCTTATTCTAGTTTATGTCAAAAATATTATAGAAATATTTAAGCACTGATTACACATGGATGGCAGAACCCCCAGCTTCAAATATTTTCTTTTAAAAGCAACCTTAGTAGGTCACCCAACTTTTAAAATTTTATCTCAAAAAGAAACTGAATCAATCCATCCCTAGTTTTCTTCTTTTAAAGGTTCTTCTTGTTCCCATTTTTGATCACCCCTCCTCCCTCCAAAATTTCGCTTTTCATTGTCACTAGAGATGATTCCATTCACTGTTGCACCCAGTTGGAAACAAAACCTATTTAGGCGGCTGGAAGTTTTGTGGAGTGGAAGCAGACGACAATTTCCGGAAGTGGGCGATAACATGCGATGCACAGGAAACTGAAACAAAACAAACTGCTGGCGAAGCCCTGTTAATTTGTAGTGAGAGTTTGTGTTCTAAGTTATCGAAGCCCAACACAGGGAGGCCTTTTTTCTGCCTTCAAGCAAACAGAAAAGCTGGAGGAGAAATTTGCTTTGTTATCCAGCAGAGCCACTTAATACGTAACTCCTTCAAAGGGAGAAAGAAAAAAGGGGGGGAAAGGAGTATTCAAATAATCTCTTGTTGACACGCCCCTATTTTCGCCCACTTGTGTGTGTCTTTCTGAACACAAGAGCATCTTGGGGAAAGAATATTAGAGATGACAAAAAAATCCTCTCAGAAGTTAAAACCCCTGTCTGTATTGACAACAATGGCGAGTGAATAAACTGGAAAATTGACCAGCACCAGTGTTACAACACATTGTGGTGGGACCCCCCTACGAGGTGGTAAGGATTAAGAGCATAAAAGGGACAGCTTGTAGCAAACACTGTTGTCACACAATGGATATCAAAACGAGGACAGCGTCTACAGCAGTTGTTCCTTGCAGAGCAACAACAACACACACAACATGTTCATTTGTCAGCAGTGTATAATTATGAAAGATTGGGAAAAAGTCAGGATTGAAGATAATCATTGGGTAGTGTCTCCCAGGGTAGCTTATACTGAATAGGAGAGCAAGTGTCTGTGACGTTATAAGGCCAAAGGGGGAGAATAGAAACTGTCCCACCACTGTATCCTGAAAATGAGGGGGGTGCTTTGGCCATGGGAACATTTTCCAATTCACCCCAACATCATAAGGTACCTAAAACCTTCTCCCCCTTGAAACTTGGAAACAATCGGGTGACTCTTCAAGTCCACCCTGGGGACAGAAGGTCCCACCCTGTAATCACCTGTGAGATGTTACTTCTGTCATCTTATGTAACTTTCTATTGTACCACAGTTACCACAAAGTTGTAAGATTAACTTTGTGAGGGTCTCTGGATAATTCTAATAAGCACCCAGTCAAAGTGGTCATCAAACGACTTTTAGGTAGTTTTTATCTCTTAAATATCAAGTTTGAAGTGATGGTTTTGGGGAGTGGAGATTTTATTCGTTTGATGTTTTGGCTTTGATAAATACTCAATATTGTGAATGAGTATTCTGTGGTGGACAGATGTTTTATTTCCAGAGTATATGTTAATATTCTGTTTGGTTCCCCAATTGTATGTACGAAATGAATCCAATTGCTTCATTTTGATTTCACGTGCACAGTGGTAGATCTACCACTCCTACTATAGAGGACTAAATTATTAACAATGATCATATCTGTTTCAATTTAACATTTATTTCAAATCGAAATATTGGTCACATGCCGGGGCCAGTAGTTTCAGTGATGATACAAAAATTGTTGCAGTAAATAACCAGCCAACAATTGCCAAATTTCTCACTAAAGCATTAGGCCTGTATTCATAAGACAGATCTCATACTTGGTGTTCAACTTAAAAATAATCCTATAATTTACAGGTTTAATTCTTATATTTCAGTTTACACTTAAATACAATCTTAAGTTTCAACACATATACTATGGATAGGATTTATGTTGGGTTTGGAATTCATATATGGGGCCTAGATTCAGTTTCAGATTGTCGGTGAGTTTGAGTAGAAATTTGGTTTGAGATGGGTTTTTTTGTGAGTACCCACCCAAATTATTATAAAATTCAGATTTTGTATTTTCGAGTGACATTCTGCAGAAG
This sequence comes from Sabellastarte sp. h YS-2021, assembly GCA_964017235.1. Taxonomy (NCBI): domain Eukaryota; kingdom Metazoa; phylum Annelida; class Polychaeta; order Sabellida; family Sabellidae; genus Sabellastarte; species Sabellastarte sp. h YS-2021. Next base: position 15,305,716 of record OZ024928.1, read on the forward strand.
CATATGCTGAATCTCGAATCAGAGTTGGAACTTTTATAAAATTCCAACAGTAAAATTTAGAGTATATTTAAGTCTGATATGCATTGAAATTTTTATGAATAATGACACAGAACTATGTTAAAACCACGACTGAAGTGTGTTTACCAACCACTTCTCCCCACTATTATACTGAGCTGTAAAATGTTTGAACAAAATTAACCAATTCAAACAAGGAAGAAATTGAATCCAGGAAGAAAGCCCTGTGGAAAAAATCCTCGTTGAAACAATACCTCCAGGAATATAAACCTTTAAGTACTTCAATTTTTGTTTGTCCGAATTGAAAAAAATATAATTATAAAACTTTGTAAAGGTTATTACTTACAATTAATATTTAACCCACCCAATCTATAATATAATGTTAACATTTGGATAATGATAATGACAACGCGTTTATGTCTTTCTAATAAAGGCATAATACATGTGTCTTAAAATGTGACACAAGGTTTTATTCGCATAATGCTTTTTTCATGTTTTAAACAGACAAGGCTTTCTTTCCACAATGCATTTTTTCCGCGAGGCAGCTTTCCAGAAGGCTTTTTTCCATGCATCAAGAAATATGTACAGGGTGTCAACTGTATTCTAATCCACACCCATATCACATGCTGTTCAAATGTAAAGGAAAATATTTGATAATTCTCAAAAAAGCAGTAACACCAATGACCCATTTCATGTATCACATCATTTAATGCTTTAATATGCTCTACAAAATGGTAACCGTTGGGCAGAATAAAAACATAGTCGTCCAATGATCCAATGAGTAAAGAGCTTTCTGAATTGTTAACAGAAAGGATATAAGATCCCTACAACTGTAAAGGCTGAATGAGTCACCTTGCAAACAAAGTAAAGACTTATTAACAACTACATAAACACAAATACATAGTCTGACAAAAAATTCTCCCCCAAAAAACAAAAGATTCTCATGCATTTGGGAGCTGAGAACATTTACTCACAGGTCTTAACTAAAACCCCCTTCAATGAGAGTAGAAATTTCCCTGGTGAATCTAAAGACCCCATTGGTACTTGCTTGTCTGAACCCCAGCTCTCAACAACCATTGTACAGAAGTGGATCTGAAGTCATGTCAGATGACTTATAGCTCCATTCGCACTGCTCTGCTACTATAACACGATACACCCTTATTTGGATATGTGTCTTTAAAGTTTGAGAAGATATCAGATTGTGTGTAAATTGCTTTTTTTTTGGAAGATAAGTCACGCTGGATATTTTGAACTCGCATTTGGGGAAACGTCCCTGTCCTTGGATCACCGTCTGATGTTTGTATGTGACCTTGCGAGTCAGTGGTGAACCGTCCATTACCTTGCGAGTCCCACCGAAGTTTTAAAATATTTGAATTTTCCACCTCTGATTTCTGTGCCGTGAGCATGGGTAAACGATTTCACACATGAGCGTATCAATTTCTTACTATGATAACGAAAGGTGTCGCCCACGGTTAACATAAGATTGTGATTTGGTCATCTTTCGGAGTAGCACAGCAACATAAGGTGTGTTTAGGTTTTGATCATTTCATTACGTGTTTGTCAGATGGCTAGCAAAGGCGAGTTGAGGTTAATGGAGGTTGTCTCTCGGTGACCAATGTTTGTAGTACCGTCATCCGACTGTCATTGGTGGTTAAAAAAACGTGTCCAATCAGTGGCCGTCCACCTGTAGTCTGAACAACTTGGACAAAATGGGGCGACCTAGGGGGAGTTCCATTGCCGAGAAAACTTCTAACCATGGGACGTACCGCCTGTAGTGTGAATGGAGCATTAGGGAGGTTGCATTGGGTCAAATGATGGCCACATTGTGAGAATTTCCTGATACTTTACCCTTTCAGTATGAATTTTCAATTTACCACAGCAATACATTTCAGCGAATAAGGATGATGATTATCTCCATTTTGAAGTTAAACAAGGATAATTTGGTTTACAGTTTTCCCTCCAACCTTCTTGTCTGCCAAGATAAAACCATGTCAGAGCTACATAGGAAACTGGGGAAGTGTGAATGAGGTATTAAGAATTTCAAGGGTTTCCTAATACGTTAATCGCTGGAGACTTTCTTAAATTCTTTGAAAGGTTTTATTTTGGACGTCAGATTTAACATGAGATAAAAATGTAAAATGACTGGAAGGCTTTTGTCGCAAACATGGAATTTTGCAACAGCCCTCTGAGAACACAAGACAAAATAGTATCAGAATCTGTTTAAAGATGGGAATTTCATAAATGTTGTATGCTGTGAGGAGGAAAAAAATTCATATGAATAATTCCTTGAATAATTGACCTTTTTCCCCATGTTTAACCACTTCTCCCATTTGTAAGCTTGTTGGTTGATTTTAAGGTATACTAAACATTGATAGTTTATGTTATTTGTTCACAGAATTGGGATTTATCTAATTCACATTGAGTCCATAGTTCACACCGACAGTAAAATTCATTGGAAAAATTACCTTGTTTGAAAAGACCACTTGTCAAGGAAATGTGCAAATTCCAATTACATATCCATTTCTCTGTTAGAGTTTGATTTAAATAATGTCTCACTTACAGTGTATATCCTTTCAACAAATTTCTTTATTGTTTTTCTTTACATTTCTTTCAGTACATTGTTCAGACATCTTGACCTATCTGGATAATCGCAGACAACACCAGGTGAATTTAAAAGCTCTTGGCATCACCAAAACATTTGTGGAAACAAACTTAACAAAATATTACTTGTCACTAAGCGACGCAGTGCGTCATATCATGCGTCAACGTGACGTAAATTAAATTATATAGATGATTTCCTTGGTTACGGCACGCCCGACGTTGCGCGACGCTCGTATGACGCCTTAATTGACGTCATGGCCAAATTAGGTATCACAATCAGTAAGAAGAAGTTGGTGGCTCCAACCACCCAAGCAGTTTGCTTAGGGATCCTGATTGATACAGTCCAAGGGACTGTAGCCATTCCCCCTGACAAGTTACAGGATATAAAAATTATGATCAAGCAATGGAAAGGCAAAAAGGTCTGCACTAAACGTGAACTACAGTCATTGCTGGGTACATTGCTGTACATTCACAAGTGCGTGAAACCAGCAAGATGCTTTCTCAACAGGATGTTGGAAACGTTACGTAGCGCAAGTAACCCAGCAAAAATTTCGTTATCAAATGATTTTCACAGAGATTTGGGCTGGTTTGACCAATTTTTGCCCAAATATAATGGTATTTCTATGTACGCTCATCAGGTTTCTAACCTGGTACTTGAACTTGACGCCTGTTTGACGGGTCTGGGGGGCAGGTATGGACATTTTGTGTACCACCTACCCTTACCAAGGGGTTTCAGGAATCTAGATATCGTGCATTTAGAAATGGTTAATATTCTGTTGGCTGTGCGACTTTTTGCCAAGTTCTGGGCAGGCAAGCGGGTGCTGGTCAAATGCGACAATGACGCCGTCGTTAAAGTCCTGTCAGCTGGGAAAGCAAGAGATCCTTACTTAGGGGCCTGTGCACGTAACATATGGTACATGGCTGCATTGTCAGACATAGATTTGCAATATGTGCATGTGTTGGGTAAGAATAATGTTGTAGCAGATCTATTATCAAGATGGCAGTACAGCCTTGCAAATGTTGTCCAGCTGGAAACGTTGGTTAAAAATCCTGTCTGGTTACCAGTGTCAGTAGAAATGTTGGAAATAGATAACAAACTGTAATTAGTAGTAAGTCAAAGTGTTAATTTTCATTATGAATGTGTAGCAGTAGCTACAGATACTATGCTTTGTATTTCCAGATAATGGGGTTCTGGCAGAATATTCAAGAAAGGCTGCTCAGAGGACCAAGTTGGCCTTCAGACCAAGAACTGTTAAATGTTACCAAATGTTGTTTAGGTCATTTGTGGCGTTTGGCATATGTGCTAAAATAAAGTTCAACTCATTGTCAGTATCAGAAGCCTTGTCCTATCTGGAATTTTTGGTAGATAATGGAGTATCTTCTCACATGATCAGTAATCACGTATCAGCCACTAGGGCAATGTATGTATTGTATGATCTCCCATATAAAACGTGGGACCATCCAAAAATCAAGTACTTTGTCAGATCTACAAAGCTGTCCAGGCCTATAGCATTGCCTAAGAGGAATATAATTGATATTAACACACTGAAAGCCATCGTTGCGGTTACTCAAAAATTTTCAAACCCAAAAGTGTACAAAGCAGTGTTTCTTACAGCTTTTTTCGGATTTTTCAGGTTGTCAAATATTGCCCCACATGCTATAGCGGAATTTGACGGCACCAGGCATTTTACTGGGGGGGACATATTTTTCAGAAACAAGGAAGTGCAGTTACTGCTAAAATGGTCAAAAACTATGCAGTACAGAAATGAATATAGAATGATCTCTCTACCTAGACTGGGAGCTTCGACGATTTGTCCATACCAGGCATTGAAAGATATTATAGCCCTCTACAGCCCGGGAAATAACTCCCCACTATTCCAAATTAGAGCTACACAGGGTTGGCAGGTATTGACCGATTCTAGGGTCAGGAAAGTTTTGGCAAAGATTAATCAGGAATTGCGATTGCCCTCAAATTTTTATACCTTCCACTCTTTCAGGCGCTCAGGTGCCTCATTGGCCTATGGAATAGACATTCCAGTTAAAGAAATTAAGGAACATGGCACCTGGGCGTCTGATTGCGTTTGGAGGTATATCCGTCCGGAGGCAACAGCTGGCCAGCAGGTTTCATGTAAATTTAGAAAATGCTTGTATAATGCTTGATATGATGTTCCTACACCTACCAGGGTTTGGGTTTGGGGTGCATTTGTATATATGTTTTAGGATTTCAATAATTTTTGTTACATTCAATCTTACATTTAGGCATTGTCATAGCAATGCCAAGTATAACTTGCATAGGTAGCAAATGTTAAGTTACAGTAGTAGGTGACCTCTCAAGGTCAGTAAATCAATTTTCAAAGTTAAGCAGTCATATGACCTCTCAAGGTCAACATTTCATCATATGTCACATGACCACAAGGTCACGGGCATGACCTTTGGACGGGGTCATGCACGAGGTTAACATTTTCCATTACTAGTAGGTGACCTCTCAAGGTCAGTAAACCAACTTTCAGTTAAGCAGTAGTATGACCTCTCAGGTCAACATGTCATTATGGGGCACGTGACCACAAGGTCACGGGCATGACCTCGGAACTGGGGTCATACACGAGGTTAAGATCTTTCTTTGACCCCAGGGGTCAAGTGTGACCTTTGCAAGGTCATCTCACAGTTTTAAAGCATATTCTAGTCAGTAACTTTTACATTATGTTAAATTTTAAAGAATCAAACATTAAATCTTGTGCAATATGTGTTATGTGTATCTCAGAGGTGTATATAATTATTAGTTAGATTGTGTATTGGTTATACAGAATTGATGAATTGTATAATAAAATCTTTTAATCCTCTGTCTTTGTTTGTTGGAGTTGGGGACTGGCAAGAAATTTATCTGTGCATGCTCGCTTTGGTCTGCGCAAGCTCACGGTTCCGAAATCAGAGGCGGAAAATTTTGAACATTTTAAAGATTCTGTAGGATGCATAAGGTAATAGATGGTGTAACACATGGTGTAACATGGTTGCATATGAACCTCGGATGGTAGTTGAAGGACAGATATGTTTTACCAAATGCAGCATACCAGGGTGATATCAGCTGTAGTTTGAATGGGGTATTAGATGTTGGGAGGGTACATTACATGATTAAGACTTAAAATTAAATAATTAAAACTGATGCCTTAACATTGTCCAATGACCATCACTTGATCTATAGTAGTGAAGTCATTTGTTGCTGGACTGCAGCTTCACTTTTCTCACTCTTTTCCCTCTTCACTATTATTGTCACCTCAGCCATGCAATGAGTTATTATAATGCTATTAGTCCATAGCATAAGATACATTTTTTGGTATACCTGCTTCAACTATTGTTCTTACCTACACAATGAAGCGTGTTATTACAATTTGTGTTTGTGGTGTAACATCAGTTATAACCCACCCCTATGTATTGTCCTACCTCCTTCAGCATCGTGGTGTGTTATTAAGAACTATTGGTTCATGGTGCAACAGACCACTTCACCCCTTAATCTTTGCCCTACCAGAGATATTATTGGACAATGAATCTGTGCTGTAACAGAACTGTTTGACCTACCTGCTTCACTGTTGTTGTCACCTAAGCTGTGGAGTGAGTTGTTGTTGGACTGAGGAGGGCCCGGTGTGCCGGCTGACCCTGTGGACTGGTTATCGTCTGCCAGGCTGTAACTGGACAAGTTGTTGTTGTTGTTGCAAGGAGGGGAGGCTGCCATTTCTTGCTGAAAGACAGGACAAAGAAAGATAAGTCAAAGGACTGGGTAAGTGGTGAGTCACAGAGGTGATGTTTGGGTAAGCAGATAATGTAAGTTACTATAATTACCTCAGTAATATTGGCAATGATCTACAACCAATTCTGGATCCAGAAGGATTTTTTTTACCATTGCACTCCTAAGCAATGGTGGATGTACTGGATCCTAGTTGAGATATGTACTCTCTGAGTGTTCATGTTAACTTATATGTTTACACTTGACAGACATAGTTTTTTGGCTTTGACAAAAATTTGCAAAAATATATATATATATATTACAGGTGTTCCCTGCAGGAATCAGCGAACCCAACCTGCTGGTACAAGCTGAAGTGTTTTTGCATTACTTGAGGATAGAAAATTACACATTGATTGTTTGAAATGTGGCAAAGAAATTTAGAAACGCGTATTAGAAGGCCGAAATTCATGTGTGGGATACAATGTGCAATATAGCATCACATTTCTTTTAAAAAAAGTCTTTGTAATGTTTGATTGAAAGACCATTGCTTAACTTCAAGTGACATAGGTTGCGGCATTACAAGGGCGTTAATGATGGTTATGATGGAATTAGTACATATCTCAATCCAATCCCGTTATAAACACTGACACCAAAGCATACTCTGGCTATGCATAGATTATCATCTACTCTTCAGTGAAGCCATCTTTCTGACGTATGACCAGGACAGAGATTGGAACCCTCATATTGTAGAGTGTGGATCAAAAGGACAGAAAAGGTACAATATATGCCTGTGATCTCATTCTGTACTTTGGTACAGTTTACAAGGCATAAACTTTTGAGTCATGTTCTGGGTTCTTGTTTGTGACTATAGATTTTTTAAAATATATCTGTACTGGAGAAAGATTATTTTTGGCTTTCTCACTTTTGTAAACAATTAGCAAGGTTTCATTGTCTTTTTGTCTTTTTCGGACCTAATTGGTAGCTAGTGGAATTTATTTGGGTTTTGTTTTGTTGTTATTGTAGCTTATTAAGGAGATGAGTCATTGAGTAACATGTCTCTCATTGTTTATCTATGCACTGAATAGAAGTCTATTAGCCATTTGTTGTCCTGTTTTGGGGCAAGTATTATTGTTAACAATTTTCAACATATAAGAAGGAAAAGGGCAATACTAAATTCATTGCACTTGTCTCACCTTGTTAGTTATTTAGTTTGCTGCTCATGCATCTCCACCAATCCAAAGTTCATATGATTAGAATTTACTGTTTTTTATGAAATAATGTTTTCATTTTGGTATCACTACTCAGTGAAATATGAACTGCACTACAGGACTCAAAGCATTATTTAATCCATCAAGATTGTACAAATATAGTCCAAGCTGGAATGGAAAGACAGAGTTTCAGCGATGACTATTTATCAACATCCCAGAGGTTTTCATTGTGCTACTGGGGCCAGGACCCAATGATATGCCTATCATTTTAATGTGGTTATCTGAGAGACAATATATCTACCTAATTACCTGGGATTGAACCCAGATGCTCTGTATTCCCAGGCGAGTTTGTTACCCACTAGACCACAGTGTTCTGCTTTCACTTGACTTTTCAAATTTTTCTTGAGTGGTCAAGATATATATATATATATATACTATTGTTTCTTAAGTTACTTCTCTTGGTTGATAACAGGCATAAAGACTTGCACACACTCAAATGATTTACCCATTTACTCAGATAGGAGCCCTAAAGAAAAGGATAAAAATTATAAAAATTAAATTGTAATACAGGAAGTGATGTCTATATTATATGTTGACGATGCAATCTGATGAAGTTTTGAAAATCATTTCAGATATAAAACATTTTGTATTGGCTTATATGATCAATTTCTATTGGCATGTCATGTCATGTGACTTCCAGCAAAATTAACTAAAAATTATAGAGAGCATCAGTAATCTAGATAATTCAGAAGTATGTCTTATTTACATATTTCAAAAAGATAAAACTAGTGTTTCACTCTAATTTGTCTATTATCGTTTTAACAGATATATATTTTGTTAATCTATATTCAGTCAAGTTTTTATGAATTATTTGAACGTTTTTGATGGGGGAAACTTATTCAAAGTGCAAATAAATCAATAGCTTTTCGGTATAAATAATCAATAGCTTTTATAAGATAATCTGACATCATTAAAATATATATCATGAAAGTCTGTTGGCTTTATAAAGATACACTTTTTGTTCATGAAACAGACAACTTCATTCCAATAGCTCCTCAAACCCAAGTCATTCAGACAAAGTTAATTAAATCTTTCTAGCATATATTTTATATATGATACATATTTATCAAAGGCACAGATATTTGTAAACATATTGGTGATATTTTCTTTCCATTTTGGGTAATAGGTTCACCAACTGAGTTTTACTTATATTTCAGAAACTGATGATTAATGACACTACCTCAGAGACATTAATCATTTCAAGGAGACAAATCAACCTTATTACAAATCTCTTTGAAATCCAAACCCTTTGCTCATGTAACAAAGTAAAGAAATCATTCGAGATATACTACCCATGCATACACAAATGAAATGTCAAACCTTGATTGAATAGTATTTAATTTTTATATAATGTGTATCAAATAAATAAGATACCCTTCAGATAATTTAGAAGGACGTCTTTGGTAATTGAACATTTACTAAGATGGTTTTAGAATATGGCTTTGTTGATAAATTTAGACGTACAACATCCAGTGTACAGTAACTAACATGGTATCAGATGTTCCTGGAAGTTTCTCATTTCTGACGGTTTCGAGATCTTACTTCGTTTTGAAACAGTCGGGTCATTTCAAAACTTAACTGAACAGTTGTCAATAAATCTGATAGTCATTCAATGATTTCACTTTGGTCCTAGCCTTGCTAAAGGCTCGAGTTTCTTTATATTTATTTATTTATTTGGATTCACACTATACAGGTCATATACAGGTCATATCACGACGGGTAGTTGGAAGGGCAGAGGAAACCAGTACATAGAGTTCGCTAGGGTTGTGTACTGTAAACTGCCGACCAACGGCAAGCAACTACCAGCTTTCCCACTTAAGGCCATCACGGGGATCGAACCCTGGCCTCAGAGGTGGGAGGCGAGAGTGTTACCACTCTGCCACCGTGGCCCCGAGAGTTTCTTTATAATTAGGGAAAACGTTCAGGTCAGAGAAAAAAACGTTTCAGTTTATATAATGTCCTCTTACATTTTTACATTAGCATTTAGCAAATATAAGTACATGATACGGTTATGGGACAAATTTGAGCCTTACACAAGAATAGTTAGGCCCTTAAAACTGGAAGCGGCAAATCAAGCTGTTGTCTTCATTTGGACCCTTTGACTTTATTTAGATTTGTTAATACTTGAAATGTATATATCTCTAATCAATGTTTTGAAAAACATGGGTTAACCGAAGTGAAATAATTTTTAAATGACCAACTGGTTCATCTGAATGGGTTGAAATGGCCATTGGTTTCAAAAGGACAAGTAACAGTGCGTAATATTAAATATAACATCTAGTAATAACATTAAGCCAATGCACTACCATTGAATTGAAATGACTGTGTTATATTCTTGCAATTTAAAACCTTTCTGCTGTGTCTTCTATGGACATGTTACATAGCCTTGGAGGATGTTATATTTCAGGTGGGGGGCTTCTGTGATAATACAATAAACTTCCCACATCAGAACTTGTATCACACTTGGTATCTGCCCACCAAAACTTGATTATTCGCAATGCAGAATCACAGTCAACCAGTTGGCATTGCTTTCCTCCATCAATGTTAAAGTTGCTTCATGCCAGACTGATTCAAGCTGACACATTTGGATATAAACTCTCTTCAAACTAAAGAATATGGTCAAAATAGCTTTGCAATTAGACCAGAAATGAAAAAAAAATCTGATCATTTTAAACAAAGATCTGAGCTATGTGTTGATGATTTCTATCTGTTATCTAAGAATCCAAAAAAATGCTTTGAATTAAAAAGGATTTGGTATCACCTTGCATTGTATCATTCTTTACACCAATAGAAAGGCATCAGTGGACTTCCGACTTAGGTGGCTGTTCCACTACGCCAATCTGACTGATTGTAAACCTCATCTTTGAATTTTCCTGATTTGAAATATCTGATTCAAGCTGAAGGCTTGTAATTCCTGATAAGGGTGGAGAGGAGGGATTTATGGCCCAAAAATGAATAGAGAGATTACAGGAAGTTTATGACAAATTTAAATACCGCTAGTTTGAATTAATCAGAGGTGCATATAATTTACTACCGAAGTTTAGTTTATGGCCCGGAATGTGAGGATCGTGGTGTAGGTTGACTTACTGATTGCTTCTGAACTTCTAATTTTGAACACTGCTACTGAATGAAATTAGGGGAATGGTTCAACATGGCGGAACAGCCATCTTAATAATTGGTCTTGAATATTCATAAGAGAGTACAGATCTTGCATATCCACTGTGGTTTTTACAGATTCATTTTGGTGAAGCAATATGAACCCCATATAATTGAAAGATATCTAGAAAGATATTCACCCCAAAATGGTAAACATTTATTGGTGGGTATATGGTAGTCCCAAACAGGTCTTGCGTTAAAAGTGGCTGGATTTATTACACGTGACAGAAAATCAATATGTTTGTTTGTACTTAGAGGAGGGCTCAGTGAGCTACACCAGCAATTTACTTTTTTTCAAAAATCTGGATTTGGGCGCCACTATTCTTTAGTATGTACCGCTATTCTGTTTATTTACACGGCTGTTTTATTGAGAGAAATTTTTATATCAAAATCTTGCTCCCCCACTTGGGCAAAACAGGGATAGAAATTTTCCTTGGACAAAGATTTGTATTGATTTAAATGTGCTCCTTATGGTATATTAACGTGGTTTGTGATTTATACAGATACAATAACATAATTTTTGTTATGTAGGACCTACATAATTCAACAGGACTTTGTTAATAATTTAAATGAAGACATCATTTTACAGCTGTGGTGATATTGGACTATATCCCAATATCAGTACTTTCCACTAATTATTTTAATCTGGATTCCAAAAGACACTCACATTTGATAACATTTGTAATGTACAAATACGAATACAAAATTGTTTGTCTCTAAGTTTGTAAAAACTTTTATTGCCCTATAAGCAAGCTTACTTTAAACCTATTTTAAATTGTAAAAATCTGTTCTGCTCAGCTTGGAAAAATGTAATTTCTGTCCAAATCCACTCTTTTATAAATTCGGTTTATCAATGGTCATTTCTTGTGATAAGTGTGTGTGTTTGGGGGGAATGTGTGGTGAAAGCTGACTGTATTACACGGGATTTCAATCCTGATTGAGTTTTTCCCATTTTTACACAGTATTATGTAGAAACATGAACGAGCATTTCCATCCCATAACAAAACCTGATACAATCATAAAATCATTGGCTTTCGCCGGCCGTGTCATAACTATAAAACTGAGTAGGAAAATCCCCAAATATCAATCTGAGGGATTTGTGGTGTAATACGAATGCTTGTAAATGACTGTTTGCCACAATATTCATATCAGTACAGAGTGTGTCCCACTACTGAAGCCTTGGGATTAGGGTACTTTCCTTTTGTGTCCGCAGACGACAATTTTTCCTCATATTTGCCGCCCTTTTTTATCACTTTCCGGGTTTTGACGCATTATAAGCAATTTGGCCAGAAGCAAATCCTTTAATTAAATGTACTGCTTCAGTACATACAACTCTAGTGTTCAACTGAGTTATTTTATGGATCAGGACGAGAAATAACTGCCACATGTATGGGTAAATTTTGTAATATCATTTTTAAAACAAGACATCTAAAGACCTTACAACATTTATAAAATTATCTTAGCTGCTTCTGTAAGCAAAACAAGGACCTTGTTTGAAATATTTACTTAAACTGAGAGACAGTTGAACTTGATAAACCTACCCTTATATTTGTTTGCACTTATTAAATGTAGCCTTTATACATATGTTTTTATTACTTCAGCAATTAATTATCTAACCCCATCATATTGATAATACAGTAATCCTAATATTTCATTTCTGGGACCTTTTAATTTTTTTTTTGCTATTACACAATGAATTATCATGAATACATGTATGCAGGTTTAATTTTATAGCAACCCCTATTATTTAAGGGTGTCAGGTCCTTTATTTACATTCAGCAATAACCTCTTGTCTGTTCCCATTAGTATTTCAATAATGTGCACTTTATCTCGTCTGTGAAAACCTAATATCGCCCATTTCTATTGTTGTTGCTTTGGGAGAGTACTAAACAGATCTTGTACTTCGGACGGCCCATGTTGGGTTCAGGGGTCAGTGGGAAAAAAGTCTCTGTAGTAGATAGAAGCCCTCCCCTCCCCTCTCCTCCCAAAGGGGTTAAAATCAGGGGGTAGAATATCCCTGGGGTTGCCAAGGCAAAAGAAATCACCAGACCAAATGTCTGACCTTTGACTCTGGACAAATGGCGAGTTTTATCATGTACCAATTTCGGAGCACATGGCTACAATATGTGGGCTATTAAGAATACCACTATGCATAAGACTAAAGAAATGAAATTGGAAATTGGAAAGGCAATGGATTCAGATGATTGGATGCATACTGATATATCTCTCTCTGGGCGATAATAACGTATGCAGAACTATCCTTGGTTTTTATTACTGTCTAAAACACTAGAAATTAAGTTATTAATTGCCAATCGTTATCAATATGTATAAAATTATGTCAGAATTATTGTTTTTTATTTACATCATTCACTGCTTCAACATACTGTCATCACAGCATGGCTGAAGGACTGGTTTGTTTTTAACACACATTTAAAGGACATTTACATTTTGAAAGTAGAATGGCTACTGAATTTAACCATTTTATTTTTAAATTTCATATTTTATCACATACAAGTAAAATGTATAGCATATATCTTTAAAGCTTCTGTTATATAAGAGATATACAGCATAAAACTATAACTCTTTTGACTTTTGACCCAACTTAAAGAGGTGATATCAAATCTTCAAACCCCCTTTCATCCTTTTGAAAGCTCTTTAAAATAGCCGTGGTATATGTTTTCATATCATCAGAAACGAGGAGGGGAGGGGGCTTGGGGTCAGGGATAGCTGATCTTCTAAAGAAGCAGGGTAAACCTTCAGTCAAAAGACATTCAGATCTCATAAATAGATTCAAATCTGCTAAATAGCATCAGAAAGAAACAAGAGACGAAAAATTAAAATAGCCTATCACCCTTAGAAAATAGGTTAGACTATTTTTTTCTATTATATATTATAAATGTATACCTCCCCTAGGGTGGAGGGGGAGACCCACAGGAGGGGTCTAATATCGCCCATTTGGGGTCTGAGCCCCTCTCATTTATGCCAATAGAGTTGATTTTTAATGTGGCAAGGACCCCAAACATCATTTTCTAATGGCTTTTCCACAGTAGGGTAAAAATCCCCTGTTGTATGTAAAAAGTAGGGGCAACAGAAAAGAGGGTTGAGGAAGCAGTCACAGATTTAATGGCTGTCCCTTGAGAGAGGGGTTTGTACACACTAGGTTGGTAGAAAAGGGTTTCCCAACAGAATGTAGTTTTCTGAAAATGAAAAAAGGTGTCCAGTTTGTCTTATGAAGATATAATAAGAAGTCAAAGACTAGATATACATAAACATACTTTACAATTGTAAGTACCAGCAATAAGAGGCCTGCATGGACTAGTCACTGGTTATCAAATTTGACCTTTATTTGACCTTTATACACTTGGCAGTCACTTCTGTTGTCGCATCTCTCACAACAGTGTGTATTTACAGCACTTTACATGTAAACCCCACTTGCAGGTTTTCACTATTGACTGATGTGTCCAATACTATTCAGTACTGGACACTTTCTCTCAGTGACCATTTTTGGGGAATTAATTTATTCCTGTAAAAAGAGAAATTACAGAATTTGGGGACAGAGTATAATGTATCTTAAGACCAGGCATCAAATATGATATAGAGAATGGGGTTTACAACAGCCAAACTCCTCAAAAGTGGCCAATACCAGAAAATATTGAAAATCTCGGCCCTATTGGGCCTCGCTCTCCAATATTTTCTGGTATTGGCGACTTTTTCGGAGTTTAACTGTATTATTAATGCTCCAAAGCATACCTGTGTGAGGATACTGTGGTCCTCAAGCACAATGCAAATGTAGTGGGTTCATCGAAAATACAGCAGTGGTGTCCCATAATGTCACTAAAGTGAGAAAAAAAATCATGTGACCTTCATTTGTATTCTCATAGTTCAAAATATTTGCAGTGATATGTAGCCACACCTAAAATGATGAACAATTGATGCATATAAACTATTTACTAGTATCAAACTGAACTGAATTTTGATAACATTTGAGCTAAAACTTGAGATCTCTCCAATTTAACGATTAATACTAACACATCTTACGATCCTAAGTTTGAGCATAAATCGTAAGATGGACCGAGACATTTCCGCCAGCACATTACAATTAAATTTTATGGTAATTATGTTTTGAAGATGAATCTACTGGACAAACTGGGAGAAAAACTTTTAACAATGGTTTTTCTTTGTTTATGTAATAAACCAGTAACATAGGAGTGATTTCAATAAAATATGTGGTTAAGAACTTCCAGTTTACAAACTTTCACAAACTAGAGGGAATTTAACATAAATGTATATTGAATATTTTTGCACTTCATGAAACTTTTGCAAGGCCTTATATGGGATGCATTACTTCTGAAACCCTACGTTTGTCATTTTACAATATCTTTGCAGAAAGCTATTCCTATCTAAAAGAGTAACCATTTTAGCAGTTTGCTGCTCCAAAAATGTATTATATCTCTGGACATACTACACATATAATATTTCTCTACAAGATGGAGGCAAATTAAGGATATAAATAAGTATGGATGGGGGTCTTTTGGGGGGAGAGTCTAATTGAAGGGTATGACAGCTATGTCATGCACATGATGTTTGTGAGAGTAGGGGTGAAAGGTTTGATCATGGAGCATCATTGGCCATGAATAGGGGCTTCTGATAGAGTGCCATAATTCCATGATGGGCCATTCAAGACCTGCCACCTTAAACAGCCATTTTCTACCCCCCCCCCTTCTCAAAAACTAACCCTCCACAATCCCATTTATAGAATACAGAGGGTACTTTCTACTACCACCACCCATACCCTATTACAAATCTTTTTTTGCCTTTTTTATAATGTTCAGGCAGAGAAAAGTGTATAGTGGCTCTGAATAAGTATGGATTGTAAATCTCATTAGGATGAATGGGGGTAATGTTTTTGTATAAATATATAAATATGGAAGGTTTAGTTTGACACCAAATGAGAAGTTTGGAATCTTTGATGCCATTGATTCAGAGTGTGTGGATGTCTCTTGTTTCAAATCCCATTATCTTAATGTCTGATATAGCAGTTTAAAGTAATCTCCTTTTGGTTGTTTAAATAATAACTGTTTTGAAAATCATATTAGTCATATCAACACAATGTTGCAAAATATATATCCAGGACGTACAAACATATTACAAGGAAAATCATTTATGTTTTATATATTTTTCATAAAGTTCTGCTTTTTTACCAGATTGTGGCAATTATGAGATGTATCCAGTGAAAAAAACCAGTTTACAACTTTTTATAGATTTCTATTAAATTTCAAAAGAGACTTTAACTGCAATAACTACAACATTTTCTGTCAAACAACTCAGCCCATCAAGATAAAGCTTCTGGGGATATCCTGGGTGGAACTTTTGTTGAAGGGGGATTTTCCTCGACAGGAGTAGCTTTAGGCCTTATCTTTGACTCTGCACAACTTTCTAATAGCATGGCTGATCCCACTTAACAACCTCTCTTGAATATGTGTAATGGTGGCCCACTGATCCTCGGCTAAAACATCCACTATGATTGGAGTAGGCCTCTTTATCCCTGCGATTACTCCAATTGATTTCACTGAACACTTCTAAAGTCACTGAGGCACACACAATCCGGAGTGTTTTATAGCATGTACATACCCAAAGGCTATTGCATGCCAAAAATAAAGAATCTGTGGGTTTTGGGGAGGGGGTGATGGTTGTGTTGCTGCCAATCTCTTTAAAAAGGCAAAGGTCATTTAACCTTGGCTTCCAATCAGCAGTAAAAGCCCTTAAGAAACCCCATAACCAAATTGGTTGTTAACCAATTAAAAACCACCTTGCATCCCATTTCGTCTGGATGAAATGGATGTATCATCTGCATATGGTATATTAATGTGGGACTCATTTATAAGTGCCAATCAAATATAAGGCTTTGTTTCATCCTGTGTTAAAATGGAAGCTAATAATCTTTGTTTGAAAGTTGATTGAAATATTGTCAGGTGGACAGTGCCCATTGCAGTTGAATGTAATAAAGAAGTGACATGTATTTGTACTTGTAAAGATGGTCCCAAGTGGCCTAGTGGTTGTCAGGTTTGACGCTGAAATCTATGACTGTTGGTTTGAATCCATGGCATGACAATACATGGGAAATACTGGTTGCTTCTCCCAATATGACCCTATCTGTAAATCCATACCTTTGATCTTATTTGCATAGCAATTCCAGCTATAATGAATCACCCAAGTCTCAATTGCAGTTGACAAAAGTTAAAATGGATGAAACTATGTACATATTCGCAAACTCATAACAATGGGATGCAAAAAAAAATCTAACTTTTTTCTTCAAACTTTAATGTTAAATAAAAATCACATCTTATGTGAAACCGCCAGTTTCCACATATACACTTTGTGATTTCTGAAAACTTTTGTTAAATGTGTAACTCTAATCAATCCCAAGTCCAATAATTATACAGCAATTAATTATATGTATCAAAAGTCGTCTGCTGTAACTGGAAGTTATTATATTCGGATGGACTTTTGGATTTTGTGTTTTCAAGAACTAAGCATTAGCTTGGTGATTGAAATAAAGGTTTATTTGGACACATCCTGATTTTTAATTTATATGCTTTCAGTCTCACTTTGTGTGTTGTCAATATAGTCAGTGATGTTATAATAAAACCTTTCTATGCTTATCTGTAAATATAAAGACAAATTTAATTATTGAAATTATTAAGCAATTTTTTCCGACCAATATTTGGGCCAGAGGCAGATCAAGATCAAAATCCATCTATCTAATGAGAACTGCAGCCAACAATTTTATCTATTTAATAAGTTAAAACAACTATCACTCCCTAAAATTGGTAATTTATTATTAGTATTGGTAAATTCCCTATTATCGCCCAAAAACACTTTCTGAGAATTTAATAAGTAAACCCTAATCTAAGGCAACAATCAAAAATGACCAGTCATCTTGCGGTCACAATGACAGTCCCCCCCAACCTTCCTCCCATCAAAATTGAACCAGTTGGTGGGTTAAAAGGAGTTGAGGGTTCCCTGGTAGGTTGCCCTACCCCAGATGCTACTTGCCCCTTCCCCAGCTGTGCAGTGAAATGTGATCTACCTTCTCCCTCCCCATGTCTTGTAAGATGATCATTTTATTGTGAGCATTTTGCCTCCAACCAAACCAGTATCAGTCTACTCAATTCAGGTTACACAGTTTTATGGTCATCATAAACAAAAACAAAACAACGGAGAATATAATGTCTTTATGACGTCATTGTCCCTAACATATGACCTTGGCATATACAAAGTATAAGCGGTTTAGTTTTCAGTGAAAAGAGGAACATTCTTGTATTGAAGACCAAACAATGAGAGGAAAAGATAAAATCTTGTGGATTTTTTTAAAAACCAAACAATACCTCAAATCGAGTTGGGTAACATTTCCAAAACCCCATTCCACTCAGCATAAAGGGATTTCGTTTACCCTCCCTTTAGAAGCCTTGTCATAACAGTGATAATGTGGGACAATGCATTATTTTAATGGCACCACTGCAGGGCTCTTCAGACCTTCACAAAATAATTTAAAGTTTTTCAGAAAAAACTTGAACCACTCTATTTATAATAGCCCCATGTTTACAAAAGCCTAGTTTTCTGTGTAAAAGCCAACATAATTATGTGAAAGATTAGGACAAAAAGCAATTTTGTTATTTTAGCAACATAATTGAGCAACACAAGAGGTACCAATAGGAGATATCTGGGTACCAGCTTAAATAAATGAAAGGAAACCAGCTTACCAGACCAGAGTAAATTAACCCATTACAGTTAATTGGATTCATTTATTTCCAATCTGTACAGTTTTCCTTGTTCCTGGCTAGTTTGTAAGAGTATTTCTTGTATATATGTCCAGTGTTACTGTAATATTCAATTGATGAAATTATTATATCTATTTTTACAATGAATAAGTGGTGTCTATCCTATTACCTGTGCTAAGCAAGTTATGTTTTGGGGGTGTTCATTGTTCACCTGTGTGTTTGTATGTGCTTGAGATTGCTTCAAAACTAATGACTACATCTTTATGAATCTTTCTATGTGGGCAGGGACTGATGAAATTAACAATTAGATTTTGGGAATGATCCAAGATCAATCTTTAGACACACACACACAAAAAAACAAATAAATAATGAATTTTCCACAGTCCCATTTCCAATGACTCGCCTGCCTGGCAGAGGTCTGTGCTCTGTGAGTTCTTTTTAGTTTATTTTTTCCTCATGTCATGAAACTCACATATTTCAGAATAAAATTCTACTGTTTCCAGCTGCAAATTGGCGAAATTGGAACCAACATGTGATTTGTACTTAAGTCCTACATGTTCTTGGTCAGACTTGACCTCAGGTCCCCACTGTTCAAACCCCAAACTCAACGCAAAGAGTCTAGAATGGTGCATGTCAGTTTCAAACCCAAGTGCCAGAAGTTAATTATTAATAGATATTATATAGAAATAATGACCTTGTCACTGACCTTCAGTACCAGGTCATAAAGCCAATCCAAGCCTAGAGTGACCCTTCGTCACTTAATACAGGTCAATGACTTTAGCCAATTCTAAAAGACTTTCGATCATTGCACTCACATAAGCAATAGTGGAGACATTGGGCATTGGCGCTCATTAAGTGCTCTTGTTAAAATATGTATTTGCAACTTCCAAATAGGTTTTATGTTCCCTCTGTGACTTTTTGACAGGCCATAAGGTAATTTCTACATGTAATCAACGTCCCAAATAAACATATGTCCAATCATCAGACAGCCTACAAATCTATACTTTTGTCTTTGTGATTCTGCTCTGCTTGACCTTGGATTATTGTTTGCATTATTTTGTGCCAAAATGAGATGTTTGACAATTTACCAAGCCAGGAGATAGAGTGTACAATCTTCAAAAACGATAACAGCTAACAGCTCTCCAATGTTGTTATATTCAGAATAGCTTGTATACTATTGAATTAAGTCCCATTGTTGTTCCAATTGAGAATATCTTGTTTACTGTTGAAGTTAAGTTTCTCCTATATAAATAATCTCCTTTCAAGACTCCAGATGCGTAAACCACTACCTTTCAAACTATTTCTAAGCTAGCCAATAAATGACATTATTATTTACACCATATGATAGAGTATAGTAATGTCAAAATACCTAAGGTCAAGGTCTTTTTGTTTCCATGCAGGAAATTAGAACTCCCCGGCTGTCTGTGTTGACAGCTGCCCGATTTATGATGTTTTTCTTCGACTCTGTTTATTATCTGCGGTTAAAAATATACTGGCTTCGGAACAGGCTCATAACTTGCGCCAAAAACTATATATCAAACCCTGTATGTTTCCAGACATCGAGCTCATACTTTTATAAATGACCCTAGGCCCTCGTAAGACAGATTCCCAAGGCTAAACAGACGGGTTATTACACACTTTGAAGGCTGCACAGAAGGAAGGAGATATATCAAAAGAGTGTGAGCGATAATTCAGTGTATTGCTACAAACCACATTAACGTTGCAAAGATACTGGTGACAAGAGATCTCAGATAATCACACCTGCTGGTTTGTACAGAGATAAAAAAAAATTGTTTGATTAATATTGCACGGGTATGTGAATATGCATGAATAACTTAATATATTATGATCCGAGTCTATCATAATTTTGATTTTATATTTTTACTTTTGTCTATAACATATAATGTTGTTATAAGCTTTTCAGTTGTAGGCAAATAACAGATATGTTGTCGCAGTCTAAATTATTATCTTAACCTATTATCTTTTTATCTGATTATTTTTCCTTTTGTCAAATGATTCAGTTAATTATATCATGAATAAAGAATATCTAAGGAGTGTTTGTTTATATTTTTTCTTTCATTCCCTAATCTCTTTTCATCGTTTTTTTTGCTTTCTTTGTCCATGTAAATGTCACGGATTGGTGTGTATGACTGGCATTATGAGCTAATGCTGTGCCTTGTATAACAACAAACTTATTTATAGCCCCATAAAGATTGTATTTACTACATAGAGATGCCCAGTTGGCTGATGAAGTTACTTGATTTTTTATACTTAGTTATTTTAACATGGAAGCCCACAGAAGTAATAAAGAGTCCTGGAATTCTCTGCTAATCTAGTTAAAACAAATAACCATGCTCCAGGTACTTTACTGGCGACCCGAGTGCTTTGTCTTGTGGATTATACAGTTCCACTCAATATATTTGAATTCACATACTTGTGTAATGGGGTCCTTTAATCCCAGTTAATAGGAACCAAATTAAATCATCATCATATCTTGTGCTATTAGACTTTGAAGAAAATTTGTCAAAAATAATTCACATGAATCCAATGGTTATAAATTAAATACAATTAAATTTTATTCTTGTATGAATGCTCTTGTTTTGCTTTGGGATTTCTTTAAGCAAATGAATCCAAGCATAATTGAAATATTCACAAGTCCACAACTGAAATTAAGACTCACTAAGTAAAAAAAAATATATAAATCCTACTTTAGTTTACATATTACACTTGGTTCAGTGCTACCCTGCAATAAGGTCATGCTAACCTAAAATTAATTGTATCTTATGCTATATAGCTAAACACTTGAATACAAACTCGATACACATGTACAATAAGGTCATACTCAGCTAAAATTAATTGTATCTTCTGCTGCATCCTTACATATTTGGATACTAAGGCAAAAACAGGCATTTTATATCCCTCTTGTCAGATAAGGTCAATTTAGGACATTGTTTCTGAGAATCCCCAATATTGCAATGAGCCAGATTTGAACCCGTGGAAATCGGTGTGACAGGCATGTAAATTAAATGCCAAACTTATAAACCACTAAATCACTAAGACTTTAGTATACAAAAATACTATGTAAACTTTCATTATATCAGTGACTTTAATACTTCAGTTTCAGATCACCAGTCCTTAATATATTACATGTTTTTTTCATTTCCCCTGACTACAGGGGCCCTCCACAAGGCCCATTTCCAGGGCCAGTCTGTTGAAAGGCTGACATTTCTGGAATTGTATTTATTTCTAGGAAGAACCTTCATCAGCTGCTAGAGGAATGCTCATAAAATTGTCTGCAATCCGCCCAAAATGTGGACTCCCGGGTGGCGCCTTCCCCCCTTTTACTGTGCCTTGGGGGTAGCATCTATGTAAATATATTTTTGTTTGACTTGCTATGATGTGAGGTTCACACTTCTCCGGTAAATGTCTTCCATCATATAATTTAATATGGGAGGTGAGGAGGGGGTAGGAGTCTTGGTTACAAGTTCAGTATTGCAGAGGAATGTTGCCAAAATTTATTTTCCAATTTTGTCACAATAGAAATGAACATTATCACAGTTTCAACAAGACAGTATGGATCCCTCAGAGAAAAAATGGATGCCAGGAAAGTCTAGAAACATGGCTCTTTCTAGAATATAATTTATAAATATATCTATAAGTCACAAGAAGTAATCTATCACAGTCATGGACTAAAGAATCTGTATGTTCAACAACTCCAAGTCTATATTTTATATTACAAGGAATTGTTTATGCCTAGCCCAAATGCCAACCAACACCAGTCAACAAACTGGCACACTAGTACCAAACCAACAGACAAACATACTGACAATCTTCACTTGCTATTTTTGCCTTATTGTCAGTTTCATCTCTTAACGTCTACACAGTGGCCAAATCGCCCCATTAACTATTTCCATTCTGAAGCTAAAAGATTAAATATGCTTCTCTATCATAGCTACTGGGGACTCGTTGGTGTGGTGGTTAACACACTCACCTCCCACCTCTGAGGTTGGCGGTTGAACCCCCAGATCAAACCCTATGTGAGAGAGTTGGTACAAATGTAGTTGCTTACCAATGCCCTGCAGTTTACAATGCAGAATCTTGACCAACTTGTATGTACTGGTTTCCTCCGCCCTTAAAACTCCCTGTCGTGATATATCCTGTACAATATGTTGAGAGTGCTGTTAAAGTCAAATAAATATAATTATCATAGCCATTTAAATAAAACACAATTCTAGCAAATCAGCATAATATATATTGTATTATCATACATCTTCTATAAATATATAGTTCTGGTATATGTATTTAGAAGCCTATACATTTTAAAACAGTTCTGCAATTGGTAGAAAGGATTACACAAATGATGTCATAGTAATGTAATGCTTCTTATATTGAGATGAATGGTATTTTTGCCTGAGATTTGTCTGTGGGATTTTTTTGTTGCCTTGCTTTATGCATGAGAGTTTTCATAAATAGAAGATTTCCAGGTCAGGAGCCAGCCAACATAGCCCATCATCCATGTTATCTGCATCCCGTTTCCAACTCACTGGGCCCAGTAAGTTAGGGAAACTAGCCTTATATCAAGGCTCTACCACATGTTAAAACTTCCTTTTATGCCTGGTATTCCAGTAGACATTGTTATTGTTTGGGGTGACCAATTTATGGGCATAGTCCTTATTACAACGCAGGGGGCCACAGGGGTAACACTCTTGCCTCCCACCTCTGAGGCCGGGGTTCGATTCCCGGCACGGCCTCAAGTGGGAAAGCTGGTAGTTGCTTGCCGTTGGTCGGCAGTTTACGTTACAGAACCCTAACAAACTGTATGTACTGGTTTCCTCTGCCCTTCCAACTACCCGTCGTGATATGACCTGTACAGTGTTGAAAGCGACGTAAAACCCCAAATAAATATTACAATGCAGATTATCTCATTGGAAGTACAGATAGTATAGCTATCCAAATTTATTTACAGTGGTCATTTTCTGAACACATTGCTATTATTACAATATATTCAGTCAGGTTCAGTTGTCATATGTAACCAGTTTTGAACAAATATCCTCTTTGTCTAACAATGTAAGCCTACCATGGAGATGTGAACCATATTGTGCAGCTGTGAACCAGGATATATGGGGTCTGTTCTAGTATATCCCTAACTGTTAAAGGAGGGGTAAGTTCCCAACCTTTATGAGTCTGAGGTAAGGCTATCAACCCAGAAATGAACATCCACCACCGATAGTCAATACAGCAATCACAGGAGGCTTGGTGTATGGACCATTACAGTTTATGCATGAAACTTAACACAAAATATGACAAATTTTCCAACATGAATTTAATAACAGAATAAGTACAGGACCTTCAATTTTAAGATCATATTTGAATTTCTGGTGGAAAGGCACATTAAAACAAATGGTCACATGCTACGGGTATGGTCAGAATTGCAATATAAATATTTCCAATCACATCTGTCATATTAAAGAAACTGGCTTAATCTGCTCTGCAAACTTTACTCAGATCGAGATGGACAAAAAATGAGCAAAGTAAAGAGAAGGATGTGTGTAATCCCCCAAGTAGAAAGTTGTAGAGTCCTGATAGGATCTGCCATGACTTTTGTTCTTACAGAATTGTATTATGCTTACAGATATGCTACTCACTAATCAATAACACAATCATATTAAGCCCAAGAGTCCCTCATTTGCTCTGGATGGCTGGTCAGATGGCTACTTGTATGGCAGTGTGTATGCCCGTGTTATTGTTTTGGTGAGTACTTGGTCCCATGTACTTCAATTGCCACAGGACCAGTGATCTAAGACTATAGATAAAGCATATCAGTAAAATCACTGAGCATTGTTTCAAAATATTAAAATTATACATCTGGAGGTCAAGTCGGGTGTTGTATGTGCTTTAGAGAAAGAGTGAATTTGTCTATAACTGTTTAAATAAATAGTCTCAGACTGTGTGCTACTTCCAACAACTTTTGAACTGTTGGTGGAGGTAATGAAAGGAACCTTACAACAAAACACCGTTACTTAAAAAAGACTTAAAATACTCAAAATCAGACTTAAAAACTCAATATCAGGGAACTCGGAACAACAATTTGGTTCACCACGAGAATGTACCTGGAACTTGTACGACATGTTTTGTCTATTCACACTGATGAGAACAAAACAGAGCCCCTAATAGAAAAACAAAATTTCCTTAATTTTGGACCAGTAAAAAGAAAATTCACCATGGTCTCATGTTTAAAGAGGGCTCAGTTTCAGAGCATATCATTATAGATGTTTTATACTGGTCTGGTGAGTATTTCCTCTCTGGGTTATGAGACCAGGTGCAGTTCTATATTGAATGCTTAATAATTTATTTAGTGTTTTACATCGTCTCCACCACCTATGGATCGGTTATATTGTGGCAGGTAGCTACAATGGTGGAGGAACCCAGTACATCCAGTTGGTCCAGAAATAACATTAATATAAACGCCCTGCTAAATACTAACAAGTTCTGCTATTGCTTTCCAGTGAGGTCCCTTGACTACCAGAAATCATTTTCAAGGCATATTAAGATCTGTTTGTACATTTATATAATTTTATAAAGTAAAGTTATTTCAGTTATTCCCAGAAAATCTTTCAATATAAATTGAACTATAAGTTATTGCTTTGTTATCTCAATGGTGGAGACACAATAACCCGGTGGCTTGGCCAGTTTGGCATTTATCTCCCTAGTCTCTCACCATTGTGGTTGTGGGGTTCCAATCCTGTTTAATGCAGTATGTGATGCATGAAGGGTCAGTCCTGATATGCGAACTTCAAATCTCAACTTTGAAATCTTTGATCACAATGTTCATTTGTATTAAAATTAGCCACAGATTTTAATGTGTGCATTTGAAAAAGGAATACAATTTTAATTTTTCTTTATTTAGTTGTTATTTGATAACTGTTTTATGTCTATTCAATTTTGTTCATTAAAGTTTGATTTTATTTTACTTATAACTCCCACTTCATGCATTATTAAACTGGTACTTGTTGATGACTCTTTAATGCTACCTAGCTTTTATGGTTGGCATGAAATCTGTCTGGATTTGTATCATTTGAACATGCAAAATTAAGAAGGTCTCTTAAATATTGAAGAGGTCAGCTTATCGATGAGGTGGCCATTCTGTAAGCCAATATCATACATTGTTTGTTTTTTTTTTTGCTGTAAGAATAACAGTTCATTATAATCCAGTTTATTTATTTGGGTTTTAACGTCACTTTCAACACTGCCTAGGTCATATCACAACAGAGAGTTTCATGAGCAGAGGAAACCAGTACATACAGTTGGTCAAGGTTCTGTACTGTAAACTGCCCACCACCGGTAAGCAACTACCAACTTTCTCACATAGAGTCTGGGGTTTGAACTGCAGACCTCAGAGATGGTAGGCCAGTGTGTTACCACTGTGTCACCTTGGCCACTTATTTGAAAAAACAACAACAAAACAAATGCTCCAGTGGGCAAATGCTAGACACATTATAGATTGAGACACTCCTACTTCATCTCACAACACCCATGTGTTTGTCAAATGATTAGGTATCAACAGAGTTTCGCTGTGGTGCCCCAATGGTGTGAAGATTTATAGTGCTGGCACCTTGCAATGTAATAGAATTCCTTTCCATACATCCTGAGTTATAAGTCATTTCCTTTCCCTTGACCAATCTCTTCCTGATTTCCCTTCCCAATCTTTTCATAGCCATCAGCCAGTTTCTTGCCCCCCAGTACACAAGTGGCTACTGATCTGATTGAAACAGACGTTGTGTAAAGTCAAGTAAGAAGCACTTCTTTCATCTGCCAATGAGATTTGGCCTGCCTTATTAGATTGGCACTTCTCAACAGTTGACAAATTTAACCCCCAACTACCATTCATCGCAGGGCATTTTCTTCAACTGTAATATGATTAGAAGAGATGGTGGGTGAAGCCATTGTACAGTCACAAAAGAGCAAAGAAAATTGTAGAAATGGGGAGGCTGGGATTCTCCCCAGCTATTAGTAATGGGGGACAATCTCACTCAGTGAGATTAAATAGACCAATTGGTTCTGTGGTGAATACCAATGGATGGGCTGCTGGTTGCTCAGTAACTTTTCTTTTCCCTTAAAAAGAATCTTCTTTTGTTTCCTATGTGTCTCCCACAGTGTTTTTTGTTAAAGGAGACACAAAATAGGGCAGAAACAAATACTGAAATTTATTTAATTCTTTAAGGATGTCGCCTTTAAGGAGTTTGGATAACTAATTTGTAATTGGCCATCAAAAGGTGTTTCCATCTGTAATTCTATGATCAAATTCTAACTAGCAAATAGCTGGCATGAAACCTAATCTTGCCTAAAGTTAAGGCCAAATGAGATGAAACTACTTATGTTAATGTAGAATCCTCAAATACAATGTAATGGTAACTGATTTTTTAATGTTACCCGTCAGACTTCTTCGCCTTCTATACAAGACAGGTTATAGCACAAATTATAGACACTCCTGTTTTTTTATCAACAATCTTTGGAGTTTTGAAAGATAGCTACTGTTTGACAAAAGTAGATAAGCTTAGCCTCTATGACACAATTCTGCATAGTCCTGTGGAACAATCCTAGATCCACTGGCATAGCCAGGACATACCAGAGACAACATGAGTGGCAGGGCGAGATTGCAATACCTCTATCTTAATATTGTACAAAAGTAATTTGTTATCCAAATATTAATAATCTTTTCCAGTTTTTTCATCTGACTTCTCTGGAAGTATCATTTATGATGTCTTTTCATGCAGAAAAAATCCACTTCCCTCCCTATATACATGAAGACCATGGTAACATGGTATTTTTGTTTGAGTAATTATGACTACCATTATATCAGTGTTGGTACCACCCATCTGGGTCCAAATAATTTCAGTTCATTACTGGCTTTCTCTTTCATGTGCTTTCTAACTTGTCACATTAAGCATCAATTATAATTTTTCAAGGGACATTAATTAATAAACAGATCTATCTGATTATGGTATTTTTTGTTAATCTTTTCTTGTTTTACTTCTGCAAGAAAGTCATCATCATAGGCATACTTGGTCTCAGATCAATGATTTACTGCCCTTATCATGTAAATTATACATTTGTCACTCTGTCATATTAAAATCTCTGAACCTGCAAATAAATGATGAGAGTAATTTTTCTCTAGTTTGGGGGAATCTTAGATAGAGCAGCCAGTAATTAACCAGTGATAGCAGACCATGAAGTGAAAAGCAATAATAAGCTTTCTCAGACATGCATCCTCTGCGCTGTGGAGTTGCAGTATGGGTTTGCTGCATGCCTGATATAGAATGTAAGAGATTAGGCACATCATACTGCATTTGTTTACTGTGGCCTTTCTCAAGCTGTATGGGGTTTATTTGAGGAATAAATAATGATTGTAAATTCAAATTACGCCAACAGGATCTAGTGCAAAATATTATAATTCTTTTAGTGCAAAATTTGTGCAATAACATAAATTAGATATATTTTTCTCATTATAAGACTGGCCCTTATGGTTACACTTTTACTATTTGCCTGTGAAAAGCTATGACGGCTGCCATGTTGTACTGTTTTGAATATGTGAAAAAAATTGACAAAAAAAATATTCAAAAAAACAATTCTGGTTTTGGGATTGCATCTAGTTATCATAACTGCACACTGGATACCGATTTCACAAGCACCATGCATATCTGGTCTTAATAATGTATGTTTACAGGCCAAATTTACTGATCTGGGGCAAACATTTCACATGCAAAATTCACTTTTGGTGTAGAGGTGTTATTTGTGAGAATCAACAAACTAAAGCTCTCTGTTAGAATACATTTTCTTTTTTCGGTAAGGCTTTTTCACTGTGAACCAGCAAGCATTGGTAAATCAATACAGACTTTACCACAACACGTCATATTGTGTCTTTTTAGTAAGAGATAGAAGGGACCACGGTAGTGCAGTGGTAACGCACTCGCCTCCCACCTCTTAGGTCAGTGGTTCAAACCCCAGGCCTTATGTGGGAAAGTTGGTAGTTTCTTACCAGTGGTTGGCAGATTACAGTACAGAAGCTTGACTGTATGTACTGCCTTGCTCTGCACACAAAACTACCTATCATATGCCCTGTGTTGAAAGCGAAGTAAAAACCCCCAATTAAATAAATACATATGGACATAAGAGCTTAAGTATGACACAAAAGCTTGGAATACCCTCATAGCATGTACATATTAAAGCAATCATATTATATTTGGTTAGATCTGAGCCTTCATCACAATGAACAGAGAGGACCGGAAATAAGGACGTGCTGATCCAACTTGAGATCAATGATATACGTTGACTATGCCCTGTCAATCCAATAAAAGTATTTCTTTGAAATAAAAATTGTTTTAAGTCAGCTTGTACTATTTGTGTGTGTATAGACAAGATCTATTACCACTGCTCCAATTTCATTGTGGAATTGGATTATTCATATCAGAGCATTATTGCTACATAAGGGCTTAATGTCAGGCTATGTTTCACACTAAACTGCAAGACAAAAACTTCTCTACCCCCAGAAAATATAGAGAAAACAGATGATTCAGCCACACCACTGAGACGAGGGGAAGTGGGGCTGGAAATGACAGGTCCTTATGAAGGGAACCTCAATAGAATAGAAGGAATGGAGGGGGATGCCAGTTCCAACCTGCTGCTAGCTATTTCCTGTTGGCCTGATTTCCTTCTAACCTCTAAAGATTCCACAAACAATCACTCCCAGGGCTCCAACACCTTTAAGAGGGCCACTTTAATTAACCCTCTCACCACGGCTCATGCTTGCTTTCAGTGGACATAAGGGTAGCCAGGCTTTAAGGCTTTATTTGCTGACTTAATAATAGCTGTTAAAATAAAAAATAGGCTTCCTAACTTTATGGGTTTGCCCACCACGTAAAGACGATATCTGCAAAGTTAAGGCTATACTGCTGGATTTTGGGCATGTTTATTGAATTAGAATTATGTTTGTGGAATGATGTCAACTTTGGCTTTATTTTGCGCCATATGAACTTCACAAAGTAGAACAGGGCAGACCTCCAGAGCATTTGTAACACATTACCATCTATGACTGATAGTTGAGCCCAAAACCACAGGGGTAAGAGTCTAGTAGCTAGTTGGCCTGTGGCTTCACTAGTGAACGCTGTCAAACATCAGATGTTGCAATACAGACCTCCGGAACTTCCACATATTATCGCTCATGACTGTTATTTGACTTCTGTCAGACCATTTTTCTGCTTGTGATCCCATCTTTTGGGGTTAATATGTAATGCTCAGTATAATCATGACATACACCGTAGAAGAGACACAATGCAAAATTTGAAAGAGCCTTATGGCCCACCTAAAAATCAGAAGGATAAGAATGTAAATATGTAAGGCTCTCAGTTCAGTGTCATTTTCGATATGTCGCCCAGTCACACTTTTCCTTACAGTTGTATTTGTATGAATGTGACATTGCTTGATAACCAGACACTTATGGTTCTGAAAAGAGACCTTCACAAGAATGAGCTGCTTCAAGCATCCATCTCGTACCACCTTCACCCTCTAGCAGGTATATTTTAGTAAAGCTCATGAAGGTGTTGTAACAGGTACTTCAAATATTTTAAAAATAGCTCTAAATGCAAATTACTGCCCGAGTATTGTCGAATCACATTGAAGGCTTCCTACCCAAATGTAAATCCATACCAAATCAAGCCAAAGATTTCCTATCTAAATGTGAAGCAGACAGAACCAGAAATGTAGGTAAACAGGCCCATTAAAATGTTGCACATAACTCTAGCATGGAAACTCTTGCCTGTGAACTAGGTTTAACCTGATACAAGAATGATAGGCGTAATGGCATTATATTTCACTTAACATGAAGTAAGTAAATACTAGTATGTAAGGTTCCTGGTGACGTATAATTTGTGACTGTAGATTTGATATCATCACTTTCCATGCCGTGTGTAGGTTATATCATTGAAAATTATTTAGGAGGTGTAGGAAGACAGTGTATACTATATTTATTTTATATTTATTCTGTATGTATTAGCTGCTCAAGATTCTGCACTACAGTTCACTGTTCACCTGCATTGCCATCAGAGGTAATTATGGTCAAGATGCAGATTCGGACCAACAAGAGCTGAGGTGTCGTGGGAGTATGATTACCACAAAAGATCCAAAGTAACGTATACAACAATATATAGATTTGGTAGACGCATTTGAGTCTGAAACAAGGCTAGATTTTTTTCAAGAAAATCACATCTATTGTCTTGTAGTGATTGTAACTGAAGAAGAATTGGTCATACAGTGAAGAGAAGAATAACAGGACTGGAAAACAGGGTGTTGAACGGAAATAGGAAAACTAGGATTGGACCACAAGTGGTTAGCTTCACAATATATGTGGTGTGACATCTTTTCTGTGTGTTGCATAATGCCTGGAAATATTTCTTCTGTGGAGAAGCAGGTGAATTGTGACAAGTGGTTTGTTTGTGTTTTTGTTATTAACTTTTCTTGGTCATGCAAGGGTGGTGAGGGTATTAAAGAATTACTGTGTACCATGACATGATGGTTAGCTTTTTGGTTCAATATGGCATCTGCTGAAGTGTGTCAAGACCTTAAGTACCGCTGAAGTGGACTCAGAAAGCACTTTGTGGTACCTTTTGTGAGAGAAACCAAAATACAACAATATTCAAATGGGTGGATTGGAAATCACTAACACAAGGAAAGTAACAGGGTTGATTTTCTCTGAAAGATATGTCCACAAAGTCTTCTTTGGTTTGTAACAAAGTTGACCAAAGTGTAGTTTTTACCTCCCTTTACCTGCTGGGGTTATACTTGGATAGGCTCTTAGTATTTTCCACCTTATCATATTAGCTGGATTAAAAACCTATGGCTACAGAAGTGACATTCAAGTAGTTTTTTTGAAAAAGGATGATTAGCCTTCTTAAGAGCCATTGTAACCAGTGTATGTCTCTGCCTCAATGTCAGGCAATAACCATGCCTCCCAAGCCTTAGTGATAGATATAAAATTGAAGTTATATTGAAAGAAATTTACATGTATATGAGTAAAATTGTCCGACATACTATGTGACTCTCAAATTTGGGTTGGTTTTGGTAATTTTTGTGTGTAATTTGCGGTACTTTTTGGGAACTTCTTGTGTGTTGCTGGGTATTTGGTGTTGTGCCCGCTTTGTGTCATTTTATGCCATATATTTTATCTTAAACAGTTTAATAAGTGAATAAACTGAAATAGCCCAGACCTACAAGCATTGTGGGATTTGTAAGTGCCAATTCTGACAGCAAAGCATGCTTACATTTAACTCTTTCAAACCCCCCAGGACATCCTATGCCCCAGGTGTGTGCATGGTGGTGGGTTTTTACTCATCTCAGAGAGTAAAAATTGTCACCAACAAACAGATCTGAGTTAGTGATAAGGCAGCAAAGTGGCAAATGTCACAGCTGAACTGACCAGGGGTGATTATAGTTCTCCAGGGTATGTTGCACTAAGTGTGCAGCATGTTTGTGTACGTCTGTAAATACACATGTTATACACTGTTCTAAAAACAATATACAACATGAGTTGATATGAACTGATTGGATAAACAGTTATCATCAGTGCATGCTATTTTGTTCCAATTCAAATCATCATAAATTCTTTGTTTCTCGAGGGATCCTGATATTTTTATCCACTATTGTATTCAGTATAAGCATCGCTCGTATTTAAGCCTTAAGCACCAGTTCACACTGGATCGGTATGGTGTGAAGCGGCCTTTAGGGTGATTGTTGAAACAGGTCAACAGTGTTTTCAAACATGTTATTATAGGCCGGTAGATCAACATGTGTCTATATTTGACTTAAGTTTGATTATAGAGATTTGCTTTGTAAATGATTTTTCTGTATAGTTTGTAGGAGACATAAACAGTTACTGTTGTTTTATTAACATACGTGCGTTATGATATGTGAGCATTCAACCTCAGTTTGAGTTACAATGACGTCATTATCAGGGCAAATTAAGAGTGGTCAATGGCAATAAAGCATAGATAAAGCCATTTAATGCATATGTGAATAAAAATATAAAGCAAACTTGAATTTCACATGCCCAGTGGATATTCTTATCTTACTGAAAAAACACAGAATGATGCAGTAGATAGTATGGTATTAACTTTTGGGCTCAAAATCGAAAAAAGAAATACTGTGAGTCTGGATCTAAACCCTTGACCATATACATGAAAAATAGCAGTATTTCAATATTCATTTATTCTGAGTGAAAAGTAAATGTACAGCACATTGTGTTTCATTAAAAATAGAGAAACTTCAAAACTGGGTGGGTATTTGTTTGGTATAATAGGCAAATACTTGAATAAATTTGAGGTCAATTTTTTTTACCTGAAACATGAGGCAAATATTATCATCTCCTACTTGATATAAAGGCTCTCCATTATTAATACAGGATATAGCACATGTAGTAATGTACTAACATTGTGCTCAATTCCTATTTATCTTACTAACATAACACCAGGGGCGATTTCACAAAGGGACTTAAGTCCAGATTTAGACTTAAAATTTAAGACTTTGGTCTTAAATTTTGTCAAAAGATTGTTAAGTCTGTGGTCTTAGACTTAGCAGATTTCACAAAGCAGCTAAGTCCATCAGTGGACTTAACTTTAGGTCTGGGAGGTAGTGGGCTTAAATTTTGTCAAGAGGAATTAAATATGGCCGCCATAAACTTTTCTCCACTTCAAAATTTGAAATGGCTGTAAATAAAGTATAATTATACAGAACACCACACTAAAGAAGTCTTTGGGAAGTTTATATGTGACAACAAGGTTTTCCATTTCAAAACAGCCCTCATCCTTAGAAAAAATACATCAAATGAAGGATATATGGCACCAATATTATATTTTGAATAGATATAAAAGATCACATGACACAGAAAACCACTGTGTTTATTTGATAAGCCTGGACTTAGCTAAGTCACCTTTGTGAAATCCATTTTAAGTCCCAGACCTAGCTAAGACCAAAGTCTTATTATTTAAGTCCCTGACTTAGCCAATAAAGGGACTTAGTTTAAGTCCTTTAGTGAAATTGGCCCATGTTCTACTAAAATGTGAGACTTCTGTATCTAACTTTCTCTCAATTTGTTGACAATGAAGAAATAATTTCTTAACTTGGCGCTATTCCTTCCTTTAGAGTGAGGTGGAAATGATACCAGTATAACCTTTTCTAAGTTTACAGTAAAATATTTCATCGAGAGTCTTTGATAAGTGCAATACAAACATTTCATAGTGATTTATATTGGAAACTTCTCCTAGCTTTCACTTGTTACATTAATGTACAGTTTGTGAGGAGATATTCATTTTATATTATTCTCTTGCTATAAAATAATGGATTGAATAACTTAAATTTTGACTAAATTCTCAGCACAAATTAGTTTTTTTTAGCAAGTTATGATACACTTGTTTTAGTGACGTCATTACCCCCTTTCCCTTGGTAATGTATCATCTTCACTTTATTTCGTCTCTCAGCAGATTAATTTACATCTATTAACATACTTTTTAAGAAAATTGAAACTTTTGTATTTGAATTGTGAACATGTCACAGTATCTCTCTTGTAAAGGTATTCTTTCCGAGTTTTGAGTATATGTGCAAAATACACAGTGACTTTCTGAAGTCTGGCATCACTTGTCACTCACTTCTGAGGTAAAGGATTCAAAACCACCTCATATGATATGACATATAGGTTACACTGTGGGCCTGTCCTTACTATTACCCTCACCCCGAAAGGAAGGGATGAGAGTGTTGTAACTGTATCTGTGTGTCCGTCCGTCTGTTCACAGAGAACTCAAAGACTACACATTGGATCTGAGTCATATTTTTACACAAGGTCTGGATCAAGTCTTAAGAATTTTTGGTGTTTTTTTTAGCACTACCTGTGGCGAAGGGGGTGTACGGAAGAATGCCCATCAAGAAGAATTCCCATCAAGAAGAATGCCTATCAGGTACTATCAGGTACAACGCCCATTTGGAACTTTGTCCATGACCAATTTTCAGGGATGGAATTTTGCCCATCAATTTTTTACCCATTAATTTTGTTAAATATTACTTGAAGAAGTCAGTATAGTGACTTTGTAAGTATTCTGATGGCTTATATACACTACAGGGGAGAGATGGGACTTATCAAAAATGTGTACATTTAGAGGCCACCAATGGAAAACTATACTGAATCCAGGTCCCTACGTTTTAATACACCCCTAATCAAACATGGTCAATTCTTTTTAATGAAAACTCGATAAAAGTCCCCAAATGCACATAATATGAGATAACCTCGTGAAATTTGTCTTTTGTTTAAGGGAGTTTTGCATTCTTGGCCACTGTTCGTATTATAAACTGAACTGTTAACGTGGACATAAAACACAAACTAGGAAGAGAAAGGCATTTTGTTCTGCAAAAACATCAGAGTATTTGACAAGCTCCAAGTTTGTGGTATAATAACAAATAATAAGATTCAGGAATACTCGAGTGGAATAATTGCTATCATTCTTAGAAGATAAATAAATTATTATCTAATATTACTTGTCACTTGGATGGATTTTAGGGAAAGGAGGGTGGGACAAAAGAAGAACTGGCTGTCAGTATGTATCAATGAAATGAAATCATGTGAAAACAACACACACTCAGCCATACATACACATAAACACATCCATTTTATCAGTATTTTCACACTTATGCAGAAAAAATTGACATTTCCTTGGACAGCACTAAATCTCAGAAATACCCTTGAGTGTTGGAGAGTACTAAAAGCCATTTCATTTTAGGATGATTTTTGTGGGATATGTAGTGATGACAGCTGAATGTTTTCTAACTACATGTATTTGTATTTCATGCTTACATTATGTGAGCTTTGACTTTTACAAATTTATGAATTTATTATTTTTTTTTTCATTTTGCAAAATTGTCAGTGAAGTTATTGGCATATGATTCTATTAAGTCTAAATTTACATTTTGTTGTTTACTTTTGTTTATTGTGTAAAATATGCTAGTTTGTCACTTGTCACAGGGCATTGTTTAAAGGCGATGCCATCCATGTATCTTAATCCCCACAAACTTAATAACAATACTTAATAACATTTAGTAACAAAAAAGTTCTCCCAACAATCTGAAATTATGACATCATGCAGAAAGACAAAAATCATAGCAAGTGGTATTTTGAATAAATATATAGCAAAGCTTTATCTCTGATAATTATTCTTATCGTTTGGGGGGATGTTTCAGAAGCCTATTACTGTATTAATATAAATTTTAGCTGGGAAAAATTAAGTATTTTTCAACTTTTAAGAAATCCACCAAAATGAAATCCATACTTGAGAAATCAGTACAGATAAAAGAAGATGTTATGACAACAAATAATTAAAATATATGATCCCTATATACAGTATGTTTGAATACATTATATAAAGTCACGAGTGAAATTAATCAACTGGTCTTTTCTTGTTATAACCAACAAAAGAACTCCACAGCTTTATCTCAGATGACAGTGATAACATCATTTTGGGTGAATTTTATCTCACAGGTACATATTCAGCCTCATATTATGACGTCACATGGGTGAAATCAGCCATTTTTTTTGTCTCTTTGGCTTTTTTTCCTTGGTTCATTCTATTTAGATCTTTTAATAGCAGAAAATGACAGGAAATTAAAAAGACCATTTTGTGACTTGAGGGGTTTGGTTGTAAATTGAAGACAATGCTTCTTCACTCGGTTAGGTATATTAACTTTATGAAAGGGAGCTGTCTTCTTACGAAAGGCATGCTTGGGTATTCCATATCTAGCCTTCTCCTAGGCTCGGATACAGGTTTAATTTTTAAATACCATTTTTGAAGCAAATGTAAAACCAGGGAATATTGACAGATTCTGTTATCTGCCTATTGTTTTTTTTCTTTGTTGTAAGATACTTAACTTCCGTGTTTGAATAAAGATTTGGTTCCAATAATGAAACTTGGAATTTGTATGATATCCTCATGCGTATTCATTCTTCATTGAAAAATAAACCCACACAGAAATCATTCAGAATTCTGAAAAATTACCAAGATGCAAATGGATATGAAACATATTTAATATCTATTGTTAATATCTATTTAATTATGTTTTTTCTTTTGCAAAATATATGCAAGTTAAAGTATAATCCATAATTGTGCATGGGTACACAACGGGTAGTAAACACTGCAAAATATTTTTCAACTTAATATCTTGGGAGAGAATGTTCATGTAATTTACTTTGTCTTTTCACACCAATGACACTTAGCTGTGTATTCCAAAGCAATTTTCATTATGGAGAATAGTCCCAACTTGTATTGGTTTAGTCGGTACAGCCCTTAACTTATGATAATATGTGAGAAATACTGAAGATCTGTTCCAATGAGATCCTTGCTATTAAAATGTACACAGAGGCCTAACTTTGACCTTTCAAAAGTCATCTTTGAACAAATTACAAAGAGGTCCTCAGTGGCCCAGGGATTGGCAAGTTTGACATCTAATCACACGCTGTCACCTCTGTGTGGGTTCGACGCCAACAAGTGACAATGCTGAGGACCTGTCCCAATATAACCCTGGCTGGTGAATGGGATGTTTAACAATAACTCTTACTCATGCTTTGAACAAGTTAAAACTGTTAAGAAAGGCTAGTTGAGTGACTAGAAGTTGAGAGCATACAATGTAAGACTTTTCATGTTCCTACTTACAAAGCCTCATTTCACAAAAATCTCATCAAGTCACTTCAGTAACAGGTGCACATAGTTTGAAGTCATGGACAGATGACACAATGGCAACAGGTTCCAATAGAACAGTCAGGAGAAGAGAAGGAGGGGGGATGGTGGTCAATAATAAGTGGGTGGTGAACAGATAAGGTTGATTAACCGGAAGTAGTATCAAACCCACCCCTACTACTACCCAGTGTAGTGTTGCTACTGGCTGGGTAATGACCAGTACATTATCAAATCTAGCCTTTCACAGTCCCTACATATTGGTAAAATTAATGAACGTTTTAGCAATGAGCACTGTAATTGGGTCAGGTCGTTTGTATTTGCAACAGGTGTTCCTTGAATTAGATTTGAACCAATGTGTATAGAGGTAAAAGTAACATCCGATAACTTCTGGGCTACCAAGGATTAAATATACTTGTGTATGTTATGCCAGACAAAGTATACTATATATATTGGACTTTGGTTCTTGCTATTTGATGAAAAAAGTGTTTAAAGACAATGAGCTAGTTAAATATTTTGTGTTCTTTTGCATTTGCAGAATCACATTTTAGTTTCCAGCAAACAAACCTTTCAGAAGTTTCTTTATTGTATAGTAAGAGTTGTACGAACTAGCACAAATTCTTTTACATATTGATTCAAACTGAAGTATTAATTTCATTTTTAAGCATGAGAAAGACTATTTTTCATACCACAGAACCTTCAGGAGTTAATGAAGAAGCGTGAATGGGCCTATTCGACCACACGTTTAAGTGGATAGAATGAGGTGATTTAAGCACCATAAAGAGACTGTGGATTAATCAGCAGTCATTATGGTAGTTTTAAAGCTCTTTCCAAAGTCCAGCTGTTTGTCAATTTTGATTTAAAGATCTCATGTCATGGGAAGATCATCTTTGTCATCAGCAAATCTTGAGTTTTGGATGGTAAATTGAGACACATATGTATTTTGACTTGAAGGATAATTTCAACTCTTTGAATAGGTCATATCACAATGGGCAGTTAAGATGGTAGGATTGATCGATTGATTGACTTGGATTTAAAGTCTCAATGCACTGTAATGGTAATATCAATAGGAGTAGTTGAGCGGACGGAGAAAAGTAGTGTATATCAGGTGGTCAACCAGTAAGTAACTACAAATGGATTTAAAACCTCGGGATATGCCTTATATGGGGTCATATAACAGCATGTCCACCATATTACGTGGTACTTGGCTGTATTACCTATCAAGTTATAATGACAAATAACAAACTAGTAACACATATGTAATTCTTAGGTTTGTACCAACCCAGTATTGAATTTTAAAATTATATTTTAAAATCTAAATCAAGAATCACAAAATAACCAGAATATTATTGGTCATCCCAAGTCTCTGTCTTTCAGTTAGGGGAATGTCAGTGACTAGAGAGCTTGGGTTGTACTTGTGTAGTTGTATGGATCAAATAGTGCTTTGAGTCCTGCAGTAAGGGAGACATTGCATTGAGTATAAATGTACAACACAACACGATGAATCTGTAATCTGAGCTATTTCTTTAGAATATTATAATTCCTTCCATTTACAATCTGCTGATATGTACAAACAAAACACATTTATGTGTATCCCTTTTTGTGTACTGAATGATTTAGTTTAACTTTCTGGGTGACTATAATAATATATATATATATATATGTATTCATGATATTCTTCTACACACACTGAATATATATAAACTATTCACCAACTGATATTCACATTAAGATAACTCCCTTCTTTTGACTATCCTGTTTCTGTCTCCCCTATGTTTAGATACAGAATAGGTCCTATTCAGCTCCATTTTTTGTCCATTGAAACACTTATGAAAAGCTAATCATTAGATGGGGCATCAGACCTTGAATGATGCTATACATCTCCAATTGTGGTGCTGTGCAAGAATTGCCAGTTCTGTAAAGCAAAGGTTATGACCCCCACAGGCACTTCTCTCAAACTGCATTCACATCACGTACACCAGGGGAAAAGGGGGGGGGGGGGGGCAGAAAGAGTAATATAGTAATTTTAAGGGGAAGGTGGGGGGGGGGGGGGGGGGGTACATATCATCCCTTTTTATCCATGGAGAAAATATATAGAATCTAGCTATAAAAAATATTAATATATAATGAAATAAATTATAAAAGGTAATGGATGTGATATAGTTAATCACATAGTTATTTGCATTACTCTATCTATTGATCTAGAAGGGACAGGTACAGTATCTACCTGTATATAAGATGGTGGGTGGGTGGTGGGTCATTCCTAACAATACACTGTTATTTTCGTCATTATATCTCTTGGTCTAAAAGGTGGAGAAATGTTATAAGTGGTATAGCTGTGTGCCTTAGCAGTATACCATTATATCATCATATTTTTGCCCAAATACTGGTGTTGAAGAATTTGTCTAAAACTGTCAATTTTTTACAAACTGCGAGTGTTTTAGAACAGAATCAGTCTATTTACATACTTGGCAGTAAAATGACATTTGTGTATCCAATACATATATCTCACATTTACATCTATATATCTTTAACAAATGAATGTGGTTAAACTGTTGTTTTTAACTATATACGCCTCACTCAAGGCTAGTTATAGAAGTCTGGTTGTTTAAAATGGTAATGGGTTGTGGTTTTATCCTCACAGCATTATATCCTGCTCGACTGTCTGATTTTACCAATTTTCTCCAAATTCATTTAAATTGTTTTTTGGTAAATGTTAGTAATACAAAAACACATATATTCAATATATGACTCATGCTAAGTGTTATCATATTGATAAGAAATCTACATTGAAATGATGTGACCACAATTGTACTGTGTGAAATTAAATTTGAAGCTATGTGATGGTTGCTATAAATAGTCTTTATAGATATATATCAAGACATTTTTTCAAGGTTATACTGACAAAAAATCTCTTGACAAGGGAAACCACCAGTGTATTAAAATATATACAAATGACTCGACATCTGGGAAATAATGGTTTTAGACATACCATTGTTTAGAATAAATAGGTCTTGGGTCATTCCCAGAATTCTTTGCGGTTTCTGCAAGAGTTTATTTTCGTTGAAAACATATCATAAGGATCTCAAAAATACTATAAAATATATCCATTATACATAGATTAGTTTTGCTATGTATTTGTAAACTAAAAACAAGTCCATTAGGTAAGTGAACAAGGCTAATTACATGTACTTAACATTTTTATCATTTGAAATTATAAAATACAAACAGATTTCACATTGTTATGATGAGTTTAGAATTGTGGAAAACAATATGATGACTCACTAACACATATACTATGATCATTATAGAAGTATCCTTGAGAAGTGTGTACTTAAATGCAATGTGTTTTTATACAGTTTGTTCTTACTGTTAATACACAAGTGTATGAAGTTTTCTCTACCAACCAATGTTACAGCTGAAAGTAGTATTCAACCTGGTAGCCTGGCAAGGATCTTAAATATTACTACACTTTCCATAGTCATTGGGTGTTCACAACTCTGCTTACAGCTATGGCTTTATTGCAAAGGGTCAACTATATATCTCAAATATTGATGAAACTGGATGGAAACACACGACAACGTCTGTGACAACCCAGTTGTCATTTTGAAAAAAATTTAACTACCACCCTAGCAATATTTATAACTACCCCATGTTGTTACATGGTCTGTCAAATCTTGAAATATAATAATATTCTGACCATATTATTGATATTCTAAGAGATAACTGAAGAGTTATTGACTGATTTGTTTTTAATTTTCAAGAGAAAGATAACCAATGCTTTGAACTGGTCAATTATTATTGTAGAGTCCTAGAGACTAAGGATAGGCTACTTCAGTAACTGAAAACCTTGCAATTCCAGTAAGTAAGTGGCTTCTCAAGGAGGCTTCAGAACAATATGCTTCAAGTTAGACTTTAAGTTTTTACTTAAACTGTACAATAAGATAGAAGTAGTCTCATCTTAGTTCAAATTAATTAATAAACACACTTAGTATTTTTAAAATTTAAGTAGCTGATGATTTAAGATTAAATATATTATGAGCAGTGATGTCCAGGCTCATTTTGTCAGCTATTTGTAGTCAACATCCAGTTTTATTTGCTATTTGAAAAGTACTATGCAAGTTGTTGAGGCACTTCAGGAAATTAGGACAAATGTAATCAATGGTGAAACTGGAGATTGGTTTGGGCTTTTTGTTTACCATTCTTAGTCATTAGTCCAATATATACAACCATTCTACTTATTTCAAATCCATTTCCAAGTGCTCTTCAAATACACTTTCTATCTGCAATATTTCTTTGGCTAACCTGTTTTTTTTCTCTCTCTTTTTGTTACTTTGTTTTCTTTGTTTGTATTTCGTGGTACTTGTTGTTTGTGTTGTGTCAGTCTGAGAGTTTGCTTTATAAATGATACAACTTTGTGTACTCTAAAACCTTATTAAAGTACAGAATTTTGGCTGTAAGAAAAAGTTATAAATTTATAACGTAGAATTATATAATTAATAAAATACTGGTACCTCAGTAATATATTCCATTTTACCTTTAACGTTTTTATATAAATGATAAAAAAATAAACCTAGTAATATTTATCTAGGGTGCCATCATTGGCCGGGTCATGAAGTCTGTACCCTTGCAGCAGGTACACATATGTGCCCTTTTCACCCAGGAATACAAATGGGTAGCAACACGAGTTAGAAAGGTAAACCTCAACAGACTGGCCTTCTGTTCAGGGTACCAGCTTTATGCCACAGAAACTAAAAACAAGTGCTGTCCATATTGGCCACTAGGCCTGAAAAGGACTTTTTTTACATTTTTTATTCCAACAAGATAATTTATTTGCCCAAGCCTGACCAATCAACAAAGACATCAAAATATTCCAATGCACTGAGGTGAGATTTGTAGTAGTCCTCACAGCTGTTGAACAAAGTATAGTCCATATCCTTTGAAATGTGATGCAATATCCATTATGCATTTGCTATTTTCACAGTAGTCTCCTTTGCCTATAAATGCCATATACATGTATATCATTCCAATTTGTTTGCAGTGAGAGAAAGTTCTCAATGCAGTCTCTTCTGTCGTTTGTCAGTGCATTACTTACAAATGTGCAACTTTGTACAAAACAGGTTACATTAGTGTTTTAGGGATTTAAAATACACTTTTATGGCAAATCTCAGGAAGTTCTAGTCACAGAACTTTTTTTATTATGGCTACTTTCTAAGCAAATGGTAATTATAACTAACAGTGCATGCAAGATTGAAAATGTAAATATTGGCTCAAGACCTTTTTTCCTGGAATGCTACTATCACTACAGAACAAGACTTACCTGGTGGTTTGTCATGGGAGGGGGTTCACTGGCAAACATGAACTCTGTCTTGGACATTGGTGAGTTTGGAGAAGCTATGGGGTCTCTCTCTTCTATCACAAGGTCTATGGGCATCTTCCCCTTGAGGCAACTGATGTACCGTTGACAGAAGTTATCACATAGCTCGTGGACCTATGTAATGACACATGTATATGGAGTTTTGACAGAGAGTGTGATGACAAAAAGAATCAAACATATTAAATTATCACAAAGATTATTGACCAAAAATGAAAAATATGAAACTAAAACATAAATTGTGCAATGAAACTAGGCAATGTTCAGATAAGTCATTTAGAAATACTAGAAAACATGCAAAGTTATCAAATAGCTAGTGGACCAATAGAATGAATCACATGAAGTTGTCACATCATGGAATTGAAGAATGAAGTTATCACACTGATCACGAACATAGAGAATGAAAAATATGAAATTATCATATATAAGTCTTGGACCTACGGAATGAAACATATGGAGTTATCACATAGCTTGTGAATCTATAGAATGAAAAATGTGAAGTTTTTCCAAAGCTTGTATATCTGGAGAATGCAACATATGAAGTTATCATACAAATTGTGAACCTATATTGGAAACCATTACTCTTTATACAGTGAGTCAAAGAAAATATGATATATCTCACAACATATCCTGTGGCCTAATTACTTTTCTCTAACATCTGTAATATTGGCTTCTGTACTTTGTTTGGTT
Organism: Sabellastarte sp. h YS-2021; assembly: GCA_964017235.1. Taxonomy (NCBI): domain Eukaryota; kingdom Metazoa; phylum Annelida; class Polychaeta; order Sabellida; family Sabellidae; genus Sabellastarte; species Sabellastarte sp. h YS-2021. The sequence goes on from OZ024928.1 coordinate 15,349,077, forward strand.
ATAATTATAATGGTGATATAGAGTAGTATCTACAGACTGGTCAAGGCTATGCACATAAACAACTGGGCATTGGGAAGCAGCTGTCAACTTCACTGTTTAAGTCCAGCACCAAGGTTTAAACCTGTAACCTCAGTGTTGAAAGTTCTGCCTGTTTCACTACACCCCTGATCACCCCAATAGGAGTCCCTTTCAAAGCTAAGGTCATACGAGGACAGATTACCAGTGTATCTCATGTTAACATGGTCTGGTTTCAAACCCAGGTCAATACAGATGAAAGCTAAACAAAAATGCCAAACTTGAAAAGCATCAATGGAGCTTCAACACAACGCTGGGATGCACTGTTCAATTTAAGTATGCAATAAATTTCTTAAGTGACTCAATTTTTTAACTTCAAAACAATGCTTCTCCCTGCATATCTAATACTTGGAAGTAAACATATATCAAATGTATATTGGCTTTACATTTAGTACTGGTGACTTATGGATGTTTATTTTGAATGGCAACCATTTCATAACCAAACACTTAAAGATACCTGGACACAAATGATTGTTATGATTTGCATAAGATCCATTCAGCCTTTTCCAATACACTGAATCAGGAAATTATCATAATAAAATAGATGACTGGGGAGGCTTGTGTGTCTGCATCAATAACCTTTAGGAATAATGATCATCATGGCTCTTTTAATAAAAAGCTCCTGGGATTCTAACAACAACAATAATAGAACTCCACAGGTACAACAAAATGGCTTGTATAGAGGACAATTATACACAATTGAAAGGTAAAGCTTGTTTATACATGTTACAACGCCAGAATTAAGGGCTTCTGACAAAATGGTTCATATGACTTGGAATTTAAGAAGAAAGTTTTCACTGGGATTAGGTAATGATCTTTAAATGAAAAATTAAAACAGTAATGGGTGTATCATATGATATGACTAAAATGTAGTTGTCTCTACATTGTTTTATTGCACTTGTAATTTGTTCAGGTGAGACTTAGAACCTGTAACAAATTTTGACCATAGTATATTCCAATTAATCTATGGGCAAAGTAAGTATTTTATGAAATGGAGAATTCAGTATGCAGGGATGAAAAGTGTCTATATCCAGAAACCTCAAAGGTCAAGTGATTGAAAATTATGGCATTTAATAACTTGGATATTGCCTGTGTTGCAGCTCACGAAGGCATATGGGACTCGCTGGATGCTTGACCTGATTTAACCTTCGAGAATGAAAGGGGCCAAATAACGTAACCTTGACCTTATATATATTACATTCAATTATAGAGCGCCCCTCCATCAAGCAACCCCCCCCCCCCCCCCAAAAAAAAAAAAAAAAAAAAAATTAAATGAATTCGATTTTATGCAATAGTGAAGATGTCCGATTTTTTATGATACTGCAGGCACATCCTAATAATTGAAAAATTGGATTTGAAGTAGAGTAATACAAGTGGATCGTGGTCCACCTATACTGATATAAGAAGACAATAAAAATAACAGTAAATATTAAGAGCTAATGAGATTTGCTCATACAACTGTTCACTGTTGTCTCAAGGGGTCACCATAATACTTCAGCTATGAAGCCACCAAACTCATTAATGTTGCATCATTCAGAATACTAAAGAACCCTGAGGACATTGGGGATAAAATAGTGCATGTTTAAACAAGGATTTACTCACAGATAGTATTGTACAAGAAGGGGAGGGCTAAAGAAAGAAATGAACGAAAAGATACCAAAATATTATACTTAGAAGTCATGTTGAAAGAACCATTGTCAAAGGTGGTGGTGGGTTGGGCAAATATGACAAAATAAGTCTTTCTGAGGCCCTAAATTTCCACATTAGTACTTATCACAGTTCGGCCGATCACAGAAGTTAGGGGAATAATAAAAAATTAAGGTTGAAACCCCGGTTGAATAAACTGATTTTAAGTCTTTTTCTGAAATAGAGGACTTATTGGATATCTTGATATCTATGTTGTTGTGCCTAAAAATCTGCTGAATAACAAAGCATCTACATTTAGTTTTTTTATAAATATTTCCTTAAAAGTTACAGCAAGGTAAGAAGTGCAAATGAAAATTTGACATGTAAAACTATTTTGTGTAGCATATGTGAACTGTTCCATTACATTTTAACCCTGAGTTACTTCGGACAAGTTACACTTAAACTAAACTACGACTGCACTGTTGACCCTTGCAATTCATTGTGATACATATTTAAGCATCTGAAAATTACTTACTGGTATATTACATGGCACAAGAGTGTTTTCTGAGACATAGATAGCATCTTGCTGGTGTAGTGATTATTAAGTTTGGCATATGATTACTTAAATCTCACCTGTGTGGGTCTTGGGTTTTAACCCATTTCATGACAACTACAACACGTCCCAATATGACTCTCTTAACTGTCAAAATAGATGTAAAGGGCAAATATTCCGATCTGAGATACTGGTAAGCCACTTGACAAGACTATAATTTGTCTGTTTGGGCTGGCTTTTGTCAATGGTGTTTGTAGAGACTCTCAGGGGTTTACTAAAGTGAGACAATATTAGTGTGAACTGGGGTGGAGTGTTGACTTGTGATGGGGTGATTTGAAAGCATTAGCCAAATGTTAGAGTATCATTCCAAAATAAGTTTTCTCACTAGTGTTTCCACAAGTTCAGTAGAGAGTTGAAATATTTTATTAAGTTGTCAAATAAGGATTAAAATCTGACCTTTAGAATAAGCACACTGTGTATGTTAATCTATAGACTCTCCATGAAATAAGAAAAAAAATTAATATACAATAACATTGTAAAGTCAAGCATTTAAATATTAAAGTAGACCTAGTGCATTGGGAAAACCAATGCAAATTGCATCCACTGGAAAGATAACTCACCGAAGCCATTGAGCAGTTGTGCTACAACTGAAGGCATCGGAAGATTCCTAGGCCAAGATTTCCAATAGGTGTCTTTCACATCCCAAATCACTAGGAGCAATAATACACAAGTTACAAGCATTTATGAGTTTGGCTACCCCCGTTTGACCTTGAAGAAGGGGCCCAAAGTCGAATCTGACCACATCAGAAGATTCCTACCTAGTCCATGATTTCCAATAGGTTTGTTTCACATCCCAAACCTCTAAGGAGCAATAATAAGCACTTTTAAGTTTGGCTACCCTCGTTTGACCTTGAAGGAAAGGCCCAAGGTCAAATTTGACCGCATCAGAAGATTCCCAGCCCATGATTGCCTATACATTTATTTCACATCCCAAAACTCTAGGACCAATAATAAGAGAGCTATAAGAACTTTAAAGTTTGGCTACCCTCGTTTGACCTTGAAGGAAAGGCTCAAGGTCAAACATGACTGCATCAGAAGATTTTCAGCCCATAATTTCATATAGATTGGTTTTACATCTCGAAACTCTATGATCAATAATAAGCGAGTTATAAGCAAGTTTAAGTTTCACTACATCATTTGACCTTGAAGGAGGGGCCAAAGGCCAAATCTGACCACATCAGAAGATTCCCAGCCCATGATTTCCTATAGGTTGGTTTCACATCCCAAAACTCTATGACCAATAACAAGGGAGATATTGACATTTTTGAAGTTCACTACGTGGGGTACTTTGGTTCTTTGTAGATGGCCTTGAATAAAGAGCTTCAAGGTCAAATGTCTCTGTGCTTGTATAGGACATGTATATTTGTTATACATATCATCTATGAAAAGATTCAACATTCTAGTTCCGAGAATCAGCCAGTAGAAAAATATAGATAATTTTCAAAGAAATGCTCAAGGCAGCCATCTTGTTTTTCAGAATGAGGCTAATTTCCGTGGCAGAGAAGCTTACCTCCCAATGAAGATATCCTGCAAATTTGGTGAAGCAAGCTGGTCTAGTTTTCCACTGAGAGTATTAGGGTTGAAAATCTCTCTTCGTGCGCTGGCGGCATAGTGAATGCTAAGCCAAAGTATCCATTGGATGCTTCCAGTGGATACAAATAAGTGGCCAAATAAGAATTCCTTCAAAATAGTTCATATTTAGGACATTAAACCTGTGACCTACTTGGTGACACTATCACCCAGGAAAACAGAGGATCTGGTTTCGATCTCCAGGTACAGGAAGATACATGGCTCAGATGACAACTTAAATTGGTTGTCCTCTGTCATTGGATCATATCCCTTATGGCAAACTAAATAATCCCAGGGACATTGATAAATGAGAAAGTTGGGGTAATGTCAGCCACTAGAGGGACTGGGCTGTACTTGTGCAGTTAGGATGGGTCAAAGAGTCCTGTAGTAAAATATACATTGTTCTCAGTAGGTGTATACCATAGAAAACAAAATTGGATCAGCACAATAGTGCAAGAACACCTCAGTAAAATAACCATCTAATTAAACCGTTTTGGATAATGAAAGGGTGTGGTGTGAGTGTGAAAACTTTGTGTGTTAATATGCTAAGAACAATTCTCCAACAGATGTTAGAGGGCTGTTCTATTATGCCGATCAGACCATATACCTAGCTCCTGATTGGAAAAAACTTCCTTATCCAGGGGTAAAGATAGGGAGATAGGGGATGCAGAATTTTACAGCTTCTGTTTCACTATGCTGAAACATCCATACCCCCATAGATTGGTATCTTAAAAAAATTTTAAAATAGTTTTGTGAATGTTGCGATAGACTTAAGATAGGTTTAGGATTAAGTTCGCGAATGCAAGATCTGATAAGGATTATAAAAAGTTTACAACAAATTCAACCATTGTCAAATTATTGGGGCGACACACGATTCACCCCCACACATTCCCAAACTTATCTGGCGGATGGGGGGATCATCATTTATAGAACAGCTAGTTTGAACTCCATAGAAACTAATAGACCCACGTCCAGAGTCCAAGAGTGATCAATAATAATATGATGCTGATAATCTAAGGTAATGCCAATTTCAAAACTTACAGTTAAGGTCGTTGCACATTTGCGCGGCGCGGTGCGGCGCGGTACGATTTTTACTACATGCTGAGTAGGTGAATTTTCTTTACTTTGCACATTTGGGCGATTTTTCCCAGCGGTTTTCAGTAAATCAAAAAAAAAATTAAACTACAGCAAAGTGGCTACAATAGTTAAACTAATCACATATAATTAAACATCTAATACCCCACAGTACATTTCCACACCTATCATACCCTTACATGCAATTTAATCCCTTCACAATGAAGAGCCTTGTACTTGACCAGTGTCCTTTTTATAATACTAGTGATTACACCCCCTTTCAATTAAATTCTGGCTGTGCTTTGTTTATATATATTGCCACACACCTAACTTGACATCCCTTCCTCCATTTAAGTACTTAATCTATCTACAAACAAGACCCTTGGCCAGTGTGTCCCTTCTAGAATTACTGTTAATTGCAATCTTCATTAAATTAAACCCTTTCCTGTGTCTATATTGACACACATCATATTTTGTGATCTATCTGCCAGCAGCTAATCCCTTCACAAGGAGCCTGTGAACATTTAAAGCCATGACCAATCAGTCTTAACGTCAGCTCTAGCATTGCTGAAGGCTCAAGTTTCTTTGCAGTTAGGGAAAATTTTCAGTTCAGATAATGGAGTTTCCATTTCTATAATATACTCATACATGTACTGGCTTTTACAGCAGCATACAGCATATCTGAAGAAGTTCTATTGCTTAACATGTATGAGTACTTTGTGAATACTTTTGCGTGCATGTTTTAAAATATATCATGCAAATTTGAGCCTTAAGCAAGGCTACGTCAGCTCTTAAACCATGGGCCTGCTGTATACCTTTTGTATTTTGATTGCAGGAAGTGTAATACAGTTCCAATGATCTACAATATAAACTTTTAAAAAATTCGGTGTAATAAAAATACTGTTTCGCTAAGAATGAAAACTTTTTTCAGAGGGCAAGTTTTCCGAAAGACCTTAAAGGCCGTGCACCCACAAGTGAATTGGCAGAATATTTATGCATATAAAAATGACTGGAAAAAACTCAGAAAAGAGATATAGAGAGACAGGGGAAAAATAAGGTAGAGAAATAAAAGACATTAGACAATTGTGCTAATGCTTGAAATGATGGAGGTTTTCACCATACACATCGAGACAGCAAGCAGAAATGGGGAAGAGAGAGAGAGCCGCCCTATGAAATATTCATCGGTCCCAAACGGAGTGTTGGTCTGTATAATGTGATTATGAGTGTAGAGATATTGTCCCCAGCCGGTAGGACCAAGGTTAATGTTGGCCTTACACCCACCCTACCTGCCCCCCTCATTTCCTCCAACCGGTCTTTCCTTCTCTAGATTGTTTAATGGGTGTTTTGACATCACCGACTTCCGGAGATCCATCACAGTCACCCAATGCTGATTTTGTGCCTCTCTGAGATTTTAGATTATATGCTTTTTTAGTTTGTTGGTGTTTATATGCTTAGTACAATATCTCCTTTACTGCAGGATTCAAAGCACCAATTGAACTCTCCCAGTTACACAAGTATAGCCCAAGCTTTTGTGACATTTTACTAACTGAAAGAAGGCGTCTTAGATGTGACCAGTCAACAATGTTATTTACCCTGCCACTAGGATTAGGGTTCAATGCTAGAAGAACACCACTTTAAGTGGTCATCCCATCCACTATTTGTCTGCCATTACCTACGGATAGAACCAAGGACCTTTGCATTTCTAGGCAAGGGTAATACTGACTAGGCTAGAATTATATTCTTGTCCACACAGTATGAAGATTGCCAATTCTAATACCTAGCAACAAAAGGTGAGATCAACATTCACCGATTTGTCCATTCATTTACAGATGTGCTTAGTATTGCCAAACCCATATAAACTCTTTTTGTTACATTGGTTACAAAAATAAGTTCAGAAAGTTCAAATTTTTTTTAGGGTTTTACTTGCTGTTAAAAAACCCAGGGTCATATTTGGATACAGGCCCTCAGTATTGTCACTTTTAGGAGTGAAACCAACCCAGAGGTGACAGCCTTTGATAAGATGCCAACCTGACACCTGCTAGGCCACCAAGGCACTAAAACTAGTTCAGCATTCTACAATCAACAAATGTGTATTTATTTATTTGGGTTTTAATGTTGCTTTCAACACATTGTACAGGTCATATCACCACGGGTAGTTGGAAGAGCAGAGGAAACTAGTACATACAGTAGTAAAGGTTCTGTACTGTAAAATGTCGACCAACGGCGAGCAGATACCAGCTTTCCCACTTGAGGTTGGGCCAGGAACCGAACCCTGATCTCAGAGGTGGGAGGCGAGAGTGTTACCACTCACACCATGGTATCTCAACAAATGTGTAAAAATCATCACAAGCAATAAGCTTGGCATTCAGAGATCAGACACTGGCGGTCGGTGTTGTTGGAACAGAGCCTTATAACCCTAGACCAAACTTCCTGTACACCCCTCTCTGTGTCTCTTCTATATTATGTTCCCACGTCCCCCTCTTCTTTTCGGCTGTGTATTTTTATCACTGATGAAATTTTCATCACACCAATTGCATTTCCTGCCAGCTATTGTGTCTGTGATGGGAGGCTGATGGGAAGTGGCAAAGTTAACTAGCATGGGTTGGTCTGATGTCATATAGCCCCTTCTGTGGCTAAATATAGAGGCATAAAGGGGTTCCCTTATCTACTCCCAGGTTGCAGAGAGTCATTCAACATAAATTATGCCAATAGTTCAACTTCTAACAGAGACCCTGTATTATTCAACCACCTAAAGATTATACCTTCCCTAAATTATGTTACTGACAAAATTCTAAAACACGGAAAACCCATATATTTCTATATAACCTGCAACTGTACATCTCGTCTTCAAACACCAGATACAGCTGTCCACAAGTTAAGTTTCTCTGGGTCCACTCTGTTGACTACAAAGTCCACATTCCCACAAATATTTTGTCCTAAAATAATTTTACTCCAACGTTTTGGAACTCTTCCTTTTTATACAAGAACCAGTCCCTCAGAGATATCCTTTAGGACACATCTTAAAACCCAACATGTTTCAATGAGTCAGCCACAAATGCAAGGAAAAAGAGATGGCACCTAAGTGAATAAAAATTTGAAATTAACTTTAAGTGATCTCCAAATTTATGTATATTAGTCCACAGTGATTATATTTGAGTAAATTCTGTCAAATAGAACACGACACATCCACCTCCGGGGTCACAGGTTCAAACCCAGTCTACATTTTGGAATCTTGACCAATCAGTATCCACTGCTTGCTTCTATTTTCTGATTTTCAAACATCTGCTTCTCTGGTCTAGTGGGTAACACACTTGCCTTGGAACACAGAGGGCGTGGGTTCGAACACAGGTAAAGGCGTAAACATACTGACTTAGATAAACACTTAAAAAGGGTTCCTCTCTTACTGAATTATCTCTCCAGTGGCAGCCTAGGGCCATTTACAAAATTGTCATCCTTGACCATCTGTCTTTCAGTCAGGGGAATGACAGTCAAACAAAAGAGATCGGACCTTACTTGTGTGTCCGGGATGGGTCAAACGGCATTACGGTCCCGTAGTAAAAGGAGAGATTGAATATAACCAATAAAACAATCTATTCAAGGAGACAAGAAAGCAAAACAAATCATGAAAATAGGTAAAGTCATCGTTTTAAGCCAATAAGAGTAAACAATGTTATTTCCGTATATTATAACCCAGGTACACATTACAATGGATTTTTTTATACAAGTCAGAATAAAAATGTTTTTGTACATAATTCATTGTAAGACTGTTATTGTAAGTTATAGAAATGAGAAGGTAAATTCTCAATCAGAACCTGAGACTGTATTTTTAGTTAGTTGGACTTTGTCCTCTGTATGATTGTTTGTAGAATATATGAAAGACATCAACAACTCGGCCTAACTCGGTACCCACTTAATAGCCTGGAAAAGGCTTTTATGTAATTTCTGTCACAAAATAATAATTCCATAAGTCAAATTTTACACCCTGGGTCAAATCAGGATAGGTCAGTGGAGTTCACCACATGTTGATGTTGGTTGGATTTAAATCCATTACAACATAACCGTGAGTCGTGTGGTTATTTTACACCACATGTAATAGCTAACAGGTCATTTAGGTTCTTGGGGTTATTGTCATCACACAATAATTCCAAAGACAAAATGTAATTCCCAAGATGTTTTTACAACTACAGTAAAACAAGGTACATCATCGAGTTTGGCTTAAAAAAGAAAGAACATAGAGCCCACGAAAGTCTATTGAGTATAAACCATGTTGTATGTTTCTGTAAATACTGCTTTTTCCAGAATGCTCTATAACTCTCGGTATGTCACTTCATTGCCATTTTGTCTTTGAACAGTGTATCTTGGTAATTAATCATCCCAGCTTAGATATTACATCAATATAATTTTTGCCAAATCTCCCTCTTCCTTGATACACTGCTGCAGAACAAAATCTATGGATGCAAGTATACATCCTGCTCTAGTTTGGCAAAATGTAAAATTCTTATAATTTCTCGAGGGTTCTAGGGACTTTCTAAAAATACGTTTGAGCCACAAGAAATGCTATTTATCCAAGATTTTTTTTATCTGCCATCTCAACATCTGATCAAACACTTCCACTAATGTCAATATTCTCCAAGAACGGATGCTTCAGACGGTCCGAATCTAGATTGCCTCTGCTCCAATATATCAGCCAATAAATGGCTGGTTGTGTGTGTATGCACTTTGGTCAAAGTTATCAATGTTTTCAAGTTGCCAAATCCGTCTGTGGAAATGATATATAGGCCTCGAGTACTAATGGCCATTAGTGCTAGTAGTCAGGGACACAAGGAGGGGACATACCATGGCTTGCTAATGAATATATTCTATCAGAGAGGAATGGTAGGCTAAGTTGATGACATATACATGTTGTACCGGGGGGGGGGGGGGGGGGGGGGGGGGGGGGGGGGGACTGGTGGCATGGGCGATAATTTGATAATATATATCACATCTTCTCATAGTTTGACTTCACAACAAGGTGAATATTAATTTCCATCTGACATATTAAATTGAAATGCAACTTGCAATAATTTATTGCAAGATACTCTAGAAAGAAACAGACTCTTTTAACATTCTATGCTTTGTTTTGGTATTCTCAATTTTCCAATTTTCCTGTGACCGACTGGGTAGTGATTTTAATGGGCGGATACTCAGGTACTTTCACCAATGGGCGATAATAGGTGATGTTACAACAATCTCCACATTAACAAACTAATCTTCTATTTTGCTTATATTTGGTTCTACACTTGCTTTTATGCTTGATCCAAACAGATCAGTGTTAATGGTGTGAAATCTACAATCCTACAAATCTTAGACTTAAAGTCTGGCTATATATGTCCAAAACTCAAAATGTACACATCGCTTAGGCCTGGCTACTGTCTGGTTCCATGTATGCCTCTGTTTGACTCTCTACCTGCCTACATGTTAGGGTCTGTAATATATCAGTGTAAAAGCTGTGAAATCTATGAGGCTGGGTGTCCACATTCAGGGCCCTGCATACAGAATGAGCTATCATCTCTGTTTATGCATCATTATGGGCGGATTACAGACACAAGCAGCCAGAGTATGCCATCCATCCCTGCCTTAATGACCCTCAAGCCTGGCTCCCCTAATAGGTCCCCAGGGAGAGGGGCCCTAATGTGGCCACAAATGAAGGCTAGGAGAGATTGGGGCACCCCCTGGGGATTCCCGCCTAAACTAAATGGAAATTTGATCATTTTCTCATTGTTTTAGAGTTCAGATTCATTTACAGCAGAACAGAAGTGCAGTAGCACACTCTCACAGTAATTCGGAGGGGGGAGGGGGACCAGTTGGTTACTAGGCAACCTACTTGGTTTTCTGTTAAGTTTCTTCTGCTGATAGGAGAGACAACATTCTGGGGGCAAAGGTCACACTTTGGAACAATGGTTAGCAGTAGAAGAAATGCCAAATTCCGAAAAAAAGGGAAAAAACACTGAAGAACAAAACTTTGTAAAAATTAAACAGAGGATATTGTTTCATATATGTTCATAATCTAAAAAAATATATATCTGGTGATAGGACAACAGCAATGCATTGAGAAAATATTTTAGTCACAGATTATATGTTTTTGTATCTTGGATCCAGGCAAGTGTGCTATTCCACATTTACAAACACTGTTATGTTTTAGGCTTGGTAGGTACAATATTGGTACATCAGACATATTCATCTTATCTAATCTAATCATACAGCACAGTGCTTAATCTCTTTACTGGCTGGTTCTAATGTGGTGATATTATATGTTACAAATGTAGGTCCCCGTAAGAAATATTGGATGTATTATTAATTTCCATAATAGTATACATAGGAACTGAACCTAACACCTGTGATGACCAGACTGACATGTTTACACCAGTTTCATAACATTAAATCAGGCAGTTTGCTGATGTATATTGATATAATCTTACCTTTTCTAGTTCTAGGAGATGAAACCGAAGTACCTGGATTGCTTGGATCATCTGAAAATATCCAGAAAACAAGCCTGATCAAATAGAGACCCAAATTTATTTTTCATAAATGACCTCTAGGAACTCAGAGGACGTGGGTTTAAACCCAGGTACAGGTAGATACATAGTGGCTTGGATGACCACTTAAAATAGCAGTCCTCTGTCATTGGGTTCTATCCACAGTGGCAGGCTAAAGAACCTCAGGAATGTTGATAAATGGTCATACTTGAGCCTCTGTATTTCAATTAGGGGGATATATCAGTTACTCAAGAGCTTGGGCTGTACTGGGTTGGATATCGCTTTGAGTCCTGTAGTATATGGAGATATTATGCTGAGTATAAATACACAATAACCTAGATATTGCACTGAGTATAAATACACAATAACCTCTAACCTTGACCTTCAAGTTTGGACTTTAGTCACTGCTTTAAACCTTGCCGTGCAATGATGTTAGTCACACCTTTTGGTGGCCATGGCTAAAAACATTGAATATAGTTCTTCCAAATATCTTTTCAAATTCCTTGTATTCTCTGAAGTTTGAATTTTTTCAGTGAAGATAAACTTACCATTTCACTTCAATACTTAATACAGCACACAGTATAAAAGAGAACGACAGTCAAAATACGCAAAACAAGTAGGTGGCATAAAAAGTAAATCAAATGCTTGACAAGTTGGTGTTACTTAGACATGACATAAGCTATCTACTGTATATTTACATAACACTATGGAGTCCTGATTAACAACATATGGGTAAAAAACATTTTTTATCCCATGACATTGTTCAACAAAGTCCTTTTCATGGTCTGTTTCAAAGTCTGTTTCATGTTCGCTTGGATCCTGAATTTCTACATCCTGGAAAGAGTGACTGGCTTGAACATTAGCCATCCCGCATGAATACTTCTGTTGTGTGCACCGTATGTACTCTTATGACTGTAAGTAGCTAATTTCTAAACACAACCATGGTGTCTATATGTTCTTTTCATCAGAAAGTTTTGGGAAACTTCCAAATGTCATTTCACTTTTGAACACATCTTTTTGCCAAGTTAATATGACAGGCTTTATGAGGTGGTGTGCTGTTAAGAGCATTCTATGAGGACTTATGTTGACAGTTTGTATGTAATGCCAGTTCTGGGGACACTTACTACTTGTCACTAAATATGATTGGATTCCTATTTCACTTATACACCAGCCTCTGCTGTTTTTTTAAGTTGGCTCACTAAGTTGCTGGCATTTTATTGCGGTCTTGTGACGTATGCGTTTGTGTCATCAGAAACTACAACACCTCCAGAGATGCAAATGTATTTACATGAAGATTTATCATATTGGCTCTGAACTATATTTGTGGAGTCTGCACCCGTCCCGTCTGTTCATCTGTTTGCCATGGGGCTTCAAAGTAAAGTATCCCTCACTTTTTAAAACTTTTAACACCTCTTTTCTGAAATTGTGTGTGCGGATAGCCCATTGCACACATTGCCAAGAACTGGATGGCAGAGGTGAACATCAATTGATTGAAATGCCATAAAGATCAGTTGTCATTGAGGCAAATACTAAAACCTTTGTTTTGTAACTCACAGGCCATGGGTTCAAGACAACATGGATAACCTTAATATTGTAGCCACTAGATATTAGTCCAAATGCTTATGACAAGGTATAACACTTGTGTTATATAGCTGAGATGATACAGTGAGAGAGTCAAGTTGCTATGGGTAAGAGCTAATATTGTACAATAACTTGACATTATATCTAAACCCTAGTCACACATCCCATGTCCAAAATCAAGGGAATGGCACTTTCTGCACTGACTGAGTGGAAATGAAGTTTTGTATTTGATCACTTGTCTCTCACCCCAGTGGGTATGGGTTCCAGCCCAGTTCATGTCAACTTGTGTGACTCCCTAAGGGCCTGTCCTGAGCTATCCTTAGCTATCAAAAGGGGACTAGAACCCAAAACTTCACTTGCCATGGAACAGAGCAATACACTTTGAATCAATCCACGCATGAACTGGCATGAGTTTGAATAGAACCCATGAAGATATTATTTTTAATACAAAGTCAAAAGGTCTAACATGACACCACTTGTGGAGTAATAGTGTACCACCTGGTCTAATGATGTTTCAAAATAATGTTTGTCTAACTATACATGGTAAACACTTGATTACATTATGATGGTTTGCAGAAGTTTTAGTTTTTCTGCGCATTGTTATCTGCACCTGCTGAAGCAGTTTTCACTTCTCAAATCGGATTTGTTTACTTTTAAATGTTTTCTTTTTAAAACTTTTTGTTGCTGCCCTGATTCAACTAGAAATTTTATAAAAATGATGTGTACTACCCCCATGTATAGGTTATGTCCATGAATTGTTGACATATGTGATTATTTCAACTTAAACACAAACCAAGGTGAACTAGTACATGACCATAACTTCACATAAGCTGCACTTTGGGCTAGATTGTATCCTCCATAACATATTTTTACCTGAGAGGAAGAAAAGTGGTTGGATTATGTGACAACAACCTACTACCATATTCCATGGGAGAGATGGCAATGGTGAAGGGTTTGGAAAGTCTGAAAGTATGGGTCACTCACTCACTCACTCACTCACTTGCTCGCTCAGTCAATTACTCATTGTTGAATCAAATGTTTGATTGTCCTTAATATTCCTTATAATGCCAAGAAAACAGTTGCCAGTCAATTGTGCAGCCAGGTGCGTGGAAACATGAATTAAACTGGGTATTTGGATGACTGTCTGACTGAATGTAAATATCTACATATGCCAGCACCATTGTGGCAGTAACTGTAGACCATTACTCTAGTCAGTAATGGAATTAAACTCATTCACAATCAGCTAGGATGCAACACCACTCAAGATGAGGCAAATTTCCGCCCCGCTCTAATCCAGTTTGGGGCGCTAATATCCAAATGGTTGGTGTTCAATGCTTTTCATTGCCTGGAAAAAAGGAGGGTGAGGGTGGCAGGGTGCCTTGTACAGAGCATGAAGTATGGAATGTGCAGTAGTATGTGAAATTCATCAATAAGGAAATTATGAAATCTTCTTCTGAGATCTCTGTATTTTATGTTACATCCTAGGGCCACTTTGCTCTCTGTTATATTTTTGTATCCATTGCTTACTTTCTTATGGGTTTTATGGGTTGTCTTCAATGTCAATTTCAGAATTCTAACTCTAAGGGAGAGAAACCTAGGAATTTTTAGAGGAAGTAGAGGGGGAGAAGCACACTTTTCATATGCACATTCCAGTGATATTGCCAAGTCCTCAAAATTGTATTTCCCCCGTTTTCATTGCATCCAATATGCTTAATTCTGGATTTCCTGTTAACTTTTCATTAGAGGGTTTTCCAGCTTACGGTGTTTTTTAACCCACAAAATCTATTTCAATACAGCCATTCCAATGTCTCTGGCTGCGAAGTCAAAGATCAGCAACTTCAACGGTAGAAAAAATGGTGGTGTAAAAAGGATAGGGGTGAAAGTCAGTGAAAGGGGTTTGTTATTTGGGAGGGGCCAGATTTTCTCATTTCTATCTGCATAGAAATTGGACTCTTTCCACATAACGGTGTTTGTGTATTAGTTCAGCTAATGTCACTTGTTGAGGATCTTCCTTGAAAGAATACTGATAACATATTCAAGATAGGTCCAGTTGTTGTTGTTGAGCAAAGGTCTCATAGCAAATAAAAATGGAACCATGACATTCTTCATTTTTTCCACAAGGTTAATAAATTACACCTGTTAACATGACGATGTTAAAGTTCAAAGGCCATGTCGGGTTATTAGGTTCGTGTCGACAGTATCAGAACAGGACAAGTTCTCTGTTACCCTTGGCTGGAATTGAACCCATGGCAAATTACGTTTTGGGTAGCTGTTATGAGTTGATGATAATAATAATTTATAGGTGAAATACAGTGTAAGGAACTAATATATCTTTGGATGGTTTACATAGTAAACATGTGAAACGAACATTATGGTATGGTTAGGGGCCTCAGTGGACATCTGGCCAATAGCTGGGCTCTTACCTGGGTTTAAATCCAGTTAGTAACAATATGGCTTATCTATATGTGGCTTTAGCCCCCTACAATCTTACACCATCATCCATCAATATGTCATTTTAGGGTCAATTGACTCAAGTAAAAAACCTTACACTTGGTCAAATTTGATTACCTTATATTCGTTTTCCAAAAAAAAAAATGTCCTTATTAAAAACATTACTACCCATTTCATTTTCAGAGATTTGTTCATATCAACTGCACTTTACTTCCCTTGGTAGATATTGTCATTGCACTTATTTGATGTAAGCCATTTCATTTTTTTGAGATACCTGGTGTAGTGCCAGATAATGTATCCCCCCACAAAGTGTGTGAGGATACAAAATACGGTAAGGGGGGCTACCACAAAGTGTGTGGGCATACAAAATATGACAAGGGGGGGCTACCACAAAGTGTGTGGGGATACAAAATATGGTAAGAGGGGCTACTACAAAGTATGTGGGGATACAAAATATGGTAAGAGGGGCTGCCACAAAGTGTGTGGGGATACAAAATATGGTAAGAGGGACTGCCACAATGTGTGTGGGGATTCAAAATATGGACGCTATATTCTGTATCGCCTAAAAGATCAAAGAGGGGTTCCAGAATATGGCAGGCACACAAAATATGGAGTTACACCGGTCAGTTTTCAGTCTCATAACTTTTGATAAGTTGATAGCAATTAATCCTTGTGGGCCTCTGATCAGTAATTCTACTCATCCCAAACAGTCACTACGGATTACATGAGATAAGGAATGTTGGTAACCCAGTCAGTTTCTGGTTTGTTGTTGCCCAGTGCAGATGTGTGTTTTGTTTTTCTGCATGTGTGTATGTGTGTTAATTCTGAGGATAACAATTCAGTGGATATTCTGTTCATTGGAGTATTGGGATAATTGTGTTCATTGCAGGATCATTTTCAGTTTGCACTGCAAACTGTCACAGACTATTGTTCTGTTAATTTCAACTGTACTACAGTTGTGACATTGGTCTTGCCATATTAAATACTTGTATTGTAAACTGATTACAGAGTATTAGTGTGCCTTCATAGCACTGTAAAATGTCTGACTCAGAGCTTAGTGCTGAGGGGGGAGCACACCCAGATCATGCTGGACCTTCCAGGGGTAATGACAGTGCCCTGGACAAAATAAGTGACAGTATGAATAAAATGTTTGAGGTCCTCAGTAACATGGACAAGGCTTGGCAGAACATGTCAAGGAAACGGGGTCGATGTAGTAGTGCTTCTTCTGACTCAGATGATGAACCCCCTGTTCAAAAGGTCCAAGTGACCGATGATATTTCTGACCTTTTTGATGATGGTACTGACACAGCAAGTGCTGTTATGCAGGTGCCTAATGATGATGATGACATTTTTCATGGCATAGATGACAGTTTTAGCACTACTAATGCTGTTGGGGCTCCAGTTAAAACTAAACTGGCTGAAAAGGTCAATGCTCGTTTTCGAACATCATTAAACCATGACAAAATTAAAGAAAAACAGGCAGCTTATCTTAGACCAGAGAATTGTGGTAATCTTGTGGTACCAAGATGCAATGATGAGATTTGGAAACGGCTAAATCATTTCCAGAGGAGGAAAGATATGAAATTGGCTAACACCCAAAGAGCTATCACAGCCAGTGACTACTGTCAGGCCAACGCTTGCAGACCTTACATGTCATTAAATTGTCAAACATAAAATAACTGCTACTGACTGTGTCATATACATAGACCGGTTATTGAAGACCTCTTCTCCTACAGCTCACACAAATGTGCTTCGTTTTGAATTTTATGAGAGTGTTAACTTGTGTGTTATTCGACACCTACAAAAATACATTGAGCTTTCCAGCTTTCGACGGGGTTCTTGTGACCAGCTATTTATTTCCTACACTAAACCGTATGGTGCCATTTCTAAAGACACAATCAGCCGATGGGTGAAGACTGTCCTTCAAGCTAGTGGAGTGGATATTACAACATTTACAACACACAGCACGAGGTCTGCTTCCACTTCTAAGGGTCTAGCAACTGGAATTCCAATAGAAAAAATAATGCAGGCAGCATCATGGTCAAATGCTAAGACTTTTGCGAGGTTCTACAATAAACCCATAACTTCTGCTACTACATTTGGGAAAAACCTACTGGATAATGTTCATACTATTAACCAGGATTTGTAATACTTTGTATTTAGCTTGTACAGTTGCATTGTCCTAGAAACAGATTGTGTATTGAAACATATAGACTTTACATTGTGACGTCTTAGAAACTGATTTCATAATTAAAAACAGTCGGGTATTAAAACATGTCTGTTTTTGTCATTGTGTGGGGTTTGACTGTATTTTAACAGTGGCTCCATGGCTACTTTCAAATCTCATGTAATCCGTAGTGACTGTTTGGGATGAGTAGAATTGTAAATTAAACGAGACTTACCTGTAAGTTGAAGTTTGATTGAAGTTCTACGAGTCCTAAACAGGAACAAAGGAATTACATGCCCACCACTACAATAAAGAATGATTCTAACCCCACCCATATCTGGCCATGTATCCACTGTTGTTAAAGTCTGACTGGGTTACCAACATTCCTTATCTCATGTAATTCCTTTGTTCCTGTTTAGGACTCGTAGAACTTCAATCAAACTTCAACTTACAGGTAAGTCTCGTTTAATTTACAAGTATTAGGTAGACCTTACATATATCTTAAGAGAATAAATGTCCTTATAAAGTGTTTTATAAAATTGGTCAATCAGTTATCAGCTCAAAAATAAATACAGCAATCTTGAGGTATGTGTGTGATCTTTTGATGACGAGATCGCACAGGTTCCATCTCAAGATGGTGCGGATCGATACCTTGCACCCAACAGAATAACTCCATCTTTAAACTTCTGCATTCAGGGTTAAGGTCTTTGGTACCATTTTAATTTATAATTATTTTATTAAGGATAAGCATCTATAATAAAATGTGTGTGTGCTCACCAAAGCACAGTGGTAACACACTTGCCTCTCACCTCTGAGGTCAGAGGTCGAATTTCAGCCTGACCTCAAGTGGGAAAGCAGGTAGTTGCTTGCTGCTTGTCAGCAGTTTAAAGTACAGAACCTTGACCAACTGTATGTACTGGTGTCCTCTGCCCCTCCAACGACCGGTGTAGCGCCAGATTTTACACCCCACATAAAATGCATGGGGGTGTAATATATGGCAAGTTCACTTGCCATATTTTACACCCCTTGCCATATTCTACAACCCCCTGAGGGTCCTCAGTGGCCTAGTGGTTAGCAAGTTTGGCATCTAATCATAGGCTGTCACCTCTGTGGGTTCGAGTCCCACAAGTGGCAATTCTGAGGACCTGTTCCAATATGACCCTGGCTGTTGAACGGGACGTAAAACCCCAACTTTGACCTTTGACCTCTACAACCCCCTGCCATATTTTACACCCCTTGATGGATTTCTTTACAGTTACTATATTATGAAATAAGTGAAGGTCAACAGCTATAAACACCTTATAAAGGTGTAAAATATGGCAGGGGTGTAAAATATGGCGTTACACCGGTCATGATATGATCTGTACAGTGTTGAAAATGACATTAATACCCAAATAAATAAATAACTATAATAAAATGTGGGTTGCGGAGAATATGAATAAACAACAGATGATTAATATGGTATATTGCAGTTCAATTTAAGACAAATTTTAAAAGTTGAAAATATTTAGTTGACCTTTACAAATAACTCCTTTCTTTTTCAATTGTAGAATTCAAATGATGATATATGTATATTGCGAGGGTTAATTGCCAAATCTGTAAACACAAATGGACAGAGTCGAAGTAAATATGTCTGTTACACTTTTGAGATGTTTACACAAATCACACATGTGATACAAGTGAGAAGCTGTATCTCTAGCAATGTATAAACAGTATACACATACATGCCTTAAGGCCATGTCACACTATCTGCGAATCCATCACACAAACTCACATGTACAGGCTATGGTCTCTAAATACCATGCATGATCGAGTGCCTTCAGGGAGCCTAATGTTGTTTTAATTAGATCTAATAATAAAGTCATTATGATTGGCGGAGCCAATAATGAAGAGTGTTTGAAACAGCCATCTTGGTTGGGGGCGGAGGGGGGGGGGGGGGGGGGGGGGGGTCTGATAAGTTCTTCTGTGTACTGACATTTTGTTTATCAATGTGGTATGAGTTTTGAAGACCAATCTGGTCTAATTACTCACTTGTAGGCTAAGTGCATGGTTCTATGTATGGGTGGCCATTTTCTAGCTTGGGTAATTTACATTTATATTGTATGCTGTCTTTGAAAGAGACCATTTTGGTGCTCACAGAATTCAACCCAGTCAGAATGGTTTAAAGATATGTTAAACATAAAAATTCATGACCATGTTCGAAACAGGTATATTTCATCAATATTCACACTAGTACACTAGTAAGTATATTAGTACATTTGTTAAATTTCACTTGTAACTCATGAAAACTGGTACCAAGGACATTTTGTTGCAAAATTTTTATGCAAAACTCAATGAAACTGCACTATTAGTGAAACCAAGAGTGTTAGAAGAAAAGTTTTGATGTAAAATTCAATAAAACTGCACTATTGCTGAAAGCAAAACTTGAAAAGGAAAATTATATTTCTCTAATGGTTTATGTACCCATACTGACTTTCTAATAATTGTGGTCATGGGGATAAGTGTGGTCACTACTACAAATTTCCAACACTAAAAGCAACACCAAGAAGTTGTAACATCTAAACATGCGAGTCTAATTTCAATGTATGTTTGTCACATATAATGAAGTATACAACATTTCAGAATATTTTCTTCACATCTCTGGTTATATTTGTTTGTTTACAGTCCCTTAGGTAACCAAATACATGCCTTATCTTGGGATCCACAGTCTTTTTTCCCCAAAAGGGTTATCTAGTCAAGATAATGTTCCCATAGCAACAGTTTAAAACTGCATGGGATTAATTTAGGGAACAATAAATGTCAATGTTTTTATGTCTGCCTTCATTGCTGATACATAAGGAACTTCAATGAAACTTTACAAAATGCATTAGATTTTATGTCAGAGAGGCCATATTTACCGTAACCCCTGTCTCTTTGAAACTGCTTATGGAGGATTAACACACAGGCTGCAAGTGTATGTAGAAGTTTTGGGGGCCATTTAAAATGTGTTTATTCCACGAAATTTGATGCAGCTTTATTCACAAAACGAAAGTGAAAGAGGGTTATTTTCGGTTATTTTATTGATTTTAGATTAATTTTATTCTCTTGATCATACCAGTGTTAAGTAAGAGGCATTTCAAATGAAATTATCAAAGATTGCTACATTTTAGAATAATACAATACATAGCAGGCACTTTGGAGAAGATTGTACAAATATTGACATTTCTACTGACGCAAAATTAATGTAATATTATACACAAAAATAAAATTCTAAACCCGAGTATGTTTATGTTAAAGGTAACTACATAAATTCTGACTGATAATGTATATTTTGATACTTATCACCAATCAATCATGTTTACTTCTATCATATCTTTCTATCTAAAATGTGACATTCCATTAAAAGCAAGGGCGGGACATGAATTAAGGAATGCTCCTTTTTTCAGTCTTAATACCCCTTATCTCTTTAACATACAAACACCAACTTTTCTTACAAATGTAGAGATATTTAGAAGTCACTTTTCCCTCGCTCAAACAGGCGTCAATACTTTTTAAGTGGTCCTTCAAATCTTTTTAGCCTTTTAACCCTTGGAACCTTTACATTAGAGGGTTTCATTCATGTGAATGTAAGTAGGCATTTTGAAAACCCAACCAAACTGAAAAAAAGTTTTTCAACATGTTGTGACTAATATTCACCCAGGCGTGAATTCTTTGATGTTCAAAAAAGATAACTAACTTCTGACTACTCTAACTTCAGACACATATACCATAAATGCCCAGGTTAAGCTGCTGTGTCAATTTTAACTTGCATCTACATCTACTATCCACATTTGTGTTGTGTAACCTGTTTTTGTATTAACATAATAATGGTTGACACAAATTTGTCGACTTTTTTAGATTTTTTAGATGGGTCTGTTGATTCTTGTAGGCAGGACCTCCAAATATACCAAAGGTGACATATATTTATTTGGATTTTAACGTAGCTTTCAACACATTGTATAGATCATATCACGACGGATAGTTTTATGGGCAGAGGAAACCAGTACATTCAGTTGGTCAAGGTTCTGTACTTTAAACTGTCGACCGATAAACAACTATCAGTTTCCCCACTTGAGGTCGGGCCGGGAACCGAACCTCGATCTCAGAGGTGGGAGGCGAGTGTTACCATTTTACGAAGGTGACATATAATTGGCTGGGCAATCATAAGGTGGACAAGAATAAGTTAGGCCATCTCAAGGTTGATCAGCAACAATAAAGACTGGCGGTCAAACCTGGGACTTGTAGTGGACTAGTGAATAAATGCTTTCTCAATATTGGGAGGTCAAAGTGACCTATGGTTCATTGCGATGATGGCTGTTAATACATTAGAAGTGTAAAATGTAAAGAAAAAACTGGCAACATTTAGATTATTTACGGTAAACAAAATGAAAGGCAGAAAGAGACTCACCAAACTGTCTAGTTCGTGGTTTGCTGAGAAGAAAGGCTTTTCTGACTTGGCCTAAAATATAAAGAACAGAAAATAGAAAGAAGATTGTACATTTTGTATATAAATAACAATAGCCTGGTCATTGGCTGTAAAAATTCTACAGGTAAAAACAGAGTTGGTTCATCTAGGGTTGGACTTGCTTTATTCTTTATGCTATTATTATTGTTTTTCAGAAGTATCAGGGTCCTGAGCATGTGACTCCTCTTCTTCAGAACAAGGTTAAGTGCAATGTTACCAATATAGTGCGACTCATATATTGGATGCAGATATAGAAGATGTGGACTGGGAATTAAGCTAAAATACACAAGACAGTTTCCACCATGTGGTTTTGATTTGTTTTGACTCTGATGAAACTACTGTTACAAAGATTAAGTGCATTATTAAAATGACACAGATCCATAGCTACCTTGTAGGACAATTTCTTCCAATAAATCAGAACAATTCCAGAATCAAAGAATTCAGGTATAAACAGTAAAAGTCTTGGACTCAGGCTAAACACACAACTAACCACATACACTAAATAGAGTACACAGACAAAAATTCACAACATGAGAAAAGTGGCAAAAAGATTACACTCAAACCTCGTTAAATCAAGTAAGTAGAGATCGGGGGTTACAGAAAAAAATCCACCACTGATACAGAGTTGGTTTTGAATGAAAAGCTTGTAATATCGCCCAGGGGGAGTTGCACAAACATGCAATGTCAATCTGAAAGTGAAGTTGCTGGCTCTTCATTCTCTCAGGGGTCTCTATAGCCTTGCACAAGGCATGTGATTATTTAAGTATTTAGCTGATGTTCATACCCAGCACAATACCTCACTTATTACAAGACTCAAGTAGCTGTTTGGCCCATCCAGACTGCACACATATAATCCAAGCTCTAGTGACTGACATTACAAAAAATGAAAGAGTCTCAGGGATGACCATTTATCAATGTCCCCGAGGTTCTTTAGCCTGCCTTTGGGGATAGGAACCATTGATAAAGGACAATCATTTCAAGCAGTCACTTGTACCACTTTGTCCCTACCTGTACATTGGATCAAACCTGGATCCTCTGTGCTCCTAGGCAATTCGTTATCCACTAGGCCACAGTGGTATAAAGTACAGCAACATGTTATTGTCAATGACCTTGTCAACTGACAAACAAACACATCAGCTAGTATTTTATCATTGCATTGTGGTGCATAATCAACGTCTCCAACAAAACTCCCAGAGTTATGCCGATTACTTTATATCTAATGTGACATAAGTTGTTTGTGCTGTCTGGCTCTGTGCAGTCGTCTGTTGGCTACAATGCTTCAAAGGGAGGAATGGCTCAGATCTTTTGTGAAAATTTTTCAATCATTTTTTGAAATCGTGTCTAGGATAGTACCCTGACAGTACTTGATCCTATGCAAGTTAGAGCTCTGGCTTATGTTACCTGTTTGTGATTACCCCATCAAGTAACTAAAATGATGTTAATTCTGAATATGGACAAAAATTCTGAGTGATCAATTGGAGTAAGGTAAGGAAATGTAATATAAGCTGGTTACTTCTTTGAAAACTGTTTGCTCAGATGATGGTTATCACTGGTATGTGTGAATTTTTGAGCAGTAACACTGCTTTTTAACATCTTGTATAGGTTATGTACCACTGTGGCCTTGTGAGTAACACACCTACATAAAAACACCTGGGCCTGCACTCGATACCAGGTACAAGCAGATACAAAATACATTTGATAACCACTAAATATGGTGGTCCTTTGGCACAGGATCCTATCTCCAATGGCAGGCTAAAGAACATGAGGGGTGTTTATATATGGATCTTTGCTGTTGAAAGGTACATAAAAATCCCAGCTATGACTTTTAAATAATGGCATTCACCTGGTGCCAAAGTACTACAAGTATAAGCTATGAGAAGTACACCTATTATTTTTCATGACATCTTGTCATTCTCACTGTTCATGACTACAAAATGAGGTGTTTTTTTTTTAAATAGAAGATGCTAATTTCAATACACCCAGTGAGTTTCTTATGAGCATACATACAACAAGAGGCTAATTCAATGTTATATTCCTTGAAGGATTACCTTAATATATACAGACTTATACACAATATTTATATAAATATTCAAGCTAAGGTCATGTTTAATATCAATATAGTCTACAATTACAGCCTTGTGCGGGCTAGATGCTTCAGGCAACATTCACTAAAGCCAAACTTTTACATACAGTGGGGGTGATATGTTTCTTCACTAACCACTTCTCTTTGAAACTACTGCAAATATTAAAGTCATATCTATAAAATTTGGTAAAAGACATTCATAGCTTGGGATGGTATTTCTATAACAATAACGGACATTGCCCATTGCCTGTCATCTACACTGATTCTATCAATGATTGCCTCCCCCCTCGCATCCATGTGTTTGTCTCCCTGCTTGTTTGTCCGCATACAAATTAAGTCGAAACTGCAAATGGGATCATATTTTCACAGAAAGCAATGGCAAATTGAATTCATCCCATTTATTGATGACACACGGTTGAAAGAATAGTCAGTCAAAAAATAAAGGTTTAGTTTTCAAAATGAATCCAATAAAGAAGCCAAGGGAAATATTTTGCCTTAAATATCTGTCACTTATCGATATAGTAGTGTTAGCCATTGACATCAGTGATAAGTCATCGGTGGTCAAGACTACCTTAACATACTAAGTTAATTAACACTAGTGTTTTCTGGGCAATGTTAGGATGCATTTTTGTGTAAATAATATTCTTCAGTAAACTTTGACAGCATCAGGGACAGTATAAGAAATATGAAATCAGTCATTAGTTTTCATTCAATCAGATAAATCATAAACTCCAGCTGTAGGTAAGATATGATTACACGACAAAAGAAAAGCCAATTTATCACAACACTGTGTACAGGGTTAATAAAATTCTGGCCTCTCTCTCTTCCATGATATCTATATATAAAACAAAATAATTTATGATCACAATACAATTCTCATGTAGAATAGCATCTATGATAACTTCAGACTTCAAATGTAATTTTACCAAAGTTCTCAATAAATCACTGAGTACACTGCATTCAATCTTCGGGTTGTTAGTGTATTTTTTTTCATATAACACCGAACAAAATTGATTTCTCATTTAGAGTTTTCTTGTAAAATGTCAATATTTTTGCTAAATACTTTATTGATTAAGATTCAGACAATGTGTTCTGGTGTTTCAGGTTCTGTTCAGGTTACATTGTCTTTAATTCAGTGGGTATAAACATCAATAAAACATCAATAATTTTGCTTGGTTAAATATAAAATGAAAGTTATTGTTCTCTGCACATATAATGTATAATGCAATCTAGCTATATACAAATTAGCTACTTTTAATTTTATTAAATTTAGGGTTTTTTCATAGTTTGTACTCAATGTCAAGTTGTTTGACAATTAGTCATTATTAACCTATTGCATTTTCAACCGATAAATTGTTACCAAAGCAAAATATGTTTTAGCTTATAAATTTAGAGTTACCGACAGAATTACCGGTGGGTAAATATGCTGTACAGGCTAATAGATTATCAAACTTATATAGTACAATTTTGAGACTTATTACATGTTGCATCTTTAAAGTATGTAGTATCTCAATGGAAAGCTCATTTATTTGCATTTAGGTTTTAAGTACACAGGCCAACTGCTGAAGAAATGATTACTTTACAACATTTTGGCACATCCATTCATTTACACATCATATTTGAAACCTCAAAACATCAAGAGGACATTTATGCAGATGATAGGATGTATTTTTCAGTTTGACACCTAGCTTTTATAAGCTCTGTTTCCTCTCAGTTTCATGTGTCTTTCAACCCCTTGACAAAACACACTAATAAAGTCTGTCCAAGAGGGCAATTACAATTATTATTTTACAACCTATGTGTCAGGCTTTGCATGGAGATGTGATAAAGCTTTCACACCTATCAGCACAAAAATCAACAGTTCCACAAACCTCCCTACTTCCCCCTCACTTCTTCTTTCATGCCATGATACCCCTTCACTTGAAATTAAGGGGTTGTAACCACTAGCTACACAAGTTTATATGTGTCTCTTTTTCTAAATTGTCCAAGTGTGAATGTGTACACACATTTGAAATGTATACTCTGAGGCATTTTGATGTAGAGCCACTATTTTCTTCCTTTTGGCCTTTCACAAGCTATAAAGATCTGCCCATCAAAACACTAAACAGGCCCCTTGAATTATTCAAAGTACCAGGACTCTCCACACATGTCTTTAATGTTACATTAAAGAGTTGATGTGGCTGGTCTTTTTTATGGAACATATGTATCAATGTGGGTTCATGTTTCACTTTTTCAACAATAGAAGAAATTATTGACTTTATATAATGCCTCAATGCAGACAACTGACTGAAAAAAATAACTGAGGTGAAAAAAGTTTCCTTCAAGACATAGCTGTTAAAATTGATTATTTCATGTGTTACTGGTAAATGATGTGCAGCAGCATCTTTGTGTATGCACTTAAAAGCCATGATTTAAACCAAAACAATGAAACTTTAGACTTCTTGCTGAACTATTGAAAGAAACCGAAAAATCAATCAGTGACATCTGACATGGGACATTTAGTTAGAATCTTTTGTGTGAAAAGACTAGAAGTGAGACATCCTATTGCAACACTAAGATCAGCCTTTGTCAAATGTCTTCTTGTTGTAAATGAATATACAGGCATTTTGCAGGCTTTTTCTAAAACTCACATGTAGGGATACTTGTTCGAGGTTATTCTGAAACAGGTATCTGAACCTGCTGGATCTTTCACATTGTTCTATATGAAAAAGAACTGGGCAACAGCAGGTTACAGGTTGAATTCTTAAGCTAGTCTTGGTGGAGACTCATATTAGTAAAGAGTAATAGTTAATCTGACTTTCAAAAAAGGTTACACTGTCATCTTCAAAAACATACATTTGTATAGAAAAGTCACTAAAAAGTTCATGGACTAGGTTTCTCATTTTGTCCTCTTCTAATCTATTTTCTTGTTACATTTTGCTAGTGTCTTACAACCTGATAAAGAATTTCCTTGTATATCAAAAACATAACATCTGAGAAATACAGAGGCCAGTAACTGTAAAACTGATGCAAGGATTCTGTGCCTCTGGAATCCCAAACTACATCTATATTCACACGTATCAAACTTGAGGAAAATATATCACACATCATTTTCTAATGACTAGCTCTACAAAATGAACTAAATATAAACTGTGATGTTAATTGATACTAAAATTATTTGCCCATATCTTGTCTAGTTTCAATAATAAAAATAAAATCATCCTAAACTTTGGGAGTGTGGGTTCATGAGGCATTGATAATGAAATCACACTTATAATGCTACAAAAAGTGCACACAGGTTACAAATCCAATTTACAGACATTATTTCTTATTTGTAATCTCCAACAACAAAAAAGAGAGCCATCCATAGTAACAGTATATAGGCTGGCCTGGAGTAAGACTATGCACAATCTCAAGTCAGTGGAAGCCTGACTCTTTGACCTCTGAGGCTACATGGATTTCTTCCCTCCCAGATCCAGTTTCCTGATAAGACTGATAACAAACTCGGCTACTTTACACACACAACCACATCACTACACATGATCAGTTTTGCACCCTTGCTGCTTGTGCAAAATGTATGAATGTATGTATGTTTAGGTGTATGTGTGCATCTCATGCTGGATGATAATATGTACAGAAGCAACCAAAGTGGTAATCAGATCTTGTCAGAAAGGAAGCTTTTTAGAATTAAAAATACATTTTTTCATAGTTTCCCAGTGCAATCTAATACATCACTATCACAGTTATATTTTTATAAACTGTAATTTTTGCAGAACCAAAAACAGCATCAAAGCTGGCATTCTATAACTGAATAAAGTGTCCAGTGAAGCAATCAAAATAAATAATTTCCTCTTGAAATTTTAATAGACCTTCACCTCAAGTGTTGTAAGAAAGATTTCAAACCATAACTTGAGATTTAGAAATACTTAGATCAACAAGAACCATTACATTTTGTTTAAAAGATAGTAATTTAAACTAAAAGTTAAAGATGCTATTCTCTCAACCTGATTCAAGTAAGACATACTTTTCTCATGAATATTTGTATAAATCGCAGTCCCTCTCAACTTTACAGCTCAAATAAAGTGCTATTCAAAAATATTCATATAAATCACAATTCCTCACAGATATTCATCCACCAGCTTTCTCAGTATGGACAAAATCCATTTATTATAGTATGCTTGGAATTGGCCTCACAATCTGTACTATGCTTTTCCACAAAATCTCCAGAAGAAACTATTAGCTGCATGTGGTCTTTTACTCCAGACATAACACAGTAACAACAGCTCTTTAGAGAGGAGGGGGAGCTACCTCCTCTCTCCCCTCTTTCCTCAATATTCTTATCTGAACCTAGAAACTACATCTCACTTGTAATACCTAGAGATAAGTACTTGCGCAAACTGAAAGAAAAGTTTTGCTTCTGGTGTGGTAAAGATACCCAGTATCTTACATAACACAAGCTGGAGGTTTGTTTGTTTGTTAGAAACACAAGCATATTATATCTGGCCAAAGACTAGCTCCAAGAAGGCGCTGTCTGCTAATTGATCTAAGCGGCCTGTTTACATCTCCTCCCAATTAACAGTGATTAGCTAGTCAGATCTCCCTTCAAAACTGTAAACACAACCTCAGAGTTTTACATAAACAACTGATAAACAAGTTAAATTAGCATCCATGTGTGTAGACTGTATGTAATTACGTAAGAACGGGAGGTTTAATTACATTGGTACTATGATTTGGTACACCACACATCCTGTACGATCCCTAATTTGCAGAATTGACCTAGTATTGGATAACACGTGTTCAACGCGTGTACTATGACGTCACTCACCTGATGTGAAAACACCCGGATGTCCTCGTTAAAAGACTCTGAAGAACAAACGTCCCCAGCCACGCCGGGTTCTCGTGGTGTGCAAGTGGCTAGCTCACACTTCTCGAAGATTAACGCGAGAAGCGGGAAAAGTGGATGTCTGCAAATATAATAATGACAACAAAGATACAGTAATGTAATGTCTCAGTGGACGTGGGGTGGCAAGTTTGAATGTACTTGCTTCCCGACTTGGTGCCGTGAGTTTCTTTTAATTATTTATTTAGTGTTTTATATCACGTCTAGTACATTTGTATTCAGTCATATTGTGACGGGGGTATTTGTAAGGGCAGAGAAAACTGGTACACACAGTTGGTCAAACCAGACAAGGTTTTATATTGTAAAAACAGCTGACCAACGACAAGCAACTACCAGGTTTTCCACTTGTGGTTGGGCCAGGATTCGTACTTTGATCTGAGAGGTGGCGGCGAGATTATCACCACTGTGCTACCGTGGCCCCTGAAAGTGAGTTGTTTTTTTGTCATTATATTTATTTGGGTTTTAATGTCGCTCTCAACACTGTATATGTCATATCACGACAGGAAGGTTTACGGGCAGAGGAAACCAGTATATACAGTTGGTCAAGGTTTTGTATTGAAAACTGCCGAACAATGGTAAGCAACTTCCAACTTTCCCGTGTAGGGTCTGGGGTTTGAACCACAGACCTCAGAGGTAAGAATCAAGGTGATTTAAAAATCACCAACAATTGTGAAGTCGAGGTGGAAAACTGAAGTTGTGATGAAAAATTCCAGATTTCTATGAAAAAATCTTCAACATTCTTCAAGTTCGCTATATGAAATGTCAACAAAGCAATGAGATTGCAATGAGAATACCTTACGAACTGGTGAAGTTTTGCTTTTGAGACTTAGCTGCATGAAGGCCAGAATGAAATGGGACCTGTGAGAAATCATGTCACAAACTAAGGAAATCAGACAATTTAAGAGAAAGGAAGACTGTCCAGAGAATTACTGAGAACAAGAAACAAGAGCTACACTTTGCCGACTGCTCTGGCGTAGGACAGGAGCTATCCATTACTGCCAATTGACATGGTCAACTTGAAGGATGAAGAACCATGACAATTTTGAACAGTATGTTATTGGGAAAATGAAAGGGGGAATGGTGAAGAGGGTTGGAGACAATATACAGGATTACTGAAGGGGTTGTCACGAACTTTGAAGAAATTTTCGTTCACAAGTATTCTCTTTTAAAAATCACCAGTCTGACTCGGACATAAGTGTGAAGTATTATTTGATCAAGACAGGTATTTTGTAATCGTTAAAAAGCTCTACTTTTGACAAGGGTGTTATCTGAATACTATATGATGGGCACTAGTTTTATTACCGACCACTAAAAGTGAAGCATGTATCCTTCATTCAAACAAGATATCACTCTTATATCATGGTCACATTACAGCTAAGGTTCCTCTGAATATCAATATTTCCGTTAGAGGTCGACTTCTGTTAACTATGTTTCATTTGAAGTCATCTCGTGTGAGTGTGTGACGTTTTGTATCCTACTTTATTTCAATTAAAAATTTTAATGTTTCTCATTAAAAAGCATTTGAAATGGTACAGAATTAGCCAGTACAACAAACAATTGTAAGAAATGGCCTTACAGAAGTGGGATATCAAACAGCAAAACAGTTATTAACCCGCCATAAATGATATCCCTCTAACGTGCGACAACAGTCCTCCATAGCCCCTAGATAATCATTTCATGTCAAATTAATGACACTTTCCACCTTGATAGTATCTGGTAAAACATTGACAATTTGTTTCTTAATTACATTGGCCCTATCGTTTGGTGTGATGAAACTACAGATATCAGACGAATACTTTTTATCACTATTGTTATTAATATTATTATTTTTATTATTACACAGAACTGGGTTGTTATCAATTATTACCATTTCTATAAAATACAATAATGTGGAAATTCCTGTTCATGGCTTCTTCTCTGTTAATGTCAAAGCTGTCTTCACGTAAAAGACCATAATACTTGATAAAAGATTGCTTTTTAAACTAACTCGAGCAGAACAAATCACTCCAATTGGTTTCTGTCAAAAGAAGAATTCACAACTTGGACGAGACCATCTATTTTGGTCTGATGAAACAATAAAACACAAACTTTATTGTCAAACCACATCACCTCAAGGGGCTATCTGTTAAAGCTGTCATGTCAGAAAAAGGAAAAAGAGAACAACTATGATAGCTCTTGAATAATAGCTACCAGACGAATCTTGGCGCATGCGCAAAGGCTTGCCAACTGATCAATGTTACTTTTGACAGTTTGAAAACAATAGCTAAGCCAAGATTACAAGTGGCAGTGTGATATGTTTAGCCGCGGTACTTTAAGGTCAATCTGTCATGTGGGATGTATTTATGTACTGTATGTATTTGACTGAGCTGGCTAGTTTGATATATATAGAGCAAGGAGAATTTCAGATTTTAGAGGAAACTCATGAACATGTGTTCTTTATACAAATGTGAATATCATGTGTTTATTTTCAATATGCCAGTCTTTTTATAGCAAACAAAACAGAGCAGGCAAAATGCTACTTTGATGATTACTTTTTTATATTTTTTTCTTCTGTTCAATGTACAAAACTAACTTTGTTTAAACTTGTCCTTAACTATGAAATTGCACTAAGATACATGGCCTTTTTCCATATAATAGGATTCTTTCCAATTGGATCACTTTGGCACGAGACTTCTATTTGAAGAAGTGTTTTGTCAATAAAGGATTAAAATTACAAATGAAGCCAGTATAATTATAATTCTTATGTAGTAACATGCTCGGGCTTAAAATGTTTTAAATGGTGTAACTGTATCAGCTATTATCTGTCTATATGCATATTTTATGTGTGTGCATATGAAAGCTTCTTTGAAAAAGGACCTCATGTTACAAAGATAGAGTCAGTTTATTGATGATGTGGAGGTACACGTATCTTAACAGTCTAAATATGTTTCTGCCCAAATAATTTCATACAAAGGGTAAATGTACATACTCAAAACGCAGATTTCAACATACATGCCATGGCTTGTTGTCTAAGTTATGACAATTTTCTTATGTATAGTCCTCTGTCTATAGCATGTAATTGTTTTGTCTATTATTGGGTTTATAACTCTTATAAACCATTTGTTTGGCTATTTATGCTAACAAGCAATTATGTGTGTCTCCAAAACAAGTTTTGACAACATTGGATGCTGTTGTCCAAATATGTTTGTACTGATAGTCTTAGATTATTGCATAAATACAGACATTGGTGAATAGGGAATATTCAAGTCTACAGGGTTATGAAATCAGATAATTGATATTTGTGCTTTTGGTACAATTTTTATCGCTGTATTAGTTTTTTTAACACATTTATGTGGACTAGCAAATTAAGATTTTGTTGATTTAAAAATATGATAAATATGATGTACAAGTAATATACTAACTTGAAACAGTGTCTTGAAATGCTAGATAATGTAGTTATATACTCATATATACTCATTAAATACCATGTAATGACACTCAAGCTGTACTGAATATCAATAACTATAACTAAAGGATTTTATGGATAAGTAGACTACAACACAGTTTAATTAATAAATATAAAATAATTTCTATTTACAATAGGAAAGTCATGGTGTATCGACATTAGAATCACAATTTAACAGCTTTATGGTTCTTCATAGCTTATGGTCAAGTCAAGCGTAACCTAGATATACAAATGAAACCTAGGGCATCGACCTAAGTTCAACACCTAGTTATCATTAGGCTCTTGAGAATGCCCGATAGACCAGCAACATTTCTGGCATGCTGAAGATGCAGGTTTAAGTCTGGATCGATCTTCAGTTGAAAAGCTGCTAGCTCATGATCAATATGCTAAAATTCTGAAAATAAAGTCTGATGTTTGTCACCAACAGTTCAGAATCTGGGCTGGCTGCATTGATTGCACCTCCATTGGCACTTACTAACCACTTCACATAACCACAGTGCAATGTAGTAAAAGTACATTGGTTAAACTTAAATATCAGATCCTGTAAAATCAAATAAACATCAGGCTGAACACAAACTTTAACTTACCCATACACCGCCTCTCTGTCTCTTCGTGCTTGGGCATCGTTTGGTGATGTTGGGGTGCTTGGTGTTGGTGTAGATGTGTATGAGGGGAAGTGTCCCCCACCCATACCTTGCTGGGGCTGACTTGAGGAGGGGTATGCTGGGGCCATGACCCTAGGGTCATACATGTCAGTCATTGATGGGGGAGACCCATAATGCCCACCCATATCACCTTCATACTGAAAGAATATAGATATTTTCAAACAGAGATTACATGTAAGAAGGGTATTGCAGATAATACATCTGCCTCCCAATTCTGAAGTTATGGGTGAGAATCAAATCCCTGGCCGTAAGTAAAAAAGCTTGATTGTCACTCTTCGAAATCAACTAGTACATGCTAACCGCTATCTGTCATTATATGAGCTATACTGTGTCAAGTGACTTTATCGCCAAAACAAACAGTCCATACTAGGAAGTACATTATGTCAGGATGGTTCATTCTCCTGACAGTGGAAGGGAGAATGTGAGAAGTATGGTGCCGAAGAGAGACTGCATCACCTGTATGCTGCAGGTATGAGGAAGTAATACTGTAGCTTTGCATCCAGATGGCATAGGAATATATACCCACATACAGCCGCCACATCGGCAAAATATGAAAGAACAAAGGTACAGTCAAAGTTGGAACTTCACGGCCTTTCAGCATCTAAGATCATACCACGACAGGCCCCAGTGAATCTCACATTTGGTCGTGCATTGGATACAAATACAGTTTATTTTTGTTCTGCCATGCCTAGTACCTGGTCAGTTATATTATGAAGGACAGAAGAAAGCAGTACATACAGCTGGTCAAGGTTCTGTATTGTATACTGATGACCAAATACAAGCAACTACCAGCTTTCCCACATGAGGTTGGGCTGGGATTCAAACTCTGATCTCAGAGGTGGGAGGCGAGGGTGTTACCACTACCCAGCTGTGGCCCCTTCCCACTGCCACAGAAGTAACAACCAAGTTATGAAATATCAAACTAGTTAACCACTCGGTTGCTGAGTCATTGAATAGGGAGGGCTGACTATGGTGGTGGGTATGCCAGTCTGAACAGGTATGTCTTGAGTTAGCAACTGAAACTGGAGATATCAGAATTTCTGTACATATTTTCAGAGTGCAGAGTTTAATAGATGCAAAATACTAGATACTGAAAAAGATATCAGTACTGCCACCCTTAAATTACTGTGATCCACACCAGAGTATGGAAAAATGTCAGAAATTATGTGTCAATGATACATATCATCTACTTCAGATTGAAGATATGAAAAATTGATAAATATCAGAAATTCTGGAAAATGAGGACATATCACCCTGCAATTGCAGAATTAGTGTTTGGAAAATATCAAGACATATGCCAATTAAGATTGTTAACCTTTACAAATAAGAACTATCTAGACGTATATAACTGTTGATATATGGAAGAGCTTCATATATTGGAATATTCAAGAAAGTACACAAGATTCTGGATAGTTTTATCAACATATGAGGGGGATATAGGGGAAATTCTGTATAGTAAATATCAAAAAGCATAGAAAAGAGTATATTTCCCTGAGACATCAGATTTTCCCCCAAACATCATAAATATTTAGAGTAGCATATATATGTCCACAAATTTTGGAAATTTATATTTGGAAAAAGATCGAGGGAATATTAAACAGCAAATTTTATGAAACAAGGAGGAAGATGTTTGCAACTCCTCACAAGGTGAATACATTTTTAATACCTACATATCCAATACATGATATGCCAATGTTCTACAAGAATCACAGAAGAGAGGTACAATACAGTGACCTAGTGGTTTAGCAAATTTGGTAAATGATTAATTGGCTGTTACATCTACCGCTATTAGTTCGAACCCAACTCCATTATCATGGGGGCCATGCTTTAACTGAAAGCAAAACTTTATAGAAACAAAAAAAGGAATTGTGGGACAAAAGTCAGCTCACTGGGGATTGTAAAAAGGTTCTTGTTTACATATCAATATATTTTAAAAAATCTCGCAAGAAAATAGTTGTTATAGTGACCAATCACCAACTTTAAATCTGACAACATATGGTATTGTACCAAAGTTGGGTACATCCATGGTGTGTGTGATATGCCAGGTTCTAGAGGAAGCCCTTCTTATTTTCCTGTAAAGGAGAGATATTTCCACGACCTAGATAGAACTGAAACATGTAAAACTAACACTGGAAGAAATTTATACTAAGCTCTCTTTGAAACTGATGCACATTATACATACAGTGTAAAAGCTACATTTTGAAAAGGTAAAAATATCAAACATATGTCTCAAAAAGACAAGATAACCACCACTCATAGTAATAAATATAACAATGCATGTGACGTCATGAAAACGTTACAAGTAATCTGACCTCATTAAGAGTTTAGAAAAGCTAATGAACATGTCAGTTCATTAATCTCTTTCATGTTCATGTTTTATGAAGAAGAAAATAATGCATATACAAGAGCTACATAAAATAATACAAGTAATCTGCTTGTTAATCACAATAAGAATTGGGGAAATTTGATAAATATTGTTGTAAACGTCCTGTTTGCAAAAAAATTGCGATAAGGGGAAAGAGGAATGTATTAAAACCACAATCAGATAACATCTGAATGTTAATGTGTTTGAATATATGATAAAGCTACCTTATCTATGTTTTCTAAACTTTAATTCCATTTCAGTGAGTGATACTACCTTCATCCCAATGTAAACACTGGTATAGGTTAAATAAGTTCAACTGTGGAATCACAATTTGAAGGCTATCCTAACAAATTCACACCAGTTTGCTTTACTCCAATACAACTTTAGTACATCAGAAAATAAACCATTCAAAAATCCTTTGTTCTTCAAAAGCAAAGATAACATGTCAAAACTAGATTTTTAAACAATATTAATGCTACTACTGATTTCACCAACCTGTTTGTAGTAAAACCAAGCTAATGATATCAAAGACAAAGCATATATATTCACAAAGAAATAAGATTCATTTATAACACTACAATATGACAGCTAAATAATCTACCGTTATTACAACAAGACTATGTAAATGAAGCCAGGTTCACTCTACTTACGCGAGATGTTGCCATTTGTTGACTACCAGTTCAGCAAACAAACCTTTTTGTTCTTGACCACAAAAGTATCCACATAAATTATCCACAGTTTCTCTCTATCATCTACAGAAGAACTGATGGAAATATGGCGTCATGAATTAAGCATAAACTCCTTCATTTAATGTATAGTATATATTTTACTACTATGCATATATATCCCTTTTTTGAAAAGATGTGTCAAAACGCATTATTGACTTGAAATACTACTATTCCCGCGGAGAGCCACATTTCAAAGTTTTGGCAACCAGTCTAGTTTTGCCATGTCGCGGGGAGCTGTCAATCATCCAGCCGTTACTATAGGCGACAAGAATAAATGGGCTGTCAGCTGCAGGCCAGCTTTTTCGGAAGCCCAAACAAACTCGGAATGGGGCCAATAGTCATCCAATATTGCCCCAACTGTGTTAGCTTCCTTCCCCCGAATGGGGCTGAAAATATGGACACAATGCAACCGTACAAATCATTTCTGCTGTAAACATGCGCAGATTTCGAAGACTTTTCTTGCTGCGCAGAATGTACTCTATTATCGCCCCTCGCAACCAGTTTCTGTGTTGAAAGAACTTTTGAGTGCATCCTTTCATAAGAAAATCTTCCACATATAAGCACTGCAGTAAGTATGAAGTACTTTTTTTGTGTTATACACTGTGGTTGAACTGTTTTTATTTTCACCTGAGATACATACAGTACAATACACAGAGCACATATATATTTATCTGCGCGCCAGTTCTGGTAAAAGTGTTTTCATTCAGTATAAGCACTCCACGTCCTTTATGGGCAGAGAACCTAGGCTGGTTTGGCAGGGGAAAGATTGAAAAGCTTGGTCTTAATACCGAGTGGGATCTAAATGAACTGTCAAACTGTCAGATTTCTGAAGCACCAGCCACACAATGCTGTTGGGTTTTTTCTGACTTTTTCCCCCCTTAGACCAAAAGAACATCGACAAGAATCGTTTTATTGGCATTGAGATTCTGTCAGATATGATCCATTTTGGACTAATAGTAGTACACATCGAGTTTAGCGTAGGGGAGGGCTGATGTATGTGAATATGTAATGCAAATCTTGAGTTGATGTAATTAACCATCAATAAAGTGATATTGTCTCTACACCTGAAGTGTGTGGGGGGGATCGTATATTTCATGAGGAGTTGGGCAAAATGAAGGTGAAAAATGTAACTTGTTCACAGATGTTATGTAAGATAAATTTGACTTTGACAAAGAACTGAAACAAAACTATGTTGTGTGCAATGTTGTGACATTAGCCACGCCTATTCCTGAATTGATTACTACTGTAATGGCTACGTCAGAGGGAAAATTGTCCAATGAAATGGTGAAACTAAGTCTAGGCCTTTTCCATCTCAGTGCAGGAAAGGAAATTAGTGGGAGGGGACTTTGTTGGCTTGCACAGAAAAATGATTCATGTACTGCCAACCCCCTTTGGCTTAGCAGAGGGAAAAATGGGGGAAACCCACAAATATTAATTACTGCACTACTAACAACTCTAGAACTATGAAATATTCAGACAGGAGGCTTTTTTCTTTGTGCCATAAACTACACTTTACATTTACTAAACACTATAATACTTTTGCATGCATCAACACTTAGACATGATTAACCCATAAACTTTTGCATAACAATATCACATTCCTTCTTTTCTGGCAAACAGGTATATATTGAGTGAATCTTGTACCTCCTGTACTATTAAATGTTTTTGATATTTTAGCTTAGAGTAGGTTCCTGTGATAAAACTTGGGTCATGTTTAGTATCCCAGGTAGTCATCTAACATGGATTTTAGCAAATCTCACATTCCTACAGTGGATTTACAGTAGGATTTACTCTGCTGGTAAGTGGTTACAGGGTAAACCACCCCCTCCCTCTTTATTTCAAGAGTTGCCACCCCATTTGTTCAAGCAATGATCACCTATTCCAGACATACACTGGAGTGGTGGCCATAAATTATCAGAGAGCCATAAAACTGCAAATATAGGAATAAATGGTAATTGGCGCTCTACCCAAATGCAATAAAACCAGTATAAAACTGCTCTCATAGGGACCCAAGCACTTGATAGATGGCTAGTCTAGTGAGATAGAAAGAGGCTGTTATATGCAGAAAAAACCCTGGCCAAAAGTATACACAGTCAAAGGTATGGTATGGAATTATGCATCCATCTGTATTTACTGATAGTGGACAACAACACTTGAAGATGGTGTTGTGTATTAAAATGTGGTGACACAACTAGCTAATTTTTTTATGTTTAGTGTTCATGTAATGCACTTTGTAAGACTAAGCAACACCACATGTAGTGCAATGTAATCAGAATTTTATTGTGCTTTATCTCTGCTCTAGCAGAGCAATAGTTATAATCAATATTGATAATCTTATGTCCTTTCCTATGATATTTTTATTTCAGTATTTTGAATGAGCCATTTTTCGAAAGCACAACAGTTTTCGAGAGTGTGAGAATGCAGTTAATGAAATCTGCAGTGTAAAGCATTGGACATCACCTAGCTACTATGAATGTTACAACATCATGGTAGGTTTGTTAGTTCAAATCTGCAATCACATATGTGGGAGCTGAGAGTGTTAACCCATTGGACAATTGTACAGTGTAAAATATTACTAGCTATTTCTCAACCAAGGCTCTTTTAAAATGGCCATTAGCCATTTCAAAATGGCAGACTAATTTGCCTGGCCATTTCAAAGCAAGTGAGGTTTTGAAATGACTTTGCCTGAGTAGGCAATCACCCGCAGAAAGTTTCGGTCATTACCATGGACACAAGAATGGGATGATGCCATAAGAAATTGTGTATAAATGCTTGCAGGTCTTATTCAATAGCCAGATTTTGTGACAATAGTTGGTACAGCATAAATAAGATCAGAGTGAACTGTGAAGAAGATATTGCTGAATTAAATGGATTGATCGGTAATATGTGATTGGGGCAAGCAAGGAATATGTCGCGATAAATTTTTAGATTTGTTTAGATCAAGAAAAACCCAACACAGTTTAAAATTGCCAAACCTTAATGTAGTAGGCAATGATCTGAGAAAAGTTTCTGGAATCACCATACACACAATAATGGGATTATGTCATCAGCATAAACATTGGCCTAGGTTTTGATATGACAAGCAAATAAAACACTGAGCACCAGCAGGCGACCACCAACATTCCAACAATGGCAGAGTTGCTGTGTCAAACTTTCCCACATATGGTTCAGGGTTTGATCCGCAGACCTCAAAGGTTGTGTTACCACTGTGCCAGGTTAAGTTTGGGTTTTACGTCCATTTCAGTTGTTCAAATCCCAGTTCAACTGTCATGACTTTACCTGCAACAACCCTGAAAAATGTCATTCAGCATTTGGTTTGTTTTAGTCATAAAGGTATGTAGCATAGTCCTGGAGATTGAAGATGTTCTTTTGAAACCATTATCAATCTGATGGCCATTTCAAAACCTCACCTAGGTTTTCCACTGGCTTGACTGTTTCAAAACGGCCAAATAAACCTACTGGCCATTTTCAAACCATCTTACTTGTTTAAGCAGCCTCTTCTTTAATACTGTTTTTAAAGTATATAATCTCGAATTGTTATGATTTAAGGAATTGGGGTTGGGAACTATTCCTCTTGTGTGGATTGTTTTGTTTTTCTGTGTGTATGTTGATTACGTCTTAAGTTTCTTTGTATCCATAATAATGTGGGCCATCTAATCATGTGATTACTGATGGAGTGATTGGCAAATTAATAATAAAAGAAACAATGGTTATTTCTTTCATATTTGACTATACTCTAATGTTATAATCTGTTGATTGGATTTAACTTCTGTTGCAGACCAGTCATAAACTATGTATCAAAAACAGGTCGATTTACTCATGAAAAAGATCAATACAGTATATGCATAGTTATGACTTAGGTTCAGTACAATTACAATTCATCTACTTATCTCTGATACTTTTAGCACTGATGTTTACTCTGTTCAGGTTTTGAAATTCTAGGCCAGATAAATTATTTGAACTCTTCGAAACGGCTGTTGGCCATTTTGAAACAGTCATAGTTATGAAATGGCCAGGAAAAAACATACTTGTCTAACTTTTTAAACAGTCTAAAAACCTTGAGTGAGGAAGTAGTCAAGACTGATTGTTCTGTTTATAAGTTGATATAACTTATCTTGGTGATACTCTGAGTATCTTCTGTAAACATAGACAAGATAAGTCCAAGCGGCCTTGTTCCAAAAGAAGATTGGTTGTACAAGTCTACAGCATGCAGAGTTATCCAGGCTTGGTGTGACGTCTAATCTTTATGAAATGTCATCGTTGGGTGTAGTTATCTTTTTAGTTGTATAACAAATATTTGCACTTGAGACATTGGGCAGTTGTCCCACTCTTTTTCAACGGGACTAGTTAGTCTACCTGTTGGAATGCTTTTAAAAACATGCTGAAATCGGTTTTGGTGAAACAGAAGGAGAGACAAAGCATTGATGGTCTGAGAGAAGGTCAAAGGCCAAAGCTGGGACTTTGACGGCCAGGGTTACATTGGGATAGGTCCTCAATATTGACACTTATGAGAATCAAACCCACACAGAGGTGATAGCCTGTGATTAGATGTCAGATCTTGTAACCCACTAGGCACTGATGACCTCTAAAAGCCGAAAATATTCTTGTGGCAATGCTTTGGGCTTTTATTAAAACATCCGTGGTAACTGTTGTTCTCCTCAGAAGATTTCTTTGTCTGTTATTTTATGTTAACCTAAAACATGTGCTGGGGTCCTTGGAATTTTGTGAAATAAAAACAAAATCCTCCAAACTTGTACTGGGCCAATTTTTTATAAGGGTTGGTTTGAAACATATGTTTACAACTAGAACCGACTGCTTTCAATTTATCTCTCCATAACCTTTGCTTGCTGACTTTTTGAAAACTTTCAAAATCAAAGAATTTAAAAATAAAAATAATCCACACTACCGCACTGATTAAAATATCCAGCTGGAGTTGTAATCTGAGGTAGTTTTATAACTTTTAAATGTATATTTCTGGTTATCGCTTGAAGGTGATGCATAGCCTTTTCAGAGTGTAAATTACGAAAAGTTTTCAGTAAAGCTTAATCTTTTGTAGGACGAAGGTGCATTAAATAACATGCATCTAAATATAATGCTGAAATAAAAATACACACGTAATGTGCAATATGTTGCCAAATAATGAAGATAGGATCAGGGAAGGAGGAAATTAGTGATCTTACATTTTATAAATCCCTTATAAACCTTTATATTCAGAGCTTAGTAACAGCTTTGATATGTACATTACTATCTGCCACTTGCCATGTATGTGGTAAGGTGTTTACTTTAGCTTCACATTTGTCTGATGAATGAGTGACTTTCAATGCTCTTTGACCTCTCGACTTTGGACTTGCCTCCAATCTCTGAAAGTACTCTATTCCTTCTTGTGTGTGAAAGTTTGTGCTTACCAATGCCAATTACAGAATAGAATCTTGACCAACTGGTGTGCACAGCCTTCCTTCATTTCCTCCGTTTCTTCAACTACTTGCAGTATGAGATGTACGGTATGTGTTGAAAGTGATGTCATTGGCTGAGAAGATATCAGGTTTGGCATTTAATGACCTGTATTTCACGTTAAATGCTTGCTTATGGGTTCGAATCTCACTCATTGCAACCAGGAGGCTGCACTGAGGGCCGGACCGGATGTGTCAGCTCTTAAAATTGATATTAAAATCCCGACTTTGACCTTTGTATTAAAGGTCAAATGTATTCTAACTTTGAGAGACTGTTGAGTTTTAGAAGACTAGGTAATACACACATTACAAATGAAAACAGTCTCTGATCTGGGCTCAGTGTATAACCTGGCACAACATATCATGCCTGTAGGGGACACAGTAGTAAAAAAGTGGTCACAAACATATGTAGTAGGCGACATGAGTTTTTAATTAGTGAAGTCATTTTCTGTGGCTCAGCATAAAAAACTCCACTGGTCTAAGAGTTTAATGAAATAATTGGACTCCAATCTGATGCCAAGGCCAGATGTCCAGAGCTATCAAAATGTATACACTATGTCCACTGCTGAATGTCATATTCTCTTAGTCTGAATAAAGGCTGGTAATTTCAAGAAGAGTTTTTAACCTACAATCAAAATCAATGTTGAGTACTATTTTGTATTTGTTAAACACCAGATTGTTACATTCTACAGATTTTTACAGATCTGAGTTGGGTAAACAGTTGTCAAAGTCGGTAACTATGTCACTGATGTCCCTAGGTGTCAAGATTTTGCACAAACAATAAGGGGCTAGCAAGTTGGCATCGCAAAGCCCATTGCCTGTACCCATTATAATTGAGCTCTTTAGAGTTCCTCTGAGGATTTACTTTTATTATAAAATATAATTACGTGAGTATGGATGTGACACAGCACATATTTATTACTATCCCCCCAAAAAAAACTTCGGGGGGGGTGGGGGGGGGGGGGGGGGGGGGGGTGGTTGCACATGTTTGTCTGTTTTCTACTATTTACTATTGACCCGTAGCTTGGTCCT
Source organism: Sabellastarte sp. h YS-2021 (assembly GCA_964017235.1). NCBI lineage: Eukaryota > Metazoa > Annelida > Polychaeta > Sabellida > Sabellidae > Sabellastarte > Sabellastarte sp. h YS-2021. The sequence goes on from OZ024928.1 coordinate 15,391,878, forward strand.
CAAAAATGATTCTGCAGATCTGCATTGTAACTCCAGAACTTTTAAGAAATATTTCACCATCATGTGTTTTCAGATCCCTTAGGGACACTGCTTGTTTCTGCTTGCTTTTGCTTACTTTAAATTATTATTTGGTTTAAATATTACTTGACACTGTTATCCCTATCAATTGTAATCTTCATAAAATATCCAACTGATTACCTGTATTTGAAAAGGGGCGATAGTACAGTATTTATCCAAAATTTGTGCCCCAAATTGGCACGTGGCCAATCCGCACTCGGCTTATAAATTAAGATTTTTATATTTGTGATGAACTAGTGGTGATTTCATTGCGTTTTTGTACTAATTTTATTTGTTTGCCAAATTAACCAGTGAAGCAGTATAAGCCATGATCAAGGCTAATTTACGACTAAATATAAAAAAAAAATAAGAAATAGAATTTTTTTTTCATTTTGAATTTAAATGTCAGTAATGAACATTATTACTTACTTTGCTGTGTGTTACTAGCTGAAGACTGACTAGCTGAAGACTGCCTCAAACGATATGATTTCATGTCCTCGATTAAGAACGAACTGTCTTCTTCATAGAAATAGAACAACATGACAAAAATGGGGGTGTTTATGTTTTTCAAATAAACTTGGTTTTGAATACGCTCACCTATGAGGACCCTGGATCTAAATCCACTGGCTCCATACTGCTGTATGTCTTGGTTGCTTTTCAGAGACTATGAGAGGAGTTCCCAAACCCTGTCCTTAGCTGCATTATTCTTGGGTCATTGTGTTATATGGAAAACTAGTTTGGAATGTTTTGGTCATAATAACTAGGTCACACCTGTTAGTGCTGAAGTCATGGGCTACAAACAAATGGACTTGTGTAATTTTGGTTGAGGTGTACTATGGTACGGTCCACTTTGTGTCTTGGTAGGATGTCTTCAGCTCAATTCAGTGGGACACCTTTGACACACCACAGAAGTTGGTTTCCATTCAGAACTGCTTTCTTCAAAATGTTTGAAAGACTTGCTACGTCCTCCCATGAGTTGCATTAAACTCTACACACTGGGAGGGTGGAGGAGGTGATGGGCCTTCTTCAGTGTGATCTGCCAAGATATGAGGTCTCTTGCGAGGCATAAGGGAAAGGTCATTGAGGCAAAGTAAATACAGGAACGGCCACACAGAAAGGTGTGGCCTAGGCATAAGTCAAACTCTGTCATTGTGGGGCATTCTTTATTTTTAATCAAATACTGAACTACTCCTGATTGTTAAGAATCAATGGTGAGCATCACATGATCAATTCAGGAGCAATTACTCTGTCATTTTTTACCATCGCAGATCCATTGGGGACACATTCCCTATCTTCAGTTTCGGGAGGCAGTAAACAGTATACCTGGCCTTGACCACATGGTATGCACTGCTTTCCTCCACCAATCTTTACACATACCCATCATGATAAAAGATGTACACTCAATATGTTGCAGGTGATGCAAACCAAACCTCATAATTATTCTGGGAATCAAGACGATTGTCAAGTACATAAGAGGTACTGGATCCTGTTTGTGTTGAATTTGAATAATTAGTAAAATATCATTCCAAGATAAAACATACTTAGATTTTAAAATATATAAGAAGTTATAAAAGATATGATTTTATCAAATTTATGTCTCAACCACACTATAGGGGGTATTTGTGTTGACTGTAGGTAGATTGCAGTGGAAAACAGAGGCAGAATGCTGTACCACCTGTGAAACCAGCTCCAAACCTCTTGTAGCTACACTGTACAGGAGAGAATCTGGGAAGACATGCATGGCCCCAGTTTGACGCGTCTGTAATATGTAATACTACCTGTAGTGTACTAGAGTGATCGGGGCTTTACATTTTATTTGCCATGTGAAAACAATTTGACGAGTTCTAACCCAACACCTATTTCACCAAATAGCAGCTGTGTTCTACACACTGTACATAAATTTAGAGCACAACTCCACCATTGAAATGCTGTCTATCATTATAGGACCAGAAAACTGGAAAACATTAAAACCCAGCTCATTCTGTCTTGCCTTGCAGGTAAGGGATACACACCACAACTATATAGTTAATCACCATGTCACCAAAGCCGTTTAACTTTGCCTGAAACAAATCTATATACCAGTTCTAAGCTTGACATTCTAAACAGTCCTTCATTTAATTTAGACTGAATGAACACCATGAAACCTTTTCTATGAGAGTGCTAGAATCTATTAAAATATTGTCTCTCTATATCTGAAATTAGGAGGACCATTGTCTGGACTGAAGATAGTTGGTACTATGTTCTCTGTTGCCAGCGAAATGTCACATACATGTTGAGTTTTATTATTGTGGCAAAATAGGTCATCAGCCTTTCTATAGGCTCACTGAACTTTGAAATTGTTGCCTACTGGCTGTTAGAAAATATTTTAAATAGAAAGGAAACAAGCCATAAACCCGTCCATTCTTCTGTCACTCAGAGAATTTTAGTAGTACAAGATACCAGTCGGAACAGTTCATGTTTGTGTGTCCTGTTGAACCTCAAACTAGTCTCTGATTCAGTTCCTGTAATTCCAAGATGCCATGTTTTACCTCTCCCGAAAAAAGTTTCATATCCTGAAGTATAATGACTATGCAGACAGATGTTTATAAAAGAAATCCAGTCCATCCACCATGATATGTTTCCAAAACATTTTGTTTTGTGTGTTAAGGAAATCTTTCCCAAAACTTAAGTACGTCTTCCTTATGTCAAGCCCTATCCACATAAAAAATTCAGAAAGATCTTTTCATTACTTTTTGAGTTATCATAAATATAGACAGAACAAGGACAGACAAACAAATTAACACACCCCAAAACCAAACCTTTTGGTGCAGGTAATTAAACAGCCAAATATATAGATCTCAGTATTCTACCAGTGAATTAAATTACATAACAAGGCCAAATATATATAGATCTGCAATCTTATGTGCTGTATTTGATTAAGATATCTCACCAATATTTGTGGTGTTAAGACAGTGCATACTGCGTAACATCAAAACAGTTTAGGGTTCAAACCCATCACCTTAGAAGTGTAAGGCGAGTATGTGACTGTTAGGAGCCAAGTCTTCCAACTCAAGATCTAAAGTTTGTAAAAGGGTAATCTCGGGATGTTCCCGATCGAAAGTTGGGTCTAACATGAAAATCATCCCACCAAACCCTGTTACTTACTGAGAAATCATGTTACGATTTGTACTTTAAGGTTATTTGATATGTAATCAATTGAATTTTGCCTGTAGTAAGCTTTGCATACAAATCTCTGCTAAGATTTGAACCCAGAATGAAGAGGTAGAGTTGAATATATGTACCATCGTAGTCCAAGGCAAATCATAATTTTGAAACAATAAATCATAGGAATGTTTAAGTTGGTGTTTAATGTCCCCCTTTTAAAAGCTAATGTCATAACGACATTACAATAGGATGCATGATTTAAACCCACAATCACAGATGTGAGGGTCAAGGGATTAAATGCTTATGAACCACTCAGCCAATGGTTTCTCTTTCCACATGATGTAGTTGGTTAATCTACTCAAATCTAATATAATCAGACCTATTGAAACACTGTTAAAATCTCTGTTATTACAAGACATACTAGGTAAAAGAACCATTGTCTCAAAATCATACACCCGTTGGCAAAGCGTGAATCCATTTCATATCCCAAATGTACGGAACTACTTGACAGATATACATTTTCTAGTTTATGCTAAAATGATATGCCCCCCAGATCCTTGTCTTTTGTTATGACAATTCTTTGCTAATAATGCACCTTGCTGGTGATTTGATGCAGGTGATGTCTAGATGCCATCATAATTAGACAGACACCCAAATGTGTATGTGTAATTATACATCGACCCAGTCAACATCTGTCTACTGGCAAATGCACAATTCGGTGATGATCACCCTACTTTTAAGATGAAGGGCCATTTAGTTGTGATTATCTATTTCAGTGTATCTTGGGACATGTTAAATTCTAGGGGAAAGTCCCCCAACCCCTTTCTGTTATTGTTTACCTCACCCACCATCAGTGCCCCCCCTCCTCACCCCTGGGGTAAAGTCAAGGCTCAAATAGTCAGGGTCATTATTGGAAACCCCATTAAACCTTGAAAAGGGGGTATAATTAAGGGAAAATAGCCTTAAGAGATAAAATTAGAGGCATGTTTGATTTTTTTGCAATTTTGAATGAGAGCACAAAAACAGACATTATGTAACTTGGTAGAAATCCCCACTTTGTAGTGAGAGGTTTAAAATGCGTGTAATTGTAGATTCAGCTGATTTCAGCTTCTCCTTTATATTCCTCAGACTTCATTCAGATGAAAGATACTTTTTGTAGATAATTTGATGTATTTAAAATATTAATGGAGCTTCATGCCTTAATTTTAAAAAAAAATCACGTGACGACATTTGAATATCATAGAACAATTAACAAAGTGCACTTTCATTTTCTATTTTATGTAACAATTATATTTCATATTCCTTTATACAGAGAGTTTAAACTGTTATACTTACTTCAAAATAAGTAAACACTCCAAAAAAGAGTATAATAACTCTTCTGATGTTTTAAAAAAAGTTATCTTAATCACTGGATGAAGAACAGGCCTAGTGTAAGTGCAAGTCATAATAACACGTAGGATGCATGCATTATAGCCTTGGTTGTTGAAAGGGTATAAACACCCAGCTAAATAAATTTGCAAATGATGTTCTAATTCCAATGAGAGTTTCTTTAGAAGTTATTGAAACTGTTATTGTCAATATAAGAAAATTACTTGTGTATAAAAACCTGGCATCTCATTTTCTTCGATAATAATCCACAGATTCCCCTGTTTAAAAAGTCCAGTGTATTATTTGAGGTCAAAATGGATAAAGTTTATAAAACTTTTCATTCATAGAGAATAGAGTTAGTCTATTCGATTTGTACACTTCGTCATTTATTAAGTATTAAGCGACAATCAAGTACTACCCCATTGGAATATCCATTCGTAAGAGAATCATCAATTCAGAGTCGATTATCGACCACACCAAATTAAGAATTACGATATCTAAAAACATTTGATGTATGATATCATAGGGATGCACGAAAAGTATATTTTATTTTTAATTATATTGGATCACCAATTTCTAATTGCCTACAGGGAAACTGCATGAAATGTAACAGCAATGCAGAAGAAAATTACATTTAGATGAACTCCACAATTCTTGTATTTTATAGTGCTTCAAAGAAAGACCCCAAAACACATCTTTCTTATGAAACTGTCCATTAAAAATCCACCTCATAAAACTTTTATGTATACTTACAGCAATACATAAACATATCATTTCTTCTTTATTATAACACACATGACCTTATTATACTGTTGGATTTAGTAAATACCTTACACAAGCCCTTTAGTATGACACAGACACAAAACAATTCATTCCTCGACTCGCTATTTGTAGCAGGTCTATAAAAGATACTGATTACTTTGGGATTCCTGAGATAAGCATGTTCCATGTTATAACATCCATTCAGGGCTTTCTCTGTAAAATCCTTTAATTCCATAGCCCAGTAATCCAGATAATGGGAAAAAATGCAATCCTTGGCTGAACCAGTAGATCATTTCCAGTCCTACAGACCCATGACGTCATCCTGGGGGAAATCCCCCTCACTGTTGCCAGGGGCAACGAAAAGGAGGAGGGGGGCATTAAAAAAGAAACAAGCTACATCTTCCATACCACTGGCGGCTGATATCAAAAAGAGAGAAAGAAAAAACAGGGGACATTATATTCTTTTTTTTTATTATAATTTCCCTAAATATATTAAGAAGACAAAGCGGACCTTGTCTAGTTAAGGGGTTGAATTGTGAGTGCTGGGGCTCCCCTTACCGGTCATTTGAAGTTTCCAGGTCAGTAGAAAAGGACTACACTGCTTGCCATATGACAGTTGAGGGGACTGATATCTGGTTGGATTGATGGCCCTGTTCGATAGGGGTCGACCCTGTGCGTTCATTGTGGAGAGCCTAGGGGCCCCGTGTTTTATTTAAGTGTAACTCCATGGTTTAGATTTTTCTACAGAGGGGCAATATTCCATGCCAGACCAGCATATTAAAGGTCGTGATTTGTGGCTCTTCCGTTCAAAAGTCGTCTGCTATCAGCCGTTTTCGGGTCACGTGAGGAACCAGTGAGCCCAGACGACTAGAGAAGAAATGGCGGGAAGGCTGGGGAGGGGAGAGGGCAAAGTATGAAATACAAAGGCCACTGGTCCCCAAGTCCTAAAGTCTCTTGGGAGCCAAGCTTATTGTTGGCGTAGATTAGGCATACAAGATCCCAGGCTATGGGACATTTATCAAAAGAAATACCCCCTAATATATCCACCCCCTCTCTCTCTCAGGAAGAGATTACACAAAAGCCCCCCAACAGGACAAGTACGCAGCACCAAATTTTGCCCATTTCTGGCAAACGTCGTAAATTTATCATTTCTTGGAATCAGTTTTTTTATACCCCCTTCTGCTGGGGTGCATTATCTTGTTTGTCAGATTAAATACACCGGAAATAGAACTGTGACACAATTTTTTTTTGTTTCTTCCCACATTTCCTTACAATGAGGGTTAAATGTCAGTGTGAAGGTATATATTTTAGGTAGAATGGAATAACAGTTTGACGTGCATGTTCTTTAAGTAGAGAGAGGATTCCTCTTGATTAGTTTTTGTATTGGAATTTACAGCAACTCATTGAAAGCAATAACATTATTACTTCAAATAGATTAATAGGTTTTATAGTTTTTCGTCAAAGTTAGAATGTTTTGTATGAAGAAATTTTTATCAATCTTTATGTAATCATAATAAAAAACAACAAAAACACTGAAGTAAATGGTGGAGAGAAACATAAGCAAACAAATAACCAGGATACTGTTATTTATAACAATAATGCAGGAACAAAAATAATGTTTACTTGTTTTAAATGTATAAATATACAAGATTCAATGACTGTTTCAACACCGCATATAGGAGAATTAAATTAGTGGGGTAAAAACTACAATCAAATGGAGGAGAGGGTGTGATATTTATATTTTCTAAATCAGTAGTTGATTTGTTCCACATGTGAATTGTTTATTTACCAAATCTCTGGAGGTAATACGGAACTGGTATGCATCAGTCCTAATAGTCATGTTTATAAATTGCCTTTGCTGTTAAAATAGGCTGTTCTGCTACTCAGTTCTGAGACTAAACAAATAAATCTTGACTTAGTTTATATGCACCAAGTATGCATTGAATTTAACATCAACATTTTGGATTTAACCATGCTAATAATTTAAACCTTCTTTTAGCGCGCGATTTTTTTTCATTTTGGTGGTAGTTTTTGATGTCGTGCATTTCAGTACCCCAAATTTGTGGTAGAATATGATATTCTTTGTAGTGTCTCTCATTGGGCTTTTAGCTGTTGATAGCATATGCCACTATGTCCTGGTGGGTAAGATATTGGACTGAGAACACAGAGGAGCTGGTTTCAATCATAGGTACCAGCTGATACACATCGGCTCCAATGTTCACTTAAAATAGCAACCCTCTGTCAATATGTCCTGTCCTCAGTGGCAGGGACATTTCAGGGAAATTCATAAATGGTAATGTTCCTGACCGTTTTGCAACCTTGGCCGTTTCAAAATGGCCATTAGCCGTTCCAAAATCATTTACCGTCTGGCCATTTCAAACCTTTCAGAACAGATAATATAAAGCTAAATAAAGCTGGTTTTTATGTTGATTTCTTTATTCTTGGTCTCAAATGGATGTTTGTTCTTTCATGCTCAAAACATTGATTAGTTTATGAATAGTCAACATTAGTTAAATGAAATCAACAAATTATATTTGTATAAATTGAAATATTATCCACTATGAAAGGAATGACCAATGTGTTCCTTTGATGTTAATTTTAATATGTTAATCAGTAGATAATTAGTAAAATGACTAGCTATAATTAAGAAGACTAAATCTCAACCATGATTTATTGATGTATTTAAGCAGATTGGGTAAACCTCTTTTTGAGCAATCTCGAGATGGGCGCACGATCTTTTGATGACGAGATCGCACAAGTACCATCTCGAGATAGCGCGGATCGGTACTTTGCGCCTACCATATGCATGCTTATTGCAATTAACCTATACAAAAAAAAATAAACCAAGTCTCTAGCTTCAATTGCGTGGATTTTTCAAATTTTGTTTAAACCAGTGAGATGATTGTGAAATGATTGGTAGAGTTATATTGAGCACCAACTCCCAATTGGGAACATCTCGAGATTGTCCTTGCACAAACTCAAGATCTTGAGTTGAGGCAAACATCTTGAGATTGTGCAGAACATCTCGAGTTGTCGTTGTACAAATCACAGCAAATTTAGTTAAAGTGACACTTACAGAACAGTAAAATTAAAACTATTAATAAGAGATATACACCACAGCAGTTTACAAAGGAGAAAAAGTAATTGACACACGTCTTGTGGTTCAGGGGTAACTGACAAATCATCATTAATGTGCCCCACCATATCACATTCTTCAGTATCATCAAGACATGTGGGTCTCCCGTGTTCAACTTCCAGCACTGTTGCCTCATCACTGACTGTTGGTGTTACAAATTTTCGTGGAGCAGGTACAGGTTTCCGAGGAGCAGTAATGGGAGGCCTTGTGGTCTGCTCTGTGCCATCAAGATCTCTTTCATCTACGATTTTCTGCTCTGAGAATGGGTTGGTCTGGTGTCGATTTTTAACCCAAGCTTTGAAGTGAGGGTCAGCTTTGTCATTTGGAGCATTAAGATGTGCAACAATTTCATTATACTTCTCAGCAGTTATAACAGGAGAGGTTTTAAAGCTTTCAAGTTTTTTTCATGTAATTTTCCAATTTATCTCTGTGATTATTCACCATCATTTTGTTGTTACAAGCATGCATGATTACTTAAACTGTGATGTATTTCTGTGAATCTTGGGAGCTTATATACACAAATAAGAGTCAACAATTGCAATCAGGGACTAAAGTTTGTTCATGGATATAATGCACAATTGTAATTGAATATTTATTGCTATTACTGCTAAAGTTGACCCTTTTGCCTCAATCAGCCCCAGGGTCGAAAGTGCAATTAGTATTTGCAACAGGGTAATTATCTGACAACAATAAAACAAATACACAATTGTTATTTACAAGTGTAGAATTGCTATTGATAATAATCTTTAAAAATATAATGTAAGAAGAAATTTCTCAGTTAATATATGTGCATTGTAAGATATAAAATTGACAAACTTAAGATAACACACCAAAGAATTGTGAAGTACAATTAGTAAAGACCTTCCTATGTAAGATATGTGACAATGGGATACAATCCCTTTATAGAATAAGGCTTTGTATGCTCTCAAATAACAAATATTTCATATTTTTATATACATTACTGATATATTGACATTGCATAACCCTCATATTATCCTCAATTATCTTTATTTATCACTAAACAAGTATAGAGCATTTCATCTTAAGTTTGTGCAGCAAAATCTCGAGATTTTTTGCACAATCTTAAGATTTCTGCCTAAACTTAGGATCCTAAGTTTCAGCAAGCAAATCTTAAGATTTTACCGATCTTAAGTTTAGGCCCACAAGTGATATGGTTTGAAATTGATGTACAATGATTGTTACTAATATTTATTTACCTTTTTGGTGTCATATACTGTTATCCTTGTTGTATATTATTGCTTTAAAACGTTTTTCTCGTGTCCTCATGTCAATGTGCATAGAGGAAGTAATCACTTCAAAGTCTGGGGGAATACTAAATTTTAAACCAACAGGATTCCTTGTTTCAATTTTACAGGTGCAGACTTTGAGTAAATCTCAAAGATAAATCTCAGGGTGAAGTTCTTTATTCCTTGCTGGATTGGTATGGGTAAAACATTAGACAGAAGTCAGAGATGTCAGGGTAAAACCTGGTATTTTCTTGTTTAAGATTTTAGAGATTTCACTAAAAACCTGCATGGTGTTATTTTTTCTAGTTAGGATCACAGGGAAAGTTGCAAGATGAATTTGGTAACATTTTAAAGTAGAGAAAAGGGAATGTTCTGTATATATTTCCTGCTAATGTCAGGGCAAAACCTGTTACATGTCAGGTGGAATTTGGGAATTTACTTTTAAGTACCATGATATTTTAACTGTTTATTTCAGAGAATAATTTGGGTTTTATTTAATACTTTCCTGTCTCATTTGTCTAAGTTTGAATGAAATAATGAAGTAGTTTATGTTTTTTATTTCCATTGGCAGGGTAAAACCTGGCAGGAATCCAATGGACTGAAACAATTTTATTTTGTTGATTGTGCAAGATGTATTTTATTTCGGTCATATGATTACATATTTCCAGGCCGAATGCTGGTTATTTAATGAATGTTTCATGGGGTAAAACCCATGACTAATTGAATTCATTTCATTAGGTATTTAATCTGCTATGGTACTTGGTGGAACCAGTGTTTTTATATAGAGTATGATCCAAGGTCTGAGTGTTAGTAGATAGTGGGTTTCCTGTGTTATGTCTAGTTTTCAATTCATTTAGATTATTCTGATGGCGTTATTTAATAATAATAATAATAGTAGGATTTATATAGCGCAAAATTGATACAAATCCTCTAATGCGCTTGAGTCCAAGTAGGGAGAGTCCAGGGACAGGCATGGGTCGACATCTAAAAAGCGCCCGCCAGGGTATAACTAAGGTGGGGGGTATCCCAGCCTAAACAAGTAGGTCTTTAGCTGGCTTCTGAAACCATCTATTGTTTGCTGAGATCGGACAGTCTGTGGCAGCTTGTTCCATTCGGCTGGTGCAGCTACTGCAAAGCCACGCCTTCCTATGTGCTTATTAGGGCGGGTTGAGGAGATAGATAGCCTGTTGCCACAAGTGAGACTGCTCGATCTTATTAAAGCTGAAAGATACGGGGGCTGTGAAAGATTAATAGCCTTGAATACCAAAAGGTTGTACTTAAACAGGATGCGATGTTGAATTGGGAGCCAGTGGAGTTTTTTCAAAAAGGGTGTAACATGACTCATTTTGTCAAGTCTGAAGATGATGCGACAAAGAGCATTCTGAACTCTCTGTAGTTTGGCTATGTTGGACTTGCTTACCCCATAGAGTAAAGAGTTACAGTAGTCTAGACGACTACTGACCATAGCATTTGCCAGAAGTATTGCTGTCTCAACTCCAAGGAATTTGCGAATTCGTCGCAAATCACGAAGATGATAGTAACATGCTCTGCAAACCTTGGTAACATGATTGTCAAAGGAGTTGTCTAAGTCGAAAATAACACCCAGGTTTTTTACTTCCACTGACGGAGAGGTATTGTTTTGGAGGAGTGGAACAGGAAAATTTGGTGCAAGTGACTCTCTGGTGGCTTTTTGACCTATAATGATAAATTCGTTTTTTTCTGGGTTTAGTTTTAGTTTGACACCGTCCATCCATTCCTGTACAGACTTGAGACACTCGGTCAGCTCTTCCATGCTAGAGTCAAAATTCCTGGAGTCAACTGCTAGGTAGATCTGGGTGTCATCGGCATATAGGTGATGAATAATATTGAATTTTGAAATAACTTGACTGAGGGGACTAGTGTAGAGGGTGAAAAGGAGAGGACCCAGTACAGAGCCTTGGGGGACTCCAAAAGGGAGAATTACCGCCTCAGAGAAACTATCACCTATTTTAATTTTTTGTTTACGGTTTGAAAGATACGATTTGATCCATGACAAAACAGTACCATCTAGACCAAAGCAGTCATGCAAGCAGTCATATAAAAGAGAGTGATCAATTGTATCAAACGCTGCTGATAGGTCTAATAATGTCAGGGCCACTGCCTTTCCTGAGTCCACTGAGAGAGCTATATCATTTTGAATCTACAACAATGCGGTTTCAGTGGAGTGAGAACTCTTATAAGCAGACTGGGTGACATTTAAGAGCCCCTCGTGCGAAATAAATTAATTTAGCTGCTTTGCCACCACCTTCTCAATAAGTTTAGATATAAAGCTGAGGTTTGACACCGGCCTGTAGTTTTTGAGGATATTTCTATCAAGGCTCGGCTTCTTTTGAAGGGGGGTGACATATGCCATCTTAAAACAGTTGGGGAAACTACCTTCTGTGATTGAGTAATTTGCAATTTTAGTGATGGGGGTGATGAGAATATCAGCACACTCCTTGACCAGTGATGTCGGAATCGGGTCAAGGTCACATGATTTGGACGGTGAGGACTTTAGAATTTTGAGTAGTTCTTCCTCGGACACAGGTGTGAAAGAGGACAGAGTATTTTTAGTGGGGTTGGGTCTAGTAACTGAAGATGGTATTGATGACTGCAGTGTGGATCTTATCTTGAGGATTTTGTCATAGAAGAACTTGCAGAAAGTATTCGCAAGGTCAGTTTTATTTGTGTAGTCTGGTAGAACAGCAGCAGAGGACCTGTGTAAGATCTTTTTGAAACAGTTCCACAGAGCCTTGGGATTTCCTTGGTTTTCAGCCACAATGTTGGAATAATGATTGCATTTGGACTTCTGTAGCAGGAAATTATAGTGGTTGATTGCAGCCCGGTATCGGCTACGATTACTGGCTGAGTTTTCATGACGCCATGCCCGCTCATATTTCCTCTTGAGTCGTTTTGCTTTGAGGATGTCACAGTTCATGAAACCAGTCTCGGCATGTCTCTATATTTGAAAGTATATAGTATAAATGTGATTTCTGGTAACCTTTGTGACTTTAGTGCTTGCACCAATTCAGCCCCAGTATTTGCTGGTAAAATACATGTTATATTTTGCAAATAAATGTTGAGTTACATGATATAAAGTTTTCTCTCGACTTATCTTCAAGTTTAACTCAAGACCCTTGACACGTTATACTATTTTGTATTCTCAACACACTCTTGTTGGTGTTCAAAGGAATTGGATATGTTTTGACACATGTTTTTAGAATGTGCTCTCTGATCCTAATAGCCCAGATGCAGTTCAGGATACATGCGATACTCAAAAGTGAACACTGTTGTAGAGATGTAAACATGGATGGCAGATATTTTTGGACGAAAAACACAATTTAAATCAAACAATAACTCTATACTTTGGTGTCTACAGTGATTTAGAACAGACAGAAACAATATGTTAATCACATTTTATTAGTTGTTTGGTGCCATCTCAGAAATACATTCAGAATCAGAAGATAAATCACCACAAGCTCTTGTGTCACTATTGCGCATGCCTTTGTTACCTTGCGCCTAGACCTGTACATCTGTTTGCTCTACAAATGCCCAGACACCCCAAAAAGAACCTCCAACGAGTGCTCAACTGTTCCGCAAAGCTAAATTTTATGATGAAATATTTGACTCTCTGTCATCCCATTTTTGAAAAATGCCATTGGCTTCCAATGGAACAAAGGATAAAGGTCACAATACTTTTAACTACTTTTAAGTGGCTGAATTGAATAGGTTCAAGGTACTGCATTATTATCCACACTGCATATATTTAAGTGTTCTGGCAAGTTCATGCTAACAGTCACAAAAACAAGACTAAAAAGTATGATGATAAAACATTTGCAAAAGTTGGAACTTTTGAATGATGTACTAACTAACCTCCATACCTGTGTATCAGTTAACTGTTTTAAGAAAAAGCTGAACACATCTCTTCAAAAAACTGATTTTAGAACATACTTGCTCCAAAATTGAACACCATTATTGTAAATATCCAGGTGTATATTACAGGCTGAATGAATATTAAAGATATATTTTTATGCAAATAATATATTCTGGTTTGCTGATATACACGTGAGGTATAATAATCTGGTTGAAATAAATTGCTACGTTGTTCCATAGTTTTCAGATATTAAAAAGATAGAGAAGAGGTGATAACATATAAACATCAAAAAGTTAATATCATATCAATCTTGCTAATTGAACTTTTTAGAGATGACACTGCTATGCCTTTTGACTTCACACCTGGGGATTCTGATTTACAATAGATTACTGATTTATAATGTTCCATACATCTACACAAATTCAATAAAAGACAAAATTATTTATTTTTATATTTTAAAATTTTATTTGTGGTACATTAGTACAATAAAAACAAAAAACAAAATGAAAATACCATTTATTTTCACAAATATGTGACAAAACATGCATTTATTACGTTAAACGTATCAACAGTAGCATACATAAATGGATGGATGGACGGAGAGAGAACATGGATTGCTTGTACATCTATTACACACATCAACAAACATGTGTGGTAAATGTTACCACAGACAAGTTTGGCAAGTTTCTGTAGATGTCTTATTTTAACACCCAAAATGGTGCTTGTAGCAAAAGTAGCCAAAACCTTTAATTTTAAAATTGAGAAAAAGATTGCACAAGACCAAAAGTGTAAATATCATAGCAATGATTAAATTTATTTGACAAAAAATAACAGTTTCCCTGTATTTTCAGATAGCAAATAAATCAACACTATAATTATTAAAAAATGAAAACATGCATACAAAGTTATAGCAACATTGTGAGAGGTATGTCTTGATTGTCAGTAACTTTTATAAATAAACACTTAATCCCATGTGTATATTTTTAACATGTTTTCTTCTAATATCAACAAAAAATAGCAAACATTAGTTGATTGTTAGAAATATATAGCATTTTCCCAACATGAAAGCCTATGTAATCATATGCTGCCAGCAACAGGTATATAAATAGCCTGAACCAGGCTCTAGTACACTGTTATCCTTCTAATTTATCACTGTAAGCATTACTCTATCTTTGTAATATATACACTTATCATTAGTAAGAATGTACAAAGAATTTACATGTTAATCCACTGTTTGTGTTTGTAAAACCTGTATTTCCCATGTGAAAAATTTATACAATTTTAGTAGTTTCTCTTTTTTTATACAACAGTAATCTGCCATTTGTGATATGAATTCCAAAGAAAGGTACACAACTGTAAAGTGTTACAAACATCCGGTCTATGAAGATGTGTTATTGACTCATTTCAATGAAATAAATTTAAGCACTGTGAGGTAAATGTTCAACAAAAATATTAATGGATATAACATCAACATTTCTGTCTTATGCACAGTCTGTAACAGGAGCTATCCAGTACGTGTGTAGTCACATGACTTGAAAACAGCACCACTGTAACAACCTGGAATGATACATCACAGTTTATATTTAAGTTATACTAGTTATCAATTAATGTGTGTATTTTGCTTATAGACTATGACAAGCAGATTTTGATCAACTTACAGCTCTCTGGAGAAATGCATGTACTTCTAAAATGTATAACCCATTTACTAATAACTGCCATTGTACAAAGCTGTTAGTATAACAATATTGCTTATGTCTCTACTTAGTACATATTGTCTCATAGCATTTTTATTAAGAGAATCAGTTATCTACTGAAATACTGAAACTATACTGACCCTCTAGAGTCTAGACGTAAGAAGCTCTTGGTGTTTCACAATTCTATGTGTGCACATACTGATATATATCCAGACCGGATTTACTCTGATCCACACAAACTGACTAGAAAACAACACAAACAACAATCTCTCTCTCTCTCTCCACCAAAGAATAATTGTACAAACAGATCCATGTGCCATAGCAGGAGCTCAGTTATATGTGTGACGTCATAGCAGGTGCTCTCTCAGTTCATGTGTGATGTCATAGATCCTGTGACTTCATAGCAGGTGCTGTCAGTTTAATATATGTGACATCATAGCAGATGCTCAAGGGTTTAGTATGAGATTGGCATACCAGACGTCATAGCAGGTGCTTGGCATAAGAATAACAAGGATGATGATGAAAATGATGATGAGTTCATATGATGCATGCTGATTTCTCTACGTTTTGCCTAAATAATAAATCCATATACACATACATAAATATTAGAGTCCATCCATTGTAAGCAGTCCATTTCATTTGTCATTCTATTCACAAAAGTCAATTTTTGTCACATTTTTTGTGAAAACCGATACACATATAAACACCCGCACAGACACGTATACACACACAACAATGAAGACAGGTGTGTGTGATCCATATACAACTACAATACTCTTCACCAGTCAGTCTCTGTGTGTAATACAGGTTATTATGCTAAAAGCGAGGCTAGCTAGTAGTAGTATATGTGCGCGTGTGAACCCTGTAGTTTTGGTGAATTGTCCCTAAGCACTCTCCCAGTTTCAACCCCCCACTACAGGGGTCACCAAGTCGGGGAGGTCTGGCCTGAGGACATTCCCATGCCGTGATGATCCATGCCGCCATTAGACATCATCATGGCATGCGGGTGACCGGGAATCAGCATACCTTGGGAGTAGGCGTGAGCACCGTAAAAGTCACCGTGTGACATGCCTGAAACAGAAAATGAGAAACACCATCATAATAGGTTTCATAGAAGGTTTACAATGTTCAATGACTACACAAATCATCCAGATCTTATACTGACTTCAGGGTTTGGGGGAAAACATGTACATTCTACATTTTCTTGGATTATGACATAAAAATTCCAATGGTAAGGTGTAACATGGCATGCCAGTAAATTTTCAGTAAAAAACATAAACATGGAGTTTTATATGATCATACTTTTACTTGTCAAGGATTAAATAATGACAAATAGTGAATGGAGTTCATACCTGCACGGCCCATATATGCCATCTGATTGTCCCAGCCCATCCCATCAGGACTATATGGATGACCTTGACCTGCAATGCAAACATTAATAATAAATAAGGGAAAGGTACTTAAGTTATTCATGGAATTTTATTAAAGCATTTCTTACAACTGAGTCTTAAAATATTAGGTTTTGAACTATGTTCATTTGTCAGTCACAGACCTATTAGACTAAATATTTTAATAGGTTGAATAGGTTACATTGATACTAGAATATATAACTATATACATATATGAGATAGAAGAGTGAAAGTAAAAGACTTAAAAGATGTGGCTATGGCTTTTAGCTGAATACAACAAATGGTCAATTATATTTTAAACATACACTTTGTCCAAAGATGTCATTTATACATACATATAAACACATACACTTTCTCTCAGTTGCTGTCTAACATATGGTCTTCATAAATACTGGCAAATATAATCTTAAGAGTCTTGTTATCTGCTTATGATATACTTTAGCTTCAACAGTGGTACTATGGTCTACACTTGCAGGGAGTGTAAAAGTACACAAAAAAATCAATGTAGTGAATTGGTGTGTGTGCTGAAGTACTTGGAGATTACATAGTTAAAACTAACCTAGTTTCTGCTCTTGTTTGTTCTACCTGTTCACATAATGTATAACTTATGTGTTTATTTCTTTATGATTTTGAAATGAATTTCATTCTTAAACTGAGTCAGTTATTTCCACTGATGTCATTTATTTTAATGTATTAACTTGACACAGTTTATGCAAAAAAACAATAACGCAAAAGACAATCAATGTATGGCACGACCCAACATGAAAGAACCAACTATAATAGTAATATATTTTGGGTCAAATATTGATATGTTTTAATACATCTATTTCTTTTGTATGTTTTTTTCGCATTGTTTTCATTTTCCAATATTCTTTTTAAATATGTTAAAGCCATTGGCAATTCTGCATAAGTTAGATGTTTGTATCAAGAAGGTTTGTAATATTGGTTACTTATAGACAGATGGACATATAATTGTTTTCAAGATTACTTTCAAAGGAAAACTTTCTAAAACTTTTTTTCTGTCATTCTTAACCAATCGTACTGAACAGTACTTGTCCAACTACATCTTACTATTTCAATATTTGGAATTTTAAGTTTGAGTTCAATCTTAATTTGCCCCATAACCATACTATTGTAGAATATTTCTTCAAAACTTGTCATGGCCTTTATGTACACAGTAAGGTATAATTATAGTCATTATAAAGCAGTGTTGTTGTTATAATTATCTCTTTACAAATGCAAAATAGCAAAGAGAGACATTTTGTTTTATTTTTTTACAAGTTTTGACTGAAAATACGTTAGAGAATCAGGCATAGCATTGTGGTTCGAGCATCAGATATCCTGCAGAAAAGCCCTTTCCATAAGAACCTGAAGATAACAGAGAAAGAGAGAGCAATTGAGACAAGCTTATCACTTTTGCTGAAAGATATTGTGCTTTTTTGTTTGAGCTTAGGTTTTTGTGTATGGCTGTGTGTATGGCTATGAATGGTTGCATGGTGTCTACTAGCCCTTGTTGTGGGCAAAACAAGGTAGACCCTCAAAAGAACAATAGCTTTCCATAATTTGTCTTGTTTTACCTAATTCTCATTTTGCTACTTATCTTAGAGCAGTCAATTCAATTATAGGCCTGTTCCACCCTGTCGATCAACCACTGCAACTGTGTTACAATCCTAAAAATTTGCTGTTCGGGAGTAAATTAGAATGTTTGTAAACCGAATCAGAATGTTTGTAGACCATTTGGCACCATCTTGTATGTGGAAGTTTTTAATCAGGAAGTAATCAGAGACATTTGAGAGTGTTCCCGATTATAATAAATGGTTTAAAATTTTTTTTTTTTAAATGTTCACGATCCGTGTCAGATTGTGCATTTCAGAACCCATCACAAACCTATCTTAATACTATCTTAACATTCACAAAGCAATCTTTTCTATCTTAAGGTTCATAGGGCTTCTTAAGGTTGATAAATTATTTGAATTGATCAGGAAACTATCACAAACTTTTCGGGAACCTATCGGAAGAATTCTTGAACAAATCGCAACTTCACTCGGGAACGCTATCATGAAAATATCCAAAATCCTATCCTAATATACACCCATGGATTATGAATGGCTTTATTTTTTGGAAGTAGGTTTTACTATCAAATAGCCACAACAGACAAACCCTGTAAGTTTTCAATGACCATTGAAAAATGCATGCACAATCTTTTTCTATATTATTTTAACCTTAAACAAAATCATTCGTAAATATTCAGTTCCAATATTCAGGCTTAATAGTAGAAACTGGTTTAAAGATTCTGTGTTTATGTTTAGGTTGATGCATGGGCATACTTCTCTGTCTGACTGTGTGTATGTGTGCATGTGTGGGTCTTACCTGCTCTGTGGGACTGGTCTATCATTGGTTGTACTATGCGTCGACGTGCATTAATGAACCTGCAAAAATAACAAGAATAAGTTTGATGTCAAATATTATTAGCTAGAGAAATGTACAATGACGTAAAATGTGAAAATGATCTCTTTCAAAGACTGTTATGTTGTTTTCATTGTTCACCTGTACACAGGTTTATCTGTAATCATACACAAAGATGAACTGCCTTTGGGTGTAAAATTTTTGGTGAAGTTTGGCAGCTTTTCAGGGTGATAACCTTCAAACAGTATTTTGTAATAGATCTTTGCTTACTCCCAAAATTCCTTGCTATTTCAGCGAGTGTTTTTGATAGCAAACATACCCTAGTTATGATAGATTTGTACTTTAAACTTCATCAGGAAGATATAGTTATGCCTTATCAAAAAATCCTTCAATGGCAGGTTATTTGCTATTATTAATAATTAATTACACTGGCCAGGAGGATTGGTCAGTGTTGTTGGATAATGGGAATTTAAGTGGAAAAAAACAATCACACTGACTATGGGCAATAGTATTTTCAAGACATGCGACAAAAAGATTAATACATTTTTGGATCCTGAACAGATTACAGCATCAATTGCCTGATTCGGTGTAACGTGACCACTCCCAGTAGCTCATAACAACCAACAAATCTATACAGATTCGGTACAATGTGAGTCAGCCCTTACCAGTTATTGACTTGAGAGAGTGTGAGGCCTGTCTGTTCTGCCAGTTCTTTCTTCTGTTCTTCTGAAGGATATGGATGCTATAACACAAATGAACATAAATATACCAAACCATGGAAAAACAAGCCAT
Source organism: Sabellastarte sp. h YS-2021 (assembly GCA_964017235.1). Classification (NCBI taxonomy): domain Eukaryota; kingdom Metazoa; phylum Annelida; class Polychaeta; order Sabellida; family Sabellidae; genus Sabellastarte; species Sabellastarte sp. h YS-2021. The sequence goes on from OZ024928.1 coordinate 15,411,785, forward strand.
GGACCATGCATGGATTCTGTAAATTTTAAACCTATGATTCTATCAAGGAAATGTGTCTTTTTTATGGTCAGTGTAACAATGGGAGATGGCTTTGGTCTGAAGTGGGAAAACTGATACTAGCTAATTGAATGCTGAGGATGTTTGGTTCATAATTACAATCTCGACTGATATGCATCACTTTTCAGCACCTACTGAATCTTAGTGTTTAAAATCAAGTAAACACAAAATTGTTTCATGCAATGGGATCAAACCTGGGACTATCCAATCTTGATACTAACACCCTGACCAATGTGCATCTGAATCAATTATCATGGGAGAAGTGAAATGTTTCTACCAAGCATTCCAATCTTACAGTGAGAGATATTATTTTGACACTGATGAGAGTTGTTATTCTCAAGGGAAACGGGCTGATGACTGCCCAACATTTAGGAGCAATTGTTGCATGACAGAAAACTGGATGAAATGCCCACTAAATTATATGATTCTAACTTTCCCAAATAATTTTTTAATGTATATATAGCACATTACTGAAGTGATATATTTGTCTAATTAATGTCAATTTATATGTCATGTATTGGGAATGGTTATGTTTGCTAAATGCTGGTCCAGACACCAATATTAGCAAAAAGCTGATTCTGTATATCAATATTACCAAAGCCTTATGTTTTAAACATAAATTTACTATTTCCCACCAATTTTGATGAGTTAAGAAGACAAACATATCTATGAATTTAATAGGTGTCTATTATCTACTAGTAGACCACCCGTGCTGGTCTTTTTTTTTTAAACTAGATCAGTGGTTAGCCATCTGCAATGGCTATTGTTAAATAGAAAAACTCTTAAAACAAAATCAGACAAAGGGTTTAAACTCACACCACTCGCATTTAAAAATATAATATGATTTTAACACTTGAGATAAAATATGTAGATGTAATAGAATTACACAAGAAGTTTGTTTGCAGTCAAGGTGGAAGGCAACCCAGAGGATATCCATTGTTCCTCGTAGTGACTTGTAAACAAATAGTAACCTTGCCTGGGTTAGTAACTGCAATAAATCACCTAGTATTTAAGCTGGCAACTTTAAATTCGAGTGACATTTATACATTGATATAAAGCAGTGAATTTGGCCGGAGGTTATATGTCACAGAGTGATAAATAGCTTATTTTGAGGGAGTTCACAAAATTAAAACTATATAATTGGCATCACGGTGTGGTTCAACCTTCACTCTGCAATATGTCTTGCATTGTTGTGACCAGTAACAGACTACAGTGTGAGCCCATTACAGTTGTAATGGAATGTGGAAACTATAAGTAAATACATTTCTATCTCAAGGATACAAGTGATTTATGATATATAAGCCTCCTCTACTTTGGGGATAGTAAAGAAATCAAGAAATATGGTCATATTTCATAGATTTCTCCGCAGGTTGTAAACTCACAATGGGTTAATGACCTTCAAACAGAAACACAGTAAATGGAAACTTTCTCACACAAAGACTGTTTTTTTTATATTCATTCTCAATGAAATATTTCACTGAGAGTTGATATATGTCCATACATCAAGCTCAGGTGATGTGATAGCTGAATATCTGGGGTTGAAAGGCTAAATTGTTATCCAATAATCAAGGTAGCTTCACTTAACGTTCAAGGTAATTGTCACACATGTAAATATTTATTATACTTAGATATATCATCAAGAGGCTGTAGACTTTACATAGTTTAAACATCCATTGGTATCCTATGCATCTTTTCATGCTTAAGTAGGATTTGAAAAACATTCCGAATATGTTTGTCAAAATGATCAGCATATTGCAAAGTATACATGTATATAACGATACAGGTTTCTTCCTACAGACTATAGAAGCCAGGACCTCAAGACCCAGAAGTCAACCCTTATACCACTGTGTGGAAGAGGCAAGGGAACCCATTTTTCAACTTCAGTCTATAATTACAGAATATATATATCTAAACCGTTACCTTTCCTAAAATTAAATTAAGATACTGTAGTTCCATAAAGTTTTTGCAATATTAAAAATACACATTCTGTTCTTTAAATCTATGATTCATTTTACACTAACATGGTGAAAGACACTTTGAAAAAAAAAGAACAACACCAGATCCATACAAGGATTAGCCATAACCCTCCTTTATGACCAGTAATATCCATTTTTGTTAAACATTATTCATATTTTATTGCATGTCTAATATCCCATTCAATCCACTTACTGAAAGGTGCTGAAATAACCAGGCCCTCATAATATTAGTTGCCACCTTAGGGAAGATTCCTCTTTTCTTGTTCCTGTTTTTGGATCCTGACCCATCAAGGTCATCTAACTCTGTGCCTTCACCTGAACCAATACTGGCGTCTGAAAATACAAGGTGTATATCTACAAGTCAACTATATGAAATGATAGTGTCTACAAATACTACTATCTACAAATAAATTATGGATTATATTAAATAATACAGTTGATTGTTTATTATTTGGGGGTTAAAGTTACTTCCAGTGCACTGTATAGGTGATACCAGTATGGACTGTTAGGGGTGAAGGTAAGCAGTCCATACTGTACTGAAAACTAACAGATAATAGCTAATTACTTCCAGCTTTTAAACTTCATGTTGGAATAGATTTCAACTCAGGTGTTGGGCATGACCACACCATGCATTATAATAATTATAGCACTTTAATTATTTAGCATTCATACATATGAGGAGTACTGATACTCTATGCTATTTTCTATGTATTATTGTCATAATTAGCATATCATTTGAATTGTTCTGAATCAATCTCCCTCTGTGGTGTAGGTAGTGACACACTGGCCTTCAGCCCCTAAGATTGTGGGTTTTGAATATAAGTCCTGACGTAACTAGTGGGAAGGTTGTAGCTGCTGGCTAATGATTTACTCTATACAGTATACACTGCAGAATTTTGACCAACTGGAATGCACTGTTTCCTCCTTCCATAAACACTGCTAGTTGTAATGTCCAGATTCCCTTCATCCCCACACTCTAGTTGGTTTTAAGATGACCTACACTGCTGAAGCAGGCACTGAAGTGCTGCTTGTAGCATTAAATCCAAATTAATCTAACAAATCACATCAAATGAATATCATTATTACACACCAGTCATAGTTTCAATACAAGTCAAAACAGATGAAACTGAAAGTAAATATATGTTTACTAAGAGGAAGATGCCTTAATATTGACATATATTAAGATCTCTAAAAAATATAAACAAAATGGATGTATGTATTGATTTCAATGATATGTCAATCTTAATTCAGGCTAAGAAGGTTGAGGTCAATGCTGGATAAAAATGACAAATTTGTGACATAATCTGATTTATTGTGGCTCTGAATGAGACTCTTATATATACATATTAGGGTACTTTCATAAAATGAAAAGTGGCAATCCAGTGCCAAAAAACTGTGACTTCCCACAAGTCCTCAACATCTTCATAGTCAAAAATGTGCTTTCATTGCGTGGGCAAAGGGTTGGTACATATGCTGGTACATACGAGTATCTCTTGTTCATGTGTAATTACAGTTGTTTGGTTCTTTCCAAGAGCTGGTTTAGTCATTGTTTTAAAAAATATATATATTTAGTGACTTGAACTCCTCTTTTTATTTCCTGTTGAAATCTGCTTCACTCCACAGAAAGATATTACCAGTGTTTAAATAACTGAAGATGTTTGCTAGATAATAACTGAACTTGGTAGGATGTGGCCTTCTTTACTGTTTCAAGTGTGATATAATAGGATTATTCAGATTTTATCAACAGCAACCTTATACTTTATCCCCACTATAAACACAAGAACTGAAAGAAGCACATGTAATCTTATCCTCTAAAGTCATTGTTGACAGTTCAGGAGGTAAACTGTCGTCAAATAAAAACATTAAGACTCCTTATTGTAATGTCCTCAAACATCAAGCCCTCTCTTATGTATGTACGTAAAGGAACTATTGAATGAAAATATTCATTTGCAATGCAACTGACATAATATGTACACACATAGCTAAGGGGGGAGAGTAACTGAAGAGCTTGAGTAATGTTTACTCCATGCACACATGTATGCATAAAAAAAGTAGCAGCCCTATATTTGACAGTTATGGCGGGAAATCTCATATAACATTACATGGCAGTTTGGAGTATTAGGCAGACGTTTATGAAGCCCAAAACTAACAGATTATCGCCCACAGTCAAGCACCACCAGTGTGCTGTACGTATATATGTGTCTGTTTGTAGTGTGTAGAGATTATTACTGCATACAGAGAGATTTATGACAACCTCATGTCTTTGTAGGCCAGTCAACTTAACATAAAGGCATCCTGTCAGTGTTTGAGAGAATGTCAGAAGTAATATGATTGATGGGGGAGGCTTTTCATTTAGCCAAGTAGTAGAAGAGTGTCAGAGGTGATGTGTATATGTTTTGGCCTCCAATTTTGATGCTTAGGAGAGCCTTGACTGGTTCATGTGATTACTTGTGCTTTACAGGCCTGTTCCATATTGACGACTGCTCTCCCTGATAGGTTTTGGATCATGGAAATGATCCATTCAGGAGGTCAATCTTTTCATATGAGATGTTTGTAAACCACGATCAGAACTTTCAGGACTCGAAACTGGCAGTTATGGATCAGGAACATTCCGGAGTGAATTGTGTATGTCTCCCCGATTAATTCAAACAGGTATAAATTATCAGTAACTGTCACATATCCTCATCAGATCTTGTTTTCAGGAACCCAAAACCAAATCTCTCTTAACATTCATAAAGTAATATTTTCTATCTTAAGTAGATCCTAGAGATCATATAGGTGTTGGAGCCCAACTTAGGAGTCAGCCCATCTTAAGATGGGCTACCCAACTTAGGATCCTAAGTTGGGCTATAGCCCATCTTAAGATGGGCTGACTCCTAAGTTGGGCTCCAACATAGGCATTCATAAGGTTTGTAACCTATTCAGGAGGAATCAGGAACCGATCAGAACACTTTCAATAACCAATCACATGAATCAGGAAACGATAGCAAGATTTTTGAGAGCCAAGGAAAGTGTTTCTAGACAGAATGCAATATCCAGAATGGCAATACCCCAATATTTTAGGTAAGGGTCCTCTCGGTTCCTTGTAGGGCTTTGTTCATGAGGTGTTTATCCTGGAAGGGTTTATTTGGCCTTTCGTTTTGTATGAGCTATCCTCTGAATATCTATACATTTCTGTAAATCAAAAAAATAACAAAAAAAATGTCTTTTAAAGATAGCCATCAATCAGAGGACCACTGATAATCTATTCCCACTGACCAGCACATATTGGGGATGGTAAACCTTGGAGCTGTCAAAAATAATGTTATTTCCCAATTGAAAATACAATTTGAAATGACCACCACCAGGCTTGTGTTGATATGGATATTATATGGTGAGTACAGGAGGTATCAGCTCCAACTAATCTTTCCAATTGTTGACTTGTGGTCACCAAGGGGAAAGTCTCTTATCAGTATTTCTGCTTTTTCTACAGTTTATATTCACAACTTTCTAGCCTTTCCAAGGCTGCTACTTTCCTGCTGAAATCAGTTGATTCTTTTACAGGCGCCAGTTCTTTGCGAGATCAGAGCCTCCATATTTACCAATTATAATTACAATTCATTTCTTATAAATATTCTTATTCTTAGAGTTTTAAAAAATACTTACCACTTTTTTTGAGAAAATTTCTTATGTTCTGTATTCAAGCTTGAGTATTTTTATTCTTTGTTTTTTTGTTGTTTTTTTTATTTCCATTTGTCCATATTGCTATGCCTTAAATAATTTTCATTTGCTCACCCAAAATACTGCATACTTGTTAAAATGTGAATAAGAAAATTGTAGAGGTATACATAGTAAAATAAAAAATAGACCCCAACAGCAATGTTGTTATTCTTATAATGCACATTTTGCACATATGTGGATTAGTAGTGTGTAATAGGTATAAGGACAGTAGAATATGTATTCCTAGAATCTTCAGTATCCACAGGATATCCTCTGATAGCCTCAACATTTTCCATATTTGTCAAAGTGGAGGGGATGGGGGACATAAAACTGGTGCTAGGTATACTTTAATTGAATGTACACTGGTTCTATATAATTTTTTTTCCAATAACACCTTAAACTTCTACCCCCTACAGAGTCCTATCATATGACCATTAGATGAGTCCAGCAGGAGACCAGGCTAGATGCCAATCTGGCTGTATGTGGGCCATGGGGTTCTATATTGATTCTATGGGGCTAGATGGGTGTTTTGGGAGCTGTAATATGTCCCCTGAGGGGTGCAGTGTTTGGCCAGTAGCAGTTATCAGTAGCCCTGAACTGGTGCCCAACATACATCCCCCAACCCAGAAATCCACCAGTGTATTTCAATAGAGAGATTGCCAGCCAGGATATGATGAAACAGCAGACACACGACAGGTTCTGTTTCCATATCTCTACTTGAGGACACTGGTTTTATTTCTACATGGCACAGATTGAGATGAAATATGGCCAGTTCTAGTGAAAGTGACATTAGACCATGCATGGTAAGAGTCTCGTTTGGAACTGTGGTAACACACTTCACTGAAATATTGATAAAGGCAGTTGGTGTTCAGACTGTGTAGGGTTATTTAGTCCTTATGAGTGTTTCTTTCTACACACACACACACACAGAGAGAAAAAAAACTATTTTAAACATTTGATTATAAAAACGTTTCTGTACTATTTCTGATATTTCTATCCCATTCAAATATATATCACAAATGAGTTTTAATGATGCATATCTTGTATGTATAATGTTAAATGTTTATGCATTGGTAACTTTAATGGAATGATTTATTACCTATTTCATCCAATACACTATTCTTGTACTTTTAAATACCAACACAAGACATGATAGAAGTTTAGTACTATACATGTTTATTTTCCAAAATCTGTGATAAATACACAGACTACACAGGTAAAGCTAGATATCATTTCCCATACCCTGAAACATGGTTTCTTAAGTCCTGCTGAAGCTTCCCTGACCAGAATCACTCCTCTGAAGAAGGGGTTCAACAATAAATCTAATGCCTACTCCATGAAAGATATCAACAAGAATAGATTGCTATACATTTAAGTCTGCCTTTGTAGTTTCCATTTCCAACAGATATCCTATGTTGCTGTTGCAAAAAAGGAAATATACCTGAAACCCTTCCAATATCCCAATTTATCTTTTTCACTGCTGCAGTAAAAAAGTGTAAAAGAAAAAAAAGCATTCCAGAGGCTTTAAGATATTGCCCCTCTTAAAGAAACTTCTGTGCCAATAGAAACGTGCGTGATAGCCAATCTACAGCTGAAAAGGGACATTGGGTTTTTCACCGTGCTGACAGGAATGACTTTGTTCTACATTCAAAACTTCTTCAACCTTAGGTCCCAAAACAGGAAACACTGAAATCAGGACCAAAGAAATCATGCAGGCAGTGAACCATGAAAATATGTCTACAATGAAGTCACACGTCACTGTCATCATAGCAATCATAGTTTTTCCCATTAGCATGCAATATCACAGGACAGAAATTGATGGGATTTTTAGACTCCAGCCTAAAACTGAAGGGGCAGAGATAGAATTGTAAACAAAAGCTGAAAAAACGACACTATTGCTGTTGGTTGGTATGGGAGGTGGATCAACAGAAAAAACAGCATCCCAAACTGCTAGTATTTCCACACTAGTACTTTAACAATTTCAGAAATGGCTTGACAATATCATCAAAGCCTCATCCATCACAGGCCCCAACATTGGATAGTGACAGCTTAAAACACGAGGTGCTGAAAGTCAGGCTAGGGAAGAAAGTAAGCCAGGGTCCTGTATGAAAAGAGGTGGGGAGGGGGAAGTACGGGTTGGTTATATTGGATTTTCCAACATAATCCATAACAGAGAATTATATAATGTGTTGTATGAATACTCTTTAAAACATTGTTTACTTTGCAATTAAACATTTACTGTAGCATATTTTGTAACTTGTAATCTGGGAACAAAATCCATTGCAAGGAATATTTTACGGTTTTGTGTTATACTGTGTACAGATTATCACATATATATAAGTTTATGTATGAATTAATAACATTTTGTACGTAGGCTAACATAAAATAGTGTCCTCTCCTTATCATATTTATATATTATAATAATTAATTGTTTTTATTGTTGTCAAGGCTGGTATTCTCGGATATTTATAATATTGTTGTATTGATAATATTGTTGAAAATGCCAACTTCGGCACCCCCACCCCCCTCCTTGATAGTCATTTCAAAAGTCAGGATAGAACATTGGTTCCTGTTTGCACCTTGACACTTTTAATGTAACAAATTAACGGGACTCTTGCACGCCACCTGTTTACCGCCATTTTTATTCAAAGCAGACGACATTTTGCATGAGCTGAAAACAATATAATGCGGCTAGACTTTTACTTTCTAAAGTAGAAAACTCACCAAATATCTTTAAACTGCTGAAGCAACTTTGACAAAAACTTTTAACCTACATTGGATTCTGAGATGTTTTCATAAGTAATTTCAATTAAGGCCACCTTAATGTGTAACACAATTCTACAAACACCTTCCGTAAAAACCTGTAACAAATATATCACCTTTTGCCATGAAAACTTGCCATTTTGAAGGGTGGTTTGTGAATTGGCGGGAAATGGCTTGAAGCATTTTGTGGACTGTCAATAGAAAAAAAGAGGGGAAAAGGGGGAGGGGGTTAAAATGTGGGTGTTCTTTTAAAGTTACTCACTCGGGTGTTATAATCAGTGGCAATTCTCTTGCTAATAATAAGAGGCAAAAAAAGAACTAGAAATCTGTCTTTATCAGATAAACTATTATCATAATGTGTCATTATTCAAGGAGATTGGGGTTTATCCCCATTTTGCAAGCCACTTTTCCTTCTCCTTCAATTGTTTGGAGATAAATTCAAAAACAAAACATTTTCATGATGATGTAATATTAAAGAGACCCCTAGTGGGCATTCAAGTGAGAGGATTTTTGTAATCGAAATTGAGGCTTCTTAGATTTTCCTTCAAGTTGGTCCAAGATTATAAACAGCTAGAGAAGGTGAAACTCTGAGCACATTATAGACAAGGGGAAAAGAAATAAATACCTGTAACCCACTAATTAGTGAGGATCAAGAATTTACTTTGACAAAAAAAGACAATAATTATGTTGAACAGTGAGGAAAATATCAACCAGATTAAGCTGTTCTTTTGTACACTGTCCCTCCATAAGAGACTAAACACTAAGAACTAATTCCTTTACTTCTTTATGACCATATTGTCAGCTAATACACTTGATCTTGCCATTAGTTGATGCTTACTATAGTAAATAGCTCAGAAGGTGTCATGTGTATTTAACTGGACAGAGAGGGTGGGCGATAATTAGTGATTATAAGGTATTAATGCATTTCACCCTTTCTTCCTGTTATTATTAGTAGCTCCTATTTGGTCTTTAATGTTGAGCTAGTAATATAATCCAATTTTAACGTGAAACAGTATGTCTTGAATTGATACTTCTTTAAAGATATATTATTTATGAGATCTCAATATTAGACCTTGAGATAAAGATTGATGGATTTCATGTGGCCTTAACATTTGAAATTATAGGATAATGTTTTAAATATAATCAAAATTTTGACTATATTATAGGAATTAGATATTGTTGAAAGTTTGCATATGTTATCGGAGATAATTTTGTTGTTACAATAACTTAAATTATTATCCAGAGAACTATTGGATCTTAATGTGGGCTATAGCCTATCTTAAGATGGGCAAACATCCTATGTTGGGCCACAACATGTAGCCTTATGACCTCTGTTAGTGCCACAACAGTAAATAACTCTGGTTACCAATTTGAAAGAGAATATGGACAATGGAAACAATTTGTTGCCATGACAGAGCACAATATATTAAAACCAGATACATATCACATTAAGAGTTAACATAAAGAAGTATTGTATGAGTTGGCACCTACATGAGGACCCACCTGCCTCGCTACAGTTGTCACCGATGCTTTGCGAGGAGTTCTGATTGGACATCGGTCGTACCGGGGTTTCCTGGGAGCGTGGAGACTGGAGTGGATCCATCTCCCCGTGATACATCCCCAGTTGTCCTGGAGACGGAGGTCGCTATGAAAACACAAAAATCACATTGATGGTAAAGATACTGGTAAAATTATTAAGACATCCAATTGATAAATGAGTGTTTTTAAAACAATATTTTTATGGTATGCTTTGTGTGTTTGTAGGTACGGGATAGCTCACAGTTATGGTTATGGTATACATGGTTTTTTTCAGTTTGCTTGTGAAATACTTCATCTAAGAATATCATCTGTATGACCAGGAAGAGTATTGAACCCAAGATCATCCACTTGGAGAGCCAACGGTATTAATCATAAAGATAATGAAAGATACACAGTACATTACATTGATTTGGTCAGAAACAGTATGTAAAGTGAATATCTAGACATTAACTATAAATATTAATCAGAATTCAGAATATCAATTTTAAGAAAAGCAAGGATTTTTATTGCATTGTTTTTGGTTTCACTAAAGCTTGTAGATATCACACAAACTTAGTATTAACATATTGTAGCTAACACTAATATATATTTTTTTAAATCTTTAAACTAGTTTACATGAATCCAAAATACCAGTTTATAAGAAACTCCTATTCTCCATGCTGTTATATAAATATATTTTCACAAATATAAACAAGAGAGAAGCTAAATAAACAATGAGAGTTGGGTTGTAGCAGTAAATTCATCAGACCCCCCTCCCCACACTAACCAAAAACCTTCCCACAGTTGCAGCAATACACATAGCTGCTAGGTCATTTATCAAACGTCTCTGACGTGGGGAATTTTTAATATCCCTCAGAAAATAGCAGAGAGCCTTAGCTAGCCTGGACAAGGCTATATTTGATATGGCTTGCCCAGTACTTTTGTCAGGTATGCCAATTACTGCTACCCCACAAGTAAAATTTAATTTTAAGAGTCCAGCTTCAAATATTAATTTGACAATGTTATCTCAGTAGCTTTTAATCTTCACCAAATCAAGCAGAGTGGTGTCTTTCCAAACTTTGAAGACATGTATTGACCATATTTACATGGAAAAGATGTATATTACCAACTTTCTATAAAATCAAAAAGGTTATTTAGTGAGTAAGTTACATCTCATATTTAATTTTCTAAGTATTGTTTTACTCCATCGTTTAACATCATCTAATTAAAAGACATGATTACTTAAGCATTACGAAGTAAAACTTTTTAAGCTGTATACTTCAAGTTTATGCATAACCAGTCTGTCACTTGTTAAACAAAGTTAAAATATTTTAAAATTAACTTTTCATTGTATCTCATGTTTTAAATCTGTTTTACTTACTTCAATGAAAACGTGACTGTGCATGTGTTTGACATCTCATTATTTAGTTTTGAACTCTGTAATCGAGGGTTCACATCCTGACATACTAGTATATTGGAAAATTATGCATATCCCTACGGTCTGTCCTGAAGTGAACTGAGCTATTGATTTTATCTTTACTTATATCCAGAGACCAGTCAAGGCTAGTTGTTAGCAGGACATGGTGATATTTTAGTTGTTCATTGGTTCAGCCTTCCATGCTACATTTGCTGCCACGTGAAGGGTTTTTGGTGAGAGGCCTGCTGGAGTAACAATATTCTGAGCTACCTTAATGAGTAACTGGCACACTGTGATATACTTAGCTACCTTTGACCTGCTATCTTAAGACCACACTGCTGTGTGAAGAAAAATACATACAAAAGATTCTGTGCAGATTCTTTCAGAAGAGATTTCAGAAATGCCAATGGTTAATCATCACTGATTTGGATTTTGAATTTTGAATATACAGAAAAATAAGAAGTTGGTTTTGTTTTACATTTTTGTGCAATGTATATTTATACTCAGGACAGTCTCTCCCTTTTTACTACAGGACAAAAAGCACTATTTGTCCAATCCCAGCTACACACGTACAGCCTAAGCTAACTGCTGACATTCCCCCAAGTGAAAGGCAGGGTCTTGGGTGTGACCATTTATCAATGTCCCTGGGTTTTTTTTTTCACTCTCCAACTGCAGATAGGACCCAATGGCAGTGGACCGTCATTTTAGTTGGTCATCCGAAGCACTTGGTCTCAGTCTGTACCTGGTATGGAACCCATGTCATTTGTGTTCTTAGGCACAGTGGTTCCATAGCCTACCGGTGGGTATATGACCCATTGACAGAGGACCACCATTTTAAGTGGTCATGTAAGCCACTGTAGCCACTCATGTATCCTGTAGAAGTTTAATCTGGACAACAACTATGACATAGAGGTTAAATGATTGCAACACAATGGAATTCCCAGTGTTTGTTTCTTAATTACATATATTCACATTTCAACATTCCGTAAACTATAAAATAATCATAACATAAGTTGCTTTCCATAAACCAACCATCAAGACCACTACATTCTGTTGACAATGTATTAACTAAAAGAGCATCAATTGACTATTAGTATTATTATTATTTGGATCAGACTAATGGATTTGGCCTATGTAGTGAAATCTCATAGGTTCATACTGGCCTATATACATAATGCAAGAGAATACATGAACATCAACACCTAAATCTCTGCCTTACACAACTTCCAGAATGATAGATCCTGAAATGGCAATCACAATGTCTACAGCTTGATAGAGTCAAGGAGTAGCCATGGCCTAGGTGGTCTGTAATTGTATGTTTTATGGTAGAAGTGCCTGGGTTTTCCGTGGGAATGACTTGGGATGGCAAAGGTTTCAAGGGGATGGGGGGCAGGGAGGGGGGGACAGAGAGTCACATACATCATGACAAATCGCCCAGCAATGATCCAATTGGAGACATAATTGTGTGATTTATAGAAATTGTTCCAGTATTATCTGCAGTGAGAGAGATATCCCCACAACCCTTGTGTGTGCTGGCAATTTGGATAATAACAGACAAAACTATATAAAAACTTGTGCTTCTACAATGGTTATCTTACATTTTTTAGGTTTGATTTCCCACAAAATTATTGAAATTGTGGAGGGGACATTTTTTTGGTGAACCTCTCCACCAATTTTTTGAACAGTTGTTCTGTTTAGACATATCTGAACTGTGTAACTGTCTCATATGTCTAAACTGCAGTTGGTTTTATTAAATAGATGATTTTAATTCCTACAACCACCATGTTATTTTAGCAGCTATGTTATACTTGTAGAGGGCCAGAGAAATTGAACTACAAATTGAATTACATCTTATTATTCAGACCTGACACAGCTGACATTTGTATGGATTGTTTGTTTATCTCGATTCCTGTGAATATTCAATCTATTTAATGGAATAAACTGATTCAGTGAAATTTAAAATGTATTTTATGATATTGCAAATAGAGTTGAAAGTTTCAAGGTATTTGTAATAAGTGAAAGTAATAAGTGAATTAATGAAATATATATTGGGCTGTATGAAAATTATCCGCTGTTCATCATTCAATGATTTGAATATAATAGCTCTTTATGTGTTTACAATCTGATACAATAGTTGAGGAGATACACAAAGAAGAAGACTGCCTATCCATATAATAAAATTGCAATAAAATAGGTATCAAATTAAATATACAGTTGCAAAGGTTTAGCCTTTTTCTCATTATATTTAATCCTGAGACCATCTTAATTATACAGGTGGTTAAAATACAAATACATCACTTATTATTATTGAAGTTATTTCCCACTGTGTTAAGTCTTCCTTTGAAAAGTCACTGACCTGATATAGATATTTTGGTAATATTCTATTTTATTTCTGTTAAACTTAAAAGTTTAACTTAACACATCTGGAGCTTTAGCAAAGGCTACATTAAAAGTAATAATTTGAACCCATATGGGCAACCACACCAAGCCATAGAATCCTTTCACTTGATAATTGAAGGACCAAGTTACATTGTCGTCTACTTGCTGACTTCCGGTACCCAGAAGCCCCACATCACGTGGTTTTGGCAGGTGCTGTAAGTGACATTGATGACCCACTGTTTTCAAAGAGTTCCTCTTAATAATGGACTTTCATAGCCTGTCTTTCCAAACCTTCTATATAATAGGCGGCGCATATAAAGTAGCGCACTGTTTCAGTGGTGGGGAGGAGGCTTTACAAAGAAAACTATGGTAGAGGCTTCTATGCTAGATATTATGGTAGTACAAAATAGTGGGTTTTAATCCTTGACCAGCTCAGTGTGTGTACTTTGGTTGATGTTTGACCTTGGGTCTAAAAATACGTACCCCTATTTTTGGACACTACCCTCTGTCTATCCATCAGGTCTTTTAACCAAAGTTTTCAAAATTTTGTGTGTATTGTGGGGGTTACTGATCTGCTGTCAGTGCTCGCTGAAAGTCCCCCCTCCTCCCCTGATGTAGCATCCCCCTCCCTTTGGGCTCCCCTCTTCTTCTCATAGCTACATTTTATTTGTTAATTTTATTTTGTTACGTAGTAATAGTAATTACTACTAATCTGTGATGTGTATTGATTCATACAGTTGAGGTCCTCAGTGGCCTAGTGGTTAGCAAGTTTGGCATCTAATCATAGGCTGTCACCTCTGTGGGTTCGAGTCCCACAAGTGGCAATTCTGAGGACCTGTCCCAATATGACCCTGGCTGTTGAACGGGACGTAAAACCCCAACTTTGATTCATACAGTTAGTTAACTTAATTGTGTCATTCTAATTCTTACAGAATAACAGATTTCTTAGTGTAATCTGTTCTTATTGGACTTAATAAGTAAGAAATTAAATTATATATATGTATTTTTTTGTATTTATACTCAGCGCAATATCTCCATGTACCACAGGACTCAAAGTGCTATATGACCCAACCGACTGTACGGTACAGTACAACTCTCAAATTCCTGACATTAACCTGCCACTGGGGATAAGAGCCAATGACAGAGGACCACCATTAAATGGTCATCCGAGCCATTATATATCTGTGTGTACCTGGGATTGAACCCACATCCTCTGTGTTCCTAGGCGAGTGTGTTACCCAATAGGCCACAGTGGCAGATGCTCCTTGACTAGTTTACAGATGATCTTGTTAATATGCAAGTAATATTTAGTGACTTTAAAAGGAATATGTAAATAGAATAACTTGGAGTTTATCAATATGGTAAAAGTCTTTGACATTCATTACGTACTAGTTTGGCATTCAAATGATATTTTAAAACTGGACTTTGTAAATAACTGAGTACTATATGTTGGTGAAGATACATAGTAACTAACAAGTTATTTTTAAATGTTAACAATAATATCAATAAAAGCCCAAATGTGTTGAAATCTATTTGTTTTTGCTGAGTTCCCTCCCTACCATCACTGACATAGTTTTGCAGATCTGAGTTTCTCTAACTGAGAATAAGTTCATAATAAATTAAATCTTACTAAAGTACTTACCCCTGCTATGTTTTCTAGAGTGCATGAATATGCTGGCAAGATATTGCAAACGCAATTTACAGCTATGTATGTTCACCATACAATATTGAAAAACAGAGCTTTAATTTTGGCTCTAATTATATTTGATGTCATGTTTTACGGAATGTAAAAGCTGTACCCAAAACAATATATTATTAAGAGGTGATCATACACTGCTGAGAACTACAGATGTTTAATAATATATACACATATTTAATTGCTATTTATTTTCATAAAAATACAAAGCATTTTTTGAATCTCAAAAGTTCATTAGATTCTACGATTCACGAAAGGTGGCCAACTTAATTGGATTGTTCTGCATGTCAATGCAATAGCTATTTCTCAAAAATGTTTTCATTAAACTGTAAAAAAATCTTTGTAAATACCAGACCATCTGATTAATGTGAAAGAATGTTATTAAATACAAACAGTAACCAGCATCAAGACTGCTCGACTGATCGATAATAAAACGTATAAAATAACTTATTTTGTTTTGATTTGACTGCTGTATAGTCAAGGTAATTTGTCACGCTACATATATCACAAATGGGATTTATTAAAACTTCACTCATATCTGAATTCATTTAGTCTCATTGTAAAACAATTAATGAATGGTTCGTTTATAGCTCTATATCTAAATACCTCTTTTGGTACTTCAGTAAGATTTTCATTCAGAATATGGGTGATAATGCAAGAAAATTGCTGAGTAATGAACACTCTGTTGATATTAGGCCCCAACACGTGACCTGTAACATCTCAAAATGTTCCTTACCCCAATTCTTAATCTTAAGTTTTGGCTAACATCTACAGATTGTACAGGACATCTCCAGTTGGGCCTACACCAGCTTTTGTGCAATACCACATAGAGTTGTAAGTTGACTTGTCCTTGACTTTGATAACTGCTGTATCGAGAGGAAACCCACAGGTGTGGCTTCCAAAAGTAATCTTAGTAAGGATTGTACCTTGCTGCCTATTTTACTAATATGTTAAAATGGACAGTTCCTGGGTAATTTCAATAAATGGTTAAATCCAGACAAAATGGGTTTTCCAATGACCACCAAACATTTCTGTGCCCAATAACCCATGTTTGTCTCCTAGGACTGTATAAATTTAGAACAATTCCTGGGAATATGCTAACATAGAGATTTATCACTATGTATATATGTGTCTAATTAAACTACATTAACAAAGCAAACCACACTTACCATGTGATCGGGAGGCCCGCTGAGGTCTGTTTTGGTATCGAGACTAGATAGGGATTGTGGTTCCTGTTTCGGGGGAGTGGAAGTTGTCGAGGTGGTGTCTCTCTCATCGATCACCAGGTCGATGGGCATTTTGCCCTTTAAACAACTGATATAGCGATGGCAGAAATTATCACAAAGTTCATGTACCTTCTCCAACTCGAGGAGGTGAAAGCGCAGTACCTGTATAGCTTGAACCATCTGGAAATAGAAAAGAGTGTAATAATAAAGACAAAGTTTAATGGGTAAATTTAAGTAGTTATCAGACTCAAAGTTGGGGGTTCCTTGGTCTTGTGAACAACAAAGGTCATTTCAGTACATTCCATATGTTACTATGAGCTGGGTTCAAAACCATCACCAAAGGAGTAAATGGCACTCTGTCACTGACTATTATGCGATTTCCCTCGACATTTCTTGAAATGCTTTGAATTAACTGAATTAGATTGAAAATCAACACATTTATTTGTCATCTTACAGTGGTTAGTTTAAGGGTCAAAGAAAATCAGACCAAGCAAGAGTCAGAATTCATTCTTTACTTCCTCTGGAGACAACCATAAGTAATGGCCAAGCAACCAACAACCTTATTAAAGTCAGGGCCAGATTCCAGCCCGTGAACTTAAAAAAGGTGAGATGCCACTGAGACTGGAGACACTATCTTTGAACAAAATAAAATTCGTACACTTGGGGCATGGCTAGTGAAAGATGGTATGTATGACCCTAAATAAAAGGTGGATGGTACATAGATTTCAGTAAAATATATTAGAATTGCATAACAGTGTTCAGTCAGGATTTTTGGTAAAAAATCTTATTGCTATCTTATTTTAAATCATTAACATAAACTAGATAATAGACCACATTAAAAGAATCACTAGGATAAGAACCTAAGTCTTCAGGGTTTAGGGGACAGTAAATATATGTCAAACACTTAAAATTCAAATTGCTCTTATCCTTATTTTATCCATCAATTAAACCTGAGTTTTTGACAATTTAGTGTAAAGACTCAACTACAGTTAAATTGTTCTAAAGAACACTGTAGCCTCTTGACAGGCTAGTTATTCCTTAACTTCTAGACATAAGGTATTTATGAGTGAATTGAACATCTGTGTACTTAGCTCTCAATGATTTTATAAGACAAAATGCACATATTGGTAGGGGAAGAGAATGTGAACATTTTTTTCTGTAAATTTTAAATAAACCACATTGATTGTTGAGACAATGGAAATGAGGAATTCATCAATATCTGTCAAAGTATTGAACAGATTCAACTAAAAACAATTGCTTACTGACGTCAATTCATTTTAGATACACCTCACAATAAAGGTGCCATAATTTCAAATGTTACAGTGTATGTTTTAAGTAATAATTTATTTCTGTTTTTCTTCCATGTTCATCTTACTAATCAGATATAATTAATTTAATCAAATATTTGTATTGCTTTTAATGTTACATTATCTTTAATAAATGCCATCTTAGAAAACCTGTTTGAGGAAGCAATTTAAACGAATTACCTAATTAACAAACTTGTTTTTGATGGCAAGTAAGAACTTTATCCAGGTGGATTTTAAGTAAAAATTTCAAAAGGACTGTTGATTAAGATTACGACTTTGAACCTCCTATAAAAGTTATACAGGGTGTCCTATTTAGACTCATAAATAAAACAAAGAAATGATTCCTGAATGACACCCCCCCCCCCCCCCCCCCTACATGTGCCACTTAAACTGTTGTTCTTGCATAAAGGTTATAAACAATGACAGGCACAATATTGAATCAGACTTGAGTTTATGATCATAAACCAGCCTTTAAACCAGCCTTAAGTATTTGTATTGACTGATAAGGAATTCAACACCTTTTGTTCCCTTAAAATATCACTTATTGACAATTTCAGGACTAATTTCTTATCAATGCGATTTCCCAGTGTAATTTTTTTTCTTCTTTAGTAATTTTTCTGCTGGTTTGAAGGTAACATATGTGCAGAGCTTACAGAGTTGTAAAGAGAGGTTAAATGTATAAGGAGGAAAATGTATTTACAAATACTGGGCTTTTTATAAAGATGCAGACAATGCAAATGATACATTTTGATAGTCCAGAAACTACCACTCAGTAAAAGAAGTTACAATGACCACTAACTCTTTGCACCTATGCACATCTAATGTTTATTTTGTGCATTATATTTAATCCTTTGTCTTCCTTTATTTAATCATTTTTAGTTGATGTATGTTGACTATGTCTTACCATATTGAACAGGCTACGAGGTGAAGGAAGGCAGGAATATACAGAAGTAGGCCACTATTCTTTTACAAATAGATACTGGGGGTCTTACAGAAGGTGTTTGGACCACTAGACTATGTCATACCATACTAAACGGGTTACAAGGTGGAGGAAAGCAATGATATATAGAAGTAAGCCACTGTTCTTTTACAAGTATGTACTTGGGTGTATGGATTACCAGGTAGTGCATGTGGGTTCCTCTTTCATATTAAAGGAAGACATGGTATCAAACAAAGCACTATTTAAATCTGTAGAAATACCATAAAAATAATTGTAAATATGTTATACATATCTTTTAGTAAATATCATTCCATGTAAGCTATGGTATATTTTTGACAACGTAGACATGCAAATCAATACCCTGGGCATTTGCTGCAGTTTACAAAGTACAAAAAAATGAAACAGCTATAGAGAAATATATTGTAAATGTACTTACTAAACTGTCTAATTCATGATTCGCAGAGAAGAATGGCTTTTCTGCCCTTGCCTGTAAAACAAGATATACAAAAGTTGAACATGTGAATACAATCTGTAGTGTTATTCATAAGTTCTTTTAAAATTTCACTAAATGGATTGTGAAATAACATCACTACAACTTGAGCACTTAGATTTTCTAGTGGAAGAGTTCAGTTTGATTTCAGATGGATTTCTTCTATGAAGAAGTAGGAGAAGGCATGTTAAAAATGTTAATAAGGAGGACTTCTTTTTACTGGCTTAGCAGGTGACTTAAGAATTGATGCAGCATAGAAGCAATATTAAGAAGAAGAGAAATCTATTGTTCTGCAAGAACTATAATAATGCCACGGTTTTCTAAATATAATATAAAATTTCACAATATAAATAAAAAAAATAAAATCTTGAAATGAAAAATGAAAACATGCCAGTTCTTAGGTATTCCAAAAAATGAAATAATTGCAAAGAGGAAGAAATCTGGAAAATTTTTCCTTTCAAATAGAAAGAACTTATATGTTGAAACAGGTTAAGGTGTTTTTTTTTCAATTTTTATTAAAATACAATTGAAAAATTAGTTTTCTCAGAATCCAAGCAATTTTTCCAAGTATTGTTCATTTCATTTCCTAGCCTTTTCATAAACTTTAATTTAACATCCACAGTGAATCAATATTATAAAATGTTTCCTCGGGAATTTTTGTTACATTTTAAGTTATGTAACCTCACGTGCCTCCATACTTTATTTGACCAAAGATGAACAAATATTGCTTCATTGTTAGTGGCTAGTTTTATTTTACTCTATACAAATTAACTGATCAAAATGTTGGTAAAAGTACCAAATTTTTTTCTGTAATTTATATACTCTATAAGTGAATATTTTCGCAAATTATTGACGTCACCAATTTTTAGGCCAATATGCCTGTTGAGAATTCTTTCATATATAGTTTTAATCTATATTGATGTTGTTATCCACAACAGCCCTCCAAAAACTTTATAAGAGTCATTGGCATCCTTTGGGCCACGTATAGGGACGGATTAACCGTTACACACTTCACTTCAGATTGGTGTGTCGAATCAATGTAAACAGGGTGTAAGTAGAATAATTTGTTAAACTATCAGTTGCAATGAAAGTCTTGATATTTTGGAAAAATCAATGGCATCCTTGAAGTTGAAAATAACATAAAATCCCCTCGTTGTCGTACACAAACACACAAAAATATGTACAAGAAGATATATTGTATAGCTGACCTGATTTGAAAAGACCCGTATGTCCTCGTTAAAAGACTCTGACGAGCAGACGTCACCAGCTATCCCTGGCTCACGTGGCGTGCACGTGGCTAGTTCACACTTCTCGAAAATCAACGCGAGAAGCGGGAAAAGTGGATGACTGTAAAATATAAAGACTACACTAGATAAATAACTGGTTATGCCAAACACACATTAATTTTAGTATGTCTGTCTTCAATAGTTACAATTTGTTAAATTGTAATGGGCACAGTTGGGTTAAAATTCCAATATTGATACTGTACAATTGATCTTCTTTTCTTTGAATATCTGATTCAGACATGCAATTAAACCTCAATATTTTCTGCCAAAAAAGCCACTGGGTAGAATAACAATTGTCACTTTCAGGTATGGCAAGATCATATACATACATTGCCTCTAAGGCAGGCTGTTCAGATTTGTGTTACATCCCTTGTAACAGCCTGAGTCTTACTGGGATATGCTATCATTATTTCTGACTTGCCTCAATGAATTCCATTCGAACCTATAACCAAAGAGGTAGGAACCAAGTAATCAGCTGGATAATGTTCCTTTTTGAATACATATATTTCATCTATTTCCTGTGACATTAAATTTTTATATATGTGGTTTCTAGGGACACCAATTCCAAACATTTTATTCAGCAGGAATTAACCAGTGGGCACAATAAAGTTGGCTACCATGGATACATCAGGTTGTAACTAAGCATTAGAAATATACTGCATAAATGTTACACTATTTTAATATTCTTTTCAATCTAATCTGGACAATCTATCTGTAATCATAAGTGTTATGATACCTTGACGTGGAACCATACTTTTGGCACTCGAACAGTTAAACATGTCAAATACCAACCCATATACAGCATCCTTATCGCGTTTGAGCTGACTCTCACTATGCTGAGTTTCTGTGGGGACACACGTACTGCTAGGGGAGGTGTAGTTGGAGTAGTTTGCATGTGACTGTAAGGCGTGCGAGTAGCTGCTTCCGGGAGAATGCGTTAATGAAGCCATACGACTATGGTGGTCATACATCGAATGGGCCTCCATCCCACCGGAGTATGCCTCATACTGAAGTAAAAGGTGAAAAAACAAAGAAGTTTTGTAATATTGTACATAAGAGTAGGTATAACAAAGATTGAGAAACTGAAAAGAAAGTAAACCAAAGTAGCTAAAGCAGAGAAACATGGTGAAAAATGTGGATAAAACATTGCATTTTGTAAAGTACTGAAGGGTACTTAAATCAAAGCATTATGAAAATGTATTGAACAGTGTTTTTTTTAAATTTATTTTTTACATCATGCCCTTATCGGTTCCTTATAGTACCTTATCGGTTATATCGTGACTGGTAGTTGGAAGGACAGAAAAACCAGTACACACAGTTGGTCAAGGTTCTGTACTGTATCTCACTGTCCAATAGCAAGCAACTACCAACTTTCAGCTTTCCCACTTGAGATAGGGCTGGGATTCAAACTCCAATATCAGGAGTGGGGTATGGGTATGTTACCGCTGCACCACACTGTGGGCCCCCACTAAAGAGTATGTAAATCAACAAAACATTGCAAAACTAGTCTAAGGAGTTGATAAAACATTAGAAAGTTGTTGCAAAGTCGAGGAACAATATTACAACATAGTAAGAAAACAAAAAATACTGAAAAAAAATTGTCCTCATGTGTAAGCAACAAATCCCCAAAGTTAAAAGTTGAGATTTGGTCCTTTTTCATAATATCAATTTAGTTATCTTGTTTTAATCTAGTTTAACATAACTAGTGTGTAATGTTGTTTTTGTCACATGTCTTTTCCCGATGGATGCTATTCTTGACCATGACCTCATTTTGGCTAAGTCATTCATTGTCCATTCTTGGAAAATCAGAACTTCAGACGATGTTCACACCAATTTGGGACTGTATAAAGGACTTAAATCAATGCGACACTTCTGAGGTCGGTGGTTCAAACCCCGCACCTTATGTAGCACAATTTCTAGTTGTTTACCGATGGTCAGCAGTTTTCAGTACAGAACCTTGACCAACTGTATGCACTGGCTTCCTCTGCCCACCAAACTACCTGTTGTGATGTAACCTGTACAGTGTTGAAAGCAATGTAAAAAACCCCCAAATAAATAATTAAACTCAAGTCAAATGACTTTGGGTCACATGACACTAGAGGTCATTTCAGGAAAACATTGTTTAGCAGCTGTCTATATCCCAAGTACTAGCTGTTTATATCCCTGCACATTGTAAGATACCGGTGTAGCGCCAGATTTTACACCCCACATAAAATGCATGGGGGTGTAAAATATGGCAAGTTCACTTGCCATATTTTACACCCCTTGCCATATTCTACACCCCCCTGCCATATTTTACACCCCTTGATGGATTTCTTTACAGTTACTATATTATGAAATAAGTGAAGTTCAACAGCTATAAACATCCACAAATCAAGCATTAAAACTCAGACAATAATTCCTTTGCTTACAAATTGTTATATGTCTAAGTATAACAAACTGAATGCAATAAAATATATTTAGTGTTAATACAGTGGGACAATCTTTCTATATATTATTATATTATCCTTTGAAGTGGCAGGCCAACCCATTGTTGTTGATTTGTATTCACTAGGCTAGTCCCTAATTGAAAATATCCATATTCTTGTCTTAAGTCACCACTATGTCCAAGGCTTTAAGCTTCTCTGGCTTCTCACCTGGGGGTTCTTGTTTATTAATTGTTAGTGTTTTCATTTTGTTGATTTTAAAAGGCTTACAGTAATAGGTGATACATAGGTTAATGTTTTATGATAAGTTAGTGATTAGTTAATTAGATCTATGCATTGTTTCTTTTGGTTGGATTTACATCACATAATGAACATAATCTGTGGCTTCTCATCTAGAAACCATGAACAAGCAAAAATGACATATGTACATAAATTAAATGAATTGTAATATATTATTGATATCCATGAATATTGAAATATATTTTATGATACCTGAACACATTGGATGTTATTGCATATCAGAGTATTTTATTAACAATGGTATTTTATAGTTTTCTATGTAATAATAATAATGTAATAATAAAGTTCTTCAAGAATGATTTTTACTCTGAACATAATATAAACCATACAAGCATATGTACATGAAGAAATTTATGTTACATTATCAGGGAGGAGATGTATCTCCCAAAATGACCTTAAAAAGAGTTTTTCAACAATACCAATTAATCCTGTTAGCTTAGCTAGTCACTTAACCACAAGTGAAACAAATCAACTTCAAAAGAATGCTAGAACAAAAGGCAAATCTAAGACTAATCCATTTACCAAGTCACATACATAGCCAAACAAATCAACTTAAAAAGAATGCTAGAACAAAAGGCAAATCTAAGACTAATCCATTTACCAAGTCACATACATAGCCAAACAAATCAACTTAAAGAGTCTTGTAACAATAGATATATTATAATCTAATCCAGTTTCTATCACACCCCAGAAGTAAAACAAATCAAGTTCTAAGCAGTGGTTTAGGCAATGTACAATTACAAACTCAATTGCAATCTAACCAATAAAAGGTTTGCTCTTACTCCCCAACTGATTTGCTCTGTATGGCCCAGTAGGGGGTGTAACTTTTGATGGGGGTGTAAAATATGGCAGCAATATTTTACACCCCCTAAGTCCCCTATTGTTAGGGGTGTAAAATATGATTGCCATATAATGCACCCCCTAAAAGATCAAAGAGAGGGTGTAAAATATGGCAGGGGTGTAAAATATGGCGTTACACCGGTTAGAACATTTAAGAAAAAATCTAATAAAACCACTGTATTATTCTTAGCTACATTTTAGTACATGGAATATTTACAGCGAATAAAAATAAGTTTAAAAACAATAAACAATAATAAGTTACACATGTTGGATCCAGAATATGAAATTAGCTCCCACATCTTAAAATCATGACTATCTTAAAAGTACACTAGGCAATAAAGTAAATTATTTCTGTAATTGGAGAGTACATGTATTATCCAAGTATTCAAAGTAAATATTCTTGTTTGTTTTCTTTATAACATAATTGTGTTTTCTTCATGGTAAGTAAGAATCATAAATAATAGATAAGTGAGGAAGCATAGGATATTCAGCTTTATTAGTGATCGTGAATTGGTTCTTGTGTCATTACACAATGGTCCATACTGCAAAATTGAATCCCATATTTTAGCTTTCACATGACTATAGTTTGTTCACTCCCAACTTGTCAGTGGAATTTTCATTCCAACTGGATGGCTGCTTACTGATGGCAGTCTCGCACATTTGCAATAATTTGTGAATATTACTCATATAAATCATATTGCTCCATCTATTTTAGTGTAACTTGATACCCATATTAAGATTACCATGTGTGAGCCACTGACATTTACTATTGCTTTTTATTAAAGTTATTTTCATACGTTTACTTGTTATAGTGCTATTCTTTTTTGCCTACTTGTAAAGGTAAACTGCCTGGTTGGCATGAAATGCTGTAATTTGCTTGAGATAAGTCAATTTCTTACGGAGTAACAATCTTATTTAGTGACCTTTTATTGTGTCACACCTGTCAAAATAAGTTCCACTGCTTCAGTCAGTTATTATTCATTTGTTAAACGGATTGACTATTTGTGTGCATGTTCTTAAAATATATTATTAGGTAGAGAGAAAAATCATAAGTCTCTGATTATCTAAGTGAACTATTTAATATATGAAATAATGATATCACCAATGAACAATCCTGTAGTGTTCTCCTTATGGATTGGGATGACTTCCATCTAGTTCTAATGCAAATTTTATTAATGTTCATTTTATTTGAAGTTTTGAATAGCTCAGCTCAGATCACACATGGACAGGGTTAGAGATGGAGGGAATAAGTAATGAATCAGTGTAAACCTCAGATATTCTACTTTTCTTAGATCTCTCTATACTTCATAAGTGATTGATTTAGGGTGACAATATGGCAGATAAGACTTTCTATCCCCTTTATAGATACATTCCATGTGATATTTACCTAATACCTAGGTCACAGCTTTCTATGCTGGGGTCACAAGTTAAATCAAATGGGATAGCCTACCTCTGAATTGCATTTTTTGTCCACCTCATATTTGGATTGGCAGGTACTTCATCTTTGACCTTTCAGGTTAATTTCATTTCTGGCCTGGCATGGCTTATTATTGGCTTAGCAGGTAGATTGGACAGAGCGAATTATTCTAATTCATGAACTCTAAAAATCAGTTATACATTGCTGCCCAATCTGTCTGCCTTTCCTTTCCACTGTCTTGCTTGGCTTGACCTTGCTTTGACCTGTGGGTCTTTCTTACTTGGACCTGACCTTTCATACTTAGTCTAGTTTGGCAGGTTGCTTGGCCAGCCTAGGCCATACACGAATATTAATATAAACTGTAAATTTTAGTATGTGCCTTCTAAATACATCAAGTAGTTTTACAAAGTTAAAGAATAAATTTTTAATCCCATGTCCTCTTTCTTTCAACTTGCTGGGAACTGGGCTATTATGGGTCGGCTTATTTTTACTTGTACACGTCTCACATGCAATTTGTGGAGTAATAAGGACAAGTTCTCGAATCAAATTCAACTAAGACTTCTTTCTACTGCATGGACTGGTGTGACCTGGCAGGACAAAAAGTGAGTGCCCCCAGTCAGCTGTGTGGGTGACGTATGGCATTGTCACCAGCACCTACCTCAGAGATTTAATGTCACTCTGTCGTTTAGTATTGTTATACTGATATTATAAGTTTGTTATCCTGATATTATAAGTCTTTCTTCAGTGTATTCTGTGTGAGATAAAATACATAATATATACAAGAGGTGCCTGAGATACCACACACCCTCGTCCATGGATAGTACTGGAAAAATTGTGATATTCCATCCTGATCTGGATAAGGATCATCTACCTGGATCCGGTGTAGTTTGAGGAGGACCAGGCCATGGATAGACTGAACCTCATGTGAAAATATAACCCTGATTCGTTAAAGATTTATGCTTTATGCATTCGCATATTTCCGAAAAGCACATAACTATTCCAGATTTATGACCCACGTCACAGAACTGAACCACTGAACCATCGGTAGAACCCATGTATAAAAATACAACCGCGATATAATGTATAATTTTGAGTTGTGTGTATGCAGGCAAGCAAACAGATGACATAGATGTGAGTTCAAAAGTAACTACATACAGCAGCTGGTAGTGCTTTGGTCACAACTTTCCTGGTGGCCATTTCTATATGTATTTACTTTCTGGTTGATGACTTTCCCCTTATGTCTCCACAAAATATATGTGAATATTCTACCACATACTGAAGATGTTTTTTCGTGTTGTGGTGAACACAGCCTACACAAATATGAATACTGTTAAACTACAAATCACTTCGAGTAGCAAACAGTACCTGATAGGTTTAATGTTTTCAGCTTGTGTGTGGTTCATGCGACAAGGATGGTACAGTGTGAACTAGGAATTAAAGTTTTACCAGGGATTAATATAGAAAAGAAGAGGGGATACAGTATCTGGTAAGAGGATACAAAATCTGACAGGGGAATACAGAATATGGTAATCCCCTCTTGCCTTATTTTGTATCCCCACACACTTTTTTGGGAGGTACAGAATCTGGTGCTGCACCAGTACAGTCACCCTTAAAATATGTTCAGCTAGATTATGACAAGACATTTCTACACTCATCATGTGACCTGAGCTGTTGGTACTATGACACCCATAGTACACACATTTTCACACACACACACATATACATTCACATTCACTAATTGTCTCATTTTTAGCATGAAACCTCCACCATCTAATGAAAGGTTGTAATTTCAAACATCTATTGCCTGGCAGCCAGTGAAAATGTTCAGCCAGGGGTCCAAATTAATGGTTGTAAGTATTATATGTATGTTGTGCATCCTTAACTTAAGAGTGGCAGTTGTAAGTTTTGTTTGTTTTGGCTTTGTTTACAAATACTTATTGTTGACATCATTATAATGCATTTTTGTAAACTTTATCAACTACATTTTATACTGTGTTTATAGTTTCAGTTTTAGATGTTAAAATAACTAATAAAAATGCATTTAGTGTCACAAACTATGGTAGAACTCTAACTAAACACCATGGTGGAAGATTAATGGGTTATTGAAATTCATTACATAGGGGCCTAAATTGGCTGGAGGTCCTCCCGTTTTTTTCTGCCTTAATATTTTTTGAGCAGACTAATAAAACATGTATACTTGAATTTAATTCTGACATGTCTGTGGCAAGTTATAGGGGGGGATCTATACTGACAGCTCTGTATTAAACATTTGATAAATAATTGGCTTAATTTGTCCAGGAAAGTTGTAGAATTATTATGATCCATTGGAAGTGTTAGTTTGAGGTTTTCAAGTGGTTCATGGCTGGTTGATTAACTCTCACACCCTTTTGATATGACATCTTGTATGTTATGTAAGAATAACAGATGAATAATAACAAGTATTTCACACCCTTCTAAAAATAAGAAAGCTGTGTTTTAATTGAGACATTTATAGGAAAAAATATACAAAAAGAAAACTAATAATTAACATAGTATATGTCAAGGTAGTTTTATAATGAACAAAATATATTTTATAATTATGGAACTGAGTATAGTATTTGTCTATCGAGATTATTCATCTAAAACTCATCTTAGTAAGGCAATTTAAGATACCAGTTTATGTATAAAACTACTATTATACCCTCTTTCTAATTACTAAAAACGTCAATAGTACATTTACATTAACTCTATCAAATAAGCAGTTGAGTACAGTACAGAACTCTCTTTTTGTGGAAGCATAAAAAAACTTGATCCATTCTGAAAAATATCAAAAGTGATAGGAAAAAAAATCCCCTCTCTAAACATTAGGGACCTTAGCACGCAAAAGCTAAAACCAAGAGTAGCTAGAAAGCCGTAATGGCTAAACTACCGCTTGTGTTTCATTAATAGCACTATAAAATACATGTGCCCGAGTCAACATGTTTAATAATGCATGGGACGTTAAAGACCTGTGGGGTTTGAATCCTCACAAAATGCGAGCTTATATTTGCCGAGTCTAGAGAAGCCAGTTTTCCCTTTAAACGTTTTAACATTGCCAAAAAACATTCGCTTTTAAAGATTAGAGACCAGTCCCCTATATTATATTTTTTTCTCTATACTTATGAAATACACTTTCTTCCAAACTATAAAATATGTGTATGTTGTCACACATAACACTCAAACCTCTATAAATTTGCTTAGAAATAGATATCTGTCTTGAGATTGTAATTTGAGTGAATTGTCTAATATTTGAGTTGATATCGCATGCACTATTTGACACGAAACAGGCCTGTAGTTTTTTTTTAACAGCACAAGGTACTGAATTTCAATTTCCCTCGCTTGTTTTCATGCGTGGGTTTCCTTGTAGATGGCATTTTGGGGGGAAATGGAATATTTAAACGAAACACTCTACACCAGATTTGATTATGTAACACAAGCAGTTAGTGTAGTGGTCGATTAAATTGCCTGATTAAACAACTAAACAGTTAGAAAGCTTTTGACTCTGTGGCATTACATTTGCATCTATTTCAGACAGAAGTCTTTTTATCTCATATCACAGCCTATTGTGACTGGTGTTAAATTTTCAAGCTATTGTTTTTCTTCCTTATCATCTCAATACTTACATCAATTTGGAGACCTAGCTTTTTTAGGACATTTTTTGAACAAATTATCATTTCATGCTAAATCTTCATCAATGAAGAAGCTCTTTTGAGGGTGCAGTTGCTTTGTTTATAGATTCTGATTTTGAAGGATCAGTCAGAAAATATGAAAATATGCAAAAAAAACATTTATTGAATATTGCTCAGAAAGAACAAGCATAGTTTATTTAAGTGATCTGGGGAAGTGGCTATAGGCTTATCTAAGCAACTTAAAGTGCGCCCCCTTTTACTCAATCATAAACAATAAACAAAACATTGCCAAGATATGGCTTAGATAACAGAGAAAAAAAAACATCAAGTGTTTGGGATGAATTTGCTAGTTACAGGGGGGAATATTGGTGTTACTGAAAGCGAGGGTAGGTTGGCTATCACAGTATTTTGTGGTTATGGAGGATTTAGGGGGAATTATTTGAAGTGAAGAGAGAATCTTAAAGAACTACTTGAGTTTTGAAAGCATGGATATAATAGAATGAGACAGAAAAAACTGCATAAGGAAACAAAGATGGATTTTTCAAGCAAAAAAAAAAGTAAAATAAAATTCAATATCTTTTCTTGTATACTTTGCAACTTCGTCCATTGTTTTAACATTAAAACCAGAAAGGCTTTTCAAAAGAGAAAGTAGAAAAAAATACAGTGTTCTTTATCAAAAGGCGTGGTGAATAGATACATAGAAACTTTACAAGTAAAGAGAGGGCCTGTTTTAAGCTGTTTCTTGTTACTATTCAGATGGCTAAACCAAATTTACTTTGGATCATTAGCAATGAAGATTTTCTCCACAGCTGAATTCAGCAGTCCGTGCATTCAGCCAGATTAATCGAATTAGAGCAGAGTTTACAAGGCACCAGTTAGTGATGGGAACATTTTCACCTCCCCCCAAAAATATCTGATGCTAGTTCCTGGTTCCACCAAGGCACTAAAGAGCGCCAAAATGGCTTGGAAGCAGACGAGATTTAACCCAATTGAAGTATTTTATCAAATAAACTTTAAGTAATTCCCCAATTTTTTTGTTAAATACTTGTTAGTTTAAGTTACATGTGCAGCCTAAACATTGAATACAACTTTACAAATGCAAACCTGTAAGTCATAGCTGATGCTGCATCTAACTTTACAGGAAGAGTTATAGACTCTGTATTATTTATGTTTATTTCTATTTTCTGTGATTTTGTGTGAATGTGTATCAGAAAACAGGTAAATGTCAAAACTGACTGCATTTTACACACTTATTTATATACTTCCATGTAGTTTTTCTCTTTCTGCAGGCGAAAAAAATGTGTTGAAAATCAATCTGGGTTTTGATTAACAATAGCTCTCAATTTACATAGCTGTTCTACTTGTTTTCACTCAAAATGTTTTGCACTACCTTAAATTAGGCCTGAATGTAATTACTTTGACGTATATTTGTGACCATCATATGTGCATATATTACTAGTTTGTACGTGCATATTTCAGAGTTTATTTTTCTATCCATATAAAATGGGTTATTTATAAACAGGCATGTTAGATTTGCCTGGTCAGTTTCTGGGGTGTTTTTATCTAGTTGTATTGAAAGTGTATTCAGTTTAGTTTACATGTTTTATATCATCTTTAAAAGTTAATGGGTTTTGTCGTGAGAAGTTGTTATTTGTAGATGAGAGGTTGCCATATTTAAATAAACTGACATGCTCTAGTTTCAGAAATGTCACTTTATTTCTTTCAGGGCGGAAATGGCAAAATATATATAACAATATAAAATACTTTTAAATGTTTTGTATTGTCATTTAAAAAGATTGATACATGCTTGTTCTTGCTGCAACATCATTAGCAACATGTAAATAAACCCATATTAGTTATTGCTATGTTAATATTAATAATCTAATATTGACAATTTTACTGGTTCACTACACAGATACTTAGCTCAATTCAAAATTTAAAATTACCCACATGCACCTGGAAAAAGGATTGTTAAAAATATATATCAATTTATTGTGACTATTTTATGTACACTATATTTACAATCAATTCTAACGGGAAACTGTAAGAAATTGTACGACATTTTTCGAGGATGACGTGATGCTGACGTCACGGATTTTTGCCGTTTGGGCGGGAAACTACATAGTTTTTCTGTGTGAAATCAAACCTAACTCTTGTTTGTTCCTATTTATATATCCAAGTATATTCTGTACAGACATGTGTAATTTTGCCTTGGGGAAACGTGTGATCTTGTTAAAAATAATTCGCAAAGATGTTAATTCTTAGCTAGCCCTCGGGTAATCAGTAACATATTCCATTCTTTGTATACTCTCAAACTCCTTTTATAGAGAACAGATTTTTGGTAAATGTTATCCAAATAATGGAACTTTAAACTATCTCAGATATTTTTCATTCCCAATTTACATTTTTGGTTTATGTGCAATTGTTAAAATATCCTACATCTATATGTTATTTTGTTACATTCATATCATTAGTTTTAAGACCTAAATAAGTTGTATTTATAGACATCTACTGCGCTCTCCTTGATTTCTTTACCAAATGTTCTTGAAGGGTTTATCAATGCATGTAAAATAAGTAAATGTTTCATGAAATCTGGATACTGGTGTAATAACCTATTTAGGGTCTATATCCCACACAGTGGTAGTCAGTTAGTCTGGACCTATTTAACAACTGTCATTTGATATCACTCCGCTGTGAGCAGCCATCCAAATCAATTAAATGAAATCTATGGCCACAATCCAATGGCTTGTTTCAATAAATTTCTTATCAGTGAATGTTATAATTCAATTAATATAATCTGCTTCATCTCAGAGACATTTAATGTTTTATTCTAGTAATCTCACATTGTCATTCAATTTAAATGGAGCATCATTACCTCCCGCCAAGGAGAATATGTTTTGTTGGCATGGGGTTTGTTGGTCTGTTTGCAAAATAATTCCAAAAAATATGGAGAACTTTTCAATAAATGTTAACAACGCCACAAGGAACAGATGATTTGATTTTGCTGTAGATCCAGTAAATTTTTAAAGGACATTTTATCAATGAATTCAGTATCAATATCGGAGATGTTCAGCTTGGGTGGATGCATGTACTTTCTTAGAGCTCTTGTCAAGAAGCATGTTTTAATCTTAGACTTATTTTTTAAGAAATGTTTTAAATTATAAAGATTACAACTTAACGATCTTGAATAAGGACTTCAAAAAGTGGGATTATTTGAGTACATGTGTGAATGACACAAGATGACTTGTGAGATAGTCCCAAATGAGTTTTCTATAAGGCTTAATCCCCAGGGAATCGTTCTATTAACCCCGAGTATACTTCTCTCTCAATTCTGGATCCAACAATAATGTTAACTTATCCAAGTCATCATTCTAAACACCTACCCCCGGCGTAGACATATCCACTTATAAAAGATGACAGGTAGTCAACTATCAACTCAGGTAATATTTGCAGCAAACTTCTGGGCAAATCTGTGGTTTAAAATATTCTTTAAGCAGCCAGCTTTGATAAAAAACAAAATCACACTTCCAGAAAAGGAAAGGTAGTAAATGTAGATTCTTTAAATTCCAGTGTTACCAAGAATCAGCCACATACATCGTGTGCTTTTAATATATATATTTATCCTATGTCTGTATATGTGCACAAATTTAACATAAAATAGCAGGGGTTAGTGTGACTTTCAAATGAAACCATAAAAGTTACTTTATATCAGCACTGTGACAACACTTCATTTATATATTCGGTTTTGTTTACAAGTGACTCTTTATCCAATGTCTCAAGTCTCCTTGGGCCAAAGTCATATTTACATACATATAATATATATTTAGATATCTCTTGTTTAAATTTCTCTCTCTTAGGAATTTGAAATTATAATTCAACTTCCATATCCAACTCTGGATAGTCACTTACTGAAGAAGATAGGAACTCGTGTATAAATTAAACGTGGCCACATGAAATGACATATCCAATGACACATACATTCAAACTTCTTATCACTTTTCATCAACAGCCCACCAATAACTATAACATGCTGCTTATAAGCACAATTTCACAGAGCAAATAGAATGATATCCCATAATAGTCCAGGCAGCTTTGTGGGACTTCTGTCTCATCATTTTACATTTGTTTACAACCTATCAAAAGGTGTTACCTCTTGTTAATGTTCAGAAATATCATCTGATGATTTCTATGTATGTGTGTATGTGTGTGTGCACATCAAGCTGATAAAGTATATGAACATCTCATTATTTAGTGCACACACAGTAAACATATAACCAATAACAATAATAATAATAATAGCACCAACACTTAGTATTATTAATAAAAACTTCTCTCTTTTTGTTTGTCACAAGCTTCCTTGCTTTAAAACTGTCAATTCGTGTTTGCCTGTCCCTCAGCTTGTCCCAACTGTCAAGTTGAAGCATATATCACCATTGACCAGTGTAGACACAAAACCCCTGCAAGTCGGCGGAGTTTTCTTGTGCGCAGACATATACACCATTTAACAAATCATGGGCTTCCATCAAGAAAAGGCCTTTTTCACAACTCAGCTTCCATTTTGCTGAAGTAAAAGTTTTTCCCTGAGGCCAGGCCAGTTTGACGGACAGCTCTGCACCAAGCCCCGCCCATTGACACTTGCCATTGGCCAAGAAAATTTGATGAATTGTTACTAAAGCCGCCAATGGAAATAAACCTCTTCAGCCGATTCGACCTTCGTCCATCTTCGGTAAAAGCCGTGCTCCCGAGGTCGAAACCTCTGTCGCCGAACAGAAGCGGGCTCATTTGATATAACTGTGACGTCACTAGCCTTCCTGTAGCCACAAATATTATCCCAATGGATTTCTTTAATGAGTGGCGCAAAAATACACTTACATTTTTGTGTTTTGTTTATATTGTATTAAATGTAATATTTTCTTGTGTTTGTCAGTGAAGTAAATGTGAAGTAATCTTAAGTCTAGTCAGGAAAGATGAAACACTTGGATCAGTACAGAAAACTGGGGGAAAATGAAAATTAATCTGAACTACCTATTCAGATTGGCAATGTTGGAGCCCAACTTAGGAGTCAGCCCATTTTAAGATGGCTGTCACCCAACTTAGGATCTCTCATAGTCATCTCTCCCTGGCGAGGGTTAACTGGGTCAGGAATTCTGCCTGGTTTTTGACTAGGTTTTGTTTTTTGAGGGGTTAGGTGATAACGCTGATTCTGGCACATGAGAGGATCTTTATGAATTTTTGCACTATTATTATTATTATGTGCATGATCAGCCCGCTTTCAAATCCACAATAAACGTATCCACAGAAGGTTCAAACACTTCAAAACTACTAGCATTTGGGGTTTTTGTATCCTCAGAAGGCCGCCATTTCAGAATGTGTTGGTACAGTAAATTGTTGCAAGTTTGACCCTGACCACCCTGTGCTTTAACCTGGGAGTAACTCGTTGAAGTTGGATCACAAATCTTTTCATTTGTGAGGTTTGCAAACACCCTCGGCGAGTGCAGCTACTTTTTTTATTTTAAAGCATGTTAAAACGCTTTTGATTGTGCATTATGACCCTTCCAGCCACGACTTATCTTAATAGTGATACAACTTATCTGTATGGTGTTACGACTAAAAGTAAATACTCTTCCGTAAAAATGGGCCAAGGTGATTGCTTCGAAAGAGAGGGTTAGACGTGGAGGTCCCCCCTGAGCCTCCCCAATACTACACAAATGTTCTCAAACTGATCATTACGAGTTATCTTCATGAGTTGTAGCTATTGGGAGTGGGTTATAAGACTTATATATGCAGTTGTAAGGCATCTTCTTTTGTTCCAACAAAACTAGTCTTTTTTCTTTATTTGGTGTTTTAGCTCACGCCTAGTACCTTGGACAAATCAATAACCTGGCCATTTTGAAACCTCACCTGATTTCTAAATTTTTCTATAGTATGTGTTCTTATATGTATAAAGTGTAGTTTATTTTAATGTGGATTCCTTGAATTTTAATCATTTACATTAAAGTCAATTCTTATTTTCTTGGACTTTGAGATCTTTAACTTAACCTGTGAACTTCATATCTGTCCTTTGATTATAAAAAAAAATCCTGAGCAGGGGCTACTCGGCAACTTTCTATAATAGTAACTTGTGGAGTAGGTACTCAGGTATGGGAGTAGCTACAGTTAACCTGTGATCTTTAATTGTGTCCTTTTATTACAAAAGCTTTCCTGAGCAGGGGCTGCTCAGCAACTTTCTACAATCATAACTTGTGGAGTAGGTACTCAGGTACAACAAAACTGTCCACCAATGTCAAACTGGTGAGGTATCAAAACGGCCAATGGAATCATTTGGCTGCTTCGAAACGGCCAAGCCGTTTCTAAACCTTGCAAAGGTATCCAAACGGCCGTGGCATACATTTGACTGTAGATTCAGATTTCTTGTATTGTGTTGTATTGTAGTATATTAATACTCAATATCTTCTTGTATTGTAGGCTTCAAGGTATTATTTGAACCATCCTCTCCAGGATGACCATTTAACAACCTTCCCGAGGTCCTTTTGCCTGCAAGTGATGACAGGATCCAATGACAGAAGACTGCCATTGTATCTGCTTGTAACTTGCTTCAAACCCACACCCTCTATATTCGGTGTGCAATGTGAATTAGCCATTAATCAAGCAGAGATTTTGTTAAATCTTCAAAGTGGAACTGTTGTGTCTGAAATCTGCTACTCAGTTGCTACTCTGCTACTCTACTGAGTTGATTCTTTTTTGCATGTTGGAAACCTCTTGGTCTACCTTTCCCATGTCTCTTTGTTATTTGTCACATATTTTGGGTCCTCGGTGGCCTAGTGGTTAGCAAGTTTGGAATCCAGTCACAGGCTGGCACCTCTGGGCTCAACTGCCACTGCTGGAGTCTGTCTATACGGCCTTGGCTGTTGAATGGGACACAAAACACTAACTAAACTATACTGAAAATGAAAAAAGCAAAAAGCGTCTGGACACACCAAGCTTTAATCTTATCGGCACTGGGTGATAAGGCTAATTAAAGGAGGTCAATGGTAGTTAGAAACTTGGTTAAAATGGAACATATATATGGACATGCATAGTCTTCAACCAACTTTTTTTTGCCTTATTTGGTGGGCCGTGTTTAACTCGATGCCCTAAGTTTTGTCCTCAAGCGTGGGAAGTTACCCTAAGCAGTCTATAAAGTCTAACTGTATAAAATACTAGTACATGTATTCCTGAAAACACCTTTTGAAGGCTTTATTTATCGAAAACTTATAAAGGAGACTGTTTTAACTTTCTATGTCTGCAAATGTGTCCAAAGTAGGGATTTCCCGCCTTTGCTCTCGAAGCAGACGACAATTTGAGTGTGTTTGCAAGGCCAAAACTGTTGAGACTGTCATGTTTAAGAGGTCCCAGAGAGGAAACCTGCTGATAAGAGAAAATCTGGACACTTAAAATGGAGTGTGGGGCCTACTGTGTAATATGCTGTGTGAGCGATAAAAGGGAATATACAGACCCCCCCATCATCTTTTTTGACTATTTTTCTGTGGAGAACACATTTCACTTTATTTCAGGCAAAGCTTGTTCATGCTTGATGTGCTACAAAAAACTTAAGTCTAGCTTTATGGGCTAAATTTAATTGTGCAATAGGAATATAGTAATTTATATTTATTTTTTTTTTCAGTTAAGGAATCTTTCAAGTAAGTTTATATGTGAAACACTGTTCTAATCATAATAATGCTGGGGTATTTTATTGATATCACAAACATTCAGTATGCTTCTGCGTTGTGACATTATGCATTGGAACTTAATGTCCACCCAAAACACAATTCATAGTGTCACAATGCACACGTGCAATACACTAATGGAAAGCCATAACGTTCTCCCAATGTAACTGGAGAGTTCAGTGTAAAAGGTCAAACCAATAGAGAGTTGATAGCCTGTAAGTAGATTTCAAACTAACTTACCACTAGAGTACTGAAGACCTTGACAGATTGCCTCAATGTTATTAAAACCTTTATGTAATTTGGTCTCTTTTTTCAATGATCATTGTACTGAAGTTTATAACTATTTCTGCCGTGAGTTCATTTGCTTTTTTGTTTGCAAACTAACTCTAAATGGTATGGACAGATTTTGATGAAATTTTAAAAAAATATTGAGAATGGCACAAAAAAAGAACACATGTTCGATTTTTGGAGGTGATCCAGGTCACTGTCTGGATTCAGAATTGTTTAAAGAAAATTTTTATCTTTGACCTAATAAGCAATATTGGAGTATTTGATCAGATTAGATTGGGTCTGTCTCGACCTTAACTGTTAATGTTGGATATTTTCTTATGAGTTAAAAATGCTTAAGTTTCTTTGCAATTAGGTAAAATTTTCAGGTAAGATAACGAAGTTTTAGTTTTCATAATGTACTCATACATACACTGGCAGTTACTAAAGCAGAGATGTCTGATGAGAGTCTATCTCCTAAAATGTATGAGTGCGTTATGAATAGCAAATATCTGTGTGCATGTTTAAAAAAGATATGGTACACATTTGAACCTTAAGCAAGACAAGAGTTAATAATCCATACGGTGTAAAATAGTTTCAGGGCTTTATGCCACCTACACATCAAAATTGTAGCTTTTAGAAAATAAATAATAATATTATGTTTTATAAAAGGGTTTAGGGGGCCACGGTGGCAGAGTGGTAACACTCTCACCTCCCACCTCTGAGGCCGGGGTTCGGTTCACGGCTCTACCTCAAGTGGGAAAGCTGGTAGTTGCTGGGCGCTGGTCGGCACTTTACAGTACAGAACTTTGACCAACTGTATGTACTGGTTTTCTCTGGCCTTCCAACTACCTGTCGTGATATGACCTGTACAGTGTTGAAAGCGACGTAAAACCCCAAATAAATGAATAAATAAATAAAAGGGTTCACTTTTGAAATCTCTACACGTATCACATTAACATTATTTGGTACCAATGTTAAGTTTGTATTGTATGATCAAACTTAAATATACATTCAGCAATATGAGATTTAGCACATATATACCAGCCATTAATGAGTCTGAGCACTGATAAGATTAAAGCTCAGTCTACGTGTGTCCAGATGCTTTTTGTTTTGGTGGGTTGGTCAGTATTGCCTAAAACATGCAACTTGGAATAAAGAGATAGGTCTGACTTATCTTATGATCTAAGTAAATGGGATTCATGTGGGGGTGGGTGTGATTTCAATGAGGGGGCGGGGAGGGTCTAACTAGGGTAACTCAAAGATAAGACATTACAGGTGTCCGTAAAAGGTATGAGATTTTTTCTCTCTGATCCTATTCCAAGACAACCTCCAAAAATACCTGACACACCCAGGTTTGTATTAACCATAGCAATCAGATGAAATATCAAAGCTTTGTTAACAGAGATAATGAAGTGTTAATGAGCTAAGCACTACGTGCTTCCATTAATCACGGATAAGGATTTGTTTTAAAATAAAAACTGACTATTGAAAATTTTCTATTTTTTAAAATACTCTATTGTTCGATGATTTGCCAATAAATGAGTATTTTTAACCCCACTCTGTGATAATGTAAATCACGTTTTACTTTGTACCCAACCAACTACATGATTTTGTTTTTACTTTATATAATATATTTAAACAAAAAATATATATGGCATAGTTACAGAAGGCAGGGTCAATGTTTCCTTGCAAATATGGAAAAAAAATCTTCAATGTGTATGATGTACTGGCTTTTTAAGCAAGAGAGTCATTTTTTTGTCACTGGACTATTATAAATTGTGGCTTGGGGTGATGAGTTCCTGTCTGTTCACTGAAGCTAAGCAGTACTGGGCTTAGTTAGTACTTGGATTGGTGACCGTCAGAGTTCTATGCCAGGTATAGGCATAGTGATTTTTTTGGGTAACCAGACTTCTGGACTCTTATGAATTGGGAAGTAACGTGATGAGTACCTGTCTGCTCACTGACGTTAAGAAGCACTTAGTTAGTACTTGGATGGGTGACCGTCAGAGTTCTATGCCAGGTATAGGCATAGTGATTTTTTTGGGTAACCAGACTTCTGGACTCTTATGAATTGGGAAGTAACGTGATGTACCTGTCTGCTCACTGACGTTAAGAAGCACTTAGTTAGTACTTGGATGGGTGACCATCAGAGTTCTAGGCCAGGTATAGGCATAGTGATTTTTTATTCTGTTTCCAGACTTTTGAGTTCTAGGCCAGGTATGGGCAGATACACAGTGATTTGTTTCTGCCACTAGACGTTCATAAATTCTAGTGTACTATTCGTCTCTCTCACGGTATTGCAACTTGCGCATGTAGACCAAAAGAATTTTGGGCCTTTTCATATCCAGATATTGCTGTAACAGACTGATGTGGCTAGCTAATATCTCTTGACTTATATTAGTGCTCTATGAGTTCAAAACCTTTGTGTACATGTTAAATTCCAACTTGGGTACATCTGGGGAGGGTTCTGGCACAAAATGATAATCTTCATTTTAGACAAAAATCTTGAGATTGTGCAGAATGCTTTTCTTTCATTTGATTACTGTGTACTTGTAAATATTTGCATGTAACTTATAAAAATAAAATATTCTATTATATTCTAACATATGCATAAATGTTTGAGAATGTGTGTGATTAATAATTTTAGTTTATGTTTTTTATAAATTCAAATAAATAGATTAGAATTATGAACAAAACATAATGGCTTCCTATATCTGTAAATAGGTATAACTTAAATACTTACCACTTAAAGAATGCTTTGGTAATCAGATTTTTTAAAAGAAAAATCAAACATCACATTTTGTAAAAGTTTACTGTTTAAAATGCATATAAGTTATAATTGCATCACTTAATGTTTTTGTCTGAATATCATCTTAGGATCCTTAGTTTCGGCAAGTAAATCTTAAGATTTTACCGATCTTAAGTTTATGCACAACATTATCATATTTATGATTCTACAACGTGCTTGTATAAAGTTTTATGTGCTACATGTACACGTTCTACAATGTCCACATTCATATGCTATAAAATTCCGTCAAGTTTATTCAAATTCACTTCTTTCAACAATGGATCAGTACAAAATTGATGTTACTAATAAAGAAAAAAGAACAACAAAGAAAATACAGCTCATAATGTATAAACTTGTAGTAGGTACAAACAACAAAGAAAATACAGTTAATAATGTATAAACTTGGAGTGTGTATTTTAACACTATTATAAAAACACTAAGCATGGCAGTATATTTGATAATACCCAGCTATAAAGTGTAAAGGATATAACCTGACCTAATTAATGTGTCACTAGAATAGATAAGGTCCTTGTGATCATATGTAAAATACCAGTCTTTTCAACAGAAATCATGCATAAACAGGAGATAAATATTTCTTGATGCTTAAACTCAAAATTCATCACATTATGAATAGAGACTTGTGATCTAAAATATTGTAGGATCATGCATTTTTATAGGACACCTTTGTAAATGATCAACATTACACTAAAATGTCTTCCAAATACACCCTCGCCTCCCACCTCTGAGATTAGAGTTCAGTTCCCGATGTAACGCAAGATAATGACCACCGCTATATTTTGCACCCCCCTCCTTTGATCTTTAGGAGAGTAATTATATTGCAAGCAATATTTTACACCCCCCAAACAATAGAAGGATTAGGGGGTAAGAATATAGCAGACTATAGCATTATGTTCTTGAAAACTACACATGCTTGTTTTCTTTGTTACTATAATGTATCTCTCCATATCAATGTAAGCTTCATAATATGCTAGCACAATACAATATATATATTTTTAACTTCCACACAATGGTTTGTAGCATTTCGGGACTATATTTCCTGTTCCAACATTTTTATACGTAATTATGAAGGGAGCATCTTAACTAGTAACCACTTTCATTTACATAATTTACAACACTACACGTGAGTCAGGTTTGGAAGCTGAAAGGGTAAAATATAAAAAACAATGTCAGACTGTTAAGCTACTATTGAGTAAATACAAATTGAAATTTATTCCTGTAAAATCAATCAGTCTAGAAATGATATTAAAAAGTTGTATGATCTGTCAAAAACACTACTTGGTGTGGTTAAACAGCCGAAACTACCTGAAAGTGATTCAGATCAAATTCTGGCTGAATCTTTTAATAAATTCTTCATTGAAAAAATACTAAAATTCAGAAACTCTATCAATAATTTTGCCTCACAAACTAATGTTAAAACCAAGGAGTTCTTTGATGTAAATTCAAACCATACTCTAATGACTTTTAAGCCTACAGATGAAGCTAAAGTTGGTAAGATTACAATACATGATCCAATGCTACTGCAATTTAGAATCCTTTTTCCAGAAGGTTAACCAAGGCAAACTTAGATATTTTAGCTCCAGCTATTGTTCATATTGTCAACAAATCTTTGGAAGAGGGATCTTTTCCATCAAACTTAAAGCATGCTGACATAACACCTCTGCTAAAGAAGGAGAATTTGAATAAAATAATTTTGAAAAACTATAGACCTATCTCAAACGTACCATTTCTGTCAAAGGTTATTGAAAAAGTTGTTGCAGATCGGCTTCGAACACATCTAGATACAAATAATTTGTGGTGCAAAATGCAGTCAGCGTATAGACCTTTTCATTCCACCAAGTCTGCACTACTTTGTGTTTAAAATGACATTCTGAATTTGTTGAATGCTAAACAGATGGTACCTTAAGCATTACCTGACTTGAGTACTGCCTTTGATACTATTGACCACAAAAAACTTCTAGAACATCTCAATTCAAGATTTTGCATACTTGGCACAGTATTAAACTGGTTCAGAACTAATCTCTCCAACAGAAGCCAAGTAGGGAGGATAAATAACAGAACATCTGAAAAAAGATATCTAAATTTTGGAGTACTTCAGGGGTCTGTTCTGGGCCCAATACTGATCACTCTGTATATTTCTCCAGTGCCAGAGACATTGCAAATCAACATGGAGTCTGTTTTATGCTCTGTGCAGATGAGATTCGGCTTTATATTAACTTTGACATGAACTCTATGGCTGAATCTCTGAAAAGTCTTGAACATTGCATTTACAGAATCAAAAATTGGATGTTACAGAATCTCCTAATGCTGAATGATGGAAAAACTGAAATCATTTATTTTTGGATCTCTCTTAGAGTGGGTAACTGTAAAATTACTTCTATCAATTCTGTCCACAACCTGGGTGCCTATTTTGACTTGCTATTGAACATGGAAGAGTTTATTCTTAAAAAAGTACAGGATTGCCAGTGGCAAATTCATAAAATAGCAAAAATTCGTAAGTATTTATCGTAAGAGGTGCCTGTTTTGTTCAAGGCTTGGGTATGTCCAAACTAGACCATGCTAATTGTTTGCTAATAGGAATCAATAAAACTTTCTTGAATCAGCTGCAAGTTGTACAAAATATTTAGCTGCCCATGTCATCATGAAAATGAGGAAATCAGATCACATTAGTAAAGTAAGACAAGAGCTTCACTGGCTTCCAGTCCAACAAAGGATGGACTTCAGTGTCCTCACTAATGTCTACAAGGCATTACATTGTCTAGGATCACCTTTCATCAGTGAGCTTATTTCACTATCATAGTCCGGCAGACTAGATCGTCCAACAGTCTCAATTTGGCACACCCTGTACAAGTGCCTTGAAATAACTATGGAAAGCAGGCCTTTGTTGATGCTGCTCCTGCTTTGTGGAACAAGTTACCTGTGAACATTAAATCCTCAAAATCACTGTTAAACATTAGAAAACAGCTCAAAACATACTTATTCAAACATGTTTATGATATGTAATTTTACGTAGCAGCACTTAGAAACATTAAATTATAAAAATCACATGTTATGTTACCCAAGCAACCTAACCAATAAATGTTCCAAAACCAACAAGCATGATTTTATTGTACCCTTATGAAATCTTCAATTAATGATAATTAGACCATCCCAGCAAAATATTTGACACACTTTATGCATCTAAGTATCCAGGCTTGGGCCATTAACAGCATGTTCAAGATGCATTTCTTCATTATATGTGAATTATTCACTGACATATATTTGCTACTAACCTCTCAAATGTTCCACACTAGTTCAAAAGCAAAGAATTATATTGTTAATCTTCTTAAAATCTATCAT
This sequence comes from Sabellastarte sp. h YS-2021, assembly GCA_964017235.1. Lineage (NCBI taxonomy): Eukaryota > Metazoa > Annelida > Polychaeta > Sabellida > Sabellidae > Sabellastarte > Sabellastarte sp. h YS-2021. The sequence goes on from OZ024928.1 coordinate 15,455,290, forward strand.
CATACAAAGATACACTGCTATATCTGTTATATCTAACCCAGTTCGTGTATCCACCATTTTTCGTTGAATGAGTACTTTTTTGCGTAGACTCATTCATGTCATGCTCAATATCTTTTCCATTGGAGTCATTCACTTGTTCAGATGCCTCTTTTCCCCACATTTCCATGAAAATGTCAGCCTTTTTCTTCTCCAAATAATATTGCAACCTCATAATCTTCCTTTGTTGTTGATCCCAGTACTTCTTGGTAAGTACTTTCTGTCTATCACACCTTTTTTCTATGTCATCCAGTAGATGTTGTTGCCTCTGATGTTGGTATTGATACTGTTTCAGCTTCTGCTTTTCTGCTTTAGATAATTTGTGCAAATGATCACTGTGAAGCTTTTCTGATATTTCATTGTTTAAAGACAATATTTTAGGAAATATTGCTTTCTCATTTCTTGTGAAAGTCTTTGACTTTGCCATTGTCCGACGTCTTTTGTATTCTGATGTTAAACTAAATCCAGTAGGTAATAAGAGAACACCAAAAGTTACTGATAATGACACCTTGACCTTGTATTAAATATATTTTTGTTCAGTTGATTTCGCGTTTAAACTTTGCTGCCACTAGAGATGTACATGGATAAACTCTATTTTGATTTCCAATGTTTATTCTCCAAATGAATACATCAACACTTAATATTAAATCATAATTTGCCAGAAAAACATATTTAATGGTTGGCATTTGATATTATAGCCACATGCTAATGTCTCGTTTACAACAGCTTTCTAAAAACTGAAAGCAAAAATGTTGCATTCGCACATTTATTAGCAAGGCAAATGAAGGATTAGGGGTTGTATCCTTGAGTAATTGGTGAATGTTTTGCAATAATGTTGGACATTGTAGATCAACTGAAATCACACAACTTGTAATAAGTTATTTATGCTGAAGTAATTGCAAGTGTGTAATTGTTCATTATAGTTACAATAAAGCAGCGAAGGACAGGAAATCCACATCAAGGCTTTGTGAGGTCAAAGAAATTTGTTTGCATAATTCACAGGATTTCAGACCAAGGGTTTAATTATGAATGAGTTTTTTGTGATATTTTGTTCGTGAATGATAATCGACATCATCTGTATGTGTTGAAAACTGTTGGCTTCCAACAAAGGTTCCATTACTTAAAACTGACAACCTTGAAATAAATATTCTGAAACTATGTATGAAACTATATATACTCTTAACTAGCTATTGAAATGGACGTAACACCACTACTATGATATTTCTATTGCAAAAGGTCTGTCAAATATAGTACACAAAGCATTATACCCATGAAATTATTGCTTGTTTTTTTAATAAGCCACAAATAACATTAAAATATATTGATTCAATATTATTTATTTATTTGGGGTTTTACGTCGCTTTGAACACTGTACAGGTTATATCAGGACGGGTAGATTTGAGGGCAGAGGAAACCAGTACATACAGTTGGTCAGGGTTCTGTACTGTAAACTGCCGGCAATCGGTAAGCAACTACTAACTTTCCCCTCATAAGGCCCGGGGTTTGAACCACCAACCTCAGAGGTGGGAGGCGAGTGTGTTACTACTGCGGCAACGTGGCCCCTTTCAATATTATTGAACAATATGCAAGCTTCATTTATTATTGGCACTGCTTCACTGGATTTTAGTTGTTTTCTCCCACGCAGGCACAGCAAGAATTGCTGTTTCACTATAATTGACTGTCTCACAACACAGTATATATAGTGGAATTGTAAGCCAACTCACTGGTCTTAAGTCAAGGCAGTGGTAGTTTATGTATTGTAGTTGTAAGTGACGGTATTGATATTGTATAAACTGTAGTTTTAAATCAAGGCAGTTTTGAAATAAGATAGTGGTAGACTAATGTTAGATGAACACAGTGGTAGTTTATGGACTGCAATTTGAAGTTAAGGTAGCGGTAGTTTAAAGACTTATTTTAAATGAACGGTAGTTTATGGACTGCAGTTTTAGTTTAAGGTAGTGGTAGTTCATACAATGTAGTTGTAAATCAAGGTAGACTGCAGTTTCAATATGTTTCAATATGTATTTATTAATTTTAGGTTTAACGTTGCTTTAAACACATTGCATAAGTTGTATCGACACAAGTAGTTTTAAGGGAAGAGGAAATGGGTACATACTTTTGGTCAAGATTCTGCACTGTAAACTGCCTGATATCAGTAAGCAACTACCAACTTTTCCACATAGGGTTTGAACCGCAGATCTCAGACATGGGATGTGAGTTTGTTACCCACTACACCACGGTGTATTTAAATGTCCTTTGAAATGGTGCTTATTTGGTTTTGGCTCTGCTCTCTCTCTGCTGACACAATCATACTGCAAAAAAGAATTAAAATCATAATCTAACAACTGCTTGTTGGATATTAGGATAGTTCCTCATACACTGATTCTTCATTAGGAAAGGCTTCAATATCATGATGATCTGTATTTTGGGATATGGGTCCATTATTCAATGAAGTGTAGGGGTCAAGATATGGACCATTGGAGTGATTAGGAACTGTATACACTCTGGATCCCTCTCTTATTACTTCATAGGTCTGCTCAGTGTCTTCTGTCTCAACAATTGGTTCTCTACTTGTCAAACGCCTTGGGTGAATCTTTTTCATGGGCTTACTTGTAGAACGCCTACATTTGTGGCTTACCATGCAAGCCACAGTTATCACCCCAAATGTTGTAGTTACAGTTATCACACTGACAATAATATTGAAGTGATTTTTTTTATTAGCAGGTAGAGGATTTGGCTCTTCTTCACTACTGTCTCTGTCTTTCGTAGATAGACCAACAACATTTGATAGAGTGGAACTTGTGAAGTCTGAAACATGCATGTCATATAGATCAGTAAAGCTATAGAGTAAAAATATTTTGTTGAAAAGTCAGTAAAGGTGCAGTTAGTTTATGTTGTAACATGTAAGTGTTTATTACAAATGTACATTTTGGTGGAAGGTATTTCTGGAGTAGTAGTCAGTTTAAAAATACAAGGGATTTAACACTATGAAATAAAATTTCCACCCAAAAGACAGTAATTGATATAATTACCTTCAGTTGTGTTATCACCACTGTAAATCTCTATCTCATGAAATCCAACATTGTTACTCAATGTCAGCTCAATGTCCAATATTGTAATTGTCACTTCCTGTGCAATAAACGGCTCTAATGTGTAAACCTCCAACTGAATTATTGACTCCAGTGGTAACTGGCATATAACCTTTGGAACAAGATGGCAACATGAATCGACTGGGACTCACAACTGGCACTGACTTAAATAAGTATGTTGTCTTACATCCATTTGTAAGTGTATCCACCTCTTTTACAAAAAGAGGCTTTTTAAAACTTTATATAAAAGTGTCCATTAACTGACTGAGAGTTATTTACAAGAATCTTATATGTTTGATTTGAATGAATATTTTTACATACCAAATGGAAAGTATTTCCCACAATGGTTTTCATTCACATAGGATCATACTTGTACCAAATTTTGTACAAATGATAACCAAATGATTTGAGGCCATGTTTTGATAGAGAAGCCATCACAATTAGGTATTATTGTACCTTGTGTAATCAATAGCTCTACCTAAAATTCCATGAGAGACCTCGGTGGCATCGTGATTTTCTCATGTACTTACTCGGCTCTCACCTTTGTGATTATGGATTTGAATCCAGATGATGGAAACACTTATAATTCACTGGTGACTATGCTAATATGATATTACCTATTGATGGGGACCTAAAACCTTAACTTAGATCTTTATCTCTAGCCAATTTATGGGCATTGTATTGCAAGATCCCTGAGGTTCATGTGTCGGTAGCTAACAAGAGACTTATGTAGTATAAACACATTCGAAATATAAAGAAATGCCAAAAGAAACATTTCATTTATCTTGAGCCATTGGATTTTAAAATACCAATTACATATGTTCACTGCTGTTTTGACCCCCAAGCCGTTTTAAATGGCGGGTCCGCCGTTTTAAATGGCAGGCCCTGCCATTTACATCCACAGGGTTTAAGTAAGGGGTTGTAAATGGCTGAGCCGTTTAAAATGGCGGATTTCAGGTCCCAGCCATTTTAAACTTTTTTGTCTAGCAATGACTGTTTTGTTAGGTGATTGGTATTTTTTTGTCTTCTATAGGAAATAATTTTAAAGTTTCATGAATTGTTTTAATTTCCCTCCATTCAAGCTTATATACTTAAAGAAGTGTAATGTTAAATAGGAATATAATTATATAGTAATTATGAGACCCAGCCATTTTAAACTTTTTTTTGTCTAGCTGTAACTGTTTTGTTAGGTGATGGGTATTTTTTTTGTCTTTTGTAGGAAATAATTTTAAAGTTTCATGAATTGTTTTAAGCTTATATACTTAAAGAAGTGAAATATTAAATAGCAATATAATTATATAGTGATTATGAATTTTCAACAAGTATTCAAATAGCTTTAACACTACCAAGTTAATTGTTTCAGTCAAAGTTAATTTTGTGATACCCCAACAATAGGGACAAGTGAGTGATCACTTAAATAATGGCAAACCAATAAACAATATAGGGATGACTTCCACAAGTCAATTGTTTCAGTCAAAGCTAATTTTGTGATATCCTAACAATAGGGTACAAATCCAATTAAGTAATCACCTAAATAATGGCTAACAAATCACCAAAATAGGGATGACTTCCACACTGTTAGGAAAACACTTGTCTGTGGAAAGCTATTCATACATGTAGGATTATTTTCTACTGTATTGTCTAGTATGTAGGCTGGATTTAATGGATGGATTTTGTTGAAGCCATGCCTTTTTCTGGTGATTAGTTCACAGGGAAAAATAATCAGTTTATATGATTTACCCCTTTGATGTACAAATCATAGGTCAGTTTTCAAAAGGAAGAATTTCAAAGACCAGAGTAGGCATACTTCAAACACCAGAGTATGTATACTTCAAACACCAGAGCAGGTACACAACTTACTTGAGTAGCCAAACTTCAAATACCTGAGCAACAAAACTTCATACACCTGAGCATTGAGTGTTATCCTAAGAGGAACCTAAATCAAAGGCTAATGTGTATGAACAAGTAATGTACAAAGTAGAACTATTAATGGCAATTACGTCAATCAGTTGAATGCCTATTCTCTATAAATATAGCTGGGTGGCATACAGAAGTCAGTTGATTCATATGTGTCATTGGTGCATAATATCTATTAAAGTATGGAAAAGTTCTATCATCTAGTTGGCTGAGCCGTTTAAAATGGCAGCCCGCCGTTTTAAATGGCGGGTCGCCGTTTTAAATGGCGGGCTGCTGTTTAAAACGGCTGATGGGGTCTAAATGACATGTAACACATATACTGGCCATTCATTGAAGCAGAATGTGTCATCAACATTAATATTTCACCATACTCTACTCACCTGCTGCCTGTAGTCTGTTGCCGTAACAAGAGTTCTCCGGATGTTTGCATATTCAAATTGGATCCATGCCATGCCGGCAATTAAGCTTACTCCAGAAAGTGTGATTTTGATCCAAGTACCCTTAAGATCATCACTAGAATCTGCAACAAAAGCAAATGCTGCATCCCAAGGATCCATGTATCCATCTAAAACTCTGCTGCAGTAGGAAGTTCTGCCATATCCACCCTGAGGTTGCCAATATACACAAGATGATCCTAAAGATGCTCTTGCTACATTTAAACCTAAAAATAAAAGTTAACCATTACTTACATATTTTGTTGTTTACTTTATTTTTTCTTTATACACTTTTCCACATATTAAAACGTATAAGAGTAAAAATGAAAGTGCCAGTTGGCAACACAACTATACTGTTACAACAGTATTAGTTCATCTCACAAAAAATAATAAAGCGTAGTGTAAGCTTATGTGTACATACTTGTGTAAGGTGAAACCGCATACCACAATCTGACAGCACAGACGATAGGGTACACTCCACCCTCAGGAAAATGTGCAGTTGTTGGCCCTACATCATACTGATGGTCGTTGTTAATATCATGGATACAGCTACTATTGCTCTGTACCACTTCATCACCAAAATATAGTGACATGGTTAGGTTAGTCGTTCGAACAGAAGTTAAATGGAAGAACTGGGCATAGTAACTTCCTGGATAAAGGTCAGGACATAAGTATACCTGCAAATAAAATGCTGTATTAGGTAACTATATTGATGATATGTACCCTTAAGGAGATATAGGCTTTCCTGTGCCAAACGTTAGTTGGTTTTAATAAGATTAGTGAGAGCAAATTGTGTACTTTCTGACATATCATGACACAAAAGCATTCAACAAAAATTTCTTCTTTGCACCTTAAATTATCATAGTGGCTTGTTTTACATTTAAATGATAGTTCACAGTCTCTGTTAAAACAACATGTTTTAAATATTTACTTTTTGTGTTGTGCCAGAAGAATATTTTAATTCTAGTCTTCTGTTGTCTGTAGCGTTACACACAAGGTAACCAGTGCGCAAATCCAAAGGTTCATTGAACTGAAGTCTTAGTGTTGACACAGATGAGTATACATCAAGGTTCATCCCAGGCAATTTATTTGAAGGGCACCTTCTAACCACCTTGGATTGATATAACACTTGGACGTCTGTGCAGAAGTTTGGGATTAACACAGCTAAAATACACAACTACATAGATGACTTCATTTGTAAAGTTATAATCCAGTATGTCAATTATTTTTTTTGACTTCTTCAGATAAATGTAGTACTTCATGCATTTTACTTGTATTGAGATACATTTTGAAACATGTAACACCCCATTATAACATCATGCAGTGAGGTTGTATTAAAGACATGACGTTTGGGGTTTAAAAATTAGGAATAATAATATCAACATTGCATAATTAGAAATACAAGAGATTTAGCAAAAGCTGAAACACAGCAAAACTATTAAATCAGGGTCCAAAGAAATTATGAATATTTAAGCTAAGCAACTGAACTAATACTGATTTTACTACTCCTTTCCATATACACTCTTAGCTGATGAAAACTGAAAACTTATAAACAAATGTTCAAGATCAAGGATCAAACTCATGCCAGTTCATTGCATTAAGTCCTATCATGATATGCTTTTCAAGAGATAGCAGAAAGAAGTGCAACTAGTTGACCAAGATTTTATACTACCATGCATTGGATATATCAGCAAGAAGGTAACAACTTCTCCAAACTGGGGTCAGTATTCAAACAAAGAGGTCTTAAGAGGTGTTAGGTTTATTACCAATAATTCAGATATTGTGAGACATTTTGTTATGTACAAACATGTACCAAACCACCTACATAACATAATAGAGAGTGATTTGGAGTGGCGTTGTAGCGCAAAATAATGCATCCCTTAAAAAGTGTGTGTGTGGGGGCCACGGTGGCAGAGTGGTAACACTCTCGCCTCCCACCTCTGAGGCCGGGGTTCGATCCCCGTGATGGCCTCAAGTGGGAAAGCTGGTAGTTGCTTGCCGTTGGTCGGCAGTTTACAGTACAGAACCCTAACGAACTATATGTACTGGTTTCCTCTGCCCTTCCAACTATCCGTCATGATATGACCTGTACAGTGTTGAAAGCGACGTAAAACCCCAAATAAAAAATAAATTAAAAAGTGTGTGGGGATACAAAATTTTGCAAGGGGGCTTGCAATATTTTGTATCCCCTTGCAAAATAGTGTATCCCCTTGCAAAATAGTGAATCCCCTTTGAAAAATAGTGTATCCCCTTGCCAAATAGTGTATCCCTTGCAAAAAAGTGTACCCCCTGCAAAATATTACACCCTGTTTGTGCATTCCATTGTAATAATAAATATGTAAATTGTATTTAAAACCACTTAAAGATTCTGTTAAAATGACTTGACATGTAATGGGAGGATAAGTGTGAAACTATTCAATTCATAAAATTAATATATAAGAATGCCTTTGCATTGGTGATTTTTGCCTCCTATTGTCGTCATTTAAGGGCTGAAGAGATCAATTGAAGTGCAATAGATATGGTGTGGGGTGTTAGGGATGGCCTCTCTGTTGATAACTGTTGTCCATTTTGTTTTAGTGAGAGATCAATTAATGTATAAGAAGCCTTTCTATTGTTGATTTCTTTGCCTCCTATTGTCTTCAGTAACCTGGCTCTTTGGGCCAGCAAGGCTTTGATGACTAAAGGATTAGAACATAGATCTCTTTTAAGAGTATTTGGGTGTTTAAGACATTTGCCCTTTTCATAGGTGATACATGTGGCTTCATAGCTGTTACTGCTTTATAATTAGATCAAACATAGGCATTGAAGGAGATGGCTTCTCTGCTTTTTCATTTTATAGTGAGATGAGTGTGGCTTCATAGCTGTTACTGTTCTATAAGTAGATTAGAAATGTACTTTGATTTGAATGATATCAAACAAGGTTTATCCCAGGCTTTTAATAATGATGTATTAATACCTGACATGGCTTCCCCAAGTCGTCTTACTATATATTCCTGGTTTGTACCTTCTATCACATTCATTCTTATTTATTTGATTGATAAATATCTTTTGGTGGAAAGCAAAGTACTAGTTTTGTGGACAGAAAAAGTGTTAGTGGAGTTTTTGGGAAGTCAAAAACAAATTATGGCCCAGACATTTGCAGGGAATGAATTTTCAAAGTATTGTGGTCAACAAGGATCTTCTGGGTATTACTCAGGGTTTAACAACAATGTGATGTCATCTAATGAAAACAACTGCCAGTTTGCCAATTATCAGCCTCATATGTCACAGTTCCCACAACCATATCCTCAATACTACAACTATGGGTATTTCCCTCCACCTGGATATTATGCATCATCTGTGAAGAGCTCATCACCTCACTCAGAAGCCAGCCAGACAGGAAGTCCAAAAGCAAATCTATGTGAAAATGGTGCCATTGGAACTGAGGTCTCTTCTATGGACATATCCAAGTGTGACATGGAGTCAGATGAAAATAGTAATAGTGATGAAGCAGCTGAAATGGCAATTGTTCAGAAGTATTTGGACCAGTCATGTTATCCTTCAGATGCAACTAAAGCTGAAAAGAGCAGCATAAGACGAAGGGCCAAGCACTTCACAATAAAAAATTCAAAACTGTTCTACACCCAGCCATCCAAGCTGAGTGATGAACCCATGTTGTGACAGGTTATCACATCAAAAGACCATCAAAGAAAAATCATTCAACAGTGTCACAGCATGAATGGAATTGATGGCCATTTTGGAGTGGAAAAAAACAATCTCAGCAGTACAAGCACTGTTTTATTGGAAAGGAATAGCTGGTGATGTAAAACAATTTGTAAAAATATGTGACCCATGCCAGCGTGAGAACCCTCAACTTGTGAAATCACCAGCAACAATGCACCCTATTCCTGTCACTGCCTCCTTTTGGCACCAGGTTGGGGTGGACCTTGTGGGGCCATTGCAAACCACAAAGAATGGCAATAAGTACATTTTAACCTGTTGCTGTTATTTCACAAAGTGGGCTGAGGCCAGACCTCTAAAAGACAAATCGGCCTTAACTGTGGCTAATGAACTTTACAAGTTGAAGTGTGAGAAAGGTGCCGCCTCCATTTTTATCCATGATCAAGGAACAGAATTTATCAACCAGATAAATGAAGAGATGTGTCAGAAGATGCATATTAGCAAGCGGATAGCCACTGCTTATCACCCCATGACAAATAGACTTGATGAGAGGTGGAATGGCACTCTACAAACAGCTTTGTGAAAAGTTATTGACCCAGATAGCCAGGACGACTGGGATGAACACCTAGACCCCATATTATCTGCTTACAGAGCAACAAGACATGAATCTACTGGGTTCTCTCCATTCTTCATGGTGTACCACAAGGAGCCACGACTTCCTGTGGATGTAGAGTATGACAACTGTGATTCCCTTGAAGAAAAATCTCAACCTGTCCTTCATAACAAAATGTGGTACAACAGTACATGGAAAATCTGCTGGCTGTTAAAAAAAAGTTGGATAGTGTAGCATCTGATAACATACTGAAGGCACAAAAGAGACAGAAGAAAAATTTTGATAAACGTCATTGTGCACCTTCCTTTAAAGAAGGATCACTTGTATTACTCAAAAATATGCAAAGACAGGGGTGCCAGGGTGGAAAAATGGATGCACGCTTCACAGGCCCCTATGAGATTGTGGAAGAAATAGGCAAGGGTGTGTACAGGCTGAAAAATGTGAAAACCCAAAAATTGCTAGTCAAAACTTGTAATTCCATGAGGTTAAAGGCATACCACACTGAATCTGTCAAAAACAATGACTTAAATGACAATGATGCAACAAAAAGTTTAAAGAGAAAACGTGAAACAAGTGATGACGCCAAACCTAGGAAAAAGCAGCCTACCAGTGACAGTGATGTGTGCATACCAGGACTAAATCTAAAGTTTGCAGACAAAGAAATCATTGAAAATAACCATGAATTAAATGATAGGTGTATGGATGCAGTATCAGTTCTCCTGAAAAGAAAATTCCCTGAAATCAGTCCACATTAGTAGTAGGAAGCAAAGATCACTGTGAATTTATTGGCACTGAAAGTGACAGTGTGCAGTTGATTCACCAGATATCCAGACAATACTGGGTTAGCTGTGCTGTGCAAGATGGGGAACTTTACATGTATGACAACATGCAGTCCCATGAAAGTATACTGCCAGTGGACACAAAGAAAGTCATACAGAACCTGTATGGTGATGTGAAAAACTATGTTATTACTGATGTAGCACAACAGACAGGATCCATAGACTGTGGATTATATGCTATTGCATACTTAACCTTCCTATGTCATGGTTTGATCCATCAGACTACTGCCTCAGACAAAGGGAGATGAGAAGACACCTGATTACATGCCTAGAAAATGAAGAAATCATCATATTTCCATCAACCAAAAAGAGACAGAAGCAACCACTGAAAAGAGTAACATTGAAGTAATTGTTATAAACAAAGCTTTTTGCACATAAATATGATATGAAAATTATAAAACACTTTATATGTGAATATGTGAAGATATAAACCTAGTGGATAAAATGTGCAAAAGAAAAAGTGTGTAATATGTATATGTAAAAATCAATTTCTTTGTTTTAAACAAGAAAAAAAAGTTGTTTGCTAAACCTTTGCTAAGATAAACCCATGTTGATAAAAAGTTAATGTGTTTATAGAGTTATCCTTTCATATTTTATATGTAATAAATGGTTTGTTTCTTAAGAAATAATAAATGTTTCATGATAATTATATCATTGTCTTTGTGAATTTAGTGGTTAGCTAAGGTCAACTAAAGTCAATTCCAATCAACATATTAAAATCCCCACCCCCATTGTTAATACTTTGTGAGGCAATACCTTTGATCAAGACAAGGGGATACACTTTTTGGATGGGGATACACTATTTTGCTGCAACATTCTGCACCCCCTAATCTCCTTATTGTTTGGGATGCAAAATGTTGCAGAAAAATAATGCATCCCCCAAAAGATCAAAGGAGGGGATACACTATTTATGGGGATGCATTATTTCGAGTTACAGCGGTTTTGCTCAAAATTTATATGTTCCACCCAATTCGTAAAATTGCCCATTTCACTTAAATAGGCAACATATTTACACCATTTTGTAAATTAGGCAAGCTACCGAGTATTTGATTGGCCATTTCATGAAATGGGCAAATATTTAGTTGCCTATTTCATTAAACAGTCAATACCATGTACGAAAACTAATGATTCATGAATGAATTACACATTAATTATTTCAAATACAAAACATCTTCTTCACTTAATTTAAACCTCAGCTGGACATTAAACATACGTTTATTGTTTCTAAACAGTGTTAAAACAGTATCTTTAGTGTTTACGACATACAAGTCATTGTATATATATTTTTTATTTATCCATATTGTCACAGAATTTGTGACTGTGACAGGCAGTATTAGACATCAAACCCTAACCCATCTTGACTACACACACAGATGGCATTTCTGTTAAATATGGTGAAGTAACTACTGTTGCAGTGTGTATAAAACTCTTTAGTTTATATTTTATAGAAATATATTACAAGTTTCATCAAAGAACCAGCAAAACCTTTGTGGCTAAGAGAACTCTATAATAATCACACATCTCAAGACCTGGGCTTGCATCTAGGACATAATAATTGACTACAATACACAATTACACATTGTCCCTCATACAACAAATCCTAAAAAGAGGCCATTTCAGGTAATATTCATTTTCTTCTTTTCTGTAAGTAGAATATGTAATTTACAATGATTTCTTTGACCTGAGATAAACGAATGTATATTTGATAATGGGCTCATTTTATTTAACATGTTTTATACTTCAGGACATATACATTTAAAGTTGTAGGTTGAAAGGCATTTACTTTTTAAAAATAGACATTTCAATTATACTGTTCACTGCTGTTTTGAGCCTAAAGCCATTTGGGCTTTGTTGTTTTAAATGGCAGACCCCGCCATTTACATCCAATTGTTTTAAATATGGATTCTAAATGGCTAAGCCATTTAAAATGGTGGACTCATGCCCACAGCCCTTTTTAACTTTCTTCCTGAGTATAACTGATTATTAGCTATTGGTCAATTGTTTGTCTTCTTTGAGAAATGTATTTAATGTTTCATGAAAATTACTTAATTTCCTTCCATTATATGTCATTTAAGCTTATTAAATTAAAATAATGAAATAATAAATATCAGTGTTATTATAGCAATATATAGATAATTACAAATTTTATTAGTATTCAAATAGCTTTAACATACTGCCAAGTCAACTGTGTCAAAGCTATACCCTAACAAAAGGGACAAATCCAATTAGGTGATCACTTAAATAATGGTTAACAAATGTATATTTCACGGAAGACATCCAAACTGTTATGAAAAGACCAGTCAGTGGCTAGCCATTTCATGTAGGATTGTTTTCTGATGTATTGTCAAAAATGTGGGCTGGATAATGGATTGAATTTATGGAAGCCATGCCTTTTTCTGGTGATTAGTTCACAGGGAAAGATAATCGGTTTATAAGATTTATCCCTTTGATATACAAATTACAGAAGGGTGAATTTCAAATACTAAAGTAGGTATGCTTCGAACACAAGATTCCTGAACAGCCAGACTTCAAATACCCCAGTAACAAAACTTCAAATACCTGAGCAGTGAGCTTTTTTCCTAAGGACAACCTGAATCAAAGGTTAATGTGTATAACAGGTTGTTTACAAAGCAGGACTATAACTTGCAATTACATCAGTTGCATTCAATCCGTTGAATGCTTGTTTGAGGGGCATAGAACTCAGTTGGTTCTTATGTCACTGGTGTACAGTACCACATGAAGTATGGAAAAGCTTAAAGATGAATGTTTGGAGGAAATAATAAAAAAAACTTGAAGGATCTAGAACATCCAAAGTTATTATAAAGGTGAAATTTGATAAATAAGAGTGGTAAAAGGCACCTTAAGGAAAAGAACATCAAACATATCAAAGTATAGGTTGACCAATCTTCCAGACTGTGTTCCTCTTATTCTAGTTGAGTGAGCCATTTAAAATGGCAGCCTGCCGTTTAAAACAGTGGAGTGCCATTTAAAACGGTGGCCTGCCGTTTTTAAATGGTGGATGAGGTCAAAATGGCATGAAACAATACTACCGTTAATTACCTCTGCCAAGGAGGTATTGTTTTCATGATCTGTTTCTGTGTTTGTTTTTTGTTAGAATTACACAACTATTACTGTTGGATCTTCCTGAAAAAATAGATGGTCTTGGTCCAAATTACTTACATTAAATTTGGAGAGTGATCTAGGTCACTGTATACAAAAAAACTCCAGACTTTCCTATTTACTTATTACTACTTGCCTTGGCTGAGATATGTATTCTCCAAGTGCTCCTGTTTTAATATTAATAGATAATTTGCATAACTACCAAGAAAAATGTTATAAATTTTAAGCAACTGAGAATGAAAAACACCATCTGTTTCCCTTTCTTTTTACCTTTATCTTTTGAAAGAATACAATTTAAATATTTCCTACATATTTTTGAAATCCTCCTGTTAATGTAATATGGATTGTCAAGTGTTTTAAAGATATTTCCAAAGTTGTTCCATCATCAATTCATAGAAATGTAATTTCCATACATAGGATTCTCTATTTCAAGACATGGGCAAGTTACAAATGAATATACTGCCCATTTCACAAAATGTACAAAGTTTTTGCCTTTTTTATTAAATGGGCAATTCCATGACTGGGTTTTGCATATCTTCATCTCTTTAAGTACTCTTGCTCTCCAAAGGAGGGTACAGTAAGCATATCCGTTAATCTATCTATGTTCATTACTCAAAAACAATATACATCGGATTTAGATTTATTTTTTGTTTTACGTCGCGTTCAAAAGCCAGGGTCATATTGTGATTCTGCACTGTAAACCACTGGGCATTGGCAAGTACCAACTTTCCAACATGAAGCACCTGGGCGGAGATTCGAACTGGCGACCTCAGAGGTTGAAATCGAGGACTCTTACTATATACATTGGTCCAACATAGAACTGATTAAATTTTGGGAATGATCCATAACCAATTCTGTATTGATGTGTTTTCAAGGAAATAGCTTGCGTTTCTACAGATCACTTTTTTTTTGTCTCCGGACTTCGATGAAATTTACCTCTGTATTCTGAATTTACCTCTCTTGCTCCCCAATAGCTACAAGGACACATGTCCTTTTGTTTTCTCCATACATAAGTCCTTTTTTCTCCAGACTTTGATGACATTGACAACACTGCAATAGCTAAAAGGACATATGTCCTTTCAGCTTTTGCCCATACATATGTCCTTTTGACTCTGGACTGTGATGACATTTACAACACCTGTTCATTCTGAATTTACCTCTCTTGCTCTCCAATAGCTAAAAGGACACATGTCCTTTTGCATTTTTCCATACATATGTCCTTCTTGCATCAGCCTTTCATGAATTGTGGCACAGAGTGATGACTGTTTCTCTGCTCACTGAAGTTAAGCAGGAATGGGCTATGTTAGTACTTGGATGGGTGACCATCTCAGTTAGGGATCAGCTGTGAGATGTATCTAAGTTGGAATTTCTTTTTTCGTCTTCGGACTTTCATGAATTGTGGTGCAGCGTGATGAATATTTGTCTGCTCACTGAAGTTAAGTGGCAATGGGCTACGTTAGTACTTGGATGGGTGACTGTCTGAGTTCTGGACCAGCTGTGGGATGTGTGTCACTTGCAATTTCTTTGTGTACCCAGACATTCGTAAATTCTAGTGCACTACCCATGTCTCTGATGGCTTTGCGCTCACGCTAGGGTCCCACAACATCTTTTGGCCTTGTTTTATCACTGTCCTCATAAGCAATACTAAAGGTGCTGGCCAATGGTGCAGGTATGCACTTTGTGAGTATTCTTGTTTCATTTTGGATTTTCAGTTTTACTTTTGTTTATCTGTATTAATATAATCTTATTCAATTGGCCTGGTATATTTACTATGAGATTCATTTGTATATTGCAAACATCAATAATGGCCATCGCTTGATGGGAATGTCTTTTGGTATGTTATTCAAGGTCACATAATATACTGGAATGTACTCACTGGAGTCATACGTAAACTGACACAACTTTGATTTTGAATTAAACCAGTTACATCGGCCCTTGTAGTAACACACTCACCTCCCACCTCTGAGATCACTGGCTCGAAATCTGGACCCCAGTACTGATATAACCTGTACAGTGTGTTGAAAGCAATGTTAAACGCAAATAAATCAAATTAAGTTACATTGTTCCTTTCTCCTGTATTTGTAATTAAATCTACATAAAAGGACAGTGATCAGTGACACTTTGTAGATTTAAGTTCAAATCAGTCCTTATTTTCAAGATATGCTTAGCGATCCAGTATTGATTAAAACTATTATGAGGATTTAAGGAAAAGATTGTTTTAGTTTTATTCTCATTTATGTTCCCATGTTTGTATGGAACAACATTCAATTATTGATTCTCTGTGACCGAATACTGTTCACTAGCAATGCTGCTTTTCTTCTTCCCCCCTTCAACTACAGATTGTGATATGACCTAAGTGTTAAAAGTGAGGTCTTCAGTGATCTCGTGGTTAGCTTGGCATCTGAACACAGGCTGTCCCCTCTGGTATATTCATCTCCTACAAGTGGTTATGCTGAGGACATTCATAATATGACCCTGGCTGTTGAACAGGCTTTATTTAGTGCTTAACTTCACTCCTGGGACCTTGTCAGTTATATTATGATGGGGAGTTGAAAGGGCAGAAGAAACAAATACATGCAGTTGGTGAACTTTCTGTACTGTGTACTGCTGATCAGTGACAAGCAAATACCAGCTTTCCCACATAGGTTTAGGCCAGGATTCAAACTACGGTCTTAGAGGTGGGAGGCTAGTATGTTACCATTGCGTCACCACGCCCCCCTCCCCCCCTGTTGAACAGGATGTAAACCCCAAATTTTGATATTGTTGAAAGCAACCTTTATTTATTTATTTGGGGTTTTACAATGCTGTACAGGTCCTATCACGACAGGTAGTTGGAAAGGCAGAGGAAACCAGTACATACAGTTCGTCAGGGTTCTGTACTGTAAACTGCTGACCAACGGCAAGCAACTACCAGCTTTACCACTTGAGGCCGTGCCGGGAACCGAACACCGGCCTCAGAGGTGGGAGGCGATAGTGTTACCACTCTCCCACCGTGGCCCCCGAAAGCAACCTTGAAATGAGATCAATAAATTAACATAATCAACATAAACGTCATCAGATAGAAATTAATATCACACATATATGGAATTAGCAATCCTTTAGCTTGCTGTCAAATAGGACATGAAACACCTTAGTATATCTTCCGCATCTATCAAAAACTGCATAAAGAAACCACTTACCTGGAAAAATCCTGAAGCTTTGTAATATTATCATCAATATTAGCATAATTGATCTTATATAAGTCATATTAATCCGTGTCACAGGTCACAGGCTAAGTATCATGAACCCCTCTCTTTGTTTCTAAGTATGCAGAATACACAGTTGCAACCACAAATTCGCAAAAACAAGGTATCATTCTTATAATATTTTCTCTTCAAACCAGTTATTCAAGCCTAGCATTTTTCAGATATCACATATTTAAGGAATTATTACATACACCATCATAAAGTGTACTTTTAATGAACACACAGGAAGATACATTGAAACACATTTTAGTATCTGTATACCTGGTGCTGTATTTGGTCTTCCCTAGACTTGTCACGATTCTGCCTGGCTCGCATCTATAAATAGCACACACCCCCCAAAGTCTCACAGAGTGATGGCTATGTTAAAAATTCTTGTTTTTGTAATAACGTCTTTTGTTAGGAATTTGTGAATTTGATGAATTGATTCAAAGTAAACACTTGTAAATGATAGCTTATTTCTAAATCAAATTGTTTTATTTGCCTTCTATTCCACAGGTCAAAGTAGGAGTTTTACCTCCCGTTCAACAGCCAAGGTTTTGTTACTTGCAGTAGTAGAATCCACACACAGGTGACAGCCTGTGATTAAATGCCAAGCCTTTTAACTCGGTAGGCCACTGATGACCTTGACTTTTGTTTGGCCAGTCTGGTACACATTTGTTAAAGTTATTTATTTGGGTTTTAACATTGTATAGGTCATATTGCAACAGGTAGTTTTATGGGCAGAGGAAAGCAGTACATACAATTTGTCAAGTCTGAACTGTAAACTGCCGACCATCAGAAAGCAACTACCAGCTGTCCAACATAGGTTCCAGGGTTTAAACCACAGACCTCTGCGATGGGAGACGAGTGGGTTACCACTGCGCCATCATGCCCCCAACCCACACATACATGTTTGTTCAAATATCACATTATAAAACGTCGCAAGTGAGTCGTACATATCATTCTTGTGGTTTTTTTGGTGATTGTTACTCGGAATTTTAATATTGAGGCATAATTTGAAAACAGTAAAATCTCTTACAAAGTATATTCTTTCACCAAATCTTCTAATTCCAATAATATTAAACCATTGCCAAAAACAAAGTTTAACAGTTCCCATTCCAGAGCCAGGGGCCGGTTTCACAAAGGGTCTTAGACTTATCCTGGACTTAGGCTAAGTCAGGGAATTAAATCTGAGCCTTTTGTCTTTGCTAAGTCCTGGACTTAAATGAATTTCACAAAGGGTGACTTAGCTAAGTCCAAAGTTATCAAATAACCACAGTGGTTTTTTATGTCATGTGACCTTTTATTTCAGTCAAAATATTTTACTGGTGATATATATCCTTTGTTTACTCATTTCATTATGAACCAAAATGATGTTTTTCAATGGAAAGCTTTGTAACCACATAAATATGTCTAAAGACTAATTTAGGGAGGTGTTCTATATATTTATTCTTTATTTTCATGCATTTCAAATTTTGAAGTGAGAAAAATATATGGCAGCCATATTTAAGTCTTTGTTTACAAAAGTTAAGCCCACTCCGGGGTAGACTTAACTAAAGCCTAGACTTAACAGCTTTGTGAAACCCTCTGAGTCTAAGACCACAGACTTAGCCTCAGTTTAAGACAAAAGCCTTAACTTTAAGTCTAAGTCCGGGCTAAGTCCTTTTGAGAAACCGACCCCAGTATCATATCTGGCTAGATCCTCAGACTCGCCACTCGCAACCAGTCAGACCCACACAGAGGTGACAGCCTGTGATAAGATACCAAGCCTGCTGATCAGTAGGCCACCAGGGACCACATTAAACCATTGGGAAAAAATGTAACGCCAATTTGCTTGGGTATTAGGGGACCACGGTGGCGAAGTGGTAACAGACTTTCAAATCCCAGACCTTATGTGGGAAAGTTGGTAGTTGCTTATTGATAGTCGGCAGTTTACAGTACAGAACCTTGACACCAACTGTATGTATTGGTTTCCTTTGCTCACAAAACTTCGATGTAAAAACCCTAATAAATAAGTAACACATACACCCCTAAAACTCTCTAGTCCTGGGTCCAATCCTCAGCCTAAACTGAAATGTGAAAAAAGCAAGGCGAGTGCTTGTGGGTTCCTGATGGTTCATGGGGGAGCTGGGCGGTGTAGTGGATCACACACTTGAATCCCACCTCTGAGGACTGGAGTTCAAACCCTGACCCTGTGTGGAAAAACTCTGAGTTGACTTACCTATGCCCAGTCATTTGTAGAGTAGAATCTTGACCAACTAGTATGTATTGGTTTCCTCTGCCCTTAAGACTACCAGTGATGATAATAAATTAAAGCAATTACTGATGGGTTTTCACAGCAGAGTATTGGCTGACTAGGAGACACTGCTTTCTCTTACCCACTCCCCCACAAGTTGTCTTTATTTGTCCTCCATAATGCATTGAATGTGACATTAAACTATAAACAAGCAAATCCATTTCTATGGGAATGTATTTTGTATATGTTCTGAGCAAAAAAAAAATAAATAAATAAATTTTTTTTTTTAAAATACAGAAAGTAATATTTCAGTGGTAAAATGTGTCAAAACATATATCATGAAGTTTTGCTGATCCACTAATGTATCAGCACACTTAAAACCTGCCTGCATTGCTCTCATCCTGAACAAAACTATGTTACCCAGATGTATTAAATGCTTTCTCAATAACATTACCCAAAAAACATATAAAAACAGTGTTAACTGCAAAATACATCTTAACATTCCTTTAACCGTATTGCCAGTTCCCAAGAATTTGAAGCAGTGAATAGAAGAGCGTGCGATGTAAATTTGTTTATTTAATTTAATTCAAACAACCTGGGTTAACCCTGCACATAAAACACAATAAATATTCTTTTAATTTAATGTAACACTAGTTGCCCAAAATAAAATCATACACAAATAATGGAAATATGACATAAAGAAGTTCAGATCTCAGGTCATAAGATACAAGTTGATCTCTAAAGTAAAAAAAGTCAACCAGGCTAGATAAAAGACACAGAAAGGTGGATTAGTCAGCAAGTGTAGGCAATAGTCCTAAAATGGTCAATAATTATTTCATAATGAGACCCTAATTGTCCAAATCACCTGTCAATGTCAATACAATTTAACTATGATAGCCCCTGAAGCGAGATCAGACTGAAGATCATAAAAAACAGTCCAACCTCTAAGGTCATCAAAAAGTCAAACCAAGATCAAGCATGACAGATCAGCTGAAGGCAAAATGGATTGGGCAGTAAGTCTAGTCAGTGTGTTCAAATCTGAGACAATGAAAGAAAGCAGTTTCAATTTAAAAATAGGGGATGTTATAAATTCCTTTAACTGCATTGCACATATTTTCATTTGTTAAACTGAAAAGACAAATGCTAAAAATCTTTCTATTTGTAAACACAGTAAAAATCTTGTCCATGGAATCACTTTGCACTCATACAGAGTCTGATGCACAGTCCCCCCACCCCATGGAACTCAATAATAAGAAGTATGCTTGCGAGATATCTTTTAATAATATATATATATATGTTTATTAAACTATACAAAGATTACTGCTGTTCTATTCTTTTTACAGTCCTGTAGAATAATATATGCAGATTAGATATGCCATAACATAAAGAATAGCGCAGTAAATTAATATGACCTTGAGGTCACAAAGGTCATCATAGTTTGACCTTGAGATTACACTTCCCACGACCTCAAGGTCACCCAGAATGGAGGCTGTGGTTGAATACAGAGGGACCATTACCACTGACCCTGCTAAGCACCCCTTTTATGCAACAAACAAGCTAGCCAAGGTCAAATCAAATGTTGCATAAATGTGTGCAAGAAACCGACTTCTGTTGTTTAGAAATTCCCATATATTATATATGTTGATGCCAAACTTGAGATCATGCCAATCTTAAGATTGTTAGCCATGATCTTGATAAGTTCATGGTGAATATTTTAATATTTTATTTGTGTGTTATGAATATTATGTATGTAGTGCATAATGGATTCCCTTCCCATTTACAATCGTTTTTGTCAGTTGGAACTGGAACTAGAACTAAACAAGACATTTGCATTAAATTGAATAAAGTTCAGAAATTAAAACGATTAGGGAGTTGATAGTATGATAGATTTCGCATATGTAATTAATATACAACATGTGAGTGATTTAACTAACTGTAATTATGTATTTATTTGCCATTTATAATCTTGTTCCAATTGTGGGGAATACTTTCTACAAGATTAAAACTAAACAAAATGATTTAACTTCTTATGGTATAAGCTATTGCTCTGCCCAAAACTGACTGATTAGGCTTACAATGATTAAATAGAATCAACTTATCACTGTTAATACAGTAGCAAATCAAACATGAAAAGAATGGCTTTCCAATAACATGGCCTGTGATGATGAATGATTCCAAGTTTAAGGCAAGTCTGATAACTGTAAAGTAGTAAACATACATGTAGTGCATATATATGATATTTAAAAATAGTTGGTTCTATATTGGTGCATTGTTCATTTATTTTCAATCCACTACAGGCCATACAGGCATTTCAAGATATTATCTTGGATAAACAAATAAATATACAAATTTTATTTTGCATACCAGAAAGAAGATTATCAAGTTACTCTGTATAGCAGAATTTAAGATGAAACCGTTTAGGGTACTATTTTACTTGCATTCCAAAATGGTTTGAGGCAACACATTTTCCATGTTTGTATATATTTTAACCATCTCTGATACTTCTTGAGAAAAGACCATTCCCAGGTGATTCTTATCCAATATGTTTTGCTTTTGTTTACAGAAATAACATGCCAGCTCCATTAATTTATTAATACACATAAAGAACATTGTGTATGACATTTGTGTATCTATACACATCTTTCTATTTCAGTGCCTGATATGATTACAATCATTAAGACCTTCAAAAATAGCTGTTTCTTATTAGAAAGGAGGGTCATAAGAAATCTGATTCAGTTCAGTTATAGCCTGCCTGTTTTGTGTGTTCAGATATCAACCAAAATCAAATTCAAAAGACTTAGCTCTGCAAATGCTAAGTGAAAAATGTTGAAAATTGTGATTTAGTGTGCAAAATTATAGAAAAATAAATATACGATAATATGATACACATTCAACTACATCAACAGCGCGGTGGCCATCTAATATGTTACCATGTACATAAAAACTTTATTTTCCTTTTATTTACAGGGACACTTTGTGCTGTAGATTGCTTATTACTCCACCAAGGGGGTTATGTTTTGGGTTGCATTCGTTTGTTTATCTGTCTCTCTGTTAGCTTTCCTGATTACATAAAAACTCATGAAATCATATTCATGGATCTTTGTTGTGTGGGTAGGGCCTGATCTGACTCTGGACACAAATAATCCCCAATCTTGCCTGACCCAAAACATAATTTTTTTTTTTACATTTCAGAAAAAAAATCTGAATTATATTCTTCATACCCAGCTCGTTGGTGGAGGTTTGCGCTCCTAAAGTGCTTTCTCGTTTGATAATGAAAATCAATTAATCTAAATGATGCAGTTTTTGGTAGGGATATATATTTTCCCTACTTTCCTTGAGGATAAAGATTTCCAAAACCATTGAACATGTTTACCTGTTAAGATGTGGTATTGTTCTTACTCAGAGACTATCAAGGTACAAAAGTTTTATTTCTACTAAGAAAAGCGTGAGTTTTTTATTTAGTCACAGAAGGGCACAGTGGATGCAGTGAGAAAGACACTCACCTGCCACCTCTGCAGCTGTGGCATTTAAATATGGTCCCGATAGGAAAAGTTGATAATTTTCCCTGAACTGGAAATGTTTGCAGTTCCCAGCAAATAATATCAACGGTTGAGACTACAGAGTCTTGAAGAACTGGAATACATTGATCAAATTTAACCCCCTAAAATACCTTTCATGCTAACATCTCAATCAAACAAAGCAATTCTAAGCCACGTTAAACTAAAAAGATCAGTCAGTTTACGGGCTGGCACCTTGGTGCCAGTTAGGTCATTCCTGAGGGGACCTTAAATTTCTTCTTTAGTTGTTACCACCATGCTGTTTGTAACCTGTTTCCTCATTGACTGTGGCAGCTCCCTGTGTTAAAGCTTACTGACCCTTCTTCCATTTGCATTCTAGACCTGGAAGGGGCAACACTGAAAATTTTAATAAATTTGTTTCTTCCATTTGTCAAGTGTTAGGTTCTTTTATGAAAGTTTTTTTTTAACTTATACACTGATTTTAGTTTATTGACTTATGGAAAAGACAAAGAAGTACAACTTGCGATCTGCAAGCAGTGACACACAGATACAGACTCAGCTGAGTGGCGACATGGAGTTTGTCACACAACTGCTGGGGGTAGGTCCTGGCGCTTCTAGCCAGCAGGGGTGTGATAGCCAGTCGTCAGACAGTGAGTTGAATTGCAGTGATGTAATTAATGCATCTGATTCGGATGATACGGGCAGCCGGAACCGGTCTTTCAGTAAATTTTCCCAAGAAAAGTCGGGCACTTCGGATTCTCATGCTGTTGACACACAAACAATTATTAACCAGCAAATTTTGGCACAATTAACTGACATTGGTCAGCGGTTGAAAAAATTGGAAAAGACTGATTGTAAAAAATCAAATGATGTCACAAAGCATAAGAACAGAAGTACCCGTACTCGTTCCAAACCCATACCAAGTATGTCCACACAAAGTACTGAGAGTACTGGTCAGTCAACCGTTAATTCTGCAGTTCCTGGTACAGATACTTTGCCCTTTAATTCAATTACTGTCCCTTCGTTAGTTGACATTAGACAGAATGCAAATATACAGGAGAAAGTTGATCAAAGAATCAAAGAACTTCAACAACTGTCAAATACAGGGACTGATTCAAAAATCAAATCCCTTAGAGGCGGTTCAGTTGACATATTCGTCAAGAATCGAGTTAAATGGCCCCATGAGCATGTTTTGGCTGGAAATATCAAAGAGCGTGTTTCTTATGACCAGTTAACCATGGGTCAGTGGATGGCTGGCTTTTGCCGCACCATGAGAGAGGAAAAAAATAAAAAAATAAAGAAGCAATGCTAGATTATTTAGTAGCACTTTTGGATGACAGTAATGACTTTTCCTGGGCTGCGGCAAAGGCCAGCCATGCAGTACTCCTATGTAGAATGGAGCAAGGTGAAATTGTAGATTATACACAAACTGATTTAGTGGATAGGGTAAGAAGAGCTCATGCACAAAGGCATATCACCCATACCTCTTCCAATGCTACACAAAATTTTAAAAAATCCAGAACAACCAAGTCCATGCCTTGTAACTTCTACAACCAAGGCTCCTGTAATTTTTCAACCACCCATGAAACAAAAGGGGTGCTTTACAAGCATATTTGTTCATTTTGCTTTTCAAAAGGGGGCAAGAATTTTGCACATTCAGAAAATGAATGTAGGAGTAAAAACAAGCATGCAAAAAACGACTAAAGCTGGGCGGGGGTTCCCATTCCAATAAACAGTTTGCTTCTAAGTATATTTGGTCAAGTAACATTGACAGGAAAACCATATCTCAAGAATTTTCAGTAGATATATCCACACTTTCCACATGGTTTACCAAAGCTAATGCTTTTGCAAATATTCGGAATGGCAGATCTTACGCTCAGGTTACTGCTCAGAAAACATAACTTCCGGTTTCGGCTGCCTGCATTCGAAAAACCCCTGACAGGAATGTAAATGCTATGAAGAAAGTGCATAACTTTCCTCAAAGGCCTAAGGTATCTGCCTTAAGAAATGGCTTTTCTGCACAGGTACGATCTAACACTCCACGTGTTACTGCCACTGCCTGTGCAGGGAAGAAACAAACACATGCGAATCAAAAGTTTTTCACCAAACACCAACCCAAGGCACAGGCCCTTACTTTGACCAACAGATTTAAGGCATTGTCTGTAGAAGAACCAAATCTTGGCCATGTCAATGATCATATTTTTGACATTGAGTCACCTCAAAATCATCTTAAGGCACCTCAGCTGGCTCAGCGGCATAATGGGAATAATATCTCTTTGAATAAACATATTTCTAGTACAAATGTTCCTGCTACCCCAACTTCTTTTGTTGTTAGCAAACCAGCCAGGCCACAGATTGCCCAGAAAAACTTTACAAAAGGTGATTCAATTTCAGCTATGACAAATCTTACACATGACACTTCTGCAGACCATATGCTCCATGGTCAGCTCGATTCACATATGGCTTTGCCCCAAACAAGAAATGTCCCTGAAGAAGTTTGGCAAAATCACTTATATTCTAAAGATTATAGGGCATGTGTCCATCAGAATGGTGATAACTTTGGCTACATTCCATTAAATGATTTGCAAGTATACAAAGGCCCCGAAATTCAATGGAAGTCACTTCCTGACATATGGCAGGCAAATAAGCTAATTCGTGAAAGCAAGGTGCCAAATTTTTTAAATTGTCGCATCCCTGTGAAGACACAGTTGAATCCTGATAAATGGCGTTCGTATTTAACTCAGTATTGGGATCAACAACTCCCTGATCTCATACAGTATGGTTTTCCCTTAGACTTCAATAGAAATAGTAATCTTGTTTCTACACATGTTAACCATACCTCAGCTATTGAACACGACCAACATATTGACCAATATATTGCTGAAGAACTTAAATATGGTGCTTTGTATGGCCCTTTTGAGGATACTCCTATCCCTGTCCATGTTTCTCCATTAATGACCAGGGCAAAACAAAATTCTGATAAGAGGCGCACTATTGTTGACCTTAGCTGGCCAAAAAATGCTTCAGTTAATGCTGCAGTTCAAAAAAATGTCTATCTCGGATCCCATTTTGTACTTAAATATCCATCCCTTGATGACATAACCACAGAATTGAGAAAATTAGGTCCAGGAGCTCTCATATATAAGGTCGACATTAGTAGGGCCTTTAGACATATCCATATTGATCCGGGCGACATTGATCTCCTGGGAATTCGTCACAAAAGCTTATTCCTGGACGGATCTTTGCCGTTCAGATTCAGACTCGGATCCGGAATTTTTGAGAGGTGTTCCGATGCCATTAGATATATTATGAAAAATTTTGGTCATAACGCCCTCATGAACTACATTGATGACCTCATATATATCGGCTTACCATCAAAAACTTACAATTCTTATTCTCAGCTATTGTCATTGCTCGAACAGTTAGGTCTGGAGATAAGTCAATCAAAGCTTGTACCTCCATCCACTTCTGTCGTTTGCCTTGGAATTCAAGTCAATACGGTTGCACGTACGTTGTCTATTCCGGACGAAAAATTAGCTGAAATCAAGCAGTTATGTGAACAGTGGGTTCACAAGAAAAATTGCACCAAAAATCAATTACAGTCCCTCTTAGGGTCCTTACTGTATATCACTAGGTGTGTACGACCCGCCAGAAATTTCCTTAATAGAATGTTACAAATTCTGAGAGATAACGTACACACTAATTTCATTATCTTATCTCATCACTTCTTTCAAGACCTTGAATGGTTTAGAGTATTCTTACACCATTTCAATGGAGTTATTTTTTATGATAATAAGTTAATACACTATGAAGTTAACTTAGATGCCTCTCTAAATGGCCTAGGCGCTTGTTTTGGCAATGAGGTCTATGCTCTCCCTTTGCCTGTAAATTTCATGAACCTCCACATCACCCAACTTGAAATGTTGAATGTTGTTGTAGCACTCAAAGTCTGGGCCAATATATGGGCCAATAAAAGAATAAAGATTAGCTGCGATAACTTGGCGGTGGTAGAAATCTTGAAATCTGGCAAAACCAGGGACCCCTTCTTGGCCACTTGTGCCAGGAATATTTGGCTCATTACTGCCATGTTTAATATCGATATTATATTAATTCATGTCCCTGGGGTCAGCAACCAGGTTGCTGACTTACTTTCCAGATGGACTGTTACGTCCAACCCACAAAGTAAACTTATGCAAATCTTACCTCAATTTCAATGGATAGACACTCACATTGATTTAACCAAGCTGAATTATTTCATTTAGCTTTGTTCTTTATTTTCAGATCTACCACTGCCTGCAGCCCAGTTGGCCACCAGTGCTGTCCACAGGTTACGCTAGGCTTTTCGTCCTGCCACCCAGAAAACTTATACACGAATGTTTAGGGACTTCTGTGGCTTCCTGGTGGCCACTGGTTTGCTTGCTTCTCAGGTAACTCACCTTACCTTATTGGCTTTCATGGAGTTCTTGCTGCAAAATGCTTTTACTCCCTCCAATATTGCCAACTATATGGCTGGCCTTAGGGCCTCTTTTGTCTTATACGATTTAGATACCGTTCCTTTTCAACATCAGCGACTTCAATACTTTCACAAAGCTGCCAAGCTTCAAACTCTCAATTTTCCAAAACCCAAGCTTCATTTGGATGAAAACCTTTTACTGAAAATTATCACTGCTTGTGATCATTTACAATTTCCTCTCATTTTTAAAAGGGGGCCACGGTGGCAGAGTGGTAACACTCTCGCCTCCCACCTCTGAGGTCGGGGGTTCGATCCCCGTAACGGCCTTAAGTGGGAAAGCTGGTAGTTGCTTACCGTTGGTCGGCAGTTTACAGTACACAACCCTAGCGAACTCTATGTACTGGTTTCCTCTGCCCTTCCAACTACCCGTCGTGATATGACCTGTACAGTGTTGAAAGCGACGTAAAACCCCAAATAAACAAATCTCATTTTTAAACCACTTTACCTGTTAGCTTTCTTTTCCTTCCTCAGAATCTCTAATATTCTGCCACATGCTATCACTTCTTTTGACCCTACTCGCCAACTGGCTGTGGGTGATGTTATATTTTCTCACAATGCTGCCACCATCATCATCAAATGGTCTAAAACTTTGCAAGATAAATCAAAAATTCATACTATCCCTCTCCCATTTCTGGTGAATTCTTCCTTATGTCCCATTCAGGCCCTTCACCTTATGCTAGCGACTATGCCCGGTGATTCCAACGTACCACTGTTCAGGATCCCTAGATCTCATGGCTCAGTCCCATTAACAGATTCTGTGGCCAGGCGTCACCTAAAAGCTGTATCCAACATCTTGCAGCTTCCCACTTCCCTCAAGTTCCATGACTTTAGAAGGGCTGGGGCGACTTGGGCCTTTAACCATGGGGTCCCTATGAAAGATATTATGCTACATGGCACCTGGAAGTCAGATGCTGTATGGGCCTATATTCAATCCACCCCTGTGGTACAATCTCCAGTTAGCGCAACTTTCCAGCATCACCTATCCCTCTAGCTTTCCCTACTTTACTACTGGGTGGTTTGGTGGCTCTTCTCCTTTCTATCACATTTTCTGTACTATTTCATATATAACTCAGTTTTGGAACCAATACCTTCTCTATATTGTCATTTACAATCTCACTTATAATTCAGGTCGAATACGACCTCACTTTGACCTTAACCTTGTCATTCAAGGTCATTCTTTTTTCACTGTATCACAGTCTCCTGTACTGGTATTCTGTTCCATCTAGTACAACTCTTCCAAATTCTAATTCTAATTCATCTTCTCACAGGTCGCCTATGACCTGTCATATGACCTTTACCTTGTCATCCAAGGTCATTATATTTTACTTTCACCTTACCTTGTCATTCAAGGTCAATTCCTTTCCATTGTATTATACAGTGTTCTGTAATGGAATTTTGTTCCATCTCCCACAACTCTTCAAAATTCATTCTAATTCCTCTTCTCAGAGGTCGGGTATGACCTGTCTCGTCACCTTACCTTGTTATTCAAGGTCAGTATCATTTGCCTTATTTGTTATAAGAAATTTTACCAGGGTGGTGTAATGTTAATTAATCTTTCATATCTTATTTTGTAAATTTTCATGCTATTCGCTTTGACAGTAATTTCTGCTTTATTAGTATGTGCTGTCAATGGGTAACTTGAATTTATATTCATCTAAAGTATTATTTTGCTAATTTTAATAATGATTTTATAATGTTGTTGACAGTTACTTATGTCTGTAATAACACCATATTAAAAGTTTAGTAGATAATAAATATATATATTCCCAACTGCTCTTTTTTGTTGGGCTTGGTTCCCCTGGGGAATGTATGCCTTTACATGACTATGAAGTTTTTCTTAATTATCCAGTTCCCCTATGTTAGACACCAAATTTACTTGAATACAATACAAGCTACCATCCTTTATGAATTTTATATGGGTCTGGTACTTTATTTTCATTGATTTGGTAAAACCTAAGAGTGATAATATATCTGATCCTCCACATTTGAATTTTCACGTCAGTATTGTGGTTTTGTGTTTTTCTTGTATGAGTTGATAGTTAACACATTTTTTCATAGAGACTATGTATGTATTAAATTATTCTTATGTTAACTGAGATCAAATTTGATAAAATAATATGAAATACGATGTAAATGCAATTGTTTAACTTTGAGGTTTTACATCCTTTTCAACAGCTATGGCGGATGCACAAAAATTCTGAAGGGTATCCCATACAGAACACAGTCAGCTCATGCATGTTATACACATTGGTGTTCCATTGGAGTTTGGAATGTCTTAAAAGGTTCTGTCAAATGTTTCTGACTAGTTAATTTGTAACAATTGAGTACATTCAAGTATGTCGACAGCTTGTGTTTAAAGGAATTGCTTCAACTGTGTTTAAATTCATGAACAACATAAATTTTATACAAAACTTAAATAAACATTATACTGGAATTAAAATCTAAAATATATCAAGCCAAATTATTGCAATTTAAATTTTAAAGAGAAAGATAACATAATACCTGTCAATGTAAATCATTTTTATTTTTATCATGGACAATAAATGGTATTTTTCCAGAATGGAGTGGAGGACTGAAAAACTACAGTAAAAAAACTACATCTTGCATATTTAAAGACTTACTCTTATGCAAGTAGACAGTGCAATGAATATTCAATACCACTGGGACATCGACTTGGGGAAACTGGATTTTAGAACCACAGTCAAGAAATCAACCACACAGCTTGCCAGGATTTTGATTGTTCATACTATTCAAATTTCACTGCAAACCTGTTTTGGTTCACCTCATTCAGATAAATTTCAGTGTCTCTCTCCTTTCCACTGAGGCAATATCGCTTGGAGCGCCATCTGGCTGCCTCAGGGCTAGCATCCATGGCACAAAATATCCCGTAATAAATCCCATAGGCATTACCAGTGAAGCTAAACTGGAAAGATGAGTCCCCAAGATTAGATCCCACTCTAAAATTTCTGACCAATGTACTGTCAATTTCTGATAGTTTGACACTTTGCTCTTCAGCAAACACAGTGACATTTGTCACATCATTCAGTTTATTGTCTGGATTATTGTTGCAGTTTATATCACCACCAGATTTAATCTGTAGGCACACTACACCTTCAGGAGTGACACAGTCTTCTCGGATGCCATAAAGGCTTCCAGGATTGAAAGCACTAGATATATCAACAGTGCTTGTACTGATAGCTTTAAAACTCAGTCCTTGTGAACTGGGAGCAACTACTTTTATATGGCAAGATTTAAATGACCTGCTTGTCTGTTCTTCAGCAGAGTGCCATGCTTGATAAAACTCTGGGTGACATTGGTTGGTATTATAAGAAACTGGTTGTGTTATGGCATCCACATCAGTTTCACACGTCTGTTCTCTAAATGCCAAGTATTGATCTGTTTCAATGTCTGCCTCACTGCATGTTTGGTCATTGGAATACATAGCACCATTGCTGAAAGTATCTGGATTAATGGCAACATTATTTGTTACACTGTTGTCTGTATCAGTGATATTTAACATATATCCTTCATACGATGCTGCAGCAGATAGACTAAAGTGTTCCACATCATCACAGGGGTGGGCAATACAGTATCCATTGACATCATTTCTGTCAGTATCCACTCTCACACTAGAGACCATTCCCGAACCATCTTCAGATGTCACAATGACCTTGACAGTTGCACCAGTTAACTGTGATCCACTTTTACTTGTATTTCCTCTGAAGAGTCTCACTTTGGTAAAACAGGTTTTCCACTCAGAGGCTCTGGCAATAGCAAACCAGGTGGTGGCAGAATGTAAACCAGTGATCTTTGCTGAAAATTCATTGAGTGACTGTAAAAAGAGAACATAAAATTTGATGTGTTTATGTGGGTTTCATATCACTTTCATACTGTACAGGCAGCACTTATAGTAGTTTCTCAGGACAATGTATTGTAAACAAATCTAGTATTTGTAAGAAATGTGCACAGAAAAAGGTATTTCCCATTTCAAAACCCACAACCTTTTAGTCAAAGAGGCAATTCTCTAATTTACTGATGGAATTAAGATGCTCTTGATGCATATTTCTCTGGCAAGCATACATTTTTTTGAAACATTGTGCTTCATACAGGTTCAAATAGGTGGTAAATTGCAACAGTATTTATTTAATGTTTCATGAATATTTGCATCAATTTACAAATTTTCAGCATTTTAGCTGAACAGAGGAGAAATTAGTTTAATCAGGAAATTTACTAATGCTAAATGAGGATTCTGGAATGTAAAATCGCAACAGTTCACAGTAATTACAAAATGGCCTGGATTGAATTCCTAGCATCAAAAGGTTGGTTATGATGTTAGAGTTTGATGCAATTTACAGCAGGTTTGGTTAGAATATTTTGGGGTATTTTGGTTTGGGGAGATTTCTTAACTTATTTATTATTCCCATGGGTAAATAAAACTGTATATTCACACAACATCAACATCTTAACTTCACTCTACCAGGCCAGTTTGGCTATTGCCATTTATCATAAACCAAGTTCCAAATTGTAAAATATATTACAGTCACAATCCTTGGGTGGAGTTTACAATCTTTTTCAATAGCCCTCCGATTGACGTTACTATTTTGGGGTCAAAACCTTATGATTGGTCCCCCAAAAGCATTGCAATTGTTCCTTGATCCATCCGATTGCTTCGCAAAAAATGATGCTTCATCCAAAATGGATTACAAACCTTACAAAGCACAGTACAATTGCTAGGAACCATTGAATATCCAAAGGATTGCTTTACAAATGTTAAGATAGGTTTAAAATAGGTTTCAATAGGCTTCTAAATGTAAGATCTGATAAGAATCGACCACAGTTTACAATAATTTCAAACAGTTCAAATTAATTACAAACACACTTTATTCACCTCAGAACATTCGGAATGTTTCCCAATCCAAAACTGCTGGTCCCATGAGGTTGCTAAGCATTTCGATTGTATTCCAGTTGATAGAATCGACCTCCCAAACATACAATTATGATAATCACACACCTATCAAGGAGGACGATCAGCATAGTGGAACTGGTTTTTTCAATTCTTTTTTATCTATTTATGGCTTTAAGTCAATTCTAACAGGTAGTTTTGTGGGAAGAGGAAACCAGTACATACAGTTGGTTATGTACTGTAAACTACCAACCATAGGTAAGCAACAGTCAACTTTTCCATAAGGTCTGGGTTCAGAGATGGGAGGCGAGTGTGTTACCACTGTGACCCTCTCAATGCTTCTGAAATCATTTACTGTTTATTTTCTAATAGTTCTTCATGCCAACATTAATTTGCCTTTTGAATGTGACTGTGATGTTTCAAAACCTCAACTTTGATTTTTACAGGCTTAAATAGGTTTAAAAATATATTGTTAAAACCTTTTCCATTTACTCGGCTTATAATAAGAGCTAGCTAATTTATTACCAGGGAGACTGATGTGACTAGCCCTCTTGATAAAGGATGGAAAACTGGTGAAACACATTATTTGTTACCAGTTTACCATATTTTTCTGACAAATTTATCACCTTTATGAACTTCTCCAGACAATCAAGATTCATAAACAGTAGTTGTAATGAACGTGTATTAATAGGTAGACTATTATCTTCATATGGGATAAGATTACTTGGATATATTTTCATAAAAGAATATGCAAGATAAGTTGTAACACAAGAAGCTCAAAACCTATCTCTATGCAAAGGCTTGTCCTCCTTAGGTCATTTTCTCTTATGGCTTCTCTGTGGTGCCGACCTATTTCTGTCCCTGGACTTTGAATTTGCATATTGCTATTGTCTTGTTGCGATTTAGAGTCCACTTCTCAGTGGAGATTAAGTGCTATAAAAGTCTAATTAGAATTAGAACACAACTCAATGTAAACGGACCAAAGATAAACTATAATTCTAACATGACACGGATGTGTCCTCGATTCTGATTGGCTAAACGACGAAATACTTCCCCGGTAAAATACAGCATAACTTTGTCAATCCCTTTTATCGCTCATTATGGCTGTCATAACAATGAACGTTTTACAGTAAAATTTGCAATAATTATTTATCTTAAAATAATTTGTCATGTTAGAATAGGAATAACCCCTGACCAAACCACGGTATACGCAGAATTTTACCATGGTTTGAGGTTATAAACCCTGAAGGCGAAGTCTATAGTGACATACAACTGATAACATCAGTCACGACTACTGGGGCAGAAGTGCTCATTCGCAAAGGATTTAAACACTTAAAAATGGGACATATATTTACTCTTACACTAACTAACTTTACTGATGAAAAATAAACCATACATCCAATAAAATTTACACCCAGGACTACACATTTACTCTGTAAACCAGAGGTATACTCATAAATGTGGAACTTGGGTATAATGCATTCTGTCTCACTTACCTCACCATCCTCAAGAATTTGATCCACATGCCAGTATCCTGACTCACCTAGTCTCCACAGCCTCGTCTCAGAGATGTTGGTGAAGTGGCTGCCCATCACCGTCACATCCAAAGTATGTGAGTAGTATATAGGTGCCTCATTTCCCACCAGCTCAATCACAAAGAGACCTGTAATATGATCAGCAAGGTCAAAGATGAAGTTGAGCATCCGACTTAAAATGCAGTTCATATTATAGTAAATCCACGGTGTTCTTGAGATGTTTACATGAACTGAATTCAAACCAAGGACCAAAAACTTTGAAACCACTTGGTCACTGAGACAGAAAATGAAGCAGTAGTATATAATTGATTGGCTGATCTATGTGTAAATGTGATATTTATGTGATAATACAGTCATTTTCCACTTTGAAGGCTTTTGTCTGAATCAATTAACTTTGTCGGTTGACAGTTGAAGCTCAAATCATACTTGTTCTCAAAAGCCATTCTACCATATTTAGTTACTGTTCCCATGGACTGATGAATTTGCAAAATACTGCTTAAATGCATAGATTAAGTACTAAAAATAATGGAATAGAATAGTTTATCCTGATGTTTGGTTAACTTTGTTTACAGTGTAGCCTCTTGACCAATCAGTATTAGTATTACAGTCATCACCAAAAGTGAGAAATTAGTACTTACTACTGCTCATTAAGTTTCAGAGCACGACGTTGACCAAGTAGTATGCATTGTTTTCCTTCCCCTCAGATACCCTCCAAGATATCTGTACAAATGTTGCAAGTGATATTAAAGTCAGATCATCCAGTCAATTTATGGCTGTGTCATTATATTGTTATATTTTTTTTTATTCTGCAAAGAAGGGAATACAAAAACATTAACTTACCATAAGCCATAAGATACCTTGGTTTACCATCGCCACCAATGAACATGAAGTCGCCAGCTGCTGCCAGAAGTCCATTCATGTCATCTCCACTGATGAAGTTAACAGACAACCCCACTTCACCCTGTGATATATTCATTTGAAAGTTATCAAATTTGGTTTGATCTCATGGTGGTAAACATGGAAGTAATAGCCCTCAAAATCAGCTTAGAGAAATGAAAAAAGATAAATTTTCGTGAACACCTTTAAGATAAAATGGTAAAGGCAATATTTATGCAATAATCCTCATTATTGCTTTTTATATGCTCACAAAGTCCATGTGTGACTGGTATAGTTATGTATTCTCTCTTAAGAATAATTTTGATCTACATTTCCATTGTAACATAAAACATGTCATACTAAATACGGACATAATAAGTGACTTGCACTCATTTTTGCCCCATAATGTGTCCTCAATTCAATTTATTTCGTTCATACTGTAGTGTGATAACCTGTCATGAGCAACCACTTCAGGTGAACAGCACTCGAAACCAAGTTTCAATACCTGTTCACTTACAGTTTACAGAGTATTTTTGAAATCCAATATATACAAATTTCTTGTGTATAATTATTTTAGATATAACAACCATGGGTACATAAAACATGCATAAATGTAATTATAGCCTGATTCAGTGTAGTACTTTGCAGTGATAAACATGGGACTGTAACTCTGTCTCACAAAATTATCAGTTACACAATGATGGCACATAAATATACTAACAAAATGCAATTCCACGAATGTTGTTACTTACAATATAAAATTGACTGTCAGCAGTATAGTAGTGGGAACCCTCCATCTTAAGATTCAGAAATGCATCTCCATTCTTCAGGAAAAAGTCCATAGATGTATCAGCAGCAGCACTATATGTTGTTGAGTTCTTCACAAGATATCTCACATCTGCAAAAAGGAACTCCGGTCCTGTCAGCGTGTTTGGTAGATGGATCACATGACTAGAGTGGTTATAAAATGTTTGATAATCATAAACATTGTCCGTCAAAACAACCAGTCGGTGAGCATTGTTTTCTATCTGCACCTCAAAGATTCCAGAATGACCGAATCTGTCATTTACTGATGATGAAAAATTCCTCAGGTAGATATGTCCATAGCTGAACCTGACAGAACCTTTCAATGTTTGTGCTATGCCAACAATGCTATGTAGTGTCTTATCACATGGGACACAGCCACATCGGCTGACCACTGTAACTGTAAAATCTTTATCTTCACAGGTGATAGTAATATCCTCATAAGACACTGGTCCACAGCAGTGCTGAAGAGAATCTGTACAATGTTCATCATTTGAAGAAGAAATGCCTCTGCATGGTTTAGTGGGACAGTACCTACAAGAAGAATAGTCCTCACACTATAGCATGTAACCAATCAGATTGCAGTATTTAGTCAAGTGACCCGTTGCATAGCAACAGGTCATGTGACCTGGGAGTGGGCAGGGCTTAGTGATGTCATCGGTCACGTGACCGATGATTGACAGGTAGAGGGTGGGTGTCTTGTTGCGTAGCAACAAGGTCACATGACTTGGAAAACGGAGATTTGGTTATGGGACTTTTCGGGTTGAAAAAAAGTATGAATCAGGACTTTTCACCTTGAAAAAAGCTTGGCTAGGGAACCGGCGTAACCATAGCAGATGACGTCACAATGACATCACAGGCCAAATGGACCAATCAGAAGAGAGCAAATGACATCATGTCATGGGCACTATATAAGGAGCTGCGCAGCAGCTCCCGCCTCATTTGCCACTTGGACGTTGAAGAGTGCACCCGTCTGTTTTGAGCAGAAGCGACGATATGACCACTATGACCAGCAGTATGATTGGAGACCCAACTGTGTCTAGCACAACACAAGTGTACAACCCACCTCCAGTGACCCGTGCCCCTCAAGGTCAGCCAGTGATCCCTTCTCCACAAGGTCAGCAGATTACCCTTGCACCTCATCAAGGTCAGCAGATGACCAGCACCGGCCAGGTAGCAGCATCATTGGGAAGTGGAGGAGACCTGTTGAGCCGTGTAAATGTCACATCTGACCAAGTAGCAATTAATGGGGATAAATGCATGTTTACCTTAAGTCCTGGACGATTTGCAGCCGTGTCCAAGTACAGGCGGAGGGTTCTGATACATGTGAGAGATTACATCATCGATGCACTATCTGGTAAAATGTATGCCACAAAAAGGGGTGTAGCCATGAAGGTAGATGAATGGGAAAATCTCAAGTCGAACATGTATGCTATCGATGCATCCATAAGCGTGCACTTACAAGAAAAATAATCTTTAAAAAAAGTGACATTTGTTTGAGCTGATCTACACACAGATGACTTTTTTGATGTACATGGACGTGTTTTTGTGTATTGTATAATTCCAGTTGAACTACATAGATGAGGTGGAAAACTCTGTGATCTAGGCCATGCTGGTGCTCAATTTTAAGAAAATCTATGCCATGCACATGGTGAGTGCAGTAAAAGAGGCCATCAGGCATAATTGTGAAGGATGCCAGTTGGAGCTGCCCAGCCAGCTGGATCATAAGTGTTTGGGAGAAAATGTTCTTACCCATTTGAACACCTACTGGGCTGAGGCGTTGGGAGATACTTTGCCACGGCAGTGTAGTTTTTGAATTTTTCACGTGGTGCCAGGCAGAAGGGCTACCTGCTGACCAGCTGTCCATCACCGAGGCATTCTATGATGCGGGATGTGTTTGGACCCAAGACATTAAGGGACTGGCAGCCAGCTATTTTGCAAACAATAATAATAATAGTAACAACAGCAGTAATTTGTGGGAAATAAGTTGTTTTTTTTGTGTTTTTTTCATTTAATTTTTTTCTTATTACTAGGGGGAGGGAGGGAGGAATAAAATGATGGAAACAGAGACACAGTAAATATAGACATTTGTGTGTGTATGTATATAGAAAAAAAAGACATTTTTGTGTATACAGACATTAGCTTGTTTGTTTTTTTTGTTTGTTTTGTTTTGTTTTTGTACTTGTTACCTCTTTTGTGTGTGTATATAATACTATTATTATTATCATCATAAATATTAATAAAATAAGATATTTTATAATTTCTTTTTGTTATCAATTTTTATTTCAACACAAAAAATGTATCACTAAAACCCCCCAAAAATCAGGTTATATCAACAGAGAGCAACAGCAGTAATATAACAACAACAACCACAATCCATTAAAGCAACAATAATATTGTATCATGAAGCCATGATAGTTACACTCAATAAACTGTTAAACTAGAAAGTTACTGTACACTGGTTCTGGTCCTAAATTTTTGATGATATCATCACTGGGAACTCCTCGAAGTAACAAGAAATAAAGAGCCCACACGTAGATGACCAAGGTCCTTGTACTCTCCTCTGGTTGTAAAATTTTCAAAAATATAATTACACAGTTCATCAAGCTTTAAGCTTTTGCAGCCAAATTAACAGCAATAGTGGATATGGCTAACCAATACAAAATCCAACATAATTATCCCCTCAGAACCTGTTTGTGGCAAAACATGTTAACAAATGAAACATTGCATGTCTAAATATTTTGTAAGAAGTTTGGTGAGGAGAAATTTGCATGTAAGTATGTCGGCAATACAATATGAAATATTACTTTCATTATTAATTAGCAGGCACAAGCTATTTCAGGTTGTTTAGTACAACTAACTTTGATGGTATGACGAAAAGAATGTTTTATTTTGTAAGAGTAACATATGTATAACACAAAATATAACATTACAACAAACAAAATAGATATCTATAAAAATGCAAACATGTGAAAGGTAAATAAAACAAAGCAACAACAACAAAAATTAATGAAACCCATACTGATACATTGTAAAATGTAATAAGATTATAAAAAACAACCCTCTGATACAGTGGCTAAAAAACCCCTTAAATATTCTGTTTTAAAAATGTTACTGTTATTGTTCACTAACAAATCCAAAGGGTACGCTGGTTCGACCTTCCATAAGAAAAACCCTCTTGTCAAAAACTTTGTAATCCTTTTTGTTTTGAACTGTATATAGTTTCTTTGTTTTGGGGTCACGTTTTATGGTTGTCCCCATCATGACTTTCAAGGATTTGTGAGGATCCCCAGTACTGACCAGGCCTTTCACTGAACCAAAGTTCAAGGTTTTCTGGGCTAAAGCATTCAAAGTGAACCCACGGACTTTCAATTGTGTTATTCCTTTTTCTGTTTTGTACCCATAGTTTTTAGCACCACCAGCCACATATTCGCCAATAAAGTCACCATCACTGAGCTCGCTTTCCAGGTCACCCAAAGCATTCCCTTCCTTTGGATCAGGTTGACCCTCCATGCTGATATACATAAGGGAATCTATATCCATGTAGAGTATTCGATCCTTTACCACTTTTAAAGCCTCCATGAGCTTTAGTCGGGCACTAGCAGTAGTGAATGTGGCAATGACCAGATTATTGGTTGGTAAGGTTTTCTGAAAGTCAGACTCTGTGGTGTGGCATATCTCAACAATTTCATCGTTCAGGAATATTATATTGTGGACCTTTTCTTTGTCGGATGTCAACAGTTGAAAGTAATCCTTTGGATCCGCAATCATTGAGCTTTTTGTGACGTCACTTTTCTGTGCAAACTTGCCCCAGAAACTGTTGAGGCACAGCTTGGCAACAAATCTCTTTCCTGCATTATATTCAATCTTCAGGGGATTCAATTGGATACCTGAAGATGCAAAAAAATACTATAAACCTTAACAAATTTAATAAATTACAGAGGTACATACTGCAAACAAACAAGTGCATAAAAATTGATATTGTTTTATTTCCTGTTTTAATTCCTAGTGAAAAGTACAAAAGTTAGATATTACATTATTGTATTTCATTATCAATACACCAGAACCTCTATTATTCGACCCTCTATTATCTCAATTTTCAGTTATCCGACCTCAAACCCACTCTCCCAGATCCATTTAAACCTGTTATTATAACCCTTCTATTATCTGACCCTTCTATAATCCGACCTAATTGTCACTCCCCAAATTATTACTATTATTATTGTTTTGTAATTATATATTTCATTTTTTTCAGAATGAAAAAAAAATAAAATTAATCACTGACACACACCTTCAGTTTCCTTTATCCTTTGGATGTAGGCTGCCTTTGATTCATCTGTGTCTGCATTTGATGGCCATTCTGATGCTTCCATCTTTGTTCTAAGGAATGTGTCCACATATTCTCTAAACAGTTGGTCACTTCTCTCCTCCCAATGCCACACCTCACACACTTGGATCACTTTGTATCCCTGATCCACAGCTTCCTGTAATTCTGTGGATACCCAGGCACCCTCCAGACTTCTGTCTTCCTCTGAATGTGTGCAGGTATTTGTAGACCTACCTTCAGTACAGGTTCTGCATAAGGGGAAATATAACTTCCCATTATGCCTGTATGGAAGGACTGGCATAAACAAATTCCTGGGTGGAAGTACTTTTGCCTTTACAAGTCCAAAACATTCACCTATCAATTTTCTGGATGCTTCCTGGCCAGTCAAAATTTGTGGAAAGCCAACAGGGTACATTGTATATTTATTCACTGATGGATACAGTGACATGTAATCCAGGTACCGCACCTTACCTCCATCTATTTCATGATTGTATTCCTGTCTAATGGCATCCGTCCTTCCACCATAGAAAGCTTCACCAGGTAATAGAGGTTCTACTACTGGGAAATTCTTGACAATTCTTTCAATGTCTTCATTGTCTTTGGCCAGTCTGTCCCAATCAATCTCCCAAATGTACACAATTTTCTTCCCTATCCCTTTGAGGTCTTGTAATCGTCTCTGGGTGGCATCGTACATTTCACCCATGGTTTTTCCAGTCTTTGAGTTCATGGTTGATCTAGAGTAGCACTGAATACATCCGTGCCAGAAGCAGCCGAAGAATTCATACACTGTGTCAGTATCTTCACAGTAGCCATCAACCAAGAATCGACCAACCTTTGTCTCACCACCATTTCTGGCATGTTGAATGATGACCCCATCTTCTAGTTCTCTGTGGATGAGCCAGTACATGGACTTTTTGCTGTGTGCAGTTGTTTTGGTGGTTTGGTTGTCTAAAATGCCAATAGTTTTTTCCTGGAGAAAATGTGTTCTGAACACACTCATGCAGGCACCAGGGACTGTAATTGATCTATGAAAGGTCTCAATTCCTGTGGTTTCAATGTATTCTCTGTGAAAAGCATTAATACACTTCCGTAACACCTCCGCATCATTCATGCAGTACCTGACAATTTCCTCTTGAAAGTTGACAACATAATCATCTTCTATGCATTTCTGATACCACTTTTCAAAGTCTTTCCTTTGAGCCTCTGTCATCTGTTGTGGTTGCCAAAGTTCTTGTGGAGTCATTGGTCCATCCTTGTACTCAATTTTGTTCATTAAGTGTGGAAAGTCACCTTTCTTCTCATCTAAAATGCCGAAACAATCGGGGAATTTCCTCAATCCCAATGGAACAAATAAAAATGAGTCAATGAATTTGATCATGAGGCTCTTGATCTGCAGGCACAGAATCTTCCCACCTCTAGGTGTGATAGTGAGCAATGAATGTTGCATTTCTCAAACTGAGCACCCATTCAGTAAATTCTCCAATTGAGCCTTCACCATAAAATACCTTGTCTTCACCTGCATCTTGTCTTCTCACTCAAATGCAGTTGCAAATGTGTTCCCCTTCATTCCTGTCTTCAGTATCAAAGTAATAGATTACCCTTTTCGTTCTGCTTTCACCTTCTTCTCTACCTTCATGTTCATCAATTTCAATTGTATCATCATCACCACCATTATTATCTTCTTCACAGTTTGGGTGGTTCATCTGTTTTGCTCTGGCAACCACGAGAGCTCTGGCCATACATAGATTGTCACAATTTTTAATCGTCACAACAGACTTTTTGTTCTTGAGTACCTTGCTCAGTGGCAAATTCCGGTTGAGAAAGCCTTCCCCCCTTGGCAGGTGAACTTTGATTATATCCATTGTGAACTCAGCATCCACTCTGAATCCTTGGTTCGACTGAATGACCCTTTCAATCTCACTGATTATGTGCTCAGCATCTAGATCAGCCCATCGCATCATTGGCAGGTTGATTGGACGATCCAGAGCTGGGTGGTTGATGACCGCTCTTATCCTGTCATTGTCATCAAGGTCATCGGCAACTCTATCAATGACATCATTAAAAATATCCACAAGGACTCTGTGCAGGTTGTTGTGATCTTGGTCATTCAGATTGAACTGGACCTGCCAGCTTTCTCTCACACTGTTGTACTTTTTAATGAATTTTGACTGTAGTTGTCTGAGCCTTTACTTATCTTGCAGTCCTCTTCCCATCATAGGTGAAGTATCTGATACTGTGGAACTGACGTCTATGGCATTTCTGTCACTTTCTGTTGCAAATTCATTTTTGTCATCTCTGTCACTTTCTGTTACCCATTCTTCTTCTTCGTTGTCTTTTACTTTTTTCTTGTCTTCCTCTTGTTCGTGAAGAAGGAATGACATGTTTGCTAAAAGACCATCTATACTGTCATCTTGGTAGAAACAGAACTTTGTATCTTCCTGACAGTTGCCACTACTAGTACTATTAACACTATTGCTACTGCTACTTATGCCACTCAGGTCAGTACTGATGTTCTTGCGGTTGTGTGTGTACCAACTTCTACAGCTTTGACTACTGTCGTCATCATCTCCATCATCCCCATCATCATCACCACCAGCACCTGCTGCTGTTAAAAGCACTGATTTCATTTTTGGGGTACTGGTCTTCAATGGCACACCAATGGGTATGCAGGGTTGAGACATATCTTCATTGTCTGTGGAACTGTTAAGTGTTCTTGACATCACATCATCATTATCATCTGCAGCGGCATCATTATCATCATCATCATAACCAGAAGCTAGTTCTGATGTATTAGGGGATGATAATGATGACCAAACATTACCATCATTCAAAGAGTTGTTGTTGCTGCTGCTGCCACCTTCAGTTGTTGATGGTGTAAACCTTGGTGTAAAATGTGGTGCCTCACTTGTCTCTGGTGTCATACTCAGTGCACTGTCCAAGAATGACATAAACCTGTAAAACACACACACAGATTGTTTTACTGTACTGTCTAGGAATGATTAAACCTGTAAAACATACAGAGACAAAAAAAGCAAATGATATTTCAAGTCAGTATTTTTAAATTCATAGCAGAAAAAAAGTGAAAAACAAGGCCACTGCCACACTGTTACCTCCCTCCTTAGGATCTGTAATAATGGCAAACTAAAGGAGATATAAGACTTTTGCAGGAAAATAACCCCACTTGACACTGGAGAAGGGGTCACAGGTAAAAGTCAGCAATTGGAAAAGAGACTCAGACTTCCTTCACATTTGGAACCCCTTGTAGCGATGACAAGGGAGATATAAGTCTTTTTAATAGGATAACCATATTTGACATTTAACATGTGATATGGCGGCCATTTTGTTTTGCAAACTAGGCAAAAATTACCATCAGGCTAGCTTTTCTTGTCATATATAGCTTTTTTGTGCAAATTTGATGAAGCCAGCTGGAATAGTTCAAAATTTAGAGTACCTTTATGATTTTCAATCAATTGGCTACGGCAGCCATTTTGTTTTTCAAAATAAGGGAAAAAATTTTGCACAGACAGGTTTTCCTTGCCATAAACATTTCCTGCAAATTTTGCAGATATCTTTATGAATGAATGAGATATTAAGGTTTACGTAAAAAAATGGGACAAAGGGACGCACGCACGTACAGAAGGCACTTTATAATCTCCCAACCATAGTCTTCGGCCACTGGCAGAAGATAAAAAAATTATAGACTGGGTTCTAACCTATGAAAGCAAAGACATTTTTTTTGTATCCTTTAGTGATTGACACATCTACCACATATCGTCACATTATTCATAATAATAGTAGTAGTAGCAGTAAGAAGTAAGAATAGTTCTATGTTTAATTGAGAATAATATTCAATAAGTTTTAACTCTTTCATCTATCTTGATATATTCACGCATAGGTTTTTTTCGGATAATGAGATTTTCAAACGTAATCTTAGAATTTTTTTTAGGTATCTGTACATACCCAACCAAATTCCCATGTCCATTCCAGTCAGGGTATCTGTTATGATTGTTGCCCCAATCTCAGGTTAGGCCACAATGATGAGCTGCTAGAAGAATCACTTGAATAACTGGAAATTTTTTTTATTAAAATATATCTATATATGTATATATTTATGTGTGTGCATGTGGGGGTGCTTTGGTAAGTGTATAGGAGGGGATGTGCCTGTGTGTGTTGGGATTTGAACAGGGACCTTCAGATGATCAATAGAATTGCATAAATGTATATTTTATCTGAAATAATTTACCTTCAACATTTTTTTACATGAATAATATTAAAAAACTAAATGGGCAATACAATTTGAGTTATAAAGATAACAATAAAAAAAATCCAAAACTTAAAAAAAAATTTAAAAAAACAGGAAAGTACAGACAGGTTTTGAACCCTAACCACCAGATCCAAAGCTCAATGCCTTAACCACTAGACTACTGAAACCATCTTCCATCTTCTTTTTCACTTTGCGCCTTTTTTCCAGTGTCAATCGTCCTTACACATTTGTCAAAATAAATACAATTTTACCAACACAACCAAGGGAAAATGTGATATATAAGCTATTAACAATGATATATAGCCAAATTTGACAAAAAGTCGTAATAAAACCTGTTTTTTTTTTCTGTGATTTTTACACTTTGGCGCCTTTTAAAAAAAATTTTCATCTGACAGTTTTT
The DNA here is from genome assembly GCA_964017235.1 of Sabellastarte sp. h YS-2021. Taxonomy (NCBI): domain Eukaryota; kingdom Metazoa; phylum Annelida; class Polychaeta; order Sabellida; family Sabellidae; genus Sabellastarte; species Sabellastarte sp. h YS-2021. The sequence continues at coordinate 15,499,598 of OZ024928.1, forward strand.
GCTGATAAACCATTAATTCCCGGATTTTTTTCGAAAAAACTTTTTAAATATCTTATTTCTTTATATTGACACATTGTCCACTCACAAAAAGTGACAAAAATACACTTTTTATATTTTAGGGAAAAATTAGTTTTTTCAAAAATCTTACAAAATGCAAAGTTTTATCATTTTGCAACTTTTAAATCACTACTTTTGTTTTGAAACTATATTTATTTAAAATATCTTACCCTTAGCTGACCACTTTTCCAGTAGGAGGTCTTCACTCTTTAAAATATGGGCAGTGAATAAAACTTGACAGCTGGGTTGTCTGCTTATATATGAACTGAAAGTCTCCTGGCTTGTGACATCATTCGTGATGTCATAAAAAAAATTAATACTATGATGATGTCATAATGAGGTCACGCATGACATCACGCGTGATGTCATACAAGATGGTGGTGAGCATTAATGTAGAAATAATCCATGAGTGGTCATGGTTTGTGTTCGGCATTTAACCATGGTACTTCGGCTTCGTAAAATTATTACCGGAAGTACCATGGTTAAATGCCGAACACAAACCATGAGCACGAATGGAACAACATGACATATAAATTTTTTTAACAGACTTCTTTTCATTAATTTTTTATTTTTACAAGGAATAAATTATTTTACGTGACATCACGCGTGATGTCATACAAGATGGTGGTGAGCATTAATGTAGAAATAATCCATGAGTGGTCATGGTTTGTGTTCGGCATTTAACCATGGTACTTCGGCTTCGTAAAATTATTACCGGAAGTACCATGGTTAAATGCCGAACACAAACCATGAGCACGAATGGATTATTACTATTCTAACATGACATATAAATTTTTTTAACAGACTTCTTTTCATTAATTTTTTATTTTTACAAGGAATAAATTATTTTACGTAGGTTTGTTTACAATGTTGTGACCTTAGCAACCGGCTGTTCCATCCATTGTACCCTACAATTGCAGATTTACAATGTTTTGATACAGGAATATTTTATATAAATATACATAATATATAGTATTTAAAATTCAATAACTATTTCATATTCAATGAAATATAAATAAAAACAACATAACAACATTACTTCTAAAACCCAACCAAAATACGTAGGGCAAATGGATGGGCAGTGCGATTGTTGCGAGATAATTGTGTGCGCATAGAACTCAAAACTCGTTTCTGCGCAGGTCGTCATGTTAGAATATAGGAATAACGCCTGACAAACCATGGTATATGCAGAATTTTACCATGGTTTGAGATTACAAATACCGAAGGCGAAGCCTGAGGGGTTTATTGCCTCAAACCATGGTAAAATTCTGCATATACCATGGTTTGGAGGGCGTTATTCCTATTCTAACATGACAAAGGAATTAAAATACTTGTAATTTCCTTTATATTTTGCAAAAAATCATGCCTATTTCACAAACATTCAAAACAAATCAGGCTGTTCTACCAATTGTACATTGTGGCAGTAGGATTTTCTCACTAAATACGCCGAAAATAAAGATTTTTTTTTTAAATTTTTAGGTTCTATATATTTTCTTTTCATTATCAGAATTATATTCAATTAGAAGTGCTTTTATGAATAATAATAAGTTCTGTTCCTTAACTGTCAAAAACCGGAGGCATGTACTTGGTTATTGTTGCTTGCGGTGGGATGACAATGGAACAGCCAACATGTATGTCGAGGTTTTACCATAGCTCTCGACCAATCAGAATCGCGGACACAGCCGTGTCATGTTAGAATAGGGGATTTTAGGGAACTTTGTCAAAAAATATCTTGGGATGGGGTACCCAATACCCAGAATTAAGTGACCCCTCAATTTTTAACCTATTATTTTGTCATTTTAGACATAAAAACACCATTTTCAGTATAAATTCACCCTTATGGAGCTTGTTATCTGACATCATTATAATAATTATTTAGTATTTTTATTATATTCCTGGATACCATATCTGGATATTTGACCCCCATTGTTTTTGTTATAACCTGTCAATCACTATGATGTCACTGGTCATTTGACTGGTCAAGGGATCTCCCCTTAGGCCCTGCCCACTACCTGTCCATTATTCGTCACGTGACTGATGACGTCACTGGTCAAGTGACTGGTCAAGTATTCCCCCTAGGCACCGCCCACTATCTGTCCATCACCTATCATGTGACTGATGACATCACTGGTCATGTGACTGGTCAAGGGATTTCCCTAGGCTCCGCCCCATACCCGTCTATCACCCATCACGTGACCTGTGACGTCACTGGTCATGTGACTGGTCAAGGTATTTCCCACTAGGCTCCGCCCACTACCTGTCCATCACCAGTCACGTGACTGATGATGTCACTGGTCACTAAGCCCCGCCCTCTACGTGTCAATCATCCGTCACGTGACTGATGACGTCACTAAGCCCCGCCCACTCCCCGGTCACGTGACTAAATACTGCAATCTGATTGGTTACGCGCTATAGTGTGAGGACTATTCTTCTCCTACACAAACAAGATGCAATAACTTATTTACAGCAATCTATCACACCTCTGGAGGCTGGTCGAATGGTAAAAAAATTTAAAATCTGATTAACTGGTGTTTGTTACAATCAACGTGAATGAACTTAAATTAGTGAAGCAATATTTATCAGTTGGAAACAATGTCCATCAGTTGAAAATCAGTGTTCATCAATTAAAATAAATGCTCATCATTTGAAAACAACGTTCATCACTTTAAAACAATTTTCATCAGTTAAAAATGATGTTTATCAGGTAGAAATACTGTTCATGAAGTAAAACAATGTTCAGCAATTAAAAACGATGTTCATCAGTTGAGAACAATGTTTATCAGATGCGAATACTGGTCATCAGTTAAAATTACTGCATCAGTTGAGAATGTTTATTAGATGGGAATACTGATAATAAGTTAAAATAACTGCATCAGTTTTGAGCAATGTTTACCAGATGCGAATACTGGTCATCATTTAAAATAACTTCATCTGTTGAGACCAATGTTCATTGGTTGAGAACAATGTTCATCAGTTGAAAACTGTTTGGCAGTTGAAAACAATGTTTATCAGTTTCAAACGATGTTTAGCAATTGAGAACAATGTTTATCAAAAGAAAAGACAATACATTTGTGTTGTATGATAAGTGAGAGAAGTATCACAGGAAACAAGATCCACATACTTTATTTGTAATATTGTTAGGTGATACATGGTGATACAAACTCAATGGGAAAATAGATATATATGATCTGTGCTTAGGGATGAATGTAGAATCCTAACTCTTGATTCTTCAGACAAGGTAATCTCATCATAAATGAAATATCTGCCCTAAATCTTTAATATCCACCAAACATTGACAACAAATTGATTTTTTTCATTGACAATTTGAGTTCAGATATGTACAATCTCAATTCACATATTTTGGCAGATTGTATAAATATAAACAAAACATCAGAACTCATCCATGCATTTCACACCATTCAAGATAACCTCTGTGGTGCAATGGTATGTTGGTTATATCGTAGGGTTTTGTTTTGTACTAAGCGAACTCAATCTAAGTCCACCCAGTTTGTTTGAAGTGTAGAACAGTTTGGCAGCCAAACTCAAGATGTTGCCAATCTTAAGAATGGGTGCCAAACTCAGGACTGGTTCTGTCTCACCCAATCTTAAGATGGGCAAATTTTGATATAACTTTTTGCAGCAATTATTTACTTTTGAAGAAATAATTTTATGTTATGACTGCATTTACAAAAGTTGACAGTAAAAAATTGCAGTTGCGGTGTCACACAAGAGGAGTAGATTACCAACAGGTAGCATATTTCAGAAGCAAATTAAAAATTTCATCTTTTGAAACTTGCATTTGCACCTGTTATTCACCAGCTGGATGATGCATTTTTTAAATTAATGTCCTTCTTTGGGCCTTCTGCATTATTCTTTGCATTATGCCTCTTTGGACAATTAGTGCTTTTTAGTGTTGGCATGGGATAAATTATTCAAATCCAATTAAAAAGTTACATATGACACAATTACAAATATGTGAATGAAAGTGATATAACTGAAGTATATTCAAACCTTTGGTTATATTCTGTAGCATCACCATATGTACATCCAGTAGGGAGGGCTACTATCAAATCTTCTGGGGTACTGTCACAAAATGACTCAGTTTCTGAAGAATTAACACAGAACACATAAAACAATATATTTTAAAGTTAACACAAGTCAACAAATGTCACATATGTTTAAGAGAAGTTTCTAGTACTTTCAATGCCTGAAACACAAAAATAGTTGCTTACTGTCTTAAAATAAGCACAGATCAATAAAGTAACATGAAACACTCACCACAACAAATTACCCACAGCATTGTTAAATGTCCAATAGATGTCAGATCCATATTTTATCGATTATCATTATCCATGGTTAAATTTTGTGGCAGTCAGATTATATTAAAACTTTTCAAGCTTTATCCAAATTTATATTTTGCCTTAAAAGAAAACCAGTGGTACACATGGTGAAACAATGTTGATTGCGTATTGAAATAAAAAGAGAAACAACCATGGACCTATTCTAGTGAAAGTCCATATGGTATGCACACTAAAGGAAACATTGCAAAGATTGTCTAGGTTGATCATTTGATACAAGGTGTTAAATTATTGAATTATTAAATTAGTTTTAATTTACAGGGTTTTGTAATAGATAATTGCCTAATGGCTGTTCCAATATGTAAACTTAATGACCCTTTGGCCCGTTGGGCCTCAGGCTATTAAGTTTACATAATGGAGTGCCTCTTGGCAATTATCTATATAATCTCAAGTCTGAATTCAGTGTGTCGATTTGACAAGAAATTTTCAAAAGGAATAGGCATCCGACGATCTAGGTCAGTAATCCAGACTTGTGGGTGTGAACATAGAGAACAGTACTAAGCGGGGAAGCTTGAATTGAAGAGGTGAGTCTTAAGATGTTTGCTAATTCATGTAATTCATAGGCTTTTATTTTTATGTAGAAAGCAAGGTAGTTGTAGAACGTTGGTGCACAATGGTTGATTGAATTTGAAAAAATGTTTGTGTGGACTTGTTAATTTTACGGTCGAAAGAGAGTATATAAGTACTTAAATAATTTTGGGTGTTATGTCTACAGTATTACTTACAGATGAAGTGTATGGAGGGATTATTTTACTGAGAAATGTTTTAGAATTATATCTTTATTTTATCTTATCTTTGAAAAAGACATGAAACCTCACAACAACATTTTACCTAAAACAGACACCTAAACCTAACTGCTAAATATCTTGTATTAAATATGCAATTTTACATTCTCCCTCAAGGTATATCCATAAAGCATGTGGTTATAGCATGTCATAATAAAATGTTGTACCAAACTTCTCTACATTTGATATATCTACCCTTGACTTGAATCCAGGCGGTATCAGAGAACACAGAACTCTTCAAGTTGTTGGCCCTACAGCTGTATTGGCCTGTGTCGGACACAGTCAGACCTGTCAACTTGAGGGAAGAAGACTGGTTGGTGAACTCTCTGTGGTCTAGGAGCAAGGTGCCATCTTTATACCTGACCAATTTTAATGCAATAATAATTACCACAGAATATGTAATTCACCACAGAATATGAAATTTGTTATGGTAAGTAAACTGTATAATTGCATGAAAACCTTTTATGCCATTATTATTACCTTTTTTTAAATTTTTACATAGTATAATGTACAAGTAGAAAATTTAGCTAGAAGAAAACTTCACTAATTCTTCATTTTAAAAAAATCAATTTAATTAATTTTTACTTATGCCTAGTAACTACTTGAGATATTAAAATGATTTATATTTCACAGGGAATTAATTTTCAAGTGTATTAGCTAAAACAGCTAAAGTTAAAGCCTAGTGAACATTTCTAATGACACAGTACATCATTAAATGTGTTGCATATCAATTTTTTCAGGGGCAAGTTTGGCTTTTAATTACATGGCTCTAACCCCTTTGGTTGGACATAACTCATAACAAGTGTTATGTACTTGAGGCCATATCTTCATGTGATCTTAGTTGTTGAAAGGAACGTAAACCTCTGACAATATCAAAATGTCTGAATACATTATTATTTTAGTATTCAAGCAGTAATGTATCAAGTCTCTGAATACATTATTATTTTAGTATTCAAGCAGCAATGTATCAAGTCTCACCAATCATAATATACCGGTGATGGATATCCAGTTGCTAGGCAACATATTTTCAGTGAATCTCCTACGAGGCGGGCTTTATCCCTGGGATGATCAACAACGACCAAAGTGCCTGTAACATAGAATAGAGTTTACCTAACATATCCTCTTGTTGTTTTTTCTTCTATTTCACATCATTTTTGTTAGCAAATTCAGTAAATACTGAACTGATGACATGTAGAAACTGTACTATCAACTCTTACAAAGCAGAGTAGGAGACAATGCCCAGGAGCTGGCTTCACAAAATGTCTTAAATTTAGCCCTACCTTAGGCTAAGTCAGGAGTTAAATCTAAGCCTTTTCTCTTAACTTAGGGCTTAAATTTAAATGGATTTGACAAAGGGTGACTTCAGTTAAGTTCTAGCTTATCAAACAATCTTAGTAGTGTTCTAGTAACAAATAGGATAAGGTTGTAAGTACTATGTGAAGATGTACCTTTAATTTTAAATAATCTCAATAAATGTCTGAGGTAATCAATATTATGTAGTTATACCTTTCGACCAAATGATTTAGGTCTCATTAGAGGCTGCTGTAAATAGGTTAATTTTTGCATAGGAACAATGTATTTGAAATGTAGGTGAAGAACATTTAACTCATTTCAATCGTGCCATTTGGCATTGGGCAAGATACTGTCAAATACCAAGATTTCAAAGATATGTGTTCAGAGATGGAAAAAGTGTTTTACAGAGGCAGATATATCTGGAAGGGAGGGGGAGGTTTTTTGGGGGGTATGGACATTTTGTACTCAGACATTTCAAAGCTGGACATTTTGTGATTGAAATTTTGTACATAGCCTATGACATTTTATACTGATTGTAAGGTTAATGGGGGCAGTCGCTCGTTTGAATAAAACCTTTACAAATAAACCTCAGTAAAATAACCCAATTGGATAAAAGACCTAAAAGGGGAAGGAAAAAATCCTAACTAAATGATTCATAACATTTTCTGAAAAAGGGGGCTTTCACCCAATCTTCTAGATCTGCCTCTGTGTTACTTTCTGTGCCTTTGTGTCATCTACACAGTAACAAACAGAACTACTTACTTGTTTCATATGTATGTGCAGGAATCAAAGGTGGTGCAGCAGTGGTGGTACTTGTTGTGGATGAGGCCCAAGAAGTGCTTGTGGTACTTGTTGTAGATGAGATATCAAAAGTACCCGTGTTACTCGTTGCAGATGAGGTACCAGAGGTACTTCTTGTACTTGTAGATGAGATACCAGAGGTACTTATGGTTTTTATTGTAGATGATGTACCGGAGGTACTCATTGTACTCCTTGTAAATGAGGTACCAGAGGTTCTCATGCTGCTCATTGCAGAGGACGTACCAGAGGTACTCCTGGTACTTGTTGTAGATGAGATACCAGGGGTACTTATTCCGTTTATATTGGTTGTTCGGGTTGTCATGGCAGTAGGAGTGACTTCAGTGTCTTTACTCTTATGTTCACTTCCACCTTGGTTTGAACCCCCTACAAAATCCAAAATAGGATTTTATTACCATTTTGGGCAATTAAAGTTAATCACACACAACCTTATACACAAATGTATACACAAAAGAAAACTAAAAACCCAAAACTTTGTCACCAAAAATAGACAATAGAAAGGTCAACTAAAGATTAACTCAGTTGAATATAAACGCCTGCATAATTGGCCCTTTTGAGACCAAAAATGCGTTTCTGACCTACGTCTGTGTCATATTTTATTATTTCATAGCTATGCTTATACCCAATTCTTTTGTAAGACTTAAAATATACTTTTTTTACCCACTTTTGTTTGATCCACTAAATAATGGCTAATTAGAAGGGTTGTATGCGCCAAATCTATCCAACAGAATCCATTGAGATACAAGTCTTCTTTAAAGTAAAGAATATGCTATAAAAATTAGAAACCAGTCTAAACACAAACAAGTTAAGATCATGTTAACAGGAAGTCTCTGCTTTATGCTGACAATATTTTCTGATGCCGTTAGGGTGTTAGAGAATTCTTGAAATTATAAATAGTTTCATAACAGCCTGTATTTATATCATCCTTAATGTACATAAACAAGGTATGTCACTACAATTTCAGATTGCAGCCGTTCACCCAGAGAAGTGTAAACCTACCATAAGGGCTTAAGGTTGGGATAAGATATATTGATAAATCAAGCAACCATACCATAACGACCCAGCATAAGATATGTTTATGTTGCTTATTCTATTGAAGATATTTCTTATAATAATTTTATTCATTTGATGATATAACAGATTAGCAAAAGGTTTATAAAATCTTCCATGTGGTTAAGGCCTGTTCACACTGTTCCGAGCAGTTATATGAACATATATTTGAGATTTGGTTCTTGTGCTGGCTTATCCTTATTGGTTCATAAATGGGAGCTACTATGTTGTCAGTGCATGTTTCAAGCGATACAGCCCTGCCTCCCTCCTGCATGTACATTATAACATAGGAGACGTTTTTTCAAAGATTTACAAAATCACTTGTAATTGAAATGGCTATCTGTGTTGTGTGCTATGCATCGTACCCAAATACAAGTCCTAACTTATAAAACCATAGGGATACTACCAAAACACAAAATATATTGAGCCTAAAACAAGCCCTGATAATTAAATATTTTGCACTCCCATTGAGAGTACCAATTGTGTGTCACCTTATACTTCACAATGGGCTACAATGAGGACAAATAAGTAATTTGTCTTTCAGATTAACCATCTGAATCCTATAAGTAATTTGTCTTTCAGATTAACCATCTGAATCCTATGATTGGCTTGTGTGGAAGTACTGTAGTCTCTACTGAACTGTGCGATATTCCAGTGTTTTTTCCACAGTTTTTCTCAGATTTGAGTCATGTGGTAGAATCTTGTATTGGGACTTGGTCTATCCAACTTGTTGTCATATTTGGTTTTCTAGTTGGCCCTGTGGAAATGGTGCATTAGTATTTCCAACTCATCGATGAAATCTTCGATTTTCACAAGTACATCCCAATCTGAGAAAATGATCAAATTAACATTTTTGGGCACAACTTTTGTTATGGGCTGAGGTTTACAGCAGATAGCTATGTCTCTTAGATTGTTTGTATAAGAGTTTTATATGGTTTCCTAGTTTCGGGGTCTATTTTCACCTATTCGGTACCTATATAGGAGTCCAGGAGTCTGGAAATTAACCTCTGATGCGAGTAAATTTTGGTCAAGAGGTATTATTTGACAAATTTTAATTATCTCAGGCACTAAAATTCTATATTGTGTTGTAATATCTGGAGTACTATTTTCACATCATTGATTCACTTTTTATTTAATTTTGTAGCTTCAATTCCATAGGTACGTATAACAAAATGGAAGATATTAGTGAACAGTATCAGGACATATGTAATTCTACCACATCAGGGTTTAAAAGTAATGCATCTTAAACTGTATGAAAATGGCAAAAATCTTACCTCTTTGTGATAAAGACACACCAATAGCCACCAGCACTCCAATTACAATCAGTACTGAAATGATCACATTTATTATAATTATGCCCCTCTTGGTACATCTCTGTGTGCCAACTTTCTTTCTTGTCTGGTCTGGTAAAATGGGATGGCTGCTACTTGTAGAATTCATTGAACTTCTCGACAGCGGCCTGTCAGTATCGACTGGGATTTCCTCATATATATCATTCTGATCATGCAGTTTTGTGTCGATGTCAACCAAGTCTATCTGGTCCACCCCTGGACTTTTGGTAAATCTTGCCCCACTGAAATGCTGGCCTTTATTATATACATTACTATACCCAGCCTGCCCAATCTTTTGTCCTTTTCCCATCTGGGTTTCTGCATACTGGCTGCTATCGGTCGTGTAACCATTATTCTGTATACATGGACTGCTGGAATAATTTAGAGTAGTGGCATCTGAGTAATTCTCTGTTTTCTGAGGATTGAGAAGGGCGATGCTGTTATAATATTCCCCTTTTTGTCTTGGCTGTTCATATGGCGAGGAGGATGCATATGAATGACCATCCATATACTTGGATTGAACAGGTGTAACATAATATGGATCTGCTGCTCCATAGTGAACCCCTGTGACTCCAGTGTCCATATATCTAGTATCCATATAGCCAGCCTCTGATGCTGGTTTACAGAACTGCTTTTCAGAAAGCTTTCCACGTGTCAGCTGTTGGTAATGGTGAGGATCTTTATCCTGTTGTAAACTGCTGTACATTGCATTCGCTTGATCAGTATCCCTTCCTGCAGCCATGCTGAATGTGATTCGTTTTTCGCTTTTATTTTCCACTGACCTGATTTGATGGCCTAGACAAATCCAGACAGTTCATTGAAATCAAAGATATCTGTATGTACATTATATTTGAAACATGTCTGAGATTACATCACATTAACTACATTAGATTGCAATTTCTTATCATTTTAGTTTCTCATTTCGGTAACATGTAGTACAAACATTTCATAACAGTTTTCAAATAATTTCAAATAATCAATGACTCAACTTAATATCCCAATGTGAAACACTTGGATAGCCATTTATCACCATATGTTATACTTCAAAATAAATTTGTTATTTTAACATACTGGTTTCCCACCTCTGGGACACTCAGTTTGAATGTCATACCTGACCTTAAGTGGGAAAGTTAATAGTTACTGATGCCTAAGGTTTACACTATAGAATCTTGACCAAATAATATGTACTGATTTCTTCTACTCTTAAAATTACCCATCGTGACATAACCTATACAATGTGTTGAAAATTATACCAAGTCCAAATAAACTGATATAGGGTTTAAATACAGTGATGGTAGATTATTATATGTTCTCAGTAAGCGGTTATCCTTTGAACATGCTCAAATATCCTGTAATAAACAGTCCTTAGCAATACACGTCAATATTCAAAATTTTAACACTGAAATTGAAATTACCAGTTAGCACATTCTATATACGGCTAAATTTTAAAAAGTTAATATCACATAAACCACTTCTTTGAAATATTTATTTCCTTCTTATAAAATATCCCACACACTGACAGTTTTATTATGTGTATATGTGACCTTATCAAAAAAGGGAAAGCAAGATTAAGCATTTTTTCCAACTAAACTAACCTCGGTATATTAATACATTTCTATTGGCAAACTGCCTGATATTATGTTGAAATTATCCACTTCCTGAATGGTATTGTATAAAACCTATGTGGTAAATAAATCCCCTATATATTTTCTGCTCTTCGCACTAATGCTTACACAAGTTTCATATCAGTGGCCGCTTGGTAGTTATTAAAAATGGAAGTCATCTGAACTTCACCAGACAATAAAACTCTTGAGAAAGATCATTGTGGGCAAAGTTTATTTCTCTCATTTGTTAATCCCTGTAAAGTAAACATGGGTATAATAAATATGTTTCAAACCCTGGGTGGTTCTCGGTTCAGTGAAGATCACATTTTCTTGTCATAAAACTGTAGATCTGGATATACTCTAGTATATATTATCGGTAACTTCCGCGTCTTGTTTTGTGTGCTTTGTACAACAAAGCCATTTTAACAGCATATCTGTTCATCAGTGGACCCAAAAACACTGTTAGGTTTCACGTGATATATATTTATTTTCAATTTGCCATACAATTAAAATTAATTAGATGGGTGTGTTAATTTGCTTTAGTTTAGTTGGGTTTAATGTCGCTTTCAATGCATAAAATAGGTCTAAAATGACAGGAAGTTTCAACGGCAGAGGAAACCAGTATATACTAGTTGATCAAGATTGTGCACTGTAAATTAACAAAAAAAAACCCTTTTAGATGGCTTCTAAGGGGGCGATAATAGAATTTCTACTTGAAGTCAGCACATCTACTTGACACAATTGGCATAAAGAATTTTACGAGTATATTAAATTTATTTTTGTTATCACTTTTACTTCCTTATATGATATGCAGAAGTGTAAAAGTTTTGCCAATGATAAACAAAGTTTTATTAATATTCTGTCTTCCAACTTGCAAAGTTACTGCCGCAAGCAGTAAAGTAAGTAAGTAAGAAGCATTTTAAGCCCCGATTATTGATGTAAACATCTTCTAAGACGCTGATGTCCAAAAAGGAATGGTCCAGTACCAAAAAGGGGATCAGTCCGAATATTATCGTCTGGTAGGGGAGATAGGCTATTGTGAAAGATAGGCTAATCTGAAAAGATAAGTTTTCAACTGTTTCTTGAATCCAGAGATACTTTCCACAGCTCATATTGCTTGAGGGAGCTTGTTCCACTTTGCATAACCCTCAGTGTTTTATGTGGCTTAGATGAGGAAAATTGATAAGCAATTGCCCTGTGTGAGATCACTCCACTTAATTAGAAAGGGCAGATGTGGAGGTTGGGTAAAATTTATTGCGTTATAATTAAGAAGGTTGTATTTGAACAATATACAGTAAGGAATGGGGAACCAGTGTAGTTTGTGCAGGTACTATGACTAAATTCATTTAGTTTGTACACAGCATGATATAAAGTATTTTGAACTCTTTGTAGTCTGACAGTATATGCCTTTTTGTGCGATAAAGCAGTGAATTACAGTAAAAAGGCGACTGCTTACCGAGGTATTTGCCACCTTCAGAGCTGTTTTATTATTTAGATGAACCCTTCGTAGTTCCTGGAGATGGTAGTAACATGTGCGACATAGATTAGCCATGTGTCTTTGCATTGAATTGCCAGCAACCAGGGTGAAACCAAGGTGTTTGACGAATCGACCTATTCAACAAACAAATGCACTTTCAGTCACGTGGCCTTTAGTTGGTCAACAAAAGATATGCTGTGTGCTGCCTTTTAATGGAGTTTTTCAGTGTAACTGCCTTTAACTGTTTTAACACTGGTACTATTAAAGGCATATCCTTTAATTCTTTTCCAAGAGATGATGAAACAGTAAAAATAAGAATGTACATTTTTGTATTTATATACATTTTAACAAAAATATGTAAAACTTAAATAAATATAAAGAGTGAAACTAGTACACATGGTGAGATATTTTATGGGACAAAAAAGCCTCACAAAGGGGTGGTATCCAAAATATTTTTATGTGTCGCTTGAACTGCATCTAAGTTTGGCAACATCTTGAGCTATCAGCTTTAATCTCACTGTTTCTTAGTTTAGTCATTTATAGCACATATATTTAATTTTATATACTATATTTTATTAATGAGGCCTCAATATTCTTGCTAATATTCTAACAATTCATAAGAATACTTTTCGTTGCTACTAATATGAACATTAACAACATCCCTTAATGTTTATCTGCTTACATTGTCTTGATCTGATATTTAAATTAACATTTAATATTATATTATTGTAAAGAATAAAATTATCTGTAAAATTACTTTATTTTTGTTTATATCACACTACTTTGTGAGCCTTTGTCTGCACCTGTGTCTGTCCATTACATTGGCTTCTGTCAGTTAAGAGTTTTAAACCATAATTCAATAAAATTCTGTTAGTTTGGGAAAAAAGAACCTTGCCAGTAAGCCTGGTTGAAACCAACCCTTTTAATGTTAATACCAACATTGGTGCATACCAATCTAATCCATTAATTGCTAATTGTCCTTGTACTTGAGCAAAATATCTGGCAACATTTTCACAAAAAAGAATCTGGCTTTAATGATGCTTCCTGTGGACTAAGATCTCTATTTTTATATGGGCATTTAATTTCTAAAAACCGAATAGGTGAGTGAAGACTGAAGATGTTGCATTTTTCGCTCTGGAATATTCTACTCAAAAAGCTATTTGATAGTGTAGCTTTCCTCATCAAGATGTTACCAAACTTAAATGTAGTTAAGTGACACTGTCTTCCTTCTCTCCAAGTTTAACATTAATATTGTTGCTTGGTTACAGCTTCTAGGTTTTGGACTCATGTTTACCGATCTATATCTTATGAAACATTGGTGCTTGATCATCCCTATTGGTAACAATATTCTTATTCAGCAAAGGGAGGCCCATTTTGACTGACAAAGATGGAATTTCACTTTCTTGAGTAATTGTTTATGAAAGAGGCATGTTAGTGCATGTGACTCAAACTTTGGGTTAAATCTTTCAAGTGATAGCTCAAGACTGAGCCAACCCGGACAACACCAAATTTTGTGTCGACTCGTATACTTCAGAGGAAAGCAGATATGAAAATGGGACTTTCTTCTTTGCAGCAAGATATTCCTTGATTTCTATGAGGGAATCACAGTTGTGCTTTTTTACTTCTTTTGTCACATCAGTTGATGCGTTTGCAAAATTTAGCTCCAGTAATGGCTCAGATTGAATGGAAGGGTCTCTAGCTTCATTCCACCTTTGTCGTAAGCCTGTATAAGTTTTGTCCCATGGTATTTCTTTCATGTTACTCATTTTGAAGTGACAGATCATATGAAAAAGAGCTATCACATGACTGCAATGACCAACTTCTTGCAGAAAACAACAACAATAAAGTATTTAAAAACTTTGACTTCCTTATTTAGCTTAGGCAATGGTTATATAAATAATGTTACATTTTTATCATCACTTGATATTCTTTTTTATCTATTTTTTGAGATAATCCCTACAATTTATCAGAAGATCTGTGTTCTTGTACATGCAGACACAAAACAGTTCAGGGTGTCACTATCTATATCACCATGTTTCATATTAAAGTAGAAAAACTACATAAAGTTTACATATATAGATATAATAATAATAACATGGAAAATGCTATTTAAACTTAACCCTGTTTTACAATTGCGCTTCCCACCCATAACAATATCATCTTTTCATTTTATTGCACAATGAATTTGAATAAATGAAGTACGTCTTTTATGAAGAGTTTCTCCCCTCTCTTGTCAGATATCTGGATATCAAGAACATACTGCTCAAGAAAGTACTGATAGGCCTTTTTATTTATCTTCCCCCCCACTATTTTTATGGTTATTTTCTGATGCTTAAACTACAGAAAAATCTAATTGGGGTGTTCTACCCCAGGTTATATCACTTGGAAAAAAGGCAAATTATATAACATAATTAATTTGACAGTTAAAAACAACAATTTTTCCAAAAAAAATAATAAATTCATCTAATTAAGTTATTTCAAAATGATTAAGCACTCACACTAGTAACTGATATATCAATCTGAACCACTTGGATAAGGAAGAACTTGCTGCTTGTCTGTATTGACTTTGTTTGCCAACTTTAGGTCACATGACCTGCTTGTTGAATAGGTCTATTCAGCTGGTTCCATGATATTCCCAAGAAAACTTGATTTGATCATCACCAATCACTATGAATTCTGTCTTGTCAGGATTTAAGTTATCCCATCCATGCCTGAATGGCTTCAAGGCAATTGTGCAATTCAGTGGTACTAGAATAAAGGTTCCTAGATTCAAGATCCAAGTAAATTTGTGTATCATCTGCATAAAAATGATGGGTAACATTGAATTTAGATATGACTACACTAAGAAGCATTGTATATAGGGTAAAAGGAGTGGGCTCAGGACTGAGCTCTCAGGAACTAAATAAGGGAGTTTAAAAGCATCTGAAAGATGTCCATCTATTTTGATCCTCTGTTTCCTAAAATTGAGGTATGACTGAACCCACTTAAGCTCAACCCCCTGTACCAATGCTGAATGCAGTTAAGTAGGATTGAGAGGTCAATTGTGTCAAAAGCTGTGGAAAAGTCCATTTTGTATTTTAGCATGCCATTTCAGTAGAGTGAAAAGCACTATATGCAGACTGTTTTATGTTGGCTTTTTCCCCTCATGAGCAATGTGCTCATTTATTTGCTTAGCCACAGCTTTCTCTATAAGTTTGGGGATGTAGCTGATGTTGGATACTTGTAAATAATTCTTGAGAGTGTTTCTGTCATGACCAAATTTTTAGCAAGGGTATGACATGTGCAGTCTCGATAAAGAATGGAAAACTTCCCTCCTGTAGGGAATATTTTATGCAATTTGTAATAGGAGTCAAGAGTACACTGATACAATCAAGGACCAAAGATGTTGGGATTGGATCCAAGTCACATGATTTATTTGAGGTAGATTAAATGATTTTGACGATTTCGTCCTCTGACATGATCCGGAAAAAAACAAACTTATTTTTATGGAAACCTGGGACAAGGGGATAAGCATCAGTAGACAATAATCCAGACCTTAGTTTAGCAATTTCTTGGTTAAACTGTTGATAGTAGTATAATCTGGGAGTATAATTTTTGGTGATCTATGGAGGACTTTCTTTATAGAATTCCACAAGGTCTTGGGGTTATCCTCATTTTCCCTAACCATGTTACTGTAGTATTTGATTTAAATGGTTCACTGCAGCTCTATACCTACTGCAATTTATGGCAGAGTTGTCCCTTCTCCACTCCCTTTCGAGTTTTTGTTTGTGTCTCTTTGCTGCCAAAATCTCACTGTTTATGAACATTTTATTGACATGTTGTGGAATTTTGCGTTCATGTAAAGGTGTATGCTTGTCAAGTAAGTTCCTAAGTGTATGAAAATATTGGTGTGATAATAAACTAGCTGTGTCGTAAAGACCCTGGATAAGCTCAGAATTTGCAATATCAGATATGAATTAACATTTATTTATCTTTTTGACTTTTGAGTGTGTTATCCTGCAAGAATTTCTGACCGGAAATGTTTTTGAAATAGACAACCAGGTGGTCTGATATTTCATCCTTCGCATAATGACAAACTGAGGAAGTGAGGGATTTACTAGTACAGAGTACATCAAGGATATGTCCATGTATGTGTGCAGGTGTTGACACATGTTGGATAAAACCAAATTCTGACAAAACTGAGTTGAAAATATTGGTCCAGCTGTTTTGACCATCAATATGGATATTGACATCTCCCAGGATGATGTTTTCATGTGGTGACAAAGCAGCTGCTTCTATGAAACTGCAAATTCCTCAATGAATTTACATTTGCCAGTGCTTGGAGGTCAGTAGATGACATGCACTATGAGCTGGCTTGACTGACTCTCTGATAGTTTAACAGTGATATGTTCAAAAGTGCCTGGCCGATCAGTTTGACAAAGCACACTATTGATGTTGTTCCTAACAAAGACAGACCCTCCTCCTTTCTTGTTCCTACGTGGAACATGGTGAAGCTGGAAACCTGCAGGAGTTACCTCATCCACTAGGCCTTGTGTGTATCTGATGGCCTTAGCCAGGTCTCAGTGACACCAATGATGTCAAGGTTGTTTGATGAAAAAGATCTCTAAAGGCTGATATTTTGTTTTGCAATGACTGAGCATTCAGCAGACAGGCTTTAATGTTTCTGACTGATGGACCTGGGTTTAAACTAATGTCACCAGAGAGAATCAAGGTGATGGACCACGATGGGTTGACATTTCTGAAACAGATCTGCACATATAATTTCAAGTTCTCTTCCAGACCCCTAGGGAGTCCTCAACTCAGCATGACAAGGAGTCTTCAGGGCCCACAGACTTGCAACTATTCAGGCTAACAAAACCTATTTCAAGACTGTTTTTAGTGATGCTGATATTATATGATCTTCCCATAAAGATCTCTGATCACAACTTTCTTATTTGGACCAGGAATAACCTCTCACCGAAAGTAGTTGATAACTGCTTCTGTGTTTCTTCTTTAGCTCAGTTTTACAATTTCAACACTTCAGACCTTACTCATCCTGCAGTCCTGAGAGTTTCTTAGAAGCCTTTTAATTACCTCTGCCTTCGGACCCACCAATGTATGATATTTCAAAAGTTTGTGATGCTCCTTCTGACCCTCTATTGCCGAGGGCAATTTTCTTGTGGCATTTTATGCTTTCCTACATTTTATGAGATAGCAATTTCTGCCATGTGGTCCAGATTCCTGTTGTTGACAGTGTTTTCATGCGAGGCCACTCTGGACCCTTTTGCAATCCAGGCCACTTACGCCCAATGCTCCACTCTTTTCCCATCCTTTCCCTTCCTATTCTCATGTTATAGCCACAAACATCAGAGATGCCCTTAAGTCAGTTCTCTAAATGCTTCCGTGGGACATGTCTTCCACACTTTTAGGCATTCTGGGGCCACATTTGCATTCAACAATAATATCCTTCTTCTAAACATAATGGCCCATAGCCTCTGGCATAGTTTGTCTGTTTGGACATATCTCCAGAATGCCTCCAACCACTTTTTTCTTTACTTATCTCCTCCTTTGTTTAGTTTAGCTTGGTGTTTTTTTTTTAATTTTCACGTTTCGTATAAAAATGTTTTAAATACCCTGTATCTAGTCATCTATTTTAATACTTACATGTAAACAAGGTCATATGACAATGGATACTTTTATGGTGAGAGGAAACTAGTACATACAGTTGGTCAAGGTTTTGTACTGTAAACTGCCTACCATCAGTAAGCAACTACCAACTTTCCCACATAGAGTCCGGGGTTTGAACTGCAGATCTCAGAGGCGGGAGGCAAGTGTGCTACCACTGCGCCACTGTGGCCCCACCTCAATTAAATCTACCTCCATTACTTCAGCTCCAAAGATCAAAGGGAAACTACTGTTTTTACCCACCACCATTTCCCTGGTACACACCAAGACTGCGTTGAAGCAAGATCTTTGAGCCCAGTGGTCTTTTGATTGACCATTGGCCCAGAGTTAGTATATGAAATTTTTTCACTGTACCAAGTTGCATAGACTTGAATCCTGAGCAGCTGAAATACCCTTAAGCTGGCAACTTAGGTTTTTGCCCTTGTGCCTATCCTAACCAAGGGAGCCGTCCTGTTGGATTGATATAGATCTTTGAGTTTGGGTAACAGGTTGGACCATGCAGAACCTGGCTCCCCTTCTTGACTTGGGACAAATTTCGACTGATGACTTACTATCCTCTTATCTTGATCCAGTTAGAGGGAGAAAACTGGGATCCTGTGGCTTCTGATGTTCCCTTAACTTGGTCTATTAAGGTTGTCAATGACATAATATAATAAGTAGTACAGTCATCCTCCTTGGTTATGACACATTATGGCTATCCCAGCATAGGGTAGGTCTTCTGTTGGACTGATGCAGGCCAATCAGTATTTGGAATAGGGTCTACCAGGCAGACTCTGGCTACCGCTCTCAACAATTCAGACCTTTGGCGCAGGTTTGACCTTTCAACAGCTCTAATACTTGAATTAGTGAGTACCAACTCCAGACATATGAATAATAATTATTTCACTGATGAACTTTAAAACAAAATCTGCAAACTTATCTTTTTCCGTGTCACCTAACTTTGGCCATTGAACTTCATCTGACCATGAGCTGCCATAACCTCTAACTGGAGAAGTTTGGTAATATAAAGGGCAAAATATGTATACTTGAAGTGAGAAAACAAAATGGCATTAGTTTTATAAAGCATTTCATAATGGAAACTGTCAAAATTACACTGATCATAAAACTGGAGTGAAGCTTCTGTGTTTTTTATGTGTCCCTAGGTCAAGTCAAGGGGCACCCTGAAAAATAATGCAATTTCAAACATGAGTCACAGAATGACAAAATGGTTGTTTATTCTCAGGCCTGAGTCTGGATAACATAAGAAAAGACAAATTTGAATCTGTTCTGGCACAAGTAATATTGTCAATTGTAAAGTTTACTTGCTTTAGTGGTAAATCTGACATCCAGACTGACACAAAGCTGCTACTACGAGTCCTGAACACGCCAATGCTGTTTTAACCATGGATCTGGAATCTTGAAGATGTAGAATATATGCATTAATCCACCCCACCTATCTATTACACCATTACCTATACAATGCACTGTTAAACCTTAAGCTAACTAAATTTACTACATCATGAAACTTCAATAAATCCGGAATCAGAAAAACTAAAAATGTATCCACTAATGTAATATTTATAATAATACAGAATATAAAGAAAAAGATTCCATAATAAATTATCAACGAATGATTTGTGTTTTATCAGGAACGGTAAATGCCATCATTAAACATTCATGTTTGAACCAAATTACTTAAATATTCAACATTTATTGCATGTTAAAAGTCTTTTTTTATTATTCACATAGAAAATACAATAAATATTTATTATTTCTGCGACATAGACATCTGTGTAAATTTCAGTATCACAGTCAAAAAATGAGCTGAACATCTTGGCAAGCTTTTCATTCAAATTTCGCTGCAAACCTGTTTTGGTTCACCTCATTCAGATCAATTTCAGTGTCCCTCTCCTTTCCACTGAGGCAATATCGCTTGGAGCGCCATCTGGCTGCCTCAGGGCTAGAATCCATTGCACAAAATATCCCGTAATAAATCCCATAGGGATCACCAGTGAAGCTAAACTGGAAAGTTGAGTTCCCAAGATTAGACCCCACTCTAAACTGTTTCTCCAATGTACTGTCAATCTCTGACAATGTGACACTTTGGTCTTCAGCAAACACAGTGACATTTGTCACATCATTCAGTTTATTGTCTGGATTATTGTTGCAGTTTATATCACCACCAGATTTAATCTGTAGGCACACTACACCTTCAGGAGTGACACAGTCTTCTCGGATGCCATAAAGGCTTCCAGGATTGAAAGCACTAGATATATCAACAGTGCTTGTACTGATAGCTTTAAAACTCAGTCCTTCTGAACTGGGAGCAACTACTTTTATATGGCAAGATTTAAATGACCTGCTTGTCTGTTCTTCAGCAGAGTGCCATGCTTGATAAAACTCTGGGTGGCATTGGTCGGTATTATAAGAAAGTGGTTGTGTTATGACATCCACATCCATCTCACATGTCTGTTGTCTGAATGCCAAGTATTGATCTGTTTCAATATCTGCCTCACTGCAGTTTTGGTCACTGGAATATGTAACACCATTGCTGAAAGTGTCTGGATTAATAATGACATTATTTATGACACTATTGTTTGTATCAGTTATATTTAACAGATGTCCTTCGTAAGACACCACTGCAGATAAATTAAAATGTTCCACATCATCACAGGGGTGGGAAATACAATATCCATTGTCATCATTTCTGTCAGTATCTACTCTCATACCAGAGACCATACCGGAACCATCCTCAGATGTCACAATGACTTTGATAGTTCCACCTGTTAACTGTGACCCACTTTTACTTGTACGTCCACTGAAGAGCCTCACTTTGGTAAAACATGTTTCCCACTCAGAGGCTCTGGCGATAGCAAACCATGTGGTGGCAGAATGTAAACCAGCAACCATTGCTGTAAATTCATTGAGTGTCTGTTGAGAAAAAAATAAGAGACCATTATTAAAATTGATTTGTCGAACAGGTTCAAACAGTGCTACTTAAAAGTCGTAAAACAAAAATGCAACACGAATTAATTGTGGGAAGAGTTGACTTGGCAAAGCCATTTTCTACTTAAAATCCATACAGCTGACAGTGTTCACACAAAAAATCGCTGATGTGTAACATAACCAAAAACATGTGCTAGCTTCAAAAATCTTGTTCATAGCACCTCTATTATCCACTACACATGGCACATATCTATTGGGAAATACTACAAATGCATTAACAATTATCTCAATAAGTTTGTAACCTATAAAAGTGGCAAACAATCAATAAGATTACACTTGAGACTACACTATCTGGGCAGCTGGGAGGAAAATTAACTAGGAGTGAAACTCGGGTGTAATGCATTCTACCGCACTTACCTCACCCTCCACAAGAATTTGATCCACATGCCAGTAGCCTGACTCACCCAGTCTCCACAGCCTAGTCTCAGACATATTGGTGAAATGGCTGCCCATCACTGTCACATCAATTGTGTGTGGGTAGTAGATAGGTTCTCCCGTACCCACAAGCTCAATCACAAATAGACCTGTAATAAATAAAACTAGAATGCACCCAAAAAATGTAGACCAACATAAGGCGATCTTTCCAAAACTTTATAATATTTTGTTTCAATATTATCCAGATCTGTTATAAATTCTTGTTTTTGTCAAGTCCTACACACCCAATTTTTTATGGAAATCTGCTAATAACTTTTGGGGTTACGTCAACAGGGCAGCCAAAGTCATTACAAATACATTGGAAATAGGACCTTTGAAAACTTGGAATGATTTTTGTATCCAGAACGTTATCCTGATCCAGATCTTTCCTAAAATTTAATCACTTCTTCCTGTGGTCAGGTCTTACCCATATAAATAGTCATAGAGGTCTGTTTATTAGCTTTAGGGTAACCATAAACACAGACAGATAAACAGACAGACAGACAAACAAACCAAAAAAAATGCGCCCACAAACATAACCTCCTGGTAAAGGTACTGAAGATGGGCTCTGCATCCTGTTCAATAGTTAAGGTCATGCCAGGGCAGTCGCCAGTGATAGCAAGCAAGACACAACATGTCAGTTAAAATGACCAGTGATCTTTACAATAAATGAGGCTGCAGTAAGAATACAGTTTGCTTTTGACTGGAGCCATCCTTTCGAACACCAGAGTCATAGATGCCTTAGAACTGAACAATTTTCAAAGTAAAAGATGCAGGAGTATATCATGTAAGTATGTTACAGTCAGAATTTCCTTTATAATGACAAATTATCTGCAATGATCCAAATTATCACATAAATTGTAAAAAACCTATAGAAAAAAAAATATATGGGTTTATATGTAGGCACATAAATATACATATTTTAATGAGCTTTTATGGTAACACGTTCAACTCCTCCTCTGGAGGTTTTTGTCTGAATCATGGTCCTTCCTTATCTTGCAAAATTGATGGTTGAATACCACACAACTAAAAACAAAATCACATTCTTTATTTACAGGAATTGAGGAATGAAATGCAATTTATAGCAAACAGTTCGCTGGTCACAAGGCAACCCATATTCATAATTTTGCCATGTTTAGGTTAAAATATGGCTTCAGCCATATGAAAAGCCAAACTACTATTTATTTGCAAAAATGAGATCGTTTCAGTACAAATGGCAGGTTTTGATTCAAAATGAAGTCTGTATATTAGTTTTTCTACCTATAATATTGTGGTATGGCGGATACTTGAAGTTTTGTCATAAACAAAATTGCCCCAGCTAAGGGTAACAATGTGGCATCAAATGGATTATTGTTTGGTAACACCAATATACAAAATATCAAAAATTATCCATTTTATGTACTGAAAAAGCACACCTAAGCTGAACGTTACAATCTGCCATGAAACAATTGTAAATATCTAGAAGGTGATGTTAAAGCAGCATCAATCACTCAATTTATGACTGTGGTGTTACTATTGTATATCCTGTAGAGATATGAAGACCCAAATTCTTACCATAAGCCATGAGATATCTTGGGTTACCATCCCCACCAATGAACATAAAGTCACCAGCTGCTGCCTGAAGTCCCTCCAGGTCATCTCCACTGATAAAGCTCACAGATGCCTCTAATTCTCCCTGTGAAATATCCATTTTTACTTCTTAACTTCACCCAAAATAATCACTTAAAACATGTTAGCAGCATTCTTGCAGCTTTGACAAAATACAACAGTCCACCTATGAACTAAAACGCAAATTGTAAGTGGCAGTTCGGGACACTGGATACTGGCAATCTCCTATACTTCTCTTTACAGCAATCTTCATAAGTGTGTTAATTTGTCTAAAATTACACCCAAGAGTTTTATTCTTTTGTCACAAGTGTCCAATATTTTCATTAATGGCCAGCTGTTCCACTCAGTGGATTATGGCCATATATGGAAGCCCTTTTCATAAAAGTTTCCAAAGAAAACTTTTCACTTTTATTTTAACTAAATTGACCATAAAACTTAACCCCCCCCCCCCCCCCAAAAAAAAAAGGAATAAAACAAATCCAGAAATGTACAAAAATTAATGGTGTTAAATAACATCTTAAAAAGTGCAAACTAAGGGCCTGTCCATGTTTAACTTGGCTGTTAAACAAATCCCAACTTTGATTAAGGTTTGCAGAACAGAACGGTATTTCATTACCGAATACAGACACCTCTCTTATACATGATTTATCAAAGATATTGCATATACAGATACATGATATATACATATGACTTGATATGACTCAGTCCTGTTAACTTAGTTCCAGTGATGAACATTGGAATTATAACTCTATTATTTCACAGGATAATCAACAACACAATAACAAGAGGCAGTTTTAATAACTATATAGTGCAGCTCTATCCCAAACTACCCCTGTAATACTCCTATCCTCACTCCAACTATGTTTACTTACAATATAAGAATGACTGTCAGCAGTAAAGTAGTGGGGACCCTCCATCTTAAGACTGAGAAATGGATTTCCATTCTTCAAAGAAAATTCCTTTAGAATATCATCTGCAGCACTGTATGTTGTTGAGTTCTTCACAAGATATCTCACATCTGCAAAAAGGAACTCCGGTCCTGTCAGTGTGTTTGGCAGATGGATCACATGACTAGAGTGATTATAAAATGTTGGAAAACCATAAACGTTGTCCGTCAAAACAACCAGTCGGTGAGCATTGTTTTCAATCTGGAGCTCAAATATCCCAGAATGACCAAATCGATCATTTAGTGCTGCTTCTGAGAAATTCCTGAGATAGATATGGCCATAACTGTACCTCTCTGAACCAGTCAAGGTTTGTGCCACGCCTATGATACTATGGAGTGCCTTATCACATGGGACACAGCCACACTGGCTGATAGTTCTGACATTATAATCCTGTTCTCTGCAGGTGACAGTAATCTCCTCATAAGATACTGGTCCACAGCAGTGCTGGGAAGAATCTGTACAATGTTCATCAGTTGAAGAAGAAGTGCCTCTGCATGGTTTAGTGGGGCAGTACCTAAGAACACAAGAAAAACTGCAATCACTTCATTGCAGAGAACTTGCCACCTCTCAAATGGCAGTTTCAAATATCGGCCCGATTTGAACGCAGACCTGTGTGACAAAAAGTAAATCAAAAACTGAATCCTTTTATCAGTTTCTCCAGTTAACCAATCATCATTAATAGCAGGGGTAAGCAAAAATTAAACTGGTCAACCAATATTTATCAGTTACCAAAAAAGTTCATTACCAATTAAGAATAATCTGCAGAGCAATGTTCAGGCCAATGTTTATCAGTGCAGAAAGCTTGTGGGGGTTTAACACTACCTCTAAGAAAAATATGGTCAGCACTTCACTCAATTGGTAGCTGCAGCTTTTCTGATGTTTTAGATGACATAATAACAGTAGCTGTGAACAGTGTTCATCAGTTTGAAAAGAAAGTAGAGTGGGATAGATTACCACCTGTAATCAGGTGACCAAACACCCTGGCTTCCTTCAGAAATATCTTTTTAGCTTTGCCTTCACTGTCTCCCTCTGGTATATGCCACCTTTGGGTACTAACATCCTTGTTAATGGACTATTCATTCGTGAACAATTCACACCTTGGAAGATGTTTTTCATCAATTTAGAATATTATGTATTGTTTAAATCAAATAAACATATATGCATATGACACTACAATAAATATATTGATGAAAATAACAAAGCACAGCTATACCTTTGGTTATAATCTGTGGTACCACTATGTGTACATCCAGTAGGGAGAGGTACTGTGTGGTCTTCTGGGGTGCTGTCACAAAATGTCTCAGTTTCTGAAGAATTGACACAGAACACTTAAGATAATCCATTTAATAAAAAACTAAACACAAGCCAGCATATGGTACATGTCTTTAAGAGAGGATTATCATTAACATTTTATTTGTAATGTCCCACTTCCACTACCGCCCAAATAATATAGTAGTGAAAATAAACCTTGTTTTACCTTTTCTTTGGATACTAGGACCTATTTTTCAATTTTATCGAAGCACAACTATCCTTCCCAACAAATCAGAGATGAGTAATCTGGTCCAAAAAAGAAAAGAGGTCTTATGAGTCCACTAAGAGTGATTAATATGTTAGAAGACCTGATGAGGATTTTTTTCTGCTTGGTCCCCAAGTTAAATTATTACCATCCTCACCCACTACACACATAAAAACACATTTTCATCCTCTCCACCCCTCCCCACCTCAACCTTTCTACCGTAATATCTAAAAAATTGGTTTGCCTTCTTCTGTGGCTGTATTTTTTTTTATTTTTTTAAGAAATCTTTTTATACAGGAAACAGTCTCTGTCTTGTATCTGCTGTCAGATAGACTGTTGTGATGACATATCCTGCAGGTTTAATAACTCTGATCTCACTCACCTCCGTTAGTATGGGTCTGAATGTGGGATTTACTGAATTTCTATCCTGATTATCCTGATATGACCATAGCTTTATAAAAGAACTTAAAACCTCAACATTGACTTTTGACCTCTTAATCCTGAAGCCAAATCCCTTGTGTAAAATATATTTCTTTATTAGTCTCCTTCAAGAAATTTTAGTGTGTGATTATAACTTATGTTATTGTAACTATGTTGTACCAAACTTCTCTATATTTATTATATTTACCCTTGACTTGAATCCAGGCAGTGTCAGAGAACACAGCACTCTTCAGGTTGTTGGCCCTACAGCTGTATTGGCCTGTGTCAGACACTGTCAGACCTGTCAACTTAAGGGAAGAAGACTGGTTGGTGAACTCTCTGTGATGTGCAAGCAAGTTGCCATCTTTATACCTGGCAAAAATGAGAAATTTATAACAGTATGTGAAATTTACCACAATATGTGAAATTTACCACAAAATATGAAATTGACTATCTGAATCTCACCAGAGAATGAAAACATCACCACGGTATGTGAAAATCGCAAAATATGTGAATTTTACCACAGTATGTTAAAATTACTACAGTATATAAAATTCAACACAACATGTGAAAATCACCATGCAATATAAAATTCATCTCATCTGCAAATTCATCACAAAATATGAAATTCATCAAAGTATGTGAAATTCACCACAGTATATGAAATTGTACACTGTGTGACTTATTTCTCAAAAATGATGTTATTGGTTTGACTCCATTTTAATGCAACATGTAGGATGCTTTGAGAGTTTCTCCTGGTACGACCTTGTGTTTTTCTGAATGTAAAACTCCATCTAGGACCTTTTGACCTAAATAATAATATATGTATTGCTCTACCCACAAGGGCTAGAGTGTATACCTTGGTATAGTAAGAAACAGGTGCAAGGTTTTTATCTTTTTTTATTTGTTAACATTTTATTGAGTTAATATACAGTTTACACAGAAATAAAAAACGTTTACAGAGCCTTGTACAGAGTAGTACAATGTGGCATACATATTTAAGATAAGGTATCATTATTGCAGCAACTCAGCAGATTATCCCAATGCTGAAGAGTATCCACATTAGAAGTGCTTTTAGTTTTAAGAATATAAATTTCATCTTCAATTCTATTTTTCATGATATTTTTAAACTGACTAAAACTCAAAACACTCTGCCTTTTGTAGGTGTACACAAACCATTTAGAATAAAGGATTACAAAATTAATTTGACACAACAAACTGCCTTTAACACATGGGATTCCCCCCAAAAATTCTAAGACAGTTAAATCAATTTTTACTTGAAAGGCTTCCAGGATCAACTCTCTTACTTTCTCCCAAAAAGAAGTTACACTGTTGCAGTAAAAAAAGAAATGTTCAATAGTATCAACTTTCTGGCAATCGTCACAGTATTGAGAAGTACTAACATTCCATAAGTAAAGGTTGTAATTACATGTGATAAACCTATTTAAGATCTTATATTGAAAACTTAGCATTTTTGGTTCCGAACATATTACATTAGGAAGTTTAAACAGAACAGACCATTCAAACTTTTCCATAAATGGGTTGTATTCTATCCATTTGTTTACAGAAATAGGAAATTTGGGTTTGTAAGTAAGGAAAGTGTACATATCTTTTGCAGTGATCGTTTTCATATCTTTTTTTTTAAATGAGGAATTTCGTAGGTTTCATATATGATTGGTTTGTAGTTTCTTAAGATTTCTTCTTTCCAGTGGAAAGGTATTGAAGAAATCAAGGAATTATAAAACATGATAGGAACATTACATTCAAATTTTTCATTTAAACAATCTCGCGATATCAATTTTTTGTTTTCAATTAGGTCACTTATACAGAGTATTCCTTTTCTGGTAAATGAGTCAAACTCCTTGCTGAGAGGCTTACCTCCAACTTGGATTAGAGTATTGTTGCACAGCTTTTCCTGAAGCATGTCTGTATAAGAAGTGGGAACAACAGTATATATTTCATGCCAATATTTAAGAATCTGTTGGTAAAAATCAGTTAAGGGTACATTGCTATATTTGCGAATGTTAGTATTTTGTAAAATTGAGTCTTTGTTTTGTATCTGTAACATCTTTTTTGCTAGATGGCACCATTTATTCACGAAATTACTTTCAGAATTGACCAAGTCAGACAGATAAGTACACTTTATCCAAGTGGCCTTTAGTGAGGTTATTGTGTTCTCAAAATTGACCATTCTTAAGCCTCCAAGTTCATAGTCATTTGTTATTATGTCCTTTCTAACTTTCGGTCTTTTGTCCTTGCCCCATAAAAAGCCAAAAAGCATCTGATGCATTTTCCGAATGAAGTGTTGTGGAACATAGACCATGCTACAGATATTAATAATTCGACTCAGTATTAGGGTTTTAATAATCACATTTTTTTTCCTTTTATACTAATTGAGAACTTAGGCCATGTTTTCATTATTCCATCAATTTTGTAAGAATCATCATTTTCTGAGAACCAGACATCTAAGACTTTGAAAGGTCCTTTCTTTATTTGATTTAGTTTTTGTTTATCCCAATGTCTCCCTAATGCAATAATTTCTGTTTTGCTTTTATTTAGTTTTAAGCCTGAACATTGGCCAAATATGTCAAGCCTGTGAAATCCTAATTTCACTGATTGCTCATTTTGTGAAAACAGGGTAGTATCATCGGCGAGCTGACAGATTTTGTACTCAATATTGTTTATAGTAATGCCTTTTATGCTTACATTTGATCAAAGATCTATTGCTAATACCTCTACCACTAGCAAAAACAAGAGTGCACTCAAACAGTATCCCTGTCTTATCCCACAATATAATTAAAAAAAACGTGAAGCCTTTCCATTATTTGTAACGCAACTTTCAATGTCATTATATCGCATTTTAACAGCTGCTATAAATTTGTTGCCAAAATTAAATGCTTTAGGACATTTCAATAAAAAGGACCAGCTTATGGAATCAAAAGCCTTTTCAAAGTCTAGCAAATTATAAACCCAGGTTCTTTTGAGCTGGAACTAAGATCAATCAAATCTCTAATGGTGCATACAACTTCCCCAATGAACCTACCCTTAATATAGCCAACTTGATCTGGGTTGATAATTTTGCCGAGAATTTTTTGTAAGTGAGACGCAAAAAGTTTTGTAAAATTTTATAGTCAACATTCAAAAGACTAATCGGTCTCCAATTTTTAAGTTGACAGAGATTTTTATCTTTTTTAGGAACAAGGGTGATAACCCCCCATTTCTGATCATCAGATAATTCACCACTTTTCAAAGACCAAACAAAACTAATAAATACAAGGTTCTTAATTTTTGACCAGAAGAATTTATAAAACTCTACTGGTATCCCATCACATCCTGGTGATTTGTTGTTAGAGAGACCCTGAAGAGCTTTGGAACTATCTTCTATTGAGATTGCTTGGTTGCAAAATGCTCTATCAATTTCGGACAATTTTGGCAAGTTAGGATTTGAGAGGAGCTCTTTTGTTGACGTTTCAATCAAATTATCAGATGATGCCGTAGTGGTGCTATACAAATTCTGATATAAAGCTTTTTCTTCATTGAGGATTTTGATCAGTCGGGGTTTTGAGGCACTTAATACATTTAGAATTATAATTTCTTTTTTCGATTGCCAAAAAGTATTTTGAACATTTTTCATTTTCTTCAATATCTTGGGCTCTTGACCTAGTTAGGTGACCTTTAGCCTTTGTAATATGAATTTCATTCAACAATTGTTTTGTGTCCTGATATCTGTTTAACAGGTCAGGTGAGGGAGTTTCACCTATGACTTGTTCTAGACTTTCCACCTCAGCTAGTAATTGTGCCTGAACCGTTTTTTGTTGTTTTGATTTAAATGATGAATAGGATAGAGTGAAACCCCTAAACTTGCTTTTACAGTAGTCCCAGAGGAGTGCTTTATTTTTGGTGCTTTTATTTTCGTTTTCAAGCTCAATAAATTCCTTGTTAATCATGTCAACATAAAGTTTATCTTTTAGCAAGCTAGTATTGATCTTATAAAAGCCTTTACCCCTGACCCAGTCTTAGTTTACAACAAAATTATTTCAATCAAGCTGTGATCAGACTTTATACTTGGATGGATTAATGCTTTATTTTTTGAAATTGTAACTCTTGGGATACTAGAAACATATCAAGTCTAGAATGCACCCAACCATTTCTACCTTTGTTTCTCCAAGTGTATCTATGTTTATCAGGATTTTTGAGCTGATAAATATCACAAAGATTAAGTTCATCAACAAGGTCTTGTAATATTACCGAACATTCTGATTGGTTTTCACATATTCCTCCCTTTTTTATCTAATTCAGGATTCATATACATATTAAAATCTCCTCCAATAATAATCTTCTTGCCTAAAAAGTCACATAAATGCTCTCTTACAAAGTTCAGAAATAGCTTCTGTTCTTCTGGATTATCTTTCGTTGGTGCATATAAGTTTACTAGCACAAATTCTGAGTTGTCGATAAAAGTATGCAACAAAAGAAATCTTCCGTTTTCGTCAGAACTACCTTATAGCTATGCTGCTTTGGAATCATTGTACATACGCCACTTGCCCTATTGGTCCCATGTAAAAATCAAATATTGTAATCACTTTTGTATTTATTCCAGTCTGATTCAACTGCTTCGGATGAGTGAGTTTCCTGTAAGAAGGTTAAACCCTTGCGGTTGGAAGCCAACCAAGACAAAACAGATGTTCTTTTTAACTTATTATTCACTCCATTGCAATTCAAGCTTAATATTTTAATTTTGTTTGCCATTTTGGATTTGAAAAGAAATTTGCTTAGCATAAGATCCTGAAGGAACATTACAATCATAACCTGGGTGTTACTTATAATCATTTTAATATTTGGGTATTGGGAATAGTTTTTCATTTTAAAGCAAAAGTAAAAGATTTTGGGAGAAAATCGATACAGAGCTGCTGCTGGTACCTGTGACACCAAACTATAATTAACAGAACTAGTAGTCGCAAAACAACATTGCCACATACCAAAGAAATTAACATAACAGGAGAAAATATCTGTTACTACAACAAGGTCTGAAATAACACAGATCATAAAAACTGTATACAAAGGTTTAGGAAGACAAAAAGAGAAACAGAACATACAATCACATAGACATAATCTATGAGGATATATCGAACACAAGAAAGAAAGACAGAACATAAAATCCATTGGAGACAATCCGTATGGACTAATATACTTGTGAGAAAACTGGAAAAAAAACATTTTAGAGAGAGAAATAAAATGGACTTCTTTATCTCCGATCTTAAATAAGAGACAATTATCTATGTATTTTTATATTTGGTAGTATCATTGAAAGACAAAAATAAGCACACAAAAACAATTACAAAACAGTATGATTTATCCTAAGCACAAAAAGTAAAAAGGTAGATTTATAGCTGACCATATATTTTATTTGGGGTTTTTATGTCGCTTTCAACACTATACAGGTCATATCACGATGGGTAGTTGGAAGGGCAGAGGAAACCAGTACATAGAGTTTGTTTGGGTCTGTACTGTAAACTGCCGACCAACGGCAAGCAACTACCAGCTTTCCCACTTGAGGCCATGACGGGGATCGAACCCCGGCCTCAGAGGTGGGAGGCGAGAGTGTTACCACTCTGCCACCGTGGCCCCTAGCTGACCATATAAAGAGATATTCAATTCAAAGATATAGGTAACTGTATCAATTCTTATAGGAACATTGTTTCTACAATGCTAAAACTGCTAAGTCTACAAACTTTCTATATGAGACTCAGATCAATAAGACTTATAAGACAATATTAGTAGATTATACTTCATGATTAGCTGTGAAAAGGAGCAATCTTGTTTTTACAAAGAGTATTCTTATGAATTATTCAGTTTACCAGTTAATTTAACCAAACATGATGTGTACTAATGAGACTAAAAACAATAAACGATAATATAAAGCACAGAGTTTTCAATTGGCTTAATATCAAAGATAGTGATTGACCAAAAAAAGTCATTAAACTTTTCAATCTCCCTACCTGAAGTAGCAAAAGTAGTACTTCTTAAAGGGATGCTGATTAGTCTAACTGATTTACATTTGTAATGCAGAGTGCTAATTACATTACATTCCCGAACAAATTATTGTTTCACTTTTAATAACTTAGATTAATATGTAATAGAGAAATATTATTAAAAGCTCTTTTTCTAAATCATAAAAAAGCAGTTTTTTTAGTTTACCATTTTCCAAAACATGAACACACAACTACTGCCTTTATTTATCGAATAATGTATCAGGTTTCTGGTTAAAACAAAATATCAGATAGAATTTTATGCCAATCAAATTATTTGAAACGATCAGATTTCATATTTTTGCATGTAACATGTGTTATGATAGGAGTTAAAGAAATTACCACATCAGAAAGAATAGCATTATTCTATTCTTATCCTTTACAAGTATTATAACTATAGCTGGCTATACAATGTATTTTTAATATTTATAGTGCTTTGTGGACGTAGATCATTTCACAACAAAATTATTTATTTAAAACTACCTGTGTACAAATGCTTCAATATACTATTACGAGTGCTATCACATAATACTTACATAGTATTGTTTCATTAATAGTTATATCAATGTGAGTTGTACACAAAAATAATCTTTAAATATGTGGCTTATGAATTGCTAAATATTGGAACCTTTGCATGTTAAAGGTTCAATAAAAGAAAGTTTTTACACAGATAACCAGCTTTAAGTGTATGAATTACGACAGTTTAAACTGTCTGTGTACAAATGCTTCAATGTACTATTACGAGTGCTATAACATAATACTTACATAGTATTATTTCATTAATAGTTATATCAATGTGAGTTGTACACGAAAATAATCTTTACATTTGTGGCTTATGAATTGCTGTATATTTGAAACCTTTGCATATTAAAGGTTCAATAACAAAAAGTTTTTACATGGATAACCAACTTTAAGAGTATGAATTACGAAAATTTTTACATAGATAACTAACTTTTAGTGTATGAATTACGAACGATTTTACACAGATAACCAGCTTTAAGAATATGAATTATGACACTTGAAGAAAAAAAAGCTTTTAGTAGCTTCTGAACCAGTCACTATTCCTTCAGATGCTGCGTGACTCGCATCAACGCAACTTATTTTCTCCTTTCCATGATTCAGCATTGAAAACGGCAGGGTTGTAGAGAGAAAGCCCTACTCCAAACACACTATCAAAGGGGTTGGCTTCTACCAAAATGTCCTCCTTTGTGTTCCTCAGGAAATATCCCAGATTTTCATTCTGACCAAATTTTGCAGTCAAACCTTTGTCTAAAACAGAGTCCAACTCCTTCAGCCATGCAGATACTTTAAAGTCCTTGATTTTCTTTCCTAACTCTTTCAGCCTGACATGGTTATCCTCAGCTATGATAGATTCGGCAGAATCAGCATCACAAAATAAATTAGCCTTCATGTGCATCAGATATTTCTCCATACTTGAGTAGACTGTATCATTTACTTGGAACCTACACATATGGTGGTTTGAGAGGGCACTGTAACTTTTGAAGAATGCTGTGATCCCATTTCTGGAGATATTGAACAGCTTGTCAACGGACAGGGGTTCAGGAGGTTTGTCCAAGCTGTCAGTATCAAAACTTTGTCCATTTACAACCAACTGGCCATTCCTTAGTTTTACAGAGTTGACAAGAGCATCATCAGTGGAAGGGTTTTGCTTGACATTTTGTATTGCCTTAAAGACTGGATACAGTTTGTCTTGAGCTTTTTGAAAAACTTGAGGCATATCATCACCAAGGGTCACCCCATACAAGGTTTTTATCTTTATTAACTCCAGTCAATAACAAAATCACAAGTACAATATCTGCCCACAAGTTCTAGTGAATTTGGAATTTAGACGTCTCAACAGACGGAGGGCCAAAACATTGTCCTAAGAGGGTGTGCTCAGCTGTAGAGCTGTCAGCTTTTATGGAACACCTTTCTTTCATTGGCTGCTTAGATTGTCCCATAGTGGGTATTTTAACAAGAAGGCAGCTCTTTCCTGCTCAAAGTTTAATCAGAGTAGCACAGTTCCATTGTGGAATCTATTTGTATTACAGCCATATTTCTTAGGATAGTTTGACATAGCAGTTTGTTACACACTATGCTGCATGAATCGAGTTTCCAGGGTCTTGAGTTAAATATTTAATCCCTTGATTCTCATCTCTGAGGTTGTAGGTTTGAATCCTAACTCATGCAACATGTGGAATTCACCAAAGGTCTCTCCTGATGTGACTTTAGGTGTCAAACAGGATGTAAAACACCAACTTAAATTGATAAATTGCCTCAATACAAAGTAATCCTTCTTATTTAAGTTTTCAAGCAACAATATATTAAATCTTACCAGTCATAGTATACGGGGGATGGATGTCCTGTTGCTAGGCAACATATCTTCACTGAATCTCCTTTGAGACGGGCTTTATCCCGGGGATGATCAACAACCACTAAAGTACCTGTAAAATAGGAGGTATATGTTACTTAGCAATAAAGGTTCCAATAACTTATCTGTAAGAACGTCTTCTGTTTTAAGGCTTTATTTCTTATTATTGATGTGCTTGATGACAAAATTTACCTAGTAAATACAAAAGCACTGGTGTCATGAAAAAATTATATTATCATCCCTTAAAACCCCTTTAAGATGATGCCCAGGTCACAAAGTGCAAAGGGTAGTATGAGAGTGATTGCAAATGAATGTCAAAGCAATCCATAAGTCAAAAATGTTCACAATAAAGGCCTTTATTATCCATATATTTACAGACTCCAGGGCACATAACACCAGAAAGCAGAGATCTATAATCATTAAACCAGAAACGTTGTAGGGGTCAGTGCCATGGGGAAAAACCGAGGCAAGACCAGAAAACTGAGGTGGATATACTTTTGCAAAGAAACAGGTTTCCAACTCTTTTTGAATAAAGAGAGAGATTTGGCTGGGTGTACATCATCAGGCCGATCTTTCCAAACCCTTGGGGCATCATATGCAATGCTGACGCCAAAATGCTTTTTAGACTTAAATATTGATGCAAAGTGTGGAACCTCAAGTAGTACACCATCAGATTGACTTCTATGGGTTTTGTACACACTGTATCTGGGTTTAAGGAAAGGTTTAAAATGTTTAGGATAACCACTTTGTAGGAACTCTATATCACAAAATATTATGTTCTATCATCACAGATAGTAAGATAGGTAAAAAATTTACTACACATGTGTGATAATGTTCAGGGACCATTGAAGACTTGTCAAACAGTAAGGAATATACTGAGATTATGAAGAATTGAGAGGATACGTCAATAACCTTGACAAATCAGACTGAGAATCAATGTGATTTAAAAGTCACCAAGAATCATGCCAGAGAAGCACAAAACTTGAGTCACATGATTTAAAATGTCAGATTTCTATGAAATTCTTCAGTTTCTTCGATAAAACCTGAACAAAGCCTGATTGTATTGAGAATATCCTGCACACTGATGCACAATTTTGGTGACTTTTGCACTAATAACACAATGCCAAAATGAATCAGATACAGAAAGTGGGGATGACATGTGAGCTGTCTAACATTTTACAGCAGGTAATGGAGATGATGGAGGAGGGCAGCACATACTTGTATATCATTACGCTGCAATTTAAGTCATTTAGCATCGGCAACAAACCTAACAACTCTTCAAATCCAACTTAACATGTTGAATGAACCAAGACCCTGTTCTGACATGACTTTAACCATTACAGAGGATGTAAACAGGCCACTGGTTTTCAAACCCATAAATTCAACTATGGAATATAAGTGATTTAGCTTTTAACCCTGTGTATCCTTTGCTGAATAGTGAATACAATACCAATTCTCATTGAACTATTTTAATAGCACTTAATCTCTGTCATGAAGACAACAGGTTCTAAGGCATACAAATAAAACCAAAAATATCGAGGATGGTAAGTGGAGGTCAGCACCACAGAAAAAGCCACAGGAGCAGAAGAAATTCTAAAACTTGGACAGTTATGTTTTTGAAAAGAAACAAGATTTCAAATACTTACTTATTGCATAGTTGTGTGTGGGAATCAAAGGTGGTGCTACAGTGGTGGTAGTTGTTGTGGGTGAGGTATCAGAGGTACTCCAGCTGATTCTATTGGTTGTTGTGGTTGTCATGGTAACTGGTGTCGTTTCTTGAGTTTCTTGACTTTGTTGCTCACTTCCACCTTGGTTTGGAGTTTCTACAAAATAATGTTTTATTGCATTATTTATAGGAAGTTCGTTCAATTTAGGTTACCTAGGCACACACATATACAAAACCAACCAGTATATGTCATCTACCGACCTCCAAGCACAAGTAAATGTCAATTAATTAAGGAATTCAACTGCTGCTTTGTCACCACATGCACACATTGACAGTTAAAATCAATGTACTCTGTACTAGCCAATCCCTCTCTCCATCAGTTTGTGATTATCTCAATGATTGCATATCAGACCACCTAACCACCTTCTTCACAACAACAACTTCATGTCAGAAATTCTGGCAGTGTAAAATGATTAGAAGTTAGTTTTAATTATGAAATTGAATATAACCGTGCTAGTTTTTTTAAATACTTATATTTCAATTTTAGATTTGTTGTGCTTACCTCATCTTAGGATTTGGTTACAGCTATTAGCCCAACTTATAATTTGCACACATAGTCTTTATTTTTGAAATGAAATGATATTATTTACTTATTTTTATACTTACATGTTACTTCTTTTCTTTACATCACAATGCATTGATAGGATTAATCTTAATCCCCTTATTGTTCCAAGACTCTGTCTCAGTTAATTTGACAATGGGAGGGTCATTAGGTCATAAGGTGTCCATTGCTGAACCACTGCTTTCAACTTGATTTGTTTCATTTGTGGGGAGTGATTAGGCAACTGGATTATATTGTGATGTATCTTTTGTTTCAACATTCCTTTCAAGTTGATTTATTTGACTATGCCTATGACTTGAAAAACTGGATTCGTTTTAGACTTGCCTTTTGTTCTAGCATTCTTTTGTACTTGAGATTTCTTTCACCTCTGGTTGAGTGACTAGCTAACAGGATTAATTGGGCATTGTTGTAAGACTCATTTAAGGTATTTGTGGTGATACTTTACATGTTTACATGTTAGTAAAAAATTGATTGATTTAATCATAATTTTCAAATGCTTAATGTTAAGTCTTAAATGGACATTTACCCATATACCCTAACAGAAAACTCCAATTTAATATACAATGTGCATTTTATCATTTTATCAATTTTATGCATCAGTATGTTGTTTGACTAAATTAATCAAATTAACTTGTTTGGATTCAATTACATTTTCCAATTACTTAATGTAACTGAGCTCCAAAGATAAAGCGCTTTATAAATGCTATTTAAATGCTATTTAATAATATAAAAAAGTAATTTTATTAATTTGTTGTTAAACTTAAAATATATAATCAGGCTCACCCGTAAAATCACCCACTATATTTGGCTTTCCCCCTTATATATAGGTTTGTTAGAATTAAGCCTCATTATTTTTTTGTTCATTTTTTTGTATAGGTGTGTTACAAAGAAGGTATTGATTTCTCTATTACAAAATAATATAACAACAACATACTTCAGTACTAATACAACTACATCTTTACAGCAAGACAGATACATTCATTTTTTTGTACAGATGTGTTACAATGAAGATTTTGAATTCTCAATGACAAGATAAGATGGCAACAAATTATTTTAGTACAAATACAACTACATCATCTACAGCAAGATGTATTTATGTATAAAATATTTATTTTCCATACAGTAAAATCAAATTTTTAGCATAGAAATACACTTTGTCTAGGTTTTGGTAGCCTAAAAGAATATCCAAAGTTGATAAGTTAACTGCAATTGGAAACATGTTATTCACCCAGATTTCAATTTTGTCCCAGAATTTTTTAACTGTATCACAGTAGTAGAAATAATGTTCCACATTGTCTATCATATTACACTCTATACATGCTGAAGAATCTTTAACACCCCACAAGAATAATTTATAATTGCAGTTGAAAACCCTATGCAGTATTTTGCATTGTAAACTTATTAAATTTGTATTCTTGACAATTTTGGTTGGAAGCAAATAAATATTTTTCCAGTTAAGCTGTTCCAAAAATTAAGCCTCATTATATTGAGAGATTAATTTGATGTTGATTTGTTTCACTTTATGATTTGGGGTATTTCCGATTGTGTACTTTACCCACTCCAAGAGAAACAATTCCTTAAAGGTTATGATATATAACCACGTCAAGTGAGTCAAATGTCAGTTTACAGAAAATTAAAGGCAATTACAAAAATGACAAGAGGGAAAAAGGGGAAAAACAATGGGCACAAATCCAATTAAGAAATCATTCCAATGAATGACAATTGAATCAACCTCAAAGGAATATTTTAATGCTTTCATGGCTCAGGAAACAAAATTCATTTTAGTTTCTGCAATTAAACACTTTTTGTTGAGGTTAGATATGTTAAACATATTGATATAAAATAAAAAAAGAAGTGCAAAATACTTCTGTACAAGGGTCAGTTAAACTTATCAATGTTAATATCATCTTTTTTATCAAAAATAGTTCCCTTGTAAATAGTAAATATTATATTCCGCATAAAATAATTCTTGAATTTTATTATTTCAAGTTCGGCTGGTATGTTCTAGCCCATCTTAAGATGGGCTACCCAACTTAGGATCCTAAGTTGGGCTATAGCCCATCTTAAGATGGGCTGACTCCTAAGTTGGGCTCCAACATTGATACTGCCTTTTCCTAATTTATCATGTCATCTCACTTTATTGATAAACGTATGGATCTGAATCTTGAATTGTTTCTGTGATTTTTTTTGGAAATGCCCGTCGATGAGGTTTTCTTCATTCTTATGCCCTGCTTGTTTTACTTACAAATGGAATTATTATCACACAGTTCTCAGTATGTCCTATGAATTGACAAAATCTGATTACGAGACTCACTATAAATACAGGTATTGTAGGGCCACAACAAGCCACAGGTTTGTATGAATTTTAATGACTCGCCATTAATCTGTCAATACTGTGCTGCACTCTAAACATTAAGAAAACTCCCATTTTATGACTATGCAGAGCTCTCTGCTGTTTTGAAAATACTACTTGGACATTCAAAACATGTATGTACTTTTTATTAAAGTAGATAACATTTTGTTACAAACAGAAAAACTGTTTCACAGGACTATATCAGGACTTGCAATAGAGAACTTTATCTGACTTGAGGGTTATGGCCACAAATCTGCCTGTGGGCTGCAAGTCTTGATATGACTCTCTCAAACATCAGTTACTCTTACATTGAACTCAGTTGAAGCCAAATATGCTCTCAAATCATGGTCACCAATTCTTTACTAACTTGAAACCCTAACAATCTGTCTGACATTGAAAGAATGTGTATAACATTAATGCAATATGAGTATCATTTAAAATCTTGTCAATAAGTTATTATCAAGCAATACTATTTTACTCAGCTTTATATGAAACCTGGTATGCTT
Source organism: Sabellastarte sp. h YS-2021 (assembly GCA_964017235.1). Lineage (NCBI taxonomy): Eukaryota > Metazoa > Annelida > Polychaeta > Sabellida > Sabellidae > Sabellastarte > Sabellastarte sp. h YS-2021. The sequence continues at coordinate 15,539,473 of OZ024928.1, forward strand.
TGAAAAAGTGCTTTGCATTTGCTATGTATTTCACTGTTTTATATTTGATATTATAAATTACTACATATTGAATGAAACTGGAAATTTGAATTTGCAGGCACTACACTGCATTTTTATTAATTTAGAATTATTTCAATCATATAACGAGAGCATTCGGAGAGCACAGATCTCCACCAAGGGAACACATATCCTGAAAATTTCATCAAAATCTGTCCATAATTTTTTGAGTTATCTGTCTTTGAAAATTACATTTCATGGATCCAGCAGATGCAGATAGTGATCCGGATTTCTTTCTTTTACCTTTTCAACCATATCCTGAAAATTTCATCAAAATCCGTCCATAAATTTTTGAGTTATCTTGTTCACCAACAAACTCACAAACCCACAAACAAACCCAGGCAAAAACATAACCTCCTTGGCGAAGGTAATTTGATATTATAAGAAAATACAAGATGTCAGTAGAAATTGTCAGGATTTAAATGATTCTATCCTCTCAAAATTCATGACTATTATAAAAAATCTTACCTTCTGTAAATGACAAAAAAACTTACTTCTTTGTGAGAGAGATATACTAATAGCCACCAACACTCCAATCACAATCGCCACAGTAATGACCACACATATCAATAAGATGACCCGCTTGTTAGGTGTCCGTATGCTTACTTTCTGCTGTGGTAGAATTGGTTGGATGCTGCTTGCAGAATGAATTGAACTTCTTGAAGGTGGCCTATCAGCATCTGCTGGGATTTCATCATACATGCCATTCTCTTGTAATTGTGTGTCATTGCTAAAAAACTCTACCTTATCCCCTGGATTATTGGCATATCTTGCTCCTCTGAAATGCTGGCCTTTGTTATATCCAGTACTATACGCAAACTGTGCAGTATTTCGCCCTTTGCCCGTTGCGGTTTCTGCATGCTGGCTATCATTGGTCATGGGACTGATACGTCCTGTACCTGGACTGCTGGCATGTTTCAGAGTTTCTGAGTAGAGTTCCGTTTTTTGTGGACCAAGAGGAGCGATGGCGGGGCCATTATAATATTCCTGTCTTGCTCTTAGCTGGTCATGTGGTGACAATGGTGATGTATATGTCTGAACATCCATATAGCTTGGTTGAACAGGTGTAACATAACCTGTACCTTCAGACCCATAGTGTACCCTTGTGACTCCAGTGTCCATGTATCTCATGTCCCCATAGTCAGCCTCTGATGCTGGATGAAGTGATTGCTTCTGAGAATACTTTCCCTGTGTCAGCTGTTGGTAATGGTGAGGATCTTTGTCCTGTTGTAGGCTACTGTACATGGCATTTGTTTTATCAGGATCCCCTCCTGTAGCCATGTTGAATGTGATTGTATTTTATTTTCCTCTGAATTGACTTGATATTCTAAACTTTCATACAAAATCAGGAGTACATGTTGTTATATTATAGGTTAAAGTACATAGAACTCTGAATTTACCCGTTTACACAGTTTGTACATTAAAATATTAGCAGTGTCATATTAACCCTGTCTTTGAAATATGCATATTCTTAATATAATATGTCCAGCACCGGCAATATGATAACGTACTTATGTGCTTCAGTTAACAAGGGGAGAAATCAATGAATTATTGACAAGAGATTGTACTTTTTTTTGTTAAGTAAACAAACCTCTGTGTATTAGTAAATTAGTTATATTTATACTAGCGATCTGCCTCATATTATTTTCAATTTGTCTACTTCCTCAATGGTATTATATGCAACCTGGTATGATATGTAGTATAATAAATCCTTCCCTGTATTTCCTATCGAAAATAAAGTGTACACAGTTTCTATACCAGTGGCCACTTGATAGTTATTGAAAGTGGAATTAACACACACACAAAAAACAGGCAATACAAAATCAAGATAAAAGCCACTGCTAATGAATTGAACCAACTGACTGCGGAAACTAGTTGGGAAAACAAAGTACTACTACTAATAATAATAATAATAATAATAACACTTGTGGATGTCCCAATTGGAAATTATTGTACTTAATTTATGTATTAGGAAAACTTCTTGAATGACATATTTGATAAAAAAAATTATCATGAATGTTTACGCATTGTTCCATTTTGAATACTCTAAAATTTAAATTCTGAAATATTTCATGAAATAAAATCTACTGCGCTTTAGGATTAGTTCACACTTCTCGGGCAGCAGTCTTGGACAATCTCAGGTTGAACAGTTTCTACCAAACAAGGTAGTAAAGTAACAGATTAAAGTGTATACGTTTTAAACCTCTGACAAGTGTATTCGGCTTCACTTATTGTTTGTTTTTATGCAAAATAACTCCTAAAATTCTGGACAGATATTGATGAAATGTTTATGAAATGTCAGGCAATGGCACAAGAAACAGACAATTAGATTTTGGGGGATCCGGATGACCGTCTGGATCCAGAAGTTTTTCAGAGAATCTTTTATCATTGCACTCATAAGCAACAGAGAAGGTATTTTGCCTTGAAGGCGAAATACTTAGATGAAAGAAGCTATAACATTGCAGAATATATCTTGCACATAGGATAAACCTTCACCCGACCCCAAAAAGGTACAGTTACTGCTGCAAGTCATAGCTTTGCAATACATCCTTATACCCTCTACCAGGGCAGTTATGTTTTTTTCCTGTGTGTCTGTCTGTCTGTTTTGTTTCTTCGTATGTTTTCACAATTACGTGATAGGTAAAGTATAAAAAAGTGTGCCTTACTGGGAAAATAATGCACACTTTACGAGACCCCAAAGGGGTCGAGTAAAAGTGTGCATTATTTTCCCAGTGAGGCACACTTTTGAATACTTTACCGAACTTAAAGCTCACCAACTTTTGGATACAACCCCCAAAATAATTCCATTTTTATAGAAATGTTTCAAAACCTCTTGACAAACCAATTAACCTAAATGTCAATGCACTTGATTTGTGGCTATTTTTATATTTGTCTTTGTATATTGCCCATGTGTTCATATTGGTTTCTGGTATTTTGTCAGTTCTGTAGAATTTTTACTCTAAAATGGATTTCAGGAATAAAAGTGACTGAAATAATTTGTTTATAACTCAGAACTTTTTGTAACTTACAACACTTTTGGAGCAAATGAACTGGATAATTCAACTGATTTACTGGAATTAAAACACACTTCTTGTGTCATCCTATTGATGAAAAGGTGAATTATTTTGTAATGTACAATTTTCTGGTCTAGAAAATAGGCACCATTTGACTGTTTCAGGTGTCTGTAAATTGGAACAAAAAAGTGTGCATTACCTAAAATTAATGCACACTTTTAACAATAGAATGACATCACAAGTGTGCTTTAATCCAAAACTAATGGACAGGTCTTTCTAAATTCGTTTTTTTTGTGTGTGTGTGTGTGTGTGTGTGTGTGTGTGGGCTTCGCTTGACCAAAGGAGGAAAAAAAGCAATTAGATTTTGGGAAAGATCCCGATCTTTTTCTGAGCAGAAATTTTTTTTTTTTTTGAAATTTAAGAAATGCCTGCTGTACTTGTTTTTACTGTTGCAACATAGATTTTTTTTCACTGAAAATGTCCAACAACACAAGTAATTACTGTCATTTACAAAAACAAATCAAACCAATTAACCTTTAACAGTACTTTTTAAGGGGCGACAATATCATTTTTACACTCACATTGGCCCAAAACTCAGAATTAAGATTTGCATCTGTAGGGGGTACGTTTAATTCGTATCTGTTATCGTTATGGTTACCATTGTCTTGCCTTAAGTCGTATTTAAAACTCCAACAAATGCATAAGAGTTGCCAGCTCTTGATTAGTGTATTGCGTATTGTGCCAAGCTAAGGTATACATTTATACATTCTTACATTTTACAAGTCATGTGATACACAGTGGGAGACATAAAGATCCAATATTTATGAAATTGGATACATTAGGGTTACTTAGAGAACAAGATATAACATAAAAGCTTCGACGTGTCTCAAATATCAATATATCTTTTTATGATCATTTATTTTCTTATTGACATTTCGGTTGATTTTCTCAAATTCTATGGTATCTTAACAAATGAGGCTTGGAGTGGTCTCAAATATCACTTGAATGTTTATGATAATCGAATTTCTTGGACAGCTATACAACAAGAATTGTTTATATTACATAATGACATGTCAATATCATTGTTTATCCATTTCCCTATCAAGCATAATAACAAGCTTTCTAAAATCAACAAAATTACATATAAAATATTATATTCTACTTCATATTGTTTCAGAAAATTTAGCTGTATCACTGTATAGTATTATATGGTGTTGAAAAGGCGTATGGAGAAAAGCCCTACATAAAAATGTCCCATAACTTTAAGACAGCCGTGGAGAAAAAGCCATTTTTTTTTTCAGATCATGGAGAAAAGTCCCACACCATTTTTTAGAAGAGGAAAGCCAACACTATGACTGGAGCCACAAGTTTCCTATCTATCTTTACTATTCAAAGAAGTGATTTACTAGAACTTTGTAATATAATATAATAATAAACAAGGCATCGCATTGCGCTCGTGAGCAGATATCTTCCACTTCCCAGTAAACATTTGAAACGTTTTAAAATGGTTTAAACATTTACAAAACGTTTTTAAAACCTATTTAAAGACCATCTTATGGGTTTCTAAATGTTTCAAAGTAAATGTTTACACTGTAATGTTTAAAAAACGTTATATAAATATTCTATATACAAAGGTTTTACTGAAAACATTTATTAAACGTTTATAAAATAACTCAAGAAGCTAGGTTTGACTGGAAACGTTTTTAAACATTTGTAAAAAAGCTAAAGGAATTAACATTATGCTGGAAATTTTTTTCAAACATTCATCATGAAATGGCTTAGAAACAGTACACGTAAAATGTTTAAAAACATTATTGATCAAATGTTTTGAAAACATTCTATCAAAGACGTTTTTTAAAACCCATGTTATGAGAATGCTTATTAAACCTTCACCTTTACATGTCCAAACAAAGATGGCAGTGAGCAATAATAGGGGATTATAGAGGACTTGGTCACAAATTGCCCAACATGCAATCCCTAAAAGTAAGAACTGAATGGGGGCCACTATCTTATAATTTTAGACATAAAAATAATATTAGTGAGCAACCTTAAAAAGATATTTTATTGGACCTCCGACCCCATTATTATTCAGACATTTATATGTTCATTTGTAATGTTTCTGTAACATTTATCATTAAACATTTAATAAATGGTGTACAAAAAAGTTTTAAAACATTCTATTATAAATAGTTTTGTACTAATCATTTTTAACCTTTGCCAAACATTTTCTATCAAACGCTTGCAAAACCCCCAAAAAAATGTTTACTGGGTTCATGAAAGAACAATCTAAACTGTAATGTAGGGTTTTTCTCCCCGAGCTAAAAATGGTGTGGGGCTTTTCTCAAAAGATTTTTTTTAAAACATGTAGAACTTTTTCCATAAGGGTTTTCTCTAAATGGTTTTTCTCCAAGATTCGATAAAACACTAGAGTAGAATCTACTGCATTGTAGTAAGATCCTTTATAGTATTTTTATACTGTGGCAGACTACATTATAATATTGTACGGTGGTAGAAGACTGCATGGTACTACTACTACTAAATTTAGTAAGATTAGACACATAGACAATACTTTTTTAGAGTGTTTCCATCAGTAAGGGAAGGGCATAAGCTGTCTTGAAACAAAATGGAAAACTGCCCTCCAGAAGGGAATAATTGATGCAAATGTGTTTCCTCATGTTTTTGGTGAGCATGTCAATTTGTGTGTAAAGGCTGTTCTCCAAGAGTGGTATATTGTGACATGTACAAATTAGGGCACCAGAACTGTTTTTTATAAAAAAGCAAAAAGCGAAAAAAAAACAGGGCCCAACACTGACACTTTTTCATCAAGTTTGTCATGTGTATATAGGCTAGTAAGCAATGGTAATAATACCCTTGGGAAGATTTTCTGGATAGTGTTGGTCAAAATTTATTGGCTATGTTTATACTTATAAGTCATATAAGTCATATTATCAGCCTTAATAATTATGTTGTCTACTTGCATGTCTTATTTATCATGTGTTGGACATCTGCCCTTGTATCTTAACAGTGGCTCCATGGCTACTTTCGAATCTTGTGTAATCTGTAGTGAAAGTTTGGGATGAGTAGAATTTGGACTCGTAGAACTTCAACCACACTTCAACTTACATGTAACTCTCGTTTGATTTACAAATTTTCATTATTTCCTCTTGAGCCATAGACCAAAAAGTGATCAGTTTGTTTTCGACTTGTAGACAGAACTTATCTTTAGCTGAAATTAGCAAATTTGTCTGAAGTAGTTACCAAAAGGCTTTGTTAAGCTAGTGATGAAGTACACTTTATTGTTTAGTATGGTGGTAGAATATATTGTAGTATTGTATGGTAGTGCAATGTTGCATACTTTATAGTTTTGTACAGTGGCAGTACAGAACATAGTATTGTAAAGTTGCAGTACACTGTATGGTAGTTCTGACATGATAGAATGTTTTACTACATATAACTAATGCGATATTTCGGGTTACTCACAGTTGTATCTACAACTGACAAAATGATTCAACAGATTTTGAAGAGATGTGATACCGGATAAATGTGAATGCTGCATTAGTGAGATCATCATCAAACCGAGTGTTTTAATAAGAAATGTTGGACAGAGAGGGACTACTTCAGTATGCAAGTCAGACAACTTAGTGCGCCAGCTTGCATAAAAACCACCAGGAAGTAAACATTATTAATGCTTGAAACTCTAAACTTTATTACTTTGGGATATTATGTACATAACTCAGTCAACATATAAACTACTTTTATAAAATATATTAATTTCCTTGTTATACTAGAAAGCACTCCTCCGACAATACTGATTATGTATGTAGCCAGGATATGACACAAATCTCTCCCAAACTATATTCACCTCTTCCTTTTACCAGGTTTTACCAACATAAAAAGTTTATGAAGACCCACCCATTGCAGCAGTATGAACCAAAAAGTCCCAGCTAATAAATATACATTGAAAATGGGACCTTTGGAAACATTTGGGATTTTTTTTGTATCCAGAATACATTTCAGATCTTTCCCAAAATTTAATCATTTCTTCCTTTGGACAGGCCCCACCTACATAAAAATCTCCAAGAGATCTGTTCTTTATCTCTTGGGTTGATGACAAACAGACTAACGAATACACTCAGAACATAGCCTCCTGATAGAGGTAATAAAACAGCATAAATGTGAATTAATAATTTTGTTATCTCTGCGATGGAGGACCTACAGTGAAATTATTTTGAAACACAGTCTTAGAATTCTGAATATGACACTTCCCGCAGGGGATTACTTGGCGTGGATGATTTGCATTTTCAGAAGATTAATTCCTTGGCCCTCGTCTTTAGTGTATAAACTAATAAACCATACAAAGCCGAATTCGCTCTACAAGAAAATATTTAACCAACACAGATGAAATCTCCTATTCCACTATCAGACGTTTGATTACAAACTGACACAGAGAAATTCTTGGAGAGAGAGGGGGGTGGTGGGGCTACACTGGAATTTACTGAGCAACAAAAGTGAACCCCTTCTAATCATCTTCACCAACTGAATTCTTAAATAGTTTATCATGTCACCATGAAGACTCAGTCTTCTAAAAGTGAAAACAGATGACTACTTCATCAACACACGTCACACATGGTGATGTATTGTATATCAACAGAGACTTAGACACTTCCACATGACTTATCACACTTATGTTGAAGCAGCACGACTGCATTGATCAAGAACCCAAAGCCATATCAGAAGATGGCCTTGTCCCTCAATATTTCAGGAGGGATTTGGAAGGAACACAGTATCCAGTGTTTTAGGAAATATAGATAAATAGATAGCCTTAAGTCTGTCTTTTTGATATGGCTAACTTAACAAGGTAGACACAGGTCTTAACAGCAGTTGCAATAGCTGTATAAGTCCGTCTAATCTGATGCACCAACATCTTTCTACCTCAGTAACCTGTACAGAGAATCCTTGTATATCAGCCACTGAAAACACCACAGATAACACAGATCTCTTAGACTCTAGCACATACACACAGCAGTCAGACTCCACCTAACAACCTGACCAACCACGACTGGACTCGAAGATTCTAACCATCTGACCAGGAACCATTGGAGCCAATGTTGACCAACATCAGTTTGTACTCGGCAACAACAATGGCCATCATGGTTAGGTAGCATAAGTTCTTGTGGTTAAACATTCACCTTCTCACTTTTTGGAAGTCTATTGATGTGTGCTATTCATCTATGGCTGTGAGGGGACGTGAGACATACAATTTTGATCTTTGATCTTTAAAACAGTTTCTTGCAGTATCAAGCTCTGTGGTTGGTGGAAAAAAAACAGTGTCTTCCTGTATATTTTTTTGTGATGGACTCACAAAATTCTTAGATAAATGTTACTGGCCTAAAAACTGTAAATCAAACAGGTGTATTTCTACATAGTAGCTAGATGTCTCAGTGTGACTGTCAACTGAAAGTCAACCCCGAGGGATCTTTGGATTTATGTGGCATTGTTCTCAAGATGTGACACAGAGGTCTGAAATATCATGGATAGGTTATGTATAACAGAACACCCTACTTCTCTAAGTTTAACATGTGTGTGTTATAGTGGTCATGTTCCTCCTTTCTGATAAGCCAGGGCCTCATGTAGAATTTAGGTCTTACTCACTTGTGTCCATGTCCTTGCCTGTATGCCCTTGCCTGTATATGTCTGACCCTTTGAGTCCAGGTATGGTATTTCATTATAGCTTCTATTTCTACATTTTCTGTAAGTACGACCCAAAGACCTCTTATTTATGGTTGATTTCTTCCTGGTGGCATACTGTTTTTTCTTTCATAAATAATGACACAATGCAGCCTGAGGTCCTGTAGATCAGTTGATGTTCGCAAATAATGTTGGCAATTTGCCCATGAGTAAGGTTCCATGAATAGTAAAGTGGACGAGTTGGGTCTTATTGCATGGGGTTGGCTTGGGGTGATTATTTCTTTTGTGAATGGCTGGTGCGAGCAGACTTCTTCAATCATGGATGTTAGGTGTACACAAAATGTCCTCAGTGGCCTAGTGGTTAGCAAATTTGGTGTGTAATCACAGGCTGCCACTTCTGTGTACGGTTTCAATCCAACAAGTGGCAATGCTGAGAACCTGTCCCAATATGACCCTGACTGTTGAACGGGAGATAAAGTACCAGCTTTGACTTTGTTATGTGTTAAAAATACGGGATATCAAAAGCCGTATTTGTTGAATATTTTGTGTATGGTTGATTACAAAAGTGCACAGAATGCTTGTATTGGTATTTAGAGCTGGCTATTACAATGTATATTTTCTGACATTAATGTGTTCACGCCCCTGTTTGTTTAGATATCAGGAAGTTAATTTTTTAACTCACTAGATATCTTACTTGATTGGCTATATTGAACGCTGTGTAATCTTATTCACATATCAGTAAATAATGTTCTGGCAAATATCATAGTCTATTGCCTAGCCTGGTTATTAGAAATAATGTCACTGTCAAGATCGTTAATAAAATACTCACATTGAAGACTTAACAGTGCATGATCATTGAAATAAATATCCATATGTTTGCTATTCTGTGTGTAATAAACATGGAGTCATTATAAATAAAACTATTGATTTTATATTTAGTTTTAAAAACAATGGATGAATATTACAGAGACAGAGCCAGAGGTCAGAAAATAGTCTTCGACCCCTTGGCCAGAAACCTCAGAAAACCCACAGAGGAGGGTATTTACGGAGACATAGCAGTCGAGAAGAATGTGACGTCATCTGTGACGTCAGAGGGGGCTCAAAAGATTTGTATTGCAGTATTGTGTATTGCTGCTGTGTTGGTTACAGTATCTGCTGGTGTGGCACTGGCAATCATTCTTTCAGCAGGTAAGTAAAAGTTATATTTTATTAAGCTTTTACTTGACTTTATAGAAATTATTCACTATCTTTCAAGAAATGACAATCTCAGTTCATGTGAGGATTCATAAGATAAAAGAAGAACTGATTAGAACTGCTTTACTATAAAAACAACAGTGGTTTGTTGTTGCTCTTGTTTGTTCAAAAAGTAATGAGTGGATCATCATGAATATTTTTAGGTTGGTAGAGCTTGTGACTGCAATGATTCAATTGTTTTAATGATCCAGTTCATATTCTGGTTACCAGTAAGAGATCCGCCATATTGGATTGAATTACAATAATATAATTCTCGTACCGATAAAGTAAAAACTAACCAGCCATAGACTTAGACGAGGCAAAGATCTGACATTTAAATCCATTACATAGCCTCAAACTGTCCAAGACTAGGACCGCCTTCTGAAATCTCATCTAATCTAATCTACTGCTTTGCAGGCGCAATATCTTCCCCATCAAGGGGAACTCAGTGCGCTAGTTAACAAAAATCATTTTTAATAAGGAGAGTCGAGGGGCATTCAAGGTCAGTAATGCGGAGTTGTGGGTGAGACCGAGAGGGAAGGAGACTAAGTTGGGAAACTGGAGTTGAAAATGTGGGTTTTGAGGTGTTTCCTGAAAGATTCAACAGAGGGACTGTTTCTTATTTGGAAGGCGAAAGAGTTCCATAAAACTGGGGCGTAGTGACTGAAAGAATTAGAAAAGTGTTTAACTGATTTATGAGCTCTGCGGTCAAAAGGGGGCATGTGAAGGAACTTGAGTTTAGGGGTACTACACCTTGTATTTCTGGAAGAAGTGTAGGGGTGAATTAATTCTCTCAGGTAAAGTGGTTGACCTTGGTTAAGGATTTTGTATGTAATGAGGCCTATTTTGAATTGAACCCTGTACCTGACTGGGAGCCAATGGAGTTTTTTCAGTTGAGGGGTGATGTGAGAAAATCTTGAGGAATGGGGGACAACCCTGCATAGTAAGTTTTGGACTAGCTGCAATCTCCTCAACTCAAAATCAGTGAGTGATTAGAACAGGGAATTGCAGTAGTCCAATCTGCTGCTCGCCAAAGCATTTGCTAGAAGAACTGATGTTTTAAGGTCTAGAAGGGCACAAATTCTGTAGAGGTCTCTCGCATGAACTCTGGTGGACTTTATGACCTGTGAAATCAGCCCCAGGTTTGTGCAATTTCTAATATCCCAGGTAGCCACTCGTGAGATGGCCTCGAGACTACTCTCATAATATGGTCTAAACATATTCATATCAGATTATAAGATTATATTCTTATCAGATTATCAGATTGTAGTGTTTCAACTCATCTTTGTTATGTTACAACTCATCTTTGTTAAGCAACAACTAGTTTTGCAGTGTTACAACTCATCTTTTTTATGTTACACCGAGCTTTGTGGTGCTACAACTCATCTATGTTATGTTACACCTAGCTTTGTAGTGTTACAAGTCACCTTTGTTATACTACACCAAGCTTTGTGGTGTTACAACTCGTATATGTTATGCTACACCTAGCTTTGTGGTGTTACAACTCATCTTTGTTATGTTACACCCAGATCCGTGGTGTTACAACCCATCTTTGTTATGCAACGCCCAGCTTTGCAGTGTTACAACTCATCTTTGTTATGTTACACCCAGCTTTGTGGTGCTACAACTCATCTATGTTATACTACTCCAAGCTTTGTGGTGTTACAACTTATCTTTGTTATGCTACACCCATCAATACTCTTGACAGGAATCCAAAAAGGTCTATATCAAATGGGGGACTATGTAAACATGAAAAATTAATAGCCCTGAGAGAGTTCATACCTCCTTTCAAAATCCTGGATTCAGAACTGGTTGCTAATCATACCTGCAATGTTCTATGTTAGATAAAGATATAGTGTGAAAATTTGATGCAAACTGTACTTTGTTTATAACCTTACTAATATGCAATCAAACCAAACCCACAAATCATACAGTCTCCTTGGTTGAGCTAATGATGATACAGACCAATACAAAGTATGTGCTGCCAGGTGGATTAAACACTTATTGATAATATTAAGAGAAAAGAAGAGCACTCAAAGGTTGCATGTTGTTTTTTTTTGGAAGTTTTTGTACCATCTTTCAATTTATAACACCTAGCTTTGTGGTGTTACAACTAATGTTTGTTATGCTACACCTAGCTTTGTGCTATTAGAACTTATGTTTCTTATGCTACGCCAAGCTTTATGGGGCTACATCTAATCTTGAAATTGAATGTTTCTGTTCTGAGTAATCACAACTGATCTGTTTAGTTGTTAGTTGCTTAAAGCTTATCTGTGTGATGGTACACTATCTTAATGATAATTTACTTATGAGAGCTTACTAGGTTAGAAATACTTACATTATTACACTGGTATTAATAGAAAACTTCACCTTTTTGCTGCATTTAAACCTATGCAAAAATGGCTTAGGAATTCCATGTTACAAATTGAAGTTATTCATGTGGCCCCAATATATCTGACATCCTTTTTGCATTCTCTCAAAACATCTCCCACTAGACATATACAAAAACAATATATCACTCATGAAAGCCTCCCAAGTAACACACAGGCTTATGAGAAATCATGTAAATGGAACTGGGGACAAAAGCAATTTTCAAAGCTTTGTTAAATCTTGCTTTAATCAAATAAAATATAATACATGTTGTAATACCAATGGACATGAAAGACCTATATTTATGTACGTCATTTGTATTTGGGTGCATTTTTTGCCTGTCTTTGGGAGTTTTTAGGTGGGTAGGGCCATTCAACAAAGCTGGGTGCAACATAAAAAAATCCGGAATTTTCAAGGTTCTGATTTCAATGACCTCAACCTTTTTTCGATGATTGTTCCAGTAATGAGTGGATCTTTATGGAGTTTTATGTGGGTACAGCCTGGCTCAAGGAATAAGAGAAGATCAGGATCATATTCTAGATACAAAAAAAATATTCCGTGAAGGTCAGCACTCTACAAGTGCTTTCTGGTTTTAAATTGTATTATGCCAGAAGGCTAGTATGTGCCATTCGAATCCATTGAGGACTGCCTGTTTTATCTCTTTGACAGATAATACTTCAAAATTATATAAGCGGCAAATGTTGTTTTGCTTCTAGTCTTTTACAACTTTCTTTTAATAATAAACAAAATAAGTCAATATTTACCAAAAATTACACCAAATCATTTGTGAAATATATGCATAGTAAGGGGACCCAGCTGGTATAAAAGTTTGAATTTATAACTTTAGATTTCTCCACCAAAGAGGTATTATTTTTATGACCATTGTTTTGTTTGTCTGTTTGTTAACAGGCTTAGTCAAATACTACTTGGTTGGATCTTCCAAAAAATCAGAAGATGGGTCTTGGTCCAACTTAGATCCTATTTAATTATGCGGTTCATCTGGACCACCACACAAATTTTCCCATTTACCTAGCATTACATGCCTTGGTGGAGGTGGCAATCTCTGAGTGCTCTTGTATTCTCTGAATATTATCAATAAGTGTTTCATCAACCTGGCAGGACATACTTTGCATTGGTCTGTATCATCTTTAGCTCAACCAAGGAGACTGTATGCTCTATGGGTTTGGTTTGATTGTATATTAGTAAGGTTATAAACAAAGTACGGTTTGCATCAAATTTTCACACTACATGGATCTTTATCTAACATAGAACTGATTTAATTACAAGTATGATTAGCAACCAGTTCTGAATCTAGGATTTTAAATGGAGGTATGTACTCTCTCAGGGCTATTAATTTTTCATGTTTACATAGTCCCCAAATTGGATATAAACCTTTTTGTATTCTTGTCAAGAGTATTGATGGGTGTTTCTCATGTATGAAATAACTTCTGATACATATTGATTCTCCTTTACTAATTTGTGAAATGTCTAATGGCGGCCATATATCACAGGAAAACTATCCCAAGTGAGTATACTGTTAAAGCTTGTAGGATAAACAATTTTGTGGTGACAATCTTAAGTGGTTAGAACATAAAAACTTATTGCATACTTCTTAATGTATTGCTTACTGCTTAAAACAGGCCAATCTACTTAGACAGCCCTTCTCTCCATAAAAACCAAAGTTCACTTGTCATTGTCAAGAGGTGAACCTTTGGTATTGTTTGACCTCTGTGATGTCATTGATACCCTTGTTCATTCCATTCTTTTCAGATGTCTCGACTTAATCTTAAATTAGCATTATCAGTCCATAAAAATAGTTCTGCTTTGTCTGAGCTTTATAAACTTGCTTTTTTTCAAGCGCAATTTACTTGTTTTTTTGTGGTTTTTTGTCTCTAGGGGCCGGTCTCACAAATCTTCCTTTGGAAAGGTTATTTTTATTCCTTTGAGAAGGCCACCTTAAAATTCAGTTTCACAAAGCCCCTTTAACTCTCCTTACCAAAGGTCTTACTCGAAAGTTATTTAACATTCCTTGAAGGACACTTCCTTAAATTTAAGGTAGATCATTAGCTTCCTTGATATTTGAGGGAGTTTTCAAGGTCTCCATTAAGGAAAGAGGCTTTGTGAAACTGAGAATTTTTAAAGGAGGGGGAAATTCAAGGAAATCCTTGAATTTTAGGTGAACTTTATGTTAAGGAGGCTTCTTGAAACTGGCCCCAGACTTTCATGAATTGTGGCATAGCGTGATGAGTATTTGTCTTTTACAGAAGTTAAGCGGCAATGGGTTATGTTAGTACTGGGATGGGTGACCGTTTCAGTGCACTACTCGTGTCTCTTATGTCTTTGCAGCTCGTGCTAGTAGACCAAAACCCCTTTCAGCCTTGTTTTCAGTATACACTACTCCCTGAACTTGGTGACTGGTAAACGCAAGGGTGTTAAGTTTTATTACAATATGCTGAGGACAACCAACTTTAAGAGCATTTGTGTCACAATAATGTCTAGCATGCCTTTGAAAGGCTCAATAGTTGCCCCGCATGATGTGAAAGAGTAGATGTGAATTAGATTAAATTAAATTCTGATAAAATTGAGTGTATATTCCTTGGTTCTAAAACACAGGGGATTGGTTATAATAATGTTTCCCTATTGACCTCTCTACCCAACTGGGTCAGTTAAGAATGTGCTTGTGTGTTTCATCTTGGATCTTTCATTGTCCAAACATGTTTAGAGTGTCATGAAAAGTTGTTTTGTGGAACTCAAAGACTTCAGACCATCCACGATGCTTCTATATTTGTGGCCAATGCTCTTGTCAGTAGTCTGCTTGATTATTGTAAATAATTTATCTGAATTACAATGTCTCCAAAATGGTGCAACTACAATTATACCATACGTTAGTAGTATACCAGTATAACTCCTGTTTTTAAGAAACTTTAGCTTTGTACATGGGTTAGTGTTTAAAACAGCCAACATGAGCTTACAAGTTTCTTCGCACTGGTTTTTCCAAGAGTTTTGTTTCATATCTTTCTTCTGACAGTAGTTCTTTTATACTAGGTACTGTTGTAGTGTTGGTAATTTTCTTGCTGTTCCAAAGTTTCAACCATCTACTCAAAAGTCTGTCAAACAGTTTGGTTATGGTTCCTATTGTTTGAAATGCTCCTACTGTGTTTATGTTCCTACTGTTTGTTATGCTCTTCTTTATGACATTCATTTGTGCCCTCTCTAGCTCCTATCACATAGAAGTTTAAATCCAACTTGCTCACAAAAGCATTCCCACCTTAGTCTCAAGATTTGCCTGTTATTCTATGTTGTCTGTTACCTTTTTTTCCAACCCTGGATACTCAAATTGCTCACTGTTTTGAGCTGTTGTGCCTGAGAGTTGGCTAAATAAAGGGGATATTAAGAACACTAAATAGTCAAAATTAGAATTCCCACACTGTCGTTGTTGTTGTTTCATGCCAAACCAGAGTAGCAAAAGCCTTATATATCCCTTATTAATGATGCAAATAGTTCTGAATGCAATGAAATATTAGTATATTAGTATATCATGCAATTCTTCTGACAGTATTGCATTTGACCTGTTTTGTCTCATTAAAGGTCTAATGTCCCGTCTTATGATCCGTTGGACACAATTTCTAGACATATGTCAACAATGCTTGGCGACTTAATGAAAACATAAAGTACTAAACACAATATGCCTATGTTTAGAAACTGCTGAGAGCAAGGCCTAAACCTACACACATCTATTTTTTTTCGATAATACAGAAAAAAATAATATCTTGGAGTAATAAGTGTATCCAAGTGAGAAAAGCTTTCTGGTCGATTTCTTTGTTCAGTAGCCTTATTATTTCCCAGATCTGTGTCTTGGTTAGAGGTCTGCATACCTTTCTGGTTGATTTTCTTTCTTCAATTACTCGGTCATTAGCTTTAATATTTCCTGGATCAGTAAATACAAATACGCAAAATACATAATCTCCGAGTAAACACATTTTACTGGTTCATTTATTTGTTCAGTTACTTAGCCAATAGCTAATTACTTTGAACTTCTGGGTCAGATAAGATGTCAAAGGATATATCTTATTAAAGCTTGACTTATCTTATGGTGCGTGCACATCTGTCCATATAAATCGCTTTAATGTTAGGTCAATTCCGGTCAAACAGACCAGGTCAAACCAGGCAGGTTAGTAAATTATAACAACATGTACCGCTAACTGGGTTAAAGAATGGTGTTGTTCTGATAATAAATGCTTAAAAAACCAAGCAGTGTAGAAGTGGGATAACTAACTGAAAGTACATCCACTGGTGTGAGCCATTATAGTAATGAACAGCTTATTAATCTTTGGTTTGGACTAATTACCCAGCCCAACCTAGTCCAACCTTAATGTTAGGTCAATTCCGGTCAAACAGACCAGGTCAAACCAGGCAGGTTAGTTAGTAAGTTATAACAACATGTACCGCTAACTGGGTTAAAGAATGGCGTTGTTCAGATAATAAATCCTTAAAAACCAGGCAGTGTAGAAGTGGGACGACTAACTGAAAGTACATCCACTGGTGTGAGCCATAACAGTAATGAACAGCTTATTAATCTTTAGTTTGGACTAATTACCCAGCCCAACCTGGCCCCCCAGTATTGTAATTGCGCCTGTTTGTCTGTTTGATTTTCTGTTCTGAGCATAACTTGAAAACTCTATATTGGACCTGGGTCATATTTTCATGAGGTCTCCCTGTGGCATTTACTCCCTCCTCAAGTTTCAAGAAAGGAAAGTTAAAGGAGGCTTTGTGACACTGAATTTTAAGGTGACCTTCCCAAAGGAAAAAACAGGAGGTCCTATCCAAAGGGTGCTTCGTGAAACCGGCCCCATATCCTCAGTGGCCTAGTGGTTAGCAAGTTTGTCATCCAATCACAGTCTGTCATCTCTGTGTGGGTTCGACTCCCACAAGTGGCAAATGCTGAGGGCCTGTTCCAATATGACCCTGGCTGTTGAATGGGACTTGAAACCCAAACTTTAAACCTTTAACCTTCATCATTTGTAGAAAGGGACTAGTTCTGTAGTTGGTAAACCTGCAAGCCTTACCGATGGAACATATCACTGTGGTGACCAATCCTTGTTTGGTTGTAAGTCAGTGGTGATATCTATTTATGACACTATCAATTTTTTATAGTTTTAAGATTTATCCTTTTAGTGTTACGACATGCCAATCAGTCACAGCAGGCTTCTAAGTTTGAAACTGGCTAGGACCTGGTAAAAGTTGACAAAAGCGGAATAAAAGTGGTAATAACTTTGCAGAGGTGCCCATATTCTAATAAAAAACATTAGCTGTGTAATAATTTAAAGTCCACCTTAATTCTTAAGTTATTAACTGTTAGCAATTTGATTTATTAAAAAAATAAAACCCTAAACTTACTCCATGTATTGGTATTTGTTGAAAGAAAGAAAACTTGACCAATCAAATGCCCCTTTTGAAAGTAATGCTTACCTTCAGTCAGGCCATACTTGACAATTGCAATTCTCAAGGTCTTGATTTCTGCAACCCCTGCCACTTTCCCAAGAAATACAGCACTATCTGTATAGATTCTACTGTGTTACTCCTGCTGATCTTTGAGCAGGCTGAGCCTGCAAATTTGAATAAGATAATCATCTACACATTGTGTAATCTAAGCAGCCAGTCAAAGGAATGGTGTTCCGCAGAAGCTCAGAGCTCTGGACCTGGGCACACTCTGTCTTATGACTTTACTTTGCACACTTTCTACTTTTTTAAAATGTCAAAATTACAAATTAATTGGATCCTGGGGGCAGATTGGGCTTGTGAATTTGTGATGAGACTGAACTGATAAAGCTTATAACCCAACATCTATCTCTCACTCTATTGAGTTACAACCTCTGGCCCTTGGTGACAAAGCATCCATTTTCTTTCCAATAACTTCATAGAACATTAATAAATTACTATTTCACATTGGTAATTATTTATAGCTATTTCTACTTTGAATATACTAGGTCAAAGTTAGTGTTTTATGTCCCGTTCAACAGCCATGGTTATATTGGGTCAGGTATCAGCATTGTCACTTGTGAGAGTTAAACCCACACAGAGGTGACAGTCTCTGATTAGATGCCAAACCTGCTAACCCCCTAGGCCAATAAGGACCGAGAAATCTAAAAAAACTTAAAGAAAAATTGAAGATAAAAAGTATTATATTAGTGTTTATAAATTATTGTGTTTAGATTCTTCCACCAGCGACAGTGAAGAGATGACCACAACAGCTGATACTAGCCCGGGCACAACTACTGAGTCAGAAAGTAAGTGAATTATGTTTTCAACACCCACCAAGAACACTCTGTTCTATGAATTATATACTGTTACAAACCTTTTACTATCATACAATACAAGGGGCATATTATTCAAGTTCCAGAATTAATATTCACTCCAGAAATATAGGTCATAGTTACACACCGTTCTCTTAATTATACACATATTACAAACGTATTATTATTATTATAATTCAATAAAGTGGCACACATTTATATATTCACAATGTTATATAATACAATAGCACACTTGTACAGAACACAGCATGCAGCATGACCATATCTATTATAAACATACTGTTTTTATAAATGAAAACTCTAATCTGCATTTTCAAAGAACAGGAAGATTTTCTTCAGTGAATGCATTTCTGAATAGTTATTTTGCTAAACAAGTAAATATGACTGGATTTTTTAAAATTCGTGATTTAGGATATTCCTTATTGTTTATTTGTTTATGTTAAACTTTCTATCTATTTACATGCCATTTTCCTACACGCATTTCAGCAACAACTACTAAAGCACCTGATTACAATGTAACAGCAACAACCATCACATACACATTTGAAGATACTTTTGATGAAAACCTTGATGCTGCAGAATATATTGTATATGTCTCAACTGAAGCCAATGTAGACCTTCTGAGTGACTCTGTCACCTGGGCCATGGTTCAGGGTGCTATGCCTCCCTATGCATATGTAGCTCTGAGATGTGCTGATTTGTTTTTAAATGGTGGATGTTCTGACAATAGCAACAGAAAAAGGCGTCAGACTTCTGACACAGTAACACTACAGATTGGTAGGTTTTATTCAATATGGAAAATTTTATAAGCTAATGTTCCAGCCTAAAGATTCCGAACTTACGGTGTCACCTATTCACATTTTATATCTGGATAAAGGAAAACATGGCATTTGGTTACCAACTCATTCAAAATATTGACAAGTTTGTCTGCACTATTTCTGTCACATCTAAATCACTATATCATCATAGGAAGTGTCTTTCTTTTTCTCTAGTCTGATTTTTAGCATCTTTATTAGATTAAATCTGAAAAAGGTTTTTCAGTTTTATTTATAGTTATATTCTATTATTACAGCTAAATACATTCAATTATGACAAAAAGTTCCCGGTGTTCTGAATGAGTTTATTGTGGGGAATGCTATATAGTGATATAAATATAGTTGCTATGGGAACAGTTATTTATTTGTTACATTTAGGTTGATAATAGCACCATCCTCATCAGTGTCTGACCATTCGTATATTTAAACACTACAAATGTATTTCTTTAAACACTACTAGACAGAGCTCTTCTATTTTCATGCTCAAAATAGGTACCGATGAATGTGATGCAACAGTTCTCTCCACATGCAATGGAGAACTTCAAGCTGGCACAACATATTACCTACTCTTGCAGCTCAGAACAACTGATTCAGAAGTATACAATACTGCATTTACAAATGGACTTCAAACTGCAAGTATGGTATATTAACTACATCCAAACTTTACAAAGCATTGTTCTAAGAATTTTAAAGGTTGTAGAAATGTTGACAAGAAAATAAGCATAATAAATATAATAATCTAATAATCTGTATAATACCTTAAGTGTTTTAAACTGGTTAGATTTACATAGTGGTAGTAACTGTGTAAAAGGTGCTCAAAACCAAGTCAACATTGGATTATGTTTGTGATAATTTAAAACCCCACCCTTCCTGCATTGAGTCATGCCTTTTTTACGACCGCGTGATATTTTTAGCATTTGTAGTTATTATTGTTTCATAATATGTAAAACCATTAGCCTTACCCCTCGGAACATAGGGGTTAAATTGCTTAATATTTTATAAATGTATGAATATATCAATCCTTTATGGTATTAAAATGTGTAAAATTAAAAATTAAAAAGTGTAGTAAAACTGTAACTTTCGAGCTCTAGTGGTGTAAAAGGTGAAACATCCTACAAAGCTCTACCTGCAGTACATTACTTTCTAACTACTGGATATTTTCAGCTAGTTCTTGTTTGAAACCTACTAAAAGGAATTAATTTCAAATAACAGGAAGATTAAAAAATTTCATATTATTTTTTACAAATCATTGTGTTTAGATTCCTCACAGACCGACAGTGAAGAGATGACCACAACGGCTGAAACTAGTCCCCAACCAACCACTGAGTCAGAAAGTAAGTGTTATATGTTATCAACAGCAACTCAGACCAAAATGATAATGGCAAATACAGTTGTTATATAATACAATGTATTATCCTAGTTATATAATGCTAATCAAAACATAATGCATTATCCAAGTTAAATCATGCTAATTATTTACAGTTAAACTTGGTTTGAAACCTAATATGAGGATATAGATTTAAAAAAAAAGAAGGAACAGAAAGTCGTGTTATTGTTTATAAATAATTGTGTTTAGATTCTGATACTATCATCACAGGTACCACAGAAACTAGCACTGCACCAACATCTAATCCTCCAACAACTACTGATGAACCAACACAGCCACCCACAACCACAGCTGTTCTAACAAGTCCTGACACAACCACACAGCCAGAATGTAAGTCATTCATGTTTTCAAAATCCACAGAAAACAAACAAAATGTGTATGACAAATGCAGTTTGTTGTATAACATAATGCATTATCCAAGTTCCAGCTATAATTCTCGTTCAGCGACGTAGATCATTGCTAAAAATTTAAGAACATTGTTCTCAGTAGTATACACAAGACTTAAAATATTAAACAAAAAATCCACTTTTTATTGCCAAAAAACATAATCACAAGCTACAGTGGATGAATTTGTAAGTAGCTTTTTGTTGCCATCAAACTAGTAGTGGTAGCCGAATGTTCCAGATTCTTTAACAGAATGAGATAGTCTTTATATTTAATTACTTTATTTTAAATTTTGTAACTATTTATATGCCATTTTTTTCATGTTTCCTGCATTTTAGCAACAACTACAAAAGCCCCACCTGACTACAATATAACAGCTTCAAGCATCACATACGTATTTGAAGATACTTTTGATAAAAATCTTGATGCTGAGGAATATATTGTTTATGTCACAACTGAAGCTGATGTAACCCTTCTCAATGACTCTGTCACCTGGGCCATGGTTCAGAGTGCTACTCCTCCCTATGCATATGTAGCTCTGCGATGTGCTGATTTGTTTGTAAATGGTGGATGTTCTGACAATGACAAAAGGAAAAGGCGTCAGATATTTGACAAAGTAACACTGCAGATTGGTACGTTTTATGAATAAAATATTTTGAGATTAAGATTCCATCCTAAAAACTCCCACTAATGATGTCACAGACTCAAATGTCAAACCTGCATAGAGGAACACTTGGCATTTGGTTACCCAGCCATCAGAATTTTAACCAGATTGTATGCACTTTTGTCTTTTATACCTAAAGCATAACATGATGAGGGTACAATTATTGGAAATAACATTGAAGAGCTATATACCTCTAACTCTGTTAAGATATTAAGCTTCATTATATGTTAATCTTTTGTGGCAGATAAGTTCTTCATTCAAATAAATTACAAGTACCAATATTTACAGAGAACTACATAGCACTGACATCAACCATAAACAGGGTAAACAATACATAAGCTAATATAATCAGTGAAACTCTTACACACATCTTATAAGAGGTTTAAATTCATACCAAAGTATAAACATCAAATAAACCTTTTAGTGTATCTCACTTAGGCTCTAGCTTTTGTTATTTATGACTTTTCTTGTTACAATATTCTATTCTTAATGCAAATTATTGTTTTTTCAAACTCTATTGATAGAGCTCTTCTATGTTTATGTTTTAACAGGTATTGAAGAATGTGATACAACAGTTCTCTCCACAGTTTGCAATGGGAAACTTACAGCTAACACAATATATTACCTATTGTTACAGCTGAGAACAGTTGATGCAGTGCACAATGCAGAATTTACCATTGCACTTCAAACTGCGAGTATGAAACCCTTAGTACATCCAGAATTTGCAATGCAGAGCTCTAAGAATCTCAAAGGGTTTAGAAAAGTTGAAAATCATAAAAATCATGAGAAGGCAAACTTTATTAAATATTGTGAAGTGTCATAAGCATAGCCTTTTATTTATAGTACCAAATCAACTATTTCTTGGAAGTAAGTAAAGCTATATTACCTAACATACTCTCAGATAATTTATAGGTATCTGTTATGCCCAATCCATGAAATAACCCATTTTGTATCAAAGGCAGCTACCCAGTCAGTGAAATAAGTAGGCAATCTTATGCAATTAATACCCAAATTTATTGCCCCTTTCATGGAATAGGCAATTTCATAGATTGGGTGTATTATATATATAAATGTATACCTACTTTTCAGACTAATTCATTGTTTTAGTATATGGTGATTGGACTGAGTGGGGAGCTTGGGGTTCATGTGATGTTCCATGTGGAGGGGGCATACAGCGGAGAACACGAGAGTGTGATGGAAGTGACTTTTGTATTGGGTCAGCATCAACTAGTCAAAGGTGTAATTCTCAGGCTTGTCCGATCCAAGGTAAGCATTTTAGGTATGTTGATGATGTAATAGGCTTGTATAACCTGACACTAATTGAAATTGTAAAGTTGTAAAAACAAATATATCCATGCATTTTAGTTCTGGCTGGTAACTGGTTAACCTGGACATCTTGGACAGATTGCACTGTGACATGTGGTGGGGGAGTGAGGGCCCGTAGTCGGGAATGTGACAGAGGAACAGAGGACTTGGACTGTGTTGGGGATGACAGTCAGACTTTAGATTGTGAAGGCTGGAAGTGTCCTGGTAAGTATCAAATGGCAGGAATATATAGTTTTGAGCAACAGAGTCAGCTATTTGAGTAAGAATGGCAAAACAGCTCATAAATTGATAGAAACGAAGAAAGGGCATGTAATCTAATGCGTTATATATGGGTGTTCCACCAGAACTGTGTTTTTTGAGTTATTTTTAAATTGGAATATATTAGGTGGATAACACTAATGCAAATGTTGTAAAGTGATAAAATAGATTGTTTGGCATCTAATCATAGGCTGTCACCTCTGTGGGTTTGAGTCCCACAAGTGACAAGGCTGAGGACCTGTCCCAATATGACCCTGGCTGTTGAACAGGACTTAAAACCCCAACTTTGACTTTATATGACAAAACATTGGTTGATAACATCAGATTTTCTGCTTGTTGCTTGTACTATACTTTCTTATGTGTACTATATTTTGTTCTAATCCTTAGACTGTAGCATGTCTTGTACAACTGGTTACCTGAGTGATTCCTGTACACACTGCGAGTGTCATGGAGAGTTTGAAGGAGTAGTGCAGTCCACCAGTCGTATTGCATTAAACAATGTGCAGATTTCTATGGCTGATACACCATACCACGTTCTCAACACTACTGGACACAATGGACGCTATGCACTCGAAGGACTCTGCCTTTTCCATACTCTGCTTTTTCATAAAGATGGATTTTCATCCCAGACAGTTGAAGCTCACTGGATACCTAATATTATACAACTGGAAGGGCAAGGTCCGTGTAAAGCTGATAGTATAAATTGCTGTAGAACCTTTTTAACAATCTGATGAAAAAGGGAGAGCTTTATATTGTGAGGTTTCACAGAAATAGCAATTTTAGAAATATTCAGGTCCAATTGATACATGTAAAAAGCCTTATTAATAACCTTTTCAGTGCAGCTTTTACGGTAAATTTTTAACTTTACAATGGACTAAATTTCCCCAGCTATTGAGATTGCATTTTGTATTTAAGAATTTTTGTTTTCATTTAGAATCACTAATGATGGACTTGCATCCAACCAGTAAGAAGCGTATAGTGGGAGATGATGTTCTCTTCTGCTGTGCTGCTATTGGCAATCCTTTACCAGAATTTTATGAATGGTATGAACATTATTATTCAAGTTGGCTGTTGTACTGCATGCTTCTTTACAAAAAAATCTTTTGCCCAGAAATTGTTCCAAGTAAATCATTCAAACATTGAAACAAAATAAATGTTATTAAGTTTATCCATTATTTTCTACATCAGGTTTAAAGATGGTCTTCAGATAGCAGGAGAAAGTGGCAGTACACTTTCTTTGACATCTGTTACTTTGGCAAGTGCTGGTTCATACAGATGTCGGGCAAATACAGAGTCACGAGGAATTTATTCTTCTGAAGCTACATTGACTGTAAAAGGTAAGGTTATCCCATTTAATTCATCGTATTATAATTTTTGTCCACATATGTCAAATGTACACCTATGGTACAAAAATATTTTTGATTGAATGAATATTTACTTTAGAACTACACACACATACATATAACATATACCTCGTGTATTTAGAAATCTTTACAGAAGCAACAAATGCATTTATACAATAAATACATTTGCTTTTTACAAGAAAACTCTGATGACTTCTGTCCTGAGTCCACCGAGAGTAAATTTCAACAATTACCAAGTGGTTGTTTATACAACAATGAAACTGTGATGGATGTTGGTGAGTGTGCAAATCTTCGTTGCCGGGGTGACAGTGTCAGTAATGAAACATGCAGTGATGTAGAAGTGTTCTGCTGTGCTGCAACTCAGTTTGAAGCTGTGACAATTGAATGTGATGGGTTTGATTTTACTATATACAAGACAGCTGCATGTGGATGTTCTAAGTGTACCACACCTGTCGTTGATATTCAGGGATTTGTTCTGTCAGCAGAAAATGGTCTGCCCCTGCAGAATGTAGACATTTATTACAACAAATCACTTGTTGCTGAAACTGTGAGTAATGGGCAGTTTTATTTCAACGTTGTCGAAGGAACTCGCCGTGTGTCAATTACTGCTAAACCAAGGAATTCTTCCGAATATGCTGATGGTATTGGGGTTTTGACATTGAATGAAGACGCTGATGGTGTGTACTATATAACTATCAAATTGGCCAAAGTTGTTATTCTGGCTCCAATTAACTCCACAGAAGATCAAATATTAGAACTGGGAAATGGCACTAATACAATAGTGGAAGTTGACATTGAAGCAAATTCCTTCTATGATGAAGATGGTACTTTGTACCAGGTACAAGAGTAAATGTTTTTATATCCCCGCTAGATCATTATAATTTTATTCCTGAGTAGTAACTTTTGCATAAAAATGTAGTATCTTAAGTATATCTCTCTGAGTTGACTACTAAGTTTAAACATTCTATACTTCCCATTAAATATACAATTTGATGTTTACATTGATTGTCAAAGAAAATTGATCTATTTTATAGATATGCCATATCTATTATGTAAATATGAATACACTGTTATGCATAGACACTCTATTATGATACATTATCTTATGAAAATGTTTAAAAATCTATATTTTAACAGCTGGTGAAATGGTTTTTGTGGCTTTTTCTCAACCCTCTTTCAGAGGCTTAAATATGATACATTTTTATTGAACATGTAAATGAGTAAATATAAATATGCTTTTAACACCTAGTGTATTAAATTTCACATGACAAATCTATTTTTCTTATTATACCATTCTTTTCTAGACAGAGGTAAATCATTAATTTCTGTAAACATTTTAAAGGGTGATGTAACACCTCAAGTGTCTGTGATAGAATCGACCAATGTGCAAGCTCTGGAAAGTGCTCCCGGTGACTTCACAGTTACTGCTGAAAGTGGTGAACAGGAGTTACTGCAAACATATGGTAAACCACTTTAGTGTTAACTACAGCTGTAAAACCAACATGAAAAAGGTTGTCAAAGTGATTTAATACTGTTGTCAATTTATAAATAGTGTTAATTGTTTATTTTATGTACAATTTATTTTACCATGACATTATTTAGGTTTCTTAAACCTCAGTAGGGCTATTCAGATGGGGTGATTTCACAATCACTAAGATCAATTACAGGTGATTCTGTAATGGTGTATTCTCACTTGGTGTATTGATACACTGAAATTCCATGTTGTTAAAAACATGTTTTATTCATTTTAGCATGTGATTTTTTAAATGGTATATAGTGCCTGTGCTACATTTTGTTTTCTTTTTCAACTACTTTTTACATTGTGATGCATTGGAAATTGAATGCAGTTATAAACAAAAGTGGCAATTTTATTTAAGCATTATTTGCACCAAAGCTGATACAATATGCTAAGTAAGTTAAAACTCATAAGATACAAACTTTTAATTCTGAAGAACTTTTTCAAATCAGTAGATATCATTTGCATGTAGCACATGACCACATTTAAAATGAGAAGTATTTGACTTTCTGGTCTAATAATGATATTTTTTCATAGAATTCATTTTTTCAGTGTGTTGTATCAGATTGTTTTTGGAATATTGAGTATGACCTTGTACTCTTTCACACCATAAGTTAGCTATTTACCCGTTTTCTATTCTTAGATATATTTTACTAAACAGGCATGGCGCGCATGGCTTTCAAGACCGATGATGGTAAATCTCTACAGGTTTCAAAGCCAGTGCAAATGAATGTACCTGCTGAAGTACTTGGGAAGGTTGATGAAGACAATGCACCAGGCTCACCTAATCCTCTTAGAAGCATAAAAATGTATTCAATGGATCCCAATGATGCAATGTGGAAAGAAATTGGTAGCCTGGACACAACACCTTCAAGAAGAAGACGTAAACGACAGAGAAGGACCTATGGTGTGACAATTGCTGGAATTTCACCAACTAGTGAATGGTATAATTTTGATGCTGTTGCAACAACTACATGTATATCAAAAATCCGAATATTTGGAAGTGAAGATTTCAAGAAAGACAACCAAATCTCTGGTGCTCAGGTGTATGCCTTTATCAAAGGAGATGACGATACATATTCTTTTTCAACACGACTTGTCTACAACAATGACGCTACGAAAGGTTACTGCATTGTACATCGCTGTGATCGACCAAATTACAATGCAAATGGATTTAAAGGCTATTTAGTAGCCAAAAAAGAAGGCAAATATTTAGTCCCAGCTGTGAATAATACTGGACTAGGTGTTCTGGAAAGCCAGCTAGAATATAAAGCTTTTGATGACAAATTAGAAGTAAAGTACAGTTTGGAAAAAGACATGAAAGGACCATTTTATGACTGGAAAAATAAATGGATATATTCTCCAGATTGTGTTGCTGCTCCTTTTGAAGATCCTCACTTCCGCTTCCACTTGCAGAAAGAGGATCAATGTTATCAATTTCAGGATTTCACATTTAAGGATGCCCTTACTGACCAATGCAAGCCACATTATTATAAATCATGGTACAGAGCTTCTGAAATCGCCGGCAGTGACTTTACTACATGTTACATGAAAGTCCAGATTGCCCACTACACCAGTAGTGTTAAGGTACAAGCTTTTAGTAGAGTGGGGACCTTTGTATATATTGATGGAACTGATAGCAAACTGTCCATTCAACCTGGTCAAAATTATGGATTTCATGAAAACTGTACAGTTGGGGGAGTTGCATGTATTAAAGTCAAACCACCTGGAAGGCTGGGATGTTCCACAATCCCAAGCCATGAACACCCCGATGATTATACCCATGTATCTGTAACTGCACGCTATAAAGCTACTGGCAATGTCCTTAATGTTAGTGATGTCAATGCTAATTTAAGGGATGAACACCCTGTCATAAAGGAGGATGTCAGCTTTGGCTTTCGAATGAAATCCAGTGGGACTTTTGGTGGGTTGTTTTGTTATAGTCATTTATTAAAGACAAAATCTGATATTGAAGCGCACAATATGTGTCTGGAATCTGGACAAGAGGAATATGCTGTGAAATTTGGCAGTAAGTTTAAATACATTTATTAAATCAAAACTATTCCTTTGAAAAAGTTAACTGTTTTATATTTATACAAAGTGTTTTGCTGTCTGATCCATATCATTGGAATTAATAGCTAAAACTTTTAAATTCAAGAAAATCCACAACCATCAATGCCATAGCTAACAAAAGATTTTTTTTTATTTTGAATTATAGACAGCATCCAGTGTGGTGGAGATGTGGTGCTTATACTTGATTCGTCAGGTAGCATGTCTTCCTACAGTTCTCAAAACAGAGAATGGATGTTAAGGATTGTAGACAACTTCCCTATTAGTGAGGATCACACCAGGGTTTCCCTAATACTGGTGTTCGATGACTACAACATCATCTGGAATCTTGAGTCTCAATATACAACATCAAATGAAACACTGGCGGCAGCTATACAATCTTATCCAACAGATGAAGCATTGTCTGGGTATACAAATTTAGGACCAGCCTTGGATTTGGCATACGATGAAGTCTTATCAAATGCAAGAGACGGAGCCACAAAGATCATTGTCATGTTTTGGGATGGAGATAACAACCTAAGTTCAACAGTGTCCAGATTTACCGATACAAGGTACTTCTATTATTAAACACTAGTGGTGCTGTTGTTGTAACTTATTGTAAGACCAAGCCTATACTAAACTTGGTTTGCTGCTATCCTGTTTTAAACTGATCATGTATTCTGTTTAATATTACACAACACCACAAATGTATAATTTCAAAATATATTCTCACAAATACAAATAAGAATACTATATATTTGGAACATTTATTATGAATGAACTTGCAATATTATGCAGTGAGGAGTATATCTTACAATCATATTATTTCTACTCGTCACAATTTCTTCTGTTTCATGTGTTGTTTTTCACTCTGTTTTTAAGGGTTTTGTCCGTGGCACCAAATCAAAATCGGAAGACCAATGTGGAGAGTATAGTGGCTGACCCACAGGCTGACATGTTTTATCTGAATCAACATTCTACAGCAGATTTTGTCAATCGCCTGCAGGAAATCTTACAGTGCACTTAATTTACACAATGTTTTACTTGTTAGACATGTCTGGAACAATGTTTTGCATTAACATAGCCAAGCTATAACCACAATCTTCATGGTGTCGACACCATGACACACACCATAGAAAAGATAACATCCTTGGTTGAGGTGGTAATAACATTGTATATGCAAGTGTTACCTGTCTTACAGGAGTAGTTGTTCAACATTTTTCTATGTGTACCTTAACTGTAGTTTTACAATCTAACAACATATTATACTTATTTAAGGTGCCAGCTCGGGAGCCCATTGTCCATTTGAAACAGTGTCACAGTGGATTAGACTGTGTGTTTGCCAAGCCAGTTCTTCTGTTTTAATCAACTGAGAATAACTTATGCCACATTATAAAACGGACACCTGCGCAGTCGACGAAAATGTGTCTCTGCGCATTTCGTGAGAGTACTTTTATAGAGGAACAAATGTACGCTGCGAACATGGTTGCGCAACATAATCTCGAAAATAAAATTGAAAACAAACAAAATCAGTGAACATTGGATAAAACTACAAAAATCGTTTTATAATAGAAATAAACTACTTTTGCTTGGACTTTATTGGCGATTCAATCACAAAAATACCCTCTAAATGAAGGACTCGTGCCTTCGGCCCTCGTCCTTTATTTGAGGTTATTTTTGTGATTGAATCGCCAATAAAGTCCGCGCATATGTAGTTTATTTCTACATTCACACTACAGGTGGTACGTCCCATGGTTAGAGGTTTTACTCAGCAGTGGAATTGCCTCCAAGTATGCCACATACCTTCTGAGATTTGGTGTATCAATCAAACTACAGGCAGTATAGCACATGGTTATCAGCATTTGGCCAAATGCCGCTGTCCTTCAGCTACCATCCAAGGTTTGCATGAGGCCTTGTGACACAGTGGCGACATGTCCATTTACCTCCACTCGACTAATATTGCCATGTTAAACTGAGAGACAGACTGAGTCACAAACTTATATACACTGTGGACTACACATTCAGTTACCCTAGCAAGAAATTCATCTGTGCACAATCGTCTGCCCATGCTCAAAGTACAAAATTCAGAGGCAGAAATTTTAAACATTTTAAAACTTCCTAGGACATGCAAGGTAAGGGACGGTTCACCATTGTGTCATAAGGTTGCATACAAACCTCAGACGGGTACATTTCGTCAAATGTTGATAACCATGGATGATACCAACCGTAGTGTGAATGGGGTATTACTTTGTTGAAACATAAGACTTACATTGTAAACTTGATCAGCTTTACAGTGTATGTTTTGAAAAGAGATAAAAACTTCACAATAATCTATTCAGTTAGAACTCATATCCCAATTAATAAATTTCTACTGCACTATCTGTGTTCTGATCAAAATTTGAACTGAAAATCTCACTATTAACGTCACTGCCTGGATATATTTCACTCACATCTATACTGTTGACAAATGATTAACTATCAACTATTAAGTTTATTTGAGAGATTTTAAGTAATTTGTGTTTGTTATAGCAGCTATGACAAATAGAAACTGAAAAACAATTGTCAGCAAACAAATTAGGGTCAAAGTGCTCTTGTACCCCCCATTTCAGAAATCCTGTGTCTGCCTCTATCTAATCAATGTACATATGTGTAAATATATGTGTAGAATCAATTGATTTATTCTTATTTTATCTAAATATGAAATGATGAATCGTACAACAACTCCCTTAACATAAACATACATTCTAGCTTGTTTAATCATATCTAAGTTTGTGAGACAACAAAATTGAATGCACAAACTTCTCTTAATATTTAATAGGTACAAGATCACCCAACAGGATTTACGCTTTTTTTAACACTACTACTTCTCCAGATACAAACCTGCAACAAAACAATCAAAGTGTTTAAACTCATCCGCAAATCCTTTATCAAAATATATGGCAATTTCCAGAGGGGTGACTAAAAATGAACAAAAACAGTTAGAGAGTTGTTCCTATAGTACCAGGCGTAGTCACCCTAATTGTCAATACCTTACAGTTCCTCCATTCCATTAATCAGTCTTTAAGTCAGTCAAACATTTAAGCCATAGTTTTTGCCTTAAATCTTCTAAGATCTGGAATAAACTCCCTCATGATGTGTGCTGTGCAATATCAGTTTGCCTCCTTCAGGAAAAAGCTCAAAACTTACCTGTTTGCAAAAGCCTATCCACCATAGTCTCCCCTGGCACCCCCGTGTCTCCTTGGTATGACCTGGCTATGTCAATGGATTTATGTTAATTGCCTTGGTTTGTGTTCAGATGCACCTTAGAGTAAGACTTTGATGGACATTATATGCTATAAAAGTCCACATCAGATTAGATTAGATCAGCCTGTAAGTGCAATGATGAAAATTCCTTAAAATATTCCTGGATCCTAATGGTGATCCATATCACCACCAAAACCAAATAATCTGTTCCTTGTGTCATTGTCGATATTTCCTGAAAATTTAATCTAAATCACCCCACAACTCAAGTCGATTGAAGTGATTTTTGGACTTGTGCTGGTATCAGCATCAAAACTGGGGGGGGGGGGGGGGTGTTTTTAAAATTTACTTTGTCTTGTAGTTAGTACAACAAGCTCAGCCCACCGACTACTTACTGGAAATCCTACCACACAAACTAAGAACAGTAAAACTGCATTCACAGCACAGGTCGTATACCTCGTGGTTAGTAGTTTTACTTAGGGGCAGAACGACACCTCCCAAGACGCCTCATATCTTCCAAGGTTTGGTGGTGTATCCATAAAGTATGATGTACACGGCTACTGACTGGACATGGTGTGTAACCGTAAGTTACAGTCAGATGGCAGTAGGATGAGAGTAGTATAAGTGTGTGTCACTGACAGACAACCTCCATTTACCTCCACACAGCCACAACCTTATATAAACCACGAACTACACCTTCAGTTAACGTATGAAAAATTCTTTTGTGTCGCTTACAAACACAGACAGTAGTTCAATGGGTCTTTTTGCCCAATCGCCTAAAACTGTCAGGAATACTGCCTGTAGTGTGAGTGGGGTATAAGTAAGTTACATTCTCACAAAATCTGCTTGACTTATTTTTTTTAGAAATGAGTTTAATTACACATTGGTGTTTAAAGGAAATATATTCTAAACTTTTCTATTTTTTTCTTGGTCCAATTGATATCTGTATTTTTACTAACAAACTTATAAGTTATTTCATTTAAACATTGTATAGTTGACTTTGAAGGCTGTTGTTTCATTACAAAAGAAAACAAGTTATTTTATTTTAATGAGCATGAGCAAGGTTTACGTTTGTTATAATATCTTAATTTTGAAAATTGACAATCATTGAGGCATACACAAGCAATTTATCATATCAATTTGTTATTTCCACCATGAACTTTCTCTTATCACGTGACTTACTTACTTAGAAATCTGATGGTATATGTTTACCAGTCCAGCACTTTCTTGTTTAACAGGAACCTACCACATAACGAGAGAGTAAAGTTCTACATAGTTCTGGTAAGCCTATTTAGTACTGAAGCGACCACCCGAATGTGTGTATTGGTACTATACTATAATATTACAACAATCCGCAATGTCTTTAATCATGATCACTTTGAAAGCACGTGGCAGTATATCTAACAACAGCTTTGTAATTACCTTGACATTCAAATTATTTTTGTGTTTGTACGTGTTTTGTGGTGTTAATTGTAAAGATGTAGTAAATAAATTTTCTAATATATAGAATCAAATTCAAATGTGTTGAAATAATCTTAGCTCCTCTTGTGTCTGAATTCCACCTTTAGACTGAAACCCCTTTAGACAGATTCTACAACTTTTGGGAGCATTGTGCAGGTCACTCATTTCTTTTGGGAGTCTCGTAAACCATGAATCTAAACAGTAGGGCTGCTCAGGGTCATTCATATCACACAAGGCCCAATTTAACACAACATAATTTATTTATTTCAGAATAGTTTTTACATTTATTACACCACTGTCTTCAGTTTAATGACGGATGTTATCTGAGCATATTATATCGGATTATATTGCTGCGATGCATGCACCTAGTAAAGATTTTTCCTGAAATTGCACCAACCACATTAGGGTTCATCCTAAATTTAGTCCTTTCTATTGTTTTTAGCATGTAGCCAATCAGTCAAAACAGTAACAGGAACTCTGAATTCCTCACTGATTCCAGTATTTTAGGATTCTTACATGCTAATGCTTATTCAGATTGCAGCATTCTGATACTAGAAATGAAATTGTATAGTACAAGTGGAGACCAGGGCAATGATGAATCACTTCTAAAGTTTGGATAAAAGAAAACAAGCATCTTGGGAAATATTCACCTTTTATCTCCTATATCAAGCTACACTCTCTGGGCCTTTTGGACTGAAACAGTTCATTGGATTTCTATTTCAAGTGTTTTACCACAACTTATTTATTATACAGGAAACAAAGCTCTATCATATATATTTACTGCACAATATTTCTCGCATAAAAAACAGATAATCAGATCCTTAATAGTCCGTGGGCTACGTATGACCCACACGCACCCCCCCCCCCCCCCCCCCCCCACAACTTGACTTCACTATATTTTTCTGAACCCTTATTATGCATGCATAATGAAATGGGGAGGTAACATGAAATAAACTGGGGTGCACAGGGTGTTCTGGTCATATTTAGCAGTATACCATATTTTAAGCCAATTCACAACTGACGTTGCTCATAAATATTAGCATACTTCGAACTATATTTTCACCTACTTATCTATGACCAATCATGACAAGTAAGGTATCATTGGAAAGCTCTTTCATGGTGGTATTTAAAAAGTGAAATTGGAATTTGGTATCAACATGATTTTCACTAATGCGTGTCATGTGGCAAGACCCATCGAAATTCTGAGGAATTTAAAAAAATTACTGAAAAATATCCATTTACATTATTTTCCGAGGTACTATGGTGGTTTTATGCGCTGTTGCACTCAATAAGTAGATGAGGACATCCAATATGATTCTTTTGACATCAAAATTGTAAAAATATCTCAATTGGAAGTTGAAATATTAGGTATTCAAAACATGAAGGGTATAGATAATTTTGGTGATTCAGTCACTTCATGTATCTTATTAAACGGTGTCATCTTGATTCTCTAGTTCTCTGCATGATTGTGATATCCAGTAACATTTAGTCTCAAATGAAAGGTAATTTGACTCACTGTATATAATAAAGCTTCCAACCTAGAAATATTGGGACACACTAATTATAGACTTCATGTTTATACCAGGAACTACATTATGGAATTAATCATGAATAGCTTCCGGTATGTCAAAACATTGGTCAGGTACCTTTAAAATGTGCAGTGTTTGTAATAGAATTATGTAATGCATGTCATATAAAAAATAGAAACATTTAATTTTAAATATACATTGGTAATATTACCATTATGATAGCAAACCTATGGACAACAATAGCATTAATACGTTTCATACATGATACTAAATTCTATATTAATATTTCTGTCAATCACACTACATTTACAGATGCAACCTTAAATCGAAATTACACATAATGTAAAATAGATTTATTTCACAGTATTGAATAAAACAGGTAAGTACACCATATAAGGGGAAAAGGGTTGAGTATGAAAACTATAATCAATCATAAAAGAGTTATGATAAGCAGTTAGTATACATCGTAGGTTAACAAAAGTGACATGTTTAAGTTACCAATTGGTTAATATTACTTCTATTCAGTCATCATCACTGTCAATAAATTATCCAGCAACATCTGATCCAGTATCTAATTCAGTATCAAATGTGGTATCACACTCGTTATCACCACTGTCATCTTCATTTCTGGCTACTATGTTTTCCAACTGATGAGGATATTCACTTTCATCAAATCAGTGTGGCTGCAGTAGTCCATTAGACATTTTTATCCATGACTGGTAGGGTTTGGGATCTCTGGATGAAGAATTTGTGATCTTTTCCAGATTGCCACCTGATCACCCTCATTACATGTTGCTCTAGTGTTCTCCTACAAGGGGGAAACAATGCCAAGTCAAAATTCCTTACTGAAACTCTATGGTCCTTGTCTCCACAGATTTCATTATTTTCATAAAACATACAATAACAAGAGCACTTGGAGAGCGCAGACCTCCGCCAAGAGAGCACATATCCTGAAAATGTCATCAAAATCTGTCCACAACTTTTTGAGCTATCTGTCTTAAAAAATTACATTTCATGGATCCAGAAGATCCAGATAGTGATCCGGATCACTCCCAAAATTGAATCATTTCTTCCTGTTACCTTTTCAGACATATCCTGAAAATTTCATCAAAATTCGTCCAAGTTTTTGAGTTATCTTGTTCACAAACTAACTCACAAACAAACTCACAAACCCACAAACAAAACTTTTCATCCTCCATTTGCCATGCACAGCACATAAACAAACCTCCCAACTTGGTCATAATATCCTTTTATACTGATGTCACTAAATTGGGAGAAGACCTCTTCATAGTCAGGTGGTTTTTGATGGATGCCCAGTTGTCTCACTTTGCCACGACCTTTCATTGCACTTGTGCTGTTGCATCCTGTGAAAGAATGGGAATGTCCTTCCCACTGACAATCATTGGCCTTCCTGGGCACTTTATGGTGAAGACTGAAAAATCCCAGTTGTTCAATAAAACATGTGACAGTATTGGGGATGCAGCTATACCACCAGCCGGTGAGAGAGTTTGCATAATTAATAGCAATGCAACATTTCACTACCTACAACATATTGTAGTATCTTTTGGAATATATGTAGCAAGGCTTCCAGCACAATAGATAAGGTGATGTTATCTTTAATCCCGACTCCTATAAGGAAAACTCCATCAAATCCATGGAAAGAAAGAGAAGAAGAGTATCAGAGAAGCTTCTAATAAAAGGATCAGCAACAAAGAAACCCTCTGACTGATAAATGGTGAAAACAAAATACAGGTCACTAATTTCCTGCTGATAGAGTGGCAGAAAAACATATGCTTTAGACCTCCATGGTGATCAAGTCATACTTATCTTTGTTTTATCATCTGACAATTCCATTCAAGTGAAGATGTCAGTAATGCCATCAAGAGACAGATACAAGAATTATATTGTATATAGCATATGCCCAGAGTAAGGGGTACCACTATTCCAGAATAAGAAGCCCTGACAGTGACTTTTTATCATACTCCATTATGCGAACATGTATCCAAACATCATTATCTTATCAGATACAGAAAAAGGGAGCAACAAGAAGCTGCTTAACAGCACAGAAATGACTGGTGTCATTCTCATAGGTCCATTGTCCATTGTTCTAAGACCTTCATGCTTTCACAGGATGCAACATCACAAGTGCAATGAAAGGTCATGGCAAAGTGAGACCACTGGGCATCTGTCAAAAGTCACCCAAATATGTAAAGGTCTTCTCACAACTTGGTGAAACCTGGTCAGTATCAGAGGATATTATGACCAATTTGGTAGCTTTTTTGTGCAGTGTATATCGAATTGAGGATGAAAGATGTCAATATTGTATGTTTTATGAAGATTGATGAATCCATGGGGGAAAAGAAGATAAAGCTTCACTAAGGAATTTTGACATGGCATCTGATGGTCTACTGTAGGCACACTGATTTGATGGAAGTGAATTGCCTGATCAGTTGGAAGACATAGTAACCAGAAATGAAGATGATAGTGGTGATAACTGAACATAAGTAATATTAACCAATTCGTAAATTAAATATGACATGAAAAATATCACTTATGTTAACCTACAATGTAGACTACCTGCTTATCATAATTCTTTTATGATTGATTATAGTTTTCATACTCAACCCTTTTCTCCTTATACGGGGCACTTGCCTGTTTTATTCAATGCTGTGAAATGAATTTATTTCACATTATGTGTAATTTGGATTTAAGGTAGCATATGTAAATGTAGTGTGATTGACAGGAATATTAATATAGAATTTTGCATCATGTATGAGGTGTCTTAATGCTATTTTTGAATATTGTCCTTAAGTTTGCTATCATAATGGTTATATTATCAATGTATATTTAAAACTGAATGTTTCTATTTTTATATGACATGCATTACATAATTCTAATACAAACACTGCACATTTTAAAGGTACCTGACCAATGTTTTGACATACCGGAAGCAATTCATGATTAATTCCATAATGTAGTTCCTGGTATAAATATGAAGTCTATAATTAGTGTGTCCCAATATTTCTAGGTTGGAAGCTTTATTATATACAGTGAGTCAAATTACCTTTCATTTGAGACTAAATGTTACTGGATATCACAATCATGCAGAGAACTAGAGAATCAAGATGACACAGTTTAATAAGATAAATGAAGTGACTGAATCGCCAAAATTATGCATACCCTTCATGTCTTGAATACCTAATATTTCAACTTCCAATTGAGATATTTTCATAAAGTCAGCCCTAGTGAATAAATTATCCATATTGTTTTAAGATTATACAGTTGTCATTATTTTAATAAAAGTAATGTTTGTTTCTAGTTGCCAGGGTCACATACATAGGTAAAATAACATATCCATGTGTGTAATACAGCAGAGTTCAACATAACATCAGATAAAGCTTTGTTAAATATTTTCAGGCAGTAAATCATCAGGAGCCCGCAGAAGAATCAACTGTCTCAGGTGCTCTGGTACTGGTAATAACCTGACCTTAAAGAATACATTCGGAGCTATAGCTTTTCTAACAGAGAGTACAGCCACTCCTTTCAGAGTTCTAGGATTTCTTGACAAAAGATGAAAATTGTGTTGATTAATCCTAGGATGGTTAGATTTCATATTATTTCCTATTGGGATTCTAGAATTAATTATTACACTGCTAATGTTTTCAGTGCAGACATAACCGTCTAAGTATAACAATATTAATGAAGTGAAATCTCCTTGCAATCTCATATTCTTAAAAAAGCTGCAAACTCTGTAATCCTTGACACTGTGGTGTACTTGTAAAACGAAATGTATAACTTTCATCTCCTCTTGAAACTCAATGCTGGTGTATAGGAATATGTGGATGTTCTTCTTCCAAAACCAGGTAATGCTTATACCTTTCTTCAGCAGTTCTTCAACAAAGTCTAATCGTATTGGTGACAGTTGAATGACTCCTTCATAATGACCTTGTGATGGTTTAACCTGTGTGCAGGCGACATGTTTGGCTGAGGTTGCATCAAATGGATCTTTACATCCCCAGTGTGTAGAAAGCAAAGCATATTCTATAAGAGTGTTCCCAAAATTGTCTGGCATATTGGGGTCCTTCATATGTGGTAGCACATAGTAAAAACAATCCATACAACCAAAATGGATGATGTAAGGCATTGGTCCAAGCGGGGCTGCAAACATAAATTCTTTGTATGTTTTGTAGTGAGATTTCACAATGAATTTAGTTTTATCGCATGAAATGCCAAGATTGACCAGTTGTCGAACAATATCACAATTGTGATTGCTTGCAGCTGCTGATAAGATATCCTGAGAATAATACTCAAAATCATCAGTATCTTTATTGGCTGTTGTTAATAAAACTCTGACAACATCAAAGCATGATTTCTTCATTGCCTTTAATATAACAAAGCCTACTTTTACTGTTCCTGCATATTTGAGAAACATGGTCATCATGTCAGCATCATGCAGAGCTAGATGAAGGGGTGTTTTCTCTACTTGCTGTTCCCTAATGATATCATGCACACCATTTTGAATCTGACCCTGTGGATCTGCACCCATTTGAAGAAGTTTCTCTGCAATATTTCTCAATCCCTTTGCTATGGCAAGCTGAAGTGGTGAGATTTCATATTTACCCGATCGGTCCACATCAATCCGGCTATCTGCTAAGAGCAGAGTTACCATCTCTATATTTTCTAGTTGTACTGCCAGTAAAAGAGGAGGATTGCCATCCTTATTTGAATGATTGGGATCCAAATTAGGCTTGGTAAGGTAAGCCTTTAAAAGGAGAATACTCTCTTGTAATACACATGCGGTTAAGAGTGTTTCACCTGATGGAAGGTAACAACTGTCAGGATTACAGCTGTATTGGTGCTGTAAAGTCATTCTAAAAATGCAAGAACATATAAATATCTTTGCATCAATATACAATTTTTATATGTTATATAATCACTGGAAATAGATTAAAAGTTTCATAACAAAAAGTAATATATGAAGAATTTAGTTGCACTTTCAGTTATCTCGAGCTTAGATTTACCATTTGGGGTTGATTAATGTGAAGAAATGAATCATGACATGTTCAAATAGGAATCTCAGGAAATACTTGAGACAGTTATAAATGTATTTGATATACAGAGAAAGTTTGACATAAATTCTACAAGATGCAAACTGATAAAACGATACAAACAAGGTGGACAAGAACTAAGGTTTATCTAGATTTAAAAGAAAAGTCCACTCTCATCCAACTTAAATGTAAAATCTTGATTTTATCTATTTATCATTACTTTTGTAGTATTGCTGACCACTGCAAAGTTAAAGCTAAATGCCACAGTAATTCTGAAATATTATGACTAACATTTAACCTTCCAGGCCTATAACTTCCATTAGCCATTTGATGAATAGTTGTCTGGAGTAAGGTTTATTTCGCATTCCATATTCCTAATTTAACTTATTTCATTTTGTTGACACTTATGTTAGATATTTATGTCCAACAGTCC
The DNA here is from genome assembly GCA_964017235.1 of Sabellastarte sp. h YS-2021. Classification (NCBI taxonomy): domain Eukaryota; kingdom Metazoa; phylum Annelida; class Polychaeta; order Sabellida; family Sabellidae; genus Sabellastarte; species Sabellastarte sp. h YS-2021. The sequence goes on from OZ024928.1 coordinate 15,579,623, forward strand.
AGTATTATGTATATATTAATCCAACAGTATATACACATGTATAACAAACATAATGTAATGCAAAAGCTATAGCAGAAAATATCTTGACTTACTGTTTGAAGTTATTACTTGTATGTATTAGTGAAATATTATATAAATAACAACCTATAGAGCTTCCATATTGTCGAAAACAGGTTGTCTCTAAGTATACTTGTCAAGTATTGATCAAGCTGGCATTAGATTACTTGTTTGTGGTTATCTGGGAATATTTGTGTTTATTTGACCTGACATTGGTTTGTGTTTATATTTGGGAAAGTATGTGGTTATTCAGATTTTATTAGTCTGAATTATCTTGATAATAAAAGAAAGAAGATTAGATATCCATATGATTTGTATACCACACATTCTTGAAAAGCATATATCAATTCACTAAGTAAATTGTTGGGTTGTTACAACGGTTCCTGTTAAAAAGTCACATGATTTAGTGTGACGTGACCCTGGCTGCTGTGACTTATGAAGTAATAATACCCAGGTCACACATTGGAGAGGGAACTATTAGCTATGGGTAGGCAAGAATGAATGTGTTCTGTGAAAACCTGTCACAAAGAAACAATGAGTTGAGAACAAGGGAAAATATCTGGATAACACAAAACCAGAATGCCTCTGTGGTGACATTTCTATGACAGACTTATAACATAAAAGTATATGTTACCTATTGTGGTTGTCATGGCTAATTTCAAAGGTGACGGATACCTACAATAGTTTTGAGCACCAATTTGTTGTCACCATGAAGCGGCAAAAGATGAAAACAGTTAAAGACAATGGAAGAACAAAAAAGAATCTGCCAAAAACATAGAAGAATTTACTGTTCGCAGATATTCACTATTAAAAATCACCAGATTGACCCGGGTGTAAAGCCAGTAACTCTTGTACAGGCGTAAGGGGGATCATCCTGTAATTCTTCCTTGGAATTTAATTTTTGAATTATACGGATTTTCCCAATGTTTATAATTTAATCAATTTCCAGAAGCGGAGTTTACCTTGTTATTTATCTTACTGTACAATGACATTTGGTAAAATTAGAAGTTTATCATATTGTCTCAGTCATTCACATGTTTACACATTAGAAAGCAACAAAGCATTAATTTATTTTAGGCAATTGTTCATTATTTTCAAACATTAAAACATTTTGTTTTGAAAAGTAAGTAATATCAATAGTTATGGGGAAAAAATCAATTCTATGTGTTTCATATTGTATGTATATTACTTAGAGTTTTGGTTTAGACATTTAAGTACACTTCATATTTGAGGCTAGATTTCACATTAAGATGCAAATAAAAAAATGCTCATTTCATCATCCTAGCTAAGGTGATAAATCCTTGCCTTTATCCGAATTCTTCAGATCTGTTTTAGCTATGTTTGTGTATGTTCCTGTTGATTAATTGGTTTGTTATAATAAAATTAGGGCATTCTGTGCAGGAAAAAAACGTGTTAGCTAATCAATTGTTCAACAGTATTTAAGGCCCGAAATTTAAGTCAAGCCTTAACTGTCTGCAGTGGTCAATTCCAGCAAACTCAGTCGGAGCAAGGCATCACCTATTTTTCTGTACATTCCCAAGAACAAAGTTATTATAAGATTGTGGTCGTAACACCATTTGAGTGAAATAAATTGTCACTTGAAGTCAGGTCACAAACAACTATGGCTTCTTTAAGAAACAAAATGAAGACTCTTACTTTAAACTTACCTGCCCATAACCATAGAAGTATCACAGCCCACAGCCATAAAAGTCTCTTCCCAAGTGGATGCTGGTGTTGAAGCAATATTATTTAAATAAGTTTATTGTTTGATTTTACTTTGTTCTTGTTATAAGGAGTACATATGTTTATTTAACACCTTAATGTGTCAAACAGCTGGAGAAACACTGATGTGATTCAATGTTCCAGAACGGGTACAAACTCGTTAAGTACATGTAATACCCAATAAAGCCATCCTAACTTTAAATCAAAGCTAAAGAACTGAAGCCCTGGCTGGAAAAAGCTCAGTATAAACTTCACTGGCACTATAAGTAAACAAGGCAGGACCTGAGAATGCACAAACGTCCACTAAGTGAGTAGTGGTGAAAAGAAAACACCAAAACATTCCGGAAACTTGACCCAGATCTGGGTTATAGATCCAAGTACTTTGAGTAAGTGCATGGGCATGGCAAATAAACAAACATACCTGATTACAATGCCCATTTTATTACGCTACAATGTACCTTCCTATTGTAACAATATGCTTTACCGGTGGTTTGACCACGGGAAGCTTCCAACCGGAGTAGAAGTTGAAAACTTTACCCGTGAGAATAAAAGATAAATGTCACATGTCTGCTGGTATATTTCCGGTATATTCCGGTACGGGTACAGAGCACCTGTTTAGTCATGTGACCTAGGGAACCTATCAGATGCTAGCTATAGCTCTTCCTCACTTTTTGTTGGAAGCCATCTTGTACAGTTGGCTTTCCTGTAACTCTACTTTTTTAGTTCAGTTACCATATCTTAACTGTGGGTAGACAGTTATATTTTGAATATTATTATCATCAATACTCATAGATTCTTTTGGTATCATGGTGAAAACACCTCCTTACCAAAAACGGGGCAAATGTGGCCATTTCATGCCCCAATTTGACTCTCACCTTGCCTGTTTTGGCTGTAGATCCAAATGTAAAGGGCAAGGCCCCTGTGCTCAGGGGGCAAAAGTTAACCAGTGTGCAGCTTGCTCTACGCTTTCTGATCAACAATGGACACACTTAAGGGAAAGTTTTGCTATCATATCGCCATCGTACCGGCTCTCATGAGGACAATGTTGAACCGGAAACAAATGAAGAACCGGTATTTACCGCTGAAGATCTCGGCCAAGTAGACGATACTGGATTTAGAACCGGAACAGACCAGCAATATGGCACCGGTCACCGGCATCAGTCCCCTTACACAACCATCTTCTGCTTCTTTACCGGCCACTAGTTTCCCGGCAAGCACCGGACCAGTACAGCAATCTTCTGATTCTTCTCCAGCCCTTTTCAGGGTGCCGGATCCGGTATTAACCCAGGATACTATTTCTACCCGACAAACTCCAAGCAGAAGGGGAGATAGAACTTATTTCTCCACATTCTCAATGCCACAACCACAAAGGACTGCTACACCTATAGATATCCCTCAAACTCCCAGGACACAGTTACTTAAAAGTCACCTGCAACAACAAAATTTTGAGTTAATGCATAAACTGCAGAGAAAAAATGAAGAACAAATGAGGGATATCTCATCTCAACTCCAGACAGGTCTCCAAGCATTGTTACAGCAATCCATGGAGAACATGTTTAACCGTTTGGCTCCTACACAAACCAATCCTGCTCCTCAAGCTTCTACTGCACAACCGCACATTGTCTCTATTACACCTTTGTCTGCGATCCCAGCTGCTAACAAATCAGAGGAACCCATGGACGAGACTCCAGCTCAACCAGCACCGGCTATTAAGAAGGGATTAGCCAATGTAAAAGGTTCCTCGGCCATCGCCACCCAGCTTCTGCAGGCAGTGGCCTCTCACATACAAGTGCCTTCTGCTCCTCAATCGACTACCGTTCCACCCTCTGCACAACCTACGTTAGCTCCTACTAACTTACCTCCTACCACTGCAAAACTTCAGTCTCCCTTGCAAGTGCTAGAACAGGAGGAATATGGCACAGACTCATAAGCCTCTTCCTTCACCTCCCCAAGGTTGGAAGAACCCACAGATACGGGTGAACAAGCAGCTCCCCCTAACCTTCCCTTCTGAGAACTTGTGCAAAAGGTTAGGGAGTTTCTCTCCATCCCAGACCCGGCTACAGAGGAACATTACAAACCGGGTTCGGCGCTGGGACGCGACCCCCTCCTTCTTCTTCAAGAAAAGGCAGGCAGACCACCGTCCATCAAACTCCCCATGGTGTCTGACCTCTCTCGCCTCCAAACAGCCCAGGATGAAGCAGTGAAACCTAGTACTTCCTCCACCTTGGATATGGGAAAATTCCCTACAATTCCCCCCATGAGGGTAGTTGGTACAATGTTGTGGACGAGAAGTATTCGCAGACCCCACAGGTTGTGCCCCAGGCCTTTTCAAATATTGCCAAGCCTGGATATAGGAGTGGTCCTCCAGCCACAGTACAACAGAAAGAACTTGTAAAATTGGAATACATGACACGTGAAAACATTAGTGTTGCCAATTTTCTTTCTACCTTCGGCATGGCCAGTGAATCATGTCTGAACAATCTCAGAGTTTCCAGAGATCAACAAGAAAAGTTGTTTGACCAACTTAGGACCACCCAAGATGCACCTACTCGGGATCAAATCTTGCTCCAACTATACCAAATCACACAGCAAGAAGCCGCCCAGATGCAATTCATGCTTGACATCAGCAGGAGCATGTCAAAAGCCTACGCGGATCTAGTTGCAAACTTCATCTCTTCCCTCACAAACCTTGTTTTGCTAAGAAGGGATGCTTACCTCTGCCACGCCCAATAAACTTAGACGCATTCAGACTGCGCAATCTACGCTCAGCAACCGCCTCAGGAGGTGACTTGTTCGATCGAACCCTAATGCAAGAATATGAACAGCACCTCATAGGGCTCGAAGTAAAACCAGTCTCCAAGAAAGACCGCTTCCACCCCTACAAGAAACCCAAGAGGGGCAGAGGTGGACAGCGTCAACAACAGCAAGGCCTGTTCTATCAACCAATGCCGGCACCCCAGTATATGGTTCAGCAACCTTTCTTTTCTCATCCCCACCAAGGTGGGCGAAGAGGAGGCCGAGGTGGCCGCAGGGGACGCGGCCGTGGGGGTAACTTTTACTCTGGCAAACAACAGCCTCCTCAATGACACTTCTCAAACTCCGTTACCCCCAAAGACTCCTGGACTAAAACCCACAATAACTTCAGACATTCTCTCGGATTATCCTCCCCAGTATGTCCCTCCAGAGGGAATAAAGACTCTGAGTGCAACAACCCTACGGGAGAGGAAAAGGACTCCTTGTTTTCACACCCCACCGGAGGGGGTAAGGACTCCGTGTATTCAAACCCCACAGGAGGGGGAAAAGACTCCTTGTTCACACACCCCACAGGAGGGGGTAAAGACTCCTTGTGTACAGTCTCATATTGTATTTATCCAAGACCAAGTCCAAAAGAGAACAAACCTAACAGTGGGAAGCAGGCTAAAATCGTTCCTACCAGCGTGGAAGAATTTAGGCGCACACCATTCAATCCAAAACCTTATCGCAGAAGGATACAAACTACCCTTCAGGGAGCGCCCAAAACTGTCCAGGATACCTTGCATAACCAGCGGCTTCGCAGACTTCAACAAACAAAGTGCCTTGTCGACTGCTATTCAAGACTTACTTCTCAAAGGCACAATCAACATCGTTCAAAAACCAGACAGCCTGGGTTTCTACAGTCGCTTATTTCTGGTTCCAAAACCAGGCAACCGCTGGAGGCCAGTAATAGACCTAAGTTGTCTCAACAAATTCCTGGCCATATCAAAGTTCAAGATGGAAACGCCAGAATCCATACAAGCTTCCCTCAGAAAGAACGAATGGGTCACCTCTATCGACCTCACAGACGCCTACCTCCACATACCCATTCACCCTTAGTCACACAAGTACCTCCGGTTCTTCCACAAAGGCGTCTCTTACCAGTTCACCAGCCTCCCGTTCGGTCTAGCCACAGCTCCCTTGATCTTCACCAGTATAGTCAAGGAAGTCAGACTATTAGCCTTACAACAGGGAATACGCATTCATCAATACCTAGACGACTGGCTGATTCGGGCCCCCTCCAAGGAGGATTGTCACCAGCAGACCCAAAAACTATTAAACCTAATTCAGGAGTTGGGTTTTCTGGTGAACCACAAAAAATCAGAACTGGTACCCTCTCAAAGGTTCGATTTCCTGGGAAACCATTTTTTACTAGATTTGGGGCTTGTCAAGCCCACTCAGGACAGGTGGACGAAGCTTCAGGATATGTTCCGTCGCCTCTCGTCGAAGTCTGTTATCAGTGCAAGGACTCTTATGTCCACCATTGGATTACTTGCATCAACGGAGAAGACAGTCAAATTGGGCAGAATGCATATGAGACCTTTTCAATGGCATCTCAAGACTCACTGGAAATATCCGATGCCTCTGGACACTCCAATCCCCTGAAATCAGAAGATGATACGACACGGGGAATGGTGGTTAGACCCCACAAATGTGCTACAAGGAGAGTTTCTCCACCCAAGGGAACACGAAAAACTGATCTTTACAGACGCTTCAAACGCAGGTTGGGGCGCACACTTAGATCACGAATCAACCCGAGGGGTCTGATCTCACGCAGAAAAACACCTACATATCAACCTGTTAGAAATGAAGGCAGTTTTCCTGGCTCTACAGTTCTTCAGACTCACTTGCAAGAACATTCGCGTCCTCATTGCCTCAGACAACACCTCCGTGGTGTCATACATAAACAAACAGGGCGGTACAAGATCCGCAGAACTCTGCGCTCTTATGTGGAGAATCCTGACATGGTGCAACCTCAACAATGTCACACTCAGAGCAAGACATGTACCTGGGTCCCTCAATGTGATAGCGGGCGGCCTCTCAAGGAGGAATCAGATCCAAAGCACAGAATGGTCCCTGTCTCCACAAGTTTTCAAACAAATTTCCAAGGTTTGGGAGAGTCCTCAAGTGGACCTTTTTGCAACCAGACTGAACACAAAACTCCCCTTATATGTCTCTCCTATCCCGGATCCGCAAGCCTGGGCTGTAGACACCCTGAACATTCCATGGGAGAACCTGGTTGCCTACGCTTATCCCCCAACCGCCCTACTGCCCAAGGTTGTACAAAAAGTCCAGTCACAAATGTGCAGGCTACTTCTGATCGCCCCAGGCTGGCCATCAAAACCGTGGTTTTGGGACCTAGTGGAAATGTCTCTGGATGTGCCGCGACGGCTTCCACAAATCCGAACCCTACTCAAACAACCAATGAACAACCTTTTCCACGCCAGCCCGGCCTCCCTCAACCTCCACGTTTGGTATCTAGGAGCACATCGTTGCAACAACGAGGGTTCACTGCAGAGGTGGTAGAGAGAATTGCTGCTCCTCAAAGGCTCTCAACAAGAGCCATCTACTCCTCAAAATGGTCTGTTTTCCAACGATGGTGCATGGAACAACAGGTGGACTTCGGGAGTCCCTCTATAGGAGACATCTGCAACTTTTTCTGGTACCTTTTTCACGACCTAAACAGGTGCCCTTCTACCATAGAAGGATACAGGACAGCTATTGCAGACACCCTGGGGGACTCTAACCTTCACATCAGCTCCAATACCGATATAGCCAGACTAATCGCCAGTTTCTATAGAGACAAACCAAAAAAGTCCAGGTTACTCCCAAAGTGGAATCTTTCACTAGTACTTCACAAACTTACACAACCTCCTTTTGAACCACAGGAGGAATGTACCCTAAAACTCCTCACATGGAAGACAGTTTTCCTCTTACCCTAGCTTCAGGAAAGAGGCGCAGTGAAATCCATGCCTGGATGTATGACGGAACTCTAAGCCTGGGCAACTGGGAGCAGGTTCAGCTCTCCCCTTCACCCTCCTTCATCGCCAAAAACCAATTAGCCAAGGAGGGCCCCAACAGTGTTTCCCCGGTCATTATTCCAGCCTTAAAATGTGACCAAGACCTTCAGAACATGGATATTCTCCTTTGTCCTGTCAGGGCCCTCAAATGCTATCTGGATAGAACAAAAGAGACCAGAACAGGTAGACATTTACTTTTTATATCCTATAAAATGGGCCACTCAAAGGATATCCAATGCTCCACTATCTTGTCTTGGATCAAAAACACTATTTGATTCTGTTACTCCAAGGTGGAATCAGCAGACATTGTCCTCACAGGGGTAAAGGCCCATGACGTCAGAGCTTTTGCAGCTTCAAAAGCCTTTTACGGGGGAACTTCAATGGATCAGATCATGCAAGCCTGCCATTGGAAATCTCACAATACTTTCACCAAATTCTATCTCAAAGACCTTTCCGGTCAAGACCAAAAAGAAGGCTCCTATCATCTGGGATCCTTCGTTGCAGCTCAGCAGGTCATGCCTCCTTCCAGCTAACTCCAGGGAAGAAAAAGGGGGGGCACTACTTCGGGAACCACCTAGACGGAGCATGTCAGAATCCTCTGACACCATAGAGCGGGTTCTTCAACCCTTTAAGGTAACTATTATTAATTATTTCTACTTCTCTACCTGCTGTTACTTTCCTGCGTTCCTTGTTACCAGGAGTATATTCTTTCCAATTATCCTGAGAATGTAATGTTAAGTTTTACTTTTTCAGTAATCTTAGTGTTGCTTTCTTTCGATTTTTCTTGTGTCATACTTTGTTCCCTTTTTATATATTTTTCATCGTATTTTGTGTACTTTGTGTTTTTAGAACTCTGCGTTTGAGTGCCTGCGCTGTCCGTGCATGCCAAGACGGTCTTCCTTCCCTTGGCGTGACACCTCAACCTCAGGAGAACTGGAGTATTCCCCTCAGCCTTGATGTGCCGTTCCTCTACCGCATTCAGGCTCCTTCCTCTGCCCTGGACTCCAGATGTCATTCCTAGAGCGTTGTTATACCGCCAGGTTCCTTAGCCAGTGTCCAGTCTTCCCAGCCTTCCAACATGCTGGGATTCAGCATATTGTTACAATAGGTAGGTACATTGTAGCGTAATAAAATTGAAAATTTTATTTTAACTGTAGCTTTTATAAGCTACAATACCTACCTATTGTAACAACACTACAGGCCCTCCATGGTCCTCCCCGCTTTCCAGACTTTCCACTGGAAGATGGGGCTCTGGTTCCAACAAAAAATGAGGAAGAGCTATAGTTAGCATCTGATAGGTTCCCTAGGTCACATGACTAAACAGGTGCTCTGTACCCGTACCGGTATTATACCGGAAATATACCGGCAGACATGTGACATTTATCTTTCATTCTCACGGGTAAAGTTTTCAACTTCTACTCCGGTTGGAAGCTTCCCGTGGTCAAACCACCGGTAAAGCATATTGTTACAATAGGTAGGTATTGTATCTTATAAAAGCTACATTTAAAATAAAATTTTCAATATTCCTGCCTTCGAGGGGTATGGGTATCAAATAAACATTATATGCATTTGTACAGTCCCATCTAACTGAGGAGACATCAAAGGGACCTGGACAATGGAACTAAGTGAAGTGGGTTCTCTAGAATTTTAAATTGTAAATTTGCCAATTAAAGCAGATGACTTTGTAGACTAAAGGAGTTATAGAGAAATGGAAGATAAACCACTAGCGGACAAGCTGTTCATCATTTGTGGACTGATCTGTCTGTGAAAAGGGTTGGCTGAATGACCCGAAAGTTCCATTAATACTGTTTTGTCCTAAATCTTAACATGACAAGGTACGCAGAAATGAGTTTTAGTTCTATGCACACACATTTATCTAGGATAACAATTGCACTGCTTTTCCATCATGCGTACATATTTTGTCTTCGGGTTTCAGTAGTCATTTTGTTTTCTTTTTTTCAAAAAAAGAGAAAGGCAATGAGCGCCACGCTGTATGAATATGGAATATTTAGTTCTATATGGATTTTGCTATTATAAAATAGCCCCAAATCTGCGATTATAAGGTACAATGGATGGAACAGCCGGTTGCTAAAGTCACCACGATGTACATGAAACAATTTATTCCTTGTAAAAATGATAAAAAAATGAAAAAGTCTCTTAAATAAGCCAAGATGTCATGTTAGAGCAGAAATAATCCACTCGTGCTGATGCTTTGTATTTGGCATTTAACCATGGCACTTCCGGTAATAATTTTAGGAAGCCGAAGGAGTGGATTATTTCTACCCGAAAATAAGCTTTGAAGGAGCAATAACCAATAATTTTACGAAGCCGAAGGAGTGGATTATTTCTACCTGAAAATGAGTTTTGAAGGAGCAAAGAGGCATAATGACAGTCAGCAATAATGATCCCAGGACCGAGACATATCAAAATGTTTTGGATTGCCTTTACAGTCAGTCACTTCAAAAGTCCAGTCGTATAGCAATGCAGCTTGTCATATAACCATTTATGCCTACTCTTTGAGTCTGCAACTCTTTCCAACAGCAATTGTGAAAGATTTTGGGTGTACTTTTGTTGGAGTATCATCATCTTGCCTCTTGAAAGACTCGTTAATCTTACAAAACTGCTGTAAATAATATTCAGTTTTCCTCTGGCTTCACTAAATGGATTAACAAAAGATCAGCAAAAATTGCTTTAATTGATCTAAAAATTGGATTAGGATAAAGATTCGTATTCACAGAGAAGCTAAGCAAATTTTTAGATTAACTTTTGGATAAACCTTAATCCACCTAAGAAAATTAATTAACTTTTGGATTAAATATAACTTAATCTGCTCCCTTTAATCAAAAATGAGCTTATCTTTGTGAATAAAGATTTAATCCAAGATTAGCTAAGCCATTTCCATTTTTTATGAAAAATCAGCTAATTTTTCACTGAATTTCATCCGCTTTGTGAATTGGAGCCCAGATGAATAGAGATCAATAAGTGAGGATCAACATTATACTCCTTGGTCCTGGGAGAGTTTTTTACCCACAAGGCCACAGTGGCAGATACTTTTGGACCGAAGCAATTCACTGTACTTATCATAAGTTATTCATTGTGGAGGGAACAAAGCCCTTAAATTTGCAAGGATATTTCACATTTTTAAAAAATGCAGTATTTAGATCCTTAACAGAAATCATTAATCTCAAATGTCAATTTTTACCGTTTCTGATAAGATAAATCAGATATCAATTAGGGTTTGGTTATTCCCTACATTGCCTTATCACAATAACATTCAGAATAACTAATGATCCACTTAAATTTTCATGTCAACTTTCTACATAAATCCTTTTCAATTTTAACAGATTTATGTGACCCTTGTTTGACCTTCAACACATTTTATAGATCCCATTGGCACTGGAGAAAAGTAGTGCATATAAACATATACAGAGGTTGTGAACAGCATTTCATTAAAATCATAAGATGTAACATAAACAACATCATGGTGGAAGTTGGCTTGGTGAAGAGATTTTATGTGAAATCTGAAATGGCTGGCAGTATTGACAATCTATAATGACGTAATCCCGCAAAAATCACTGTACATCCCGGCATCTGGGTGCTGGGTAATTCAGCCCTAGGGACCCAAAAAATTCGGTTTCTTCTGAAACTAGCACATAACAGTGTTCTAATTTTTCATTGGCTACTGTCTGGTCACCTTGGGGTTTGACCAGACATTCGGCCATTTCAAATCTAGAGGTGACAGGGGTGACATGAATTCGCAGAGCTACCATTTAAACTGTGCTTTTACAACAACATTTTAAGGTTTTAGTTTTTTATTGTTTACTGTTATTGACGATATGGCTGGACCATCCACTCGTCAGTATAACCTATGTTCGAATGGGAATGAAGTGCATGTACCTGTGGAGCTGCATATGGCTGAAGATTCAACTTTCATGAGGGACCTTCTACAGGCACAGAAATCTTCCTCATCCGGGCAAGTGTCAGACAATGATTCCTCCATCAGTGAGTCGGATTGTGAGGCTTTAATAGCTACTTCGGATGATGATATTGGTTCTGGTAATGAAGGTACTAGTACACAAACGTTTGTGAAAAAGCCGGATCCGACAAAGTCGGATGTTAGTCATAGTACTTCCCAGCAAGCTATTAACATGCAGATCTTAGCACAACTTCAGACCTTGGGTAGTAGACTTGACGCTATGGAAAAGAAATCCTGTAAGAAAAGTAATGATACCACAAAGATTAAAAGTAAAAATACCAAAACCAAGCCCAAAACACACACAGCGGTCACAATTCCCCCTGTTCACCAAGTTAGTGCTCCTCATGATTTACAGACTCTGCGTACGGATGCCAATATCCAAGTCCAAGTAGAAAAACGCTTGCAAGAACTGGCTTCCTTAAACAAAGCAGGTACAAAACTTAATCTTTGAGGGGAGGGTCCGTAGAAGTTTTGGTGCCCAACCGTGCTAAATGGCCCCACGAGTACGTCCTATCAGGCAACTCAAAAGAACACATCTCATACGATCAGCTTTCTGTTACACAATGGGTGGCTGGCTTTGGTCGCATAATGAAGGAGAAAAATTCTGAAACTAGGGATGCTATGTTAGACTATTTGGTGGCATTATTTGACGACGCCAATGACTTCTCCTGGGATGCGGCCAAGGCCAGCCATGCTGTCCTACTATATAGGATGGAACAAGGTGAGATAGGCAATTACAATGAGGTCGAAAAAATTGATAGGATAAGAAGAGCTAATGCACAAAGACACACATACCATACTTCAAACATTCCCAACTCAAGGAAAATGACTCAAAAAATTACCAAAAATATGCCATGCATTTTTTACAATCAAGGCACTTGCAACCAACCCAGAACCCATGAGACCAAGGGCATTGTGTACAGGCATATCTGTGCGACATGTTTTACCAATGGCAAAACCTTTGCTCACCCAGAGGTCGATTGCAAAAATAAACTTAGAAAGAGTTCAAAAAACGAATAGGCTTGGGTGCTCATCTGTTGAGCACTCACGCCTATTCTCACAGAAATTTTTACAACTCAAAAATACCAAATGCTGCTCATACTTGTAATGCAACCAAAAAGCAGGCATTCCATTGGTACAACACATGGGCGGCTTTTCAGAAGGTCAGATCTTATAAGACCTATGCTCAGGCTTTACTTACAAATACTGCTAAGAAAGTCATGACTACGGGTGTTTTCCAAGCATTTTACTCACCCCTGCAACAAAAATTCACGATCTCAAGGCACGACCTCGTGCGTTCCATCTGAACGCGCATCTACCGCGTGCAAACCCGGTTACAAATAATCATGCCAATACTGGGAAGCGAAGAAGCATGGTGCCTAATAAATCGAATGTACCCGTCCCTCTCCACAATAGATTTCAAGTATTGAATAATTTCGATGCGGAAAGGGAGGTTTCTGTACAAAGAGGTATTATGCAACGTGATTCAAACGTTAAAAGTACTGATACTTCTATGGTTGTTGCAGGGGGAAAATGCTTGGAACAGCACTCACAGGAGTGCAAACATCCCTTATTACTTGGTGTATTACAACCCTTTACGGCTGTACAACAAAATTCTTCTTTCTCAGGGAATAAAAACAAAACTGGGTCTTTCGGAATAGGGAATATTTGCACCAAGTACTCATCAGATGATTCCTTATCACAGGATTCGTCTGATTCGCCTTGCGAGAAAAATTCTGGTCTTATAGTACCATCTGTTAATAATTGTGACAGAAATACTGTCGTTGCTATCTCTTCCCAGGATGTTGGCATTGAATCTCAGCCCCAGTTGGCTGATCTCAAAAACTATTTCTCAGGGAATAAAAACAAAACTGGGTCTTCCGATGGGGTTTCTTGTGCCAACACCAGGGAGATTTTTGACAATTACGTTGAGAATGATGAATTTGAGCACTGTGGTGATGATTTTAATGTTATAGACACTGCTATTTCGGACTTAGAATTACACCAAAACTGTAGCCACAATAACACTGACCACACTGGCCAGTTCTCACATAACACTGGTGTGTGTTAACCACCTGCCAGATGCCACTTTTGGCTTCATACCAACAGGTCCCCTCAAGATATATGATGGCACTTCTGTGTCTTGGAACCCTATCCCAGACATTATCAGAGCTCGCTTGCTAGTTAGGAATAGTGGTCTCCCAAACTACCTAGGCTGCCGTATTCCTGTAAATTCAAATCTTCATTGTGATAATTGGAACCATTATTTACAACATTACTGGGATAACCAACTAGTAGACTTGTTAAAATATGGATTCCCTTTAGATTTCGAACGTTCATCTCCTTTGGAAGCCACAGAAGAAAATCATAAGTCAGCCTTGACTAACAGTATCCACGTTCAAAAATAGATTACTGAAGAGTTAAGCCATGGGGACATCTTGGGACCTTATAAAGATAAACCCATTCATTTGCACACTTCCCCTTTGATGGTTAGGGATAAGCAAGATAGTAGTGCCAAAAGGACCATCATGGATCTTAGCTGGCCTCATGGACTATCAGTCAATCATGGAGTAAGTAAATATCCGTAGCTGGACACTGAATTTCATTTGAAATATCCTTCTGTTGATCAAATAACCGCCTCTCTAAGGAACTTAGGCCCTGCTGCAATGATTTATAAAATAGATATCAGCAGGGCCTTTCGTCAGATCAAAGTTGATCCTGGAGACATTGATCTCCTTGGTTTCAAATTTCAAAATGACTACTTCCTGGATCTTTCGGTCGCGTTCGGATATCAGAATGGAAGCCAGATTTTTCAGAGATGTACGGATGCCATCAGGTTTACTATGGCTCAACATGGCTTCCCAAATCTCCACAATTATATAGACGACCTCATATATACCGGTTTGCCTTCAGAAATACACAAATCGTATACATTTTTGACAGAATTATTAGGCAAATTAGGACTGGACATTTCGGTAAAAGAATTGATTCCACCCAGTACCTCTGTCACATGTCTTGGCATACAAATTGACACTATTAATAGAACTATCTCCATCCCACCTGAAAAACTACAAGAAATTGTAATTTTGTGCAAAAATTGGCCCCTGCAAGATCATTTCTTAACAGAATGCTACACCTACTTCAACAAAACACAAATGCTTCAAATATCCTCCTCACACCACCAAGATTTAGCATGGTTTAATACCTTTTTGGCTAATAATAATGGGGTCACATTTTATGACCAAGTACCTGCTAATATCGAGGTCCACTTATATGCATGTTTAACCAGTTTAGGTGGCCATTTTGGCAACCTGATCTATACATTGCCAATACCTCTGAGATTCAATCAATATGATATAACTCAATTAGAAATGTTGAACATAGTGGTTGCTGCAAAGATATGGGGCTCTCATTGGTCTAACAAGAAAATCCGGATTTTTTCTGATAACATGGCCGTGGTACAGGTCCTAACCACAGGTAAGGCCAGAGATCAGGCACTTGCCACCTGTGCCCGAAACATTTGGCTCATTGCTGCCCTCAACAATATTCAATTTCAATTTGCCCATGTTCCAGGAAAGAACAATGTCCTGGCGGATCTTCTATCCCGCTGGCAAGCAACACCAAATGCCACCCAAAAATTACATTCCCTTATAACTAATTATTTCTGGATTCCCACCCACCTTACCCTTACCTCCCTTAATCATTCCATATAGTAGCTCTTCTTCTTTATTTTTCAGATCTCCAGGGTTCGGCAGCCCAGCTGGCCACCTTGGCTTCCACTCGACTTCTGGATGGCTTCAGGCCTGCCACACTCAGACAGTATAAACGTATGTGGCAGGACTTCATGTCGTTTCAGGTGGTGGCTGGGCTGCCCCCCTGTCAGGTAGATATCCACCTTTTATTGTCTTTCATGGAATTTCTTCATCAAAATGGTCATTCAAAATCCAATATTGCTAACTATATGGCTGCCGTCAGAACCCTCTACATAGTCCATGGACTCCCCACACAGCCTTTCAGAGATCAAAGGATTCAGCTGTATCTCAAAGCTTTAAAAATTACTGCCCCTTTCTCCCCTTCCATCCGTCCAACCTTGGATGTACAAACATTGAAATCTTTGCTACTTATTTGTGATATACTACCCCATCCAGTTGTTTTTAAGGCGTTGTATCTTACCTGCTTCTCTTTTCTTAGACCTTCAAACATACTTCCCCATTCCATAACCAGGTTTGACAATTCACGACATTTGGCCAGAGGAGACTTCATAGTCTCTGGAAACAAAGCAGTACTTCTTATAAAGTGGTCCAAAACCATTCAAGACAGAAAATCCACAGTAACTATTCCCCTCCCCAACTTGGGCCAGTCCCCCCTTTGTCCCATTGGCGCCATCCGACACATGGCCCATACCATACCTGCTTCTAAAAATTATCCATTGTTCACAGTGTGTAAAAATAATAAATTCATCCCCTTGACTGATTCCGTAGCCAGAAAACATTTTAAAAATGCTTCCCTGGCCCTACAACTTTCCCCTTCCTTGACTTTTCACGCTTTCAGAAGGGCAGGGGCTTCCTGGGCTTTCAACCATGGGGTCCCTCTTGAACATATAATGAAGCATGGCACATGGAAGTCCGATGCCATTTGGACCTACCTCTCCTCCTCTCCTTCTACTTCTTCTCCTGTTTCCACAGCTTTTCAAACTGTTCTACACTACTAGCTACTGGGGTTTGGGTGCGTTTCTCTCGCCTGGAAATTGTTAATACAACAGCATATTCCATTAAAACTTACCTTCAATAGTCTGGCCACTAAAATGTGGTTTACTTTCATGTAGTATTACATTCCTCCTCCTGGACCTCGCACTTAACTACCAAATTAACTACTTATGGAAGTCCATACTTCTGGTGTCTTTCTGGGTTTGAACCACCTCAATGCTTGTGCCACCTTGGGATAATCCCATAACTGTCAGTTTGACCTTTAACTTGAGCAATGTCATTCGAATTGTTGACCTCAGTCTCGTCATTCTGACTCCTCTTTCTTTCGGCTTTCTGAGTTGGTTCTAACCCTGAAATAAATAAAGAAAGGAAGAAATAACAATAGGTGGGCAGCTTCTGCATTTGTATAGACATGTTGATGTAAAATAAAATAATGTGCCATATAAAAAAGATTTAGAAATAGATTTATATTTTAAACCCAACCTCGTGTTTTACTGTTTTTGGGCCATAGAGGGGGCTGACGTGTAACACAGTAGAAAGCTGATTGTGTTCCGCAAATAGCTTGATATCTGCTGATTTTGGTTGCACACATTTATATGAGTAATAAATATTGGTAGACATGGTTTCAAATAGCATCACTGACCTCAGGTCTGAGAGTTAGATACTTTTCGACATTTATGAAACATAAATAAAACACTCCAGACATGATCTAGATCTGGAACTGAATCCTTTTTGAGGAAGACCAAGTCATACATAGATCCAACCTTTTGTGAAAATATGACCCAGATCTGATAGTTTTCCAGTTATGTGCCCAGATAGAACACACAGAGAGATACATGATAACAATACACCTATCCCTCCACTTGGGGATAGGGACAATAAAGATATATATTTACACATGCAATTTTCGGATGTTTACAAAGTCTCTACCATAGTAATTAAGAGTACTAACATGTTCTCCCAATGAATTTCACCATTTTCTTAAAAGAAAGTCAACATCAAACCTAGAGGTCCTCGGTGGCCCAGTGGGTTAGCAAGTTTGGCATTTAATCACAGGCAGTCACCTCTGTGTGGGATCAATCCCACAAGTGACAACGCTGAGGATCTATTGTAATATGACACTAGCTGTTGAACAGGACGTAAAACCCCAACTTTGACCAAATCAAACATAGTGAATAAAATATCCAAATTGTTCAACAGTATTTTATTGAGATGTGTTATTTCACTGTAAGTGTTTCTGAAAGAATTGAATGAATGAACCTAAAAGGTAGTCAGCAGCCACTGGACAAACTCACCAGTCATAAAGGATTTGCATGGGATCTTAAACTGAGGACGACATCACAATGATATCATTATTTTAGCAAAACCTTATTAAATGCATCACCACAGGGGTTTTACAACCAGTCTCAACACATAGATTCAAATGATACATCCTTTTGTCCAGTACAATATGATTTAACACGAGGACTAGGAGATAATGATCTGTCAAAAATTCTCTGGGAGTAAACAATCAGGAGCCCGCAGAAGAATCAACTGTCTTAGGTACTCTGGCAATGGCAATAATCTGACATTGAAGAATATGTCTGATGCTATAGCTTTCCTAACAGAAAGAACAGCCACCCCTTTCAGAGATCTAGGATTTCTTGACAAAAGATGAAAATTGTTTTGATTAATCCTAGGGTGGTTAGACTTCATATTGCGTTCTATTTGGTTTGGAGGGTTATTTATTCTGGTGCTAATGTTTTCTGTATGGATATAACCATCTAAGTATAATAATACTAATGAAGTGAAATCTCCTTGCAATCTTAAGTTCTTAGAAAGGCTATGAACTCTGTGATCCTTAACACTGTGATGTACTTGTAAAAGGAAATGTATAACTTTCATCTCCTCTTGAAAATTACTGCTGGTATATTGGAACATGTGGAAGTTCTTCTCCCAAAAACATTTGGCACTCACACCTTTCTTCAGCAGTTCTTCAACATAGTATAGTCGTATGGGTGACAGTTGAATGAGTCCTCCATAACGACTTTGTGATAATTTAATCTGTGTGCAGGCAACATGTTTTGTTGATGCTTCATCAAATGGATCTTTACATCTCCAATGTGTAGAAAGTAAAGCATATTCTATAAGAGTGTTCCCAAAATTGTCTGGTATATTGAGGTCTTTTATATGGGGTAGGACATAGTGAAAACAATTCATGCAACCAAAATGGATGATGTAAGGCATTGGTCCAAGTGGGGCTGCAAATACAAAGTCTTTATACGTTTTATAGTGAGATTTCACAGTGAATTTAGTTTTATTGCATGAAATGCTGAGATTGACCAGTTGTTGAACAATATCGCAATTGTGATAGCTTGCAGCTGCCGATAATATATCCTGTGAATAATCCTCAAAATCATCAGCATCTTTATTGGCTGCTGTTAGTAATACTCTAACAACATCAAAGCGTGATTTATTTAATGCCTGTAATATAACAAAGCCTACTTTTACTGTTCCTGCATATTTGAGAAACATGGTCATCATGTCAGCATCATGCACAGCCAGATGAAGGGGTGTTTTCTCTACTTGCTGTTCCCTAATAACATCATGTACACCATTTTGAATCTGACCTTGTGGATCTGCACCCCTTTGAAGAAGCTTCTCTGCAATGTTTCTCAATCCCTTTGCTATGGAAAGCTGAAGTGGTGAGATCTCATATTTACCCAATCTGTCCACATCGATCCGACTATCTGCTAAGAGCAGAATTACCAACTCTATGTTTTCTAGCTGTACTGCCAGTAAAAGAGGAGGATTGCCATCCTTATTTGGATGGTTGGGATCCAAATTAGGCTCAGTAAGGTAGGCCTTTAAAAGGAAAATACTTTCCTGTAACACACATGCGGTTAAGAGTGTTTCACCTGATGGAAGGTAACAACTGACAGGATGACAGCTGTGTCGATGCTGTAAAGTCATTCTAAAAATGCAAGAACATATAAATATCTTTTTGCATCAAAAAACAATTTTTATATGTTACAGAATCACTGGTAAAAGAGAAAAAAGTATCATAAAAATACAGAAAATTAATATGTACAAACATTTGATTTCACTTTCTGTTATTTTGAACTTAGATTAAGCCAAAGCTCGATTGATTAATTTGAAAGAATGAAAATATCACATGTTCAAATATGAATCTCAGATGGTGTTTGAGACAGTTATAATTTTATTTCATATACAGAGATAATTTGGCATTAATTTTACAATATAAAACTGATCAAGCAATCAAACAAGGTTTATCTAGATTTAAAAAAAAAGAATTTGAGTCCACTATCTTCCAGACTAAAACGTAAAATGTTGACCATACCTATTTATCAGTCTTGCGGACCACTACAAAGTTCCAGTGAAATGCAGTAAGCCACAGTAATAACAAAATGTTATGACCCATATTTTATCTTCAGGCTTGTGACCTTGGTTAGCCATTTTACAAATATATGTCTACAGTTAGGTTTATTTGAGGGTTCTATATTCCTAATTTAACTTATTTCAGTTTGTTGACATTCCTATTAAATATTTATATCCGAAAATCTAATACTATGTAGTAGTATGTAATAGTATCATTTTAGCTTTTGAAGAAACTGTAGTTTATTCACACAAGAAGCTTCACATATGAAATACAAAATCTATTGCAGGGGATAATTTGTTTTGCTCTTTGAAGATATCACTTGTATATATTTGTAAGATATGATATAAATAACAATACATAAAACTTCCACGTTGTCACAAACAGGTTGTCTCTAAGTATATCTGTCAATGACTCAGTATTGATCAAGTAGGCATTGTATCAACTGTTTGTGGTTACCTGGGAATATTTGTGGTTATCTGGCTGGGCATTGGTTTGTGTTTATTTGGGGAAGTTTGTGGTTATTCAGATTTTATTAATTTAAATTAGCTTGATAATAATTTTTTAAGGATTAGGTATTCATATAATTTGATAACTACATTTTTTTGAAAAAGGAAAAATCTATCAATTTGCAAAGAAAACTTTTTGGAACAATCAGCATGTCATACCACTTGGTACATTTGATAATTTATGAAAAATATAACTCAGTTTGAATATACTTTATTCATGCTCCAAATAAAACTATAAATCTTACAATTTGCTTCTGATGAAGATAACTCCTGATAAAAAGTATTGAGAACCTATACACAGGACTCCGGAGACTACTAGGACATACCTTTTCCCAGGACAAGATCTCTCGCCACAATTTTAAAGAAGAGTTTACAACATTAAGGCAAGTCATAGAAGAATTAATATAAGTTGTAGAACCACTGAGAAATATCATATCATCATCAAGATAAATAGTGATTTCTGACCAAAACAAAATTAACATTAGAGGTTGACAATTCAGAGAGAGAGAGAAACTCACTTGCAGAGGTTATTAAGCAAAGATTAACTATGATATCCCCATGTTTGCTGGCTTTCTCGACTTAAAAAGGTACGTCCGACAACTTCCTCGAGTTTGCTCTTAAATGCAAAATTGAGGGCAAAATTGAATAAATAATAACTTTATTTAATCCTTAGCCAATCAGGAAGGTGGATATAGAAGATATGATTTGTGGTAGACTTATAGTTTATTGGTACCCTTCTAATTCTGGTAACTGATTTAAAGTGAAAATTGCATTACAACTTGTTGTTGTATTACCGAGTGTATTGTTAGTAGAAAATTAATACAGGTCACTTTATACATAAGTCAATAATAAGTGTTCTAGTTGTTTTGAATTACAACAGTATGGCCACCTCAAGTCAAGAAAATATATTAATTAAAACTAAGACTGCGAAAGACAAGGCATACTACACATCATTATTGTACACACAATGATACCATATACTTAAAATTTTATACTTCAAAAGTTTGACTTGAAATGTATTTTATAGATATGCATTTGATGTATAAGTCCGTAATTTAATGTTTCTTTTTTTATGTTTACACCCACCAGAAACTCAGTGTTAAAACTAACAAAATAGTGAACACATTTTCATTATTTGTTTAAGTTTTAATTCCTAAATGAAATTCAACCTACAAAATGTGTAAGTGTAACAATATAATTAAGAAGTTGTAGCTTTTGCAAAGATACCTCAGAAAATTTTATTTCTAATATAAAGATACTTTCGACATCAAAAGTTGAATAAAAGTTGAGAAAGATAATGGGTCTTTTGTACAGTCTTAATTCTACTTTTGTTCAATTATAAACTTAATTAATCTTAATAATGTTGAGTAATAGGGGATAACTCTGTTTGATCATGTTATGATGATGGTGACAACTTCTAATGTTAAATTTGGCTAGGTGTGATCAAAGATAACTGGATGCTGTAATCAATCCCTATTAATCTATATCTACGGAAAAGGACAATGATTTTAGTGACTATGCTTCTGATGTTGCGCCTTAGAGTCTGTCACTTTGGCAGAGATTAAGCGCTATAAAAGTTGAAATGGAATTGGAATAAGAGACATGTTTGTGCTAGAATTATCAAAAGGGCGATTATATTGAATGCATAGCTTCTGCAGATGAGATTATAATTTTTGTAAACTTTCGAAATAATTGGCTTTCAATATAACCTACTGTTTGATTATTATCCGTGCTAATAATTCTTCAGCCTATGCATCAAGAGAACAATTGCCCTTCAACTATTGAACTTTAATATAAACAGCTATTTTACTGATGCTGTGTGACACAAAAGTCAAATGCTCTTTGCAGGTCTATAAATGATTTCTATATAGAGGAATTTTCAGCTGGGGGCCTATTTGCTGAGGGCCAAAGTTTTATAGGACCGATTTGCCAATCTGTAGTACGTAGAAAATTTGGCATGTAATCACAGGATGTCATCTCAGTGAGAGTTCAACTCTCCTAGTTGGCATTACTCTGGATCTCTTTCAATATTACCCAGCCTGTTGAACTGGATGTAACCTTATACTTTGACTTATCATCAGGCTCTGTGAACTGAGAGGTCTAGCCCTAGAGGGCATAATGGCAAAAATAAATGGCTTTTTCCTGATCTGGAATCAAGTTAACGATAAACATGAAACATTGTTCCCATGATGCATGGATACAAACTACCATGTACTTACATTAAGACATCTTATCAGAAACACATCTTATTAGAAACAGATTGACTTCTATTGTATCTACGTTGTATTTAGCTTTCTGGTCATGTATTCACCAGAGACAAAGCTCCCAAAAAGACTGTGCACAAAGAAATCTATCTTTTTCTTCTAGCTTTAAGAGTGAAATTTGTTTAATTAACAAAGACTGAATTAATTTCTTAATTAAAACGGGATAATTTTCTTAAATTTCAGAATTAGTGGAACTTTAATGCACTTTATATAATCTCCCCTCACGTAGATATGTTTTCTTTCTGTTTTATATACTTGCCCACAACGACCATCATCAAATTTATTACACCAAAGATTGTAAGTTTTACTTGTGTAGAATACAACATGTGGATTACTTCCTCCTGACACTTCATATTCATTTATTTTTATACTTAAATGGTAAACTTTTTAACTTATTATCTACTGACAAAAAATCGCTATTTTTATTTTGTTACAAGTTTGTCCCCTGGCTACCACAGTGGTCTTTTTAGTGAGTACATTTCTAATCCCATTTTTTCACTACTTTATCAGATCAGACCTTTCCATAGGGGAATCAAAAGCTACAACCAAACTACCTAGTATACCCTTGATTGTAGTTTGACCACATTCAATATGTATTGTATTTAGTTTACGTGAAGGCCAAGGGATTAACATTAGAGTAGAGTGTCTTCTGTATGATTTCATGCAACTCAGAATGTGTTCTGTATTCAGGGTTTGCATTAGGGTATAGTGCTTTCAGCATGATTTGATACAACTCAGAATTTGTTTTGTATTAGAGTAGAGTGCCTTCAGTATGATTTGATACAACCCGGAATGTGTTTTGCATTCAGAACCAGTTTTAAATGTTTGCAAAACCAAACATGAGCAACATTAAAAATATACACCCTAGAGGCGTGAAGGAGGGAAGGTGATATATATTCATTTCCAATTTTTCTTTGATAAAATCTCTTCTTAATGCACAATTTATTTAGTGTTCATTTATTTATTTGGGGTTTTACGTCGCTTTCAACACTGTACAGGTCATATCACGACGGGTAGTTGGAAGGGCAGAGGAAACCAGTACATATAGTTCGGTAAGGTTCTGTACTGTAAACTGCCGACTAATGGCAAGCAACTACCAGCTTTCCCACTTGAGGCTGTGCTGGGGATCGAACCCCGGCCTCAGAGGTGGGAGGCAAGAGTGTTACCACTCTGCCACCGTGGCCCCCTTATTTAGTGTTCAACATCGCTTTCAATGGTGTATAGGTTTTATCATGATAGGTAGTTTCATGGCCAGAGGAAGCCACTACACACAGTTGGTCAATATTCTGTACTGTAAACTGGCGACCACCAGTAAGCAACTACCAACTTTTTGACATAGGGTCCGGGGTTTGAACCTCAGACCTCAGAGGTGGGAGGCAAGTGTGTTACCACTGTGCCACCACAATCCTCCGCATTACTGCACAAGAGTAGTCCAGAGTTGCAATACATAGCACATCATAAGGTTGATCTTTGACTGGGATTAAATCACTTAGCTTGTCTTGCAATTATTTACAAACATGGATCTGTGGTTACAGTAAGGCCACAACTTTGACACAGAACCCTTATTTTTTTAGTTTTAATTTTAGTGATGTTAACAATGTTTTTTCCAAACATAAAACTATTATATACGGGGAGATCATGCAATTTCTACTGGAAATCAGCACGCCAAATTCACACAATTTGTACACGGAAATTCCAGAAACTAATTACAGTTTCTGTCCATTGTCACCTTATTTGGTATGATCCATTTTTAGAAATGTGAGAGAGTTGCAGATGAGAACTATTTGACAATAGATATTCTAAGTTTTCATCAGGTTATGATGTCAATTACTCAACAACAAATTATCAAAAGTGGACAATTTTTAAAATAAATTCTAACTGTTTAATATTATAGTGATTGGAGTATTGATAGAGAAAGTTATAATGATGATGCAAGTACAACTTTCGTCAACTGAACCAATAGTTTGGAAGCCATTTTGAATCAAGAGAACAGTTTTACAATTCCTTCACATAGAAGCTAATCTGATGAATCCAGTTGTAAAATGACTTATTACTTTTTTCAA
This sequence comes from Sabellastarte sp. h YS-2021, assembly GCA_964017235.1. Lineage (NCBI taxonomy): Eukaryota > Metazoa > Annelida > Polychaeta > Sabellida > Sabellidae > Sabellastarte > Sabellastarte sp. h YS-2021. The sequence goes on from OZ024928.1 coordinate 15,604,109, forward strand.
CCGAGAGGTAGGATTCACTCATAGATATGGAGCAGACTTCTTATGTGGGAGTGTGATTGTAGATGCCTGTAGTGGTATTCAACATGGTTAAAAACCTTTGCAAGTCAGCATTTCTATACCAAGTACTCACAATCAATCCTTTCAGTCATAATTGCTATATGTCCTATCTTTTGGGTGCTACAACCTATTATTTGGATCATCAGACTTATTTTGTCCACTTTTTCATGACATAATGCCCCATTTACACTAGAGGCAGTATCCCCTGCAGTTAGAAGTGGTACGAGGTGGTGAAGCAGTCTCCAAAGACGCCTCTTACCTCACAAGATTTTGCCTATTAATAAGATATGACGCGCATGGCCACTGATTGGACACAGTGTATAACCGTAAACAACAGTAGAATGGCAATAGAACGAGAGCAGTATAAATGTGTTTCACAGAGAGACAACCTACATTTACCTCCACCCATCTTATGTTGTCTTTTTTACAATGAAAAAAACTTAAATACGCAACACATTCAGTTACCATATCAAAAACTTCATCTGAGCATGTTCATGGTTCATATTCTGAAGCAGAATTTCAAACAGTTTAACACTTCCATAGGGTGCACAAAGAAAGGGACAGAAAACTAATGTCACACTAAAATGGAATCAAGTGATTTTATCTCAAGAGAAGATCAGCTGTAACTTTTGTAGATTAATCTTCTTTCTAAAGTCAGACGTGATCAGGACTTTAGTATATTGAGTGGTCATTATGAATTATTACAGTATAAAGCAAGCCAATTTTGTGTCACTTGACATCTCTTGCAACTCTTACCACTCTTTCTTGGCAGGATCAGTATAAGTAGTACTAATTTAAACTGTGAATATTTAATATATGTACTCACTGATCAATGTTCATGATTAAAGATTACCTTATGAAATCATAGTTTTAATCTGTGATCATTATTTTCTTGGTCAAAGACCAAGTGTCTGTCACTATTTCAGCCTCTGTTTCCACTCGGCTGTGCATCATGTAGCGACATAGTTACTTCTTAACCTTGCAAATTAGTAACAGCATAAAATTAAACTTTTAAATAATGGCACAGCAAGTAAAAGGGTTAAAACAGGTGTAATCTTCACATTAACATTGTTTTTATGTTGATCATAAGCAAACAGGTTACTGCAAGAAGAAGGAGCAAACATCTGCCAAGGCCCAGTATCCCAACATTCAATGATAAAAATTCATTAAGAATTTCTTTGAATCAGACGGTCATCTGGACCCTCAGTGAAAATTAGTAATTTGTTTCTTGTGCCATTGTCAACATTTCCTGAAAATTCCATCAAAATCCATCTACAACTTTTCGAGTTTTTGGCAAACAGATAGACAAACTAACACTGTCAACTACATAACCTCCTCTACAGAGATTATTAAATGCCTACGCATGCCTAGACCATGTGAGGTCACATGAGGGATTTGTTGCATAACATATTTCCTTGTCATTAACCTCTGATAAATAAGTGATAAAATGGTATCAAAAACATTTTAAGGAAGTAAAGAACAGATCTCTCAAAACCCCCTAATGCAAGTTTATTTGAACAAAACGTTTTATTGCCCCTTCAACCTGAATAAATTGCAAAGTAAATAAATTCATATAAATTAGCTTTTTCACTCTCGGCCAAAAAGGCTGTAAGAACAACAGGAAGTCCATCTAGTTCAGAGATGTTTATGTAATGGGGTGTTCCACTGGAACTGACTCTCACCGGTCCAAACAAACTTTAGGGTGGGGAAGGTAAGATGTGAGTTGGGGCAGTTGAAGTGTAGGAAACTAAGAGGAAGGTTTGACCTTAATGACAGGACATAGTACATCCTGGCTTGTCTGGATCCACCTTCCGGCATGTTTTCGGCTCAGACAGTTTTTTGGCACGATCCAACCTGAAAGTGTTAGTGCAAGCCATAGAGGCAAACAGAATTATTTATCTAATTGCAATGATACCAGCTGTTCCTACGTTCTGTCACTTCCTACAGATGATTAGGGACCTTTTGTTTTTATTGAGTTGCATATTTTTTCCATTCTAATTTGTTTGTAGGAACATTTGAACACAGCACCTACCACACAGCCAACACATGCACCACAGCTCCCACACCAAATGACAGATATATGATTCTACAACAACCTTTTGGTTGAGTTAATACAAATTGATGTTCCAGGCTACAAGAACTTTGTGAGGATACCCCCTGCATAGATCACTTCCTGAACCAATTTCACGCAACCTGGCTATAACACAAATCATTGGGTTATCACTGGAGGGTGAGACGAACCACTATATGTAAATTCACCATTCATGTCTGCAGGGCCATCCTTGATGAATTCCAGGAATAGTAATTGAAATGTCCTACCACTCCTGAAGAATGGAGACAGATTGAGGAAAAGTTTCTCAACAGATGATACGTCCCCATGCTGTTTGCCATACAGTTGGGAACATATCGTTTAAAGAAGTGTACCAGATCTGGGAGGAAACTTTACAATTACAAAGGCTCATTTTCCATAGTTCTGCTAGCCTTGGTTGATGTCGACCAAATATTCCTTCTGATAGATGTTGGGTCCAGTAAATCTTCGTCAAATAAGCAAACAAGGATCTACCCTGAGGACAGAAGTAGCTGGCATCTATTAGTCCCTTTAAGGACCACCTAGAACTATTGATTAAGCTACTGTTCAACAAATTTTTCAAAAATTTTCCCTCACCAAAGAAATTATTGCCTTCACACTCACAAAAAAATTACAGTAACATGTAACCGAGATAAATGTAATGTTATCTGACCAAACGAATTAGAAAAATAATCCAATGTTTAAAAAATCCCCCCCACCCCGGCTGAGGACAGAAGTAGCTGGCATCTATTAGTCCCTTTAAGGACCACCTAGAACTATTGATTAAGCTACTGTTCAACAAATTTTCCTAAAATTCTCCCTCACCAAAGCATGTAACCGAGATAAATGTAATGTTATCTGGCCAAACGAATTAGAAAAATGATCCAATGTTTAAAAAATCCCCCCCCCCCCCCCCCCCCCGGTTGAGAGCTGAAAGCGTTTGGCCTAGTCACCACAACCTTAAACTTCATCTCAATGTTTTGTCCGGTCTGATGTCCGTATACCACTCACTCAACCACTCAGCCAATCACTTACTTAATCACTCACTCCCTTAATCACCCACTCACTTTGTGTGCTTGTGTGTATGAATGGGATATGTTTATTTGAGTTTTTTTAAACAAGAAGATGATTAATTGTTTTCTGAAACATTGAGGTGGTCCTGAGAAGGGCCTTTAGTTTAACTCTACTGCTGCAGTGATGGCAGCTGTGGTGGCTGCTGTGACCCTTGCTGGATGGTGGGAGGACAGATGGTGTGCTGCTGCTGACAGGCCTGAGATATTGTGTTCTGCATCACCTCCCATGGGTGGGTTTAAACTTCTTGGTTAGGCTTTCACCAAATGCACTTGTCTTGATGTCCCTGGCATTTGGTCATCCACAACAAGAGAGGAGATTCACTATGTCCCAGATTGACCCCTAGGCTGTTGTGCTACTCGTGACAACTGATCTTGTTGTAGTTGTTGAAGAACCTGGCTTTGTAGTGATGGTTGAAGCAGATATGTCTCTGGATGTATGGATATATATTCCCTGATAGTGGCAGCTGGCTGACTTGGCTGTTACTGAGTAAACAGAAAGTTGAATTTGGTCTGCATCCAGTGTTGTTTCTTTGCGACTTCCTTTGGGATCTGACCAGACTTGGACTGTTTTATCTTCCCATGTCTAGTACTTTGGGACTCAAACAATGCAGACCTGTATAGAAAGATTGCAACTATTGGTGAAGGTTTCTTACAGGCAATCCTTCCGGGCTTTGTTTTTGAAGAACTTGTGGCCTTGTCTTATAGCTGTTTGTGATCCTTGATGAATTTCACTATTCTCTCTTCACTGATATCTATGTTTAACATATTTGCAATCTTTCCACCCATCCACCCTCCTCTCTCTGTAGCATTTTAGTTTGTTCCCCCTTTGTCTCCTTCAACTACCCCCTCCTCTTCTGGATGTCAGCAGCTGTATCCCCCAGCTCAAACTCTGTAGCTAAATCAGTGTGGACTTTTATCTTCCTGAGATTCTATCTGGTCATCTTACTTACCATCATAAAGATGAGTCCTAACTATATTTTCAAAAACCTCAGCACTACCTGTTATCTGTTTATGTACAAATTCCAAATGATGCCTTCTGTGGACTGACTTGCTGTTTAAAAAGGAAGCCCCCACAACCAACAGAGAGGAAGACATGAAACAAACCTGTCTTATACATTCAAGGCTGGTCATGCCGAGATGAAATCGGATCTCTTAACAAAGTCCTAGGGAGTTCCCATACTGACATGAAGCCATCCAGTCTGATCTTGCTTAATTTGGCCAGGCTGGTTTACTTTCAGGTACGGTATTGTTTTGGGACCTGTTGTGGGGCAGGCCAGGGTACTTCAAAAGGACAGGACGGTTGGTGTTTAACGATAAAATAATGAGGAGACTTGGACAATCAGTGAAATATCAAACATGTGTGGTATTTACCTGACCCACAAAGTAAAGCCAGAAACCCCTAACCAATCCTAATGGACACTGTAAACAAAGTAAACCGAACTTGGAGTCAGCGAGGGTCAGCTCAGTGGAACACTCCCATAATGTATATTTAGCAAATTCCCTGATGGGGCCCATAAAAAGCATATATGAGTATGTTTTACTAGTGATATCATTTTGCAAAGAGTGTGAAGTCACGATATTAGGATTTTAACATATTTATAAGTTTATGGCCCAATGCATATAAATGTCTTCTTTTATGCACACAATTAATGGTGTTCAGTAAGTTGTTTTTTCTCTGTTTCATTTAATTTGGTGGTCTCACAATACAATACAGTGTCATAAAGATAAAGTTTCACCATACTGATATCATTTAAATATACATATGGCTATATCCATCATAAACCACTGCTTATTTCTTATAAATGCTTGTTTCTTACATTGGATGGTATTTACTTTGCATTTATTGTGTCCTGTGCATACTTTGGAGTTCACTTTTTTGTTAAGAGAAACATTACTTCGTTACCACTCATTCAAAAAAAATATACAACTAGGCTTCTCAAATGTACAACATATGTTCATCATGAACACTTGTCTTGGAATACTTTTATCCTAACTTTAAAAACACTGGCTGCAACTTCAAATCTTTATCAAAACACAAAGAGCCTGTACATTGCTTTTTATTGGTACTAGGGGTGCAGGATCTCTAATGGGTTTTTTTCCACCGGAGCCCAGCCAATAACCAACTGTATGACTCGAGTCTATGGGTTTTTTGCAAAAGTCGTGATTCAGGGACCAAAATAAAAAAAAGTTTGCAAAAAAGTTGGATCGGTTTCATTCCCCAACAAGACGTAGACAAGATCCCAACCTGACTTGGAATTGGGATGTTTTTCTCTATTACAAGACTGGTACTTACCAGGACAAGTTGTAAACCCCTAACAGACAAGCTGTATCAAGCTCTGACAAGCCATACTAACCAACCAACAGGACTGGAGCATTTTCCCAACCCACCCAACTGGACTGATTCATTTATGCTGAGGACACACCAGGGCAGAGCAGACTTGGCACCAACCTCAGCAAATGATGTAGTGGCCCTACAAATTGAACAGTTTGTGTTTGTGCCAGACAACAACTACGGGAATCCTTTGAGAAAGGCCAAACATCAGTGAGACCTACTGAAAGACTACTTCAATCATACAGGGGCAGTGGCTGGGCATGAAGACAGGATCTAGATTTGTCAATCAAATACCCTGGGGGCAGAAGAAGCATCTATCAGTCCTTTTCAGGAGTACCTAATTCTTCCAAGAACTTTTATTTAAGCGGGTAACTCTTAATTTCGAACAACTTTCAAATCAAATCACAAGTCTCCTAAGACTGTTGAAAAACTTCAACCCTACTTATGTAATAATGTCCCCCATTAAAAGTCAAAATTTATAAACCTTTAAAGAAATTAAAAAAAAATTCAATTTTTTTTTCTCTCAAATTAGCAAGATATTTGTAAGTTCCAAATTATCAAAATCTTTGGAGAACCTCAAAAGTTTCTCAAAGGTCAAAAGTTCGGATCCAAAAGTCAAAATAGTTTCCTGTAATGTCAAAGCTTCTGACAAATCAAAGTGTTTTCATTTCCTTTTGCTATTTTTTAGTTAGGGGAGGTCCAAACTTTCATTTGCTTTGACTCAGTTTTTGTTTGGCCAAAGTCTTTTTTCTAAGTTCTTAATCAAATTTTTTTTCTGTAAGATCAAAATCTTTTAACTCCAGGTTTGAAAAATTTGAAGTTTAACTTCAAATTATCATTCACTCACATACTCACTCATTTTGTTTTTAGTGTTTGAGAGTAAAGTATTTGGTGTAGGAAGTCGGCTGCCCTCCGGGTTGCTTCTGTCCTTTGTTTGCCAGTTGGCTCTTCTGAGCTGATTGGATTACCTGGCTTGCTGGCATCTGAGTCTCTGGGATGGTTAAGATGTATTTCCTTGCAGCTGATACTGGTTGTTATGGCTGTTGGAATGTCTGTGGCACAAATGTTGAAGTTGCACTTGAGCTCCTAGAAAGTGCCTGTTGCTGTGGTTGCTATGGCTGACGACTCCTTTCCTCTGCCTTGTTCTGGATGCCGCTTAGAAGTTTTACAGCCTCATTTCTGAATGTTTGAAAGTTTCTATCCTCTAAGGCCTCCACCTCAGATACCAGGTTGTTGCAGAAGGCTGTTCTGGTGGTCTCCTGCTTTGACCCAAAAATGATGAAAGCATGGTTTTCATTTGTGCAAACTGGTCCATGACCTGCTGGTCTACTGAAGAACACCTGGAAACTTTACTGGGGATTGTAACTGAAGGCTGTTTTTTGATGTCTGATCGCATACTATTCATGTCAGTTGAAGCTCTGAAGATGTCATGTGCTGAGGCAGTGGATGCACTGGCTCCTACGGCTGGGCACTTCAGTCCTTGAGTCTGATTTGAGTCTTCAAGAAGTTAAATTTATCTGGAATTCAATTCTGCCTTTCTGTCATTTCTTTGAAGCCTGACAAGACTGTTACTGGATGAGTTTGCTGTAATGAGCCCTTTGGGATTCAAACCAAGGCTGGCACACTTTGACAGACAGCTTGCAGCTGTTGGTGAGCTTTCCCAAAGTCATTCCTTCCCATCCTTGTCCTTAAAATGGTCATTGCTCTTGTCATACAACTCCTCGTGGTCCTTCACAAAGTCCACAATAGTCTGTCAGGTAGATGTTTGACATGTGCCCTTTCTTGTGCCTTGAATGCGATTGAGATGTGCCCACCTCTCCGCCAGCCTCTGTATCCATTTCTGTGTCACTTCTGTCTGTCTTTCAACACTTTTCAGCCACTCCCACCTCTGCTAAGTGTGTAGTTTCCTCCCTCCTGGATTCTTCCATCTGTTTTGTTGTCTCTTCCACCTTTTCTGTGGCCTCCCTGTCCCCCATCGTCTGTATATAAACAGCCGTATCCACCAACTCAAACTCTGTATGTGTGTCTATGGGGACTTCTATCTTCCTCACTCTTCTGCCCTTCTTAGGACCCTTTCTTCTTAGTGAAAGCGCATTTGTAAAAGAAAAATTCTAACCACAAGTCAACCCAACTTGTATCTCAATGCTTAATCCTAGTTAAATTGTTAAAAAAACAAAAGCCTTATCTTAAATGCAGTGACATGTAATCTGTCAGATGCCAGATTCCAATTGATGCATTGCACAGACTTGGAGACTCCCCATCTTGGACATTTACGACAGGCCAATTTTCTTTCAAGTAAGGTCGGTTTTTGTTTAAGGCTTGTCAGGAGGTGGTGTTCAGGTACTTAACAACGACAGGCCAGTTAGGTCTTCCAGACAAGATGATAACAGTACATGACAAGATGGGAAGTGTTACCAACAAGCCATAGAGATCCACCACAGGACGATTTCCGGAAGGGCGGAGCCAAGGTGCCAATACAGAGTCGTGGAGGGTCAGACAAACATCAAACATATTTGATATTTTGGCACTCCACCGCGACAAGCCGGGAAACTACAACCAATCCTATCCAACTTTGTAAACATTGCTCCTGACCCTCAAAAAATCTATAGTTACCAACAAGGCGGCCCCAGTGGAACACCCCCATAACCAACATATAGGAAATCATGGACTTGCATTTTTTTATGTATTCAGATTTGACTTTGGATCCTTGGTGTAGGGCAAATGATGGTAGCCAGTTTTGTGCACACATAAAAATGCCTTTATCTCACTTATTACTTCTCATGTTATTATTTGTTCGGGATCTGTGACCAGCCAACACTATTTTTATGTGGTTAGATTTGGCCTTGGACCCCTTGTTCAAGGTCAAGCGAGAGTAGAAAAACTGAAAAGTGCTTATAAACATAAGATAGTGCAGCTTAAAGTAGAGGATCTTTTAAATAGATTGAAGATCCAATGGAATTTCTAGGACTGAAAACGTTATAATGTATGAAAATGAGTTTCCAATCCTTCCTGGGAACACCCCAGTTCCACTTACACAACTTATTATAACAAGTATTGAGACAGACTACAGCAAAAAGGCGGAAAACTGCTTCCAATTAAACTTGTTTGCATTACAACCAAATATTTGAGATATCTATCTAAAAATATAAAACTTTACAAACAATGATAAACAGCCCACACATGATAACCCAAATGATAACCCAACACCAAACTCCAATCAGTCTGAGCAAATGTATCTTCTGTTGTAACAGGGTCACTATTGCTCATTTTATGGTAACATTATAAGAACTTAAGAGAGATGTCACTTGAAAGTCATTAGATTGCCTGATATAGTGCTTAGTATTATTAGCAATATATTTCGCCCCTCTTGGGTTAGAGTTAGGTCTCATCAGAGGCTTGAGGTAATCATTGATCTGATCCCCTGAGGTGCATTTTATAAGCTCCGGCAGGCTCCATTAGTTATTGAGCGCCGCTTAATAGGATTATTGATTTTTTGATAGGATCAATAATTAGTGTCCATTTGATGACTATATTTTAGTTAATTGTGGAAAACAGGTAATATAACTTTTGTGTTACATTATGTGGTTGCCATGGTAACCTTTACTCGAATTCACTCAGTCCCATTGCCTCCTTAGAGCCTTAAGGAGGTTAGGAGATGGTTTGGCTAACCAATCTATTTTGATTATGAGATTTCATTTTATATACTTTTACTTATGATTTGCCATATAGTATTAAAATGAGTAATGATAAATTTAAAGATACAGATTGATAGTATAATGTATGTATGAAAAAAAATCTTTTTTTTTTTGTTGTTTTCATAAATAAAGAGAAAATTAATGATATGTTTGTTGATTGTTGGGCATACTGAGGTTTTAGTTTGAGTTGGTCTTTGAACCTAGGGTAGTATCTTGATACTAACTTATCCAGGTCTGGTTTTGCTACCGGTTTTTTAACTTTTATTGATGACAGTTTTTGGATGGTGGAGTTTTTTGTCTCAACCATTGGTCTTTGGATCACTTCATTAATCTTGGTGGTTTCCCTCTCTAATCTCTTTTGGGCTGAGATTGGAGTGGGGACATATTTGGGTTTGAACTCACTTTTGGGTGGTTGAACTTGTGTAATGGTAGAATTTGCAGTAGACAAATAAATGGGGGAAATTTGGTTAAAGCTTATTAACTTAAATTCATTTGCCAATTTTTCAATGTCTGAGGGTTCTTGGATTACTAGGGACATTAATAAATTATGTTTTTACGTTATGAAAAATGCTTCTAATGAAGTATCTAGTGACACATGACTTCACAAGCACTACACCATCAAAACATCTGAGCAACCATTTCAAATTGCCCAATATTCCCAAGCAACCATCTCAGGTTTGGGGTTTAAAATCATTTTATGTTTAAATGTTGAAGTATATATTTGGAATTATCAATGTGTTTTGTGTGAATTATAACACCACTCATCGGATCATTATCGGCTATATTTTGTGTTACACCAGTGATTACTGCACACACTTAGTGCTATATTTTATCATCTGAATGGATCATTTCACAGGCACTGAAGATAATGTGTGGGTATTCTATGCACAATTCACGCTATAATTCTCACTATATTGATATATGATATGTTATATTATAAATATATAAATATAATTCAAATCATAATTTATGATTAATTAATTACCAAATTAGGTCTTATCCCTAATGGAGCAATATTAGCTACATTAGATGTTACCTCCTTATATACCAATATCCCCAACCAAGAGGGACTAATAGCAGTAGCTGACCACATGAGGAAAGCCCGTAGCAAAGGTCCAATTGCTACATACATCCTATATCTATTAAAACTGTTTTTGCTCAATATGTAGTTTGAATTCAATGTTGAGTTCTTCTTACAAATTGGAGGAACAGAAATGGGTACCGCGCTAGCTCCAAACTATGCTGTTCATGGATAGGTTCAAGACAAAAGCCTTAGAAAACTACCCACTTAAACCCTTAATTTGGAAAAGATTCATGACATTTTCCTTATCTGGACACATGGAGAAGAATCACTAAAACATTTTGTTGAATACCTAAACTCGCTCCACCTTACCATTAAGTTCACATCAGAACATAGCACTGAAAGTATAAATTTCCTAGATACTACAGTCAAACTAGACTCAAACAGGCAAATCATTACCACCTTGTATAACAAGCCCACAGACACACATCTCTATTTGCATCACACAAGTGCACACCCAGAGACTGTAACCAAGAAAGGGCCATATGGACAATACCTAAGAATCAGAAGAATATGCAGCCTTGGCTCTGATTTCAAAATCAATACAGATAAACTAACTGAATATTACCTACAAAGAGGGTACACCCTTTAACAATTTAGATCAGATTACCAGCGTGTGGCTAAATTATCGCAAAATGATCTATTAGATGATCAGGATAAAAGCACAAAACCCAATCCCCAGGTTATGGTTACAAGGTTTAACACACAAATCCCCTCAATCAAAAAATTCATACACTCAAAAACTGGAATATCATTGAACACTGTGAAGATTAAAAAAAATCTTTCCAACAAAACCCTTAATAGGGTTTTAAAAGATTACCAAATCTTAGGGATATTCTCACACAAAAAAGAACAAAATATCCTCACCAACTCTACCCACCCACCAATACCCTCCCCTCTATTGACATACCAAAAAATTTGTACAAGCTGGGCAAATGCACAAATTGTCTCAAACTAATCAAAATAACCAAATTCGACTGTCACCACACTGGAAAAACACACAAATGTATAAATCTCCCAAAACACACACGTTTCACATGCGAGATTAGCAACATAGTCTACCTGATTGAATGTGTGAAATGTGGTAAACAATATATAGGTGAAACAGGTAGACCATTTAGACAGAGAATATATGAGCATATAGCAAGTGTCAAAAAAAAGGATTAGGCACTAAAATAAACTCAAAAACACAAGATAAGCATAGAGCAAAAACATTAAGTTTTATTTTGGGATGTGCCCACCATTAATCCCATTGACATTAATCAATTTTTTGCAATAAATTTCCTCTTATTGGTATAGTTAGCGTCCTTATACCCCTATACCCCTGTAACATTATTCACATCATCACAAGGCGACACAGGTCATATGACTATAAAAATAAATTATTCCACCCAATAGATAAATCATAAGGCAGCTCTCAAGTTTACCGCATTAACCAACAAAAATGGACCAAAAACAAAATTGCTTAAAATTTATGCTGCAATAGAGCTGATAAAAAATGGTTGAAAAAAAGAATAGATTAATGAACAATGCTTTAAATATATGTTTACAAGGAAAATATACTAATATAAAGTAACTTGTATGAGACGAGTTGCAACAAGAACAAGCATTAGAACATATTACTTTAAAATAACACTTGTGATCTTCTTGGCTATTTGACTCATAGGCTTTTGAATCTAAGAACATTTTTTTTTAGAATTGGACAAAATTATGGGAGTGTAACATACTTTTAGGCTTCATCATGAGAGAAAACAAGTGTATATAATCGTAGTATAGTCGAGTTCGTAGTCATATGTTCATTATTCGGGTAATCTTATACCCATATCCCATTGGGAAAACTTTAATGCTGACTCATTCTCCCGCCCCCTGGGGACCTGTCACTAAACCTTTGGGTGGGGAGAGGAGGGTTTACAGCCTGTAGAGATAGTAGATATATTCACTCGTGACATGTGTGATGGGTGGGGAGGGTGGGCAAACAACTGCAGTACAATGTTATATGTTTGGGATTGAAGCTGGCCCTGAATTAGACTTAATGCATTGTGTGGTTTGGCACAGCAAATATGGTCACCTGCCATGCCACTGCTCCTTAATTGACAAACTAGGGTGGTTTTTCTGCTGCTTGCGGGGACTGGGAAAAATTTGGTGTAAATCAAAACTATAGTTGGTTTACTCTTGGTTAAATGTTTCGTAAAAGCTTTTCAAATTTTAAGATAACTCAGACCCTGCCGTTATTAGTATTAGTTATAAAACCCTCAGTTATTTATGGGGCTGTTTCACTGGAGCCATCTTGTCGGTTACCAAGATTTTTCGAAGGTCCGGACTAATGTTTACAGAGTCAGTTAGTGTTGGTTATGCTTTCTCGGACATGGTGGGTCAGCAAAATAACAAACATGTTTGTTACATGATATTTCACTGACCCTCCATGAATATTGATCCCAACCGTGGCTCTGCCCACTTAGAAACCAGTTGTTTTTGTCTTTCTACATCCTGTTGTAGTCAGTTCCAGACCAGTCCTTCACTGCTAACGCCTTGTCAGCCTGTCATATTCAAGTACCTGGACATCACTCCACAACAAGCTATGGAACAATACTGACTGTAGTTCAAAGAAAATCAGCTTGTCGTAACCAACTTAGTCGCTTTCTGTCAAGATGGTATGTCTCTAAATCTTAGGTCACAGAGTCAGTTTCATCATAGCAGGAGAGGCCAGGAACACAGCAGGACAAGGCGCAACAGGAAACTGACAAGATAGCTACAGGAACAGAATAGTAGGGAAGTGTGTAGGGCAGGCCAGCTGCATTTCACCAACTCACAACTTGTTGTCTCTAAGGCAAGTTGGCACACAGAATGCATTATTTGGATTTTCAACACCGACAGATTACAACTGGTAGTATTTAGGCTTTTGGGATTTTGCGAATAAAGTTAGGTGTTAGTGCACATGTATAACTTTTGCTGGCTAGCTGTTAGGCCTTTGTTTTTTCAAAATGCTGCCTTGGGTTGATTTACAAGATGGGTCCTAAAACGTCAAGAAAGTCTCTGCGGAAGATGGAAGTCCCCAAAGACACATCTAGAGATTTTGAGTTGAAAGATACAGCTGCTGACATCCAGAGGGGGAGAGGTGAGAGAGAATATTGGGGGAAGGATCACAGAGAAACAACAGAAGAAGGAGCAGGAGAGGGAGGAAGGCAGGAGGGCAGAAACTCCACAGTGGCAGTGGCCAAAAAACGACCAAGAACTGAGAGGAGTAAAAGTGAAATTGACACAGAAGGTGGAGAGGCCAGACGAACATCTACTGAGTGCCAATCCAGGAGCAAGAAAGGACACAAGACAAACATTTATTTGACAGACTCAGATGAGAAGGCAATAGTAGACTGAAGGATCGTGAGGAGTTTAACAACAAATCCCAAAGGCCTCACTATGGGAAATTATCCCAGGCCAAGTCTGGCCAGGCTCCTAATGAAATGACAGAGTGGCAGAACTGGATTCAGATAAGTTCCCCTTTTTGAAGAGCCACACCAGAAGAAGGAAGCAAGTCTTCCACATTTAAGTCACCATTAAGATGAGCTAGTGCTAGTGCAGCCTCAAACCATGACATTTCATGAGGATCCACAGATACAGACAATGTGGTGCATCTGTTCTGGCACATCAGCCATCCATTTGCAGCACTGCCAGTATTAGTGTAGTTCCCAGCCTTCATCTGTCGACTAGCAGGTCATGGATCAATTTACCCAGATAAAGACTATGCTCAAATCTTTCCTCGGGCCCTGACAGGAGACCACCAGAACAGCCTTCTGCAAATATCTGGCACCAGAAGTAGAGGTAGGTGAAACCAGCCCGTTCTTTTTTATTTTGTTCCTGATCCCTGGCTCAGCTAACCAACCCTAGAGCTAGGCTCCAGTGGAATAAGCCCATTTAACTTAACTAAATTCTACAATGATTGAGGCCTTTCAATAAATTTTTAAAATGTGGTGGGAATCTCTAATGACAATGTAACAGTTACTCACACTATAATGACCACACAAAGAATACTTCCATTAACTCCCTGAATTCTTTAGTAAAAGTGTCATTGCATTGTCATTAAGTATTAGTTTACTGTTTTCCGAATGCTTCCATTTACAGGCCCCTGGTCTTCTCTGCTCTGAACTTTCTTCAACTTCCTACAACACAGGTCAGGGTCTGTTTTGCTATAATTCCCTGGCATTCAAAACAAGTCTGAATCAGTTGTCCAATATTCCAAAGTATTTTTACCACCATTCTGTCCAATAGGGTATTAGGTTGTTAACCTTCAAGGCAAATGCATCATCTGCCAAACTAAGTTCATATTTGGCCCTTTTTTATCTGTTAAACCTCTGGAAGCCCTTGCATCCCATACTCCAGTCTCGCCTTGGGACCAATCCTGACTAATCCATACTGAACTTGGAGTCTCTAGGACCTTGTGATTTCAACATAATTAGAAGCATTGGCGAGAGAACTAACTCCCCTGTGAAAATCATAGTGAGAGATGGTAGTTATGTGGCTAACCCATGCCGGAGTAATTTTTCATTTCTTCAAGCTTGCACAATGAGCAAGGAAACACTTGTGATAACTGAATTAAATTGGTAGAATTGACACACTAATCATTGCAATCAGGTTAAGGGGGTCCATACTGTATGTCATATTATGTCTTCAATATTCAATGTGTGACCTGTTTGCATAAGCATAAAGTAGTCACTATTTAAAGGCTACCAATCCCGCACCTTCACTAAATATATACATGTATATAATTTTAACTGACTTGAGTTATTTTGGGATAATATGACTTTGAACACTGTTACTATTTCGTATCTTTATGTCTCTTGGAAAAAATTATAATATAACTAAATAATTATGTATTTTTTTCCACAGAAAATAACAATAAAACTGTTAATAATTTACTTGCCATTATTAATTTACAGTGCTAATTAAGTACCGTGAATGTTTTGAGGAAATGTTTATTTTTGGTGTCAGTGTTTATGTACAACACAAAATTGTTGCACTTTATATAGAATAAATGCAGGTAACAGGAAGCAAATAAAGGATATAAGATCTTAGAAAAGGAGATCATACAATAAAGTTTTAATTTACTTCCCTGTATGATTGTGTAATCCTTGTGGAAAACATACAAGTAAAACCCCAATATGAAACACTGCATTGAAGCAAATTGACAAGGATGTGATATCAAGGGATATCAAATCTTATTCACAATCTCTGTTTGACAGAAATAAAACCAGGCTGTATTTCTGCCACTGAAACACCTCAACATGTACCGAGGATATCAGAGGGGATGGAATAACCAGAGTTATTACTCCCATAATCCCACTGTTCCCAATCTCCCAAGAAATAACTGGTACCATGCAGAGCAAGATAGACCCAAAGGCATTGTGACACAAGATGAGTACAAAAAGACAAAGTGGAAGGGGACAATATGTGGAGTACTTTTTGTGACAGCTGTACTTTTCTTACTGGTCACAATCATCGGAGTGGCAATGTTTTTTGCTTTGAATGGAGGTGAGTTTTTTTATTATTATTTTTTTTGTCCGTCAAAAGAAAAATATTATATTTTTAGTGAAATAGTATTTATGTGTGAATAATCCACTTTCAAGAAACAAGACAAATCATGATGGATAGGTGGACTTGTTGATTGGGGAAGTGCATTCAAGCAGGTCGAGGCTATACCATATAATGTAATGGATACTGAAAATTCAACTTCCAACTTTTTTAACAGAAGTTATTGGGTATTGGAAAACTAGCTTCCAGCATTTACAATAATAGCCAACTGGCGTTGGAAAGCAATTGTTTGTCTTTCCAATATAAATCACTGGGTACCATTGTGCCAAATGTAACCTTTTCCAATACAAGACACGAGGCATTGGACGCCAACTTCTAGTTTTACTACCAGAAGTCACCGGGTATTGAACAGTTAACTTCCCACATTTACAGGCTTAGCCACAAGGCGTTGTGAAACCAATGCCAGCCTTTCCAACATAAATTACTGGACATAAGGGAGCCAACTTACAAATTTTTCAACAGAAGTCACTGGGGATTACATAATTAACTTCTAGTGTTTATGATAAAGCCATCAGGCATTGATGAGCTAATGCAATCAGGCATTGATAAGCCAATGCTACTCTCTCCAACATAAATCACTGGGCATCAGGGAGCCAACTTTCAGATTTTCTAACAGAAGTTACTGGGGATTAAACGGTTAACTTTAAGTGTTTATGATCAAATCCATCAGGCATTGACCAGCCAATGCCAGTCTTATTTTCCCTTTTACAATGCAAGTCACATGGTACTGGAAGGCAACTTTTCCCAACAGATGTCACTGGGTATTGAACAGCTAATTTCCAGGGCTTACGGGGTAAGCCATCAGACAGTGTTCACACTGTAAGCCTTCAGATGTATGGAAGCCCATACCAGTCTGTCATACATAAAACAATGGACATTAGGGAGGCAACTGCAAGCTTTTCCAACACCAGTCACTAGGCATTGGAAGCCAGCTTCCGGATTATCCAACGGAAGTCCCCACGAATTGGGAAGCCAACTTCCAGCTTTCCCACATAAACCATTGGACATTTTTTAAGCAAGCAGCCAACATTTCCCACGCAAATCATTGGGAAATAACAAGTCATCTGGGAGCTGTAATGGCAATATTTATGAATCTGGGTCTGGCAATTTGCCACTTGGTGTCTACATAATATACTCTCTGATTTTTGAGTCAAGAAATTTATTATAGAAAAGATAAAGTTGGCAAAAACTTCATTATTAAAAATAGATCCCAGAGTATTAAGGTGAAAGGTTCTATTGTGTTTCAGTTTGGTTAAGAAAATTGTTGTACAGTTTTTTTTCTGAAATTTTAATTTTGATCATGCAAAATATTTGTAAAAGTTCATCAGATGCACAAATATTTAAACACAGCAAGGTGAGGAAGCAGATCAAGGATGGCACCTTGGAGCCTACGCCACCTGAACCCCTGATGGAAGGAGGACCAGATTTGCACTACTTCTTGTTAGGTGACGGCACCTTTGCCTTGATGCCATGGGTGGTGAAACCCTACAGCAGAAGATAACTCACAAGAGAAGAGAGGATAGCAAACTACAGGATCTCCAGAGGCAGGAGGATTTTAGGGAATGCATTTGGAATATTAGTGAGCAGATTCAGGGTCTTAATGGGCAAAGTGTTTTTAGCATTTTTGGTCAGTTTTTTGTGCCCAAAGTTTCATTTTTGGCTTTTAGTCAAAGTTTTATTTTTTTTGTTTGTTTTGGGGTAATGTGTTTGGTGTGGGGAGTGGGGTGTAATGTTTCTTGTTTTGGGAGTTTTCTTAACATTCAGCTGAATAATTGTCTTTGAAAGATTTTGAGAAGGACCTATTAATCAGCTGTTGTCCTGAAAAGGACATTTTACAGAAAAGAACCTATTGTAGGCAAGTGCAGTTGGTCTACTGCCTGGGGCTGGCCTGGCTGCTGCAAATGGTCTTGCTGTTTGGTGGTTGGAGGAGAGCTGAGTTGTTGATGCCTGTCTATTGGTGCTAACGGTTGAGGTGTATCCATCTGTGGGTAGCTCATAACTGACTGTATATTCCCAAAAAATGTTAGGGAGTCCTCAGATGTTGTGTGGCATCTTCTCAGAGGCTACTGGCAGCGGTTTAAAGTGCTTGGCCAGGCCGATAGTGAAAGTTAGCTGTCTTAAGGTGCCAACTGGTTGCTCGCCAACAACTATGGCTTGCTGGCATCTGAGTTTTGGGAATATGTGAGACGTATTCCATAGCAGCTGATGCTGGTTGCTGGGGCTTCTTAAAAGTGTGTGCACATATGTGGAAGTGACACTGGAGCTCCTAGAAAGTGTAAGTTGCTGGGGCTGACGGGTCCTTTCCTCTGCCCTGCTCTGGATGACACTTAACGTTTTTTCACAGTCTCGTTTCTGAACATTTGAAAGTCTCTTTCTTCTAAAGCCTCAACCTACCAGATACTAGGTAGTTGTAGAAGTTTTTCTGGTGGTTTCCTGCCTTGGCCCAAGAAAAGATGACCGCATGGTTTTCTTCTGTGCAGACCAGTCGATGAACTGAATGTACTGTTGAACACTGGGAAACTACACTGGGGCTTACAATTGATGGATGTTGTATGGTGTCTGATCGCATGCTCATCTCCATACTATCTGTGTCAGTTGAATCTCTGGATATGTCGTGTACTGAGGCTCCATTTGTACTGGCTCCTCGGGCTTGGGAATTCAATCCTGAGGATTTGTTGAGTCCCTTCCTTCTGATATGTGTCTTTAAGAAGTTAAATTTGTTCTGAATCTAGTTCTGCCTCTCTGTCATTTCCTTGTGAGCCTGGCCAGACTTGGACTGGGTGAGCTTTCCGTAGCAAATCCTTTGGGATTCGAACTTTTACAGACACGTTGCTTGCGGCTGCTGGTGAACCGCTCCCACAGGCATTCCTTCCTGGCCTTGTCTTTAAAGGGCTTGTTGGTCTTGTCTTAGAGCTCATCATTACCCTTGACAAAACACACAATAGCCTCCTCAGCAAACTCTATAAAATGTTTGTCATATGTCCTTTTTTGCATCTGGATTGCGATAGAGATGTGCCCGCCTCTCCTCCACCCTCTGTGTCCATGTTACTGTTTCTGTCAGTTTTAGTCGCTTTTTCCCCACTCCCTTCACTGTGTGTGACTGTGGAGTTTCCACCCTCCTGGCTTCCTCCCTCTCCCTCTCCTCCATCTGTTATTTCTATGTTCAATCTCCTCCCTCCTCCTCTGTATGTCAGCAACTGTGTCTCCAAACTCAAACTCTGTAGGTGTGTCTGTGGGGATTTCTATCTTCCTCACATTCTTTCTACCCATTTTAGGACCCATTTTATAAATCAAATAAAAGTAATGTTTGAAAAAAGCAAAAGCCTATCAACAAGTCAGCCTAACTTGTATCTAAGCAATAAATCTATATTTAATTTGTGAAAAAAACAAAAGCCTATCTAACAATGTCATGTGATATGAATCAGATGGCAAAGCCCAAATGATGAATTGCGTGAACCGACAAGCTGTGGGTCAGTAAAATGAAGCCATCCTGTCCTACACACTTTCCAGTTTGTCTATTGCTGTAATCACCTTGTCATTCCAAGACTTGGGGACTTTCCGTCTTGATGGGAAGCATCCAAGTCAGGTCGGGAATGTTTACAACAGGCCAGTGTCCTTTCAAGTACAGTCGGTTTGTGTATTATGGATTGACATGAAGTGGCGTCCAGGTACTGAACCAAGACAGGCCGGCAGATGCTTCCAGACAAGATGGTTACAGTATTGGACAGCACGGAAAGTATCTATGAAAAGACATAGAGGCACACAACAGAATGGCTTCTGGGTAGGCAGAGATATGGTCAGGTTCAAGAGTCAAGGAGGGTTGGTGAAATATCAAATATATTTGATATTTTGCTGATGCACCACAACAAGCAAGGAAACTACAACCGATCCTAACTGCCAAAGTAAATATTGCTCCCACTCCTGAAAAATTCATAGTTACCAACAAGGCAGTCCCAGTGGATCACCCCCACCCCCACCCCCCTTGACAGTTGATACAGGGTAAATTGTTGTAATCAGTTAAGTTTGACATGTTTGTCAAAATAGACCCCAAAACCTCATAATAAGGTTTTCAAGAATGAGAAACAAAGAAAAGAATGCTTTCAATATTTCTACAAATATTTGAGAAATGGTATCTGGCACAATGATAAAAGGATGATATCTGAGCTATCAACATTAAAATACATTAAAAACTGGATATGTTGTTCAGGTTCAATGAGAAAAATGCACTGAAATTAGATTCATTAACCAATCAATACTTCCATCAAACAACACATTATTTTCTGGACTACAAACATGCAGAGATACTACACTGCTGCTAAATTTAGACAAAATAGACTCATTATTTGATTATTGGTTACAGATAATAGTACCATATATGGTACAATTCATATAGGTGATGTATTCATTCAGTGTTTGGGGGCTCGGTGGTGTAGCGGTTAGAGTTCTTTCCTCCAACCTCTGAGGCCGCCGGTTCGAATCTAGGGCCGGGCGCTTCATGTTGGAAAGTTGGTAGTTACTTGCCTATGCCCGGTGGTTTACAGTGCAGTATGCACTGGTTTCCTCCACCTGTAAACTACCCGTCGCATTATGACCCTGGCTGTTGAAAGCGACGTAAAACAACAAATAAATCTAAATCATTCAGTGTTTACTATTTTTCAACATAGACCCATAACCTGATCCCAGGATTTTCGTCAATTAGAGACAGAAAAGGTAATATTTTTAATATTTGCATAAATACTAGGGGAATAATATTTGGCATAGTGATCAATTGATATCACACCCATCATTTAAGCTATTAATGCACACAATCTGTGTCATTTTGAATCTTACTTTTGAAGGGGAAAGAAAACTTTCCCCTTCCCCCCCACCCTTGGATTTTGGTTTTGAATCCACCTTACTCTTAGCCTCAAGGGTTCTTTTCTCTATGCCTATGTTCCATTGGGAAGTCTGATTCATCCAAAGCATAACTAATTTTATTTTATTGTACTTTTATTTTGTATTACACTAGCTGTGTACAAAATAATTGTAAAAATTTTGCCCTGGCTTATTATCACTTTCCTCAGTCACCCTTTTGCTGACTTTAATTTGACCCCCCAGATTACTGCAATTGTAACTAGTTTTGATTATGATTTGTGCAATGTAACACATATCAGTAATTGATTGCTAGTATTGAGATAGCCAATGATGTCTAATGACCATGTTATGCTGTTATTGCTTTACAGTTTTACCTTCATTATTTCCTATTACTTAGAATCTTTTACATATGTATATTTTAAATTACCTGTACATATTTCTCAGTAGTAACTATATATCATTATTATTAATGTATTTTACTTATGTATATTTTAATAAAAAGTACCCGCTGTTGGTGTTATATATGACTTGGGGGGTAGGGACAGATAGAGGGATACCACACCTATCATTTAAGCTATTAACATTAAAAATATATAAAATACTGTCGGTGTTTTTGAAGTTCAACGTGAAAAATTCATCAAAATTAGACCCATTGACTTATCATCACTTCTATATTACAAATAAAGATAATTATAAAGTTACAGAATGCTAATCTTCATATTAACAAATAGAACATAAATTATAAAGGCAAGCATCCTTTGAAAATAGTTGAAGTGCAGTCTATATTAATCATAATTACCTTACAGCAAACTTCTTATTTTTATATGTACCACTAGAAAGATAAAATAGAATAATGTTTATATTTACTTAATCTGATCTCATTCTTTTCAGATGTAGTATCTTCTCCATAAAGGGGAAACTATGTGTGCTAAACTAGCAAAAACCTGACTCTCGTCTAATTACAATGTGTGTGACAGACACTGGGTAAAGACCTCACTATCTGCCAACAAAGGGCTAACCTCAAGTATTCAGAAGTTATGAAACTTTTTATAAAATCCCCCATTCCTGACTATTACACTTCTTCCTTATCATATATGTTTTCTTACAGACCCACAATTAACCTATAAGGTGCCAATTGAAAAATACTTTAATTTTAAACATATGTATTTTGGCAACGTTTCCAATTTAAAAATCTACTGTTTATTTTCTTAATTTAGCGTAACTTGAGTACATAATCTTTATTTGCATATTTGCATCTATATGCGCAGTTGTGTTTTTTCTATTGACTGACATATTAATAGATAAAAGTGCAAGTGTGCAACCTTCTTAAACACAAAAGACAGCCAACGAATGAACCAGGTTTGAGGGCATTTCAAGGGAGATTTTAAGCCAAGCAGTTACTGTTAATGATATGTGTGGGAAATAATAAGACCAATTTGTTACAATTCTTTTCCATTAAAAAAAAAAGAATCGAAAAATATTTGTCAAATTCTGGATATGAAAATCAAAGCCATGTAAGATAGAGAATCAAAAGTAACAACATCAAAACTAGATATCTCAGAGAAAATATGTAGCAAAGAAAAAAGAAATTGAACAAAACTGAATGATAGCATGAACTATGTCATTCCTGTGTAAACAATGGTGACCATATGCCTCATGTCTTGTTCTGTGTATCAAGATTTAAGACCCAAATTCACAATACAGGCGGTAGGCCGTATTTAGTAAAATACACCTGACGTCCATTTGCAAACTTGCGATTAAGAGGCCAATTGTTCCAATCTTTGAGTGTCCTACAGAAGTTTTAATGAGTTTAAAACTTCCACCTCTAAATTTTATACCATGGGCAAGCACAGACGAATACGAACATGGCCAGATGAATTTCTAGCTACAGTAACTGAAGGTGTAGACCAGATTGTGTATAAGGTTGTGACTCAATCATCTTTCGGTGTAACAGAGTGATATAAGGAGAGTGTAGGTAAATGGACATTTCGCCACTGTGTCAAAAGGTTGCATACGAACCTTGGATAGTAGTTAAAGGACAGAAGCTTTTTTGCCCCAAGCCTATAACCGTGGGTTATATCACCTGTAGTGTTAATGATACACGATATCTTGTAAGGTATCTGGCCTCCTTGGAATCAGTGTCGCCACCAAGTAAAACCACTAACTGCAGGAAAACTGCCTGTAGTGTGAACGAGAGCCTTTTTGTGCAATAGCAGATGTGTATGCTTAGCCGTGTACTAGTTCACTGCCGTTTTGACCCCCAAGCCGTTTCAAACGGCGGGGTCCGCCGTTTTAAATGGCAGGCCCTGCCATTTACATTCACCAGGTTTAAGTAAGGGTTCTAACTGGCTGAGCCATTTAAAACGGCGGACTCCAGCACCCAGCCATTTTAACTTTTTTTATTCCTATAACTATTTGTTAGTTATTTGATTATTGTTTGTGTTCTGTGGGATATATTTTTAATGTTTCATGAAAATTATTTAATTCCCTTCCATTATTTAGGCTTATAAACTAAAAAAAATTAAATATTAAATAGCAACACAATTATATCAATATGTAGTAGTTATATTCAAATAACTTTAACACAACCAAGTCAATTATTTCTGTCAAAGCTAATTTTGTGATACCCTAACAATAGGGACAAATCCAATTATCCAATGGTTTTGGGTGTCACCACATATACATGTATCATCTAGTTGGCTGAGCCGTTTAAAACCCGCCGCCACTGCCATTTAAAACGGCGGATGGGGTCAAAATGGCATGTACCATACACATGCATTCAGGTAGAATATTCAATCCTGTTGTTTGTACTTGATATAACTCATTCAATCTGTGCACATACAACCAGGTGCTTATGAGATTTGCCATTTCAGTTCAACTACTTTCCAACATAAAATTAGTAAAGAGATGTATCCCATAAAGCTAATCTGCTGTAAACTTCTTATAATCATTTTGATGAAGAATGAACTGCGATCTGGTTAAGGTGGCAACAATAAAACCCAACTGTGCTTTGTAAGGTTTTGAGGACGCTATGACCTGATGTCCTTAACCCATACACCATTATTTTTTCAGAGAAAGCTATACAGTCAGACTGACAACTTCAACCTGTACAAGTTTATACAAACAAATTTCTTTCATAAAAAATTTAGTTTCATTTAGGTTTCGAATATGATTTGGAAATATTTTTTTCTGATATTGATCACATGGATTCTTTGTAGAATAGTTTTATTTTGTTAACATATACAAAGACTTTACTCATTTCTAACAGTCCCCACCACAAAGACAGTAAAACACCAGGAGTTGAGGGTACTCATGTTTAATACAATAACCATAGGATATATATGTGTTTCTATACTAAAATTATATACAAGTTAGAGTTCATAGTTCAGTTAGTTAGAGTTCACAGTCCATAGTTCATGTAAAAGAAGCTTAGCAAGTTTAAAAGACATTTTAACAATTCAATTAAATTACCCTGAAGGTCTACTTGGGTCCAGCCAAGAGGGGTGACCTGAAAGGTCACAAAGGTCAAAGAAGAGTGACTTTGACAGAAAGGTCACGTGAAAAGTTTAACCAACACCTCACATTGGAGGTAGTGGTTTGAAAAAGTAGTTTGCTTACAAGGTTCAAACCAAGGTCCCCCTGAGAGCTGGAGACCAGGAGACCTAAAGGTTTACAAAGTGTGTGTGATTATATGCAACATACAAAAGTCCTCAACCCCAACAGTAGAGGTATTATGCATCTATAACCCTAGCAATAGAAGAAGCCAGTACTTCCCCCGACGAGTGGTCTGACTGTATATAGCGCCAGACACAGTCGCTGGACCAAGTACCATGGCGTTTGATGTGTTGAATTGGAACATGAGCATTATATGCAAACGTAGCTCCAGATCTTCTGAATGAATGAAATGTGTAATAATGAGGATTCAAACCCAGGGCCATATTAATTGAGGTCAAGCATTTTCTGACTTTGGTGTCAGTAAGGGGCTGCCAGCCCACTTGTGTTTTGATTTGGAAGGCAGACTGATCTGCAGACATGGGATACATTGTGGACAGGCCCTGCAAGGCTCTGAAAGGACACATGATTTTATTCTTCAATTTGGGTAGGGACACTACTTGAGCCACATATCTTGTTGGCATGGTTTTCGACCATTTAATTAGAAATTTTACAAGCTTGTTGGTAAAGAACAGATCTTTGCCAGTCAAATGCCTAGAAGGGTCAAATGCAGATAAAGAGAGGGGTGCAAGGTTTAACAGTCTAAAAAATCCAAAAAAATGCAGTTAAGAAAACAGCTCTCAAAACCTCAGCACAATGAAAAGTATCACAAGCAATAGATATGTTCTCCAGCCTGGAGAGGTCAATTATATTATGTGAAACCAAGGCCAGAGGCCTATTGATACGCATAGATTTTTGAAACAATTTAACTTTGGGGTGGTCTAAAAGATGATAAGGCAAATCATACAACGCAAAACAGGCCTTTATGGCCGACACATAATTTGAAATCATAGCAGTTGAACATTTGTTAATCACGAGGCATTCCAGAAAAGATAATACAACTTTTACATCAATACTGTTCATTGCCACTCCCATACAAATGCAAAAGGCCAAGAAGATACTGAACATTCTGGAATATGCTTGCTTGGTCTTTGTTCTTGCAGCTGCCTTCTCAGACAATGATTTCAGTGACACATTTTCTGAAAACAAAGTATAGTAACTGACTTTAGTACACAATTAACTAGCATTCGCACCCCTACACAGGAATGTATTACTGATAATATTACTTTACTGACATATGACTATTACCAACAAATGGAACTAGCATGAGCCCCCACACAGGGACCTTTACTTAAAACATACATGCACTTGACATATCACAATTCTGGATCTAACTCCAGCAACACATTGTCAACTGGGATCCACACTGGATCCTGAATATACTTATACAATTCTGCAAATTGTTTTGTGTGCCTGTCCACCTGGACAGTAGGTCAGCCACCCTATTGTCCAGTCCTCTAACATGCACATACTGAATATCAATGTCAGCTAATGCACAAATATACCATATGTGACCACGGCCTCATTGTCACACTTTACAAGAACCTTTCTACCAGCCCAATGGGACTGAAACAACCTAACAGCCAACAGTATGTTTACCATCTCTAACTGGACAATTGACCAGCTCATGTAGGCCAAGACAAGAGGAAGATGATAGACAAAACTGTCCCATCTGCCACCATCTGCCCGGTGCAATGCAATCATAAATAGAGACAAGGCTGAATACTATAGCACCATCATTAGTGATAACAGCCGTGACCCAAAGAAGTTATGGCATACACTTCGTCAAGTCCTCAATAGTGGTCAAGAGAGTACTCTCCCTCCTCATCAGTCTGAGAAATCCTTAGCAAACAAATTTGCTTCCTTCTTTCATAAAAAAATCAAAAGGATTCGTGATATGTTCACAGCCTCTTCAGCAACAGTCATATCACCCATGTGTACACCTCCCAACCTACAATCCTTCAATGAGGTCTCGGAGGACGAGGTACTAAAAATCATCAAAAATTCCCCTACAAAATCATGTCTGTTAGATCCAGTCCCTACTTTTCTTTTGAAAGATTGTGTGGAAATTTTACTCCCGTCAATTACAAAACTTGTCAATCTGTCATTGGCTGAGGGTGTATTTCCTCAAAAATTCAAGAAGGCAGTTGTCACTCCTCTCATTAAGAAAGCATCACTTCCAAATGAGGATTTGCAAAATTATCAACCGGTATCAGGACTATGTTTCATGTCAAAATTGGTGGAGCGTGTAGTTGTTAAACAGCTCATGCAACATATCAATAGTAACAATCTTGATAATCCTAGGCAATCTGCATACAAAAGTGGTCACTCCACAGAAACCGCCCTGCTGCTTATCAAAAATGAGATCCATCTCTCACTATCACGGGGCGAGCCTACTGCATTGGTCTTACTGGATCTGTCAGCTGCGTTCAACACAATTGACCACCCGACTCTTCTTAATTGTCTTAAATCATGGTTTGGTGTGTCTGGCACAGCCTTGTATCTCAGCCACCGTTTCCAGGCAATTAAAATTGGGTCAACCCTCTCTGATTTGCATGAGCTGTTGTTTGGAGTACCACAAGGCTCCGTCCTTGGTCCTCTGCTGTTCTCCTTATACACCACTCCTTTGAGTAAGGTTATTGGAACGCATCCTGACATCAAATACCACTTTTATGCAGACGACACGCAGTTGTTTATTCATATCTCTCACAAAAATGCAGCCCTGGCTTTTAACAAACTGAATTCCTGTCTTCTGGATGTTCAAAAATGGATGTCATCAAGTATGCTCAAATTAAATCCTGACAAAACAGAGTTTATCATCTTTGGATCCCATGCACAACTCAAGAAATTAGATCCCTATCTCCCAGTTAAGATATTTGGTAATTTCATGCATCCTGCAGTTGTTGTTAAGAACCTTGGTGTCTGGTTTGATGCTAATTTTTCCTTTGCTAACCATGTCCGCAATATTTGTAAGACATGCTTCATTCAAATTCGTGATCTCAGGCGGGTTAGAAAGCACTTGACTGATGAGGCTGCTATCCTGGCAGCTAATGCCTTGGTGAGCAGTCGCCTTGATTACTGCAACTCTCTCTTCAGGAGTCTGTCCAGTCTCAATATGCGTAAACTACAGTGTATTCAAAATACACTTGCCAGGATTGTCACAAACTGTAACAAATACACGCGGGCATCTCCTATTCTCAAACGACTCCATTGGCTCCCAGTTGAATCTCGCTGTATCTTCAAAACTGCCACTCTAGTTTATAAGTTTCTTCACAGTGGTCATCCCAGTTACTTTGGTCCTCTTCTGCCCACTCATTGCGGAAGATATAGTACAAGATACAACCATCCAGATACCAATGTCTTGTCACTGATAGTGAGACCTAGGTCCTTCATAAGGTGAAAGAGACAGTCATATGACGCATGCGCAACGTCAGGGACACCCAAACCGACATAATCATCAATGTAATCGATGATGCAAAATCCCCTCTGACGCATGACATAACGCACAGTGTCACTGAGACGCTGAAAAATCTGACTCCCGTGACGTGTCCCGAACGGAAGACACGTATCAACGTATGCATTACCCCAGTGAAGTCCTAGAAGGTCATAATCACCTGGATCTATGCGCACATGACGGAACGCTCTGCTGACGTCAATCTTATACAGAAGGGCTCCTCTGCCCAGACGCTTCAATTCCAAAGTGATATTATTCACAGTTGGAAAGGTCAAGCACTATCCAGATAAGTATCTTTATCTATGCCAGAGTTCACAGAAGCCCTGTGGGGCCAACTGAGGTCAATAATGACCCTCCTTCTGTCTGAATTTGGTTTATTTCTGGTCATAAATGGCGAAACGTGAGAGTGGGCAATGGGATTTTCTTTAAAAGGTCCCAACAGGGCCCCATACTTACTTTCTTCCTCAATATATGCATCAACATCACCAGGAAACTGAGTGGCTGAAGCAAGATTGCCAATTGCATCTTTAAGGGACAATTCCTGTTAAAATCAAGAGGAAAACCAAACCTGAGCAGCTGCAACGGCTGCTGATCCCAGTAATCCTTGAGGAGGTCTTGCCACACCTCCACTTTGAGTGGTGACATCACTGGTATACGTGCCCCTAAAAAATTGGGTTTACCTGTTTTTCTAACAATGTGATGGACTTCAATCAGGGATCTGTTATTCACATTATTGCAAGCAAGAGTCTCAGGCATTTTCTGTTCCCCTAGGGGAATAAACCCAAACTGAAAATCTGATTGACCACTCCACTTGCGAAAAGTGTCACTATCTGTATTATGGATCGTGGACTGATCACTGAACTGCTTGAAATGAATTATGCTGTTAGCGAATTTTTCTTCCACACCAGCATGGTTAATGTCATAAATTGGGATAAAATCTAATGCACTATCAGCAGAATCATGTGTTGAGGCATTCACCATGCCTGGAACCACTAGACTTGAACCCACAACCTTCTCAGCTGCAGAACTGCCCAGTTCCGTAGCAGGATTTATGCCCAGATCAACTTGTGCTGTGTTATTGCACAGGGTTGCATGTGTGAACTCACATCGGCTCTCCTCTGGAGCATCCACTCTAACAGAGATATCTTTACTGGTTTCAACAATAACTTGGGTGTTCTGGGCCCTATGAGAACTAGAACTAATTTTGTTGCTACCAGGAATCAAACCCTGGTCCAGAACACTATTAGGATTCAAACCCTGACCAGATTCATAGCAAATGTCTTTCTCAGTACATTCATCTGACCTATTTATATCAGGAATATCATTGAAACGCAGTGACTGGGGTTGGACAACAGGGTGGCTGATGGTGAACTGCTCACCATGTTGGGAGTTGTTGGAACATCTAAAGGGAAAGTTGCAGTAACATTTTTTGCTTTCCTAGCCATTAAGTTTGTGACTTTGCTGTGCCTGTTTTTACAACTTACACTTTTGTTTATTATCTGGCATTTTAATTTGCAAATTTTTTATCTATGTCTCTGAAATGAATACACAGAACAGGGCTTCAGGTACTCTCTCGGCAACCTCAGGCTTAAAATATGAATAAATTCCCAGTAATCGACCAAATTGGCATAATTATGCACAAGGAGAATAATAGGTTAGACCATCCCTTTGTACACCACTGTATAAAGCCTGATGTTGTCAAGATGATTAGAAACTCTGTAGGTGTCAAGAACTTGACGTGTCACACACAACTCTCCAGTAATGTAAAGCCAGTTCCAATTCCAGTCAATATCACGAATAAACACATAAAATCTGTTGCATAATAAATGACCGTCCGGTATTCACAATATTTACAGATTAAAACTTTAAAAACCAGAGTCTAAAAAACTAAAACATAAAATCAAAAATAAATCAAAATAAATCTTGTACATGTCTTCTGTTCAATGTCAAGTTTTGAAAGTGACTTTGGGGCCAGAGGCCAGGAAACTCTAAAACAAGGGGAACCAGTAGAATTCAAGCTTACTGGATTACCTAGCAACAAGGGTGGGGTTTACTTATTAGACTAGCAGCTGAAGTGTACTAGAAACTGAAGTACTTTCTTAAAGTAGCTAGATAACTAAGACTGTCTGTGTTGCAGGACTGACATCTGGGGTGCCTAGACACCCCAAGCGAAAAGCAAAACCATCAGATTTATTGAAAGTATATGTCATACTAGGACAGGTTATATTCTAGATTTTAACATTCCGTGACCCCACAAAAAATAAAAATGGGATTACAAATTTATTATACAACAATTATAGAGACTACCAAATAGTATTAATAATACAATTATTTCATAATGCACTTCAATATAAACAATAAAATGTTGGTTAAATGGGCATACATGTAAGACAACAGATCAAACGTCAAGGCAAAGGTCACAGAGTGGCAACACCACACACACACTGAGATCAAAGGTCCCAGGACTGCTTATGCTCTAGATTTTAAAATATTTTATACACTCAGAGAAGACTTTGTAAGGTAAGGTGACACGTGAGTGGTTCATGTATGTACATGGGGTTCTGGCTTTTATAATTATTCCTCTACACATTTGATTTTTGAAAATACTGCTCTCCCACCTGAATTTCTTTAATAAAGACTAACGTTGGTGATAAGTCTTTATGTCATTTACAGTTTGTGCTTGATAACATTTTTTTCTGTTGATATATTCAGATAGTTATATATTGCCCAGAAGACTTTTAACTTCAAAATGTCCTCAGTGGCCTAGTGGTTAGCAAGTTTGGCATCTAATCATAGGCTGTCACCTCTGTGGGTTCGAGTCCCACAAGTGGCAATTCTGAGGACCTGTCCCAATATGACCCTGGCTGTTGAACGGGACGTAAAACCCCAACTTTGACTTTAACTTCATGAGCTCTTTATTTCACTTCCTTATGTTAATGTAGTGGAAAAATGGGTGTAAATTTACTTGTTAAAGGAGCCACAATAAAACGTACACAGATGACAGATGGGGTATACGCTTACGCATTCGCAATGGCCCATTAAAGGATTCTCAAGTTTAATACTTATAAATCTCATTCATACCATTCACAGTTATGGCTTTATTTCTTTGAACTGTCACTTTTTGCCACTTTTTGTCACTTTCAGCTGATAATGTGTACATGTATTTAAAATTCAGGAAGTATATAGCTTAACTGACATTTTTGTTGAAGAAACTGTAAGCCATTAGAATATTAAATGTTAGAGTTTCTTATTATAACTACTAAATGATGGAATCAGAATAACTTTAACAGATGTATTTAATAATGGCTTCCTTTTTGTTGTAAATATAACTGACGTACTGGAAATAATAAAAATTGAAACAAATGAAAAAAAATATCTTCAAGAACAGGCTTATTGTTTTAGTTTTATATTATTAATATGCTTTAAATGAAATAAAGTAAACTTCATTCCACCCAATGATCAACACAGTCAGCATATCTTGAAAAATGACTGAACTTTGTTAGCACAGCAGATGGCCAGCAGTTTGAAATGCTCTAGGGTCGGGGGTCACAGTTTTCTAAATAATCTCTGATCACCGAGGAGCCCCAAGAGGACAACAAGGATTTGCAATGTTTGCAAGCTTTCCACAAATCCCCAGCCATTGTTGCAGACTTCACCCCTCAGTTGCAGGAGGGCAGTTAAGAATTTCAGAAAGATAAGTTGTTGTCTAAAATAGGACATTTTCTACAACAAGGAGTCATTCATGGACAAAAACTTTAAGGACAGACTCTGGGTATAACCATGTGTGTTCATAAATCCAACCAAATGGCTTTACAGAATGTATATAACTACCATGTTCACAGAGCTCTTAGACAAGTTTAATTTAATTTTAATACACAAATTTATACCCCAGAAAACATAAGGGTATGTAAACACAAATGTGCAAATAAGGGAAAGTGCATCATACATATTGGTTTGTACGACCAATGGTTTAGACTAGCCAAATGTGTCTGGGTTTATATGTTCAAGACCTACTCTGACATTCTGGGTAGTTTGGTTTCCCATCCATTGTATTACATCAAATCCCATGTGTCAGTGAGAGTGTGGTATACTGAGGTATGTTATTCCCGGGCCAAATGGTGTGTCTTCACAAAACAATATTTAATAGCTATGTGTTTAATGGCAAAACAAAATAAAAATTAGCATCAGAGATGCCTGTACCCCACAGTCTAGGGCAATATTTTTAACACCATGAGATATATAAGTACTGTATCAGTACAAAGTTCAGGATACTTTCAGAGCACTGTCAGTTATATAAAGGTCCAAACAAAGTTTAAATAGAGAAAATAATGTCTAAGAGAAAGATAATGCATGTACACTTTATCTACACCTGGCATGGCCGAATTATGGTTTAGATGTTTTGAATATTACCATGCACACAGAAGTGATAATACATTCAATGAATGCTTATGTGTGGTGTTGGAGCAAAATCTGTGGCTCACTTGATGAAATTCCATCTGTTACAATGGGAAGTTGTAAAAGTAAAATTCTTAATGAATTCTAATATGACTTTAACAGTGCTTAATCTGCATCAAAAGACAGACCCAAAGGTGCAACAAGATTTTAAAGGTCAAGGTCACTACGTCAAAGGCCAAATCAAGGTCACAACATTATGCTGCACACCTATAACCCCTAACCAATGTCTCTACCAAATATCAACTTCCTACACCTTACAGTTTCCAGGATATAGCCCTAACAAGATTTTATAGGTCAAGGTCACTACAGCAAGGTCAATGGTCAAATCAAGGTCACACCATGACATTGCACACCTACACCCCCTAACCAATGTCCCTACCAAGTATCAACTTCCTACACCTTACGGTTTCTAAGATATAGCCCGGACAAGATTTTTAAACTCAAGGTCACTACGGCAAGGTTAAAGGTCAAATCAAGGTCAGACCATGACGTTGCACACCTACACATCCCAACCAATGTCCCTACCAAGTATCAACATCCTACACCTTATGGTTTCTGAGATATAGCCCGGACAAACTTTTTCCCGCCGCCCACCCGCCCATCCGGACACCATGGGTGAAAACAATACCCCGACAGCCCTTAAGGGCTGTGGTGTAATTATGTGTTAATTGCATAAATAATCATTGGATCACTAACCTCTGTTCTGTTTTTTTTCTATTCTATTCTATTCTCGACTTTTATAATGCTTAATCTCTATCAATTCAGACTCCAAGGTGCAACACCAGAAACAAATTCAATCATCATTATTCTATAGACATAACCAGACTGATACCATAGATACTCCAGGTAGATCATACGCTAAGGTGAGAAAATCTTTTTGAAGAGATAAGATTGTTGGTTTTATCTGAAACACACTAGAGTTGGGGCAGAACAAACACCATCAGGTAAATCATTCAAAACTGTTCAATACTGAAACAGAAAACAATAATTTGCTGCTTGCTGGAGTTAAAAAGAGTACTTCTGATCAAACTTATCCTTATAAGGAAGTCGAAATATAGGCTGCTATATTTAGCCATTTTTCTGACATTCTCAATTAACCATAGGAATTCAATTCTGTACACCCAGCCAGTATCTCCTGATTTGTTCGTCGATATAAGAACGTAAAATAAGCCATTTCTTTTTGACATCTTGGTTAGAATGATTGGTGGAAATTTAATAAATGGAGGGCCCATGAATTTGAGATCAATGTGGTTCCAAAATGAAGATATTAGTTCTTGAATTATAGTTAGAAGCCATAAATACTTTCAAATAGCACAAATTGACACCAATATATACAACTTCCCCCAATTTTCGCAGGAAGGGAGCTGAAGTGGAATAGTCACCCTATGTTTACATAAGTAATTTATTTACATATTTATTAAAAAATTAAGTGCGTAAAGTGCTTCATTTTAGTACCGTTGGAAATTGTGTATCGGGGAGTGGTGTTTGAAGTATCTTCAAGCATCAATTTAAGATTCACATCCATTCAGACCTACTGCATATCATGGACTGAGGAAGATTTGTTATTATGAGTTTGACTTTCAATTCACATTATTGCCTGTGTGTCGCCTGAACACACACTAACTTATGTATTCTATACATTTTAATGTAGGTTTTTTAATGTTTAGTTATATTTTTAACAGTGTATCGACACAAGGTGCAGGTTTATAACTGATTATGCTACAGTATTTGCTACATAATTTTCATATCTCTATCTGCCTTAATTTCTGACATTTTTAGG
The DNA here is from genome assembly GCA_964017235.1 of Sabellastarte sp. h YS-2021. Lineage (NCBI taxonomy): Eukaryota > Metazoa > Annelida > Polychaeta > Sabellida > Sabellidae > Sabellastarte > Sabellastarte sp. h YS-2021. Next base: position 15,638,093 of record OZ024928.1, read on the forward strand.
CCACAGTATACAGAGTTACTGCTGTATTGGATTGGTTTTTATTGTATTGTGTATTTATACTTAGCACAATATATCCATGTACTACAGAATTTAAAGCACTATTTGGCCCATCCCAAGAGTACAAGTACAGTCTAATTCTCACATTACTGATATTCCCCTAACTGAAAGACAGAGGCTGAACGTTGAACTTTTATCAACGTCCTTGAGGTTCTTTAACCTGTCACTGGGGATAGGACCCAATGACAGAGGACCACCATTTCAAGTGGTCATTCGAGCCACTATGTATCTACCTGTTACTTTGTTTGAACCCATGTCCTATGTGTTCCTAGGTTAGTGTGTTACCCGCTAAGCCACAGTGGCAGATAAATGGCTGTAAGAACAATAGTTTCTATTTAATCTTGCTAAGGCCGAAATATGATCATTCTGATTTGTTCTTCACAGATTCTCCAGATCCTTTACCCACTACTACTGATGAAATTGTTACAACAGATGAATCTTTCCAAGAAACCAGCACTACAGCAATCAGTGATATACCACAAACTACAACAAGAATTGTAACCACAAGAAATCCAACAACAACTTACATAGAATGTTAGTGCTTGCACCAGTGTGCTAGAAAATGTTGTTTTTTTTTTCAATGGTCAAAAATATCATACATTCCCATTGTAATAATGATGGAATGCAGTATACATAAGATCAAAATGCTATTGCATTCAAAATTGACTAAATTTGTGGTATTGCCAACAATATTTACTAAGTGTGTCTTTCAATTAGCAATTAATAATATTTACAGAAGACCTGGTTATTATTGGAAGAAATGCAGTTGAAAACATTTCATAATCATGGACTGGTATATAGTTATCCTTGCAGGAATCTGGATCTTCTCTAAAGTGTTAAGTTTACAACAGCTGCAAAATAATCATGTAAGGCAGTGTCAGACAACAACTTAGAGGGTTTTTTTGTACATTATACATTTCATAAGATACGACTGTAAAACTATAAAAGTATGAAAAAGGAAACTTTTTCTCAGAATCCTGCAAGGGTATAATTGCAAATGATAGTCAAAACTCACCGAGTACCGCTATTATACAATTGGTGAAATAGAGAATGGAGACAAAAAAACAATGAATGTTAGAATCATAAAACTATGCATATTTACTTTTTTTTAAATTTAATATCATGTGTAAAATCTTCAGTGACATCAGTTGCTGTAGAACCAAGCCACAATGTAACAGCAACAACCATCACATACACATTTGAAGATACTTTTGATGAAGATGTTGATGCAGAAGAATATATTGTTTATGTCACAACTGAAGCTGATGTAACCCTTCTCAATGATTCTGTCACCTGGGCCATGGTTCAGAGTGCTACTCCTCCCTATGGATATGTAGCTCTGCGATGTGCTGATTTGTTTGTAAATGGTGGATGTTCTGACAATAGCAAAAGGAGAAAGCGTCAAACATTAGACAGGGTTGTTTTAGAGATAGGTAAGCTTTATTTCTGACAAGTTCACCAAAACAGCATCAAAAAGCTTGTCAAAATATGACTGATTAATTTTGTTTTATAATCCAAAAGGCCCAAAGGGATATCTGGCATTTCATTAATGCTTATAATATAAATTAGAGTATTGGCCCTCGTTCCCATAATTTAAAACTGCACTAAACAAGCCAATTTGATACTTATATATATATATATCTTAAGTTAATGTTTGAACAAATATCATTTCAGGTATTTCTTCTGATAATAAATGAAATAATTGTCTTTTCTATTTTTAAACAGGTGCTGAAGAGTGTCGTCGGTCAGATCTTTATACATTTTGCAATGGAGAACTCAAAGCTGGAACAGGATATTATCTTTTGCTTCAGCTGAAAAGAAGTAATAATATGACTATAAACAGTGACTTTTCCAGTGAAGTGACAACAGCAGGTATGCTACTACATTTGAATAAATTACATAATGTACATCCCTAGCAGACATTTAAATGATTTGAAAATTGATATTTTATAGGACACTCAAAAGAAGGATATAATATTGTAATAGTAATGTATGCATATTTGCCTTTAAGGCTGACTGATGTTATTTTTAGTATATGGTGATTGGACTGAGTGGGGAGGGTGGGGTTCATGTGATGTATTATGTGGAGGAGGAATACAGCGGCGAACACGAGAGTGTGATGGAAGTGAGTTTTGTATTGGTTCAGCATCAACTAGTCAACGGTGTAATTCTCAGGCTTGTCCAATTCAAGGTAAGGGACTAACTGTTAATATATTGTGAGCATCTAACTTAGTACTAACTGTCCATCAAAACGGACCTCTAAACAGAACTACAGTAAACAAAAGTTGCTATTTGTACCTGTACTCAGTAAAGTACACATGATTTCTTTTAATTTAACTTTGCTATGAGTTGTGCCAAGTACCTTAATAGAATTCATGACTTTCCAGATGGGAAGGCAGTTTATATAACATCACCACAAAATTGGTGCCTTACATCAACACAGAACTAAGCAACACGCAGCTTAGAAATATATGTTGTATTGATCCAGAATAGTAAAAGTGTGCATTTACTGTTGATCCCAATTTAAGACTTGTGTTGAATTATCATATTAAATGCTATGTAATTAGATCAAAATGTGTGTATTGCAGTACTAACTGGTAACTGGCTAGCTTGGTCCCCATGGACAGACTGTACTGTAACATGTGATGGTGGGGTTAGGGCTCGTAGTCGGGAATGTGATGGAGGAACAGCAGACTTAAAATGTGTGGGTGATGAAAGTCAGAATCTGGAGTGTGAGAAATGGAGGTGTCCAGGTAAGAGCATAGTTCTAACAGATGAACATTAGCCATTAAATCTATTTCATACTTTAAATAAGGTATATAATTCATCCATTTTTGTTAAATTTCATGACACTATTGTTGCAACAGAATATACCACCAATTGTCAAATTCAGAAATGGTGCAGTATGCCTGAACAGATTTTGATATGGCAATGCAGAAATACAATACAAAAATGATATTAATTTTCTTAATTTATTCACAAGAAGTTTATCCTGTAAATATTAGATTGCAATATGGTGTGCACCTCTGGTTACCTGAGTGATTCCTGTACACACTGTGAGTGTCGTGGAGAGTTTGAAGGAGTAGTGCAGTCCACAACTGGCATTGTGTTAAACAATGTACAGGTTTCTATGACTGATACACCATATCATGTTCTCAACACTACTGGACCCAATGGACGCTATGGGCTTAAAGGACTCTGTGTTTCCCATACTTTACTTTTTCATAAAGATGGATATTCCTCTCAGACTGTTACTGCTGACTGGATACCAAATATTATACAAATGGAAGGACAAGGTCAGTGCAACCTATCAGTATAATTGATTTGGAATAAATTTTAAAAATCTGACAAAAAGGTAGAATGTTCATGGTATGAGATTTTACAAAAAAGTGCAAAAATAATGAAAGAATAGCATGTATTTTAGACAGTAGGTATGTGTGCATCCAGTTGATACATTAAAAATCCTCATTGATAACCATTAGAATTGCAGCTTTTATTGTGAATCAAAAATAATAGAGAATATTTTCTACAGCTGTTGTCATCATTTTAGAATATTGTTTTCATTTTAGAATCACTCATTATGGACTTACACCCAACCAGTAAGAAGCGTATAGTGGGAGATGATGTTTTATTTTGCTGTGCTGCTATTGGCAATCCTTTACCTGAATTTTATGAGTGGTATGTGACCAATATAAAACTGTACTATTTTAAACTGTTGTACTACGTACTTAAGCTTAAAATTTTCTTCTGTGTGTTGTAATTATTCAAGTCAATCATTATAAAATTGCAACAGAAAATGTGTGTATACATTTGTCCATTGTTTTCTACATCAGGTTTAAAGATGGCCTTCAGATAGCAGGAGAAAGTGGCAGTACACTTTCATTGACATCTGTTACTTTGGCAAGTGCTGGTTCTTACAGATGCCGTGCAAATACAATATCACAAGGAGTTTACTCTTCTGAAGCTACATTGACTGTTAAAGGTAAAGACACTTTGTGCATCAAGTATGTCTAATACTCCAGAGCTATTAGTTTTTCTTCCATACATATTCCAAACTTTACTGGGTTAAAGGCACTTTAATTGCGCTACAATAGCTTACCATGTGGGACTGAATGCTAACTTGGGAGGCTGCGGGACTCCAGTCAATGACCAAGAAAAATGGACGCTTGGATTTGGCTGAGTCTATGGTTTAGTATGTACCTTAGCAGTGTCGGTAATTCGTCCTTCTTCTCTCGTTGGCTGCCATATTGGAAAGACATATGAAATATCTCTCAATAATTTACTGTTTTCTCAGCACATACGTATTGTTGGATGTTATTATTCAGCCATTTGTTTAATTTTATTGTATAGAACGTTCTGTAAAATTTTGGGAAGTACAGGATAAGTATTCTTGAATATTTAATGTTTTTGTGAGTTTTCCGCATTTCGACTCAGATCTTTTTATTGCAGTAAAAATGTGTTCACACCAAGCTAGTGTTAAGGCAAGATCATCTAAATGCCGTCACTTCTGCTACCCATTCGATACCCACAACTACTGCCCTACCTGTAGGGAATCTGGCAAGGGAGATGACCCCTGTGTTTTCTTCACCTCCACGTCCCCAACCCTTGCGTTTTGAATCTTTGTCATTAAAGACTCCACAAACTCTCCCACCCACCCCAGGTACTGCATTGCAGAATAAAATAGAAAGTAGGCTTGAGAAATCCCTGGATAGTACATTTAACATCCAATTTAAGCAAGAAATGGAGGTCTTCCAGGCGTCCATGCTGGAGGCAATAAAGTCTCTCAGAGACGAAAGGCTTTCTTTCAAAAAAGCCTCCGAGTCGGATGTAGTGCAGACATCTGACTCTACAAAAACTGGACCTAAACGTGGACCAAGTAATCAGCCCAACCCTATTCCAACTCGGACTTCTATTTCCAGGGCATCCGACCACTCAGATGTCCAACCTATGGACACTGACTTTTATGGACCTCCACTTCCTGCCAAGTCTTCTCAAAATGTCCAGTCCAAGCGTGCTTCCAAGCAATCGGATCTTGAATCTGACCACTCGGAACACCCTTCCGAGTCGGAACACCCTAAAAAGGTGAGTCCTCTACCTTAATTAAAAAGAGTACAATACCTCAACATAAGGTTCCTCAGGAACCTGAACATCAGGATAGCACAGATCCAGTCTTTTACAGGGAGGTAGACATGTCTGACCTCCGTTCTCAATATGCTGAGAAAGTAGAAACTTTTAATCTAATCTAATGTGGACTTTTATAGCGCTTAATCTCCATCACTGATGGACTCTAAGTGGAAATTTTTAGGCAGATTCTAGATCTCCCTGACCCCAGGGAAACTTTGCCTAGGTCCTCTACCACTGTGCTAGGCCTGGACGACGAGAAAGGCCAACAGGAGCTGATGCCAAGAGACCCTTCTGCTATGCTCCCTTTAAACCCCATTCTCAAAGATTTTTTGGCCTCCAATCTACCTGAGGATAGATACATCAAACCCCCAGCTTCAACAGCCAAGTACTACAAGGTGGGACAGCCTTGTTTTGAAGATAAGCTTCAAGAACTTAACACAGATTTTGCAAAAATCTGTATCTCTCCAAAGCCCTCTGGGGCCCCTGTGGGCAAGGTTCGCCTACAAGTTCTTAAGGAACTTGAAAATCAAGCTAGGCAGAATCTTTCTACCATCAATTTTACAGCTACTTTCGCTAGGACTGCCTCCTACTGTAACACTCCTATGCTACACAGTGCCAAGGCTACCTTCAAAGGGGTCAAAAACCAAATCCAGAAGGGTGCCAACCCCGAAAGAGCTGCCAGACATGGTTATGAAAATGCCTGTGATTATTTTGAAATCATGAATAAGAGAATGCTTATTCAACAGAGAGCCTTAGCCTGCCTTAGCAAATCTGTGGCCCACATACTCCAGAGGGAACTATATACCATGGGCAACACTGGCCTTCTGAGAAGAGAGGCTGAAATGACCCTTCTTCAACCACATCTAGGGGACTCGAGACGTCAGGAACTGAGGAACCCGCCTTTCTGGCCTACTCCTCTTTTCAAGTCTCAACTAATGAAGGATGGAGAGTACTTCCTCCTTAAAAAGGCACCCTTAAAGACTCTCAGGGTTTTGGACCCTATCAAAACAAGCCCTTTCGTGGTCCCCACCACAACATGAAAAGAGGCTCCTACAGGAAACGCCCCTATGGGGGCAATTCCTCTTAAAGCAGTAACCAATGGTTTTCTTCCGAACTTCAGAGGCTCCAGAGGTCATTTTCGATCCCACTCAAGGGGACGAGGGCGTTGAAACCGCTCCTCCCAAGCCTCCCAAGCCTTTCAAGCCTCCCTCAGTCCACCAGTAGGAGGTCGCCTCCGTTCTTTCAGAAATGACTGGCTCACAAACAAATGTTCAGACAACATGTTAAACATTAATACCAATGATTACGTTCTTCCATTCATCTCAAAACCAAATTTAGTCAGAGCACCTCTGATTCAGTCAGGTTACAAGGCCCTTCAAAAAGAACTAGCTCTGATCTCTTGTATCCAGTCTCTTCTGTCAAAGAACGCAATAGAAAGGGTGGAAAATGTAAAATCTCTCTGGTTTTACAGTCGCCTGTTTCTTGTACCCAAACCTCATCAAAGATAGAGGCCAGTAATAGACCTAAGCAGGCTCAACATCTTCCTACTTGTTGAAAGATTCAAAATAGAAACACCAGAGTCCATCTGGGCCTCTCTGATTCCAGGGGAATGGGTGTTGTCGATAGACATAGCAGACACCTACCTTCACATTCTCATCCACCAAAACTCAAGTAAGTACCTAAGGTTTTGCCACAGGTCGCAAGTGTTTCAGTTCACTTCCCTTTTCTTTGGACTAGCCACGGCCTCTCAGGTCTTTACAATGATTGTAAAAGAGATGAAGCTGATGGCCCTGTCAAGGGGAATCAGACTTTACCAGTACCTGGATGACTGACTGATCAGAGCCCAGTATCAGGAAGAAGCACAAGTAAACACTCAGTTTCACCTCAAGGAGCACTGGAGATTTCCTCAGTCATTGGACACCATCCTTCCTTCGACAGAAACCATTTTAGCACACCTAAAGTGGTGGCGAAATCCCACAAATGTGATGAAAGGCTCAGACCTTCATCCCAAAGACCACAGTATCCAACTCTTTACAGACACCTCAAACGAAGGCAGGGGGACTCACTTAGAGCAAACCTCTGCAAAAGGTCTGTGGTCACACAGGGAAAAATGGCTACATATAAATGTTCTAGAGCTGAAGGCGGTTTCTCTGGCCCTTCAAAGGTTCAAGGACCAGTGTCAAAACCAAACAGTGTTAGTTGCCATGGACAACGCAACAGTGGTAGCTTACATAAACAAACAAGGTGGCGGAGATGTGTGCTCTCCTGTGGAAGATCATGACCTGGTGCCATTGTTACCAGATAACACTAAAAGCCAGACACATTCCAGGGTGTTTGAATGTGATGGCCAACCTTCTGTTCAGGTTGAACCAAGTTCAGTCAACAGAATGGGCACTGCATCCACAGGTGTTCAAACAGATCTGTCTCAAGTGGTTCACTCCTCATGTAGATCTATTTGCCACTCGCCTGAACCACAAAGTTCCACTGTATGAATCTCCAGTCCCAGACCAAAATGCTTGGGACATAGATGCTCTGAACATAAACTGGTTGGGTCTCACTGCTTATTCTTACCCTCCCACCACTCTCCTTCACAGGGTGATCCAAAAAGTCAGGCAATCCAATTGCCTGATCATCATAATAGCCCCAGGCTGGCCAGGGATGCCCTGGTTTTGGGACCTAGTACAGCTCTCAACAGAGATCCCACTTCAACTTCCAGTGTCAAGAACTCTTCTCAGACAGTCCCACAATTATGTGTTCCACAGCAATCCACAGCACCTCAACCTCCACGCCTGGTGTCTAGGAGTGGACAGCTCCAAGAACAAGGCTTCTCTATGGAGGTGGCAGAGAGAATTGCTGCCCCTCAGAGATTGTCAACAAGGACCATTTACAAGTCAAAGTGGGCCCTATTTGAGAAATGGTGCAGAGACAATTCGGTGGATTTCTCCACTCCCTCTGTAAAGCAAGTTGCAGACTTCTTTATGTACCTGTACCAAGATCTAAACAGGCGCCCTTCGACCATTGATGGTTATAGGACAGCCATTGGTGAAACCCTTGGCCCAACCCTGCTCCATATCTCTCAGAGTTCCGACCTTAATAGGTTGCTCTCCAGTTTTCAGAGGGATCGTCCCAAAAGTTCCAGGAATCTTCCTAAATGGAACCTTTCTGTTGTTCTCAATGAGCTCACAAAAGCACCCTTTGAGCCTATGAAAGACACATATCTCAAACATCTTACTCTCAAAACTGCTTTCTTGCTAGGTCTGGCCTCCAGCAAGCACCGCAGCAAAATCCATGCCTGGGTTGCAAACAAAGTATCTAATCTAGGCCAATGGGAAAAGGTTGCTTTGTTCCCCTCTTCAGATTTCATAGGCAAAAATAAACTACCAAGAGAACGTTCTCAAAGTGTGTCTCTGGTGACTATTCCTGCTCTAGTTACCATTGTAGATAGACAATTCAAAGAAGACAGGGCCTTGTGTCCAGTACGGGCCCTGAGGTACCATTTGGATCGAATCAAAGACCTAAGGGGGTCTCGATCCCTTTTCTTTATCTCCTGTAAGAAAGGACATACCTCAGACATCAGACCCACTACACTCTCTTTCTGGCTAAAACAAACTATCCTACTTTGTTATAAACAAGCAGATCAACAAGCCTTGGACTTGGTCCAAGTCAAAGTACATGACATTAGGGCCTTTGCGGCGTCTAAGGCCTTTTACGGTGGGGTATCGGTGGACCAAATCATGCAAGCGTGTCACTGGAAAGCTCACAACACATTTACAAATTTTTACCTAAAAGACCTTACTTGGTCAGACAATGACAACAATATGTATCTGGGACCAGTAGTAGTGGCACAACAAGTCCTAGACCCTTCCCCTCAGCATCCTCATCTTCGGGAAGAAAAGAAGGGGGGGGCACAGTAGCCAAGTCTTCAGGAGTCTATCCCAGGGTCTAGGTATTGGTTACCTCTCCAGATGTTTACGGTAAGGTCTCTTATATTGTTGACTGTATAACATACTTAGTGTTAATCTCATATTTAGGGTGGCAAATGTGATGAGATTCAAGCCTAGGGCTGTATTATTATAGCAATGATGCCCTTAGGGGCTACAATCTTGAATGAGCACGGCTGCACTCTCTTCTCTCAAACATCCAGACAGTATCTGTACTGTCATTCATTAAAATTCGGTTTTTGGCTACTTCCTCCGGCCCCACATAGACTGGAAATTTGGCAATATTTTGGTATTTTTAACTCTAAATTCAAGAAAAATGGACAATATTCTTCCAGTCTCAGCTGTAATCCCGCCACTGGGCGGTTGAATTCAGCATTCAGTCCCACAAGGTAAGCTATTGTAGTGCAATAAAATTGAAAATTTTAATTACTTAAATGTAGCTTTTATAAGCTACAAGCTTACCATGTGGGACTGAAGACCTCCCCGCTGTATTTCAGCTGAGGGGGGTATGGGCTAAATTTACCACGAGAGAAGAAGGATGAAGTACCAAACGACACTGCTATGGTACATACTAAACCACGGACTCGACCAATTCCAAACTTCCATTTTTCTTTGTCGTTGACTGGAGCTCCTGCGGCCTCCTGAGTTAGCATTCAGTCCCACATGGTAAGCTTGTAGCTTATAAAATCTACATTTAAGTAATTAAAATTTTCAAGTTTAGTACATTTCCATGGTCACTTTCACGAGTGTACAGTATGAAACTCGCCCATCATTGGGTAACCGCTAACTTTGCAACCTTCTACCTGGGCTGAGATTCAATCATGTGGACAGATGGAAGGTGAGTATGACATCACTATGCTACAGAAACCAAATAGACACTAGGAATCACTTTTGACTGAATCATTACTTCAGATTTATTACGTCTTGGTGTATATCAGGATAAATGTTGCATTTTTATATTTATGCATTAAATAGAGTTGATCAGAGGTTGAAATATGACAGTATCTGAAATTTTAATTTCACAAAGTGACACTTCATTTAACTTTTTTAGAAAGTGCTGATGACTTTTGTCCTAGTACAACTGAAAGTAAGTTTCAGCAGTTGCCAGCTGGATGTGAACACAATGGTAAAACAGTTGTTGATGTAGGTGCATGTGCTAGACTTAGGTGTCGAGGTGATGTGGTGAACAATGAAACATGTTCTGATACAGAAGTATTCTGTTGTGCTGCAACAGAATTTGAACGGGTAACCATTCAGTGTGATGACTTTAATATTACTGTTTATAAAACTATTACATGTGGTTGTTCTATGTGTACACACCCAGTTGTTGACATAGTTGGTTTTGTGTTTACTGAGGTGGATAATTCACCAGTAGAAAAGGCAATTATATATTATAACAAGACAGAAGTTGCTGAAACAAGAAGTAATGGACAATTCCATTTCAATGTGCCTGAAGGTACTCTGAGAGTGTCAATTGCAGTCAAGGCTCCAAATGCTTCTGAATATGCTGATGGCATTGGTGTATTAAATTTAAATGAAGATGCAGATGGAGTATACTATATAACCATAAAACTGACAAAAGTGAAAGTACTGGATCCTATTGACAGCAAAGAAGACCAGACATTGATGCTTGAAAGTGGAAATACTGAAGTGGAAGTTCATATTCCAAAGAATTCATTTTATGACGATTATGGAAACTTGTATCAGGTAAGATATTTCACTTAAATATTTAAATGATTGGTTAGTTTAATTAATTTAACAGATACATGGTTACAAATACAATCTGCAAATCTAAACAGTAACATTGTGAAGAGGTAACAGAAGGTCAAGAAGAAAAAGTTAATAAATTTGGTCATGAGATATACTTACTTGTTCAATATGATAAGTAAAATTCCTCAGTAGCTTAGTGGTTAGCAAGTTTGGCATCTAATCATAGGCTATCACCTCTTTGTGGGATCAACTCCCATAATTGACAATGCTGAGAACCTTGTCTAACCCTGGCTGTTGAATGTGATGTAAAACCCTTACCTTGACTTAATTTCATGATAAATGATTAAATACCGTTTTAGGACTTTAACATTTTAATACTTTAGGAAATGGTAACTCCAGTTGTGGCTGTAATAGACTCCAATAATGTCACTGAACTGGAATCAGCACCTGGTGATTTCACTTCTCTTGATGACAGTGGAGAACAACGACCACTGCAGACATATGGTAATGTGGTATCTTGTATCATCATCATGAGAGGCTGTTTGTTGGCCTGATGTGAATCTGCACAATATCATAAAAACAGCTGATGTCCGATAACATTATACTAATTCTACTCATAATAAGAAATCCGGTTAACTTCTCTGATACATAGGATTTTAAGCCTAAAATGCTAAACTTTCATAAAAATTACTTTTCCAAAAACAAAATTAACACGCACCTATATATTCTGACTGATACATAACCTGCTTTCTAAAGCCATGAAATACCTTATTGTGAAATATGTTTATGTCTACTGGGTGAATTATACCTATTATTATATAAAATACATGTAATACTAGAAAATCAATGGTATGATACTTGCTTTGTGGAATACTGCACTGTATTTTGATATTTAGGTATGGTTAAAATGACATTTAAAGGAAGTGGTGGCACAAACCTTCAGGTTCAAGGAGAAGTAGATCTAGAAGTTCCATCTAGTGCTTTAGGAAATGTTGATGATGACAGCAATCCTGGATCCTCCAATCCACTCAGTGCAATCAAAGCTTTTTACCTAAGTCCATCATCTGGTGTGTGGGAACCAGTAGCCAGTCTAGTACGAGGCTCCAAAAGACGTAAAAAACGGCAGTCTCCTGGGTACACTGTTTCTATAGCAGGCCTGTCTTCAGATCAACAATGGCTCAATTTTGATGCTGTCGCCAGAACTACCTGTCTGTCAAAAGTCAGGTTCTTTGGAAGTCAAGAGTTCTCAGAAGGCGAACAGATTACAGGAGTTCAAATCTATGCCTTTATAAGTGGTGCTGATGGGACATATTCTTATTCAACGAGACTTGCTAACAATAATGATTACAATAATGGCGCTTGTATTGTTCATCGATGTGACAGTCCAAGAAACCAAAATAGTAAAGTTGGATTCAATGGGTTTTTGGTGGCCAAAAAGAACGGGAAACATCTTGTTCCTGCAGTGAATGACACAGGATTGGGCGATTTAGAAACTCAATTGAACTACATGGCTTTTAGTGACAAACTCAAAGTAAACTACGACTTGACTGTTGTACAGGATCAAAAGGGCCCTTTCTATGACTATGGAAGTAAATGGTATGAATCCTCTCAATGTGTTGGAGCTCCTTTTGAAGAGAAACATTTCCGTTTTCATTTACAGCCAGAAGATCAGTGTTATCAGACAGATGAGAATTCCCAAGGAACTGCCACATGTCTTGCAAAACATTATCTGCTGTGGCATAGTACTCCAGATATATATGGTGAAAGCTATTCCACCTGTTATATGAGGGTTGAAATTGGTTCTCCCACAAATAATGTCAAAGTTCAGGTTTTCAGCCGAGTTGGGACATTGGACATATTCACAAATGACATTAATGGCATTGTGCAACCTGGAGATACCTATGCATACCAGGAAGACTGTACCAATCAAGGTGTGGCTTGTGTAAAGGTCAAACCTCCAGGTGACAGAGGATGTTCGACAAACCCAGTAACAGACAAAGTGGAGCATGATCATTTCACAGGAGTAACTGTCAGGGCTTGGTATAAAGAAAGCAGAACAGGGTTAAATGTCAGTGCCATCCACACAAGCTTGATGTCTTATGATATACAGCGGAATGACACCAAGTTTGAATTTCACTGGACCAGCAGCAGTACGATTGGTGGCATTTATTGTGTCCACAATGCGAAAACACCAGGAGAGTCTGATGTTCAAGCAGAAGAACTGTGTTTGGGAGGTGATGAAGTAGCTGTACATTTTGGTAGTGAGTATGCAAAGTGAAGATAAATATTTACACCTCAATTGTTACAATTAAATAACACTCATTGCACACTTAAACCGGTCTAGTCTAGGGTCCATATTCAGTAACTTTCTTATTCTTTGTATTATTCTTAGAATTTTTAAGTAAAAAACCGTTTTCTACGAAAATTATTTAAAACTTTATAGGATCAAAAATATTTCATATTCCTCAGAATCTGCAGACTTCTTTAGGTAATAATGACCAATTGGATGCAATAGCTGTGTAAAAACATGCAGCTTAAGGATTTTTAGTTCATGGTCAACATAAAGGTATTATTTTTTTTAAAAAATGGTTGATGATAAATTCCAAATTGTCATATAATCCTATTTTCAGACCGAGTGAACTGTGCCGCTGAAGTTGTACTGATACTGGACACTTCAGGAAGTATGTCAGGTTATCGTTCCACCAATATAAACTGGATGCTGCAGATTGCAGAAAACTTCCCTGTAGGACAAGAATACATCAGGGTATCCATGATGTTAGTTTATAACACATATAGCATACTATGGGACTTGGACTCTCAATACACCAGTAACAGTGACACATTGGCAGATTCTCTCAACAACAACCCTACTGATGAAGCTCAAAGAAACTATATATATCTCACCCAAAGTTTATCTTTAGCCCATGATACCATTCTTTCTAATGCAAGGTCTGGTGTTGCTCGAGTGGTTATCATGTTTTGGGATGGTGATCATGACCTCTCCACAAATGTTGCTGGATTTGATGAAGACATAAGGTGAGCAATGTTTGGCTAGAAGATTATTGATATTAGTCACTGTTTACCTCATACACCTAACACCCGTATTTCCTATAGCTTTTGTGTTTAAAGCACTCACCTTAAATCCCCTAAGTATCACAAATATGAGTTCATACTCTGTTCAGACATGATTAGTGAATGCAACCAGTATGCTGATGGGTGTCTGCTCAAACATTATAAATTGTATTATCACACCTGCCACTGTGGCCTATTATCAAGCACTAGGGCTTAATTGGTACAACACTTACCTGTAAATACAAGGACTCAGGCTTTAACTCAGTGCACAGGCAGAGACGATCGCTTTAAAAGTTGGTCCTCTGTCATTTGGTCCTGTCTTCAGGGGAAAGCTAAAGAACCTCAGGAACATTGATAGTTGGTCATCTGTGAGACATCTTATGAGTATGGGATGTACTTGTCAGGATAACTTAAATAGCGCTTTGAGTCCTGGGGCCGTATTCACGAAAGGTCTTAGACAGGTTTTAGGCTTAACTTTTGTATAAAACTATAGCCAATTTAAGCCTAAGATCTGGCTAAGACCTTTTGTGAATACAGGCCCTGGTGAATTAGTGTGATATTGTTTGTGTAAAGTACATTTACATGTTCATCTTGTGTCATTGAATTTTTAAATCAATCCAACGTGAATCTTTATTTTTTGTTCCAGTTGTGTGACATTTCCAAACTAAGCATTTCAAATGATAGATAACACAAAAAATACTAAAAAAAGACAATTAAAATAGTACAAAATTTTTTTAAATAAACAGTAATATTTCTTCCATTTAAGCTATATTTAAATAACTCTTTTGTAATTGAAGTCACCTTTAAAGTCAAAGTAAATCTTACGGTTTTTGGTTTTATGTGCCATTTTACAGCTTTCGTTATTCTGGGACAAATCCTCAGCTTTGGCTTATCTGGTAGTTGAATTCACAAAGAAGTGGCAGCCTGTCATTATATGCCAAATTAATTAACTGCCGGATCAATGAAACTATAGTTCTATGCATTGTAGAGTTTTGTCTGTTGCACCACGTCAAGGGAGTTCAAACGTTGTGACGATTGTGGACACACTGGATGACATGTTTTACTTGAACCAGAATTCCACTGCACAATTTGCAGACCATCTGAGGACATTGTTTCAGTGTTGAAAGTAGCAGATGGAAAGTAAAATTGTAACATTAATGAAGTGATACATTATCGTATAAAGTGCATTTGAAACCAGGAACTATAATTGTAAGCATGAAATCTGGGACAGAGATTCTATATTTTAATTTAATAAAATGAATAGTACATTATTCAAACTTGTCAATTAAAAATGTATATCGTAATCCATGTACTAGATTTGTTACTATTGCTTTCTACTTTTGTATTTTGGGTTTTTGATGCTTTCAAGTTAGTCATGACAGTTCACTGTCATGGATAGTCCATTCCTTGATGTTGTAACTCCTTCATCAGAACAGTTGCCAAGAAGTTGCACATGTTTCTTGCTTTCTAATCCTCTGGATCTCTTTGTTGCAGAAGAATCTTTACAGCTGATGTTCTTGTTTGGCCTATCCATAGTTAATTTGTTGTGTATTTGTACGAAAGTTGCCAGAAATCAGTTTGGTTTTCTCATTTCAATCATACTTTGTTATCTCCCGAAAACTTGAAGAATGTAAACAGATATTATAAAAAGTCTTGGGTTTTTTATCGTGTGACTCTAGTTTCCTGCCTTTCTCTCACGACAGTTCTGACCTTAAAATCTCCTTGATTCTCATTTATTCTTCAATGTTATTGCAATACCCTGTCCAGTGTATGGTCTAGACTTATCTTACTGATTTAAATGTAGAGGTTGTGTATTGTGTGTACAATAATAGTATCTTATTCATAGATTATTTTAGTTTCAACTGGCAAATGATGAAGGTCTTTTAACTGAACTAACAGAACTCCGACACTTGCTGTCTGCAACATTACAACAGAAAATGTTTTGGTATAATGTAAATTATTTCTTATATGCAGTTAATTTATTGGCATGGTTTTATTTTATATTAATTTACAAACTAAAAATGACAATTAATAAACAATATAATTAACATTAATCTTGTGGTTATTTTCTTATAGTGCAAATAGAATTGAATACATTGTAAAAGTCGTTATATCTGTTTGCAAAATACAAAGTCTCGGATATGAATCTTGTCCCTGATTTTAATACCCTAGTTCCATGTTCAAAATTAATCCTAACATCTCCACAAATTGTAATTTGGCTAAAGACATGAAATACAAAAAACGCATTCAGTCATCTATAAACCTCTGCATTGTTGAAATGTTTGGTCAAATATTATAGGAAGATTACCTGTTCCGGTATCTCCAACTCTCTTAACTAAACTATAATATGATCAATGCTATGTGTTAAATGGGACTTGAGAAGCTCAAAGATATATTTCTACATGTTCTTGTCACACATAATGAACTCGTACAATGTATGAGCTCATGGTGAGGAATTATTTGTTATAGTGTTATCTGAGCACATTGTAGACACAATCCTTCAGAGTAACAATAAGCTTATTTAAGAACATTTCATTTGTCTCCAAAAGACCATTAATAGGACCACAGTGGCCTATAGTAGTGCAAATGCTTTCTTGTACGACTTTTCCGCCCATGGACTTATGATTTCGGTTCCACTTTTATGTTTTATTGTGCCTTAGAATTTGATGCAAATCACAATTAAGCGCAATAAAAGTTTGTAAATTATAATAATAATTATAATAATAACCATATAAATAAGGGGGCACCTGGGTCAGGGGTGCAATAAGAGGACATAGACTCACACAAATATGTTGATACCCATTGGATGGAGGGTGGGGAAGGCCGAAATATAAAATAACTCCTGTCTTTTACATTTAATGGAGGAATCTGGGTTGTTATCCTCCCCCATCTGAACTCCATATTTCTGACACTATGTTTGGGTTGAGTAAAGTGTCTAGAGACTGGTGTTGAACTAATTGCATTGAATTTCTGAACACTTCTATGATGTTCATACAATCTCTGTCTGATAGGTCTGTTGGTCTCTCCAATATATTGGAGACCACATTCATTGCAATTAATTATATATATATGACATTGCTCAATTCACATGTGTATTTGTGCCTTGGTGCATTTCCCTAGTCTAGTACATACTGTTTGGAATTGTAAGTGGACAATTCTCGAATCCTCCTTAGGTGGGAATGAAATAGAGGTTTTGGTAAGAATGTCCTTCAGATTGGGCAATCTTCTATACCCAATTAAAGGTTTGTCCTTGAAGATCCTTTTGAGATCATCAGTGTTTTGGACAATGTTCCAATTATCACTTATTAATGATTTGATTAAGGGGTTCTTTGGGTTGTAAGTGGTTACCATGACTGGTGTGTCAATTGGCTCCGTGGCTTTAGTGTCAAGTAGGTCTGACTGTTTAAATTGGCTGGCCCTGTTAAAATGTCTTTTTAGACTTTCTCTGGGGTATCCTCTTTTGAGGTAGTATCCAGTTAATTTAAATGCATTTTCCTTGAAGTCCTTGTCCAAGGTGCAGATCCTCCTTAATCTGAAGTATTGTCAGTATGGGCCTTTTTCCATTACTGTGCTTGGGTTGGTTGAACTGTAATGGAGATACAGATGTGTGTCTGTGGGTTTATTGTATAGAGTGGTTATGAGTTCCCTATTTGTTTCAAATTTCACTGTGGTGTCTAAGAAATTGATTTCAGTCCTACTGGATTCATGAGTGAATTTAATGCTTTCATGAAGTGAATTTAAATACTCAATAAAGCGATTGAGTGAATCTTCTCCATGTGTCCAAATCATGAAGATGTAATCAATAAATCTTTTCCACACTAGGGGTTTAAGTGGGTAACCTGCCAAAGCATGGGTCTCAAATCTGTCCATGAATAAATTGGCGTAATTGGGTGCTAGTGAAGTGCCCATTGCTGTCCCCCCTATTTGTAAATAATGCTCGCCATTGAATTCAAAGTTCATGTTATGTAGCACAGGAAACTGGTTATAGGTGCCTTTGTGGGGTCACTTCTTTATTTGCTACAGCTAAAATCCCCTCATGGTTGGGTATGTTGGTGTACAGGCTTGATACATCCAGGGTGCATAATATTGCACCATCTGGGATTGGACCCAACTCTCTTATGGTTTTGATGAAGTGTTGGGTATCTCTTATGTAGGATTTGGTTTGTGGGACATACTTTTTAATATGTTCATCCACAAATTTACTTATCCTACTCGTGGGGTGGTTAACTGAACTACATAGTCGTATCCCTGGGATATCCTTTTTATGTATTTTGGGGGGTATGTAGAATCTTGCTTCTGAGCATGATTCTGGGCTGAGGTGGTAAAGATTATTTTCTGTGATTAACCTTTGTTATGCATTTTCATTAATGTGCTATTAATTCTTATGGCCACTTCCTCTGTGGGGTCATGGTCTAGTTTAATATAGTACTTGAGGTCATTTAGTTGTCTGTATCCTTCCCTCAAGTAGTCAGTAGTATTCATTACTACTACTGCTGAACCCTTATCCGCTTTTTAATCACTATTTTTTTTTTTTTTTTTTTGATAGTTCATCAAGTCCTATCATTTGTTCTTTTGTGAGGTTTTGTTGTCCTCTAGTTTTCACTTTACTTTTTAATAAGCTATCCTTAAAAGCACTTTGGAAAACTTCCAATGACTGATGAATCCTTGGTGGTCTCCAGGTGCTTTTATTTCATGTTCATTAAAATTTTGAAGGCGTTTATTGTCATTGTAGAAGTGATATTTAAGACTTAATCTTCTGTAAAAGTCTTTGAAGTCAAGCCAAATTTGGGACTTGTTTGGTGGGCCAGGGGTGGGGCAAAAGGTCAGTCCTTTTTCTAAGGCACTGACTTGGTCCTCACTTAGGCTCTCATCAGATAAGTTAATAACAGTATGGCCGATCAGGCTCTCCATGGTTTAGCCCTTTTGGACAAGTCCTGAGGGGGGGGGGGGGGGGGGGGCTATTTTTGCCTCCTCCTTAATCTGGTTCAAAATCTCCTGATATGGGATCTTTTGGGATCTTGAGGTTAACCAGAAAAAGTATAACAAATAAGAGGATAATATAAAGTAATGTTATTTTATTAAACCTTAGTAACAGTTATGAGGAATAATTAATTTATGGTTAATAATTAATTTCTAACAAGTTTGCTGAGTCTTTTAATAAGGAATTGCAGCTGTTTGTTAGTTTGTCTCTGTCTGTTGTGGTTAGACTGGCGGCCTTTCTGTGGCTTCCCTCTGGGTTTGAACTTGGGTTTCGATTCTAGTTGCAATTTCTTCTGTAGCCTGGTTGAGGCAGCACTCTTGTATTTGTCAGTAAGTGAGTCCTTCAACTTTTTGAACTGGTCCTTATTGGTAATAGATTCTAGTTCAGCACAAGTGGCTTGAATCTCAGCCCTGATAGTGTTGTATTTAGAATTGAGTTCATCCACTAAGTGTAGGGTTAGGTCTCTTTTACATTTGTTCACAATTTTTGCCCATTTGGTTTTTAAAGGCCTCATTGACAGAAACTAGTGGAGTTCACTTGAAGTTGCATGAGACTGTGAACTTGCCTTCTTTGGGGTGTATGTTGGGGGCTACACTTAATTTCTTCCTATGTAGATTTTTATTCTTGAGGTACAGAGGCTTTGACTCAGGTGGGTATCTGTCTCTACTTGAGGATTGTCTGTCTTCTGAGAGGGAGCCACTTCTTTTTCTCTTGACTCCTTTGACTGGCTGATTCTCAAGATTTTTAAGCTTGGAAGCCGCTTCATCCAGGACATCCAGGGTTTCACTACTCATTTTACTCATAGGGATGGGTGTCCCAGTGGTAGGAGTATTAAAAGCTGTGTTGGGATCCACTTCTAGGTGGCTGATGCCGGATACCAAGGCACTTTTACTGGCATTCATGATAACCCAATGAAGAATACAAAATAAGTGATGTGTCAATGAAAATGTAAAGACTCAAATTTATCTCTGCCTTATATTTGCATTTTATTTGGTGTAAATATTTCGATCTGATTTGTCAGTTCTCATCAGAGGCTGTGAGATGGACATATTTGGTTACTGAGGTGCATATTATGGGTCTGCCTTGATCCTGCGGATTTGCTCCTTAATCCTGAGGATAACTGCTCCTTAGGGTAGATTTTGTAATCATATGAAAACTTTTGGGGGCCATAGGTAAATATGAGGATAACAATTATAATAATGTGGTGGATATTATAATTGTAATCCTGTAAAAGAAATAATGAGGGTAATAAGTGTACTTTATTTTTTTTAATAAAGATAAATAAACTCACTTATTTGTGTTTTATTACTAATTATTATCAGTGGATGCATTTTAATATATGCAGTACATTACACAATCATATGGCCAAAGTTCGTACATCAGTAAGTGTCCGATGGGGAATGGCATGTTATCCCCTATGAGTGAGTTTCAAAGTAGGTGTGTCATGTCAGCGTAGCTGTAAGTGTGCATTGTGAATGGTTGTCCCTGGTAGGATGACTCTGCGCCCAGTGGGCGTAGTCATAGAGATGCAGGGTTATTGGATCTCTATGTGTGCATGACAAGTGTGAATCAGTTAGTGTCATCTAAGTAGACTCGTTGTGAGACAATACCACTGCATTATGTGAGTAAGTTCAATCTGGTCAATGTGTTGGGTGATCAATTGTATGATCATCTGGCGAATCCGTCAATGTGAGGATGCCTAAATAATCATAGGACAGGTGATATAGTGATGGAAAGTTGATGAAACGTCACACAATGCGTTGGTAGTCAGTGTTTCACACGAATAGAGGTTATGTTGAAACACATTGTAAAACTGGAGATAGTGTGATCATGTCCCATAAAAGGTGAAGGTTATTTTTACAATATAAATGTAGTGGGAAGAGAGATGATGTATTTTATCTGCTAGGAGTCCCTTCCACGGAATATGGATTACACAAAGATATAAACAAAAGTGTAGCCTTTCAACCAGCTGAGAAAAGGAGAATTCCCAGAAGCCCAGGTATTAATAGAACTGATATACGTAAGGATATTACATACCAACCCCTCCAAAGAAAGACCTGCCTTCGGGTCTTGCATGACTACATCATTACACCTCAAGTTGCTTTGCTTTGAGAGGGGGGGTCTTATAAGCATCCACCATGTACTGGGAGGAGAAATTATTGATCGGATCTGCTGGGAGTTGATCCCACAGACATTGGATTACACACATGTAAACACAAATCTAGCTCTTTAACCAGCTGAGCTAAAGGGGAATCGAAGGTGGGATTTGGACCATGTCCTCTTTCCTGGAATTGGTGTGTGCCCTGGAAGAAAAAATTATAACAATGCTATAGGAAGCATATGCTATTACATGCAGTGGCCTTCTATCATATTTGCAGGGGGGGGGGGGGGGGGGGGGGGGCAGGTGGTGTAGCGGTTAGAGTGCTTGCCTTCTACGTCTGAGTTCACTGGTTCAAATCTCAGCCTGGGCACTTCAT
The DNA here is from genome assembly GCA_964017235.1 of Sabellastarte sp. h YS-2021. Classification (NCBI taxonomy): domain Eukaryota; kingdom Metazoa; phylum Annelida; class Polychaeta; order Sabellida; family Sabellidae; genus Sabellastarte; species Sabellastarte sp. h YS-2021. The sequence goes on from OZ024928.1 coordinate 15,659,455, forward strand.
GTTGGAAAGTTGGTAGTTACTTGCTGAAGCCCAGTGGTTTACAGTGCAGAATCTTAACCAACTATCATGCACTTGTGCCTCCACCCGTAAAACTACCTGTCCCAATATTACTCTGGCTGTTGAATGTGACGTAAATGCAACAAAAAAAATGTAAATCTATTGTATTAACAATTCCTACTTTAATTTCTCTTGCACCGGTCACATAATTTTGATAATGGGAAGGAATTCTAAAATAAAAAGAAGGAAGTGAATGTAACTGAAGTGGTAAGGATTCTACTAGTATGATTGCTACAGCTCATAATAGTTCCAGTGACCAGGATATGACTGTATTTAAAAACTCAGACATGATTATGAATGTAGTGCAGAACATGGATACACAGATCAGAGCAAGGTGAATACAAGGGTTACGAGAAGAGAGAACCAATATTACTGACTAGTCGGCTGTGCCTTTGAATCATAGTGCACTGAAACAGAGTGGACATGTGCAAGTCCCATCCATTCAGGTGTTGAAGTCAGATGCAAGAATGCAGGCGATAGTTCAACAATGCAAGAGTACAACCATGCCACATGTACGGATATTACAGGTAGGCCTACTACTTGTTTTAAGTCAGGGTGCCATGGGTCAGACTTTACAAAAATTAATATTCTCATATACTGGCCCAAATATTTGTCTGACATACCTTTAGGTAATAAAAACCCTTGTATATTGATTTGAGCAGCAAACAAACGGTTCAGGCTATGCTGCTCTGTATTTTAGATGAAGTGAGTGTTGAAGTCAGAAAGTGTATGCCTGCAGCGTGCAATTGAGTTTTCACTGCATTAGGTATCCAGCTTAGGCGGTTCACACGTGTAGGCATGGGGAAAGCTAGGGGGTATGAGGCATGCTCTGACCCACACCCCCAAAAATGTTGTGATTTTACATTTAGTACTTTTTCTGTAATTTTAACATCAAACATATTTCTCGGAGTGATCCTGCTTACACTAATTCAATATGCGCATTCTTTCACTGAGAACTAAGAATTGACCAAGATTCCATCCATGCATAGATATTGTCATCATCTGCTTCAGTAAAAAGTCATTTATTATTGTTTCCATTTTTTTATTCTTTAGATTGGCTTCCCTTATCCCAAACTTTCATTCTTAATTTGATCACACCTGGTTCCCATTACCTGGAGATGATATTTTGGTTTTCCCTGGGTGGCACCTTATGAAATCTCCAGAGACAATACAAAGTTCTGATGCCATACATGTTGTAAAACTTCCAAAAATTACCGATTATATATTATGTTCAGTATCAGCCTTAAATGTGACGATAGATTGCCCCTAGCAAGGCTAAAGAAGGCCCTTTATTATGACTAAAAGTTGAAGTTGAATGAATACCTCTCACTGCCCATAGAGTTGGATTTGTTATCAGTCTGAGTCTAAACCTGAGACCAAACACTGTTCACTCCATTGGGCGAGATGGGGCTTCCCTGGCAATTGTCAATAACATTCAAAGTGGCAGCATAAAACGGTATGGGAGCTAGTAAGGTGAGGCAGTATGTTTGTATGTCAACTCTATCACCAAGGTCGCTTCTACAGTGTTCACAACTGTTCAGAATGCTCTATATACTTGGAGGAATTCTTTATTTGGAATTTTAACTATGTACTGGTAAATATGCTGCTGGTCATTTTATAATGTTATGGTAACATTCCACTTATACCAATTACATCATAAGCCTATGAATCATATTAACAGGTTTTTAATTTTTATATTTTTTCTTAAAGCAAATTTTTTATAATTGATTCATAGCTTGCGCTTAGGTAAGCTAATTATACACATAACCTTAAGTAGAAAGCCAGGATCATGGCTATATGGCACTTAAGAGTACATAATGAGTTATTATGGCATGTGACATCAGGAAAAGTAGTAAACTAACTTAATGGTGGATACTAATTAGTAATAGCTAGTAATGAATTGATCAAAATGGGAAATTGAGGGGGACATAGATGTAAGTGTATTAGCTGCATTGATAGTTAATTCTAGTTTGTTATTACTGATTCCCAGGTCAGACAGTGGTGATGTTTAATGACACTGAAAACTTTTATCTTCATGACAAATTCCTCATTAAATTTCCTTTGTCTTCAAGCCTCTTTATCTTTCACCAACCAGTCCCCACCCTGCCTAAATATACCGCCCCCAATCCTAAACCCCAACATGAAATTTGATATTTTATGTGATGTGATGAAATAATTATTAATATTTTGAAATCTGTGTCAATATTTTGTTTCAATTGATCTGCGTTTTATTGAAAAACATGTAATATTGACAGTGACACGGATTTCATTTTTATAAAACTTCATGTGACTGTCTCAACTGAAATGATCTGACTCTGTATGTATACATTATTTTTACACATTTGTAAGGTTGAGTTTGCATTTATAATTTCCAGTCTCGGACTTGAAGATATCATTCAAAGGCATTAGGAGCTGTTATGTTACACTGACTGTGAAGAAGTAAGGCAATGACACCAAAGAACATACCACAACCACCTTCAACGTCCTGGAAGATCATACAACCAGGGTGCCATCCAGACAGTACCTACATTGTAAGCTTTACATCCTGGTACAAGTAATTATATTTACCTTGAACATCCCCTCACCTCTGGACCTACCTCTATGAATCCCATAAAGACAGAAGATGAATCTATCAAATGTATTTGTCTGGATGAGCCTCGGATTTTACAGTGACAGGATTTACCAAAGAACATACTACAACCACCTTTAACTTCCTAGAGGATCATACAACCAGGGTGCCCTCCAGACAGTACCTACATTGTAAGCTTTACATCCTGGTACAAGTAATTATATTTACCTTGAACATCCCCTCACCTCTGGACCTACCTCTATGAATCCCATAGAGATAGAAGATGAATCTATCAAATGTATTTGTCTGGATGAGCCTCGGATTTTACAGTGACAGGATTTACCAAAGAACATACTACAACCACCTTCAACTTCCTAGAGGATCATACAACCAGGGTGCCATCCAGACAGTACCTACATTGTAAGCTTTACATCCTGGTACAAGTAATTATATTTACCTTGAACATCCCCTCACCTCTGGACCTACCTCTATGAATCCCATAGAGATAGAAGATGAATCTATCAAATGTATTTGTCTAGATGAGTCTCAGATTTTACAGTTACAGGATTTACAGTTACCAGAGTGTCAAAGGTGGCTTTATTGGTGGTAGCAGGATTTGGAAATTAGGCAGAAGCAGATGGATCTGCAGCAGAGTCCGATCAATCAGCTCCTCCCTCAGGACAAAGTCATGCCACAGCAGCCACAGCAAAACTCTTGTGTTTCAAAGAGTTTCCACAGACCTAGTTGCTCAAACTCCGACAGCTGGTACTTCATCTTCAATTTCTGTGTCAGGCAGTGCAGGGTCTACTGTATCTCATCACTTATGGGGATAACTTTTGGATTTAAATGCCTCTTTAGGTGCTTGTTAATAAATACCAAGACATGTATGACCTTAAGCTTTTGAATATTTGGCTGAATTTTATGTGTTGACCTTCCAGATCCCTTCAACCTTAAATATTCGAAATTTGGAAAGACCAAACATAAATCATCATTGCAAGAACAATGCATGATTGGTTCAACAGGAATACTGATAAAACTGTTGAATAAAAGTCAACAAACGCTCCACACAGGTATTAATCCCTTCAAATCATATCATTTTGCCATGCTGTAGCACCTACAGGCGTATTTTATGAAAGCTCTAAATACAGTCAGGGTTTTTTAGCCATTTTAGTGTCCCTATTGCTACCAGGAACATCCTCTATGCCTGCTGTCCATTGTCCAATTACCAGTCCACAATTATCCTTATCTCTTAGTGCACACCAGGATATCTATCTTAGCCTCATTATGTTATGTAAGGTACAATAAGCTGATACAATTGCAGTAACAGTGTCCATATGTTGAGTCATGGTGGACAACAAATACCCAAACCTGTTGGCCATGATGCCAAAAGCATTCTCAACAACATGGCGCGTACATGAAAGTCTGTAGTTGATATTTTTTGGTCATCTGGGATCCCATTGTGCTAAAAGGCTTCACAAGCTAGGTATGAAGTGAAAATGCATCATTTCCAATGGAGTTGGAACCTGAGAGTAGTTTACCTACTGGGATGTTGAAAGTGCTGGCAATGATGCCTGCCCTCGGATGGGACTGGTTAAATATCTGGGCATTAAAACTGATTCTGTTTAGATAAAATGCAGTAAGCCGCCATTCCTGGGACATGAGACAGCAACACGCTTGCCTGAATGTGGTGGAAGTTCCATCTTGATGGAAATTCGACAGGCTACTGCTTTGCATTGGTCACTGGTCCTCGGGTAATGCATAACTTCACCTGAGTATTCTTCAAAAATGGCATCACAGCACTGATGCACAGTCAGGGAAATGGTGTTGTGTGCCACGCATCAGACTTCTGTATATCTCACCTGTGACCAGGAAGTGGAGTTTGGTGGTCAGTCTGCAATAAGGATTAATTTCTTTCAGTACCAGCTGTTATACTTTTCAGTTCTTGGGCCAATTCACAGAACTTCTTGAAACATGACAACCTCCATCCAAACAAATTTTTGAAAGGCTGTTACATCCTCAGTCCTGCCTTCTTGCCAGTCAAGGTTTCACCCAGTATCTTTGGGTCATAGGTTTCTGCCTTCTCCACCTTTCTATAATGATACTTGCCAATAGTATATGTCTTGTATCTCATATCTCTGTACTTCGTGAATCTGCTGCAAAAGTCTCAGTCTCTGCAAATGGTTTGCCATTTTCAAAAATATCTGTCAATGTGCTCAGTTGAAGAGCTATGTAAAATTAAATCTGGATCTGGGGGCAGCTATCTATATAAAGATTACATTGTCGGACACTAATTCTCAATGCATTCTCACAAAAATCTTGGTCCTTTCAGCAATATTTTTGTATCCTTGTCATCCGGGGCCTAGGCTCTCAACATATTCTCCCAATTGCCAATAAGGTGTACACAAGGTGTAGTAGAATTGCAGAGTTCATGGCACAATCTCACACGTTCCTTGCTTGTTTGCTGGGGTTTCTCACTGCCACCCAATTTTATTGTGGCTGCATCTCAGCGTGGTGGCAAGATTTTGATGAATTGTGGTGATTATAACTACATGACCACACTTGTGCACCTTGAGTGTGTGAATCCCTGTAATTTGGAATTCACCTGGATTCTAGTACATTCACCACATTAGACAGATGTTACTTATTACTTAAACATCTGTGATTAGAAGAAATTATTACTGTTGCTGGGTACTTTTATTTTGGTACTAAAAATTACCACTGGATGTTTTAATAATATAAAGTTTATGTAATACTTTCAAAAAATCAATTCAAACTTGTTTCTCATTTCATGTCTTCATCCCACACTGATAGCACACACTCGATATAGGATCATTTCAGGTAAGAGAAAGTGAATTGAACTACAAAAAAAGGGGACCACAGAATAATGGGATCATGCAATAAGGTTCTACTTTACTTTCTCTTATTTGTTTTATAAATCCTTGTATATTATTATATTGAAGGGAACACACTAGTATGATGCTTAAGTATTGGTACTATCTAAATATGAAACACATCATCAAAAAAGTTTTGCAAAGGACAGGATAACAAGGAATTTGTAATCTTATCCCTCATCTTTCTTTGACAGGAATAAAACAGGCTGTATTTCTGCCATTGAAACACCTCAACATGTATCGAGGATATCAGAGGGGGTGGAATAGCCAGAGTTATTACTCCCTTAATCCCACTGTTTCCAAACTCCCAACAAATAGCTGGTCCCATGCAACTCATGACAGACCCCAAAGCATTGTGACACAAGAGGAGTCCGAAAAGATGAATTGCAAGGAAGCAAGATACGGAGTCATTATTGTGACAGCACTTCTTAACTTACTGGCCATAATTCTCAGAGTGTCACTGTTTTTGGCTTTGAGCGGAGGTGAGTTATTGGGTTCTTTTCATCTTTGAAAAAAGATAAAAATGTTATATCTTAACTGGAATAGGTAGCCTTTATGTGTGAATGGCCCACTTTTAAGATATTTAATGGGGCAGATGATAATAGTTCTAGTGATTGATTAAAGCAGTGCATTCTATTTGGTTAAAATTCTATAACATCATTTAACAAACATTTAGAAGTCAACTTCAAGCTTTCCAATAGAAGTCACTTAGTACTAGAAGTCAACTTCCATATTTTCCAACACCAGTTTTTCCAGTGTTAGTCACTGGGTATTGTGAAGACAACCTCCAGTTTCCCAATATAAGCAACCAGGTCCATGTACTAGGAAGCCAAATGATAGCTTTTCTAACATAAATCTCTGAGCATTAGGCAGTTAATTGCAAATTTGGGATTATTGGAAAACTTAGATTTGACATTATTCTGTTCATGTTTTGTAAAGAAAATTTGCATTTAGTAATTTTCTGTGTAACCTAACAAGATTTTTATACCACAGATTCAGATTCTTTAAATTTTATTTAATAATAATATTTATTGATAATCCATTATAGCATCTTTTATCTTTTTACACTGAAACATTTACATTTGATAATCATGATGCCCTTACAAATATCTTTTCAAAAAAGACATTTTGACCACAAATTATATTGTTTACTGAAGAGTATTAGGGCCAAGGTAATTTTTTTTTCAATTTAGTGAGATAGTATCTCAAATGTTTTTAGATACTAAGTCAATTCTTTTAGATAATTATGTGAATTTTTTGAGATACTAAGTCAATTTGTTTAGATAATTATCTCCATTTTTGAGATATTAAGTCAATTTTTGAGATAGTAAGTCAATTTTTTTTAGACATGTCAATTTTTTGAGATACTAAGTCAATTTTTTAAGATAATTATCTCAATTTTTTGAGATATTAAGTCAATTTTTTAGATGGTATCTCAATTTTTTGAGATATTATATCAATTGTTTTGGATACTTATCTCAATGTTTTGAGATGTTAAGTCAATTTTGTTAGATAGTAAATCAAATTTTTTAGATAATTATATTAATTCTTTTAGATATTAAGTCAAATTTTTTAGATATTATATCAATGTTTTGAGATACTAAGTAAAATTGGGTGCTTCCGGTGTCAACCAAATAACAGGGCAGGTCAGCCATGTGTTGTGAGAATTGACATTGTAAAACAACTTCAAAGGCCTACGACATCACAATGGTGATGATGTCACAATGCAGTGTTGCTTTATATTATACATTGATATTAACCATGATAGTTGTATGTTTAACTTGATTATGTCATTAAGATAATTGAGGTTTTTATTTAGCAGTGTACTTTACACTTTTGTTTGTATTTTGAAACTAAACCTGTAAAAACAAAATTAAATAGATTTATTATTATTAAATCTAAGAAGTCAAACAAAGTAGAAAGATATATAAAGGCTTTTAACAAAGCAGAAAATAGAGCTTCTGCACCATAATTTCTGCTTTTCCCGGTATCTCTCCATGGCACTGACCCCTGCTATCTCTCTTGTTAAAGATTATAGTTTTTTTAACTTTTCCTTTTTGTGAGCCCAGAGTCTGTCTTTAGATGGAGATTAAGTGCTATGAAATTACTACTAGAATAAGAATTAGAACTGTGTCAGAAGGTCACCTACGAATGTTGGATGGTAGTTGAACGACAGTGGCGTTTCGCCCGATGCCTATAACCATGGCTTATACCACCTGTAGTGTGAGAGGCTATTCACTAGTCATGGATGTCTTTGGGTGTCATGGATATCTTTGATGTTTCTGGTTATAAAAATTTGACCTACATGGTATAGCAGAGTTTGATTTTTTTTATTATTTATTTGGGGTTTTACGTCGCTTTCATCACTGTACAGGTCATATCACGACGGGTAGTTGGAAGGGCAGAGGAAACCAGTACATACAGTTCGTCAGGGTTCTGCACTGTAAACTGCCAACCAATGGCAAGCAACTACCAGCTTTCCCACTTGAGGCTGTGCTGGGAACCAGACCCCGCCCTCAGAGGCTCTGCCACCGTGGCCCCTAGCAGAGTTTGATAATTCTAGGCATGTAATGGGGTGTTCTTTGGAAAAATCTTGAAATTTTTTACTCAAATACTTTAACACTTCAGAGTCACGAAATGAAGTTAAACTTACAAACCCTCCAAAATTGGAAGCTTTTGTCATCTGCCCTTGCAAGGCTTTACAAGACATGTTTCACTATATAATTATAATGGTGAAGAATTTAAATAAAATTATTTAATTACTAATAAACTTCGAATTCCATAATATACAGACGAAGTGCCTCAATAAAATAGTTCTCACTGGACTTAGCAGTAGAGATCAATCATCATATGGCATACAACCTCTAATAAGAACCTCAACCACTCCCTGTCTCTTTGAGATAGGTATCTGGGAAATAGTAAACTAGTGACATCTAGAATGTGTTGGTGTACAGTGGCTCGTGTAAGAACCTCTGTCTTTGAGCTGTGGGAGAGAGAGAACATGAGACAGTATGAAGATGGGGGAGCTTAGTTGGCTCTCTCAATTGTGAGAATGTGTTGGATTGCAATTGTCATTGTGTTTATTGAACTAGAAAAACCTATGAAGGAATTATCGTGTGTTTCACTTCTGTCTTCCTGGCAACCCTATACCTCTCATAAGAAAACAGCCAAGCGAGTCTAGACAGAGAAAAGAACACAAACAATTGGACAATAATCCAGGAAGAAGTGACCCATAATTTTATTACCACACTACATCGGGGTGACAGATTTTGAAGAGTTAGAAAAAAATTGACATGTAAAAACATGCGTATGGATTTAGCAGATAATTTTTCCACATATCTGTCACACCTTCGGGTGTTCAGGTGCCTTGTTTTCAAGGCAAAAGTTCCTTCAAATCATATAAAAATGAATAGCAACTAGATATTAGAATGTGTTTGGAATTATCTACAATGAGACATCCCAACAATAAGGCTTGCTGAAAGTGTGATGTTTTGATTATAATGCAGCCTATAATGCCCTACCTCTACCATAGTTTGAGTCTAAAGGTTGTGTTTTATTGCTGACACAGAAACAATGCAATCATTAATACAGAGTGTGGTACCCATGAGGGGGCTGTGTCAAATTTACAGTCAAAATGTACTTGATATCACCTTTATTGCAATTCACTTGTATTTTAGTGAATAGGTTGAGGCGCCTTTGTGAATGATATGAGTGCAGTGTGTGTATACTGATTATAACAATTAATGAATGATGACCATGGTCACGTCATACATATTTAAGCACTTTTTTGCGTGTTCTCTATTGTTAGCACGAAATGATGTAATATGATATGGCATCCTTAAATTAAAAATACATGAATTATTTGAATGTTAGTGCTTATACTATGATAACCTTAAAGTATGTTTATCTGGTCTTACTGGAACAAAAACTAAATCATGCTTGAGTAACAAATGTCAAGCAAAAAAAGAGAACAAATAATCTGCAATGTCTGCTGCTTTGCTACTGTTTTAGTGATATTGGTGCTAGTAAACCAGCTGCCTAGACATCAAAGAGAATGATGGACTTTGGTTTTATAGTTTATGCTTTAAACTTTATGATAAAAACCTCCTTAAAAGTCTCATATTTGCACAATATGGGTTTTATTTTACATTGAAATTACAATTTTTATTTTATTATTATTATTATTTTATTATTATTATTATTATGAAATGTTAAATTTTTCTGTAATGACTATTGTCTAAATAGATTTAACATCCAGGGGCCGATTTTGAAAGCACCATAATTTTCTGGGTGCCACAGTTACAACTAAAACTTTACAGAAGATTCAAACTCGTAATAGTGAGCTAATGGCAGTTTAAAGTCTCTAACACATATAAAATATTTAGGAAAGGATATATAGATACAAATCTGTGTATCTACTTTTCTAAATTAAATATCATGCATAAAATCTTCAGTGACATCAGCTGCCGCAGAGACAAACCACAATGTAACAGCAACAACCATCACATACACATTTGAAGATACTTTTGATGAAGATCTTGATGCTGAAGAATATATTGTCTATGTATCAACTGAAGCTGATGCAGACCTCCTCAATGATTCTGTCACCTGGGCCATGGTTCAGGGTGCTGACCCACCCTATGCTTATGTAGCTCTCAGATGTGCTGATTTGTTTATAAATGGTAGCTGTTCTCACAACGGCAGAAGGGGAAATGATCAAGCATTAAACAGGGTTACTTTAGAGATAGGTCAGTTCCATTTCTGACAAGGCAATAATGTTTGAGAAAATATCACAGGTTATTATTTCTAATATCATAATAATTATATGAAACTCAAGGGATATCTGGAACTTAAAATATGCTTATAATGTAAATTGTAACTGTCAGCTCACATTCTTATATTTTATATTTTAAAGTCACACTGAACAAAGTACATCGATATTTATATATCTCAGAAAGTCATTTTCAACAATTATCATTTTATATATTTGTTCTGATATTGTTTAAATAATCCCCTTATCTATTTTAAATAAGGTGTTGAACAGTGTCAGAGTTTAGACCTTTCTACATATTGCAATGGAGAACTCAATGCTGGAACAAAATATTTTCTTTTGCTTCAGCTGAAAACAAGTGATAATATGACTGTGAACAGTAACTTTTCTGGTGAAGTGACAACAGCAAGTATGCCACTACATTTGAAGGAATTGTATAAAGAACATCACTATATATTGTAGATATTTAAAAGCTAAAACTTGATAATTTATCAGACTTTTGAAATGAGGATATAAGTTTGTAATACTAATGTATGTGAATATGTCGTTAAGGCTGGATAATGTTATTTTTCCAGATAGAAGGGCAAATATAGGACCTCTCTATGAAAGTGGTGTTCTAAATCAGCAAAGAACTACTTAACACACAGTTTAGAAAATGTATTTTTGTATCAATGATCCTGTATGATAAAAGTGTGGATTTTCTGTTTGTCCTGATTTAAAGGCTTTGTTAAAGTATCATATGAAATGCTATGTAATTAGGTAAAAATCTATGTGTTACAGTACTAACTGGTAATTGGCTAGCTTGGTCACCATGGACAGATTGTACTGTCACATGTGATGGTGGGGTGAAGACTCGTACACGTGAATGTGATAGAAGAACAAAAGACTTAGAATGTGTGGGTGATGAAAGTCAGACGCTGGATTGTGCAAAATGGAGGTGCCCAAGTAAGCAAATAGCTCTAAAAGAGGAATGCTTGGATGTCAAACATATATCATACTTTCAATACAAATTTAGTACTGCAATGCCCGTTGTTGTTAAATATCCTAACAATGTTGTGGCAAAAGAACAGATCTGATATGGCTGTGATCCATTTAATATGGATAATGAAAAAAATGTTTAGGAATTCTTTTAATATGTTATTGCGGGTGAAAAACTTTTTTTTTTAAACTTTTAACTAAAACCATTTACTAGTATATACATCTATAAGATATTTGAAAACAATACAGAAATTATATAAATTTTAACTATTAACAAAAAAAATATTCTTGTTAACATTAGATTGCAATATGGTTTGCACCTCTGGTTACCTGAGTGATTCCTGTACACACTGTGAGTGTCGTGGAGAGTTTGAAGGAGTAGTGCAGTCCACAACTGGCATTGTGTTAAACAATGTACAGATTTCTATGGCTGATACACCATATCATGTTCTCAACACTACTGGACCCAATGGACGCTATGTGCTAGCAGGACTGTGTCATTCCCATACTTTACTCTTCCATAAAGATGGATATTCCTCTCAGAGTTTTGCAGCTGACCTGATACCAAACATTATACAACTGGAAGGCAAAGGTTAGTTTAATCTGTCAATATCACTGCAGTCCTGTAGAATATTTTTAATTCGTAGAAACAGTAGGTAGGTTTAGCTTTAATTTGATTTATATGGGTTTAATGCCCCCAGGTAAGTTTAAAGTATGAGGTTTGATAAAGATAATGGAAAAATAATGGAACCAGGCAGAGCAAGATCCTGGATCACTACACATAGAATGTACACAAATGGCATAAACTTACAAACTTTGACAGATAAGTCTTAAACTTATTGGATATTATGAATATTGGGGTACACATCTAAATACTGAACCAATGTTATAAATTGAAAAATGGACAAATAGAACCACTCCTAAAATTCCAGGTAAGATTTATATGTTATATTATTAATATTTACTATGCTACTCTTTACTCTCAGTGTAAATTTGCTTGGTAAGGTGCGAGTTTTCACCAAAAACTGGGACTTGTCACCTCCTGTGAATTGTAAGCATCACAAATATGCACAAAAAAAGAATATTCTCTATCTAAGTAATTCATACATTTAAAATTCGTGTTGTGTTGTAATTTAAAATGTCAAACAATAGATTTTTAGTTCAATTTAAGAGTATTGTTTTCTTAGTAGAGAAGGCCAAAAGAGGAAGATAGAGTCATCAGTGACGAAGGTTTAACAGAAAATGAGTAAATTGATTTAAATAAGAAATAACTTGGTTAAATTATTGTAGAATTCAAAATAAATAAAATTGGTTTCAATTTTTTTTTATTTTGATTGAAACACATTTATGACATTGCCCCCTCTTTAAGAATGCAGTTCTTGAGAATTCTAGATCATCTGCAGACTAATCTACTACTACCAATTAAAAATAACTTGCTATGTAAGTATAATTAATTGATAACACACTGGAGTTGGATGTATGAGTACTTGGTGGTTTTGGAAACAATTGTTGCAAAGACTTTTCTGGACATATTGCAGCTTATCAAGATCAACAGTAAAAAGACTCCTAAACAAGGAATTATAGTAGTCAACTACCAACCAAAATGTTTGTAGCCATAAGAGCAGAATCACCTGTGAGATAGCCTCTGACATGCTTAAAATCCTGGGTCGGAGAAAAACAAGACTTACAGGTGTTCTTAATATGCCTCAAGAAGAAAAATCACCGTTAAACAATGCAAAGTTCCTAAATCGCCTTAGCAGGAGAGAGGAAAATTCCAAACATATTGTTTGGGAAGAATTTATTGAATTTTCTGGTTGTATCTTTAAACCAAAAATAATTAACTTGTTTTATCCAGATTTAGCTTCAGCTTATTTAGAGACAACCACTTTTACTATAACTGATCACATTATCAATATGTATAAGCAAAATTTTGGACTGAAGACCACGGGTCCTTCAAAAGTTGAGTGTATTCCAGTTTAGCCAAAGGGCATAACATTAAACCGGGTTGGTGTGGTAAATTCAGGTTTGTCATTTTCAGCAACATCTAAGTAGTGGAAACCACTTGCAATATCACATGTACTGAACCATTTCGATCTAGATAAATTCTTTTAGGTTGAATCAATTCTTGGTAAAGAATAGGAGCAAATATTTATGGTTAAGTCATTGACACGTCTGTAATCAATGCAAAATTTGAGTGAACCATCTTCTTTTTACAAGTTCAACTAGTGATGTGCAAGGACTAGTAGAAGACTCAACCATACTGTTCTCAATCATGTCTTGCATGAGTTTTTCAATATCTTGTTTCAAGTGAATGAGTATTCAGCAGGGATTTTATTTTACTGGTTTGTCATCAAAAATATCAACTGCATGTTTTACCACTCTGATCCTGCCTAAATTGTCATCATTGTCAAAGACATCAAAATACAGTTAAAGAAATTCAGTTCAGAAACTTTTGCATTACAGCCTTAATGTTTCAAAATGGTTTTAGTGAGCTTCTGGTGTGGGGAGGGTTCAAGTAATTTTTTACCTTAATATTTGTCTGTTTCTTACCATGAATAACCTGTTTACTGAAACAGCATTAAGTTTGTGAACACTTGAAGTGTCGATAGAATAACAAGTACCTACTGTTGTTCCTCGTTTCAAGTCAATGTCGACACAAGTTGGATTTTGACTGGAATAGTGGTGAGCCCTCAATAAAATTGTATCAGTTTGTCTTTTGTAGAAAATTCATTCCACATTAATATTTGTGTTCTGGCAATTCTTATACAAGATTTGTTTCGGTCTGATGTGCATTTCTGTGCAGCCGAAAAGTTCATGCCAAAAATGGTTTGTGTTTATTTCTGCCATAACAACACTATAAAATTTTTTAGCAAGACTTTTCAAGTTTTGTTTGACCTTTCACAGACAAACTGGTACCATCATCAAGCAAAACATTATATAGTACTGATTCCAATACCGTATGCCTTTTAGAGTTGTCAAACACATGTGATCCCGTCAGTGCAAGACTGTTACTTGGCTTTCAGGAATAGTGTTATCTAGTTTGATGGTGAGGTGTCAGTTTGGAAGGTTGACATTTATGCCCCTGTTCCACCAAAGGACTAAGCCCCGACCCTGTCCCCGACCCTTAATCGTGGACAGTCTGTGACAAAAAAGATAAAATGGGTGGGACTACTGAAAGTTTGGGATTAAGTTCAGATCGGCCTGAGGAGGCCCCAGGCGGCCCCAGACAGTCCCAGACTGGTCTGGGACTAAGAACCGATTAAGCCATTTTTCTAGTCGTAGACAAACCGACTGGGTCCCAGGATGCCTCAGGCCTCCTGGGACTAAGCCCCGACTAACCCACGATTAAGTCCCGACCCTCCAAGGCCTGAGGCCTCCCCAGGCTTCCTCAGACCGAGATGGCCGATTCTTGTTTTGCAATGGGACTAAGGGTCGCAGGAGGCCTGGGACTAAGGCACTAAGGGTCTGGGACTAAGGGTCGGGGACTAAGGGTCGCAGGCGGCCTGGGACAACATAGGACTGTGTAAATTTGGTCTGAGGAGGCCTGAGGAAGCCTGGGACTGGACATTTTGTTTATGGCGGGAAAAAATAATCAGTTGGGGCCGGGAGAAATATCAAACATGTTTGATTTTTCACACGGCCTCAACCGACCACAACCGACCCTTACAGGATGCCTGGGACTAAGCAAATTTTTGTAACCGACCCCCCAAACCCTTATGCCCCTGTTCCACCAAAGGATTAAGTCCCGATCCTGTCTGGGACCCTTAATCGTGGACAGTCAGTGAAAAAAACCCAAAAATGGGCGGGAATACTGAGTCGGTTTAGAGGTCTGGGATTAAGAACAGATCGGCCCCAGGAAGCCTGAGGACGCCTCAGGCGGCCCCAGACAGTCCCCGACTGGTCTGGGACTAAGAACCGACTAAGCCACGTTTCTGGTCGGTTTTACCCGCGATCCTGTCGTAGCCAAACCCACCGGGTCCCAGGAGGCCTGATAAGCCCCGACTAACACACGATTAACTCCCGGCATCCTCAGGCCTCCTCAGTCTTCCCCAGACCAGGATCGCCGATTCTTGTTTTGCAAAGTTGCTGGATTTTCTGGGTATATATATATAAAATCCGCGATCTAATCACCATTGCTTTTCTAGGAACACAGCAGGATGTCACCTTTTAATGGAGGACAGCTTCAACAACAACTTAGGGCTTTTTTGGTTTTTATTCAGTTACAAATAATCATGTATTTCCAATTTTTACATCGACCACAGCAACCACCACCACCAGCACCACCACCACCACCAGCACCCATACACAGACCTAGAAGAAGGCACAACATGTGGGTCAGGCCATGGCTACTGCAGAGAGAGGAGAGGGTGGCCTACCACAACATTATGGCTGATCTGTATGCCACAGACATTCCAGGATTCACCAACTACATGAGGATGACCCCAGAATTTTTGGAAATGATTAAGACCAGACTAGAACCACACCTAGCCAGGCAGGCCACCAACTACAGGGCACCAATCAGTGTTGGGTAGAAGTTAGCCCTCACCATCAGATATCTGGCCACTGGGGAGTCCTACACATCATTGTCCTGTCAGTTCAGGGTTGGAAGATCCACCATTTCCAAGTTTATACCAAAGGTCTGCAGGGCCATCCAGGGTGAGTTCACCAGGGAGTACCTGAAATGTCCTACAACCCCAGATGAGTGGAAAGAACTGGAGAGGGAATTCAGGATCAGATGGAATGTTCCACATGCCCTGGGAGCTCTGGATGGGAAGCATGTGGCCCTGAAGAAGCCCAAGAACACTGGAGCCCTCTACCACAACTACAAGGGCTTCTTTTCCATTGTGATGTTGGCCCTGGTAGATGGACAGTATAAGTTTAGATGGGTGGATGTGGGTACTGAAGGATCCTGCTCGGATGGCCAGATATTTAATGCCTCTCAGCTGAAGAGGAGGATTGAGGATGGCAGGATAGGCTTCCCTGACCCAGCTCCTATAACCCAGGGTGGGAGAGATGTCCCCTACTTCATGATGCTTTTGCCCTGAAGACCTGTCTCATGAAACCCTATGGCAGAAGGATGTTAACCAGAGAGGAAAGGATTGCCAATTATAGAATTTCAAGGGGCAGAAGAGTAGTGGAGAACGCTTTTGGCATCCTTGTGTCAAGATTCAGGGTGATGAGGACAACCATTGAACTACCCCCAGCAACAGTCAGGGAAGTGGTCTTGACCTGTGTTGTTCTACACAACATACTGCGAAGCCAGTATCAAGGTCAACCTGGTGGTCAGCAGCCTGGGGAGGACGATGATGATGATGTACCTGGTGATTGTGGATTGATTGGTGGTGCTGCTGGTGGTGGCCAAGACAGAAACCCTGCTAGAGAAGCCAAGAGACAGAGGGATTACCTGAAGGACTACTTCAACAATGAGGGAGCAGTGGCCTGGCAAGATGGAAGAATATAACTCCTGCTGCATTAATCAGTCCTTTTCAGGACTACCAAATATTCCAAAAACAATTAATGAGCTATGCTTGCTACAGACAAACCCCATGCCAAACATAACTTGTTCAGACGGACAAACAGACAAACCCCATGCCAAACATAACTTGTTCAGACGGACAAACAGACAAACCCCATGCCAAACATAACTTGTTCAGATGGACAAACAGACAAACCCCATGCCAAACATAACTTGTTCAGACGGACAAACAGACAAACCCCATGCCAAATATAACTTGTTCAGACGGACAAACAGACAAACCCCATGCCAAACAGAAGTCACCCAACTGACAAACCGACAAAACAAGTGCTAAACAATATTTTCGAAATTACTAAGTAGAATATGAAAGCTACATATTTAATTTTGGATTTATTTTGCAAGTAAATTTGAAACAGAAATGTTTTCCTGGAAATCTTAAAAATAAATTCTTCTACCCCACTTGGCAAATATTTATTGGATATAAGTACACAACTTGTTCCAATAATGGGAGATTATGTTTACATTCCCCAGAGGGAACCAAATAAATCCAATAATTGGAGTTTATATATAATATTTATTCTACTATTCTTTGATTGTCAATCATGTAACATATAATATGCATCATAATCTTTACAAAACATGTTAATAACATCTATGTACGAATTACCATTACTGTTTAGCATGTTATAACATTACTTTGCTCATGATATATTAATATTACAAGTAACTCAAGTGAACAGGGTTTGGGGCACCCTGACAGTTAAAAAGTACTGTTTAACATGTTATAACATTACTTTATTCATGATATATTTACATTACAGATAGCCCAAGTAAACAGGGTTTGGGACACCCTGACAGTTGCAACAGGAGAAATTTGGTGATTTAATTTCTCAAGGTCATATGCCATGCCAACGGTGACATATTACTAGGACCTGGTGGGACTATGACAACTTTGTCAGAAAAGGGGGGAAGGTTTAACTTGTAAACTGTGGTTATTAACGAATTTAACATACAATGATTGACTGAGAAAGAGAAAATATGTGATTGAAGATGCACAGAGGCACCCAAATTTGGAGCAATTTTTAATTATAGAGATAGAGAGGATAGGAAAGTATTAAAGTAATAGAAGACTTTTGTTGAAAGGAAATTTTGAAAATTGCAAGTGTGGGTACATATTTGAAAGAAAAGACCCACGGTGAAGGTATGGCATTATTTAACTGAAAATCAGGGAAATATGATATAATTTGGACTAATTTTGAAAAGGAAATTTCAAACAAAGCAGGTAGAGAATTATTTGAAGTGAATGGGTAAAAAAAATGAAGTTTGAAGTATGCAATGAAGGTGTCCCAAAAGCTGTAAAAGATCATTGAAAATCAGAAGAGCAGAAATAAACTAAAATAGTAAGAATAGGTCAGCCAACTGGCGACGGCCACGGCCACAGAGAGTGCAAAACAGTACTCCTGTGGCCACATAAGTAAAAGTTAAAATAGACGGATAGCAGAGAACCCTATCACAGTTTCCCAAGAGAAACCGTGATAGGGAACTGGCCATAACAGAGCCCGCAATAAGCTGATGCGGCTACAAAGATTTAACAGTGTGGACCAAGTGCATGCAATGCACCGTCTCAAGTATAGCCGCGAAATAGAAGGCGGCAGCAGAACGCCATAAAGATGATGCTCTTGGTCAAAATTAGAAAGGGAGCATTGAAACCAGAATAAAAAAGTATAAAAGCCTATCAGTAACCTATAAATGGAAATGCCATATATATAGGTAAACTACCAGATATAACCTACAAGCCACAATAAGATACAGGTCCATACAATTATGTGGAAGACATTTGAATAAAACAACAACATGGCGCTTTATGCACAATACTGCAGTAATAAAATAATGATATATGATCAAGTAAATAAAGTGAATTATAATATCACTAGTTAGTAGGGTACATTGAACATGATCATAATATAAAATTACTTGTTACACTATTTACAGCACACTCTTGAAATGAGGCAATTATTTACTATATCATAGAGACAATAATACATGGAGCATGGAGTAATGAAGCTACACTATTGTGTCCATGGTCTAAAGTTCCTAAACAGAGGAAGTAGCCACTGCCCAATCGCTGCCACTGTGGCGCAGACAATGCAAAGATGAAGGTACCATCCACTGCAACTGAAACTAAGAAAAATATGTAAGAGCACATCCCACAGAAGTATGACCAGGGTGGGACGGTGGGAGAATAAATAAAATTGTCCTTGAGGTGTTACCCCTTCCAAGTGTGAGCTGTAAATGGAAGAAGGGTTCAAATTTTTTGGCTAAAGAAGGCATAGGGAGCCAATCAGAAGCCAGTTCACAACCAGCATGGTCATGCATACTAAATGGCAGTTTAAGGTACCCTCTCAGGAATGATCTACCTGACACCAAGGTGTCATCCCGTACATTCCCCAGAGGGAACCAAATAAATCCAATAATTGGAGTTTATATATAATATTTATTCTACTATTCTTTGATTGTCAATCATGTAACATATAATATGCATCATAATCTTTACAAAACATGTTAATAACATCTATGTACGAATTACCATTACTGTTTAGCATGTTATAACATTACTTTGCTCATGATATATTAATATTACAAGTAACTCAAGTGAACAGGGTTTGGGGCACCCTGACAGTTAAAAAGTACTGTTTAGCATGTTATAACATTACTTTATTCATGATATATTTACATTACAGATAGCCCAAGTAAACAGGGTTTGGGACACCCTGACAGTTGCAACAGGAGAAATTTGGTGATTTAATTTCTCAAGGTCATATGCCATGCCAAAGGTGACATATTACTAGGACCTGGTGGGACTATGACAACTTTGTCAGAAAAGGGGGGGAAGGTTTAACTTGTAAACTGTGGTTATTAACGAATTTAACATACAATGATTGACTGAGAAAGAGAAAATATGTGATTAAAGATGCACAGAGGCACCCAAACAGCCAAGAAACACTAGGGATGTAAAAAACGTTGGAAGGTAGAGGATACAGGTGAGGAAAGTTGGGGTGTGGATTTAATGTATTTCCATACAGAATCCGATTTCCAGGTCCCATGGAACATGATGTCCTGTAGGGGAACTCCATTATGAAAGGCCCAAGTGGCACCAGAACGCCTAAAATCATGGAATTTCAAGGCTGGGGAAATATTCAATGTTGTAGAAATAGAATGCAGATGTCGTCTGGCCACTGAATCAGTTAAAGGAACTGTACCATGGGACCTGGGAATAAGAAATAATGGTTGGTTTGAGGAACCAGGGATATGATCCAGCAATGCCTTGACTGCTTTATATGGGCAAAGTATAGAGTCACCTAAGATTGGAATTGGAATGATATGTATGTCGGTTCGATTCTGGATTGTTTTCGACCATTTTACTATGACATTTGCTCCCTGATCTGTAAGTATGATGTCCCCACGGGCTAACTGCCTAGTTGCATCGAAGGCCTTGATGGAATGTGGAAGAATATTGGAAATTCTAAGGAAGGAGAAAAATGCTAAAGAATATAGTGCAGTAAATTGTATGGGAAATTGGAATGGCTGTGTGGTCAGGAGAATTTGTTGGAGCAAATCAGTGGATATAATATTTGTTGATTTTGGTTGTAGAGGTCGATCTAGCTTTAATGCTTTAGAAAACAACTGAATTTGTTCATGTCTAAATGGGGTTGTGTCAAGGTTGTAAATTATGAACTGTGCTCTAATACCAGCCATATAATTGGCTATATTGGCTGCTGTAAGGCCATTTTCAGACAAGAACTGCATGAACATTAACAAGCATGAATGGTTTACCTGATGGTGGCACAGTCCAGTTGCCACCAGAAAGCCCAGGAAGTCAGAGAACATTCTATGATATGTCCTGGCTGTGGCTGGTCGAAAAGCCATCTGTAACCTCTGCCTGGCCCTGGTGGCAAGCTGGGCTGTGAGTTTATCACCATCTGTAAAAGAAAAGTTATATGTCATGGTTAAGTTTCATAAGATCAACATGTGTGTTAATCCATATAAACTGTGGTAAAAGCTGATAAAGTTTAATTAATGGATCTTTTGTTACATTCCATCTAGAAAGCAAATCAGCAATGTTATTTGACTTGCCAGGGATATGATGAACACGAATATTTATGTTAAATATTGCACAAAGCAACCAGATATTTCTGGCGCAAGTAGCTAAGAAAGTATCTTTAGTTTTACCAGAGGTAAGTACTTCAACTACTGCCAAATTATCACATTGTATATCGATAGTTCTATCTGACCATGCAGAAGCCCAAACTTTCAGTGCAACAACCACATTTAACATTTCAAGTTGTGTTATATGTAGGTGATGAAACTGAGGAGGAATGGGCAATGCATATACCATATTTGCAAAAGTAGCTCCCATACCCGTTAGGGAAGCATCTAAATGAACTACATGGTTAGGTGTCCTATTATCGAAGTAAGTAACACCATTATATTGGTGCAAAAAGGTATTGAACCAACATAAGTCTTGGAAAAATTGAGGTGTTAACTTGAATCTAGTGGAATCATGATGTGACCTCAAAAGCTGGAGCATACGATTGAGGAAGATACGAGCCGGTTTGATACATTTTGAAATATACAACAATGACCCTAATAGGGACTGATATTGTTGTTTAGTAACTACTGTTTTATGTGTCCATTCTTGGCATAAAGTTTTAATTTCCTGAAGCTTTCCTTCAGGGATAGAAAGTGTTTTATTTACTGTATCAACTTGTATGCCTAAACATGTGACACATGTAGAGGGAGGAACCAATTTTGAATCACTCACCTCTAATCCTAAGTCCTTAAGCAAGGACAATAAGAATTGATAAGATTGATGAATTTTTGACGGTAATCCAATATATATGAGGTCATCAATGTAATTTAAGAGTGCATTATGATTATGTTTTTTCATAATGAACCGGATTGCATCGGAAGACCTCTCAAAAAATCCGGATCCGAGCCGAAATCCGAACGGCAGAGATCCGTCCAGGAATAGATCCTTATGAAGTATCCCTAGCAGATCAATGTCGCCCGGATCTATACGCAAGTGACGAAAGGCCCTGCTGATATCTACTTTGTACAACAATGAACCTGGACCCAAATTCCTGACTTCTTGAACAATATGATCAATAGATGGATAAGACAATGAGAAATAAGTATCCAAATATCTGAATTTATGAATTGAACTATTAATAGAAGCCCCTTTGGGCCAACTTAGGTCCATTATGGTACGTCTTTTATCAGTATTTTGCTTTGGGCGAGTCATCAATGGAGAAATGTGAACTGGAAATGGCAGTTGTTGAAAAGGACCATATATTGCTCCATAGTTCAATTCTTCGGTTATGTACTTTTCAATTTGGTCCTTATATTGTGTGGCTGAAGTATGATTTTGGTATGTTGATTGAAGTATGGAGTTCCTGTCGAAATCTAGAGGAAAGCCATAAGTTATGAGATCTGGGAGTTGTTTATCCCAATAATCTTGAAGATGGAAATACCATCTTTGCGGATTGAGTTGAGTAGGTACTGGTATTCTGGATTTTAAAAAATTTGGCACTCCACTAGAGCGTATTATTTTGTGAGCCTCTATGATATCAGGTACTTTGTTCCAGACAATATGTGGGCCTTCATAAACCTTCAAGTCATTTAATGGAATATATCCAAAGTCGCCCCCATTTTGTGCTAAACAGGCCATATGATCTTTACTGAGATGTTTATTTTTCCACACATATAGGGGAATTTTTTGTAGTGTCTCATCAAAGTGACAACTCATATCTTTGGCTACATGTGTTAGTGTTTTTTGAGAGAAATTTTTAGCCAAAGTCTGATTTCTTTTACCATCTGCCTGTTGAGTAACTGTTAATGTATCTGGGATATCAGTGGTTTGTGTCGCCTGATAAGGCAAGACATTGACATTTTTGTCATGGGTAACCATATGGAAACGACCTGGTTTGCCATTATTTGATTTATCAGATACTTCTATATGGGAAGCATGCTTACATGCAGTATTTTGTTTACTTGATTTGTCATCCAAAGGCTGTAATTCCCCCTCAGAATCCCCAATATCGCTATAACGATTTGATGACGAATCATCAAGCAGATCAGTGAAAATGTGAAACCTATTAGTAAGAAACCCCTGATGGTGAGCATAAGGACTAACTTCAGTGGTTTGAACCCGTGTCTTTGCATGTGGGGGTCTATTAGAGGAAGTACAGCCTTTTGCATTCACACTCACCTTGGAAGGGGTAACGATTTTAGGTTTAACCTTGTCGTTATTGACAGTGACGATGCGGGGATCCGAAAGAACATGGTTATAAACCACATTTCATTTTGAATTGCAGTCTAGAGTTTTAGCAACTTGGGCGTATGTCCTATGATCCCTTGTGTTGTTGAAAGCTTTGGAAGAGTAAAACCATTGCAAAGCTGTTTGTTTATCTGTATGTAGTTCAGATGAAGTGAATTTTTTGACATTTTTAGTATTCCAAACAGTTCTAGTTTTAAAATAACACAAGGTATGAGGACCCACGCCCAGGTTTACTCGTTTTTTGTATTCTTTGATTTGTTCTTGCATTCCATTTCAGAATGTGGTAAGGATTTGCCATTCTTGGTGAAGCAATAATTGCATACATGTTTGTAAATCACACCTTTCGTTTCATGGGTGGCTTGATGCATGCATGAGCCCTGGTTAAAAAATTGGCAAATCATGGTCCTAGCAGTTTTGTCACGTTTTGAGTGGAAGGGGTATGACGTTGAGCATGTGCTCACCTAAGTCGATCAATGAGATCAGTCTGAGTATAATCTTTGATCTCACCTTGTTCCATACGACAGAGTAAAACTGCATGGCAGGCCTTTGCAGAACTCCAAGAAAAATCGTTAGAATCATCTAGTAACGAAATAAGATAGTCCAACATAGCATCTTTATTTTGAATACAATTTTCATCACACATTGTTCTGCAAAAGCCTGCCATCCATTGACCCATGGTTAATTGGTCGTATGATACTCTTTCTTTGTGGGAACCTGCCAAAACATGTTCATGGGGCCATTTCACCCTATTTTTGACGAAAACATCTACTGTTCCCCCCCTTTGGGACTTAATTTTATTGTCTGACATACCTGACTTTGCTAATTGCTGTAATTCTTTAATTCTGTCTTCAACACTACGTTGTATTTGGTTGTTTGCTCTGATATATTCTAACGAAGGAATCTGTGCAGTACCAGACTGAGGAAACATTTCAGTATTCACAGTGGGAGTACTTTTTTCCGCATGAGTACTATCTAGTTTGTTTACAGTAGTACTTTTATGGTTTTTTGACACATGGCTGCCCTTGACTTTGGATTTGTCAAGTGTTTTCTTGACAGGTTTGTCCTCTAATTTAGAAAGCCTATCATTAATGGCAGTAAGCTGTGACAAAATTTGTTGGTTAACTAGGGTTTGTGTCTCTTGAAAGCCAGAGTCATGGGCAGACTTGTTGGATTTTTCAACATGTAACCGGTTAAATGAACACCCACTAGGGCCCGCACCGTCACTGTCAGAATCTTGCATAATTTGCCCACAATCTATGTCACTGTCTGATACTGAAGAATCTGAATCTTGGTGAGACATAGTTTGTTTTTGCCCCAACATGTTCGTTACGAAATCGTTATCATCCGACATATGCAAATCAAACTGTACCTGAGATGTATCAGACTTTTGTGAACGCAAATTATACTTTTTCTTCTCCATGCAACACAGATTGAAAACTAAGATAAATAAAATGAATAACTAAAAACAGCAATCAGTGAAACACAGAGAAGAAAAAAGAATAAATAAAATTGTCCTTAAGGTGTTACCCCTTCCAAGTGTGAGCTGTAAATGGAAGAAGGGTTCAAATTTTTTGGCTAAAGAAGGCATAGGGAGCCAATCAGAAGCCAGTTCACAACCAGCATGGTCATGCATACTAAATGGCAGTTTAAGGTACCCTCTCAGGAATGATCTACCTGACACCAAGGTGTCATCCCGTACAAAGCATTGTGTCTGCTTTTTTCGGTTTGGGTTTTGTTTGCTATTGGGTTTGTCAGTTTTTCGGTTGGTGGGTTTGTTTGTCAGTGGGTTCGTCTGTCAGTTGGGGGTTATGTTTGTCAGTGGGTTTGTCTGTCAGTTGGGGGTTGTGTTTGTCAGTGGGTTTGTGTGTTTGTGGGTTGGCAAGTATATGACAAGCCCTTTTAACTCTAGGGGAGGTGTAAGTGTTGGACTTTTCAATTAAACATTTTAAACTATCCCATGGATTTTAAGCTAAAAATGGGCTGATTATTGGCCATATTGGGATTTTTCTTTTATTTATTTTTTATGTGGCCTTTTGTGTGTGGTACCATGGGTTATTTCTTTCATGTTTGGGGTGGTGTAAGTGTTGGACTTATTAATTGTTTTTGGAAGATTTGGTGGCCCTGAAAAGGGCCTGGCAGGTCAAAGACCCGCCCTGACTGGATGGCTACTGAGGAGGCTGCTGCTGCTGTTGAGGCGGTGCTGAAGTAGTGATAGTAAAGAGCTGCTGCTGTGGTTGTTGTGGCTGTGGTTGCTCTACGATCTGTGTTGATGTCAGATCAGGTAGCTGGCTTAAAATTCCACTCAGGTTATGTCTTCTCCCTTCGTCCTGTACAGTTAGGACAGATGTAGGGTTGCTGAAGCCAATGGGGCTTGGTGTATAGTAGACAAAACTGCTGCCAGCAGCTGCTTGAGTGGAACTAGACGCCTGTTGAGTGGTTGGTGGCAGTGTCCCGACCCTCTGCGACTCCGTGGTAATAGTGGCTGATCTTCTGGGCAATTGCTGATGTCTACGGTTGCTCTTAATACTTTCGATGTCTCTGAATATCTTGCCCTTTAATTCTTCAAATTCTTCTTGAGTCATCTTTTCGGCCTCTGATGCAACGTAGTCAAAGAAGGGCTACCTGTCAGACTTCTGCTGCAGAAAACCTGAGATAAGTGTCCTCATCTGTTCAAAATGTTCCAGAATCTTGGAGTCTGTTGTTGAAACGGGTGTAGATGAAATGATGGACTGACTCCTCTCCCTCAGGACACTTGACTCGAGGTGTTCCATGTCAGTAGTTGACCCACGTGATTCGTCCTGCCTGCTGGTATTCGGACTAGCCTTGAACCCTGAACTTCTGTTGGCCCCCTTTCTTCTGATGTGGGTTTTAAGAAAACCCATCTGTTGGTAGACCCAGGACTGTCTCTTGGTCATCTCCCTCGGGGCTTGGCCAGATTGGAGCTTAGACAGCTTGCCATAACGCGTTCGCTGGGACTCGAACCAACGTCTCACATCAAAGGGCTGGAGCTTGAGTTCTGCAGCTATTTCTGCCCAGAGAGTCTCTCTCCTGGTCCTGTCGTGGAAACGTGCATGTTCCTTGTCATACAGTTCAGGGTGCTGCTTTACAAATTCCACAATGGAAACTTCCTGACTGTCTGTAAAAGTGGCACACACACTGGCTCTCTTGGCTGAAGAATGGCACTCCGGATCTTCTTCACAGCTCTCTTCTTCCTCTGCTACAGCTTCCCCAATAGCTTGACTTTCCTCTATCTCCTCCTCCTCTCTTCTCTCGACCCTGGAACTTCAACTCTTTCCTCAACTTCGCCTTCCTTTTCTTTGTCTTCCATCCTTTCCCTTCCTCTCTTCCCTCCTTTCTCTTTCCTCATAATCCAGTCGACAATAAAATCAAAATAAATAGTAAAATGTGTCTCCTAACTGTGAAATTTGCCCTAAGCTCAAGTATATAAAATATAAAATAAAAACTGAAAACCCCTACAAATCAGTGACACACGTCTCTCAGTAGCCAAACAGTCAGTAACAACAAGAATGTGTGCGCGGTCACTTATATAGTCCCAGACCCCCTCATTGCCTCGCTTTCATTTCAGACACGCGGAAAAGAGTCGGTTCTTAATCGGTTGTTAGTCCCAGGCCTCCTGGGGCGTCCTCAGGCCGCAGACTGAAAATGCGTGGTCCCAGGCGTCCTGGGGAGGCCGGTTTGAATCGGTTAGGGTCGGTTACCCTTAGTCAGTTCTTAGTCCCAGACCTAGATTTTTGGGTCCCAGGACACCACAGACGGTCTGAGGCTTCCGGGGACTAATGCAACCGACCCACTTTCACACGCATGAAATTCTTACGCGCCAGATTTGAGTCTGGGATTAACAACCGGCCTCCTGGGACTAAGCTACGGAGGTCTGGGACTAAGGGTCGCAGGCGGCCTGGGACAACACACGACTGTGTAAATTTGGGTCTGAGGAGGCCTGAGGACGCCTGGGACTGGACATTTTGTTGAGGGCGGGAAATATGAATCGGTTGTAGTCGTGAGAAATATCAAACATGTTTGATTACTCACACGGCCTCAACCGACCACAGCCGACCCTTACAGGAGGCCTGGGACTAAGCAAATATTTTCAACCGACCCCCAAATATCCTTAATCGGGAGCCTTAGTCGTGTGGTGGAACACCCACATTAATCGGGAGCCTTAGTCATGTGGTGGAACGCCCACATTAGGTGTCAACCCTAATCATTCCAGGACTCCAAGGAATTTTTATTTGGCCACTAGTTGGTCCTCCCTGTTTTACAGTGAAGGTTCTTCAGATTTGAACTGGCAGTCGCATGGGCAGGACGTGAAAAATAATTTAAAAATTTTTGTCCAGTTGATTTTATGTTTTTATGATAAATTTTTAGCAAAAAAAATTTTTTAGTGTAACCTCAGTCCTGCTCACAGAAGATCTACAGCATGGCAGCGAAACATAAGCAGAAGTAGGCAGGTAACTCATATAATTTGCGAAATCGAGTTGAGATACCCATTGAAATACAAGCTGAAGATGACGGTACTTTTTTGAATGAATTAGTACAAAATTTAAAGGAACTGGGAACACAAACCTTAAGGTTCCAGTAGAAGTAAACACATGGGTCCCAGTTTGTGTTTTAAGAAGTGTTGTTTATGATAGCAACCCTGACTTTTTTAATCCTCTCAGTGCAAAGCTTCTTTCCTAAGTCCATCATCCGGTGTATGGGAACCAATAGCTTTTCTAGCATAAAGCTCCAAAAAGATACTTCTATGCACAGAGTGTTTACAGCAAGTCTGTCTGTAGATGAACGTTGAATCAATTTCAGTAATGTATCCACAGCTACGTATCTGGTAAAAGTCAGGTTCTTTGGAAGTTAAGAGTTCTCTGAAGGGGAAAAGATCACTAGAGTCAAAGTCTACATCTTACTTAGTGGTGCTTATTTGACAAGACTTGCTAACAATAATGATAACAACAATGGTGTTTGCATTGCCCATTGATGTGACAATCCAAGGAACAAAAACAGTAACCTTGGATTCAGTGGTTTTTCATGGTCAAAAACAATGAGAAGGTTTTGTTCTTGCACTGAGTGACACAGGACTGGGTGACTTGGAAAACTAATTGAACTCCATTGCTTTCAGTGATACACTGAAAGTGGACTATGATATGACTGCTGTTTGGGATCGAAAAGGTCCTTATCTAGCCATTTTCTTTCTTTTGAGGCGAACATTTCTGCTTTCAGTTCTGCAGAAGGTTATTGTTGTCCAACCTGTGAGAATTCCCAAGGAACTGGGACATGTTCTGCACTGCATTATCTTCTGTGACGTAGAACTTCAGAAACATATGTTGAAAGCTATTTACCTTTTACATAACGGGTGACATTACTTGTTCCAAACATAAATATCCAAATTCAGGCATTTTCAGAGTTGAAATGTTGGACATAATTATAAACATTAAGAGTATTGTAAAGCTACCTATGTAAACCACGAAAAATGTGCCAGTCATGATATGGTTTGTGTTAAAGTCAAACCTGTGAGTGACATAGGATGTTCGACAAACCCAGTAACAAAGTTTAGTTTGACCATTTTACAAGAGTAACTTTCAGGGCTTGGCATAAGGAAATCAAGCAATAGAACACAGTTGAATACCAGTATCAACCAGACAATCTTGATGTCTTATGATATATAAGATGGAATGAGACTAAACTGAAATTAACTGGACCAATAGCAATATGATTTGGTGGCATTTATTGTTTTCACAATGCAAAAACACCAGGAAAGTCCGACAGAGAAGCAGAAGAACTTTATCGAAAAGGTGCTGATGTAGATTTGCATATTGATACAGAGTATGCAATAGTGCAGATAAATATTTACAGCTACCAATAAATGACAATCATTGTCACACTTTAACCTGTATCCTAATTCCAATAGCTATATTTGGTAACATTCACAAACTTCAATCTACAGACTCAGTTTATATATGCACTTGTATTTTCTCATGATTTTAAAATTTCAAATTCGGGCAATTTAGCTCAACTTTTATTATTTATTACTTTACTCATATTGACAGTTAAAATTAGTTTTTTTAAGTTGGTGTTGGTACATCAAACAGAATTTGCGAACCCGCAAAGAGCAACCACCTGCGAAGAGCTACCACCTTTAAAATCCTCCATGACATTTTACATTAATTTGAACCTGCGAATAGCAACCATCTGTTACCTGCAACCAGCAACCACCTTTTTATGTCCCATGAGAGCCCTGATGCTGCGAAGAGCCACCACCCTTTCATTTCAAACAATCCAAATGTACTTGAAATGTGCTTCAAATGTACTTGAAATCTACTTCAAATGTACTTGAACAACAGCTATTCACACTTTGCTACAATATTCTTACAAACTTTATCAATAATTATCATAAATGTAATTATTCTTTAAATACTTCACTTTAACTGTATTATAAACATGTTAGTATTGTCAACATCAGATCATATACTTTCAAGTTATTATCTTAGCTAGCAGGTTTTAGTAATGTGGGGCATTTGTTTTGTTTGTCTTTTGGATTACTCATGAATAGGTTGTGTCACTATGAACTGGACTGTGGATTAACACCCACACACTGTGTCTCACCTCAATGACAATTAGATCCTCCAGGTGGGTGAAATCATTTGTGTACAACTTAACTCCTAAGCTCACATTATAGATTTCATCACATATACATGTATATATGTTTTATCAACAGTTAATTTTAAACTCTCAAAGGGTATTAAACTCTCTAGTCGAAATGGTACTCTTTAATTCAGTTTTGGAAGTATTTTATTTTATCATCTTAAGAATAAAAGGCAAAACAAAATAAATCACCTTTCAAATGTAGTTCCTCGTATACAATGCTGTTGTCATTGAATTTGAAAACCAAAGTCCTCTAAGATCATAAAACTTTGGCTCCTAACACATCAGGATAGATTGCACATAACTTTGACACATGACCCTTATCAGTGAACCTGTGGCGCCAGCGAGGACTTTTTGATTGTCCCATGGGTGGTTGCTCTTCCCAGGTTCGACTGTATGCAGTTCAGTTACGTATATTTTCTGCAAGTCAAGTCTGTTTTAGATCAGTGTCTTCAAATGAAGTGCTTATAACTTTTAAAAAAACTGATCTACACCACAAACATTGAAAACAGCAAGTGCATGTCAAATATTTATATTAATCACAGTTAAATATTTCCACCTTTCGATTTTTTAGTAATTAAAACATAAAATCTCTGCCAATTAACCTACAGAAAGGTTTAAATGTGCAACAGAATGACTAAACACACACGTCTTTATTTCAAGAAAATAGTTTCAACTTTGTTTCATTGCTATTATCTTAAATTCTATCAATCAAATCTTATGAGTGACATCTTTTTCTGCAATCTTTTGCATTTTTACTGATATAATTTATTCAGACAGAATAATTTAACAAAGTACACAAAATCCACAATAAATCTCACAAGAAACACTAGGTTTTTAAAACACCAACCACTGATAAGCTTGAAATATAAGGATATATCAAAATTTTAATATATGTATTTTATGATCAAAGGACAGAGTAAAGAAAGCAGTTTCAGATTATCAGTTTACTAATTTGGAATAATACAAAGAATGTTTATATATTTTTTTGAGAAATAAAACAAGAACACTCATCCATATGGAGAGATGCAGTGAGTGGTTACACCAATGAGCATTCTATTATCAATCAAAGTCTCTGGATCACAGGATGAACTAAATTGCACACAATCATTGTTTTTAAAAAGCTGTGTTGTATTAGACCCACACAGAGGTGACAGCATATCATTAGATAGGCCACAAAGAACTTAAATTTTCTAATGGCTATGGAATCCTAACTTCCAACTACAGAAAGCTGTATATAATATATGTAATAGTGAAATCCCAAATTAATGTAGCATGTGGCATATTTTCAGACAGAGTGGACTCAGAGTGAAATTGTACTGATATTTGACACTTAGTATGACTTATATATTATAACTTATATCATGACATGTAAACTATAGTTAAATAAAGCTTTTGAAGTTACCATCTAGGGATTTGTCAACTGAATTAGGTAAATTTGAGGCCTTGAAATGGCAGCGTTATGAACCGAGAATGAGCCTGGCTATGTCTGGGGCCAAAGCATGATCTATGGGATATTAGAAGCTGGTACATGATCTTTTTACCATGATGGATATCTGGACAAATGGCTTACATTTCCATTCCACCTGCTAAATTGTTTATATGTGTCCTAATAAAATCAGCACATGTTTTCCCTTGTATAAAACCACTCACCATACCGTGATGAAATTTCACAACTACCATCTCAATTGTCAACACATATAATGAAAGGAAAACATAAAATGTGGAAACAACCCTTAAATATGAAGAGATTTCTAATGTTCATTCCATATGTTTGTTCATACTGGCACTTTTATGCCAATTTCTTTGAGAGGAAGCTGCCATGGTTTGGTTTGAGTTTCATTTCATGTCAGTAGCCTATTTTATCTGGGGTGTACTAAAACATGGAATTGGAAAGTTTTTATTGGTAGCCTCCCAGTGTAAAGGTGTTGATACCAAACCATCCCTATTAACCACAGATACTGAATTTGCACAAAACTCGTAACATGTCCTCATGTTCACCCTCCACCTTATGATATATTTCCCCAAAAATGTACTGATGAGAACCAACTGCTGATAACCACTATATATTGTGTTTTGTGTAAAGTTAAGAGTTTTGTTAAGTCACAAAGGTCAAAGTTGGGGTTTTATATCCTGTCCAATAACCAGGGCCATACTGAGACAGGCCATCAGTATTATCACTTGTGGGAGATGAACTAACACAGAAGTGACAGCCCGTAACTTTAGGCCAAACTTGATAACCCAAAGGCCACTGTATTAAACTATATTTCAATATACTGTCTGTTTTGGCTGTTGCACCAAATTAACAACATTCAAAAGTTCTAACCTTAGTGGATACAATGTTCGATTTGGATCAGAATTTCACTGTACAGTTTATAAACCATCTGGGGATAATGTTTCAGTGTTGAAGGTTACAGACCAAGGCTCGTCAGGTTATAATATATATGAATCAAAATGATACCTTTCATGTAAATTGCACTTGTAGCATCGGAGAACCAACGAACCAACATCCGCAACCAATACAACTGACAGGGTTGCAGTAGCCACACAACAAGTCCACCAGCCAGTACAGGGAATCTTACCAGCTGACTGCACCGCCTGCTCCACAGCAGACAACAATGCACCAAGTTCAGCTGTTCACAACCATCTCACCTCTCTTAACCTGACCCTAGCATCACTAACAGGTTACTACATGTAGAGTCATGTAGATTACTTAAAGCGATTTCTTGCTTATTGTGAGTTCATTGCAAATTACTAGAAATGCAATCAAGCCACACATTCAGTCATCCATAAGCCTCTACAGTGTCGAAATGTTTGGCCAATTATTATAAGAAGGTTTCCAGTCCTAATGTCTGCCACTCTCTTAACTTTTATAATAAATTATATTATTATACGACCAATTAAATGTGTTAAATGAGACCAGAAGCTAAATTATTTATCTACAAATAATTTTGTTAAACTGACATAATGGACTCATATAGTGTACATTCATGTATGAGCTCGTAATGAGGTTTTTTTTCTTCTGGTAAAGTCGCTTGAGTACATTGTAGACATAGTAAGACAGAGTGAAAATCGTTTCTGCAAAGGGGTTTACCCATTTGTGTTCAAACGACTTTAAACAAAAAACATTCAAATGTTTTTACAAAACTTCTCAAATATGTGCAAATGTCGGTCATTTAGTTTTTTTTTAATATGAGAGCTATCTTACAAAAGTAAACATTAAAATTTCAGTAAAAGATCAAAGTTGAAGTTTAACATCTTGTTCTTCAAAACACCAGACATTATATCATGATTTGGATTAAAACCCTGGATTGTATAGGCCAGAGACAAGTCAGCAAATGCAAAACTTATTTTTTAGACCAGGTGACAGAGGTCTGTATCATTATGTGAAATAAACCAACCATAGACAGTATTATACAAGTGTGCATAACAAGTATTACTTTGTTCATCTTTAAGCCTGTTGCCTAGCGGGTAACACATTTGTCTAAGAACTCAGACAGAGGACGTGGGTTCAAACCCAGTTATAGGCAGATACATAGTGGCTTGGATGACCACTTAAAATGGCGGTCCTCTGTCATTGGGTAATATCCCCAGTGGCAGGCTAAAGAACCTCAATGACATTGAACCTCTATCTGTCAGTTAGGGGAAAGTGAGTTACTTGTGAGTTGGGACTGTACCTGTGCAGTCGGATGGGTTAAATAACGCAATATCTCCTGTAGTATATGGAGATATTGTGCTGAGTATAAAAATAAATACACAAATATAATATGCACTAGCATATTATTACCATCTTTGTATTATATTTTTACTTATTTCTAATGAAGGATTTTTACTTTACTGAATACAAGATAATATTTGTCGCATTATTTAGGTCAAATATGCCATGTGAGATGGACAATAAAATACTATATCATTATGTGAAATAAGCCAACCATCGATAATGCTACATCCACACTTCTGGTAAATACAAGCAGATATAGTAGAATTACTCCCTGAAGAAACTGATTAAAATTGGATATCCTGAATGCACTGTAGATGTTGACACTGTACCAGTTTACAATGTTCTAACGTAGGTCCAGACACGTGACCACCACTGGACAAAACAGTGAAAACTGCATGATTTGTTTCTGCCAGGATAGGCTACAATGGTTTGAAACATCCTCTCTGAATTTTGTTTTAGATAAAAAAAAGTGAAATTATCCTGTAACATATTTTAAAAAGAGCACTCAGAGATCTCATACCTCCACCAAGGCATGTAATAATAAAAAATGGGGAAACCCTAGATTATTTTTGTATTGTTTGCTAACAAACAAACAAATGGACAGACAAACGGTGATGGAAGTAACACCTCCTCAGTAGAGGTAACAATGAGACATGGTCCGAGACATTAAATACATGCTTCTTGTCTAGTGTTAAAAGGACATTAATATTAACCAAGCCGGCTTAAAAAATGAGCATAATCTTAGCATTTGATAACTATCACTGCCAATTACTGTTCTACTATTTGACGGATATGTTGTTTTTTCATGACTAATTTACATTCAGTGTTCCTTTCAAACTAATGTCTAACTTCTGACATCAGGGTGATTGGGAGGATGGAGGAAAGCACTGCATACTAGTTCGTCAACATTCTGCACTGAAAACCATTAAACTGTGGCAAGCAACTGCACCAACTTGTCCCTTTCAAACTATGGCCAGAAGTTAGGTTTTATTGTATAACGAATGCAAAAGAAAGTTGTGAAGCATATTTTTTTTATTGTAAGGGGCACCAGTATATAATAAGACGCCAATTTATGGCATATTTATGACTTGCATGGTTATTGAAACCTTTAGAAAAGTCAGCACTTATTTATGCTTTTGTAACCCAAATAATCCAGGCAACAGGGAATAGATATAGGTCAAACACTGTTTGCGGTGGGTAGTAAAATTATTAATAATATAACATAGCATCAGAGATGCCCGTACCCCACAGCCTGGGGAAATAGTTTTCAACATCATGAGATATAGAAGTAGTGAAAGAGTACAAAGATTGGGATACTTTCAGAGCAGTGTCAGTAATATTAAGGTCAAAATGATGTTTAAGTAGAAAACATAACATCTAAGAGAAAGAAAATGTATGTAAAGATAAAGTATTAAAACAAGACAATTCAATAGCAAGATGACAGCATTTATCAGTAAAGTAAAAATTATGATGCACACCTACAACCCCTAACCAATGCCCCTACCAACTATCAACTTCCTACACTTTATGGTTTCAGAGATATTGTCTGGACAAAATTTTAAAGGTCAAGGTCACTACGGCAAGGTCAAAGGTCAAATCAAGGTCACACCATGACGTTGCACACCTACACCCCTTAACCAATGTCCCTACCAAGTACCAACTTCCTATACCTTACGGTTTCTGAGATATAGCCCAGACAACCTTTTTTCCCGCTGGCCCACCCATCCGGACACCATGGGTGAAAACAATGCCTCGACAGCCCTTAAGGGCTGTGGGGTAAAACTATTTGGATTGTCATGATAAATTTGTATGATATTGTATAAAAAATAATATCGGGGATGCCTGCACCCCACATCCAGGTGAAACAGTTTTTGACACATAACATATAGAAGAAGAGAAACAGAAAAAGATCAGGAGACTTTCAGAGTAAAAAGTGTCAGTTATATAAAGATTCAAATAAAGTTTTAGTAGAGAAAATAATGTCTAAGAGAGAAAATGTGTATGTAAAGATAAAGTATTAAAACAAGGTAATTTAACAGCATGATGAGAGCATTAATCAGTTACCTGAAATTATAAAGTTGTAAGATTTATCAATTGAAGTATAGCTGTCAAGGGAAACAGCATAATTAAGTAAAAATATGTATAATAATAAGTTGCAGTAATCCATATATCTTTTTGATAAGAGAAATATGTCTCAAATAGGGCAGGTGAACACACTTAGGCAGAGCCAACGTTAAAGTGTCACACCTTGACGTTACACACTCACTAACCAATGTCCCTACTGACAATGTATCAACTTACTGCACCTTACGGTTTCAAAGATATAGCCTGAACAAGGTCAAAGTCACCACAGCAAGGTTAAAGGTCACATTAAATCCGACATTAAATATGACATTGCACACCTGTACCCCTCAACTATTGTCCCTACCAAGCATCAACTTCTTACACCTTCCGATTTCCGAAATATAGCCTGGACAAGATTTTAAAGGTTAAGGTCACCATGGCAAGGTCAAAATAAAAGGTCATACCATGACATTGTACACCTTCAACTCCTAACCAGTGTCCCTACCAAGTATGTATCAACTTACTACAACTTACGGGTTCTGAGAATAGTCCAGATAAGATTTTACATCTCAAGGTCACTCAACAAGGTCAATGGTCAAATAAAGGTCGAACCGTGTCTTTGCACAGCTACACCCTCTAACCAATCTCGGTACCAAGTATCAACTTCCTACACCTTATGGTTTTTGAGATGCAGACCGGACCAGATTTTCAAACTCAAGGTCACTACAGTTAGGTCAGAGGTCAATTCAAGGTATCATTATGATGTTGTTCACTTACACCCCCAACCAATGTTCCCATCAAGTATCAATTTTCTATACCTTACAGTTTTCTATACCTTATAGTTTCTGAGATACACCCTGGACTAACATTTTGCCACCACCCACCCAACCGAATGCCCATCTGGATACCTGCGGATATCCGCTCAGCCCTAAAAGGCTGTGGGGAAAAATAATAAACACTGCATTTCAACAAAGCCTTTTTTATTTTTATTTCAAATAACTTGACAGCTAGTCATACGTGTTCCAATAAACGACTGAATCTTTATGTAAAACCCTTCCCCGTACACAAACACATTGCAGGGAACACTTACAGAGTTCATTCATCCGTAATTTTACTCATCAGAACTATAATTATCACTATTTGCCAAAAAAATGTAATCAGCTCCAGATACTATTTAAAATTTTATCACCATTATACCATTTTAGTGCTATGTTCACGATCACTTGCAAATATATCTGTTTTCAGAATGTCTCCAATTATACATGACACGAATGCATTAATGTCTCCAATTATACAGGCCATGGCAGTGGTCCATTGTGGGCAAACATGTTTATGTTGTTGTTAATCTAAATTATTTGTTATAATCCAAATTGTGAAAGACAGTTTCAACCTGAGAGAACATATAACTCTGAAGCTCAAATGCATGCAAGATAATGATGACTTATTCCTGAATATTTTGATGAAAGTCTAAAAATGTTTCTGATTCTTTTACAAAAAAGCACCCCCTATCCTTGGGTTTGTACCCTAATTGTACTAACTATTGTGACAGTCACTTTGTGAAACTTTGTAAACCATTGCATTATAGTCTCAGAGTTTGGAGACCTGGTGTAAAAATGAATACATTTGGCCACATTAAATGGAACATGTGAGAAGAACAGTACATGGTAAAGAAACAAAACAGTTATTCGGTTTTCAACCTTCAACATCAACTTAAGTCAATAACTTTAAATATATCTATTAAATGAAATTATAGTTTATGCATAAAAATTAAAATTAATTCTAAATGTTTATGCTTAATAAAGATACATTATTTACACAACAAATAAATAGTATGATCTTCATGTTAATCCCTCCCCTTACACAATAGAATAGTTTGTGTACAGGATAGTTATCAGTAAACAGTAAAACTTTATCACACTCGACGACTTGTGTATGTTAACAATAAATATTCATGTTTAAATTTATACAGCTAGGACAATTGATTAATTTGTGTTTGTTATCAATGTAACATAATGTATCGGGTAATTTATAATGTGTAGTTGATTGATGGAGGACATCAGTGCATACTAGTTGTTCAAGAGTCTGTACTGAAAACTATTATGTACCAGCTAGTATACATCAACTGTCACACTTTAGGTCTGGTCCAGGAATTGAACCAGGGACCTGTGAGATGGGAAATAAGTACTCTCCAGTCTCTCTTCTTATACAAGCTATATTATATGAAAACATGTTAAGGTGGAGGGAAACAGCACACATTTTTGGTAAACCATTAATCAACCATAGACAAGAAATTACAGAATTGGCCACTTGAGGTCAAACCCATGGCCTCAGCTTTTAAGGGCGAGTATGTTGCCCATTTCAACCACAAAAACACATCCATATACCACAAAGTGGGCTCCTTTAAAAACCACAAAATATGCTTTCGTCTTCAGGACCTCATTAGATATATCTTTAAGTGCTGGAATTATCCCACTGAAACATGTAAATATAAACACATTATTTAAACCACAAATTGAAATATCAAATTAAAACCACAAATTGTGGCCTTAAGAACCACCAATTAGGCCAATCCTAGGTAGTTTTGTGTATCAATTTAGCATGTTTGTTTGGAAGATTTGGAAGAATTTCAGAAAAGCAAGTGTAACTTCTACAATTAGTTTGGTTCCCATTCTGTTTGCTTAATCCTTCTGACAGACCACATGGAATACATAATTAACTCGTATAACTAAATTAACGTGACAAAAGGCATATTGTTCAGGGGCGGATCCAGCTTTTAAGTAAGGTGGGGGGTTCAGATCAGACATACCATAACTAGTGGGGTCGGGGGGCATGCCCCCCGGGGAAAAAATAATTTTTTGGTAAAAATATAGTGCATTTCCTGTAAATTTAACACCACTCTCAAGAAATAATTTTGTACTTTGGGTTGAACCCCTTTACATTATTTTTCAAGGGAGGTTCGAACCCCTGAACCCCCCCTGGATCCGCTAGTGTTGTTATATGTTTTGTCAACAACAGATATGTTTAAATGTCACACTTGGTTATACAGAAAAATATTCTCAGGCTCTGTCCATTTTAAAATAACTCAAGTAAACTCCTTACTTATTGCAGATCCTCTGAGGGGAAAAAATTCAATTTCTAACATAAGAATCCTTGATCTCAGCCTAATTTAAAAAGAGAAAAGAAAGAAAAAGAAACTGTAAAAATTAAGACACTACACGACAAGATATAACAAAGGAAAACAAGGTCAAATTACTGCTTCCAGCCCTAATTAAGCATGCCTGAAACTGACGTAAATGTGAAGTAAACAATAAATTCAAACTCGCCGGTAAAAAAATGACATGAACATATCATGTTGAATTGATAATTTGTGTAGCATAATTTTCGTAGAAATTGTATTATTAAAATCCACTAAAAGAGTTAATTAGTTCTTGGGGAATCTATTTATACCTTACATGCTTTCCTTTGTTAAATTAAGTTAATAAAAAGAAAACCAGCTTGAACAAAGATTATCTGTGCAGATTTTGTTGAATTACGACAGGACGTAAACGTAAGTAGAAAAAATCCAACTGTTCTTTTACGTTTCCTACAATTAATTTATACTTGACACAAATTACTGTTAGGGCTATTCAGGTTGAGTGATGCGCGATCACTAATACCCCATTCACATTACCGGTGGTATTACCTGCGGTAACCTAGCTGTGTTTGGTGAAATGTCCCTGTCCTTGGATCACCGTCTGACGTCCGTATGCGACCTTGCAAGTCAACCGTCCATTACCTTGCGCGTCCTACGTAAGCTTTAAACTATTTAAAATTTCTGCCTCTGATTTTGGTACCATGAGCACACACACAGATGATTTCGTGTATGCACATATGAATTTCTGACTATGGTAACTGAAGGTGTGGTCCACAGTGTATAGAAGGTTGTGACTCGGTCGTTTTTTGGTGTAATACAGTGACATAAAGTGAGTTAAGGTATTGGTCATTTCGCCACGTGTTGGTCCGACGGCTACCAAAGGTGAGTTGAGGTTAAATGGAGGTTTTCATCCTACTGTTATTGACGGTTAAAAAAACGTGTCTAATCAGTGTCTGTCTGGCTAAAGTGTGAACAACTCAGACGAAATGGGCCGACCTGGGGGCGGTTCCGCTGCCGAGCAAAACTTCTAACTGTGGGATGTACAGCCTGCAGTGTCAATGGGACAGATGATATTGTAAAATTGTAGAATCACTTGGTTAATGATTTTAATTTACAAAGGAATGTCATTCGAATGCAACAAAATTTTACTTCACTGAAGTGACCACATCCAAATAGGCCTACAAAAATAAACGTTTAACTACAGGGATTATTAACTTGTGCAAATTGTGTGTTTATTGTAAAATAAATCCAATATAACCAGAATAATTAGAACTTAAAATAGTGGATGTTTACATTTTTGCACATTTTTCCCCCCCTTTAACTACATCCGTAGAATGAAAAATTGGATTCTGGCATTTTCTTCAAGATAATAATAATATGTCAATTTATTACAACCTTTTTGTCCAATCAGATTCAAGCATTCGCCGTTGTCATAGTAGCAGCTCAATGAATACATTCACAAGTAGGCAATGTCGACTGTATAAATAATATTGCCATATTTTAACTAAACATTGTAAGGTTTTTTACACTGCTTAATTTCTGTTATTAAAAAGCCCCACATTCTTAACTGTCAATTTGCTTCTTTGCCTTAAACTTGTATCCTTGTTCCAGTGTCAAAAATAGCCTTCTGACCGTCAGAATTATGCAGTTGTAAACACAATGTTATTGGTTCACAAATATTAAACATGTTTAAATACCTTTATTAAATATTTCCTTTCCAGGTACCGTTTGACTTTTTTATTTCTATAACTTACTTTGTTCATTCTTCTGTAAAAAATTGTGCTGAATGCGGTCTTACCAGAGATTAGCCATACGTGGGCTGTTCCACTGTGGCGATCGTGTCCCTAGTTTGAATACGATTCCTCATGTCTGGCTCCAGGAGGTCGATCTTTTCCATTAGAACAATCTTAAAGCCATCACAAACTATAAATAGGACAGTCACATATGGGAGTTTCTGGTACCTCGTGATGGTTTTGCAATTGGATGTTTTCATGAGTCTATTGGGAACAGTTTACAACAATATCAAACTGTTTGAATTAATAGTAAACTTCTGCCCATTCCTATAAGATCCTTACCAGATTCTAGAATCATAAATACATGTTAAGCCCATCTAAAATCTTTCTTACCATTCGGAAAATCATCTTTTTGATCTTACAGTGATCTTAAACCTATCTTTTTCATCTTAAGTCAATGTTTAAGGTTCATAAACCAATTGAATGGATTTTCAAACTGTCTCAAACTTTTCTTGAAGCAATCGCAGCAATAATTGGAAAAATATCAGGAAGTATCAAGAACCTATCTGAAAGTACATCAATGGATCATAAATGTTTTAATTTTTTTCCAGTCGGGAAGTAGATGCGCCATCTGGTCACCATAGTGGAACAGCCCTCTTTAAGAGTCTCCCAATTGGGTTGGGGCTTATTGTTCCAAGTTACTTTTATTGACAATAGATCTCCAGAGTAGGAAATAAAGTCAATATTTTCTTGTCACTTGGGATCAGTCACATGGTTGGTGAGTTTACCTGCCCCTTTTCAATGGGATCATAAACAACCCTATCAGTTTAAAATTGGCCAAGTCTTACAATAGCTCACAAAAGTTGAACAACATTACAATGGTTTACAGTACTTCAGCACTGTCTTGCGCCGTTGATAAACAGCTATTCTTGAATTTATTATTCTCAGTTCTCAAAATAATCAATTAAATGAAAAAATTATAGCTTTTCTATAAAGTTTTCTTAATTCTAAATATAAAACTTTCATAGCGTAGTGGGATACTTATCACAGAATATATGCCACACATGTATGTCAAATTATATCTCTTAATATAGCAAACTTGAAATAATATACAAAATAATGTACACACTTATATACTTGTTTTTTTATAAAAAAAACCTATTCCAATCTCTAGGTCCGCCTATCCATCTTCCGTAGCTTATCCTCCACAGTTTTAGACATACATTTACACTGCTTTACAACTTGTACACGTTTCCGCTTCCGTTTCTGTGACCCAGAACATCTCAAGGTCACTGTCACCCAGGACCACTTTCTTGGGGCACATACTGTGCAAGATTGGAAGGCAGCAGAAATGGCATTAGACTTGCTAAATTTGGGGACGAAGAAAGAGTTGCACTGTCCGTAGCAGAAGCGGTTCAATACCTGACGTTTCTGGCATCCAGGCTCGCGTACGATCTGCGTAAATAGGTCGGTCTTGCACCAGTCTTTTCGTAGATACTCCATCTTGGTCAAAGTGACGGCCTTTCTGCTGCCACGGATGACCTTGTTCTTCTTGCCCGGTAGAGGGTTGCTCAGATTGGGTTGGTCTTTAAGCGGGTTAACATTACGATCGTACGTCAACAGGGGCGACTCCGCAACAGAATTATTGTCATTCTCCAATTCTTCTCTGAAAACCAGCCTGTCTAAGATTGTCCCAGTATCACCAGCTCCATCCTGAGGTCTGATTGCAGATGAGGTCACACATGTGTTTATCAACAAGTTTATAAACAGGTACAACAAGATAGTTAATCCTTTGATATCCATAGTTTTAAAGATGCTATATAATAAATATATATATACCTTTATATCTTTAGAATTTGTTTGCTTTTTCAGTGCAACACCACCAAGATTTCATTAATTAAATCACATCGTCTATTTGGAATTGTACATATCATTTATCAAAATTAGACTCATATAATACACTTAATTTCATTAAACATAGCCATGCAAATGCTATTTAGAGATATATATGCTAACTCTATCAGTCTTCATCTCACAGCATAGTTTTGAAAATACTTCACATAGCAGATATGTCAAGTCCCTTTAAATGCAGTTAGAAATTCTCTTAAAAAGATGGTCCATCATTAATAATGAATGCCAACTAACACGCCTCGCATTTGTAAAAGCATTTGAGCTTGTATAAACTATTCCAGGGTGCTTTATACTAGATACACCGGGAGACCTTTGCAGTCAGTTAAAATAATATCTCTAGTTTTTAAATTGATCTGAACAGACGTTACTACGCCATTTTATCTTGGGGGAACCATTCAATTTATCTCACATTATGGTATATCTAGGAGATACGCACGTGTATATATAGCGTAGAATCTCCATGTTACAAGATATTATATTTACCCAAGTAAATGGACGCCAAATCTCGTCTGCCCGGCTGTCCAGTACGCGCCAAAGAGGCGATCTTGTGTCGGTGGCCAACTTGTCTGTCTGAAGAGCCGATGAAATGAAGGCCACACCAAAGGAATAGTTTGGTTTACAACAGTTAACCTGGATGTGGATCTTAAACACAGAAATGGTGTTATGGTGTCATTTGATGTTATTGGAAATTTGGGAAAATTTATTTGTCACTTTTGGAAGCTGTATGAATTTCATTTAAATGTGATTCAGTTGATTTGTGTCTATAGTATTAGTGTGTCAGAATATGTATTGTCACTATGTGAAATCTTACACGAAGGTAGGGTAAAAATAGAACATTTGTAAATTTATTTGTGAATATGTTTAAGTGACTGTCTTTTCCTTAAAATGCATCATATTCATGTATTACTGTCATTTACAAATTGTACTGGTTTACTTAAAATGAGATTTACAAGTGGTAGTTATTA
Source organism: Sabellastarte sp. h YS-2021 (assembly GCA_964017235.1). NCBI lineage: Eukaryota > Metazoa > Annelida > Polychaeta > Sabellida > Sabellidae > Sabellastarte > Sabellastarte sp. h YS-2021. Next base: position 15,702,715 of record OZ024928.1, read on the forward strand.
TATTAATTTTATTTAAAAATGATATAAGGTAACCATATCTTGGTATAAAAATCCAAATAGTACCAAATTAACCTAGCTTTTAGTTCATCAATGTGCGTGTGAGAAATTCACCTTTAATAGTTCTGTATTTATAAAGTTCATGTAGACGGTTTTTTCACAAAGTTTTGTCTGCCTTTTATTGTCACCAACACAGAGGGGGGCAATGTGTAGTATGCACTTGATTGAATGCTCATGGAACTCAGTATCCAATAAAAAGTGAGTTTCAAAGTTAACTGTCGTCAGTTCAAACCCTTGAGAAAATGTATGAATGTTAATTATTGACTTTTTTTCAAAAGAAAATTAATAAACCTACTCTGTTTCGCATACCAGAATACTAAGTTTAATTAAACAATAGGGAAGAAATGACAGTTAATTAGCAGACATTAGGTCGTCACGATGACGTCATATAACTTATTGAAGATATAAAAAATGACTAATATTTAAATTATGAGAATCTGTTATTAGGCTCCTTTAAATGTGCATCAACCATGCGGGAGGTTTAAAAAATGAAACCTCTATTAGAGGTTGCCATCTTCAGGATATACCAGCATCTATTTGATAGCCTAAATTCAGGCTAAGTGTTTCTGTGCTTAAATTTAAACTAATTACTGTTTAAATACTACAAAATGATAAGTGGAAAGTTGATAGATACCGTGTTTGTATTTAAAAAAAACTTTTGTACTTAGGATTGATTGACTGGCTGGCTGACTGGTTGATTGATTGATTCATTCATTCATTCATTGAAATTTTCATTGTCAATTTTAAAATTATCGTTCAAAGTATTATCACATAGTTAAAATATATATTTGATTGTTTCAATAAATTTGAATTACAAATTCAGCCTATTCATGCTATAAACTATCCCCTTATGTTACAAGCTCCGCCCCTTCATGCTAAAAACTGACCCATTATGCTACAAACTTGGCACATTATGTTTTATAAATTACTAATTAAAAATGGAGGAGCAAGGCCAAAAAGTGCTTCAATCAACATGTGAGAACTACAAAGCCATCAGAGACACAAGTAGTGCACTAGAATTTGTGAAAGTCTGGTAATAAAAACAAATTGCTAGTCACATACATCCCATACCTGGTGTAGAACTCTTACTGTAACCCCTCGAAATACTTACATAGTCCACTACTGCTTAACTTCAGTGATGAGATGGGTACTCATCACACTACACCACAATTCATGAAAGTCCAGTGACAAAAAACACAAGGCCGAAAGGGGTTTTGGTCTACTAGCGCAAGCCTCAGAGCCATCAGAGAAACGAGAAGCACACTGAAGTGGTCACCCATCCCAGTACTACCTTAGCCCTTTGCCGCTTAACTTCAGTGAGGAGACAGGCACTCATCACGCTTCGACACAGTTCATAAAAGTCCGGAGACAAAAAACACGAAAAAGAGTGATCTCTAGAAGTGCCAGCCTTGCTAGAGTTTGTGCTTAAAACAAGGCCAAAAAGTTTTTGATCTACAAATGTGAGCCACAAAGCCATCAAGTAGGGCAACTGACATCAGAGCTTGAAACCAATCAAAAACACCAGTAGTGCACACTGGAAGTGCAGATTCCTCACTGGAACTACAGATTCCACGAAAGTCTGGTTCCCAAGAAACAGGGAAGAAAAGCTTGCACTTAAAAAAATTCACTTGAGCTTGCGTTTAATATAGAAATAACCGACGCGGAGTGAGGGGTTATTAGAGATTTTAAGGATCATGAAGGCGAAATTCAAGTGATTCTAATGAGCTATGTGTGACAAAATCTCTTATAACCCCAAGATTAGAATTATTATTATTATTATTTTAATGAGAACATTTTTATGAGAAAAAAGGGCGGTTCCATCCATTTTATTTTGCAGGGGGTTATTGGTAGAATAGCCATAATTTCCTCGATTAGCTGATTAGATTTAGATTTGATTAGATTTGAACTATTGAAATGCCATTATCATTTTATAATCTGGATGTGCTAACAGATCATTTTAGTTAATGTTCATTGAATGTCTTGTTTGATATTTCAATGCTTATTTCATTGTGAAGAAAGTTATGCCAGTACTTATCAGCTCTGATGAGGTGTAAGATTTTCTACAAGAAACCACATACTGCAAGCCAATGGTCCAGCACACCCACATACACAAATATTGCTGGTGAGGAAATGACAGTCATACCATACATACGTACACAGTGAGTGTTAGAGCCCCTCATCAGAGCTAAGAACAAATGAATGTATAAATTTATGCGAAAATTGATTGGAGTTTAATTTCACATTAAGGCCTTATATAAGGCTAGGTTTTCAGTTGAGAATCAAAAGATCTGGGAAGGGCTGCAGTGACTACAACAGAAGTGGAGGACTGGCCAATCTGACTAGGCCAATAAAATACGCTGGAGTCACCGAAATAACAGCCCAATAATCCCACGATGTTCAATCTACACCACCCGAGCAATCTAGTCACATTCTCTCTTCTTATCTGTATGCCTGAACTAGGAAATGGGAGAATCATTGTTATTATTAGTATTACTCTTATTAGTAGTATTACTACACCTTTATCATTATTTATCCGCCATTGTGGACTAGTGGGTAACACACTCACCTAAAAATAGAGAGGAGCTGGGTTTGATCCTTGTTACAGATAAATACATAGTAGATCAGAAGACCATTGAATATGGCAGTCCTCTGTCATTGGGTCCTATTCAAGTGGTAGGCTAAAAGAACCCCGGGACATTGACAAAATGGTCATCCCTGAGTCTCTGTCTTTCAGTCAGGCAGTCAGTCACTAGAGAAGAGCCTTGCCTGTACTCGTGCAGTCGGAATGGGTTAAATAGCTCTTTGAGTAATCAAGAAAAGAAATTATTGCATGGAGTAAAATATACAATGCAACATTCATGTCAATGTTGGAGCCCAACTTAGGAGTCAGCCCATCTTAAGATGGGCTATAGCCCAACTTAGGATCCTAGAACATGTCAGCCCAACTTAAGATAATAAAATTCAAGAGTGATTTTTACATCAAATATACAGTAATATAAACCATTTACAAGGAAATTATTTTCATGAAAAAGATGACATTGATATACTTAACTGACCCTTGTACAGAAATACTTTGTACTTATTTTTTATTTTATATAAATATGTTTAACTTATCTAACCTCAACAAAAAGTGTTTAATTGCAGAAACTAAAATGAAATGTGTTTTCTGAGCCTCATAAGCATTAAAATATTCCTTTGATGTCTGTGTCTATGTCTTTCACAGGAATGATTACTTAATTGGATTTGTGCCTATTGTTTCAACATTCTATTGATGTTGATTTGTTTCACTTGGGGTGGGTGAAGTACACAATAGGGAATACCCCAAATCATAAAGTGAAACAAATCAACATCAAAGAAATCTCTAAATATAATGAGACTTAATTCTATCAAACCTATGAAGGGGAAAGCCAAATATAGTGGGTGATTTGATGGGTGAGCCTGATTGTATATTTTAAGTTTAAAGAAGAATTATAAAATTGCTTTTTTATATTATTAGACAGTATTTAAACAGGATTTATAAAGCACTTTATCTTTGGAGTTCAGTACCACTAGTTAATTGGAAAATGCAATTAAATTCAAACAAGTTAATTTGATGAATTTAGTCAAACACACTGATGCATAAAATTGATAAAAATTGATAAAGTACACATTGCATAAAAAATTGGTGTTTTCTATTAACTTGTATGGCTAAATGTCCATTTAAGAACTTAACATTAAACATTTGAAAATTGTGATTAAATTAATCAGTTTGTATAGTCTTTCAACTATGCCTAATTAATCCTGTTAGCTAGTCATTCAACCAGAGGTGAAAGAAATCAAGTTCAAAAGAGTGCTAGAACAAAAGGTAAATCTAAGACTAATCCAGTTATTAAGTCACACACATAGTCAAACAAATCAACTTAAAAGAAATGTTGAAACAATAAATATATCACAATCTAATCCAGTTGCCTAATCACTTCCCACAAGTGAAACAAATCAAGTTGAAAGCAATGGTTGAACAATAGAAATTGACACCTTATGACCTAATGACCCTCCCATTGTCAAATTAATTGAGACAGAATAAGGGAATTAGGATTAATCCTATCAATGCATAATGAGTTAAAGAAAAGAAGTTACATTTTAGTAGAAAAATAAGTAAATAATACTTTAATTTCAAAAATAAAAACTATGTGTGCAAATTATAAGTTGGGCTAATACCTGTTACCAAATCTTCAGATGGGATAAGCACAACAAATGTTTAATAATACTTCATATACATATACTGTATAATTGAAATATAAGTATTGAAATAAACTAGCACGGTTATATTCAATTTCATTATTAAAACCACCAATGGAGTGTGACATAAATTAATATGAAACTAGCTGGTTAATATTGAATTTTAGCTTTAAAATCATTCCTGAGTTACTTATCCTAAGTTGGGCTGATATGTTCTAGCCCATCTTAAGATGGGCTTAGCCCATCTTAAGATAGGCTACCCAACTTAGGATCCTAAGTTGGGCTATAGCCCATCTTAAGATGGGCTGACTCCTAAGTTGGGCTCCAACATCTATTTGTCACAGAGTCCTTTTGTCCCAGGAAAAATTAAGTTACCTTAACCTATAATGTGCTTGTGTGCATGAGTATGGGAATGTGAGTCACTTGAGAACTTGGGCATTACTCGTACAGTGGAGATGGCTTAAATAAGTAGCAGTTCCACTTTCTCAGATCAGCATACTGTTTCCAATTAGGAAAAATTTGTCTTATTCTGTAATCTTAGACGTCCTGGAGGTCTAGGTAAATGGTTCGGGTGTATTCTGGATGAGTCTTCGCCGTTTCAGGTCCATCTGGCAAAGCTAGAATATTTAGTGTGACATTTAATTTCTTGGAGCAGTCAACAAGCAAACAGCTTGTCCGGGGCAACAGGGGCACTGTGGTCAGTACTTCACTATTCTTTGTCATCTCACACTAAAAACAGTCTCTCACCACTGTTCCCTCCCCCCACTGATCCAGAACAAGCATTGCTCCTGTATGTGCCAAGTATTTGACAACGGGGCCACTGACTAGGAGGACACCCAGGGGGTGAAGAAGGAAAAACCTGCTGCCTTTAATCGGACTAGTGCACAGGAGGAACAAGTGATACTGGTTGAAGGACGAGGACCATGACCTTGTCTACAACAAAAGGTGCAAGGAATACAATGGCACTGCCAAGAAGGGTAAAAGCCCTCCCCAAGCACATATCCATATTGCAGAAATACTTTGGCTTAGAATCCTGCTCTGCTATGATGGGGCAAGTAGCAATCACGGACCAACAAGATATACACCCAACATACTAGTACAGGCATTTGTAAACCAAAGCTGGACCCAGGGCAGTTTAATATGGATCTTAGAGATGCATCAACATTCACACAGGTGCCTGACAAGCCCCAAATGATCCATGATGGCAAGGAATGGCTTGATCCGTATATGTCCTGATTCTGGCGCAATACCTGTCTATATGTGAGTGAAAGTGGAACAGTTTGAAGGTACTTGACCCCTACATAAGTTGTATCATGAAATATTCCGGCAGATTTGGCTGCATTTGGGCATATTTGTGGTCATCCGGGAGTAGATTCACACATTAACCCTGATTTTAACATCTTATCCGGCAGTGGTTTTGCTTCAAAACAGGCTTACTGGAGTACTGTAGCAGTATCTATATGTATGTGGCAACACCAAGAACAGATCAGGAAGGGTTGAAAAGATGCCAAAATCAACTGTATGTAAAGTAGAACTCCCCCTATTGCGCTGTAAGTCTTACTGGACTCACAGTGCTATTGGTGGCAGTTTTAGTTTGACAAAGATAGCGTTTTATGTCCCATTCAATAGCAGGGTCATATTGGAAGGTGCGCGGAAAATGCCTCCTGGAAAAAATTCCTCCTAGAAAATATGCCTCCTAGAAAGGATGCCTCCCTCCATATTTTAATCCAACAAAGACCACATCTATTTCATTAACAAACATCACAACCATAAATTCTACTTTGAAACTACTCCTGAGTAAAGTTGAAAGGATACCCTTTAAAGAAGAAATTTCTACTTTGTGATATTGTATGTTGTGATTTTGACTGTATATATTTGAAATATAATATGTTTTAGATATTTTATGCTACAGTTTTCATATATAACATGTTCACAAGTTGAAATTTTTTTTCAGGAGGCATTTTTCCTAGTCACAAAATTTTCAGGAGACATTCTTTCTAGGAGGCATTTTTTTCTAGGAGGCATATTTTCTAGGAGGCATTTTTTCCAGGAGGCATTTTTACCGGTGTAGCGCGAGATAATGACTCCCCTAGATTACTGACTGGGGGGTCAGTATCTTGCAAGGGGGTTGAAATATTCTGACCCCCCCCCCCCCTGCAAGATTATGACTCCCCCTTTACCCCCCACTTCCCACTTAATTGAGTGCCATTAAAGCACATATTGGTGGGGTTGTGTACTCATTTGTGTGCTGAGCAATAAGTTATTAATATTATTTATTCATTTATTATAGTGACATGCACCAACAATATATGGGCTTATAAGTCACTTTTAACATGAAGATATAGTCATACATGTGGTTGTTTTTCCAATGCAAAACAATAATCACACATATATATATAGTCATTAAATATGTTCATGTTTATAAACATTTAATACTGTTATAACAATGAAGTGTTACACACAGCAATTAATATTTTAAAAAATAGACACTATTATCAATATTGATATCATGTGCATATTACTGTGCATATTGTTTATGTTTTTTCCTGTAAATAAAATTTTCAAAGAAAAGTGTGTGTGCCTTTGATCAACCTATCCAACTAAAAAAGTTGAAAATGACTTGTTCTAAGTGCAATTGACCTGATTCAATGTGGACAGACAATAAACACCAACATGGACCCCCCCCCCCCCCCCCCCCCCCCCCCACTTGCCCACATTATGTAAATGAGCTGGAGAAATGAAGATCTCACTGATTAGCTCAAAGTGTACTTTTGCCTATACAAGTTGAGAGACAATAACACCACCCCTCCCCATTTGCCCCCAATTGAATAGGTGCAGAAACAATAGAGGGGAGTCAGTTTCTGAATGGGGGGGGGGGGGGGTGAGTATCTTGCAAGCAATATTCTAACCCCCCTAAATCCTATTGTTTGGGGGGATAAATGTTGTTTGCAGAATAATGACTCCCCCAAAAGATCAAAGGAGAGGAGTCAGAAATAGAGGGGAGTCATTATCTCGCGTTACACCGGATTCATATTGGAACAGGTCTTCATCATTGTTACCACTTCTTGGGGGTCAAACCCACACAGAGGATAACATATTTAATTATCAGTATTATTTATATACATGAAACTTAGTTCATAATACACTGACTTAAAACGAATGTAGGACGTTTCGGCCACGGACGTTTCGGACTAGGACGTTTCGGACTAGGACGTTTCGGCCACGGACGTTTCGGCTCGGCCATTTTTGAGGGTGGACGTTTCGGCCAAATATATTTTTGGATCAGGTTTTCAATGATTAAACATGCAAATAATACAACTGTGATAACAACATTTATTGTACAACCTTTCCCACATTTTATAACAATAATATAATAACATTTTACACAATTAAGCTATATACATAAACTTCAGATCACACAATTCAGAGTCATTTTAAATGTTTGGCTGACCACCTCTCAGGTTATGGCTTACACCCCGAAGGAAGTCTGGTATGGACTTGCGGCCTAGAGATCTGTCCTCACAGAGATTGTGCAGTCTACCTTGAAGTTCGGTGTATACTTTCTTGATCCTCTTCTTTGGTCTCACACCACGCTCATCCTGTAGAAGTACAGCAGATACACGGGCACACTCTGCTTGCAAACACTCAATCAGTTTCCACACTGTAGGGTGGCTTTGGCCAACAAGGTTCCTGAATTTGTTGTTCCAGCCCTCTGATACGTTGTTGGTCCTTGGTTGGTTTGCAAGGGTCACCTCATGCATATTCCATTGGGCGGGAGCAAATATGGGTGGCACACGCCGGAACCTTAGCTGAAGATCTGGAGTCTGAGGTCTGGGACGCAGATGGCCTGTCACATAATTTGTGTCAAAGTACTCCAGCAGTGGGGTTGATTCTTCTGGAGCCGATTCTCTCAGGTAGGTCATCCCTTCAGACACTTCATGTAGTGGGAGAAAGGCTAGGGCATCAATTTGTCCACAGAACAAACGGAAATCATCATCACTTTCATACAGGTTGGTGAGGCCCAAGGACTGTATCTTACGCCATATTGATTGGGTCAATCTATTAAATAGCTTCCCTTTGGGGTGTTACCTTTTTATTGAGGCACTGAACAAAAAGTCCATGGGTTTCAAAGGGTTTTAAAATGAAAAGCAACTTAATTTAAAATTTACTGCACAAAAAGACCAGGAAAGGGTTTAAAGATGAAATAGCAACTTGACAAAGGTTAAGTTTGCTGATATAAGTGGAGAATGATAATATTCCATTAAATGTGTAAAAATGAGATGTTTGATGATTGATAATCACAAAAAGGGAAACAGTCTGCCTGTTTCCTCAACTTGATCAAAGAAAATTGTGCAGACACTGCTTTCCTTAAACCATAAAAGGTTTGCTTTCACAGCTCTCCTTTCAAGTCACTTAGTGATATAGATTTTCCCTTTTTGGACACAAGGACATTAAAAGATGTTCTTATTATAAAATCTCCTAAAAATATAGATTTGGCCGAAACGTCCACCCTTAAAAATGGCCTGGCCGAAACGTCCGTGGCCGAAACGTCCTAGTCCGAAACGTCCGTGGCCGAAACGTCCGTCCACCACTTAAAACACATTGAAGAAATTTGGTTGGAATTTGCAATTTTCTATTTTGTGTATTCAAACAGACCAAACAAACCAGCACAACACTTTATAGGTGGTGTATGTCGAATTTAAACCCTGTTTTTACTTGTGTCTTAATATATTTGCCAAGTAATTAGTGGTTTGTTGACAAGTAAATTACTCTTCACTAAGCACATTGGGGTCTAAATGGTTTCTTTGGGGACAATTTAATGGTATGTAAAGATGTTTTGCGAAATAGCCGCAGACAACTAGGGGCCTGACATCACATAAGGTCACACTCTTTGACAAGTCAGTGAGACTGTCTTTGCCCTTCCCAGTATTAGTTCATATTATCAACACAAATTCTAGACATTGAAGACTGATCCAGCATTGTTAAAGGTTTATAGCCATATCTTTTAAAGTGTGTTGGTGCCTTCAATGGATAAGAAGAATGTGGGAATATATTTCAGGAAATTTTGGAAGTACAGAAAGAATTGGACAGGTGTTCTCTATTTCAAAAGACTTACCTGGACTGTGTTGTAGGTTGACGAGTTAGTTTTTGGAGTTAGAGTTATTTCACAATTTTTGGTCAAATAGTTTTTTTGGGTTTTTTTTTTTTTTTTTTTGGTTTTTGTTTTTTTTGGCCTAAACATTTTGTACGAGCATAAAAAGGTCAATGATTAAAAATAATAAGTAAATAATAAAATTTAATTAAAGTAATTTAAATGTATTTCGTGTAAAGTTATATTTAAAATACCAGTGAAACTAGTTAAATCTCTATCTATAACTCTTACGTTTACATATGTCAAATCTCCAATGTTTGTTAAATATTTAAATGCCAACGGTTGAGGCAAGGGCATCGATATTAACTCACAATCCTCGAGGAAGATGGCAACTCTTTTCCCCACTTCACCACCAGGCCAATCGTTTTATAAACAGTAATTTTTTAAAAGGCAAGCTCTAGCTTTTCATTATTGACTCGAACTCCACCTTTTAACTCTTCGTTTTGGACACCTGTTTACTAGGCCTGGTTTTTATCTGACGACACAGTTTGTCGTCACAGACACAATTTGTACATAAACTACTATAACCCCCTCACTCCCTTATATCTACGTCTCTACACCAATGGACAGGGCTTGCCGCCACAGCTCCATAAATACAGTCTGTGTGGAAATCTGGCCAACTGATTAGCTTTCAGACCACAGTTTGAAAGGCACCACCAAAGCCACACAAATATGCGAGAGACCCCTTCACTTTGTCAAAAGCTTTCTTAAGAAGGCCCCTTGTCATCATTATTGGTGATTTGCATGTTGGCTCAACTCTTTCTCTCATGTCTATACGAGGGTCGTAAATCAAACCCAGAAAGAAAAACTGGAGAAAGCTCTCATTCATCTTTCTATTGTATATCATTTTATAATAATAATAGTAGTAATAATAGTGTGGTGTTTTGTAAAAAAAGGTTTTATTTTTTTAATGATAATATAACATTATAAAATGAATCAAATTTTAGAGAATTCTATGGTATTTTAATGCATAAAAAGGATTTGTGAAAAGCTGCAGTTTTGGCTGCAGATTTCTATAAGCTTTTACTTTAGTTGGCCTTATATTTAGTAAATGTTTACACACACTGAACCTGCATATTGACAAACATCGAAAGTGTATCCTTTTATAAGTAACACCTGTTCCATGGAGACTAAGTATCATTGACTGCGGTTTATCATGGCCGATATGTCAGAGCAAACATCCAAAAGATTCTTTAACTGGTCACTTATAAAATAAATTTAAAGAACTTAAGAAAAGCTATCAAATCATTGATTATAAATAATTATCCTGATGTATTCATATAAAATGTAATATGTAGGGTTTGGGCTTGTTAGTGCATGTAATTATTCTATGCTAGATTAACTTGAGACTATTGCATGAGACACATTAGTCTCTTATCATATCTCAAGAGTGTAAAAAGTAAATTTTACATGACAACTTACTGTGTGTTAAATATGGCTGTGGCTTAAAGGTTCATAATTTACCAATGGTAATAACTTACGTGTAAGTTAATAAAAAAACAGCAATTGACATTTTACTGATCACAGGTTAAATACCATTCATCTTATTTCTCTTTTAAGCATAGAATATTGGTGCCACAGAAAAGTAGACAGTGATTTTCAAGTAGGTCTACTTTTTTATGGTAACTTTTGGAATGTTGTTAATGTTTTATTTTTTACCTCATAAAAAGCACAGCTGTTAACTAACAGCTTATAGAGGACAAGCACACATAAACTTGGATTTTAAATGATATATATTCACCCCTTTTACATCAGCAGAAAAACATGATTTATTTTGATGAAAAATAAATGTTTATTTCAAATTATTGCCACTCGGTGAGCTGATATTTTCACTTCTCATAACCAGCTGCCTTGCAACAAATGTAACATTGATCTCAATGTCTTAGAATATCGTTGTCATGGTGACTTAATTTTATTATCCTTCTGGATGTCTCTTACCCTTTACAATCTCCCTTACCCTTCTGGATCTTTCAGCTGTATTTGATACCATTGACCACACCATTCTCCTGGACAGACTTAATGTTTACTATGGAATCAGTGAACTAGCATTTTACGCCGATGACACCCAGTTTTACATAACACTCTCACAAGCAAAGTTCTCTCTATACAAAAACTAAAGAACTGCCTAAATGATATTCAAAATTTCATATTTACAAATAAATTAAAACCTAACCCTGACAAAACGGAGTTTATTCTCATAGGCTCCCAAAAAATGTAAACAACTCCTTCCCCACTTCCCTATTGACATTTTGGGAAATCAGGTCTTACTAGCACAAAGTGTCGGGAACCTCGGGGTGGTGTTTGACTCCAATTTCAATTCCTTAGATCACGTGTCACAGGTCATAAAGTCCACTTGAGTTCATGCAAGAGACCTCTACAGAATTTGTCCCTTTCTAGACCTTAAAACATCAGTTCTGTTAGCAAATGCTTTGGTTAGCAGCATACTGGACTATTGAAATTCACTGTTCTTAGCACTCACTGATTTTGAGTTAAGGAGATTATAGTTAGTCCAAAATTCACTCTGTAGGGTTGTCACCCATTCCTCTAAATTCTCTCACATTACCCCTCAACTAAAAAAATCCATTGGCTCCCAGTCAGGTAGAGGGTACAATTTAAAATAGGCCTTATTACATACAAAATTCTCAACCAAAGTCAACCAGTTTACCTAAGAGAATTAATTCACCCCTACACCTCTTTTTCTAGAAATACAAGGCGAAGCAACCACAAACTCAAGTTCCTTCATACCCGGACATTTGCCCACAGGACCTTCACCTACACAGACCTATGCCCACAGGACCTTTACCCACAGCAAATTTTACCGGATAGGATGTTTGTCCACAATACTTATAAAATAAGGTCCCTCATATTTTGGAGTATTTAATGGATCCAGGAGAAAAGCCCTCACTTGAAAGGCTATTAACACTTAAAGAAATGGTAATGGGACCAACCTTATATACTTTTTACAAATTGCAATTAATGTTTGGCCTGTCTTATGTGGGAAAACCTAAATTTTGTCAAAGTGCAATTAATGATTTTTACAAAGAAAGCAATATATCCTTAGCTGGTTTCGAAGGGGTGCTTTGATTGTAACAAGCAGACTTCTGAGACAAGATGGAAGCCTTTGTTGAACTCTATTGTATGTTTGATCTCTTTTACAACTATGTGACTGTAGTAGATATCTAAGGCAATACTAATTGTAATAATAAAAAGGAACCTTTTGGTGAAAAGCAATTACTGCTGTTTTAAATATATATATATATTTTAAGGAGTTATCTAAACATTGTTTAAATGTTACAAAAGAAACATCAAGGGCTGAAGGGATGCCTTTTATAAAGTGCATCTTATACTTGGTCTCTTTTAAAACTGAAAACTTCTAAAGCAGTTTTTGGACAGTAATTGTACTAAAAATAATTTATTTTACACCAGACAAAATTTATACATTCACAAAAATATTTATTAGTATTGTGGGCAAACATCCTACCCTGTAAATTGTGCTCTGGGCAAAGGTCCCTGTGGGCAAAGGTCCTGTGGGCATAGGTCTGTGTGGGCAAATGTCCTGTGGGCAAACATCCCGGATTCCCACTTTTGACCATAGAGTTCATAAATCAAACACTTTTCTAATTCTTTCAGTCACTATGCCCCAGTTTTTTGGAACTCTTTCCCCTTCCAAATAAGAAACAGTCCCTCTGTCGCATCTTTTAGAAAACTCCTCAAAACCCACCTCTTGAACTCTAGTTTTTCAACTTAGTCTTCTTCCCTCCTGGTCACACCCACAATCCTGGATTACTGACCCTGAACGCCCCTCGACTCTCCCAATGATAAATGATTTTTATTTAACGACACACTGAGTTCCCCTTTGTGGGAAGATATTGTCCCTGCAAAGCAGTAGATTAGATTAGATTAATAAATAAAGCCCAATGATCAAATTTCAATAAACAAGTATTTCTTGTTTGATAGACAACTAAAATTTTATCTGAGAAGGTAAATTACAGTACAAAGACATATTTTGCTTATGTACGAATTCCCAATTACTCAATTCGTTTGGCTGTTTTGACTAGTCAGAATACAATCATTTATATGGTTTACCCATTTATATAGCGCAAAATTGCTATAAATATCCTCTTATATACTTGGTCCAAACAGAGGAGAGTCCTAACCCGAACAGAGGTCGTAAATAACAAGCAATTAAGCGCCCACCAGGGAGGGATGTCTATGAAGGAGAGTGGGTCAGTCTGTACAAGTTTCGAATTCACATATATTTCACGCGCGTAATTTCCTCAACTTCCGCAACGTCACAAACAAACAACGTCATATGTTTATGTGACCTAATTTTCCATGACGATAAATGCCGATGACTTTGTGATGTTAAAATGTTTGCTGCAGTATGAATGTGGACCAAATGTTTCTAAAACGCTGAGGAATGTTTAAAATATATCTTAGAATAGTTTTAGTATCAATGTGGTTCCATGTTCCGCTAGCAGACAACGTAACGGAAGAAGTGAAACACCCTGCCTATTACAAAGAGGTGTGGGAAAAACACGAATATCCGAACCCAATGACGGATGATGGAAGTTGGGCTTGTGGAAACCGTGGCAAGAAATATTATCTGTGTGACCCATCAAGGGAATTACTGGAACCAGAAGCATTTGCCATAAGTAGTTTGATAAGCAGATGGCATTCAATTGCTAGGTGTCCCTGTTTGAACTGTCTTAGGAGGGGCCCATATTATATCATTATGGTGGCTATAGTCCCCAAAATAAAAGAACAGCCGGGTTTGAGTAAACTTGATGTAACCTTGCAATTTGCAGAATATTTGAGCACAGACGCATGGAATTTTGCACGTTGTGAAGACAGTGTCATTATTGTGTTGTCAGTAGCTGATAAATCTCTCTGGACTGCAGTGGGTAAAAAGGTAAAGGATTTGTTGACAAAGACCTGTATTGGTGATATATTTGAAGAAAATAAGGGCCTCTTGGCATCAGGGTTATTTGGGAAGGCAGTTGAGAATTTGGTTGCAGAATATATAGCAGTATTAAAGGAAGATCGAGATTGTAGTTTCGAATGGCCAAGCTGGTGGAAATTCCCAGCAATAGTTATTGTGACCATCATAATATTTCTGTTTTTTGGTGATCAAGTATCAAGCTATGTATTCCATCGGAGACTGTTCACTTGCATGGACGAATTGCTGAGGAAAGGCAGAGTAACACGCCCAGGTAGAGAGACTATACGACGACAGCCTGAACCAGTTCGTAGCAGTACTTCTGTTCACACCATTTACAATGCTGATAATCCTCCAGTTGTCCACGACATTGTTCCAGTAAATGAAATTGAGTCTGTAACATATGAGGAAGACACCGAATCCTCAAGTTCATCTCAAGACTGCAACAGACTTGTTTTCTTCATAACTGATGGGCAAACTGGCAGCTTCCAACCTGAAACCACAGGTTCAAGTGACTATGACCTTGATTCACGAGGATCTAGTCATATCTCTATTGGTCATAGAAGATACTGATTTTAATAATTATATATTTGCCAAAATATGATTTGTTAGAATATGTGTTGTCATAGTAGAGGCAGTTTCCAAACATTTTTGGTCAATTTTTATGTTATACAGTCACTTTCAGTCAGGTTAAGTCTTGTGAGGTAGCTTTCAGTCAGCTTGAAGTTTCATTCATATTAATATCATTTAATGGGATCTGTTAACTTTATTCCATAATGTGTCTGTATTATGTGTTCAAAATTTCAAAAATCCAGAACTCTGGCTTTCCCTGTTAGGATTTTTTTATCAGATTATCTATGTGTTGCTTTAACAATTTGGCATATTTAGTATTATTTACTGTAATTGATTTGGTATTTTATCTGAACTTTGATTTGCTTAAGCCTGGGTCACACTCTACAGTCGTGCTGTTGTATCTGTACTAGGGCTGCAACGATTCTTCGGTTACTCGGAAACGAAACGATTCAGTACAATACTCGAGGCAAGAAAAGTGAACCGGGTCTTCGAAAACAACTGAACATAGATGTAAAATCTACTACAAAATTCTATTTTTTCTTTAAATATATGAATATATTTATATATTTTACTAATATAAGGCGTTTCCATTTCAGCATTTTATATTTTAAGTATTTGCAAACTTTAATTCTTTGTGTAACAACGTTTTATAAGACGGCATTTTATTGTAACGTATTTCGAAGACGCCTCTAATCTCGCAATATAAAGATGGTTAAAGTTTCTTATATTTTGCATTATAAAAGCGTCTTTTTCCCAAAATTCAGTAAATTATCAACATTCTTTCCTGTTGTGTGGTTTGTAACCATTTTATAAGGCGTGATATGTCAAAATATGAAGCAGTTTATTTTGTGGGCGATAATCAAGCGATTAACCAAGTCCGAGTCGATTCTTCTAATACGAGGAATCGAGGCGCATTTTCGGGCTCGCTTGCAGCCCTAATCTGTACATATTTCATTCCCACCAGATGTCCTGGTCCTTGTAGCTCCAAACAGAGACCTCATATCCTAATCATACACGTTAAAGAAGCAGCTGCCCCACATCTCCAATTCTCCATACCCCTCCTCTTCACCCATCCAGTGTGTACATTGTAGTATATCACATGACACGTTGAGGGAGGTTGTTCAAAGATTTTCAGAAAGCAATCCCACATGCAAATGGCTTTCCAAATTGTGTTGAATTGGCCTGAATCTGTCCTGCGCAAATGTGAATCCTACCGAATTGCACTGAATTTGTGCTACCCAAATATAAGGTGTGACCAAACCACAACTGAAGGTAGAGGAGCCTGTTGGGTTATAGTTCTTGGCCCTGGTTCAGAAAGGTGTGACCACAGTATTTTATAGCATATCTAGTTCTGTCCTTTTAAAGTAACACATGATAACATAAACTGAAAAATCATGACGTACAGATACAGTAATATTTTCAGATTAATGTAATTGAAGATAAACCCATGTCTTTCAAAGTAATCTAAACTGGAAATTTGTTAGTTCACTATTTTGTCTAGTTGTGTTATAGAAATAGACAACGACGAGCGAGGTGTTATAGGAGATTTTACAACGATTAGCGATATTAGGATCACGAAGGCGAAGCCTGAGTGATTCTAATGCGCTAATCGTTGTAAAATCTCCTATAACACCGAGCTCGGAGTTGTCTATTTCTATTCTAACATGACATTTTAAAATTATCTCATAAAAATTAGTTTTGAAGCTATTTTGTACAAAAATATACGAATATTCTATAAAGATTATTTATCAAATGGTGCAGTTGAAATATTGGAAGAGCCACAAATAAAATAACCCTTTCTTTGTTAAACCTCCTTAAAATTTTGTACATTCATATCAGTATATTCTATTTTCAAATGTAAGAATCCATAAATGTCGTATTTACCATTATTTGTTTATTTAATAACAAAAATCCAAGCTGTTACTTGAAGTTTTCTTTTTGCGGAGCGGCATTGTGAGCGATAAAATAGAACTAGGGATGTTATGTGGGGTTTTACAGAGCAACTTTTCGCGTCTTAGCCAATCAGAATCGCGGACACAGCCGTGTCATGTTAGAATTTGCATTATTGGATGCTGAGATTCCTCATTCTGTATTTAATTATAGTCAGTCCCTCCTGAGTATTGAAAGTTCAGTATTTGTTTTTCTTGGTTGGTCTAAGATCTATTTATTGGTGTCTGTTTACAGTTAAAAGTTTACAATTTGAACATTTCTATTTTTGTTAAAAACTTCTTAAAAATACTGTGAAATGGTGTCTCAATGCATAAAATAAGTGTGGCAATAAAATGGCACAACTATTAAATCTGTGAGATACAAGACCATTTAATATTTTTTTGTCCTGTGATAATTATGAAAGCCAAAGTTGTTTTAATTATATTTTGTATGGATACTTTTCAAAAGTTGTTTGCCGATTTCCAAAGGTTATTTTATATATTTCTTGCACCTAAACAAACTCTTGCTCCACAAATCACATTCCAATAAATATTTAACAGTACATGTATTCTAATTTTACCTTTACATTATCAGATAGTCCACACCATGAGGTACAAATTTTCATTTGGAATATTCCAATTGATCATGTTATTGAGCTACATGTTGACGCTGTGATGTATGGTGTAATGGTGCTTTTCTACCTTTGCAATCCCACCGTAAACCTTGCGCCCAATTCAGATTTTCCTTGGATTAGCCTCTGTGATTCAGTGCACAGTGGGTGGCAGCAGAAATAGGTTTGCGGTGGGTTAGCGATCCACTTCCCAATCAGATTTTAGGGTTTATGATCAAAATGATAGGTTCCCGATAACGTTTGCAATCTCCGGGAAAAAGTATATGATTGACATACAACCTCTGCAGTAAATGGCCTTAGTTGGATTTACAACTGTCCTGATAGTGTATATTGGAGAGGTCAAATGTATTTTCCATTGTAACACTGACCAAGATGGATAGATTAATAATTAAACTGCTTCAGATCATAAATATTTCTCTTCAACAGTTCAGGGAAAAGTTAGAGTTAGATGAGATGATTATGAGGTTCAGAGAGTTGTTCCAAGGGGGAGACCAAGTAGGGCCTAGTGACTTGAGTTAGGCAGTGGCTCAGCAGATGGGAGGGCAGGGGTCAATACCAGAATATTATCGTTGACTGTACCAAGAGAAACAGCCTGCGGATGTCTCCTGAGATATTCACTGAAATTTTGCACCAATTGACACCAGACCTCCAGAGGATGGCAACCTATTTCAGACAACCCTTCAGTCCATGCCTGAAATTGGATGTTACATTGAGACATCTGGCTATAGGAGAGAGCAGTGTATCTTCAGTGCAATACATCTTCAGGGTGCGAAGGTGGAACATAATGTGAGATGTCTTTGAGTTGTGTGGCACCATTATCAGGCACGATAATGAGGTTGCCGGTGTAAGCCCCCTTCCCCCCAATTATACCCCTCTTCATTTTATACCTGAGTAGATTCTTATATGATGTGCTTATATGATGTGCTTATATGCACTTTTAAGCAAACCCCCTCATATTAATTACTTTATTACTATTTAATGGTATTTATGCCACTGAGTTACATCACTTATTATTTTGTGAGAGCAATTAACTATGCTAGTTATTCCTTTGAATTCACCAACTAAGACTTATGGGTGAAGTGCCTCACTTTACACACCACAAATTTAGTTATTCTTTTGATTGACTGGGATTAGTTGAAACTGGGCCCAGTATACATCAAAGTTCAAGTTATTCTTATGATTTCATGAATTAAGGATTAGTTGAAACAGTGCCTCAGTGTACATCAAAGTCCAGTCATTCCTTTGATTTGATTTATTGGGATTGGTGGAAGCTGGGCACATCAAAGGTCCTGTTATTTCTTCATAATTTGGAATTAGTTGAAGCTGGGTCCCATTGTACATCAAAACTGGTTCCATGTTCTGGTTCTCTGTTGATAAAACTGAATTACCATTGCTAATACCCAGTCACTTCACTATTAACTACTTTCACCTAATCACTTGGCTCAAGTATTACCTATATTGCAATACAAATCGCACACTTTCAATGAAGAATTATTTGCAAATACAGTTGTGCACATCATGTAAATATTACATGAATTCATTTTTCAGTGATCAATTTTAAAAAAAGCTTAAATATAAAGCCACATAAATCATCAATTACCTGTATTAAAATTAAGTAGAGGGGTAGATTCTGGGTGATTCTCCCAAAATCTACCCTGGGGTGTAATTGGGAGGGCGGGGTAGATTCTGGATTCTAGTCCCCTCGATTCTATCTAGGTATAAATTGAATGGGGGTATACTTTCAGAGTTTGCACCGCCTACCTACCTGCCCCAAGGACTGGAAGGAGTTAGAGCAGGGATGTAGGGACTGAGTGAATGTACCTCATGCCGTTGGTCCCCTAGACGGGAAGCACATCCTGATAAGATGTCCGAGACGAGGGGGAGCGAGCATTTCAGCTACAGTGGATTCCACTCCCGTGTCCTAGTCCTGATAGACATTGACTACAAATTTATATGGCATGACATTGCCACTGCTGGATCCAGTTCTGACAGACAAATTTTCTAGTATGGTAATCTAAGGCGAAAGATAGAGAATAACACCATTGGCTTCCCTCCGGCAGCGTCACTTGTGGATAATGGGTCCCAAGTGGAATATTTTATCCTTGGGGTGAGATGCTTTCCCTCTCAGAACGTGGTGTATGAAACCCTTCTCCCACAGAACTTTGGACATCAATGAGCGGGTCTACAATTACCAGATCAGCTGCGGGAGAAGGTTTGTGGAGAACACCTTTGGGATTTTGGCAAGTTGGTTTTGGGTCCTGCAATCCACTGTGCAACAGTAGCCTGGTGTGATTATGTGCATCGGCATGGCATGTGTGGTCCTCTACAATTTACTGAGACAGAGATCAGGCAGTGGTCAGTTTCAACCAGAGAACATGGGTTTGAACCTAGACAGTGAGTTGCAGGGAACCATCTGCCTTATCAGGGGAGAGGCCCCACTGAAGCAGTCAAAACACAGAGGGGTGCTTTGGCAGATTACTTCAGAAATGAAAGAGCTGTACTGTGGCAGCTGCAGAGGAAAAAATGTGGACACTAGTCAAAAGACAATTACAACATGGACTATCTCATTACTTTTGTTATATTTTGTAAAATGTACAGCATATTTTTGTACTTTTTGATATTTAATTGCATACTATTGTCAGATATGTTCATTGTGTAATGTGTATGTACTCTGGTATTATTTTTTTTTTCTTAAAAATATTTTTGAACTTAATTGTTTGGTCATCTTGGCTGGTGGTGGTCTGGCAGGAGTGGCTGGGGCTGTTGAGGTTGTTGTAGCTGTCATCTACAGAGGTGTGGGGTAAGGCGCAGATGAGTGACCCAAATGAAGTGTCTGCTGAGGGTGGATCCATAGGCATAGAATGCATGAGGCTGTGGGCTCTGGAGAGGCTGTATTTGCTGTTGAACAGGCTTTTGCATCTGCTGTTGAATAGGTGGCTGCATCTGCTGTTGGACGGCCAGTGACATCTGCTGTTGGATGGGCTGTGCATGTTGCATGGGCTGGTGCTGCGTTGTCTGCTGCTGGAGTGTCTGTTGTGACTGGGACTGCTGCTGTTAGACTGGCATCAGCTAATGTGTATTGGCTGTGTGAAAGTGACTGTGGGCTCAAATGTGGTGCAGATGGCTTACTGGAGTAAACTCTGTTGCTCTTTTTGCTACCTGTCCGTGCATTTCAGGTTATATATAAGTGCAAAAGTCTCCACTTGAAAATGTTCAAAGGACTCTGTTGAAAGGTTCTTTAGTTCATAGCACAGCCACTCACAATATGCACCTTTTTGGTCATTCTGGGTCTTCTGGAAGATCATGGAGTCTAGTTTCTCTTCCAGTGCTTCCAAATTCTTGCACATTTCCAGGGCTTCTAGCTGGAACCTCATAGTGGGGGATTGAGCAACTCCTAGTGAATGACTCACTCATAGTTGGGGGTGGCACATGTTTGGCTGTTTAGGGGTTTTTTGGGAATGGGTGGGGGATGCCTGACAGTCTCATTGGCTCTCCTGTGGATCCATGTTTGCCTCTTCATGGTATCAACTCCATTGAAATGCTCTCTGTGGCTGCGGGCTGGCACTGGAACCACCTATTGCAGGCAGCCTTGTACATGACATTCACTCGGTCCATAGGGCCTACCGCATGTTGGGGTCGTTATAGTCCATGAGTCACTAGTTATACATGAGTCTGTTGTCCTTAAGAAACTCGATAAGTTTCATCTCCTGTTCTTTAAACACAGCAGCACTGGATCTCTTGCCTTTTTGTCCTCTCCCTCAGCACAACCTTCCTCAGTCATGTACTGTGTAGCCCCTTATGTAGGCTCTGCTATGGCCTCTTGTTTAGTCCCCTTTGTGTGTAGCCTCAACCTCATCCCCAGTGGCCTCCTGAGTCTGTGCAGCATTGCCAGTCTCACTCTGGACTTTTGGATCTTATCTTATTTGTCGGAGCAGACATTTTCTTTTGCTTCTTTTTGGTGGCATTTTGAAATTACTTTTAATACTCTGAAAAAAGTCCACTCAGAAAATAGTTTTTAAAATGATAATAAGTGATATCCAATAGATCTGTAAACTATTACAGAGTATGAAGTTCATAAAAATATGCCTTATTTGATCACACAAGTCTCTTCGCTCCTCGATTTCTTGCCATGAGATGAATGCAGAGGCTTGAACCAGGGGTTTATATACACTATGACAGATCTTTGACGTGATCATTTTAATCCCATCCCCATTGAGAAGCTACTGTACTCACAAACACTATCTCTGGCCGACATCTTATAGATTGGGATGGCTTCGTTTGACATTGTATACTTTATTGCATTTTTGGAGGCAATCCTATTGGCTCTTTTCAAATCTCGCTGACAATGAGAAAAGGTTAACGATAGGAATACAACCAAAAAGATGGGTATATATAAGATCGACATACAAATGAAAAGATGGATTTATGATCAATGTGATAGGTTTGCCATAGGTACACGACAAGGTAGAAGAATCGGTAAATGCTTACAATTTCAAACCGTTTGAAATCATTGGCAAGGCATGTGATAGCTACCAGATAGGTTTATGACCCTCCAGATCCAGATCATCCTGATTGAGATCTACAATGAAAAAGATTGTGTTCCAGAATAAGAAATATTGGGGATCATAACTCGATCGGGAAGGATGATCACTATTGTGGAACAGCCCCTTAAGCCTGTGAGACTATAACTCTATGTGTCCATATGTGGGAGTTACATTATACATGTACATTGTTTGATAGTTGTGTATCCATGTGCTTGCAATTATCAATTTATGGGAGAACTACTGCCTGTATACATTAGTGAGTGGAATCGCCTCAATTTTCGTGGTCGATTATTCGTCCATTTTTCCGACCGATGATCGATCCATAAGCGACTTTTCTACTCAGCTGTAAGACAATATATCATGAAACACTTTCCGGGATGAAGTATTTGTCAATCCGGTAAGAATAACGGTGTTCTGACATTTAGAACCTACCAAAAGCACTCACTTCCGGTAAATATGGCGGTAGACATAAACAAACTCAAAATTCGTGACAAATCTCTTGATTTATCAAAGGAAAGTTTAGGAAACTGGTTAAAATATTAAAAAAACACGTAGATATTAAGACACCTAAGGAAGGGAAAGATTTAATCGATTTCTAGACAGAACGCGATTGTACCATAACGCAGACGATTAATCGAACGTTGGTCTAATCGTCCACTCACTAGTATACATGAATGTATGTGTGTATTTTCTGACATACATATGGGGCATCTAGTGAGTACATTAATTGGCATCATAATTGGCAAAAATTTATTTTTTCCAACAACATATATCAGTGTCAGCATTTCATAAATAACTCGTGAGAAACTTTAACCTTTTTACCCCACAGCCCTTAAGGGCTGTCCGGGTATTGTTTTCACCCATGGTGTCCAGATGGGCAGTTGGACGGGCGGGCGGCGGGAAATAGTTTGTCCAGGCTGTATCTCAGAAACCGTAAGGTGTAGGAAGTTCATACTTGGCAGGGACATTGGTTGGGGGTGTAGGTGTGTAACGTCATGGTCTGACCTTGATTTGACCTTTGACCTTGCCGTAGTGACCTTGAGTTTGAAAATCTTGTCCGGGCTATATCTCGGAAACCATAAGGTGTAGGAAGTTGATACTTGGTAGGGACATTGGTTAGGGGGTGTAGGTGTGCAACGTCATGGTCTGACCTTGATTTGAAATTCCTTTAGTGACCTTGACCTATAAAATCTTGTCCGGGCTATATCTCGGAAACCGTAAGGTGTAGGAAGTTGATACTTGGTAGTAACATTAGTTAGGCATTGTAGGTGTGCACCATCATGGTCTGACCTTGATTTGACCTTTGACCTTGCCGTAGTGACCTTGACCTATAAAACCTTGTCCGAGCTATATCTCAGCAACTGTAAGGTGTAGGAAGTTGATACTTGGTAGGGACATTGATTAGGGGGTGTAGGTGTGCAACGTCATGGTCTGACCTTGATTTGACCTTGCTGTAGTGACCTTGGCCTATAAAATCTTGTCCGGGCTATATCTCGGAAACTGTAAGGTGTAGGAAGTTGATACTTGGTAGGAACATTGGTTAGGAGTTGTAGGTGTGCAACATCATGGTCTGACCTTGATTTGACCTTTGAGCTTGCCGTAGTGACCTTGACCTATAAAACCTTGTCTGGGCTATATCTCAGCAACTGTAAGGTGTAGGAAGTGGATACTTGGTAGGGACATTGGTTAGGGGGTGTAGGTGTGCAACGTCATGGTCTGACCTTGATTTGACCTTTGACCTTGCTTTAGTGACCTTGACCTATAAAATCTTGTCCGGGCTATATCTCGGAAACCGTAAGGTGTAAAAAGTTGATACTTGTTAGGAACACTGGATAGGAGTTGTAGGTGTGCAACATCATGGTCTGACCTTGATTTGACCTTTGACCTTGCCGTAGTGACCTTGACCTATAAAACCTTGTCCGAGCTCTGTCTCGTCAACTGTAATGTGTAGGAAGTTGATACTTGGTAGGGACATTGGTTAGGGGGTGTAGATGTGCAACGTCATAGTGTGAACTTAATTTAACCTTTAACCCTTGCCGTAGTGACCTTGACCTATAAAATCTTGTCTGGGCTGATACTTGGTAGGAAGCTGATACTTGGGGAGGACATTGGTTGGGGGTAGTAGATGTGCAACGTCATGGTGTGACCTTGATTTGACCTTTGTACTTGCCGTAGTAAACTTGACCTATAATACCTGGTCTGGGCTATATCTTTGAAACCGTAAGAGGTGTAGGAAGTTGATACTTGTTAGGGACATTGGTTAGGGGGTGTAGGTGTGCTACGTCATGTGACCTTGATTTGACCTTTGACCTTGCTGTAGCGACCTTGACCTATAAAATCTTGTCCAGGTTATATCTCAGAGACTGTAAGGTGTAGGAAGTTTATACTTGGTAGGGACATTGGTTGAGGGTTTTGGGTGTGCCACATCATGGTGTAACACTGATTGACGTTTGACCTTGCTGTATTGACCTTTAAAATCTTGTTGCACCTTTGGGTCTGTCTGTTGATGCAGATTATTAAAGTCATATTAGAATTCATTAAGAATTTCCTTTTGCAAGTTCCCATTGTAACAGATGGAATTTCATCAAGTGAGTCACAGGCTTTTCTCCAACACCACACATAAGCATTCATTGCATCCATTCAATGCATGGGTAATATTCAAATCATCCAAACCATAATTCGGCCATTTTTGGTTTAATGATAAATGCTGTCACTTTATTAGTGTATTGTCTTGTTTTAATACTTCATTTTTATATACATTTCTTTTCCTTAGATATTATTTTCTCTACTTAAGCATTATTTGGACCTTAATATAACTTACACTGCTCTGAAAGTATCTTGAACTTTGTACTGTTACACTACTTCTATATCTCATGGTGTTGAAAAGTATTTCCCCAGGCTGTGGGGTACGGGCATCTCTGATGCTATTTTTTCTCATAGTTTCTCTTATGCCCCTGTTCCACCAAAAGATTAAGGCCTGATCCTGTCTGGGACCCTTAATCGTGCACAGTCGGTGGAATAAAAACAAAAATGGGCGGGAATACTGGGTCGGTACTGAAGTCTGGGATTAAGAACAGATCGTCCCCAGGACGCCTCAGGACGCCCCAGACAGTCCCCGACTGGTCTGGGACTAAGAACCGACTAAGCCAGTTTTCAGGTCGGTTTCAACCACAATCCTGTCGTACACATACCGACTGGGTCCCAGGACGCCTCAGGCCTCCTGGGACTAAGAGCCGACTAACCCACGATTAACTACCGGCGTCCTCAGGCCTCCTCAGTCTTCCCCAGACCAGGATCCCCGATTCTTGTTTTCCAAAGTTGCTGGATTTTCTGGGTATATATATATATAAAATTTGCGATCTAATCATCATTGCTTTTCTAGGAACACAGCAGGATGCCACCTTTTAATGGGAGACAGATTCAACAACAACTTAGGGCTTTTTTGGTTTTTATTCAGTTACAAATAATCATGTATTTCCATTTTTTACGTCGACCACAGCAACCACCACCAGCACCCTAACAGAGACCTAGAAGAAGGCACAACATGTGGGTCAGGCCATGGCTACTGCAGAGAGAGGAGAGGGGGGCATACCACAACATTATGGCTGATCTGTATGCCACAGACATTCCAGGATTCACCAACTACATGAGGATGACCCCAGAATTCTTTGAAATGATAAAGACCAGACTGGAACCACACCTTGCCAGGCAGGCCACCAACTACAGAGCACCAATCAGTGTTGGGGAGAAGTTAGCCCTCACCATCAGATATCTGGCCACTGGAGAGTCATACACATCATTATCATGTCAGTTCAGGGTTGGAAGATCCACCATTTCCAAGTTTCTACCAGAGGTCTGCAGGGCCATCCAGGATGAGTTCACCAGAGAGTACCTCAAATGTCCTACTACCCCAGATGAGTGGAAAGAACTGGAGAGGGAATTCAGGATGAGGTGGAATGTTCCACATGCCCTGGGAGCCCTGGATGGAAAGCATGTGGCCCTGAAGAAACCCAAGAACACTGGAGCCCTCTACCACAACTACAAGGGGTTCTTTTCCATTGTGATGTTGGCCCTGGTAGATGGACAGTACAAGTTCAGATGGGTGGATGTGGGTACAGCTGGATCTTGCTCAGATGCCCAGATATTTAATGCCTCTCAGCTGAAGAGGAGGATTGAGGATGGCAGGATAGGCTTCCCTGACCCAGCTCCTATAACACAGGGTGGTAGAGATGTCCGCTACTTCATTCTGGCAGACGATGCTTTTGCCCTGAAGACCTGGCTCATGAAACCCTATGGCAGAAGGCTGTTAACAAGGGAGGAAAGGATTGCCAACTATAGAATATCGAGGGGCAGGAGAGTTGTGGAGAACGCTTTTGGCATCCTGGTCTCAAGATTTAGAATCATGAGGACCACCATTGAACTACCCCCAGAAACAGTTAGAGAAGTGGTCATGACCTGTGTGGTTCTGCACAACATACTCAGAAGCCAGTATCAAGGTCAACCTGCTGGTCAGCAGCCTGGGGAGGATGATGATGATGATGTGCCTGGTGATTGTGGATTGATTGGTGGTGCTGCTGGTGGTGGCCAAGACAGAAACCCTGCTAGAGAGGCCAAAAGACAGAGGGATTACCTGAAGGACTACTTCAATAATGAGGGAGCAGTGGCCTGGCAAGATGGCCGAATATAAGTCCTGCTGCAGTAAACAGTCCTTTTCAGGACTAACTATAACAGTCCTTTTCAGGACTAACAAACAGTCCTTTTCAGGACTACCAAATATTCCAAAAACAATTAATCAGCTATGCTTGCTACAGACGGACAAACCCCATGCCAAACATAACTTGTACAGACAGACAAACAGACAAACCCCATGCCAAACATAACTTGTTCAGACGGACAAACAGACAAACCCCATGCCAAACATAACTTGTTCAGACGGACAAACAGACAAACCCCATGCCAAACATAACAAACTCAAGTTACTCACCCAACAATCATACAAAGCCAGTGTTAAACAAAAGCCAAACACAAAGTCACACATAATATCCTAAATTGAATTATTTTTTTATATATCTGGAAATCCACCTCCTAATCTCACCAATTTTTTTTTGTTCATGGGTTGGAAATTTATTTGTAGCAGAAATGTTTTTATGGAAATCTTCAATTTTAAATCTTCACTTCTAATCACAAAAATGTGGAAAATATAACCATGGAACTAGTTTTGTTTTCAATAATGGGGGATTGTGTTTGCAAAATAGTTTGTCAGTTCGTTGGCATGGGTTCTATTCAATTTTGGGTTTTTGTGTTTCTTGGTTGGTGGTTATTGGGGTTGGGTTTATTATTGGTAGTTGGATGTTGGCTTTCTTACTGGGTTTGTTATTTAAGGGTTATGTTTGGTATTGGGTTTGTCTGTTTGTGGGTTGGCAAGTATGTAATAATGCCTTGTAACTCTAGGGAAGGTGTAAGTGTTGGACTTTTCAATTACAGGTTTTAAACTATCCCATGGATTTTAATCTAAAAATGGGCTGATTACTGGCCATATTGGGAGTTTTTTAAATTTTTTTTATGTGGCCTTTTTGGTTATGTGTGGTACCATGGGTTATTTGTTTCATGTTTGGGGTGGTGTAGGTGTTGGACTTGAACTTTTTTTTTCTTGTGATAAGTATTTGTATTGAACTTTTTTGTTTTGGGAGGGGAATTGGAATAACATGTAGCTGAATAATTGTTTTTGGAAGATTTGGTGGCCCTGAAAAGGTCCTGGCAGGTCAAAGACCCGCCCTGACTGGATGGCTACTGAGGAGGCTGCTGCTGCTGTTGAGGCGGTGCTGAAGTGGTGATAGTAAAGAGCTGCTGCTGCGGTTGTTGCTGCTGCTGCTGCTGAGGCTGCTCGACGATCTGTGTTGATGTCAGATCTGGTAGCTGGCTTAAGATTCCACTCAGATTGTGTCTGCTCCCTTCGTCCTGTACAGTTAGGACAGATGTCGGGTTGCTGAAGCCAATGGGGCTTGGTGTATAGTACACAAAACTGCTGCTAGCTGCTGCTTGAGTGGAACTAGACGCCTGTGGAGTGGTTGTTGGCAGTAGGCCGACCCTCTGGGACTCCGTGGTAACAGTGGCTGATCTTCTGGGCAATGGCTGACGTCTGCGGTTACTCTTAATAGTTCGATGTCTCTAAATATCTTGCCCTTTAATTCTTCAAATTCTTCTTGAGTCATCTTTTCGGCCTCTGATGCCACGTAGTCAAAGAAGGGCTGCCTGTCTGACTTCTGATGCAGAAAACCTGAGATAAGTGTCCTCATCTGCTCAAAGTGTTCGAGAATCTTGGAGTCTGTAGTTGAAACGGGTGTTGATGTAATGATGGACTGACACCTCTCCCTCAGGACACTGGACTTGAGGTGTTCTGTATCAGTAGTTGAGCCACGTGATTCGTCCTGCCTGCTGGTATTTGGACTCGCCTCAAAACCTGAACTTCTATTGGCCCCCTTTCTTCTGATGTGGGTTTTAAGAAAACCCATCTGTTGGTAGACCCAGGACTGTCTCTTGGTCATCTCCCTCGGGGCTTGGCCAGATTGGAGCTTGGACAGCTTCCCATAACGGGTTTGCCGGGACTCGAACCAACGTCTCACATCAAAGGGCTGGAGCTTGAGTTCTGCAGATATTTCTGCCCAGAGAGCCTCTCTTCTGGTCCTGTCGTGGAAACGTGAATGTTCCTTGTCATACAGTTCAGGGTGCAGCTTTACAAATTCCACAATGGAAACTTCCTGGCTGTCTGTAAAAGTGGCACACACCCTGGCTCTCTTGGCTGAAGAATGGCACTCCGGATCTTCTTCACACCTCTCTTCTTCTTCTGCCACAGCTTCCCCAATAGCTGGACCTTCCTGAATCTCCTCCTCCTCTCTCCTCTCAGTTCCTTCTTCTGTAATAACTTCACTCCTCTCCTCTACTTGACTTTCCTTCTCCCTCTCATCCATCTTTTTCCTTCCTCTCTTCCCTCCTTTCTCTTTCCTCATAATCCAGTCGACAAAATAATAAAAAAAATAGTAAAATGTGTCTCCTAACTGTGAAATTTGCCTTAAGCTCAAGTAAAATATATATATAAAATAGAAACTGAAAACCCCTACAAATCAGTGACACACATCTCTCAGTAGCCAAACAGTCAGTAACAACGACAATGTGTGCGCGGTCGCTTATATAGTCCCAGACCTGCTCATTGCCTCGTTTTAATTTCCGACGCGTGGAAAACAGTCGGTTCTTAATCGGTTGTTAGTCCCAGGCCGCCTGGGGCGTCCTCAGACCGTCGCAGACTAAATTTGTGCTGTCCCAGGCGTCCTGGGGAGGCCGGTTTGGATCGGTTAGGGTCGGTTACCCTTAGTCGGGGCTTAGTCCCAGACCTTAATTTTTGGGTCCCAGGACACCACAGACGGTCTGAGGCTTCCGGGGACTAATGCAACCGACCCACTTTCACACGCATGAAATTCATACGCATCATATTTGAGTCTGGGATTAACAACCGGCCTCCTGGGACTAAGCTAGGGAGGTCTGGGACTAAGGGTCGCAGGCGGCCTGGGACAACACACGACTGTGTAAATTTGGGTCTGAGGAGGCCTGAGGACGCCTGGGACTGGACATTTTGTTGACAGCGGGAAATATGAATCGGTTTGAGTCGTGAGAAATATCAAACATGTTTTCACACGGCCCCAACCGACAACAACCGACCCTTACAGAAGGTCTGGGACTAAGCAAATATTTCAAACCGACCCTCAAAAACCCTTAATCGGGAGCCTTAGTCGTGTGGTGGAACACCCACATTAGATTTCAAGTATTCTTGTTCAGAACTGCCATGTTTTGTTATGATGAACTTCATTTGTTGTTAGTGTTCTAATTTATTTGGAGTAGTACTAGAACAAAACTTTTTTTCAGTATACCAGAATCAGAATGGTTAGCACACAATAATATGACCTTGACATCTCCCAATATTGAAATATTTTTTTCATTAAGTATTGATGTCTGCACAGCTGAATCATGTACTCACCAGGGGCATCGTGAAATGTCAGCGCTAGACAAATTTTTGTAAAAACACAAATTTACTGGGTAGTGAAAAATCAAAACATGCTCATTGCCTAGTACTTATACACATGGAGACTATTTAAAAAAAATGTACTTTTACTTTGTAAGTACACTTAGAGTTGTAGGCTAGCACTTTATGGATAACAGACTTGCCTAGAGAGAGAGAGAGAGGACCTAGGTTCAGTTCCAGGTACAGGCAAATATATAGTAGTACGAATAACCAATTAGCATGATGGTCCTCTGTCACTGACAGTTTGGAAAATGGGATAGAGGTATATAAAACTAGACCAAGGACGCATCTGTGGCCAGATGCAAGATGTATCCACCGGCAAAGGCCAAAGTAGCTATTACTCAGCCATGCCATGAGCTAGAGGTCTGAAATTTTACTATGTTACAGCTGACCCAAAAGTAGGTGAATAACAGATCTGCACAAAATTCTCTAAATGCAATAGTTTTCAAGTTACAAGTGATTTTACTCATGATGGAAGTTAGTGAAAAGTCCAAAAATAGCTGTTACTCACTTAGCTATTGAGATAGACACTCAAGTTACTCACCATGTTGTAGCTATGGAAAAAAGTAGCTGAATAACATATTTTAACAAAATGCTCTAAATGCAATACTTTTCAAGATATAAATGATTTAGTGTTGAGTAAGAACCTCAAAGTAGCTATTACTCAGCTATGCAATGAGCCACAGGTATGGAATTTTACTATGTTATAGCTGCCTCAAAATAGGTGAATAATATTTTGAAACTAAATAATCTAAATGCAACAGTTTTCAAGTTATAAGTGATTTACTCAACAGTGATAACCTACAAGTAGCTATTACTCAGCTATGCCATGAGCTACAGGTCTGAAATTTTATTATATAATAGCTGACCCAAAAGTAGATGAATAACAAAGTGCTCTAAATGCAATACTTTTCAAGTTATAATTGATTTAGTGCATGATTTCATTAATTTTAGTGCATTAAAAATTATTTAAAAAATTCATAAATAAACTTTAGCATGTAAAAGCTCTCCAAAATGTAGGTGAATGAGTTATTTGAGAAGTACTGGCTATGTGCAATACTTTCAGTGATAATAGTCATTTACTCATTTTGAGTAGGTGAATAATTAGCTACGGGTCTGAAACTTCACCAAGTGAAAGCTCTCCCAAAAGTAGGTGAATGAGTTATTTGAGAAAAATTGGGTATCTGCAATACTTTTAGAGATAATTCGCATTTACTCATTTTGAGTAGGTGAGTAATTACCTACGGGTCTGGAACTTCACCATGTGAAAGTTCTCCCAAAAGTAGATGAATGAGTTATTTGATAAAAATTGGGTATCCGCAATACTTTTAGAGATAATAGGCATTTACTCATTTTGAGTAGGTGAGTAAGTAGCTACGGATCTGAAAATTCACTAATTGAAAGCTCTCCAAAATGTATATGAATGAGTTATTTGAGAAAAATTGGCTATCTGCAATACTTTTAGAGATAATTCGCATTTACTCATTTTGAGTAGGTGAGTAATTACCTACGGGTCTGGAACTTCACCATGTTAAAGCTC
The DNA here is from genome assembly GCA_964017235.1 of Sabellastarte sp. h YS-2021. NCBI lineage: Eukaryota > Metazoa > Annelida > Polychaeta > Sabellida > Sabellidae > Sabellastarte > Sabellastarte sp. h YS-2021. The sequence goes on from OZ024928.1 coordinate 15,734,372, forward strand.
TCCCAAAAGTAGATGAATGAGTTATTTGATAAAAATTGGGTATCCGCAATACATTTAGAGATAATAGGCATTTACTCAATTTGAGTAGGTGAGTAAGTAGCTAGGGGTCTGAAACTTCACCAAGTTAAATCTCTCCCAAAAGTAGGTGAATGAGTTATTTGAGAAAAATTGGCTATCTGCAATACTTTTAGAGATAATTTGCATTTACTCATTTTGAGTAGGTGAGTAATTAGCTATGGGTCTGAAACTTCACCATATGAAAGCTCTCCCGGTGAATGAGCTATTTGAGAAAAATTGGCTATATACAATACTTTTAGAGATAATTCGCATTTACTCATTTTGAGTAGGTGAGTAATTAGTTATGGGTCTGAAACTTCAGCATGTGAAAGCTCTCACAAAAGTAGATGAATGAGTTATTTGAGAAAAATTGGCTATCTGCAATACTTGTAAGCGATAAGCCACCTGCCAAATATGAAAGAAATGTGGAAAGAAATGTGGACTGTAGGTCGCTAACAAGCAATATTCCACATTTTGAACATTTTTGTCTACCACAGGCCTAATTTAGACATAAACCCTACCAAAAAGATAGGGTGGCGAGTCCTCTAACATACCAAGCCACCTGCCAAATATGAAAGAAATCTGGAAAGAAATGTGGACTGTAGGTCGGTAACAAGCAATATTCCACATTTTAGACATTTTTGTCTACCACAGGCCTAATTTAGACATAAAGCCTACCAAAAAGATAGGGTGGCGAGTCCTCCACCATATCAAGGCACCTGCCAAATCTGGAAAGAAATGTGGACTGTAGGTCGTTAACAAGCAATATTCCACATTTTAGACATTTTTGTCTACCACAGGCCTAATTTAGACATAAAGCCTACCAAAAAGATAGGGTGGCGAGTCCTCCACGAAAGAAATGTGGACTGTAGGTCACTAACAAGAAATCTCTGCGGACGACGACGATGATGAATCCATAGTATCCCCGCATCGCGCCGGGGATACAATTAAGCTGCAAACCTTCCAAAATCACCAGACAAATGGTTGTTACCAACAAGATTATGAAGTGCCCCTAAATTTGGGGTAGACTGGTCTTTAAATCCTGATAGTGGAACTGGGGTATAAATAACATACCATATTATACACCTAGCCTTAGAGTGAGGAGCTTGAAGTTAATTGCTGATGTCCAGTGGAGTACAGTGGACAGTTTTGACAGTCCAAATAGTGATGTTTTAAAAGATAGTTTCAGTTGTCAATATCAGGGCATTCTTTTCTAAATAAATTGCAAATTTAATAAGTAAATTAAATTTTTATTCCCTAGTAACTTCAGTGAACTCCTAAACAGAACTAACAAATTTTCTTCCAGGCCTGGGTCGACCTTGAGGTCAGAAAACCCTTAAGGCCATAGTCGGTTACCAGAAACCGGTCAACCGGTCCAAACTGATTTCCCCCCCTTTTAACAGACCTGCTCTGAGGTAGGGGAAGAGAGGGATGAGTTCAGTCCCATAAGAAGTATGGGAGCCACTACAGGTCACAGGTGGTAGAGCTCCGAATCAGCCCATGCCACATCCTTCAGATAAAATTGTGTGAAGGTATTACATGACTTCCAGTGGCAGGCTGACAAGATCTGTTCCAAGGAGACTCCTGACTGGAAAGCCTTGGAAGCAGCAAAGGCCCTGACATCATGGGCTTTGACTTGATGTAAAGTGTGGGCCTCTTGGTCTGAGAGCTCATAGCATAGGGTCACAGTCTGTTTGATCCATGAGGAGATAGTAGCAGGTGAGATGTCCTTGTCAAAACCTTTCTTAAAGGAGACAAAGACCAACTCCTTATTCTGCCTGAGGTCTAAAGTCCTGTCCAAATAGTAACGTAAAGCTCTGACCAGACAGAGGGACCTGTCAGACTTCAGGGATCTATCGAGAGTTGGGACCAGGGCTGGTATAACCACTGGGGCCACACTGTCTGGACCCTCCTTGGCCAGCTGATTCTTGGAAAGAAAGCTGGGTGATGGGTACAGGGACACCTTGGACCAATCAGCCTGGTCTGATATTTTTGTTTTGCCAAGCATGAATCTCACTTCTGCGTTTGCCCGACCCAAGGGCTAATAGGAAGACTGTCTTGAAGGTCAAATGCTTCAAGGAGGCCTCTTTGATTGGTTTGAATGGGGCCTTTGTAAGCTGGTGCAAGACCAGGGAGAGGTTAGAGGAGGGGATCCCCCTCCTACCCTTGGGTCTGTCTCTATGAAAACTATCCAGGAGATGAGTGAGCTTTTCATCTTTGCTGATGTTGAGAGTTGAATTACCTAGTTTATCAGAGATGGCTGACCTGTAACCATCAATGGTGCTGGGCTGTAACTCCCTGTCCTCAAAAAGGTACATAAGGAAGTCAGCCACTGACTTCACAGGGGGTGCCCGGAAGTCCACCTGATTAGTGACGCACCACTTTGTAAAAACGGTCCATTTTGCCTCATAGACTGATCTGGTTGATCCTCTTTGAGGAGCCTCAATTCTTGCCGCCACTGCTTCAGAGAAGCCCTGCTCCTTAATTGCTGTGGCTCTAGGAGCCATGTATGGAGATTTAGGTTTGTCAGATTTCTGTGAGAGATCTGATTGAAAGGCTGTGTTAACAGGTTGGGCAGGTTGGGCAGGCTCAGAGGGATCTGACTGGACATGGTCACTAGATCCCAAAACCAAGGCATGTTGGGCCAACCCGGAGCAATCAGAATGATCCTCTTGCATGGGCAGTCCTTCAAGATGGCTGCTGGTGGAAAGGCGTATGCATCCAGATCCCCCATTGGAAGCTGAGTGCATCCACTGCTACTGCCAAGGGATCCGGTATCGGTGACACAAACTGAGGTAACTTGGTGTTGAATCTCGTGGCAAATAGATCTATCTGGGGCTGGTGCCACCTGCTGCATATAGTTTGGAAAACCTCTTGAAGGAGGGACCACTCTGTTTGAATGGTCTGACCTAAACGGGATAGCTTGTCTGCTACCACGTTCAGCCGGCCCGGAATGTGTCAGGCTTTGAGAGTTGCCTGATGTCTGGTACACCAGGTCAAGATTCTCCACAGTAGGGCACACATTGTGCCCGACCTCATGCCTCCTTCATTGTTTATATATGACACTACTGTAGTGTTGTCGGTTGCCACAAGTACTATTTTGTCGGCACAAAGGTCTTGAAACTCTTTTAAGGCTAGAAAGACTGCCTTTAGTTCCAAGTAGTTTATATGCAGTTTGTTTTCTGGTAGTGACCAGGTCCCTCTGGCAATACATTCGTCTAAGTGAGTACCCCACCCTTCTTTTGATGCGTCTGTAAAGATCTGCAGAGCATGTTTTATTGGGTGTAATGGTTGGCCTGTGAGAACGTTGTCTTATTGTAGCCACCATTGCAAATGAGGGTGCAGGGACCTGGGAATTGGAATCACCTTCTCTAGTGACTCTGGTATTCTCCAGTGATTTTTGAGATGCCACTGTATTGGTCTCATGTGTAGCCGGCCTAAGTGAACTTGCTTTTCTGTGGCTGTTAGTAAACCTCTCAGAGACATGAACTGCCAGACCGGACAGGCCGGTAGTGACAGTATTTCCAATATTTTGTCCTGAAGGCTCTGCCACCGGTCTGGAGTCGGTCGGACCCGGCCGGACTTGAGGTTGAAGTGGTAACCTACAAAATCAAAGATCTGCTTTGGATCCAGTTCTGACTTGTCTGCATTCACCAGCCAGCCTAAGTTTTGGCATATTGTCACTAGATTTTGAGTGTGCTGGAGACAGGCCTGGTGGGATCTGGCTCTCACCAACTAGTCGTCTAGGTACTGGTGGATTCTTATACCCTTGTGTATGGCCATCAGTTTCACCTCCTTGGCTACCACAGTGAACTCCAAGGGTGCTGTGGACAGACCAAAGGGCAGTGCCTTGAATTGGTACGTCCGACCCTCGACATGGAATCTCAGATATTTCCTGGACTGTTCCTGTATTGGTATATGGAAGTAGGCATCCTTGAAGTCTATTGAGGTGACCCACTCCCCTTGTTGGATGGACGTTCTGATGGTTTCCGGTGTCTCCATTTTGAATTTCTCTGTCTTAATTAAAAGATTCAGTTTGCTCAGATCTAGTATGGGCCTCCACTTGTTGTTGGATTTTGGGACTAGAAATAGTCGGTTGAAAAACCCCAGAGATGCTTGATGTTTTACTAGTTCTACAGCATTTTTGGCTATAAGCTGATGCAATGCCTCCAGCAGGTAGCTGTTCCTGTGGGGATTTACATAGCAGCTTATGACCGGGGGAGACCTTGTGAGTTTTGGCCGGGTCCGAAAGGGGAGGGTGTAGCCCTCTTTCACGATTTGAACTACTTTCGGACCGGCACCCAGATCCAGCCAAGTTTGCCAAAATTTTTTAAGTCTGGCCCCTACAGACAGATTTGACAGAGCAAGTTTTATATTTGTTACATTTTTTGCACAAGACAACTGAGTGACAGACGAAACACCTTTGACATATTTTAATGCACAATCTTTTTGTATTACATCTGACAAGCCAGGACTTATTCCTTTCCTTTGTGGAGGCCCGATTGCAGAAGGAACAAGATTTACAACAAGAGATTTTACATGTGTCTGTAAAGACTGAACAGTTAGTGTCTTTCTTGGTGAGCTCCCGGCCAGCAGTCGTGTCTGTAAGTTGGTTACACAGTAATTGTCATTTATACGACTGCTGGCCCTTGGCTGGTCGTGAAGAGAAGTTTGTAGACTTTCCTCTGCCTCTCCTGAATTGACACCTCCCAGTATTTTTCCAGGCAGGCCTTTCTTGTTTCCTGTCCGACCGACCCTCTGACTTCTTATCCACTCTCTCATAAGGGTGGTACCGACCTTTACCATGCGTATAGGAAAGATGAAGATTGTCCCTTGCTGTCGTAGTAGGCAATTTCCTCCTCAGCCTTCTTGATAACTGAGTCTGGGAACAATGTCGCAATCTGCAGAGGCCCGTTCTAAGAGCAGCTAAAGTATCTGGCTTCACACCATTTTTCTGGTGAGTGAGCTAAGCGGCACGGCGGGCAAGTGTGACATTTCCCATGGTGATAAACACAAAATCTGTGAGGTGTTCCATAGCCTGAGTAATACTGCCACACATGCCATTCATGAGGAACTGCAGTTCGTCAGTAGCTTCTGAGGCTTTGCTGGAACCTTTGCCCTTGCTTTTACCACGGACTTCAACTGCATCTGCATCTCCTGTTGCACCTTTGAACAGGCAGCGATTAAAGCTAGCTGCCTGGTTGCAGATCACAGAGGCCTCTCTTGTGCTGTTCTCCCAACAACGTAGGGTATCCTGGGATATCCAAATAGATGCTACGTCCACTTTTCTAGAGATTCTGCCAAAACTGTTATTGAGCTTGGACGAGCCAGTGTTCCAACTAGTGATTGAACCAGAGTCACTCTGAGTACCAGGGTAGAGTCCATACCACTTGGTCTGTGGTCTGGCTGGCTTCAAAAACTGATCTGTTGGGAAGGTTACCAGCTTCCGCAGTCCTGGAGGGGTATCCTTCCACTAAAGTTAAATTTAGCTTGCTTAACTTCTTGCAGAGCCAGTCCTCTGTTGGCATTTGCACCGACACTTTGTTTGGAACAGGAGCCTTGGGACCAGCAAAAGAGTTGTCATCCAATGGGTTTGAACTATCCATATCCGGCACATGTGTCCATCCCATAAAGGACCGGATACCACTCATGGTCTCCCTGTAGGTCTGTTCCTCTGAAGTCGGTTGTTCTGGCTCAATAAAGTCCTGGTCATCTGAAAGTTCGCCCTCCTCCGCAAACAGTTCAACTGGAGGTCGGTCTGACAAGTCGGACTCTGCCTGAGACTCCAAGCTGGAAATGCTGTCCGTTCGACAAGCTTGACGTAGGGGAGAGTCAGACCCAGAAGGGTAAGCAGACCTTGGTCGGTCGGTTTGAGGTCGGTCAGCGAGGGGTTGGTCGGTGACCACCTTGCTAGTTGACTGGTGCCTGGAAGCTGCTGGGTCGGAATTTGAAGACAAACTTTCTGGTCAGTGTAGGTCGGAGTGAGGCTTGCCGGTGGACTGGTGCTGTAAAGCAGCAATGTCTGGACCAGTGCGCCCTGAAGTAGAGACCTTAGGTCTGTGAGACTCTGACTTGAGCTTGCCGGCTGACTTATACTTGGAAGCATAGACGTCTGGGCCAGTGCGCTCTGCAGATGCCTGTCCATGAGAGTCCTGGTGAGGCTTTAGCTTACCGGCTGACGGCTGCATAGCAGCACGAGAGTCTGGGTCAGTGCGCATAACAGTAGGTGAAGTATCCACAGGTCGGTGAGTCGGTTGGAAAAAGGGTTCGGAGTCTTTAGGCACGTTATCAGGTGGAGAACATGTAGTTACCCTTAAATTAGAGGAGAAAGTGGGCTGGAAAGACTTGGACATAATGAGGGCTTCCAGTCTATTAAAATGCTCTGACCACTTAGAATCCAGTTCTGATATCTTGCGATCGGTAGCAGTAGAGTCCACAGACTTCTTGGCTTTAACTGAAGCCTTATCCTTCTTGGTTTTTTTTTTCTCTGGAGGCAACGTAGGGGATTTCTGATCTAACTTTTCTCCCACAACCCCAATGACAGACACACTGGCTGGGTCCACTAAGGAACTACCATCCGTAGGGGTAGAATTGTCAACACGTTTAGCCTCCCGCTTTTCCTTTTTTAGTTTATAAGACTGAGTGGCCAGTTGAACCCGCTGTTCTGGAGTGAAGGCATTGCAAAACTTACAATCTGAAGCTTCCTTGTTAGAAATGCATGGTTCCTCTCCCTTTCCCTTATCACGACAGCGTGTGCAATAAGCATGCCCATCAAAGCTGGCGATTGCATGGCCGCAACTTCCCCTCTTCTGAGCTGGGGACGACATATTGTTCTATACACTTTTAGAAGTAAATTAATACAAAAAACAAATGAAACTAGATTGGGCCAACTCGGCGCCAACATATCCCCAGACAGGTCATCACTCACGCCACAGGTTTTGATCGGGAATTTTTTAAAACATAATTACCCATTATTATATGAACTTCAGCACATCAATCTACTCTGTTTATATCTTCCAAGGAAGATGGTGTATCCCCAGACGCCGAATACATAACTCAAATTATATTTTCAATCTTCCTGCAATGATAACTCTAAACCTATTTTCAAAGTATTTAAATGATTGATGATTGAATGTCCATTCTAAAATAATAATCCCAAAAGAGCATATCTGTTTCTATATTTGTTGACAAATAAAATATTATTTTTAACTCAACTCATCATACTTTTCAATCTTCCTTCAAAGTATTTAAATGATTGATGATTCAATGTCCATTCTAAAATTCATAATCCCAAAAGCGCATATCTGTTTCTATATTTGTTCACAAATAAAATATTATTTAAAAAAAAATTATTTATATTATTATTTTATTATATTATTTTTAGAATTTGCAAATTGTTTTCAGTTATTCATTTCCTCTATACCTATATATGTGGTCCATATATATGCAACCTAAATATGTGACACAATCTCAGTTCTGACTCCCCTTTGTGTTATATGTAATGAAGCCCACCACCTCCCACCCCCACCCCTCTCCCCTTCTCCACACCTCTCTCACTATTACACAAGATCTGCAACCCCATTGAGTTCTTTGTTTCTCATCTGATATCATTAAATACCTTTGTTTATTTAGTGTCACTCAATATAGCTGGAGGTCCCAGAGTTGGGTGGGGGGAATCCGGGTGGGGGATGCATAAATGGTAAACAAACAATCTATATAAAAGGGGTACTCAAATACAAAAAGAATTGAGAATTTTAAGTATGTGATTATCAACTGAAATGAGTTCATAACTGTAGGAGCTGTGTCAAAATTAACTGAGGCAAGTTGAATAAAACTGGGCTAGTTGAGGGTTAAAAATCCCCTACTTTTACTACATAAGGATATAATTTCATTAATATTGGGACTTAAAGCTCACTTAAAGTGTCCATTTTGTCTACTTGAATATGTTTAACCAGTTTCATTTTAAAAAGTTAAAAACTCAGCAAGCAGAGGTATAACACACAAAAATAAGTTCTTAAAAGACTAAGATAGCCATAACATTATTAATATTCAAAATTTAAATAGACAGGCATTTCCTTTTAAAAATTCAAAGATTTCAGCTCTATAACCCACATAGTTTGACAGTTACTGGGCTTTAAAGTGGCATAATGTCCATAAATTGGGTTTCTGTGGGCATTTTACAATTGTTAAAGAGACCTTAGCAATTAAACAACAGATCTGAAACTTTTTGGGGGACATACATAACAAACAAAAATTATATATAATACAGTTTAAGACTTGTCACACTAAGCATTTCCAAATAACCGGGCAAAATACGGAAAAAATGTCCAAAAAGGCACTTGGGCGAGTGTCTATGGCCCTCATACACAGGTTAAATGTCTACTAAAAACCTTGATTTTCGGCATATGTAAAAAGGACATAATAATGCATTCCCAGATGGGATTTCAGCTCCATCAATCACATAGTTTAACAGTCACAGGGCTTAAAGGTGGTTAAAAAGTCCAAATATTGGGTCTCTGTGGGCCTTTTAGAGATCTCGATGTGGCTTTCAAATTAAAGCTTCAGACTTAAAATTTGTTACATACTAAGATTACACATAGAATATGTATCTAATAAAGTTTGAAACTTCTCAGACTTACCATTTCCAAGTTACAGAGCAAAATATGTGAAAAATGTCTTAAAAGGGTCACTCAGGTGGGTGTTTAAGGTCCTCATACACAGGTTAAATGTCTACTTGAAGCCTTGATTTTTGGCACATGTAAAAAGAACATAATAATGTATTCCCAGATGAGATTTCAGCTCTATCAGTCACATAGTTTAACAGTCACAGGCCTTAAAATTGGCAAAAAGTCCAAATACTGGGTCTTTATGGGGCCTTCTAGAGACCTAAATGTGGCCTTCAAATTAAAGCCTCAGACTTAAAATTTGTCACATACTAAGATTACACATAGAATATGCATCTAATACAGTTTGAAACTTCTTAGACTTACCATTTCCAAGTTACAGGGCAAAATATGTGAAAAATGTCTAAAAATGGTCACTCGGGTGGGGATTTATGGTCCTCATACACAGGTTAAATGTCTTCTTAAAGCCTTAATTTTTGGCACATATATAAATAACATACTAATATCTTCCCAGATAGGATTTGAGCTCTATCAGTCACATAGTTTGACAGTCACAGGGCTTAAAAGTAGCAAAAAGTCCAAATATTGGGTCTTTGGGAGCCTTTTAGAGACCTCAATTTGACCTTCAAAATTAAAGCTTCAGACTTAAAATCTGTTACATACTAAGATTACACACAGAATATATATCTAATACAGTTTGAAACTTCTCAGACTTACCATTTCCAAGTTACAGGGAAAAAGATGTGAAAAATGTCTTATAAGGGTCACTCGGGTGGGTGTTTATGGTCCTGATACACAGGTTAACTGTCTATTAAAGGCCTAAATGTTGGGGCACATATAAGAAAACACATAGATATATTCCCAGATGATATTTAACTTAGATGAGAGACATAGTTTGAAAGCTACAGTGCTTGAAAGTGGCAAAAAGTGCATAAATTGGGTCTCTGTGGGCACTTTTGAGACCTTAAGTCGACCCCTTTGGGTAAACCTACAGCCCTAAAATTTTCTACAGACAAGGATTACATATCAAAGTTATACCTAGCGCAGTTTGAGACTCATCAGAATTACCACTTCCAAATTATAGGGCAAAATATGTGAAAAGTATAGCAAAAAATCCCCAAGTGGGGGTATTTATGGGCCTCAAACACAATTTTCTCCTCAACTTAAAGTCGTGATTTTCGGCACATGTACTAAGAACATATTAATGTGTTGTCAGGTAAAATTTCAGCCAGCTGAGCATCATAGTTTGTGACCTACAGGGCTCTAAGTGGCCAAAAGTCCAATTTCTGACCTTAAGGTGGCCATAAGTTCTTTTTTACTGGGAGTTTAAGGTCACCTTAAAATAGGGATCTTCCTTTGGGCACCCTTAACATGTGTACCAAGTTTGAAAAAAAAATATTAATTTGTTTTTGAGTTATCGCGTCCACAAGGAAATTTCTACGGCGGCGGCGGCGGCGGCGGCGGCGGCGGCGGCGGCGGCGGCGCGACGGACCTGAATCCAATATATCCCCGACTTTCGTCTGGGGATATAAATATCCTAATATGAAGCAACATTCTACAAAATTCTGGCAATCAGAAAAATTTGTGTGCACTAGTTCACGCCAAACGAAAAAAGATGCTATGACGTCACGCTGTCTAGACAGGAAGGAAGTACGACACGCCATCTGGCGTGTGTACTAGTACTCGGGACCGGCTGGCCGGTGGAAACACAGGATTTCTTTTTCTGACGTTTGGCGGGCCGGTCTACACCGACTGGATTAGCAACTGTCCATTGGATAGGATGTATTAACACAATAAAAAACTCATTTCATAAAGATGATGACTTTCAAACAACATTTCCTCCTAAAGAAGTCTCCAGATAACTTGACTGGGGAAGATTGACTATATTGGGCAAAATTGCACTATACTGAGAATGTCTGATACCTGATGATTTAGAGATGACTGATAAGCAATATAACACAACAGTTTTGCATAAGATCATTTGCTCTGCTGTAAACCATTACTTCTGAAAGCAGAGTTAAGTTAAAGTTTTTCACTGGCTTACTAAGGCTTAAATGAATATCTACAATAAGAGAGCTCAGCTGCACTTCTAGTAGATTTGCTTACAAGTTTTTACTTTTAACATACAGAAATTGTAAATTTTCACTTTTTATTGATTTTACCTAAGGAAATGAGCTTGGATACTCAAAATTAATCCTTGTGAAATTTAAGTTGTTTATCTTTAAAGTAAAACAAGCATCAGAATATATCGATACACGGACTAGCCTATGTGACAAGCAGTTTTTACACTAATAGAGTCAAGGTTATTATGGCAAGGTCAAATGAAGCTCAGCTGCACCAAACCTCAAGTCCCCGACCAAAGGTCAAATTTATGTGAGTCCATGACATATACAGCCTTAAATTTGCCACAGTGCAATTTGCCATTGATGAAGCTCCATTAATTTTCTTGGAATTATGGAATATCCTTATCAACAATGTCACTTGACATTTAGGTAATCTATTGCAAATCCCATGGAACTGCATTTCTTATCACTAAGACTTCAGGTGCTCTGGTGATAAATTCCATATTAATCTTCAGTTTAGATTCACCATTGAAACATGTTACCAAAATGCTGATTGACCCATAAACTGCTGATCATAAATTCACTAATGCCATGGAAAATAGAATATTAAAGTATCAATAATTTTTTACACTCAACAGTGACATTTAGTGAGTAAATACAAATGATAAACTAAAACATTCCAAGTACCTAAACTTTTTCGCTTTCCTGGAAAATATATTTTCTTAAAGTTTGAAAGTAATCGGGTTTCCTTTACTCACTAGTCAGGTAATTAGTGGCATATAGGCTCTACAGAGTAGTTAAACATCTGAATAAAAGGGGTAAAGAAATTACATATGATCAACCCATTTGACCTTGAACTGAACATTAATATTTTTTTTCTGAAATAAAAACAAGCACACCTATATTTAAAAAATGAGATTTTATTGCATCTTGTACAGTTACATTACGTTTTATGTCGGCATAATCTACAAATAACAAGACAGAATTTAGTCATTGCAAAATATGTAAACTGTACGCAAGATACTCAGAAAATAGAAGCAAAAACAACATGTCATCTTGACTAACATAAATGTTCTACATTATTTATTCCTAGGCTGTGGCTAGAGGAGAAAAACACAAGCAGTTGAGAAGAAATGGTCCGTGTCTGGGTAGGCGCATCTTAAGTGAGCCAACTCAAATGTGGCAGTTGATATAAAAACTTAAATAGTAATAAATGAAAACTAAAGGAAAATAACTAATATTTGGTGGACAAATTGGACTTGTTTACCAACTAATTTATGAATTTAAACTATGTATTTAGAAAAAAAGGGGTGTTATTGTTTTTATTATCCACTATGCGACGCATTTGCCCTAAATACGGGGAAATACAGACCGGGATGTATTTTTTTCGTATACACCGGCACCCCGGTACTATGGATAATGAGTGTGAATAACCTTCGTTTTTTTCAACAATATCTCGGAAAGTATGTAACTGACAAATATTGTAGAGTATATCATTGGAAAGGTATTTTACAGCGCATCTGTTCATGTGCATTACATTAAAATCCATGCAGAAATGATTGAGATGTTGCAAGCTAAAGAATGAAGTTTTTATATTCAAAAGATTGTCTGCGCTTTTTGACGGCCTTTTCACATTCTCTCATTAAATATTCATGCTATTTAACCCATAAACCATAAAATATGGTGGATAATAAAAGTAAAACATCCCTCACCAGACACATACAGAAAAGATATATCACTCATGAAGATTAACAATATAATATAATAATATTGTTATCTTCAGTCGTGATATATTTTTTCTGTACATGTCATTCAGGAATTTTTCCTATTGTACAGTTCTCCAGGGCCACAAAGTAAATGAAATCTAGTGGTTCACTTTCTGTGCTACTACTTCTGCTGATTTGTTTCCGATGATGTATTGGCATATGTGTACATGACATAAATTTTGCCATCTTGAGTTATTTAATGTCAAAATAAACTATTTTAACATTCTACATGAAGTTATTATGTAAGATACATGATTATATATTTTTTTCCGGAGGTCATTTAATCAGCAATATAAAGAGGTAAAGTTAACCTTTCTTGGGCCGGTTCTCTTAACAAGTTAACATAGTTTGCTTTATTTCATACCATTACCAAACTGGCATTCTTTCAATAACATTAATTTAAAATACCATCAAATATCAAAAATAAGATCAATTATTTTCAATAATTAAGCAGTTGAAAATGAGAATATCAGGGTTAATATCGCGTTAGGCATCAGGAGATTTCAGTGGTAACATGCTAAATTTCTGCTTCTTTTCTTGTGGGTTCAAATTACAGATACAGTAGGAAGAATTAAAGTTGGTGGTTAATTTCCAGTGGTTTATGGTTTCCATTGATGACTTTTCAAAAACTAGTAACATGACTGGCTCCGTTGAAAACTACAACATTAAAAATTTTTGAGAATCAGAATTGTACAGAATTTGCTATAAACGGACCATATTTACTGTATCTTACACCCACTTAAAACATTGGCCTGTAATAATTTTGGACACAGAATTTTGAGCATGTTACCTCCATTCCCTCTAACCCTATCAAAATAAAGATTTTCACATAACGGACAATATGCAAAATATTTAATGGTATAGGGTTTGAAAAAAACAAGAAATTAAAAACTGACCAAGCTTTATGATTTATGTTGCTTAAAACCTTTGCTGTGAAAGAAACTTTTTCACCTTTCTAAAAGGAACTTCATTTAAATCTTGTGCATAATATACAGAAAATAATAACATCCAGAATTTATATGATCATCTACAAAGTTCTACTGTCAGAGATCATAGTATATTCTTCTTACTTTACACGGATACACAACTCTATCACAGATGTTGGGTAAATCAAAGCAAGACATATATACAGAATCCAATGAATACATGAGGTAAGACATTTGTTACTAACAATTGTTTCTTTTTGTGAAATATTTGCCTTCTGTTGAATTAAAAACATAAATTGAAAATAATAAGCAGCTAAGATGAAACATATTTTGGTAAAATTAGATATCTTGAATGTTGATACCTCTGTCCCACTTTCATGATGGATTGTACAACATGGGTGATTTTAATGTCAGGGGGCTGTCACAACTCATCCTATCAAAATACGGTGGAAAAAGCTGAAAGAAAAACATGGTTTGTTCCTGGTGAAAAGATCAGCCATGCAACCCAAAACAAGGCACATTACCAGCTCTCAACCGTTACAGATCACCCGTAACAGAAATACTCACTCGCAAAGATATTCAACAGTATCACCATTATACATGCCTAAACTGGGAATTTTACAGTATTTACTATAGAGATGGAAGCATATTTTACATATCAGTATCATGCTAATGTAAAACCTCTCATAGTTCGGCAAATGGAAAAAGTTGTCCCAATGGAATAGGCCCATCAAAAGGGAGAGGAGTTAATGAAAAAAATAGCATCAGAGATGCCCGTACGATACAGCATGGGGAAATAGTTTTCAACACCATGAGATATAGAAGCAGTGAAACAGTACACAGATTGGGATACTTTCAGAGCAGTGTCAGTGTCCAAATAATGTTTAAGTAGAGAAAATAACATCTAAGAGAAAGAAACTGCATGTAAAGATTAAGTATTAAAACAAGACAACTCAGTAAACTAAAAATTTTGAAGCTTTAAGACTTCTCCCATTTTCATATTCATTTGTATGGTCGAATTATGGTTTGAATGTTTTGAATATTACCCATACATACAGATGTGGCAATACATGCTTTTATGTGGAGTTGGGGCAAAACCTGTGGCTCACTTGATGCAATGACATCTGTTACAATGGGAAGTTGGAAAAGTAAAAGGGTTAATGAATTCTAATATGACTTTAACAGTGTTTAATCTACATCAAAAGACACCCAAAGGTGCAGCAACCAAGATTCAAGTAAAAATATATAAGAGAGATAAAATAGTATCAGATATCAACGTATAGAGATAAAATACATCAGATAAGCAAGATCAAAGGTCAAATCCAGGTCACACCATGACGTTGCACACATATAACCCCCGACCAATGTCCCTACCAAATATCAGCTTCTTACACCTTATGGTTTCCGAAATATAGCCCAGACAAGGCATTTTAGATCAAGGTTACTATAGGACAAGATTTTATAGGTCAAGGTCACTACAGCAAGGTCAAAGGTTAAATCAAGGTCACGCCATGACGTTGCACACCTACAACCCCTAACCAATCTCCCTACCAAGTACCAACTTCCTACACTGCATGGTTTTCGAGATATAGCCCGGACAAGTTTTTATAGGTCAAGGTCACTACAGCAAGGTCAAAGGTCAAATCAAGGTCACACCAAGACATTGCACACCTACACACCCTAACCAATGTCCCTACCAAGTATCATCTTCCTACACCTTACAGTTTCCGAGATATAGCCCGGACAAGATTTTATAGGTCAAGATCACTACGGCAAGGTCAAATCAAGGTCACACCAGAACGTTGCACACCTACACCCCCTGACTAATGTCCCTACCAAGTATCAACTTCCTACACCTTACAGTTTCCGACATATAGCCCGGACAAGATTTTATAGGTCAAATTCACTATGTAAAGGTCAAATCAAGGTCACACCATGACGTTGCACACTTACACCCCCTAACCAATGTCCCTACCTACACCTTATGGTTTCCGAGATATAGCCCGGACATGATTTTCAAACTCAAGGTCACTACGGCAAGGTCAAATCAAGGTCACAATATGACGCTGCACACCTACACCCCCTAACCAATGTCCCTACTAAGTATCAACTTCCTACACCTTACGGTTTCCGAGATACAGGCCGGACAAACTTCTTCCCACTGCCCGTCCACCCACCCATCCGGACACCATGGGTGAAAACAATACCCCGACAGCCCTTAAGGGCTGTGGCGTAAAAACACATCCAACAGAGGCTAAAAATATTAAAATATGATAGAAGATATGAGAAGAATTACAATTTTTTTTCAGATTTAATGTCTGTTTTAATATTTTAACAATTCACACCATTTTATGAGCTGACAATTCAGATGCTAGTTATCATATTTTGTTTTAGTATTTTAGTTAAGTGGTCTCAATATGGTAATATCATTACGGTCAAATTTCCAATTTGTCGCAATGATTATGGATACTATAATTAGCCATTTTATTGTATTCAGTTCAGGGGTTATGGCATCCAAACTAAGTAACTTTATTGTATGCTGTACACTGGTTATAGCTAACAAAATAAGTCATTTTATAGAATTCAGTACAATGGTTATGCCATTTTACTGTATTTACGAATCAGCATTTAACTCCATTTTGAGTGAACATAAGTAAACACAGTTGTGGTTTATAAAAAAAAGGTAAAATATTTATTTTATTTTTCCAAACTCTTTCTCCTTGTATTCTGAGAATGTGGCTCCCAAAGCACGAAGTGTTTTTCTTTTTCATCAATTTATTCAAAAATAAAGGCACAGATATATACCATGTGACTATAATGCAGCAGAATGTGACATATTATCAATTGTTAAACAAATCTGAAGGCCCAGCCCTCAAGTTTTGAGATTCATGTACATAGTTATGCTTGTCAGACAAGGTTAGTAATTACAACAGCATTTGAAAAAAAAAAACAATGAGTACATTATTTTGAAGCAGCAATGAAAAACCAACAAGTATCCATACATGTTTCACATTTGAACTTTCTCATTAAGATACAAGCAGGCCTACTAGACTTAAAGGCAGGAAATTGCATTATGGGTGAAGAAAATCTACAAACATATATATAAAATATAAGTGTGATTTGTAACATTTCCGATCTGTAGTTGTATGAAGTTTCCTTTAAATGTGACTTTAAACTCTGAAAATAAAAGCTTGATGTAGACATTTTCTATGTACATCTAGCATGGCCTTCTGACATTTGGTATTTGTACTTTGTTCTAAATTAATCATAATTAAATAATAAACATAATGGGAATGATGACATCATCCATTTGATTTCTAAAATTAATAATAATTAATAAATGTAATAGGACAAATGACTTCATTCGTTTGACTTGCCATATATGTTGTGATGCATACTTGTATCTTAAACTCTCTATTTAAACCACAGTTTTATAAACAAAAGGCATTTTATACAAATTGACAAAAATAAAAATATGACTATACAGAAGGGTGCGTAGTTTTAAAAATGAAGCACTTTGACAATGAAGTCTTGTGTAATAAATTAAAAGCACATTATGAAAATGAGATTTTCTTGAGTAGTACATTTGTAACATGTCAACCCACAGCAAACGCCACATCTCTCACTTTTATACATGTCTGTCTTACCCATGAATGTAGTGCTACAGTTTGAATTACCAAAAAAAAAGATTCACTTCAGTGAAATACTTTTTTTTCACAAAAAGAAAACAATATTTTACATATTTATAAACATACAAAATAAAAAATAATGCTCTCAAGGTCATAAAAGTGTGTAGTTCACCTTCTTCACCAAATACCGTAAATGACCTATTTAGCGCACAGTGCGCTAAGGAAAGTCTATTTTTATTGAATTTTTGGTGAGAAAAAATTCCCCTTTTAGCGCACCCATTATGAAACACTTTCTGAGATGAAGTATAGGTCAATCCCGTAAGAATAACGGTGTTTCGACATTTAGAATCTACCGAAAGAACCAACTTCCTGTAAATATGGCGGTAGATGAAAACAAACTCGAAATCCATGGCAAAAATGTCAATTTATTATTAAGTAAAAATACGTAAATTATATAAAAAATATGTGGATATTAAAGAAAATTGAGAAAGGTGAGATTTAAGCTGAATAATCGGTAATTATTACCCTTTTGTAAGCAACCGCGATTGTACACTGTCACTGTCTAATCGTCCACCCACTAGAAGTTGTCCAGTATATTGCTTTGAAAAGAGATAGGGTGCGGTTACAAGGGCGGATGCGCTAAATAGGTCATTTACGGTAATGTAACACTCACTTTTTCTGAATATACAGAGAAATAAAAAATAAAAGTAAATGGAAAAACAAAATCATTTCAATGCTTAAGAGTACTCAGGGAGTATATTTTTTTCCGGTTAACAGAATAAACTAGATTGGGCCAACTCGGCGCCAACATATCCCCAGACAGGTCATCACTCACGCCACAGGTTTTGATCGGGAATTTTTTAAAACATAATTACCCATTATTATATGAACTTCAGCACATCAATCTACTCTGTTTATATCTTCCAAGGAAGATGGTGTATCCCCAGACGCCGAATACATAACTCAAATTATATTTTCAATCTTCCTGCAATGATAACTCTAAACCTATTTTCAAAGTATTTAAATGATTGATGATTGAATGTCCATTCTAAAATAATAATCCCAAAAGAGCATATCTGTTTCTATATTTGTTGACAAATAAAATATTATTTTTAACTCAACTCATCATACTTTTCAATCTTCCTTCAAAGTATTTAAATGATTGATGATTCAATGTCCATTCTAAAATTCATAATCCCAAAAGCGCATATCTGTTTCTATATTTGTTCACAAATAAAATATTATTTAAAAAAAAATTATTTATATTATTATTTTATTATATTATTTTTAGAATTTGCAAATTGTTTTCAGTTATTCATTTCCTCTATACCTATATATGTGGTCCATATATATGCAACCTAAATATGTGACACAATCTCAGTTCTGACTCCCCTTTGTGTTATATGTAATGAAGCCCACCACCTCCCACCCCCACCCCTCTCCCCTTCTCCACACCTCTCTCACTATTACACAAGATCTGCAACCCCACTGAGTTCTTTGTTTCTCATCTGATATCATTAAATACCTTTGTTTATTTAGTGTCACTCAATATAGCTGGAGGTCCCAGAGGTGGGTGGGGGGAATCCGGGTGGGGGATGCATAAATGGTAAACAAACAATCTATATAAAAGGGGTACTCAAATACAAAAAGAATTGAGAATTTTAAGTATGTGATTATCAACTGAAATGAGTTCATAACTGTAGGAGCTGTGTCAAAATTAACTGAGGCAAGTTGAATAAAACTGGGCTAGTTGAGGGTTAAAAATCCCCTACTTTTACTACATAAGGATATAATTTCATTAATATTGGGACTTAAAGCTCACTTAAAGTGTCCATTTTGTCTACTTGAATATGTTTAACCAGTTTCATTTTAAAAAGTTAAAAACTCAGCAAGCAGAGGTATAACACACAAAAATAAGTTCTTAAAAGACTAAGATAGCCATAACATTATTAATATTCAAAATTGAAATAGACAGGCATTTCCTTTTAAAAATTCAAAGATTTCAGCTCTATAACCCACATAGTTTGACAGTTACTGGGCTTTAAAGTGGCATAATGTCCATAAATTGGGTTTCTGTGGGCATTTTACAATTGTTAAAGAGACCTTAGCAATTAAACAACAGATCTGAAACTTTTTGGGGGACATACATAACAAACAAAAATTATATATAATACAGTTTAAGACTTGTCACACTAAGCATTTCCAAATAACAGGGCAAAATACGGAAAAAATGTCCAAAAAGGCACTTGGGCGAGTGTCTATGGCCCTCATACACAGGTTAAATGTCTACTAAAAACCTTGATTTTCGGCATATGTAAAAAGGACATAATAATGCATTCCCAGATGGGATTTCAGCTCCATCAATCACATAGTTTAACAGTCACAGGGCTTAAAGGTGGTTAAAAAGTCCAAATATTGGGTCTCTGTGGGCCTTTTAGAGATCTCGATGTGGCTTTCAAATTAAAGCTTCAGACTTAAAATTTGTTACATACTAAGATTACACATAGAATATGTATCTAATAAAGTTTGAAACTTCTCAGACTTACCATTTCCAAGTTACAGAGCAAAATATGTGAAAAATGTCTTAAAAGGGTCACTCAGGTGGGTGTTTAAGGTCCTCATACACAGGTTAAATGTCTACTTGAAGCCTTGATTTTTGGCACATGTAAAAAGAACATAATAATGTATTCCCAGATGAGATTTCAGCTCTATCAGTCACATAGTTTAACAGTCACAGGCCTTAAAATTGGCAAAAAGTCCAAATACTGGGTCTTTATGGGGCCTTCTAGAGACCTAAATGTGGCCTTCAAATTAAAGCCTCAGACTTAAAATTTGTCACATACTAAGATTACACATAGAATATGCATCTAATACAGTTTGAAACTTCTTAGACTTACCATTTCCAAGTTACAGGGCCAAATATGTGAAAAATGTCTAAAAATGGTCACTCGGGTGGGGATTTATGGTCCTCATACACAGGTTAAATGTCTTCTTAAAGCCTTAATTTTTGGCACATATATAAATAACATACTAATATCTTCCCAGATAGGATTTGAGCTCTATCAGTCACATAGTTTGACAGTCACAGGGCTTAAAAGTAGCAAAAAGTCCAAATATTGGGTCTTTGGGAGCCTTTTAGAGACCTCAATTTGACCTTCAAAATTAAAGCTTCAGACTTAAAATCTGTTACATACTAAGATTACACACAGAATATATATCTAATACAGTTTGAAACTTCTCAGACTTACCATTTCCAAGTTACAGGGAAAAAGATGTGAAAAATGTCTTATAAGGGTCACTCGGGTGGGTGTTTATGGTCCTGATACACAGGTTAACTGTCTATTAAAGGCCTAAATGTTGGGGCACATATAAGAAAACACATAGATATATTCCCAGATGATATTTAACTTAGATGAGAGACATAGTTTGAAAGCTACAGTGCTTGAAAGTGGCAAAAAGTGCATAAATTGGGTCTCTGTGGGCACTTTTGAGACCTTAAGTCGACCCCTTTGGGTAAACCTACAGCCCTAAAATTTTCTACAGACAAGGATTACATATCAAAGTTATACCTAGCGCAGTTTGAGACTCATCAGAATTACCACTTCCAAATTATAGGGCAAAATATGTGAAAAGTATAGCAAAAAATCCCCAAGTGGGGGTATTTATGGGCCTCAAACACAATTTTCTCCTCAACTTAAAGTCGTGACTTTCGGCACATGTACTAAGAACATATTAATGTGTTGTCAGGTAAAATTTCAGCCACCTGAGCATCATAGTTTGTGACCTACAGGGCTCTAAGTGGCCAAAAGTCCAATTTCTGACCTTAAGGTGGCCATAAGTTCTTTTTTACTGGGAGTTTAAGGTCACCTTAAAATAGGGATCTTCCTTTGGGCACCCTTAACATGTGTACCAAGTTTGAAAAAAAAATATTAATTTGTTTTTGAGTTATCGCGTCCACAAGGAAATTTCTACGGCGGCGGCGGCGGCGGCGGCGGCGGCGCGACGGACCTGAATCCAATATATCCCCGACTTTCGTCTGGGGATATAATTAAAGATACCCAATTACATGTATATAGTTTCCAATTAAAACAGTGAAAACCTTGTGTTTCTTTTTCATCCCAATTGCTGCTTGAGACAGTATTTAACACCAACAGGTATTTTGCATTAGATTGGTCATATATACGCGCAATAATCCTACTTGCAAACATAACTAATCTCCTTTTAAATACACCAACTATGGTTTCCATCAAACTAAAAATCATATAACAGTGAAAGTCTGACACACAGTTTCACTCTTTTCAGTATAACTTTCTAAAGGCACTGTCTCACTTTGTCGAACTTTGGGAACGTCCTTGAATAATGTTATATTTTTCCCATTTCAGGCCATTCAATAGCAAATATTATAAAAATTGGAGGCGAATTCCTCTCTGCCCATGAACCACAACCATCACCATGCTGAATAAAAATCAATGTTGCATGAAGGTTAAAGAAGTGCCCCCAACTGATCTGCAGTGGAAAAGGCATACAAACTATGTAAAAAAATGATCGGGAAGTTGTCCAGCGATGGTCAGTAAAAAGCAGGAGTAGCTTCGAGTTGTTATTTATACAGGGATCAGTCTCCATGGAAACAGAAGAATTGACAAAGAACACTATGTAACACCTTACGATGACAACGATCACCAAGGATTGAGTTAAGTACATGCTACAGACATCCTGAACCTTAATGACATAGGAATCCAAGATAAATAATACAACAAGGGTTGCATGGCAAGGTTCAGAAGCTATTGCCAAAAATAGTACATCCCCCAAAAATGTCTCGGAGTGACTGACGCCATCAAATGAGCTCTGGAGCCCTCAAAATTCACGTGGCTGTCAAGAATATTTCCCAAAACCCTCAGGGTCTCCCACAGTTTCTTTTACTCCATCCCTCAGTGATTATGGACCATTATCCAGCTAAGTGGAACAGCAAAAGTGGTTACAAACACCACTTTAAGACAAAATAATTATAGGGTGCTCAGAGGATTTGAAATTTACTTCACTATCTTGAAAAGTAAAAGTAAGTTGAAAGTAGCAGTACTTTTCTGGCATTCTGAGATTCAACTAACCAGGTTCAAATGCATTATACCCGGACAGTTTCTTAACTGTTATTAATGTGTGTACTTTGTGTTTTATATCCTTGACATTTTATTAACTATGCATGTACTTTGAGTTCAGTTAATATATAAATGGCATATTTGCAACATACTACTAAACAGTAAGCCCTCATCACAACATTAGGCTTTAAATGCTATGCATTCTTTGTTTTGACTACAAGGGTACATAATGAAGCATGATATACGAGTACATTATGGCACACTAGGAAAAGTCTTCCCTGAGATTCTGTTTTTGACACAACCGCAGTCCATTCAGATCATGCCTTTGCTTGCCAGCTTCGCTTTCTGAAAGAATAAACACAAGACACATAATAATTTAACCAACATCAACAAGTAAGAATTCAGCAAAAAATATTTGTTTCCAACATGATACCATACAGAATATCACATGGTAACACTGGCTGTTATATTCAGAAACTGTTTAATTTTTATACGGTTACATTATGGTTCAGATTATGAGTGAATTTACTTCTTACATGCTTAATTACCCTTCCCCCCTCGAAGGGGTGAAGATATTGCTATCTAATCTGTCTGTCTGTCCTTGCACGTAACTCGAAAACTATACATCCAAGCTGGATTAAACTGTATTTAATTTTCTTCTTTATAACACAACTTATTGATTATCAAATTAACTGCTGCCCTGTGTGACCTATGTAATTTTTGTTAAAATATCATAATTTTGTCATAAGACTTACTAGGGTACACTGGATTCATACTTTTTGACAAGTCGTAGAGCAGAATAGAACCACCATTTTTACTAAAAGAACCAGTGCAAAACTGAAAACAAGAGGAGAGTGCCCGTGAACGGGCACTGTGTCAGCTGACTGAATGTTTTTGATTTGTGATGGTGATAATGAGAGGAAAGCATAATTATCAGGGAAAGGGCTGTACAGAAATACAGTAAATGGTAACTGAACAGCATGTTCGAAAGATATTCCGAAGCTGACAGAAAAAAAGGACAAAAAAGTTGTGCCCTGCAAATGGTATTATGAAATAAAGTAACAAGGTAATTGTTTAAGTGTAAAAAGTAAGTTAAAAATATTTAAAGAAATACTATAAATGCAATATCCTCGTTCGACCATGAAGAAGGGGTCCAAAGGTCAAATCTGACCATACCAAAAGATTCCCAGCCAAAGAATTTAGGATGGTTTACCATCCCAAACCTCTCGGACCAATAATAAGTGAGTCATAGGCACTTTTTAAGTTTCGCTATCCTTGTTTGACCTTGACGGAGGGGTCCAAGGTCAAATCCGACCACACAAAAAAATTCCCAGCCCATGATTTCCTGTAGCTTGTTTACCATCCCAAACCTGTAGGACCAATAATAAGTGAGTTCTAAGCAATTGTAAGTTTGGCTATCCTCAATTGACCTTGAAGGAGGGGTCCCAGGTCAAATCTGACCACACCAAAAGAATCCCAGCCCATGATTTCCTATATGTTGGTTTACCATCCCAAACCTCCAAGACCAATAATATGCGAGTTATAAGCACTTTAAGTTTGGCTATCTTCGTTTGACCTGGAAGGAGGGGTCTAAGGTGAAATCTGACCACACCAAAAGATTCCCAGCCCATGATTTTCTATAGGTTGGTTTTCCATTCCAAACCTCTAGGACCAATAACAAGCGAGTTATAAGCACTTTTAAGTTTGGCTATCCTCATTTGACCTTGAAGGAGGGGTCCAAGGTGAAATCCGACCACACCAAAAAATTCCCAGCTCATGATTTTCTATAGGTTGGTTTTCATTCCAAACCTCTAGGACCAATAATAAGCGAGTTATAAGCACTTTTATGTTTGGCTATCCTCATTTGACCTTGAAGGAGGGTTCCAAGGTCAAATCGGACCATATTAACAGATTCCCAGCCCATGATTTCCTACAGGTTGGATACAATGATTTACTCAACAGTGAGAACCTGAAAGAAGCTATTGCTCAGCTATGCCATGACATAGAGGTCTGCAATTTCACTATGTTATAGCTGACCAAAACGTCTGTGAAAAACATATTTAACAAAATACTCTAAATGTAATAGTTTTCAAGTTACTACTGATTTACTCAAGAGTGAGAACCTCAAAGTAACTATTACTCAGCTATGCAATGAGCTACATGTCTGAATTTTTGCTCTGTTATAGCTGACCTAAAAGTAGGTGAACAACATATTTAAGCAAAATACTGTAAATGCAATAGTTTTCAAGTTACAACTGATTTACTCAATAGTGAGAACCTGAAAATAGCTATTGCTCCGCTATGCCATGAGCTATAGGTCTGTAATTTCACTATGTTATAGCTAACCCAAAAGTAGGTGAACAATATATTTTAACAAAATACTCCAAATGCAATATTTTTCAAGTTATAGCCGATTTACTCAACAGTCAGTGCCTGAGAATAGCTATTGCTCAGTTGTGCCATGAGCTACAGGTCTGTAATTTCACTATGTTATAGCTGACCCAAAAGTAGCTGAATAACATATTTGCACAAATTTCTGTAAAGGCAATAGTTTTCCAATTACAACTGATTTACTCAACAGTGAGAACTTCAAAGTAGCTATTACTCAGCTATGCAATGAGCCACAGGTCTGGAACTTCACTATGTTATAGCTGACCCCAAAATAGGTGAATAACATATTGCAACAAAATACTCTAAATGCAATAGTTTCCAAGTTATAAGTGATTTACTCAACAGTGATAACCTAAAAGTAGCTATTACTCAGCTATGCCATGAGCTACAGGTCTGAAATTTTACTATGTTATAGCTGACCCAAAAGTAGCTGAATAACATATTTACACTAAATTCTCTAAATGCAATAGTTTTCAAAATATAAGTGATTTGCTCAACATTGAGAACTTCAAAGTAGCTATTACTCAGCTATGCAATGAGTCACAGGTCTGGAACTTCACTATGTTATAGCTGACCCCAAAATAGGTGAATAACATATTGAAACAAAATACTCTAAATGCAATAATTTCCAAGTTATAAGCGATTTACTCAACAGTGATAACCTCAAAGTAGCTATTACTCAGCTATGCCATGAGCTACAGGTCTGAAATTTTACTCTGTTATAGCTGACCCAAAAGTAGGTGAACAACATATTTAAGCAAAATACTGTACATGCAATAGTTTTCAAGTTACAACTGATTTACTCAATAGTGATGACCTAAAAGTAGCTATTACTCAGCTATGCCATGAGCTACAGGTCTGAAATTTTACTATGTTATAGCTGACCCAAAAGTAGCTGAATAACATATTTATA
Source organism: Sabellastarte sp. h YS-2021 (assembly GCA_964017235.1). Classification (NCBI taxonomy): domain Eukaryota; kingdom Metazoa; phylum Annelida; class Polychaeta; order Sabellida; family Sabellidae; genus Sabellastarte; species Sabellastarte sp. h YS-2021. The sequence goes on from OZ024928.1 coordinate 15,759,834, forward strand.
TTAAATTCTCTAAATGCAATAGTTTTGCAATTACAACTGATTTACTCAATAGTGAGAACCTCAAAGTAGTTATTACTCAGCTATGCAATGAGCTACAGGTCTGAAATTTTACTATGTTATAGCTGACCCAAAAGTAGGTGAACAACATATTTAAGCAAAATACTGTAAATGCAATAGTTTTGAAGTTACAACTGATTTACTCAATAGTGATGACCTAAAAGTAGCTATTACTCAGCTATGCCATGAGCTACAGGTCTGAAATTTTACTATGTTATAGCTGACCCAAAAGTAGCTGAATAACATATTTATACGAAATTCTGTAAATGCAATAGTTTTCCAATTACAACTGATTTACTCAATAGTGAGAACTTCAAAGTAGCTATTACTCAGCTGTGCCATGACCTACAGATCTGAAATTTCACTATGTTATAGCTGGCCCAAAAGTAGCTCAATAACATATTTATACGAAATTCTCTAAATGCAATAGTTTTGCAATTACAACTGATTTACTCAATAGTGAGAACCTCAAAGTAGTTATTACTCAGCTATGCAATGAGCTACAGGTCTGAAATTTTACTATGTTATAGCTGACCCAAAAGTAGGTGAACAACATATTTAAGCAAAATACTGTAAATGCAATAGTTTTGAAGTTACAACTGATTTACTCAATAGTGATGACCTAAAAGTAGCTATTACTCAGCTATGCCATGAGCTACAGGTCTGAAATTTTACTATGTTATAGCTGACCCAAAAGTAGCTGAATAACATATTTATACGAAATACTCTAAATGCAATAGTTTTCCAATTACAACTGATTTACTCAATAGTGAGAACTTTAAAGTAGCTATTACTCAGCTATGCCATGACCTACAGATCTGAAATTTCACTATGTTATAGCTGGCCCAAAAGTAGCTGAATAACATATTTATACGAAATTCTCTAAATGCAATAGGTTTTAAGTTACAAGTGATTTACTCAATAGTGAGAACTTCAAAGTAGCTATTACTCAGCTATGCAATGAGCCACAGATCTGAAACTTCACTATGTTATAGCTGATCCCAAAATAGGTGAATAACATATTGAAACAAAATACTGTAAATGCAATAGTTTCCAAGTTATAAGCGATTTACTCAACAGTGATAACCTAAAAGTAGCTATTACTCAGCTATGCCATGAGCTACAGATCTGAAATTTTACTATGTTATAGCTGACCCAAAAGTAGCTGAATAACATATTTATACAAAATTCTCTAAATGCAATAGTTTTGAAGTTATAAGCGATTTACTCAACAGTGATAACCTAAAAGTAGCTATTACTCAGCTATGCCATGAGCTACAGGTCTAAAATTTTACTATGTTATAGCTGACCCAAAAGTAGCTGAATAACATATTTATACGAAATTCTCTAAATGCAATAGTTTTTAAGTTACAAGTGATTTTACTCATGATGGAACTTACTGAAAAGCCCAAAAGTAGCTATTACTCACTTAGCTATTGAGACAGGCACCCAACTTACTCACCATATTGTAGCTATGAAAAAAGTAGCTGAATAACATATTTTAACAAAATGCTCTAAATGCAACACTTTTCAAGTTATAAATGATTTTGTGCATGATTTCATGAATTTTAATGCATTAAAAATTATTAAAAAAATTTATTAAAAAAAAAGTAAGACAGATCCAGGTCTCATACTCACACAAGAGAATCTACCTGTGGCCTAGTACATATATGCAAGATATGAGAGAAATCCCTGCAATAGTCACTGAGAAAATTGTGATTAAGTGTTGAAATTTTCACACTTTTGGTGGGGGTACCCTCCTTGTAATGTCTCTAGCAAACAGACGAACAGACAGAGTTGCATGCCTTGAACAATTTTTCATCCTCGATAGATAAGGTATCTTTTAAAAAAAACAGCACGTCTCTAGGCCTTGTAGTTTTGGAGGAGAAGTTGTTCACGCGGACGCGGACGCGTACGCGGACGCCCACGCCGCAGAGTGACGACATAATGTCAGCTGACTGACAAGTCAGCTGACATAAAAAAGTATTGTAACCACTTGCTAAAGTGTATAATTGTCATACCATTGAACATCGAAATGCTGTTGAAATCTGGTTGAAAATGAGTTGTGAACAACAAAAACGTTTTTCTTTTTGTAAAGAAGTGTGTGTCTAGGTAACCCCCTGTTTGTTTCAAAGGCTCCACCTGCAAAAATCAAGTATGGCCTCACTTCCAAAAACATGAATGAAAAGCATTGTATAAGCCACTCACCAGCCCCTTTTTATTCATCGGTTTAGTGGTAGTTTTGTTGGCCTTGTTTTGCTGTTCACGCTGGATTCTCCTCACTCGCTCCTCAGCAGCTCGCACCCTGAATGTAAACAATGCATAGCTAAGGCCTCATATAGGTAATCATATGCTTTACAAGACTAAATGTAAAGCTAAGGCCAAATCCATGTAATTCCTTGCTTTGCATGAATATGGGATAATGCTAAGAACAAAATCTACATAACTGTTCATTGTTCAATACTGATAAGAGCTGCGGGCAAACACAAGCAAAGTTCATACATAGGTGATTCTGAATCTTACCAGAATATGGGATAAAGCTTAGGCTATGCATAGGTAAATCTTCATTTTACAAGAATACTGTGAACAATTGGGGCCAAAACCTGGTTAATGCCTCGACATACAAGAATACCAAGTATAGTTGGAGCCACAATTGGTCATTACAAGATCACAAGGCCAGACCTAGGTCATATTCATTTTTGCACAAAAAAATTTGAGTGCAATTCAGAAAAATTTGGCCATACTGAATATCAATGCTGGGATAAGATATACTAAACTTTCCCCCCCAAAAAATTTTTACAATCATCCAACCCCTAAAAACAATGTAGACAAGGTATGTAATCCTACCTTACAAATAGAATTCTTAATGATACAGTTACAGAAGCCAGATTTTAGGCCAAGACTAGGTACTTCCCCATTGTACAAAGATAAAAGCCACAGTTTCAGACACACCTAAGTAATCCCTCATTCTACTGGGGTAGAAGGCACAGTTAAGGAAAAGCCAAGGTAATTTCTTATTATACAGAGGCACAATGCACGCAAGTCCAGATTATTTTAGGCCAAAAACTACAGTTTAGGCCAAATCTAGGTAATTCCTCATTGTATAAGGCTAGGAGGCACAGTTTCACACAAATCTGATTAATTTTTCACTTAAGAAAGAACCTAGGTAATTCTTTATTATACAGGGATACAAGGCTCATAAGTCCTCATTACTTAAGGCCAAAAACTACATTTTAGGCCACACCTAGGTCACTCCTCATTCTACAAGCCTTAGGATAGAAGGTACAGTTCCTGACAAGCTTGGTTAATTTTCCATTATACAGAGAACAGTGAACAATTGCTTTCTTACCTTGCACGGATAATTCTCTGCTGTTCCCTCTTCCACAGGTCTTTGAAGTCCGTACAGAAGCCGGACCATAAACCAAAGAAGTCTTTTGGTGTCACCTCAGTCTCAGGAGGCTTTGGTTTGATCGTAAAAAATACCAGGATGTGTTCAAAGCGAGAGCGGGAGTCGGACAGGTTCGTCTGCTGCTCTTTGATCTCTACCTGGGCTAAAAAAGTTTAAAGAACAGGCTGACTGCCATGTCATGGGCTCACATTCACTGACAATTTTATACTTCGAATTATTTTTATTATATTATTCTTAGATCTACAAAAGATTCTAACAACAACTACAACAATTTGTAAGTTCCAAAGAATTTTCAGAATTTAAAAGAAAACAATGATAAATGAAAACCATCGATGTGCACAAAACAGGCAGTAATGTTTGAGGAAGAATTTTTACTGGAAATACACATTGAATGGCACTTTTTTGAGAACATCTCATAGCAGTAATTTTAAGAATAAGAATGTCAGTGAATACAAGCCAAAAATTCAATCTACATTCTATATACGATGATATTACAGAAGCACAATTTATTAAAAAAAATTCCAAAATATTACAAATCTACACATGTATGAACAATACTCTATATAATGTAGCGACCAAAAGTTCTCATATTCCCTCAGTAATTTTGGTTTGAGTTGAATAACTTCTAAAGCTCCAAATTTGATGTAAACATATTCTATAGAGCTGACTTTTGAAGAAGAGATAGTTCCATTGCAAGGAGGTCACCACCAAACATGGACAAAGGTGCTGGCTTACCTCTATCGATAAATTGCATCATGTTAGATTTGAATGGCTCAAGGTTCTCCTCTGATGAGTCCTTCACTACCTTGGAAACACGCTTTGTACATGCTGTAAGTAAAGGTAAATACGATCAAGTCACAATGTTTGGCTGATTACAAAGGTCAAAGTAAAACAGATAACTCACCAAGCTATGAAACTTCAAATTACATCTCCACTCTCCGGAGAATGCAAAATGGTTTATGTGTATTTGAAATGTCTAAGAAAATGTATCTATTTGATTTTTATCGTTACAGTGTATTTGTGATGTAGGCATTTTTAGTATGTGCAACAATATTAGATATCGCCCTTGTTTGTATATGAAGGTCCACATATAACTCTCCTCACTTATGCCTCGCATGTGCTTGCATAGCTGTACTGTGATGTTTACAGTCAAACACTAATAGAAAAGTCTTGTCACTCAGACCAGCGTATATGTTGTAAGTGATGAATTGACTGATTTGTCGGCATAATTTCATTTCTACAAATGCAAATTAATTTTAAAAACTCAATCATTCTGACTCAGTGGCTCAACTCAAATAGTGACTCAAACATGATTCAAACTGACAACACTGATTCTTATTCAGAGAGTGACTCCACATCAGTGACTCTGGCTCAAACTGACTGGAACTAAAACACTGACTCTAACTCATTAATTCTAGCTCAAGGACCGAGTCTAAGTCAGTAATTCTAACTCAAATACTGACTCAAACTCAGTAACTCAAAATGAGTCAAGCCCAAGCAGTGACTCACAGTCTAGACTTGTTTTCAGCTGCTTCAGCTCCTTCTCAATATCCTCAAAGTTCACCAGTGCTGCCTTGTTGACGTCACTTGGTTCTGGAAGTGGTAGCATGGCTTTCTCTGGTCCAGGAGCCAGTGGGGGCCTCTCAGAATTTGGGGTGGATGCTTCAGATGAGGAGGTAGATGATCCAGTGTCTGGTCTACCACCCAGACTGTGGAGGTACTGACACACGATGTAATGCAGGAGTGTGGTGGCATTGTCCTTACTCTTCACATCTTTCAGTTTACTGAGGATCTCCAGATCAAAGCCATCAGCCTGACCTCGACTGGTGCCTAAAAATGAGAATTTAAATCAAAGCCAGTTCACTTATTATTGATTGCTGACAATAGACACACAGTATAGATGGAGAAGAACAGATTTTTGCATTTGAAATTGAGATATTAGTTGTGTTACCTTTAAACTTTTCACAATATCCCCCAATATTTCAATGACATTATCATCCTGTCTTTGACTGGTATTTGTAGAATTCAATTGCAATATAGTTTATTTACTCCTAACTACAGCCTACAGAGTCACAGTGTTGTAGACAAAAACAGGTTTTAACAATTGAAATTTAGACAGAACTTGTGTAAGAGTGAAATAAGTTTCTACTCATTTCATATCCCCAAAATCTCCAGATAAACTGAATCATTGTCTCCTCGACTGGTGCTTACACTACATGTATTATATTAACAATTGAAATAAACTGAGACATTAAACAATATAGAAGTGAAATGGCAAATATGTTCTTACTCATTACCCAATATCTACAAACTAAAAACAGTCAGACCTCAACGGAATTTTGAAGGTTCAAAGATAAGTTCATATAAAAATGATTCCCCAAACAAGTTTCAATACAGAAGAACCAGATCCATATTTTGAACACACAATTATTCTATGCTTTCTAATGGCTAGATAAAAACCAAAAAAAAATCTATAAATTGAGTGATGTATTACATATTTTTACTTTGTACTGGGAAAAAACCTAACTACTTTTAAACTATCTCACCAACATACTGACTATACTAAATTATGTCGTATGTAAGATTATGATTAATTTCAGTGTAAGTTTTGGTTACATTTCAAAACCCCAGAAACCATTTCTGTAACCAGTCTAAAAACCAGCATCTGGTGTTACTCTGATTTGTGTAAGTAGTCACATAAAGACAAAAAAAAATGTACTGTGGCAAGAAATTACTGCTAACAACTCTCAACAGAGGGGAGATTTTAGTCTGGTGCTTTCAAAGATTTTACCTCCGTTCATGTAGTTTCCATATGCAAGCACCATTCCCAACACTGCCTGCACTTCTTTAGAGGACATCAGCATCTGAAGCATTGTATTAATGTTATGAGTACACTGTACAGCTTAAGACCAGGGGAGGTTGTTGCAATGATGGAGGTCAAAGCATTACATACCACAAGGTTCAGATTCTACACTATTAAACCATTAAGCTCTGATCAGGAACTGCCGATTTTCCTGCTTATATGTTTGGACCATGATTCATAAACATGAGAAAGAACTGTAGTGTGACCCAGCACACCTGGTGACTGTGCCTCTTTGAAACACAAATACACAGAGGTGTGTCAGTTGAATTTATATCACCATCCCAAACATAAGCTTACAATAGGAAAATTTGTCAAATGACATATAGAAAAATTACTTAAATATCACTAATGAAGATGACAACATAATATGAGTGTGTAACACGAGCATTCTAATGGTAACCTTCATGAGTGATACATTGTTTTCATATGTGTCTAATGAGGGATGTTTGACTTTTATTATCCACCATGTTTTAATAATTCTAAAGTACAATGTAGTAGGCTGCACAGTGACTTTGGTTACATCTCAAATCGCGAATACAGAATGGTAAATAAAGTAATGGTGTTGAATCCTATTTACATTGTCCCTTGTTGTACAAATGTATATTAAATTTCAATTTAACTCATATTTTAAATCACTGTAGTCTGCTGCTGTAGGTTGTAAAATCAAAATGGAAATCCCCAAAATGTAAAGAAAATATGGATAGAAAGGCAGTTTCATCATGTAATTTTAATTTACACCTTAATAATGATTATTTTAGGTACACTTAGTTTTGTCAGCAAGATATCACTAACCTAACTTTGACTAAAATATGAATGTTACCATTTTAGAATAGAAATAAATTACAAATTCTTGTGCTTTGTGATGTCTTTAAACTATCAATCGACTGTATTTAACCACTCAGTCCTTCGGGCTTCGTGGGCTTAATTCAGCTGATCGATAGTTTAAGACATCATAAAGTACTTGAATATGCTATTTATTCTTTTTGTAAAATAATCCATATCTAAACAATGAATCCCAATAGAAGGCTGTCATATAAACATTGGCACCATTGAATACAAAAACTTCAGTTTTTCACTTGTGGTTTCACCGCCATTTTTATATGAATTTTAATGAAACAAAAACAAGCAGAAGCTCTGTAAAAGTACCTTTTCAATCAAGTATATAACAATTTTATTTGTTATAGGTTACACAGTTTCAGAAATATTAACGAAAAACTGTATTTGTTGACTAACTTGTGACACTACATGTAATTATCTATGACAAGGGGGCAACTCTGTATGAATGAAATATATCCAGCTCTGTATTTCCCTCTGTTTAGGACAAATGTGGCTTGTGGCGGATAATAAACAGTTAAAACTATAAAAGTAAAATATGAAACTATCATATTAACAACAGCACAGAGAGAGCACATATCTGCACCAAAGCACATAATAATAAGCAAACAGGAAAATATGGATTATTTTTTTTTTTGGTTTTGTATCCTGACATTGATCCAGTTCACTTTCAAAATTTAATAGGATCTAAGTAGGACAGAGACCCATCCTATGACTTTTTTCATAAAGTTCCAAACAGTTGTATTAGGGATAGGGTGCCAGACGAATGCAACATGATAGCTGTGCTGGAAATTTCAAAACAGTGCTGTGTGCTGTCCTTCAACTCTGTGAAGTTTGAAATCGATCAATGGCTGCATCTTCGAGTTAGAGTTCGGAAATGAAAATGTTGACACACACGCAGATGACCAGATGGATGGATGTGCACACAACCAGATAGACACCAATTTTGAAAGCAACCTAACCTAGGCAGTGTCATAGAATCCTGTTTTCAAATCGAATGGAAACATCTTTGATAGTCCAGAAAGCTTTAATATGGACGGATGCATACACGCCCAAAACTGGCTAACGAATTGACCCCAATCTCAAAAGCAACCAAGCCCTGGTGGTGTCCTATCACTCTGTTCAGTTTCAAATCAATCAAACAAAGTGTCTTCAAGTTATAGTCCAGAAACCAAAATATTTTGGATGAGCACATGCCCAAAATGGGCAAATAGACTGAAACAAATTCAAAAGCAACCTAGTCCTGGTGGTATCCTATCACCCTGTTAAGTTGCAAATTGATCGGACAAAGGTTTTCAAGTTAGAGTCCGGAAACCAAAATGTTGATGGACAGACAGCCAGATACATCAATCTAATAGTTGGGTTGGTAAAATGCAACCTGCCTAATTCAGGTAAAAAGTTACACTGAGCATGTGCAGAGCTCTTGTCTTTCTTCCATTGTCCAGTTAAGAAACATACTGACCCCTGAAATAGCTGATCAGAAGGTAGGAATAAGAAAGTGGCCAATACTGGACCCTTCTTTGCCCAAAAAGGAGGAGACAGGAAGGAACCAGGCAACCACTCTGTGAAGTTTGAAATCGATAGGCGGAAGCATCTTCAAGTTAGAGCCCACAAAGGGAATTTTAAGATGGCGGCCATGTCAGCCATATTGATTTTCCAAATGGCACCAATTTTTAAAAGCAACCTAGCCTAGGTGGTGTCTTACCACCCTGTTAAGTTTCAAATTGTTCGGCAGAAGCGTCTTCGAGTTAGAGTCCAGAAATGGATTTCAAGTTAGCAGCCATGGCGGCCATCTTGTTTTTCCAAATGGCACCAAGTTCGAAAGCAACCTAGCCTAGGTGGAGCTTTATGACCCCGTCAAGTTTTAAATGGATCAGCTGAAACATCTTCATGTTAATGTCCATCAACCAAAATGTTGACACACAGATGGACAGATAGGTGGATGTCGCACATATCAATCTTATAGGCGGGTTGGTTACATATAACCCGCCCAATAAAAATAAAAGTATCAAAGATTAATGTACCATGCCATAAGGTGAATCAAGGTTCTGCAAATTAAAAAATGTATCCTAATTACCACAACCGAAAACAGAACCCTTTCAAGAGATCTTTCTTAGGTCAAGGACGGCCACCAGTTTTCATTAGAAAAATGAGACACACGGGTGACAATTAGAGATAAGAACGTCACTCTCAAGACTGGTGGCACTGGGTGATAAACATTAGACACTTTACAACCAGCTTCCCACTTGCCAGCTGTCAGTATAACTATGGGAGAACTTAAGATATAAGAAACAAACCTTTAATCTGAAGAAATTACAATTTTCACCACCTATTTTTATAGATTTTAAGCTTATCTTGATCAAAACAGAATTATTGTTTCCTGCAGGTATTTGACTGGGTATTTACTAAAACTCTACTAAACTTTTTTGGACTCCCAGAATCACAAAATACAGATAATGATACAGATAACACCGCACCGCCTCCCTGGCAACGACTCGGAACATGTCTAATGTCTCATGATTTATGCCTTACAGATTGGATGGTGTGCCTTAGAATCCGTTGATACGGAGATTAAGCACCTGGACAACTGATTGATTGATTGATAATGACTTACTTGGCAAATGTTAAATATGAAGAAAATATAAATTGTTATCTCGTACCTTTGTAGGTTTTACAGCGTTCTTGATCAAAACTGTCACGTTTTGTTTTGATTTTCTGTTAGTAGTAATTTGACCGGGGGTGCACTAAAACTCATTTTTTCACAATACCTGAATAGCAAAGGTGCTGGCTGTTGAAATACATGTAAAAACCCCAACTTTAAAGGTGCATGGGAGGAGGAGGGAAGTAGTTTAATAGGGATGGAGCCTTAATACAGATAAGTATGGTTAGTAAAAGTAGATACTGTACTCCTTGAACAAGATTAAACATAAGATCTAACGTTGAGTTTTCCTTCAGAGATCAACTTTAAGATTACCTCCGAGATTGTTTTTATATTATTCAGTCGACTTTCTATCCCACCCAGATTCTCCGTGAAAGTTGACTGGAAGATCAGACAGTGACATCGGTCAGCAAAACTGGGAATCTCTGACAGTTCATACAGAAATCTGAAACAATCAGTGATGAAGAGTTCTAAAACTTATATGGAATTTAGAAAACTTTAATGTTTAGAAATTATTCTAATTTCTCAGAAAATCACTATTTTCTTTGAAAGCTCTGGGATTAATAGTAAATCACAGAATAAATATACTGTTGAATCAGTACCCAGGTGTTATATGAGGTAACTATACCACAGACAAAATTTTGACAATTTATTGTGATACATGATTCCACAAATAATAATAAAATCAGCAGTTTACAGAGTCAGTCAAGGAAGAAGACCATCCATCATCATATTAATCACTAGCAAATGAAAAGTCAATTATGGGCAGAGTAAGAAATCTAAAATTCGCCAAAAATCTAAAATTCGCCACCTCTAAAACCTTAGTTAATTCTATGAAGAAAATGATGCTTTGTCTTAAACTTGGTATATTTCAGTTCAAAAAGCCATGATTTACCTTTCATTCAACAAATCTCACGTCAATTCAATATTTTATCAGTATTTCCACATGTGGCGAATTTTAGATTTCTTACTCTATATCCCATGAACAGTTATCATACAATAATCATAATCATACTGTACCCAAAACTAAAAAGTCTTATTTCACTGCATTAGATAATTACAGAGGCAGACAGAATTTTCTGTAACTGAGAGCATGGTGTGTAGGGAAGTATAGACACTTTATACTTGGGACAGTTTGTACTGGAATAATTCATGTCTGGTCATTCTGTACTGATTTTTAGTTATATAGTATTTGTATCAGAAACAAAAATATTTGTGAAATAAACTTCAAAGCAGTCCATGGAGTAGAAGTTAGTGTAGAGTCTGCACTCACTGTTCTGGTCTGTCCAGTGACACCTCAGGTTTGGTCGACTGATGGGTCTTGATTGTTGCCAGCTCTGAACTGTCCGCCCTCTGTGTAAAAACCGATTACGTAAAATAATAATAGGCTTTCATCCAGTGCCAGTATTAAACACTATTTATCTCAAAGTTCAAACTGAGTTTTTTTATGTTGATGCATGTCAAAATATTGTGACTTCTGATAATAAGATTTCTGTTAATGGCAAATATATGGTCTAATTATTGTAAAGTTATGGTTATCTTTTAAGGTAATTTTGAAGTTTATGTTTAAAATGAAAATTACAATTACATAAGTTCAAAATTTTTTGGGTTTCTTGTAATTTAGTGATATTATTATTATTATGAAAGTGAAACATTTCTTATTGATACTAATATTCAGAAGCCTATGTCAACTGCAACTGATTATCTGTGACATGCCATTTTTGATCTAAATAGGCGAACACTTTAACCGATGCATATTTCTTTATGTGCACCAGTGTTATTTTACAATGGGTACTTTTTTTTGGCTTGTGTAAAAATGTACCAATTTTTTTTGTAAATATTTCAAAATTTATGTATCTTACAAGACACGTGGCATTCATCATCAGAAAGGTATTTTTACAATGTTTCTCTCTCACTATGTTGCATTAAAAGCCATGCAGAAATGAGGGAGAAATCGTGAGTTTAAAATTAAACTTTTCATATTCAACAGTGTCCCTAGGTCAAGATATGTTCATTATTTATTTTTTCTTAAAGTTTTTTAGCAAATAACTTTAACAAACTATTGAACACACAAACAGTATACAAGGGAGAAACAGTTATATTCACCAGCACTTCTTTAGTAATAATACTTTTAGCTTAGTACTGACTTATTTTGGCTATTATTCAAGTGGTGCATGTAACACTCGGGAAGACAAACTAATCATCATCCTGTGGACTCAAACTGTCTGGATTTGTCATTTGTGTAATAAAATTTTAAAATATGCACCACTTGGGTAATTTTTCCAATTATACCAACACTACATTCAACTATATCAGATCCTAAACTTTTTTGACTTGTTTCATTAACAAGTTCACGGTAAAATAGCCAGATGTAAATACAGATAACAGTTACGGTGAAATAAGCTGTAAATGCTTATTAATTCTAATCTTTTGGTTTGACAAGCCTGAACATCAGTTAAACAACATCAAAAAAAGCTCAACATTACAAAAGAATCAGAATACATACAAGATCAAAGAGCGACTGCAATGTCTCTAGCGAGAGTAGAGAGGAATCAAACTCCATGAGAGCTGACTCGATGTCCTGAGCACTGAGATGCAGGCCTGTCATAAAGATAGCCACAGCCTGGGATCGCTTAGCATCCAGCAGCTTGGCAACCTGGGAACAAAAACTCAAGTCACTTTACTGAGAACTCTGCTGACAGAAAGCCCGTCATACACATAGCAACAACTGGGTACATTTCTTACTCAGTAACATATGCAATATTGCCATCAAATACATTTGAATGAATACATTTGGCATTGAGTCAACTGAAAACAGAATATTGGAACCTTAATTGTGAAACAAAACATTGAAAAATATCATAATTGTTTCAACATACATGTTTATTATATAAAATACTTTTCTCTATAAAACTCCAAATGACAATACAACACCCGATGTTATACAAACAATGGCCTGTATATACTTAGGATCTAGTTACTTGGCAGCCTGGTCACATAAAGCCCCAACCAGTTGGCTGAACTACTGCTGATATAAAATTGAATGCTAGAGCCAAGAAAAATACAACTAGTGGACCCGCCGCGTAAAACAGGGTAAAAGCCCTAAGAACATTAGAGACACAGTTGTTCTTGAATTCTTTTTATGAACAGATTTGCTTATTTTACTACATTATCAGATATATGAAGGTTAGTGTATCCTAAAAATAAAATTTATGTACAAAAGCAATCAAGTTTAACCCCTTTGCTACAAAAAAAGAACATTACTCAAGAAATTTCTTAATTGAAAAATTTGTAAACAGTTTAGTAGCCAAAAGTCAAAGTACATGAGGTGTTCACATCTAAAATGGATGAATTAAAATTACAATACTGTAACATTTATATCTTCTTAATTATACAACATCACACAAATGAATATTACAAACACAAAATCAACAATGTAGGCTAAAATATCACTCAAGATTTCCAACTGATTACAACCCAGACATGTCATAATAGGGCTGTTCCATTTCTGCAATATATCATAAACCTTGTTCCAAATCCCCAATATACTGGGATCAGGAGGTAAATCTTTTAAATAGGAACAATCTTAAAGCCATCGTAATACACACATCCTGTGTGGAAATACGGGGCTTCCCAATTGGTTTACAATTACAGCACTTTGAAGTCCATTGGGAACAGTTTACGAGAACTTCAAATTGTTTGAAATTATCGGAAACCTGTAATTTCCCAATCCTTATCAGATTTATAACATCATAAACTGTAACAAATTTTATTGTAATTTAACTTTTTGTAAGTTAAATACTTACCTTATCCTCACAAATGCTTACTTGGTTTTGTGGAGGCAAAACGCGGCGACCAACAAGAATATTTAAAAATTATTCTTGTTCGAGAGGTGAACCCCGTAGTTAGTGATAGGTGCGCATGCGCACAACACATTGTCGGTTGGACTTTGTCGAGAGATCCTCATTTAATTTTTGGTCCCCTATGAAAACAAACTTGTGAGGGGAGGAAGGGTGGGTCTGTCCTTGTGAGGATAAGGTAAGTATTTAACTTACAAAAAGTTAAATTACAATAAAATTTGTTACATTTTATTGCGTAAAATAGCCTTACCTTATCCTCACAAATGCTTGATTCCAACCATAACAGGAGGAGGGGTTTGTTTTGCAACCTCCCTGTTAATAGATTATGGGGTTCACCATGAAAGCATTTGAAGGAGAGGATAAGATAAGCTTAAGTATGCTACAACAGAATTTTCCATTTCTGTAAGATATCTGTAAAGATAAGTAATGATAGGTAACCTCATGAATATTCATGATGTACTGTTGCAGTTGACACTTGTCCAATGTAGCATAAAGTTGTCCTATATCTAAACCATCACCCATAACCGTGTGGTGGGGAATGGCTTCCTGGGTCCCTCGAGCTGGGAGCTGTCATCCAGCAAGAAGGCACCCCAAGCTGGCTTCTGTGTTTTACAAAATACAGTCATGAGGCCATCTGCCACAGAAGAAGACATATGTCCATACAAGATACTGGTATGGAAGGAAGAGTAAAGTATGTAAGCCATATGAAATACTCAAGAACATACTCAAAGCCAATCACATGCTGAGCAGAAACCACTGGGCCTAATTGTAATCTGTTTGGTCTGTGGACTGCCAAGACACATAGCTTAAAAGGTAGAAAATGTGTTGTGGCTCTTCCAATGGCAGGAGCCTAAAATCTGCTCTAGGGACACCCATCCTTGAATACTAAAGAAGCAGACATGGACCTAACATCATGGGCCTTAACCTGTAGGTCCTGTGTATCAAAATTGGATGACTGATAGCCAATAAGACAGTCTCTCTGATCCAAGAAGAGATAGCGTCTCATGAAATCTCTGTCAAAGCCTTCCTTAAAGGATATAAACTAGAGATTTTTTCCCTTCCTTAAAGCACTAGTTCTGTCTAGATAGTATCTAAGTGCTCTGACAGGGCATGAAGTCATATCCTCCGTCAAGTCTGAGCCCAAAAAAGGTTTAAGAGCTAGAATGACCACTGGTTTGAGCAAAACTGGGCAATCAGAAGCAAACTGATCCTTTGCTAAGAAGGCAGGAGAAGGAGAAATAGTGATCTCCTTCCAGTGAGGTTTTGTGTCTGAGGGAAGAATATGTCCAAGCATGCACCTCCCCCCTCCTTTTGCAAGATGCCAAAGTCATCAGGAAAACAGTCTTGAAAGCCAAAATCTTACGACTTGCAACCTTCAAAGGTCAAAAGTCAAAGACAAAAGAACCAAAGATAGGTCCCAAGAGGGAATACCCCTATTTGCAATGGGTTTGTCCCTGTGAAAGCTTACAAGAAGTCTATTCAAGTGTAAACTCTTGCTCCCTTCCTGGCCAAAATATCCCAAAGATTAGCTATTGCAGTACTATAGCCAGCAATTGTGGCAGGATCCATCCTTTAGAGGCTCAAAAGGGGCCTTAGTCAAAGCCATGAGGACTAAAGACAGATCCCAGGCTTATCTCAATAAAAGCTCGCAATAAGTCTGTTCAGATTCAAACATTTGCTAACCTCCTGGCCAAAATGATCAGCTATGGCAGCCCTATAGCCAGCAGTAGTGGCAGGCTTCAGATTTTTAATAGCAAATAAGTGATTCAAAATTCTGCTGAGATAGTAGGCTCTGAGCTGACCACCTGATTCTGTTGGCACCAGAGTTCAAAAAATGGACCACCTTAACTCAGATTCTTCTAGATGAGGGTCTTTGAGGTGCCTTAATTCTATCTGCCACTTGCTCAGAGAATGATTCAAGTGATTCTGAGGTGTCTAGGTGCCAAAACATGCAGATTCAGATACATGAGATTCTGATGGAACTTCTGACTGAATGGTTGCTTTAACTGATGAGGCCAGTGAGATAGTTGTAATGGAGGTTTGGTTGACAGATTCACTAGATCTCAAAACCAATGCATTCTGGGCTACCCTGGTGCAACTACTATCATCTTGCACCTGCAGGTGTTCATTTCCTGTATCACTTTTGGTATGAGTGCTACAGGACAAAAGGCATAGCCGTCAAGACCCTCCCAGGAGATGTTCAATGCATCTATGTTCATAGCATTTGCATCTGGGACTGGTGAGACATAGATTGGTAGTTTGTGATCAAATTTGGTGGCAAACATGTCGACCAATGGTGTGTGCCAAACTTTGCAAATTAGACTAAATATTTGAGGATGAAGAGACCATTCTGTCTGAATAATTTTGTCTTTCCTGGAGAGACTGTCGGCTATGACATTGAGGCAACCCTGAATGTGTCTGGCTCTTAGGAGTATGTTTCGAGGATTGCAGTAGGCCAAGATGCGCCAAACCAGGAGACACCTGTCCCAAGAGTGTGTTCCCTCTTGTTTGCTCAGATAACTGACTACAGTAGCATTGTGTGTTGCTATCAGAACCCTTTTGTCTAGAATTTTGTTTTGAAAGCTCTTTTAAAGCCAGAAACACTACCTTTAACTCAAGGACATTGATATGAAGCAATTTTCTTGATCTGTCCAATTGCCACTGACTGTCATGTTTTCTAAATGAGCTCCCCAACCTTAATTTGATGCATTTGTGAAAATAAGGGTATTGTGTTCCTGTGGATGAAAAGGATAACTCATTTTTTAGATTTTTTGGATCTTTCCACCACTGAAGATGACTTTTCAGAAAGTTTGAAACAGGAATCTTCAGGTCTAGTGACTGGGGATACTGCCAGTTTGTTTTTAGGTACCACTGGAAAGGGCGCATACGTAACCGACCCATTGGTATTGTCTTTTCTAGGGATGCTGGTACACCTATCAGGGACATAAGCAACCTTGGGGTTGTTTGTGATGCGATCTCCATGTCCTGAACAGATTTTTCCAGAATTTTCAACTTATTTTCGGTTGGAAAGACTTTTCCCTGTATCAAGTCAAAATTTAACCCAGAAAGTCGATTTTTTGTGTAGGTTCGATCTCTGATTTTTCGAAGTTTATCACAAAGCCGAGTTCTTGAATCTCATGGATGAGTTCTTTTGTGTGGAGCTGACACTGGTGTCTGGTATTTGCTCTTAACAACCAGTCGTCCAGGTATTGGTGAACTCGAATTCCGCGAGACTGAAGAACGAGCCTCTTTTACAATCCGCATGAACTATAGCGGTGCAGTCACCAACCGCAATGGCAGTGCTTTGAACTGATACGTTTGCTTGTCTACATGGAAACATAGCCAATGTTGAGAATCTGGGTGTATGGGCACATGAAAGAACGCATCTTTCAGGTCTATCGAAACTAGCCATTCTCCTTTTATGACCGAGTTTCCGAATATCACTGCTGTCCCCATTTTAAAATTTGGAACTAGCAGGCATTTGTCCAGGACACTGAGATCTATCACAGAGCGCCATTTATTGCCGGGTTCTGGTACAAGAAATAATCTGCTGTAAAACCTGGAGTTGTGCAATCCTTGAGGTAGAAAATTGTGCCTTTTTGAAGCATTTGCAACACTCTTAGGTAGCCATGTTTTCCCTGTCTGTAACCGCTTTAAATTATGGGATGTACAGACATGGGCGGATTCGACTGGAGTATTATTCGATAATCCCGTCCTAAGATTTGCACAACTCTTGTATCTGGTATATAGATCTGTGGAAACTGGCCATTAACCATTTGAGACCGAGTTTCTTCATAAAAATTGTCGACTCCATTTCACAGCTTGGAGAGACGTATGCATGTACAGGACACAGAGATCCCCACTGGCCAATGATATTGTAAGATTAATGCAAAGAAAATGACAGGAATGGTCACCTATCCACGCACTAACCTTGCCCAATGCTGATTAACTTCCTTGAATAGACTAAACTTCTTGTGTAGGCTATCCGTACTTAACATTTTATAAAGCACACAACACACCAACGATCTATGTCTTTGAAAAAGCAAATGTTTCCATCTAAAATAAACAGTATTGTGTCAGATATGATAGAGGAAACTATTTTACTGAGAAAATCCAGCGACTTGTAGTCATTTACAGAAGACATTGTGTGTAAAATAACATAGTAAATGTAACACAATATTTTCAGCAGCATGGTGGATTGTTTCCTGTCTGTAGCACCTGCAGTAGAGCCACATGAAAGGGGAGTTTTGATTGGACAGCTACAAAGCACCCATTCAAATACTGCACAACTCTGAGATGGCAAAATATTTTCATATAACATAGCTATTTATACGTATTTCTTCTACTACACCAGAATCCCCATTTCATTGAGGATAATGGTGGGAAAACTTATGTGTTATCTTCTCTGTAATGAACTATGAATAGAAGAACTAGTAAATGGTCCCCAAGCCAGTTGTAGATTTAACACAAGGCAATGGAGGAATGTAACTGTCTTGATGCCTGGTTAATAAGGTGATGGCCAACCTTGATAAAACCTCTGTAGTAATAGATCTTCTAGGACTGACTGTTTTCCAGGCTACAGAAAAACTGCTAAATACTGTTATGGTAGAGTATTATTGAACTCCACACTCTGAAAGCAATTTGCGTTTCTTAGAGGGGAAGATCCTTCAGATAATGAATGTTTTACTGCCGACCTTCTTCATAAACTTCACCAGGACCTCAATGAGGGGCTTCCCATTAGAAGCACTGATAAATGTTTTGGAATCGAGATGAAAGGTCATCTTCTTTGTTTTCACCAAGTGGAGAAGGTACCAGCCTTCTGGAGGTTTAATTACTGACCCCAGAAAACGAATTGTAATCTGACCAGCTATCAAATCTAAATGTCATCTGGTGTTGGAAAAGCAAACTCTAGTAGTTCTACTGCCAGCTGTTTTTCAATCGCAGCAGGCCTCTTAATGCTGTCATTTTCAGGAAAATGTGGCCAGTTCAAAGACTTCTGTTGGACAACCCCCATAAATGAAGAGGTAGGAAGCTTGAACTAAAAAATTGAAGAATCTTCTGTAGTAGATCCTCTACCAACGACTGTTATACAGCCAAGGGGGATCTAAGAATGCTGTCATGGATTACTCAACCCTCAGCATGTAATATTGTACTTCAGATCTGTAGAATAGGAAGTCTTAAACTTCTTTCTTCTTAGCACGAACTCTATGAATTCTAAAAGAACGCATCTGCCATCTTGGAAACGGGCAGAGTTGAAAAAACTTCACGTGTTGCCTCCTCGACGACCAAAAATTGAATGAGGATCTCTCGACAAAGTCCAACCGACAATGTGTTGTGCGCATGCGCACCTATCACTAACTACGGGGTTCACCTCTCGAACAAGAATAATTTTTAAATATTCTTGTTGGTCGCCGCGTTTTGCCTCCACAAAACCAAGTAAGCATTTGTGAGGATAAGGTAAGGCTATTTTATGCAATAAAATAGTGGTGGCATTCTGTTACAGCAATCAAAACCGGTTACCAGGCTTTGAAACAAAATCCGGTATTTCATATGCTTGTTCTGTGCAGTGAAAATTAATTGCAGGCAGATATGAGCCATAACTTGCAAATGGAAATGGCTTTCATGAGATATTATTACGTAAACATGATTTTTGCTCAATATATAAAGTAAAAATGTGACGTATTTTACAAAATATGTATATTTTCTGTTGTTTTAAAGAAGTAGCAGCCATTAGAAAGCCTAAAGTAATCAGGTTATCAATAACCAGTTCTCAAACAGTCCTTGCGGATTTCGATTTCTACCAAAACAAAATGATATGCCGCATACCGGAAAACCATTAACAACACTATCACAAACCAATTGTATTGTCATATGTTTAATCTTACAGCTAACTTAAACCTATCTTACAGTCATACAGCAATCTTTTCCATCTTATAGTGATCGTAAACCTATCTATTTCATCTTAGGAGATTTGTAAACCACAATCAAATTGATCAGGAAATTATCACAAATCTATCGGCATATTTCTGAGGCAATGGCAAAGCCAATCAGGAAGCTATTGGGAAAATATCTTGTTCATCGGTGACAAATCCTAATCCCATCTTAAACCTATCATAAACTATACCCTGAATCATGCTTTTCACAATCAGGATCAAGGTATACAATATACCACAGAAATGCTCCATAAGCAATACTACACTGAAGTTAACACTCACCTGCTTTTGTTTCTTCAGCTCAGGTTTTTTCTCTTGTTGTGTCTTCTTTTTAATTGGTATCTTGGAGAACATGTTGTCAAAATCATCAAGGTTCACTGGCGTCTCTTCCAGCTGTACCCATAGTGTGTTCATAGGACTGATATAAGGGGAAACATAAGAGCAGGGGTCAGTACAGTATTCAGTATGAGTTCACAGCACTGAAACAAGGGTAAACATAGGACCAGAGGTCAGTAACTGAAATCACAGCATGTTCATAGGACTGAAACAAGGGTAAACATAAGAGCAGTGGTCAGTGCAGTATTCAGTATGAGTTCACAGGACTAAAACAAGGGTAAACATATAGACTTGCTCCAAGTCTTTGTATTTCTCATTCCACCAAATCTGACATACAAGGATTCATTATGAATCCAACTGATGAGTGGAGAAGCTACTGCCTAATGAAATACAAATGAAATACTTTTGTCAGCCCCACATTCTGGTAAAAAAGTCACTCAGTCCCCATATAATAGCTTAGACAAAAGGACTTGAAGAAAATCTAGAAAACGTAGGACCAGTCTGTGAAAAATACACATGGCACACAGGGTAACAACCATGTACTTTACTCAATGTGTTTGGAGGTTTAAAACTGGAAAAAAAATAAAATAAAATAAATATCAAACAGCTGTATCAATTAAACATATAATAGTCATTACACCATTACATTATATTACACTAGTGTTTATTTAAGTGTATTATTGCATATTTTCATTTCTTCTCAAGACAGTTTAAAGACTGAAGAAACTGCATTTCAACTAACATATATATTACTTTTATTCATAATCAGGAACATTGACATTCTGAATACTACCCCTATCTTCTGAGAATAAACTTCAAGGTCATATGGCAAAACATGTTGCAATGTTCAGAGAATTATTTTATTACACCAAAAATAAGCCTTTGCATAAACTGCTACATGTTTTGCACCAGCAGAATTTTTTTGTATTGACTTGACTTGAAAGTAGCCATCATATATGTATAATGATTTCTAGAACAGATCTGTATGCGTTGAATGTAACAAGTCTATTATCAACACCAGATGGTGTTACAGTTTTTGACTTACATATCTCCATAGATTTTTGTGTTCTCAATTTCTGGACCAGGAAATTTACATTTGCTGCATGTGGAGGGTCTGTTGAGTGTACCGCAAAGCCCTCTATAAGAGCCATAAGGGCATGAATTGCTACTGCTGGGTGATTCAGCACCAGTTATATGGAATGCCCCAATTATCACTTGTTTTGTGTCATTTAACAATTGCTTCATTCGATTAAAAATTAAAATATACATTGACACAAGCACAGCTTGTTGGTATACTTGACACAGAAAAATTTCCAACTAATTAATCTTTTCGAAAACTTTTCTTGGCTGATAATACGATTTCTACTTGAACCTAAATTCAACTTGTATTGGTTCTCTCTGTTTAACTGTGACTTCCAAAGCCACTGACCAATATCCAGATTCTCTACATATACAGACTCTACTGTATGTTTAATTGTAACTTCCAAAGCCAGGGACTGATACCCTGTTTGTCTATAACCCCAGAGCATTTATTACAGAAAATATTGTATCATATGTAACTGTACAGAAATCATGTTTACAAGTGTATGTATTGTGGTGAAGCTGGGCTCTAACCTTATACATCATATTGTGTTATTGTATTATGGTATTTTAAAAACAATTTCTGTGAAAGGACTGGTATTCATTATTCCGACTTACAACTAGTACATTTAGCACCCCTAACTGTTCTACTTTGAATGCAAACACATTTGACACACAGTGTAAATTATTTATACAAGGATCAAAGAAATAAAAACAATTCCAATATAGTGAAACTGTTTAGTTTGTAACAATGTACATAAACAATAAATACACAAACACAGCGGGCATGTTATAATGTTATTTTTATAAAAGTCCAATTTTCAATGTAATTGGCTGAAATATGTAGTTTGTGTTATTCCATCTTATAGAATAAGAAACTGGAATTCTCCACAGTATGTGAAATTTGACATTTGGGGCTGCATTCAATCTTAAACCAATCAAATTGATGGTTACATGTTCAAACACAGCACTAAAATTATGCTAATTTATGTTTATTTTGCATCGAGGAGACCAGAAGGCTAATTTATGCACAAAAATTACAAATTTGCAGCAAACTGGCCACAAGGTCAGTCTAACTGCCAAATTTCACATATGATGGGTAATTTCAGATTTCTTACTCAACAATATTTGCTAGTTGAGCAGAAATATATGTAACGGTTAAACTAGATCTAACATTGAACTGTTGGGAAAAATGGTGAATGGTACAGGATTTAAAACTAATACCCATGAGATCTGAAATGAACTGGAAAAATTTCAGTAATTAATTTGAAATATTTACAGAGAAATAAACAATAAAAATATTATTTTTTGTTAGAAGACATGGAATTTTACACATAAAGTAGAATGTCTTTTGTCAAAACATTCACTCTATCTCACATATCACTCCTGAGATACATGTGCTTTTGTATTTGAAGCAGAAATTCAAGATGGCCACGAAAAAATGGCGGGACAGCAATTTCCTTGAAAACCTTGCAGATGACTCTGTGTGTAACTTTTGGGTCAAAAATTTGGTCCAAATTGCACTTTTGCATTTTACGCAGAAATTCTAGATGGCTGAAAAAAATTGCAGGAGAACAATTTTTAACAAAAATTGGCAGATGACTGCATATACCCTCTGGGACAATCATTTGGTCCAAATTGCTCTTTCTTGCACTGTTTCCGAGATAAATATATCTTTGCATTTAAAGAAATTCAAGATAGCCAACAAAAATAGTGGGAGAGCGATTTTTTGGTAAAATTGGCATATGACTCTGCATATACTTTTGGCCCAAAAGTTTGGACAAAATCACTCTACCTCATGCTGTTTCAGATACCAAAACAGGTTCAGATGCATTTTAACAAGAAATTCAAAATGGCTGCAAAAAATGGTAGAACAGTTTCTTGAAAAATGGCTCTAAGATAAATGCGTTTTTGCATTTTACACAGAAATTCAAAATGACCCCCAAAAATGGCAGAAGAGCAATTTTTTTGAAAAACTGACAGATGACCCTGCATATACACTTTGGGCCAAAAATTTGTTTTATGTGTTTTACGCAGGAATTCTAGATAGCTGTCAAAAATTAAGGAGAAGGATTTTTGGACAAACTGACAGATAATTGACTGGCCAAAACCGGACGGACAAAGATTTGGTCAAATTGCTCTATCTCAAACCATTTCTGAGATAAACTTGTTTAAATTGTAATCTACTCAGAAACTTAAGATGGCTGCCTAAAATGAGGGGAGAATGACTTTTTGGGGAAAATAGACAGATGATTCTGCAGATACCATGAGGGCAAAAATTTGGCTGAAATCGCTCTATCTTACACCATTTCCAAGATATTAAGGATTTTCCATTTTCATCATTAGGAAAAATCGAAATGTATAATTATTCCTTAATAAGTCAGTCATTTTTTATTAGATAACTTCAAAAAGTTAATGATTTCCAGACATTTATATAGCAAACCCACTTGCCAAATTTCATGGGAATAGGTGAAGCCCTTTTTATGTTATAATCCAGACAAGCACACCCCTTTAAAAAAATATGATTTTGTTCATGTGACTTTTCTGATGCGTGGAAATGTCATGAAACCAAATTCAGAAATTACCCTGGGGTATTCTATACAAGTGCCAAATATGCCCAACAATCTGCCCAGTGCTTGCTGAGCTATAGCCAATAGAAAATGCGAGGGCTGGTGGAGCCAGCGGCCCCTTCCACATGAATTGTCTCCATGTACAAACAAGGGGCCCTGGAAGGATGGCTAGTAATTCCAACTGCAAGATTATAAGGGCTTATGAAAGAACATGTACAAATGTAAACAAAGATTTGAAAAATTATTAATATTAAATATATATAATATAGAGAGGTATCACATTGTATGTATACATGTATTTGCATTTAGAAATTATGTACAACTGAATGAACTTTCATATGGATTATAGATTTTTATTATGTACAAATATTTATCTTATACATACATCCATCTTAATAAAAACACAATAATTAATTTAAAAGATTAGGTACCACTTTTACTCTAACCTCCAGCCCTTTATTGGTTTTACCCAGTTTCTAGTTTCTGGCTCCTCACAGGAGCAGAGGAGCCCTGATCCTCCTAGAAAAGAGGAGTCAAGCGGTTCCACTTTTTCCACCTTAAAGGTGAATTGAAGAATATTTTTATTAGCCTCTGATGAGAATAAATATAATATTATTTGAAATAATCAACTAAGCTGCTGAGAGTCTAAGGCAAAGGAGTCAATATCACCTACACATTGACTTATTTAAATATATAAAATATCCATATCTTTCCAAACTTTGCCAACAGTTTTTTTTTTTTTTTTTTTTTTTTTTTTTTTTTTTTTTTTTTGTAAATTATAGAGTAAGAAATCTAAAATTCGCCACATATCTGAAATTCGCCACATGTAAAAATACTAATAAAATAAATGAATTGTGAAGAGATTTGTTGACTGTATAGTAAATTAAGGCTTTTTGAACTGAAAAATACCAATTTTTGGACAAAAACATCATTTTCTTCATAAAATTAACTAAGGTTTTAGAGGTGGCGAATTTTAGATTCCTGGCGAATTTTAGATTTTTTACTCTATTTTAGATTGAAAATCCAAGCATATATCTTTTGGAAAAGCAATAGTTAATGACATAACATGGATATTTTATAGGATTACTATGAGCCAGCATTTCATTATCTGGTTTTAACATTCTGAAAATAGCTGGAATATTAGTACAACTGTGTACATATTAATGGGGAAAATTAAAAACTAAGTGTTTGTATAGCTACTTCAATTGAAATTTCAACACTTAACTTTAAATATGGCTTTCCATATCGATCAAAATTAAAATTTAGTTTTTCGCCAAAAATGCCTAACTTTACAACAGAGCTGTTGTGTTATTTTGCGTAAAACACAAAAATCATCATAACTTTCCTCAAGTATTGCACTAAACCATTGAGACATCTGAAATGACATCTTAAAATAAATCATTCGAGATACAAAAAATACAGATTTTAAAGTTAGGCAGTTATAAATTACAAAACTCTGATAAAAAAAAAATGCTCATTGACCTGTTGGGATTATTTAACACTTTCAATATCGATATTGAAAAACTTATTACTGGCTGATATTGAAATATCAATACATGATGCCAACACTGCTGAGTGATTTCCATTTTGTGGAATTCACAATTGATGGTCAATGAACATGACCTTATGATGTCTGCACAATGATGTAAGAAATTGTAAGTTCAATTTGAACAATGAATGAAAAACTACAAATCCCCCCACTCCCTATATTGTATACCATAAATATTGATGAAGCTTTAACAAAAAGGTTTTGTATTTTTGAATATTTTCATTTTTGTTTCTTTATATTCCTCATGAAAACAATAAAAAACTTGCATTCCCTAATTGATTATTTCCAATAAAAAATACACTAAGATTTACTGACACATGTCTTATCATTTTATAAAGAGGTAACATTGTTTTATACTGATGACCTGTCATAAATTGTGTACATGGAAACGTACTCTAAGAGTACTATGTAGAATAAACAGGTTCGTCCTGGAAAGAAAAATAACCACACCAGACATAACAGGAGACATGTACTAATATGTCATACCCAGTCTGAGAAACTGCCCACTAATAAAGTACAGTCTGTCTGAGCTTATCAAATCTAAATTTAAAAGAGCAAATGGAACCAAACAAAAAGTAATAGTAATAATTTCTTACATCATAGGAAAGGTGTTGTTGAAATGTTTTTTACTTATCACCAGGTCATTTGAAAACTGGAACAGTAAAGAAAACCTTATTGGGTCTACTATGTTAGGTGGTATATTGAATGGTTTTAGGATTTATGTAACTATCACAATACTGCAGCAATCCTGAGTCAAAAAGTAAAGGTCATTGAAGGTTGGGCCTTACATCTATTTTAAAAGTTAAGGTTACATTAAAACTGGTTGTAGTTTCATGGGAATTCAAGTAACAGGGAATCTTCACATACTCAGGCTCTGTGACTCAAACTGTAGATTTTTCTGCAACTCTTTTGTTTTTTGTTTTTTGCTTGCATATTGTAACATGAAGCGATCATTTGAAACTATGGACATAAAATGGACTACAAGCTATCGGATTTCTTTATTCAATGAATGAGGCTTGGTCACTAGTTGACTTCTGTTTTCCCCCCATACTTATTTTTAGCAATTAGTCTATGCAATTGACACAATCGGCAGCTTCACAAATTGGGCACAACATATTTCTAGAGGTATATGGAAAAGGAAAGGATTATTAACAGTCATAACTATGGGAACAAACAGAGGGCACATTGGTACTCGAGTACCCGAAAACAACATTCCCGTAAACAGATCCAAATTTAGTATAATTTCGCCGACACAAAATTTGCCCAAGTTAACCTTACAGAAGCAATTACTTTGTAACAAATCATATAAATGGCCTAAAAATTTAATAAAAATAACAAGCATGAGAAGAATGATCCAAAAGTTAAAGTAAAATCAAGGGGGTTTCTTCCAGAGTAAATTTCATATTTTTTGTATTGAATTTTTCTTTCATGTAATAAAAACTTTCCTCTCTCTTAATACAGGTCTCACTAAAATGGACATACAATTTTGTTTTTGTATATATTACTTCAGTGCGTAAACAATTTGTGACCCTTTAAATCCAATACTCGAGTTTCTTTCATGTCACCCTCTGTCACCTAACACTTACATGGCTTTGCTCACAGTCTTCCCAAATATGGACTTATGGTGCCTGAAAGCAATGATTTATCACATACACAGATGTCACAGCATGAACAGAAACTTTACAGGTAACAGTAACGATACATGTTTGGTGTTTCACCTTGTAAGCCAATCACAAATGCTCTCTACATTTCCAATGACAGATATTTTTAACATATAACTTTTCTCACCACTTAACTTTCTATTCAGATTTTTAGATATGCTTCACCCTACACCCTAAATAATTCACTGATAATTTCAATTCGTATCTCCTCAAGAATTTTAGACAAATTTTAACCCTACTTTATAATTAACTGATACTTTCAAATGTTATCTCTTCTCTATTCACATTTATGAACACAATCTTCCACAAAATACACTCTTTCTGAGGCCGGGGTTCGGTTCACGGCTCAATCTCAAGTCAGAAAGCTGGTAGTTGCTTGCTGTTGGTCGGCAGTTTACAGTACAGAACCTTGTATGTACTGGTTTCCTCTGCCCTTCCAACTACCTGTCCTGATATGACCTGTACAGTGTCGAAAGCAACATAAAACCCCAAATAAATAAACAAATCCACAAAATACAGACTTGCTTCAACACTATTGGCCATCAAGAATCCTCAAAAGGCACACCTTCAAGATGCATATCCTCCAGAAATTAGCTGGCCCCTGGTATGGAATGCTACTTCACATCTGTCCACAGGTTAACAAATGATGAGCATGTCATTGCTCCACACCTTAGAAGCTGTTGTGTCAGGGAAATTTGCAGTAAAAATAATAATAATAATAATATTTTCTCCCTGCCTATTTGTTTAGAGCTTTGTACAGTCCTGTCTTCATGCTACTCTTTAAGTCTTTCACAGTAATTGGCTGTTCCTATTTTTCTCCCATTATTTCACTTATTTTCCCCACTCTACCTGAGTTCCACTGTGTATCTCTGCATGTCTTTCATCTGAATCCGTTTCCAGAACAGCGGCTTCATCGGTGACTTGGGTGTGACGGCGGTCTTCCTTTGAACTACAAAATAATTCAAATTACATTCTGAAAAGCTTTTAGAAACATACCAAAAGCAATTACAAACATATAGAAAACCATTTTTCAATAAACTGAAAACTATAATCAAAAATGAACTGTATGCCATTCATAAAGACAAACTGAAAACTCTTCACAAACACACTGAAAACTATGCACAAACCTTTCAAAAACATTGAATTTCATAAATGCTCATTCTAATTTTCTCTACATTTTACTGTGAAATGTGAAGAGTTTCCATATACACACCATATTATCTGACCTGGACATAAGTTTATGTTCAAAGCCGAGTAAACCAGAGATTAAAGTAAGTGTCAATTTCAAACTTCAAAACAGTGCTACCAAAAACATTTAAGTGGTTTTCAACCAAGTGTTTATTTAACTTTTGCATTTTATTGATATTTTGATATTTTTTACTGTAAACAGGTATTCATTACAATGTTACTGATATGTGATATCAAGTCACAAGAAGAGTTTATTAAAAGATATTACAAAGGAAATATTAAGTAAAGGATTTCTTAGTGCTTTTTAAGAGGAGATTAATACAAATTGTACACAAAATCAGCACCCGAAATTGAGACATAACCATGCACTCAAAATACAGCTTACATAGCTTTATTTTTTAAGTATGAGAGATTCTGATTGGTTTAGATCTGCAGTTATCTTTTTTCTGATTGGTTGCTTTAAGGAATATGTTGAATTCTGGCTTACCTGGTGGTGGGGTCATGTATCCTGTCCCTGGTAGCACCCCTGCAGGTGTTCCTGGAGGAGGCGGGGGTGGTGGCGGTCCTCCCAATGGTGGTGGAGGTGGGGGTACCACTCCTCCTATTGAAGGGGGCGGGGGCGGGGGTGGGGGTGGTGGCGGTAACCCCGTTCCACCAGGTAACGGCGGTGGCGGGGGTGGGGGTGGTGGTATTCCTGGTCCTCCAGGTAACTGTGGTGGTGGGGGTGGTGGGGGTGGTGGGGGCGGTGGGGGTATCCCTGGTCCTCCAGGCAATGGGGGTGGAGGTGGAGGGGGAGGTGGTGGGGGTATCACACCTCTGGGTACTGGAGGTGGTGGTGGTGGTGGAGGAGGTACTGGTACCCCACTTGATCCTTGTGAAGGTAGTAGAGAAGGAGTAGCAGGATGAGGTAGAGGTACCACCCCAGGAGTTAAAGACGGTACTGGTTCTCTTTTACCAATTCCATCCGACTTTGATATATCCTCCAATATCCTCTGGATCTCATCCAGAGTCAGTTCAGTCTGTACCTCACACTCTGTCACACTAGGCGTATCTGTCTGGACCTGGGCTTCTGTCAGTCCCACCTGGGTCTGGCAGCTGGCATGAGTCCTTTCTACCTGTGGGGGCAGGGTGTCATGTGTGAGACTCTCTATTCCTGCCAGTACTTTGTACTTCTCCACCTGAGTCTGCAGTTCCACCACCCGCCGCTCAGCCACCTGCAGACGCATCACCTGCTCGCCCTTGGCTGAGAGGAGGGCATGGTCGTGTGCTTGCTACAATGACAGATATAATAATAAGTGACTGACTAACTGACCGACTAAATGGTTGACACTCCATCACTTAAAGTGTGATGTTAAGTTATGTACATGGCACAACAGATGAAACACGAAATTAAATGATTAAAGGCATAAGGATTATCATGTGTTTGCCACAAAAGCAGGAAAAATGACTGATTGGTTGACTGATTAGTTAAGTAATCTGACTGGTTTAATTTATGCAGAGACTAACTAAGTGCTTGACAGACTGATTCAATTAATTCTCAAGGATTTTATCTATCCAACTATAAATGTTAATTAATACATTAATTCACCATATCTTTGACAAACTTATAGAACTGTACAACATTACAGCACTTTAATTTCTAGAAATCAGAAAGTTACTTTAAACACTGAGTACTAATTGATAAATTATCAATTAATGGAGATTAAGCACTATAAAAGTCCACATTAGATTAGATCATTACAGTGTTCCAAGATGGACATATAAGTGATCATCCATCCCTAAAACAAAACCCAAACTGGGGCAAAGCTATTGGAATTTGACATGTTTTGTAGGTCACTATGTTTTGGCAAAGATTAAAATTACTGTGGGGCAAACCAAACACTTTTCAGTCTTTGGTCCAACAAGGGTCATGTTTCATCACTTTTCTCATACACTGGAGTGTGTTATGTCAATGTTTTAATAGACTAGTAATGTCTTTATGTCCTGTTGGACATTAAAAATTACACAGACGACATAAAACTACAGTTTTCTTGTAATTAACTGAAAAAATATCCCATTTTTTTTGCAAATTTTCTCATTTTAAACTTTACTGTGTACCAACAGAAATGTATCCACTGGAATGAAAAAGTGTGAGTGGAAACTTAAAAGATAAAAAATATGTTTTAAAAAGAAAATCTATCATGAAAGACAGCTTGAATATATCAGTGTTAATTTTTTTGTTATTTGTTTTATTTATTTAGTGTTTTATGTCAAGCCTAGTAACTTTGTATCGGTTATGTTGTAATGCCTAGTTAGAAGGGTGGAGAAAAAACACAGTTCATACAGTTGGTCAAGGTCCTGTACTGCAAATCACCCACCAAGGGTAAGCAACTACCAGTTTTCCCACTTGAGGTTGGACCAGAATTGGAACTCCAATCTCAGAGGTGGATGGCAAGTGTGTTACCACTGTGAAACCATGGCCCTTGTGATTTGTTTGTGTCACTCTTTCAGTAGATGTTATAGAAATAACCAATGAGAAGGGAGGGGTTATAAGAGAATTTGTAACGAATAGCGATAATAGGATCATGAAGCCTCTAATGACTAAATTGTTGCAAAATCTCATTAGCCCGAGATCAGAATTGGTTATTTCTATTCTAACATGACAAGTTTTTTAAATAATGTATATTCTAAAAAAACAGGCTGTTTCAACAATTTTACTTTGCAGGGGGTTATATGTGGGACAGACATATTCCCTCCATTAGCCAATCAGATTCACCAAAACAGTTGTCGAATGAGTGATAATTAAAACCAGTGAGGTTTTGCTGATTTTACTGATGAAATATTTCCGTGATTAGCCAATCAGAATTGTGGACACAACCATGTCATGTTTAAATAGTGTATTGATTTACAACCATCATTTTTCAATGTTTGCTCACTTTTACTTTTGATACAAATGGTAAATAAAAATATACAGAAAAAAATGTTGTAATTTTTTGGACACAAACTCACCGTGAGACGGAGAATTTCCTGTTTCATCTCCCGTCTTAGATTCTGGATCAGAGTCTGAGCTGAAAAATAAATAAATCCGACATAAAATTCACGCCAAAAAAAAAAACATTCCTACAATAATGGATAAAGAACATAATCAGGAATGCTACCATAAATCAACATCAGGGTAATGTCATTAAAATCCTGATTTGAAGCAGTGTCCACAGTGATTTATCAGTCGTAGAAGGCAGCTGAGGTTAGTACTTTGTAAACCATTATTCTACTTTATTTGATCAGTCTTTTTAGTGAGAAATGCAATAAAATGTGTCATTTTGTTAAAAATTAACAAGCATAGACCATTTTATCTCAGTTTTCTGATAAGACTATTTTGAAAACTGTCAATGGTCATGTGGAAAAAATTATTATTATAATATTATTATTTTTTTTTGTTCTGTAGCCAATTCATTACTCTGTACCGTTTTACCGGTACCAAAGTACTTCTTCCCAGTCCCATGCAAAATACTTACTTTTTATAACAAATTTACAACAATTGCACCTCCTGCAATCACCTCTGACTTTACCCATATTTATATCCAAAACAACAGAGACATGAAACCAGCCATTATAGAAGCAACCAACATTTACAAATGATCAGCTATCACCAGTTAGGGCACATTCTGCAGAATGCGGATCAAATTACATTTTCTGCTGTTTTCAAAGATATCATCAAACATTCAATATATATTGTAGTTTTGCAATGGGTTTTAATTTTCCAAAGCCAGTTCTTGATTTCTGAAAACAATCCATAACCAGTTACAAACCAGTTTTGAAAACGTACTACAAATATCTTCAAATACCACGAATAAAATATACGTCAGTAACATACTGAATCTTAACAACTATTTTGGCTCAAATAAAGCCAAACAAGGTTAAAACATTCTGGCATCTCATCATGGAGCTAATATTTTATACCCTTACTTTATTTAAATCATAAAAAGAATATTAAGACAAAACAAGTATATTTTTAAAGGAAAGCAACAGCTAGTTTTAACCGATTTACAACCGGTTTTTGGTTTTTAGGTCCAACACAACCAGATCAACCGTTTTCCCACTTACAACTTCAGTACAATGTTAGTTATTTTTTAAAAATATGTAACATGTTTATATTAATAATTCTTAGTTGTAAATAACTAGGAAATAATCTTACTTCTCGTTTTCCAGTTAAGCATCCTGCCTCAGGAAGTACATTACAGAAATGAAGAAACAGAAGAATGCTAGAATACTAATACATGAAATAGACAATAGATAAAAAACGAGATATAGACATTAATTAAGAATGTTAGAATACCACAATATAAGAAATTAACATTGTTTTATCAGCAAACATACCGTATCCCTGTGCCACCAATAACATCATTATTACTACTAATCTACTAATCAAAAAATGAGTTTGAACTGAGAAGAAAAACTGCTGAGAAATACTCACCATTGCCCTGCACCTGTTCTGAATCTGCAACAAAAAATATATTCCCCAAAAAATGGATAAAACATGCCAGATCAATACCAAGAAATATTACATATTTGGTATTAGATTGTAAATTAAGTTTTGGCTTAATCTCACAAAAATATGAATTAAACTAGCCTGTGTCTTTTTAAAAATTATTAAATTATTTAGCTCTGAAGTCTTTAATTTAAATATTGTAAAAATATGTTTCTTTAAAAACAAATCATTCATATTAAAAGCAAATTATCCATTATAAATTTGATAAATTAAAAGTAAAGACTGCTCATCATTTCTCATGTACATCTAATTAGGTTTTTCTTTATTCAATCTTTTTTTTTCACAGAAAAAACACTTAACTTATAAAGTTTGCAAAAAAAAAAGTTACTATATTCACTAGCAGACCTTAACTTAAAATAATATTTTCTTTTCAACAGCATTTTTTCTCACTATTCCAATTAAGGATTTTCTGATAGACAAAGTATATATCCTCTTTTTTGCTACTTTTGGTACAGAAAATTAACAGAAGTTTGATGCCTATAAACTGGCCTCAAAAACAGACAATGGTTAAACTGGGATCAAAGGAAGAAAAAGCTGCCAAGGTCTAAAAACCTTATAGAATGACTTCCCCAGGCTCATAGTTAAATTTTAAATTTTTATTTTTTATGTACATATATAAATGGGTAACTCCTAATATTTTGTTTAGATCTGCCACAGAATGTCTAGTAGACATTGTATTATCAAAACATTTGTCATCAGAATATTTTATTTTATTCACACACAGACTCACTTTCCTAAATTTACAAATTAATTCTTAGCCTAACTAACTTTTATGGTCCTAAACCTGCAATAAAAATACAGGCCCTAAGTCACACACAAAAAAAACAAGTACATTTTCCTTTTTATAATCTAGAACAAGACAATAGGTCATCACTATGGAGATGCAGAATTAATGGTAAAGAGGCTGTGATAGATATACTTTCAGAAAGAGGTAAGAGTTAGGCTTTTTTCTGAATAAGCAACTGAGAAATAAAGGATCTCCATGGGCACTTTATTAACAGTATTTTTTGTACTAGTTTTAAAACTGCACATTGTGTGGCATTTTTATCTGGCTCCTGTGGAGGGGAGCCCACAAATGGAGCATCTGATTGGCTGGGGTGTTTGATGGATGGATGGACAGACTTTCACAGTTATTAGTTTTTACAGATTTTAATACTTGAGTATTCTTTTACTTTTATTGTTTGGGTGCTTAGCAGGGTGGAGGAGTCCAATGTGGAGTAGTCAGTTCTGACTTGTGCACTGTAAGCCATTGGAGATCATACACCTGTCTATTTTCCCCAAATATACATCTGATCTAATCAATGCTTTTAAGCCCTTAACCTATAGTGCCAGGAGATTCTATGGTATATAAAGCTGAAAAATAAAAACGATTGCTCCAAAATCCTACAGCCAATGGCTAATCATGTTTTAATGACCATGTACACCGGGGCTGATCTTATTTGACAGAAAAATTCTTGAACATTTTTAAATTGAATTTTTCATTTTTGTCCTTCTCAGCTATTTTAAAAGTCGTTTTCCATCTTATTAAAGTGGGTAAAACTGGCAAATGATTCAAATAAAAAAAAATATTTCTTAAGACAACCAACTGGGGCAAAAACACAGGGATCATTCAATCAATGTATCTTTTTGGGGGCCCAATTATTTGTTATTTCCTATTTCTCAAAGATATTAAAATTGTCAAATCATTGGAAATGAATACAAATATTTCCCAAGGCAACTAAGTGAAAGAGAGAGTATTTCCTTCATCCACAATGCTTCTTAATAGTTCATCAAAATGCATGACAAAAATACCATATATAAAATCAACAAATGTACAAAGTTATCAAAACAATGGCTGACTACAGACAACGCCAGTGTAAGTCTACCTCTAACATAACAAGACTTATTTTCAATGTATAGGGCCAAATATATAAATACAACACAAACATGGCTTCCATCTGAACATAAAAATATAGAACTGTACTTATTTGTAAAGGCAACATACAGTGCAGTGAACTCAGTGGAAGATTTCACTGAATTGAGTGGTATCAATCAAATAATTTGTGGGTGAGACTATTACATTCACTGGGTCAGAAAAACCAAACATTCAGGCTATACAGTTCAAACAGCCAATTATCTTCCCAATGTTAGACATATGAAAAAATATGTAATGTTTTCTAAGATATTTTTGCCTCAAAAGTAGCAAATAATTTTGGATTTTGTGATGATTTGAGTTTAACTTCAGTTTCAAGTTTCGACATGTTGTACAGTTCATATAAAGACCAGTAGTCGAAGGGATGGTGGAGAGCAGTGCATACTAAATGCTACAGAATTTATACAGAAAACTATTGAGCTCTGGCAAGCTACTTCCAACGTCCCACTTCAAGGACAAACTCAAAACCCGTGAGCTGAGAGCCAGGGGGCAAGTGTCTTACTCACTATGCAACCACGCCCAATTGTGACAAAAACAAGTGACAGCTGTATCATTATAAACTATGATTATCAGTAACTTTCTTTTCAAGATAATTTCATTTTCAAAAGCTAATTTTTATTCTTCTTGAAGCATTTTTACTGAAATATTGCTTTGAATTACTTTATTTAAAGCAAGAATTTGTATCTTAATTTTTTACTTAATAGTAGTAGCAGCTCTGTGAATCATATACCAATTTTATGATACCAATCAGTATAGTTTCCTTGACTTTAATATTGACATGGTCAGTTTTAAAGTTTCAATAATCCAAGGAGTATAAGCAAAATATTATAGGCAATAATAACAATTTAAAATTCAATTATTAATATTCCTTTTTTAAAGGTTTATTTATTCTGATAAATTTTCATAAATGTTTGTAGCTTTGTAGCCACTATTGTCATGTATATATGATTACAGATGTTATACACCTGATGTATATTAAAATAACATTTTGGCAAACGAATCAGCAGTTACCAAATACATTTTATGATATTATGTGTCATTACAAAGTCACTCAATATACAGAGTCATATACACCTTCCTCAATAATTCACAGCATGTTGGGATAACATAGTCCTAAACCACAGACCTTTGTTTTGGTATGTCACCCCAAAAATATACAACATAAAAACTTGTGGTAACATTCACAAATTCTGCATGGGTACATTGTGATTATT
Organism: Sabellastarte sp. h YS-2021; assembly: GCA_964017235.1. Lineage (NCBI taxonomy): Eukaryota > Metazoa > Annelida > Polychaeta > Sabellida > Sabellidae > Sabellastarte > Sabellastarte sp. h YS-2021. The sequence goes on from OZ024928.1 coordinate 15,795,487, forward strand.
GGTCAGACAGGTTCAAAGTTCATGGTCAGGCTTTATGAAAGCCAGTATTAAATGTATTGGTCAAAATAAAAAAAAATGTGTTTTTACAAAGTACTCAAGCAAGGGTAAAACACTTCTGTTTTTGTGCAATAGTCGAATGTATACAGAACTCGCAAAATTCAGTGCATTTCAATTTTCAATAATGAAATGATGCTCAGCGTAGGAGTGTTGATTCTGTGCAAAGAAGTACTTTACCATTAACCAGATATTTGTATTATTTTGCAGTAGTAGTTTTTTTTCTACTTGAACTGAACTCTGAATTTAGCACAGGAATAATAATTAATCACTAAAATCTAAAAGTAATATTGCAGAAATTATTGGTTATTTTGTACCAACTTATCCATTTCTGAATGTTTGTGGCTTGCATCATCAATCTAATCTCATCTAACCTAATCAAAATTTTATTGTGGTTAATCCGTGTACGGCAGATTCCAGGATGTGTAAACCAAATGGACTATATTCAGGTCACAAATGTGGCATGAGATGAGGTAATAATCTAGTTATTAATGTAATTGTTGGGGTTTGAGGACTATTTTGTCGACAAAACTTAAAATGGGCTCAGCAAAAAATTCACAGAAAAAACTTCACAAAAAAATTCACAAACCATTGTGCTAAACCTTGAAATCCTAAGTCAAACATAAACTTCAAATATTACTTAACAACAGAAAATGTGTTCAACAAAGCAGCAATCAAACACACCTTATCTGTATGTGAACCAAACAAGTTCATTTAACAAATTTTATTTCAACCTTAAAACATGACCAAATATCTCTCAAAAAATGGATACTTGCTGCAGTAATCCTAACAAATTGTTAACCAAGGCAGTTGTTTCCATATCTATTATTCAGAGGAGGTTCCCGGTAAAAAGATTACAGCTAGCCAGAATAACTCAAACATACACTTGTCAGATGATGGTCATTTATTTGTAATGCACACATGTATGACATGTTAACCTTATGTGAGATAAACTAGAGCTGGGTATGGAATAATTCCTTGACACTGAAATATTTCATCAACACCAGAACTTAATAAGAAAGTTGGGAGGTGCTTACTTGCTCAATGGTTTACACTGCAAAATGTTGACCAAATAGTATGAATTCACTTCACGGCTGTCCTCCATCCCTTTAAAAGCCCGCTGTTAATATGACCTGCACAATGTGTTGGAAGGCAGTGTCAATTAAATCAAAACAATCAATTCCAGTTCAAAGTCTAAAAGGGTGTATCAGATAGAACATTTAGTCACACACCTGTGTCCTTTTTGCCCTGTCTCTCTGCCTCTAGTAGTGCCTGCAGAGGAGGCCAGGACTCCAGCTGTAGCTTGCCTGGCTCCTCAAGTTGCTGAAAGATCGGCTCTGTATGTGACCAGGTGTACATGTAATCAGGCTGAAAAAAACACACATAAAGCTTACATTCAATACTGCTGGTCACCATTTAAGAAAACAACTGGTTTCAGATGTCAAAATTCTAAAATATCATCCCTGTATTGCAGGTGTATATGTAACCAAATTGAAAAAAAATATATATAAAATGAAAGTCAACACTTCAAAGTTTTAAATGACAGATACCTCATGACAATATCTGCATGATTAAAGTCTGTTTCCACACAGGCAATCATCACTTGACAGAATTGAAGGTCAAGGTCACTACAGCAAGGTCAAATGAAGGTCACACCAGTACAATCAACACCTACACCAAACTAATATCCCTGCCAAGTATGAACTTCCTACACCATATGGTTTCCAAAAAATAACCCAGAGAAGAGGCTAAAGGTTAAGGTCACTACGGCAAGGTCACAGGTCAAATCAAAGTCACAGCATGATGTTGCATGCATAACCCCTCAAACCACTGTCCCCACCATGTATGAACTTCCTACACCTAACAGTTTGCAAACCTGTGTCACTATCAATGTATGTTTAGGAGATATAACAAGGTCAATATTTTAAAGTTCAAGGTCACTTCTTGTAAAAGGTTAAATCAGAGTCACATAATGAAATTGCACATCTACACACCCTCAACAATGTCCCCACCAAGTATCAACTTCCTTTACCTTATGGTTTTGAGATATAGCCCATCAAGGCTTTAAAGGCCAAGGTCACTATCGCAAAGACAAACATCAAATCAAAGAAACACAATGACGTTGCACACCTACACCACCGCACCCTCCCGCACAACACCGAACCAATAACCCTTCCAAGTTTCAACTTTCACCTACACCTAAAATTTCCCAAGATACAGCCAGAACACGATTTTAAAATTCAAGGTCAATACAGCAAGGTCAAATCAAGGTCCATTAAACTGCATTTCTACACCCTCTAACCAATGTCTCTACAAAGTATTAACTTCCTGTATTTTATGGTTTCTGAGAAACAGTCCAGACAAGTTTTTTCCCCATCATCTGCCCCCCAGACTTCCCACCCAGCTGAACACCATGGGTGAAACAATACTGCACAGTGATTAAAGGCTGTGGGGCAAAAGTGAAGAGAATGCTTAAAACACAAAAATGAACATTGGCCCCACATATGACCAGATACTGAGCAACTAATACTATTGGAAATATTACTTAGTTTGGATTCAAAAACACATATATATCCAAAGGCAAAAGCACTTTTTTCAGTTTGTCTGGTATTATATCACACACTCATGACATCTTTATTTTGAATGATATTCTATTGCAGTTCCGGAACAGCACCTGAAAATGTACTATAAATTTGAACTCAATTGTTAACAATCACAAACAAATCTGACATATATTGAATATCCAGCCTCCACAAAGGCAAATGTGAGGAATGAAATATGCATAATTCTCCACAACATGTGGCATTGGCCACTAAAGAAATTATATTTCTAGAATAATTGTAGGGGTGTTCCCCATAAAAAATATCATATACAGGGTGAAGCTCATGTTTCATACTTAAAATGAAAATTCCAGTGAACTGCCGCAAAGACACCCAAAAACTCCAAGCCTCATTTGTGTGAGCTCAGAATCACACCAATCACATCACTGTGCACATGCCACATCCCACCTAACGATTCTCACAAATGATTGGTTCCAACAGAATCTCACAACATTTGTCACCTTCCAAAAACATTTTAAGGGTTTGTGGGATGTTATGACCATCAAACTCAGCTCATAGTATGAAGGAGTTTGCAGAAGAGCTTCATTAAGTGAAAGTTGGTGTTATTAGACCTGTTCAACAGCCAATAAATACGGGGCTCATACTGGGACAGGCCACTTGTGGGAATCAAATTCAAACAGACAGTTTAAAGTTAAAGTTCAAAATTGATTGGGGGGTTAATGCTCCATTCAAAAACAAGGGTCATACTGACATAGGCCACTTGTGGGAGTAGAACCCACACAGAGGTGACAGCCTATGATTAGATCCTAAACTTGCTAACCACGAAGCCACTGAGGGCCTCAATCAGATGTGCTAAAAACCTTATTCAAAGCTTGTTTGGAATCTCGTAAGACTATAAAAATACCTAACCAGGATGACAATAGCATGATTTCAGTTTTAAAAATGTGTTATTTGGATATATATAATAATATTCCATGTTTAGGAAAAAAAATTCTTCTCAGTGAGTATGTCAACGCTTAAAAGTTTGGAAAGACTGTGCCAAACCTCTTTCAAAATTAATTTACTATTGGTTTATTCTATTCTCAAATGGCATTAAATCACCATTTTGAGTCATAAACATCTTCAAAACACTGAAATAACATCAGGGCTTTACTTGTGATGATATCCTGAAACTGTGATGACACTTTTATATCACGAATGCATCTCTGAACTAGAGGCATGAATTGGGATGAAAAGAAGGGCTATCACAAATACAGCCCAAGCTCACTAGTGATTGACATTCCACTAAATGAAAGACTGGTTCTTCATCCTGTCACTGGGGATAGGACAAGCTGAAAGAGGGCCTCCATTTTTAGGTGTTATCGGAGTTTAACTACAGATATGGATCTGCCTGTACCTGGGATTAAACCCAAGTCCTCCATGATTCTAGGCAAGTGTGTTACTCACAATGCCACAGTGGCCTGTATTATTAGGTTTTGCTGGAAATACCCAAACTGGTTTGCTAGTTTGCACCTGTTTGTCAGTCAGCACCCAGACAACTTATCATACCCCTACTCTTAGAGGTTCTGTTCACATTGCCAGGTATGCAGATTCAAGCACCAGAAAGCAATCAGACACTGCCTAACAACATCACACACTAACGTTTACTCCTCAAAGACACCACAGCTGTCGTAAAATACAGCTAACCATGGTAACAAACTCTATTAACTGAAGAAATATATCAATAAGCAATCTCTCGGGTCAGATACTGTCAAATTGATCTGGTACTTATCAACTAAGTCATATAAATCTGCCTTGGTTCTCTTAAAAGCTAAGAGCAAGTAAAATGTGTTGCTATATTTAACAAAGAATATTCTATTTGTTTAATTCTAAAATATTAGCAAATGGAGGTAATTAGTGATATGCAGAGGACTCTAGACCCTCCTCTAGAATATCCCAAAAAAATGCTTCTGGTTCCAATTATGGTAAACTTTCACTTGAACCTACGATGAGAATCATGGACTGGCAAGCATGTTGTATTAGAATAAGAAGTATACCATTTCAAACCTCACCAATTAAATTTTGTAGTCACACAGACAAATTTGAGGGACATCTCAACCAATAATAAAAAAGAAAAAGAAAAATCAACGACTTCAATTTTTACAATGTTATTACTCAGAAAAGAACTAGACCAAAATACCATTAGCATAAAGGTCTCTTTGAAGAGACACAATACATTTCAATACCACTAAACTGAGTGGTAAAAAATGAAACTGAAGCAAAACAAGAGACCTGCTGTACTAAGACTGTGATAAATCAGTCAGTAAGCTAAAAATCCCCAGACATTTACTGAGACCACTAGTTTACTGGAGTTGCTATGAATAGCTGATTACAGGGGTATTGCCATGAACAGACTTTACTGGAGCCAGCTTGATATTTTTGATGAAATCAAGTCATAGTCACTGCAACATATAAAAATTTTCCTTGATATATTTTCCAGAGAATGGCCTTGATGTCGTCATTTTCTGACACTAAATGACCACACATTAAAGCTTTGTTTTCTCAATGCTGACTCTAACATTCAATCCACAATGACCTATGCTAATGGCTGATGATACTGTTTTCACATGCCAGATATTATAAAGCACAAATATTTCATAAGAAAAGCTGAAAGACTTCTACATTTTTAAGTCAAAATTTTCTCATTTCCTATATGACTTAACTTTTCATGGACCTTATTCCAGAATAATGGACTTGAGTCACAATTAGTGATGGGAATCGCCTCCAAGTTGTATGGTCGATTAATCGTCCATTTTTCTGAGCAATGATCGAACCATAATCGATTTCATTGTTGGTTATATCATAAAACACAATCCGGGATGAAGTGTATGTCAATGCAGTAGGAATAACGGTGTTCCAACGTTTAGAATCTACCAAAAACACTCACTTCCTGTAAAGATGGCGGTAGATATAAACAAACCCAAAATTCGTTATAATTCTGCTGATTTATTAAGGAAACTGCAGAGAATATTTAAAAAATCATGTGGATATTTAGATATATAAAGAAAGGTAACTAAATATTACGAAATTTTCATTGATAATGATGAATCGATGGACACTACTTCCGGATCGATCATCGCTACTACAGTGAATTTGGACCAACCATTCGATGTCTGTAGACAATCGTTCTACCACTAGTCACAATGACCCCCTTCAATCAGTTCAAGCAAACATCACCCTTGGACTTCATTACCTTCATCAGGGAGGTTATGTATTTGGCGGTATACATTTTTCTGTTTGTTACTTTGGTTTACAAATTCTGATGACATTTACTGAAAACATTGACAATGGCACAAGGTACAGATCACGGTCTGGATCCATGTTTTTAATGGATAATGTTTTAAAGGCTTTTATCATTGCATCCATAAGCACTATTTGAGGTGTTGGGCCTTGGCGGAGTTATGTACTCGCCAAGTGCTTTTGCTTGTACAGTAGTTGTACAACTGTATACAAACATGTTGATAGAATGAGATTCTACTTGGATATTAGAATGTCCAGAGTAACTGTCAGAAGTGCTAACAACACCATAATCCACCTACCTTAAAAATGTATGCTGTGGAGTCATCTGAAATGTCTTCCAGTCTTCGGATGACACCAGCTGCCAATAGGTGAGTGCACACTTGGATTACCACTAGACGGAGGTCAGCCAACGATACTGCAGAATGTAGGAAGTGTGTCTCATCAAAGGAAGAGCACAGCCAATGTACCAACATCTGACCTACATACAGACCATGATATAAACAATGTACCAACATCGGATCTATATACAGGACATGATATAAACAAGGTACCAACATTTGATCCACATACAGGACATGATATAAACAGTGTACCAACATCTGATCTATATACAGGACATGATATAAACAATGTACCAACATTTGATCTACATACAGGACATGATGTAAACAGTGTACCAGGTCCTCAGTGGCCTAGTGGTTAGCAAGTTTGGCATCTAATCATAGGCTGTCACCTCTGTGGGTTCGAGTCCCACAAGTGGCAATTCTGAGGACCTGTCCCAATATGACCCTGGCTGTTGAACGGGACGTAAAACCCCAACTTTGACCTTTGTAAACAGTGTACCAAAATTGAACCCACATGAGCTAAACACTGCATTAATCTCTCACCAATACATAGGGCATGAAAGGTGAAGACAAAGGTCAAAGTTGAATCTTTATGTCCCTTTCAATAGGATAAATATTAGGGGATTCTAAAATTAGGACGAAGAAAACCAGTGAAATATTACAACACAATATAAACTACTGATGTAAAGCTGTTAGACACAAGTCAGAGTGGCAGATGTGGGAAACGATGCTACCTACTTAGCCAACAAAGGCAACCATTGTGAAAAACTAAATAACGCCAATTCAACGCCAACATATCCCCAGACAGGACATCCCTCACACCACTGAGGCTTCGATTGGGTATTGACTTTTATGAACAGTTTTGTATTTAACTTATCACACCTTCATTTTTTCTGCAATGGTAAGCATGCTGTATTTAAATACTTCATTGTTTATTAATAATATAAATTATAAAAACAGTTTTACCTGTTTCTATGATTTTAATATACTAGTGGACAGATGAAACATTATAAAAAATCTGTGATTAGATCTTAACAAATCAACTTACATCTTTACAATTTTCTAAATAAATACACATTTATGTCCTTCTGAAAACTGAAAAACCTTAATACTACAAAGTACATAACAACTGGTTTCATTTGTGATCAGATATACCTATTAGATCTGATTATACCACATATTTGTGATAGAAGCTTATCAGCTTTCACTTACATTAAGTAACCCTTTTTTTTTACTGTAAGGTACGCATACAAGATGAAATTTGCCACATGACAGAAATTTTGTTTTAAATATATGTGTGCCAAGTTTGGTTGAAAAAAGTCAAAAACTAAATAGGGTAAGAGCTAAAAACACCACTATTATTGCTTTAAGGTGATCATGACTTCCTAAATATTATGAACAGACCATAGAAATCTTCTTTTAGATAACCTTAATTAATGTGTCAAATTTAACAGAGATAAGTTGATTATTTAGCTAGTTTAGGACTAAATATCCCCCCTTTTACTGTGAGGTGGCCATAATTTCATTAATATTGGAACTTTAAGGTCACCATAAAACAAGAGGGTCCCTTCTGCTTACTTCAATATGTGTAACAAGTTTGATTTTAAAAACTTAAAAACTCTGTGAGCAGAGGGCTAAAAATCTTCTTTTTTTTTTGAAAGTTTAATATGCCCACAACATCACAACATCATTAATACTTAATTCCAAGTAGCCAGGACCTTCATTTGATTTTAAAACTTCAACATCAGTTAAAGTTTCATTTTTTAAAAAATGGAAAATAAATGCGCCAGGAAGTTAAAGCCCAATTTTATGAGTTTAAGGCCATAAATTCAAAAATTATTTGCAGTTTTAGGTCACCAGGAAGTCAGGATACGCCCTTGGCAAAATTTAATTTGTAACCAAGGTTGATTGAAAAAAGTGAAACTCTAAGTGAACTGAGCGTAAAAGCCTTCTCTGACTTAAGGGTGGCCATAACTTTTTTAATATGTGGAGTTCAAGGTCACCTAATAATAGAGATCTTCCTTAAACCATCCTGAACATGTGAACCAAGTTTTTAAGAGATCATGTACACAAGGAATTTCTCTGACAGTGGCACGATGGATCTGGATCCAGTATATCCCAGGACTTTCATCTGGCAATATAACAACTGCCAAAGATTGAAGGGTTTTTTTCAAGAGGTAACCGCAATTTATTCAAAAAGTCACACATCATAACCTGCATGATCTGAAAATGTTGGAAAAGAATGGCAAATTTGTCGCAAATATTTTATTCTGGTATAGAAGGCTCATAATACAAATATCATGAATAGCAAAAATACCAAAATGATTACATCAGAGTGAGTGGAATCACATTCAGCAAATCCAATATTTGGATAACAGAAGCTCATTCATCATATTTCTACTGTTTAATAAGTTGGATAAAGAGGATAGAAGACAATATGTAAATATTGAACTGATCATTAAAAAAGCTTTACTAATTTATATTCAACAGTTACTTCAAATAAAACATATATTATTCACATATTTGTGATATATCAGCATTGTGGTCTTTTGACAGAATATATTTTTATCCCTCATATTTCTGTATTGTGAAAACAGATGCCAATTAAGTCATTTTGCAGCCTGGATTCGCATCTATAAAAACTATATTCAGAAATAGTTCTGTATTTGACTTTACTTTGACCTTCCATGCTTAGTAGTTATATGTTAACAAACTGATGCTTTGAAACACACAAAACAATTTGTCTTCTGTATCAGTGTATCTGAAACATATTAAAGTCATTATGAAAGGAATCTGGGAAAGTGATAAAGGCTTCTGAGTGTTTTGACTTTGGAAGCCAATTTATACGTTCACTGCTTAAAACTGGAATCAGGTTTAATTGTAATAAACCTTTAAACTTTAATGGCAGGGACTCGAAGAGCTATCTTTTGTGGTCAGCTTTTTCAAAATGATGTAGTTCAGGGGAATCTATAAAGCTTGGTCTATTTATTTATATATTTATTTGGGTTTTAATTTATTTATTTATATGGGGTTTAACGTCGTTTTCAACACTATATAGGTCATATCACGACAGGTATTTTTATGGGCAGAGGAAACCAGTACATACAGTTGGTCAAGGTTCTGTACTGTAAACTGTCGACCATTGGTAAGAAACTACCAACTTTCCCACATAGGGTCCAGTGTTTGAACCACCGATCTCAGAGTTGGGAGGCCAGTGTATTAAAACAGTGCCACCGTGGCCCCCATTAAGTTTGGTATAATTGCTAACACTAAGGATATATGTTAAGTTATTTTTATATACAAAATTGTCATTGCAAGAAGAAATCTATTTTTCTTACCTTCAAATTTATCCAGATATGTGAAGTCCAGCTTCTCGGGCACTGTCAGCGGCTTACAGACTACTTGTTCCAGTGAGACTGTACGCGAGGGAGGCTGAGTCATTGTGCCGCCATCTTTTTCTCCCAATGAAGAGACCTTCATAAAGAACGACTCTTCACTGCAATATCTGGACCTACTTGGCTTTGCCAGTGGCCTCCTATGGTCATGGATACCATCGTATGACATGTCGCCATTCTTAGATGTAAACACGCTGTCTGTATGTGATTCAGACCTCAGCTGACTGCCCCCTTTTAATGGATATTTTCTGTTCTCAAACTCCGCAGTGGCTTGATCTAGATCAGTCACTTTTACAGAGCCTCTAGTGTGTATCTTCTTACTGGCTTCAGCTTCACTATCTTCATGCCAGGCATCATTAATCTGCCTCAATAAACTAGTCTTCAGCTGTTCAATGGTCTCACACTCTAATCTGCTCACGTCCATATCTGAGCCTGGCCTTTGATGCGAGGCCATATTGAAATCCCCCGGTAATATATCCATACCCTCCGAGTATGATTCAGATAGCGAAGTATGCCTTTTTCTCCCAGCCACCCCAGGTGCTGTCAGCTGTCTCGAGGTCTGTACCAGATAACTGGCCTCCACCCGTTTATGTGCTGCTGATCTTGGGGACGTTCCTGCACTCCTGGGAGAGGACATAGGACTGCCACCAGTTCTCTGAAGTTCTTCCATGCTGATTGCTTTTTCTCTCACGTTTTTCATCCCACCACCAATATCTGTAGTATTATCCACTATATCTGACGTCACAATCATAGACTGTGTCATGTCCACCACATCTTCAGTGGCTGAGAGACGGAGGGTTGTCACTGACTCATCTGGGCTTTCTAGGGCAGATGCATAACTCCCAGACACAGCCGATCCTGCGTCTGATACATAGGGCTCACTCCCCAGTGGGCTGGTAACAGCTGAACTCTCCTCACTGCTGAGCACGCCTTTCTGTCGGTGATGGATGTTATTGTCACTATGGTGGTCAGTACTTCCAGCAGAGGAAGAAACAGTTGACCCACTCTCTGGCGTGATATTTTTGTCATCCCCTGCAGTTGTGTTATTCTCTGGTGTAGCACTTTTTGTATCCTTTGAACTTTTGTGACCACCTCTGTCATGGAGTATTTTTCTGTTCTCTGGATGAGACACAGATGAGCTTTTATCAGAGGAGTTGCCCATATTGTTAAAATCCGCTTGTTTCTGGTCAGTTTTCTGCTTTGTCCCGACAGACCAGTGACTGGTCTCAGTAGTCAAACCTCCTTCCTCTTCATCTGAGGTGTCTTCCCCATTAACATTGTGACAACTCGATACACTTCCGAAGTTATCACTTCTTGCATCATAGTTATCATTTTCTGGTGCAACAGTAGCAGTCTCCCCCCTTTCTTTCTGTCCCATGCTCACCAGATCAGCAGAATGAGTAGTTGCATCTTTTTGTAGCATATCCACACTTGGCACTTGTATAGCGGGGATGGTTATGGAGTAGTCTACTGGTTCTTGCATTGTCTTCTTTTGGGCTTGCTCTTGCTCTTCAAATCTTTCTATATCAATGTCCATCTTACTCAACTGTTCTGTCAATTTTGATATATTATGCTTCAGATCTCCAGATATTGTTGAAAGAGATCCAACACCTTCAGCATCAGTTCTGGATATCTGGTTGCCTCTAGCCTTGAACTGGTCCTCCATGGCATTATGTGCCTTCATAGGGTTACCTCGCGACGCACGGGACTTGGAGTTTGGGAATGCTGCCGAAGTTTCAATCTTCTCATCTATCGGGGAGAGGCCAGGCTCCTCAGGAGCAACCAAAGGAGCGAGATAATCCATCATTTCCTCTGGTCTTTTTTCCAGACCCTGGCCAGGTTTTGAGGCCGAGTGAACCCGACTGGAAGGAGGTCTGCTTTTTGGTGAACTCCCACTCGAAGTCATTGCGTTTCCGTGTTTATCTTGTCTAGTAGCAGCAGTATCGTGTCTGTTAACATTAGTATTACCGGAGACTGATTCCAATGGGGGAATCGACACAGGGTTCACTTTAGTGTAAGATAACTTTGTCGGGGATACGTGAGATTCAGTTGTTGAGATTCCATTAGAAATAGAAGTGTCAGCAGACAAACCAGTGACATTGTGATGTGATGATGGTATGCCCACTAGGGCACCCTGGCCACTCAGAGAGGAATTACTGCCATACAGACTGGATCTTGACAGACTGGTTTCCGATCCTTGAAGGGATGAAGGCCGTTTGCTGTGGTCTGTTTTAGGCAGTGCAGAACTTGATCCAACAAACACATCTGGAAGTAGAGAAAGTGGTAGACATTTTATTTTGTAGTTGAATTGGACTCAACATTCTCAGTTATGTGTTTTGGTTTTGCAGTACTATTCTGCAAACTGTGCTGCCTTGGTGCTGCCTTGGTGACAGTTTATCATTTAGGTATATTTTCTAGTTCATAATGTATTACCATCATGATCATTTGCCAGATGAAGAATTTTTCTGATTTAGTGCATGTGATATACCCTGGAACAAATGCACATTTTCATTATCTATGGTCATGGCAGTGTACACACAAAGTAGGGGGAAAACTTTACTGTCATCTTATCTCTAAAATTCTGACATATCACTTCAAGAGAAGGTTTTTATCATACACATTAACTGGTAAAGAGAGTTTTTATTAATAGTAAGGACTACTAAGAACTAACCTTTCACTTCCTAAATCCTGTGTTTGAAGAAAATCCTAACAGTTCAAATTATCTGATATCATTACAAACACATCTTGAGTGGTTTTAAACATGTCATTTTGTCACACATATATCTCTTTACCTTGCACAATGACTGCCTTATAAGTATACATTAAACAAGATAAATGATATTTTTTGTTATCTAGAATAATACAAAAGACATGAAGATAGTCAAGATACTGGTATTTATCATTCTACTTCATTAAGTAAGACATATTATATTTACCTCAATTGTCAACTTGTGCAATATGTCATTAAAGGAATACAAAAATATCTAACATCTCTAGAATACATTTACTGAATAAAGATTACTATTATTAAAACTTATAACAGAACTCAGAATTAGTTGTAATTATTTTATTTACTTCTAATTTTCACTTTACTATTTCAGTGACTTTAACATTTTATTATATCTTGTATTTCACAAGCATATAGTACAAGTCAGATGACCGTCTTATGCCATAATCACCTGAAAGATTGCCCAGATTTATCTTCACCTTGTAATACCAATAAACTAATCAGATGGAATCATTTGAACCTGGTGCCTATTTATGGTGAAATACAAAACCCAGGCATAACATGATGCTCAGGCTCCTAAGATATGTTTCTATTATATTTACATTGTGTGCAATTTATTACAGAGCTGGCACTATTTCATAACTTTACAGCTCATACATGAAGCATAGGGTACACACTATAGAATATCCTATGAAATTTACCACACTCTTTTCTTTTTTTGCTCCCAATCTATACTTGGTCCAACTAAAAAAAAAACTTATTTTTGCTCATTTCATGTGCAATAACATGGATTTCCTTCAATTAGCATGTACATTAACACAAGTGACAGTTATTACAATACTTTGCAACAAAAAGGTGAACACCTTTTAAAGATTATTTCAACGACCAGCAATGTCACTTCTAATCAAATTGTTGCCTAAAATTAGCACAAAATTTGCACTTTGCACTCTGAAATTCATGAATATATTTATTTTTGTATTTACCCTGGCTACTGTTGTCATCAATTTATTATGATATGATATATTTTTTTGGAAATGTACAAGTGTTGCCTAGACAACTAGGCTATGACAACCAGTTTTGTGTAAAGTCGAGCCATGTCCCAAAGCCATGTAGGAAACCCTGACAGACACTAGAAACCACTCACAGAGCGCAAAACTCTGCCAAGGTAGCCAAGTATGCAGAATACTGTCTAGAGAATTTCAAAAATGTAATGAATTCTTCCTTTAGGCCACTTAAACAATATCGGAAATCAGGGTGTCAGAAATATTACACTATTCTCCAAAAGCCTGGAACATTGGAATCCCTTTTAGCAGAGTTGGGAAAAGTAAAACTCCAATTTAAATAGAATTTAATAAGGTTTACATCCTTGCAGGGATACTTCTATTCACATTTACTTTATTGTCTCAAAATCCTGATTAAGTAGATGTTTTACTCTGGTTATGTGAGATTTGACTTTACAATGTTGATTTATTTCAAAGAAGCATTTACTTCAACATTAAACACTTTTTCCGAGCTTTTCAGCAACCACTATATTCATTGTGGGGCTCATACCTCATACTATGTTAATATACTTCAAGGTTGATATTCACCAAAGGGATCAAGCTCAAGTTGAGCCAAAACCAGCTTAAATTTACAGCTGTTTATACTAAACTTGAGCTGATTTTTGGCTCAACTTGAGCTGGATCCCTTTTGTGAATATGCCCTTAGTACTCTTTCCATAAACCCAGCCAATAAAACTGTGTGTCACAAATATTTCGTTATTCTCCAAAAAAACAATGATAAAAGATCTACTTTTTGTGAACATAAAATATTGTACCTGTTTTCAATGACAGCCATCATAAATCAATGAGATAAAGGTAAACATTTTTGTTGAATTTTTATTGTTTTCAAAAGCTTTTCTTAATTACTGCTAATAATAGGATTTATCTTGCGTCAAGTTGATGAAAATATTCAAATATGTTGATTTCCAAAAAAGAATTGTCCACTCTCAATTTTTTTTTACTTAATTAACGGCTAATTCAAGTATTGTCCTTGACATTTTCTTCTATTCTTTTGGAAGATACCTGCAATTTATAGCAACCAAAATAAAATATCCAAACATGAAATTTCCACTAGAAGACAAATTTATTCCACTACGATTCAGCTGAGTTTCTTATTTGTTATCTAACTTTAAATGTTTAAAAAGAAAAAGCACTAGTTTGGCTTGTATATGCTGTACAACAGTCTTGGCAAAATAACATTACATGCTCAAGTATGGATAGGATGTCAAAGCAGAGCTAAAAGTAAAACATGCTCTCAATGCATCAAACAGGCTTAAAACAGGGAGAAAACTCAAATACACAAACTGTTGAAATGTCAGAGATTTCAATACATTTTCACATGACTGTATCTTATGATATTCAAATCAATATATTCAAAAAGCTCACAAATAATCATGATGTAACTTTTTGCAGTATGAACAATTTAAATCAAAAATTTAAATACTGGGATTCGCTGCAGAAATCGAAGTCTTTAAAGTGCTCAACTTTATTATACATTATACTTATATCCTGTGACCAAAAAAACTGTACTTAAAATAATTTTTAAATTTCTGGGTAGAATACTTCCTTTGATATACATAATTAAATCCCAGGTTCCAGTTTTATGCGTTTATACCACAGTCAAGTATAAAAGTTCAATGTCCTGGAGCCACAAATCAGCTCAAGTTTAGTGCAAACAGCTGTAAATTTGAGCTGATTTTTGGCTCAACTTGAGCTTGATCCCTTTTGTGAATACGGATCATAAGTTCTAAAGACTTGGTTTAATTAATCGATAACTTCTTATAATTACAAAGATACCGCCTCACTGTACAAGCTCAAAGCCAATTTAATAAGTTTTGCATCTAATCATAGACTCACCTCTGTGTGGGTTTAAATCCTTTAAATAGTAATGCCAAGAGCCTGTCCCAATTTGACCTTGGCTATTAAATAAAAAGTAAATCCTAACTTTTGTCTAATATCACTTCTATACCACTTCCTCTATATGACTAATATAACCATATAACTTTACCATTTGAGTGGTTTCCTGTCTGATCCCTCTTTGTCTTTCCTTCATTAGAGTTAACATTCGTCACCCCGTCACTTGCTGATTTTGCCACATCCCCTTGAGATGTCACCCTCTCCCTGCGCCTCCTCGGTCCACCAGACTGCATTATTTTAGGTGCATGTGCACTTTGCTCTGAGTTTGCCTGCACTGTTTTAGGTACATGTGCACTCTGTTCTGCTGTTCCTGCATTGGGTACTGTCTTTGCACTAGGATGCATCATTTTTGGCACATGCATGTGAACTCCTACATCAGAATTATGCCCACCTGTAGGAGACCTCACGCCAAACCCACGACCACTTGTTCCCAGAGGCATCATTTTGGGTAGGTGTTTTGCAGGAGATTCTGGGACACTTGCCCCAATGTTTTCACTATCTCCACCTTTCTTGGTACTCAACAATCTCGGAGCATTTGGATTCTCTACTGGTACAGAGGCCATAGATTTTCTCATGCCAGGAGTCATAATGCGGGGAGTATGAGGACTATCTCCTATTGACGGAGAAGAACCAGGTGCTCCAGAGTCATTAGAATTCCCTCGATCCCTCCTGAATTTTGCCTCTAAGTTTGATTGTGCACGCTTTAAGATCCGGTCCATTCTACTGCGACGAGGGGGAGCAGGAGGATGCAGTGGTGTGTCACCTGTCAAGATGCAAACAAGGGTCAAAAGGTCAACAGACATGCACAGTAAGTAAACAAAGCAACTGGGGTATGAAATCAGATAAAGATAAAGAAGTAGAGGCTGAAAAAATACAAAAAATACCAAGTGTGTGAAATTTAAAACAGCATATGAAAATGAATTATGACAGCATATAAAATTTAATACTGTATGTGGAATTTGCCACTAACAAAAGCCCCATTTCTAAAAATCAATTGCCATTTGACACTAATAAAAGCCCCTCTCTAACAATGCACTGAAATTTGCCACTAATAAAAGCCCCTTTCTAATAATGCATTGAAATTTGCCACAAATAAAGGCCCCCCTCTTATAATGCACTGAAATTTGCCACTAATAAAGGCCCCTCTCTTATAATGCACTGAAATTTGCCACTAATAGAGGCCGTCTCTCTAATAATGCTCTTCTGAACACTGTTTATAATTTGCAATAACTAAGAGTAAGAAATTAAAGCAAAGAGTACTCAGTTATGAAATGTCCTGTCAAGTTACAGTTTTGTTCAGTCTGGATCTTGTATATGTCACAAAATCCTAAAAAAAGTATAATAAATATTACCACTTACAACCTGTAAAATACCTTACAATATTAGTTTTGTCAGAAATGTTTGTTAACTGTCGCACCTATAGGATGGACATTTGTACTTGAACAGTATTGTGATCCGCATTCTTAAAGATTAAGACTTTGAAAGATTAAAGAAGTCTTTGATGCATGTTTTTCAAAGTATTTCAAAGTGTCTCTTCTTCAGACACCAAGAATCTGTTGTTCCTCATTTTGGTTGAAAAAAAAATCAACAGAAATTATGGTTCATTATGAAAAAAACATACAGAATTGATTCCAGGAATATTCTGGTCAATATCCTCCTATTAAATAATTCTTCAACAACACTTGTAAATTAGCAAAATTACAGAAAAAAGGTTATCTATTTCTCTAATACAATTTAGAACTACCGCTAAAATCTTGACTTTTTATCTTTGCATTCTTTTTTAGTCTAGCATGGATTGACAACCAAAAAAAAAACTTTTTTTTCGGTTTTGAGGAAACTCCTGACATTTGTTAATGTTAAACATTTTTGAATGAAAACTAACGAGCGTAAAATACAATTAGTTCAAATTTTGATTAGTTGAAAGTAAACATTGTTTCAACGATGCAGGTCTGAGATAAGCTGTCACAGGAAATAGTGAAACGACACTTCAGATAAGCACCGTTCATCACAGAATCAGATGGGATGTGTGTAACAATCTGATGAAAGTATGTGGTACTTTTACAAAGCAACAGTTTCTTATCACATACAGTAAGGCATGAAAAATTATATAGGTATGTCAAATCTGCCACTGGAACCAACTTTTAAATCAGCAGAAAACAAAAATTTACTTAAATTTTCTCAGATATTAAGAATTTTTCATTTTCATCATTAAAACAAGAGGAGAGTGCCCATGAACGGGCACTGTGTCAGCTGACTGAATGTTTTTGATTTGTGATGGTGATAATGAGAGGAAAGCATAATTATCAGGGAAAGGGCTGTACAGAAATACAGTAAATGGTAACTGAACAGCATGTTCGAAAGATATTCCGAAGCTGACAGAAAAAAGGACAAAAAAGTTGTGCCCTGCAAATGGTATTATGAAATAAAGTAACAAGGTAATTGTTTAAGTGTAAAAAGTAGGTTAAAAATATTTAAAGAAATACTATAAATGCAATATCCTCGTTCGACCATGAAGAAGGGGTCCAAAGGTCAAATCTGACCATACCAAAAGATTCCCAGCCAAAGAATTTAGGATGGTTTACCATCCCAAACCTCTCCGACCAATAATAAATCAGTCATAGGCACTTTTTAAGTTTGCCTATCCTTGTTTGACCTTGACGGAGGGGTCCAAGGTCAAATCCGACCACACAAAAAAATTCCCAGCCCATGATTTCCTGTAGCTTGTTTACCATCCCAAACCTGTAGGACCAATAATAAGCGAGTTCTAAGCAATTGTAAGTTTGGCTATCCTCAATTGACCTTGAAGGAGGGGTCCCAGGTCAAATCTGACCACACCAAAAGAATCCCAGCCCATGATTTCCTATATGTTGGTTTACCATCCCAAACCTCCAAGACCAATAATACGCGAGTTATAAGCACTTTAAGTTTGGCTATCTTCGTTTGACCTGGAAGGAGGGGTCTAAGGTGAAATCTGACCACACCAAAAGATACCCAGCCCATGATTTTCTATAGGTTGGTTTTCCATTCCAAACCTCTAGGACCAATAATAAGCGAGTTATAAGCACTTTTAAGTTTGGCTATCCTCATTTGACCTTGAAGGAGGGGTCCAAGGTGAAATCCGACCACACCAAAAAATTCCCAGCTCATGATTTTCTATAGGTTGGTTTTCATTCCAAACCTGTAGGACCAATAATAAGCGAGTTATAAGCACTTTTATGTTTGGCTATCCTCATTTGACCTTGAAGGAGGGTTCCAAGGTCAAATCGGACCATATTAACAGATTCCCAGCCCATGATTTCCTACAGGTTGGATACAATGATTTACTCAACAGTGAGAACCTGAAAGAAGCTATTGCTCAGCTATGCCATGACATAGAGATCTGCAATTTCACTATGTTATAGCTGACCAAAACGTCTGTGAAAAACATATTTAACAAAATACTCTAAATGTAATAGTTTTCAAGTTACTACTGATTTACTCAAGAGTGAGAACCTCAAAGTAACTATTACTCAGCTATGCAATGAGCTACATGTCTGAATTTTTGCTCTGTTATAGCTGACCTAAAAGTAGGTGAACAACATATTTAAGCAAAATACTGTAAATGCAATAGTTTTCAAGTTACAACTGATTTACTCAATAGTGAGAACCTGAAAATAGCTATTGCACCGCTATGCCATGAGCTATAGGTCTGTAATTTCACTATGTTATAGCTAACCCAAAAGTAGGTGAACAATATATTTTAACAAAATACTCCAAATGCAATATTTTTCAAGTTATAGCCGATTTACTCAACAGTCAGTGCCTGAGAATAGCTATTGCTCAGTTGTGCCATGAGCTACAGGTCTGTAATTTCACTATGTTATAGCTGACCCAAAAGTAGCTGAATAACATATTTGCACAAATTTCTGTAAAGGCAATAGTTTTCCAATTACAACTGATTTACTCAACAGTGAGAACTTCAAAGTAGCTATTACTCAGCTATGCAATGAGCCACAGGTCTGGAACTTCACTATGTTATAGCTGACCCCAAAATAGGTGAATAACATATTGCAACAAAATACTCTAAATGCAATAGTTTCCAAGTTATAAGTGATTTACTCAACAGTGATAACCTAAAAGTAGCTATTACTCAGCTATGCCATGAGCTATAGGTCTGAAATTTTACTATGTTATAACTGACCCAAAAGTAGCTGAATAACATATTTATACTAAATTCTCTAAATGCAATAGCTTTCAAATTATAAGTGATTTGCTCAACATTGAGAACTTCAAAGTAGCTATTACTCGGCTATGCAATGAGTCACAGGTCTGGAACTTCACTATGTTATAGCTGACCCCAAAATAGGTGAATAACATATTGAAACAAAATACTCTAAATGCAATAATTTCCAAGTTATAAGCGATTTACTCAACAGTGATAACCTCAAAGTAACTATTACTCAGCTATGCCATGAGCTACAGGTCTGAAATTTTACTGTGTTATAGCTGACCCAAAAGTAGGTGAACAACATATTTAAGCAAAATACTGTACATGCAATAGTTTTCAAGTTACAACTGATTTACTCAATAGTGATGACCTAAAAGTAGCTATTACTCAGCTATGCCATGAGCTACAGGTCTGAAATTTTACTATGTTATAGCTGACCCAAAAGTAGCTGAATAACATATTTATACTAAATTCTCTAAATGCAATAGTTTTGCAATTACAACTGATTTACTCAATAGTGAGAACCTCAAAGTAGTTATTACTCAGCTATGCAATGAGCTACAGGTCTGAAATTTTACTATGTTATAGCTGACCCAAAAGTAGGTGAACAACATATTTAAGCAAAATACTGTAAATGCAATAGTTTTGAAGTTACAACTGATTTACTCAATAGTGATGACCTAAAAGTAGCTATTACTCAGCTATGCCATGAGCTACAGGTCTGAAATTTCACTATGTTATAGCTGACCCAAAAGTAGCTGAATAACATATTTATACGAAATTCTGTAAATGCAATAGTTTTCCAATTACAACTGATTTACTCAATAGTGAGAACTTCAAAGTAGCTATTACTCAGCTGTGCCATGACCTACAGATCTGAAATTTCACTATGTTATAGCTGGCCCAAAAGTAGCTGAATAACATATTTATACGAAATTCTCTAAATGCAATAGTTTTGCAATTACAACTGATTTACTCAATAGTGAGAACCTCAAAGTAGTTATTACTCAGCTATGCAATGAGCTACAGGTCTGAAATTTTACTATGTTATAGCTGGCCCAAAAGTAGCTGAATAACATATTTATACGAAATTCTCTAAATGCAATAGTTTTGCAATTACAACTGATTTACTCAATAGTGAGAACCTCAAAGTAGTTATTACTCAGCTATGCAATGAGCTACAGGTCTGAAATTTTACTATGTTATAGCTGACCCAAAAGTAGGTGAACAACATATTTAAGCAAAATACTGTAAATGCAATAGTTTTCAAGTTACAACTGATTTACTCAATAGTGATGACCTAAAAGTAGCTATTACTCAGCTATGCCATGACCTACAGATCTGAAATTTCACTATGTTATAGCTGGCCCAAAAGTAGCTGAATAACATATTTATACGAAATTCTCTAAATGCAATAGGTTTTAAGTTACAAGTGATTTACTCAATAGTGAGAACTTCAAAGTAGCTATTACTCAGCTATGCAATGAGCCACAGATCTGAAACTTCACTATGTTATAGCTGATCCCAAAATAGGTGAATAACATATTGAAACAAAATACTGTAAATGCAATAGTTTCCAAGTTATAAGCGATTTACTCAACAGTGATAACCTAAAAGTAGCTATTACTCAGCTATGCCATGAGCTACAGGTCTGAAATTTTACTGTGTTATAGCTGACCCAAAAGTAGCTGAATAACATGTTTATACGAAATTCTCTAAATGCAATAGTTTTGAAGTTATAAGCGATTTACTCAACAGTGATAACCTAAAAGTAGCTATTACTCAGCTATGCCATGAGCTACAGGTCTAAAATTTTACTATGTTATAGCTGACCCAAAAGTAGCTGAATAACATATTTATACGAAATTCTCTAAATGCAATAGTTTTTAAGTTACAAGTGATTTTACTCATGATGGAAGTTACTGAAAAGCCCAAAAGTAGCTATTACTCACTTAGCTATTGAGACAGGCACCCAACTTACTCACCATATTGTAGCTATGAAAAAAGTAGCTGAATAACATATTTTAACAAAATGTTCTAAATGCAACACTTTTCAAGTTATAAATGATTTTGTGCATGATTTCATGAATTTTAATGCATTAAAAATTATTAAAAAAATTTATTAAAAAAAAAGTAAGACAGATCCAGGTCTCATACTCACACAAGAGAATCTACCTGTGGCCTAGTACATATATGCAAGATATGAGAGAAATCCCTGCAATAGTCACTGAGAAAATTGTGATTAAGTGTTGAAATTTTCACACTTTTGGTGGGGGTACCCCCCTTGTAATGTCTCTAGCAAACAGACGAACAGACAGATTTGCATGCCTTGAACAATTTTTCATCCTCGATAGATAAGGTATCTTTTAAAAAAAACAGCACGTCTCTAGGCCTTGTAGTTTTGGAGGAGAAGTTGTTCACGCGGACGCGGATGCGTACGCCCACGCCGCAGAGTGACGACATAATGTCAGCTGACTGACAAGTCAGCTGACATAAAAAATGTAACGTTTAATTAATCATTAATAAGTCAGCCATTTTGTATCAGATTACTTTGAAAAGTAAATGATTTCCAGACATCTATATAACATGCCTACTTGTCAAATTTCATGCTAATATTATCATCATCAAGTTATCATCCAGATAAGCACACCCCTTAATAAAACATATTTTTGGTCATGTGACTTCTCCAATTGGTCGAAATGTCATTGCACCCTATTCAGGAAATTTTTCCCAGTGTTACTGCATACACACGCCAAATTTGAAGAAACTCCCCCAAGTTGTTCCTTTTCTATAACCTGTAGAAAACGCTGACACCAATGGAACAGGCAGCCCCTTCCACTTTAATTTTCTGCTATATTATAACAAACAAGCCTCCCACAAGGGATGCTTCACAAGACTACTGCTGTGATGGTTATCTCCCACCTGGTAGTATGCAAAAGGGGAAGTAGTGTATTAATTAGAAATCCAACATGGCTACCAAAAATACATTTTTGCTAAACATTGGCTGGGTACTGCTTACTCTCTCTTACGATTTCTGAGATATTATAATATGATCCTACGGGTTAAAATCTGATCAAAATATGATATGGATTCCAAAATTTTGATATTTTAGATTTTTCAAAAAAGAAAAATAATAACAGGCCATGAGTTCTATTATGTTGTCTTCACATTTTGAAGGCCTAGAATAACAAGTGAGATATAAGACCTTTTTAGTAGGATGACCCAACTCGACCTTGAAGCAGGGGTCAAGGGTAAAGTGTTAAAGACCTGGAAAAGATTTTTCGACAATGACTTCCTATAAAGTTGTTTTCACATTCCAAATTCCTAGGCCTTTTTAATATATTGAACCCCATTTGACCTTAAAGATGTGATATGCAGGCCACTTTGTTTCAGAATAATTCTCAATCTGGTGAAGTTTGCCACAATATTTTAAGTTTTAGAACATCTTATTGTTTTCAAACAATCAATTATGGCAGTCATTTTCATTTTTCAAAATGACACTAAAAGTTTTTTTTACATGTTTTCATATCCATAATCATTCCATGCAAATTTGGTGAAGATATCTTCTTAAATGAATCAGTTTTAAATTTTATGTAAAAATGTAATGGACACACACTCAAATATTTATAATCCCCTGACCAAGGCCTTCAGCCGGGTTGAGTTAGTAAATGGGCTTGAAATTTTCACAAAAATCATAAATGAACAGAACAAGAAAGATCAAATAGAGAGATATAAGATAGAGATTTAAAGGGAGACATAAAATAAGATAGAACCCAGAAGAATACTGATATCAAGAAAAAGGGAACAATAACATTCAACACATAAAGTTGTTTTGTTTTCATTGTTAATATTTTATTAAAGTTTCGTGGATGATAAATAACATTAAAAACCAAACATGACTCTTTACACCTCAAACTTAAACTATAATAATATACTGTAAAGTAATAGTGATGGCTAATTTCACATAATGTAGCACATTCTACATTGTTGACGATAAAATATTTTGAGGTTTTAACATTCCATAGACAATTTGTCAAAGACATTCAGAGTATGAAATACAAAAATTTATATCAGAATGTTTGAAAAAAAAGCTTACTTCTGAGAATAAAATCTGAGTCAGCACTAGAAAAACAATGTTGTATGTTATATACCATTGTAAATACTCAATTACCATTCATTCTAAAAGGCATATATACTTACTGTGCTTAATCTGTGTATCAATGAATTCCTGAGAGAAATATTATCACACTGATCCCAGATATCACACTGATACAACCAGATACAGCCGGATCTGTGTTTAGTTTTTTTTTTATTATATGCAATATACTGATTACTTTTTGTATAATGTTTCAGTTTCACTAGTAAAACTAATAAAAATCACAGTTACCACAATACAGTCAAATTACGTTACTGGTCATGTTAAGGGGGCTGGGAACAATATTTGAACTTTACAAAAACTCGAGCAGGATAAACTTTAGAGGAAAGGCACTTGACAGGCCTGCTATTCTACTTTGCCAAAAAAACTCCAGTGCATAGAGTCCTGTTTGATGGAATTTCACTGTACTCACAGACATGAATGGACAAATTTCTATATAAAAATTAAGTTTGAGTTAACATCTACATCAGAAATTAGTGAAATTATACCTAACATTATCCAATTTTAATAATTAATATAGACTTTCACATGTTCTTTTCAAGTCTAAATATACAGGGTTAAAGTGCATTCAGAATCAAGCAACGGTTTCTAAAAGGGAATTTTACTTGACCAAGTTAAATTTACAGGATTTGGACTATATATTGAACACTAACAAACCTTGTGCAAGAGAAGTTTGTTGAGTGGGCGGGCTTTCAGCAGTGGGCGGGGCCTGTCCTCCATGACTGACATGGCTCTCCTGCTGCCCCATTTTGAAGCCTCTCCTGGTTCAAAGCTACAGTAGCCTGGTGAAAAAAACAAGGAAAACTTCATATAATATAAAAATTAAACTGATCTTAGAATCAAATCTCCTTTCCTCCTATGACATCTCACTCACTTTACACTTCCATTCCAAGCATGGGTTTCAAGACTACATTAACTCAATAACATACATCATACTGCTTATGCCTGATATTGACTACATTTATAGGCATTTTATATAATCCCCTAAGTACTGCCAGACTTCTGCCAGTAAACTTTCCACATTGTTGAAACACAGTGTAAACCAGAATCCCTTGCAAGCTTTGCTGCACAAGGAAACAAGTTATGTGCTGGCAATATTAAGAATAATTTTTGAGTGGGTGTGTATGATATTGTACAGCTGAAATATTGCATGTTTACCCATTATTTCAACCAAAACAAGCAGTTTGCCCGATCCTCCAACTTTATGGATGAAAGGAAGACCTTTGGTTTTGGGAGTTAAAGGAAGCTTTGTGAAACAGAATTTAATAGCAAACTTCCTTGTGGTAAGAAATATATCTTCCTTTCGTTAAGTAGACTTTCTTCAAGTCCTTTTTGTTTAAGGTATGAGGACTGAATAACTTTTTACCAGAATATGGGGCTGGTCAAAAGTTTGTTTTTTTCAACAGGCGAAAGGTTTCCCACTCATCAGGTGGATTCATAATGCTTCCAGCTACATCAGATTTGGTGGAATGAGAAATACAAAGACTTGGAGTAAGACTATTTGTTAAGTAGCTCCTTACCAAATTAGACTTTGTACAATTGAACCTAGATCCCTCGCTTGACAGATGAGAGGCCAGTGAATATTCAGTAGATACCTTTCTGTTCAACCAGACCACTGTGTGGCATAACCATGGTAGAATTTCCAAAACATTACTCAGGTTCAAATAAATGCCTCATTTTAGTACTTTATCAAAATGCCTGGAATAAAACACCCTAAATACTGACAATCGATCACTAAATGCCCAAGCTGTGCATTCTATTTTTTAATTTAAATTGTATTAACTGGTTGAGATGATATTATCAGAGAAACAGCTTCAGCAAATGATATACATTACCATTAAAACTTTTTTCATGCTTGATAAGGTTCCTTTAAAAGTTTTATATTCTGATAAATAACCTCTATTATAGTATTTGTCCTTGACCTCCAACAAACAAATATAATGTGGGCATTTACTGGTCGGTGGGCATTCACCAATAAAATCCCACAATAAATTGTAACACTATTTTTATGTTTAACATTCACAAATGGTTCAATGTTATCTATGGGCTGTTTTGGCGTCAGAGAAAATAAAATGTGGGTCATGTTTCAGAAAAAAATTCCCAGCACATTTTAAATACATTTTGAACCATTAGTTAGTATCAACAGAAAGCTATTAGTATTGAATTGTCTACAGAAATCTAAATAGATTGCCCACCTGCATAAACTGCCATGATAAAATTCAAATTGATAAATAATATTAACTTAATATGCTCGGAGAATGTAGATAATTTTTAACACATTGTACTTCTTTATGTGAATCACAAACACTGGTTGGCACTGAATCCTTGATTTTCAAAAGAAGGGTTATAAGCATGAGTAGGTGGTTAGGCTCAGAGATTTTATAGCCAGGCAGAGGTGGGACTAGTGCAAGTATATATGAGTTATATACCAATTAAAAGGTAGTTATTAATGATATCTTGTTTGTTTTTTGAGTACCTTACAATGGCTTACATGAGTACCCTGAGTAACAGCCGTTCAAACTTAACAATGAGGAGCAAAATTAATTGCGATTCTACAACTGATTAGATGACTGGCCCAAACTGTCTCAAAAACAGACAGTTCACCAGAGGTGGCCACAATCCATTAGCACAAGGGGCTCCTCACCACAAACTTCATATTTTAATCTTTAATGCTGCTTCAAACTTAACACAATGACAATGTTAATCAGACAAAAATAAAAATATCTACAGTTTTGCATGCAAAATGAAATGTCTTAAAAAATAACACACTGAATTAAAAGAAGAAAAAAAACATTCATGGATCCTAAACTATGTACAGTGCACTAAACTATTCCTATAAGCATAACTTGTATACAAATAACTACATAACTAAAATTACGAATGCGCTATAAAAACAATTAGTACACAAACCAAAAACATAACAAAGTAGCTCAGGAAATAATCAAAATATCAAAATTGTAAGTTGATGTCACACCAAAAGTTAGACACTCTATAGCAGAAGTTTTAATGATCAACAATGTTTACTGGATATGGTTGAAATAATATCATTTTAGGTTCTGTTTGTCTTCTGCATAAAACAATCTTTTCAGAAAAATGCCATAAAAATTATTTAACAACAAATGGACTAAGAGACATTTGTGAGTAAAATGTACTATTCAAATGAAAGTGAAATAGCATAATTTAATTACTACATCCTATGTTAAAGTAGATAAAGTAAATATACCAAATTAAATATAGCAGGGAAACACCCAAATACCCAGGGCCGATTTCACAAAGGGACTTAAGCCCAGACTTAGACTTTGAGACTTTGGTCTTAAATTTTGTCAACAGAATACTAAATCTGTGGTCTTAGACTTAGTGGATTTCACAAAGCAGCTAAGTCCATGAAATTGCTAAGTCAGTGGATTTAACTTTAAGTCTGGTAGATAGTGGGCTTAAATTTTGTAAAGAGGACTTAAATATGGCCGCCATAAACTTTTCTCCATTTCAAAATTTGAAATGGCTGTAAATGAACTAAAATTATACAGAACACATCACTAAAGTAGTCGTTGGGAAGTTTATTTATGGTAACAAGGTTTTCCATTGCAAAACAGCACTTATCCTTGGATAAAATGCATCAAATGAAGGATATAATGACACAGAAACTCACTGTGGTTATATGATAAGCTTGGACTTAGCTAAGTCACCCTTTGTGAAATCCATTTAAGTCCCAGACCTAGCTAAGACCAAAGTCTTGGCTAAGTCTAAGTCCCATTGTGAAATCGGCCCCCGGTTTATAAATTAGTAGCAGTGTTTAAAGATGGTTAGTATTTCAGTGTGAATTTATTGGATATTTATTATTTTAGGTTTAAAATTTCAACTGTCATGGAGGAGGGCAAAGCTAGTTGGTCAGAATTCTGCACCGTGAATACCACAAATTCACTGTCAAAAGTTTGATAATGTGAAAGTATAATCTTGCTGGTCATGTGACTTATTTTTACTTTTGTGAAGTTCTAAATCCAGCTGGGTCTTACAACTGGTCACTCAATTGGATCTGGGACTGAACCAGTTGGCAGAACTTCTAGCTTTCCCACATAAGCCAAGGAGATTCAAACCCATGACCTCAGATGTTGGAAATGAGTGTCTTATCACCACACCATATTGTTTACTTTGAAAATATATTGGCTAAAACACCAGAAATTGGAGAAAAGAGTGCTGTGCATTCAAAAAGATACTTATTCAGTAAAAAGTTCATAGATTTTGGTTTTAGTTTTGTTAAATAATGTAAACATTAACAGATTAACATGTATTTTAGTAGATATATAGATTAGGTTAATAAATCACACAAAACAAGTCAGTCCACCATTCTAGAAGTTTCTGATGAGTAGTCTAGAGAGTTAGAATCAACTATTGCCAGGTGCACAGCAGCGTAAGGACATAATTACCATCTTGTCTTGCATAGAATGGTGTGACAAAAACAGGGATCTCCAACTGAAAGAAAAACACTGGCAAATCACAAACTGGTACATTCAACAATTAAACAATAGGGTTCTGTGATGATAGTTTATTTAGTTATATTTTTACAGTATTATAGCGGTCTTGTGTGGGTTTCAGTGAAGAGTCCTGAGGTTGTATATGTGTCATGGTAGAAACTCCAATCTGGTATGGTAGAAACTCCAATTGGACTTTCTACCTTTTGAAACTCCAATTGGAGTTATACCACCTGTGCCTTCTTTCAATTCAAGTTGCAGGAGATAGAAATAACATTGTCATTGAGTCATAAAAATCAATTTCCAACTATTTTTTATACTTTTCCTGTAAAATACAACCAGTTTTCCTGTACTTTTCATTTTACTTACTAGAATGTTGTTCAAGTAACTCAAAAGACTGTGTTTTCTGATACATAATGATTTCAGGAAGAATAATGATAACTCAGATCTCTGACCGCCCCATTTTATAGATAGGTAAACCATACATTTGCCGTTTCATCATATTAATTGCTACTTAAGGGGTTACTCTGGAGGATTCACAGAACCTGTCATCTAGAGTTTTCTCTCATTTGTCTTTTCAAGCACAATTTTTGAAACTACAATTAACTAGTTCACCTAAACCACTAAACTTGAGACTTATTCTGTTGAATTTAAGCAAAAGTCAAGTTCTAGACAATGCAGTTATATGTGACTTTTGATATGAAGCTTTTTGAAAATATGTCTGGAATGTTTTCTATTTTTCACCAGCTCTTTCAAACCTATTCAAGACCAACTCACAAAGAAGTGGACACATACAATTTACCCAAATTACAATTTATATCAGGCCGGTAGAGAGTCCTATCGTGTAGAATTTCAGATTCAACCAAATTTGTATTTTTACTAGGGTGGTAGAAAGCTAAACTTGCTAGAAAGTCCAATTTGAGATTCTACTGGTAGAAAGTCCAACTGGACTTTCTACCAGTGGAATTTCAAATTCTACCAGATTGGAGTTTCTACCGTGACATATATATTTATCAAATACAGCGAAGTGATCCTTAAAGGCATCAATAAAAGTATCCACCAGACTCTCAAGATCTGGTCTGTATTCACTGACAATCTTACAACTGCTCTTATTCCTAATCGGAATTTTCTAGAAATAAGAGACTTTTTAAAGAGTACAATTTTTTTTTTTAATTCCTGAGAAATTGTAGAATGTTTTAAGAAACTGAAAAATTAGATGTACAGAAAACAGGTAACATCGTATTTTAGTTGTTAATCAACATGATGGTTGTCGAAAAAATGTATTCACATATAATATATTTATATACTTTTTCAGTATTTTTTGCTGTTCTTCTTGTGAACATTTCTTCTCATAAAACCCAGTTTTTTTTTGTAAAAACTGTAAGGACAACTGTGTTCTAAGATGAAGAATATTAATGAATATGGGCAAACGCGTTTGTTTTTACTAAAATAGGAATTTTACTGAACAGATTTCCAATTAAATAGGCTTCACTGTGTATGACTCGTGAATCACAGGCAGTTTAAATTCACCAGAAGACTAACGTGTAGCTCATATATCACTTGCCAATGCAAATTTTCATCTCCACCTCAGATTCCTATGACAGATGCTGCAAAACTGGTTTAAGTAGAAAGAAATTTTCTGAAGTAGAGACTCATGTGACAGTGCCTGTAAACTTTATATAAACAGTTCTCACATGTCATTAGTGTTAAAAACAAATTCTTTGAAAACAGACACCACAGATACAACTAATTGACACAGAATGGTTAGAAAACTGGATTGTCAATATACACAGTATGATGTACAGGCACAATGATTGACATTTCATATGAGTTGGACAAAAAAGTATTATATGTGAAGTAAACATTAACACCAGTATCTGCCAGAAACATTTCTGATAATGTAAACAATGTAATAAAATATTTAATGCTCCAAAGTGAAGAAAATATAAATTCTTTCCATTGTATAATCGTACAAAGTTCAGTTTATATCGTAGCATTAACAACATGATCAACAGAGTGATGACCTATCTTGTGGGCAAACCACATGACCCCATTTTCCCACCCAAGTTCAAGGACTAATGAAGACTTTCTGTTCATTGCTAAGCATTTGTTTATCGCCAGTATTGCCATCGGGTAGTCTTGCAGGTGGGGACCTGGGCATTCGCAAGTTTGGTATCTAATCTTGGGTTGTCATGAGAGTTTAACTCCAAGGAGTGGCGATGCTGAAGCCTAAGGGCATGTCCCAATATGATCCTTACTGTTGAACACACCTTAAAACATTAACTTTGACATTTGTTCATATAAACTAATGTCCTGAAAATAATACTTCATTGCTTCACAGGATATTTAACTTTGAGGCCTATAGACAGGAAAAAAGATTGAAAAAGCAGACAGTTTTCCTGACACTGTGCTGATAATTCGCTATAGTCTGAAACACACTGACAGTCTGACAACATGAGTCATGGCAATTTGATGCACCGAAAGCCACCCACAATAAGGCTTTTGTACCAAGTACAACCTCTCAGAGGGCCTGTTGAGAAAATTGACAACCAAATTTATCAATGATTTACAGATGACATTATTAAAATATTTTCCATGTCTCTGAGGTCAAACTGAAGTAATCCTTTTATTGAGAACATCTGAACCATGATCTAAATTTCTGATGTTAAAATATGTGTTGATCAGAACAACTTTAAAAAATAACATAGAAATACCATTGATTCAATAAAACTTGGAACATTTCTCGAAAATAAAAAATATATCTTTGAGGGTTGCACTGTATCATGATAGTATCTCTGTCAGTGCAGAGAGAGATGATATCATAAGGTTTGTCATTTGAAATCCACTTTATTATCAGATTGCTATCGACATGTACTGTGACGTCTTTGGTACACAAAATGTATAGAGTTTACCACAGACCTGCAACTCGAAAATGTTACAGGTCCGTAATAAAAGTTGCCAGTCTGTATTTCAGTGTAGGTTAAATCAATACTGAGTTTCAGAATTGACCAAGTAGCAAGTACTAAAGAATAAATAGTTCAATATTATTTTCTATAATGGCAGGAATGTTTGTTATGGTAGCCTTGGTCCAAAAAAAAATCAGCAATTAAACAAAGAATGTATGAACCTTTTTGTTAAGTTATGGGACATGCAGACCTGTAAATCTAGACAGATACAAGTCCATGGGGACAGCTACCAGTCTTAGGGAGACAGGTGTTACTTTTTTACACTGGGTGACTGCACACAGGCTTTTAGGAAATGGACACAAAAATAAAATATAAGATCCAATGCAAAACACTCCAATTCAGTCTTATTTAAACTGAAAAAATTGTGCAAAAAAAAATTTGAAGAAATCTGGAAAATCAGTTAGTTTGATGCATGCTAATAATAAATACCGAATGAAATGCTGGTGGACTAAATGCCATCAAAATTGTACTGGTGAACAAAGTGCTGATCAGTTTCTGGGCAGGGTGGACTAAATGCAAGTCTTATCAAATCAAAAAAAAACATTTTCTGACATATTTATTCAAAGGCCGACCAATAGTGAGGATACCTCTCAGATTCAGTTATGGAAGATACCACTTTAGTACCCTTTAGAAGTGTGAAATGTCCACAGGATTACGCATCTTGAGGCAGATCACACAAATAATTGTTGTGTCGAGTTTAATGACTCATTTCGTCAGATCTGGTAATGAGTTGGAGTTCCTTAATGCATGCTTATAATGAATCCAGGATAAAAAGAAGGTAGACAAAATCCTGTCCAAAACTGCAAGGGTGGACAAAATGCTGTTCAGTTTTGATACCAATAGATCTGATAAAACTCGGAGAACTCTTTAAAATAAAAGTTGTTTCACACCGTGTTGTTGCTGGTACATAAAGTTACCAATATAAGTTTAATGTGCAGTCATACAGTTACAAGATGAAAACACAAAACTGGTACAGGATGAACTGTTTTTAAGAAGTCGGTGTCACAGTTATCAGCATATTAAATCATGCAAGTCACAACAGACAGCATCAAGCAACACCAATGCATAGATGATGTAAATAATACTAAATATACGATGCAATATCAAAGAAAAGCCCTGACTTTAAAAGCCCAAACACAGTTTTCCTTATAATTTGTATTTCCAACAGAATTTATAGTTTACCACCTATTACTCACCCTGTCACATCTATTTCTGCATTATGGAATCAAATTAGTCTCACATTTCTGCAGTTACAGATGCACTGAAGTTAGACAAGATTTAAATACACAAGCACATAAGGTAACATAAGATGTAAATAGTAGCTACATTGTCAGAATCCTGACGGTAAAATTTTCAGAAAATTTCCTGTTTTTTCGTTGTTGTATTTTTTCCTGTCAAATCTTACTTTCTTTTGTATATACCTGAACATAATGCCAAGGACACAGCAGTTTTAATCGGACAATTATTATCATAATACTTAGTTCTTATTCCCAAATCTGTGTTCTGGGATCAATTGTTGAGTTTCAATATATATCCCAACTCTTTATTCCCACCACCAAAAACTGTATTTTGTAAAATCATACCCTGTCTTATTTGAAGCTATTTCTGGCCTATTTCTTAATTAATTACAACATCACCATAGCAATCCAGCATTGTATAAAAATCAACAAAATAATCCAATCATCACCTTTTTTTTAAAAAAAGCCAATTTTTAAAATAACCTTAAAATTGTACACAAGTATCCTATCTCTACTTTGTTTTTATTTACAAACAATCAAGCACGTAATTTTTGTTACAGTTATCAACTATAGGGCTATCAGCCAACAACTGAATTCTGCTCCATGCAATGCAATAAAACATGGATGTATCAATACATAAACAACCAATCTGATGCAACAAAATAGACACAAAAATAACTATAGAGAATAAACAATGCACTACATGTACAACACATCATTTGCTATTATTTAACATTTGTACATTACACAGAGAAGTCACAAAATAGCGTAAGGTATCACTTACAGCTGTGTGATCACACTAATCCAAGTCTCCATACATGGTAATGAGCCTAATGACAACAGTGATGCTCTATGAAAACCACACACAAAACAAATCATCAGTATTTAATGGCTCATGATCAGTGAAAACCACAACAATATAATAGGAAGTGTCACACACACTCAGTACAAGTACCGAGGGATCCCTGCGAGATGCTACAATGTTGTGCTGGATAATTAAGCGGTGAAAAACCTACGGATTGGTATTGATGGATCAATCTCAGGCTTATTCAACAGACAACTTGCAAACAGAAAACTAGAGCTCCACACAAATTCATTGGCATTATAAAGGACAGCAAATTGTGTGAAAGGCACTTGTTTCATAAAGACAAGTCTTTTATTTTAATATTTGGTGGATATTCTTTCTGTAAATATACAAATATCACAGGAAAAACTTGGAGAGAGGGTGCACTAAATTAACCAATGCTTTTCTCTAGAAAACAAGACTATGTATTTATTTATTTGGCTGCAGTGGTTAGTCAGGGGACTGTGGACTGTGTGATCAATACAGTAAGATTTAGCCTTGCCAAGGCTCCTTTAATTGTCAAACTGAGCTTACAAATGTCAATGATTTTGCTTTAATATCACTTTCAACACACTATACAGGTCACATCTTCAGAGAGGTTTTACACAGTGAAGGGGAATAATGTGTGTACAGTAAGTGATGACAGTTTTGCACTGTAAATCAAGCAAACAAATACCATCAGGGGTAACATTCAAACTGACAACCTCAAAAATAAATCAGTAACTGTTTTCTAACAATGGGTAAAGTTAAGCAAAATCAATTATATTTCCAAAATGATTTGGCATACTGGAGTTTGTAAAGTGCCATAACAAACAAAAATAATATTAGTTTCAAAAGTTTCTGAAAAATTCCCCCTTTAATTGAAAAAAAATTGTGCCGTTTGTTGATTTTTCAGTCATCATGCTAATACCTCAATTCCACATTCATGATCTATCATAAGACCTAGCGAACTTTAAAATCAGGGGGTTGTTATGACTGATCAAGTTGAAACAAGAAACTGGGGTCATAGACCCCAACTGGCCGGTTGCGCTCGGTATTAGGTATAGGATGCCAGATGGATGCAACATGATAACTGTGCATGAAATTTTAAGATAGTGCTTTGTGCTGTCTTTCAACTCTGTTAGGTTTGAAATTGATCAGTGGAAGCATCTTCGAGTTAGAGTCCAGAAACGAAAATGTTGACAGACGCACATGTGACCAGATGGCACATGACACCAATTTCGAAAACAACCTGGCCCAGGCAATGTCCTAAAAGCATACTTTCAAATGGATCAGTGGAAGCATAGAGTTAGAGTCCAGAAAGCATAATATAGATGGATCTGGGCACGCCCAAATTAGGCATATGGACAGACACCTTTTTCAAAAACAACGTAGCCCTACTGGTGTTAAATCACGCTGTTAAGATTTAAATTGTTCAGACAATGTGTCTTCAAGTTTGATTTTGGAAATCAAAATATTTCAGATAATCATATGTGTACACACCCAAAATGGGCATATTGAGGGGCTCCAATTTTGAAAGCAACCAAGCCCTGGTGGTGTCCTATCACCCTGACAAGACACAAGTTGATCGTGACAGTGTCTTAAAGTTAGAAGCCGGAAATCGAAACATTTTAGATGAATGCATACCCAAAATGGGCACATGGAGGGACTCCAATTTCGAAAGCAACCAAGCCCTGGTGGTGTCCTACCACCTTGTTAAGTTTCAAATTGATTAGACAAAGCATCTGAGATATAGTCCAGAAACAGAAAGATGGCGGCCATCTTGTTTTTTTTTCCAAATGGCACCAACTTCAAAAGCAACCTAGCCTAGGTGATGCCCTACCTCCCTGTTAAGTTTTAAATCAATTGGTTAAGTGTCTTCAAGTTAGAGTCTGGAACCTGAATTTCAAGATGGCTGCCATGGCAACCATCTTGTTTTTCAAAGTGGCACCATTTTCTAAAGCAACCTAGCCTACCAGCTGTTAAGTTTATAAATCGATCAGCAGTAGCAAGTTCAAGTTAGAACCTGGAAACCGAAAGGCTGACGGACAGATGGATGTTGGACACATCAATCTAATAGGTTGGAAACACGCAACCTGCCCAAAAGGTAGAAAACTTGCAATTGGAATGTTGCAAAAAAAAAAACGTGAACATCTGAAAAGATTCACGGGACAATAAAATATTGGGCCTTGAACCCTTTTCCTTACCACCTTGATTCATAAGGACCACTTATTACACCAGGTCCAATCACTTCTGGCGGGCAAAGAAGATTAATCAGTTGACTCATGAGACTAACCTTTTCTTCGGATAAGTTCAATGAGCTCTATTTTTACAGGAAGATTCATCATACCATAAAAATAGTGGACAAGAGAGATCACCGTACCATAAACATAGGTTGTAGCACTAAAAATAAGCAAAGATTATAATTTTCACTTACAAAAGTTTTAAACATGTTGAATATTTCAACAGGTGTCTATGATCACAATGAGTACGCCCCTAGCCTTCTCTATGTAAAGCTTTCGCCTATGACGAACAAGATGGCACTCCTGACCACAAAATAAGTTGGGTGTGAGGCAAACTCATAAAAGTGGTATTGGGGTAAAATATAATTTCTTGTACATTACTGATAAAGACACGATCGAGTAATAATATGATTTCCAAAGGTTGGACAAATTTACAAAGGCATTTGAGAAAAAACTAGAAATAGGCCGCCCTGTTGATAGTAGATGCGAATAGAAACAGGATAACATAGTTAGTGTAGATGTAAATTATTTCAGCTTCATGCCTTTTTGCATTGGTTGGGTTGAAAATTTTGACGAAATCACTCTATCTTGCACGGTTAAGAAGATAGAAGCAAATTCCTGTTTTTCTATTTTTGGCAAAAATTTGAAAATTCAAAATGGCCGCCATTTTTGGGAAAAGGAAATTTTTTTGAAAATTGCCAAGAGTACATTTCTTACATACCCTATGGGTCGAAAATTTCAACGAAATAACTCTATTTTGCACGGTTAAGGCCAGTTTGTGTTTTTCCATTTTGGGCAAAAATTCGAAAATTCAAAATGGCTGCCATTTTTGGGGAGGGGAAAATTTTTTGAAAATTGCAAAGATTACATTCCTTAGATACCCTGTGGGTCAAACATTTCGACGAAATCGCTCTATCTCGCATGGTTAAGGAGATAGAAGCAAATTTGTGGTTTGCCATTGTTGGCAAAAATTCGAAAATTCAAAATGGCCGCCATTTTAGGGGAGGGGAAATTTTTTTTAAAATTGCCAAGAATACAATGCTCAAATACCTGTGGGTCAAAAATTTTGACGAAATCGCTCTATCTCGCATGGTTAAGGAGATAGAAGGAAATTTGTGTTTTGCCATTTTTGGCAAAACTTCGAAAATTCAAAATGGCCGCCTTTTTTGGGGAGGGGAAAATTTTTTGAAAAATGCAAAGATTGCATTCCTTAGATACCCTGTGGGTCGAAAATTTCGACGAAATCGCTCTATCTCGCACGGTTAAGGAGATAGAAGCAAATTAGTGTTTTGCCATTTTTGGCAAAAATTCGAAAATTCAAAATGGCCGCCATTTTTGGGGAGGGGAAAATTTTTTAAAAATTACCAAGAGTACAATGCTCAGATACCCTGTGGGTCGAAAATTTTAACAAAATCGCTCTATCTCCCACGGTTAAGGAGATAGAAGCAAATTTGTGTTTTGCCATTTTTGGCAAAAATTCGAAAATTCAAAATGGCCGCCATTTTTAGGGAGGGGAAAATTTTTTGAAATTTGCAAAGATTGCATTCCTTAAATACCCTGTGGGTCGAAAATTTCGACGAAATCGCTCTATCTCGCACGGTTAAGGAGATAGAAGCAAATTTGTGTTTTGCCATTTTTGGCAAAAATTCGAAAATTCAAAATGGCCGCCATTTTTGGGGAGGGGAAAATTTTTTTAAAATTACCAGGAGTACAATGCTCAGATACCCTGTGGGTCGAAAATTTTGACGAAATCGCTCTATCTGGCACGGTTAAGGAGATAGAAGCAAATTTGTGTTTTGCCATTTTGGGCAAAAATTCGAAAATTCAAAATGGCCGCCATTTTTGGGGAGGGGAAAATTTTTTAAAAATTACCAAGAGTACAATGCTCAGATACCCTGTGGGTCGAAAATTTTGACGAAATCGCTCTATCTGGCACAGTTAAGGAGATAGAAGCAAATTTGTGTTTTGCCATTTTTGGCAAAAATTCGAAAATTCAAAATGGCCGCCATTTTTGGGGAGGGGAAAATTTTTTGAAAATTGCAAATATTACATTCCTTAGATACCCTGTTGGTCGAAAATTTCGACGAAATCGCTCTATCTCGCACGGTTAAGGAGATAGAAGCAAATTTGAGTTTTGCCATTTTTGGCAAAAATTCGAAAATTCAAAATGGCCGCCATTTTTGGGGAGGGGAAAATTTTTTAAAAATTGCCAAGAGTACACTCCTTAGATACCCTGTGGGTCGAAAATTTTGACGAAATCGCTCTATCTGGCACAGTTAAGGAGATAGAAGCAAATTTGTGTTTTGCCATTTTTGGCAAAAATTCGAAAATTCAAAATGGCCGCCATTTTTTGGGTAGGGGGAAATTTTTGGAAAATTGCAAAGATTGCATTCGTTAGATACCCTGTGGGTCGAAAATTTCGACGAAATCACTCTATCTCGCACGGTTAAGGAGATAGAAGCAAATTTGTGTTTTGCCATTTTTGGCAAAAATTCAAAATGGCCGCCATTTTTGGGGAGGGGAAAATTTTTGGAAAATTGCAGATTGCATTCCTTAGATACCCTGTGGGTCAAAAATTTCGACAAAATCGCTCTATCTCGCACGGTTAAGGAGATAGAAGCAAATTTGTGTTTTGCCATTTTTGGCAAAAATTCGAAAATTCAAAATGGCCGCCACTCGCACGGTTAAGGAGATAGAAGCAAATTTGTGTTTTGCCATTTTTGGCAAAAATTCAAAAATTCAAAATGGCCGCCATTTTTGGGGAGGGGAAAATTTTTTGAAAATTACAAAGATTACATTCCTGAGATACCCTGTGGGTCGAAAATTTCGAAGAAATCGCTCTATCTCGCACGGTTAAGGAGATAGAAGCAAATTTGTGTTTTGCCATTTTGGGCAAAAATTCGAAAATTCAAAATGGCCGCCATTTTTGGGGAGGGGAAAATTTTTTAAAAATTACCAAGAGTACAATGCTCATATACCCTGTGGGTCGAAAATTTTGACGAAATCGCTCTATCTGGCACGGTTAAGGAGATAGAAGCAAATTTGTGTTTTGCCATTTTTGGCAAAAATTCGAAAATTCAAAATGGCCGCCACTTTTGGGGAGGGGAAAATTTTTTGAAAATTGCAAATATTACATTCCTTAGATACCCTGTGGGTCCAAAATTTCGACAAAATCACTCTATCTCGCACGGTTAAGGAGATAGAAGCAAATTAGTGTTTTGCCATTTTTGGCAAAAATTCGAAAATTCAAAATGGCCGCCATTTTTGGGGAGGGGAAAATTTTTTAAAAATTACCAAGAGTACAATGCTCAGATACCCTGTGGGTCGAAAATTTTAACGAAATCGCTCTATCTCGCACGGTTAAGGAGATAGAAGCAAATTTGTGTTTTGCCATTTTTGGCAAAAATTCGAAAATTCAAAATGGCCGCCATTTTTAGGGAGGGGAAAATTTTTGGAAAATTGCAAAGATTGCATTCCTTAAATATCCTGTGGGTCGAAAATTTCGACGAAATTGCTCTATCTCGCACGGTTAAGGAGATAGAAGCAAATTTGTGTTTTGCCATTTTTGGCAAAAATTCAAAAATTCAAAATGGCCGCCATTTTTGGGGAGGGGAAAATTTTTTGAAAATTGCAAAGATTACATTCCTGAGATACCCTGTGGGTCGAAAATTTCGAAGAAATCGCTCTATCTCGCACGGTTAAGGAGATAGAAGCAAATTTGTGTTTTGCCATTTTGGGCAAAAATTCGAAAATTCAAAATGGCCGCCATTTTTGGGGAGGGGAAAATTTTTTAAAAATTACCAAGAGTACAATGCTCATATACCCTGTGGGTCGAAAATTTTGACGAAATCGCTCTATCTGGCACGGTTAAGGAGATAGAAGCAAATTTGTGTTTTGCCATTTTTGGCAAAAATTCGAAAATTCAAAATGGCCGCCATTTTTGGGGAGGGGAAAATTTTTTGAAAATTGCAAATATTACATTCCTTAGATACCCTGTGGGTCAAAAATTTCGACGAAATCGCTCTATCTCGCACGGTTAAGGAGATAGAAGGAAATTTGAGTTTTGCCATTTTTGGCAAAAATTCGAAAATTCAAAATGGCCGCCATTTTTGGGGAGGGGAAAATTTTTTAAAAATTGCCAAGAGTACACTCCTTAGATACCCTGTGGGTCGAAAATTTTGACGAAATCGCTCTATCTGGCACAGTTAAGGAGATAGAAGCAAATTTGTGTTTTGCCATTTTTGGCAAAAATTCGAAAATTCAAAATGGCCGCCATTTTTGGGGAGGGGAAAATTTTTTAAAAATTACCAAGAGTACAATGCTCAGATACCCTGTGGGTCGAAAATTTTAACGAAATCGCTCTATCTCGCACGGTTAAGGAGATAGAAGCAAATTTGTGTTTTGCCATTTTTGGCAAAAATTCGAAAATTCAAAATGGCCGCCATTTTTAGGGAGGGGAAAATTTTTGGAAAATTGCAAAGATTGCATTCCTTAAATATTCTGTGGGTCGAAAATTTCGACGAAATCGCTCTATCTCGCACGGTTAAGGAGATAGAAGCAAATTTGTGTTTTGCCATTTTTGGGCAAAAATTCAAAAATTCAAAATGGCCGCCATTTTTGGGGAGGGGAAAATTTTTTGAAAATTGCAAAGATTACATTCCTGAGATACCCTGTGGGTCGAAAATTTCGAAGAAATCGCTCTATCTCGCACGGTTAAGGAGATAGAAGCAAATTTGTGTTTTGCCATTTTGGGCAAAAATTCGAAAATTCAAAATGGCCGCCATTTTTGGGGAGGGGAAAATTTTTTAAAAATTACCAAGAGTACAATGCTCATATACCCTGTGGGTCGAAAATTTTGACGAAATCGCTCTATCTGGCACGGTTAAGGAGATAGAAGCAAATTTGTGTTTTGCCATTTTTGGCAAAAATTCGAAAATTCTAAATGGCCGCCATTTTTGGGGAGGGGAAAATTTTTTGAAAATTGCAAATATTACATTCCTTAGATACCCTGTGGGTCGAAAATTTCGACGAAATCGCTCTATCTCGCACGGTTAAGGAGATAGAAGGAAATTTGAGTTTTGCCATTTTTGGCAAAAATTCGAAAATTCAAAATGGCCGCCATTTTTGGGGAGGGGAAAATTTTTTAAAAATTGCCAAGAGTACACTCCTTAGATACCCTGTGGGTCGAAAATTTTGACGAAATCGCTCTATCTGGCACAGTTAAGGAGATAGAAGCAAATTTGTGTTTTGCCATTTTTGGCAAAAATTCGAAAATTCAAAATGGCCGCCATTTTTGGGGAGGGGAAAATTTTTTGAAAATTGCAAATATTACATTCCTTAGATACCCTGTTGGTCGAAAATTTCGACGAAATCGCTCTATCTCGCACGGTTAAGGAGATAGAAGGAAATTTGAGTTTTGCCATTTTTGGCAAAAATTCGAAAATTCAAAATGGCCGCCATTTTTGGGGAGGGGAAAATTTTTTAAAAATTGCCAAGAGTACACTCCTTAGATACCCTGTGGGTCGAAAATTTTGACGAAATCGCTCTATCTGGCACAGTTAAGGAGATAGAAGCAAATTTGTGTTTTGCCATTTTTGGGCAAAAATTCGAAAATTCAAAATGGCCACCATTTTTAGGGAGGGGGAAATTTTTGGAAAATTGCAAAGATTGCATTCCTTAGATACCCTGTGGGTCGAAAATTTCGACGAAATCACTCTATCTCGCACGGTTAAGGAGATAGAAGCAAATTTGTGTTTTGCCATTTTTGGCAAAAATTCAAAATGGCCGCCATTTTTGGGGAGGGGAAAATTTTTGGAAAATTGCAGATTGCATTCCTTAGATACCCTGTGGGTCAAAAATTTCGACAAAATCGCTCTATCTCGCACGGTTAAGGAGATAGAAGCAAATTTGTGTTTTGCCATTTTTGGCAAAAATTCGAAAATTCAAAATGGCCGCCATTTTTGGGGAGGGGAAAATTTTTTGAAAATTGCAAATATTACATTCCTTAGATACCCTGTGGGTCGAAAATTTCGACAAAATCGCTCTATCTCGCACGGTTAAGGAGATAGAAGGAAATTTGTGTTTTGCCATTTTTGGCAAAAATTCGAAAATTCAAAATGGCCGCCATTTTTGGGGAGGGGAAAATTTTTTGAAAATTGCAAATATTGCATTCCTTAGATACCCTGTGGGTCGAAAATTTCGACAAAATCGCTCTATCTCGCACGGTTAAGGAGATAGAAGGAAATTTGAGTTTTGCCATTTTTGGCAAAAATTCGAAA
Source organism: Sabellastarte sp. h YS-2021 (assembly GCA_964017235.1). Lineage (NCBI taxonomy): Eukaryota > Metazoa > Annelida > Polychaeta > Sabellida > Sabellidae > Sabellastarte > Sabellastarte sp. h YS-2021. The sequence goes on from OZ024928.1 coordinate 15,837,185, forward strand.
ATTCAAAATGGCCGCCATTTTTGGGGAGGGGAAAATTTTTTAAAAATTGCCAAGAGTACACTCCTTAGATACCCTGTGGGTCGAAAATTTTGACGAAATCGCTCTATCTGGCACAGTTAAGGAGATAGAAGCAAATTTGTGTTTTGCCACTTTTGGCAAAAATTCGAAAATTCAAAATGGCCGCCATTTTTGGGGAGGGGAAATTTTTGGAAAATTGCAAAGATTGCATTCCTTATATACCCTGTGGGTCGAAAATTTCAACGAAATCGCTCTATCTCGCACGGTTAAGGAGATAGAAGCAAATTTGTGTTTTGCCATTTTTGGCAAAAATTCGAAAATTCAAAATGGCCGCCATTTTTGGGGAGGGGAAAATTTTTTGAAAATTGCAAAGAGTACACCCCTTAGATACTCTGTGGGTCGAAAATTTCGACGAAATCGCTCTATCTCGCACGGTTAAGGAGATAGAAGGAAATTTGTGTTTTGCCATTTTTGGCAAAAATTCGAAAATTCAAAATGGCCGCCATTTTTGGGGAGGGGAAAATTTTTTGAAAATTGCAAAGAGTACACTCCTTAGATACCCTGTGGGTTGAAAATTTCGACGAAATCGCTCTATCTCACACAGTTAAGGAGATAGAAGGAAATTTGTGTTTTGCCATTTTTGGCAAAAATTCTAAAATTCAAAATGGCTGCCATTTTTGGGGAGGGGAAAACTTTTTAAAAATTGGCAAGAGTAGAATTCTCAGATACCCTGTGGGTCGAAAATTTTGCCGAAATCGCTCTATCTCGCACAGTTAAGGAGATAGAAGCAAATTAGTGTTTTGCCATTTTTGGCAAAAATCCAAAATGGCCGCCATTTTTGGGGAGGGGAAAATTTTTGGAAAATTGCATAGATTGCATTCCTTAGATACCCTGTGGGTCAAAAATTCTGTCGAAATCGCTCTATCTCTTACGGTTTCTGAGATATTAGCAAATTACTCAAAAGTAGTACTGAAAATACACAATGAAGTACCTAAATGGCTATTACTCATGTACTGACAAAGCTATCAGTCCCAAATGCAATACCAAGCGAGCTATGGACATAACAATCTTGTATTCAAAATTGTAGTAAAATATCTTTAATTATTTTGGCTTAAATGCACGGAAACCAATGGGTACTGAAAATAGCTGTACTTAAGTATTACTCAGTAAGCAAAAGAGGTACAACAGCCAAAAGCAATCCCAAGCAAGCTACTGACCCAATAAGCCTGCATACCAAATTTGGTGACAATAGCTCTAATACTTTTCCTTTAAATGAGCGGAAACCATGCGTGACGCCGGACGCCGGACAACGGACATCGGACGGCGGAAAAAGCAAAAATAATATATCCACCCCCCAGGGGGGTGGACATAATAAACTGTACAACTTATATTTTTAAAAATTTTGCAAGTTATTGTAATCGGCAAATAGTATTTGAATTAAGATTACTTCCAAAGAAGCAAAACACTGAAAATGTATATCCCACAAGACAAGGAAAACAAAGATTGTATAAGTATAAGTAAAAGTTTAACTGTAAGAAAAAAAAAAGTCACAGCTTGCAGGAACCCTAGCCTTCAGGTATAATTAGAAAACACCAGGGATACTTGGGAAATCGCCCACCATTCTAAATGTAAGAAAAACTTAGCAAAAATCCATGTCTGGTGAGACTGTACAGCAACCGCAAATCTAGAAGTTTAAAGAACAGAAGATGTTATCAAAAACCTCCTCAGCTCCACTTTGGATACACATATTCCAAAAATTTGGTAAAAATCACCGCAGGGGTTTGGGCTACAGAGCACCCACAAAAATACAAGTAAAATACCCAGAAAGGTGTTGCCATGGAAACAATTGTTTCCATATTTTGCCTCCAAACCTAAAAATTACAGTTCCTCTTAGGATAAACAGGTCCTGAATATTTGTAAAAATTCATGCAGGAGTCTGGACTGTAAAGCACCCATAAAATTAAAATTAAGAAACAGTGTTGCCATGGCAACAATTTTTGCCAGATGTTGCCCAAGATGTAATCAGCTCTATTTCTTCTTGGGATAAACATTCCTGGAAATTTGGTGAAAATCAGTGCAGTAGTTGAGACTGTAGAACACCCACACATGCTATCATCATTTCAGCCACAGCCTAGACACAACTGGGGAAGACTAAAAAGGACTGTATTAAAAAAAAAACAAGACCACTGCCGCAGTATTTATCTCCCGCCGAGCATTACAGGGGAAGAAATACCTTTTCCGAGATATTCACACTTTTTCATTTTCCGCAAAAATCCAACATGGCTGCCAAAAGTGGCGAAAATCGAAATTTTTCCCCTTTGCACAGGAGACTCTTGAATTACCCTGTGGGTCAAAAATTCGCTCGAAATCGCTCTAACTCACTTAGCTATGGAGATACACTTACAAACTACTGACCATGTTGTAGCTGTGGAGAAAGTAGCTGAACAACATATTGGAACACAATTGTGTAGCTGCAATACTTTTGAAGATATAAGCCATTTTCTCATTGACAGTTATAAGTCATATAATTATGTTAGGTAAAAGTGCTATTACTCACTCAAAAGTAGGCCAAAGTTCACCAAACCTTTTTCCACTTAGCATAGGATACTCTTGTACTACCCTGTGGATCAAAAATTCGCTCGAAATTGCTCTATCTCTTACGGTTTGTGAGATATTTGTGATTTTTCCATTTTCACTAAAAGTAGCAATAAAGTAGCCATTACTCACTTGTACAATGAGCAACAGTTGTAAAACTTAAATATGTGACAGTTCACAAAAAAGTACATGAACAACATGTTTGAGAGAAATTGTGTAGCTCCAATACTTTTGAAGATATAACCATTTACTCATTATGGTTATCATTAAAAATTGAAAAAGTAGCTATTACTCACTTAGCTATGGAGATACTCTTGAAAACTACTGACCATGTTTTAGCAGTGGAGAAAGTAGGTGAACAACATATTGGAACAAAATTGTGTAGCTGCAATACTTTTGAAGATATAAGCCATTTACTCATTATGGTTATCATTAAAAATTTACAAAGTAGCTATTACTCACTTAGCTATGGAGATACACTTCCAAACTACATACCTTTTTCCCCTTAGCATAGGATACTCTTGTACTACCCTATGGGTCAAAAATTCGCTCAAAATTGCTCTATCTCTTACGGTTTGTGAGATATTTGTGATTTTTCACATTTTCACTAAAAGTAGCAATAAAGTAGCCATTACTCACTTGTACATTGAGCAAAAGTTGTGAAACTTAAATATGTTACAGTTCACAAAAAAGTACACGAACAACATATTTGAGAGAAATTGTGTAGCTGCAATACCTTTGAAGATATAAGCCATGATTTACTCATTATGGTTATCATTAAAAATTGAAAAAGTAGCTATTACTCACTTAGCTATGGAGATACACTTCCAAACTACTGACCATGTTGTAGCTGTGGAGAAAGTAGCTGAACAACATATTGGAACAAAATTGTGTAGCTGCAATACTTTTGAAGATAAAAGCCATTTACTCATTATGGTTATCATTAAAAATTGACAAAGTAGCTATTACTCACTTAGCTATGGAGATACACTTCCAAACTACTGACCATGTTGTAGCTGAGGAGAAAGTAGCTGAACAACATATTGGAACAAAATACTCTAAATGCAATAGTTTCAGAGTTATAAGCCATATAATTATATTAGGTAAAAGTGCTATTACTCACTCAAAAGTAGGCCAAAGATCACCAAACCCAAAAAATATTGAAGAGCGTAAAAATTCATTAGGACTTGTAATTTACCAAAAATGTGTAACTGTAGTAGTTTCAAAGAAAACTGCGTGACCCAGGCACGCACACACATGGTGCAAATTATTATCTCCCTCCGGCAAGCCGGGCGGGAGATAATTACACGTGGATATATTTTCACGTAAATTATAGATAGGAATAAATTTGACTATATCCAAACTTGCTAGCTAAAACAACTCAAACACATGCCTTTTGACAATGCTTGAAATGTTGAACTAAATTTCACAGTTAACTATGATCAGTCTAAAACAATCTTAAGAGAAATATTCACAGACCAAATACCCATAGCCCCACAAGACAAACCTTTTTTCCACCCATTCAGTTCTGGTTTTCACTAACTTCCCTCTTAAACCTCCACATCCAAACATTTCGTCTAATTTTCACCCTCTTTTCTGTCAATGTTTATTTCTCTATAAATTCTCCTTTGCAGACTTTTAATGTCCTCCATCACAACACCCTAGACAGCATATGCTAACCAGTCTGTAATTTACATTTACACAAGGATAATCTGGATATAAAGTTGAGCTGGGATTTCAATAATTTCACAGGAGAGGGGTGTATTTCCACAGGCAAAATAGAAGGAAATCTATGGCTGTTGCTATAACCAATCAATATAAATCACTACCCATCAAGACTCAGTGTCTCTGATTGCTAAATATGTTTGTATTTTTCACATCTTTTTTAGGAAGCAATTTTACATTGATTTTCATGTCTAGAATTCATAATATTCTGACTTCTTTACACAGATATTCTGCAAATTGATCTGGCATCACAACTGAAATTAAGTACTTGTCTAAATTAATACCCTAAAAGTTTAAAAATGATAAATATAGTTAGCAGTTTATCAACATTTATTCATAAAATTATCTACGGATTATACAAGAGTTTGCTTCTCAGACTATACATATTTCACTTGCCTATTGCAGTAATTATCTCCAAGGTTATGTTTTTGGGTGCATTTGTTTCTCTGTATTCTGTGTTCATGATTATTCCAAAACTAATACACAAACATTTCTGCATTTTTTTATATCGGTACCCCGGGCCTAACCAATGAACGAACTGATTAAATTTCCGGAAATATATATCTAGGCCAAACTCTGGATACCAAAAATCACAACTTTTCAACAGTAACATTTTCAATCAGTTTTCAATACTTTTGTATCTGTGTTCAACATTATATATACCCTTTATATTTTCATGGTCAAACTGTGCAATTCTGAGGGAAAAATAAACAGTTGCATATTGGGTGAAAATAGAATATGCAGATATACTCCACTGCCCCGGCAGAGCTCTGAGCTCTGTGAGTGTTTTTAGTAACAAGTTGTATTATAAATTGAGATTATCTCAAAACATGTCACTCTCAACTACACATTCATACAATGCAGCAATTATTTCTGTGGCATTTTCCACATTTAATGCTATCTCTCAGTGAGCAGTTGTACTATTTAATAATATTTGAGAAACATGCACTCCAGAAATGTTTAAGAAAATAAAATACAGAATAACAGTAATATAGGAATAAAAGACATATTCGAGTGCTTTATGACGGTTTTCACTGCGCAGCGTACCATTCTAGAATACACCATATACGTAGCACAATCCTGAATAACAGTAATGCACTATGTAGCACAATCCTTCATATGTTTCCAGATGATTGTGACAACTTACAAAAATGCAACACACAATTTTCTATACTTTGGTGACATTTAGTATCATAAAGTTTGGTTCGAATTTTGAGCTAAATATTAGCTTTTCATATTTGGATGTGTTCTTTTGAAAGAGGATTTTTATATGACAAAACAAAGGCCAAAAAAGGTTTCGGTCTACTAGCGGGAGCCGCAAGACAATCATACAGAGACACACGTAGTACACCAAAACAGTCACCCAACCCAGTACTAACGTAGCCCATTGCCACTTCAGTGAACAAATACTCGTCACAATTACTAGGCCACAATTCATTAAAGTCCGGAGAAAAAAAAAAGTGATTCCTAGAAGCATGAGCCTCACTAGTGCTCGCGCTTAAGAAATACATTGTTAAAAGATACCTTCTTGTATGGAGGTTTAAAATATTTACAATTTTACACTGGGTAAAACACACAATGTAAAGAGCTTTAACACAGTTTGTCTGTTACTCTGTATGTGTAAATATTCAAACTACGCAAACCATAAATTCAGTCTTCACACAGAGTATATGTTCTGATCAATCACCAACCTACAATTGCAAATTATAATCTCCTGTCGGTACGGTAGTAATCTTCCGCCGATTAGGTATTTTTGTGGTCAAATTTATATGACCAATAGAAATAAACACTGTGCTTTAAAATAAGTACATATATTCAGAGTGATAACATCTGACAAGAACACATGCACAAAGACCTTAGGAAAGAGTCTGGGTGACTGACTTGAGTATACTCGATGACAAAGCCTTAAAAGTTTTTAACTACATCAAAACTTTCTGTGTAACAATTTTTCTTTTTTTTTTATGAAAACAGAAGCATGGAGTTTTTATGTAGTAATAGGCAAAATTAAAACTAATTTTTATTAATACTAGTATTAGATCAATGCTTCTCCAGTGATTATGATTACAAAGAAAATAAAAAATACAGGGACCGATTTCACAAAGGGACTTAGTTTAAGTCCTTTAGTGAAATCGGCCCCAGGTAAAAAGATACCTACTTGCAGGGAGGTTAAACACAACAATCCAAAGAGCTTCATGTTAGTCTGCTTGTGTGTGTAAATATTCAAACTATGCAAACCATAAATTTAGTCTTCACACAGAGTATATGTACTGATCAATCAGCAACTTACAATTGCATTTTATAATCTCCCATCGGTGTGGTAGTTATCTTCCGCCGATAGGTATTTTTGTGGTCATATTTATATGACCAATAGAATTTAACACTGTGCTTCAATGTAACTACATATACAAGGGGGGACAGCAATACGCCCATAAAAACAGCAAAATGAAGTTTCTTGAGGACAAATATGCAGTGTAGTTTTATAAAAGTTATCAGAATGAAAAGAGGTTCCTCAAACTGTAAAAATGATAGTAGTATCAAAAATAAAGTTTGTGATAAGTACAAATACAACCATAGAACTTGTCCCATGGCAATAAGATTATAGGAATCCAGGAAAAAACCCCTCACAAAATGAGCTCTCAGGAGAAAACCCCTCAGGAGAAAACCCCTCAAAAGTCTCCTGTGGAGAAAACCCCTCACCCTATTTTGGGGCTTGTGGAGAAAACCCCTCACCCTATTTTGGGGCTTGTGGAGAAAACCCCTCAACTTTATAAAAACCCTCATTTTGGAAATTTGACATTTTTTATTTAAATTGTATTCAAACCCACACCCCTCCACTTTATATAAAGCCCTCCTATTGGAATTTTGATATTCTATTTTCAGGCCTGTGGATAGAAGCCCTCAAGTTTATAAAAAGCCCTCACATTGGAATTTTAACATTTTAAATTGAATTCAAATTTGATTTTAATAAAACAAAAGTGTTGTCCTTTATTGTAAAATCTGAAAATATGTACAAAGAATGTTCTTCTTTGAAATGTGCTCAGGATTGCACTGCTCAGGTGATTGATCTCTTTGAATTGAAGAATAATGTTATATTTTGGTCTATTGTTTCAAAACTTAAAAGAAGCCCAAAGAAGATTATTGGGGAAGCCCTGTGTAAGCAGCAAGGCAAAACTATACACCACTCTGGATATAATTGTTCAATAATAAATAATAAAGACTTTATCTTTTCATATCATATAATAATCCTTTGACTTTTTGCTTTTGGTTATGTGTATATAAATGAATATAAATAGATTTAATAATGCTTTGACATTTGTTTTTCAGTTCAAAGAGCCATGCCTATCCACAGAACATAGTCATGCTGGGAGTGATGTGGCTGTGGAAGTGGTGAAAACACGCAATGCTATGAAAGACCATGCTGTTGTTTCCAAGGAAAGGCCAGGCCAGATATTTGCTTCACATGTGGCTGGTACTTCTGATGGGGTGAAGGCCACTCTGCCAAAGAAAGACTCTGTGAAGCGGGCGCTGAGATACACTCAGAGAGGCAATGTTCCAGTGGATCCCAAGTCCTTGAAGGATTTTACAGTGGAGGGTGACTTCAGCCTGACTTCTGGAGGCCAAAGATTTCTCCTACATGACAGTGGATGCGAGGCTGTGAAACGTGTGCTGGTTTTTGCCAGTGATGAAGGCCTGAGGCACCTAGCTTCAGAACAGTCCTGGTATATGGATGGAACTTTCAAGATGTCGCCAAAGATTTTCAGCCAGCTGTATGTGATACGTGCAAAGCTTTCCACCAGTGCAGTGACATGCTGTTATGCTCTTCTCCCAGACAAGACAGAACAGAGTTACAAGGAAATGCTCAAAGCCCTACTTGAGAAGTCAGCTGACCTTGGATATCCTTTGGACCCTGTCAATATTCATCTTGACTTTGAGTTGCCTGTCATCAGTGCAGTTAAGTTGGTGTTTGGCAGCCACATAAACTTTATTGGTTGCTTTCACCATCTTACCCAAAGTACGTGGAGGAAGGTGCAAGAATTGGGGTTGGTGAGGCACTATGACAGTGAGGATTTCAAGCATTTCTGTGGAATGCTTGACGGATTGGCCTTCGTTCCAACAGGTGAAGTGAAGCAGGGCATTGACTATCTGAAGGAAGTGTGCCCAGAATATGCTGAGGGTCTGGTGGATTATTTTGACAGCACTTACGTCAGTGGTCATTACCGGGCTATTTCCAAACCAGCAACATCTGATGGATCACTTCCTCAAATACGCTTCAGAAGAATCCCTCCAAGATTTCCACCAGAACTGTGGAACGTCCATGATTGCACAATCAATGACATAGACAGGACAAATAACTTCTGTGAGTCATGGAACAATGGCTTTGCTTGCTCTGTTGGGCATAACCACCCTTCCCTTTGGCGGCTAATCACACATCTGAAAGAAGATGAAGCTCTAGTTCGGATGGAGATTTTACAGACTGCCAGAGGCCAGCCACCATCCAAAAGACAGAGAAAAGGATCAAAAATCCTTCAAGAAAAGTTGAAAGCCCTTTGCATGGACCATTTAAATGACCAAAAAAGTTTGGTGGAGTTTCTTCAGGCAATTGGACACTGTATTCGTATACACAAATGAAGAGCAATGCTAAGGTCTTGTAAATAATATGTAAATAACACAATCATATACAAGTATATTAGTATCAAAGTGCTATGTGATTTTAATGTGATTTTAAATGTATGACTTAATAAAATTCTTCTGTGTTTTATATGATTTTCTATGTGTGAATGAATTAATATTCCAAATTTCCAAAATGAGAGTTTTTTATAAAGTTGAGGGGTTTTCTCCACAAGCCCCAAAATAGGGTGAGGGGTTTTCTCCACAAGCCCCAAAATAGGGTGAGGGGTTTTCTCCACAGGAGACTTTTGAGGGGTTTTCTCCTGAGGGGTTTTCTCCTGAGAGCTCATTTTGTGAGGGGTTTTTTCCGTCTCCCGATTATAGAGCTGTTGGAAAGTGGACAGCATTTCGCCAATTATTTTATACTGTTCCCAAAAAAGTTACAAAGACTGTTAAACACTTTGCAAACATTAGTTAAAGCTAAAGATCAATTCTTCTCATTGTATTCTAGCACTTAATGAAGTTATAAATAGTATTTATATTGACCCCAGACAGAGTTTAGAGAACATACAGCTCTTTGCATCAGTCAGATGCAGTTTGTTAGGCATATTTTCACTGACATATAAACTTTTTTATTCATCTTTATAATCCTGCATGCTGTCAGTTCTAAAATCTTAGAAAAGTATCAAGACATGTTGCACATTTTTCTATGCTATAAGGCTCCTTCAGTATCAACACAGATATTAGTTTTAAATGAGGTACAATAGAAACTGGCGAATCGCTGTCCCCCGCGAATCGCTGCCCCCCCTATACTCAGAATGATAATGTCTGAATGGAACATTTGCACAAAGACCTTAGGAAGGAGTCTGGGTGACACTGACTTGAGTATATTCGATGACAAATTCTTAAAAGATTTTAACCACATCAAAACTTTCTGTGGAACAATTATTTTTTTTATGAAAACAGAAGCCTGGAGCTTTAATGTAGTAATAGGCACACTTAAGTCAAAATTAAAACTAATTTTTATTAATACTAGTATTAGGTCAATACTTCTCCAGTGATTATGATTAAAAAGAAAATAAAAAATACAGGTAGTACTTGCAGGGAGGTTAAACACAATCCAAAGAGGCAATCCTCATTTGACCTTGAAAGAGGGGCCAAAGGTCAAATCCGATCACACCAAAAGATTCCCAGCCCATGATTTCCTAGATTTTGGTTTACCATTCCAAAGCTCTAGGACCAATAATAAGCGAGTTATAAGCACTTTTAAGTTCGGCTATCCTCGTTTGACCTTGATGGAGGGTCCAAGGTCAAATCCGACCACCATGATTTCCTAGATTTTGGTTTACCATTCCAAAGCTCTAGGACCAATAATAAGCGAGTTATAAGCACTTTTAAGTTCGGCTATCCTCGTTTGACCTTGATGGAGGGTCCAAGGTCAAATCCGACCACAGCAATAGATTCCCTTCACATGATTTTGTGTACTATCCTCATTTGACCTTGAAGGAGGGGTCCAAGGTCAAATCCGACCACACCAAAAGATTCCCAGGCCATGATTTCCTATAGGTTGGTTTACCATCCCAAACCTCTGGGACCAATAATAAGCAAGTTATAAGCACTTTTAAGTTTGGCTATCCCCGTTTGACCTTGAAGGAGGGGTCCACGGTCAAATCCGACCACACCAAAAGATTCCCGGCCCATGATTTCCTATAGGTTGGTGTACCATCCCAAACCTCTAGGACCAATAACAAGCGAGTTATAAGCACTTTTAAGTCTGGCTATCCTCGTTTGACCTTGAAGGAGGGGTCCAAGGTCAAATCCGACCACACCAAAAGATTCCCAGCCCATGATTTCCTATAGGTTGGTTTACCATCCCAAACCTCTAGGACCAATAATAAGCGAGTTATAAGCACTTTTAAGTTTGGCTATCCCCGTTTGACCTTGAAGGAGGGGTCCAAGGTCAAATCTGACCACACCAAGAGATTCCCGGCCCATGATTTCCTATAGGTTGGTTTACCATCCCAAACCTCTAGGACCAATAATAAGCGAGTTATAAGCACTTTTAAGTTTGGCTATCCTCGTTTGACCTTGAAGGAGGGGTCCAAGGTCAAATCCGACCACACCAAAAGATTCCCGGCCCATGATTTCCTATAGGTTGGTTTACCATCCCAAACCTCTAGGACCAATAATAAGCGAGTTATAAGCACTTTTAAGTTTGGCTATCCTCGTTTGACCTTGAAGGAGGGGTCCAAGGTCAAATCCGACCACACCAAAAGATTCCCGGCCCATGATTTCCTATAGGTTGGTTTACCATCCCAAACCTCTAGGACCAATAATAAGCGAGTTATAAGCACTTTTAAGTTTGGCTATACTCTTTTGACCTTGAAGGAGGGGTCCAAGGTCAAATCTGACCACACCAAAAGATTCCCGGCCCATGATTTCCTATAGGTTGGTTTAATGTTAGGTTACCCAGTTAAGGTGAATGTGTTAGACGTGCTAAGAAACGTAAAACTTGTAATATAGATTACGTAATTGTATCTATGCTATAAACGGACAAACGAAAGGACGGAATTACACCAATTTCGAAAGCAACTTAGCTATAATGGTGATGTATCTCCCTGTCAAGTTTGAATTCGATTGGACAAAGCGTTTTTGAGTTAGAGTCCGGAAATGGAAATGTTGATGGACAGACAAACGGACAAACAAACAGATGGAATTACACCAATTTCGAAAGGAACCTAGCTATGATAGTGATCTATCTCCCTGTCAGGTTTGAATTCGATTGGACAAAGCTTTTTCGAGTTAGAGTTCAGAAACGAAATTGTGGACGGACAGATGGATGGGCAGACAAACGGACAAAAAACGGAAAAAACGAACGTACGGAATTACACCAATTTCGAAAGGAACCTAGCTATGATGGTGATCTATCTCCCTGTCAAGCATGAATTCGATTGGACAAACTGTTTTTGAGTTAGAGTCCGGAAACAAAAATGTGGACGGACAGACGGATGGACAGACAAAGGGACAGAAGTACACCAATTTAGAACCTAGCTATGATGGTGATCTATGTCCCTGTCAAGTTTGAATTCGATTGAACTACCGGGTAATCCTTTTCGAGTTAGAGTCTGGAAACGAAAAAGTGGACAAACAGACGGATGGCAGTGGTCGGATCGGTTGTGAAAATAAAAACCGGTTTTTGGGGCTTTGAAACCGAACGAAATCCGGGATTTCGAAAGTTTACAGAGATTTGATAAAAAGCCTTACGTGAGCGTACATGAGCTCTATTGTCAATAGGATATATGCATTTGCGAGATATTTTGAAGTTTGTAAACTTCATTTTTGAAGTTTGTAAACCTCTCAAATATGTATGTTTTTTATTGTTTTGATGAAATATTAACCAGTAAAAAGCCTAATAAAATGACGTTTTCAATAACCGGTACTTAAATATTCTTTGCGGATTCCGTCATTTCTACCTAAACGAAACGAAATGCAGTTTACCGGTTTATTGTTCACACCACTAACGGATGGACAGACAAATAGACCAAAAACGGACAAATGAACAGACGGAATTACACCAATTTTGAAAAGAAATGAGGCTATGATGGTGATCTATCTCCCTGTCAAGTGTGAATTCAATTGGACAAACCGTTTTCGAGTTAGACTCCGGGAACAAAAAATGTGGACGGACAGACAGACGGACACATCAATCTAATAGGCGGGTTGGTTACACGCAACCCGCCTAATAAAAAATACAGGTAAAAAGATACCTATACTTGCAGGGAGGTTAAACACAATCCAAAGCTCTTCATATTAGTCTGCTTGTGTGTGTAAATATTCAAACTACGCAAACCATAAATTTAAACATATGGCATCGTATGTGTACTGATGAATAACAAACAGACAACAGCATTTTATAATCTCCCTTCGGTGTGGTAGTTATCTTCCGCCGATAGGTATTTTTCTCGTCATTTTATGACCAATAGAAACAAACACAATACCATTACAGCTTAGCTTTGTACATGATAGCTCAATTAAAAGTAAAAGTATACTGTTTTCATAAAAAAAAACATATCATAACAAGACCACTGCCGGGGTGTTGTATCTCCTGCCAATTAAGTATTAAAGGGGAGGAAATACCATTTCCAAAATATTCATAATTTTTCATTTTCTGCTGAAATCCAAGATGGCCGCCAAAAGTGGCAAAAATTGAAATTTTTCTCCTAGGCACAGCATACTCCTGTACTACCCTGTGGGTCAAAAAATGGCTCAAAATCACTCTATCTCTAACCCGTTTTCAAGAAATTTTCAATGTTTTATTTTCTGCTAAAATCAAAGATGGCCACCCAAAGTGGTGAAAACTGAAATTTTTCCCCTATAGGCACAGGATACCCCTACATTTGCTCGAAATCACTCTATCTCTTACCGTTTTCGAGATATTTTCAATGTTTTATTTTCCGCTAAAATCCAAGATGGTCATCAAAAAAGGCAAAAATTGAATTTTTTCCCTTTGCATAGGATACTCTTATACTACCATGTGGGTCAAAAATTGCTCAAAATCGCTCTATCTCTTTCCGTTTCCGAGATATTCACAATTTTTCATTTTCCGCTATAATCCAAGATGGTCGCCAAAAGTGACGAAAATTGAATTTTTTTCCCTAGGCACAGGATACTCTTGTACTACCCAGCGGGTCAAAAATTTGCTCAAAAAGGCTCTATCTCTTTCCATTTCCGAGATAGTTTCAATGTTTCATTTTCCGCTAAAATCCTACATGGCAACCAAAAGTGGCGAAAAATTGATATTTTTCCAATTTGAATAGGATACTCCTGTACTAACCTGTGGGTCAAAAGTTTGCTCGAAATCACTCTAGATATCTCTTACGGTTTTCGAGATATTTGTGATTTTTCACTAAAAGTAGCAATAAAGTAGGCATTACTCACTTGTACATTGAACAAGAGGTGTGAAACTTAAACATGTTACAGTTCAGAAAAGTAGATAAACAATACATTTGAGAGAAACTGTGTAGCTGCAACACTTTTGAAGATAAAAGCCATTTACTTATAATGGATACCATTAAAAAGTGACAAAGTAGCTATTACTCACTTAACTATGGAGATACACTTCCAAACTACTGACCATCCCAGTAAACATTACAAACGTTTATAAACGTTTATAAACCTAAGTAGCAACGGTTTAGATTAGGTTTAAAATGATGGGTCCCTAAACGTTTGCCTATAAACGTTTATAAACGTTTATACATACGTTTATACATACATTTGCCTATAAACGTTTATAAACATTTATACGTAAACGTTTATAAACGTTTATACACGTGTTGAAAATCTGGAGAAATATTTCTGTAAGTATATCTTGCTGTATCACTGTTGTTTGAATCCATCATTACATTCTAAGTAGATATATAGAAGTATGTAATTTGACATACTTCTATATATCTACTTAGAATGTAATGATGGATTCAAACAACAGTGATACAGCAAGATATACTTACAGAAATATTTCTCAAGTTTCTCTCAAAATGGCTGTGCTGATGTCATTATCCCAAATGAAAGCGAGGTTAAGATATTCTTCACTCTTTGTAAACGTTTAAAAACGTTTATAAACATTTATGCATAAACGTTTATAAACGTTTATATATAAACGTTTATAAACCAAACTAATGTTACTGAAACGTTTATAAACCCATAATGTTGAATAATTGTCAATATTTAGGTTTATATTTGGTTTAAAAAACGTTTATAGGTTTACTAAACGTTTATAAACGTTTATAAACCTTTGCTATGTTTACTGGGATGTTTTAGGTGCAGGAAAAGTACCAAGACAACACTTTTTGAAGAAAATATTGTACATTCAATAGTTTCAGAGTTATAAGCCATTTAATTATATTGGGTAAATGTGCTATTACTCACTCAAAAGTAGGCCAAAGTTTAAAAAAAATATTGAAGGGCATAAAAATTCATTAGGACCAGTAATTTACCAAAAATATGTAACTGTAGCAGTTTTAGAGGAAACTGCATGACAAACGCATGGATGCACGGACGTTTATGCATATACAGTGTACATGGTGCAAATTATAATCTCCAACCGGCACACCAGGCGGGAGATAAAAAGTAACATTTACTTCACATCATTAAAACTTCAATATTCATACTATAGGAAGTCAATGTACTTAAATTTTGTTTCTTCAATTCTCAGCAAACTGTTCTTCTATTAACTAGTATTTATAACTCTCAACAAATGATTGAATACATAAAACACTGAATAACAAAAATGCTCTCTGCAAACATAATGTACACATATTTTCTCATTTCTACGTAAACTCACAATTAAAATGTTTGACCACATATACTTGTATCACAAAAATTTGTCTGCAATATATTGACCTAAATATAAGCATTCCATATCTATAAGCAAAAGTTTCATTGAAAAGAGGGTAAGCAAGACCAAGGTCCTCAAATCTGAATGATGAAGAGCTTCAAATTAGTCTACTTGTGTATAAATATTCAAACTTTGTAAACCATAAATGTAATCATATGGCATTGTATATGTACTGATGAACAACGCTGGCACAACATCATTTCATAATCTCCCTCCGGCGTGGCATTTATCTCCCGCCGATGAGGTATTTTTGTGGTCATTTCATGACTTACAAGCAAATATGATCATTCAAGTTTGGCACTAAACAGTTCAATCAAAAGTAACAGGGGCCCCATTCACTGGACAACACTTAGACCATTTTAAGTGTATGTTCTTGGGTTTCAATTAAGAACTAGAAAAATGTTTTTGCTGACAAAAACGAAGCAGCCCTGATGAAAAAGTGTGAAGTAAGCCGTAAAAGATGTGAAGATATGCATCACAAGGAATAGAAAATGTAAAGTTTATTGCATTGTGTATGTTACCATATTTAACAAATGAAAGAACAACCACAGCTTAGCAGAAGAGAAATTGTAGGTGTGAAATTTACTTCTCAAAAGAATGTATGTCCGATGCGCGGAAAAGGTGCCTCCTGGAAAAAATGCCTCCTAGAAAATATGCCTCCTAGGAAATATACCTCCTAGAATGAATGCCTCCTGAATATTTTGTGACCAGGAAAAATACCTCCTAAGAAAAAAAAGTTCTTTCAAGTATTATAACACTACAGGTTCACATTACAACTTCAGAGGCATCTTCATTTTTTCCACTTGAGTCTTATAGTCGTCAATGCCTGTCAAAAATTCACAGTCTTTTACCCATTTTGCTTAGCTGTACAAAGGTATGTAAGTTTCTCTTGTAAGGTTTTGCTGGTGCTTCTCACTCTTTTGGTTGGCTGCTCATCCCTGGTTTCCATTATGACAGGTGTCATGTTTTTCTTGTAATTACATTTCTGCCCCTCCTAGTGCATCTAACTGCGATCAACTCCTTACAGAGGGGATAACCTATGTTGTAATTTGATAAGAATGCATATTGTAAGCCATAAAGGCCACAACTATTTCATCAAGAAACCTCACAGCCATAAATCCTGCTTTTAAACTGCTCCAGAGTACAGCTGAAGGGATCCCCTTTCAAGAAGATATTTGTAATTTGTACTTCACGATATTGTACGTTCTGGTTTTGACTGTACATATCTGAAAACATGTTTTTGATATTATACGTTATAGGTTTCATATGTAACATGTTTACAAGTTGAAATAACTTTTTTTCTCAGGAGCCATTTTTTCCTAGTCACAAAATATCCAGGAGGCATTCTTTCTAGGAGGCATTTTTTCCAGGAGGAATTTTTTTCTGTGAGGCATTTTGTCCAGGAGGCATTTTTTTCCCAGATTCTGTATGTCCTACATTCTTTGGTAATGTTCTCAGAGAAGAGGTCTCAAGTGAAAGGGTACACTGACCAGAGACATTTCTGTTCAAAATATCATTAGTATCAGACTTAAGTATAAAACACTAATTGAATGCAGTGGACTAAGATGCTTAAGAACTATTGTTTAAAATTACTGGTTGTGCTTCAACTAAAAACTTAACAAAACCACTAATATAATCCAGTGAACCAAAGTGTGTTAGACTTTTTGTTCAAAAGTTACTGATTTTGCTTCAGAGTTATTGCTTACAAGAAAAATCAAGTTACAAACAAGTCAAGCTATAGTGCTAGAAAAATGTTACTGGATTTATTGGGAAAGAAAAGTATGAGTTTATATATTGCAATATTTATGAATGATTTAGCAATTGAAATTAAAAATCTAGGCTTAGCAATAAGAGTAGGAGATCATGATCCATTCCACACTTCAATAATGCACAAAATTAAGACCAAACAAGTTACTGGACTTGATGTAGCTGTGGAAAAAGTAGCCTAATAACATATTTTAACAAAATGCTGTGAACGCAATACTTTTCAAGTTATAAGTGATTTAGTGCATCACTTCAGGAATTTGAATGCATTAAAGTTTCAAAAATTCATTTCCCACTTGAGCTAAAATTAATTAAATGTAGAAGGCTAAGTGAAAAGGAAGAAAGTAAAAGAAAAGAAAACAATATACATTCGAAAGAACAGCATAAATATTCCACTTTTTTTTGTTCCACTTTTGCTTCACACACACATATATATATCTCTATTTATCATCTCCCTCCATGAACCACCCCACTTCCCCCACTGAGGCCCTTCTTTTTTCCACTTGCTTTTTGTGTGCACTAAAGGGGAGTTTGGGGGGTTCTTTATCTGCATAGAAAGACTTTCCATGAATGTGCCTTTTGATAGATATCACACAACAGAGTTGGAGAGGAAGAAGAAAAGGACAAGTCATTCATTTCCACTCAGCTGGAGATACATAAAATGCTGTACAAGAAAAACTGTTTATGAGAAAGTGTTTTTTTTTTCAAGCATCTTATATTGTGAAAGAAGTCAGGTCTATACATTTGACCAATTTATATAGTCTATGTGAACAAGTAGCTAGATCATCAACTCCTTCTACAAAACAAAAGTTGAATCAATTGAAGCTTTTTTTTCCAAAAAGGAAAAGTTATATCCCCACATTTCCAAATGAATGGAATCAGAAGAATGTGTTTTTTTTAATCTGCCTAAAATTGGGAATTTATATTATGTGAACACTGATCAGTTGCAATATGTTAATAACCACATCAGTGCATCATAAATAGCTCATTTTTTTCTTTGAAGATGTCATAACTTCATAAACACTAAGAGATTAGGTTTGGCAGACAGCATAAATATTTTTAAGCATACATATGCCAGGTGTGGTTTTAAAAAGTGTTAAAATAAATGAGGAGGGAGCAAGAAGTGTATATTTATCATGTTAAGATGGCCAAAGCCTCTTAAGTACAGGAATTTTAAGTGAAATGTTATACAAAATCTTACTTTAGTATAATCAATGTCAAGTTAAACTGATGTTACTGAACAGTTAATCAGTTAGGGGCTGAAAATCCTCATTTTCACGTCAAGATGGCCATGACTGTACTTGTATTGGAACTCCAAGGTGGAAAGAAAATAAGAATGTCCCTGATGTCATCTTTAAAAGTGTACAAATTTAACCAAGCTCTGCTGAACAATACGATAGCTGGAGATTAAAAACTCCATAATTTCACTGCAAGGTGACCATAACTTCATCCATATTGCGACTTTAAGGTGACCATAAAATGAGAATGTCCTTTTTGTCATCCTTTGTAAGTGTACAAAGTTTAGCTGATGGCTTTATTCATATGTTATGACTTTAGGGGGGCCAAAATTATATTAACAGTTTAAGGTCACCTTAAAGTCAGGATAACCCTTTGGTTTGCCATCCTTTATAAGTGTGCAAAGTTTAACTGAGGTCAGTCAAACAATAAGATACTTGGAGGCTGAAAACCCCCTTATTTCACTTTAAGGTGGCTACAACTCCATTCATACTGAGAGTTTAAGGTGACCATAAGTATTATTTTATCTAGTTTAATACCAGTGATAATTTCGATATAAAAAAATGGAAAAAGAAAGGAGCCAGAGCATTTTATTTCAATTTGATGACTTTAAGCAGGCCAAATGTCCATTAACATTTTGATTTTAAGGTCACCATAAAGTCAGGATATTCCTTTGGCAAATCTTAATATATGTGCCAAGTTTGGTTGAAAAAAGTGAAAAAAATAAGTGAACTGGAGGGCTAAAAGCCCGTTTTTTGACATTAAGGTGACCTTAAAATTGCAGATACAGGGCTAAAACTTCGGCATGTGAAAGATTATCAAAAAGTAGCTGAATAAGTTATTCCAACAAAACGCCGAAATCCTGACCGTTTTTGAGATACAGACCAAGTACCCATTTTAAAAAAATTTACGAAAATAAAACGCCTCCCATTCAGGCATCTATGGTCTGATTGATGAGAAAATCCTTTCCGACCTTGGAAATTTGGTCTAGAATGTACCTGATAAATTTTATAGCACAGGTGTGTTATGGTTTTTTCCGAAACGCGATGACGAGGTGTTTTGGAGGTATGCTTAAGGTTACCTTAAGTAAAGCTTAAGGTCTGCGCAAAGTATCTCAAAAAATTTTCCCGCCCCTATAGTTTTAAAGAAAGATAAGAAGGGAAGAAAAATTTGAAAGGCTAAGAAGTTATTCAAGGGAGACCATAATCCGGCGGCGGCAATCAGTCGAACTTCGGTGAAAACAAATAAGTGTCCCTGACGGGCCGCTTAATTATGAAACTGTATTTACAACCATTCCTAACTCTAAGGTGACCTCAGAACCTGGGTATAAAATGCATTCACAAAAGGGATTAAGCTCAAGTTGAGGCCAATTAATTAGTAGCAGTTTTAGAGGAAACTGCGTGACAAATGCACGCACGCATGGATGCACGGACGTATATGCATATACAGTGTACATGGTGCAAATTATAATCTCCAACCGGCACACCAGGCGGGAGATAAAAAGTAACATTTACTTCACATCATTAAAACTTCAATATTCATACTATAGGAAGTCAATGTACTTAAATTTTGTTTCTTCAATTCTCAGCAAACTGTTCTTCTATTAACTAGTATTTATAACTCTCAACAAATGATTGAATACATAAAACACTGAATAACAAAAATGCTCTCTGCAAACATAATGTACACATATTTTCTCATTTCTATGTAAACTCACAATTAAAATGTTTGGCCACATATACTTGTATCACAAAAATTTGTCTGCAATATATTGAGCTAAATATAAGCATTCCATATCTATAAGCAAAAGTTTCATTGAAAAGAGGGTAAGCAAGACCAAGGTCTTCAAATTTGAATGA
Organism: Sabellastarte sp. h YS-2021; assembly: GCA_964017235.1. NCBI lineage: Eukaryota > Metazoa > Annelida > Polychaeta > Sabellida > Sabellidae > Sabellastarte > Sabellastarte sp. h YS-2021. The sequence goes on from OZ024928.1 coordinate 15,857,384, forward strand.
TGAAGAGCTTCATATATATTAGTCTACTTGTGTATAAATATTCAAACTTTGCAAACCATAAATGTAATCATATGGCATTGTATATGTTCTGATGAACAACACTGGCACGACATCATTTCATAATCTCCCTCCGGCGTGGCATTTATCTCCCGCCGATGAGGTATTTTTGTGGTCATTTCATGACTTACAAGCAAATATGATAGTTCAAGTTTGGCACTAAACAGTTCAATCAAAAGTAACAGGGGCCACATTCACTGGACAACACTTAGACCATTTTAAGTGCATGTTCTTCGGTTTCAATTAAGAATTATGAAACTGTATTTACAACCATTCCTAACTCTAAGGTGACCTCAGAACCTGGGTATTATATGCATTCACAAAAGGGATTAAGCTCAAGTTGAGGCCAAAATTAGTGAAAGTTTACAACTGTTTATTCTAAATTTGAGCTGATTTTTGGCTCAACTTGATCTTGATACATTTTGTGAATACGGGCCCTGGGACCAGATTCACAAACAATATTCAGATTTTAATTTATTAGCTACCTTGACTGGGAGAAACTTGGTACCGCAAGACTTTGGGAAGTAGATATTGAGAAATAATGGTGTTTGTTTTTGGATGGCGATGTTTAATTTTCCAAGTGGTTACTGTATAAGTCATAATTTTAGCTAAAACAAAATTTCACTAATTTCTCATTTATTTTTTTTTCAAAATTCACTAGAATTAATTTTCACTATCCAAGCTGAAATAGATAAAATTAATGTCTAGTGATACACAATTTTTGTGTTTGTCCCAACAGGAAACAATTGCCAATAAATTTTATGTGTGTGAAGACAATCATGTGAATTTTGTATTTTTTTTTTAATTAATTTATCATTCCATTTATTATTTACACTTCAGTAAATGTCACACTGGACCCCCTCTTTTGTGCTTGTTCCAACACTGTATTTGTGGGAAAGAAACTTACACTACCATAACAGCCAAATGTATACACAGACTTTTTACCATGGCTCTTGGCCAATCAGATTCACTGACACAACCTACTGACACGCACCTACTGAGTTGGAGAGGTTTTATCCTCACTTCAAATCTGAGGTGATCTTATTTGTGTATTGCTCCCTGAATGCCAATTCTAAGAGAAACTTAGTCAAGTAAAATACCTTTCTTTACTTACTCTACTTACACCTAAAGTCACCTTATCTAGGTAATGTTGGTGAATCTGGCCCCAGGTCTTTGAAAAAGCCTGTGCTGAAATAATAATGTAAACATAGATATCTGATTCTGATGCCTATTTAAAATTAATTGATTTTTAAAGTTTTTAAACATAATTAATTTTAAAAGATAATTATACTTAAACACTTAAAAGTTTGTTTGTGGTATTTTAACTCCAATAGTTCTGACACAATTGTTGGGGTGTTTTTAACTGATAAAACAGACACGTTTATTTGCTGTAACAGACTTCCATCACCATATGTACACAATACATATAGTCATATTATGTGATATCAAAACCCAATCTATTGGAATTTCAAAGTTCGAGACAAAATTATACTGCATAATGTATTATTCCTAAACATGCAACAGCACACTGCCAACACACTTTACTCACAGTACAAACACAATTAATCAACAACATAACTGGATGAGATGATGACATAACTGTTTCATTGGCCATTACTCAATATGCTGGTATGAAAATGCACAAAGCATTTAAAGTATTAAACACAATGGAATAAAATCCAATATTTGTCATGACAAGAGCAACAAAAATAGTTTGACTCACATAAGGTTGACTCATAGGTTGTGTCACTTCTCACAGTTGTCAAGACTGAAGCCCGATTACATGTAGTTTAAATTCTAACAGCGTTCTCAGCTATGAAACATAAAAAAAAGAAAATTTAGATCGCAATTATAAGGCTGGAGAAAGAAAAAAAATAGAGAAAAGTACTATTTTCAATTATCATATTATGCTATTTAATGTACAAATAAAATGGATCTTGATTAATTAATTTTTAGTATACACTGCTTTTCTCCACCTCCTGAACAACCAATTGTGATATGAGCTATGCTACATATTTAAAGTGATGTTAAAGCAAATTAGATCCTGATTAAACTGGAGCAATTGACTAACAAGAAAATTTGGCTCAATGGCCTTTACTGACATTATACCTGGGTACACTTTCCAATTAATGTGCACTGACACAAAGAAAGTATATATGCAAGATATATGTTGTGAAATGGTGGCTTTTTAACAAGATTCTCGGGGAATTTTGGGAGTTCCGTTTTCGGTCACGAGAATTTGAAATTTAGTACCAACCATTTATGTACATATCCTGTTATGATGACGTTATTTGAAGGGTGATTTTGAATCTTAAAAGGGTAGGATTTTGTGCTTTTATAAAAGGTTTTATAGATATTCATTTAGTTTAATGTACAACATATGTCATTCATAATGTTGCTGTTTAGTATCAGACACCAGTTATGTGAATTACAGCACTTTTATAAGTTGTATTGTTTGAAATCAATGATGTCATAATACAGTTTATCAGTTGTCAAGTTGTTGTCAGCTGTAGGCATCTTAACAACCATGATTAAGTCATAGGGTGATTTGATTTTAAAATCAGTCTGGGTTTGAATCTTGCAGTGATAAGACGTATTTTTAGCATGCTAATTCTGGGTTTGAATCTCTAAGTGGTAGGAAGTATTATTTTAACAGGCTGAGTTTGGGTTCAAATCTTGAGGTTACAAGAAGTGTTTTACCTGGTTGTTAATAATTAGATTGGAGTTTGATTTTATTGAAAGTGTTTTACCAGCTGTGAAGTATTTTACCAGAAGGTGTTTTACTGGAGGATTGAAGAATACCAGATTTAGGTTAGTATTTTACATCCGGAATTGTTAATTATTCTTAATGATAATATATTGTGTATTATTCAGAAAGTCGGATACTGTTTAATAGGTTGTTAATCTGTATTTTGGTAATTATAGACAGAGACCGTACGGTCGGAGACTGGCTAATAGCAAGTGGCTATAGTTTCGGTATCAGAGACCGTAAAGTCGGAGACTGTGCCGGTGGTATATGTGATTAATTATAGGTTTCAGTATATTTATCACTGTAGTTTAAAATACATTCCATGTTGTATTGGTTATATTTTATCTGGTAATTATCACCATTTCAGTTTACGACAAAGCATTTGGTTTACTTGTTATTTGTGTAAAGAATTTACACAGGTTCTCTGGTCAAGAAGGTGTCAGGAGGTTTCGCTCCACAGAGGTTTCGCTCCACGGAGGTTTCGCTCCATTATTTGGAAGATTTTCTTCCAAAGATGAACGTTTTCAGCATTAATTTTTGCATTCAATATTGAAGGAAACCCCATGGACTTCTGTCTCCTCACGTTATCTAATTTGTATATTTATTTTATAATAGTTCTAGGGAACACCCCACGGAATTCCATGAACTCACGTTTTCTAATTTGCATATTTTATTTTGTAACAGCTCTAGGGAACACCCACAGAATTCCACAACCTCACGTTTTCTAATTTGCATATTTTATTTTATAACAGCTCTAGGGAACACTCATGGAATTCCACAACCTCACATTTTCTAATTTGCATATTTTATATAATATTGCTAGGAAACCCCCACGGAAGTAAGAGAATTTAAAGTATTTGATCTTCAACTAAATACAATTTTTTTCAAAAAGAAATGCTTTGTAGATGAAGTACATTATATAAAATGTCAATTCAGTTGAAGATCAAATACCCCAATACAGAAATATATGGAGTGAAACCTCCCACACAGTGGAGCGAAATCTCCGTGGAGCGAAACCTCTTGAATTCGTCAAGAACACAGGTATTGTGTTTGTTTGAAATTACAAATAACGGTAATATATTGTAATAACGGTAATATATTGTGGTAACAGAATATATATAGGTTATTACTATTATCACTAGCAGTAGTAATTTTGTATTTAAAACTTGGTTTCTAGGAATATTTATATTTTGTATCTGTAATACAGTAATACAATTTAATTTAGATTTGCTATGTATTATTGCACTTGTATTGCTTGATATTTTATATTACATTTACTAAATGTCAAATTTGTATTAATACAGTGTTATTATAAATAAGTTGTTACATTAAATCTAAAGATTTTAATGGTATTATTCTCTTGGGAAGATTAAGGTCAATCTCCCTCCATTATAGGAGTCACGTCAATGAACTCAGGCAAATTTTGAGGTCATTGTGTAATATATTGGTAATTAAAGTTTTGTCCTAACAAATTGTTAGGTGGGGGCTCGGAGCTGGGATTTGTTATAAATCTTGTAGGGCACAACCTTCACAATGTAACCTAGCTTAGTTAGCGGGTCTTCCTAAAACTCGGACAAAAGCGGCGATTCCGTCGCCGCTTGGACTAACATCGGCGATGTTAATTCTAATTGGGAAGAAGTGAGGAGGGGTAGATGGCCAGCGGCGATAGCGGCGATAGTCCAAGTGAGGGGAGTATTAGGTGCGGCGACAGTTAAATATTGCTGGATTATATATTTGTAAAATATTGCCACTATAGCCGGCGATGGCTTTCCTGTCCAACTTGGAAATGGGGAGGGGGTGTGGGGCGGCGATGGGGATGCTTTATGGCGAGCCCCTATATAACCCTCTTGCATTTGATTGGCTAAATTAATGCATAACACAGCCCCTCCCCCACCCTCCCAAACCCGTCGCCGCTGCCCCCCCCCCATTCCATCGCCGCTTAGTCCAAGTAGAATTCCAAGTTGGACAGAAGTCCGAGATTTAGAATGTACCTTAGTTAACCAAGTCAATTTAGGATTCTAATTTTACAAAGAATAAGTACTTTGCTTTATCAAAAACTCCTGAAAAAGGTTAATTACTTGCTTGGTTAGCTATCAGTCAGGGCTGTTAAGTCAGCTAGTTTTAGCATGCATTTCAAATGATATTATATGTTACTCAGATTTTCAGCCCAAGCTGCTACTTTAGTTGTGTATGTATACATATTGGTCTATAGATGTTTCATCATCTCAACTACATTATTTTGAGCTGGAAAAGTGCACTTCATAATAAAATATGCATGTGCCTGGCGCTTATACCTTCTCCGAAAAATATAACAAAGGCTCCCTGCCAACTATTGTTTACATGGGCGATATTAGGGATAGGCAGTGAATTATACCAAAACACCTACATCTGCGTATATTAATTTCAAATTGTACTTAATATCACTGCCATTAATTGCAATTGACATATTTTTCGCCAGAACAATATTAAGTATACTTACAAAAGGTTATTTTAATAAACTTTCAAGAACATGTCGCAGCTCGATAATATATTTATAAACAAATTCAGTTAGTCTGGGCCCCAGGAAAAAGTATGTAACAGGTAAGGTAGGTTAAAACTCATTTAGCCATAATTTTTGGAAAGGTTTACATCAAAGGTCATATATAACAACTAACTTTAAAAAATAAACTCCAGTGTGTAGATTTTTAATTTTTGATAGATTGAAGCATGTGAGTATTCCATTGGTTCAGTAAAATAGGCAATTGTAGTTCCAAACCTGACTGAAAAGAGAAATTGATTAAAGAGTTAGATCTGCTCGAGGCTCTATTATTCAGCCAGTTTATATCTTTGTGTATAACAAAAGTAAACAACAAAACTCAAATTTGACTTTTTTCAAAATTAAGCTTGGTTTAAAGGCCCAGTTGTAATTGCAACATACAGCTCAAACCTCCCATAACACAGCATCATCAGACTTTTTGTACACAGTTTCTGTTCGTTTATCTTCACACACAAGGGATAATGGAGAGGCAAGGGAGCTATGTCACAGAGGGGGGGGGGGGGGGCGTGCAGTTGTTGTGTATTCACAGATACAGGCCAAAACACAATTTTTTTGTTGTGGTTTTTTTTATTTGGAACATTTTTGTTTTGATTTTAATATTAGTACAATTATTTTTACAAACTAAGGGGCTTCTTTTTAAAAATATTTTAAGTATATCTTCTACAGAAAAATATTTCTTTAATTCTTCTTGTGAAGAAATTGGTATTGAACAAATGGACACAGTCAATAGGGTCATTCGCGTGGGAAAATTTGCGGCAAGTAAAATAAGCTCTGCCCACATGCGCAGTAACAACCAGTACTTACTGGAAACTCTACCACAAAAATGAAAAAAGTAAGTACTTCCCCATGATGTCATTTCTTTTAAATTTGATTGGCAGTTATTTTTATAAACGAGATTGATTCCACGTGGGTACTTGGAGGCATTAGAAATATGTTCTAAACTTTGTATTTTGTTCCCCTGGCCTACTTTTAGTCTATAATTTAACATACAAACTTACAAGTTGTTTTGAAATTATATAATTGTTGCATAAACAAAGCAATATTATGTGTCTGCACACAATGTATTTTCTATGGTGAATTTTATTTGGTTAATTTTGAAGGCTATTTATTTATTTTTAACAAGTCCGAGAAAAGTGTAATTTCTTTTATATCTTTAAAATCTTGCCATTGATACATGTTTTTAAAGAAATGAACATTTATTGAGATTTTAATTAGTTTTTCAATAAACATATGTGATTGCTGCTATTTTCTTTGTTTGGTCACGTGACTTACTTACTAAGAAATCAGAGGAGATATGTCGATCACTTCAGTACTTACTTCTTTACCCGGAAGCTACCACACAAATAGAAAAAAGTATCTTCCAGTAACTTCTGGCAGGTATAGTAAGTACTGGAACGACCAGTCGAACGTGGGAAATGTAAACTGAGAACACAGAACACACAGCTCTTCAACAAAAACTACTTCACATATACATGTAGTGGCCAAACAAAACTATTTAAACTAAGAGTTTTGAATCATATTTTGCACAGTAGTAATCTAAAGTAGATACCCATACCCCACAGCCTGGAGAAAGAGCAGTGGACTCCATTACATATAGAACTTATTATGTAAAGGTGCTAGAGAAAATTAACAGCACTCAAGAGAGAGAAAATGTATAGAAACACAAAGTATGAAAACGGAACAATTCAATACCAACAGCATTAATTGGTAAACTAAAAGTTATAAAATAGTAAATTATTAATCAAATTATAGCTATTTATGGAGAAAGCACAGTAAAGTAAAAAAAGATACATATACTAAGCAGTTGCAGTAATCCATATATCTTTGTGATAGTAGAAATATGTCTCATATGTGGCAGTAAAAAACACTTTGGCAGAGCCAAATTCAAATATCACACAAAAAGGATACTTTAATTCCTGTAACCAATTATTTTGTAAGTGCAGTGTTATAGCTATCTTTGTGTTGATTGCACATATAATAGTGACCAGCATTTTGTCCACCTTGCCCCAAAACTGAGAGGTATTTTGTCCACACTTGCAATTTTGACTAGCATTTTTTTCCACTAGCATAATGTCCACACACTCTTTTGAATATAGAGTCATCTAATTAAAAGTGTCAATTATTTGAAGAGACAGAAAAGCTAACCAGGCAAATGGACAGGTGTTTCACATATTACAGAATACGTAGTGGTGAGCGAGAGCTAATTATCTCTGAAAAATATGTCAGCAAATTGTTATTAGAGTAAACAGAACAGGTAAGAGTGAAAGTCCAAGGCTTTTGCAAATAAAGGATAAATAAATGTTGCTGATCAATAACAAGTTATTTATATTATCAAATAGTTTTGCAACAAATATATAGACATACATCAATCTTAGACAATTTTTCAGTTTGGTCATAATAATTTATGCTCCTAAAAGTCATTAAATAATCACTGAGATTTTTATACCAAAGTCAGCTTTCTGTATAAAATGTTCTCACATTTGAAAAAAAATATTGATGTCTAGGATATACATAATGCTGACTCATATTTTTCATAAGCAGCTTATGGCTTATTGGTAGCTTAATTTCCATGAGTACTTATTAGCTTATGGTATTGTAACCAGTAAAGGTGTCGTGTTAATTAAAAAAGTACCAGCTTATTATATTTTTAAAATACAGCATATAAATACTCCCAATATATGTTCTCACTTCTCCTATACTTTGCATAAGTGTTCAGAAACTAAATAATGAAATGTAGTCCTGAAATTTTCTATCACAGATAAATGAAACAAAACACCAATCTGCACAGTTTTGTTGAAAGTAAATTTTTGATGCAACTGAGCCTTTAAATTACATTTTGACTTTCTATCAAATTTCGCTTGGTAGAAGCTCCAGTTGGAATATTCCCCAATGGAATGTCAAATTTCATCAGATTAAACTTTCTACCATGACATATATGTATATTGTTCTGACAACTTAGGGCAATACAATTCATACTATTGTTTCCCTGTGCACATTATTCAAACAACTGTATTTTAGAGATGCATAAATGCACTATTTTTTGCTTCATACATACTGGATGATTGTGTAACTTGACAAACGCCTTACCTTGTCAAAACAAACCAGAATATTTATTAATATTTGTTATTGACAATGCTTGCACATTTTAGGGGCTGTATTAATGCTATCCCTGGTCGGGGTTAGACATTGAATCCAGGTTGGTTTTGCAAACAAGGTCCAGAGTCACCATGTGACATTGAAATCAAGTTGAAATTCTGTTGAATCCCGGTTGAATTCAGGTCGAGATTCCTTGGAATTCAGGTTATAATCAGGTCTATATGAATTTGAAATATTATTTTGTTTGCAGCTGAAATCCAGTGGATTTCAGGTTGAATAGTCCTCACACTATAGCATGTAACCAATCAGATTGCAGTATTTTAGTCGTGACCCATTGCTTAGCAAGTAAGTGGGCCACCGAGGGTGGACGGGGCTCAGTGATGTCACCATTCACGTGATGTATGATTGGCAGGTAGTTGGCGGAGCCTAGGGGGATCCGTGACCAGTCACATGACCAGTGATGTCATAGGTCACATGATTGATGATGAACAGGTAGTGGGAGGAACATAAGGGGAAATCCTTGAGCAGTCACATGACAAATGACATCATAGTGATTGACAGGTGGTAACAATAACAATGGGGGTAAATATCCAGATATGGTATCCTGGAATAATAATGATAATGGTAAAAAGAATTATTATAATGATGCCAGATAACAAGCCACACAAGGGTGAATTTATAGTGAAAATGGTGTTTTTATGTCTAAAATTATAAACTAATGGGTTAAAAATTGAGGGGTCAGTGAATTCTGAATATTGGGTACCCCATCCCAAGATATTTTTTGACAAAGTTCCCTAAAATCCTCTATTATTGCTTATTGCCATCTTGTATGACATCATGCACTATGACATCATCACAGTTGAGTTGATTTAAGGTCAGTTACTGACCAGGTTGAAATTAGGTTGTGCAACATCATCAACTAAAAATAGCATCAGAGATGCCCGTACCCCACAGCCTGGGGAAATATTTTTCAACACCATGAGATATAGAAGTAGTATAACAGCACAAAGTTCAAGATACTTTCAGAGCAGTGTCAGTTATATTAAGGTCCAAATAATGCTTAAGTAGAGAAAATAATATCTAAGGAAAAGAAAGGTATGTAAAGATAAAGTATTAAAACAAAACAATTCAATAATAAAATGACAGCACTTATCAGTAAACCAAAAATGGCCGAATTATGGTTTGGATGTTTTGAATATTACCCATGCATACAGAAGTGGCAATACATTCAATGAATGCTTATGTGTGGTGTTGGAGAAAAGCCTATGATTCACTTGATGAAATTCCATCTGTTACAATGGGAACTTGCAAAAGGAAATTCTTAATGAATTCTAATATGACTTTAACAGTGCTTAATCTGCATCAACAGACAGACCCAAAGGTGCAACAAGCTTTTAAAGTTCAAGATCACTATGACAAGGTCAAAGGTCAAATCGAGGTCGGACCATGATGCTGCACACCTACAACCCTTAATCAATGTCCCTACCAAGTATAAACTTCCTACACCTTACAGTCTCTGAGATATAGCCTGGACAAGATTTTATAGGTCAAGGTCACTACAGCAAGGTCAAAGGTCAAATCAAGGTCACACTATGACATAGCACACCTACACCCCCTAACCAATGTCCCTACCAAGTATCAACTTCCTACACCTTACGGTTTCCAAGATATAACCCGGACCAGGTTTTATAGGTCAAGTTCACTACAGCAAGGTCAAAGGTCAAATCAAGGTCACACCATGATGTTGCACACCTACTACCCCCAATCAATGTTCTCACCAAGTATCAGCTTCCTACACCTTATAGTTTCCGAAATATAGCCCGGACAAGATTTTATAGGTCAAGGTCACTACGGCAAAGGTCAAATCAAGGTCACACTATGACGTTGCACATCTACAACTCCTAACCAATGTTCCTACCAAGTATCAACTTCCTACACCTCACGGTTTCCGAGATATAGCCCGGACAAGATTTTATAGGTCAAGGTCACTACAGCAAGGTCAAAGGTCAAGTCAAGGTCAGACCATGACGTTGCACACCTACAACCCCCAAACAATGTCCCTGCCAAGTCCCTGAACTTCCTACACCTTACGGTTTCTGAGATACAGCCAGGACAAACTATTTCCCGCTGCCCGCCCACCCGACCGCCCGTCCGCCCACCCATCCGGACACCATGGGTGAAAACAATACCCCGACAGCCCTTAAGGGCTGTGGGGTAAAAATCACTCTGATTTCAAAGTTAGACATTTTGATTGAATCCTGGGTCAGATAATGATGTTGATACCCAGTCTTACTTAGATTCTGTGACGTCATCAACCAATGCGGGGATAATGTAGCCAAAGTGATGACAAATATATAATTATTCTTCAGGAATGTTGGAATGCAAATTCTAAGTTTTGTGAAAAGTTGGGGACTGATTGGAAGTAGTAAGATTTTTATCATAAAAGCATCGTAAAAGGTTGAATAATTTGATTTATTTTGTGGTTATTTATAGCTTACGCTGTGCCAATGTAGATTTTAAATAATAGAAATATAATATTGCATATTAACAAATGCAAACAAAAAATTTGTGGTTAAGTTGTGCAAAATTATATGGGCAGCAGTAAAACTGAAAAACCCACAAACTTTTGACAAATAGGTAATTTTCCTAAACCCATAACCATAAAAAGATTGATAGTTTTCACAACTGTAGAGTATATAACATGAAATTTGTCTAACAAGACATCCACATTGTTTTCATAACATTTTTAAAATATGTAAAATATGCTATTTCGAAGCATGGCAAAACATGCTACCTTTTATTGAGTTTATGATGCAAAAGTCTGATTAGTTGTGCCAGGAATATAAACTCATGTATACCATAGTTTTTAGCACTCATGTGCCACTTTGACAAAAACAACATAGCCATAGTGCACTTAACAAATCATTCGACAAGAATGCTTGGCTTTCTCAAGGATGAAAAGCAAAACATCTTTATGATAGGAAAAAGAAAAAGTATTTTACAATTTACATGTATTTATTTTACCTAAAATGGCACGAAGGTCTTTTTTGACAATTCTTATGGGTGACAGTGCAGTACTTGTTCAAAATCTTTGTAAGAGATATGGAGATTTTTTTTAATTAAAATTTTGTGAAATAAATCTACTTTCACAAAATTGGCTACTAACCTCAGAAAGCATAGCATAATTTAAATAGCTTTACAGGCCAGATGGAGCTGAAGCCGTGTTGCAATGGTTGCAAATGCTTTAGATGAATAACCCCAGACACCTGTTATTAAAGGTACCAGAATAAGTTTCTGCAGGAAGTTGCCTTCAGTACTTAAGCAGTTTACTTTGATGTTTGAAAGTGTGCATGAAGCCCTACGACACTGCACTGAAGTTGAACATTCAACACTACCTGATAACAGTAAACATTACAGAGAGATAAAGCCTGCTTCAGTCGCCAATGTCATCAGATGAATACATTCCTTGTTTAACACACCAGAGATGACAAACTCTCCCTGAATGAAACTTCAACAGAGAACCCCAATCACACGGTATATCATATACTGTACAAGTTAACATTCAGAGGACTAGTGGCATCTAACAGATCCATGGGGCTATTCATACATTATGCATCTGGTAAAGCACTAGGGGAAATAAGAAATGCTCCTGTCCAGCAACTGCTATTCAAAAAGATAGAAGCTGTTATTGTCACTGCAGTCCCAGCTTACTGTCTATGTCTATGCTGCCAACCTATACAGAGAAATACTAAAACATTCTCAAGACTTGGGTTGAGATGTTACAGTCGCCCTGCAGCACTAAGTTATGCATGGCATATGGATGAAATTTTCAGAGTAGTTGGACAATCTCTTGTCCAATTGTTCAGAATCTATTCTTTTAAGATGAATGAAACATCAAATAGATGCCCCTTCTTTTTTGTTAGTATGTCATGCAGGAAAAGCACTTGTAGATAAATTAACAGAAGACCCAAAGGTAAAGGATGCCTTCTTTGATTTTGAACATGCATTGTGGAAAGCAGGTCAATTATTTTGCCAGAGGTTAAATAAAGATGCTGTGTCCTTCACTTGACCAATTCTCTAAGAACTATGTTCCTGTGACAAACCTGACAGAGCCACCAACAGCTGTTGGCGACTGATACCACTTGATTTCTTTCCCAACAATCACGTCACAATTGTTTACTAGATTACTTACTTAGATTACTAAAATTACTTACTTAGCCTCTTCACTCCAGGTGGGACTAGGGATCAACACAAGATTGTGCCCCACCTGTATGTTTTTTGGCCATTTTTTCACTTCTCCCTTAGTCACAACCATTTTATCTAGCTCTTTCTGCATAGTTCTTGTTTACATAGAAAATGGCCCTCCAATCTCATATACCGCTGCTGAATGCAAATGATGGTGGTAAGTTTCAAGAGGTTCACATTGTTCATCCTGTTGGGCCAAAGAATTCTGCAGATCTTTCTTGGGCATTTGTAGTGAAATTAAGATAAGTTATCCATGTCTAAGCACCGACTTAATATTACTGTTGTAAGTGCCAACCTTGGTCTACACTGGTCTTGGCTATACTGGTTCGACTTTCAGACAGCCCCATCTGGAGGCCATGAGTGAAAACAATACCAGCACAGCCTGTGGGGTAAAACATTGCAAAAGTACCTTTTTCTTGACATATGCTAAAACTTGAAAAAAAAATTTCCCATAGAGGCACAATTCATGTGGTCTATAATACCCAAAGGGTCCCAAATTTGCTTAAGAATGCTCCATCTCTAATGGTTTTTGAGATATTGTTAACATTTTTGATATTCCACCAAAATTCAAGATAGCAGTCAAAATTTGGAATATTCAAAGTTTTTCAAAGGCTTTATACCTAAAGTCTCTAATATTCAATGGGTCCAAAACTTACTCAAAATAACTCAACCTCAACAACATGAACAACTTTTTTTGATTTTTAACCAAAATTCAACATAGCTGTGGAAATTAGAACAAGCAATGAAAAAACAGGCTCTGTATCAGCTGACTTTTTTGGGAGTTGAAGTGAAAGCAGAAAAGGACACAAATAAGTGCCGTGCAAATGGTATTCAGAAGCAAACTACAAAGTTAACTGTTAAGGTGTAAAAAGTAGGTGAAAAAATATTTAAAGAAATTACTGTAGATGCAATAGTTTTCAAGTTACAGGTGCTTTACTCAACAGTGAAAACCTAAAAGTAGCTATTGCTCATCTATGCAATATTATTATGTTATATAGCTGACCCAAACATAGATGAATAATATATTTAAAGAAAATACTGTAAGTGTAATAATTTTCATGTTTCAACTGATTTACTCAACAGTGAGAACCTTGAAGTAGCTCTTGGTCAGCTATGCCATGAGCTACAGGTCCACAATTTCACTGTTATAACTGGCCCATAAGTAGGTGAATAACATACTTAAACAAAAGTCTCTAAATGCAATATTTTCCAAGTTACAACTGAATTACACAACAGTCAAACCTGAAAGTAGCTATTGCTTACAGCTGATCCATTTCCAAAAAATTCAAGACCGCTGTCAGAATTTAGATTTTTTTCTAGAGGAAGGTCATTATGATCCAGGATATCAAAATTTTGTTTCAGTTTTACATACTCCTAAGTCTTCAGCAATCTTTAGAGGATTTCATACTCCAGCTAAAATTTATAATAGTTACCCAACACATAAGCAAGACAGAAGAGATACACATGTAACATACATGTTCCCTCTTCCTTTAAAGTGACAAACACACATATACCCACACACACAACCTGTCACCCCCAACCCCACATACAGAGGCAATTCTTTTCTCACCTGCATTTTATATGCAGTATAGGAGAATGTGTGTCAGGGGTCTGTCTGTGCAGATCAACGTAAATATTAATTGTTTTTTGCACTATGTATAGTTTGTACAGGAATTACTTAGTTATGCAATGTGCTACAGGTCTGAAAATTATTGTTTTTCACTTTTTTTAATGTTATAGCTGACAAAAAATTAGGTGAAAGACATATTTAACAAAATGCTCTAAATGCAATACTTTTCAAGTTATAAGTGATTTGGTGCATGGTTTCATGAATTTTAATGCATTTAAAAATTATTTTTAAAAAAATCATTTAAAAAATAAATCAGAAAGATCCAGACCTGATACTTATACAAAGGAATCTACTTGTGGCCTAGTATATATATGTAAGATAAGGGAGAAATCCCTTCAAAAGTTAACGAGAAAATTGTGATAGTGTTGCAATTTTCACACTTTGGGTGGGGTACCTCTCAGCTCTGGAGAACAAACAGACAGATCTGCATAGATTTTACGATTTATCACCCTCAATAGATAAGGTATCTTTTGAAAGTAACAGAACATCTCTGGGCCTTGTGCTTTTGGAGTTGTTCACACGGATGCCGCAGAGTGATGCCATAATGTCAGCTGGCATAAAAAATCGAAAAACGAAGGAGCTAGATGGTTTTATTCCAATTTTATGACTTTAAGTAGGCCATAGCTCCATTAATATTTACAGTTTAATGTCACCATAAAGTCAGGATATTCTTTTGGCAAATCTTAATATACGTGCCAAGTTTTGTTGAAAAAAGTGAAAAAAGACCCCTTTTGACATTAAGGTGACCTTAAGGTTGCAGATAGAAGGCTGAAAATTTGGCATGTGAAATATTATCAGATAGAGGTTAAATTCCAACAAAATGCCAAAATCCTGACTGTTTTTGAAATACAAAGTACCCATTTTTTAAATTTACGATATACACCTTCCATTCAGGTATCAAATTCAGGTAATAAATTTTATAAAGTAGTTTTTCCAAAATGCGATGACAGGTGTTTTTAAAAATGCTTAAGAAGACCTTATATGAACTTTAAGATCTCACAAAAGTATCCGAAAACTTTTTTCTCTGCCCCTACAGTATTAAAGACAGGAAGAACCATAGAAAGAGCCATACAAGTTATTCCAGGGAGACCATAATCTGGTGGCACCACTGGTGATCAGTCGAAGCTGCGTGAAAACAAATAAGCGGCCCTAATGGGCTGCTTAATTATGAAAGGGTGACAGTAGATTGGTAGACAGTAGATTGGTCTTAGTTGTAACAACTCTACTTCACACATCAAATCTCTAGGACCAACAAAAAGAAAGGGAATGAAAGTAGCAAGGACAAATTTGGCCTTGAAGGGAAAGTAGTTATTACTCTCTTAGCTATTGGGATAGACACCAAGTTACTCACCATGATGTGACTATGGAAAAAAGTAGTAGGACAACATATTTTAAGTAAATGCTGTAAATACAATACTTTTCAACTTGCAAGTGATTTATTCAATAGTGAGAACCCTGAAAATAGCTATTGCTCAGCTATGCAATGAACTACAGGTCTGCAATTTCACTGCATTTATAGCCAACTAAAGGGTAGGTGAATGACATATTTAAATAAAATTCTCTAAATGCAAGTTTTCAGGTTACAAGTGATTTACTCAACAGTGAGAACCTGAAAGTGGTTATTGCATAGCTACAGGTCTGCAATTTCGCTATGTTATAGCTAACCCAAAAGTAGGTGAATGACATATTTAAACATAATAATGTAAATGCAATAATTTTCGAGTTACAAGTATTTTGCTCATTATGGAAGGAATTGAAAAGTCAGAAAATAGATATTACTCACTATAAGCTCTTGTGATAGACATCCAAGTTACTCACCATGGAAAATGCAGTTGAACAACATATTTTAACAAAATGCTCTAAATACAATACTTTACTGATACTCACATAAGGGAATCTACTTGTGGCCTGGTGCATATATGCAAGATAAGAGAAAATTGTGATAAAAGTGTTGCAATTTTCACACTTTTGGTGAACCTCGTGTGAAATGGCTCTGGGGAACAGACAAACGGATCTGCATGCATTGAAGAACTTTTCATCCTCAATAGATAAAATTTTTAAGGAATCATTTTTTTCTAGGAATCACTTTTGTCTCCAGACTTTCATGAATTGTGCTACAGTGTGAGGAGTGTCTCTTCACTGAAGTTAAGCGGCAATGGGCTATGTTAGTACTTAGATGGGTAACCGTGAGATGTATCAGAGTTGTAATTTCTTTGCATCACCAGACTTTCGTAACTTCTAGTGCACTAGTCTTGTCTCTGATGCGTTTGCGCTCGCACTAGGGCACCGAAACACCTTTCGGCCTTGTTTTTAAAAGAAACAGCATGTCTCTGGGACTTGTTCCTTTGTAGAAGTTGGACGTTGACTCTGCAGAGTGATGCCATAATGCCAGCTGACACAAAAAATGGCTTGGGTGGGGCATTTTGAGGTCAATGGATGACAGTGAAGTATATGGTTCATATGGTATAAAGATCAAATGTTTGTAGGCTACAGAGGACACGTGTATCTATTAAAATTATCACCCTTAAAGAGATTCAATCTTTCACAGATGAGAACCAGCCATAGATTGTGTAAAAATCTTTGAACATCACAAAATGGCCATGGTGGTCTTCTATTTTTCAAAATGGGGCAAAAAACTCCCAGGCAAGCCTTAATATTAATGTTTTGAGAAATTTGAGAACTCTAACAATATTCATGTTTTTGGCTAGAGAGGGGTTACTGGGTTTCTACACACACTGCAATGGCAGCATATGCACCCAATAATTCCCTGATAAATTCATCAAGTGGTACGGCTAAAAGAAAAATGCACAAAACATTGATATTGGTGAAGACAATAATTTGGTGAACCTGGAAAATTCTTTTCCTTGATATTTAATATGTCAACTTAAAAACCCTGATTAAATGTAATTTGATAAGGATTTTTAATGAACAATAATTTGTCCATTTCATAAATTTACATCATAATCAAATCTACATATGAAGGTGATAGATTTCTTGATATTACTAAGATGACATAAAGCTACTGATCACTTCTGACCACACATAGGGTCATAGAAATGACCTTGAAAGGCAAGAAAAAGACCCAATTTCAGCATGTTTTTCACTGAATGATAATCACTTGGCTCTCAATCGGTCAATTTTAGTCTGATTGATCCAAAAATTTGTCTGCCGCCTAGGTTTTGATGTGGGGAAAGCATTTGGTAAATTTTTGGTGAAAAGAGGTACAAAAATATTTTTGATTATGTAATCTTGAAAACGGTCAATAGTCAAATATGTACTGGTCGCATATTTTCCACCCACCTACAGATTCTAACTGCCAAAAATCATTTGATAGGCCTGATATTAAGGTAGATATTCAACTTAGGGTGGTTGCCTAGGATGTCTGAAAATGGGGCGAAGCCAATAAGTGTCCCCTTTGCAAGGGATGCATAATTAATATTTTTGATGAATCTTTTTACTATTAGTCTGTTAAGTGGTAACCTTACAGTTGCCATAGTGAAATAACTGTTAGAATTTTGAGATTACCTGTGGCCCAAGTACACTGAAGCACACCAATTTAACATGAATGAAATGCATCAAGCAGTGTTAGAATAATTATCTGTAAAAGAAATTTGACACACACATATACTGCAGTTTATAATCTCCTGGCCAGCTGAATAGGTGGAGATAAAATGAAAGATAATCATATGTTGGATAATTTATTGAACTTAATAATAAACTTAGTTTTTTTAATTTCTATGCACAGTGACAATTTTTAAACAAACTAATTCATTATTTTGACCAAAATTTAATTTACTGTGAAGACACATTTTAACTTTTCAAAAAAAAAAAATATCACATTTTATGTCTGGATATTTATTTTATCCAACCCATCAATGTGGATTAGTAAACCATGCTTAAAGTTACTAATATTAATACTCATGTGAATTTAATTTTAAAAGTTAGGAAATTTAATAATCATGTGAATTTAATTTCATCATCATTGAATCAAAAAAAAAATTCAGTACAATGTATGAACACAGTTTAAACATTTTATCACAACAGATACTTACATGAGTGGAGCGGAAAGTAGCTTATACTATTTGGTAAAGCTTCTTCAGTAAACCACTGTGCATTAACATGCCATGGCCAAGTTTTCTACTTACGGATGTGGCTGAGAAACCACAACCTTGAATTTAGAGGTAACAGGGTTGTAACTGTACAACTGTGTTTCATTTCTATAATTATATGACTACATGTAATATTTAAGGACAACCTTTCAGCTTAATTTAAATCAAATGAAGGTGTTTAATTTACCATTTTGAAGATATGGGAAATGTGTTCATAAAATAATGTTTAAGATAAAATAGGATCTTCTGCCTAAGTCTGAGAATAAAACTACAACTGTATAAACATATGACATGTGTAGAAAGGTGTGTACATATTAGTCTGGACACCACATATTTCCATGTGAGTCTGGCTTGTCCACATAAGGTACATCAACTATCCATGGACGATCTACAAAAACAACAAAAACAAAGCTTTCAGTAGAAAATTCCAATATACATCAACATTATTGCATACTACATACTTCATTAAGACTACAGCTCTCATATAACTGTGATAAGTTTTTTTAATATGTTTCATGTGTTCATGAAGAATTACGAGTAATTAAAATATCTTGACCAATGAATTTAATAACAGACTATAATATACAAATGTACTTTTATATAAATTCACTTAGAGACCAATCTAATGGCTTATATTTAAAAAGAATTCTGCAAAAAACATTCTATTCTATTCTGTACTTTTATAGCGCTTAATCTCTGCTAGGCAGAATCTAAGGCGCAACACCAAAATCAAACTAGAGGATCGCTCGCAAAAAAAAAAGATAATGTTTTTGCATAGCAAAAAACAAAGCGTCCCAAAAAGGATATAAAGGTGAGTGCTAAAGTATTAAGAAAATGCTCCGTTTCTAGCCTTATACTGTTGTGGCAACCAAAGTCAGCACAGTCTGCTCTATCTAGCATGGTTTTCAAGATATAAGCATTTTTGTGTTTTGCAATTTTTGCAAAAAATTCAAAAATTCAAAATGGCCGCTATATTTGGCGAGACAAAAATATTTTGAAAAATGGCATGGCTACTCTGCAGAGATATCCAGCAGGTGAAAAATTTTGTTGAATTCGCTCCATCTAGCACGGTTTTCGAGATATAAGCATTTTTGTGTTTTGCAAACACTTTGAAAATTCAAAATTGCCACCATTTTTGGTGAGACAAAAATTTTTGAAAACAAGACCACTGCCGCGGTGTGTATCTCCCGCCGAGCATTAAAGGAGAAGAAATAGCTTTTCCGAGATATTCACAATTTTTCATTTTCGTGTGTGAAAGCTCTTCCAAACGTAGGTGAATGAGCTATTTGAGAAAAATTGGCTATCTGCAATACTTTTAAGAGATAACTCGCATTTACTCCCAAAAGTAGATGCATGAGTTATTTGATAAAAATTGGGTATCCGCAATACTTTTAGAGATAATTAGCATTTACTCATTTTGAGTAGGTGAGTAGTTAGCCATGGGTCTGAAACTTTACCAAGTGAAAGTTCTCCCAAAAGTAGATGAATGAGTTATTTGATAAAAATTGGGTATCCGCAATACTTTTACAGATAATTAGCATTTACTCATTTTGAGTAGGTGAATAATTAGCTATGGGTCTGAAACTTCACCAAGTGAAAGCTCTCCCAAAAGTAGGTGAATGAGTTATTTGATAAAAATTGGCTATCTGCAATACTTTTAGAGATAATTCGCATTTACTCATTTTGAGTAGGTGGGTAATTAGCTATGGGTCTGAAACTTCACCATGTGAAAGCTCTTCCAAAAGTAGGTGAATTAGTTATTTGATAAAAATTGGCTATCTGCAATACTTTTAGAGATAATAAGCATTTACTCATTTTGAGTAGGTGAGTAATTATCTATGGGTCTGAAACTTCACCATGTGAAAGCTCTCCCACAAGTAGATGAATGAGTTATTTGATAAAATTTGGGTATCCGCAATACTTTTACAGATAATTAGCATTTACTCATTTTGAGTAGGTGAAGAATTAGCTACAGGTCTGAAACTTCACCAAGTGAAAGCTCTCCCAAAAGTAGGTGAATGAGTTATTTGAGAAAAATTGGCTATGTGCAATACTTTTAGAGATAATTAGCATTTACTCATTTTGAGTAGGTGAGTAATTAGCTATGGGTCTGAAACTTCACCATGTGAAAGCTCTTCCAAAAGTAGGTGAATGAGTTATTTTAGAAAAATTGGCTATCTGCAATACTTTTAAGAGATAATTCGCATTTACTCATTTTGAGTAGGTGAGTAATTATCTACGGGTCTGAAACTTCACCATGTGAAAGCTCTCCCAAAAGTAGATGAATGAGTTGAGAGAAATTGGCTATCTGCAATACTTCTAGAGATAATTCGCATTTACTCATTTTGAGTAGGTGAGTAATTACCTACGGGTCTGGAACTTCACCACGTGAAAGCTCTCCCAAAAGTAGATGAATAAGTTATTTGATAAAAATTGGGTATCTCCAATACTTTTAGGCGTAATTAGCATTTACTCATTTTGAGTAGGTGAATAATTAGCTACGGGTCTGAAACTTCACCAAGTGAAAGCTCTCCCAAAAGTAGATGAATGAGTTATTTGAGAAAAATTGGCTATCTGCAATACTTTTAGAGATAATTCGCATTTACTCATTTTGAGTAGGTGAGTAATTACCAACGGGTCTGAAACTTCACCATGTGAAAGCTCTCCCTAAAGTAGATGAATCAGTTATTTGATAAAAATTGGGTATCCGCAATACTTTTACAGATAATTAGCATTTACTCATTTTGAGTAGGTGAATAATTAGCTACAGGTCTGAAACTTCACCAAGTGAAAGCTCTCCCAAAAGTAGATGAATGAGTTATTTGATAAAAATTGGGTATCCGCAATACTTTTAGAGATAATTTGCATTTACTCATTTTGAGTAGGTGAGTAATTAGCTATGGGTCTGAAACTTCACCATGTGAAAGCTCTTCCAAAAGTAGGTGAATGAATTATTTGAGAAAAATTGGCTATCTGCAATACTTTTAAGAAATAATTCGCCATCTAGCACAGTTTTCGAGATATTAGCATTTTTGTGTTTTGCAATTTTTGCGTAAAATTCGAAAATTCAAAATGGCCGCCATTTTTGGCGAGTCAACATTTTTTTGAAAATTGGCATGGCTACTGTGTAGGGATACCCTGCGGGTCAAAAATTTCGTTGAAAACACTATCTAGCACGGTTTTTGAGATATAAGCGTTTTTATGTTTTGCAATTTTTACAAAAAAATTCAAAATGGCCGCCATTTTTGACGAGACAAAATTTTTTGCAAATTAGGATAGCTACTCTGCAGAGATACCCTGTGGGACAAAAATTTCGTCGAAATTGCTCTATCTAGCATGGTTTTCGAGATATAAGCATTTTTATATTTTTGCAATTTTTGCGAAAAATTCGAAAATTCAAAATGGCCGTCATTTTTGGCGAGACAAAATTTTTTCAAGATTGGGATAGCTACTCTGCAGAGATACCCTGCGGATCAAAAATTTTGTCGAAATTGCTCTATCTAGCACAGTTTTCGAGATATAAGCATTTTTATGTTTTTGCAATTTTTGCGAAAAATTCGAAAATTCAAAATGGCCGCCATTTTTGGCGAGACAAAAATTTTTCAAAATTGGGATGGCTACTCTGCAAAGATACCCTGTGGGTCAAAAATTTTTCGAGATATAAGCATTTTTGTGTTTTCCTTATTTGGAAAGTTCATATATGATTAATTAATCATTAATTACTCGGCCATTTCTTAACCAATCAATGCCAAACTCTAATGATTTCCAGATTTTAATAGAATGAATGTATTTGCCAAGTTTCAGGTGAATTGATAAAATCCCTTTCAAGTTATCATCCGGACAAGCTTCCCCATCGAAAAAAGACATTTTTGGTCATGTAACCTCTCTGATTGGTTGAAATGTCACTACAGCATATTCAAAAAAATTCCCCAAGGCAACTGCATAAACCTGCCAAATTTGAAAAGAATCCGCCTAACGGTTACAGAGTTATAAGGAAAACAAAATGCGGAGCCGGCGGAGCCTGAAGGTCTCCCATACACAAACAAGCGTCCCGCAAGGGTTGCTTAATTAAAAACAATCATCTGTCCATAGCCATTGCCAGGTCCAGTACCACGGAGACGCTGGATAGAGTGTATGCTATGAATAAATTTTGTTTCTGAAAAGGTACAATGGATTAACTGAATGATTTTGTGTTTAACATCCCTTTTAAAACACTGTATAGTTCATCTCACAACAGGTAAATTAAGGGTGTGTGGAGAAACAACTGAATATTCAATGGGAATTCCATACTACTAAGCATCATACACCTGCAAAAGCAACTGCGAACTTTCCTACTTCAAGTCTTGGCCAAGATTCAAACTCAAAAGCAGAGAGGTGGGAGACAATTGTGGTACACACTACACCATCAAGGGGCCATGGTGGCACTGTGGTAGCACACTCGCCTCCTTTGAGCTCGGCGGTTCAAACCCCAAACCTAATGTGGAAAAGTTGGTATTTGCTTACCGATTGTCAGCAGTTTACAGTACAGAACCTTGACCAACTGTATGTACTGGTATCCTCTGCTCACAAAACTACAGGTCGTGATGTGACCTGTACAGTGTTGAAAGTGATGTAAAAACCCCAAATAAAACTAGAGGATCGCTCGCAAAAAAAAAAGATAATGTTTTTGCATAGCAAAAACAAAGCGTCCCGAAAAGGATATAAAGGTGAGTGCTAAAGTATTAAGAAAATGCTTCGTTTCTAGCCTTATACTGTTGTGGCAACCAAAGTCAGCGCAGTCTGCTCTATCTAGCACGGTTTTCAAGATATAAGCATTTTTGTGTTTTGCAAAAAATAAAAAAATTAAAAATGTCCGCTATATTTGGCGAGACAAAAATATTTTGAAAATTGGCATGGCTACTCTGCAGAGATACCCAGCAGGTCCAAAATTTTGTTGAGTTTACTCCATATAGCACGGTTTTCGAGATATAAGCATTTTTGTGTTTTGCAAAAACTTTGAAAATTCAAAATGGCCACCATTTTTGGGGAGACAAAAATTTTTGTCAAGACCACTGCCGTGGTGTGTATCTCCCGCCGAGCATTAAAGCAGAATAAATAGCTTTTCCGAGATATTCACAATTTTTCATTTTCGTGTGTGAAAGGTCTTCCAAAAGTAGGTGAATGAGTTATTTGAGAAAAATTGGCTATCTGCAATACTATTAAGAGATAATTCACATTTACTCATTTTGAGTAGGTGAATAATTATCTATGGGTCTGAAACTTCACCAAGTGAAAGCTCTCCCACAAGTAGGTAAATGAGTTATTTGAGAAAAATTGGCTATCTGCAATACTTTTAGAGATAATTCGCATTTACTCATTTTGAGTAGGTGAGTAATTAGCTATGGGTCTGAAACTTCACCATGTGAAAGCTCTCCCACAAGTAGATGAATGAGTATTTGATAAAAATTGGGTATCCGCAATACTTTTACAGATAATTAGCATTTACTCATTTTGAGTAGGTGAATAAATAGCTATGGGTCTGAAACTTCACAGAGTGAAAGCTCTCCCAAAAGTAGGTGAATGAGTTATTTGAGAAAAATTGGCTATCTGCAATACTTTTAGAGATAATTCACATTTACTCATTTTGAGTAGGTGAATAATTAGCTATGGGTCTGAAACTTCACCAAGTGAAAGCTCTGCCAAAAGTAGGTGAAGGATTTATTTGAGAAAAATTGGCTATCTGCAATACTTTTAGAGATAATTCGCATTTACTCATTTTGAGTAGGTGAGTAATTAGCTATGGGTCTGAAACTTCACCAAGTGAAAGCTCTCCCAAAAGTAGGTGAATGAGTTATTTGAGAAAAATTGGCTATCTGCAATACTTTTAGAGATAATTCGCATTTACTCATTTTGAGTAGACGAGTAATTAGCTATGGGTCTGAAACTTCACCAAGTGAAAGCTCTCCCAAAAGTAGGTGAATGATTAATTTGAGAAAAATTGGCTATCTGCAATACTTTTAGAGATAATTCGCATTTACTCATTTTGAGTAGACGAGTAATTAGCTATGGGTCTGAAACTTCACCAAGTGAAAGCTCTCCCAAAAGTAGGTGAATGAGTTATTTGAGAAAAATTGGCTATCTGCAATACTTTTACAGATAATTCGCATTTACTCATTTTGAGTAGGTGAGTAATTAGCTATGGGTGTGAAACTTCACCAAGTGAAAGCTCTCCCAAAAGTAGGTGAATGATTAATTTGAGAAAAATTGGCTATCTGCAATACTTTTAGAGATAATTCGCATTTACTCATTTTGAGTAGGTGAGTAATTAGCTATGGGTCTGAAACTTCACCAAGTGAAAGCTCTCCCAAAAGTAGGTGAATGAGTTATTTGAGAAAAATTGGCTATCTGCAATACTTTTAGAGATAATTCACATTTACTCATTTTGAGTAGGTGAGTAATTAGCTATGGGTCTGAAACTTCACCAAGTGAAAGCTCTGCCAAAAGTAGGTGAATGAGTTATTTGAGAAAAATTGGCTATCTGCAATACTTTTACAGATAATTCGCATTTACTCATTTTGAGTAGGTGAGTAATTAGCTATGGGTCTGAAACTTCACAGAGTGAAAGTTCTCCCAAAAGTAGGTGAATGAATTATTTGAGAAAAATTGGCTATCTGCAATACTTTTAGAGATAATTCGCATTTACTCATTTTGAGTAGGTGAGTAATTAGCTATGGGTCTGAAACTTCACCAAGTGAAAGCTCTCCCAAAAGTAGGTGAATGATTAATTTGAGAAGAATTGGCTATCTGCAATACTTTTAGAGATAATTCACATTTACTCATTTTGAGTAGGTGAGTAATTAGCTATGGGTCTGAAACTTCACCAAGTGAAAGCTCTCTCAAAAGTAGGTGAATGAGTTATTTGAGAAAAATTGGCTATCTGCAATACTTTTAGAGATAATTCACATTTACTCATTTTGAGTAGGTGAGTAATTAGCTATGGGTCTGAAACTTCACCAAGTGAAAGCTCTCCCAAAAGTAGGTGAATGAGTTATTTGAGAAAAATTGGCTATCTGCAATACTTTTAGAGATAATTCGCATTTACTCATTTTGAGTAGGTGAGTAATTAGCTATGGGTCTGAAACTTCACCAAGTGAAAGCTCTCCCAAAAGTAGGTGAATGAGTTATTTGAGAAAAATTGGCTATCTGCAATACTTTTAGAGATAATTCGCATTTACTCATTTTGAGTAGGTGAGTAATTAGCTATGGGTCTGAAACTTCACCAAGTGAAAGCTCTCCCAAAAGTAGGTGAATGAGTTATTTGAGAAAAATTGGCTATCTGCAATACTTTTAGAGATAATTCGCATTTACTCATTTTGAGTAGGTGAGTAATTAGCTATGGGTCTGAAACTTCACCATGTGAAAGCTCTCCCACAAGTAGATGAATGAGTTATTTGATAAAAATTGGGTATCCGCAATACTTTTACAGATAATTAGCATTTACTCATTTTGAGTAGGTAAATAATTAGCTATGGGTCTGAAACTTCACCATGTGAAAGCTCTCCCAAAAGTAGGTGAAAGAGTTATTTGAGAAAAATTGGCTATCTGCAATACTTTTAGAGATAATTCACATTTACTCATTTTGAGTAGGTGAGTAATTGGCTATGGGTCTGAAACTTCACCATGTGAAAGCTCTTCCAAAAGTAGGTGAATGAGTTATTTGAGAAAAATTGGCCATCTGCAATACTTTTAGAGGTAATTCGCATTTACTCTTTTTGAGTAGGTGAGCAATTAGCTATGGGTCTGAAACTTCACCAAGTGAAAGCTCTTTGGGATAGCTGCTCTGCAGAGATACCCTGAAGATAAAAAATTTTGTTGAAATCGCTCTATGTAGCACGGTTTTCGAAATATTAGCATTTTTGTGTTTTGCAATTTTTGCGCAAAAATTCGAAAATTCAAAATGGCCGCCATTTTTGGCAAGACAAAATTTTTTTGAAAATTGGCATGGCTACTCTGCATAGATACCCTGTGGGTCAAAAATTTCGTCGAAATCGCTCTATCTAGCACGGTTTTCGAGATATAAGCATTTTTGTGTTTTGCAATTTTGCGAAAAATTCAAAAATTCAAAATGGCCGCCATTTTTTGCGAGAAATTTTTTGTTTGAAAATTGGCAGCTAATCTGCAGAGATACCCTGCGGGTCAAAAATTTCGTCGAAATCGCTCTATCTAGCAGGGTTTTCGAGATATAAGCATTTTTATGTTTTGCAATTTTTGCGAAAAATTCGAAAATTCAAAATGGCCGCCATTTTTGGCGAGACAAAAATTTTTTCAAAATTGGGATAACTACTCTGCAGAGATACCCTGTGGGTCAAAAATTTCGTCGAAATCGCTCTATCTAGCACGGTTTTCGAGATATAAGCATTTTTGTGTTTTGCAATTTTTGCAAAAATTTCGAAAATTCAAAATGGCCGCCATTTTTGGCGAGACAAAAATTTTTTGAAAATTGGGAAAAGTACTCCGCAGAGATATCCTGCGGGTCAAAAATTTTGTCGAAATTGCTCTATCTAGCACGGTTTTTGAGATATAAGCATTTTTGTGTTTTGCAATTTTTGCGAAAAATTCGAAAATTCAAAATGGCCGCCATTTTTGGCGAGACAAAAATTTTTTCAAAACTGGGATAACTACTCTGCAGAGATACCCTGTGGCTCAAAAATTTCGTCGAAATCGCTCTATCTAGCACGGTTTTCGAGATATAAGCATTTTTGTGTTTTGCAATTTTTGCGAAAATTTCGAAAATTCAAAATGGCCGCCATTTTGGGCGAGACAAAAATTTTTTGAAAATTGGGAAAACTACTCCGCAGAGATACCCTGCGGGTCAAAAATTTCGTCCAAATCGCTCTATCTAGCACGGTTTTCGAGATATAAGCATTTTTGTGTTTTCCTTATTTGGAAAATTCGTAATAATTAATTAATCATTAATTACTCGGCCATTTCTTGACCAATCAATGCCAAAATCTAATGATTTCCAGATTTTAATAGAATGAATGTATTTGCCAAGTTTCAGGTGAATTGATAAAATTCCTTTCAAGTTATCATCCGGACAAGATTCCCCATCGAAAAAAGACATTTTTGGTCATGTGACCTCTCTGATTGGTTGAAATGTCACTGCAGCATATTCAAAAAAATTCCCCAAGGCTACTGCCTAAACCTGCCAAATTTGAAAAGAATCCGCCTAACGGTTACAGAGTTATAAGGAAAACAAAATGCGGAGCCGGCGGAGCCGGCGGAGCCAGAAGCTCTCCCATACACAAACAAGCGTCCCTTGCGGGACGCTTAAAAATACACACTACACCATGCACTCAGCTTGTTAGTGTAATGTCTCTAATACATTCAGTTCTGATTATTAATGTTTCCAATTCAAAGCACCCAAGTTAACAAGCACCCTAGGTAGCAACCAAGGTAGCAGCCTACAATTTTATAAGGGTATTTACGATAATATATCACAGCCAAAGTGACACAAGTGGGACAACCCCTAAATAATCAAGATATTGGAACTATTGAATGATGGGACCAAGCTCAAATCTACCAATATTAGAAGATTCCCATCCCTTAATTTTCTATTGTGTGGATTCCCATTCCATCACTCTGCGACCAAAAAGAAGAAAGATATCAGTATTTTTAAGTTTGGCTGACACCATTTGACCTTGAACAACAACCCAAGGTCAAATCTGACCACATCATAAAAATTTCCAGCCCATGGTTTCCTTTAGGTTGGTTTCAGATCCAAAACCCCAGGAACCAATTATAAGCGAAATATTGGGATTTGGCCACCCCTGTTCGACAAACTCAAATCTCACACCAAAAGATTCCGGTTATCCCAAAGTGCTGAGACCTATAAGTGGTATGAGGACACCCATGAGTTTGGATACAACAGTTTGACCACAAAAAGGTGGCCTCAAAGTCAAACCTGGTAAGATCAAACGATTCCCCAGTCCATGATTTCCTACAGGTTGGTTTAGACAGCCTGAACATCTATGACCACCAATAAACCAGATATAGGCACTTGTTTCATCAAAATTTGCTACATGGTGAATCGTGACACTCGATGGATGACCCTTAATGAAGAGTTTCAAGATTAAATTCTGCATGCTTTAAACAGACATACATATCTGTGCATCATATTACCAATAAAAAATTTAACCTCCTAAAGCTAAGAATCAGCCAAAGCTGAACAATTTAGTACAAAAAAACTTGATTATTTTCAAAGGAATGGCTGTGTGGCCATCTTACTTTTCAAATTGAGGCCAAAAATTAATCCTAACAAGCTCTGTAACTTTCCGGCTAGGTGTATGCTTGTTCTAATAGAGGGATAACGAGAATACCTCTGCATACTGAAGTAGTTGGTGTGCAATGAACAGTAATCCAATGTATTCACTGCATGTGTCCAGTGTACACAATAAATTAAAACATTACCTGACTTTCCATAGGGTGTAGGAGGCAAATCATAAGGTTGAGGAAAGCAATTACTCATTGATTTGCTCTTGTGTAAAACCTGGAATGATGTCTTCCCCTTTTCCTATAAACAGAGTTGAAACAGCTTAAATGGGGATTCATAAATAAAAGAATTGCATTGACTTTAAAATAAACAAGAAAAATTTAGGGGAGCAATCATACACAAATAATATATAGTAAGTAATATAGTATACATATAGTAAGTAATCACAATACAAAAATGTATTTAGCCGTTTAGCCATTATCAAGAGACACATTTTACATTAAAGGAAATATTGCACTATCATCTGCAGAAGAAGTAATGCCACGTAAACTCAATAAAATGCATTCCAAAAGTCAAACAGGTAATCTACAACTTTCCATTAACTATTTCTTGACGTGCTACTAAACTGTCAATGCACATACATATACTTGTGGCAGAAAGAGCACGCCAATCTCATAGGATCTGATCATGAGTTGAGAGGCCTTCTTTTCCAGGGCACCCCACGCAGCTTTTGATAAGTTGGCACTAAAATGGAAATCAATACAACAAACTTGGTTTCTTTGGATAATTTACAGTTAGCCCTTGAATTTGATAAACCAATTGAGCTGGGAAAAACATATTTTTAAACAAATTATATAGCAGCTGATATCACATACAAAACTGACAGTTTTTGAAAAAAAACAAAAAACATTGCAATGAATAAAAAAATAGCATAGAGATGCCCATACCCCACAGCCCAGGGATAAAGCAATGAACACCGTGGGATATAGAAGAGGTGAAACAGTCTACAGGTCAGGAGACTTTCAGAATAGACAGTGTAAATTATGTAAAGGTGCAGGAGAAAATAATGTGAAAGACAGTACACACATACTTAAAGACAAAGTATCAAACTAAGGCAATTCAAGCACAAGATGACAGCATTAATTAGTAAACTAAAAGTTATGAAGCTGTAAAATTTCTTAATTGAAGTATAGCTTTCAATGGAGAGAGTATAATTAGGTAAAAGTAGATATTATACGTTGCAGCAATCTGTATCTTTGTGGTAGAAATATGTCTCAAATATGGCAGCAGATAACATTCCAGCAAGGAAAAAATCAAACATTACAACAATGTCACACCATAACATTGCATTCCCACAAGCCCTAATCAATGAGCCTTTAAAGTATCAACTTTCTACACCTTATCGTTTCTGAGATATAGCCCAGACAAGATTTTAAAGTTCAAGGTCACTGCAGCAAGGTCAAAGGTCAAATCAAGGTCAGACCATGACACTGCAGACCTACACCCTCCAACCCAAGTCTGTACCAAGTATCAACATCATACATCTCATGGTTTCTGAGATAGAGTCTACATAAGACTTTAAAAAGCCAAGGTCATAATGGCAAGGTAAAATGTCAAATCAAGATTGTACCATGACACTTCATTCCCCATTCAATATCCCTACCAAAGTATCAACTTTCTACACCTTATGGTCTTCGAGATATAGCTCAGACAAGGTGTTTTAATGGTCAATGCTACTACAGAAAGGTCAAAGGTCAGATCAAGGTCACACCATACAATGTATGCTATTCAAAGCCTATGTTATTAGGCCAACCAATGACTATTCTTGATTCAACTTCTACACCTTACGGTTTCTAAGATAGAGCCCAGACAAGATTTTAAAGGTCAAGGTAACTATGGACATGTAAAAGATCAAATAAAGGTTGCACCATAACATTGCACATCTACAACCCAGAAAAAGGTCCCTACCATGTATCAACTTCTACATCTTATGGTTTCTGAATATAGCCCAAACAAGATTGTTAAACTCAAGGTCAATATAGCAAGGTCAAAGGTAACATCAAGATCAAACCATGATGTTGCACATCCACACCCCCAACAAATGTCCCTACCAAGTATCAATTTCCTATACCTTACAGTTTCTGAGATACAGCCCAGCAAGTTTATTGTCCTGCTGCCAGGACACAAAAACCAATCTCCTAGCCAGATGCCATGGGTGAAAACAATACCTGCACAGCCTTTACAGGCTGTGGGGTATAAAAAAAAGAGAGTCAATTAAACGTAATAATCACAACACTAATAACATAGGCTTTGAATAGCATACAGACCATACCTTGTGACTAGGAACCAGGCCATGTCTGTGTAATCTGTAGATACTCTGCAGTACGACTTGATGTGAGGCGAGGCACGGCTACGTCCATGTACATCACTCAGCCACTGACTGATAAAATACAGTGTTTAATGTACATCACTCAGCAAATGACTGATGAAATACAGTATTAAAGTGCATCACTCTGCCACTTTTTGATAAAATATAGTATTACTGTACATCACTCAGTCAGTGATTGATGAAATACAGTATTGATGTACACTACTCAGGCAATGACTGATCAAATACAGTATTGATGTACACCACTCAGGCAATGACTGATCAAATACTGTATAGATGTACATCACTCTACCAATGATTGACAAATTAAACTGTTAAAGGGCATCACTCTGCCACTGATAAAATACAGTACTGATGTACATCAGTCGGCCAGTGACAGATAAAATACAGTATTCATTTTTAAGTATTTGATTTAAGTACAACACTCAGTCACTGACTGATAATATACAGTATTGAAGTACAATATTCAGCCAGTGAGTCACCGACAAATACAAATAAACCTACACATCGGAGAACCGATGAAAATTTGTATCCAAGGGAAAAACAACTCACCAAAGCCAGTGAACCATTGTTTAACCTTGAATGAGGGGACCAAGGTGAAATCTGTCCACATCAGAAGATTCCCACCCCATGATTTCCTATAGGTTGACTTCACACTGCAAACCTCTAGCACCAATAATAAGCAAGTTAGAAGCACTTTTAAGTTTGGCTGTCCTCATTTGACCTTGAAGGAGGGGCCCCAGGTCAGATCTGACCAGATAAGAAGATTCCCAGCCCATGATTTCCTAAAAGTTGGTTTCACTTGTTTTCACAAATTATAAGCACTTTTAAGTTTCACTATACTCGTTTGGCCTTGGAGGAGGGGCCCCAAAGCCAAATTTGACCACATTAGATGATTCCCAGCACATGATACTATAAGATGGATTCCCATGCCAAACCTCTAGGACCAATAATAAGTGAGTTATAAGCACTTTTAAGTTTGGCTGTCCTCCTCGAAGGAGGGCCTAAAGTTAAACCTAACCACACCATAAGATTCCCAGCCCAAGATTTCCTATAGGTTTGTTTCACATTTCAAACCTGTAGGACCAATAATAATGGAGATATATGTGTAACTTGCCGTTTTGAAACCATTGGCCATTTCAAAACAGCCATGTAAATTTGGTAGCCG
Source organism: Sabellastarte sp. h YS-2021 (assembly GCA_964017235.1). Lineage (NCBI taxonomy): Eukaryota > Metazoa > Annelida > Polychaeta > Sabellida > Sabellidae > Sabellastarte > Sabellastarte sp. h YS-2021. Next base: position 15,889,615 of record OZ024928.1, read on the forward strand.
TTTCACAACTTAGGAGAGGTTTTGAAATGGCTTGGCTGTTTTGAAACCACCTCACTGGTTTTTAACAACCAGTATTTTCAATTATAATTTTAAAATATATAATGTCAACTATTACAAGTTTGAAGTTACACTAATATATAATTACTAGTATACTCTTTATCATCTTTATAATGCAATTTTGATGTCCAGCTTTATAAACCTATGCAATTGAAGATGTGTTAAAGACAGTCTTAATCCTACCCAATTTGTACTTTCTTATAATTAAAAGACTTTTCTTTGATTCCTTCATGACAGGGGAAATCTAATGAAGTGATTATTTAAAAAGTGATTAACAAATCACCATCAAAGGAATAACTAACACAGGGTTAGAGAGGAAGCCATTCCTTTCATGTGGATTGTTTTTCTAGGTGTAAAGGTTAATTGCATTTAATTTCTGTTACTATCAGCCCATGGACCAATTACAAAATAATCAGTTATACTAAAACAGTAGGCACCATTGAGGTTCATAGCTCACTATATCTGCTTAAGTGACTAATTGCTTGCATATGAAACCCTTTCAAGTCAAACGTCCTGTTGAATATCATGGCTTAAGTAACTCTGATCAGTTAGGTTTTGACACGGCCAAATAAATAATTGATAAATAAAAATTAAATGGTATAAACAGCCAAGGTTGTGAAATGGCCATGAACATAGGCACTTTTAAAGTCTGCTACATGGGGTACTTTGGCACCCTGTGGATGACCTTGAATTAAGAGCTTCAAGGACAAATGTCTGCAAGGTTGTAGAGGACATGCATATCTGTTATACATATCACCTATGAAGAGATTAACCTTCTACTTATGAGAACCAGACAGTAGAAAAAGGTAGATAATTTTCACAGAAATGCCTGCGGTGGCCATCTTGTTTTTCAGAATGAGGCTAATTTCAGTCCCACAGAAGCTTACCTCCCAATGAAGATATCCTGCAAATTTGGTGAACCTAGCTGGTGTAGTTATCCTCTGAGAGTGTTAACGCCGAAAATGTCGCTAAACCAAAGTATCCACCCGATGCATCTTGTGGATACAATAATGATATACAAAACTCAGTCACTGACTGACAAAATACAACAATGATATACAAAAGTCAGTCACTGACTGACAAAATACAATATACCTTTGTTCTACAGCTTGACTTCTTACTGCCCCGACAACATAGTCCTGAGATTAATCTTACCCATTGTATGACTTATTGTTTCAGATGTAAAAGCTGGGATTGTAAACATGGCTATCTTGGATGCTTGTCCCAAATAATAAACATGTTTAACAATATTTGCATGTGGCCATTTTTCCACTCAAAACCAACCATTTCTGTGCTCGTCAGTTACAACTTATCTTTATGGTACTATGACATACGGTGCTATAACTTTACGGTTTTACAGCAAATCTTGTTAACTATTCTGCAAAAAAAAATGGGAGCCAAAATAACCTTGCCCCCAAATAATATGCTTTTGTCAGTCTTCCCATCCCTTTCAACATGATGAGTCATAACAGCCCAGCCGCAGACTTTGACTACAACTTACGATAAGTCATGAAATGTAACAGTTATACTATGTAAAGTAGGTCAGTTTTTTATATGTTAATACTACATAAACTCAATTTACACTTACTGCAGGTAGTTATGTAAGTAGGTCTGCTTCTTGGCCACTATTGTGCAAAAAAATGGAGTCAAATAATCTTTCCCCCAAATAATATGCTTTTGTTAGTCTTCCCATCCTTTACAACACAATTAGTCATAATACCCCAGCTGCAGCCTTTGACTTAAAACTAATGACAACTCATGAAAGTGGAGCAGTTCTATTACACAAAGTAGGTCAATTTCTTATGTTAATACTACAAAGACTCTGTTTACACTTACTGTAGGTAGTTATGTAAGTAAGTCTGTTTCTTGGCCGTGTTAATACTGTAGGGCAGAGATCCACCAGCTGGGTATCCCTCCAGACTCGTCCGTACATTATCCTTACTCGGGTAGATCTACACAAAACACTGTCTTGTCTTAAAATCAATTATATTCACACCCTATTATATGGAGATGGACTCCTTCAGGTACTTGGACCATCACTCTTTGGACTTCATCGCCTAAGACAATGTCAAAATCAATTTGGTGCTTTCAAATATGTCCTTATTCTTATTTCATCATTTTATCTTGATACAAGAAGAAAATAAGAGAAGATTATTTATTGATTATAAAGTATCATATTAAAAATTTAAAAATCTGTACTGAATCAGGCGTTTTCAAATATTTTATTTTCAGCCATGTACATCATGTACTCATCACTTAGTGATTTATCTTATTATGCTGCAGACAAAAGAACCATGATAGGACAGAGTCCTTTGCAATTTATCACTGAGCAGTATGAGCAAGTTCAGCTATTTACTTGTCCTAGAAGCATATCCCGCCAAACCAGATCATGTTGGTTTCTTGACAGGTTTGCGCTAGTGCTGTGACAATATAGAAGTTTGCTCATTGACTGCCCCAAAAACAAAGTTCAGTTCAATTGTATGAAATTTGGACTTCGCAAAACATTTACAAATCACCAACAGCACATAAGAGGCTATTTTCACCCATCTATAAAGTTTGTGTTTTATTGAGAATATACAGAAATTTCCAAAAATTATCAAAGAACATTATCTTTTTGTCATATTTTCAGCAAAGTGACAGGATTTTATGTTAGATTTCGGCATTTTTACTGGTTGTGAAAACATTGCTTTGGTGATTGAACTAGATCGAAGTTTGCTAGCTTGTAGAGATACCAAACATCAAACCCAAATTCTAAATGATTTCACAGTACTGGTTTGCCACCGGCTCACTACTTGAATGGCAAGCATAAACTTGCCTTCTACTTTTCTGACCACGGTGTGATGGTTTTCCTTCTTCCCAATTCACTTCTCACTATTGTCCATACAACATTTATTTCTTGGCGGTTTAAGTTAGTTTCCAGTTTAATCCAGTTCCTTACCAGTTTGAGGCGGTTTCCTCCTCCTCCGAGTGCTGTGCCCCCTCCCTGAGCTGCAGACAATGATGTGTACCACTCCCCACACAGCCAGTTCTGTTCATTAGGCCCAAGTGACCCGATGCTAGAAAACTGGCCCACAATGGGCCAGGTCTTCACCTGACTTGGGCTAGGACCATGCTTTTCTAAAACCTATCCAGTGAAAAACAATTCCAAAATGTGCTCCATGTTATTGTAGTATACAAATACTGCAAGTCTGGTACCAAATGCTTTTCCATTACTTTATTTATAGCAAGTGGTGTAATAGACCATGCAAGTACATTTATAAAGGAATAAAGTGGATATTTTGGAGTATTTAATATGAAGAAACTGTCTCTGTTACCTTGTTATAGGTTTTCTCTGCTTAGTATTCACATAAAACAGATTATTCTTTTTAACTTTTAGTTAGTCCAAAAATTACGGCACTTTCAGTGAAAAGGGGAATATTTATGACAGGGTAAGAGTCATCTGGTACACAAACTAGATTTGGCCAACTCGGCGCTAACATATCCCCAGACAGGTCATCATTTTCATAACATGTTTTGACTGGGTATTTTCCATGGGACCCCTTCTGTGTGATATAATCTTGAGAGAAAACATAATCAACCACTTATATAAGAACTTGAATAATTCAATCTACAATATTTTTATTTTGCAAGCAAAATGGTATCCCCAGACAACGGATGTGAACCCAGGAACTTTGCCCATAAGAACTTTGCCCACAAGAACTTTGCCCAATGCAAACTCTATCCACAGGCACTTTGCCCACAAGGAACTTTGCCCACAACAATCTGACATGGTAGGAATAGAAATTTTTCTAACCACATAGCCATTTTCATTTTTTATCGATCAATCAATCAATCAATCAATACTCCATTTAGATAACTACTCAGGATATATAGTGTTGAAAGAGACAAACATTAAATGAACTAAAGTTGCGCTATATAAAGTATGTAAGTTTATTTCATTAGCATTTAATTCACTGTTGATAGATTTACATAGTACTGCAAAATGGAAACAATAAAAATACCAGAGGTGGCCAAAACCTTTGCAATGAATAATGCATGTATACAAAAAAGGTTTCAAGAAAGTCCAACAGTCATTGATAATATTATTACATTGTAACATTACATACTTATAATTCAATAACAAAATAAGAAGCTGACCTTTAATATGGTAGATATTGTACACTTATACTTTAATAAAACATTAAAAAGCTAATTATGTGGATATTAATTCATATCATTATTTTATGCAAAGTTCCTCCACTGTAAAAATGTGGTGGGCAAAGTCCTTTGTGGGCAAAGGTCCCATGGGCAAGAGTTTTTGTGGGCAAAGGTCCATACACAAGTTTATCTGTTTCTATGTTTTAATATATTAGTGGATAGATGAAATATTATCAAACAAAAATCCAACTGTTTTTTTTTCTTCAAATGTATCCTTCCAAGCCTTTTACAAAGTGCATTAAAGCTGGTTTCACAGTTTCATTTATAATAGGAAATAGTAAAATCTGACAATATCACTTCTCAGTTCCTTGCAAACAATTTATATAGTGCTACATATGCCCTTTTACATATGCCCTTTTTTTATACCATCATACTGCTTAAACAAAGAGGATGAGTGCTTTTTCATATATCTGTGTAGAGCAAAAAAAGAAGATACGGTATAACTCTGATTGATGGATGATGAACATCTAATTAAACATCTAACACGATTACTGAAGATCTAACAAACACTCTGGTATATATAAAAGGGGTAATAAAATACTCAGAAATCATCAATGGTCCAGGCTATCTATTTTATAAACTTTCCCCCAAAAAGCTCAGTTAATCTTATGACCAATAAAAAAATCAAATATATAAATAAGGAATGTCCAACAGGAAAATTATACCTCCAGATTTAAATATAAATTATTAAACCACAAGAACAGATTTATAATAATAATTCAGAATTGAGATTTATAAATGTGTGATTATCAACTGAAATAAGTTCATAACTGCAGGAGCTGTGTCAAAATTAACTGAGGCAAGTTGAATAATATGGGAAACAGACAAAAGTTTCATTTTAAAAAGTTAAAAACTCAGCAAGCAGAGGGATAAAAACACAAAAATATGTTCTTAAAAGCCCAATATAGCCATAACATCATTAATATTCAAAATTTACATAGACAGGCAGTTCCTTTGAAAAATTCAAAGATTTCAGCTCTATGAGCCACATAGTTCGACAGTTACAGGGCTTTAAAGTGGCACAATGTCCATAAATTGGGTCTCTGTGGGCATTTTAGAATCGTTAAAGTGACCTTAGCAATTAAACTACAGATCTGAAACTTTTTGGGGACATAGATAACAAACAAAAATTATATATAGAATAGAATAGAATAGAATAGAAACATTTATATAGCGCAAAATTGATGCAACATCCTCTAATGCGCTTGAAATCAAAAAGGGAAAGTCGAGGGACGTTCGAGGTCATGATCCAAGGTTAGCGCCCGCCAGGGAGATGTACTATGGTGGAGGATATGCTAATCTAAACAAGTAGGTCTTTAGCTGGCTACGGAAACCTGTTATTGTTTGTTGTGATCGTACTGATTGTGGGAGTCTGTTCCATTCTATGGGGGAAGCCACTACAAAACCTCTCCTACCGATGGCCTTTTTGTGAGAGGCTGAGGAAAGAGAAAGACGATTTCCACGTGTTAGACAACTGGTTTTGATCAAGGATGATAGGTATATGGGTTGAGAGAAATTTATAGCCTTGAAAGTAATTAGATTGTACTTAAACAATATACGGTAAGTGATAGGAAGCCAGTGTAGTTTTTGAAGAAAAGGAGTGACATGGCTAGTTCTATCAAGTCTAAAAACAATTCTACAAAGGGCATTTTGTATCTTTTGGAGTTTAGCAACATTGTACTTACTGATGCCATAAAGTAGGGAATTGCAGTAGTCAAGTCGACTACTGATCATTGAGTTTGCAAGCAAGGCTGCAGTTTCCACACTGAGGAATTTACGAATACGTCTTAGGTCCTTAAGGTGGTAGTAGCAGGCTCGACACATATTAGTTATGTGGTTGGAAAAGGTGTTTCCAGAGTCAAAAATTACACCCAGGTTCTTGACTGTATCAGTAGGGGAAATAGAATTTCCGAGAAGTTGAGTAGGGAATTTATTAATGAGGGACTCTCTGGCTTGTCTATCACCTATTATAATAAATTCAGTTTTCTCGGGATTGAGTTTCAATTTCACGCCAGCCATCCAGTTTTGGATACATGTGAGACACTCTGTAAGCTCAGCGAAACTGGAATCAAAATTCCTATTGTCCAATGCTAGATATATTTGGGTGTCATCAGCATATAGATGGTGGGTGACATTGAAATTGGAAATGATATTACTGAGAGGGGTTGTGTAAAGGGTAAAAAGGAGGGGGCCCAGGACAGAACCCTGAGGCACACCATACGGAAGTGAGAACACATCTGAAAAGCTATTTCCTAATTTAACCTTCTGTTTCCGGTTTGAGAGATAGGATCTGATCCACCTCAACACAGTGCCATCAACCCCAAACCAATCTCTTAGGGAATTAAAAAGAATGTCATGGTCGATAGTGTCGAATGCCGCTGAGAGGTCTAGCAGTGTGAGTGCAACAGCCTTACCAGAGTCCAACGAAGCAGCAATGTCATTCTGGATTTTCAACAGCGCTGTTTCTGTGGAATGGAGTCTCCTGTAAGCGGATTGGTTGACATTGGAGAGCCCCTCGCTATCGATATAATTATTTAACTGTTTGGCAACTACTTTTTCGATCAGTTTGGATAAGAAACTAAGGTTGGATACCGGTCTATAGTTTTTTAGGAGATTTCTGTCTAAGTTTGGTTTCTTGAGAAGAGGGGTGACATATGCTGTTTTGAAACAGTTTGGGAAACTCCCTTCTTTGAGTGAATAGTTTATAATATTGGTGATTGGAGTGACCAAAATGTCCGCACACTCTTTGACTAGTGCGTTAGGGATTGGGTCCAGGTCGGATGATTTGGTGTTGGATGACCTTAGGATTTTGAGGATGTCATCCTCAGATACAGGCTTGATAATACAGTTTGAGACTGTCACACTTAGCATTTCCAAATTACAGGGCAAAATACAGAAAAAAATGTCAAAAAAGTCACTTGGGTGAGTGTCTATGGTCCTCATACACAGGTTAAATGTCTACTAAAAGCCTCGACTTTTGGCACATGTAAAAAGAACATAATAATGTATTCCTTGTTGAGATTTCAGCCCTATCAGTCACATAGTTTAACAGTCACAGGGCTTAAAAGTGGCAAAAAGTCCAAATATTGGGTCTCTGTGGGCCTTTTAGAGACCTCAATGTGACCTTCAAATTGAAGCTTCAGACTTAAAATCTGTCACATACAAAGATTACAAATAGAATTTATATCTAATACAGTTTGAAACTTCTCAGACTTACCATTTCCAAGTTACAGGGCAAAATATGTGAAAAATGTCTTAAAAGGGTCACACGGGTGGGTGTTTATGGTCCTCATACACAGGTTAAATGTCTATTAAAGGCCTAAATTTTGAAGCACATATAAGAAAACATATCGATATATTCCCAGACAATATTTCACTTAGATGAGAGACATAGTTTGAAAGCTACAGTGCTTGAAAGTGGCAAAAGGTGCATAAATTGGGTCTCTGTGGGCAATTTTGAGACCTTAAGTCGACCTTATAGGTAAACCTACAGCCTTTAAATTTTTCACAGACAAGGATTACATATAAAAGTTATACCTAGTGAAGTTTGAAACTCATCAGAATTACCACTTCCAAAGTATAGGGTAAAATATGTGAAAAATGTAAGAAAAAAATCCCTAAGTGGGGTCTTTATGGGCCTCAAACACAATTTTATCCTCAACTTAAAGTCTTGATTTTCGGCACATGTATTAAGAATATATTAATGTGTTCTCAGGTAAAATTTTAGCCAGATGAGCCTCATAGTTTGTGACCTAGAGGGCTCTATGTGGCCAAAAGTCAAATTTCTGACCTTAAGGTAGCCATAAGTTCTTTATTATTGATAGTTTAAGGTCACCTTAAAATAGGGATCTTCCTTTGGGCACATGTGTACCAAGTTTGAAAAAAAAATACTGATCCGTTTTTGAGTTATCGCGCACACAAGGAAATTTCTATGGCGGTGCCGGCGCGACAGACCTGAATCCAATATATCCCCGACTTTCATCTGGGGATATAATGCTAGTGCAACCAGAATAAAAACCTCATGAAATTACTTAACCAGAGTAGAAACACAGTAGATTTAAAGATGTTAAATGGTGAAAATACTGATAATTATTCACACTTTACCAACCATCTGTAAATTTAAAGTGGCCGCTCTGATTCAAGGATTTAATGATTGTCAATCTCATCACAACTTCCAAGAATATTTTGACAAGATATTTCCACAGTGTATCTGCTTTATTAAGGTTTGTATTACGGTGTCAAACAACAAACATAAAATACATTGTCTTTTTCAATTAATCCAGTGAGTTTTTCACACTGACTAATTACTGTTCTTAGAGAATCTCACTGAATGATTATCATTGGTCCAGATTGGAACAGTTTTCATAGATTTTCTGCGAAATCTTATACAGCTGAGTCTGAATAACATAGAAAAAGGGTATCTTTGCCTTTGTAACAGCAGAAATATAAACAAAGTAAGTTTACATAAACATACATAAACACAATAACACTGCTGCCTACCTTTCTGAGTTTCAGGTGACCGAATGCATGCTTGTCTGAACCTGAATGTCTGCCTGGGACTGAAGCAATCAGGAAAACCCTGCATCAAACAAGTTAGAGCTGTTGGTCAAATTTGTAAAGAGAACATGGGGAATTGATGAGAAACTACATTCAAAATTTAATCTTACTAATGCAATATAAAAAGGTTCAAACAGTCACCCAAGTTTTTGTTTCATCAAAACAGTTTTCAAAAATACCCTGCTTCGGCAGGCAAGAACCCCAGCACGCTGGTACAACTAAATGGACAACAACATTGAGATTTGGGGAAATCTTAGGAACAACTTCAGTTGTAAGAAGTATCCTTTTTCAGTTAATATATCATGAAAATTTTGTAAAAATCCATGCATTTGTTTAGGCAGTGGAAGACCGTCAAATGTTAAAACCCAAAATACTCAAAATTGTTGCCATGGCAACAGTTGTTGCCAGAGACCCCTGAAAGCCTCATCAGCTTTAGATCCTCTTTCGCTTTACATATCCTGAAAATTTGGTAAAAGTCTGTGCATGAGTTTAGGCTGTGGGACACCCAGAAACTTTAAGACCCAAACATCTTAAAAGTTTTGCCATGCCAGATACCCCCCAAAAGCTAATCAGCAGTAGATCCTCTTGGGGTAAACATATGCTAAAATTTGGTGAAAATCCGCGCATGGGTTAAGGTTGTGGAACACCCACAAGCTTGATGCCCGCCCCCGCCTCCCGGACGGCGCAGGGGACGACTATAACCCCAGCCTTTATGGGCTGGAGTTAAAAACAGTCATGATTCATGTAAACTTCAAAGGATGTTCATTCTATGACTACTGTTATTTTACATAAAAAATAAAAATAAAAGGTTTTCAATTATGTTTGAATGGATTGTACCCTACACTTCAGAACCCTCATGGAAATTAGTACTGCTGCATATTGCATTAAAATAGAATTTAGAAATACATCTTCCACCATTTACGACATGAAGAAAACAGAGTGGTGTAGGTTACCATATACAATTTAACCTAGTAGTGTTGTGGCTGAATTCGAATTTTAGAACTGGTTACCGAAAGCAGAAATTCGGCAAAAAACCGGGTGCGTTTGATTTAGTAAAAATATCAAGACACAAGTTTTCAAATGCGTAAATGAGCTGTAATTACATATAAATAATGAACCGCAATGTGCTTTTTGAAGACTTTTGAGGATAAAACGTCTGATATATTGACAGAATATCACAAAATAACTGTTACATATTTTTTGTAGTTATATATTTTGGTACACTTAAGTTAAAACTAGAAATAGGACGCCCTGTTGCTTGTACCTGCGACATATGAATAGAAACAGGATAGCATAGAAGAACACACATTATCATGTGTAATGTCCACCCTATCAACCTTTTGCAAAAATTGTACAGTAATCTTACAAGCCCCTGTTTCATCTGTAAAACAAGACCACTGCCGCGGTATGTATCTCCCGCCGAATACCGCAGGGGAAGAAATACTACATTGAAATTTTTCCCCTTTGCATAGGACACTGTTGTACCATCCTGCAGGTCGAAAATTCACTTGAAATCGCTCTATCTGTTACGCTTTTCGAGATATTGACACTTTTCCATTTTCAGCAAAAATCCAAGATGGCCGCCGAAAGTGGCGAAAAATGAAATTTTTCCCCTTTGGACAGGACACTCTTGTATCACCCTGCGGGTCAAAAATTCGCTCGAAATCGCTCGATCTCTTACGGTTTTCGAGATATTGACACTTTTTCATTTTCCGCAAAAATCTAAGATGGCCGCCAAAAGTGGCGAAAATTGACATTTTCCCCCTTTGCAAAGGAGACTCTTGTACCACCCTGCAGGTCAAAAATTTGCTCGAAATCGCTCTATCTCTTACGGTTTTCGAGATATTGACACTTTTCTATTTTCCGCAAAAATCCAAAATGGCCGCCAAAAGTGGCGAAAATCGATATTTTTCCCCTCTGCACAAGACACTCTTGTGCTACCCTTCTGGTCAAAAATTCGCTTGAAATCGCTCTATCTGTTACGCTTTTCGAGATATTGACACTTTTCCATTTTCAGCAAAAATCCAAGATGGCCGCCGAAAGTGGCGAAAAATGAAATTTTTCCCCTTTGGACAGGACACTCTTGTATCACCCTACAGGTCAAAAATTCGCTCGAAATCGCTCGATCTCTTACGGTTTTCGAGATATTGACACTTTTTCATTTTCCGCAAAAATCTAAGATGGCCGCCAAAAGTGGCGAAAATTGACATTTTCCCCCTTTGCAAAGGAGACTCTTGTACCACCCTGCAGGTCAAAAATTTGCTCGAAATCGCTCTATCTCTTACGGTTTTCGAGATATTGACACTTTTCTATTTTCCGCAAAAATCCAAAATGGCCGCCAAAAGTGGCGAAAATCGATATTTTTCCCCTTTGCACAAGACACTCTTGTGCTACCCTTCTGGTCAAAAATTCGCTTGAAATCGCTCTATCTCTTACGGTTTTAAAGATATTCACACTTTTCCATTTTCCGCAAAAATCCAAGATGGCTGCCAAAAGTGGTGAAAATTGAAATTTTACCCCTTTGCACAGGACATTCTTGTACTACCTTGCAGGTCAAAAATTCGCTCGAAATCGCTCTATCTCTTATGGTTTTCGAGATATTCACACTTTTTCATTTTTTTCCGCTAAAATCCAAGATGGCCGGCAAAAGTGGCGAAAATTGAAATCTTTCCCCTTTGCATAGGACACTTTTGTACTACCCTGAAGGTCTAAATGCAATAGTTTTCAAGTTACAAGTGATTTCACTCATGATGGAAGTTAGTGAAAAATCCAAAAGTAGCTATTACTCACTTATCTATTGAGATAGACACCCAAGTTACTCACCATGTTGTTGCTGTGGGAAAAAGTAGGTGAATAACATATTTTAACAAAATGCTCTAAATACAATACTTTTCAAGTTATAATCGATTTAGTGCATGATTTCATTAATTTTAATGCATTAAAAATTATTTTAATAATTCATAAAAAAACTTTAGCATGTGAAATATCTCCAAAATGTAGGTGAATGAGTTATTTGAGAAATACTGGCTATCTGCAATACTTTTAGTGATAATAGGCAATTACTCATTTTGAGTAGGTGAGTAATTAGATATGGATCTGAAAATTCACTAATTGAAAGTTCTCCCAAAATATAGGTGAAGTGAGTTATTTGAAAAATACTGGCTATCTGCAATACTTTTAGAGATAATTTGCATTTACTCATTTTGAGTAGGTGAGTAATTACCTACAGGTTTGGAACTTCACCATGTGAAAGCTCTTCCAAAAGTAGATGAATGAGTTATATGATAAAAATTGGGTACCCACAATACTTTTAGAGATAATTAGCATTTACTCATTTTGAGTAGGTGAGTAATTACCTACGGGTCTAAAACTTCACCATGTGAAAGCTCTTTCAAAAGTACATGAATGAGTTATTTGAGAAAAATTGGCTATCTGCAATACTTTTAGAGATAATTCTCATTTACTCATTTTGAGTAGGTGAGTAATTAGCTATGGGTCTGAAACTTCACCATGTGACAGCTCTTCCAAAAGTAGATGAATGAGTTATTTGAGAAAAATTGACTATCTGCAATACTTTCAGAGATAATTCGCATTTACTCATTTTGAGTAGGTGAGTAATTAGCTACAGGTCTGAAACTTCACCAAGTGAAAGCTCTCCTAAAAGTACATGAATGAGTTATTTGAGAAAAATTGGCTATCTGCAAATACTTTTAGATATAATTCGCAGTTACTCATTTTGAGTAGGTGAGTAATTAGCTACAGGTGTGAAACTTCACCATGTGAAAGCTCTCCCAAAAGTAGGTGAATGAGTTATTTGAGAAAAATTGGCTATATGCAATACTCTTAGAGATAATTCGCAGTTACTCATTTTGAGTAGGTGAGTTATTACCTATGGGTCTGAAACTTTGCCATGTGAAAGCTCTTCCCAAAGTAGATGAATGAGTTATTTGAGAAAAATTGGCTATCTGCAATACTTTTAGAGAGAATTCGCATTTACTCATTTTGAGTAGGCGAGTAAGTAGCTACGGGTCTGAAACTTCACAATGTGAAAGCACTTCCAAAAGTAGATGAATGAGTTATTTGAGAAAAATTGGCTATCTGCAATACTTTTAGAGATAATTAGTATTTACTCATTTTGAGAGGGTGAGAAATTAGCTACAGGTCTGAAACTTCACCAAGTGAAAGCTCTCCCAAAAGTAGATGAATGAGTTATTTGAGAAAAATTGGCTATCTCCTATACTTTTAGAGATAATTCGCATTTACTCATTTTGAGTAGGTGAGAAATTAGCTATGGGTCTGAAACTTCACCATGTGAAAGCTCTTCCAAAAGTAGATGAATAAGTTATTTGAGAAAAATTGGCTATCTGCAATACTTTTAGAGATAATTTGCATTTACTCATTTTGAGTAGGTGAGTAATTAGCTACGGGCGTGAAACTTCACCAAGTGAAAGCTCTCCCAAAAGTATATGAATGACTTATTTGAGAAAAATTGGGTATCTGCAATTCTTTTAGAGATAATTCGCATTTACTCATTTTGAGTAGGTGAGTAATTAGCTACGGGTCTGAAACTTCACCAAGTGAAAGCTCTTCCAAAAGTAAATGAATGAGTTATTTGACAAAAATTGGCTATCTGCAATACTTTTCGAGATATTTAGCATTTACTCATTTTGAGTAGGTGAGAAATTAGCTACAGGTCTGACACTTCACCAAGTGAAAGCTCTCGCAAAAGTAGGCGAATGAGTTATTTGAGAAAAATTGGCTATCTTCTATACTTTTAGAGATAATTCGCATTTACTCATTCTGAGTAGGTGAGAAATTAGCTAGGGGTCTGAAACCTCACTAAGTGAAAGCTCTTCCAAAAGTATATGAATGAGTTATTTGAGAAAAATTGGCTATCTGCAATACTTTTAGACATAATTAGCATTTACTCATTTCGAGTAGGTGAGTAACTAGCTACGCGTCTGAAACTTCACCATGTGACAGCTCTTCCAAAAGTAGGTGAATGAGTTATTTGAGAAAAATTGACTATCTGCAATACTTTCAGAGATAATTCGCATTTACTCATTTTGAGTAGGTCAGTAATTAGTTACAGGTCTGAAACTTCACCAAGTGAAAGCTCTCCTAAAAGTACATGAATGAGTTATTTGAGAAAAATTGGCTATCTGCAATACTTTTAGAGATAATTCGCAGTTACTCATTTTGAGTAGGTGAGTAATTAGCTACAGGTGTGAAACTTCACCATGTGAAAGCTCTCCCAAAAGTAGGTGAATGAGTTATTTGAGAAAAATTGGCTATCTGCAATACTTTTCGAGATATTTAGCATTTACTCATTTTGAGTAGGTGAGAAATTAGCTACAGGTCTGACACTTCACCAAGTGAAAGCTCTCGCAAAAGTAGGTGAATGAGTTATTTGAGAAAAATTGGCTATCTTCTATACTTTTAGAGAGAATTCGCATTTACTCATTTTGAGTAGGCGAGTAAGTAGCTACAGGTCTGACACTTCACCAAGTGAAAGCTCTCCCAAAAGTAGATGAATGAGTTATTTGAGAAAAATTGGGTACCCACAATACTTTTAGAGATAATTAGCATTTACTCATTTTGAGTAGGTGAGTAATTACCTACGGGCCTAAAACTTCACCATGTGAAAGCTCTTTCAAAAGTAGATGAATGAGTTATTTGAGAAAAATTGGCTATCTGCAATACTTTTACAGATAATTCTCATTTACTCATTTTGAGTAGGTGAGTAATTACCTATGGGTCTGAAACTTCACCATGTGACAGCTCTTCCAAAAGTAGATGAATGAGTTATTTGAGAAAAATTGACTATCTGCAATACTTTCAGAGATAATTCGCATTTACTCATTTTGAGTAGGTCAGTAATTAGCTACAGGTCTGAAACTTCACCAAGTGAAAGCTCTCCTAAAAGTACATGAATGAGTTATTTGAGAAAAATTGGCTATCTGCAATACTTTTAGAGATAATTCGCAGTTACTCATTTTGAGTAGGTGAGAAATTAGCTACAGGTCTGACACTTCACCAAGTGAAAGCTCTCGCAAAAGTAGGTGAATGAGTTATTTGAGAAAAATTGGCTATCTTCTATACTTTTAGAGAGAATTCGCATTTACTCATTTTGAGTAGGCGAGTAAGTAGCTACGGGTCTGAAACTTCACAATGTGAAAGCTCTTCCAAAAGTAGATGAATGAGTTATTTGAGAAAAATTGGCTATCTGCAATACTTTTAGAGATAATTCGCATTTACTCATTTTGAGTAGGTGAGTAATTAGCTACGGGCGTGAAACTTCACCAAGTGAAAGCTCTCCCAAAAGTAGATGAATGACTTATTTGAGAAAAATTGGGTATCTGCAATTCTTTTAGAGATAATTCGCATTTACTCATTTTGAGTAGGTGAGTAATTAGCTACGGGCGTGAAACTTCACCAAGTGAAAGCTCTCCCAAAAGTAGATGAATGAGTTATTTGAGAAAAATTGGGTATCTGCAATTCTTTTAGAGATAATTCGCATTTACTCATTTTGAGTAGGTGAGTAATTACCTACGGGTCTGAAACTTCACCAAGTGAAAGCTCTCCCAAAAGTAGATGAATGAGTTATTTGAGAAAAATTGGCTATCTGCAATACTTTTAGAGAGAATTCGCATTTACTCATTTTGAGTAGGTGAGTAATTAGCTATGGGTCTGAAACTTCACCATGTGAAAGCTCTTCCAAAAGTAGATGAATGAGTTATTTGAGAAAAATTGGCTATCTGCAATACTTTTAGAGATAATTAGCATTTACTCATTTTGAGTAGGTGAGTAATTAGCTACGGGTCTGAAACTTCACCAAGTGAAAGCTCTCCCAAAAGTAGGTGAATGAGTTATTTGAGAAAAATTGGCTATCTGCAATACTTTTAGAGAGAATTCGCATTTACTCATTTTGAGTAGGTGAGTAATTAGCTATGGGTCTGAAACTTCACCATGTGAAAGCTCTTCCAAAAGTAGATGAATGAGTTATTTCAGAAAAATTGGCTATCTGCAATACTTTTAGAGATAATTCGCATTTACTCATTTTGAGTAGGCGAGTAATTAGCTATGGGTCTGAAACTTCACCATGTGAAAGCTCTTCCAAAAGTAAATGAATGAGTTATTTGACAAAAATTGGCTATCTGCAATACTTTGAGATATTTAGCATTTACTCATTTTGAGTATGTGAGAAATTAGCTACAGGTCTGACACTTCACCAAGTGAAAGCTCTCGCAAAAGTAGGCGAATGAGTTATTTGAGAAAAATTGGCTATCTTCTATACTTTTAGAGATAATTCGCATTTACTCATTCTGAGTAGGTGAGAAATTAGCTAGGGGTCTGAAACCTCACTAAGTGAAAGCTCTTCCAAAAGTATATGAATGAGTTATTTGAGAAAAATTGGCTATCTGCAATACTTTTAGAGATAATTAGCATTTACTCATTTTGAGTAGGTAAGTAACTAGCTACGCGTCTGAAACTTAACCACGTGAAAGCTCTCCCAAAAGTAGGTGAATGAGTTATTTGAGAAAAATTGGCTACCTGCAATACTTTTAGAGATAATTCGCATTTACTCATTTTGAGGAGGTGAGTAAGTAGGCCAAAGTTTACCAAACCATTTTCCCCTTAGCATAGGATACTCTAGTAGTACCCTGTGGTTCAAAAATTTGCTCGAAATTTCTCTATCTCTTACAGTTTGAGAGATATTTCTGATTTTTCACATTTTCACTAAAAGTAGCAATAAAGTAGCCATTACTCACTTGTACATTGAGCAACAGTTGTGAAACTGAAATATGTTACAGTTCACAAAAAAGTACATTTGAGAGAAATTGTGTAGCTGCAATACTTTTGAAGATATAAGCCATTTACTCATTATGGTTATCATTAAAAATTGAAAAAGTAGCTATTACTCACTTAGCTATGGAGATACACTTCCAAACTAGATTGGGCCAACTCGGCGCCAACATATCCCCAGACAGGTCATCACTCACGCCACAGGTTTTGATCGGGAATTTTTAAAAACATAATTACCCATTATTATATGAACTTCAGCACATCAATCTACTCTGTTTATATCTTCCAAGGAAGATGGTGTATCCCCAGACGCCGAATACATAACTCAAATTATATTTTCAATCTTCCTGCAATGATAACTCTAAACCTATTTTCAAAGTATTTAAATGATTGATGATTGAATGTCCATTCTAAAATAATAATCCCAAAAGAGCATATCTGTTTCTATATTTGTTGACAAATAAAATATTATTTTTAACTCAACTCATCATACTTTTCAATCTTCCTTCAAAGTATTTAAATGATTGATGATTCAATGTCCATTCTAAAATTCATAATCCCAAAAGCGCATATCTGTTTCTATATTTGTTCACAAATAAAATATTATTTAAAAAAAAATTATTTATATTATTATTTTATTATATTATTTTTAGAATTTGCAAATTGTTTTCAGTTGTTCATTTCCTCTATACCTATATATGTGGTCCATATATATGCAACCTAAATATGTGACACAATCTCAGTTCTGACTCCCCTTTGTGTTATATGTAATGAAGCCCACCACCTCCCACCCCCACCCCTCTCCCCTTCTCCACACCTCTCTCACTATTACACAAGATCTGCAACCCCATTGAGGTCTTTGTTTCTCATCTGATATCATTAAATACCTTTGTTTATTTAGTGTCACTCAATATAGCTGGAGGTCCCAGAGGTGGGTGGGGGGAATCCGGGTGGGGGATGTGGGTTGGGAGTTAGTTTAGTTTATTAGTTTATTATAGTGACATGTATTATGTTGACAAGGATTATACAAAAACTATTGAAGTAATACCCAGCCCTATATGGGCTTATAAGTCACTTTAAATAGAGAGTTAATAACAAACAGAGCAAACATATTTTGAGGTAAGATACAGTAAATAAAGACAGCAATTCAATACATAAAAATTAACAATATAATTTACTTTTTCTTTCTTGCCACAAATCAAAAATAAAATTAATAACCATATTGACATTCATATGAGTTAATACCCTTGATAATTGATCTATTAATAATTCAGATTTATCTATATTTAAAATTTTGAAATATTTCATACGAATCAGCTCTAAAGCTGGACAAACACAAACAAAATGTATCTCATCTTCTACATCTTTTTTACACAGTTTACATGTTCTCTCAAAGAGATGGAGTGCTACAGCATAAATGGTAAACAAACAATCTATATAAAAGGGGTACTCAAATACAAAAAGAATTGAGAATTTTAAGTATGTGATTATCAACTGAAATGAGTTCATAACTGTAGGAGCTGTGCCAAAATTAACTGAGGCAAGTTGAATAAAACTGGGCTAGTTGAGGGTTAAAAATCCCCTAGTTTTACTACATACGGATATAATTTCATTAATATTGGGACTTAAAGCTCACTTAAAGTGTCCATTTTGTCTACTTGAATATGTTTAACCGGCGTTTAACCAGTTTCATTTTAAAAAGTTAAAAACTCAGCAAGCAGAGGTATAACACACAAAAATAAGTTCTTAAAAGACTAAGATAGCCATAACATTATTAATATTCAAAATTTAAATAGACAGGCATTTCCTTTTAAAAATTCAAAGATTTCAGCTCTATAACCCACATAGTTTGACAGTTACTGGGCTTTAAAGTGGCATAATGTCCATAAATTGGGTTTCTGTGAGCATTTTACAATTGTTAAAGAGACCTTAGCAATTAAACTACAGATCTGAAACTTTTGGGGGGACATACATAACAAACAAAAATTATATATAATACAGTTTAAGACTTGTCACACTAAGCATTTCCAAATAACAGGGCAAAATACGGAAAAAATGTCAAAAAAGGCACTTGGGCGAGTGTCTATGGCCCTCATACACAGGTTAAATGTCTACTAAAAACCTTGATTTTCGCCATATGTAAAAAGGACATAATAATGCATTCCCAGATGGGATTTCAGCTCCATCAATCACATAGTTTAACAGTCACAGGGCTTAAAGGTGGCAAAAAGTCCAAATATTGGGTCTCTGTGGGCCTTTTAGAGATCTCGATGTGGCTTTCAAATTAAAGCTTCAGACTTAAAATTTGTTACATACTAAGATTACACATAGAATATGTATCTAATAAAGTTTGAAACTTCTCAGACTTACCATTTCCAAGTTACAGAGCAAAATATGTGAAAAATGTCTTAAAAGGGTCACTCAGGTGGGTGTTTAAGGTCCTCATACACAGGTTAAATGTCTACTTGAAGCCTTGATTTTTGGCACATGTAAAAAGAACATAATAATGTATTCCCAGATGAGATTTCAGCTCTATCAGTCACATAGTTTAACAGTCACAGGCCTTAAAATTGGCAAAAAGTCCAAATACTGGGTCTTTATGGGGCCTTCTAGAGACCTAAATGTGGCCTTCAAATTAAAGCTTCAGACTTAAAATTTGTCACATACTAAGATTACACATAGAATATGCATCTAATACAGTTTGAAACTTCTTAGACTTACCATTTCCAAGTTACAGGGCAAAATATGTGAAAAATGTCTAAAAATGGTCACTCGGGTGGGGATTTATGGTCCTCATACACAGGTTAAATGTCTTCTTAAAGCCTTAATTTTTGGCACATATATAAATAACATACTAATATCTTCCCAGATAGGATTTGAGCTCTATCAGTCACATAGTTTGACAGTCACAGGGCTTAAAAGTAGCAAAAAGTCCAAATATTGGGTCTTTGGGAGCCTTTTAGAGACCTCAATTTGACCTTCAAAATTAAAGCTTCAGACTTAAAATCTGTTACATACTAAGATTACACACAGAATATATATCTAATACAGTTTGAAACTTCTCAGACTTACCATTTCCAAGTTACAGGGAAAAAGATGTGAAAAATGTCTTATAAGGGTCACTCGGGTGGGTGTTTATGGTCCTGATACACAGGTTAACTGTCCATTAAAGGCCTAAATGTTGGGGCACATATAAGAAAACACATAGATATATTCCCAGATGATATTTAACTTTAGTTAGATGAGAGACATAGTTTGAAAGCTACAGTGCTTGAAAGTGGCAAAAAGTGCATAAATTGGGTCTCTGTGGGCACTTTTGAGACCTTAAGTCGACCCCTTTGGGTAAACCTACAGCCCTAAAATTTTCTACAGACAAGGATTACATATCAAAGTTATACCTAGCACAGTTTGAGACTCATCAGAATTACCACTTCCAAATTATAGGGCAAAATATGTGAAAAGTATAGCAAAAAATCCCTAAGTGGGGGTATTTATGGGCCTCAAGGACAATTTTCTCCTCAACTTAAAGTCGTGATTTTCGGCACATGTACTAAGAACATATTAATGTGTTGTCAGGTAAAATTTCAGCCAGCTGAGCATCATAGTTTGTGACCTACAGGGCTCTAAGTGGCCAAAAGTGCAATTTCTGACCTTAAGGTGGCCATAAGTTCTTTTTTACTGGGAGTTTAAGGTCACCTTAAAATAGGGATCTTCCTTTGGGCACCCTTAACATGTGTACCAAGTTTGAAAAAAAAATATTAATTTGTTTTTGAGTTATCGCGTCCACAAGGAAATTTCTACGGCGGCGGCGGCGGCGGCGGCGGCGGCGGCGGCGGCGGCGGCGGCGGCGGCGCGACGGACCTGAATCCAATATATCCCCGACTTTCGTCTGGGGATATAATTATTGACCATGTTGTAGCTGTGGAGAAAGTAGCCGAACATCATATTGGAACAAAATTGTGTAGCTGCAATACTTTTGAAGATATAAGCCATTTACTCATTGACAGTTAAAAGTCATATAATTATATTAGGTAAAAGCGCTATTACTCACTCAAAAGTAGGCCAAAGTTCACCAAACCTTTCCCCCCCTTAGCAATAGGATACTCTAGTACTACCCTGTGGGTCAAAAATTTGCTCGAAATTGCTCTATATCTTACGGTTTGAGAGATATTTCTGATTTTTCACATTTTCACTAAAAGTAGCAATAAAGTAGCCATTACTCACTTGTACATCGAGCAACAGTTGTGAAACTTAAATATGTTACAGTTCACAAAAAAGTACATGAACAACATATTTGAGAGAAATTGTGTAGCTGCAATACTTTTGAAGATATAAGCAATTTACTCATTATGGTTATCATTAAAAATTGAAAAAGTAGCTATTACTCACTTAGCTATGGAGATACATTTCCAAATTACTGACCATGTTGTAGCTGTGGAGAAAGTAGCTGAACATCATATTGGAACAAAATTGTGTAGCTGCAATACTTTTGAAGATATAAGCCATTTACTCATTGACAGTTATAAGTCATATAATTATATTAGGTAAAAGCGCTATTACTCACTCAAAAGTAGGCCAAAGTTCACCAAACCTTTTCCCCCTTAGCAATAGGATACTCTAGTACTACCCTGTGGGTCAAAAATTTGCTCGAAATTGCTCTATATCTTACAGTTTGAGAGATATTTCTGATTTTTCACATTTTCACTAAAAGTAGCAATAAAGTAGCCATTACTCACTTGTACATTGAGCAACAGTTGTGAAACTTAAATATGTTACAGTTCACATAAAAGTACATGAACAACATATTTGAGAGAAATTGTGTAGCTGCAATACTTTTGAAGATATAAGCAATTTACTCATTATGGTTATCATTAAAAATTGAAAAAGTAGCTATTACTCACTTAGCTATAGAGATACACTTCCAAACCACTGGCCATGTTGTAGCAGTGGAGAAAGTAGCTGAACAACATATTGGAACAAAATTGTGTAGCTGCAATACTTTTGAAGATATAAGCCATTTTCTCATTATGGTTATCATTAAAAACTGAAAAAGTAGCTATTACTCACTTAGCTACGGAGATACACTTCCAAACTACTGACCATGTTGTAGCAGAGGAGAAAGTAGCCGAACAACATATTGGAACAAAATTGTGTAGCTGCAATACTTTTGAAGATATAAGCCATTTACTCATTATGGTTATCATTAAAAATTGAAGAAGTAGCTATTACTCACTTAGCTATGGAGATACACTTGCAAACTACTGACCATGTTGTAGCTGTGGAGAAAGTAGCTGAACAACATATTGGAACAAAATTGTGTAGCTGCAATACTTATGAAGATATAAGCCATTTACTCATTATGGTTATAATTAAAAATTGACAAAGTAGCTATTACTCACTTAGCTATGGAGATACACTTCCAAACTACTGACCATGTTGTAGCTGTGGACAAAGTAGCTGAACAACATATTAGAACAAAATACTGTAAATGCAATAGTTTCAGAGTTATAAGCCATATAATTATATTAGCTAAAATAGCTATTACTCACTCAAAAGTAGGCCAAAGTTCACCAAACCCCAAAAATATTGAAGAGCAAAAAAATTCATTAGGACTTGTGATTTACCAAAAATGTGTAACTGTAGTAGTTTCAGAGAAAACTGCGTGACACACGCACGCACGCACGCACCCACGCACGCACGTACACACGCACATGGTGCAAATTATAATCTCCCTCCGGCGAGCCGGGCGGGAGATAATATAGCAATGATGCTTAAATATTTATTAGTATACATGTAAATTATTTCAGTTTCATGCCTTTTTGCATTGGTAGGGTAGAAATTCGAAAATTCAAAATGGCCGCCATTTTTGGGGAGGGGAAAATTTTTTGAAAATTGAAAAGAGTACATTCCTTAGATACCCTGCGGATCTAAAATTTCGACGAAATCACTCTATCTCGCATGGTTAAGGAGATAAAACCAAATTTGTGTTTTGCCATTTTTGGCAAAAATCCGAAAATACAAAATGGCCGCCATTTTTGGGGAGGGGAAATTTTTTTGAAAATTGCAAAGAGTACCTTCCTTAGATATCCTGTGGGTCGAAAATTGTGACGAAATCGCTCTATCTCGCACAGTAAAGGAGATAGAAGCAATTTTGTGTTTTGCCATTTTTGGCAAAAATTCGAAAATTCAAAATGGCCGCCATTTTTGGGGAGGGGAAAATTTTTTGAAAATTGAAAAGAATACATTCCTGAGATACCCTGTGGGTCAAAAATTTCGACGAAATTGCACTATCTCGCACGGTTAAGGAGATAAAAGCCAATTTGTGTTTTGCCATTTTTGGCAAACATCAGAAAATTCAAAATGGCCGCCATTTTTGGGGAGGGGAAATTTTTTTGGAAATTGCAAAGAGTACCTTGGCTAGATACCCTGTGGGTCGAAAATTGCGACGAAATCGCTCTATCTCGCACGGTTAAGGAGATAGAAGCAATTTTGTGTTTTGCCATTTTTGCCAAAAATTCGAAAATTCAAAATGGCCGCCATTTTTGGGGAGGGGAAATTTTTTTGAAAATTGCAGAGTACCTTCCTTAGATATCCTATGGGTCGAAAATTGCGACGAAATCGCTCTATCTCGCACGGTTAAGGAGATAGAAACAATTTTGTGTTTTGCCATTTTTGCCAAAAATACAAAATGGCCGCCATTTTTGGGGAGGGGAAATTTTTTTGAAAATTGCAAAGATTACCTTCATTAGATACCCTGTGGGTCGAAAATTGTGACGAAATCGCTCTATCTCGCACGGTTAAGGAGATAGAAGCAATTTTGTGTTTTGCCATTTTTGGCAAAAATTTGAAAATTCAAAATGGCCGCCATTTTTGGGGAGGGGAAAATTTTTTGAAAATTAAAAAGAATACATTCCTGAGATACCCTGTGGGTCGAAAATTTTGACGAAATTGCTCTATCTCGCACGGTTAAGGAGATAAAAGCCAATTTGTGTTTTGCCATTTTTTGGCAAAAATCCGAAAATTCAAAATGGCCGCCATTTTTGGGGAGGGGAAATTTTTTTGAAAATTGCAAAGAGTACCTTAGTTAGATACCCTGTGGGTCGAAAATTGCGACGAAATCGCTCTATCTCGCACGGTTAAGGAGATAGAAGCAATTTTGTGTTTTGACATTTTTGGCAAAAATTCGAAAATTCAAAATGGCCACCATTTTCGGGGAGGGGAAAATTTTTTGAAAATTGCAGAGTACCTTCCTTAGATACCCTATGGGTCAAAAATTTCGACGAAATCGCTCTATCTCGCACGGTTAAGGAGATAGAAGCAATTTTGTGTTTTGCCATTTTTGGCAAAAATTTGAAAATTCAAAATGGCCGCCATTTTTGGGGAGGGGAAAATTTTTTGAAAATTAAAAAGAATACATTCCTGAGATACCCTGTGGGTCGAAAATTTTGACGAAATTGCTCTATCTCGCACGGTTAAGGAGATAAAAGCCAATTTGTGTTTTGCCATTTTTTGGCAAAAATCCGAAAATTCAAAATGGCCGCCATTTTTGGGGAGGGGAAATTTTTTTGAAAATTGCAAAGAGTACCTTAGTTAGATACCCTGTGGGTCGAAAATTGCGACGAAATCGCTCTATCTCGCACGGTTAAGGAGATAGAAGCAATTTTGTGTTTTGACATTTTTGGCAAAAATTCGAAAATTCAAAATGGCCACCATTTTCGGGGAGGGGAAAATTTTTTGAAAATTGCAGAGTACCTTCCTTAGATACCCTATGGGTCAAAAATTTCGACGAAATCGCTCTATCTCGCACGGTTAAGGAGATAGAAGCAATTTTGTGTTTTGCCATTTTTGGCAAAAATCCGAAAATACAAAATGGCCGCCAATTTTGGGGAGGGGAAATTTTTTTGAGAATTGCAAAGAGTACCTTCCTTACATACCCTGTGGGTCGAAAATTTCGACGAAATTGCTCTATCTCGCACGGTTAAGGAGATAAAAGCCAATTTGTGTTTTGCCATTTTTTGGCAAAAATCCGAAAATTCAAAATGGCCGCCATTTTTGGGGAGGGGAAATTTTTTTGGAAATTGCAAAGAGTACCTTGGCTAGATACCCTGTGGGTCGAAAATTGCGACGAAATCGCTCTATCTCGCACGGTTAAGGAGATAGAAGCAATTTTGTGTTTTGCCATTTTTGCCAAAAATTCGAAAATTCAAAATGGCCGCCATTTTTGGGGAGGGGAAATTTTTTGGAAATTGCAAAGAGTACCTTGGCTAGATACCCTGTGGGTCGAAAATTGCGACGAAATCGCTCTATCTCGCACGGTTAAGGAGATAGAAGCAATTTTGTGTTTTGCCATTTTTGCCAAAAATTCGAAAATTCAAAATGGCCGCCATTTTTGGGGAGGGGAAAATTTTTTGAAAATTGCAGAGTACCTTCCTTAGATACCCTATGGGTCAAAAATTTCGACGAAATCGCTCTATCTCGCACGGTTAAGGAGATAGAAGCAATTTTGTGTTTTGCCATTTTTGGCAAAACTCCGAAAATACAAAATGGCCGCCATTTTTGGGGAGGGGAAATTTTTTTGAGAATTGCAAAGAGTACCTTCCTTACATACCCTGTGGGTCGAAAATTTCGACGAAATTGCTCTATCTCGCACGGTTAAGGAGATAGAAGCAAATTTATGTTTTGCCATTTTTGGCAAAAATTCGAAAATTCAAAATGGCCGCCATTTTTGGGGAGGGGAAAATTTTTTGAAAATTGAAAAGAGTATATTTCTTAGATACCCTGTGGGTCGAAAATTTCGACGAAATCGCTCTATCTCGCACGGTTAAGGAGATAGAAGCAATTTTGTGTTTTGCCATTTTTGGCAAAAATCCGAAAATACAAAATGGCCGCCATTTTTGGGGAGGGGAAATTTTTTTGAAAATTGCAAAGATTACCTTCCTTAGATACCCTGTGGGTCGAAAATTTCGACGAAATTGCTCTATCTCTTACGGTTTCTGAGATATTAGCAAATTACTCAAAAGTAGTACTAAAAATACATAATGAAGTACCTAAATGGCTATTACTCATGTACTGAAAAAGCTATCAGTCCCAAATGCAATACCAAGCGAGCTATGGACATAACAATCTTGTATTCAAAATTGTAGTAAAATATCTTTAATTATTTTGGCTTAAATGCACGGAAACCAATGGGTACTGAAAATAGCTGTACTTAAGTATTACTCAGTAAGCAAAAGAGGTACAACAGCCAAAAGCAATCCCAAGCAAGCTACTGACCCAATAAGCCTGCATACCAAATTTGGAGACAATAGCTCTAATACTTTTCCTTTAAATGAGCGGAAACCATGCGTGACGCCGGACATCGGACGCCGGACGGCAGAAAAAGCAAAAATAATATATCCACCCCCCAGGGGGGTGGACATAATAATGTACATATGAAACTGGTTTTGATTAAAAGAAAACGAAACATAACCGGATCAGTGAATTTAAGTCAGTAAATAGGTTTCCGGTTTACCGTCTTCTAGACTAGTAAAACCTGTGTTAAGGTGAATTTCACATGATCATAAACATGCATCTACTAAACCAGGAGTCTGAGGTAATATGCAAAAGAAAGGAGAGACTCGTTGGACCTGATATTCATTTCTACAGAACTCCACTCAACAGAGATCTAAGTAAAGGGGATCAATTGTATACATGTTACAGTGGATTTGTGTAACAATCCCCGATTATGCAAATTTATGGGTATTTTTACAAAATTTGGTAATAACATCAGGGACTATGCTAATTCTCCAGCTGCTTCACCATTATATACATGGCAAGATAATTTAGGGAAAAATTAAGAACACGTCTTACTTTGCAGAAGACATGTCATGTAGTTTTATGGTTTCTATCCATTCAGTTAGCTGACGGGCTCTGTACGCATTCAGGTACTGCACCAGATCATGTTTGAAATGAGTGCTCGAGTCACCATCCATACACGCCCGATGTAATCTTGGAAATACCGGACTCACCCAAACTCTGTGAGAAACATGCACATAGAACTTTATCATGACATTATAATCAGAAAGCTATTCTAGAAATAACACCCAACAAACTATGGTGTACACAGAATTTTACATGGTGTGAGGTTATAAATCACAAAGGACAAGGCTTAAAGAGTTATTCCTATTTTACCATGACAAAATATTTCAACATTATTAATAGCTAGAAATGTGACCATAAAACAAGGCTGTTTCCTCAATTATACTTTGCAGGGGTTATTACTGGAATAGCCAACCAACATGAATACAAAGAATTTTACTCTTTCTCAATTTGGCAACCTGAGTCAAACGCAGAACCTCAGATATGGCAGGCAAGTCCAGTAACAATTTAATTTGTCTCCATGAAAAACACATTTGCCAATAAATGACAAGAATTTCATAATTTAAAGAATGAAATTCTGTTATTGTCTTATTTAAGTTTACTTTATGGCATATATCTTGAAAAGAAAAATCTTGACATAAACTAGATTGGGCCAACTCGGCGCCAACATATCCCCAGACAGGTCATCACTCACGCCACAGGTTTTGATCGGGAATTTTTTAAAACATAATTACCCATTATTATATGAACTTCAGCACATCAATCTACTCTGTTTATATCTTCCCAAGGAAGATGGTGTATCCCCAGACGCCGAATACATAACTCAAATTATATTTTCAATCTTCCTGCAATGATAACTCTAAACCTATTTTCAAAGTATTTAAATGATTGATGATTGAATGTCCATTCTAAAATAATAATCCCAAAAGAGCATATCTGTTTCTATATTTGTTGACAAATAAAATATTATTTTTAACTCAACTCATCATACTTTTCAATCTTCCTTCAAAGTATTTAAATGATTGATGATTCAATGTCCATTCTAAAATTCATAATCCCAAAAGCGCATATCTGTTTCTATATTTGTTCACAAATAAAATATTATTTTAAAAAAAATTATTTATATTATTATTTTATTATATCATTTTTAGAATTTGCAAATTGTTTTCAGTTATTCATTTCCTCTATACCTATATATGTGGTCCATATATATGCAACCTAAATATGTGACACAATCTCAGTTCTGACTCCCCTTTGTGTTATATGTAATGAAGCCCACCACCTCCCACCCCCACCCCTCTCCCCTTCTCCACACCTCTCTCACTATTACACAAGATCTGCAACCCCATTGAGTTCTTTGTTTCTCATCTGATATCATTAAATACCTTTGTTTATTTAGTGTCACTCAATATAGCTGGAGGTCCCAGAGGTGGGTGGGGGGAATCCGGGTGGGGGATGTGGGTTGGGACTACAAAGAGATGGAGTGCTACAGCATAAATGGTAAACAAACAATCTATATAAAAGGGGTACTCAAATACAAAAAGAATTGAGAATTTTAAGTATGTGATTATCAACTGAAATGAGTTCATAACTGTAGGAGCTGTGTCAAAATTAACTGAGGCAAGTTGAATAAAACTGGGCTAGTTGAGGGTTAAAAATCCCCTAGTTTTACTACATAAGGATATAATTTCATTAATATTGGGACTTAAAGCTCACTTAAAGTGTCCATTTTGTCTACTTGAATATGTTTAAGCAGTTTCATTTTAAAAAGTTAAAAACTCAGCAAGCAGAGGTATAACACACAAAAATAAGTTCTTAAAAGACTAAGATAGCCATAACATTATTAATATTCAAAATTTAAATAGACAGGCATTTCCTTTTAAAAATTCAAAGATTTCAGCTCTATAACCCACATAGTTTGACAGTTACTGGGCTTTAAAGTGGCATAATATCCATAAATTGGGTTTCTGTGGGCATTTTACAATTGTTAAAGAGACCTTAGCAATTAAACTACAGATCTGAAACTTTTTGGGGGACATACATAACAAACAAAAATTATATATAATACAGTTTAAGACTTGTCACACTAAGCATTTCCAAATAACAGGGCAAAATACGGAAAAAATGTCCAAAAAGGCACTTGGGCGAGTGTCTATGGCCCTCATACACAGGTTAAATGTCTACTAAAAACCTTGATTTTCGGCATATGTAAAAAGGACATAACAATGCATTCCCAGATGGGATTTCAGCTCCATCAATCACATAGTTTAACAGTCACAGGGCTTAAAGGTGGTAAAAAGTCCAAATATTGGGTCTCTGTGGGCCTTTTAGAGATCTCGATGTGGCTTTCAAATTAAAGCTTCAGACTTAAAATTTGTTACATACTAAGATTACACATAGAATATGTATCTAATAAAGTTTGAAACTTCTCAGACTTACCATTTCCAAGTTACAGAGCAAAATATGTGAAAAATGTCTTAAAAGGGTCACTCAGGTGGGTGTTTAAGGTCCTCATACACAGGTTAAATGTCTACTTGAAGCCTTGATTTTTGGCACATGTAAAAAGAACATAATAATGTATTCCCAGATGAGATTTCAGCTCTATCAGTCACATAGTTTAACAGTCACAGGCCTTAAAATTGGCAAAAAGTCCAAATACTGGGTCTTTATGGGGCCTTCTAGAGACCTAAATGTGGCCTTCAAATTAAAGCTTCAAACTTAAAATTTGTCACATACTAAGATTACACATAGAATATGCATCTAATACAGTTTGAAACTTCTTAGACTTACCATTTCCAAGTTACAGGGCAAAATATGTGAAAAATGTCTAAAAATGGTCACTCGGGTGGGGATTTATGGTCCTCATACACAGGTTAAATGTCTTCTTAAAGCCTTAATTTTTGGCACATATATAAATAACATACTAATATCTTCCCAGATAGGATTTGAGCTCTATCAGTCACATAGTTTGACAGTCACAGGGCTTAAAAGTAGCAAAAAGTCCAAATATTGGGTCTTTGGGAGCCTTTTAGAGACCTCAATTTGACCTTCAAAATTAAAGCTTTAGACTTAAAATCTGTTACATACTAAGATTACACACACAATATATATCTAATACAGTTTGAAACTTCTCAGACTTACCATTTCCAAGTTACAGGGAAAAAGATGTGAAAAATGTCTTATAAGGGTCACTCGGGTGGGTGTTTATGGTCCTGATACACAGGTTAACTGTCTATTAAAGGCCTAAATGTTGGGGCACATATAAGAAAACACATAGATATATTCCCAGATGATATTTAACTTAGATGAGAGACATAGTTTGAAAGCTACAGTGCTTGAAAGTGGCAAAAAGTGCATAAATTGGGTCTCTGTGGGCACTTTTGAGACCTTAAGTCGACCCCTTTGGGTAAACCTACAGCCCTAAAATTTTCTACAGACAAGGATTACATATCAAAGTTATACCTAGCGCAGTTTGAGACTCATCAGAATTACCACTTCCAAATTATAGGGCAAAATATGTGAAAAGTATAGCAAAAAATCCCTAAGTGGGGGTATTTATGGGCCTCAAAGACAATTTTCTCCTCAACTTAAAGTCGTGATTTTCGGCACATGTACTAAGAACATATTAATGTGTTGTCAGGTAAATTTCAGTCAGCTGAGCATCATAGTTTGTGACCTACAGGGCTCTAAGTGGCCAAAAGTCCAATTTCTGACCTTAAGGTGGCCATAAGTTCTTTTTACTGGGGGTTTAAGGTCACCTTAAAATAGGGATCTTCCTTTGGGCACCCTTAACATGTGTACCAACTTTGAAAAAAAAAAATTAATTTGTTTTTGAGTTATCGCGTCCACAAGGAAATTTCTACGGCGGCGGCGCGACGGACCTGAATCCAATATATCCCCGACTTTCGTCTGGGGATATAATTATTTTTTCTTGGTACATAAGAGTAGTTTTTCCTTGGAATTAGACTGAACCCTGTTGTGAGTGTACCAAAAAATATTTTACACAAATGAACACTGAATTGCATGAAAGAAATGTCATTAAAGATTTTGTGATAAGGTTGAGCTGAGTTACCACGGAAACTACCAGCAGTCTTACCCTTGAGTTTTCTGGAACCAGTCTCTCTGTATTAAGTTGGCTGTGGTGATCACAACCCTCAGACCGGTGTCATACAACAGAAACATCATCTTTCTGTAGGGAAAACAAAGATTAAGATAAAAACATGTTGCTATTACGTACTAACACAGTTGCAATAAACAAAAGTTTTACATTAAATTTGCATCTTCTTTTCTGTCATAGTTTTCCAAATAATTTATATTATCTCACTGAAGAAAAAAAAGAAAATTTATGTGCAACTCTTATGAATATTATATTTTGCACATTAAACTTTTCATAATTTTAAATATAACTGGTTCTCTGACATACTTTGAACTTTCAGTATATTGCAAAAGATGCCGACTCAAAACTTACACATTTTCATATTCACAACTACATGTGGTGAGTTCTGTACAATTCTACCACACATATTCACATATTCACAATTAAATGTTAGTGTTGTGAACAGTAAACCAGTATACCGTATTTCATTTCGTTTAGGTAGAAATGATGAAATCCGCAAAGAATATTTAAGTACCGGTTATTGAAATCGTCATTATATTAGGCTTTCTACTGGTGAATACTTCGTGAAAACTACAAGGAACATATATATTTTAGACAACAACTTACATTTACAGTTAATATTCATGGTAAATGAAGTTTAAATATCTCGCAATTCCATATTTCCTCTTGTCAATATAGCTCACGCATGCTCGAGTAAAATTGTTTACCACATCTCTGCAAACTTTCGAAATCCTGGATTTTGTTCAATTTCAAAGCCCCGAAAATTGGTTTTTATTTTCAGAACCAGTCCAACCACTACTAAATGTGGTGAGTTCTGTACAATTGTACCACACATATTCACAACTAAATGAGGGCAGTTCTGTACATCCTGTGACATCAAATGACATCTTCACATCCACATGTGACAAGAGGTGTGGGGACAAATACATACTTGTATTTGCATTTAAACACAGCAGAAAATGAGTGTTTGTATTTGAATTTGTTTTTAACTTTTTTTCACTACCCCATATTTGCATTTGTAAATTTATACCCGTATAATGACAAGTTCTGTATATTTCTATCACTCCTATTCACATATTCACACGTGCATGAAGCGAGTTCTGCATATAATGACACACCACATCTTCACACCCACAGATGGTGAGCTCTGTGACTTCCCCCCATGCATACTCACGTATTAACACCTACATGTGGGGAGTTCTGTACTTTCTTCAAACCTATTTGACCTGCATGTGGTGAGTTTTGTAAATTTCTAGTGTACCTACTCAAATATACACACCTGTGTTCTGTTATACAAGTATACTTTCGTCTGATGAATTCAATACATTTTTGTCCAAGTATATTACTAACCACACTTACATGTGTGTGTTCTATCACACAATGACACCTTATGATTTTATTTACAATTCTATCAATGTTTATAACTTAATATTTACTATAAGACCATTGCCTTGATTCAGACCTACGTGTGATGGGTCCCGTACATGATGTCCAGTCTTGCCTGACAGGTCCTGATGTGGTCATATGCCGATGCCTCCATGTCCAGAGCTGCCTTGTTACCACGGTCAAAGCCATGGACCAGCAACAGTGGACATTTCCTGTAGAAATCATAACTTGGTGAAATGAAAAGACAACTGAGGTGTGTAAAGTGACAATACTCACAATTCAAATTAGTTTATAGTGGAACCATAACAAACTAAAATAGAGTGTATAGAGCATGAATTAACATGAACTTAGATAATTTAAATTAGTACAAGAGGGTATTTCCAGCAGACACTGTAATGAGATGACACTGAAAGTCATAAGTCCCACTTTCCATACATATAAATTCTAATTCTATCAACTTCATTGTGCTAAATCTCCAATCAAAGGCAGGTTCTAAATCGCAGCAGTCAAGAAAAAACATCCAATTTCAAATATCTGGGAACTAGGAAAAAGATTCACACCATGGAGATGAAGGATTAATGAAGCACCTACAGTGGATATGCTTTTGTAAAGAGGGAATGGTTTTTAAGCGCGAGCTATAGCAAGGCTTGCACTTCTAGAGATCACTTTTTTTTCGTTTTTTTTTTCATACCTGAACTCTTCCGGGTACTGCTCCACTAACCAGGGAATTTCAAACATGTAGTTAAACTGAAAACACAGTGACCGTTTTTATGAATTTATAATCAATTAAATTTTATTACAATTGCTTTTTCCCCTCACCTCTGGTGTAAACAACAAAATTATTCTTTATCAAGGTGTTATGGAGGCATATGTTTACACCTGACCTCACTGTTATTATTATTTGATTTTTTTATAAAAAAAAATATTAAACCTTGTAAAGCAAATCACTTCAACTCACTAAGTTCACAAGTCACAGAAAAAAGAACAATGACAATGTACTGATTCAACCTAATGTTTTTAGCACTTAGATTTCTCCAGTGTTAACCTCTGGCCATTAATAATCCCTTAACTTTATCAACATTTAAGAACTGCTTGAAAAAACAACCCTGGCTGTACAAATGCGAGGCTGTGGAGCTGGTGTATCATACCATACACAAAACAATGAAACCTGTGATGAAGTTATTTAATAATAATTGATCAACATCAAGCTCTGATGTAAGGAATCTCACTAATGACAATTCAACAATAAAACCTGGTGTAATGACTTTCCATAACCAAATCCATAACATTAAAGTATAGTTTGATGAAGTCATTCATTAGGAACATGCAGCTGGACACATGTGTCACATTCAAACCCATGTGATGCAGTATAGCCTCACTTACCTGTACTGATTTCTGTAGCTTTCCCATGCTCGGGTGAAGGAGATCTGAAAATAGTTTTACACATGAATAAATTAAAAGGAAAAAAAAAACTTTTTTACTTGAGTGAAGGCAAAACAAACTGTTCTGATATAACATTTTTCTGGAAAAAAAGACAAACACTTGTTGGTATGCAATTGGACATTTCAAAAATAAAAATGAATTGAATTTCATTGCTGATGTTAAACTGGTTTACTTTATAAAATAATATTTTGACTTTATTTTTGTAGGCAACCATGGCTGCTGATAATTAAATTAAATGTTGACTATGTGATACCTGACTTGGTACATGGTGATCATTACCTTGTAATTGCTGTTGCTTGCTTTTTACTAGCAAGATTTTTTAAGAGTTAAAACTTAGATACTGTATCTGCTCTCTGAGGTGCCCAGGGGCGATATGACCAAATATTTGCAAAAGTTGGGGATGAGAGTTTATGACGATGAAAACCAGCCTGGTATTCCGGAAGAAATGACTGGAATCTAGGTACTCACATTTTAGTATACACATAGAAGCATGGGGAGTTTAATGTACACAAACCTATTCACAATATAACGTGAAATACTGCTAACATACATCAACTTTTGTTGAAGATGGATATAAACTAATAAAATTTGACCTGATATTTGGAAATAATGGAGTTAATCTACCTCAGAATGACATAGTAGCAATTTATGGGCAATAACGCAAGATTGTGGGGGGAGGAGGGGGGGGGGGGCTTACAAAAACACAGGTGATACAGAGCAAGGCACCAGTAATTTATTTTTATTATGATAATAAAACTATACTTTTACAAAAAAAAAAAATAAAAAATCTATATTTCCTTGCTGTTACATACCTTTCAAGGACACAGCCCCTGAATGGTTATACTGGGGTTTAATGCCTGTCACTTTGGTGAGGAGAAAGCAGTAAGGCTCAGCTTGCCTGATTATGTCATGACCCTTCAGCTTGCCTGAAACAGTTAAAGAAAATAGCATCAGAGATGCCCGTACCCCACAGCCTAGGGAAATATTTTCAACACCATGAGATACAGAAGTACTGTACCAGTACAAACTTCAGGATACTTTCAGAGCACTGTCAGTTATATAAAGGTCCAAACAATGTTTAAATGGAGAAATAATGTTTAAAAGAAAGATAATGCATATAAAGATGAAGTACTAAAACAAGATAATTCAATAACAAGATAACAGCATTAATCAGCAAACTAAAATTCAACACTCTTTATCTACATCTGCATGGCCCAATTATGGTTTAGATGGTTTGAATATTATCATGCATACAGAAGTGGTAATACATTTAATGAATGCTTATGTGTGGTGTTGGAGCAAAATCTGTGGCTCACTTGATGAAATTCTATCTCTTACAATGGGAAGTTATGAAAGTAAAATTCTTAATAAATTCTAATATGACTTTAACAGTGCTAAATCTGCATAAAAAAAACAGACTCAAAGGTGCAACAAGATTTTATAGGTCAAGGTCACTACAGCAAGGTCAAAGGTCAAATCAAGGTCAGATCATGACGTTGCACAACTATACCCCCTAACCAATGTCCCTACCAAGTATCAACTTCCTACACCTTGCGGTTTCCGAGATATAGCCCGGACAAGATTTTCGAACTCAAGGTCACTACGGCAAGGTCAAAGGTCAAATCCTTGTCAGACCATGACATTGCACACCTACACCCCCTAACCAATATCCCTACCAAGTACCAACTTCCTACACCTTACGGTTTCTGAGATATAACCCGGACAAGATTTTATAGGTCAAGGTCACTACGGCAAGGTCAAAGGACAAATCAAGGTCAGACCATGACGTTGCACACCTATACCCCCTAACCAATATCCCTACCAAGTATCAACTTCCTACACCTTACAGTTTCTGAGATATAGCCCGGACAAGATTTTATAGGTCAAGGTCACTACGGCAAGGTCAAAGGTCAAATCAAGGTCAGATCATGACGCTGCACACCTACACCCCCAACCAATATTCCTACCAAGTATCAACTTTCTACACCTTACGGTTTCCGAGATATAGCCCGGACAAGATTTTATAGGTCAAGGTCACTACAGCAAGGTCAAAGGTCAAATCAAGGTCAGACCATGATGTTGCACACCTACACCCCCTAACCAATGTCCCTACCAAATATTAACTTCCTACACCTTACGGTTTCTGAGATATAGCCCGGACAAGATTTTATAGGTCAAGGTCACTATGGCAAGGTCAAAGGTCAAATCAAGGTCACACCATGACGTTGCACACCTACACCCCCTAACCAATATCCCTACCAAGTATCAACTTCCTACACCTTATGGTTTCCGAGATATAGCCCGGACAAGATTTTCAAACTCAAGGTCACTACGGCAAGGTCAAAGGTCAAATCAAGGTCAGACCATGACGTTGCACACCTACACCCCCTAACCAATGTCCCTACCAAGTATCAACTTCCTACACCTTACGGTTTCTGAGATACAGCCCGGACAAACTCTTTTCCTGCCGCCCGCCCGCCCATCCGGACACCATGGGTGAAAACAATACCCCAACAGCCCTTAAGGGCTGTGGGGTAAAAAGGAATACAGTACTAATACAATGAGAGGTCAAAGGTTAAGGTTCGAGTATTAAGACTTTTTCAACACCTAAGCTCATATTAGGACAGGCCCTCAAACAATAAAAAGGGGATACACATCCTTGTAATTCAAGTGTGTCAATGTTATAAAATATTTGCACACACAGATTTACAGACCCAGTTAAAAGAATATATCATATTAAAGACAACAAACTGAATAAATGCTTTCCATTTTATTAAATTTGCAATAAACACCACTTACAAAAAGAAAATAATTTTTAGATAGAATATTGCTTCACAAGAGAAAAAGCAATTGTTTTTGCACAGCATAAACAAAGCATACCAATGAGCTTTAATGATTGAGTCGAAATGACTATATTCCTCTGTTTAATATGTCTTTTTCTATTTATGCACAAATGCAAGGTTTCAGAGAAGAAATGCATTTTTTGTGTTTTATGCAGAAACTCAAGATGGCTGCCAAAAATGGCGGCAGAATGATTTTTGAGAGAAGATCCCAGTTCACTCTGCAGATACCCTAGGGGTCAAAAATTTTGTCGAAATCGCTCTATCTTGCACCGTTTCCGAGATAAATGCATTTACATTCTAGATGGCCACAAAAAAATGGCGGGAAAACAATTTTTCAGAAAATGCGATTTTGTGTTTTATGCAGAAATTTAAGATAGCCGCCAAAAATGGCTGGAAAAAGATTTTTGGGAAAAGTCGCCAAATGACTGCGGATACCCTGGGGGTCAAAAATTTTGTCAAAATCGTTCTATCTGGCACGGTTTTTGTGTTTTACGCAGAAGCTCAAGATGGCCGCCAAAAATGACGGGAAAACGATTTTTGAGAAAAGTCCCAAGTTCACTCTGAAGATACCCTTGAGGTCAAAAATTTTGTCGAAATTGCTCTATCTCATACTGTTTCTGAGATATTTTAGAATTTTCATTTTCATCATTAAGAAAAATCATGGCATTTAGTTAATTGTTGATAAGCAAGCCACTTTGTATCAGATCACTTCCAAAAGTTAATAATTTCTACACATCTATATAACAAACCTACCTGCCAAATTTCATTTGTATAGGTGAAGCACTTTTTAAGTTATCATCCGGACAAGCACACCCCTTTGAAAAACATGTTTTTGGACATGTGACTTTTCTGATTGGTTGAAATGTCATGACAACATATTCAGAACCTTTTCCCAGTACTACTGCATACATGTGCTAAATTTGAAGAGAATCATCCCAATGGTTGCTGAGCTATGTGCAATAGAAAATGCAGGAGCCGACGGAGCTGGCTGACCCTCTCTCTCTCTCCTTTCCCCAGAATACAAACAAGAGATCTACTTAAAGTAACTTTACCATATACAAATCTAGAGTAAAATTTGTACAAGCAATTTACATGGTAATAAATTAACCTCTCTTCAAGCCACTTTTCTACTGATGCTGTTCAAAGATTTCTGTGCAATATGTTTCACAGCACACTTACCCCTGCTAACCCCCGCTCCACTTGTTGAAGGCCCTGCTTCATCTGAAACCTCTGTCTTCTTTTTCTTGGCACTGTTATTTGTGTTTTCTAAGTCCTCCCCACTGCCATCGTCTTCATGCTTTCTCTTCAACTCATGTCCCTCTGCCATTTAGGAAGATACCAATCAAAATTCTATAAAAATCAATTGGGATGCATTCTACTTCAATACACTTATGGGGGAAAACACTGAAAGAACATGGCATACTGAAACCATAATCAGGTCATAAATCTGAGACATGCCCAAGGTTCATTAAGTTCAGCAGAAGCACTTAGAGAGAGATATTTTGGAAGACCTGGAAATCAGTTTTAAGAGAAGCTATGGATTTTAAATCCTTTAACCTGTAAAGGGAGAGCTCTAAACAGGGAACAGTAATAAGATGATTTATTGAAATGGCCAAGGCATGGACATTGACAGCATACATCTTTGAGGTATGGAGATACAGTAAAACAAGGCAGTTTTTCTGTGTGTTTGCCTATCTTTATGGTTTTAAGGTTTTTACACTAAGATAAAACATAATCCTTTGATGATATCTTGCAGGAAAGGAATAACATGTCCTTCATAAACCTGTCACAATGCTGCATTAGTTTGGTACTATCTGTTCTCTGCCTGGACATGGTTCAGTGAATGTTACTTTCATTGTATATGTCACATAAGAATAAGAAGTTTAAAGGTCCTGTTTGTGTACTACAACCCATTTTTGACTTTCTGACATACATGTACTAGAAAATATCCTTCACTGAAAACAAATATATATATATATTGTTAACGCTCGACGATAGGAGAGGGTTATTGTAATCAGTTTGTTTCTGTCAGTCTGTCTGTCTGTCTGTCTGTCTGTGCACCGTTTTGCCCTTATAACTCAAAAACTATACCATCAATTGAGCTCAAATTTGGTGGGTAGATATTTCATGGGGTACAGACGGAATCTTCCAAATTTGGTGTAATTTGTTTGAAAATTAAAGTCAGGAGACAGGTTTTTAAATTTTTAATTGGGTATATACAGTGAAACCTACTTGTCTTCAAAAATCAATATCATGATAGGATTTCCTCCTCATAAATTCTTGCCTCATCAGATATCCTCTGTGGCTGTGAGTGTAATGTGTAGAACTTGTAATCTCACGGTTGGGGTTCAATACCAGTCAATTCTAAATTTTTTTTTTTTATTTTTTTTTTAGTTTTTTTTTAGCAATTTTTTTAAAGGTCTTTTAAAAAGAAAAGAAAAAAACACAGCATCTAAAATTTTACTGTTCAAAAAAAAACTTTAACCAAGATAAAGTGTTCAACTTGATGGACAATAATAGATCAATTGGGCATATACAGAGAAATCTGATTTTCTTTATTGCATAAGTAAAAAAATCAATATTTTGCTGTCTGATGATGTCATTACTTAATGATGTCACAATGCAATTGTCATTGTGAGGTCACAAAACCTAGCTTGTGATACGTGTGATATACTTCTTCTCATTAAATTTATGTCTTGAAATTGACATAAATACAATTGAGAGGGAAGTGGTGTATTTGTCATGTTTATTTATTTCTGTTTTTTTTTTTTGTTTCTTTTTTTTTTTGTTTGTTTGTTTCAATTTCTTGACAGTCCATCACAAGAATTTACCGTGAGTAATTTTGACCAAGAATTGGCTTTTAACCAATATTTTTACCTCTACCAGGAATTTAGGTTTGTTGTGTGCTTTTTTGTCTATTTGTCTGCCTGTTTTTGGTGTTTAGATTACTCCAGAACTAATGAACAGATCTTTATAAAAAAATTGTGAGTAGGACCTGGTGAAAGGAAGAAATTACTAATTTTTGGGAAAGACGTGGATCATATTTTGGATACAAAAAAATCATGAATTTTCATAGGTCCCATTTCAATGTATTTTAATGATTTTAGCTTTCTACTTCATAGTTCTTCAAAAGTAATTAATAAATTTTGATGTCAAATTTGATGTAGGAAGGGACTAGCCATGGGAAGGAGTGATCATAGTTTAGGAAAGATCCAATTAATATATTGGATACCAAGAAGCCTCCAGAATTTCTGGAAATGCCACCATGATGGATGTGTGTTATACTTTATAATACTTGTGAGACTGGTCACATCGAGTCGAGCGTTTTGCTCTCTCTGAGTGCATCTTGTTTTTAAATGTATTTGTTACTGTGTCAATTCCCTTGTTAAAATTCCTGCATATTTTTCCTATATAATTTGTGTTATTTGGTTAACTTTCTAGGATGTTATAATTGACATAACAGGAAATTTTGTTAGTATTTACTTCATAGCTTTGGTATAGTAAGAAATCTAAAATTCGCCATATATCTGAAATTCGCCACATGTGGAATTACCTATAAATTAAATGAATTGAGGTGAGATTTGTTGAATGTATGCTAAATTAAGGCTTTTTAAACCAAAAAATACCAAGTTTAAGACAAAACATCATTTTCTTCACAGAATTAACAAAGGTGTTTCAAGGTGGTGAATTTTACATTCCTGGCCAATTTTAGATTCCTTACTCTATCATACTTTAAATATTGCTTTTCAAAGCTACATCACTTTCTATGATTAGACACTGAACTTAAAGTTTGACTTAATTATTTGACCAGTTACATGTATTATGCTAATAAAAAAAATAAGTAAAACTGGAAAACTTACGAGGATGAGAAAACTCTTCAAAATGACTTGGGTTTTTGCGATAGCACTTCAATCCATATTGACATGGTATTTGGGGTTTCTTTTTGTATCTTTCCTCAGAAGTCTCTGTTATTTTCACAGTATCGTTTCTGTTTAATTGTGGCAAGTCAGTGCCAACATGTTTTTTACTCTCCAGATTCATTTCTTCAGCAAATAATGAAGTTGTCTTTGTTACCCCAGATGATGCTTTAACTTCACCTAAAACCCACAAATAAAACAACATTATGCACTTACTGAATTTGTTATTTTGCAACACTGACTGCATAAGTTTGGTAGAGTAAAAAAATCTAAAATTCGCCAGGAATCTAAAATTCGCCACCTCTAAAACCTTAGTTAATTTAATGAAGACAATGATGTTTTTGTCTAAAAATTAGTATTTTTCAGTTCAAAAAGCCTAAGATTACTATACATTCAACAAATCTCACCATAATTCATTTATTTTATTAGTATTTTCACATGTGGCGAATTTCAGATATGTGGCGAATTTTAGATTTTTTACTCTACCATCTGTTCTCTGCCCAGATCTGGCTCAGTCAATGTTACATTTTCATTGTATAGGTCACATAAGAATAAGAGGTTTAAAGTACACTGACAATGAATTAATATATTTCACTCAATGCGCAAACCAACCTAAAATCTATGGCAAAATTTAATAGCTTACAATAGCAATTATAGCATAAAAAGTTCCACACATTCTGCAGACTGTAACTTATTCATGATCAAATCATAAGATGAAATCATTCAGAGCTACTCTGTACTGGTACCTTCATTGTTTATAGAAACTAAGGCACTAAGAAGTTGCAATTGTTATCTGTTAAAGTAAGACGAAATTTCAAAATATCAGCAGTAGATACACATACTTATCATCCACTGCGAGTAGTATTTGACCCGTATAGGGGAATATACAAGTAGTATTTGACCCGTATAGGGGAATATACAAGTAGTATTGGACCCGTATGGGGGAATATACAAGTAGTATTGGACCCGTATAGGGGAATATACAAGTAGTATTTGACCTGTATAGGGGAATATACAAGTAGTATTAGACCCATATAGGGGAATATACAAGTAGTATTGGACCCGTATAGGGGAATATACAAGTAGTATTTGACCCGTATAGGGGAATATACAGTGTAATACGTATTTTTTCATATACACAGCACCTCAGCACCATGGATAATTAGTGTTAACACATTTCATTTTTCACGAATATCTCGGAAACTTTCAAACCTATAAACATGTATTATATATCATTAGAAATGTCTTTTTACAATGCTTCTTTTCCTTTTTGTTGCAGAAAACTCCATGCAGAAATGGCTGAGAAATCATAAGTTAAAAATTCAAGATTTTGTATTAATCTGTGCACGTTTGTATATGACAGTATTTTTTTTAAGTTTGTCATTAATGTAGCTTAGTTTTACTCATAAATCATTGAACTGGTGAATAATAAAAGTAAAACATCCCTCATTAGACACATCCAGAAAAGATTTATCACTCATGAAGATTAACAATATAATGTTCATGCTACGCATACATATAATATTTTTATCTGCATTCATGATATATTTTTTCTGTACATGTCATTCAGGAAGTTATCCTATTGTATACCCATACAAATCAACCTTGCTTCAAAACAAAATACTGTATCTGAGTAGGTGCACATAACTTTTAGTGGATATTGACATTGAGATGGTTGAGCTGTAACAGGGTTGTAATCCATAATGAAAATGTTATCACAGCTTTATATCTATGTGACAACGTGGAATAGAGACCATCATTCATTTTACCTTCCTCCTCACTGTCTGAAATTTCATGCATTTTGCTTTGATTTTTTCTCAGTGATATCTTTGAATCTCCTTCCATCCTTCCGACTGCTTTATTCAGGTTACCAGATCCAGGTGAGGATTGTTTTGGTCCATCTATTTCATCCTCTTGATCTCCAGGATCATAAGTGTCATCTGTGTCACTTGCAGACAAATTTTGGTCATTTGGATCATATGTACTTGCACTGCTTGAATCTTCCATTGACATGAGAGTACTGCAATCAATATATAACAATTATATATATAATCAGTGCAGATACACTTATTTTTTTTTCATTTTTACATAACTTAAGATAATCCATTTGTAGTAGAATTGACTATTTGATTTAATTCATTCACAGTTAGATTTCCATTTTACTGTCAAAAGTGTCTCAATATCAGATCAAAATACATTAACAAAGTACTACTGATTTGGCCCTGCTAAAATAAACAAAGATCTGGCACCAGGGTTCCACCCATCCATTGTTAATACATTACTCACAATTACAATCTACCATAGTCCATGGATGCTTTAAACATTAGTATAC
Source organism: Sabellastarte sp. h YS-2021 (assembly GCA_964017235.1). Lineage (NCBI taxonomy): Eukaryota > Metazoa > Annelida > Polychaeta > Sabellida > Sabellidae > Sabellastarte > Sabellastarte sp. h YS-2021. Next base: position 15,932,128 of record OZ024928.1, read on the forward strand.
ATTGTAATTCATTTAGAAGTATCTAATTATCCCAAACATTGAAAGCTAATGCTCCTGTTCCACCACACGACTGAGGCTCCCGATTAAGGTATTTTGGGAATCAGTTTCTTAAAAATGTAGAGTCCCAGACAGTCTGCTTGAATCTGTTTGGATCGGTTTAAAAATCAAACATATTTGATATTATGCATAACTCTAAGCACTCCACTATCGCCCCTACCCACAAATATTACAGTCTCAGACTTCCTGGGACTGTTAATGCCAGGTCAGTTTGGTTTTAGTCCCAGGAAGTCTGAGCTTAATCCCACCATGCAAAAAGAAAAATAGAAATCGGCTATTGCAGTCTGAGGAAATCTGTTATTAGTCGCAGGAAGTCTGAGGAAGTCTCAGACTAGTCTGAAACCCAGTCGGTATGTCGCAGACAGGATCAGTGTTGAATCATATTACAATTGTGGCTTAATCGCCTCTTAGTCTGGAAACGATCATGAGTTGTCTGAGGAGGTCTGAGGCTTCCTCAGAACAATCGTAGAACTGGATCCCGACTCCATTGCCCCACCCATTATTCATGTTTTTTGCACAGACTCTCAAGGATTAGGGGTCACAGGACCAATCGGGGCTCAATCCTTTGGTGGAACAGGGGCATAACCAACTTGATGGCAAACCCACGTGTCATGTACATGTTACAGGCAATCTGTGTAGCCAGGCATTATGCATAATGACTGAACATTTGGAATGCCTAAACAGTTCAGGCATTTCATGAAATACCTAGGCATTTTGTGTAATGACTGAAAGTGAGCTCTAGGCATTATGTATAATGCCTGAACACACTTTTCCATCATGTTTGATGTTTACTCATAAATTGTTATATTATGATATAGTTTTATCCTTGCTTGTTGTATGTTTAGAGAATATATATTTAATTTCATGAATGACAAACATGAAAATGGTAGTTTGTCTATTATCACATTCATTGAATTTGTTTAAATGTCACAATTCATATAAAATAAAGTGCAGAAAAAACATATTGCCAACAAGTATTGCCCGGAGTACTACACAATATACTGTTTTCATTAACAGAATTAGTGCCATAGCACATACATCATTGTATTGTCATGATCAGCAGTTAATTTGGAGTTTTACATGACTGTTAAATATTATAACAGAGAAAGGTATAAAATGTTATTAAAATGTCGATAAAATTGCAAATTTAATAAGTAAATTAAATTTTTATAAGTTAATACCCTATCCAATGGACAATTGCTAATCCGGTCGGCGCAGACCGGCCCGCCAAACGCCAGAAAAAGACGTCCTGTGTTGCCACCGGCTGGCCGGTCCGTAGTACTGTGCACTCCCCAGATGGCGCCTCGTACTTCCTTCCTGTCTAGACAACATGACGTCATAGCATCTTTTTCGTTGTCTAAACCTCTTAGACCCCTAGTAAGCTGATAGCGGGGTCGGTGGGAGGGTCTTGTGTGTCCATTGGATAGGGTATTAACTTATAAAAATTTAATTTACTTATTAAATTTGCAATTTTATTGCGTTAATACATCCTATCCAATGGACAATTGCTGAATAACTACCGCTTGGTCAGCGGGTAAGTTAGTAGGGACTTATGTGAACTCACAAGTAATAGCAAATTTTAACCTACGGTCTAGGCTGACTTTGTCAGGAGACCTATAGGTCCAGGCCTGGGTTGACTTTAAGGTCAGGAAACCCTGCAAGGCCATGGTCGGTTGCCAGCAGCCGGTTACCCGGGGCTATACCGCCGTCGCCCCCCCCTTTTTTGCAGACCTGCTCTGAGGTAGGGGAAGAGAGGGATGAGTTCAGTCCCAGAATGCAAATAAACCTCCCGAAGGAAGCACGCCACACTTAATTCTTATGTACATGAAGAACTGTTATGCACATATACAAATCTCCTCAATCTAAGGGCCACTTGTGGATCTGCTGAGCAGCCACTACCTAGCCCAATGGTAAAGCTCTGAATCAGCCCAAGCCCCGCCCTTCATATAGAACTGTGTGAAGGTATTGTGACTTCAGTGGCGGGCTGACAAGATTGGATCTAAGGAGACTCCCGACTGGAAGACCTTAGAAGCAGCAAAGGCCCTGACATCATGGGCTTTAACCTGATGTTAAAAGTGGGCCTCCTGGTCAGAGAGCTCATAACATAGAATCACAGTCTGCTTGATCCAAGAGGAGATAGTGGCAGGTGAGGTGTCTTTGTTGAAACCTTTCTTAAAGGAGGCAAAAACGACCTCCTTATTCTGCCTGATGTCTGAGGTCCTGTCCAAATAGTAGCACAATGCTCTGACCGGACAGAGGGACCTGTCAGACTTGAGGGATCTATCCAGAGTCGGGGCCAGGGCTGCTATAACCCCAGGGGCCACACTGGACACTCTGGCCAGCTGATTCTAGGATAGGAAGCTGGGTGATGGATACAGGGACACCTTTGACCAGTCGGATTGGTGTCCAATATATCAGTTTTGCTAGGCATGAATCTCACTTTTGCACTTGCCCGACCCAAGGGCCAAGAGGAATACCATCTTGAAGGTCAAAAGCTTCAAGGGGGCCTCCTTAATTGGATCAAATGGAGTCTTAGCTGGTGCCCGGCCAGTAAGAAGTTCCAGGAGGGTATGCCACTCCTGCCTTTGGGTCTGTCTCTGAGGAATCTATCCAGGAGACGAGCGAGATTTCCGTCCCTACTGATGTTGAAGGGTGAATTTCCCAATTTATCAACAATGGGTGACCTATAACCATCAATGGTGCTGGGCTGTTTGCCAAGCATGTATCTCACTTCTACGCTTGCCCGACCCCAGGGCCAAGAGGAAAACTGCCTTGAAGGTCAAATGCTTCAAGAAGGCCTATAATTGGTTCAAAATGAACTTTGTCAGCTGGTGCAAAAACAAGGGAGAGGTTCCAGGAGGGGGTTCCCCTACGGCCTTTGGGTCTGTCTCAGTGGAAGCTATCCAGGAGACGAGTGAGATTTTCATCCTTACTAACATTGATGGGCAAATTTTCCAGACTATCAGCAATGGCTGACCTGTAACCATCAATGGTACTGGGCTGCAGCTTCCTGTCCTGAAGCAGGTACCTAAGGAAGTCAGCGACTGACTTTACAGGTGGTGCCCGAAGTCCACCTGATGAATGATACATCACTTGGTAAAAATGACCCATTTGCCTCATAGACTGATCTGATTGACCCCCCTCTGAGGAGCCTCAATTCTTGCTGCCACTGCCTCAGACAAGTCCTGCTCCTCGATTGCTGAGGCTCTAGGAGCCCTGCATGGAGATTAAGATTTGTCAGATTTCTGTGAGGGATCTGATCGAATGGCTGTGAACAGGCTGGGCAGATTGGGCAGGCTCAGCGGGATGTGGCTGGACATGGCCACTAGATCCCAAAACCAAGGCATGTTGGGCCACCCCGGAGCAATCAGAATGATTCTCTTACATGGGGAGTCTTGCAACTTCTCCACCACTTTGCCCAATATGGCTGATGGTGAGGAGGTGTATCCTTTTAGATCCTACCATGGCCGACTGAGCACATCCACTGCTGTGGCCAGGGGATCCGGTACCGGTGACACAAAACAGGTGACTTGTTGTTGAACCTCGTGGCAAATAAGTCTATTTTGGGCCGGTGCCACCTACTGACGAGTGAGATTTTCATCCTTACTAACATTGATGGGCAAATTTTCCAGACTATCAGCAATGGCTGACCTGTAACCATCAATGGTACTGGGCTGCAGCTTCCTGTCCTGAAGCAGGTACCTAAGGAAGTCAGCGACTGACTTTACAGGTGGTGCCCGAAGTCCACCTGATGAATGATACATCACTTGGTAAAAATGACCCATTTGCCTCATAGACTGATCTGATTGACCCCCCTCTGAGGAGCCTCAATTCTTGCTGCCACTGCCTCAGACAAGTCCTGCTCCTCGATTGCTGAGGCTCTAGGAGCCCTGCATGGAGATTAAGATTTATCAGATTTCTGTGAGGGATCTGATCGAATGGTTGTGAACAGGCTGGGCAGATTGGGCAGGCTCAGCGGGATGTGGCTGGACATGGCCACTAGATCCCAAAACCAAGGCATGTTGGGCCACCCCGGAGCAATCAGAATGATTCTCTTACATGGGGAGTCTTGCAACTTCTCCACCACTTTGCCCAATATGGCTGATGGTGAGGAGGTGTATCCTTTTAGATCCTACCATGGCCGACTGAGCACATCCACTGCTGTGGCCAGGGGATCCGGTACCGGTGACACAAAACAGGTGACTTGTTGTTGAACCTCGTGGCAAATAAGTCTATTTTGGGCCGGTGCCACCTACTGCATAGAGTGGAAGACCTCTGGAAGGAGAAACCACTGTTTGGATGGTCTGGCCTAGCCTGGACAGCCTGTCTGCTACCACATTAGGCCGGCCTGGAATGTGTCGTGCTTTAGAGTCACTTGTTTCCTGGTACACAAGGTCAAGATTCTCCATAGTAGGACACAAAGTGGGCCCAACCATATTCCTCCTTCCTTTATGTATGACACTACTATGGTGTTGTCAGTTGCTACAAGTACTATCTTGTTTGAGCAAAGGTCTTAGAACTCTTAAAGTCAGAAAAACTGCTTAAAGTTCTAGATAGTTTATATACAACTTGCTTCCCGGAGGGGACCAGGTTGCTCTTGCAAATTGCTCATCTAAGTGAGCGCCCCACCCTTCTATTGATGCATCTGTAAATATTTGCAGAGCATGTTTTATTGGGTGTAATGGTTGGCCTGTAAGTGCATCGTCTTCCTGCAGCCACCATTGTAAATGGGGGTGCAGGGACCTGGGGACTTGGATCACCTTTTTCCAGTGATTCTGGTACCCTCCAGTTGTTTTGAGATGCCACTGTATGGGTCTCATATGAAGTCTGCCTAGATTAACATGCTTTTCTGTAGATGTTAGTAACCTATCAAGGACATGAATTCCCGGACCGGGCAAGCCGGTAGGGATAGCAGTTTTAACAGTCTCTTGAAGGTTCTGTACCCAGTCCAGAGTCGGTCGGAACCGATCAGACCTGAAGTCGAACTGGTAGCCTACAAAATCGAAGTCTTGAATGGGCTCCAGCTCTGATTTTTCTAAGTTCATTCGCCAACCCAGTTGCTGACACATTATTTACTAGTTCCTGTGTATTTTGGAGACAAGCCTGGTGGGATCTGGCTCTCACCAACCAGTCGTCTAGGTACTGGTGGCTTCTTAAATCCTTGTGTATGGCCATCAATTTCACCTGCTTGGTATTACGGTGAACTCACAAGGTGCTGTGGACAACCCGAATGGCAGGGCCTTGAATTGGTATGCCCGACCTTGGATGTGAAATCTCAGGCATTTCCTGGATTGTTCTTGTATAGGTATATGGGCGTAGGTATCCCTCCTTCAACAGTTGTACTACCTAAAGTCCAGCCCCCAAGGCTTCCTAAGTTCCCGAAAAAGGGCTTAGGCTGGACCTTATAGGCAGATTGTGTGCCACATTTGGGACATTTGGTATTCTGACAATATTTTCTGTCCCTCCGGACACTGGTCCGGTCTGGTGACAATGATCCAGGTTAACAGTCTCTCTGTTTTTATTGTGGTCTTATTTTCACATTAATAAACTCTTTGCCCCGGGCCAGCAGCCTGCAAGGTGCAGCATTTACAGAGCAATTGTCATATGTGAGATGTCAGTCCCCTGGCCGGACCTGATGACAAAATTTATTATCTCTGCAGTCAAGTCCAGCACCGATAACAGGTTGTTGAGAGGTGTGATAAGGGAAGGTTGCCTGGCAGTAGCTTGGGAAACTGTCCTATCATCAAGATCACTGACCAGTTTAAGAATTCTCTGTAACCCAATTAACCTTAGGCAACTCTGTCCGGTACCCGGACTCCATACCCGGTACTTTACTGGAACCAGTAATTCTTGTAACCGGTAAAAACTGGCAGGTTGGGGTCACCAAAAAAAAATGAATTTTTTTTTTTTTGTTTTTTTTTGTAACCAGCTGGGTTGAAGCACTGTACAGTAAGGACTGTGTAGCCAACACCCTGTTAGTAGACTTGTAACCCATAGAATGAAGCAAGTGTACAAGGCTGTGTAGCCAGTACCAGTCGGTACACTCTGTAGCTAGTTGCTGAAGCAAGTGTACAAGCCTACAAGGCTGTGTAGCCAGTACCAGCCGGTACACTCTGTAAGCAGTTGTTGAAGCCAGTGTACAAGGCTGTGTAGCCGGTACACTGTAACCAGTTGAGGCTACTGTATAAGGCTGTGAAGCCGGTAGCCGGTCGGTACATACTGTAACCAGTTATTGAAGTAACTGTACAAGGCTGTTTAGCCGGTAGTCGGTCGGTACACTCTGTAACCAGTTGTTGAAGTAAGTGTACAAGGCTGTGTAGCCAGTAGGTACACTCTGTAACCAGTTGCTGAATGGAGTTTACAACTATCTTGTGTTGAATTCAGTTTCCTCCATTAATTCCTCTGTAACCGGTTGTTGAAACAAGTGTACAAGGCTGTATAGCCGGTACACTCTGTAACCAGTTGTTGAAACAAGTGTACAAGGCTGTATCAACCTATCTATACAACTATCTTTGAACGCACGTCTTATTTGTAGATTTGACAGTTGCTGGGAAAGCCCTTGTGAGCTATATTTAGAAACAAATGTTGGTCGGTGTGTCACGTGACCAGCTTGCTGGTCGGAGGGACAACGTGATTGGCTGATTGAAGACGACAATCAGCTTCGTGAACTGGTCAGAAAATCGCGTGACCAACTTCGGGGATACGCCCTCACTAGAGGTGTTCTTTCCTTATATCACAGTAAACGTAAGCTTACTGGTCGACTGATGTCTGTAGCAGAGAAGTCTGTACCAGTACGCTGGAGGTGGATTACAGGAACTAAAAACTGGAATCACAGTAGACGTGAGTGCAAAGAATGTACTTCCGACCTTCTTGTTTGGTAAACCACGTGATAAACTTCGTGACTGGTCGGTGAAAACACGTGACCAGCTTCGTGAAGACACACGATTGGCTGACCGGGTATGACATCAGAGGTCGCGTTCTTTTAGCTGGCCGGTCGGCTGATGCTTTAAAAGCAGAGAAGCCTGGACCAGTGCACTCTGTAGATGAATTTCCTGGCCGGTCTGAAGTCGGTTCTTCTTCTCAGCCGGCTGTATACTCAAACCAGTTTCCTGGCCATCCACTGCCCTTACTACCGACACAAGTGCCGGATCCATAAGGGCGGGACTGAGAGTGACAAAAGTTCCTTCTAGTAGTAAATACTTGAGAGGTCGGTTGAAGAGATCTGAAGAATTCACCTCTTGCTTCTGATAAAAAGCTCTCGAGCTAGGCTGGTGAGACTGATGCTTTACAGCAGAGAAGTCGGTACCAGTGCGCTCTGAAGAAATCTGAAGAATTCATCTCATGCTTCTGATCAAAAAACACCAATTACTCGAGCTAGGCTGGTGTGACTGATGCTTTACAGCAGAGAAGTCGGTACCAGTGCGCTCTGAAGATGAAGAATGCATCTTGCTTGGGGAATTCCTTCTTTACAGTGTTCAAATATACGTAGACTGAAGTTTGCCGTGATTTCTAATGTAGTACTAGAAAGACGTTTCTATGGTGATTGTAGCTGGAAGGTTACAGCAGGTACATACAACAAATAACACGGATAAAAATACCTTGTAAGTAGTATCCATTATATTTCTAAAAATTGTCGATCTGCCCCTAACAACACAATTGTTGAATGGGAGGAAACTAGAAAATGGCTGCCTTCATATTTCTCGTAGATTACTGCCCTATCATCAACCCTAAATTGAGTCAACTAGGGAGCGTTTCCAGCAGATTTCTCGATGTATATCCGTGCTTGATATGTAGGTAACACTTTAACAATAAATTATTTGCAAATAAGGTATAAAACCCATCATAATGCACACTTTTCCTTAAAATATCTGGAGATTGTTGAAAACACGTTCGCACAGTACACGCGCCAAACGAAAAAGATGCTATGACATCAGGTTGTCTAGACAGGAAGGAAGTACGAGGCGCCATCTGGGGAGTGCACAGTACTACGGACCGGCCAGCCGGTGGCAACACAGGACGTCTTTTTCTGGCGTTTGGCGGGCCGGTCTGCGCCGACCGGATTAGCAATTGTCCATTGGATAGGATGTATTAACGCAATAAAATTATACGGTTCTAGCACCTTTTATGAATTTTACAGGAAATATCTTGTCATTGCCATATATCAAAGCTGCTAGTTATTTCATTTGTGTAGAATACCCACCTAACTCAACCAAACTAAGACTGAGTGATTTGACCGCAAAAGAGGTTGAGGTTGCAGTTAAACTTTTTTCAGCAAATGGGATTAATGTTAAAGTAGTACTACATTAAAGATTTAACTAGAGGATCGCTCGCAAAAAAAAGATAATGTTTTTGCATAGCAAAAACAAAGCGTCCCGAAAAGGATATAAAGGTGAGTGCTAAAGTATTAAGAATATGCTTCGTTTCTAGCCGTATACTGTTGTGGCAACCAAAGTCAGCGCAGTCTGCTCTATCTAGCACGGTTTTCAAGATATAAGCATTTTTGTGTTTTGCAAAAAATAAAAAAATTAAAAATGTCCGCTATATTTGGCGAGACAAAAATATTTTGAAAATTGGCATGGCTACTCTGCAGAGATACCCAGCAGGTCCAAAATTTTGTTGAGTTCGCTCCATATAGCACGGTTTTCGAGATATAAGCATTTTTGTGTTTTGCAAAAACGGCCACCATTTTTGGGGAGACAAAATTTTTTGTCAAGACCACTGCCGCGGTGTGTATCACCCGCCGAGCATTAAAGCAAAAGAAATAGCCTTTCCGAGATATTCACAATTTTTCATTTTCGTGTGTGCAAGCTCTTCCAAAAGTAGGTGAATGAGTTATTTGAGAAAAATTGGCTATCTGCAATACTATTAAGAGATAATTCACATTTACTCATTTTGAGTAGGTGAATAATTATCTATGGGTCTGAAACTTCACCAAGTGAAAGCTCTCCCAAAAGTAGGTGAATGAGTTATTTGAGAAAAATTGGCTATCTGCAATACTTTTAGAGATAATTCGCATTTACTCATTTTGAGTAGGTGAGTAATTAGCTATGGGTCTGAAACTTCACCATGTGAAAGCTCTCCCACAAGTAGATGAATGAGTATTTGATAAAAATTGGGTATCCACAATACTTTTAGAGATAATTAGCATTTACTCATTTTGAGTAGGTGAATAAATAGCTATGGGTCTGAAACTTCACAGAGTGAAAGCTCTCCCAAAAGTAGGTGAATGAGTTATTTGAGAAAAATTGGCTATCTGCAATACTTTTAGAGATAATTCACATTTACTCATTTTGAGTAGGTGAATAATTAGCTATGGGTCTGAAACTTCAAGTGAAAGCTCTGCCAAAAGTAGGTGAATGAGTTATTTGAGAAAAATTGGCTATCTGCAATACTTTTAGAGATAATTCGCATTTACTCATTTTGAGTAGGTGAGTAATTAGCTATGGGTCTGAAACTTCACCAAGTGAAAGCTCTCCCAAAAGTAGGTGAATGAGTTATTTGAGAAAAATTGGCTATCTGCAATACTTTTAGAGATAATTCACATTTACTCATTTTGAGTAGGTGAGTAACTAGCTATGGGTCTGAAACTTCACCAAGTGAAAGCTCTCCCAAAAGTAGGTGAATGATTAATTTGAGAAAAATTGGCTATCTGCAATACTTTTAGAGATATTTCGCATTTACTCATTTTGAGTGGGTGAGTAATTAGCTATGGGTCTGAAACTTCACCAAGTGAAAGCTCTCCCACAAGTAGGTGAATGAGTTATTTGAGAAAAATTGGCTATCTGCAATACTTCTAGAGATAATTTGCATTTACTCATTTTGAGTAGGTGAGTAATTAGCTATGGGTCTGAAACTTCACCAAGTGAAAGCTCTCCCAAAAGTAGGTGAATGATTAATTTGAGAAAAATTGGGTATCTGCAATACTTTTAGAGATAATTCGCATTTACTCATTTTGAGTAGGTGAGTAATTAGCTATGGGTCTGAAACTTCACAGAGTGAAAGCTCTCCCAAAAGTAGGTGAATGAGTTATTTGAGAAAAATTGGCTATCTGCAATACTTTTAGAGATAATTCGCATTTACTCATTTTGAGTAGGTGAGTAATTAACTATGGGTCTGAAACTTCACCAAGTGAAAGCTCTCCCAAAAGTAGGTGAATGAGTTATTTGAGAAAAATTGGCTATCTGCAATACTTTTAGAGATAATTCACATTTACTCATTTTCAGTAGGTGAGTAATTAGCTATGGGTCTGAAACTTCACCAAGTGAAAGCTCTGCCAAAAGTAGGTGAATGAGTTATTTGAGAAAAATTGGCTATCTGCAATACTTTTAGAGATAATTCGCATTTACTCATTTTGAGTAGGTGAGTAATTAGCTATGGGTCTGAAACTTCACAGAGTGAAAGCTCTCCCAAAAGTAGGTGAATGAGTTATTTGAGAAAAATTGGCTATCTGCAATACTTTTAGAGATAATTCGCATTTACTCATTTTGAGTAGGTGAGTAATTAGCTATGGGTCTGAAACTTCACCAAGTGAAAGCTCTCCCAAAAGTAGATGAATGATTAATTTGACAAAAATTGGCTATCTACAATACTTTTAGAGATAGTTCGCATTTACTCATTTTGAGTAGGTGAGTAATTAGCTGTGGGTCTGAAACTTCACCAAGTGAAAGCTCTCCCAAAAGTAGGTGAATGAGTTATTTGAGAAAAATTGGCTATCTGCAATACTTTTAGAGATAATTCGCATTTACTCATTTTGAGTAGGTGAGTAATTGGCTATGGGTCTGAAACTTCACCAAGTGAAAGCTCTCCCAAAAGTAGGTGAATGAGTTATTTGAGAAAAATTGGCTATCTGCAATACTTTTAGAGATAATTCGCATTTACTCATTTTGAGTAGGTGAGTAATTAGTTATGGGTCTGAAACTTCACCAAGTGAAAGCTCTGCCAAAAGTAGGTGAATGAGTTATTTGAGAAAAATTGGCTATCTGCAATACTTTTAGAGATAATTCGCATTTACTCATTTTGAGTAGGTGAGTAATTAGCTATGGGTCTGAAACTTCACCATGTGAAAGCTCTCCCACAAGTAGATGAATGAGTTATTTGATAAAAATTGGGTATCCGCAATACTTTTACAGATAATTAGCATTTACTCATTTTGAGTAGGTAAATAATTAGCTATGGGTCTGAAACTTCACCATGTGAAAGCTCTCCCAAAAGTAGGTGAATGAGTTATTTGAGAAAAATTGGCTATCTGCAATACTTTTAAGAGATAATTCGCATTTACTCATTTTGAGTAGGTGAGTAATCATCTACGGCTCTGAAACTTCACCATGTGAAAGCTCTCCCAAAAGTACATGAATGAGTTATTTGATAAAAATTGGGTATCCGTAATAGTTTTTGAGATAATTAGCATTTACTCATTTTGAGTAGGTGAGTAATTAGCTACGGGTCTGAGACTTCACCAAGTGAAAGCTCTTCCAAAAGTAGGTGAATGAGTTATTTGAGAAAAATTGGCCATCTGCAATACTTTTAGAGGTAATTCGCATTTACTCTTTTTGAGTAGGTGAGCAATTAGCTATGGGTCTGAAACTTCACCAAGTGAAAGCTCTTTGGGATAGCTGCTCTGCAGAGATACCCTGAAGATAAAAAATTTCGTCAAAATCGCTCTATGTAGCACGGTTTTCGAAATATTAGCATTTTTGTGTTTTGCAATTTTTGCGCAAAAATTCGAAAATTCAAAATGGCCGCCATTTTTGGCAAGATAAATTTTTTTTGAAAATTGGCATGGCTACTCTGCAGAGATACCCTGTGGGTCAAAAATTTCGTCGAAATCGCTCTATCTAGCACGGTTTTCGAGATATAAGCATTTTTGTGTTTTGCAATTTTGCGAAAAATTCGAAAATTCAAAATGGCCGCCATTTTTTGCGAGAAATTTTTTGTTTGAAAATTGGCATGGCTACTCTGCAGAGATACCCTACGGGTCAAAAATTTCGTCGAAATCACTCTATCTAGCAGGGTTTTCGAGATATAAGCATTTTTATGTTTTGCAATTTTTGCGAAAAATTCGAAAATTCAAAATGGCCGCCATTTTTGGGCGAGACAAAATTTTTTTGAAAATTGGCATGGCTACTCTGCAGAGATACCCTACGGGTCAAAAATTTCGTCGAAATCGCTCTATCTAGCAGGGTTTTCGAGATATAAGCATTTTTATGTTTTGCAATTTTTGCGAAAAATTCGAAAATTCAAAATGGCCGCCATTTTTGGCGAGACAAAATTTTTTTGAAAATTGGCATGGCTATTCTGCAGATATACCTTGTGGGTCAAAAATTTCGTCGAAATCGCTCTATCTTGCAGGGTTTTCGAGATATAAGCATTTTTATGTTTTGCAATTTTTGCGAAAAATTCGAAAATTCAAAATGGCCGCCATTTTTGGCGAGACAAAAATTTTTTCAAAATTAGGATAACTACTCTGCAGAGATACCCTGTGGGTCAAAAATTTCGTCGAAATCGCTCTATCTAGCACGGTTTTCGAGATATAAGCATTTTTGTGTTTTCCTTATTTGGAAAATTCGTAATGATTAATTAATCATTAATTACTCGGCCATTTCTTGACCAATCAATGCCAAAATCTAATGATTTCCAGATTTTAATAGAATGAATGTATTTGCCAAGTTTCAGGTGAATTGATAAAATTCCTTTCAAGTTATCATCCGGACAAGCTTCCCCATCGAAAAAAGACATTTTTGTTCATGTGACCTCTCTGATTGGTTGAAATGTCACTGGAGCATATTCAAAAAAATTCCCCAAGGCTACTGCCTAAACCTGCCAAATTTGAAAAGAATCCGCCTAACGGTTACAGAGTTATAAGGAAAACAAAATGCGGAGCCGGCGGAGCCTGAAGCTCTCCCATACACAAACAAGCGTCCCTTGCGGGACGCTTAATTATTTGTCTCATATAATTGAAGAAGCTCTAACACAATAACATTAAAGAATATAATCTTTAGACAAATAATCATTTGAACATTCTCCCCTAACTAAATGAAAAAATCTAAAATAGCATCAGAGATGCCCGTACCCCACAGCCTGGGGAAATATTTTTCAACACCATGAGATATAGAAGTAGTATAACAGTACAAAGTTCAAGATACTTTCAGAGCAGTGTCAGTTATATTAAGGTCCAAATAATGCTTAAGTAGAGAAAATAATATCAAAGGAAAAGAAATATATGTAAAGATGAAGTATTAAAACAAAACAACTCAATAATAAAATGACAGCACTTTTCAGTAAACCAAAAATGGCCGAATTATGGTTTGGGTGTTTTGAATATTACCCATGCATACAGAAGTAACAATACATTCAATGAATGCTTATGTGTGGTGTTGGAGAAAAACCTGTGGCTCACTTGATGAAATTCCATCTGTTACAATGGGAACTTGCAAAAGGAAATTCTTAATGAATTCTAATATGACTTTAACAGTGCTTAATCTGCATCAACAGACAGACCCAAAGGTGCAACAAGCTTTTAAAGGTCAATACAGCAAGGTAAAGGGTCAATCAGTGTCACACCATGACATAGCACACCTCAACCAATGTCCCTACCAAGTATAAACTTCCTACACCTTACAGTCTCTGAGATATAGCCTGGACAAGATTTTATAGGTCAAGGTCGCTACAGCAAGGTCAAAGGTCAAATCAAGGTCACACTATGACATAGCACACCTACACCCCCTAACCAATGTCCCTACCAAGTATCAACTTCCTACACCTTACAGTTTCCAAGATATAGCCCGGACCAGGTTTTATAGGTCAAGTTCACTACGGCAAGGTCAAAGGTCAAATCAGGGTGACACCATGATGTTGCACACCTACTACCCCCAACCAATGTCCTCACCAAGTATCAGCTTCCTACACCTTACAGTTTCCGAAATACAGAACGGACAAGATTTTATAGGTCAAGGTCACTACGGCAAAGGTCAAATCAAGGTCACACTATGACGTTGCACATCTACACCCTCTAACCAATGTCCCTACCAAGTATCAACTTCCTACACCTTACAGTTTTCAAAATATAGCCCAGACAAGATTTTATAGATCAAGGTCACTACTGCAAAGGTTAAAGGTCAAATCAAGGTCACATTATGACGTTGCACATCTACACCCCCTAACCAATGTCCCTACCAAGTATCAACTTCCTACACCTTACAGTTGCTGAGATATAGCCCAGACAAGGTTTTATAGTTCAAGGTCACTACGGCAAGGTCAAAGGTCAAATCAAGGTCAGACCATGATGTTGCACACCTACAACTCCTAACCAATGTTCCTACCAAGTATCAACTTCCTACACCTCACGGTTTCCGAGATATAGCCCGGACAAAATTTTATAGGTCAAGGTCACTACGGCAAGGTCAAAGGTCAAATCAAAGTCAGACCAAAACGTTGCACACCTACACCCCCTAACCAATGTCCCTACCAAGTATCAACTTCCTACACCTTACAGTTTCCGAGATATAGCCCGGACAAGATTTTATAGGTCAAGGTCACTACGGCAAGGTCAAAGGTCAAATCAAGTTCAGACCATGACGTTGCACACCTACAACCGCTAACTAATGTCCCTGCCAGGTATCAACTTCCTACACCTTATGGTTGGCGAGATATAGCCCGGACGAGATTTTCAAACTCAAGGTCACTACGGCAAGGTCAAAGGTCAAATCAAGGTCACACCATGACGTTGCACACCTACACCCCCCAACCAATGTCCCTGCCAAGTATGAACTTCCTACACCTTACGGTTTCTGAGATACAGCCCAGACAATCTATTTCCCGCCGCCCGCCCATCCGGACACCATGGGTGAAAACAATACCCCGACAGCCCTTAAGGGCTGTGGGGTAAAAAAGTATGAAATATACCACTAGTAATGATTACAGAATAAAAATGCTTACTTATTTATATTTTATGCAAAAAGTAGAAGATATATCAAAATATATCTTCATTGTCATACAATTAAAACTGCAGCTTGAAATGCCTCTAAAAGCAAGAAATAATCACTTTTAATCTATAAGTCTATGGTCAGACAGCAAATTAACTAACACATTTTGTTGTCATAAACGTCTTTTGAAGCAGTGATAAAGTGGGGCACTAATTCAAGGAAGTAAACAACAGATATATTTAATTTCAGCAGAATATTTACATTAAAAATACAAAGAAATGTAAAAGACACACCATCATTTGGAAACACATATACAATAGACGTGGCATAATCTTGTCTGCAAACAAATATAAATGGTGATATTAACTAACTTTACATAAGATGGTATGATCAACATATTGTAGAATATTTGCATCGGCTATCATGATCATTAGTGTGTGTTCCATGATTTAGTGCTCTAGAAGTGCATGGTATCTATCTGAGTAAATTACCATGGTTCATATGCCTGGTCTTCTGTGGGAAAGACAGACACAACTAAAGTAGGAGCCAATCACAAGCATGCAAGACCTAAACATATTTAAACATATTATTCTACAATATATAAATCTTAAAAATTATTTCATGGAATAACAAATAACTATAGAAAAGGGATTAAAAACATATACATGAATATCTACCAAATAACCTGAATATGCTGGCATATTTTTCATTAGATGTGGCTACCTCGGCTCTACTTTACTTGCATGTAGAGCCGTGGCATGACCCCACAACTAAACTGGAGATTTGCTTCAAATACAAATTCCTACAAATGCATTCACCCAAGTATTTTCAGAACTATTTTGTTACATCCCCTTTCAACATACAAACATAACTGAGTGAGAAAAAAATGGCATTTTCCCATTTTCAATATTGTTTTGAAGATTTTCCAAAAATATTGAAAATGTTGTTTTACTGTAAAAGTTGTCTGAAATGGCTTATATATCTTAATGTCAGTATCATTACATTAAAAATAATTGATTTAAACTACATAAAGCGAAATTAAACCATTTATCTAGTTTAATTCAACAGGAAAGTCTTTGGTGCATATCTCCAGTTTTATGCGGGATCGTGCTATGGCTCTACATGTAAGTAAAGTAGAGCCAATCTGACCATGTCTAATTTTTCATAACGGCTGTTTTCATAAATTACTGGTAAATGGAATTATTCTGCACATATTTCTTTCATTTTATGTTTTTCTTTCTTTTTTTTTTTTTTTTTTTTTTGCCCCATTCACTTTGTACACATACTGTTACAAAGTTGTAAGGCTGACGAGTAGCCTTGAATCCTTTGAACTCTGTTGCAGCTGTCACTCATGTAGTGGCTATCTACAATAACATATATTTCTTTGTTGGAGGTCAAGGACAAATGCTTCTATTTATCTGCAAAATGGGTATTCACTGGTATTTCCGGTTTGCGGTAAAACGGCCAATAATAGAGTCCAATTATTAAAGTTAAAATATAAAGCTTTGAAGCAAATGTAACAACATGCACCTCAATTATTGATTGCAGATATATCATTTGGCAATCTGGTGATTGAAGAATAAAATATAAAGCTGTTTAATTCAATATAATAACTTCAGCATGGGTGTTAATAGCTTTCTACCATTAAACGCCCGCCTACCAGTGAACGCAGCCTTATATTTCTTTGTAAGACGTCAAGGACAAATGCTCCTATTTGCAAACAAAATGGGTGTTCCCTGGTATTTAAGGTTTGCGGTCAAAATTGCCAATAATAGATATTCATTATCAAAATATTGAAGTGTTTTGGTACTCACTTGTGAAGTTACCACAGGAAGGTGTTCACTGTTTGGAGTCAAGCCAGGTCCTGTTTACATTGTGTTGTTTTAAATCCTGCCGCGTCTTCAAGTCACGTAACCTTCGGGGTCAAGGACGATATCTCGCAGACAAACGTGATTTCCGCCAATCGGTAATTACTACATTCCCCCCTGTTTTGTTACTTTAAGATAATATTCAGTTATTGTTGAGACATTCTGGTTGGAGGTAATAGCATAACCATGACTACCTGGTTAAAGCTCCGTTTTCTACTTATAACGGAATGCCTATGACAGAGCGTAACCATGATGACCTGGTTAACACTTTCATTTATTTTTAAAAGTCCGATGACATGTAACCAGAGTGTAAATCAGTCCGGTTCTCTGTGGTCAAGAGAGACTGCACACAGACCCTGGGTTCAGTCAATCGAAACTGCCTGCTGGGGGAAATTTTTTCTGACCGTTGAGAATGTACAGGATGTCGCCTCCACACAGCAGAGTTATACCTTGGCTGAGGCACCTTACATCTGGCAACATTGCCCAGGAGTACACCAAGTACACGCCAGTGCAACAACGAGGCAGTGCAACTGGGTGGACTGATACTTGGCTTGTGATTAAGTTCCTTTCCAGTTAACCAGAAGTTGAAGTTCTCGATGATTTGCTGATCATCCTTATGAAGCTCAGGATTTTTAGAGCTACATTTTGGGAACCACTTCCTTCTGATGACAAGCTTTAATAGTCCAGCGAGTGAAAGACAGCCAGCACCCCTTGCAGCAGATAACAGAAGATCTTCATACCTTTGCATCTGTTCTTCTAAGGATAACTGTACTTTTCTTGAAACAAAGCGAGGTAGATGTCTTCCAATAACATGTTTTTTCATGTTGGAAATTTCCACATGGCAACCATGGATAAAGCATCTTTTCTTTGAATGCTTTGTTTTAACTGAAGTATGTTGTAGTTCATGGCTTTTGACATCTTGGACAGCTTCATTTGCTCTTGACTTTGGTCGCTCATAATTGCTGTTCCAGAAAACCCTTGTTTTGACCCGAGGATGACTTTTTGGTTCAGAACAAGCAGGCAAGTAACCACCCTTTGTGTCACTGTGTTCACCCATTTGATACTGAACACATGGCAGTGACGTGGTGACCAGTTTATTGTCACTATTTCCATTAGCCCTATCCAGTACACTGATGGCTGAAACATCTGAAACTGATGGACACAACACAATACTTGACATCTGCTGTGAACACTGGGTAGTTCTCATGACTAGTGTTTCAGTAGAGCAGAAACTCCCAACACTGGTATTCTGTTCAATTACTGAATGACTCACTATGTCAAATCCACTTTGTGTACCCGTAAGCAAAGGACTGAGAAGCTGGACATCCAACAATTCAATATAACTCACAGTGCATACCTCATACTGTCAATAAAATATACTTTCCTTTTAAATGTGAGGCAATGAGAACCCACTTGGTCTTCTTTGTTTCCTGTGGTGAAGAAATGAGAACCCCACTTCTGGTACCAATGAAGTGTTTTGGTACTCACTTGTGAAGTTACCACAGGAAGACCGGTGTTCACTGTTTGGAGTCAAGCCAGGTTCTGTTTACATTGTGTTGTTTTAAATCCCGCCGTGTCTTCAAGTCACGTGACCTCCGGGGTTAAGGACAAGATCTCGCAGACGAACTTGATTTCCGCCAATCGGTAATTACTACATTATATTAGTTAGGCAGAAATCTTGTGAAAATTCACAGAAGTAAAATAAGAAATAAATATCATTTAATTGTTTGTTTGGTTCAATAAAATATGATCTAAGTTTGATCTAAACTTTTCTGTTGTCCAAATTCAATCATCTTTTTATTTCTATCCCAGCACCAGATGACTGTTTTATTAAGCGACTAAATTCACTACTTTTCAGTTACCTCTGGGGTGATAAACCAGATAAGATAAAACGTAAATACATTACACTAGATTACCTGGAAGGAGGCCTGCGAATGGTTAATCTAAACTATTACATAAAGTCACTCAAACTATCATGGATAGCATGACTTTTTAAAACTAAGTTATCTGGGTGGATTCAGTTGTTTGAACTGGTAATATCACCTGTTTCAAAAATGACTAAATTTGGCTATGGATGGAGTAAAAAGCTTAGAATATCAACTAAAAACCAATTTTGGAAGGAAGTTTTAGAAGCTTGGATAGAACTATGTGAACTGAAGGATGTTGAAACAAGTGACCAGTTTCTATCATCTCCTATTTGGTATAATCCGAAAATCTCAGCTGAGACTTTGTATTTCCCAAAATGGTTCAAGCATGGGATTGAATTAGTAGGAGACCTGATAGATAAAGACGGAAAGTTTATAAGTGAACTTGAATTAGCCACAAAATTTAACCTGACAGGGCTAAATTTTCTTGAAATTTTAAGGCTTAAAATTTTAATCAATCAATATCTTAGAAAAACAAGAGTAAAATTGGAAAATTTTGTCAGGCCTCATATACCAAGCGAATTGGTAGCCCTCATAACCAGAAGCACAAAGAGTAATTTTTTTACCACATATTTAATAAACAGAACACAGACATGAGCTTTAAACACAAATGGGATGAGGACCTAAACAATCATACTGAACAATTTGAATGGGAAAATATTTTTAGAAAGTGTTTCTACACCATACACGACAATTATCTTATCTGGTTCCAATATAAAATTATTCATAGAATTTTAGGTACCCGTAAATCATTGTACAACATGGGAATAATTCTGTCCCCAACATGTTCCTTTTGTATGGAGTTACCAGAATCCTTAGTTCATCTCTTTGTACACTGTAACAAAGTTAAGGACTTTTGGAAAGAAGTTGAAGAATGGATTATCTGCACAACAAACATACCTATCAAATTTACAGCATCAGATATTTTATTGGGGTACCTAAACCCAGTAAACTCCCATCCAATCAATGCAATTATTCTTTTGACAAAAAGTTATATATTCAAGAAGTCAAGAAATAGTTCAAAATTAATGATAGAAGAGATCAAACAAAAAGCAAAACATGTTTACGAAGAGCAAAGACAAGTATCAAAGTTAAACTTTGAGGAAGAAAAATTTGATAAAAAATGGGCACTTCTATTAAATATTTTCAGAGGGTAAAACATTAACCGATAAGCAGATGGAACCAATATAAAATATGTTGATATTTAATGTGGTGAAAAACGCAGTATTCTCTCTCTTGTTCATTGTATCACATTGTCAGAATGGATTAGAGTATAAATCAAATTCAGATTGTAAAAAAGAACAAGTACATATATGCAGTATAATTGTAAGTGCATACAAAATAAATAGATCTTGCCTAACAATTATTATAAATTGCAATGTTAATAAAAAAATATTCATACTGTGTATGAAACTAAATGTACAGACCCGATGGGAGGTTGGCTACCCTCGCCTCTCCGGTGATCTAAGCGAGTGAGTGTACAAAAAGGGTAAATAAAGATATCACCTGGGAAAAAAAAAAAAAAAAAAAAAAAAGAAAAATGAATGGATGTGAAAAAAAAAAAAAAAAAGTTTGTTTACAGAATTTAAATCAGACATATTAACCACAGTGTGGGCGTTTACTGGTAGATTGCCACTAACTGGTACTGCTTCCCTGCATAAGTTGGCCGCAGTCATAAGTTGGCCGCCCTCACCACAGCTTCACAGGGCTTTAACATGAGTGGCCTACTACACTCTGAAACCATGTATTATTGTTAAACTTATTATATGCAACAGTTTTCATTGTTGTATAATAACCTATTGGTCTTTCTGGAGCCTGTAGATGAGCCGCGGCCAACTTATGACTGCGGCCAACTTATGCAGGGAAGCAGTACAGTGCCAATTGCCGTGTTCCGTTGGTACTTATTTCTCTAAACCAAGCCCACCTGCGCAGTAGCTACAATAATCTTTGCAACAAGTACCACTGAAATGAAATAAATAAGTACTGGGTATATAAAATGGCGCCAAATGAACCTATTGGTAGTTCTGTTCTTCCGGTGTAAACAAATGCACATGGTTGGTGAAGATAGGTGAATTTTTGTCTCCATCTACATAACTAAAATGATTATCTCTGAAAATACTCTATGGATTTTTGCCAAATAAAAAGCACTGGAAAATGTAATAAATTTCCTTTGAAGTGGTAAAAATATTTTTTATTTTTGTAAATTTTCATTTACGCTCATTTTTGTGGTGTTTGTAACATGTAAATACTTCTCATACAAATTTGGCGAGATATAACAATTAGTTCAATACTTATTTTACTCATGGCAAGGTACCACCGGAACACAAAACAATAAGTATTGCAAGGTTTTGATAAGATAAATAAGTATTTTATCGACCACCAGAACGGGCTAATTAAGTCGCGGGAGTGAAACAAGTGGGCGATAATTAAAGAATTCAGCCTCTTAGATGAAATTTGTGCGGATTTTACTTACTTTAATAAGTTTTTAACATTCTCTTTTATAATGTTTTATTATATTATAAAGTAGCACTTTGTGGATGTAACTTTGTGTGCGTAAATAATAAAACACTTGTCCATTTTATGCAAACACAACAAATGGAACTATCTAAAGGGAAATTAAGATTATCCCGAAATTAACTAGCATGCATGTACGTGTACAGGGCCCATATTCATTAACATAGAGCAAGAAATTTCTTAGAATTAGCAATTTTTTAGAAACGGTCTCATAAAAAATCTAAGAATAAGGATTTTCAAATTTTCTATAAAGACGTGTATTTGCAATCAATTTTACCAAAAAATAATACCTTCATATCAATCAGCAACTAAAATACTAAAGCTATCTGTATTCTAAACAGTTATTGTATCCAGTTTGTTATTATTCCCCTCAAAAATCTAAAATTTCTCATAAATTTCAACATTCTTATTCTAAAAAATACTGTTTTTAAGAAAATTCTAATGATAAGATTATTCTTAGAGAATGAGAATGCAAGTGAATATGGGCCCAAATTTCAAAAGTTCTTCTTCATGTCCACATAGAGAGTAGGACTATATATCACAGTTTGGCCAAATTCATCTTAACTTTTAGAACATATTTTTCATTATTATTTTGTTACTTAATTTAAAAGAAATGGCGTACAAAGCCAAAAACAGCTAACCCAAGAGTAGTATATTGGATGCTTTTTGCGACATTGAGGAGGAGGAGGAGGAGTTTAAGTTTAGCCTTAAATTTAGGGTTTTTGACTTTTTGGTAAGTTTAGACTTAAATTTAGGGTTTTTGACTTTTTGGTGAACTAGAGGTTTAAAGGAGATATATTTGAAGGGAGACTTTTAACATTGAGTGACTTTACGAGTTTAAGGTTTGTGGTGATTGATTAAAAAACAGCAACCTTTGGTAGCTTAAAGACTTTGGAGACTTTAAACAAAAAAAGCCAAAGAAATTCTACAGGTCTTTTCAGATTTTAACTGATTTATATGAAAAAAAAAAAAAAAAAAAAATAAGAATAAGAATAAAGAAGATATTCTTTAAAAAGACAAAAGAAAATAATGCAATGCTACTGCTGGTCATAATAATCTTCAGTCCTTCAAAAGATCAGAGGCATATCCATACTTCAAGTGTGGACTCATAAGGTTCATTTGAATAAAGCACTACACATGAAAGGCACACCGACACCAGCTAGTCTGAGCATGCATAAATCAGTGAAATTATATAGTGAAACTTTAGCTCTTGTGACATTATGTATTTATTGACAACTGCTTAAAACATGAAAGTGACAATTTTAATAAAGCACTTCAAAACAGTAAAATTTTGCATTATTATCTATTTGTAGTCTAGTACTTAAAACATGAAAGGCACTGCAAGTGTGGACACATAAGACTAACTCATGTTAGCTAATCTCAAAAATAATAAAGCCGTGAAGTGCAGTACTTGTGACAATATGTATTTCTGATCAAGTGTTTAAAAACTGAAAGGCACATCGACTCTTCAAGTGCGGACATGTGGTTATGTTAATATAGCACTCCACATTTTGCTTAAGAAGCTTAATCATTTATGCAGAACCTGAATATAAAGAGTTAAGTGTTTAGAAAATGAAAGGCACAGCACGCTTCAAGTGTGGAGACACAAGTGATATGATAATAAAACACTCCACGGCACTCTAGAATTTGCTTATGAGACTTAATCGTCTATGCTAGCACCATTCAAAAGCTCTATTGACTCTCATGGGTAAATGTAAACATTCTGAGGACACACCCTTGATTTGGAGGAAAATAAAGTTGACTGAGGACAATTCTTGAACATTTGTTAAAAACAAAAACAAAAAAGATATCTGTTATGGCATTAAAATATCTGACATTTTTTCATGAAGAAATGTGAAATACTCAATAATGAAACCATTCATTTTTAAAGTTTCAAAACTTTCTTTTGCTTTTTTTCAGTACATTTTTCTCTACAAGAGAATTTGAAAGTGTTTCATTTTATTTATGACTGGAAGCAGAGAGTGGTATTTATATATCAGCTTAACAAGTGGATGGGGTTATTTAAACGGGAACCTCCAAGCTCTTAGCAAAAGAAGGGGTAAGTATAACAAGAGCCCCACTTTCAACATGTAGAGCACATGTACTTCAATTTAGAAGAGAATCTTATAGGTTGAAAACATAAGATTTTGAACACTTGTACAGGTTATAATGTACACAAAATTGATATATTATCCCCTAAAACTAACCAATAATCTGATCAGCTTGATGACTTTTACTCAAACTTTTAGTTATAGCCCGGAAAAACCCCACTTATTGGTTGAATATTCCACACATTCTTTACCAACTACTTAAGCTACACTGACCAGTGGAAATTCTAGCAAACTATATTTTACAAATTGAACAATAGAATGAAACAACCAATGAACTGACCAGACACCGAATGAATGATAGTTGAAGGCACTCTATAAAAGCTCATACAAGTTCATGTAATCTCATTCACATTTTTCAAGTTCTGTGTAAAAAACTGGAATAAATTTATCATTGCTCACAAAAAAAAGTTTTAAGTGCTGCGGATAAATTGGAATAAATTCAAGAAAGTGAGTACAATCTCTCTGTCTTTTTTAAAAATAACAGCAATGAAATCACTAAAAGAACTTTGTGTAGAGCACTATGTTAAAGACATAGACACAATAAATAATGGTTGGCTTAGGAAATACAACAGCTACAATGAACTCATACGTGTCTGGTACGATGCACTCAAGTAAGTAGAATACTGTATCATGATTAAGATAAAGATATATACATAGAATTTTATGTTCAAAGACAAGAAATATCAATGTAACTATATAATGATTAGTCTACTAAAACAAGCAAAGTGAAATTTTTTTTTTCTAGGGATATTCATATCTAGTAATATATACACATAAATCAAATTCAAAACAACTAATATCATTTTTACTGTACTTTTGCAGAGCTAAGAAAATGTCTACAACTAGCAATACAACAACAACAACAGCCACATGTACATACCGGTTCATAAACCGTCCATGCAGCAAAAGGTAAGACTATTTCTCATACACTATAAGAATTTAAAGACTTATTGAAATGGTAATATATAACCCATTAAACTAGATCTAAAAAGCATAAACCTGTTACATTTTAATAATATCTCTTAATATGTAAACACATCTTCTGACTGTATGTCTCAACAGTAGTGTATACTTGTGAATTTATGGAAATTAACATATGCCTTTTTGTCATTAACCAAAGACAATATTGTTCCTTCTGTTCTTAGGTTTACAGTCCCAATGGAAAGTATATGTCTATTCGTTACATACAGCTTCTTGCCATTAACCAACAGTCACTTTTCAGTAATTGTCTTTTCCACACTGACTTCTTTCAGAGAGGTAGTAATCTTGAAATACAGAATAATAATAATATGTAGCTTAGTATGAAAATTTCTTTTTTTTTTTCAGGGGCTGAGTAATCTCCAGATGCAGAAAACAAAAATTACCTCTTATCTGTATGAGCATTTGTGCATTTATTTAACCAACTACCAACTTTCTTGTGTTTACAGAACAGACACTAGGGACAGGTCTCCCTTGAGACAGGGTGAAAGCAACCCGATGACACTGGGTAGTGTGACCCTGCAAGGAGAAGATGGGGCATTGGTGTTGAGGCAAGCAGGCAGAATGCTCCGTCTACAGAAGGAGCAACTCACTAAGATTCTGGCTGAGGATGCAGAAGTCTACGTTAATGCCGAGATGGCGGACGAAGACAAAGTGGTTGACTACCAACTGGAACTGCCGCGGAACTTTCTTTTAACTATTTCGGACATGAGCCAGGTGTTGACCCTGCGCAGGTTCATAGTGAACCAGCTGGGGGAAAAGCTAACTGTGCAAAAGAAGATAATTGCTGTTGGACTGAAAGACGTTCCAGCTATGTTGAAATTTATTGCAAAAATTATGAATTAAAATTTTTTTTGACTCTATATGTGTTTTTATACATATAATAATAATAATTATTATTATTATTATTATTTTCAAAATAGTGAATTAGCTTACCTATAGTTCTACATCCTCGTAAGTGACATTCTCCACAAAGATAGGTGAACGTACCCTCCTCCTCTGTCTCTTCTTGAGAAATTTCAGGAGACAGAAAATACAACATCCAGCACTCAGGAAGACAAAACCTGCCCCAAGACATCCTGCCATGATCTTGTGCCAATCTATTTTGAAAAAAAAAAAAAAATTGGAATTTGTCTTGTAAACTGTTTACTTTTAAGCACTCAATCTCTGTAAACTTAATCTATTCTAATTGAATTTTTATAGGCCTTAATCTCTACTAATTTGCTGAAGTCTAAGGCACAACAACTATACAAAATCAGACAAGCAATTTCAACATTGAATTTTTAACATTGATCCAAACTAACATTATTTGCTTTGAAGGTTTTAAACTATTTCAGCACTCTTACTTTAAAAGAGAAACTATATTGAAACTATAAATGAATGTATTTACCAACTTTTAAACAACCAAACTATAATTACCATGCTTTTCTACTGAAGCCTGGTTCACATCTTTGCTTTCAGTGGAATTACTTGACCAGACACTAGATTGGGTTCTTGTGTATAGCTTATCAATAATTGAAAGGGTGGAGGAAGGGAGGGTTGTTGAGCGGATCAGTGCTGAATGAGATGGCTTTGCGGAACTGGTTGTGGGTGCTGTAGAATGCTTTTGGGTGCTGGTCAATACTTTCTCAGAATGGGTGGAGGAAAAGGGTGTTACACTATTGCTCAATGACTTATCAACTTGGGTGGAGGAGGGAAGACTTTTTTTTTTTTTTTTTTTAATATTTTATTGCCTCGTTGTTATACAGTACAGCAAAATAATAATACGTAAAAAACAATAAAGTAACAGTAGCAAAATAAAGTAGCAAAATTATACTTTTTGTTGCTATAGCAAGATTGATTTTATATATATACATACCATATGAATTTTGATGATTTAAATCTGCATTATTTATACACAACATTTAGTGTAGAAGTTAACAATCATTGAGTAATGTTTTGACATTCTGCAAACACTATTGACATTTACTCTTAGTCTACAAACATAAGTATATGTTAATACAATAACATGGTACTGTTTCATAATCTTTGATCTGCATATCTTTGAGTCTTTATTAATCAAAATATTTGTACAAATTGCCAAAAAATTTGTCAAATGCTTCTAGTTTTTCATGTAAAATATAACTCGTTCTCAAAATTTCTAGTTTTTCTTTTACTAAACATATAAAGTTGGGAAATTCTATTCGCTGATTATTAGATCGTTGTTTATTAATGTACCATTTTCCTAACAATATAATGTAATTAAACACAAACTGTACATACTCATCAGTGAAGGAGGTTCTGAAGAATCCAAAGATTATTTCACATATTGTGAAGTTGAACTTTATATTAGTTATGTTATATAGCCATACGGTAACTTCCTTCCAAAAGTTATTTGAGTCACTACAGTAGTAAAAGTGGTGCTCTATAGTGTCAGTTTGAATGCAGTAATTACAAGTTTTTGAAGAGATTATCTTCCATTTGTAGAGATTATATCGACAATTAATGGTTCTATTTAAAACTTTGTATTGGAATGACTGTAAGTAGGGTTCTTTCGTTATTTTATATATTAATATAAACACAGACTTCCACTCAATATGTTCCAAAAAAGGGAATAAATCCAACCAAGTTTCTATAGCTGTGGGTTCTTTTACCATATCTCTTATTAGTTCGGAATATACTTTCCTACTTGTAATTCTGGTAATTTCTGTTACTCTATTGTTAAGAATTAAACTGAATTTGGGGATTGCTGTATACTTACATGTTACATTGTTTATTTTT
This sequence comes from Sabellastarte sp. h YS-2021, assembly GCA_964017235.1. Taxonomy (NCBI): domain Eukaryota; kingdom Metazoa; phylum Annelida; class Polychaeta; order Sabellida; family Sabellidae; genus Sabellastarte; species Sabellastarte sp. h YS-2021. Next base: position 15,959,262 of record OZ024928.1, read on the forward strand.
AATTTCCAATATTTTGGAATAGCATCCAATAGGGAGTATATATTAATAATGTTTGTGTTCCATTCTGGCCTTGCTCTTAAGTTTTCGGCTGTTGCCAATTTTTTCTCACTATCTAAGAGATCAACTATTTTTAGATTGATTAAGTCGATATCTAATCCTAATTCTTTTGGGTGGATATGTGATTTGTTTATAGTGATCTGATTGTTAAAGAATAAATACTCATTCAAAATGTTCTGCAAATTTTCAGGAGGTTTATTTTTTATTTTAAACCATGCCTGTAGGGTTTGCTGATGGAACTTTGAAATTAAACTTTTACTGATGTCATTATATGCTGGTTTGTGGTCTAACATAAACTTTTTAAGGCCACATACATTTAAAAATAGATTTAAGCATTTACCATCTTCTACAAGTAAATTCTTTATGAAGGATATTTTTTGAGCTTCTTGAAAAGCAAACACCTCCGGCATTTTTAAGCCACCGCTGTCTATAGGTGCTATTACAGTTTCTCTCTTAACTCTTGGAGGCTTGTGGTTCCATAAAAAGTTAAAAATTACTTTGTCTAACTGTTCTAAAATGTATTTTGGTGTAAAAGTAGTGCCGAAAAGATGTACAACTTGAGATAGTATTAAAGTTTTGATTATCATGATGCGTCCTTTCCAAGATAAGCTTCTTTGTCTCCAGATTTGTAAGATATTGTATATTCTTTTCAAGCGGTCGTTATAGTTCAAGTTAATACTTTCACTCAAATCTGAAGAAAACCAAATGCCCAGTGTTTTGAAAGGACCCTCATTAATCTTAAGATTTGATAATTCACTTGGTAAGTCCGATCTTTTTAACCATGTAGGTCCCAGTTGTACAATTTCACACTTCTCAAGATTTAGTTTTAGACCTGATATTTTTTGAAATTTTAGAAATTCAGCTATTATTAATTTTAGGGAGTCAAGATTCTGTGTTAAAATAGTAGTGTCATCAGCTAGTTGAAAAATCTTGTATTCCCAATTGTCAATAGTTATACCTTTGGCATCTTTATTGGCTCTTAATTTAATAGACAATATTTCTGCTACTAGTATAAATAACAGGGCTGACAATGGACAACCTTGACGAATTCCTCTTCCTAGTATAAAATTCCTTGAGAAGTGGCCATTGTTGATTGTACAGGAGCTTATGTTAGTATATAAAAGCTTTATCCAAGCTCTAAAGGTTTGGCCAAAATTGTATGCTTTTAAAGATTCAAATAAAAAATCCCATTCAATAGTGTCAAAAGCTTTTTCAAAGTCAATTAGGACCAGAAGACCTGGAATGTTATATTTTTTGCTTAGGTACATAATATCTTCTATAGATCTTATGTTTTGACTTATAAAACGTCCTTTTATATATCCCACCTGATCTGGGTTGATCAAATCTGAGATCACTTTTTGTAATCTTGTAGCTAAAGCTTTGGCAAGTATCTTGTAGTCTGTTGCCAAGAGTGAGACGGGCCTCCAGGATTTTAATAACCTAAGGTCTTTACCATTTTTTGGAATTAGAGAAAGCACTCCCCTTTTTTGACTGTCGCTTAATTCCCCATGTTGTAAAGAATACCTAAAACTTTCAAACACCATATTTTTTATATCACTCCAGAAGAACTTGTAAAAGTTGGTTGTGAAGCCGTCTAGTCCTGGTGACTTGTCATTTGACATTTCTTTTAAAGCTGATGATAGTTCCATGACAGTTAATGAAGAGTTTAAAAATTTACTCTGTTCTTCATTTAATTTTGGTATATCATCTGTCTCAAGAAATTCAGTTGTCAGATTTTTACTTTCTTCTATGCATTTATTCGATGTATAGAGTTTTTCAAAGAAGGAGGCTTGCTCTTCTAAAATATTTTCTGGCGTATTTATCACATTACCTTTAGAATCAATCACCGATTTCATGTGCTTATTATTATAATTTCGTTTCTCTAAATTGAGGAAGTATTTTGAATTTTTCTCTCCTTCCTCAGCAAAAAGTGCTTTAGATCTTAATATTACGCCATTGATTTTTTCTGTTTGGATGGTTTCCCATTCCTTTTTGCAAATCTCATATTCCCTTAGCATTGTTTGGTCATTGGTTAAGTTAAAATTTTCTTCTAGTTTTGATAGTTTATTCAATATTTCTTTTTCTCTCATATTTTTACATCTTGCCTTGTGACCAGCGTAAATCATAGTTTCCGTCCTAATTTTACATTTAGTAAATTCCCACAACAAGCTTTTATTATTAAACGGATTATCTGACAAGATTTGGGCAATGGTATCTTTCACCATCCTTACATAATCTTTGTCTTTTAATAAGCTATTGTTAAATTTCCAAGAGCCGTTGCCCCTTTCTTGTCTTTCTAATAGTTTTAGACTAATACTTATAAGGCTGTGATCTGTACCAAGGCCTGGTTTAATTGTGGTGCTTTCTATTTCAGATTCTAAAGATACTGATATTATAAAAAAGTCCAGCCTACTTTGAACTACGCCACTGCGACTTTTTCCTCTCCAAGTGAACTGACGTTTGTCTTGGTTTCTTAACCTCCATATATCAACCAATGAAAATTCATCTATAAATTGGACAAGATTTTCTCTATATGAAGAAACTTGTGTACCTATCCCTCCTCTTTTATCAAGATCATCGTTTAAAAGGAGGGAAGACTTGAAATGTGGGTCAAACTTACATTTGGGACCAAAAAAGTGACAGTGGGATTTAACCTGGTCATAGCTTTTGGTGTGTAACTAGGAGCAATACTGGAAGATATACTCTTCTCAATATCTGTAAAATGCATGTCACCAAAATATTGAAAATGTAAGAAACTAAATTTTATCATTACTGCTTGTCTAAGAATTAAAGGCAAACAAAAACCTTTTGCAAGTATTACATGTCAAACTTGTAAGCACTGAATATCTTTCACTGTTACTGCATACTACTGACAACAAAACTTTTTCATGAAACTAATATTCTGTATTGAATATAAATAACAAAAAAAAAACAACAAAAAACATAAATACCTGGACAACTGGGTGCTATCACACTCAATGACCTGGGCAATGTAGCCTTTTGCAACAGGGTACAATTAATTGAAACTTCAAATAATGATAACTTTTGCAAATTTGGAAACTGAGCTATGAAGCTGATATTCTTTATATCCGAGTAAGAAATATATATTGTGTGCACTTGTTCTGGAGCTGGTGCCATTAACTTTGGTTGGTCAAATATATATTCACACCAAATAGCTGTATTTTGGCAAGTGCATTTGTCAATGCAGTCATTTTCAAATGCCTGAACAGCCCCTATCACCACAATTAAAAATTGAAGAAACATCATCTTTCCCCCTTAACTCAAATTTGTTTTAAACTCTGACACTACAGATATTGACAGAAAAGTTTTTGCAAGACATATAAATTCTAGACAGAATATGAGGGCTGAATCTTGTGGAAACAAGTACTGGCTTTTTATTGCAACTCTAAAGCCAAACCCATTCTCTAATTTCTGTTTAGTCTTTGGAGAAATGGGATCATAAACTTGCAATAGAAGGTGGATCATGCAAGGTTAATAGTGGCAACTTTTCCATACATATGCTCAAAGCAGATCAAATGGGAAATGCACACTAAATTATAGTAACAGATAACCATTATGCCACACACACACACACACACACACAGACATACCCCAACACATAGACACACACACACACACACACACACCACACACACACACAGAGGAAGATGTTATCTTGTAACCTATCCAGATCTTGTACTAATGGGACCAATTTTATTTCACACCAATTGCATTTCAGTTTTTGTAGCTTTTAAATCTGATTGGCAGCTTATTTTTAAAGTTTGCCTCATTTCTTGTTATTATGACTGTCCACCCGACAATATAAACTCCTTTTTTCAAAATCTCACAGTGAAAAAAAAAAAATTATCTTATTTCCACTGGGAAATAATCTGTCTTGGTTCTGTATGATAATAGTTTTCATTTTCTGGACTTAGATTTATTCAGCTTTTTCAAGTAAGTATCATTAATAATAATAATAATAATAATAATTGATTTTGCTTTTATAAAAGTTATAATAGATTTGTTTAAAGTAGTCTGTTAGATGATTCTTCAGAAGAGAGCATTGTGAATTTCATAAGAACATCATATATGTAACACATAAAAATTCTATAACAGATCATTGGGAATCTCACATCTTAAATTTTGCAGGAAACTAATGTAAAATCACGCAATACTAATAATAATAATAACAACAGAAATAATAATAATATATGAATTTTCAGTTCACCTGACTTGTTGCAATTTAATAACATAGTACTGGAGAAATGGTTTATTAAAATTTCAGTCATGGCTTCAAATTATGCGCCGCTCACAGCAATTGAAAAAGAGCAGCTCAGAACTCAACCAAACATGGAGCTCATTTTGGCCTGGGCAATGGTGAGAGGGATCGTAGGACATCCCGAAGTTGTAGAACAAATCAGAGTGAAGTCAAATGAAGTAAGTTTTGTTTTTTCCTAGGAAAATCTTTAATAGTCAAAAAAAACTTTTCACATTATATAACCCGTAAAACAACAACAAAAAAAAATTCTCTGAATAAGATATAAAAAAATCTAAACTGAACACACATTTCAATCACAGTCTTCATTTCTACAAATCTAAGATATCCAGAAATCTCATTTAACTTGGATAAAATCGCAATAAAAGTTGAAATATAAATAGGAAGCATTGCTTCAAAAAAAAAAAAAAACATCTATAACTACCAGGATAAATACATTTCACATGAAGGCTGGAAGCCATATTACATAATAAAAAACTCTAAACTGAACACATATTTCAATCACAGTCTTCATTTCTACAAATCTAAGATATACAGAAATCTCATACAAGATTTTAAATCCACAATAAAACATGAAATATATATATAATGAGCAATGGTTCAAAAAATCTGCAACTATAAAAAACAAAACTATCAGGATAAATACATTTCACGGAAAGACTAGAACCAAATGAAATGTTCAAATATTTTCAGTGACTTCACTATCAGTTTCACCTTCCATTTTCTTCTGCTTTCTTGTCTGTGACCTTGTCTGTGACCTTGTAACTGGTCGTCTTCGCACAAAACCATGAACTGCATCAGGGTCGTTCCTAGATGCCTTCTTGAAACATAATTTTTCTTTCACCTTTAAATATCTGCAGAGTTTAATGCTATAATACAGCATTATGACTGAATATCCGATAATTGTAAATGCGATGGCTATCCAATTATCTTTTTTTACGCTGTTCAATGCTGTGATCATTGATTTGATGACTTTGGTATCCTCACTGTCGGTAGGTAGAAAATCCACTGGTTTGAATCCTCCTGATGTATCCGGTTGAACTGGAAATAGAACCAAAAAAAAAAAAAAAAAATGCATTATAATAAAATTAACTTTTTTAACAAACTGTCAACTACATGAAGTATTTATTTTTAAGCTTGATATAATTGATAGCGCCAATACAACTTAACTTGCAAAAAGTGATATACTCTATTATAATCTTCATTATAATCTTATAGAAGCATATTTCACTATATCTGTGAAACTATAGTGGAAATTTTTCAAAAAGAAACCATGACATGAAGAAGCTACATTATTACATTTATATCAACTACCTTTTTCCTGGCTTTTGTCATCTTCTTCAGACTTGCTATCACATCCTCCCACAAATTGCACGTTGGTATTTGCAGGGCAATTCAATGCTACTGACTCCACCAATTCAATGCGGCCCACATTGGGATAATGCCTAATCACACTGCTGATGTCAGTAACACTGTGGTGAAATGTGACTCTGGTTATCATCTGGCTCTGATGCAGAGCATCCATTTTTAACAAATTATAACAGTCCATGCTTCTTAACCTGCAGTCACAACCAGTTGGACATGCTGAAAATCTGCTAATGATAACACACAAACACATTAATTTGAACAACAACAACATTTTGCAAACTTTCCTTCATCCACAGTTGAAAATATAAATGAGATGATATTTGTCACAAATATTCAAAACACTCGAAACGGAAAAGATTGCTAGGTGCTCGAACTCTCGATTGTTTTAATTTTTACACTGCTCTGTACAAGTGAGGATTTTCTTTGTAAAATATTTATTTTATAAAATGTCGTATAAGCTTGCAAATAGATCTTTATATGGTAGATATATAGACGTAGAAGACAACCGCTACCTTACTCGCTCCATTATTCGACAAATAAACGCAGTTTCAACCATTTTCTTGTAGGAACTATCTCTTTATAATATTCATACGCTGGGTGTGACAAGGCATTGTTTTGCAATATTCCTGCGCTGACAGTGACGGTGAGGCGAGTTTGATTGGGGAGATTTCTTTGTAAAGTATTTTATAAAATGTCGTATAAGCTTGCAAATAGATCTTTATATGGTAGATATATAGACGTAGAAGACAACCGCTACCTTACTCGCTCCATTATTCGACGAATAAACGCAGTTTCAACCATTTTCTTGTGGGAACTATCTTTCCAAATATCCATGCGCTAGCTGTGACAAGGCAGTGAGTGACGGTGAGGCGAGTTCGATTGGGGAGATTTCTTTGTAAAGTATTTTATAAAATGTCGTATAAGCTTGCAAATAGATCTTTATATGGTAGATATATAGACGTAGAAGACAAAGGCTACCTTACTCGCTCCATTATTCGACGAATAAACGCAGTTTTCATCCATTTCTTTGTAGGAACTATCTTTCCAAATATTCATGCGCTGGCTGTGACAAGGCAGTGAGTGACGGTTAGGCGAGTTCGATTGGAGAGATTTCTTTGTAAAGTATTTTATAAAATGTTGTATAAGCTTGCAAATAGATCTTTATATGGTAGATATATAGACGTAGAAGACAAAGGCTACCTTACTCGCTCCATTATTTGACACTTTTCAAGCATTTCTTTGTAGGAACTATCTTTCCAAATATTCATGGCTGTGACTGATGGCGGGGATTTTCATTTGAAAATATTTCTTTAACGCTTCACCCATATCAGTAAGACAAGTTCATTTGTACTTATTTGTACTAATTTGTACTTTTTTTTCAGCTAGAGCAAGCATATACTTATGAAAACCTAGAGGAATATGCTGCAAATGCCACCAAGGTATGTCTACACTGTATTGTTTGTTGTTGTTGATATTCACATAAAACACGACAGAAATGCTCCATATCTTATTATTTGTTGGTTGGTTTGTTTGTTTGTTTAGCACACCATTTTCTGACTTTTAAAACAAATACTACTATATTACAGGGAGACTCATTCGAGTGCGGGCAGTGTCAGGCGGTTTTCAAGCGCAGGGACAATCTGAAAAGACACATGAAACACTGCAGACAGAAAGAACCCCAATGGCAATGCAGCGGGTGTGCTGCCACCTTCAAGAGGAGAGACAATTTGAAAAGACACCAGAAACAGTGTCAAAATTCCAGGGTCAAATTTACTTGTTCCAATTGTTCCAACTCCTTTGATAGAGAGGACAATTTGAAGAGACACAAAAAGAAGTGCAGTGACTTGTACACTTGCGAGTTTTGTGACAAACACTTCAAAATAAAAGCAACATTAACACACCACCAGAAATTGTGTGCAAAAGTGCAACATCTTTCTCCAAAGTTGTTTAGATGTAGTAATTGTAGGGAAACATTCTCAAATAGGCGTGACCTCTACCACCATCGAGTAACCCAACATGGTGGTGCAGAAGTCAATGCCTTACAGCAAGAGGTAGAATTGGTAAATCCTCCTTGGCTGAATGAACAAGGAGAAGTTATCGATGAGAGTTTGCAAAGGGTCTACGATAACAATCGACTCCATATTTTAGCTCCACACACAGAGGGGGAAGGAGTGAGAAATTATAATTTTCCAACAGACGATTTGAGAGGGGGTGTAGATGAAATTATGAACAGGGTAGAGAACATTTATCAAACTGAAAACAATAGTTTTAAATTGAATCTAAATTTAGGTTTCATTATGAGAAACAGGGAAACTGGAGAATACTGTTACTTCATACCCTACGCAAACTCTTACCTCTTGCACAGTCCGCAGACCATTACCGATCGTGCTAGCTTGAGGAGACTCCGACGAAAGTTGGAAGACCTCAACCCGGTAGAGTACATCATGACTCACAGACCAGACAGTAGGTGGGAGCCAGTGTTTATAACAAATTTAAAATTAGATATATTTTCCATGGACTACCCGCTCGGTAAAGACGTCGATTTGCCAAAGCACGTCACCGAGTGCAAAAGCTTGTTCACATTACTGAAGCATCAAGACAAGAAGCCTCACAACGATAATTTGTGCTTCTTCAGGTGTTTGGCATGGGAGCAGTTGAAGAGCTACAGCGGTCTGGACATCCTGACGCATCAAAAATACAGGGATTGGTTGGAGTACAAGGGTCTAGAAACCCCGCGTAAATTTCCAGGATTGCAATTAGATGATTTTCCAGAGCTGGAGAATTGTTTTCAGACCAACCTGAATGTTTTCCAACTCTTGGAAAATCGGGCCGTGACCGTGCACTACAAAAGCATGTCATATTTTGATCAAACGGTCTATCTCGACATGCAAGATGGACACTTGTCCTACATAAAAAATTTCGACAGCTACGCGAAACGGTACCAATGCCCGACTTGTAGCAGAATGTTTAAAAGATTCCCCGTTTTAAAAAAGCATTTACGACATTGCTCGAAATTGACCAAGTTGAAATTTCTAGGGGGCTTTTACCAAGCCAAACAAACGGTTTTTGATGAGTTAGAAAAATTTGGTATTTTTGTAGCAGGGGAAGATCGCTTTTTCCCTTATTTTTATCACATACGATTTTGAATCCATTTTGCAGAGGCAACAGAATCGGGGCACAAACAAACTTCGCTGGGACGAAAAACATATTCCCATTTCTGTAGGCGTTGGTTCCAACGTCCCGGGTCATGAGAAAGGCGTCTGCTTTGTAAATGCTGATCTCGATGAATTGCTCGATGAAATGCTAACTGAGACGCACAAGATCGCCAAAAAGGTAAAACATATCCAGAAAATTAAATTCGAGCACGTTATTGATCGGCTCATAGGACTTAGGGATCAGTACAAAGACCGGGAGCACTCAGCTGAGGTCGATCCGCCAAGGGCTGCGTCAGAAGTAGAAGAGGTCAATGATTTTGAACCACCCTCCAAGAAATTTAAAAAAAGAATTGGCGTTGAAAACACGTTTCGTGGGATGTTGCAAAGACTGGAAGAGACTGGTCAAATGAGAGCACAGTACCACGATTTTACTTCCGATGATAGTGATGAGTCCAATTGCGAGCACACACAAAATCTCGGCGAGTATTTTAACAACTATTTTTCTAGTAAACAAGTATATTAACGGCTGCACGATATTAACAACTTTTTTTCCCAGCAAAATTCTTGTCAACTTTAACAGGAAGTAGGTATAGTTGAAATACTTGTGGAAATATAAATGCTGTTGATATTTTACCATTATTTCGCTTGTCACTTTAACTAAAATTAGGTATTAGTATTTTACTTGTCCTTTTAACAAAAAAAAAAAAAAAAATCCCAGAATTATCCCAGAATTCCAGTGTGTCACATTTGACGCCATTTTGTTTTGTCTTCAAACTTGTTCATAAGAGGTTGTAAGTAAATCTTTTTGTATCTAAATATGTGTAAGCAATCAGCCATTATTTAATCTGTAATGTTAATAGTTTATTGTTCTAGCATGTGTAGGTCTGTACCATGTTTAGAAATACAGTGTTACTGCGTTTTTTTATCAAAGATTTATCTAAGTAATGTATCTACCTCGTGTTCAAATATATGATCCAGTAATATTTTATTGCCACTGTCTTCTCGCAATATTTAAAACAAATAAAATATAAAATGCTGGTAGTTGTACACCCACAGAGTGCTGAAAACGTGAGGCTACGATGCAGTTTCTAACAATATTTTACAAATATATAATCCAGCAATATTTTATTGTACAAATATTTTACCGCACCCCACCGCACCTCCAATGCTGTAGTACTTGTACATCCACAGAGTGATAAAAACGTGAGGCTACAATTGGGTTTCTAACAACATTTTACAAACGGCGTGGCTGCATATCCGGTAACCGGTAACCCAGTAATTTATTTCCGAAACCGTCAGCGATAACTAAAGAGGTTTAAATGAGCGATAATTGAGGAAATTGTGCGATCGCGGTACTTCGTTTTTACATTAATCTGAGTTTAAGTAAACATATCTTTCTTATTTTTGGTCCAATTTTTATAATTTTTTCACCATTGTGTTCAGAATAATCAGCTGCATTCTGTCACACAAACCTATTTTTTGTTATTTGGACAAATTTATAACAATACACACGTCAATTTTCATCTACTGTACAGAATAAACTGCCAGCTAATTGTGTCACTTTAGTGACAGTAAAGAGACTGAATAAACGTGCATTTTTATTCGAAATATGATCATTTTATAATTTTAAATGCATTGAAGTAACACTGAACGTACATACAACATAAATATCATTACAATATTGGTAAAAACTGACGTATTTCCAAGAAAATTAGTGACAATTATTACTACCGGAAACCCAGATACATAGTTGTAAATCCGTCATTGACGGAAGCCCAGCCACTTCGTTTTACAAATATATGATCCAGCAATATTTTACTGTCACCGCACCTCACTCTGTCTTCTCGCAATATTTAAAACAAATAAAATACCAAAAATACCAAAAGCTGATACTTGTACACCCACAGAGTGATGAAAACATGAGGCTACGATGGGGTTTCTAACAATATGTTACAAAAATATGATCCAGCAATATTTTACTGTCACCGCACCTCACTCTGTCTTCTCGCAATATTTAAAATATTAAATGCTGGTACTTGTACATCCACAGTGATGAAAACGTGAGGCTACAATGGGGTGATGAAAACATGAGGCAACGATGGGGTTTCAGGCTTAGATTGGGGAGTATTTTTTTTGGAAATGGTCGATTTCCGATTTCTCTCCATTATTTTGGAAGCATTTCTGTTTTAATAACACTTCTAAAGCTCTCCAAGGTTTCTGAGGGAAAGCTTTAGAAATCGTAAGTCACATGACAAAAAACAACATGGCTGAAGATGATAAAAATATTTGTACTAAAAATATTTCTTAAAAATGTCATTGGTACTTGTACTAAAAGATTTCATTATTTAATTTGGTGCTGCTTTAAAACAGTTACTGTCAGATTGCACAACAATCACTTATAGAACTGCAAATGGTTTTCTTATAAATTGCTACAATTGATTACAAGAGGTTTCGCGGTATGGAGGTTTCGCGTAAATCACACTGGAGGATTCGCGGTAAACACTTTTATAATTTCTTTAAAGTTTAGAGTGACACAAAATCTTTATTTATGGATGGATTTTGATCATTGAAGTACCATTCTTTTCAGTTTTTAATCGTGAATATAATGGTATGCAATAATTTTAAATTATATTGAGATAGGGTATTATATTTTTGAACAACTGTACAGTAGTACATCTAATTAATACCACATGTATAGTATACTGATTGCAATTATCTTGACCAGGAAGGGTTGGGCTCTCTCTGTGATGCACTATAAGGGCTTAATCCGCATAATTGACTTCAAAGAAGTTAGGGTTTTTGTGTCTATCAATTAGATTGTGGATACTAGACCTTAAAAAGTTACATATCTTTAAAATATATAGCACTCAAAAAATGCAACCTAAGTCCAGTCACGCGAAATGTCTTCCGTGTTTACCGCGAATCATCCAAATTAACAGCGAAACAACCAGGACAGCGAAACCTCTCGACCGCGAAACCTCTCGACACCATATACTCCAGCAGTATTTTACTGTCACTACACCTAATACACGGGTGGTCATTAAGATAAACGGTCACGGAGATAAACGGTCCTCAGAAATACCCACATAAAAACAGTTTAAAGGTTTAAACAACAATATAACACAAACCAAAATCATGGAAAGCATTGTTTTAGTCTATTTTGTTGTTTAGTTTCTGTGCTTTTTATATTTACACTATTTAAATTTGAGAACTTTGACGACCGTTTATCTCCGTGACCATTTATTTTAATGACCACCCGTGTACTGCCTTCACAAAATATTTGAAACAAATAAATATAAAATGCTGGTAGTTGTACACCCACAGATTGCTGGAAACGTGAGGCTACAATGGGGTTTCTAACAATATTTTACAGGTATATAATCCAGCAATATTTCACTGTCACCGCACCTAATACTACCTTCACAAAATATTCAAAACAAAATATAAAATGCTGGTAGTTGTACACCCACAGAGTGCTGAAAACATGAGGCTACGATGGGGTTTCTAACAATATTTTACAAATATATAATCCAGCAATATTTTACTGTCACTGTACCCTACTGTACTGTAGTAATACGGTACTGCTCAGCCAGTGAATTTCATCACCCAGTGAATTTTGTCACCTGCCATTTAATCCCGCAAAAACCAGTAATACTTGTGTTTAAACACATGTAACCACAACTGGAAATATTAATATGAAATTCAGGGATGTAAATTAAATGTAAAAATGATTTAATATTGTCACAAAATGCAGGTGACTAAATTCACTGGGTGACGAAATTCACTGGCTGAGCAGTACTAGTGGTGGACCAATTCACGCCCGTGTACCTATTCACGCCCACCCCTAAATTTATCCAAATTACTTTTATACGAAGTATAGATCCCCATAGCATATATTTTGTTGGCATAACAAAGGGTAAAATGTAAATACATGCAATGGAGTATTTAAAAAATGACTTAAGTCTGCCCTGCAGTGGTCTTAAAGTTATGACAAAATCTAAGACAAATTTTTGTCTAAGACCTTTTGTAAATCCCATTTTGTCGAAGCAAAAAAGGCTCAACTTCATGAAAAAACCTTGGACAGTTAGAACTTTTCTCTTTAAAGTTATGACAATTTTTTGTCTAAGATGTTTTGTGAATCCGGGCCCTGCAAAATGGGTGTTCACTGGTATTTCCGGTTTGCAGTAAAAACGGCAGATAATAGAGTTAAATTATTAAAATACAAGGCCACTGCCGCAGCAGTTATCTCCCGCCTTAGAATCAGTAAAAATGGAGAACTAAAGGAGATTTAAGGCCTTTGAAGTAAGATAACCCCACTTGACATTGAAGAAGGGGTCAAAGGTAAAAGTCAGCAATTTCGAAATAGTCTCAGGTCTTAACTTGGTAGAAGTTGTTTTCACATTTGGAACCCCTAGTAGCAATGATAAGGGAGATATAAGGCCTTTTAATAGGATAATCCCATCTAACATGTGATATGACGGCCATTTTGTTTTTGAAACTAGGCTAAATTACCGGTGCCATGCTCTTTACCGCTCATATGTTTGTAAGCGCCCATCCACAATCTTAGGTTATCGCCCATAAATTGCTAATATCTCGTTTCAAGGTAAACTGTCTCCATATAAACACAATAATCAGTGAAATATGATTGATTTATATCCATTTTCAACAAAATTTTCCTTATATTAGCAGTTATGACAACTTTCATTGCATCAAGATTTATTTATCAACCGCATATTTTACTTTCAGTCAGTGCGTGCTAAAACGTGGCTTCTGGAAATTCTGGTTTTTTTTTCGAAATGCCCGGCTAGTTTTCATTGTCGTAAATGCCCATCCCCAACTTTTGCAAATATTTGGTCACACTGTCCATGGCCGTTACAGAGCGCGGCACCGGTACTATCAGGCTAACTTTCCTAGCCATATATATTTTGCGCATATTTGATGAAGCTAGCTGCAATATTTCAAGTTTTAGAGCATCTTAATGATTTTTAGGCAGGTTGCGTGTAACCAACCCGCCTATTAGATTGATGTGTCCGACGTCCGTCCGTCCACATTTTTTGTTTCCAGACTCTACCTCGAAAACAGTTTGTCCGATCGAATTCAAACTTGACAGGGACATAGATCAACATCATAGCTAGGTTCCTTTCGATATTGGTGAAATTCCGTCCGTTCCTTTGTCTGTTTTTCGTCCGTTTGTCTGTCCATCCATCTGTCCACATTTTCGTTTCCGGACTCTAACTCAAAAACGGTTTGACCAATGAAATTCAAGCTTTACAGGGAGATAGATCACCATCATAGCTATGTTCCTTTCGAAATTGGTGAAATTCCATCTGTTTGTTTGTCCGTTTTTCATCCGTTTGTCTGTCCATCCATCTGTTTATCCACATTTTTATTTCCTGACTCTAACTCCAAAATAGTTTTAACCAATTGAATTCAAACTTGACAGGGAGATAGATCACCATCATAGCTAGGTTCCTTTCGAAATTGGTGAAATTCTGTGTGTTCGTTGGTCTGTTTTTTCGTCCGTTTGTCTGTCCATCCATCTGTTTGTCCACATTTTTGTTTCCGGACTCTAACTCGAAAACGGTTTGACCAATCAAATTCAAACTTGACAAGGACATAGATCAACATCATAGCTAGGTTCCTTTCGAAATTGGTGAAATTCCGTGTGTTCATTTGTCCGTTTTTCGTCTTGTTTGTCCATCTGTTTGTCCACATTTTTGTTTCCTGACTCTAACTCTAAAACGGTTTGACCAATCGAATTCAAACTTGACAGGGAGATAGATCACCATCATAGCTAGGTTCCTTTCGAAATTGGTGAAATTCTGTCTGTTTGTTTGTCCATTTTTCTGTCCGTTCATTTTTGGTCCGTTTTTTATGTCAGCTGACATTATGTCGTCACTCTGCGGCGTGGGCGTACACGTGAACATCTTTTCCTCCAAAACTACAAGGCCTAGAGACATGCTGTTTTTTTTAAAAGATACCTTATCTATCGAGGATGAAAACTTGTTCAAGGCATGCAAATCTGTCTGTTCGTCTGTTTGCTAGAGACATTACAAGGGGTGTACCCCCACCAAAAGTGTGAAAATTTCAACACTTTATCACAATTTTCTCAGTGACTATTGCAGGGATTTCTCTGATATCTTGCATATATGTACTAGGCCAGAGGTAGATTCTCTTGTGTAAGTATGAGACCTGGATCTGTCTTAATTTTAAGTAAATCACTTATAACTTGAAAAGTATTGCATTTAGAGCATTTTGTTAAAATATGTTATTCAGCTACTTTTTTCATAGCTACAACCTGGTGAGTAACTTGGGTATCTGTCTCAATAGCTAAGTGAGTAATAGCTACTTTTGGGCTTTTCAGTAACTTCCATCATGAGTAAAATCACTTGTAACTTAAAAACTATTGCATTTAGAGAATTTCGTATAAATATGTTATTCAGCTACTTTTGGGCCAGCTATAACATAGTAAAATTTCAGACCTGTAGCTCATGGCATAGCTGAGTAATAGCTACTTTGAGGTTATCACTGTTGAGTAAATCAGTTGTAACTTGAAAAATATTACATTTAGAGTATTTTGTTTAAATATGTTCTTCACCTACTTTTGGGTCAGCTATAACATAGTGAAATTGCAGACCTCCATGTCACGGCATAGCTGAGCAATAGCTACTTTCAGGTTCTCACTGTTGAGTAAATCATTGTATCCACTGGATAGCCGCAGTGTGTAGAGAGATTTCACCATTACTGCTCTAACGAAAAAAATATTATAGCTAGCCTTCTTAAGTTTGCAGGATATATTAATAGCCATGAAATGTTGCCTGGGAATATTTTTGGCCTCATTTTGAAAAACAAGATGGCTGCCAGGGACGTTTATTCGACTTTAAACAAGGACTTTTGTTGGCCCCCTAGAGCAAAGGGTATTATAGGTGGAGATCTCAAATTCGCAGGATATGTTCCTCATTATAAAATCTTGACTGGGAATATTTTTGGCCTCATTTTGAAAAACAAGATGGTCGCCACAGGTGTTTTTTGTCAGTCATGAAAAGTGCTTATATCTCCCTTATTATTGGTCCTAGAGTTTTGGGATGGTAAACCAACCTATAGGAAATCATGGGCTGGGAATCTTTTGGTGTGGTCAGATTTGACCTTTGACCCCTCCTTCAAGGTCAAACAAGGATAGCCAAATTTAAAAGTGCTTATAACTAGCTTATTATTTGTCCTAGAGGTTTGCGATGGTAAACAGACATCTAGGAAATCATGGGCTGGGAATCTGTTGATGTGGTCCGATTTGACCTTGGACCCCTCCTTCAAGGTTAAATGAGGATAGCCAAACTTAAAAGTGCTTATAGCTCGCTTATTGTTGGTCCTAGAGGTTTGGGATGGTAAACCAGCATATAGGAAATCATGGGCTGGGAATCTTTTGGTGTGGTCGGATTTCACCTTGGGCTCCTCCTTCAAGGTCAAACGAGGACAGCCAAACTTAAAAGTGCTTATAACTCGCTTATTATTGGTCCTAGAGGTTTGGGATGGTAAACCAACATATCTGAAATCATGGGTTGGGAATTTTGTGGTGTGGTCGGATTTGCACTTGGGCCCCTCCTTCAAGGTTAAATGAGGATAGCCAAACTTAAAAGTGTTTATAACTCGTTTGTTATCAATCCTAGAGGTTTGGGATGGTAAACCAACATATAGGTATCATGGGTTGGGAATCTTTTGGTGTGGTCAGATTTGACCTTGCCCTTCCTTCAAGGTCAAACAAGGACAGCCAAACTCAAAAGTGCTTATAACTCGCTTATTATTGGTCCTAGAGGTTTGGGACGGTAAACCAACATATAGGAAATCGTGGGCTGGGAATCTTTTGGTGTGGTCAGATTTGACCTTGGGCCCCTCCTTCAAGGTCAAATGAGGATATTGCATTTACAGTATTTCTTTAAATATGTTTTTAACCTACATTTTACACCAAAACAGTTACCTTGTTACTTTCCTTCTCAATACCATTTGCAGGGCACAACTTTTGTGTCCTTTTCTTCTGTCACTTCTAGTTTGAAACTCAAAACACACAGTCAGCTGACACAGAGCCTGTTCACGGGCACCGATTGCTTGTTTTAATGAAGTCACAGCCTTAATACTTAGTGTAATGAACACAGTTAACAAAAAATTAGGAGATAATTGACTGTGGCAGTTGTCTTGTTGTTTATTTTAGATGGAATATCCAGACACAACCACTAATTCAGACACAGCAGAGACAGAGACCTTTTCTGATTCTGAATCTGATCTGGAACAACAAAATTTCAGTTGCAAATGCAAAATTTGTTCCTTGAAATGTTTTGAGTCAGTTGATTATACTGTTTCAGTTCAACTAATAAAAAACGTTATTTGGCTGACTTGTGAAAGCTGTGGAAATTTCTTCCACATGAGCTGTTTGGAAACACAGTTCACAATAGATGATTTATTATATTTCATAGAACAGAGCTACATGTGTAGTACATGCGAGGAAAAGCAGTGACTTGAGGTGCCACTATTGACAGTAAGTATGGTAGTTAAGTTGAATCACACGGGTAAAGAAAATACTCTTGTTCTGTGGTATTAAAGCAAATTGTTACTCTGCACTTCACTTTGATTTCATCTAGTCTCATGCTGGATTTTGTGTGTATTAGTTGGGTGAACATTTTAACCCTTGTAAAGGTTATATATATTTGTATCCACCGGAAGCATCCGGTGGATACTTTGGTTTAGCGTTCGCTACGCCGCTGCGCATAGAGAGATTTTTGGCGTTAACGCTCTAAGAGGAAAACTACAGCAGCTAGGTTCACCAAATTTGCAGGATATCTTCATTGGGAGGTAAGCTTCTCTGGGAAGGAAAATAGCTTCATTCTGAAAAACAAGATGGCCGCCACGGGCATTTCTTTGAAAATAATCTACATTTTTCTACTGGCTGTTTCTCATAGCTAGAAGGGTGAATCTCTTCATAGGTGATATGTATAACAGACATACATGTCCTCTACAACCTTGCACACATTTGACCTTGAAGCTGTTAATTCAAGGCCATCCACGGAGTGCCGAAGTATCCCACATAGCGGACTTTAAAAGTGCCTATATCTCCTTATTATTGGTCCTAGAGGTTTGCAATGCGAAACCAACCTATAGGAAATCATGTGCTGCGAATCTTCTAATGTTGTCAGATTTGACCTTGGACCCCTCCTTCAAGGTCAAACGAGGATAGCCAAACTTAAAAGTGCTTATAACTCGCTTATTATCAGTCCTAGAGGTTTGGGATGGTAAACCAACCTACAGGAAATCATGGGCTGGGAATCTTTTGTGTGGTCGGATTTGACCTTGGATCCCTCCTTCAAGGTCAAACAAGGACAGCCAAACTTAAAAGTGCTTATAACTCACTTATTGTTGGTTCTGGAGGTTTGGAATGGTAAACCAACCTCTAGGAAATCATGGGCTGGGGAATGTTTTGATGTGGTGTGATTTAACCTTTGGCCCCTCTTTCAAGGTCAAATGAGGACAAATGAGGATAGCCAAAATTAACAGTGTTTATATCTCACTTATTCTTATACCTATAAGAAATCATGGCCTAAGAATCTTTTGATATGGTCAGATTTCACCTGGGGCTTCTCCTTCAAGATTAAGCGATGTTTGAATGGCTTTGGTGAGTTTTCTTTCTGGTGGATACAATTTGCATCGGTTCTCCGATGCGCTAGGTCTAGTTTAGTTAATGTAAGAGACAGAAATTTTTTAACGATTCTTACTTAGACACAACCACTAATTATGACACAGCAGAGACAGACTTTTACCAATTTCGACCCACATTTTGAACAGCATATCAGTTGCAACAGAGATATCAGTTGCAAGTGCAAAATCAGTGCCTTTAAATGTTTTCAATTGGTTGACTATGAACACCAGTACACACAGTGTCTGTTCAATTAACATCATTTGGCTGACTTATAAAACCTGTTTGATCATGTTTAATCTTGTTTCAAAAGTGTGTATAGTAGTTGTAAGTGTGCAATATTTTTGCCTAACAGCCCTAAGGGCGGGTGGTGAGAAAAAATATTTGTCTGGGCATATCTCAGAAACTGTAAGGTGTAGGAAGTTGATACTTGGTAGGGACATTGGTTAGGGGGTGTAGGTGTGCAACGTTATAATCTGACCTTGATTTGACCTTTGACCTTGCCGTAGTGACCTTGACCTATAAAATCTTGTCCGGGCTATATCTCGGAAACCGTAAGGTGTAGGAACTTGATACTTGGTATGGATATTGTTTAGGGGTTGTAAGAGTGCAACGTCTTGATGTGACCTTGATTTGACCTTTGATCTTGCCATAGTGACCTTGACCTATAAAATCTTGTGCGAGCTATATCTCGGAAACCGTAAGGTGTAGGAAGTTGATACTTGGTAGGGACATTGGTTAGGGGCTGTAGGTGTGCAGCATCATGATTTGACCTTGATTTGACCTTGCCATAATTACCTTGACCTATAAAATATTGTCCAGGCCATATCTCAGAACTGTAAGGTGCAGGAAGTTGATCTTTAAAATGTTGTTGCACCTTTGGGTCTGCATTCATTGAATGTATTGTCACTTCTGTATGCATGGTAATATTCAAAACATGCAAACCATAATTCGCCCATGCCAGATGTAGATAAAGAGTATCTTAATGTTTTGTTCACTGATTAATGCTGTCATCTTGTTATTGAATTGTCTTGTTTATACTTCCTTTTTAGATGCATTATGTTTCTCTTAGTAATTTCTCTACTTAAACATTGTTTGGCCCTTTATATAACTGACAGTGCTCTTGAAGGTATCCTGAACTTTGTACTGATCCACTACTTCTGTATCTCATGGTGTTAAAAATGTTGCCCTAGGCTGTGGGGTACGGGCATCTCTGATGCTATTTTCGACTCTTTGTCATTTATTTTAATGAAAAAGCATGCACATTGCTGCCTCTGATAAAATATGAATTTCTTCCATTCCTTCCTGTAGACAAAATTTGATAAACAGCACCCAAATCTATGAGACAGCCAAATTAAATGAAATGAATGCTTTTCATAAGTACTTTTCATCTCTTCAGAAAATACTTGTATTCTCTGTATTTTATGTACAAATAAAGAATAACTAAGAAAATTAATAAACATTTATATTTTGTCATCAGATTGATGCACTGGTGTAGAAAATGTGAATTTGGCAGCCAACACTACCAGGCATACATTAGACATGTTTTTTTGAAACACTCTCTGGATCAAGATTTTAAGGTCTCGTGTGTCGTTGGAAATTGTAAAAAATACTACAGATCTGCAAGATGTTTGTTGAGGCATTTAAGGCAAAAACATCAAGACTTTTACAGAGTTAATTTTCAGACAAGGCAAATACAGGGTCAAGAAAATATTGGAGAAACTGTGGATGATTTTAATATTAATATTTTTACCGGTGGCAGAAATGTGCAATTGCCTGTAAATGAAAATTTTGAAAAAGATCTCAAACTAAGTCTTGCCAAGCAGTTACTTAAGCTAAGAGAATTTCACAATTTGAGCTGTTCAGCAGTTACAGCAGTCACTGACTTAATACAGAACATAGGTACTGCAGTAAAAAGCAATTTAGTGTCTAAAGTTGTACAATGTGTAGCACAAAATGATTATGATAGTTTGCAAAATATAGAAAATACTCTAAATTCTACTGATGAACTAGAGGAAGCATGTACATCACTTGATTCACAGAAGAAGTTAGAATCATTTGCTGAAACTAATTTAAGTGTTGTAAAGCCAGTAGAGCAAGTGGTTTTCTCCAACAATTCAATCAAACAGACATACCAATATGTCCCCATACTAGAAACCTTGAAATATCTATTGCAATTTGAGGATATATTTTCGGAAGTTATAAATGGGAATGTTTCTTCAGACCGTAAATTAAGAGATATTTGTGATGGTAGTGTGTATAAGGAGAATCCTTTATTTTCTCAAAACCACAGAGAGTTGCAAATTATTTTGTATTTTGACGACTTTAATATTGTCAATCCTTTGGGCAACAAGGTGAAAAAATATAAACTAAGTGCATTTTATATGACATTGGGAAATATTCACCCTGTATTACGTTCACAACATAAATCTGTGTTTTTAGTGGCATTATGCAGAGCTAAATTGCTAAAAAAATATGGGTTTGAAAGAATACTTCAGCCATTAATTGAGGATTTACAGCAACTTGAAAATGAAGGAGTAACTGTTGAAAAAGATGGACAGCAAGTAACCTTGAAAGGGACTGTAGTGGCTACATGTTGTGATAATCTAGCTTCTCATAGCATTGGAGGCTTTATTGAGTCTTTTATAACACTTAAACCCTGCAGATTTTGCAATGTTACACTTGATAGCTTAAGAAATGGTGATTGTGGTAGCCTTAGAACAAAACAATCTTATAATGGCCAGTGTGATGTTGTTTCACAGTTTCCTGATCTGGGTAAAGCTTATGGTCTTAAAAAAGCATCAGTTCTAAACAAATTGCAGTATTATCACATCATTAATGGTTTGCCTTCTGACTTATCACATGACATCTTTGAAGGAATTGGAAAGACATTGTTGTCTAAAGTGATATCAAGTTGTATTGAGTCTGGATACTTTTCTATTGCCTATCTAAATTCTATCATAGACAGCTACCCTTGGAAAGCAGATGACAAAACTAACAAGCCATGTAACCTCTATTACACAGGAGGCAAAATTGATGTCAAACTTACATCATCACAGTGTTTTTGCCTGCTTCGGACATTACCGCTTTTAGTGGGGGAACATGTTCCAGTTGATGATTTAAAGTGGCACTTGTTTTTGTTATTTAGAGACATAGTAGACTATGTTTGTATGCCAGCTGTTACATTAGGACAAATAGATTTTCTGTCAGATTTAATTGATAATTTCATATCAGATTATAGACAGCAGTATCCTGATACGAGATTAACTGCAAAATTTCATTACCTTCTACACTATCCTTATCAAATGAAACTTTTTGGTCCTCTCAGAAATCTTTGGACACTACGGTTTGAAGCAAAGCACCAACAGTTAAAGAATAGTTTTAAGCTTAATAAATGTCATAAGAATATTTGCAAGTCCCTTGCTAATCGTCATCAGATTAGATTAAGCTTGGCTGCAGAAGGTGTCAATTATTTTTTCCCAGGATTTGACTTTGCTGCGAAATTGAGAGATGAAAATATTTTTAGCTTACCTGATAATGAAAGGAATGCCATTGAAAGGCATACTGATAATGTTGAGTTGCAGCGTTTCAAGACTTTGAAATTTGGAACAAGTTTGTTTAGGGCTGATGAAACCTGCATAATTACTGGCATCAGTGGTGATAGAGTGCAGTTCTCAAAGTTATTGTACTTTGTTCAGATAAATAGCTGTCCCTATGTTATGTTAAGAAAAATGAACACTGTGGAATATATGGCTCATTTTCATTCATTTTCAATTACAGAATGTGATGATGTACTTTTAAAAGACTTCAGCCACATTTTACACGAAGATCAATATCTTGGAATCTATTATCTTCCAAATACTCTGCAACAGTGTGTCACTTTAAAGTATCGTATGTAATCACATGTTCTTGCAAACGATAAACTTTTACCAATATGGTTCAAGTAACCTTTGGAGAAAGAAAGCTTGTACAGGAAGATGATACCCATGTAATAGTGTTGGTATTGATTATTGATATTGAAATATTTATCAGCTACAGGCAAAAAAGTCAATATCTATAAGTAAATTACAATATCAATATGGAAAAAAAGTTAGTTGATAGCAACAATTCTATTGTTGTTGTTTTTTTCATTAAACTATTATAACATGAAACAACATGAAAAAAATTAGATTAGTTTATGTTAATTTGCAAAATTTCACTTTCTACAAAACTGGAACCACCATATTTGTTGTTTTATTCACAATTTAGGAAACTGATAAAATACATCATAACGAATTTTATACAAAAAGTGTAATGTCCTGATATTTCAATCAGGAGTGAGACAGGGTACCAGAGATCTGCAAAGCAGATATCTACTGTAATGCAATAATTCTAGTTAATGGCATCACTGGAGATAGAGTACATTTCTCAAAATTGTTTTTCTTTGTTTATACAAATAGCTGTCCCTGTTATGTTGAGAAAAATGAACACTGTAGAATATATGGCTCATTGTCGTTCATTTTCAGTTACAGAATGTGATCTTGTATTTTTAAAAGACTTTAGCTGTATTTGAAATGAAGATGAATATCTTAGAATTTCTCATCTTCCTAAGTTAATCCTAAAATTTGATTAATACTGTGGTTTATATTCAGAGACGAGATAAAGCTGATCTTTGGATTAACTTTAATGTTACGAAGATTTTGTCTTAAATTTTGAATCCAGTGTAGCGGAATACTCAAATCTGGATGGTTTGAGAGCAAAAGTAGTTCTTCTTTGGCTTAGCTGATCAATTTCTTGGAAATACCAATTTAATCCAAGGATCAGGCAATACATTTTTGTACAATTTTAAAAGATAAGGTAATTTTTTAATACTACCCATGATTTTTACAGGTATGATGAAGTTTCATGTATCCTGTGGAGAAAGAAAAAAGATAGTACAGCTAGAGGATGTAACACATATAAATTTAGCCATCCGGAAAAGTTTTGGAATAAAGGAGAAATTCTTTCTTCAGCGATATCTGCAAGATATCAGTGATTGGGTGGACTTGGATGACATGTCTGAGGTGGAAAATGTTAGTACTGATATCATAAAGCTAAAGGTATGATTCATTGGAAAGAATATTATTATTTTAATTTAAACAATACTTAGATGAATGTATTTCTTGTGTGGTGTGAAATAATTGTTTACCTTACAGAATGTGACCTCTTAAGTTTTTAAATGTTTAGCATTTATTGCTAAACTTTAATACTGACCATGTTGGCAGTAACCTGAAAAGCCACAGTATTACAAAATTACACACGTATGATTTAGGGCTGCAACGATTCTTCGGTTACTTGGAAATGAAACTGTTCAGTCTAATACTTGAGGCAAGAAAAGCAACCGGGTATTCGTAAACTAAACATAAACGTAATATCTACTACAAAATCAATTTTTTCTTTATTCTTTAAATATATAAATATATTTATATATTTTACTAATATAAGGCGTTTGCGTTTCAGATTTTTATATTTTTTAGCATTTGCAAACTTTAATTGTTTGTGTAATTATGTTTTTATAAGACAGCATTTTAATATAACCTATTTAATATAATGTATAATGTATCTCTAGTCCACGTAATGGTAGTCAAATATTATATTGTTCCCCCTTTAGTTTATGTTTTTGAATGTGGAAATGTATATCAAGAACACCCCAACATTAGATGAGAACCCCCTTTGTATTTAAATATTTTTTTACACACTTTCGTTTTGTTAAATAAGAAATATATTTCTTTTCATTTTTATTGCATTATTGAATGCAAAGACATGGAAGTTGGAAATCCACATTTGCTATGGTGAGAAAAAATGTGTTGATACCAAGCCATGCAAATACATATTTCGTCTCAGTTTCCTGTTTAATTGGGGATGTATTGAAACATCTTGATGTTCTGTGCCATGTAATCAGTACAGTTTTACATTACCAATGTCCCTGATCTAAATATTTTTGATCCCTGGTATACATGTGATGGTATTGGTATACATGTGATGGTATGCTCATATATAATACTAATAAGTTGTATCATTTACAAAATTATGAATTAAAATTGTATTCCTTCATATAGTCTGCACATTATGTACATGTACAATTATCTAGGTGGTAATATGCCACAAGACAGATGCTGAAGAATTGCTTAGCACAGATCAGACAAAGCTTGATTCAGACTGTGGATCTGACTCAAACACACTTACTTGGTAAACTGCATGCAGTTTTAGTTAAGACTTTATGATAAAACTTTGATCAGATTTTCCTAGGATAACTTTCATGCTTGTGTTGGTTAAGTTCAAAAACTTACCTGTGGTTTGAAATAAGTATCAAAATAGATATTTAAGAAAATAGCCTCAGAGACCCACATTCCACAGTAGGGGAAAACATGAATGGACACCAGGAGATCAGCTACAAAAATGTACACTTGAAAGTTTCCTACATGGCATGCATCATATCATCAATGAAGCCTTTTGCCAGTAGTTATTTAGTGCTTAAAATTGTCAAACTATTTAAATTACCTTTTAAAATTAGTCCATTCCATTTTGGTAAATTTTCTATATTAATGGATCTGACAAAAAGTGAAGATAATATTTTTTGAGTCATTTCTACATTTTAGGGATCTGGATATTCATATATTAATTGTACACACATTTCTTTAGTTGGTGTTTTACATTACACATACTGTAGATGACAGGAAATTAATACAAACAAGAGAGAGGTGTTATAAACTACGAACTAGTGGTAAGAAACTGCCAACTTTCCCTCATGAGGTCAGGCTGGGTTCAGAACCATGATCTCAGAGTTGGGAACTGAATGCCTTGTCCCTGCAATACTACAATTCTAATTCTAACTGTACTTTTATAGCGCATAATCTCAATCTAAAGACAGACTCCAAGGCACCATACACAAAAAGCAGAAGTCAATAGTCATGAAGCCACAGACATTGCCAGGGTCAGCACTGCAGACAAAATAGAAACAAGACAAGAAAATTAGGGCAGGTATGCTTAGGCAAAAGGAATAGGTCTGCTGCTTGCGCCTGAAAGATGAAACGGAATGGTCTTATTTAATTAAATTAAGCATCCTCAATGTTGACATTGAACAACTGTGATACTTCAATAGAGCCAGTTTTTAAGATCTAAGCTGTTCAAGGCCAATATTAATTGCCTTTGCCAAAGAGGCATTAAAATCATGACTGTTTGCGCATCCAACCATTAACAGAATTATGCAAACATTACTAGTCCGATTTTGATAGCAATAGCAATTTAGCTAATTTGAGTAAAATAGACAATTCCAAAACTACTGCAGCTCGAGCATTTGGCCAAAATATATTGTGCAGGAACTTTGTCCATAGCTACAATGAGAGGCACAGTTTGGAACCCTATATCTCATTGAATATTTTAGTATTAGCAACTTTCTTATTTGTAGCAAAAATACAGAGTTTTTGATGTCTTAAAACATGTACATGGCCAATGTATATTAAATATGTCATTGAGGTAGCATTATGTACATAAGTTATCTTAAAGAAGTGTCTTGGGAAAATACAGCTACAAAGTTTTGCCTACCTACCTATGCCTTGGTGGAGGTAGGCACTCTCTGAGTTCTTGTTTATCATGTTTTCTTTCAACTCTAATATGGTGCACAATGGCGTAGTTGGTTATCAGGTTAGGTATGTAATATAGTAATGTTGACTTACATATCCCATGCACCAGATGCACACACAAGATTGAAATTATCTTTCACTTGGTTAGGTTGCCTGCTTTTCACTAGTTGATTTATTTTTAGTGAAAATGACAAATGGCTGTTGTTTCCAAAGTATGCAGTACCTTGGTCCACCATGGAAAAAT
The DNA here is from genome assembly GCA_964017235.1 of Sabellastarte sp. h YS-2021. Classification (NCBI taxonomy): domain Eukaryota; kingdom Metazoa; phylum Annelida; class Polychaeta; order Sabellida; family Sabellidae; genus Sabellastarte; species Sabellastarte sp. h YS-2021. The sequence continues at coordinate 15,985,642 of OZ024928.1, forward strand.
TGGAAAATGGGGAAGGCCTTTCAAAGAAGGATGAATCATCCATTACAGAAGCCTTTTATCTCCATGCCTCAAAACACAAAAAATTGTAAGCTGATATGTTATTGTTTTTATGTACTATGTGAGTAAAATGACTTCAAAATCATCCAAATGAAAAATGACTCGATTATAATGCATATATGTATTTATTTTTTAAAGTCAAAACTTTTTGGCAGTATCACAACTACCGTTCCTATATATAAGACTTGCCACTACATGTTTTATGCAATTTTTGTATTGTTTAAATTTTTGGATAAGAGTTGTCATTGTGATTTCAAGTGATGATTCCTTTTAACTTGCAATACCAAATATATGTCTGCAAAGAGAGATTTTTCAAAGGAAGATAGTAAAATCTAAAAGTGCTTATAAATTGCTTTTTCTTGGTCCTCGAGGTTTGTAATGTGAAACTACCCTATAGGAAATCATGGGCTAGGAATCTTTTGATGTGATCAGATGTGACCTTTGGCCCCTCCTTCAAGGTTAAGAAATGGTTGTTTGGCCTTGATGAGTTTTCTTTCTGGTGGATACAATTTGCATCGGTTCTCTGATGCATTAGGTATTGTTTTATACTTGCATTTTTATACCACTGTTGTTTTTCAGTTATCCTAAGACATTAGAATACCGTGAGATGGCAAAACTTGTGGTGTCATCCTATCCTCACATCTGTAAGGATAACCTGATTGATGCCATGGTTAGTCACATTATTTTTTCATAGAAATTGAGTCTGCAGTTATTTAGTACTCACAAAATTTTATTTTGTACTCCACCTAACAATTTGTATGTTGATGTACAGTGTTGTTGATTGTTTGCTTAATGCAATCATAAACTCCAAGTTGGCTTAAAAAGTACTAATGTTTTGAGCTATAAAATTGCCAATTGTGTAAGATTTTTACAATATATTGCAAAGTGATACCCTTCATAAAGTAAAAAGTAATGTTACCCTTCTAACATTGCTAAGATGTGCCACGAATGAATGTTTGAAGAAGTTCAATAGTTTGTTTACTGCCCCAAATTTGAAGTTTGATACAAAAGTCTGAAATTTGGATTTTGCAAAACATTTAGAAATCACCATCCGCCTAACATTTTCTATTTTCGCCCATCTACAAAAACTTGCTTTTTATTGGAAAAAATGATGGAATTTAGTAAGAAATATCTGCAGCTTTCATATTTTCTCCATATTTTTAGCAAGTGACCAGAGTTTTTGCTAGATTTCTGCATTTGAACAGGATTTTATCGCTTTTCAAAACTGTTATGTTTCTTCGATAGTACTTGAACTCCACTTGCGTTTTCAAGAAATGATCTTTAAGATAAGCCATCTAGCAGTATCACAGTACTACTGAGATATTATAAATTTATGTTGGCTGTTTTTAATTTGGTTACCTGTTCTGGGGTCATTTGTAAAACTTTACATATTGGGGGTTTTTATTGGTCTCAAAAGATTTGCTTACCTATGAGGACATTCACACTTGCAATTTTTATGTCAGCTGACTTGTCAGTCAGCTGACATTATGTCATCACTCTGCGGCGTGGGCGTCCGCGTCCGCGTGAACAACTTCTTCTCCAAAACTACAAGGCCTAGAGACATGCTGTTTTTTTTAAAAGATACCTTATCTATCGAGGATGAAAAATTGTTCAAGGCATGCAAATCTGTCTGTTCGTCTGTTTGCTAGAGACATTACAAGGGGGGTACCCCCACCAAAAGTGTGAAAATTTCAACTTTTTATCACAATTTTCTCAGTGACTATTGCAGGGATTTCTCTCATATCTTGCATATATGTACTAGGCCAGAGGTAGATTCTCTTGTGTGAGTATGAGACCTGGATCTGTCTTACTTTTTTTTTAATAAATTTTTTTAATAATTTTTAATGCATTAAAATTCATGAAATCATGCACTAAATCACTTATAACTTCAAAAGTGTTGCATTTACAGCATTTTGTGAAAATATGTTGTTCAGCTACTTTTTTCATAGCTACAATATGGTGAGTAAGTTGGGTGTCTGTCTCAATAGCTAAGTGAGTAATAGCTACTTTTGGGCTTTTCAGTAACTTCCATCATGAGTAAAATCACTTGTAACTTAAAAACTATTGCATTTAGAGAATTTCGTATAAATATGTTATTCAGCTACTTTTGGGCCAGCTATAACATAGTAAAATTTCAGACCTGTAGCTCATGGCATAGCTGAGTAATAGCTACTTTTAGGTTATCACTGTTGAGTAAATCACTTATAACTTGAAAACTATTGCATTTAGAGTATTTTGTTTCAATATGTTATTCACCTATTTTGGGGTCAGCTATAACATAGTGAAGTTTCAGACCTGTGGCTTATTTCATAGCTGAGTAATAGCTACTTTGAAGTTCTCACTGTTGAGTAAATCAGTTATAATTGGAAAACTATTGCATTTACAGAAATTTGTGCAAATATGTTATTCAGCTACTTTTGGGTCAGCTATAACATAGTGAAATTATAGACCTATAGCTCATGGCACATCTGAGCAATAGCTATTCTCAGGTACTGACTGTTGAGTAAATCAGCTATAACTTGAAAAATATTGCATTTGGAGTATTTTGTTAAAATATGTTATTCACAGAATTTTTGGTCAGCTATAACATAGTGAAATTGCAGACCTCTATGTCATGGCATAGCTGAGCAATAGCTACTTTCAGGTTCTCACTGTTGAGTAAATCATTGTATCCACTGGATAGCCGCAGTGTGTAGAGAGAGATTTCACCATTACTGCTCTGATGAAAAAAAATATTATAGCTAGCTTTCTTAAGTTTGCAGTATATATTAATAACCATAAAATGTTGTCTGGGAATATTTTTGGCCTCATTTTGAGAAACAAGATGGCCGCCACAGGTGTTTTTTGTCAGTCATGAAAAGTGCTTATATCTCCCTTATTATTGATCCTAGAGGTTTGGGATGATAAACCAACCTGTAGGAAATCATGGGGTGGGAATCTTTTGGTGTGGTCACATTTGACCTTCAATGAACCCTCCTTCAAGGTCAAACAAGGATAGCCAAACTTAAAAGTGCTTATAACTCGCTTATTATTGGTCCCAGAGGTTTGGGATGGTAAACAGACAGGAAATCATGGGCTGTGAATCTGTTGATATGGTCCGATTTGACCTTGGAACCCTCCTTCAAGGTCAAATGAGGATAGCAAAAATTGAAAGTGCCTACAACTCGCTTATTATTGGTGACAGAGATTTGGGATGGTAAACCATCCCATAGGAAATCATTGGCTCGGAATCTTTTGGTATGGTCAGATTTGACCTTTGGACCCCTCCTTCAAGGTCAAATGAGGACAGCAAAGCTTAAAAGTGCTTATAACTCATTTATAATTGGTCCTAGAGGTTTGGAATGGTAAACCATAGGAAATCATGGGCTGGGAATGTATTTGTGTGGTTAGATTTGACCTTGGACCCCTTCTTCAAGGTCGAACGAGGATATTGCATTTATAGTATTTCTTTAAATATGTTTTAACCTATTTTTTACACTTAAACAATTACCTTGTTATTTTCCTTCATAATACCATTTACAGGGCACAACTTTTTTATCCTTTTCTTCTGTCAGCTTCGGAATTTCTTTCGAACTTGCTGTTCAGTTACCATTTACTGTATTTCTGTACAGCCCTTTTCCTGATAATTATTCTGTCCTCTAATCACCTTCACAAATCAAAAACACTCAGTCAGCTGACACAGTGCCTGTTCACGGGCACTCTCCTCGTTAGAATATGTTCTTGATACACGTGGAGGCTACAAGACGAAAGTTTTAACTTTACAATAATAATAAACAAACCTTGCAATAATAAGTAAAAGGAAACAGAACAAAAAATTTTGTCCAAGAAGAAATGTTCCTTGTAAAATTTCTAAATACTTAGAACTGAATTTAAAGGCTGAAAAATAAATAGTAATTATCCATCATTGGCTTAGAACAAAGGAATACCTTAGATGGATTGCATGTAATCATCCCACCCATTCAACTGATATGTCCAACATCTGTCCATCTGTCCGTCAACATTTTTGTTTCTGGACTCTAACTCAAAAACACTTTGACCAATCGTATGAAAACTTGACAGGAAGATAGGTCACCATCATAGCTAAGTTGCTTTGAAAATTTGTGTAATTCCATCTGTTCGTTTGTCCGTTTTTTGGTCCATTTGTTTGTCCTCAACGTTTTTGTTTCCAGACTTTAACTCGAAAATGCTTTGTCCAATCAAATTCAAACTTGACTGGGAGATAGATCACCATCCTAGCTAAGTTGCTTTTGAAATTGGTGTAATTTTTCATTGCATTGGTGTCAATTCTTCTCTTGTTTCTAAATTTAATTATAGCATTTGCTAATCTTATTGCTGCCTGCATAACATATGCCGGTGGAAAAATAAATATTCCACCCCCTGGGGTAAGAATTTCTAGAAAATAGGCCCTCCCGCCATGAAAATTCCCCCCACCTGTGATATTTATGAAAGATTATTAATATTTTCAAATTATCTTCCTTTAACCAGTGAATAGAGAATATAAGGGAAATCAATAATTTCTACTATATAAAGCCACATAAAAGGTAAAAAAATTGGAAATTATAAAACATCAACCTGTTTATGCTAACAGTATGTTACAGATTACAGGCATTGCAATAGCCAATTGCAAGCCCTCATTCATCAGTCCAAATGTTTTGAAAGCCTTAAACTTGATAATTCCAGTAACTGAAATTTATCAATTGTTTTGACACATTATGTGCGGAATACTTTATTATTGCTTCATTTATTTGAATATCAGCTGAATGATAAGCTATATTAACAGGACTTCTGGCGTGAGAAAATCATTCATCGATTCCAAAACAAAAGAAGACGTGAAGGTAAAGCAGTTGATGAAATTGCAAAGCGTAAGCAGAGATATAAACAACTAAAGAATGAATGCAGAAGCACGAGCACAAGCCAAGATGATGACCAAGAAGCTTCACCTTCTCCTGTTCAGAAAGGGCAAAGAATAGAGACTATTTCATCAGACTCGCTTATTTTTGGGCTGGCCAATTTTTCTCCACCTGTGGATGAGTCTGAGGACAGTATTTCTTTGAAAATACATTTGCACTCATTAGCTTGTGAAAGTAGATGTAAAGAACCAAATAAGAGAAAAATAAACTTGCTAATGAACAAAACATTTTCTGAGAGAAGGAATTATATACTGAAAGATCAGCCAGCAATTATTGATGTACTGTCCAAGTACCCTGTTCTTCATGACCCTGAAGAGGTATGAATGGAAATATTGTTAAATTCCTGTCACAGATTTATTGTGTCAGATGGATTCGGCCATCTGACGTGATGCTACTAAATAATATCTTAGACCGGAAGTGTCAATGTCATTAAGATAGAAATTTAGGCCAGGGATCCCCAATTTTCTCAAAAACTGACTACATATATATTATTTATGTAATGTTGAGAATCGCCCCTAATTAAGCGTCCCTGAAAGGGCGCTTATTTGCCTCAGTTTCCTAGCCGCCGCCACCTCCGCCAACACCGCATTATGGTCTCCCTTGAATATCTCCCTTATTGTTAAAAGATTTCAAACCATATTTGGCAGTGATATACCTTAGGCGTGGAAAAATTTTTCTGCATGCTTAAATTTGACCTTTATGAAGGTCACATGATCAAAAACAATTTTTGAAGTACACCCCCCCCCCCCCCATCATTGCAGTTCAGGAAAAACTACTTACTACACAGCCTTATAATTTGACACACCTGTTCATACTATCAAAAACGTGAGCTGATTGGATTTTGGGAGCAATCCCTTGAAAAATGTCTCATTTATGAGTGATTTTCTGACACCTTCCAATCTGAAAGCCTTAAATTTAGGTCAACCACCCCAATTATCTTCTTAAGTATTGCATTCAGAGCCATAAAATGTACTGGGAGGTAATAGGAAACCATATGTGGAGAATCTAAATAGCCAGTCAGTTTTACCCCCCCCCCACCCCCCACCCCACCCCCCCTATGGGTCAAGCAGGGTCATAGAATAATTTTTAGTTTTTGCTTTATATCTCCTTTATTATTGTTTTTATAGCTTCAGAATATATTAAGAGGTATTGGGAAAGCATATGTGGAGAGTCTAAATAGCCGGTCAGTTTTACCCCCCCACCCCCCCTTATGGGCCAAACTGGAGTCATAAATAGCTGCTTTGGTGTTTTTGCCTTATATCTCCTTTATCATTTCTATTATAGCTTCAGAATGTATTAAGAGGTATTGGGAAAGCATATGTGGAGAGTTTAAATAGCCAGTCAGTTTTACCCCCTGACCCCCACCTTATGGGCCAAACTGGGGTCATAAATAGCTGCTTGGGTGTTTTTGCCTTGTATCTCCTTTATCGTTGCTTTTATAGCTTCAGAATGTATTAAGAGGTATTGGAAAGCATATGTAGAGAGTCTTAAGTAGCCAGCAAGTTTTACCACCCGACCCCCCTTATGGGTCAAACTGGGGTAAGAAATAGCTGTTTTGGAGTTTTTACCCGATATCTCCTTTATTTTTGCTTTTATAGCTTCGGAATATATTAAGAAGTATTGGGAAACCATATCTGGACAGTCTAAATAGCCAGTTAGTTTACCTCCTAACTTCATTTCCATTTTACCAAAAAATCACAAATAACTTTATTTCACCTAAAATGGCTTCTTTAATAAGGTATTTTAAGTTTTGCCAATATTTTTAAACTTTCAACAATTCAGAAGTACATTTCCAGAGGTCACAACCTCTTTTTCCAAAATTATGTTGCAAATAACCTGTTTCCATTTTATGGTCTAATGATCTATGCACTGATCTTTTCAGTATGCAATTACTTCCAGATGATATATAACAAACCATAAATGGGGAGTCTGAAGAGTTCATAACATTTCCTCATCCCTTCATGCACAAACAAGTGCGATAAAATACAAATTTTTACACAACCCACTCTCCTCTTTTTCTTTGCTTTTACCTTTTGCTATACGGTTCAGCTTTGTGCATTCTTAGCTTTACAGCATGCTTATTAAAACCACAAAGCATTTTAAACTTTCTGGGACGCTTCGCTTTTGTTAGCAAAAGCATTCCTCTAGTTGCTATTGTCGATTAATCAAGTAAACTTGCGATCAGTGATCGAGCCATAATCGATTTTTTAACTCATTTTGAACATAAAAGCATGTAATGCTTTTTGGGATAACATACACTAGTCCAGTAAGAATAATGGTGTTTCAGAGTCTTAGAATCTACCAAAAGAACTCACTTCCAGGAAATATAGTGGCAGACATAAACAAAGCAAAATTTGTGAGAAGCAATAATATTGTTAAATGCCAAAAATATTATCCAAAAATTGTACAGTAATATGTACATATAGAAAAGGGTTGTGCTGAATTGATTGATTATGAAAATGTGTGAACGTCCAACTGCAATTATGATGATACACCAATGATTGAAATGGAATGCACATCTAATTGTCCAACCACTAATTTTATTTTATACATGGAAATGATCTGGAAATAAAGATCTGTCTTTTGTCCAGAGGAGCTTTTCATAGCTTTTTCCACTGTTGAAATATATTTCCTATGATGTTGATTATTGGAGTCATCTATGAACTTTTACATCATTAGTGACATCACAAACCTCATGAATATGTGTGTATGAAGTCATCTCAACATTGAAATTGCATAAAAAGGCTATGAGGGATGTTTTTGGTGAAACTTCTTCATAAAAGATTCCAATCAAAGCCGTACTGTATATATACAAAAATTCATAAAATAGCCATTTAACATATGATATACCATTTTAAGGCTTACAGCACATGCCATTTAGCTATTATGATTAAACATATCTTTCAAGTAGATAAAGCTCTTGGACTTTTGTAAAAGTTTAGAAACAAGAGACAGACAGCCATCTGACATAATGTGTGCCTTAGGTGCACATTTATCTTGTCAATATTGAAACCATCTCATTTGGTCTTATCAGTCACTTTTGAACAAAAACTGCTAACTGCATGTATATATAAAGATCCAGTGCCTTCAGAAGATGTTTTCCTCATGAATTATTCTCATAAATCCATTTACAGATGGAAAATTAAATTTTCATGTTTCAAATTGAACGTAAAAAGTTATAGCATCTAATGTTCTGTGAGTCTGATAATTCTAAAACCTGGACCATGGAGGTTATACATTTTGTGATGTGTGTTGTGTTTCTTGTAAAAAAGTGGGGTTTTTTTCATAAAATGTTTAATGCCACAATGAACAGCTAATCATTAGGGATTTTGTTGGTGAACCAGAAGTGGCATTTAGCTTTCATTCAGTAACATATAATATAGTTTATGGCTAGAATATGCTTTCTATCTACATTTCACAAGGATAATTGAGCTGATTATGCCACTGAAAAAATAGCAACACTTGTGTGACAAGTAGTGATCCAGTTTTAAAGAAGCCTGATGAAGTAAAAAAGTTAAGTTGTATATCTGAGTTTTCCTTCAAAACATCTTTCTTTAGAATTTTTTCTAGCAATCTGCATCATATATTACACTACATTATATACAAATATATTTTGCTGACACCTGAGTTAAAGCTACATTTACTTTATCATGAAACATGGAAGTACTCAATGGCTAATTGGTAAGCATGTTTGGCATCTAACCCTAGGCTGTCACCGCTGTCTTGTGGGTTCTAATCCAGCAAGTGGCAAAGCTGAGTACCTGTCCCAATTTGACCCTGGCTACTGAACAGGATGTAAAAACCCCAACTTTGAGAAATAAATGGTCACCTAAACTTTGTTTACTCTCATTATGAGAACCTTGAATTTTCTTTTGGTTTAGCTCATAAAAGATTTTCAAAGACTGAAACCAACTGGTGGACTGGCAGAAGGAAACATGGTATCAACTATAACAGACAAGCTGCTGGATTGTCATAAGCCCCTTCTAGACATTGGAGAGACCAGTGAGGACAAATGGTGCAGCCTTTTAACCTCATTGAATGGCATAAAGATGTATGATGTCAGAAACAAGAAAAGTAAGTTTTAAACTGATACTTTTACTATCAAAAAAGTCTGTCTAATGATTAGTTTCAAAACACTGTGTTCGTGTCCTTATAATGAAATTGATCTCTTTTAGGTATGAGTAATACAGCAATACTTGACCCGTTGACAGTTCTTTAGCGTTACAGCAAAATATTTGCAAGATTATTGATGTTTACATTCCCAGGTATAAGTGGTTTTGCTAAACCACCTTGTTAATATTGTCTGATTTGTGAAGTTGATACTTATGAAATCATTTTTAGAAGGCAGAGCTTCCAAAAACTGATAAATTGTGACTACCCTAAATATGGTTTGACAATTTTGTAGTTGCACGTGGTTGTACTTCACTGCTTCTCATCGCCCATATTTTGGATGATTGTTCATCAATGCTGCTATGCAAAGAAGATGTAAGTTATCAGTCTTGATTTTTAAATGATGTATATAGTAGTGTTGGTATTGAATATTAATAATGCAGTATCTACCATTTCGGCCAAATATTCCAACATAGATGAAGGTACAATATCAGAATCTGATAGTTCACAGGTGCACATGTGCTTTTTGACTGAAATAAAGTGAAATTTAAAAAAAAAACACATAGAGCAGTATGACATTTTTGTTCAATTTCACTTGCCACTAAACTGGACCGACCATGCTTCATATTTACTTTGGGGAGAAACTACTAAAAATATAAAAGTCTGAAAATTGTAATAACCCAATATTTCAATATGAATTGATACAGAAGAGACAAAAATATTTTGATACCAATACAAATATTGTTGTTCGATACTGGTACTTGTGTCTAGTAATTTGCATGTAATTAAAAACAATAGGAAGTTAGTTGTCGACTGCATCAGTTGGGCAACTGAGACATTTACATGTATAACTGCTTCTATTTATATTGGATATTTTAAAAATTATATATGTTACAGTAAACATGCAAAATCAGTAAATTTTATATCATTTAAATGACTGACACTGTTAACATTTTTGCCATGTACATATTATTGTACACAAATTATACTTTGTATGACTGAGTTGTACAACCATAACTTGCATGGCTCAGCTGCGCCTGCTATAAATTTATTTAAGAGTTTTGTACAACCTAGAATACTCTTTAAGTATATGGAAAAAATGTTTATCTAATGAGCCATAACTACAAATAACATATCCAGCAGATGTGGTTTGTAAGTACTGGTTTGAATTTGCAAATAATGTATTAAAAGCATTTCATTTTGAGAAATTCTTTAATTTGACACATTTACAGTAACATATAGTTTCACCTACACATACTGTCAAGGTTGAATGGAAGTTTCAATCCATTGTGATAGTGATGTTGAAAAAAAAACTTTGTAAAAAAAAAGGTGGTTTAGTTCTTTAATTTCATGTATCAATCTTTGTATCTTGCAGGAGGGGTCCCAGAAACCACTGCTTACCTACAAAGGAACGAGTCCCATTGAAGAGTGTTATGTTAACCTAGAAGAAGTCGGCATCATGTGCACAGATATTTTTCAAGCTTTAGCAACTTTGATTGCATTGATCTACCTGTTTAACTTACAATATCCTGACAAACTTGATCAAACTTTCACATTTATTGAGTACTACTTATTGAAGTTTAGACATAATCAGAAGCTGTCTAAGAAGCTTCAGGGTCTTATCAGGAGGCTAGAAAACAAATGTTAATTATGTGACGTTCATTAAGCGTACTTACGGACCATGTTACTTGAACATTTTCTGTTGAACTGAAATGTAATTGATTGCGTTGATCTACCTGTTCAACTTACAATATCCAAACTCAATCAAACTTTCACATTTAATGAGTACATGTACTACTTATTAAAGTTTAGACATAATTAGAAACTGTCTAAAAAGCTTCAGGGTCTTATCAAGAGGCTGGAAAATTAATGTTAATTATGTGGCCCCTCTTTAAGCATACTTACAGACCACTTCTCTCTGTTGAACTGAAATGTAATTGATTGCATTGATCTACCTGTTCAACTTACAATAAGCAGACAATCTCAAAGTTTCACATTGATCGAGTACTACTTTTTGAAGTTTAGATATAATCAGAAGCTGTCTAGAAAGCTTCAGGGTCTTATCAAGAGGCTGGAAAAAACTAATGTTAATTATGTAGCCCCTCATGAAGCATACTTACAGACCATGTTGCTTGAACATTTTCTCTCAGTTGAATTGAAATGTAAAGTTTAACTAGTGGCAGGAGCATTGATACAGCCTAAAATATTTGGGTGGGTTTAGCCAATTGTTAATAATCTATTTCTTGATGAAAGAGTGAAAAGAGGTTGGACAAAGTAGTGAAATAATGGCAAACTTATAAACGGGTCATTAACATTTTGTAATTACTAAGGGATGATAAGGATGATATTTCAAATTGATTGTTGGTGTTTGTATGAGATGTTTTAGTTCTCTTTACTGCTGTATTTCAGATGTTCTTTTGCTACACAAACCTTTCTGTGTAGCAGCTGGCATAAAGAAATGGGTATGCTAAGATTTATGAAAGCATGCAACTGCTTGTGAAAAAGGCTGATATTTCACCAATCCTGAAAAAGATCAATCTTAATTAACTATATGCAAGTATAGAAAAGGTTTTTTATGGTGAATTTGTGATATTTAGTATGCTGAAGTTTTAACTTAAAACATTGTCTTTGGTATATGCTTAGCAATGTGTATTGATACTTTGCTTTTGAATACGCCTACAACTACTTAGCCTGCTTGTTCTGATAGCTATTTATTCAGACTTTTACTAAAAGTAGTTTGTATCCACCAATAAGAGGTTACATATGGTCTATTATATTTGTAAAATTTAATACAAGTGGATTTTGTAATATAAACATTTGTTTTTAAAGTCAGATGAGGTCTTTTAACAAGTATCGAATGGCTTTCATGTATAGTTTCTTATCATTGAAATCATATTTTCAAGAGTCTTCTTACACATTGGCTTTGATATATGTTTAACGATATGTATTGATACTTCACTGTTGAATAAGACTACCGCTATACTGAGCCTACTAGTTCTGATAGCTATTTACTCAGACTTGTGCTAAAAATAGTTTGTATCAATTTATATCCACCAATAAGAGGTTGCATATTGTTTGTTGTATTTGTAAAATGTAATAGAAGTTGTACTTGAAACACTTGCTTTTCAAGTCTAGAGAGGTCAGTTAACAAGTATTGAGAGAATGTATTTCATGCGTACCTTCTTATCATCTTATCATTGAAATGTTTTCAAGAGTTTGTAGTCTCGTGAGTATGAGATACTAGTTCATTATATCCCCAGACGAAAGTCGGGGATATATTGGATTCAGGTCCGTCGCGCCGCCGCCACCGTAGAAATTTCCTTGTGGACGCGATAACTCAAAAACCAATTAATATTTTTTTTTCAAACTTGGTACACATGTTAAGGATGCCCAAACAAAGATCCCTATTTTAAGGTGACCTTAAACTCCAAATAATAAAGAACTTATGGCCACCTTAAGGTCAGAAATTGCACTTTTGACCACTTAGAGCCCTCTAGGTCACAAACTATGAGGCGTATCTGGCTTAAATTTTACCTGAGAACACATTAATATATTCTTAGTACATGTGCCGAAAATCAAGACTTTAAGTTGAGGAGAAAATTGTGTTTGGGGCCCATAAAGACCTCACTTAGGACTTTTTTCCTAGATTTTTAACATATTTTGCCCTATAATTTGGAAGTGGTAATTCTGATGAGTCTCAAACTGCTCTAGGTGTAACTCTTATATGTAATCCTTGTCTGTGAAAAATTTAAAGGCTGTAGGTTTACCTGTTAGGCCGACTTGAGGTCTCAAAATTGCCCACAGAGACCCAATTTATGGACTTCTTGCCACCTTCAAGCACTGTAGCTTTCAAACAATGTCTCTCATCTAAGTGAAATATCATCTGAGAATATATCAATATGTTTTTCTTGTATGTACTCCAAAATTTAGGCCTTTAATAGACATTTAACCCATGTATGAGGACCATAAATCCCCACCCGAGTGACCCTTTTTAGACATTTTTCACATATTTTGCTCTGTAACTTGGAAATGGTAAGTCTGAGAAGTTTCAAACTGTATTAGATACATATTCTATGTGTAATCTTAGTATCTGACAAATTTTAAGTCTGCAGCTTTAATTTGAAGGCCACATTGAGGTCTCTGACGTGCTCCCAAAGACCCAGTATTTGGACTTTTTGCCACCTTTAAGCCCTGTGACTGTTAAACTATGTGACTGATAGGGCTGAAATCTCATCTGGGAATACATTATTATGTTCTTTTTACATGTGCCAAAAATCATGGCTTCAAGTAGACATTTAAACTGTGTTTGAGGACCATAAACACCCACCCGAGTGACCCTTTTAAGACATTTTTCACATATTTTGCTCTGTAACTTGGAAATGGTAAGTCTGAGAAGTTTCAAACTTTATTAGATATATATTCTATGTATAATCTTAGTATGTGACAGATTATAAATCTGAAGCTTTAATTTGAAGGCCACATCGAGATCTCTAAAAGGCCCACAGAGACCCAATATTTGGACTTTTTGCCACCTTTAAGCCCTGTGACTGTTAAACTATGTGATTGATGGAGCTGAAATCCCATCTGGGAATGCATTATTATGTCCTTTCTACATGTGCCGAAAATCAAGGCTTTTAGTAGACATTTAACCTGTGTATGAGGGCCATAAACACTCACCCAAATGACCTTTTTTGACATTTTTTTCCGTATTTTACCCTGTTATTTGGAAATGCTTAGTGTGACAGGTCTTAAACTGTATTATATATAATTTTTTTTTTGTTATGTTTGTCCCCCAAAAAGTTTCAGCTCTGTAGTTTAATTGCTAAGGTCTCTTTAACAATTGTAAAATGCCCACAGAGACCCAGTTTATGGATATTATACCACTTTAAAGCCCTGTAACTGTCGAACTATGTGGGTCATAGAGCTGAAATCTTTGAATTTTTCAAAGGAAGTGCCTGTCTATTTAAATTTTTATTAATAATGTTATGGCTATCTTAGGCTTTTAAGTACTTATTTTTGTGTGTTATCTCTCTGCTTGCTGAGTTTTTAACTTTTTAAAATTAAACTGGTTAAACATATTCAAGTAGGCAAAATGGACACTGTTATTTTCTGGTGAGCTATAAGTCCAATATTAATGAAATTATACCCTTATGTAGTAAAAATAGGGGATTTTTAACCCTCAACTAGCCCAGTTTTATTCAGTTTGCCTCAGTTAATTTTGACACAGTTCCTACAGTTACTAACTCATTTCAGTTGATAATCACATTCTTAAAATTCTCAATTCTGACTTATTATTATAAATCTGTTCTTGTGGTTTGATAATTTATATTTAATTCTGGAGGTACATAATTTTTCTGTTGGACATTCCTTATTTATATATTTGATTTTATTTTAGTGATAAGATTAACTGAGCTTTTTGTATTTGATTACCCCTTTTGTTTGTTTACCATTTGTGCTGTATTTAGTCCCACCCCCCCATCCACCTCTGGGACCTCCAGCTATTGAGTGACACTAAATAAACAAAGGTATTGAATGATATCAAATGAGAAACAAAGAACCAGACTTTTCAGTGGGGTTGCAGATCTTCTGTAACAGTGAGAGAGGTGTGGAGAAGGGGAGAGGGGTGGGGTGGGGTTGGGAGATGGGGTTTGCTTCATTATCTAATAAGACAAAGGGGAGTCACAACTGAGATTGTGTCACATATTTAGGTTGCATATATATGGACCACATATATAGGAATTGAGGAAATGAATAACTGAAAAACAATGCAAATTCTAAAAATAATATAATAAAATAATAATATAAATAATATATAATTTTTAAATAATATTTTGTTTGTGAACAAATATAGAAACAGATATGCGCTTTTGGGATTATGAATCATTTAAATACTTTGAAAATAGGTTCAGAGTCACCCTTTGCAGGAAGATTGAAAAGTATGATGAGTTGAGTTAGAAATAATATTTTATTTGTCAATAAATATAGAAACAGATATGCTCTTTTGGGATTATTAATTTGGAATGGACATTCAATCATCAATCATTTAAATACTTTGAAAATAGGTTCAGAGTTATCATTGCAGGAAGATTGAAAATATGCTCTGTTGAGTTATGTATTCGGCGTCTGGGGATACACCATCTTCCTTGGGAAGATATAAATTTAGTAGATTGATGTGCTGAAGTTCATATAACTTTTCCCAAGATTTATGGCATACAGCAAATGGCTTACATAAAAAATTCCCGATCAAAACCTGTGGCATGAGTGATGACCTGTCTGGGGATATGTTGGCGCCAAGTTGGCCCAATCTAGTTTATTTTTGAGTCTGCTGGGTTTGTAATTCAAGACTATTGAAAGTGGTTCTTTTTATTAATGCTTCTAATATCTGGTGGATCTGGTGAAACAGAGACTGGCTATTTTTGTGATTTGTATTTTTTGAAGTTGTCTTATTTTGAATACCATATATGGTATTGTAAACAATCATATAGTGTATAGCACAAAAATAAAGTAATTTATGTTTAAATATTCTTCTTTCCTTGTGTTGGAGTTCTGATAGCTATATTTACTCACACTTGTACTAAA
The DNA here is from genome assembly GCA_964017235.1 of Sabellastarte sp. h YS-2021. NCBI lineage: Eukaryota > Metazoa > Annelida > Polychaeta > Sabellida > Sabellidae > Sabellastarte > Sabellastarte sp. h YS-2021. The sequence goes on from OZ024928.1 coordinate 16,001,298, forward strand.
AGTAGTTTGTATCACTTTATATACACCAATAAGACGTTGCATTTTGTTTATTGTATATGTGAAATGTAATAGACGTTCTACTTGAAACACTTGCTTTTCAAGTGTATAGAGAGGTCTGTTAACAAGTATTGAGAGAATGTCTTTCATGTGTACCTTCTTATCTTATCATTGAAATGTTTTCAAGAGTTTGTAATCTTGTGAGTGTGAGATATTAGTTCATTTATTTTTGAGTCTGCTGTATTTGTAATTCAAGAATATTGAAAGTGGTTATCTTTTTTTAATGCTTCTAATAATATCTGGTGGATCTGGTGAAACAGAGACTGGCTATTTTTGTGATTTGTATTTTTTGAAGTTGTATTATTTTGAATACCATATATGGTATTTTAAACCATGATAAAGTGTATAGCACAAGAGCCAGATTTAATATAATTATTGAAAAATAAAGTAATCAATGTTTAAATATTCTCGTTTCCTTGTATTGCAATTTGATCATTATTGGTAATCATCAAAATATAGGTTATATAAGCGAATTTTAAACCAAACATTTTAACAGAAAATTACTTGTCTAATTAGCGGTCAAATTCCTTGTGGGTTTTTAATTGTTGATGTGACAAACAAAATTCTTGTCCAGGAAAATACTTGTGCTTTTAGGCACCACTTTGTTTTCTTGTTACTCTGACAAGCATTAAGCTGATTTAATGGTTACTTTCTTGGTTGACACGATAACTATATTTTCAAAGACAAGCATAAAATTGGTCATATAGGACAGAAAAATCTTTTGAATTTTACTGATTTTCTTGATCAGCATTACACTGAAATGATGAGGATTTGCTTTGGGCTTGTTAACAGAATTTACCTGCTTCAGGTGATCATCAAAATACTTGTGATTTAAGGCACCACTTTTTACAAGAAAAATACTTGGCACAGGTTTTGTGTGCAGGAGGAGGAGGAGGGAGACCTATGTACTAATGAACGGGGATCATTAAGGAATGAAGGTAGAAACCAAAAGTGTCGCAAAACAATGTACAAGAAATTGGACACTTTACTAGGGCGTTTCAAAAGCTACTGCCGTTGCGTGCCGGTGCTGGGTTTCAATTCTGCCAAATATGATTTAAATCTAGTCAAATCAAAATTGTGCTCTCACTTGGACTTAACAAGACCAGAATGCTTCACCGTCAAAAAAAGCAATGCCTACGTGACAATTTCCACGCCGAGCTTGAAATTTTTGGACATCAGTCACTATATCGCTCCCGGGTATTCTTATGCCCAGTTTTTGAAAAGCTACAAAGCAAGCGAAGAGAAGGGTTTCTTTTGTTACCAATACCTCTCGGATCCGACGGTATTGGAGGAAACCAGACTACCTCCGTATGAGGCATTTTACAGTTCGCTGAAGCGCATCAATGTCTTGGAGGAAGAAATATCGAGATGGCAGAAAATACACTCGATTTCTCTCAGCACTCAAGATAGTGAGTACCACCGCTACACGGGTAGCTACAAAAGCAAGTATGTTTCTGCATACTCAGATGTCCCGGTAAGCTTATGCAGCTATTGCGAAAAAGCAAAGTGCATTTGCGAGGGTAAACCAAAGTCCGGTTGGCGGAATTATCTTGATCTAAAGAAGCTCTGGGCAAAGCAGAATATGACTACGCTGAAAGATTTTCTAATCTACTACAACCTAAAGGACATTGACCCCTTTATGGAAGCCGTGAAGAATTTACAAAAATTCTACAGGAAAAACAGGGTGGATCTGTTTAAATACACCATCTCGGTACCGGGTGCAGCCAGGCAGATGCTGTTCAATACAGACAAAGCAAAGTTTGCTTTATTTAACAGCCAAAATGAGGATTTATTCCGAAAAATCAAACAAAATATATGTGGCGGTCCGTCCATCGTTTTCACAAGGCACATGCGGGAGGGTCAAACTCTGAAAAATGGCAATCAAGTATGTCAAAAAATATTTGGTTTTGACGCCAACGCTCTTTACCCGTATTGTTTAAGGCAGGAAATGCCTTGTGGCACTTTTGTCAGAAGGAAAAAAGACAAGAATTTCAAACCCGAAATCCAGGACAAATATCTGGATATGTTTGTGTGGATGGACCAGGTTTCTGAAGTCCTAAATATTAAAATTGCCCACAAAATGAACTCAGGCAAAGAACATTACGTGATGGGATACTACGTGGATGGTATTCACGAGAATCACATCTATTCCTATCACGGGTGTTATCACCACGGCTGTCGTTCCTGCACAGAAAAAGTAAAGGAGAAAAAGTCTGCTCAGTTTCTGAGACAGCAAAAGACAAAGTATGACAGAACTGTCTCCAGGAGAGAATACCTTGAAAAACTCGGGTATGTCGTGCACGAAATATGGGAGTGTCAATTCAATGCAGTGTTCAGACCTTACACCCAAAGCATCCGTGACAATTACATGCCTCCTTATTACAGAGTACACAAATGGGGTTTGAAGATGGACACTCTACTCAAGGCCATTCAGTCCGGAGAACTTTTCGGCATGGCAGAGGTCGACATCCGGGTACCCAATAAGTGGACTGGTGCCTTTCAACCCGACCTGCCTCCGCATCAATATTACAGTGAATTCTCTCCCATATTTTGCACAACACACATACCCGAGGAAGTGATCGGAGAGCGCATGAAAGAGCATTGTCGGGAGCAGGGATTTAAAATTGGTAAGCGCCGATTGTTGGTCGGGGGTATGAAAGCAGAAAGGATCATGCTCTCCACTCCACTTTTATGCTGGTATTTACAGCACGGATTGGAAGTCACGGATTTGCACGAAGTCATCGAATTTTCACCGATCCGTTGCTTTTCAGGATTTGTGGAGAAATGTATATCCGCACGTCGTGAAGCAGATCTACACTCCGACCTTTCACTGCAAGGGGACACGTACAAGACCCTGATTAACTCGGCGTATGGTTCGACTTTGCTCGACAAGGAGAAGTTTTGCAACACGTCCTACCTTAAAGGACACTCCTCTTTCAAACTGGCAGTGAATAACCCCGGTTTTAGAAAAGCTACACATCTCGTGAACGAAATGTACGAGGTTGAAAGCGCCAAAAATTCGATCACTATGGACATTCCGATCCAAATTGGCTTTTTCATTTTGAATTATGCCAAGCTTCGAATGCTTCAATTCTACTATGACTGCTTGTGCAAGTACATAGATAGAAGCAAATTCGAATGCATTCAAATGGATACGGACAGTCTGTACTTTGGTCTGGCTGCCAAAAACCTGAGCGAAGCTGTGACGGATAATTTAAGGGGTGAATTCATTGAAAAGCTGGAGGGTAGGTGCGGGTGTATACACAAAGCCGATGCCGAGACCTTCTTTCCCCGCACTTGTTGTCGTGCGGACATCTTGTTTGATAAAAGGGGAGAAGGCCTATTCAAAGAAGAGATGACCGGCAGTGAAATGGTGGCCTTGTGCTCAAAAACCTACGTCATAGAGCGAGATGGTCAATGCAAGCTCTCATGCAAAGGTATAAACCAAAAAAGTGTTAAGTCCCCGATGAAAATAATGAAGAATGTGCTGGCCACGGAGAAAGCAGAATGCGGAGTCAACCAAGGTTTCCGAGCTCGGGAAAACACCATTTACACTTACACCCAGCAAAGGGTGGGGTTCAATTACTTTTACATTAAAAGAAAGATCCTAGAGGACGGTATCCATAGCTGTCCTCTAGACATGGTGCTTAACCCTTGGCCTCGCTTCCATCGGCACGTCTTTGCACGAAACCGGGAAAATCCATTATGCATTTCGTATCCTTTTGAGCTCGAAATCGATCAGCTAAAGTTCTTATCTGGTGAGCATTATATGTTGTTCGCTGCAACTTTGCATCATTCGGGTATGGAAAAAGCCATGGAAATCCAAAAAGTCAAAGAAATTTCTAAAAGCGTTATGGACGACCCCGATCAAGCTTTCTGGTATGTGAAGGTTCCCGATGTGCTCGAACGGGTGTTGGCACAGAAGTATAGGGTGTGCCAAAGCTTTCGTGAAGCATTGAATGCACTAGGGCCCACGGAAATTATCTACGCCCACAAAGACAAATTATTAGCTTGTGGTATGGAGTATTCCATAGCCGTATTAACGGAAAGCAATCGCTTCCCAGGATGTAATATGCTAGGGGAAAGCTTGTCTTCCCTCAAAAAGCAAAAGGAGACTTAGTTTGTTTCAGTATCCTTTACTTTATTCGTGTGTGTTTGTGTGCAGCAGAAAGAGTCGTATTTCTATTTTATACATTTATTCTATATATATATATATATATATATATATAGATCTATACAAGGGCCAATGTGGCAACACTCTGTTGCCCTATTGCTGGATTTTCTACTATATAACAATATGGCACCACGTTTTGAGTTGCCGTATTGTTTTGGGTAATTTTTTTTTAAATATCTGACAATAATTAAGGTACACAAATTACACATGTGTTCCTTAGTTTTAAATGACTGTGTGTGTGCAAAGAAAATAATATCTGCCACCTTTTGTCACTGTAAATGAATTGTCTAAATTGATGAAAATTTAAAGCATATGTATTTTTTAATTTTCACAATGAAAACTAGACACTGAAAGAATATTTTTATTTCATCATATGTTTGATCAATTTTTAAGGTTAAGTGTTCAGGAAAACTCAATGTTCACTTGTATCAGTTTTATTTTAGTTTAGCCCAGCTGTAAATTTATATATATCCATCAATATAGTTTGCACTAATCAGTAGGAGATAGAATTTCACCATTCACCATTATGCAAAAGCGCCACCTATACTGTATATTGCCCTGGAAAACATGATGCTTGGAAAATGGCGGGCTTGATGCTAAAAGGTAAAAGAATGGTATGTATGATAGTATTTTACACTTTAGGTTCTCAGTTGATGGTACTTTAAGTGAAAATAACCTAATGAATTGATGATTATGTCTTTTGTTAGTTATTTTCTTTTGGCACTTGTTTATTGTTTATGTATCTTATAAACTCTTCAATTTTCGCCCATTTTCACCCAAAGTCTGACGGAGTTTTGAACTATTTATCAGTGTTGTATCCAAACTTCATGCACATCATTGGAAAGGTATGAACGCACAGAATCCAGAAATATTTACTTTAAGAAGATTGACCAAATAATAATGGAGAAAACGACATAAACAAGATCGTAAAATTGTAAACAAACAAGACTGTCACAGTTCATGGTGAGTTTATTGGTACATGAAGTGTGTGAAAAACTCACATTTCTGTTACTTGGTGCCAATAAATTAATATATGTTCAATTCACTTGTATGTTGAGAGTTTATAAACTGTTTTTTGGTTAATTTGATTAGAAATTCACGTTAATTTCGAGCGTGTAATTAACGGAAAATCGCCGATTTTTGAACGTGAATTTGCCGATTTTTCAGCAGTAAATTCACTTTTATTTGACCCCAAATTACTGTAAGTGAATACTAATCAGTTATTGACCATATATTTGTTGTTTTAGTTGATTTTTGAGTCAAAATAGGGATTTATACAGTGCATAAGGCTTCGACAAATTGAATTTGATTGTGTAGTGGTGGTGGACCAGTTCACGCCCGGGTACCAATTCAGGCCCACCCTCAATTTTCTTAAGATTTATTATTTTTCATTGAGAAGATGTTTACCACATCATAGATAATCATCAAATGGATCATTTACATTTGTAATTTATTGTTTAACTGTGATTGTTTTGGATATATTTAGGGGTGGGCGTGAATTGGTCCACCACCACTAAAGGAAGACCTGGAACTCGCGTCCACAGGAACTCACTAGCGGTGGTGGACCAGTTCACGCCCGGGTACCAGTTCACACCAACTGGTCCACCACCACTAACAATAACTCGCTACCACATGTCACTACCAATTAATACATATTCTTGCACTGCCATGTGTTTTCTACTTTGCATATTTATTTTACGGCCTTTATTTTATTATTAACTCCCACAGAATTCCATGACCTCATGTTTTCAAATTTGCATAATTTGTTTTATATTATAAAGACCGGAAGTGCACAGTGACGGCGCTCTGGCATTATTTGGAATTTTTGCCGGGTGTATATCCTGTAACAAACGCCCTCACACTCAGTATTTATTGCTACAATAATTCTAGGAAACCCTGCAGAATTCTGTGACCTCACATTTTCTAATTTGTATATTTTATTATATTTCTATGAAACCCCCATGGAATTCCATGAATTCACAATTTGTAATTTGCATATTTTATAATATTTCTTGAAGCCCCCACAGAAAATTTTAAACTGTTGACAGAATTAGACCCACATTTCCTAGAATTATTATAATAGCATATAATTCAATGGGATTGCTTAGCACTCTTCAAATTAGTGCTGGGAATCGCCTCCAATTTTCATGGTTGATTATTCGTCCATTTTTCCAAGTGATGATCGACCCATAATAGATCATTACACTCTGTCATTGTTTATCATTTAAGAAGCACTTTCCGGGATAAAGTATAGGTCAATCCGGTAAGAATAACAGTGTTTCGACATTTAGAATCTGCCGAAAGCACCCACTTCCTGTAAATATGGTGGTAGACATAAAAAAACTTGAAATACATGACAAATCTGTTGATTTGTTAAGTAAAAATTTGTAAAATATATAAAAAATATGTGGATATTGAGATAAATAAAGAAAGGTAAGATATAAGCTCCAAAATCGATCACTAAAAACGTTAATGACCGACTGCGATTCTACGCTGTCACTGACGATTAATCGACAATACGTCTAATCGTCACACCACTAGCATACATGAGCAATATTTTCAGGAGGAAATATGGATTTGCGAGATATTTTAATGTTTGTAAAATTTGTTTACCATGAATATAAAGTAAAAATGTAAGCTGTTTCCTCAAATGTATACGTTCTTTATTGTTTTGATGAAGTATTAGCCAGTAAAAAGCCTAATATAATGACATTTTCAATTACCGGTACTTAAATATTCTTTGCAGATTTCGTCATTTCTATCTAAATGCAACAAAATGCGGTATACCGGTTTACTGTTCACACCACTACTGTTAGGTGTTTTTTGGTTGGCTCATACAGACCAGTTGCTGTCTGAACTCTTCAGTGCTAATATGACAAGAAACGCCGACAAGAGGTGTCTCCAACCAACCAAAGACCCTACGGACCTAAGGCTAACAACACTATCAATTGACGAATGGCTGTCAGGTAGTTTGGATTGGCTCATACAGGCCTGTTGCTGCCTGAACTAATTGGTCTACAGCGGTTCTATCGGGCCGCCAGAGGAACAATAAGGGGTTACATCTACTCTGAAAACATGGAAACGCCAGTCTACCAGGCTGACTGAAAATGGCAATGAAATAACTGATCAGTCTGACCCTTTGACCTCTGAATACCCTGGTTACAGAGAGACACATATCATGAGCTGCCAAGGTTCATTCCATCCTATAAGGGACAATAACATTGTGTTAATTGTCCAGTTAGGCAGTACTGCTGACCGGGAGCAATGAGACTGTTAAAGTTTGCCAGTCACCAGAGACTTCAACCAGAAAGACAATAGAACCTCAGACCAGACAGACTTTAGGTAGTGCTGGGAGATCGCTTGGATTTTACCTGTCGATGTTCATATCGAAAATTTGTAAATAAACATTTCCGATCATGGAGTCAAAAGTGTAAACCAAACAGAAAAATCGAAAATTAAATTATAAACCAGCAAACACACACAAATTATCACAAATATAACCAAAATATAACCTAAAAGCCATTCACAGACGTCTCTCTCACTAACAGACCATGCTTGATGTATCTTGACTTTTGATTGGCTAATTTTATGATTACCTTGACAACTGTGGGAAAACCCCAAGGTATTTCTATTTACGTTATTTTTATTGCATTCACGGCTAGTTTTGTGATTTTAACTGATGAATATTTCAGATTTTTACATAATATTATCCAGGTTAGAGTTTTATTGTAACCAAAAAGCTGCAAAGAAATGAATTTAGCAAACATCGGTTGTACTTAAATTTTACCGATCATTGATTGGCAATGAGCCAGCGAGCGATAATACCGAAGTTTGCAAACATCGTCCCAGCACTAACTTTAGGTGTATACTTATCTGTCGTAACTCTTGTACATATGGTAAAAGGGCAGCCACAGCATAGGCGTAGGAACTGGGGGGCAGCGGGGCCAACAATTTTGGTTAATTTTACAGAATGTATTGCATGTTGGTAATATACAAATTCAAATGGTCCAATTTAAATATTTTGAAGTTCCTTTACCAAAGGATATCTTTGTGATGACAGTGTAACTGACACCAATCCTAAGTTTAATCAACCTTGTCAGGGTCTAGAAATACATATATTCACCTTCGCAGGGATATCTTTTCGCCCCCCAACTTCTTGCAATACAATTAAACTCCAATTTTGAAGTTCATGTAAATTTTACAGGTAGCTGAATAATATGTGGCCAAATTTCACTTTTTATTGCGTTAATACATCCTATCCAATGGACAATTGCTAATCCGGTCGGCGCAGACCGGCCCACCAAACGCCAGAAAAAGACGTCCTGTGTTTCCACAGGCTGGCCGGTCCCAGTACTGTGCATTCGCCAGGTGGCGCATGGTATTTACTTCCTGTCTAGAAAACATGACGTCATAGCATCTTTTTCGTTTGGCGCGTGTACTGTGCAGACGTGTTTTCAACATCTCCAGATTTTCAAAGGAAAAGTGTGCATTATAACGGATTTTCAACCTTATTTGTGGATATTTTCAGTGTAGAAGTGTTATCTACTCTTCAAGCACGGATATGCATTTAAAATCTGCTGGAAACACTCCCTAGCTGACTCAATTTAGTGTTGATGATAGGGCAGTTACGTAAGACGAGATATATGAATGCCGCCATTTTGCTAGTTTCCATTCAACCCTTGTGTTGTTAGGGACAGATTGAAAATATTGAGGAATTATGGATATTCTACTTACAGGTATTTTTATCCGTGTCTTTTGTCTCTCCTATTACTACAAATAGAAATCACGGGAAACTTCAGTCTACGTGAACTCTGTAAATGGAAGGAATTCCCCATGAAGAGTTGCATTCTTTCAGAGCGCACTGGTACCGACTTCTCTGCTGTAAAGCATCAGTCACACCAGCCTAGCTCGATTTTCAGTGTTCATCAGAAGCAATAGATGAATTCTTCAAATTTCTTCAGAGCGCACTGGTCCAGACATCTTTGCTGTAAAGCATTAGTCGACCGGTAAGCTTATATATTTGTACATCAGCAGCAAGAGATGAATTCTTCAGATTTCTTCAGAGCGCACTGGTCCAGACATCTTTGCTGTAAAGCATTAGTCGACCGGTAAGCTTATATATATGTACATGTACATAGAAGGAATTCCATCAGAAGAGCAGGAAGTTTGAACTCACGTCTACTGTGATATCAGTCCCTCCCTTGTGGACCCGGCTTTGTTGTCGGTAGTGAGGGTTGTGGATGGCCAGTTCACTGGTTTTATCACGAAAGGAAGAAGGAATTTCATCTACAAATCTTCAGAGCGCGCTGGTCCAGGCTTTCCTGCCTTTTAAAGCATCAGCCGGCCGACCAGCTAAAAAGAACGCGACCTCTGACGTCATATCCAGTCAGCCAATCGCGTCCTTCCTTCCAACTCACGAAGCTGGTCACGTGATTCACCGACCAGGTCACGAAGTTAATCACGTGATTCACGACCAGGTCACGAAGCTGTTCGTCATCTCTAATCAGCCAATCACGTTGTCCCTCCGACCAGTTAGCTGGTCACGTGATACACCGACCCAACATTTGTTTCTAAATATAGCTCACAAGGGCTTTCCCAGCAACTGTCAAATCTACAATTAAGACGTGCGTTCAAAGAAATACTTTTATTAATGGAGGAAACCTACAGCCAGCTGAATTCAACACAAAATATAGTTGTAAAATTGCTTTAGCAATTGGTTACAGAGTGCACCGACTACACAGCCTTGTACACTTGCTTCATCAAACTGGTTACAGAGTATACCGACCAATACTGGCTACACAGCCTTATACCGTTGCCTCAACAACTGGTTACAGAGTGTACCGGCCTGTACTGGCTACACAGCCTTATACCCTTGCCTCAATAACTGGTTACAGAGTGTACCGGCCGGTACCGGCTATACAGCCTTGTACACTTGCTTTAGCAATTGGCTACATATGGCTTCAACCTACCGGTTACAAGTCTACCGGCAGGGTACTGGCTACACAGTCCTTACTGTACAGTTTTCACCCAACTGGTTAGTGGTTACATAAACTGACTAAATATAGACCAGTGGCTGTCTAAATTCGTTGCTGACCCCAGCCTGCCAGTTTTTTGCCAGTTACAAAAAAAAAAAAAAAAAAAAACTGTTTACAGTAAATTACCGGTTATGGAGACCTGGTACTGGACAGAGTTGCCCAAGGTAAATTTGGTTACAGAGAATTCTTAGACCAGTCAGTGGTCTTGATGATATGACAATCTTCCCTTATCACACCTCTCAACAGCCTGTTATCGGTGATGGACTTGACTGGGGAGATAATAGATTTCACCTTTACAACCTTTACAAACACAGACCTGAATAACCAGCATGGAAGAAATAGGTCTTACAAAAAAAAAAAAAATTTCTGCGTAAATACTGCACCTTGCAGGATGCTGGCCAGGGGCAAGAGTCTTTTAAATGTGAAAAGTTGTGTCAGCCCCACTGGACCGGACCACAGCAAGAACAGAGAGACTGTTTTCTTGGATCATTGTCACCAGACCGGACCAGTGTCCGGAGGCCGGAGGGACAGAAATGTTTGTCAGACTAGCCAAATGTCCCGAATGTGGCACACATCTGCCTGTAGGGTCCAGACTAACCCCGTTTCGGGACTTAGGAAGCCTTGGGGGGGCTGTACCCTAGGTAGTACAATGTTGAAGGAGGGCTACACTCTCCCTTTCCAGTCCAGACCAAGCTTGACAAGGTCACCCAAATTATCAAATGCTATGCACAGCTTCACAGGAACCTATATTGGTTAGAAGCATTACATCAGCTTATGGACAAGGAATGGTGCAGTTGAGCCAGTTCAAAATCTCTGGGCTTCTTCAACCTGGCTTGGTTCCAAAACCACACAACCATTGGAGACCTATTCTAGGTCTGAGCAAACCAAACCTTTTGGAGACCATCAGGACCACCCTCTAACAATGGGCGTGGGTTACCTCAATAGATTTCAAGGACGCCTACTTCCATATACCTATACAGGAACAGTCCAGGACATATCAAATGTCATGTCCAGGGTCGGGCATACCAGTTCAAAGCACTGTCTTTCGGTCTGTCCACTGCACCCATGGAGCTCACTGTAGTAGCAAGGAGTTGAAACTGATGGCCATACACAAGGGATAATAATCCACCAGCACTTAGATGACTGGTTGGTGAAAGCCATATCCCCCCTGGGTCGTCTCCGGCATACACTAGATCTAGTGAAAATATGCCAAAATTTAGGTTACCAGTTCGACCTCATGGCCGGTCGGGTCCGACCTATACCGGACCATTGGCAGAACCTTCAGGACAAATACTAGAAATACTGTCACTACCGATTTGTCCGGTCCAGCAGTTCATGTCTGATAGGTTTACTAACAGCCACAGGAAAGCAATTTCACCTAGGCCGACTTCATAGGAGACCCATACAGTGGCATCTCAAAAAACAACTGGAGGGTACAAGAGTCACTAGAAAAGGTGATTCCAATACCAAGGTGTTGCACCCACATTTACAAGGGTGGTTGCAAGAGGACAATGTCCTTACAGGCCAACCATTACACCCAAATAAAACATGATCTGCAAATTTTACAGATTCATCAAAAGCAGGGTGGGGTGCTCACTTAAACGAACACACTGCAGGAGGCACCTAGTCCTGGAAAGCAAGTTGCATATCAATTACCTAGAACTCAAGGCAGTCTTTCTAGCCTTACAAGAGTTCCAAGACCTCTGTATGCACAAGATAGTACTTGTAGAAACAGACAACACCACAGTGGTGTCATACATAAACAGGGAAGGAGGCATGAGGTCGGGCCCACTTTGTGCTTTACCTTGGAGAATCTTGACCTGGTGCGCCAGAAATCAAGTAACTCTAAAAGCCCGACACAGGCTGGCTGAGTGTGGTCGCAGACAAGCTATCCAGGCTAGACCAGACCACCCAAACCGAGTGGTCTCTCCTTCAGGAGGTCTTCCAAGCAACTAGACCTATTTGCCACAAGGTTCAACAACAAGTTGCCCTTGTTTGTGTCACTGGTACCGTATCCCCTGGTTACAGCAGTGAATGCACTCAGTTGCCATGGTAGGATCAGGAAGCATACACCTTCCCACTGTCAGCCATATTGGGCAAAGCGGTGATGTTGCAGGACTCCCCATACAAGAGAATCATTCTGATTGCTCCGGGGTGGCTCATTATGCCTTGGTGTTGGGACCCAGTGGCCATGTCCAGCCAAATCCCACTGAGCCTGCCCAATCTGCCCAACCTGTTGACACAACCATTCAATCAGATCCCTCACAGAAATCTGACAAATCTTAATCTCGATGCTCGGCTCCTGGAGCCTCAGCATTCGAGGAGCAGGGCTTCGCCGAGGCGGTGGCAGCAAGAATTGAGGCTCCTCAAAAGGGATCAACCAGATCAGTCTATGAGGTAAAGTGGACCATTGTTACAAGTGGTGTGTCACTAATCAGGTGGACCTCAGGCTACCCCTGTAAAGTCAGTTGCTGACTTCCTTATGTACCTTATGAGGACAGGAAGATACAACCCAGCACCATTGATGGTTACAGTTCAGCCATTGCTGATAAACTGGGAAATTTACCCTTTAACATCAGCAAGGACAAAAATCTCGCTTGTCTCCTGGATAGTTTCCACAGAGACAGACCCAAAGGCAGGAGGGGCATACCCTCCTGGAACTTCTCACTGGCCGTGCACCAGCTAAGACTCCATTTGATCCAATCAAGGAGGCCTTCTTGAAGTATTTGACCTTCAAGACGGTATTCCTCTTGGCCCTTGGGTCGGGCAAGCGCAGAAGTGAGATTCATGCTTGGCATAAAAACTGATATATTGGACACCACTTCCTTATGTACCTGTTCAGGACAGGAAGTTGCAGCCCAGCACCATTGATGGTTACAGGTCAGTCATGGCTGATAGACTGGGACATTCGCCCATCAATATCAGTAAGGATGAATATCTCACTCGGCTCCTGGATAGTTTCCATTGAGACAGATCCAAGGCCGGAAGGGAATCCCCTCCTCAAACCTCTCCCTGGTTTTTGCACCAGCTGACAAGGTTCATTTTGAACCAATTAAGGAGGCTTCCTTGAAGCATTTGACCTTCAAGACTTTTTTCCTCTTGGCCCTGGGGTCGGGCAAGCGTAGAAGTGAGATACATGCTTGGCAAACAGAAATATTAGACACCAATCCAACTGGTCAAAGGTGTCCCTGTATCCATCACCCAGCTTTCTATCCTAGAATCAGCTGGCCATAGACGGTCCAGACTGTGGCCCCTGGGGTTATAACAGTCCTGGCCCAAACTCTGGATAGATTCCTCAAGTCTGACAGGTCCCTCTGTCCGGTCAGAGCATTGTGCTACTATTTGGACAGGACTTCAGACATCAGGCAGAATAAGGAGGTGGTTTTTGTCTCCTTTAAGAAAGGTTTCAACAAAGACATCTCACCTGCCACTATCTCCTCTTGGATCAAGCAGACTGTGATCCTATGTTATGAGCCCTCTGACCAGGAGGCCCACACTTTACATCAGGTTAAAGCCCATGATGTCAGGGCCTTTGCTGCTTCTAAGGTCTTCCAGTCGGGAGTCTCCTTAGATCCAATCTTGTCAGCCTGCCACTGAAGTCACAATACCTTCACACAGTTCTATATGAAGGGTGGGGCTTGGGCTGATTCAGAGCTTTACCAATTGGGCTCGGTAGTGGCTGCTCAGCAGATCCACAAGGGGCCCTTAGATTGAGGAGATTTATATATATATGTATAAACAGTTCTTATGTACATAAGAATTAGGTGTGGCGTGCTTCCTTCGGGAGGTTTATTTGCACTCTGGGACTGAACTCATCCCTCTCTTCCCCTACCTCAGAGCAGGTCTGCAAAAAAGGGGGCGACGGCGGTATAGCCCCGGGTAACCGGCTGCTGGCAACCACCATGGCCTTACAGGGTTTCCTGACCATAGGGTCAACCCAGGCCTGGGCCTATAGGTCTCCTGACGAAGTCAGCCTAGACCGTAGGTTAAAATTTGCTATTACTTGTGAGTTCACATAAGTCCCTAGTAACTTACCCGCCGACCAAGCGGTAGTTATTCAGCAATTGTCCATTGGATAGGATGTATTAACGCAATAAAATTGCAAATTTAATAAGTAAATTAAATTTTTATAAGTTAATACCCTATCCAATGGACACACAAGACCCTCCCACCAACCCCGCTATCAGCTTACTAGGGGTCTAATAGGTTTAGACAACGAAAAAGATGCTATGACGTCATGTTGTCTAGACAGGAAGTAAATACCATGCGCCACCTGGCGAATGCACAGTACTGGGACCGGCCAGCCTGTGGAAACACAGGACGTCTTTTTCTGGCGTTTGGCGGGCCGGTCTGCGCCGACCGGATTAGCAATTGTCCATTGGATAGGGTATTAACTTATAAAAATTTAATTTACTTATTAAATTTGCAATTTACCTCGTTTACTGCTCACATGTACCATTGTGTAAGCTACCATTTGAACTGCAAAATATTTATTTTTATGATTTGTAAAAGGAACATTTTTAGTCATGGAACTTGTAAAATTTTGTGAAATGTTTTATTTATGCAGATAAAAATCATACATACAGTAATCGTCTACATTTAATTTACCGTGTTGCTAATTATTTAGAACTTAGACATGTATGTACCAATACAGGAACAGTCCAGGAAGCACATAAGATTTCACATCCAGGGTAAGTTATATCATGACACTGCCATTTGGACTCTCCACAGCCCCCATGCAGTTTACAGTCGTTCCAAGGAGGTGAAACTGATTACCACACACAAGGGGATAAAGACCCAGCAGTACCTAGACCACCAATTTTGTCTCCAGCATATTCAAGAATTAGTAAGAATTTGTCAGAAACTAAGTTGGCTGGTGAGCATGGAGAATTCAGAGCTGGAACCCAAACAAGTCTTGGACTTTGTAGGTTATCAGTTCGATCTCAGATGTGGCTGGGTCTGACCGACACCGGACCGGTGGCAGACCCTTCAGCAGAAAATACAGGATTTAATCTCCAGACTGGCCTGTCCGGTGCAGCAGTTCATGTTCTCAATAGGTCTGCTAACAGCCACAGAGAAGCAAGTTCATCTTGGCCAACTGCATACGAGACCTATTCAGTGGTATCTCAAAAACAACTGGAGGGTACTGGAATCACTAGGAAAGGTCATTTCTACCCCCATAGCCAAGTCTCCGCACCCGCATCTGAAATGGTGAAATGGTGGCTGGAGGAAGCAATGTGCTGCAATGTCAACCATCACACCCAATAAAACGTGTACTGCAAATCTTTACAGACGCATCAAAGAAGGAGGGGTCGCTCACTTAAACGAGTACACTGCAAGAGGAACTTTGTTCCTTCCAGAAAGCAATTGCATATAATTATCTAGAACTGAAAGCGGTCTTTTTTGCACTGAAAGAGTTACAAGACCTCTGTTCAGACAAGATAGTATTTGTAGCTACAGACAACACAACAGTGGGGTCATATATAAACAAGGAAGGAGGCATGAGGTTGGGCCCACTATTGCCCTTATATGGCGAATCTTGACCTGGTGCTCCAGAAAACACGTAACACTAAAAGCCCAACACATTCCAGGTCTTTTGAATGTGGTAGCAGACAAGCTATCAAGATTAGACCAGACCATCCAGACATAGTGGTTTCTACTTCCAGAGGTCTTCCAAGCAATATGCAGCAGTTGACACCGGCCTCAGATCCTTTTGCCACGAAGTTCAACAATAAGTTACCTCAGTTTGTGTCACCAGTTCTGGACCCCCTGGCCTGGACAGTGGATGCACTCAGCCTACCATGAGAGGATCTGGATGCAGTGTTCGCTCTCATCAAAAATGAATGCGAGACAGACTGTCTCCCTTCACTTGAAAAGGCGAGACAACTGTTAAAAAATGTGAGACATGTTTTGCGTCAAGATATTTTGAAGTATTTAGTTCCAATTTGGGACTGCATAAAATCTTCTTTATTTAAATAATAAGAAATAGATGCTAAACTAAAAGTTCAAATAAATAAAATATTTAATTTTGTTTTTATTTGTCTTTTATTTTTTTTTAAATTTCACTTCTAAACCACATCTTAATGGCCTAATGGCTGGATGCTACTGGGTTTTTTTTTAAATTTTTTTATATTACTGTTATCTGGATTCATCAAATAAATAAATAAATTGCATTTCTTCTCTTTTCTTTGAAGAAATATATATTTTGTCTCTTCCAATAATAGATGAATTTCTTTGGTCAGTAGTTGTTTCAACTGTTTTGCCTGTGACACAATATGCAGAAGACAAGTTAAAAAATAGACATAAAGCACGGAAATCTCATGAGAATACCCGAAATCTCGCGTGAATTACTGTTAGCTGGATGTATCAAATAAAATAAACTCACTTTCATGTCTTTCTCACCTATTTCTATGAGGAAATATGTACGTCGTCGCTTCCGTTAATAGACGAATTTCTTTGGTCAGTAGTTGTTTTGACTGTTTCGCCTGTGACACTATAAGCAGAAGACGAGTTTAAAAATCAACAAAAGGCACGGAAATCTCGTGAGAATACCCAAATTCTCACATGAATTACTTTTAGCTGGATATATAAAATAAAATAAACTGCTTTTCATGCTTTTCTCAAACATTTCTATGAGGAAATATGTACGTCGTCGCTTCCGATAATAGACAAATTTCTTCCGTCAGTTTTGAGTGTTTCGCCTGGTAGCGACAGCACAGACGCGTTGGTGAGTTGGTTTTGCGACAACTCGCCCCAGAGTGTGTACAAACTCGCGAAATCACACTCGAGAGCGAACACTGTGGATGTATATGCCTTCCCACCAGTAGCCATCTTAGGCAAAGTGGTGGAGAGGTTGCAGGACCACACCTGCTTCAGGGTGGCCCAACTTGCCTTGGTTTGGGGAACTAGTGGCCATGTCGAGCCAGATCCCCCTGAGCCTGCCCAGTCTTCTAACAGAGCCCTTCAATCAGACTCCTCACAGGAATCTACCAACCTAAATCTGCATGCTTGGCTCCTAGAGCCTCAGCTGTCGAGGAACAGGGCTTCTCTGAGGCAGTGGCAGCACGAATTGAGGCTCCTCAAAGAGGATCAATCAGATCAGTCTATTAGGCAAGGTGGACCATTTTTACAAAATGGTGCCTCAGTAACCAGGTGGACTTCAGTGCACCCCCAGTAAAGTCAATACCCGACTTGCTATTGTTCCTGCTTCAGGACAGGAAGTTACAACCAAGCACCATTGATGGCTAATTGCTGACAAATTGGGCAATTCCCCCATTAATGTCAGTAAGGATGAAAATCTCACTCGTCTCCTGGATAGCTTACACCGAGACAGACCCAAGAGAGCAGGGGCATCCCTTCCTGGAACCTCTCCCTGGTCTTACACCAGTTGACAAAGGCTCCCTTTGAACCTATTAAAGGGCACCCCCTTGAAACACTGGACTTTCAAGACTGTTCTTCTCTTGGTCCTGAGTTCGGGTAAACGCAGGAGTGAGACCCATGCTTGGCAAAACAAGAACATCAGACACCAATCAGACTGGTCAAAGGTTTCCTTGTACCTATCACTCAGCTATCTTTGCAAAAACCAGCTGGCTGAGGAGGGTCCAGATAGTGTGACCCTAGTGGTTATACTAGCCCTGGCCCCCACTGTGGATATGTCACTTAGGTCAGACAGGTCCCTCTGTTCGGTCTGGGCTTTGGGCTATTATTTGGACAGTACCTCAGACCTCAGGCAGAACAAAGAGTTAGTTTTGTCTCTTTTAAGAAGGGCTTCAACAAGGACATTTCACCTGCCACCATCTCCTCTTAGATCAAACAACTGTGATCCTATGTTATGAGCTCTCTGATAGAGTCCCTCACACTAAATTAGGTCAAGGCCCATGATGTGGGGTCACTCGCTGCTTCCAAGGCTTTTCAGTCAAGGGTCTCCTTGGAACAAATACTATCAGCCTGCCACTGGAAGTCTCACAACACCTTCACAAAATTTCTGAAGGATGTGGCGTGGTCTGACTCAGAGCTCTACCATTTGGGCCCAGTAGTGGCTGTTCAGCAGATCCACAAGTAGCCCTGATTTGAGAAGACTTGTATGTATGTAAATAGGGTATACATATATACATATAAAAATAATGATCAGAAAAAGGCAAAAACCCAAGCTGTGCTTCCTTCGGGAGGTTTATATTTGGGACTGAACTCATCCCTCTCTTCCCCTACCTCAGAGCAGGTCTGTCAGAACAGAGGGAGCAATGTCGGTATACCCCCGGTAACTGGGTGACTGACTGACCCAAGAGCCTGCAGGTCTCTGATGATGTGCCAACCTGACCCATGATTTTGTTCTGGTCATACTAGTGAGTTCCTTCAAGTCCCTAGTAGCTTACCCGTCGACCAAGCGGTAGTTGTTCAGCAATTGTCCATTGGATAGGATATATTAACACGATAAAATTGCAAATTTAATAAGTAAATAAAATTTTTGTAAGTTAATACCCTATCCAAGGTGTAGGAAGTTGATACTCGACAGGGACATTACTTAGGGGGTGTAGGTGTGCAATGTCATGGTGTGACCTTGACTGGACCTTTGACCTTGTCGTATTGACCTTGACATATAAATTCTTGTCCGGGCTATATCTCGGAAACTGTAAGGTGTAGAAAGTTGATACTTAGTAAGGACATTGGTTGTGGGTGTAGGTGTGCAACGTCATAGTGTGACTTTGATTTGATCTTTGACCTTGCCATAGTGACCTTGACCTATAAAATCTGGTCCGGGCTATATCTCGGAAACCCTAAGGTGTAGGAAGTTGATACTTGGTAGGAACATTAGCTAGGAAGTGCAGATGTAAAATGTCATTGTGTGATTGATTTGACCGTACTGTAGTGACTGGCCTTGACCTATAATGCCTTGTCTGGGCTATGTTTAGGAAACCATAAGGTGTAGGAATTAGATTTTTTGTAGCTACATTGGTTGGGGTTATAGGTGTGCAACATCATGGTGTGACCTGGATTTGACCTTTGATCTTGCATATCTGATGCTATTTTATCTCTCTACAGGGATATGTGATACTATTTTATCTCTCTTATATCTCTCATATCTTTTTACTTGAACCTTGGTTGTTGAACCTTTGGGTGTCTTTTGATGTAGATTAAGCACTGTTACAGTCATATTAGAATTCATTAAGGGTTTTACTTTTGCAACTTCCCATGGTAACAGACGGGATTGTATCAAGTGAGTAACAGGTTTTGCCCCAACTCAACATAAAAGCATGTTTTGCCACATCTGTATGTATGGGTAATATTCAAAACATTCAAACCATAATTCGACCATACATAATTGTGATATTTTCATTGACAGCTATTCTCCAGTTAAGAAATTGTTCAGCTTCATAACTTTTAGCTTTCTGAATTGTCTTGTTTTAGTACTTAGTTCTTACATGCAGTGCTTTAAAAGTATCCCAATCTGTGTACTGTTTCACTACTTCTCTATCTCATGGTGTTGAAAAATATTTCCCCAGGCTGTGTGGTACGGGCATCTCTGATGCTATTTTTTAGTTAATCACTTAGCCTTAAACCTCCATCCATCCTAATCAACAGTATTTTGAACATCTTTTGACCTTCTATCAGTATAATCATTGATTTAACTGGATATTTAAGCGTCCCGCAAGGGACGCTTGTTTGTGTATGGGAGAGCTTCAGGCTCCGCCGGCTCCGCCGGCTCCGGCGGCTCCGCATTTTGTTTTCCTTATAACTCTGTAACCGTTAGGCGGATTCTTTTCAAATTTGGCAGGTTTAGGCAGTAGCCTTGGGGAATTTTTTTGAATATGCTGCAGTGACATTTCAACCAATCAGAGAGGTCACATGACCAAAAATGTCTTTTTTCGATGGGGAAGCTTGTCCGGATGATAACTTGAAAGCAATTTTATCAATTCACCTGAAACTTGGCAAATACATTCATTCTATTAAAATCTGGAAATCATTAGATTTTGGCATTGATTGGTCAAGAAATGGCCGAGTAATTAATGATTAATTAATCATTACGAATTTTCCAAATAAGGAAAACACAAAAATGCTTATATCTCGAAAACCGTGCTAGATAGAGCGATTTCGACGAAATTTTTGACCCGCAGGGTATTTCTGCGGAGTAGTTTTCCCAATTTTCAAAAAATTTTTGTCTCGTCCAAAATGGCGGCCATTTTGAATTTTCGAAATTTTCGCAAAAATTGCAAAACACAAAAATGCTTATATCTCAAAAACCGTGCTAGATAGAGCAATTTCGACAAAATTTTTGACCCGCAGGGTATCTCTGCGGAGTACTTTTCCCAATTTTCAAAAAATTTTTGTCTCGCCAAAAATGGCGGCCATTTTGAATTTTCGAAATTTTCGTAAAAATTGCAAAACACAAAAATGCTTATATCTCGAAAACCGTGCTAGATAGAGCGATTTCGATGAAATTTTTGACCCACAGGGTATCTCTGCGGAGTAGTTTTCCCAATTTTCAAAAAAATTTTGTCTCGTCCAAAATGGCGACCATTTTGAATTTTCGAAATTTTCGCAAAAATTGCAAAACACAAAAATGCTTATATCTCAAAAACCGTGCTAGATAGAGCAATTTCGACAAAATTTTTGACCCACAGGGTATCTCTGCAGAGTACTTTTCCCAATTTTCAAAAAATTTCTGTCTCGCCAAAAATGGCGGCCATTTTGAATTTTCGAAATTTTCGTAAAAATTGCAAAACACAAAAATGCTTATATCTCGAAAACCGTGCTAGATAGAGCGATTTCGACGAAATTTTTGACCCACAGGGTATCTCTGCAGAGTAGTTATCCCAATTTTGAAAAAATTTTTGTCTCGCCAAAAATGGCGGCCATTTTGAATTTTCGAATTTTTCGCAAAAATTGCAAAACATAAAAATGCTTATATCTCGAAAACCCTGCAAGATAGAGCGATTTCGACGAAATTTTTGATCCACAGGGTATATCTGCAGAGTAGCCATGCCAATTTTCAAAAAAATTTTGTCTTGCCAAAAATGGCGGCCATTTTACTCACCTACTCAAAATGAGTAAATGCGAATTATCTCTAAAAGTATTGCAGACAGCCAATTTTTCTCAAATAACTCATTCACCTACTTTTGGGAGAGCTTTCACTTGGTGAAGTTTCAGACCCATAGCTAATTACTCACCTACTCAAAATGAGTAAATGCGAATTATCTGTAAAAGTATTGCAGATAGCCAATTTTTGTCAAATTAATCATTCGCCTACTTTTGGGAGAGCTTTCACTTGGTGAAGTTTCAGACCCATAGCTAATTACTCACCTACTCAAAATGAGTAAATGCGAATTATCTCTAAAAGTATTGCAGATAGCCAATTTTTCTCAAATAACTCATTCACCTACTTTTGGGAGAGCTTTCACTCTGTGAAGTTTCAGACCCATAGCTAATTACTCACCTACTGAAAATGAGTAAATGCGAATTATCTCTAAAAGTATTGCAGATAGCCAATTTTTCTCAAATAACTCATTCACCTACTTTTGGGAGAGCTTTCACATGGTGAAGTTTCAGACCCATAGCTAATTATTTACCTACTCAAAATGAGTAAATGCTAATTATCTGTAAAAGTATTGCGGATACCCAATTTTTATCAAATAACTCATTCATCTACTTGTGGGAGAGCTTTCACATGGTGAAGTTTCAGACCCATAGCTAATTACTCACCTACTCAAAATGAGTAAATGCGAATTATCTCTAAAAATATTGCAGATAGCCAATTTTTCTCAAATAAATCATTCACCTACTTTTGGGAGAGCTTTCACTTGGTGAAGTTTCAGACCCATAGCTAATTACTCACCTACTCAAAATGAGTAAATGCGAATTATCTCTAAAAGTATTGTAGATAGCCAATTTTTCTCAAATTAATCATTCACCTACTTTTGGGAGAGCTTTCACTTGGTGAAGTTTCAGACCCATAGCTAATTACTCACCTACTCAAAATGAGTAAATGCGAATTACCTCTAAAAGTATTGCAGATAGCCAATTTTTCTCAAATAACTCATTCACCTACTTTTGGGAGAGCTTTCACTTGGTGAAGTTTTACACCCATAGCTAATTACTCACCTACTCAAAATGAGTAAATGCGAATTATCTCTAAAAGTATTGCAGATAGCCAATTTTTCTCAAATAACTCATTCACCTACTTTTGGGAGAGCTTTCACTTGGTGAAGTTTCACACCCATAGCTAATTACTCACCTACTGAAAATGAGTAAATGCGAATTATCTCTAAAAGTATTGCAGATAGCCAATTTTTCTCAAATAACTCATTCACCTACTTTTGGGAGAGCTTTCACTTGGTGAAGTTTCACACCCATAGCTAATTACTCACCTACTCAAAATGAGTAAATGCGAATTATCTCTAAAAGTATTGCAGATAGCCAATTTTTCTCAAATAACTCATTCACCTACTTTTGGGAGAGCTTTCACTCTGTGAAGTTTCAGACCCATAGCTAATTACTCACCTACTGAAAATGAGTAAATGCGAATTATCTCTAAAAGTATTGCAGATAGCCAATTTTTCTCAAATAACTCATTCACCTACTTTTGGGAGAGCTTTCACATGGTGAAGTTTCAGACCCATAGCTAATTATTTACCTACTCAAAATGAGTAAATGCTAATTATCTGTAAAAGTATTGCGGATACCCAATTTTTATCAAATAACTCATTCATCTACTTGTGGGAGAGCTTTCACATGGTGAAGTTTCAGACCCATAGCTAATTACTCACCTACTCAAAATGAGTAAATGCGAATTATCTCTAAAATATTGCAGATAGCCAATTTTTCTCAAATAAATCATTCACCTACTTTTGGGAGAGCTTTCACTTGGTGAAGTTTCAGACCCATAGCTAATTACTCACCTACTCAAAATGAGTAAATGCGAATTATCTCTAAAAGTATTGCAGATAGCCAATTTTTCTCAAATTAATCATTCACCTACTTTTGGGAGAGCTTTCACTTGGTGAAGTTTCAGACCCATAGCTAATTACTCACCTACTCAAAATGAGTAAATGCGAATTATCTCTAAAAGTATTGCAGATAGCCAATTTTTCTCAAATAACTCATTCACCTACTTTTGGGAGAGCTTTCACTTGGTGAAGTTTCACACCCATAGCTAATTACTCACCTACTCAAAATGAGTAAATGCGAATTATCTCTAAAAGTATTGCAGATAGCCAATTTTTCTCAAATAACTCATTCACCTACTTTTGGGAGAGCTTTCACTTGGTGAAGTTTCACACCCATAGCTAATTACTCACCTACTCAAAATGAGTAAATGCGAATTATCTCTAAAAGTATTGCAGATAGCCAATTTTTCTCAAATAACTCATTCACCTACTTTTGGGAGAGCTTTCACTTGGTGAAGTTTCACACCCATAGCTAATTACTCACCTACTCAAAATGAGTAAATGCGAATTATCTCTAAAAGTATTGCAGATAGCCAATTTTTCTCAAATAACTCATTCACCTACTTTTGGGAGAGCTTTCACTTGGTGAAGTTTCACACCCATAGCTAATTACTCACCTACTCAAAATGAGTAAATGCGAATTATCTCTAAAAGTATTGCAGATAGCCAATTTTTCTCAAATAACTCATTCACCTACTTTTGGGAGAGCTTTCACTTGGTGAAGTTTCACACCCATAGCTAATTACTCACCTACTGAAAATGAGTAAATGCGAATTATCTCTAAAAGTATTGCAGATAGCCAATTTTTCTCAAATAACTCATTCACCTACTTTTGGGAGAGCTTTCACTCGGTGAAGTTTCAGACCCATAGCTAATTACTCACCTACTCAAAATGAGTAAATGCGAATTATCTCTAAAAGTATTGCAGATAGCCAATTTTTCTCAAATAACTCATTCACCTACTTTTGGGAGAGCTTTCACTCTGTGAAGTTTCAGACCCATAGCTATTTATTCACCTACTCAAAATGAGTAAATGCTAATTATCTGTAAAAGTATTGTGGATACCCAATTTTTATCAAATACTCATTCATCTACTTGTGGGAGAGCTTTCACATGGTGAAGTTTCAGACCCATAGCTAATTACTCACCTACTCAAAATGAGTAAATGCGAATTATCTCTAAAAGTATTGCGGATAGCCAATTTTTCTCAAATAACTCATTCACCTACTTTTGGGAGAGCTTTCACTTGGTGAAGTTTCAGACCCATAGATAATTATTCACCTACTCAAAATGAGTAAATGTGAATTATCTCTTAATAGTATTGCAGATAGCCAATTTTTCTCAAATAACTCATTCACCTACTTTTGGAAGAGCTTTCACACACGAAAATGAAAAATTGTGAATATCTCGGAAAAGCTATTTCTTCTGCTTTAATGCTCGGCGGGAGATACACACCGCGGCAGTGGTCTTGACAAAAATTTTTGTCTCCCCAAAAATGGTGGCCATTTTGAATTTTCAAAGTTTTTGCAAAACACAAAAATGGTTATATCTCGAAAACCGTGCTATATGGAGCGAAATCAACAAAATTTTGGACCTGCTGGGTATCTCTGCAGAGTAGCCATGCCAATTTTCAAAATATTTTTGTCTCACCAAATATAGCGGACATTTTTAATTTTTTTATTTTTTGCAAAACACAAAAATGCTTATATCTTGAAAACCGTGCTAGATAGAGCAGACTGCGCTGACTTTGGTTGCCACAACAGTATAAGGCTAGAAACGAAGCATTTTCTTAATACTTTAGCACTCACCTTTATAGCCTTTTCGGGACGCTTTGTTTTTGCTATGCAAAAACATTATCTTTTTTTTTTGCGAGCGATCCTCTAGTTTTATTTGTATTTATTTATAAAGTGTTTTAATTTTATTAATGTAGCATTGAT
Organism: Sabellastarte sp. h YS-2021; assembly: GCA_964017235.1. Lineage (NCBI taxonomy): Eukaryota > Metazoa > Annelida > Polychaeta > Sabellida > Sabellidae > Sabellastarte > Sabellastarte sp. h YS-2021. Next base: position 16,026,442 of record OZ024928.1, read on the forward strand.
GAAACAGAATCCCACCAGTATATTGGGAAAAATATAAATGAGGTGTCTGTGAAGGGGAAAATTGTAAAGCCAGGGTAGTCGAACACAAAACCATCGACAAGAGACATTGAAATTGGAGAAGAAATTAAATATGACTATGGAGATGAAAACCCGTTCAAGCGAAAATCGGTAAGACAATTTAAAGTGAAAAGTGTTTTTTTTTCATGTTGCCAATGAATGGCTTTTTCTGTATCTCACAGTTTAAAATTAATAACCGCTTTTCTTTAACTTTGTTATTGTTACTGTTGTTATATGTCTGAAAACAAACTCAAGCTAAATCCTGATAAAACAGAATTCATAGTCTTCGGTGCCAAAGACAGACACAAATGGCTCAGTGACTCACTACCTGTCAATATCCTGGGTAATTGCCTCTCTCCCGCAGATGTTGTACGCAATCTGGGTGTTCTGTTTGATGCAAAGTTTTGTTTCACCAATCACGTAAATTCTGTTATCAAATCCTGCTTTATCAGCCTCAGGGACCTTCATCGTATCAGGAGGTTTCTTTCTGTGGATACATCAGTGGTGATTGCAAATGCTCTGGTCAGTAGTCGTTTGGATTATTGCAACTCTCTTTTTCGCAGTTTGTCATCCCGAAATACTACAAGGCTCCAATATGTTCAAAATGCGCTTGCACGGTTTGTCACTGGTGCTTCAAAGTACACTCACATTACATCCACCCTTAGGACACTCCATTGGCTACCCGTTAGACAACGTATTATCTTCAAAACCCTAGTTTTGGTCTATAAGTACCTCACCACTGGCCAGCCTAAGTATTTTGCACCATATCTCCCCTTGTACAAATCTGCCGTGAATACAAGACGTTCCAATCCCAAAAATTTGTTCCTTCTGGTTCCCTCTTACTGTCCTTCCATCCATAAATCAAAGGTCCATTTTAACAATAGTTTCTCATATGATGCCCCTAAGTTATGGAATGATCTTCCAAATGATATACGCAGTGCTCCAAATCTCTCCAGTTTCAAAAGTCGACTCAAAACCTACCTATTTCAGAAATCATTCCCACCATAGCTTCTTACTACCGAACACCGGACCGCCTCCCTGGTAACGACTCGGAACATGTCTAATGTCTCATGATTTATGCCTTACGGATTGGATGGTGTGCCTTAGAATCCGTTGATACGGAGATTAAGCACCTGGACAACTGATTGATTGATTGATTGTTGAATAACATTTTGTTAAGTAGATGTTATTTGAGGTGAAAGACAACATTTTTGGTTTGCTGTAAACCTGCTATCATTATCCAGAAAGAACACTGGAATTCAGTGAACACTATATTTACTGATGTAATATTTTCTTTTGAAAATTTTTATAGAAGAACAGAAGAAACAAATTATGTATTACTGTATGAAGTAGGTTTTTAGTTACCAGTAGTATGTTTCATCATATCCTGCGGATGAATTGAATCAAGGACTTGTATAGAGATTTGATGGTAAGCCACTACTCTCGGTTTAAGGGATTTACAGTATCTACTCTCTCAGAGAAATGTTAAGGTAAACTTGTTTTATATGTTGTGGGAATGTTTACATCCATTAAACTTTGTCGGCACACTTTTTTGCCCAAGATTTCTGAGTGTTTCTGTGGTATTTTTGTGTCATTAGCATCCATTATTGGGGGACACTTAAAAATTGTTTTGTTATCTCCATCTCCTGTCGTCACATTTCATTTTCAGTCAGTATCTCAAAGATGTGTTTACAGATTGAATTTAAGTTTGGCACATGGCTGTAACTAGTTCTTTAGGTCTGCCCTATTGTAAGGCGATGTTTTTCTCCTATGTATAGAAGAACTTACTATTGATTTTTAAAAATTTTTATGTCAGCTGACTTGTCAGTCAGCTGGCATTAAGGCATCACTCTGCGGCGTGTGCGACTTCTCCGACGAAACTACAAGGCCCAGAGACATGCTGGTTTTTTTTCAAAAGATAGCTTATCTAGTATCTACCTAGCATGAAAAATTGTTCAAGGCATGCAGATCTGTTTGTTCATCTGTTTGCTAGAGCCATTATAAGTGAGGTACCCCCCACCGCAAGTATGAAAATGTTAACGCTTTATCACAGTTTTCTCAGTGATTATTGCAGAGATTTCTCTGATATTTTTGCACATATGTACCAGGTCATAAGTAGATTCCCTTGTGTGAGTGTCAGACCTGGATCTTTCTTAAGATGAATTTTTAAAATAATATTTAATACATTAAAATCAATGATTTTATTGCGTTAATACATCCTATCCAATGGACAATTGCTTTAACGTCAGAAAAAGACGTCCTGTATATAATACCGGCAGGACCGGTCAGGAGAGCACATTCGCCAGGTGGCGCATTGTACTTCTTCCTGTCTAGACAGAGTGACGTCATAGCATCTTTTTCGTTTGGCGCATGGAGAGTGCAGACGTGTTTTCACGATAAGCGAATTTTTTGTTCTACACCGAATCCATTTTATTTCAACTGTAAAGAAGTTAGAAAGTATTTTCTATGCCTATGTCATCTCTAGGACAAAGAAGAGGTTCCTGCGGCCAAGCTATGGCCGGGTTCGACTCCCACTCCAAGTGTGCACGTTGTAGGGACAAAGGGTTAGGCGATGACCCCTGCGCCCTGAAGAAAGAATGTGATATCTGTAGAGGGTTTACCCCTGAACAGATCCTACAACTGTCTACCCCAACATACAGGGACAGAAAAGAAAAGAAGGCGACTGCGTCCTCTTCCACTCCCACTCTTGTGGATCCTGCACACGAGAGTGTGCTGGGTAAGGTGGAAAAGGTCCAGGCTGCAGAGTCAACCCCCCACTACTGCGAAGAAAACGAAACGTAGTGAATCACCCAAGCCTTCTGCCAGCAAGAAGAAATCTTCCAGCAGTAGACCATCAGCTGAAGATTTGAAACAGCTAGATGACAAGTGGGCAGAGAAGTTCTGCCGTCTTGAGGCAATGCTGTTGGCCAAGACCTTCACAGTACCAGTTGAACCGGTTGTGAAGCCAGCTTCAGATGTGACTACCAGCCAGAAGCCATTTTTTGACCCTGGTGCCACCACCAGCAGTAGAGAAGACCGGTCCCTGCCTTGACCAGGCCACCGGTGAAGCTGTAGATGAGATGCAGATAGCCACACAGCCTCTTGAGGCTCCAGGTGCTGGGATAGCAACCCAGCCTGTTCAGGCCCCCGGTTCGTTCCCTGAAGTTCAGCCCACCGGTGAGGGAGACCTGAGTGCAGCATCTGATAGTGAAGCTGACCAGCTCGGTGTTACCAGTTCCCTGGGTGATGAGACCCACCGGCACCGGTCAGCAGACAGAGATGTCTCCAGAGATGAGCCTGACACTGAACCTACTGAGAAGCTTCATGAACTGGCATAAGGTTCCAGAGTTTGAAACTGTGTCCTCTGCAGATGACAACCCCTTTGCCAGTGCACGTGTCCAGCCTGTGGATGACTGGTTGTGTAGGAAGATGTCCAGTCTCAACCTCACAATCACAGAGGGCTACCCCACTAGAAACACCGACAACACTGGCCTCCTCAGGGATCAGTTCATCAAAACTCCCAGATCTTCCAGATGGTACGGGATGCATGCTGAGAAGAGCAGTGAGAGTTCAACAGTGCGCACCTGGTCACCGGACCCTGCCAAACTCAACCATTCCTTCAGCAGGGTTGCACAAAGAAACATTCCTACTGCCCCACCCTCCCGGGCCCTCAGTCAAGATCTTCTCAGGCATTGGGAGAGAGCAGCACGTGAACAGACAATAATGTGCAACCAGGCTGCTGGTTTGTCGACGTGCTTGACTAGGGTTCAAGACTCTATGGCTACTCAGCTAAAAACCCAACGTCTGGACAGTAAGGGAAGGTCATCAGAGAAGATGAAGCAGGTTGTGAGTGAACTAGAATACTTGACCACTTTCAACCGGTCAATCTCTCAAGCCATGGCCAGAACTATGCAGGACTTATCTGAGGGTGCCTTCATAAACATGGCTAACTTCACTCTGGCTCGCAGGGATAGTTACCTGGACTATCTACATGCTGGGGTGAAGCAAGATACTGTGAACGCCTTAAGAACGTCTCCGGCACATCTCAACGCACTGTTTCCAGCTTATTGCCAATGCTAAAGAAGAGATCAGTAAAAGTGAGGAGAGGCGTTCGTCTGGTACGTCACACCGACACCAAAATCACTTCCACCCTATGCTGCAAGTGACAAGTCCACTGGCCATCATGACAAGAAGAACGTCCCTGCTTGGAAGCAAATCAAGGACAAACAGCAGGCAAGGAAAAGTCATGACAAAGCCTCCACATTCTCCCAGAAGCTGGCTAAGGGGTCCAAGTCTCATAAATGACAATTACTGTGTAAATTTTGTGACCGGTCAGAAGAACTCTGTATGTGTTACCGGTCAGGGAGACTTGGACCCAGCACCAGTGGTAGCAGGGAACAGCAAAGTGACTTAAAATTTGAATGTAGACTCTTGTGTTGCAAATGCTCATATTGTTACCGGGTTGCCGCAAAGGAAAGGCATAAATCCCAATGCATGTGAAATGTACGCAAAAATAAAATATGTGAAAGATGCTTCTTGTGTAGGTCACTTGTGTTCTGTAAATCTTGTCACCAATGCCCAACATGCTGTTAAAGATCCTCCTGTAGGGGCGAGGTTACACCAGTGTTGGGAGAAATGGGAAGCCCTGGGTTCAAGTCCAAAAGTAGTCGCCACACTGAGAGAGGGTTACACTCTCCCATTCCGGTTCAGACCCCACTTGACAAGGTCACTGACTGCAATAAGCAAGTACCACAATCCAGCCAAACAGTCCTTCCTTTTAGAGGCACTCTATCAGCTGATGCAGTCGAACTGGTAGAAAATCAAAACTCACTGGGTTTTTACAACCGGCTATTTTTGGTACCCAAACCCAACAACCGGTGGAGACCGGTCCTGGACCTGAGCACCTTGAACACCTTTTTAAACACAGAGTCGTTCAAGATGGAGACCCCAGAGACAATAAGAACCTCCCTACAGGCAGGGGAATGGGTCACATCCATAGACTTCAAAGACGCATACTTCCACATACCAATTCACAATCAGTCCAGGAAGTACATGCGTTTTTACCTCCAGGGTCGGTCCTACCAGTTCAAAGCCCTACCCTTTGGTCTATCCACAGCTCCCATGGAGTTCACAGTGGTGGCCAAAGAGGTCAAACTCATGGCACTTCAAAAGGGTATAAGGATCCACCAGTACCTAGACGACTGGCTGGTGAGAGCCTCTACCCACGACACCTGTCTCCAGCATACTCAAACCCTGGTCTCACTTTGTCAGGAACTAGGGTGGCTGGTGAACAAGGAGAAGTCAGAACTGGCTCCCAAACAGGTGTTCAACTTCATAGGTTACCAGTTCAACCTGAAAGAGGGCAAGGTCAGACCTACAGAGGAACATTGGCAGACCTTAACAGACAAGATCAGATTAATACTGTTGGATCCGGTTTGCCCGGTCCGGCAATTCATGTCCCTCATAGGTCTACTCACAGCAACAGAAAAGCAAGTCCACTTAGGGCGACTACACATGAGACCCATACAGTGGCACTTGAAAAACAATTGGAGGGTCCCAGAATCACTGGAAAAGGTGATCCTGGTACCCAAGTCCCTCCACCCCCATCTAAGGTGATGGCTGGAGGAAAGCAATGTGCTATTAGGTCAACCATTACACCCTCTAAAACATACTCTGCAGATATTTACAGACACATCAAAAGAAGGGTGGGGCGCTCACTTAAACGAGCAGACTGCAAGGGGAACTTGGTCCCTTCCAGAGAGCAAACTACCCATAAACCACTTAGAGCTAAAAGCAGTGTTTCTAGCTCTAAAAGAGTTTCGAACCCTCTGCTGCAACAAAACAGTACTGATAGCTACAGACAACACAACAGTGGGTGCCTATATCAACAAAGGGGGATGAAATCAGGCTCTCCGTGTGCCCTACTGTGGAGAATCCTGTCCTGGTGTACCAGACAGCAGGTAACCCTCAAGGCACGTCACATCCCCGGCCTGCTGAACGTGATAGCAGACAAGCTATCCAGACTTAGCCAGACCATTCAAACAGAGTGGTCACTTCATCCAGAAGTGTTCTCAGCTGTATGCTCCAAGCCCCAAGTGGACCTGTGTGCCACCAGGTTCAACAACAAACTGCCACAGTTTGTCTCACCAGTCCCAGACCCCCAGGCATGGGCAGTGGATGCACTCAGCCTCTCCTGGGAGGACCTGGACCCATACGCCTTCTCACTGGCAGCCATCTTGGGCAAAGTGGTGGAGAAGCTACACGACTACCCCTTCAATCAGGACATGCTCAAGCGGTGGGAGAGAGCAGCACGTGAACAGCTTGTTATGTGCAATCAGGCTGCTGGTTTGTCAAGGTGTTTCACTAGGGTTCAAGATGCCATGTCTTCTCAGCTAAAAACCTTACATCTGGACAAGAAGGGCAAGTCGTGTGAAAGAACAAAGCAGGCTGTTGATGAACTTGATTATCTTGTGACCTTCAACCGGTCAATATCTCAAGCCATGGCCAGGACTATGCAAGATTTGTCGGAAGGTGTTTTTGTTAGTATGGCGAATTTCACACTGACTCGCAGGGATAGTTACCTGGAGTATCTGCATGCTGTTGTGAAGCACGACACTCTGAACACCTTGAGCATGTCTCCAGTACACTGCAATTCGCTGTTCCCAGATCAGCTTATCACCAAGGCTGAGGAAGAGATCTGTAGAAGCGAATATAGGCGTTCTGTTGGTCAGTCACACAGACGTCAGGGTCGTTTCCACCCTTACTCGTCCACTGACAAATCTACGAATCTTCCGGACCGGAAGTCTGGTGTTCCTGCCTGGAAACAGATCAGGGACAAGCAACAGTCAAGGAAAGGTCGAGGCAAGACCTCAACATTCTCCCAGCAGCCGGCTAAGGGTTCCAAGCCATGTAAATGACAATCACTGTGTAAATTCTGTGACCGGTCAGAAGAACTCTGTTTGTGTTACCGGTCAGACAGGCTTGAACCCAACTCCAGTGGTAGCCGGGGACAAGAAAGTGACTGTAGATTTGAAGGTAGACTTTTGAGTTGCAAATACTCATATTGTCACCTGGGGTTGCCACAAAGGAAAGGCGTAAATCCCAATTGTTGTCAAATGTACACAGAAATAAAATATATGAAAAATGTTTCTTTTGTAGGTCACTTGAGTTCTGCAAATCTGTCCACCAATGCCCCACCTGTTGTCACTCCTCCACCTGTAGGGGCAAGGTTACACAAGTGTTGGGAGAAATGGGAAGCCTTGGGGGCGAGTCCAAAGGTAGTCACCACACTGAGAGAGGGCTACACCCTCCCCTTCCGGTTCAGACCCAACTTAACCAGGTCACCAACTGTAATAAGCAACTACCAGAATCCAACGAGACAGCCCAACCTTTTAGAGGCACTGTGTCAGCTGGTAAACAAAAATGCAATAGAACCAGTAGAAAATCAAAACTCCTTGGGTTTTACAACCGACTATTTTTGGTACCCAAACCCAACAACCGGTGGAGATCCATTCTGCACCTGAGCACCTTGAACACCTTTTTGGACGTAGAGTCGTTCAAGATGGAGACCCCAGAGACCATAAGAACCTCCCTACAGGCAGGGGAGTGGGTCACTTCCATAGATTTCAAAGACGCATACTTCCACATACCCATTCACAGTCAGTCCAGGAAGTACATGCGTTTTCACCTCCAGGGTCGGTCAAGGCCCTACCCTTTGGCCTTTCCACAGCTCCCATGGAGTTCACAGTGGTGGCCAAAGATGTCAAACTGATGGCTTTACAGAGGGGTATAAGAATCCACCAGTACCTAGACGACTGGTTGGTAAGAGCTTCGTCCCCCAATACCTGTCTCCAGCATACACAGACCTTGGTAGTTCCGTGCCAGGATCTAGGCTGGCTGGTGAAGAGGGAAAAGTCAGAACTGCTTCCAAAGCAAGTTTTCAACTTCGTAGGTTACCAGTTCGATCTGAAAGAGGGCAAGGTCAGACCCACACTAGAGCATTGGCAGGCCTTGACAGACAAGATCCAGTCAGTTCTGTCCGGTCCGTTATGTCCGTTCCGACAGTTCATGTTCCTCATAGGTCTTCTCACAGCAACAGAAAAACAAGTCCACCTAGGTTGACTTCACATGAGGCCCATACAGTGGCACTTGAAAAACAATTGGAGGGTCCCAGAATCACTAGACAAGGTGATCCCGGTCCCCAGGTCACTCCACCCCCACCTAAAGTGGTGGCTGGAGGAAAGCAATGTGCTTCCAGGTCAACCATTACACCCTTTAAAACATGCTCTGCAAATTTTTACAGACGCATCAAAAGAAGGGTGGGGCGCTCACTTAGAGCAGAAAGCAAGCTGCACATAAACCATTTAGAGCTAAAAGCAGTTTTTCTAGCTCTAAAAGATTTTCAAGCCCTCTGTTGTAACAAGACAGTGCTAATAGCTACAGACAACACAACAGTGGTTGCCTATATCAACAAAGAGGGGGGATGAAATCGGGCTCTCTGCCCTACTGTGGAGAATCCTGTCCTGGTGCACCAGAAATCAGGTGACCCTCAGGGCACGTCACATCCCCGGCCAGCTGAACATGATAGCAGACAAGCTATCCAGACTTGGCAAGACCATTCAAACAGAGTGGTCACTTCACCCAGAAGTTTTCCAAGCTATATGCTCCCGGTGGCACCAGCCACAAGTGGACCTGTTTGCCACCAGATTCAACAACAAACTACCTCAGGTTGTGTCACCAGTACCAGACCCCCAGGCATGGGCAGTGGATGCACTCAGCCTTTCCTGGGAGGATCTGGACCCATATGCCTTTCCACCAGCAGCCATCTTGGGCAAAGTGGTGGAAAAGTTGCAGGATTCCCCTTGCAACCGCTTAATCCTGATTGCACCGGGGTGCCCAACATGCCCTGGTTCTGGGATCTGGTGGCCATGTCCAGTCAGATTCCACTGTGTCTGCCCAACATACCCAACTTAGTGTCTCAGCCATTCAACCAGGTCCTTCACAGGAACCTAGTAAATCTGAACCTACATGCCTTGCTCCTAGAGCCTCAGCTATCAAGGAGCAAGGGTTCTCTGAGGGAGTGGCAGCACGAATTGAGGCTCCTCAAAGAGGATCAACTAGATCAGTCTATGAGGCAAAGTGGTGCCTCACTAATCAGGTGGACTTGTGGGCACCACCTCTGAAAGCCATTGCTGACTTCCTCCTGCATTTGTTTCAGGACAAGAAGTTGCAACCAGGCACTATTGATGGCTACAGATCAGCCATTGCTGACAAACTGGGTAACGCCACCGTTAATGTCAGCAAAGATGAGAATCTCACTCGTTTCCTGGATAGTTTCCATAGAGACAGACCCAAGGGCAGGAGGGGCATTCCGTCCTGGAACCTATCTCTAGTGTTACACCAGCTGACAAAGGCTCCCTTTGAACCCCTGAAAGAGGCCTCTTTGAAGCATTTGACCTTCAAGACTGTTTTTCTGATGGTCCTGGGTTCTGGTAAATGCAGGAATGAGATCCATGCTTGGCTACATAGGAACATCAGACACCAGTCAGACTTGTCTAAGGTTTCCTTGTACCCTTCACCCAGCTTTCTATCCAAGAACCAGCTGGCTAGGGAGGGTCCAGATAGTGTGGCCCCAGTGGCCATACCAGCCCTGGCCCCTTCCCTGGATAAGTCACTTAAAGATGACAGGTCCCTATGTCCAGTTAAAGCCCGGACCTCACATCTTAGGCAGAATAAAGAGCTAGTCTTTGTCTCCTTCAAGAAAGGTTTTGACAAGGACATTTCTCCTGACACCATCTCCTCATTGATCAAACAAACTGTGATCCTATGCTATGAGCTCTCTGACCAGGAGTCCCTCACCTTACATCAGGCTAAAGCCCATGACGTTAGGTCCTTTGCTGCATCTAAGGCCTTCCAATCAGGAGTCTTGTTAGAGCAGATCCAGTCAGCCTGCCACTGGAAGTCTCTTAACACCTTCACTCAGTTTTATTTGAAGGATGTTGCTTGGGCTGACTGAGTTTTTCCATCTAGGTCCTGTTGTGGCTGCACCACCAGACCCAGAAGTGAGAAGAAGTGTATATATGTAAATATGTACATACTATAAATATGTAAATATGTACATAAGTTAAGCTGTAAATATGTTTATATATATAAAAAAAAACTCTGACTTGCTTCCTTTGGGAAGTTTATTTCTTGTGGGACTGAACTCAACCCTCTCTTCCTTCTCGCAGAGCAGGTCTGAGAAAAAAGGGGGGGCAACCTTGGACTTCCGGTTAACCGGTTAGTCTTAGCCGACCTTGACCTCTGGGGTCGTTCTGACCCTGGCTCAAAATGGGCCTTAGTTTTGTTCTTTTATGAGTTCATACATGTCCCTAGCAGCTTACCCGCCTACCGAGCGGTAATTATTCAGCAATTGTCCATTGGATAGGTTGTATTAAAGCAATAAAATTGCAAATTTAATAAGTAAATTAAATTTTTATAAGTTAATACCCTATCCAATGGACAGACAGGGCCCACCCAACCGGCCCCGCTAACAGCTTACTAGGGGTCTTACTAGGACTAGACACGAAAAAGATGCTATGACGTCACGCAGTCTAGACAGGAAGGAAGTATGATACGCCACCTGGCGAATGCACTCTCCAGACTGGTCCTGCTGGTATTCTATACAGTCTTTTCTGGCATTTGGCGGGACCAGTAGCGATGACTGGTAAAGCAATTGTCCATATAAATGCCCCCTTCCTATTAAACACCCCCTTCCTGCTCTAGCTATGCAAAGGTTATATTTTGGGGTTTTACATCCCTCTCAACAGCCAGCACCCTTGCAATTCTGAGATTCTGAAAAAAAGGTGTGTTTCAGAAATTCCCCAATCTAATTAAGAAAATTGAAAAATAACATTTCAGTTTTTACCACAAATGACTTAAAATGACAAAATGTACAAAAATATGCGATGAAAGTTTACAATTTCTTCAGATTTAAGTATACAGAAATCAAAACCAGTTACTGGGGCTTTGAAACGAAACAAAATCCGATATTTTGTATGCTTGTTCTGAGGATTGTAAATTATTTGCAGGCATACATGAGCAATAACATGCAAATGGAAGTGGCTTTTGCAATAGATTATTAAGAACGTAAAATTGATTTTGCTCAATATGTAAAAAGGTCTAACAATTCTTTATTGGTTACCATATTAGTATGACTGGGATGGCAGAGTGGTGAAAGATATATAAAAGAGTTTGAATCTGCGATAGTTTATGGAAATTATATCTTTATTTCTCAGTGTAATCTAATTCAAACCACATATAATTATTTTCCAGAGTAGTAACAGTACACAGTGCTACTAAGCTTTGTCCCATTACATTGATAACCTAAATTTGAAAGTTACTACTGATAAGGCAAAATTCTCCAGTGTAAATTTACTATATTGCTAAGTTACCTATTTCATGTCACCTTGTTGCAGCATCACAGTCAAATGAAAAAGACCAGAAATAAGAAGAATCACAAACTAGTGGTATGTAAAGTTATTTCATTTATTTGGCTTATCTTCTTTTTGTTCTATCCTTAAGATTTTTAGGATGAATATGGGCATACTTTTTTATGAGATAATAAAATTTTTAATTACATCCACAATATTTTTTATTTCAAATTGTAGGTTATATACATGACTCTGATATATGAAATCAAATTTAATTTTTATAAATTTTTTAAGATGCCTGTTCTTAAATTTTTGTGTTATTACTTGTATTTAAATTGGGTTAAAAAGCTACCTTGTGTATGGACCTTGTTGGTTGGTAGTGCACGTTTGAAATCAAGTTGCCTGTTTAACCATTGAGCCCCCTTTATCTCTCCCTCCTGTTGGGATTTAATACAGAACTTTGGCAGGTATTTTATGTGTTTTAGTTGTTGCACCTTGGTACCTAGTGAAAGGGTGCAATGAAAATACTTATAATTCTTATTGTTTGCTTTATTTATTGCAGACTGACTCCGAAAGTGATCTGGACACAGAATCAGAGGTAATATATTTTCAGTATTGTTTATAGTAATGCAAGTAACAATTTTTATATGGCATAGACTTTGTAGTGCAAAGCTAAATTCATATAATCAACAAAAACTAATGTTCATGATATACTTGACAGAAGTGGTAACTCGATATTTTTTGTGTAAACATTTCCTTAATTAGGCACACCACTAAAAGATAGAAAGTAAAGAGGTTCCCCTGAACCTCCACTTGTCATAGCTGCACTAATGTTCCAAGAAATTTTAGTTAGCTAAAATCATTTAGCAAACTCAAATACAACATGCCAACATATTTACACATGTTTAATTGTATACTTTGAACAATATGGCAACGCCGTTCATGTAGTTAATACAGTTTTATAATGGATGTTTTATACAATAAGGCAACATCAGCCACAAAATGTATAATTTTATATGCACATAAACATTAATTACATCTGCATAGATTTACTTTACAGACATTACTCCTTCAGACTTTAGACAAATTCTGGCAATAACTATTGCCATAGCAACACTTTCTGGTTTTTGCCCCACAGTGTTTAAGGGCTGTGTGGGTATTGTTTTCACCCATGGTGTCCAGATGAGCAAGCTGGCAGGGTGTGAGAAAAAGCTAGTCTGGGCTGTATCTCAGAAACCCTGACATGGAAGATGTTGATACTAGGTAGGGATATTGGTTGTGTGGTGTAGGTGTGCTACATCATAGTGTCACCTTGATTTGAAATTTGACCCTGCCATAATGACCTCAAGTTTGAAAATCTTTGAAAATCAAGGTGCAGGAAATTGATGCTTGATAGGGACATTAGTTAGGGGGTTTAGGTTTGCAACATTATAGTGTGACCATGATTTGACCTTCATATAGTGACCTTATCCTTGAAAATATTGTCCACCCCTTATCTTGAAAACCGTAAGGTGAAGTAAGTTGATGCTTGGTAGGCACAAGGGTAGACATTGCAGTTGTGTGAAACTTCATGGTGGGATCTTGATTTCACTTTTTACCTTGATGTAGAGGCTTTAATCTTAAAAATGCTTGTCTGATCTATATCCGTTAGTTGTAGGAAGTTGGGGTGCAAGGTCATGGTGTACCAGTATCTTGACAAATGCTAGACATAAGGCTAATTCAAGTAATTTTTGCAAGCTGTAGGTATGAGAAACTATAGAGATGGTGCCTGCCTCTGAAAAATAATGAATTTTCGGATTCCACTTGAATTGTGCCGGAAATCAAAAACCATTACAGATAGAGTGCTCATAAGCAAATTTTCAATGCTTATGACAATAGTCACCCTGTGTATAATGTCTCTTGGTGGATATTGCATAAGATAATATGTTTTCTTCTACAATGTCCTCTCATTTTCATATGTCACAGCTGCTTTTTATGGTGTTTTTTATTTCTAGTTAATCTTTCTCTCTCATAGGTTGAGATGGCATTGACTAACAAAAGAGATACAAAGAAGGTAAGATGATCAATATCAGCTTTGCTATTTGTATAGTTACAATGTACTGTAATGTTCATATTGCCAGTTGATTAGAGTCTGTCAATGATACATTTTTCATGCTTTTTATTTTATTATTTTAGGATGAACACAATATAAACAGAATATTAAAAAAGTCTTTTATTCTAAATGACCATCAAATTTAACAGTTGTTTATAAGCCAACCGTCAAATTTGCGATAATGGTTTATAACCTTTACTAATGAAAAATATGGTGAAAAAAGTAATAAAACTTATTTTTTTGCTTTAATGCTGTGCCACTTATGAGCAGTTTATATTTGAAACCGTCATTAGCTTAAAAATTAAGATGACATGTACTTGATATTTACAGATTATTCCAAGACATAGATGGAGCAAACCAGCAACTGATGCCATCAGAAGTCATTTTAACCAGTACATTCAGGGGAAAGTTAAAAATAAATATCCAGGTAGAGATATGTTTAACTAGTCTTGCCATTGGTGATTTATACATGTATTGATCGCTGTCAAGCTGCAGTAGTTGCAGATTCAGTGACTGTTTGATCAGAAAGTATCAGTTGAAGCATGGAGATCTATGCATTTGTGATGTATGTCAAAGACTTTTTCTTTGGAACTACACTGGACTATTGAAAAGGGATAACCTAAATTTATTTCAGTAGAATATATGAAACAAACTTAATCTCAGGAAGATATATTTGATTAAACTAGGAATAGTCTTTGTGTAACTAATATTGAGGTAAGTAACATATCCAGTTGACTCAGTTTTCCCAAGTCAGTGAAATATTTTACTGTGTTAAAATATCTCCCCTATATATAGGCTCTATATATCATCTGGTCGAAGCCAGTCCGGCTTAATGTCAGAAAGGACAAGTTCCCGAGTTCCACTCTTGCAGGAATAGTATAATGTCCTCTTCAATCACTTAGAGCCAATACCTTCACTTGCTAGGTGGCTGTGACATCATTTCATGTTTGTCATTTGGTGTGAACAAGTGTAGATGGAAACTGGAGATTTTTGTAGATTTTAACATGTAAAGGGACATATTTTACTTCTGAAAACAGTTTTAATATCGCCAAATGAGAGAAAAAGCCGTCCTGTATTTCCACCAGCAGGACCTGTCATGTAGTGTGCATTTGCCAGGTGGCACATCATGCTTTCTTCCTGTCTAGACAGAGTGACGTCATAGCTTCTTTTTTGTTTGGCATGTGTACTGCACTTCTCTGCATGTGTTTTCAACACCTCCAGAGGTTTTGAATAAAAAGCATGGATTATGTCAAATTTTCAACCAATATTTTAATTTAGAACTGTTATCTACATATTCAGCACGGAAATACAATGAGGAATCTGCTGGAAACGCTCCCTAGTCGACTCATTTTAACATTTTTGATAGGACAGTAAGCAATGAGAAAATATGCAGACGGCCATGTTGCTAGTTTCCTCACTAGCTGACTTGACCTTGTGTTGATGATAGGGGCAATAGAAGATAGACAACAATGATGGTTGTTAAAGAGTTTCCTTACCTTCTAAAAAGAATGTGTCTTTTTCATTAGAATTCTTTAATGCCAGCAATTGGGGTAAGTGGCATGCTGCTTGCAAGATGTATAAATAGAATTTCCCCTCTTCACTGTTTATAACCAGCTTTGCTGAAAGCAGCCAGTTGCTTACTAGAGATCAATATTTCTTCACTACTGGCCCCAAAAATTGGAAACACCACTGACGTCATCATCTCCACACGAGGGCTATCCCAGCAACTCTCAAATTTTATACAATGAAGACGTGAAATTAACAGAAGACAAGGAAACAGAAGTTGAGTAGCACTGGGGGTGTTGAAGACAGGTACTACTTCATAGCGCACTGGTGTCGACTTCTCTGCTGCAAAGCATCAGTCTACCAGTAAGCTGCAGTTCAGTTGACCACTATCTTCTACTTCAGAGTTAAGTATCACAAAAGAACTCTCAATGACGTCATCGTCTCCACATGACTGGTCACATGACTACCAACCAGAAATCACTTAAACAGCGCATTCTTCAGAATTCATGTTCTACTGTGGCACCAGTCCCTTCCTCATGGTCCCTGCCTTGTTGTTGGTAGTGGGGTTTGTGGTTGGACAGAATACTGCACAGTTAACTGTCTAATAATAGTAATAACTCCACTAATGATGTCATCTTCTCCAACAAACTGGTCATGTGACAACCGACCGGCAATTGTTTCTAAATATAGCTCAGACGGGTTATCCCACCATATGTCAAAGCTTCACAATAAAACAATTTTATTGCGTTAATACATCCTATCCAATGGACAATTGCTTATCCGGTCGGCGCAGACCGGCCCGCCAAATGCCAGAAAAAGACGTCCTGTGTTACCACTGGCTGGCCGGTCCGTAGTACTGTGCACTCCCCAGATGGCGCCTCGTACTTCCTTCCTGTCTAGACAACCTGACGTCATAGCATCTTTTTCGTTTGGCGCGTGTACTGTGCAGACGCGTTTTCAACAATCTCCAGATATTTTAAGGAAGTGTGTGCATTATGACGGATTTTCTACCTTATTTGCAAATAATTTATTGTAGAAGTGTTAACTACATAGCAAGCACGGATATACATTAAGAAATCTGCTGGAAAGACTCCCTAGCTGACTCAATTTAGTGTTGATGATAGGGCAGTAAGACGAGAATTATGAAGGCAGCCTTTTTTTTCTAGTTTCCTCCCATTCAACCATGGTGTTGTTAGGGGCAGATCGACGATATTAAGGAAATAATGGATATACTACTTACCGGTATTTTTATCCGTGTCCTTGTTGAATGTACCTTCTGTAACTCTCCAGTTCAATCACCATAGAAACGTCTTTTCTAGTACTACGAATAGAAATCACGGATAACTTCAATCTACGTAGTTTTGAATACTGCAAATAGAAGGAATTCCCCAAGAGGTGCATTCTTCAGAGCGCACTGGTAAAGACTTCTCTGCTGTAAAGCATCAGTCACACCAGCCTAGCTCGAGTATTTAGTGTTTTTTCATCAGAAGCAAGAGATGAATTCTTCAGATTTCTTCAGAGCGCACTGGTCCAGACATCTTTGCTGTAAAGCATTAGTCGACCGGCAAGCTTCTATATATATATTTATCTTCACTGGAGGAATTCCATCAGAAGAGTATGAAGTCTACTATTGTGATATCAGTCCCTCACTTGCGGACCCGGCCTTGTTGTCGGTAGTGAGGGTTGTGGATGGCCAGTTCACTGGTTTTATCACGGAAGGAAGAAGGAATTTCATCTACAAATCTTCAGAGCGCACTGGTCCAGGCTCCCCTGCTTTTAAAGCATCAGCCGGCCGGCCAGCTTAAAAGAACGCGACGTCTGACGTCATATCCAGTCAGCCAATCGCGTCCTTCCTTCCAACTCACGAAGCTGGTCACGTAATTCACTGACCAGGTCCCGAAGCTGATCGTCATCTCCAATCAGCCAATCATATTGTCCCTCCGACCCGCAAGCGGGTCACGTGACACACCGACCAACTTTTGTTTCTATTTATAGCTCACAAGGGTTTTCCCAGCAACTGTCAAATCTACAAATAAGGCGTGCGTTCAAAGGAAATACTTTTATTAATGGTGGAAACCTACAGCCAGCTGAATTCAACACAAAAGATAGTTGTAAAATTGCTTTAGCAATTGGTTGTAGAGTGTACCGACCAGTACCGGCTACACTGCCTTGTACACTTGCTTCAACAACTGATTAGAGAGTGTACCGGCTGGTACTGGCCACACAACCTTGTACACTTGTTTCCACAACTGGTTACAGAGTGTGCCGACCGGGTACCAGCTACACAGCCTTCACTGAACGGTTCATATTAGCCGGTTACAGAACCTTCCTGCCTATAACCAACCAGCACCAAGAATCACAACTCCAAGGTCTACCAGCTGGCCATTCCTCATCAGCAGCCTATTCACCGGCCTAAGACTGATGACAGGCCTAATAATGTGTAGTTCCTTCCTACACAGAAACTGCTTCAACCGGTTAGTTCACCAACCGGTTACCGGCTATATAGTTTTCACTGAACAGTTTTGCTTCACACCAGCTGGTTACAGAGACTACCGACCTATCAGGTGCAATTGCTGTCTTGCCCCTTTTTGCAATACTGGTTTCAGAGAACCGAAACCGACCGACAGACCCATCTGGGGATCACCTAGTTAGTAGACTAGTAACTTACTTATTAAATTTGAAATTTTGTACACTTGCTTCAACAACTGGGTACTGACTGGTACTGGCTACACAGCCTTTGTACACTTGCTTCAACAACTGGTTACAGAGTGTACCGACTAGTACTGGCTACACAGCCTTGTACACTTGCTTCAGCATCTAGGTACAGAGTGTACCGGCTGGTACTGGCTACACAGCCTTCTTCAACAGCCTTGTACACTGACTTCAACAACTACAGAGTGTACCGACTAGTACTGGCTACACAGCCTTGTACGCTTGCTTCAACAACTGGTTACAGAGTGTACCGGCTGGTACTGGCTACACAGCCTTGTACACTTTCTTCAACAACTGGTTACAGAGTGTACCGGCTGGTACTGGCTACACAGCCTTGTGCACTTGCTTCAACCTACTGGTTACAAAGTATACTAACAGGGTGCTGGCTACACATTGGTGACCCCAGCTGTAAATTTGGTTACAGAGAATTCTTAGACCAGTCAGTGGGCTTGGTGATATGACAGGGATATGACAGTGTCCCAAGCTACTGCCAGGCAACCTTCCCTTATCACACCTCTCAACAACCTGTTATCGGTGCTGGACTTGACTGGAGAGATAATAAATTTTGTCATCATGTCCGGCCAGGGGTCAGACATCTCACAAATGCCAATTGCTCTGTAAATGCTGCACCTTGCAGGCTGCTGGCTCGGGGCGAAGAGTCTATTAATGTGAAAAGTTGTGTCAGCCCCACCGGACCGCAATAACAGCAGGGAGACTGTTAACCTGGATCATTGTCACCAGACCGGACCAGTGTCTGGAGGGACAGAAAATGTTTGTCAGAATACCAAATGTCCCAAATGTGGCACACAATCTGCCAGACTAAGCCCTTTTTGGGAACGTAGGAAGCCTTTGGGCTGGACCCTAGGTAGTACAACTGTTGAAGGAGGGATACCTATGTCCATATACCTATACAAGAACAATCCAGGAAATGCCTGAGATTTCACATCCAAGGTCGGGCATACCAGTTCAAGGCCCTGCCATTCGGTTTGTCCACAGCACCTTTGGAGTTCACCGTGATACCAAAGCAGGTGAAATTGATGGCCATACACAAGGATTTAAGAAGCCACCAGTACCTAGACGACTGGTTGGTGAGAGCCAGATCCCACCAGGCTTGTCTCCAACATACACAGGAACTAGTAAATAATGTGTCAGCAACTGGGTTGGCTGATGAACTTAGAGAAATCAGAGCTGGAGTCCAAGCAAGACTTCGATTTTGTAGGCTACCAGTTCGTCTTCAGGTCTGATCAGTTCCGACCGACTCTGGACTGGTGACAGAGCCTTCAAGAGACTGTTAAAACTGCTATCCCTACCGGCTTGCCAGGTCCGGGAATTCATGTCCTTGATAGGTTACTACCATCTACAAAAAAAAAAAAAAAAAAAACAACAACTGGAGGGTACCAGAATCACTGGAAAAGGTGATCCAAGTCCCCAGGTCCCTGCACCCCCATTTACAATGGTGGCTGAAGGAAGACAATGCACTTACAGGCCAACCATTACACCCAATAAAACATGCTCTGCAAATATTTACAGACGCATCAATAGAAGGGTGGGGCGCTCACTTAGATGAGCACTTTGCAAGAGCAACCTGGTCCCCTCCGGGAAGCAAGTTGTATATAAACAAGTAGTACTTGTAGCAACTGACAACACCACAGTAGTGTCATACATAAAGGAAGGAGGAATGAGGTCGGGCCCACTTTGTGCCCTACTATGGAGAATCTTGACCTGGTGTACCAGGAACAAGTGACTCTAAAGCACGACACATTCCAGGCCGGCCTAATGTGGTAGCAGACAGGCTGTCCAGGCTAGGCCAGACCATCCAAACAGTGGTTTCTCCTTCCAGAGGTCTTCCACTCTATGCAGTAGGTGGCGCCGGCCCAAAATAGACTTATTTGCCACGAGGTTCAACAACAAGTCACCTCTGTTTTGTGTCACCGGTACCGGATCCCCTGGCCACAGCAGTGGATGTGCTCAGTCGGCCATGGTAGGATCTAAAAGGATACACCTTCTCACCATCAGCCATATTGGGCAAAGTGGTGGAGAAGTTACAAGACTCCCCATGTAAGAGAATCATTCTGATTGCTCCGGGGTGGCCCAACATGCCTTGGTTTTGGGATCTAGTGGCCATGCCCAGCCACATCCCGCTGAGCATGCCCAATCTGCCCAGCCTGTTCACAGCCATTCGATCAGATCCCTCACAGAAATCTGACAAATCTTAATCTCCATGCAGGGCTCCTAGAGCCTCAGCAATCGAGGAGAAGGACTTGTCTGAGGCAGTGGCAGCAAGAATTGAGGCTCCTCAAAGAGGGGTCAATCAGATCAGTCTATGTAGCAAATGGGTCATTTTTACCAAGTGATGTATCATTCATCAGGTGGACTTCAGGCACCACCTGTAAAGTCAGTTGCTGACTTCCTTAGGTACCTGCTTCAGGACAGGAAGTTGCAGCCCAGTACCATTGATGGTTACAGGTTAGCCATTGCTGATAGTCTGGAAAATTTGCCCATCAATGTTAGTAAGGATGAAAATCTCACTCGTCTCCTGGATAGCTTCCACTGAGACAGACCCAAAGACCGGAGGGGAACCCCCTCCTGGAACCTCTCCCTGGTTTTTGCACCAGCTGACAAGGTTCATTTTGAACCAATTAAAGAGGCCTCCTTGAAGCATTGACATTCAAGGCAGTTTTCCTCTTGGCCCTGGGCAGGCCTGGGGCGAGTACAAGTACTTGTACTTGGTACTTGTACTTAATTACTCTTTTTCTTGTACTTGTACTTGACAGCTGAAAATTAAAAGTACTTGTACTTGTACTTGGCTAAAATATCCAAGTACTTTTCAATTACTTTCAAGTACATTCCAAGTACATTGATTTTGTAGTTTTATAACTTTAATTAAGTGACTTATTAGGTGTAACTTTTTACTGTTTCTTTCAGCAGAGTGTAGATAGATTATAGTTTGTGTTGTTTTGTCAAAGTACAAAGGGCTGTTTAGTTAGCCAGAACTTTGGTTTTCTTTAATTATAACAAGGCTGCATTTAATCAACACTTTTTCACATTTTAAACAAGATACCCACTCATTCAGAATATAGCTGTGTTTTAATCATAAAGGTACAGCATTTAATCTATCCTTTTTCACTTTTACACAAAAGATCCACTCAGTCACAGCATAGCTTTGCTTTTGTCATATACCTACTCTTATTCATTTTCACACAAAAGACCCACTCAGCCTGAGTGTTGATGCCAAGCCTAGTGGACAGGAGGGCCAATTACTTGTTTATGTAAGACAAACAAGCTAATCCCTTACACAAATAAACTGTTGACTCATTCTTTTCAATACACCCCTTTATAAACAATTATCAATGTTTAGTATATCTGCTTTGGCTTTTTACACTATACAATTGCCCTTAAATATAAAGTTTTATTTCATTTGTTCATTCATTCATTTATTAAATGTATTCCAACCATATGTAATATCAGTTTTACATAAAGGACTGGTACAAACCCTTTAAAAACGTTTTATGTGCCCCAAGTAACTAATTCATTATCTGTCAACACAAGCATACTGATGTCCAAGTGGATCTTTTGAAATCAGATTTTTTAGCATTGCAAGACAGGATTTTCATGCATTCAGGTGTTTACTCACACTGTGAGTCTCACAGGCAAAATTTTTGAAAGACCTGTATTTATTAAGTGTAACCAGAAAAGTAATGGAGCAGATTTTAGCTCATCAGTGTTTGTTGCAGGATTGCTTTAAATTGTATGTCTCAATAAATAATTAATTTTAAATATATAGTGATTATCTAGTTATTACAGTTTTGGGGTCGTACGCTATAAAAGTACTTGTACTTGTACTTGGAATTTTTCAAAGTACTTGTACTTGACTCTTGAGATCAGTACTTGTACTTGCAACTTGGCAAAGTAATTGTACTTGTACTTGGCTCCATGTACTTGACCCCAGGCCTGGCCCTGGGTTCAGGCAAGCGTAGAAGTGAGATACATGCTTGGCAAACAGCCCAGCACCATTGATGGTTATAGGTCACCCATTGTTGATAAACTGGGAAATTCACCCTTCAACATCAGTAAGGACGCAAATCTCGCTCGTCTCCTGGATAGTTTCCTCAGAGACAGACCCAAAGGCAGGAGTGGCATACTCTCCTGGAACTTCTTACTGGCCGTCCACCAGCTAAGACTCCATTTGATCCAATCAAGGAGGCCTCCTTGAAGCATTTGACCTTCAAGACGGTATTCCTCTTGGCCCTTGGGTCGGGCAATTGCAAAAGTGAGATTCATGCCTGGCAAAACTGATATATTGGACACCAATCTGATTGGTCAAAGGTGTCCCTGTATCCATCACCCAGCTTTCTATCCTAGAATCAGCTGGCCATAGAGTGTCTAGTGTGGCCCCTAGGGTTATAATAGCCCTGGCCCCGACTCTGGATAGATCCCTCAAGTCTGACAGGTCCCTCTGTCCGGTCAGAGCATTGTGCTACTATTTGGACAGGACCTCAGACATCAGGCGGAATAAGGAGGTGGTTTTTGTCTCCTTTAAGAAAGGTTTCAACAAAGACATCTCACCTGCCACTATCTCCTCTTGGATCAAGCAGACTGTGATCCTATGTTATGAGCTCTCTGACCAGGAGGCCCACTTTTAACATCAGGTTAAAGCCCATGATGTCAGGGCCTTTGCTCCTTCTAAGGTCTTCCAGTCGGGAGTCTCCTTAGATCCAATCTTGTCAGCCCGCCACTGAAGTCACAATACCTTCACACAGTTCTATATGAAGGGCGGGGCTTGGGCTGATTCAGAGCTTTACCAATTGGGCTAGGTAGTGGCTGCTCAGCAGATCCACAAGTGGCCCTTAGATTGAGGAGATTTGTATATGTGCATAACAGTTCTTCATGTACATAAAAATTAAGTGTGGCGTGCTTCCTTCGGGAGGTTTATTTGCATTCTGGGACTGAACTCATCCCTCTCTTCCCCTACCTCAGAGCAGGTCTGCAAAAAAGGGGGGGGGGCGACGGCGGTATAGCCCCGGGTAACCGGCTGCTGGCAACCGACCATGGCCCTGCAGGGTTTCCTGACCTTAAAGTCAACCCAGGCCTGGACCTATAGGTCTCCTGACGAAGTCAGCCTAGACCGTAGGTTAAAATTTGCTATTACTTGTGAGTTCACATAAGTCCCTAGTAACTTACCCGCCGACCAAGCGGTAGTTATTCAGCAATTGTCCATTGGATAGGATGTATTAACGCAATAAAATTGCAATTTAATAAGTAAATTAAATTTTTATAAGTTAATACCCTATCCAATGGACACACAAGACCCTCCCACCGACCCCGCTATCAGCTTACTAGGGGTCTAAGAGGTTTAGACAACAAAAAAGATGCTATGACGTCAGGTTGTCTAGACAGGAAGGAAGTACGAGGCGCCATCTGGGGGAGTGCACAGTACTACGGACCGGCCAGCCAGTGGTAACACAGGACGTCTTTTTCTGGCGTTTGGCGGGCCGGTCTGCGCCGACCGGATAAGCAATTGTCCATTGGATAGGGTATTAACTTATAAAAATTTAATTTACTTATTAAATTTGCAATTTCGTTCTTCAGAATTCATGTTCTACTGTGACACCAGTCTCTCCCTCATGTACCCAACCTTGTCGGTAGTGGCGATTTTGTGGTTGGCAAGTATGCTGTACAGTTGCCTTGTTAAGTTTCACGAAAGAACTCGACAGACTGCCATCATCTTCTCCATCAAGCTGGTCACATGATTCACAAACAAGCAATTGTTTCTCAACATAGCTCACAGGGGCTTTCCCAGCAACTGTCAAATATAAACAATAAAGATGTGCACTTAAGAGACAGTTTAAAAATTACTGTCAGACCAGTTTACCGGCTATACAGCTTTGCTCCACCAAAGCCAGTTACAGAGTGATTGCTCCAACTACTGGTTACAGAGTCTACTTACTGGGTGCCGGCCACACAACCCTTACTGTACATTGCTTCACTCAAACCAGTTACCGAGTCTACCAACCTAGTCCATTCAACTATGTGTTGATTCTGGGGCCGGTAGATGGAAAGTATCTATAAAGAAATTGCTTCAATCAACCAGTTACAGACCGTGTATTGGCTACACAGCTTTCATTGGAAAGTTTACTATACTCAAGCTGGTTACGGAGCCTACTGACTTAGTGCATTCAACTTGGGTTGATGCTAGGGTAGAGGGAGATGAAGTATCTACAAATTCCCTTAAAATAGGTGGCTCTAACTGTCTACAGAGACTACTGCACCTTGTGCCAGCCACTATCCCAGAGCTGACCATCCCAGTATCAGCTACACAATTGACTGACAAATGCTGTCAGGTGGCTTCTTTAAAAAAAGGAATACTACAGAAAACTGCTGTCTGACTTCATTGGTTACAGTGAAACAAACCGTCTGCTGGACTGGCAGTAGAGCAATAAGGGGTTACCCTTGCTCCCTGAAATTTTCCCTGGCAGATAATCAACAATAAAGTAACCTCTCAGCCTGGCCTGTTAACCTCTGAATACTTGGTTTACAGAGGAACATCAACCAAACCAGTCCTAGTACAACAGCTAAGCTCATTAAAGTGACCAGAGGAAAGCAATTTCTCCAGCAACTCTGCATCACCTAGGAGCCATCATTAAATTGAATACACTGAATACAAGTAGAACTGCTCCCACTAGTCTGACTACAACCTGAAGGCAGTGTCCTGAAAAGAACATAAGGTCTTGCCACACTCTAAAAGCTAAGGCTAGTCAGGATTGTGGTCTCATTAGAAGAGTCTTGGCCACCCTTATGAGGGACAACAAAATTCTTTCTTCAAGGACACTGACCGGTCCGAAAGACCAGCATGTAAGCTATGGTCACTAAAAAGATTTTTTACACCTCAAGACCACCTCAAGGGTCAGTTTATTATTTTTAGACTGACAATTACTGTACAGCCCAGTTCCTACAGTTCCTGCAGAGTAAAACGGTTGAAAATCAGGAAACTTCACAAGATAAATAAAACTGAATTTATGTCTGACATTGTAAATTCTGAGCTTATCCAGGCTCCTTACAAAACAGCTAGCTTACTTTCACACCAGTACTTTCATACCCTTAGGAACATACTTGACAAGCATGCACCTGTACATGAATGTAAAACCCCACAACATGTCAACAAAGGGTTCATCAACAGTGAGATTTTGGCAGCAAAGAGACGTAAGCGCAAACTTGAAAGGGAGTGGCGACAGGACAACTCTGCCATAAACCGCAGTAGGTACAGAGCCGCTGTGAACCATTTCAACCGTCTTGTGGAATGTGCAAAAACCAAGCACTACAGTGATATGGTTAGGGAAAATGAGGATAACCCCAAGGCCTTGTGGAATTCCATAAAGAAAGTCCTCCATAGATCACCAAAAATGGTACTTCCAGATTATACCACCATGAACAGTCTAGTCAACACTTTTGGCAGGTATTTTGCAGACAAAATTGCTAAATTAAGATCTGGATTACTGTCTCCTGATGCCGATCCCCCTGTCTCACGTTCCTACAAAAACAAGTTTGTCTCTTTCCGGACCATGTCAGAGGAAGAAGTCCTTAAAATCATAAAGTCCACACCAAAAAAATCATGTGACTTGGATCCCATCCCAACATCATTGGTCCTTGAATGTATCAGTGTGCTCCTGACTCCTATCACAAATATTGTGAACTACTCTCTACAGGAGGGCAGTTTCCTTTCCTGCTTTAAGACTGCACATGTTACACCCTTGTTGAAAAAAGCTGGTCTTGACAAGAATATTCTCAAGAATTATCGACCAGTGTCCAACCTCAGCTACATCTCCAAACTCATAGAGAAAGCTGTGGCTAAGCAGATAAATGAGCATATTGCTCACGAGGGTATATCTAACGAAAACCAGTCCGCATATAGAGCTTTTCACTCAACTGAAATGTCGCATAAGTTACTACCATCTCCGGGAACTACGAAGGGTCCGCAGGTACTTAAATCATGAAACAGCTGTAAAGGTGGCAAATGCCTTGGTAAGCAGTCGTCTGGATTACTGTAACTCACTGCTTTACAACACAAAAAAGGCATATACTAGCAGACTACAGAGAGTTCAAAATGCCTTATGTCGGACGGTGTGCAAGCTAAATAAATACTGTCATGTTACACCCTTCCTGCACAAACTACACTGGCTCCCCATTCATTACCGTATACTGTATACTGTTTAAATATAATCTCCTCTTTTATAAAGCAATACATTTGAGCCAACCTCCATATCTCTCCGCTCTAATTAGGCGGAGTGATCTCACACAGGGCAATCGCCTATCAATTTCCTCATCTAAACCAAATAAACGCTCAGGGCTACGCAGTTTCATAGCAGGGGCTCCCACAGAGTGGAACAAGCTTCCTCAAGCCATCAGAACCATAGAAAGCATTTCTGGTTTCAGGAAACAGTTGAAAAGCCCTGGCCCCGACTCTGGATAGATCCCTCAAGTCTGACAGGTCCCTCTGTCCGGTCAGAGCATTGTGCTACTATTTGGACAGGACCTCAGACATCAGGCGGAATAAGGAGGTGGTTTTTGTCTCCTTTAAGAAAGGTTTCAACAAAGACATCTCACCTGCCACTATCTCCTCTTGGATCAAGCAGACTGTGATCCTATGTTATGAGCTCTCTGACCAGGAGGCCCACTTTTAACATCAGGTTAAAGCCCATGATGTCAGGGCCTTTGCTCCTTCTAAGGTCTTCCAGTCGGGAGTCTCCTTAGATCCAATCTTGTCAGCCCGCCACTGAAGTCACAATACCTTCACACAGTTCTATATGAAGGGCGGGGCTTGGGCTGATTCAGAGCTTTACCAATTGGGCTAGGTAGTGGCTGCTCAGCAGATCCACAAGTGGCCCTTAGATTGAGGAGATTTGTATATGTGCATAACAGTTCTTCATGTACATAAAAATTAAGTGTGGCGTGCTTCCTTCGGGAGGTTTATTTGCATTCTGGGACTGAACTCATCCCTCTCTTCCCCTACCTCAGAGCAGGTCTGCAAAAAAGGGGGGGGGGCGACGGCGGTATAGCCCCGGGTAACCGGCTGCTGGCAACCGACCATGGCCCTGCAGGGTTTCCTGACCTTAAAGTCAACCCAGGCCTGGACCTATAGGTCTCCTGACGAAGTCAGCCTAGACCGTAGGTTAAAATTTGCTATTACTTGTGAGTTCACATAAGTCCCTAGTAACTTACCCGCCGACCAAGCGGTAGTTATTCAGCAATTGTCCATTGGATAGGATGTATTAACGCAATAAAATTGCAATTTAATAAGTAAATTAAATTTTTATAAGTTAATACCCTATCCAATGGACACACAAGACCCTCCCACCGACCCCGCTATCAGCTTACTAGGGGTCTAAGAGGTTTAGACAACAAAAAAGATGCTATGACGTCAGGTTGTCTAGACAGGAAGGAAGTACGAGGCGCCATCTGGGGGAGTGCACAGTACTACGGACCGGCCAGCCAGTGGTAACACAGGACGTCTTTTTCTGGCGTTTGGCGGGCCGGTCTGCGCCGACCGGATAAGCAATTGTCCATTGGATAGGGTATTAACTTATAAAAATTTAATTTACTTATTAAATTTGCAATTTCGTTCTTCAGAATTCATGTTCTACTGTGACACCAGTCTCTCCCTCATGTACCCAACCTTGTCGGTAGTGGCGATTTTGTGGTTGGCAAGTATGCTGTACAGTTGCCTTGTTAAGTTTCACGAAAGAACTCGACAGACTGCCATCATCTTCTCCATCAAGCTGGTCACATGATTCACAAACAAGCAATTGTTTCTCAACATAGCTCACAGGGGCTTTCCCAGCAACTGTCAAATATAAACAATAAAGATGTGCACTTAAGAGACAGTTTAAAAATTACTGTCAGACCAGTTTACCGGCTATACAGCTTTGCTCCACCAAAGCCAGTTACAGAGTGATTGCTCCAACTACTGGTTACAGAGTCTACTTACTGGGTGCCGGCCACACAACCCTTACTGTACATTGCTTCACTCAAACCAGTTACCGAGTCTACCAACCTAGTCCATTCAACTATGTGTTGATTCTGGGGCCG
The DNA here is from genome assembly GCA_964017235.1 of Sabellastarte sp. h YS-2021. Classification (NCBI taxonomy): domain Eukaryota; kingdom Metazoa; phylum Annelida; class Polychaeta; order Sabellida; family Sabellidae; genus Sabellastarte; species Sabellastarte sp. h YS-2021. The sequence goes on from OZ024928.1 coordinate 16,054,303, forward strand.
GTAGATGGAAAGTATCTATAAAGAAATTGCTTCAATCAACCAGTTACAGACCGTGTATTGGCTACACAGCTTTCATTGGAAAGTTTACTATACTCAAGCTGGTTACGGAGCCTACTGACTTAGTGCATTCAACTTGGGTTGATGCTAGGGTAGAGGGAGATGAAGTATCTACAAATTCCCTTAAAATAGGTGGCTCTAACTGTCTACAGAGACTACTGCACCTTGTGCCAGCCACTATCCCAGAGCTGACCATCCCAGTATCAGCTACACAATTGACTGACAAATGCTGTCAGGTGGCTTCTTTAAAAAAAGGAATACTACAGAAAACTGCTGTCTGACTTCATTGGTTACAGTGAAACAAACCGTCTGCTGGACTGGCAGTAGAGCAATAAGGGGTTACCCTTGCTCCCTGAAATTTTCCCTGGCAGATAATCAACAATAAAGTAACCTCTCAGCCTGGCCTGTTAACCTCTGAATACTTGGTTTACAGAGGAACATCAACCAAACCAGTCCTAGTACAACAGCTAAGCTCATTAAAGTGACCAGAGGAAAGCAATTTCTCCAGCAACTCTGCATCACCTAGGAGCCATCATTAAATTGAATACACTGAATACAAGTAGAACTGCTCCCACTAGTCTGACTACAACCTGAAGGCAGTGTCCTGAAAAGAACATAAGGTCTTGCCACACTCTAAAAGCTAAGGCTAGTCAGGATTGTGGTCTCATTAGAAGAGTCTTGGCCACCCTTATGAGGGACAACAAAATTCTTTCTTCAAGGACACTGACCGGTCCGAAAGACCAGCATGTAAGCTATGGTCACTAAAAAGATTTTTTACACCTCAAGACCACCTCAAGGGTCAGTTTATTATTTTTAGACTGACAATTACTGTACAGCCCAGTTCCTACAGTTCCTGCAGAGTAAAACGGTTGAAAATCAGGAAACTTCACAAGATAAATAAAACTGAATTTATGTCTGACATTGTAAATTCTGAGCTTATCCAGGCTCCTTACAAAACAGCTAGCTTACTTTCACACCAGTACTTTCATACCCTTAGGAACATACTTGACAAGCATGCACCTGTACATGAATGTAAAACCCCACAACATGTCAACAAAGGGTTCATCAACAGTGAGATTTTGGCAGCAAAGAGACGTAAGCGCAAACTTGAAAGGGAGTGGCGACAGGACAACTCTGCCATAAACCGCAGTAGGTACAGAGCCGCTGTGAACCATTTCAACCGTCTTGTGGAATGTGCAAAAACCAAGCACTACAGTGATATGGTTAGGGAAAATGAGGATAACCCCAAGGCCTTGTGGAATTCCATAAAGAAAGTCCTCCATAGATCACCAAAAATGGTACTTCCAGATTATACCACCATGAACAGTCTAGTCAACACTTTTGGCAGGTATTTTGCAGACAAAATTGCTAAATTAAGATCTGGATTACTGTCTCCTGATGCCGATCCCCCTGTCTCACGTTCCTACAAAAACAAGTTTGTCTCTTTCCGGACCATGTCAGAGGAAGAAGTCCTTAAAATCATAAAGTCCACACCAAAAAAATCATGTGACTTGGATCCCATCCCAACATCATTGGTCCTTGAATGTATCAGTGTGCTCCTGACTCCTATCACAAATATTGGGCTACGCAGTTTCATAGCAGGGGCTCCCACAGAGTGGAACAAGCTTCCTCAAGCCATCAGAACCATAGAAAGCATTTCTGGTTTCAGGAAACAGTTGAAAACATACCTTTTTAGATTGGCTTATCCTCCACCATAGCCTATCTCCCCGACCGGATGCTAATATGGAAACGAACATCTTTCTGGAACTGGACTATCCCTTTTTGCACATCAGCGCCTTAGAGGATGTTTACATCAAATTCGGCGCTATATGAGTGTTTCTTACTTACTTACTTACAACTGACCAGGGAGCAAAGACAATGTAGAATAATTTTCAGACTTTAATTCTTAGATCAATTAATTTTCTGCCCAGGCCCACCGATGTCCCAGTGGCTACTCCAGATCTGCCTAGACAGACCAGATTGCACCAGTTTGGGAGATATGAGAAGCCCTAGGGGCCAGCCCCAAAGTCAGAAGAATCCTCATGGAAGATGAAACTCTTCCCTTCCTGATCTTCATAAGTGGCCATGTACTTCCTCTCAGATATCTGATTGAGGCATGACCGGCATTCTCCAGGAATGCAGTAGCACTGGGCAGACCAGTTCTCATAGGATTCTTCAGTCAACTTTCCTTGGTACCAAACCCAACAACTGGTCTATCCGCAGCACCCTTGATTGTTACAGTACTAATCAAGGAAGTGAATCTGATGGTCTTACACAAGGGTATAAGAACCCACCGACCTGTCTCTTAAGATTCGCCAGTGAACTTGGAGAAATCAGAACTGTGCCCCAAACAGGTTTTCGACTTTGAAGGTGACCAGTTCAACCTAATATGTGGCTGGGTCTAGCTCACACCGGACCAGTGGCAGACTCTTCAACAAAAAATACTGAACTACTCTCCTGACAGGCCTGTCCGGTCCAGCAGCCCATGTCCTTGATAGGTCTGTTAACAGCCATGGAAAAGCAAGTTAACATTGGCCTCGCCATATGAGACCCATTCAGTGGCATCTCAAAAGAAAAAAAAACAGCAGGGTACCGAAAAAACTAGAAAAGGTGATCCCTATCCCCTAGTCTGCATCCCCATCTTAATGGTGGCTGGAGGAAGACTATGTGCTTCAAGGTTAACCATTACGCTAACTAAAACATGCTCTGCAAATCCTTACAGATGCATCAAAAAAAGGATGGGGCGCTCACTTAAATGAGAATACAGCAAGGGAACCTAGTACCTTCCAGAAAGCAAGCTGTATATAAATTAGATACAACTGAAAGTGGTCTTCTTGACCCAGAAAGAGTTCCAAGACCTCTGTTAGACATGATCATTAGCAACTGACAACACCACTGTGGTGTCACACATAAACAAGGAAGGAGGTCGGGCTCACTGTGTGCCCTTCTGTGGAAAATCCTAACCTGATGTTCCAGGAAACGGGTGACTCAAAGCCCGACACATTCCAGGTCGGCTGAATGGGGTAGCAGACAAGCTATCAAGGCTAGGCCATACCATCCAACGGGGTGGTTTGTCCTTACAGAGGTCTTCCAATCAGTATGCAGCAGGTGGCACCAGCCTTAAATAGATCTGTTTACCATGGGGTTCAACAAATTAACCCTGTGTCACCAGTACCAGACACCCTGGCCTGGGCAGTGGAAGCACTCAGCTTGCCAGGGGAGAATCTGGATGTGTATGCCTCCCCTTCTTGGGCAAGTGGTGGCGAAACTGCAGGACTACCCATGCAAGAAAATCATAATGATTACTCCAGGGCTGTCCAACATGCCTTGGTTATGGGACCTAGTGGCCATGTCTAGCCAGATCCCAATCTGCCAATACAGCCCTTCAATCAGACTCCACACACAAATCTTACTAACCTAATCCTACATGCGTGGCTCCTAGAGCCTCAGCTATCAAAGAACAGGGCTTCTATGAGACAGTGACAGCATGAACTGAGGCTCCTCAAACAGGATCAACCACATCAGTCTATGAGGCAAAGTGGACCATTTTTAGAAGTGGTGCCTCGTAATCAGGTGGACTTCAGGGCACCCCACCTGTTAAGTCAATAGCCGGCTTCCTACTGTACCTGTTCCAGGGCAGGAAGTTGCAGCCAAGTACTATTGATGGCCACAGATCAGCCATTGCTGACAAACTAGGAAACTTCCAGCAAAATATCAGGAAAAATGAGAATATCACTTGTCTCCTGGATAGCTTTCCTCAGAGACAGATCCAAGGGTCAGGGGGCATCCCCTCCTGGAACCTCTCCCTGGTGTTGCACCAGCTGACAAAGGCTCTATTTGAACCCCTTGAAGAGGCCCCTTTGAAACTTTTAATCTTCAAGAGTGTCTTCCTTTTGGCTCTGGGTTCGGTTAAATGTAGGAGTGAGATCCATGCCTGGCAGAACAAAAACATCAGACTAAAGTACCCTTGTTCCCCTCACCCCACCTTTCTTTCTAAAAACCTGCTGGCCAAGAGTGTCCAGATAGTGGGGCCCCAGTGTTTATACCAGCCCTGGTCCCAAACTCTGGATAAGTCACTCAAGTCTGATAGGTCCCCATTTCCAGTCAGAGTACTGCATTACTATTTGAACAGGACCTCAGACCTCAGGCAGAACAAGGAGTTGGTTTTGTCGCCTTTAAGCTCCTGACAAAGGCATCTCATCTGCCATTATCTCATCGATCAAGCAGTCTGTGATCCTATGTTATGAGCTCTCTGACCTAGAGACTTTGTATATATGTTATTAGTTTTACATATATATAAAAAAGTAATGTGCTTCCTTCAGGAGGTTTATTTCTGCTGCTGGGACTGAACTCATCCCTGTCTTCCCCTACCTCAGAGCAGGTCTGTTAAAACAGGGGGGCAACGTCAGTACATCCCCGGATAACATGTTCACTGGAGTCCCTAGTAACTTACCCGCCGACCAAGTGGTAGTTATTCAGCAATTGTCCATTGGATAGGATGTATTAACGCATAAAATTGCAAATTTAATAAGTAAACTAGAGGATCGCTCGCAAAAAAAAAAGATAATGTTTTTGCATAGCAAAAACAAAGCGTCCCGAAAAGGATATAAAGGTGAGTGCTAAAGTATTAAGAAAATGCTTCGTTTCTAGCCTTATACTGTTGTGGCAACCAAAGTCAGCGCAGTCTGCTCTATCTAGCACGGTTTTCAAGATATAAGCATTTTTGTGCTTTGCAAAAAATAAAAGAATTCAAAATGTCCACCATATTTGGCGAGACAAAAATATTTTGAAAATTGGCATGGCTACTCTGCAGAGATACCCAGCAGGTCAAAAATTTTGTTCAGTTCGCTCCATATAGCACGGTTTTTGAGATATAAGCATTTTTTGTGTTTTGCCAAAAACTTTGAAAATTCAAAATGGCCACCAATTTTGGGGAGACAAAAATTTTTGTCAAGACCACTGCCGCGGTGTGTATCTCCCGCCGAGCATTAAAGGAGAAGAAATAGCTTTTCCGAGATATTCAAAATTTTTCATTTTCGTGTGTGAAAGCTCTTCCAAAAGTAGGTGAATGAGTTATTTGAGAAAAATTGGCTATCTGCAATACTATTAAGAGATAATTCACATTTACTCATTTTGAGTAGGTGAATAATTAGCTATGGGTCTGAAACTTCACCAAGTGAAAGCTCTCCCAAAAGTAGGTGAATGAGTTGAGAAAAATTGGCTATCTGCAATACTTTTAGAGATAATTCGCATTTACTCATTTTCAGTAGGTGAGTAATTAGGTATGGGTCTGAAACTTCACCATGTGAAAGCTCTCCCACAAGTAGATGAATGAGTATTTGATGAAAATTGGGTATCCGCAATACTTTTACAGATAATTAGCATTTACTCATTTTGAGTAGGTGAATAAATAGCTATGGGTCTGAAACTTCACCAAGTGAAAGCTCTCCCAAAAGTAGGTGAATGAGTTATTTGAGAAAAATTGGCTATCTGCAATACTTTTAGAGATAATTCGTATTTACTCATTTTGAGTAGGTGAGTAATTAGCTATGGGTCTGAAACTTCACCAAGTGAAAGCTCTCCCAAAAGTAGGTGAATGAGTTATTTGAGAAAAATTGGCTATCTGCAATACTATTAAGAGATAATTCACATTTACTCATTTTGAGTAGGTGAGTAATTAGGTATGGGTCTGAAACTTCACCATGTGAAAGCTCTGCCACAAGTAGATGAATGAGTATTTGATGAAAATTGGGTATCCACAATACTTTTACAGATAATTAGCATTTACTCATTTTGAGTAGGTGAATAAATAGCTATGGGTCTGAAACTTCACCAAGTGAAAGCTCTCCCAAAAGTAGGTGAATGAGTTATTTGAGAAAAATTGGCTATCTGCAATACTTTTAGAGATAATTCGTATTAACTCATTTTGAGTAGGTGAGTAATTAGCTATGGGTCTGAAACTTCACCAAGTCAAAGCTCTCCCAAAAGTAGGTGAATGAGTTATTTGAGAAAAATTGGCTATCTGCAATACTTTTAGAGATAATTCGCATTTACTCATTTTCAGTAGGTGAGTAATTAGGTATGGGTCTGAAACTTCATCATGTGAAAGCTCTCTCACAAGTAGATGAATGAGTATTTGAGAAAAATTGGGTATCCGCAATACTTTTACAGATAATTAGCATTTACTCATTTTGAGTAGGTGAATAAATAGCTAGGGGTCTGAAACTTCACCAAGTGAAAGCTCTCCCAAAAGTAGGTGAATGAGTTATTTGAGAAAAATTGGCTATCTGCAATACTTTTAGAGATAATTCGTATTTACTCACTTTGAGTAGGTGAGAAATTAGCTATGGGTCTGAAACTTCACCAAGTGAAAGCTCTCCCAAAAGTAGGTGAATGAGTTATTTGAGAAAAATTGGCTATCTGCAATACTTTTAGAGATAATTCGCATTTACTCATTTTGAGTAGGTGAGTAATTAGCTATGGGTCTGAAACTTCACCATGTGAAAGCTCTCCCAAAAGTACATGAACGAGTTATTTGAGAAAAATTGGGTATCCGCAATACTTTTCCAGATAATTAGCATTTACTCATTTTGAGTAGGTGAATAAATAGCTACGGGTCTGAAACTTCACAGAATGAAAGCTCTTCCAAAAGTAGGTGAATGAGTTATTTGAGAAAAATTGGCTATCTGCAATACTTTTAGAGATAATTCGCATTTACTCATTTTGAGTAGGTGAATAAATAGCTACGGGTCTGAAACTTCACAGAATGAAAGCTCTTCCAAAAGTAGGTGAATGAGTTATTTGAGAAAAATTGGCTATCTGCAATACTTTTAGAGATAATTCGCATTTACTCATTTTGAGTAGGTGAATAATTAGCTATGGGTGTGAAACTTCACCAAGTGAAAGCTCTCCCAAAAGTAGATGAATGAGTTATTTGAGAAAAATTGGCTATCTGCAATACTTTTAGAGATAATTCGCATTTACTCATTTGAGTAGGTGAATAAACAGCTATGGGTCTGAAACTTCACAGAGTGAAAGCTCTCCCAAAAGTAGGTGAATGAGTTATTTGAGAAAAATTGGTTATCTGCAATACTTTTAGAGATAATTCGCATTTACTCATTTTGAGTAGGTGAGTAATTAGCTATGGGTCTGAAACTTCACGGAGTGAAAGCTCTCCCAAAAGTAGGTGAATGAGTTATTTGAGAAAAATTGGCTATCTGCAATACTTTTAGAGATAATTCGCATTTACTCATTTTGAGTAGGTGAATAATTAGCTATGGGTGTGAAACTTCACCAAGTGAAAGCTCTCCCAAAAGTAGATGAATGAGTTATTTGAGAAAAATTGGCTATCTGCAATACTTTTAGAGATAATTCGCATTTACTCATTTTGAGTAGGTGAGTAATTAGCTATGGGTCTGAAACTTCACCATGTGAAAGCTCTCCCACAAGTAGATGATTGAGTATTTGATAAAAATTGGGTATCCGCAATACTTTTACAGATAATTAGCATTTACTCATTTTGAGTAGGTGAATAAATAGCTATGGGTCTGAAACTTCACAGAGTAAAAGCTCTCCCAAAAGTAGGTGAATGAGTTATTTGAGAAAAATTGGCTATCTGCAATACTTTTAAGAGATAATTAGCATTTACTCATTTTGAGTAGGTGAGTAATTAGCTACGGGTCTGAAACTTCACCAAGTAAAAGCTCTCCCAAAAGTAGGTGAATGAGTTATTTGAGAAAAATTGGCTATCTGCAATACTTTTAGAGGTAATTCGCATTTACTCATTTTGAGTAGGTGAGCAATTAGCTATGGGTCTGAAACTTCACCAAGTGAAAGCTCTTTGGGATAGCTGCACTGCAGAGCTACCCTGAAGATCAAAAATTTCGTCGAGATCGCTCTATGTAGCACGGTTTTCAAAATAGTAGCATTTTTGTGTTTTGCAATTTTTGCGCAAAAATTCGAAAATTCAAAATGGCCGGCATTTTTGGCAAGATAAAATTTTTTTGAAAATTGGCATGGCTACTGTGCAGAGATACCCTGTGGTTCAAAAATTTCGTTGAAATCGCTCTATCTGGCACGGTTTTCGAGATAATCATTTTTACGTTTTGCAATTTTCGAAAAATTCGAAATTCAAAATGGCCGCCATTTTTTTGCGAAAAAAATTTTTTTTTTAATTGGCATGGCTACTCTGCAGAGATACCCTGTGGGTCAAAAATTTAGTCGAAATCGCTCTATCTAGCAGGGTTTTCGAGATATAAGCATTTTTAGGTTTTGCAATTTTTGCGAAAAATTGAAAATGGCCGCCATTTTTGCCGAGATAAAATTTTTTTGAAAATAGGCATGGCTACTCTGCAAAGATACCCTGTGGGTCAAACATTTCGTCGAAATCGCTCTATCTAGTACGGTTTTCGAGAGATAAGCATTTTTATGTTTTGCAATTTTTGCGAAAAATTCGAAAATTCAAAATGGCCGCCATTTTTGGCGAGACACAAATTTTTTTCAAAATTGGGAGAACTACTCCGCAGATATACCCTGCGGGTCAAAAATTTCGTCGAAATCGCTCTATCTAGCACGGTTTTTGAGATCTAAGCATTTTTGTGTTTTCCTTATTTGGAAAATTTATAATGATTAATTAATCATTAATTACTCGGCCATTTCTTAACCAATCAATGCCAAAATCTAATGATTTCCAGATTTTAATAGAATGAATGTATTCGCCAAGTTTCAGGTGAATTGATAAAATTCCTTTCAAGTTATCATCCGATAACCATCGAAAAAAAGACATTTTTGGTCATGTGACCTCTCTGATTGGTTGAAATGTCACTGCAGCATATTCAAAAAAGTTCCCCAAGGCTACTGCCTAAACCTGCCAAATTTGAAAAGAATCCGCCTACGGTTACAGAGTTATAAGGAAAACAAAATGCGGAGCCGCCGGAGCCTGAAGGTCTCCCATACACAAACAAGCGTCCCTTGCGGGACGCTTAATTAAATTTTTATAACTTGGTACCCTATCCAATGGACACACAAGACCCTCCCAACCGACCCCGCTATTAGCTTACTGGGGCTGTAATAGGTTTAGACAACAAAAAAGATGCTGTAACATCACCGTCTCTAGACAGGAAGGAAGCACGATGCGCCACCTGGCGAATGCACACTACAAGACTGGTCCTGCCGGTGGAAACACGGGACAGCTTTTTCTGTCATTTGGTGGGCCGGTCAGAGCCGACTGGATTAGCAATTGTCCATTGGATAGGGTATTAACTTTTAAATTTTAATTTATTTATTAAATTTGCAAATCTCTCCTTTATTATTGGTTCTATGGCTTCAGAATGTCAAGATAGACCATGAAAAGTCCTGGCTTGCAAATTTTGACCTTATTTTGAAAAACAAAATAGCTGCCATAGCAAATTATTTCAAAATCATTAAGATGCTCTAAAACTTGAAATACTGCAGCTAGGTTCATCAAATTTGCACAAAAGATATATGGCTAGGAAAGTTAGCCTGATTTGGCCTAATTTGGCCTAGTTTCAAAAACAAAATGGCCGTCATATCACATATGTTGAATGTCAAAATGGGGTTATCCTATTAAAAAGGCCTTATATCTCCCTTTTCATTGCTACTAGGGTTCCAAATGTGAAAACAACTTATAGGAAGTCATGGCCTGAGACTTCCAATTGTTGACTTTTACCTTTGACCCCATATCTTACTACAAAGGCCTTATATCTCCTTTAGTTCTCCATTATTACTGATCCTAAGGTAGGAGATAACCACTGCGGCAGTGGCCTTGTTTATAATTGAGAATCAGCTGGCAAAGGATGGTTCTCAAAGTGTGGGTCAGTGGTCATTCCAGCCTTGGCCTCCACTCTGGACAAATCCCTCCAGGACAGGTCACTGTGCCCAGTAAAAGCCCTTCATTATTATTATCTGGACAAATCCAAAGATCAATGAAACAACAAGGAGCTTGTACTTGCTTCATTTATCTGTCAGATCTTGATCTTGTGTTGTGAATTATCTGTCCAGGAATCTCTGATTTCAAGATAGAGTCTCCTCAGATCAGATTCTCTCAGCTTTTCATAGGAAGACACACAACACCTGCACCCAGTTTTACTTCAACTATTTGTCTTGGGCTGATTCTCCCTGCAGTTGTCACCAGCCCCTAAGTTGTCACCTTACATGTGATCTTACAATAGTAATTTTAAATAAAAAGATGAGATGACATCACAGCCAAGTAGCGAGTGAAGGATTGATAAGTCTATGTTTATTAAACAGGATATTATATCTGTCCTAATAGAAAAGAACTTGGACTTTTTTCTGACCTTTAGTGGAACAAGGACGCTCCAGATGAGTCGCTAGAGTATGTTTAACTTAAAAAAAATTAATTTACAATAAAAATTTCCGAGTTTATTTTACTACATCTCAGATTTTCTATGTACATGATTGCGCATGTGGCTATTTGAAAATAGTTATGTTATTAGTACTAAGACTAAACCCAACAAACTCAAATATGGAAAAAATTTATGTTGCTCTAGGTTCTCTAAACCCCAAAACAGAGGACTAAAAGTACTTTTTTGATTAGATTTCTTAAATTATAAAGTTAAAATGTTATTGAGCTTGGGTACACAGTGCACAGTGTTGCTTCTAAAGTGCGGGATATGCAATATCTTGCAAGTTTTGGTACTAACCTGCAACTTGGGAAAAGAAAATGGATATTACAAAAGAGGATGATATATATGACCATATACTAACAATAATACTGTTGAAATGGTTTGTACAGTATGCATGTATACAAAAACATTTCATATATCAAAAGGCCACAATACTTAGAGATCATCTGCTGCATGTATAATGATAGTAAATTACTGACAAGAACACCCCAAGAGTGCCATCCTGTCCCAAGGCATTTTTGATGTTTTTTAAAGTGGCTCAATAATAATTAAATAGGAAAATCTAGATCTTTGATATTTGACTGTATCTAGTCAGAGATCAAGATCAGTAGCAAAATTTAATGGGATCAAGACCCATCTTCTCATTTTTGTGAAGATCCAAACAGTAAAATTTGTGTAATTCTGCTAACAAACAAATAACCAAATGGACAAACAGACAAGTAAATGGTAATGAATTTAACACATCCTTGTCGGAGCTACAAATTTTGATTTTCATTGATCGAGCTCCAACATTTTTCTGACATGGGGATACCTGCTCCCGTATCTCAAATTATCTAGAATAAAAAAACTCAGGTGTAGCAAATATTGTTTGCAATAAATCAAAATCCAGATCATCTACCTACCAATTTTTTTTTCATTTCAGGGAGAGATGAAATTGAGCAGTTTAAAGATTCGACAGAAATTCAAGAAATCCAGTTGCTTGGCATCTCATCAAGACTAAAGTGTTTAGTGAAAAAATGACTTTAATGAAAAAACTAAAAAAATCATCAAAGTAATACTGAAAATAGCAATTTTTGCAGTTCGCAGGAGTAGTGGTTTGGGGATGTTGTACAACATTATGGTCCAACTCAGACTGCTGTATCATATTCAAAGCAAGCCAGAGCGCTGGCCTTATTGCATGCAAAGAGTCCTAGATAAGAAGCAGTGAAATTCAGTAAGCAAATAATTTTTCATCAGTATTAATGAATTTGGTGTACAAATCAAAGGTCGAAACATCTGGTAATCTGCCAGAAAACTCCATAAAATTCCTTAGCTTCATATAGTTGCAGTGTCTGTGACCCCCCATATCTCCTCATTAATATTAATGAGGTAATGAACATGAAGTGCACTGGTATTTGATCTTAGACTAATCTTTCCTTTCTATAAATTATTGATAGAAAACCACCAATGGAATTCTGTGACCTCTTCTATTCTCATTAATATGAATGGGTACATCTGTGAACATTAAGTGTACTGGTATTTGATCTTAAACCAGCCTTTTTTTGTAAAATATTGCTAAAATTTTCTCTGGGCAATATTCTGAAACTATAAGGTGTATGAACTTGATACTTGATAACAGCATTGGTTGGTTGATGTAGGTGTGCAACAGCATTGTGTGATCTTTATTTAACTGGCTGCCTCAGTGTCCTTGACCTTAATATACTATGCTATATCTTAGAAACTGTGAGAAATAAGAAGTTAATGGTGTATTGATTGTGGGATGTAGGTGTGCACCTGAATGGTGTGACCTTTCTTTGATCTTTCTTGGCCAGGCCCTATCATAAGGTTTGACAATTTGATGGTAGGGACATTGGTTTTGGGATGTAGGTGTTGTCCAAGCCATGCATTTGACACTGTTATGTGCAGAAAGATAAATACAATGTAGGAAAATTGATTAGAGGGTCTTGGTGTGTACTGTTATGGTGTAACCTTGATTTTAGCTTGCTTGTCACTTGCTGTTGTGAACTTGAACAGCAAAAAAATCTTGTCTGGTCCACATATTGGACAATGTAAGGTGTAAAAAGTTTATTCTTGGAAGTGTCAGTGTGTAAAGACAAGGTGTTTCATTAGTGTGACCATTAACCTTGGGTCTGCCAGAATGTTTTTACCTTCATTGTATCCACCGGTGGATACTTTGGTTTAGCATTCGCCACACTACCGGCGCCGGCGAAGCCGCTGCGCATAGAGAGATTTTCGGCGTTAACGCTCTAAGAGGAAAACTTCACCACCTAGGTTAACCAAATTTGCAGGATATATTCATTCGGGAGTAAGCTTCTCTTGGATTGAAAATACCCTCATTCTGAAAAACAAGATGGCCACTGCAGGCATTTCTTTGAAAACAATCTACATTTTTCTACTGGCTGTTTCTCATAGGTAGAAGGTTGAATCTCTTCATAGGTGATATGTATAACAGATATACATGTCCTCTACAACCTTGCACACATTTGACCTTGAAGTTCTAAATTCAAGGTCATCCACGGAGTGCCGAAGTAACCCACATAGCAGACTTTAAAAGTGCCTATATCTCCCTTATTATTGGTCCTAGAGGTTTGCAATGTGAAACAAACCTATAGGAAATCATGTGCTGCGAATCTTCTGATGTTGTCAGATTTAACCTTGGATCCCTCCTTCAGGGTCAAATGAGGATAGCCAAAGTTAAAACTGCTTATAGCTCACTTATTATTGGTGCTAGAGGTTTGGTGTGGAAAGCAATATATAGGAAATCATTGGCTGGGAATCTTCTGGTGTGGTTGGATTTGACCTTGGGCCCCTCCTTCAAGGTCAGACAAGGATAGCCAAACTTAAAAGTGCTTATAACTTGCTTATTATTGGTCCTAGAGGTTTGGGATGGTGAACCAACACATATGAATTCATGGGCTGGGAATCTTCTGGTATGGATGGATTTGACCTCGGACCCTCCTTCAAGGTCAAATGAGGATAGCCAAAGTTAAATGTTTATAACAGGCTTATTATTGGTCCTAGAGGTTTGGGATGGTAAACCAACCTATAGGAAATCATGTACAGGGAATCTTCTGGTGTGGTTGGATTTGACCTTGGACCCCTCCTTCAAGGTCAAACAAGGACAGCCAAACTTAAAAGTACTCCTAACTCGCTTATTATTGGTCCTAGAGGTTTGGAATGGTAAACCAACCTATAGGAAATCATGAGCTGAGAATCTTTTTGTGTGGTAGGACTTGACCTTGGGCCCCTCCTTTAAGGTTAAACGAGGATAGCCAAACTTAAAAGTGCTCATAACACACTTATTATTGATCCTAGAGTTTTGGAATGGTATACCCACCTATAGGAAATCATGAGCTGGGAATCTTTTGGTGTGGTCAGATTTGACCTTTGGCCCCGCCTTATAAAGTGCTTATAACTCGCTTATTATTGATCCTAGAGGTTTACAATGCGAAACCTACTCATACGAAATATTGGGCTAGGAATTTTCTGATGTTAGATTTAACCTTTGGCCCCTCCTTCAAAGTTAAACGATGGTTCACTGGCTTTGGTGAGTTTTCTTTCAGGTGGATACAAATTTGCATTGGTTCTCCAATGCGTAGGTCTAGTTTATTTTAAGATGGAGTTTGATGGTTTAAAACATTGATGCAGATTTATTTTGTATAAAACTATTCATTGCTTATAGTATGATGCACATCATGGTACATTGGTAAATGTACCATGACTTCAGTTGTCAAGAAATAACTGTTGATGTGAAACAAAATGTCAGTTTTAATCAACATAAAAGCTCAAATAAAATATGATATCAAAATTGAAGTTTCAATTGGACACTGTTTCTTCAACGACATAGTTGTTCAACTTCTGAAATGTACATGATGGATTCAATTGCCAAGACAAATATACAGGTTTTTATTTCCTGTTATTTCCTGCCATATCCTGACAGGCCTTCAGCATTGTAACTTGCAAGAGTCAAACCCACACAAGCATGTGATACGATTCCAAACTTGCTTAGTCACTATGCTAAGAAGGTGTGCAAGGTCAGTTGACCTAGACAATTGTTTTGTTCATTTTTTGCTGTAAATGGCCACATCAGAAGGAAAATACAAAATTTGTCACATGCATATTTATAGTTGTGTCATATTTTCATTCCTACAAATTTAAACTATTCCAAAATAGGGTTGACATTTGAATGAAACATAACAAATATTTCACTCTGATATACTTTGTAACATAAAAATTAGCTTTGAATGATTCTTTAATATTGAAAATACAATTTGTGAAGATTCTTTGTTAGATGATAAGTCCCTAACAGACAAATAAGGTGATTTTGTCAATAAAAATTTATGTGTTGTATATGAAATAGAGAAAAACAAGTGCTGAGTATCCCCTCAAGGAGTGTTTTGACTATTCTTACTGAGTCAACATTAGCAAACACTCAAAGAAAGTGAATGGGGCTTAAGCAAGTAAAGAAGATGATATAATGAGCCCGACAGACGCACGCAATGAGCTACATATTTGAAAGAAACAAAATATTACCTTAAATTTTATAGTAAAATTTACCAATATTTTCAGTTATGTCACTGCCTTGGAAATAACATATCATATTGAACAATTCAACACAGTCACTTCTAGCTAGCCCTATTAAAACTTTGGACTTGTAAATTCCAACTTGTGTGATGGAAATAAACCCAACCAGCTGATCCAGTGAAGATCTACCATATTTTTGTCAAAGTATGGCCTGGACATTAATTATTTTCAAAGGGCATTAGACCATTCATAAAATTGAACAAGGTGTTCTTTTGTAATACAAAAACAGTGTTATAAATTGTAAACATTGTGCTTGGTGCCAGGCTTTAATTTGAACCAAGCGTATATTTGAACCTGGGCATTATTTTGGAAATTTACGGTATATCGAGGAAGAGATCTTACCCACCCCATCCCAGTTATAATCTCAAAGTGCACATAAGCAACTTTAGGAAAGAACCTAACCAGACCCATGCATAAGCTATTTTATTGAAGAGACCCAGGTGCTGTTTTAGTTTTTATTTGTTTTGCACAAATGAAAACCTTTTCCCAGAGAATAACAGTCTGACTTGATATATATCTTTATATATGCATAATTTACACAAATTGGCATCATCAAGTAATAGGTGAACATGATGCCATATTACCCATTTGTTGTAGAGCTTATTATGGTAATATAGCAACACCAAAATGGCAACACCTAAAAAGGTAATATGTGACCACAAAATTATATGTTTCTTATTTGACCAAATGATTTGAGAAATTGTGCATGCATACCTTACCCTTTCTTAACTACATTAAATGCAGTAACAACTTTACTAATTCTCTTTTTGGTATGTTAGATATCTTGCAAAAAACAATGTGTTGCCATATTACCACTTGTGTTGCCATATTGAGGCGTGCTGCCGCATTGCTGTTTATGTAGTTATATATATATATATATATATATGCACATGGTTATTTGAATTGTACATAATATGAAATATTTTTGGTATTTACATTTGTACATTGTATATACATTTATTGTATTATTATTCTGCAAATATTAAAGTTATTATTATTATTCCTAAAATCGTCTATTTACTCATGTACTGATAAAAGTGAAACACCAGTTGGTCATTGTAATACAAGTTCTGCTTATCAAACATATTCAAAATAGTTCCCATGCTACGACCTCTAGCTTTGAAATAGCAGTAAAATAAACAGTAATGTCCACACAAATTCGACAGGTAATTCTGACACCTCTGAGTGTTAAACATATATCCTCTACTCTGCAGAGTCAAATAGTTTTTGAAATCTGTGTCCGGTTCTTTCCCCAGTGGATCAAAGTATTCCCCGAGCTCGCCCTCTCCGCCGAGAAAAACTACTATACAGTGACTTCCATTTTTGTCGCTGGTGTCCTGGTTGACGATGAACAGGCTCGGTCGTACAGGTCTCATAGGCACTAAGTCTTTTGGCAGCACCCCTCCGTAGTACTGGGAAATCTTGGGATCCTGTTGCATGTAGGTTTCCAGCTCATGTGTATCCATGGTCTATTACTCTAAGATGACGTTTCTGGTTTTGTCTATCTTGATCAGACTCGGAAAGGAAGAATACAGAATCAGCATCAAATTAGGTGTTGGTGAGGCAAAGTTCATTACCAATTTGGTGTATCCCGCTCTCTTCTTACCTAATATATCCCCCTTGACCTCACCTTGAATGTCGAAACAAAAGAGTGAATAGCCATTGGCGTATTCTTCTCGAGAAATCCAATTGCCTCCGTCTTGGTGTGGATAATTGTTGAAAAATATTGACAGGAATGAACTAGTGTAGTCTCCCGTCTCAAAATTGGGCTTGAGTGGTTGACCGGGGACGCTTTGACCGTCGACAGAGAGTTCTATCCAGTTGACATTGCTGTGGACGAAATTAAAAGGATTTAAACCGTAATCTCCAGAAAATGCTTGCGTCTTCACCATGGCTAGGACTAGCTTACTCGGCACCTCTCCGTGAAATATGTCATCACTGGTCACAGTCGAGACGCCCGAAGGAATAGAAATGGTCTTGAAATTTGATTTCCAATAGGGATACAGAGCCGGTGAGAGGTTGAGAGCCTCATTCTGAGCGACAATTACTGCATCGTTGACTTTGACGTGACAAACTTTCAGAACAGCCGAAGTGATGGACACTTTGTAGTGTTCAGAGTCTCCCGTCATCAAGGCAAATTTGTTACTGCTAGGGTGAAACTTCAAGACGATTTTCATGCCATTTAGAATCAACCTATCCTGTTGAAAGAGATCTGTATGAATTGGGCCTTCCAGAGTAACTTCGTTTCCGTTCGCCGTATAGGACGTTCTTACAGCCAAACCGCTGTTGTTTCCCGGTGGCACGGCATCCATGACCCCTGTATCTTTGTAGTAGAGCTCACTCTGTAATAGTCCTTCCTTCACATCGAATCCATATTTGAGCAGTACATCTATTATAGCTTTGTAGGGATAGCATATGTTGATCTCGGAGCTGACCAATTTTTCCTGCATTTGTACATCCACTTGTCTGAATATCGAGGATAAGCTGAGATTCACCAAACCCACTTGGTCTTCAGCTATAATGGGAGTGCCTTGGTTATCCACAATTCGCAGCTTTACTTTAAGCCTACAGCGCTGCAGATCCACGTATTCTGAGCTTGTTCCGGGTATCCGAAATTCTATTACTGATCCATCCGATATAGTGGAGGTAGGAAGAAAAACGATGTACTGTACTTCATCTACACTAGATTCTACATAAGGCTTTTGAAAGAGAGCCAACTTAGAAGTATAGGTTTCCTCGCCTTCCATAGCGCCGATTTATTTCTTCTTCTTCTTTTGACTTTTCAAATTTTTCTTCTTCTTCTTCTCACTTTTCGATTTACTGTTTGTAGACTTTTTGCCTTTCTTGCTTTTGCTATTCTTAGCAGGAGCCTTCTTTTTCTTGTTGGTCTTCTTCTTCTTCTTCTGTCCAGATCCAGTCTGAGGACTAGCTCTTATGCGCTTCGGTTTATATTGCACTGATTCTGTCAGTTTTCGTTTCATGTCCGCCTTGGCTCGTTGAACGTCCGCTTGTGTCGGTGTTACTAATTGGATGTCACCCATGCTGGTCTGCGGTTGGATTTTGTAAAACCTCTTCCTATTGGGTATCAGTCCTCGAGTCATATCCATGAAATGCTTTACCCAAGCATTACTCATGATGCCTTGTTCTGTTTGGATTTTTGACGTAAACCCAGTGTGCAAGTCAAATCTAAATCGTATTCTGAAGGCACTCTTCCAGTGACCAGGTCTCTTATACAGATTCTCGCATGACTGATGCGATTTCTATTGATTTTTATGTAATAAGGATGGAGGAATGTATTCGTCGATTGAAAGACGCACCTCAGAAGCGATGCCGTGCCATTGTTGAAGTAGCTTTGCTCAACGATATCGCAGTACACCACCAATTCTCTATCCACCCTGGGAATGCAGTTGATGTCCAAAAGTGCACATTCCCAGTCTCCCTCTAATATCAATTCACGGGGTAAGTCCACGGTAAAATCGTACCATTTGTTGTTGGGATAGTCCCTCAAAGAATCTTTGGAAGACAGAAAAAGGTATTTCATTTTGAGAAATCTTTGAGCTGATCTTCATCTATCCAACTGTCAAATTTGGACGGCCAGCCTACCCAGTGCACTAGTAGTTGCGTTTTACCGTTCCTCTTTCGCTTGCGCAAGATCTCGTCTACATCGTAGTGTGTACCTTTGTCGACCAGAACCTTCTGCAGTTCCTCGTTAGAAAACTGATCTATTATAGGATCATTGTCAAAGTCCTTCACCTCATATTTTGGAATTCCTTGATTAAGCGACCTCGTCGTGATCCTAAATAGCTCATCCGTCCATTTCTGATCTGTTTCCTTGTCAAAAGTCCCCGGCAATTTGGAAAGTCTTACAACGTCGCCGACTTGGAACTTATAAACTGGTTTTCGCCGTCTCATCTTTTTCAGTGAGGTTGCTTTTTCTCGCTTTCTCCCGGGTTTTAGGGTTTCGTACTGAGTTTTCCAAAGCACGGGATCTTTGGTGACTAGAGCCTCTTTGGGAGACATTTTGATCGTTCGGTGATAGGTATTATTGTAGCTGTTTGTGACGTCTGCTAGGGCATCTATCCACCTACGAGTTTTGTTGTAAGTCATGTATCTCCCTAATTTTGTCTTGATGGTTCTGATAACTCTTTCGGCATAATTAGCCTTAGAATGATCCGATGTGGTGATATGTTTGACTCCTCGATCTTTCATGTATTTAGTCGCTTTGTCAGCGTACTCTTTCCCTCTGTCCGACCTCAACAAAGTAGGCTTATTGCTTTCGAATACCTTTTTCATCGCGTCGGCCATTTCTCGAGATGTTAGGCTTTTCAGGGGTACTGTGTACAGGTAATGCGATAATATGTCTATAAAGACCGCAATGTATTTGTAACCGTCATTTGAGGAGGCATACTTCTCATAATTAGCAGTGTCAGAATCTAGCATGTACTGCTTGCTGGGTGCGATTACTTTTGCTCTCTTGAATTTCCTCACCACTTTTCTGTACAAAGAATAAGTGCTCTGTTTACTCAACCATTTCTTAATGTCAGACCTAGAAATGGCGTAACCTTGATCTTTAACATAATGGTACAATTTATCTGCTCCTCCGAAGGAAGTTGGCTTGCTCGGGTCTAAATAGATTTCTCTCAAATAATCCTCTTTCTCTCGGGTTAACATTACTTTTTTTTTCAAAAGGATTAATAGGCTTTCCACTTTTGTCTCCAAGAATCACTTTTCCTCTCTCTGCGTCTCTTTGCTTTTCCGCTAGCTCCCTCTCCGGTTTGTAGTGTAATTTCTGGTTCACCCGGAGGTGGCGGGGTCTAGTTTATTTCCACTTCTCGGGAAGTTGATGGTTTTTCTTCTTTTTCCTCCTCTGCTACTTGCTCTCCTTGTTTTTCTTGGGGTTTCGTACTAGTTTCTTGTTCAACAGAGTGGTTTTCTAGTGACTCGGGTTGCTGCACTAAGCTCTCTTTAGCTTCTCTGACCAAAAACTGCTCGTATCTTTCGTGAGGTATCAACACTAGTTTTTTCATTTTATTAGGGTTAAAAGTACGTGTTTGAAATGAGAAAGGGTTTTTAAGACTTGTTGCTTATGCTTAGATATTAGCTTTGTTTTTCTCCGTAAACTAACCCTTTTGTTCAACAGTTTCCTGAAAGTCGATCTTCTTTTGCGAACAATATCTTTGTCGGCCTTTTTAGAAGCTAGGTTTGCGATATTGTAGAAGATTTCTACCAAGGCTTGGGTTTGATGATTACTAATAGTGTTTAACAAAGCTTTGGCTTGTTTCGGTTCACCGTTTAGTAACAAAGTCACAAAATCTCTGTTTTTCGCTAATATCCTAGACATGTTTGCCCGAGCGAGACATCCTTGTTAATGAAGGCTACATTTTCTTTAAAGCTACTGATATACTATCACTGGAGCCTCGTTTGGAAATACATTCGTCCTCAATCTATAGCTTTCTTCCCCCTTAGGAGACAAATCCACTACAAGATACCCAAAAGGTTTGCTTGTGGCATCTTTGTAAGCCTCCTGGAGGGTCTTACCCATGCCTAGTTGGCAACCTAGCAAAGCCACCTGCTGGGTGTTTCTAGGATTTCTCATCAAGACCGTATAAGCTGTGTTCAGATTCAGCGTCCTGGCACACTTGCCTTGGTAGTATAAATTTTGATTCAAATAGATCATGCTGAGGTTATTGTGATGACTCAGCTGGGTAAAAAGCCTTTCGGCCTCTTTGCTATTGGACACCTCTTGCTGTAAGTCGTCCAGGCAAATTATGTGGTGGTGACCATCAAAAATCTCTTTTATCTTATCGGGCTGAGGCATACCCTGTACAAATTCTATGTCAAGATTTTTCTCCATATCGTCAAATAGTTTAGTCCATATGGAATAGCAATATATTATTTTCTTGGGTGGTTCTTCGAACATGGTTTCCTTAGATTTCAAGAGGTTATATAACCAGGTAGTTTTCCCACTGCCGGTCATTCCCGACACAATCCAAGTACAGGGAGATTGAAATTTAACCAAAGCCATGTCTGTCCTCGTTGGTGACCAGAAAGTAAATAGATAGATTGTCGCTTTACCAATAGTATATGTACAAGTTAAAGATAGAGAGATAGGGGGGGGGGGGGGGGGTGTAAATGCTTTCCTTAAAGGGTAAAATACACTAAATAATAAAAACAATAAAAAAGACTGAAACATACAGATATTTTTAATGAGACATATATTATGATTATTATTATACAAGGTGTACATAAAATATATTTATACACACTTACCCGCTGTTTATGCGAGCCAATTAAATGAATAAAACACACACGCACACAATCAATAAATCCAAAGTTATTAAAAGTCTCGCAAATCTTCAAGAGTCAAATGTTCCCTTTTAAAACAGTTGTGAGTGCACTTCGTCCAAGGCCTTCTTTTTGCCATTGTAGAATTTCTGCTTTCTTTGGGGAGTCTCAGTCACACTGGATGGACAGCACACAGGACAGGCAAAGTAATCCTCTTGATTGGCATGGAAATCGCCGCATTGGTTCACTCTCTTTGGTGTAGCAAAATCCTTTTCAATCAGCGTAAATGTCCCGAGCAGAACAAACCACTGAGCTCTCTTCAAAGAAATACCCTCTTTGGTGGCGATGTTGCGATTTTCTTCAATTTCTTCAAACTGACGAATCTGTACGCATCTGTAAGGCGAGTTCACATAAGCGTGAATGTTTTTGCCCAAGTCGACATTACAATGAACATCATCGGCCTTTGTACACACCTTCAACAAGGCCTGGGAGAGATCATCAGCGTGTCGTTTCAAAAGCTGGTACATCTCCGAGGATAAACAAATCTCTCCATCTTTGTGGATGAATATCAAAGCCAGTTCCTCTCCAAATGATTTCACTTCCAACATTTTACCATCTTCACCATTGATTTGGTATTCCATTTTTACTGTTAGTATTTCGAAGGAAAGTATATCTTTAGAAAGTTACAATCTCCTTTACAGTGTTTCTTGTGCTGTTCTAATGCACTGTCAAAGACCTCCCACTGGTGTAGGGTGAGCTCGCAGCAAAAGCACCTAACTTTATCTGAAAAGCCTGTGTAGTAAAAGCCAGCACCTGCCAGTGATTCAGGTCTCATTGGATGACCTTTAGGCCAATAAGCAAAACTTTCCAATCTCTTGTCATACCACATGTACTGTAGAAAAGACCCGCCTCCAAAGCTGAAACCAGCATGTTTTCTGCCAAAAAGTGATTGGCCATTCTCAGGAGTACCCACACTATCCTCAAGTAGGGTAGGTTTCCAAACATTGTTTGAAAAATTCTTGCTGTCAGCGGTTAGTGAAAAGCCTCCGGTAGTCATGTTGCTTTATCAAACTTGAGATGACAAATAAAGAAACAATGCTAGCGTCAGCATTTTTAAAATTCGACTCCGCCCAGTTCTGCCTAGACTTGTTTTGAAAGTAAACTATTGTTCTACTTACCTTGCTTTGGTTTACTTAGTCCGTTATGTGACCACTTGATTCAAAAGCAATTTGAAGTGGTTTGTTAACATTCACCATCTGTGCTCAGACTCGGTGGTGTCGGTGTGCCTTTCATGTGTAGTGCTTTATTCAAATGAACCTTATGAGTCCACACTTGAAGTATGGATATGCCTCTGATCTTTTGAAGGACTGAAGATTATTATGACCAGCAGTAGCATTGCATTATTTTCTTTTGTCTTTTTAAAGAATATCTTCTTTATTCTTATTCTTATTTTTTTTTTTTTTTCATATAAATCAGTTAAAATCTGAAAAGACCTGTAGAATTTCTTTGGCTTTTTTTGTTTAAAGTCTCCAAAGTCTTTAAGCTACCAAAGGTTGCGGTTTTTTAATCAATCACCACAAACCTTAAACTCGTAAAGTCACTCAATGTTAAAAGTCTCCCTTCAAATATATCTCCTTTAAACCTCTAGTTCACCAAAAAGTCAAAAACCCTAAATTTAAGTCTAAACTTACCAAAAAGTCAAAAACCCTAAATTTAAGGCTAAACTTAAACTCCTCCTCCTCCTCCTCAATGTCGCAAAAAGCATCCAATATACTACTCCCAAGCATTGTAACAAAAATGAGAATGTTATGTTACATATAAAAGCTTTTGATAGAGTGGCAAGTCTATGTATAAAGCTGTTAAATATAAGCACAACTTTACTTTTTTATGTTTCTCTGAGCCAAGTGTCAACAAATTGTACATTTTTCTTTTGTCAAACATACTTTCACTCACTGACATTCCTCAGTGGTGGAGTACTTGAGTCCTGCATGGACTCAACGACTGTCCTAACATGATTTATGCACTGGCAATTGAACAGGGAGCAAAACAACAAATTTGTCTAATTATTTAAAGAAAAATCTGTCTAAATTGTAAAGATAATTTAAATATAAAATGCTATGTAGTGCTACGATTCCTTGGCATGTGGTTTCTGTTGAAAGAAACTGGTGTTGGTTAGTTAATCAAGAATTTGTATTTTGGTTTTACTTGAAGGTTCAGAGAACTCAAACCCACAAGCTATAAGAGAAATCCCAATTAGCCAAATCACATCTTGGGTTCTCTTAAGCCAACGTACTAGAAGCTACAAATACTGGAGTAGAGTTGAAAATATTTAAGCATAAAAGCACAATTAAATCTAAAATATCATTTCAACCAAAATGGTCTAACTTGAAATTTTATCAAAGAGTAATTTCCAACAATGTTATTCTTCTTGCTGAAATGTGATTGAAAGCAAGCTTTACACAAGGTACACCACTGATATACTTAGATGCATTTTTCTACAATGTATGAAAGTCTGTTACTGAAAATTCACAATTAATAAACTCCCAGAAACAATTGAATGCACCCAGTGACACACTCAAACCTGTATAAAGAATTTATAAGAGTTTGCAGTTTTTGATGGTAGAAGATGTAATGGTGTGGTTTTTGAAGTTATTTATATTTATAATAATATTGGTTGCTAATGTTACACAGATTGCTAATGTTACACTGACTTTTAAATAAGCAGCAATTTTGTCCACAAGCAAAAAATTTTAAGATACATGAACACATGTTCCATATCATTGTAACGGCCTGAAAAAGAGGTTTTTACACCCCCATCCAATGTAGGTACATGTTCTTAAAATTTTAAATACACATAGAACTAATATTCATGCACACTTCTAAAAAATTATTATAATCTAACTGATTAAAATATTTCTAATGGTGACTGTTATGTGTATATCATTTAATTTATTTCAGGTAATTTATTTATTTCACTTTTCAACAACAGTGCAAGAGTATGGGAGGGTGAGAGTAGAAAACTCTCTATTGGATGCATAACAAGTGCTACATAGTCAAAATAAGAAATTTTTTTTTTAGAAAGATTGATTAACCTTTTACATAAAAAAACATTAGAAATTAAAAATTGTTTTTAAAACTTTGTGGTCGTTTTTTCTTCACTTGGTTCGGTATAGATGAAACGTTTGATAAACATACATTCATGAGAATCATAGGATGTGTACATCAGTTTCTTGGTCAATTGACGATTGTGAAATTAGTGCAATTAAGATCTTAACTCCTCAGCTGATTTTAGAAATGTACTATCAACTTTAGCCTATAGAAGCTAATTTATTTTCAAAAGCATCGTTCATATTATAATTATATCAATTAAAAAGTTTGTATTTACACAAATCCTGACTTCTTTGTTATATCCGGACATTGGTATTTTCGTATTCGATGTTTTCAGCGTTTTCTGCTTTAGTATGTTTCCGGCATATTTATTTACAAATGGCAGATAAAAACGGTAACTTTCAAAAAGAGTAAAACCTTTCTAGGGCTTTTCCGTAATAACACAAAAAGTTGAAGGTAACGAATTTAAATCCAACTTCATTTCTATTTCAATACATTTGGTATCTGTAAAAACTTAAGGTGTGTTTTAAAGAAGCCAGTTTAGACTTGCTGAAACCTGCCCCACCAATACTGTGTTCATGGATAGGTGGTGAGCTTGTGCTCACCACGTGTGAGTTTCCGATGGGAAACTTTGGGTGTTCTTAAATATTTTCATGGCCTGTGTGTTTATATGTGTATGTAATTTAAACCAAAATAGCAAAGGAACTAAGGTGGGAACTTCACCTGTCCTTAATTGTTTGTCCGTACCCGTATCCATGCCCATGAAAAGAATAAAACCAATCAAAGTATCATAGCTAACTACAGCTGTCCATACCCATGCCCTTGAAAGTTAATACCTGTGTTGGTTAATGGATGGGATGGTTTCTGATCGTTCTTTCATGGACATGGTAGACCGAGTTTCTGTCCCGTCGCATATTGCTGTTGATATTTCTGATAGACACAATGGCAAGGGACAGAGCTCACATGTACCTGTTTTCTGTGTAAATCTTGAACTGTGGAGAATTATTGCATTCACTTTAAAAAGTTATTGTTATGTCTATTATAGCTGTATCCAGTTTCCAATACATATGTTGTTAAATTAAACTGCTTTTAGAAGCCAGGAATTTTTTTGTAGATAACTATGTAATGTTGAAGGTTTGTTTACATTTTGCAAATTGGTTGAAATATATACATGCCAGTTTGATTGGCATGAAATATAAGTGAACGGCACATGTACATACCTTAAAGAAACCAAATAACACTTTATATTTGTGGTAATATGTGTACAAATATGCCGTCCAAACTTTACACAGAAAACAGGTACATGTGAGCTCTGTCCCTCGCCATTGTGTCCATCAGAAATATCAACAGCAATACGCGACGGGACAGAAACTCGGTCTAATGGACATGGATGAGGGAGAGCAGAACTTCAATGCTGTTTGAGGATTACACCAAAATTAAGTTCCCCATCCGTGTCCTGAACAGAACAATCTGAATTGATAAACACGGACAGAATTAAGGATAGGTGTAATAACTTTCACTCATTGAAGTCACAGACATACGCAACGACAGGTGAATTTCTTACTTAAATGCAGTCACAATATTATAGTGAAAGTTACCTGTGACAGGAGATTCTATGGACACTGGAGTTTTAGTTGGACACTTCTGTAATCGAGGCAGACATTTAATTACCCAGTTGAGCAGTACAGATGACGACGTCTGCAGAAAGCACCCAGTTGGCCGGAAATCTCCTTGATTCACTACACTACACCCCCCCCCCCCCCCCCCATAAATTTTTAGGAGAGATACTAAATCTGAATGGCAGTAATAATCTACCTAGGACCACATGTTATGACTAAATTAATACTACCTAGGACTACAGATTAAGACTAAATTTGAAAAGTGTTAATCTATGCTAGATATAATTTTTAAGAGACATTCTAAGTTCTAACTCTAAATACAATTAGGTATCTATCTAGTAATACTCGTAAAAAGCTTTAAACAAAAGATTATCAAGAACATGTACTTGCTTCTACAATGTGTCCTATAACTCTTAACTTATCCCACTTCTGACACCAATATAGTAAAAGTTACTTGTGACAGGAGATTCTGTGAACACTGGAGTGTTAGTTGGACACTTATGGCATACAGGCAGTCATTTAAATAGGCTGTTGAGCAGTACAGATGACAACATCTGCAGAAAGCACCCAATTCATTGGAACACAAACAACACTCAGAGAATACTAAAATGCGTACTCCATGATGGCCGTACTGATGACCGTAAATCCAGGAAATCTCTGTGATTCACTAAAATATTTTACTATCCACCATGTAAAATATGTATATATCATTTGTTGTATGTTTTCTACGGTAATTTACAAAATGCAGATTTTTAAAACACTTTACTGCACACATTGTTATAACGAAAGCATATGTATTCTGCATCTTAGTTATCATCAGAGGTGAAGGTCACAAATTGCAATGTTTCTGGAGTTACTCTAGGCACGAGTGGTAATTTTGCGCATAAGATTGTTCTTTGCAAATTTATAGGCAGTGAGCTTGTGTTTATGTCTCATGAATTTATGCCCGAACACAGCATAAGCTAGAGATACAACTGTCCTTTTTGGCTTCAGTATCCGTATTTCCTCTTGCCTCTATCCTTAATACCCCTGATACCTTAGTGTAAAACGTCTTACTGTGTCCTTGAAGAAAAATCATTATAAACCTTCCTCATGGAAAGAGATGAAAGAACTATATACATCTGTTCATTTTTCACTGGCAAAGGTTATATATTGGTTAGGTGTCAGGAAGCACTAAAAAACTATTGTCTGTACCCTTGATAACCAGATACCATCGTGTAAAACAGGATACTTAGTAATACTTACATGTCCCTGAAGAACAATTGTTTAGAACTTTCTTCATGGAAACAGACCAGGTAAGGATGAAAGTATTGAAGCTTAAAAAGACACATATATTCTAGTTTTTAATACTGCACATAACCAATCAACATACAGTTTACAAAACTATTAGTGGTCTATCCAGTTCTGATATCAAAACTGGTTTGCAGGAATTTGAAACTGAACGAAATCCAGGATTCGTATGTTTGTCATTGATATGGTGAAAATTAAGTGCAAGTGTGCATGAGCCATAATTTTAAACATGAATTGTCTTCATGAGATATTTTAAAGTTTATAGACTTCATTCACAATTAGTGAATATAAAGTACAAATGTGACACATTTCTCAAATTATATGTTTTTTAATTGTTTTGACAAAGTATTAATTAGTACCAAGCCTAATTAAATGATGATGTTTTCAATAACTGGTACTTAAAATAAATACTCTTTGTGGATTTGTTATTTCTACCTAAACAAAATGAAATGCAGTATACCATTTCACCATTCACAATAGTAAAAATTCTACGTTTGTCTCAGTCATCCTTATTCTTTAACTGCTAAATTCAATATTTTTAACGTTTTACCTTTTGTGCCAAGTTGAGGTTGTGGAAATGTATGATGCCATACAGTGGTTGCTGGGAGATTGACACATATGTTCATACCAGAAAAATGTAGACAAAAATGGACCATTTCTGATGATGGAGTCAAAAGTGTGAACCAGACAAAGAAAGCAAATATTAAAACAATGGAAATAGGCATGAATCACCACAAATATAACCTAAAAGCTTTTCACAAATACCTCCCTCACTCTGTACAATACTTTACCCAAGTTGTGATTGGCCAATTTTACTGTCACCTTGACATCAATGGGAAAACCCCAGGGTGTTTTCTGTTTCCTTTATATATGATTGCATTTATGCAAAGTTTGTGATTTTAACTGGTGACTGCATCAAATTTTCACATGATTATTCCTATAAGCACATTTTGTGACAAAAGCCTGCAAAGAAATGAGTTCAATGTGCTTGAGTTTTACCGGTCATTGTTCAGCAACATATAGGACATATATAATCCCAGCACTATCATATAGGATGTTTAATATCTATCACTGTGCATGACACAGACACATGGATAAACAGTCTAATGTATAACTTTGTGGTATGTACATGTAGTCTTTCTACAGTTTATAGTCTATTCAGCACTTTATACTTTCCACAAAATTGTACCATGCAGGTTCAGTTCTCTTACAATTAGAACTTATATTTGCGATTAACAATGAGAAAACATTCTTGTATTTTATAGTCTAGGTATAAGGATGGCAGAAGTACATGTGATTGGCCAGATTGTTGGTGGAACTGAATTTCCAGAGAACAGTCTATTTTGTAAATGGGGCATACATACAGGTTAGTTACAACTTTAAAAATATGAAACCCTTTTATTTTCATTTTGGTGTTTTGTTGACTCAAAAGGATTTGACCCCTATGCCTATCTGTCACATGAATTGATGAAAATGTGGTTTTATGCAACAGTTTATATTCCAGTGGTCACACTGGTATGAAGTAGGAGTAGTCTATGATCTTGGAGGCAAACCAAGGACAAATATGGAAATTTACTCAAAGAGCCTACTAATCGATCAAGTATTTTTTTCTTTTCAGGTACATTACCAAGCACCATCAATTCACATAAAAACGAATGAGAAATACAATAGACTCTCAAAAAACTAGTAAACCATGAGCTATTGAATTCTCGGTCCGGCTTGTCCTGCCTTCATATAAATGTAGATTAACCATGATGAGTTGTTTTTCATGTTTAATTTCAATCTTAATGCTGTGCATAGTGGTTTTTTTTTTTTTTTTTCACTCCTCAGCCCTTAAGGGCTGTCGGGGTATTCTTTTCACCCATGGTGTCCAGCAGCAGAAAAAAGTTTGTCTTACTTGGTAGGGACGTTGGTTAGGGAGTGTAGGTGTTCACCGTCATGGTGTGACCTTGATTTGACCTTGCCATAGTGACCTTAACTTTGAAAATATTGTCTGGGCTATATCTCAGAAACGATAAGGTGTAGGAAGTTGATACTTGGTAGGGACATTCGTTAGGGGGTGTAGGCATGCAACGTCATGGTGTAACCTTGATTATTTACCTTGACCTATAAAATCTTGTCCGGGCTATATCTCGGAAACCATAAGGTGTAGGAAGTTGACACTTAGTAGGGACATTGGTTAGGGGTTGTAGGTGTGCAACATCATGGTATGACCTTGATTTGACCTTTGACCGTGCCATAGTGACCTTGACCAATAATGTCTTGTCCAGGCCATATCTCAGCAACTGTAAAGTGTAGGAAGTTGATACTTGGTAGGGGCATTGGATGGGAGTTATAGGTGTGCAGCATCATGTTATGATCTTGATTTGACCTTTGTTCTTGCCATAGTGACCTTGACCTTTAAAATTTTTTTCCAGTCTATGTCTCAGAAACTGTAAAGTGTAGGAAGTTGATACTTGGTAGGGACATCGGTTAGGGGTTGTAGGTGTGCAAGATCATGGTGTGACCTTGATTTGAGCTTTGACCTTGCAGTAGTATGTTGACCAATAATGTCTTGTCCAGGCTATATCTCAGCAAACCTAAGGTGTAGGAAGTTGATACTTGGTAGGGGCATTGGTTGGGAGTTATAGGTGTGCAAAATCATGTTGTGTTCTTGATTTGACCTTTGTTCTTGCCATAGTGACCTTGACCTTATTAATGCTCTCATCTTGCTATTGAATTGTCTTGTTTTAATACTATACTCTATCTTTTCATACATTTTCTTTCTCTTAGATGTTATTTTCTCGACTTAAACATTATTTGGACCTTTATATAACGGACACTGCTCTGAAAGTATCCTGATCTTTGTACTGTTTAACTACTTCTATATCTCATGGAGTTGGAAACTATTTCCCCAGGCTGTGCGGTACGGGCATCTCTTGCACTATTTTTGTATAATAAGAAACTCTGTTAAAGCGAATTTTTCACATTGTTACCTGTTCCGACATTGCACTGTCACAACTTTCTTTATTGATTTATACCTGCTTTTACAAAATGAACGTTAAAATAGTTTCTTTGCTTCAAAATAGCTTGATATCAATTCAGTGCAGTTAATTTTACTGAACAGTTTTAACAGATTATATTCATATGATTTAGTTTCAAACTTCCATTTATAGTTAACTCGCAATAATTCCAGAAATTTATGACACCAGTCTTTTGTTTAGACTTCAAGTTATACATACATTGGTTCTGCTTATACAGAGTGTTTTCTCTCTATATATTTATGCAGGGGGAGCTTGGCGAGTGCTTGCCGGGTTGAGGGAGGGTCAAACACAGGTAGACAACCCTCAGAACGAGGCCATGGCTCAGTGGTCACATCCCATTGACATCCATTTTGCCACCAAAGGCATTCAGGGTCGGTACTATACTGATGAAGTGATGATTCTAATAACAAGAGTCTTTGCTAAAACTTGCAAGCCAGTTTTATGTGGAAATAAATATTGTTCAATATCGAATGTAGCCTTTTATCAGTCCTTAACCCAGTGCTGTTCGGTGTATATTTCATATTTGAAATAGTTAAAATTGGCTGTAGCGAAATTTAGTTGGATTTAATGATACAGTTCAAGTTTGATACAGTTTTCATTGGACCAGGTGAACTTCTTTGGTTTTGAACTGCATGGCCATTGGTCAGATTAAGAAATACTGTGTTCTCCATAAAATTAGTTGTTGAGTGTTTTTCACACAGTAGCTAGTGGCATTCTACTAGTAAATGATTCATATTTTGAATTTAAATTTTATTAACAGCTTTATGTTATTTTCTTCTGTGACCAAATTATCAAATGATATGCACTATAATGAATTATTGGCGTATATGTTGTCACATTTATTTTCAAGATTTGTATTTAAAGAAGTCATTTCTATTGTCACCTGTTTTATCACAAACCAGAAATACTAGTGAACGCCCATTTTATAGCATTTGTTCTTGACCTCTGACTAAGAAATATAAGGCAGGCACTTACTCGTAGAATGCCACTATGCTTTTTTAAATTCTCAAGTTTCATAGCTTTTCAATTTTGTAATATTGTATGTCTCTGACAGCGTAGTAGATTGTTGAAAATCCACAGAATATAAAGTATTAAAATTCAGGAAACATCTTAGGAAGTAGGTGCCACATCTCAAGACTAGGAAACATCATGAGACTCACTACTTCAGCTCAGGCTTCCCAACTCTGTATCCTTCCCTCCATTCAAACTCAAAACCGTGAATCGCCCCCTCAACTATCCCTGTTGTCAATTCTTTTGTTATATCTAGTGCACTGAGTTCCTACTTTTCAGGAATCTGAGAATCTGATCTGAGAATCAGGCTTCAACTGCAAGCCAGTAAATTATGGATGCATAATCCACCCCATTCATTTCCAAGAACATATCAGAATGCTTGAAATTTACAAAATATAAACCACAGAATAAATGAACTCTCAAATACAAGTAATGTTGCAGAAGTAATCCACTTCTTATTCTTTGCACCAGTTTTGTCCCATATGTATAGTTTTTACCTGTATTTCTCAGGCTGGCCAAAGATTCACCTGCAAGTGTGGCGACAGGACAGTTTTGGACGCAATGAACTTTATGGCTATGGTTTTGTACATATCCCCTGCTCCCCAGGTCAGCATGACATTGAATGTGTCACCTGGCGGCCTGCTGGAACGTTCCGCGAGCAAATCTCACAGATCTTCCTGGGTGGGAGTCCTCAACTACGTAACCCAGACCTCATATACAGTGGGGCTGACAGATACCACCTGCGTACGCAAGCCATGGGCAAAGTGCATCTCCAGCTAGGCATCATCCTCAGAAACTTTGACAAATATGGGATTGAGTGTTGAAAGGCCACCATGTAGTGCAGGGGCTGATTTCACAAAAGAGTTTAACAAAAGAGTTGCAAAACCTCAGCTCAACTACAAAGGTTCTTGTGTTTAGTTTTTACTAGGGCTGTTAAAGAGTACTCGAGTACTCGTTGAAGATTAGATTACTAAATTATTTGGAGTACAAAATGAACAAAATAGTACTCTCTTATACTCAAATAGTGGCCTTTTATAAACCATTCTTGATAAAAGTGACAAAGTGGGTAAATTTCTGTTAATTTTCAGGGGAAAATGGCACATTTTGTTGTATTTATCACCAAAAAGAGTAGTCGTTTTAGAGTAGAGTAATGGTGAGAGAGTACTCGAGTACAAAATTTGCTACTCGTGGCAGCCCTAGTTTTTACTAATCTCTTTTTTGTATACAGCCTCAAGACTTCAGTTACCTGAACTTGTGGGAAACCATTATCTCAAAACTTAAAGAGATGGAAAGATTTTATTTTTTTTTTCCATAATAAGATTGTGTGAACTAGAAAAAGGATGGACATTTTGGTGTAACCAGGAATTGAAAAAAAATTTAGGTGGCAGATGTTCAGATAATAAAGGTTCTATTATATATTGCATGTGAAAAATGTATAATTGTACTGCTGTAGTGATTAATATTTTTATAGTAAATTATTTGCATCCATTTTTTTAGATCATTGATTTGCTCATACAACCTATCACACCAGCTTGTAAATGTTACTGGCATGTTATTTGGTTAACTATTATTTGCAAATTATTTCTGCCTTTTATTTTATGATTCTGGTGTTGAACAAGAAAGACATCATCTGTAGCATATGTTCTTTCATGTCTAGTTCATACAGTTAATCAGATTTCACTTTTTGAAAATGTTCGGTATGACAGTTTGATGTTAATATTATTTCTGTTTTATCCTGTCTTAAAATGATCATAATATTAAGAGAAATAGAGGTTTTAAGTTCTTGGAAGAGACAAGTTGTGAGGGATGTGTAAATGATATTACTGAACAAGTTTGAAATATTAAGTTTTTATCACTACTGGTGCTAAAAGTGGTTGTCTCCAGTGCTTAAATATTGATAGACCAAATAGGATGCTTATTTTAACACACTTTCTCTGTGATATTGTGCAATTTGTTTATTCTTAATGAAGTACTGGCTAGTAGTTTGTATTATTGTTTTTCTGTCCAACACAACTTTACATCAACTTGATCTGTTGTTACATCACTGACAACAGGTTTTTATGATTTCTAAATCATGCTTTTGTTCAAAGACTCTCAGGGCACAGAAAATTGGTGAGATACTTGTGTGATGCTTGGTTGTATGAAGATCACTATAAGATTTTTCATGAAATATTTACCTAAACTGGAAAAAGATTTTGGAAGTATCCCTGTAAGTTGAAAATAAATCAAAAGTGTTAAAGTTTAAAGTTGTTGAAAATTTCCTCATACAGAAATAATTACCACAGAAGCACATTTGTACAGGTAATATTAAATATCAAACAATGTGGAACAGATATTGCAAAATGATGTGTTTTTGCTGTAATGTCAACTCCCCATACCGGAGGTATTTATCACAAGAGGGAAAACCCCTTGTGGAAGGCTCAGCTTCCTTTGTATAAAATGTTTTCAATTGGCATCATGTGCTTTTACAGATACCCATGCTGGATTTTACATCAGCTATTTCCTAACCTGTACGAGTGCTCTATGAATAGAAAATACATGCCCATATGTATGAAAACAATTTGGTAAAGTTTGTAAAAAAACATCATGCCCCTACCAAGTGTCAACCTTCTACACCTTACTGAATCCAAGAAATATCGTGGACAAAATAGACACCTACAACCCCCAAGCAATATCCCTACCAAGTATCAACTTCCTACACCTTACGGTTTCCGAGATATATCCAGGATAAGATTTTATAGGTCAAGGTTACTACGGCAAGGTGAAAGGTCACATCAAACATACACCCCCAACCAATATCCCGACCAAGTTTCAACTTCCTACGCTTTACGGTTTCTGTGCTACAGCCTAGACAAACTTTTCATGCTGCCCACCTACCCGCCCATCAGGACACCACGGGTGAAAACAATACCCCAACAGCCCTTACGGGCTGTGGGGTAACAACTATTCCATCTTGCTGATATCATTAGGAACCTACTGCTCTCCGGCAGTCCCCGCCATAACTTTGCACAACTATGAAACAAAAACCTTTAAGTGCAGTTAATGGATTTCTTTTGCTCAAAATGTGCATGGACAGAATGGCAAGTAATAGATGCCTTTTAAGGACATAAAATAAACCTTTTTAAATCATTTTTTTTTGGGCGATTATATCATTTCTACTAGAAATCTGTGCCCACAGCTTGGCACAGTTTGCATACAGAACTGCACAAAAGTCATATGGTCATGTTTTTAATATGGTATTGTTTAATATTGTCATGTTTTCATCTTCCTTATTTGTTATACAAAACTGCACAAATTTTACAAATGTCATTAAAAATTAAATCTTCCACCTTGAGTTTGAGATTGAGATTTTTGCAGTGATACAGCACCATACTTTAGGTGCATGGTTCAATGCTGACTTCTTCTCTAAACATGTTTGTAAGACTGGTAAAGACTGTTTTCTGCAAATGTGCGATTTCCATCGGCTTCTTACCCATCAAGTGGGGTGGTCTCTGTGGCCTTGGGGTTAGATTATTAAGTATCACAGCAGAAGGGTCTGTTGTTCAATCCTTGGCCCAAGTTGGCTGGGTCATGTTGATTGTACCTTTGGCCAAGGTACTTTTCACACATGTCCCTCTTCACCCATGAGTATAATAGGTAAATTTCTCGAATTTCTCCTATACAGAAAAAATATATCACGAATGAAGATAAAATTATACGTGTGCAGGATGAGTATTATATTGTGATCTTCATGAGTGATATATTTTTATCTGTACATGATGAATGAGTGATGTTTTACTTTTATTATCCACCATTTTGTACGATGATTTCTGGGTTAAATAACCTGAATATTTAAAGAGAGAATGTGAAAAGGCGGTCAAAAAGCACAGGCAATAGTGAATATAAGAACTTCAACCTTTGACTTGCAATAGCTCCTTTATTTCTATATGGAATCCATATTATGGATAGTTAAGCAACAAACACGAGCAGAATCACTGTACAATGACTTTTCTAATGGTATATAGTACATATTTGTAGGTAACATAGTTTGAGATATTAGTGAAAAACCCGAAGTCATTGACACAAGTTATCCATGGTACGGAGGCAATATTGTATACAAATAAAATATATCCCGCTCCGTATATCCCTCTATACGGGTCAAATACGATGCGCATTGGATAATAAAAATGGGTACCGACAGGAGTTTGGGAGGTAAACCTGCAACAGACTGTCATCCTGTCCAGGGGGATAACAAGACTGTGAGCCATGTCATGCCAAAGAAACTGGAAATAAGCAATGACCATATGGGTCACTAAGCCTAAAGAGTGACTTCACTTGCCATTTTATCTAAGCAGTGGCTGTCCTTGCAGCAAATGCCTTGGTTATTAGTCTCATGGTCTATTAAAAAAACTCCACTGGTCTCCTGTTGAATACTGTTGTGTTCAAAACATTTCCAGTCTTCAATGGACAAATCAGTCAAAACGTTTTGGTTATAACTTTCACTTTCAGGTTCTGAGATTTATAATGACCTACCGGATAACATGATACATAACTTCTGTTGTTTCCTTCAGGAAAAAGCTCAAAACTTGCTTGCAAAATCCTGTCTGCCTTAGTCACCTTGCCTCCCTGTGTCTCTCTTGTATAACCTGGCTACATTAATGGACCAACTCCTCTTTAATATGTCTATGTTTTGTTGTGCCTTAGAGTCCGTCATATAATGGAGATGATGCACTAAAAAAGTCCTCACTAGATCTGATAAGTTAGGTATACTCGCATACCAGTTTGGATTACCAAAAGGTCCAAACCAGGGTTTTATGGCTCAGCATAACCTGCTTTAAACCATGACATTGTACATCTGCCTGTTCCAAGTGATATGACAATATGAATGACAAAATTTGTTGAAATAATAACCACAGTACATCATGTTTGTGTTTATGTCTGTGATTAAATTATCAAGGCAAGTCATGCTAAATCTGTAAACTACACTATTCATCATATGTGTAAAATCAATTTATCTATATTGGGGTGTCCTGGGGTCACATGACCAAAAATAAATCGATGTTAAAAATGGTCAGTGTCTCAAAAACAGAGCAAGATAGATCAATTATGAGTCAAACACACATCTTTAGCATTGGCCACCCTATTTAGCCCTTACAATAACACCTAAAATGTCTCTTTTTCCACAGAGTAGTCAAACTCTACACACTTTATATCTGAGTGCAGGCTTCCAATTCTTATGAAATCCCACTATTTACTGTCTGTAGCACATTTCTTTCCACCTCCTGGGGACACTTTGTTTTTGCATGCAAAAGCTATCATTTTCTAGGTTTCTTTCTGTACCTTTACTAGAGGATACAAGAAGCTAAAATTTCAAAATATGAACTTTTATACTATTTCATTTATCTTACGTTATAATAAAGAACTACTAAAAGATCTTACTTCAAGGCCATATTTAGATTAACCATCAATGTTCTCCAGAAGCATATTTATTTTGTTATCGATTAATTGTATAGCATCCACAATGTCACTTCATCAAAAATGCAACAATTCAACTGCATATACAAATATACATAAATGAAGAAATAATATTTTAAATAAATTTATTCTATTTGCAAATAACAAATATACAATAAATATAACAATACTTGCCAATAATGATTAAAATATAAGTTCACACAGAAACTGACTGAAGAACCAACCATTCATGTACTATTGAGGGGGAAAAAACAGGAACCTGCTTTTACAATAACTTACCCAAGCTCCTGCTGGCATCGGGATCATATGGCTTTAACACCATTACACTGCCACAGAGGTTTCTGTTGTAAGGAAACTTGAAAAATATTATAGTTTGCATCATGATGTTCGTTACCTTACAGCATACAGCGTATTGACTGATACTAAATTTTGCTGTCAACTATTGTCATTTGGCATTTTTCTTCACAGTTTAGCTTGGCTTAACCATCAATTTTTGATCAACTAATCATTACTGAGTATGCTAATTGCGTATGTCACTTAAAATGTTTAAGCCTTCTTTTAAAGTCATTTTAATGAACACAAATCGGTTCATGGGCACAGTTAGTGGGCCATTTTGACTTGGTTTCCCTTGTATGTCTGCTCTGTATCAAATTTCTTCAAATGTGATTTACTAATTATAAGGTGTTTATGAGCAGAATCTCTCCTTAATTGAAAATGTTTAGTCACATGCCAACCTAACTACAAATTCTGAATTTTTCTTTTCACAAGACTTAATCTTTTGGAGATTTTTTCACTTTCCTAGACACATGGTTCCCATTCTCTTTTCCGATTTAAATTCCCTGTGTTTTCCCTGTGATGTTTATATTTTTCCCCGAACAAACTGGTGAAGGATGAAAATGTCAAAATCGGTAAAAAATAAGAATGCTATGATTACTTAAAGATTCTTATTAAATATTCTAATTTAGCGCCAAAACATCAAACGTGACCTATGAGTCGCGACCCGTGAATGCAAATGGCTGTTGCTCTTCAAAATCATTCTGAAATTTTCAAATTCCCTGTGTTTTCCCTGTCTGGAATTACTTTTCACAATTTTCCCTGTGCAGTGGGAACCCTGTTAGACAGAACCAGTTTAACAACAGTACTTAAAACAGGTACCCTGTATCACAACTGGTACCCAGTTATTTTTTCAGTTTTGTGACGGATTATGCAAAATGTTTTTCCCTCAACCAAAAGCCAGTTCTAACAAATTGTAGCTACAGTGGTAGTATGGTGCACATTGCATCAATACATGCCAGACATCCTTCACATTCTATATTTCTCCAGGCTTTTCGGCATCTCTACACTCTGAGAAAAAGCTCTTCCCATATTAGCTTTCATCGACCAATCACTTTATCCAGCTGTACTTTGGCCGAGAGCCAAACCTGCGTAAAGTTTCGTTTGTACCACTCTCTGAAAAAAGACAAAAATAATTTACATACAAGGCAATGAGGCAATAATATTCAGGAATACTAGTAAAAAAGGAGAAAAATGCCAAAAACAGATGTACCTATCAGTACTTTGGCAACATGTACTACTTTTGTAGTATTAACTATTAAGGCCATATAAATATGCTACCAGGTGAAACAATCAGCATCACTGTATGTCATGTAATGGGTAGTGTCTTCAATATTATAAATATTGTAAATATCATGAGGTACAAATTCTGGAAAAAAAATCATTCTTCAAGAAATGTAGCAAATCTCAACGGATTGTACCAATAAATTTCCTTTGCATAATGAGTTGTGCACATTCATGAGCAGACAAGGGGTGACCTCACATAACAATGTTAAAGTACAGCTGTTGATCTTCCAATAAACCAAAAGCACTTCTTAAGATTCAAGGTCAAGGTAAGGCTATTTGATCTAATAAAATATAATAACAAAATGCCCAAAAACTAAAAAAAACCTTAATAAAAACAGCAAGAAAATATAAACAAGAGTGTAGTGGCTGGCTTTCTGCCAACCACGGAGTTGAATCTTATTTATGACATCATCTCATCGATGAGGCCATGAATATTTATGAGATGTACAAGTCCACAAATAGATCTTTTACTGCATTTACTCCGTGACCAAGCTAATTGGTTTTGTCATCTTTTATACAAGCTATCGATGATCAGTATTTTAAACACAAATATGATATACAGGCACCTTATTTTTATAACCAATAAATTTCTTTGAAACTTTTGTTAAAAACAAAGCAAAGCAAAAACAAAGCGTCCCAATGAGTATTAATGAGTTTGTAGAAATGACCATCTTCCTGTGTTTAATACGTTTTTCCATTTATGACAAAATGCAAGGTTTCATAGATGAATCTGGTTTGTTTATTTATTTTTTGCGTTTTACGCAGAAATTCAAGATGGCCACCAAAAGTGGCGGGAAAATGATTTTTGCAAAAAGTCGCCAGTAGACTCTGCAGATACCCTGCAGGTCAAAAATTTTGTCGAAATCGCTCTATCTCGCTCCGTTTCTGAGATAAACACATTTTTATTGCGTTAATACATCCTATCCAATGGACAATAGCTTATCCGGTTGGCGCAGACCGGCCCGCCAAACGTCAGAAAAAGACGTCCTGTGTCTCCACCGGCAGGTCGGTCCGTAGCACCTGTGCACTCGCCAGATGGCGTGTTGTACTTCCTCTTGTCTAGACAGCGTGACGTCATGGCATCTTTTTCGTTTGGCGCGAACCAGTGCACAGTGGAAAAATTTCTCTGCCAGATTTTTGAAATAATTTGTGTTTTTATTGTGAATATTTGGTTGGATTACACCTTATTTTCATTATTAGTGCTTCTATCACATTATGTCTTCTCCTGGCCAGAAGAGGGGAAGTTGTGGGCACGCGATGGCCATATTTGATGGACATGCCTTCTGCGCACGTTGCAGGGAGAAAGGTAAAGGCGAGGAGCCTTGTGTTAAAGACAAAGACTCTGTAGATTGTACTCTGTGTAATTCTTTCACCCCGGAACAACGTGCCCAGATCTCAACACCCTCTTACAAAATCAAAAAGGAAAAACGGGACGCAAAACGTGCTGAAAGTTCCCAAGCTTCTGAAGAGCTTGTAGATCCCACCAGCGTCTCAGTTATTGGGGTTGTGAGTGGGCCTAGTGCTGACAAGTCCCCTCCTCCCCCAGAGAAGAAGGTTAAAAAGGAAAAGCTTCCTGCCAAATCTAAGAAGTTATCATCTACAACACCTTCATCTACCACGGAGGAAAAGTTCACGGCCTTAGAGGACAAATGGGCAGAACGTTTTAATAGGTTAGAAGCACTTTTGGTAGCAAAATCTATAGAACCTTCCTTTTCTTCTGATGTTAGAGTAGTTCCTTCTCACTCTCCACCTGCCACGGTGACACGGGACTCTGAACCCTTCTTTCAACCAGCCAACTCTTCAGTAGACCCTCAGCGCACTGACCCAGACTCTGGTGCTGTCTCACAGCTTTCGGCCGGTAAGCTTACTAAAGACTCCTCTCTCCATAGATCTTCTTCTTCTGAGCGCACTGGCCCAGACAAGGTTGCTTCACAGCAAAAGTCGGCTGGTAAGCTAAGATCTATGAGTACCTCTCAAGGGCACACTGGTCCAGACAACGCTTCTCAGAAGCATCAGTCGACCGGTAAGCCTGGTACTAATGTTCACCGACAGACTAGTGTCACTTCTGGAAGCTCTAAGCAGCCGGTCACCGGCCTTCACGCCTCCGACCGACCTCCTGCCGAC
This sequence comes from Sabellastarte sp. h YS-2021, assembly GCA_964017235.1. Taxonomy (NCBI): domain Eukaryota; kingdom Metazoa; phylum Annelida; class Polychaeta; order Sabellida; family Sabellidae; genus Sabellastarte; species Sabellastarte sp. h YS-2021. The sequence continues at coordinate 16,094,863 of OZ024928.1, forward strand.
TCTGCCTCTCCAGCCCTTCAGAAGAGCGGGAAGGATAGTATTTCCAGCTTGGATTCAGACTCTGACAGTCAAATCTCTGATACCCCTCCGGTTGAACTCTTTGCAGAGGAGGTTGAATTCTCCGACGACCAAGATTTTGAACAAGAACTTCCAACATCTGAAGAGCAGACGTATAGAGAAACTATGAGTGGTATACGCTCATTTATGGGGTGGTCACATATTCCCGACGTAGACAGTACAAATCCGTCTGATGACAACCCTTTTGCCGGGCCCAAAGCCCCGGTCCCCAGCAAAATTTCAGTGCAAATGCCTGCAGAAGATTATCTCTGTCGCAAACTAGCTAAACTCAATCTCACCATGACGGAGGGATATCCATCTAGAACTACAGAAGCAGGCAGCCTCCCTATAGATCATTTCCTCAGACCACCTAAGCCTCAGACCAAGTGGTATGGCCTGTACTCAGAGCAACAACTGGATCCGGCGACTGTCACTAGCTGGAACACAGGACCTTCCAAATTAAACAATAGTTTTGGACGGATATCAAGAAAGGCAGTCTTAGCAGCTAGCCCTCCTGCTTCCCGTAGGATCTCTCAAGATGCCCTGCATCGTTGGGAAAGGTCGGCCAGAGAGGCCTCGGTAGTGTGTAACCAGTCCGCAAGTTTCAATAGGTGTTTGTTTAAAGTTCAAGGAGACATGAATGCCCAGTTGAAGGTGATCAAAAGCGAGAACAAGGGAAAGGTATCTAACAAACTCACTGAAGCTGCTGAAGAACTTCAATTCCTCATGGACTTTAATTCTAACATCACACAGGCGGCCGCGAAGGCCATGGAACATTTAACTGATTTTGTTTTCCTGACCATGGGAAATATCACCTTGACCCGCAGGGACTCTTACCTCAGCCATTTAAAGAATGGCGTAAAACCGGATACTTTTGCAGCCTTGAGAACAGGCCCTCTTCATATCTCCACGTTGTTTGCGGAATCTGTGGTCAAGAAGGCTGAAGAGGAAATTGCTTTGTATGACAGCAAGAGCCACCCTACCCCTGCCACTTCTCGAATGAAAAACCGTTATCATCCATATGAAAGAAGTGATAGAAAGCAGGAAGGTCGGTCGGAAGGAAAGCAAGACAGGCCAGCCTGGAAGAACATTAACCGACGTCAGTTCAAGCGAGGTAGAGGCAAAGCCTCCAACTTTTCCTCCCAACCGGCCCGTGGACAACAACAATATAAATGACAATTATTGTGTAAACAGGGTTCTCACAGATCAGACATTGAACACTTTTTTAGATTCAAATGTAAAGCTTCATGTTGTACCATCTGTTCCTTCTGCACCCGGGCCTCCACAAAAGAAAGGTCTAAGTCCCGGAGTGTCAGTCTGTCAGCAAGAAAAATCTCAATTAAAATCTGTGAAAAGTGTTTCTTGTGTCACTCAATTGTCTTGTGTCCCTCCTGTTCCAAATGTAGCAAATGTTGTCAACAATCTGCCTGTAGGGGCCAGACTTCAAAATTTCTGGGAAAGTTGGTTACAGATGGGTGCCGGTCCGAAAGTAGTTCAAATCCTAAAAGAAGGTTACACTCTTCCCTTTCAGACCCGGCCAAGACTCACAAGGTCCCCCACAGTCATAAGTTGCTATGTCAATCCCCAGAGGAACAGCTACCTACTGGAGGCATTACATCAACTTATAGACAAAAACGCAGTGGAACTAGTAAGGAACAAAAACTCTCTGAGCTTTTTCAACCGACTTTTCCTAGTTCCCAAACCAAACAACAAATGGCGTCCGATCTTAGACCTCAGCCACCTCAATGTATTTCTCAAGACGGAGAAATTCAAAATGGAGACACCGGAAACCATCAGAACATCCCTTCAACAAGGGGAGTGGGTAACCTCCATAGATTTCAAAGATGCGTATTTCCACATCCCGATTCAAGAACAATCCAGGAAGTATCTGAGATTTCACGTTCAAGGGCAAACCTACCAGTTCAAGGCCTTACCTTTCGGCCTGTCCACAGCACCATTAGAGTTCACTGTAGTGGCGAAAGAAGTAAAACTAATGGCCACCTTCAAGGGTATAAGGATCCACCAATACCTAGACGATTGGTTGGTACGGGCCAGGTCCCACCGAGTCTGTCTCCAGCATACCCAGGAACTAGTAAGGACATGTCAAAATCTAGGCTGGCTGGTGAATTTGGACAAGTCGGAGCTGGAACCAAAGCAAGTCTTCGATTTTGTAGGTTACCAGTTCGACCTGGAGGTCGGTCGGGTCCGGCCTACTCCGGACCGGTGGCAAACTCTTCAAAGAAAAATTCTAGAGATGCTACATCAACCGACCTGCCCGGTCCGGCAGTTCATGTCCCTGATTGGGCTTTTAACAGCTACAGAGAAGCAAGTTCACCTGGGTCGGTTGCACATGAGGCCTATACAGTGGCACCTCAAGAACACTTGGCGTGTACCGGAATCGTTAGAAAAAGTGATTCCCATTCCCAAATCCTTACATCCCCATCTAAGGTGGTGGCTACAGGAGGACAATGTGCTATCCGGCCAAACCTTACACCCGATCCGACACGCTCTGCAACTCTTTACAGACGCATCAAAAGAAGGTTGGGGCGCTCACTTAAACGACAGCACTGCAAGAGGCTCCTGGTCTCTACCAGAAAGCAAACTGCACATCAATTACTTGGAACTGAAGGCAGTTCTTCTCGCCCTCAAAGAGTTCGGAGATCTCTGCACCGGCCAAATAGTACTAGTGGCTACAGACAATACCACAGTAGTCTCCTATATAAACAAAGAAGGAGGCATGAGGTCGGGTCCCTTGTGCGCCCTTCTCTGGAGAATTATGACTTGGTGCTCCCAGAGACAGGTAACTCTAAAAGCTCGACACATTCCAGGCCGACTGAATGTCATAGCAGACAAATTATCCAGGTTGGGTCAAACCATCCAGACCGAATGGTCCCTTCTGCCGGCAGTCTTTCAAAGATTATGCCAACAGTGGCACCAGCCGCAAATAGACCTCTTCGCCACGAGGTTCAACAACAAACTGCCCCAGTTTGTGTCTCCAATACCGGACCCCCTGGCTGTAGCGGTGGATGCTCTCACCCTGTCATGGGAGGACCTAGATGCCTATGCATACCCTCCGACAGCCATTTTGGGCAAAGTCGTGGAGAAACTAGTTCACTCCCCGTGCAAAAGTCTTATCCTAATCGCACCGGGATGGCCCAACATGACATGGTTTTGGGACTTGGTGAGCATGTCCAGTCAAGTTCCCCTCAAGCTACCCAACCGGCCAAATCTGCTAACTCAACCCTTCAACCAGATTCCTCACAGAAATCTGACAAATCTGAACTTACATGCATGGCTCCTAGAGCCACAGCAATCAAACAAACCGGCTTCTCTAAAGCAGTGGCAGCGAGAATTGAAGCTCCTCAAAGGAAATCAACCAGAGCTGTCTATGAAGCAAAGTGGGCCGTTTTTACAAAGTGGTGCATCTCTAATCAGGTGGACTTCACCTCACCACCTGTGAAGTCTGTTGCTGATTTCCTTCTATTCCTCTTCGAGGACAAGAAGTTGCAACCTAGTACCATCGATGGATACCGGTCTGCCATTGCCGACAAACTGGGTAGTGCAATAATCAACATCAGTAAGGACGATAATCTCACTCGTCTCCTGGACAGTTTCCACAGGGACAGACCCAAAGGGAGGAGGGGTATACCTTCCTGGAACCTATCCCTGGTGCTGCACCAACTGACCAAAGCTCCTTTTGAGCCCCTCAGAGAAGCATCTCTGAAACACTTGACATTCAAAACTGTTTTCCTTTTAGCCCTGGGTTCGGGCAAAAGAAGAAGTGAGATCCATGCATGGCAGCATAGAAACATCAGACACCAATCCGATTGGTCCAAGGTGTCCCTGTACCCAGCTCCCAGTTTTCTCTCCAAGAACCAGCTGGCTAAAGAAGGTCCAGAGAGTGTAGCCCCCGTGGTTATGCCAGCACTGGCTCCTACTCTGGATAGGTCTCTCAAGGCTGACAGATCCCTTTGTCCAGTCAGAGCCTTGCGTTACTACTTAGACAGGACTTCAGCCCTCCGGCAGGATAAAGAATTGGTCTTTGTCTCCTTTAAGAAAGGTTTCGACAAGGATATCTCACCTGCCACTATCTCCTCTTGGATTAAACAGACTGTGATTCTGTGCTATGAGCTCTCTGATCACCAGGCCCACAGCTTGCATCAGGTTAAAGCCCATGATGTCAGGGCTTTTGCTGCTTCTAGGGCTTTCCATTCAGGCATGTCCCTAGAACAAATCTTGTCAGCCTGCCACTGGAAGTCTCATAACACCTTCACTCAATTTTACCTGAAGGATGTGGCTTGGGCTGACTCGGAGCTTTATCATCTTGGTCCAGTTGTGGCTGCTCAGCAAATCCACCAACAGACCAGCAGTTAGAGGGGATTGATATTGTACATATGTGTGTATATTTTAGGATATTTAAGTAAAAAAAAAAAATCTGGAACGTACTTCCTCGGGAAGGGTTAGATCTATGGGACTGAACTCACCCCTCTCTCCCTGCCTCAGACCAGATCGGTTTTTAGGAAAAGGAAGGGGGGGGACAAGGTCGACTCTGACGGTATATCTCCGGATAACCGGATGATGACATTCGACCATAGCCTGAAGGATTAGCAACTTTGCAGCTACACAGGCTTAGAATGAAAATAATGTTTTCAGCATGAGTTCAAAGGAGATTTAGTCCCTAGTAACCTACCCGCCGACCAAGCGGTAGTTATTCAGCTATTGTCCATTGGATAGGATGTATTAACGCAATAAAATTGCAAATTTAATAAGTAAATTAAATTTTTATAAGTTAATACCCTATCCAATGGACACACAAGACCCTCCCACCGACCCCGCTATCAGCTTACTAGGGGTCTAATGAGGTTTAGACAACGAAAAAGATGCCATGACGTCACGCTGTCTAGACAAGAGGAAGTACAACACGCCATCTGGCGAGTGCACAGGTGCTACGGACCGACCTGCCGGTGGAGACACAGGACGTCTTTTTCTGACGTTTGGCGGGCCGGTCTGCGCCGACCGGATAAGCTATTGTCCATTGGATAGGGTATTAACTTATAAAAATTTAATTTACTTATTAAATTTGCAATTTTGTGTTTAACACAGAAATTCAAGATGGCCGCCAAAACTGGCGGGAAAGCAATTTTTGAGAAAAGTCACCAGTAGACTCTGCAAATACCCTGCGGGTCAAAAATCTCGCTCCATTTCCAAGATAAACTGGTTTTTCCATTGTACGCAGAAATCCAAGATGGCTGCCAAAAGTGGCGGGAAAACTTTTCTTGCAAAATAATGACAGTACACTCTGCAGATACCCTGTGGGTCAAAAATTTCGTCGAAATCGCTCTATCTCGCTCCGTTTCCGAGATAAACACGTTTTTGCATTTAAGACAGAAATTCAAGATGGCCGCCAAAAAGTGGCGGAAAAACGATTTTTGAGGAAAGTTGCCAGAAGACTCTGCAGATACCCTGTGGGTCAAAAATTTTGTCGAAATCGCTCTATCTCACTCCGCTTCCCAGATAAACTTGTTTTTGCATTTAATGCAGAAATTTAAGATGCCCGCCAAAAGTGGCGGGAAAACAATTTTTGCGAAAAGTCGCCAGCAGACTCCACAAATGCCCTGTGGGTCAAAAATTTTGTCAAAATTGCTCTATCTCGCTCTGTTTCCGAGATAAATGCATTTTTGCATTTTCAGCATTAAGAAAAATCGTGACGTTTAGTTAATCATTAATAAGTCTGCCGTTTTGTATTGGATCACTTCCAAAAGTTAATGATTTCCAGACATCTATATAATGAACCTACTTGCCAACTTTCATGTGAATAGCTGAAACGCTTTTTAAGTTATCATCCGGACAAGCACACCGTTTTGAAAAACACGCTTTTGGTCATGATGTGACTTCTCTGATTGGTTGAAATGTCATGACACCATATTCAGAAATTTTTCCCAGGGCTACTGCATACACCTACCAAATATGAAGAGAATCCGCCTTATGGCTGCGAAGCTATTGCGAAAAGAAAATGTGGATCTGGTATAGTCGCTTCTCCCATATACAAACAAGTGTCCCTCGTGGGACGCTTAATTAAGTTACATGATAACCTCAAGGCTAACACAAAGACTGCCTGACACTGGAGCATTATATTGTAATCTTTTACGACAATGATATTAATGAGTTCATTTCCGTTTTACATGTTATTGCTACTTATTTCTATTTGTCAAACAGTTTACCTTAATAATTGCAAATATATTATTCCGTGTACACTGCCATTTTGTCATTTGGCTAGAAGATTTAACCAGAGGAACTCACTGCACATATGTGAAGAAAACAGACTGCAAAGTGACTGTTGAGGTTATATACTAGAACTGGAGCAATGAAAGCTCACTTCTGATTGGCTAGATGTACGATTTAAGCAGAGGAATTTACTGCGCTGACACAAAGAAAACAGACAGGAAGATTGGGGTTATATACTAGAAATGGGGCAATGAAAGCTTGCTTCTGATTGCCTAGAAGACATCTGAGCTAGAGGTACTCGCTGCACAGACTTGTAGGAAATAGGCAACATGTGAATGAAATTACATAATTCTTCTACTACTGATTGGTCACATCACAGAACCTCTGCCAAAAATATACACTTTAATTGGGGATGTGCACATAACAAATATACGTTGACACGGATTGTAATTCCCTAGAAAACTAACAGATGGATACTTTGGTGGGAAAAGTCTCACATGAGCATTGGAAAACAATGGCCATAGCAAAGGTTTCGAGTACATGTGGGACCTAACACCAAACCAGAAGTAGTGCACAACCAGTTTTTTATGTCAGCTGACTGACGTGGGCGTCCGCGTACGCGTGAACAACTTCTTCTCCAAAACTACAAGGCCTAGAGACATGCTGTTTTTTTTAAAAGATACCTTATCTATCGAGGATGAAAAATTGTTCAAGGCATGCAAATCTGTCTGTTCGTCTGTTTGCTAGAGACATTACAAGGGGGGTACCCCCACCAAAAGTGTGAAAATTTCAACACTTAATCACAATTTTCTCAGTGACTATTGCAGGGATTTCTCTCATATCTTGCATATATGTACTAGGCCACAGGTAGATTCTCTTGTGTGAGTATGAGACCTGGATCTGTCTTACTTTTTTTTTAATAAATTTTTTTAATAATTTTTAATGCATTAAAATTCATGAAATCATGCACAAAATCATTTATAACTTGAAAAGTGTTGCATTTAGAGCATTTTGTAAAAAATATGTTATTCAGCTACTTTTTTCATAGCTACAATATGGTGAGTAAGTTGGGTGTCTGTCTCAATAGCTAAGTGAGTAATAGCTACTTTTGGGCTTTTCAGTAACTTCCATCATGAGTAAAATCACTTGTAACTTAAAAACTATTGCATTTAGAGAATTTCGTATAAATATGTTATTCAGCTACTTTTGGGTCAGCTATAACATAGTAAAATTTTAGACCTGTAGCTCATGGCATAGCTGAGTAATAGCTACTTTTAGGTTATCACTGTTGAGTAAATCGCTTATAACTTCAAAACTATTGCATTTAGAGAATTTCGTATAAATATGTTATTCAGCTACTTTTGGGTCAGCTATAACATAGTAAAATTTCAGACCTGTAGCTCATGGCATAGCTGAGTAATAGCTACTTTTAGGTTATCACTGTTGAGTAAATCACTTATAACTTGGAAACTATTGCATTTAGAGTATTTTGTTGCAATATGTTATTCACCTATTTTGGGGTCAGCTATAACATAGTGAAGTTCCAGACCTGTGGCTCATTGCATAGCTGAGTAATAGCTACTTTGAAGTTCTCACTGTTGAGTAAATCAGTTGTAATTGGAAAACTATTGCCTTTACAGAAATTTGTGCAAATATGTTATTCAGCTACTTTTGGGTCAGCTATAACATAGTGAAATTACAGACCTGTAGCTCATGGCACAACTGAGCAATAGCTATTCTCAGGCACTGACTGTTGAGTAAATCAGCTATAGCTTGAAAAATATTGCATTTGGAGTATTTTGTTAAAATATATTGTTCACCTACTTTTGGGTTAGCTATAACATAGTGAAATTACAGACCTATAGCTCATGGCATAGCGGAGCAATAGCTATTTTCAGGTTCTCACTATTGAGTAAATCAGTTGTAACTTGAAAACTATTGCATTTACAGTATTTTGCTTAAATATGTTGTTCACCTACTTTTAGGTCAGCTATAACAGAGCAAAAATTCAGACATGTAGCTCATTGCATAGCTGAGTAATAGTTACTTTGAGGTTCTCACTCTTGAGTAAATCAGTAGTAACTTGAAAACTATTACATTTAGAGTATTTTGTTAAATACGTTTCTCACAGACGTTTTGGTCAGCTATAACATAGTGAAATTGCAGACCTCTATGTCATGGCATAGCTGAGCAATAGCTTCTTTCAGGTTCTCACTGTTGAGTAAATCATTGTATCCAACCTGTAGGAAATCATGGGCTGGGAATCGGTTAATATGGTCCGATTTGACCTTGGAACCCTCCTTCAAGGTCAAATGAGGATAGCCAAACATAAAAGTGCTTATAACTCGCTTATTATTGGTCCTAGAGGTTTGGAATGAAAACCAACCTATAGAAAATCATGAGCTGGGAATTTTTTGGTGTGGTCGGATTTCACCTTGGACCCCTCCTTCAAGGTCAAATGAGGATAGCCAAACTTAAAAGTGCTTATAACTCGCTTATTATTGGTCCTAGAGGTTTGGAATGGAAAACCAACCTATAGAAAATCATGGGCTGGGAATCTTTTGGTGTGGTCAGATTTCACCTTAGACCCCTCCTTCCAGGTCAAACGAAGATAGCCAAACTTAAAGTGCTTATAACTCGCGTATTATTGGTCTTGGAGGTTTGGGATGGTAAACCAACATATAGGAAATCATGGGCTGGGATTCTTTTGGTGTGGTCAGATTTGACCTGGGACCCCTCCTTCAAGGTCAATTGAGGATAGCCAAACTTACAATTGCTTAGAACTCGCTTATTATTGGTCCTACAGGTTTGGGATGGTAAACAAGCTACAGGAAATCAAGGGCTGGGAATTTTTTTGTGTGGTTGGATTTGACCTTGGACCCCTCCGTCAAGGTCAAACAAGGATAGCCAAACTTAAAAAGTGCCTATGACTCACTTATTATTGGTCCGAGAGGTTTGGGATGGTAAACCATCCTAAATTCTTTGGCTGGGAATCTTTTGGTATGGTCAGATTTGACCTTTGGACCCCTTCTTCATGGTCGAAGGAGGATATTGCATTTATAGTATTTCTTTAAATATTTTTAACCTACTTTTTACACTTAAACAATTATCTTGTTACTTTATTTCATAATACCATTTGCAGGGCACAACTTTTTTGTCCTTTTTTTCTGTCAGCTTCGGAATATCTTTCGAACATGCTGTTCAGTTACCATTTACTGTATTTCTGTACAGCCCTTTCCCTGATAATTATGCTTTCCTCTCATTATCACCATCACAAATCAAAAACATTCAGTCAGCTGACACAGTGCCCGTTCACGGGCACTCTCCTCTTGTTTATTATATTAAGTGCACCATAATAAAAACATCAAACAAAAGAACCAAATGAGCGTATATTATACACCTTAATGCACAAGTATGTGTACAAATATTGTGCAGAATTTTAATATTTAAAGGCTTAAACAGGTGATTTAAAATCGAGACCGCAACTCATTATATAACTCGAATCAAAGATTCGACTAAAAATGACACTTAGAACAGAACACAATATCCTGAAGTGTAATTGTATATTTTTATGACACAATCTATTGAAATGCAATTGTATATGTTTATCACACAATATATTGAAATGTAATTGTATATTTTTATCACAAAATGTATTAAAATGTAATTAAATGTATACTTTTATCATGCAATGTATTGAAATGTAAATTTAATAAGTAAATTAAATTTTTATAAGTTAATACCCTATCCAATGGACAATTGCTTTACCGGTTGGCGCGACCCGTCCCGCCAAACATAAGAAAAAGACTTTCTGAATAAACTACCGGCAGGACCGGTCGCGGAGTGTGCATTCGCTAGGTGTCGCCTCGTACTTCCTTCCTGTCTAGACATTGTGACGTCATGGCATCTTTTTCGTGTCTAGTAAGCCTAGTAAGTCTAGTTTCCCTAGTAAGCTGATTGCGGGGCCGGATGGGTGGGCCTTGCCTGTCCATTGGATAGGGTATTAACTTATAAAAAATTTTATTTATTTATTAAATTTACATTTTATTGTGTTAATACATCCTATCCAATGGACAATTGCTGAATAACTACCACTTGGAAGGCGGGTAAGCTACTAGGGACTCAAGTGAACTCATAAACAAAAACAAATGAGCAGGCCCAGCTTGACCTAGGGTCAGAGAACCCTTTGAGGTCATGGTCGGCCATTTGAATGGTCTGGCCAAGTCTGGATAGCTTGTCTGCTATCATGTTCAGCAGGCTGGGGATGTGTCGAGCTTTGAGAGTTATCTGTTTCCTGGTGCACCAGGACAGGATTCTCCACAGCAGGGCACAGAGAGGGCCCGACTTCATCCCCCCTTCCTTGTTGATATAGGCCACCACTGTTGTGTTGTTTGTGGCCACCAGGGCTATGGTGATTGAACAGAGGTCTTGGAACTCTTTTAGGGTCAGAAAGACCGCCTTTAGTTCCAAGTGGTTTACATGCAACTTACTTTCTGGAAGGGACCAGGTTCCCCTTGCAGTGTGCTCGTTTAAGTGAGCGCCCCACCCTTCTTTTGATGTGTCTGTAAATATTTGCAGAGCATGTTTTAAGGGGTGTAATGGTTGACCTGGCAGCACAATGCTTTCCTCCAGGCACCATTTAAAGTGAGGGTGGAGCGACCTCGGGACTGGTATCACCTTTTCTAGTGATTCTGGGACATTCCAGTTGTTCTTCAAGTGCCACTGTATGGGTCTCATATGAAGTCGACCTAGGTGGAATTGCTTTTCTGTGGCTGTGAGGAGACCTATGAGGGACATGAACTGCCGAACTGGGCACACCGGACAATATTGCCTGAATTTTGTCTGTCAAGGTCTGCCAACGATCTGGTGTGTGTCTGACCTTGCCCTCGGCCAGGTCGAACTGGTAGCCTTTGAAGTTTAAAACCTGTTTTGGATCCAGTGCTTCCAGACTTTTTCTTGTTCACCAGCCAACCTAGTTCTCGACAGAGAGCTACCAAGGTCTGTGTATGCTGGAGACAAGTTTGGTGGGACGTGGCTCTCACCAACCAGTCGTCTAGGTACTGGTGGATTCTTATACCCCTCTGTAAGGCCATCAGTTTGACCTCTTTGGCCACCACTGTGAATGCCATGGGTGCTGTGGACAGGCCAAAGGGTAGTGCTTTGAACTGGTAGGACTGACCCTGGATGTGAAAACGCATGTACTTCCTGGACTGACTGAACTGATATGTGGAAGTATGTGTCCTTGAAATCTATGGAGGTGACCTACTCCCCTACCTGTTGGGAGGTTCTTATTGTCTCTGGGGACTCTGTGTTTAGGAAGGTGTTCCAGGTGATCAGGTCCAAGATAGGTCTCCACTGGTTGTTGGGTTTGGGTACCAAAAATAGCCGGTTGTAAAACCCCAGTGATTTTTGGTTTGCCACCGGTTCTACTGCATTTTTGTTCACCAGCTGATACAGGGTCTCCAAAAGGTTGAGGTTTCTGTGGGGGTTTACATAGTTGCTTATGACAGTTGGTGATCTGATTAGGTTGCGTCTGAACCTGAAGGGAAGGGTGTAGCCCTCTCTGAGTGCTATTACGACCTTGGGACTCGCACCCAGGTCCTACTATTTTTTCCTAAACTGGTGCAGTCGGGCCCCTACAGATAGATTTATGGCAGCAGTTGGGACATTTGTGACAAGATTTACAGAGTTCAAGTGACCTACACAGGAAACATCTTTCACATATTTTATTTCTGTGTAATTGTGACAATAATTGGGAATTACACCTTTCTTTTGTGGCAACCTGATAACAGAATGAGCATTTGCAACACAAGAGTTTACAAGTAAATTTACAGTCTCTCTCTTGCTGGACAAGTCTCTGTTCTTGGCCATCACTAGTGAAGGGTTCAAACCTAACTGACCGGGTATACGAGCACAGTCCTTCAGCCCGGTAGCACACTTTACATAGTAATTGTCATTTACATGGTTTAGAACCCTTGGCCGGTTTCTGTGAGAAGGTGGAAGGCTTGCCACGACCTTTCTTACCCTGCTGGCATTCTCTTATTTGCTTCCAAGCTGGGATAGCAGACTTCCGTGCCGGTTGATGAGAAGACCTGTCATTGGAAGCATATGGATGGAAACGACTGGGTTTCCTGTGCAACTGGCTAGAAGATCGCCTCTCCTCACTAATGAACACTTCTTCTTCAGCCTTAATGAGAAGCTGGTCAGGGAAAAGTGACTGCAGATGAATGGGGGCAGTACGCAGTGCTGTGAGAGTGTCCTGTTTAACCCCAGCATGTAGATATTCTAAATAACTGTCCCTACATGCCAGAGTGAAGTTGGCCATGCTCATAAAAACGCCTTCGGACAAGTCCTGCATTGTTATAGCCATGGCTTGGGAGATTGACCGGTTAAATGTGACCAAATACTCCAGTTCCGTCTACATCTTGCTGTGTTCTTTCAGACGACTGGCCTTTGCCTCTTTCCAGGTGAAGATTCTTGAGTTGAGTAGACATAGAGTCTTGAACCTTGGTCAAGCATCTCGACAACCCAGCAGCCTGGTTGCACATTACAGTTTGTTCTCTGGCTGCTCTTTCCCAGCATCTCAACATGTCCTGGCTGAAGGTCCAGGAGGGTGGGGCAGAAGGCAAACTACATCTTGCAATCCTACTGAACGCACTTTTCAGCTTTGTCGTTTCCGGAGACCAGGAACGCACAGTGGCAATATCAGAGTCTTTCTTGTCTGTATGCATGTTGTACCATCTAGACGACCTGGGTGGTTTAACAAACTGGTCCCTGAGAAGTCCAGCAGTCTTTGTGTTTCTTGAAGGGTAACCCTCAGTGATGGTGAGGTTCAACTTCTCCATCTTCCGGCAAAGCCAGTCGTCAACAGGAAGTTTAACAGATACCTTCCCGGTTGGCTGGACTTGGGAACCAGCAAATGGGTTATCATCTGAAGATGAAACTCTGTCGAATTCAGGGATCTTGTGCCAGCCCATGAATGACCTCACCCCTCTGATGGTCTCTCTGTAACTAGCTTCTTCAGAGAGTTCTTGATCACCTGAATCATCTTTGTCTGGGGAGCTGTATAGGAAGTTGTCATCAGCAGGGGAACCAGGCTTAATCTACAGATCTTCCTCACTGTCAGATGGTGCAATACTACTGGTACCTGAGGGCAGAACCTGAGGACCCACACTGGGAGCCTCAACAGGCTGGGTGGCCATCCTTGCACTGGGAGCCTCAACAGGCTGGGTGCCATTCTGCTGGCTCACATCAGTACCTGGACCCTCAACAGGGTGGGAAGCACACTTGCTGGCAGCCTCCCTCACAACAGCAGCATCACCGGTTTTCTGACCAAGACTGGAAGTGGTACCCCCAACAGTCACACCAGGGGACAAGCCACTGGTGGAGGTTCCAGGATCAAAAAAGGGCTGATCACTGGTAACCACTGAAGGGGGCTTCTTCACAGGTTCTACAGGCAAAGCAAACATCTTAGAAACCAGCATAGCTTCCAATCTGGCAAAACGCTCAAGACCACTTCTAGTCTAGGTCCTTGAGTTCATCAGACCTGGGTTTGCTGCTGGATTTTTTCTTACTGCTAGCCTTGGGAGATTGATCAGATTTCTTCTTCTTGCAAGCAGGCGTAGTTTCAGTAGATTCTTTGTGTACCCGTCCCAAAAGAGTGACCTCTGATGGGTCCACGAGAGCCGTCTTCTTCTGATCTTGTTCTTTCCTGGACTGATAGGTAGGGGTGGAAAGCTGTTTAAGTTGAGCAGGCGTAAACGCTTGGCAGATCTGACAATCCATCTTCTTAACACATGGATCGTCACCCACACCCTTCTCTCTACAACGTGCACATTTCTTTTGGCTGTCAAACAGAGCCATAACGTGGCCACAAGTGCCTCTCTTCTGTCCAGGGGACGACATGATGATCAGTGTACAAGTAAATAACATAGATATAATGAAAACTTCATAAAATGATAAAATTCGTAGTCAAACTTCAAAAACGTCTCTCTGTAGAAAACACGTCTGCACACTCCACACGCCAAACGAAAAGGATGCTATGATGTCACAATGTCTAGACAGAAAGGAAGTACAAGGCGACACCTAGCAAATGCACACTCTATAACCAGTCCTGCCGGTAGTTTATACAGAACGTCTTTTTCTTATGTTTGGCGGGAACGGTTGCGCTGACCGGTAAAGCAATTGTCCATTGGATAGGATGTATTAACGCAATAAAAGTATATTTTTAATTCACCTGAGATACTTCTTATGTAAACTGTAGTTGCCATCTAAAAATCCTCTGTAAAACTCGGACAATTCCTCAGGCGATAATTTGGTCAATGATTTCCCAGGGTCCTGTTTTTTGTGTGCTATCAATCTTTCTGATATAAACATTTCCTTGGACTGCAAAAATATGAACAACAAACCTTTCCATGAGATTCATGGGAAGCTTAAATATTAGTGAAAACCCCCAATTTTTTACCATGTTGATTATAACTGCTGCCCTCATGTTTAAGTGGTTTCTGTTATTTCAGCATAGCAATTTTAATATTTATATACCCAAATAATTGTTAACTATATATAAAATAAGGTTGAGGGACTATGATGTGTAATTTAAAAGAATAAATCACCCTCCAATACACTACCCGCCCACTGGTAAAGTACTGAACTGAAGTAAACTTGCACACAGAACAAGATAGAAATATCAACTGATTTTTACCTCTAATTTTGAAATGATGTTGATGCTTTTAATTGTGTTATAACTTATTACTACTGTAATTGTTTCCAATGATATTTTATTTCATCAGACATAGAGAAAAATAATCACAGTTCAATTTTTAGATGAAACCATAATGGGAGAGAAAATGTAATATTTCTCATATCTGCAGTCGTGTCATTATAATCCAAAATGTTGCACTGTGACAGATCTACATCATAGAAAGGATTTCTTTGTAGTTCTAATATTTAAAATGAACAAGTAGTGCATAACTTACCCGAAAGGTGGTAAAATGCATATTTTTTTTTCTTTTAAAACATTTGTTGTTTTCTAATATGAGTATATCCTTGACAACATCTAAATGAGTCTGAATAATAATACCTTTGAAAAGTTTTTGTTGTGTTTTGACCAGAACTCTTGGTTGAATTTGAGAGTATCTTCCCTGAACTCTCTCAGCTTTCTTTCTGCAGGCTTTTCATGTGAGGGCTGGTGCAGCTTGTATGTTCTGATATTTGAGTCAGGATCAGGAGGCCCAATCCAGTCACCAGTCACATGTTTCGGTCCACTTGATGCGGTCTTCAAAGACCTTTTCTGAAAGTTATAACAATAACTAGGCAACATAAAAGTCTTTTAAGAATTTAGATTCTATGAGAATGGAGATTGAAAAGCAAGTAAAGTGCAAATGAAACAGAACAGTTAATTATCAACTGTTCACTAGAATTAAGAAGATGGGTACTACATTATGCATTAACTTGGAAGCACCCAGAGAGCGCAGAGCTCCACCAAAGGTTGTTGCTGAAACCTCAGGAATTTTTCCGTTCCTACCCACATAAAAAAATTCATGAAAATCCACTCATTACTTTAGGAGTAATATCAACCAGAAAGCCAAAGTAATTGATATACAATGAAAATGGGACCTTTGAAATTTCAGGATTTCTTCACTCTGCCAGGCCCTGCCGACATATAAAACTTCATAAAGATCTGTTCATTACATTTATAACAAGACCACTGCCGCGGTGTGTATCTCCCGCCGAGCACTAAAGGGGAAGAAATACCTTTTCCGAGATATTCACAATGATTTTATAGGTCAAGGTCACTACAGCAAGGGCAATGGTCAAATCAAGGTCAGACCATGACGTCGCACACCTACACACCCTAACCAATGTCTCTACCAAGTATCAACTTCCTACACCTTACAGTTTCCGAGATATAGCCCGGACAAGATTTTATAGGCCGAGGTCACTACAGCAAGGTCAAGGGTCAAATCAAGGTCAGACCATGACGTCGCACACCTTCACCCTCTAACCAATGTTCCTACCAAGTATCAACTTCCTACACCTTACGGTTTCCGAGATATAGCTTGGACAAGATCTTCAAACTCAAGGTCTCTGCGGCAAGGTCAAATCAGGGTCAGACCATGACGTTGCACACCTACACATCCTAACGAATGTCCCTACAAAGTACCAACTCCCTACACCTTACGGTTTGTGAGATACAGTCCGGACAAACTTTTTCCCGCCGCCTGCCCACCCGCCCATCCAGACACCATGGGCTGTCGGGTAAAAAATAGATGAACAACATATTTGAGAGAAATTGTGTAGCTGCAATACTTTTGAAGATATAAGCCATTTACTCATTACGGTTATCATTAAAAATTGACAAAGTAGCTCTTACTCACTTAGCTATGGAGATACACTTACAAATTATTTACCATGTTGTAGCTGTGGAGAAAGTAGCTGCACAACATATTGGAACAAAATACTCTAAATGTAATAGTCAGGAAGTTATAAGCCATATAATTATATTAGGTGAAGTGCTATTACTCACTCAAATGTAGGCCAAAGGTCACCAAATCCAGTACAATAGGATACTCTTGTACTGCCCTGTGGGTCAAAAATTCGCTCAAAATTGCTCTATCTCTTACAGTTTGCGAGGTATTTGTGATTTTTCACATTTTCACTAAAAGTAGCAATAAAGTAGCCATTACTCACTTGTACACTGGGCAACAGTTGTCAAACTTAAATATGTTAGAGTTCACAAAAAAGTAGATGAACAACATATTTGAGAGAAATTGTGTAGCTGCAATACTTTTGAAGATATAAGCCATTTACTCATTACGGTTATCATTAAAAATTGACAAAGTAGCTATTACTCACTTAGCTATGGAGATACACTTCCAAACTACTGACCATGTTGTAGCTGTGGAGAAAGTAGTTGAACGACATATTGGAACAAAATACTCTAAATGCAATAGTTTGAGAGTTATAAGCCATATAGTTATATTAGGTAAAAGTGCTATTACTCAGTCAAAAGTAGGCCAAAGTTCACCAAACCCAACAGCATAGGATACCGTTGTACTACCCTGTGGCTCAAAAATTCGCTCTAAATTGCTCTATCTCTTATGGTTTGTGAGATATTTGTGATTTTTCACATTTCCACTAAACGTAGCATATATAATTAGCTACGGGTCTGAAACTTCACCAAGTGAAAGCTCTCCCAAAAGTAGATGAATGAGTTGTTTGAGAAAAATTGGCTATGTGCAATACTTTTAAGAGATAATTCGCATTTACTCATTTTGAGTAGGTAATTACCTACGGGTCTGAAACTTCACCATGTGAAAGCTCTCCCAAAAGTAGATGAATGAGTTATTTGAGAAAAATTGGCTATCTGCAATACTTTTAGAGATAATTCACATTTACTCATTTTGAGTAGGTGAATAATTAGCTACGGGTCTGAAACTTCACCAAGTGAAAGCTCTTCCCAAAGTAGGTGAATGAGTTATTTCAGAAAAATTGGCTATCCGCAATACTTTTAGAGATAATTTGCATTTACTCATTTTGAGTAGGTGAGTAATTATCTACAGGTCTGAAACTTCACCATGCGAAAGCTCTCTCAAAAATAGATGAATGAGTTATTTGATAAAAATTGGGTCTCCGCAATAGTTTTAGAGATAATTAGCATTAGCAAAAGTAGATGAGTTATTTGAGAAAAATTGGTTATCTGCAATACTTTTAGATATAATTAGCATTTACTCATTTTGAGTAGGTGAATAGTTAGCTACGGGTCTGAAACTTCACCAAGTGAAAGCTCTCCCCAAAGTAGATGAATGAGTTATCTGAGAAAAATTGGCTATCTGCAATACTTTTAGAGATAATTTGCATTTACTCATTTTGAGTAGGTGAGTAATTATCTACGGGTCTGAAACTTCACCATGCGAAAGCTCTCTCAAAAGTAGGTGAATGAGTTATTTGAGAAAAATTGGCTATCTGCAATACTTTCAGAGATAATTCGCATTTACTCATTTTGAGTAGGTGAGTAATTAACTATGGCTCTGAAACTTCACCATCTGAAAGCGCTCTCAAAAATAGATGAATGAGTTATTTGATAAAAATTGGGTCTCTGCAATAGTTTTAAAGATAATTAGCATTTACTCATTTTGAGTAGGTGAATAATTAGGTACAGGTCTGAAACTTCACCAAGTGAAAGCTCTCCCAAAAGTAGGTGAATGAGTTATTTGAGAAAGATTGCCTATCTGCAATACTTTTAAGAGATAACTCGCATTTACTCATTTTGAGTAGGCGAGTAATTATCTACGGATCTGAAACTTCACCATGCGAAAGCTCTCCCCAAAGTAGATGAATGAGTTATTTGATAAAAATTGGGTATCCACAATACTTTTAAAGATAATTAGCATTTACTCATTTTGCTCTTATGGTTTGTGAGGTATTTGTGATTTTTCACATTTTCACTAAAAGTAGTAATAAAGTAGCCATTATTCACTTGTACATTGAGCAACAGTTGTGAAACTTCAATATGTTAGAGTTCACAAAAAAGTAGATGAACAACATATTTGAGAGAAATTGTGTAGCTGCAATACTTTTGAAGATATAAGCCATTTACTCATTATGGTTATCATTAAAAATTGACAAAGTAGCTATTACTCACTTAGCTATGGAGATACACTTCCAAACTACTGACCGTGTTGTAGCTGTGGAGAAAGTAGCTGAATAACATATTGCAACAAAATACTCTAAATGCAATAGTTTGAGAGTTATAAGCCATATAATTATATTAGGTAAAAGTGCTATTACTCACTCAAAAGTAGGCCAAAGTTCACCAAACCAAAAAAATTTTGAAGAGTGTAAAAATTGATTAGGACAAGTAATTTACCAAAAATGTGTAACTGTAGTAGTTTCAAAGAAAACTGCGTGACCCACGAACGCACGCATGCACACACGCATGCACAGGATGCATTTCATAATCTCGCCCGGCGGGAGATAAAAATCCACCCTAAAATTATCTGGCTATAACTTCCTTTAATAAAATCCTGGACACAGATGATCCAGACAGTGATCCAGATCACTCCCAAAATCTAATCACTTGTTCCTTGTCCCATTTAGGACATTTCCTGAAAATTTCATCAAAAGCCATCCATAACTTTTTGAGTTATCTGTCTTTAAAAATTACATTTCATGGATCCAGAAGATCCGGATAGTGACCCGGATCACTTGCAAAATTGAATCATTTCTCTCTTCTACCACTTCTTCCTTTTACCATTTCTAACATATCCTAAAAATATCATCAAAATCCATCCTAAAATTATCTGGCAGACTGGATCCAGATGATCCAGACAGTGATCCAGATGTTCCTTGTCCCATTTAGGACATTTCCTGAAAATTTCATCAAAATCCATCCATAAGTTTTGAGGTACCTGTCTTTAAAAATTAAATTTCATGGATCCAGAAGATCCATATAGTGATCCAGATCACTCCCAAAATGTAATCATTTTTTCCTTTTACCTTTTCAGACATATCCTGGAAATTTCATCAAAATCTGTCCATAAGTTTTTGAGTTATCTTGTTCACAAACGCATCTGGCATCCTGGATCCAGATGGTCCAAACTGATCCGACGGCTCCAACAAAATTTTTTTGAAAATTGGGATGACTACTCTACAGAGATACCCTATGGGTCAAAAATTTCATCGAAATCCCTCTATCTAGCATGGTTTTCGAGATATAAGTATGTTTGTGTTTTGTAATTTTTGTGGAAAATTCAAAATGGCCACCATATTTGGCGAAACAAAATTTTTTTTTGAAAATTGGCATGGTTACTCTGCATAGATACCCTGTGGGTCAAAAATTTCGTCGAAATCGCTCTATCTAGCACGGTTTTCAAGATATAAGCATTTTTGTGTTTTCCTTATTTGGAAAATTCGTAATGATTAACTAGAAATAGGACGCCCTGTTGATAGTAGCTGCGACATATGAATAGAAACAGGATAGCATAGAAGAACACACATTATCATGTGTAATGTCCACCCCATGAACCTTTTGCCAAAATTGTACAGTAGTCTTACAAGACCCTGTTTCATTTGTGAAATATATCAATGATGATTAAATATTTATTAGTGTACATGTAAATTATTTCAGCTTCATGCCTTTTTGCATTGGTTGGGTCCAAAATTTTGACGAAATCACTCTATCTTGCATGGTTAAGAAGATAGGAAATTTCTGTTTTTCTATTTTGGCCAAAATTTGAAAATTCAAAATGGCCGCCATTTTTGGGAAGAGGAAAATTTTTTGAAAATTGGCAAGAGTACATTTCTTAGATACCCTGTGGGTCGAAAATTTCACCGAAATAACTCTATTTTGCACGGTTAAGGCAAATTTGTGTTTTTCCATTTTGGGCCAAAATTCGAAAATTCAAAATGGCTGCCATATGTGGAGAGGGGAAAATTTTTTGAAAATTGCTAAGAGTGCAGTTCTTAGATACCCTGTGGGTAGAAAATTTCGACGAAATCGCTCTATCTCGCACGGTTAAGGAGATAGAAGCAAATTTGTGTTTTGCCATTTTGGGCAAAAATTCAAAAATTTAAAATGGCTGCCATTTTTGGGGAGGGGAAAATTTTTTTGAAAACTGGAAAGAGTACATTCCTTAGATACCCTGTGGGTCGAAAATTTTGACGAAATCGCTCGATCTCGCACGGTTAAAGAGATAGAAGCAAATTTGTGTTTTGCCATTTTTGGGAAAAATTCGAAAATTCAAAATGGCCACCATTTTTGGGGAAGGGTAAATTTTTTTAAAATTGCCAAGAGTACGATGCTCAGATACCCTATGGGTTGAAACTTTCGACGAAATCACTCTATCTCGCACGGTTTAGGAGATAGAAGTAAATTTGTGTTTTGCCATTTTTGGCAAATATTCGAAAATTCAAAATGGCCGCCATTTTTGGGGAGGGGCAAATTTTTTGAAAACTGCATAGATTACATTCCTCAGATACCCTGTGGGCGAAAATTTCGACGAAATCACTCTATCTCGCACGGTTAAGGAGATAGAAGCAAATTTGTGATTTGCCATTTTTGGCAAAAATTCGAAAATTCAAAATGGCCGCCAGTTTTGCGGAGGGGAAAATTTTTTGAAAATTGCAAAGAGTACATTCCTTAGGTACCCTGTGGGTCGAAAATTTCGACGAAATCGCTCTATCTCGCACGGTTTAGGAGATATGAGCACATTTGCCTTTTTCAGTATTCAAAATAGCTAATTACTCATTTATTTAATTAATTACTCACTCATCTATGAAGCAATTACCCCCAAAAGCAATCCCATACAAGCTATTAACCCAATGAGCCTCCATACCAAATTTCAGAAAGATAGGCTTAATAGCATTCCTTAAAATGTCTGGAAACCAAAGAGGTACTCAAAAGTAGCAAAGTAGCTATTACTCAGGTAGCTATAGAGCTATCATCACCAAAAGCAATCCCACACAAGCTATTAACCCAATAAACCTGCATGCCAAATTTGGTAAAGATAGGATAAGAACTGTTGCCTAAAATGTCTGGAAACCAAGTGGGACGCCGGATGGCGGAAAAAGCAAAAATAATATGTCCACCCCCCAGTGGATGGACATAATTAATCAGTAATTACTTGGCCATTTCTTAACCAATCGATGCCAAAATCTAATAATTTCCAGATTTTAATAGAATGAATATATTTGCCTAGTTTCAAGTGAATTGATAAAATCCTTTTCAAGTTATCATCTGGACAAGCTTACCCATCGAAAAAAAGACATTTTTGGTCATGTGACCTCTCTGATTGGTCGAAATGTCACTGCAGTATATTCAAAAAAATTCCCCAAGGCTACTGCATACACCTGCCAAATTTGAAAAGAATCCGCCCAGCGGTGACAGACTTGTGAGGAAAATAAAATGTGGAGCCGGCGGAGCCAGATGTCCTCCCATACACAAACAAGCTTAATTAGAAAATGTGAGGAGACAGAGGTCCGTCGAGTTTCCTAGCAATATTTTAAAAAAAATCTTGGGTACGAGTTGTTGGTCACAAGCTGCCATGGTCATGAGATGCTCATATCCCCATGAAAACAAACAAGTGCCCCGATGGGCTGGTTAATTATTTTAACTGTACCTTAATTTTGATATAGGGGCCAAAAGTTGGGTCCCTTTGCTAGGAAATTATACGGTTCAGGAGACATAATAATTGACCTAATTAAACAGAAACAAAACAAAATTTTGAACAAAAACGATTTGAAAATAACAATTAGTTGTTTGCATTATATCATGACCATAAAGTGACAAAGAAAAGCAGCTTAATTGTAGTTTATGCAAGTATTTATACCATTTGACAGCCAAATCGTGGCTCTGGGATGTACTGGTAAAGTACACTGTCAGTAGGGTCAGCACCGGTATGACTGGCCAATTGTTGCTACAATCCTGACTGTCAATATCGTTTTCTTGCCTCCATTTTTGAAGTAACAATCCAATGCATGCTTGATTTTATATTTTTGGGTGTAATATACATGAATAGTGTTTATAGTACACATTATTTTTGAGTTCTTTCACAACTTCATAAACAATCACGAATCCACAATGGCAACAAGCATTATGTGATAGGCCTTTGGACGGAAGAAATCAAACCCTCGACAAACTCTCGATCCATGCACTGTTTTGATTTTTTAGATATCTCTTCTTTTTGCTTTATATATTTCCCGCATAGCCTTGTAAAATACGCATTCTCATATAATTTAGTCGACACAGATTCCAAGAAAATCCGCATTTGTAGGCGGATTAATGCGTGATCCCGCGTAAAACGGGCCCTAGAAGCAACAGTGTTGGCTATATTTATGTTGGTTCATCTTATTTTTTTCATTTTGGATTCAGATCTAGGGAAAATAGTATTTCACAAATCTAGCTAATCCAAAGAATCCAAATCTCAATCTGGATTGCACAGATGTTTGTTTGTGAAATACGCCTAGTGGCTTTCTACCAGTGAACGCCCGCCTACTAGTGAACGCCCGCCTTCTATTTCTTTGTTAGAGGTCAAGGACAAATTCTTCTATATATCTACAAAATGGGCGTTCACTGGTATTTCCGGTTTGCGATAAAAACGGCCGATATCCTTGCGTTGCCGGTTTTCGACGGTCTTACGCATTTTAATCCAATTTTGTTTCTTTCATCATTCCCTGATGTATTTTAATCTTAAAATTAGAAAAAAAATGCTGTTTAATTGACAAAAACAAAAATAATGGATAAATATTTGAAGTTATTTTATTTTTTTATTTGATTCAATTTCGGTACGTATAGTGTTCTTATTTTACAAATGGTTGTCTGTTATCGACGGTAAAATCAAATCAATATAAATGGTATGCAAAATATATTCTAAACTTTTTATTTTTCATATTGTCCTCTGGAAATTGATAATTTAACAAATAAATGGGATAGTTGTTGCCATTATATCATAATAATGTACAAATAACATTGTTTTTGAAGGTGTACACATAACATTATTTCCCCTAGACAATTGCGTCATTAATTTTTAAAGTTCGTTTTGAAGGCTATTTCTTCTTATTTTGTGTCTACAAAAGCACGTGTTTTTATGCTAATGATCATGTGTATGGTTAATTTATTTTATAACCTCCAAAAATAAAAATATTTTATGGCATATTTTTCTTATATTTGCTGCTGAACAAACGCATGTTGTCATTAACAATGGATTACATTAAGGTCAATTTAATAAAAATGTATGTGTAGTGTTTTGTAAAACAAATATTATAAATCTTTTTGTCTTTTACAATATACCTTATAATTTCATTTTATGAGGATAAAATTTGCATTATTCACGGAAATTCATGAGCGTTGCCAATGACAACCATATTTTATTTTACTTTAAAAATTGATATAATATTTCATTTAACAAAATCGGGATTTTACTGCATCATACCTTAAGAAACTTTATTTTATCCAACTCAAAACACTATTTGCATTAAAAGCCATGTGATATATTTTAAATAAAGAATAATGCTGTTATTTATCTAATTTTTACTGAGATGAAGAGCACGTGCACAGAACTACAATATATTAATGCGCGGCCGTCGATAATAGACGACCGTCGATAATTGACGACACAACGATAATAGAGATAAATGTTAAAATATAAAGTGTTGAAACAAATGTAACAAAATATATCTCAGATAATAATTGTAGTGTATATCATTTGACAATCTGGTGGTAGAAGAATAAAATATAAAGCTGTCAATCTAATTCAAATTCAATATATTAACTTCAGCATGGGCGTTTACTGGTAGAATATGCCGTATGTAAAACGACCGTCGATAATATAAGACAATCGATACGCATGCCCTCAGCATTGTCACTTGTGGGTGTAAAGAACAAAATTTCCATAAAACTTACTGATATGGTTTCATTAATGCAAGATGCATTTCTAGAAGTAACGAATTTTCGCGCAATTTGAAGAAAAAATCTCATATTTTTCTGTTGTTTTTTTCAGGTTTGAGTACCTTATCAAATTAATTCCGTCAATAAAATTACCAGTTAACCGGAACGTCGACGATTTTTTTTAACCGAAGTGTATCACAATTTAAAGAAGAGAAAGTGGGTGCTTATTATAATAGACACTTACACATACGTTTATTTGTGATCCCTGCTAGGGAGAAATAATATTAATGCCATACACTTTGCCAGCCTAATGATGGTGTTTATTTTCTGCAGTTTTCCAGCATTTTGAGTTTGATTCAAAGCCATAGCCAAGGGAAAGAGAGCGAGGTTTTAATGATTGTCAAGTACTGGGCTACTGGGACATTTTACATTAAACGTTATGTAATATTTATCAAAGCTGCAAATAATTTTGTGAAAGAAAAAAAGTATGAATTAAAGCAATATATTTCTTCACTTTTGTTGCCCCAAAATAAAAACCTCAACAGTTTGAACCATGTAAATATGCAAACACCTACAATCTAGTACATAATAACAAAGGTTTGAAAATTTAAATTGACATTGACACGTTGACACCCTCAATCTATAGTTGTGAAAAGCATGAGTTATAAATCAGATTTTAATTGCAATATACATTAAGTTTGATGATAACATTATAGCTCAATATATCAGTGTACACCAAGTATAAATTAATTCAATATCTGCATGAATCTTTTAAAAGTTACCTTAAATAAATTAAAAACTCATTTAATTATGTTTGTACATAATTAGTGACAGTGGTAGACGACTGTACATTTTTTTTAAACTTTCAATGATTTATTTAGAAAGGATCAAGTAATATTAACCTTCTGATATGAAAAATATTTGTTTGTTTTGATTAATTGCTCTAATTCTTATAGAATTTTTAAATAAACTGACATGATTTCCTATTATCTCTGTTTGGATATCAACACCTTGGAGGATATTTTTATCAATTTGATGCTTATGAATACTTCTTTTTCTTCTTATTATTACTATTTGGATTCTAATAAAAAAATGCAGTAAAATCCGTCCCCCCCCCCCCCCCCAAAAAAAAAGCAATGTGCACAAGTGTAATAATTTAACTACATGCGAAGTAACTGCTGGTGGCAGTTTCACAAATGGACTTAGCCTGCATGGACTTAGACTTAAAGATGAGACTTGTCTTAACCTTAGCCTAAGATTGTGGTCTTAGACAGCGAGCCATAATAAGGCATTTTACAGGACCTTGTCAAAAATTGCCACACATGCAATCCCTGAAAGTAAGAATTGAATGGGGATACAATTTATAAGCAACTATCTTACAAATTTAGACATAAAAATAATGTTTTCATTAGTGAGCAACCTAACAAGGAATATTGAATTTGACTTCTGATCTGTATTATAAGGTTAATATTGTTAAGCATTAAGCAATGCCGAAGTAATATTGTAGTATTTTTCTAACATTTATCAATAAATGTTTCATAAACGGTATGCACAAAACATTTTGAAAACCTTCTGTTATAAATGGAACTCATTATCATTTAACCTTTGCAAAATGTTTCCTTTCAAATATTTGCAAACTCAAAATGTTTACTGGGTATGAGTCTTTGGGAAGTTTCCATGTGGCTACAAGGTTTTCCATAGCAAAATAGCATTTTTCATAAGAGAAAATAAATGTCAACAGCAGTATATTTTGAATAGTAAATAGAAGGTTATAGGACACAGAAAACCACTGCATGTGTTTTTTATTGATAAGCCAAAATATTTGAAAAGTTAAGTCACGCATTGTCAAATCTATTTAAGTCCTTGGGTTAGCTAACGACAAACTCTTTGATTTAAGTCCCTAACATAGCCCAAAACTTGACTAACTCATCCAAATATGTAACCCTGAAATCAGAAATCATCATAAATGAGATATTTTGTCGAAATTGTCCCAGCATCTACAAATAAAGTTTTAGGACGATTTTTTTTTTAAAACCATAACCAGATAAAATGTATTTAAATATCTGGGGACGTATTCTTCAACAATACTTAGCTAAGGTCACCTTAGATCCAAGTTAGGAATGGTTTTCTACTTACCTAAGTAATACTTAGATATCGTATTCATCAATCTCTACTTTGTTCAGTATTACTTAGATTCTAAGTTAGGAAAACTACCTTTACTTTGTACTGTAACTGTTAACATAGGAAGATTCTAAGTTAGGAAGGGTCTTATTCCACAATAATTCTTACATAAGGTCTACTTTGTTTTTTACTAAATCATCTGCTTTGTTAAAAATGGTGAAAAAGCTCATTTTCTTGAAGGAAAATGCTGTTTTTAATATTGTGTCACAGCTTAATATCAATAACACACAAGATTCCCTGCAATAACTGCATATTTTAAAAACATTCCATCATCTAAGGTACCTCTGCAGATAACTTGAAATCTAAGTAGAGGTCTAAGGTGACCTTAGAGTTAGGAACGTTGATGAATACCATTTTATTCTAAGTTAGTAAAAGCTTAGGAACAGTCTAAGTATTGTTGAAGAATACGGTACTTTTAATGAGAGTGAAAATTTGATATTAAAATATGGTTTGTTTTATATTTATTTTTGTTGTTGATTATTCCCTGATATCAATGTATGTTTATGTTTACTTATTTGTTCCTTTTCTTTTTGTGTTATAGGGTAAATTTAAGAAAACAAAGAAATTTGCAGAGATGAAAAGAATGATCAATCTCAAGGATACACGGATGTGAGTTGGGCGATAATGGGTTGTACTGTATTGTTGTAATCTCCGAAAGGGTGAACGTATGGAGTGGGATATGAGCATCTCGTGACCATGGCAACTCATGACCAACAACTCGTACCCAAGAATATATTTTCAAAGATGGTTGGATCTCTCAGATTTTCTTATTTTTATTTAAAAATATTTTTCTTTCTGCTTTGAAACACTACAGTAGCTGACTCCTCACGTTTTCTGCATGATTTATTTTATTATATTTTATAGCAGTTCTATTGTATTTTATAGCAGTTCTACGAAACCCCCCCCCCCCCCCCCACGGAATTCCATGACGTCACTTTTCTAATTTGCGTATTTTTATGATATTTGCTATAGTACGAGAATTTGAAGTATTTGATAAATAAACAGACATTCTTACATAAAATACTCGCTCTTCAAATATAAAATATTGTTAGAAAACCCCATGTAATTGGGTACTCTCATATTTCTTCATTAATATTATGAGCTGTGTATACAAGTTTTTGATATCCAAGCAGAAATAATGTTTATTCTTATCAAATATTTGTGTACGAGTTGTGGGTACGAGTTGTTGGTCACGAGTTGCATGTAAATCTATGGAGTCACTAGGCGTATTTCACAACTGTAATCCGTTGTATCTAGATTCAGATTTGGATTCTTTGGATTTGCTAGATTTGTGAAATACAATTTTCTGCAGATCTGAATCCAAAATGAAAACATAACATAAACCAACATAAATATCATATATTAATATAAATTAAAATGCAGTACACATAATATTATCAACATTAAAATTTCCAGCCACATGTTGCCACCATTATTTTACAAAGAATTTTGGGTAATCCAATGAATCTACGGCCTGTCGGTTTCCAAATCTGTGGGTATAAAAAGGCGAGTCGGTAGATAATCTGCGTAGATTTGGGCTTTGACTTGTCAAGAGACAACTGGTGTGCAGCTTTTATTTATATTTTTTCATTTTTTTTTTGCAAATTAACTTAAGTTTGAGCTAGGCTGGACTGGCTGGGAGTGAAATCTGTTCTATGAGGCTTCACTTTTATTTTTAATTTTTTTTTTTAAACAAGCTGTACAATTGATTGATTGATCAGCATGCCAAGTGGCAGGAGGAAAAAGATTGAAGTACCAACTGACACTCAACCACAGTTTGAGTTAGGAGATACAGCTGAGGATATAGAGAGGAGGAGGAGGGAGAGAGAGGAGAGGGATGAGAGAGAGAGAGGAGAGAACAGGAGGAGAGGGACAGAGAGAGGATGGAGAGTGAGAGAGGAGGGAAGAGAGCCAGGAAAGTGAGAGAAGAGAGTGCGAACTGACACGGATACTGATGTAGAATCAACTCAATCCAGACAGAAGAAGGAGCAGATGAAGTCCATTTTCCTGAATGATTCAGACAAAGAAGCCATCGTGGAGATTGTTAAACAGCACGAGGAACTTTATGACAAGACCAACAACAGTTTCAAAGACAAGCAGAAGAAAGAAAGACTTTGGGAGCAGCTAGCAGCTACCAGAAACTTGTCTATCAAGACTGTGAAGAAGTGGTTCGAGACTCAACATACCAGATATGGCAAGCTCACTCAGACAAAGTCAGGACAAGCAGCTGAGAAGAGCACAGAACAACAGACCTGGCTGAAGGACAGTTTCAGTTTTCTACGAGGTCACATCAGAAGGAAGGGAGTTTCCAAGCCTTCTGCATTCAAGTCACCACAGAGACCTTCTGCAGCCTCAGCTTCAGTTCCAGATACATCCAAAGACACAGAATCTGAGATGGAAATCAGCATTGCATCAGATGTTACTCATCAGCCTACGAGCACCAGTCCTAAGATCTTTGATTTCGACATTTCTGGGTGCACGTCAGGACCCCACTCCAAGTCCAAGACAGTAGTTCTGCAACTATCTCCACTCTGAGATTGAACACCTGGAGCATAGAGACTTTTTGACCTTAAGGAATGAGACAGTGAAGCTTCTCACTGAAATACAGTACAAGGCCGAAGAACGCACGAAACAGGTCACCACAAGTCAACAGGTCACCACATTGCAACTTCCAGAAGCAACACAGGCCACAGCAGGACGTGAATACATACTCACCATACCGGCTTCTCAACCAGTTTCCATTCCAGTTGTGCAGCCGCAACAGATAGCCACAACACAGCCTGCTACTGTGATTGCTAAAGTACAGCAACCATCAAGGCCTTCATCAGCATCAGCACAGCCAACTTCTTTTGTAGTTGTGGATGACCAACAGCCTGGGACCTCCAGACAGATGATTTTCAACCCACCTTCAGTTGCAGCTTCACAATAGGAGGAAACCTAACATAACACTTCAGGATTATCCAGTCTTTTTGGAGCTATTCCAAGTGTGCTACAGTACCAGCAGATCGACACACCACAGCCATTTTCACCTTCTCACTTCTAAAATTCATTTGGAAATTGGCTTTTTTTTACTATTTTACAAGTTATTTTTTTCTGAGAATAAACCCAGGTCATGTTGGGGTGGGATGTCAGCTTTGTAAATTGAGGACCTGGGTTTTAATCTGTAAGTTATGAAATTTAATTTTGTAAACTGAGTTTGGGAGGGATTTGTGTTTGCGATGGGGAATATTTTTGGTGAAATTAAATTTGCATTAAATAGGTAGAAAATTGGGGTTATTTTTGAGGCAACACTTTGCTAAATAAAAGTTCTTGGATTATTTGGGTGGTCCTGAAAAGGACTGATAGATGACGGTATGTTCTCCCCCTTGGTCTTCTCCAATCAGTCTTCTTAAACTCTGTCCTCCTGCGCAGCCAGCGCCCCCGCGTATTTGAAGTAGTCTTTCAGTAGGTCTCGTTGATGTTTGGCCTCCCTCGATGGGTTTCTGAAGTTACGATTATGTCCCTGTTTTCTCTGGTCTGCCTGTGGTGCTAGTATGTCATCGGCTGGAGTGGGTGGTCTGTCAGCTCCCCCCTGATGGCTTTTCAGCATGTTATGCAGTACCACACATGTTAACACAATGTCTCTTACAACTTTTGGCCTCTGCTCCATGGTGGTCAACAGCACCCTGAATCTATTGACAAGTATACCAAATGAGTTCTTGACCACCCTCCTCCCCCTGGATATCCTGTACTTGGCTATTCTCTCTTCTCTGGTCAGTTGTCGTCTACTGTAAGGCTTGACCAGCCAAGGCATAAGGGCAAAGGCGTTGTCCCCCAGTAGGAAGTAGTGTAGATCTGGCCCCCCAGGTCCAAGTGGTTCAGGTGGTGGTAGTCCCAAGGTTCCGTTCTCAATTCTTCTTTTCAGTTTGCTGTGGTTGAATATCTGAGCATCAGATAATGACCCACTGACCCCCACGTTGACCCACAGGAATTTGTAATCTGCATCAACTAAAGCCAAAAGTACTATGGAGAAGTAGCCCTTGTAGTTGAAATATTCACTGACTGACTTCTTGGGCTTCTTTACAGCAATGTGTTTTCCATATAGTGCACCGACTGTAATGGGGACATTCCATCTGTTTCTAAATTTTTCTTCAATTTTCTTCCAGTCTTCAGGATCAGTGGGACACATCAAATAGTCTTGTTGAAATTCTTTCAAAATGGCTTTGCAGACCTGGGGGACAAATTTGCAGATGGTCGTTCTTCCAACCCTCCAGTGGTATATCAGTGAAGTGTAGCTTTTCCCTGTGGATAAGTGTCTCAAAGTAACTGTTAGTTTCAATCCGACTTCCAGTGGCTTCCTGAAGTTGGTGATTGACTTCCTTAGATGGTGGTGATTCTTTCTTCAATCAAATAAAAAAATGCTTGTTCCATCCTGGTAAAGTTTCTGTAGCCTGGTATGTCGGGAACATGCTCCCGGCTTGTCTGTTTGTGATCCGGCTTGTCTGTGAGGGGTTTAGGGCTTGTCGTAGTAGTTCTACGACTGGCCGTGCAAAAAAACGTCCCCAACCCTACATCAGTACTAAAATTACACCACCACTCACCCATTTTAGTGCAATGCAAAGATACTTATTCTGTTGAAATATTTATATTATTTCCAATTTAATTTGCTTTGTCATCTGTATACTTTTGTACTAATTTTCACATGTACCTATTGTCACAGATGTAAACTAAAGGGGACAGTAAAACCAGCAGTTGATGAAACAATGTTGCTCTGAGCAACTTGCTCATGAATATTCATGACCTGGATTTGCAAGTCCTTCCGTAAATTTGAAGCAGTATATATAATATGTCAATTTGTACAAGCATACGTTCACTAATTCAGTTGGTTAATTATTCTAAATAGCAAGTAGCAGCAGGCATATAGGGGTACATTTGATGAAGGGTCTTAACTTCTTGTCAAGCTCAAAGCTAAGAATTATGTCTCCTACTGAAATTTCTCACCAGTATTTATCTCATTCATTTTGTACAAGATTAAAACTTCATCACAATTTACCTTCTTTATAGTGTTATACGTTGCAGTTTTAAGTACATGTTCCATTTGTTTCAATATCAATATGCTGAGTCTGTGATAGTTTTTAAGGTAGGTGAAAAACTTTCTTGAATGACAAAGTTCAGTAGAGTATTGCACTATGTCTAAAATTTCACTGTTAAAAATATTTACAGTGGTATCAAATTTTTTTGCCCCAGTCTATATTTCCCCAACAATTCAACAGGCAATTTACCCACAGTATATATTCTATTCTATTTTGAATTTTTATAGTGCTTAATCTCTGCCAAGACAGACTCTAAGGCGCAACACCAGGTACATAATCAATAATCATCATATATATATCAAGACAGCTGAAGTGATGAATATAAACAGAAATATTTAGGAATAGACATGGTTACACAGCTCTACTTAAGTGTAGAGCCATAGCACAACACTAAGAAACTGGGCATTTGCGTGAAGGGTATTTACCATGAAACAGTCTTTCCTAATAAGTTTTTATTCTTGAAATAAAATTTTATATGTCAATTAATAGTGGTAGGAACTGTAAACCAGTATTCAAGTTTTCGTTGTATTGTAGCAGAAATGACGAAATACACAGACAATATTTAAGAACCAGTTATTAAAAGCATCGATATTGCAGGTTTTCTAATGGCACATACTTCATTAGAACAGTGATGAAAAATTAAAAGAAACATAGAATTTGTGTAAAATATGTGAAATTTTTACTTTATAGTGAGTGAAAACAAAGTTTATTAACTTAAAATGTCTCAAAAAGATATTTTATATTCTACATCATGACATGAGGCCAGATCAATCTGTCAGTCATTCTCTCAGGAAAAGTGTTTCAGTTATTTAATTTAATAATCCATTAATAAATTATATCAGACAAGCCCATTCTTACAGAGTGAATAAATTAGTTTGTTTTATTCAGACTGTTTATTGTAATTTTACAAAACTTTTAGACTGTATAACAGTTAATGATTTATTGAACAATGAAATTCCTCATGAAATTTCAAAATTTAGACCTTGTAGATTTAAATTTTGCATAAATGTATTTTCTTCTTTATTGTTGGACAAAGTAATGTTTTGTAACAATAATAATTAAGCATTCAATATGTGTTTGTTAATAATAATTTGAATTATTTTAGAAAGAAAAAGGACAGAGAGAAAAGGAAGAAAAAGAAACCAGATCCACAGAATATGAAAATAAGAGAATTGTCAGTAACCAATCATTTAATTCAGAGTCCTTAAAAAGTACTTTTGCACAAACTGAAAATGTATAATATTTATAGAACAGTGTTTTAAAGTATCTGTTGTTTTATGTGGCAAAAAATGAAATTGCTTGTCTTCAGAAAACTACCCGAGATATGTCATATGATATTAAAGATAAAGGTTTAATTTTTATACAACAAAATGTTGATATAAGGAACATTTTCTATGTAACAATATTTGAAGTATAAGATGTTCTGGTGCAATATTAAATGTTGGAGTATGGTGCACAAAAGGAAATAATCTACGCAATACAATGTAGTTGCATTATATTTTGCATATTATCAGGAAATGTCCTATGTTAGAAACATTAATACATAGCACATATATATATATATGTACGCCTTGTATTTATACATTTACTGTACATGTATTTGTTCCTACCCTAATTCGTACTATCTTTAATTTGGTTAATTGCAGGCCCCAGGCATCTTCTGCATTGTTTTTTAAATATAACACACAGCTTGGACCACCTTACCACATTCTAGTGGACACAAACTTCATCAACTTCTCCATCAAAAACAAGCTGGATATTGTCCAGTCCATGATGGATTGTCTATATGCTAAATGTGAGTATAATACTTGCCAGCTTAGGTGAAGTAATCAGTGTTTGTTTTGTTATAGTACTTGGGATATCCAGGAGGCTGGCAGTTCCAGCAATATGTAAAGATGTAAACAGGATGACGTATATGCAAGAGTAAAATTGCAAACTGTTCATTGTGCTAAACTCCTAAAATGGGATTTCATTGCGTGGTTTGATAGCTGTGGCTGATAGCTGAAGTATATTTACCGCTTTATTCAGAGACTTTTTCAACATGTTCTAGGTGATGTTCATGTGATTACACAGTTTTTTCTGATTTCACCATATCTAGGTATTCCATATATAACTGACTGTGTGATGGCTGAATTAGAAAAACTGGGGACAAAATACAGGGTAGCATTACGGTAGGTGTATAAACAATGAGAAAAAAAGTCGTCTATTTATGTTGTTATGGTGAATATAAAGTAGGTTCAACAAACTAGTATTCTGTTTTTTCTCTTGTCTGATATAAGCCATTTTGGAAATATTCTCAGAAAATTGATCTCTGGAAATCATGCAGATAATGTTTCTTAAAGAAATAAGGCTTGTAGTGGATATCTTCTTTTTATCAATTAAAGTTAAGAAAATTTTGTTTTTGCACCAGATTTAATATATAAATGCCATTGAATTTACTGAATTCTCTCTCTTCTATAGACTTGTCAAGGACGAGCGTTTTCAGAGGCTGCCGTGTATGCACAAGGGGACATATGCTGATGACTGTCTGGTACAGCGAGTGACTCAGGTAAAAAAAAAAATACCGTAAATGACCTATTTAGCGCATCCGCCCTTGTAACTGCACCCTATACCTCTTTTTCCCAGCAATCTCGTCGGTGACAGTGCACAATATCCACATATTTTTCATATATTGTACGTATTTTTACTTAATAAATTGAATTTTTTGTCACGACTTTCGAGTCTGTTTTCATCTACCGCCATATTTACAGGAAGTGGGTATTTCTAAATGTCGAAACACCGTTTCTCTACCGGATTGACCGAAATTTCATCCCGGAAAGTGTTTCATGATGGGTGCGCTAAAAGGGACATTTTTTCCCAACAAATATTGAATAAAAATAGACTTTGCTTAGCGCACTGTGCGCTAAATAGGTCATTTACGGTATGTACATTAATTAGTAGTTAAGATGCCAAAACGGATAGTTGGTTTCTTAATGATTCAATTCAATGAAATTCAGCTACAGGTGTCCAAAAAGTGGTCCCTGAAAAGCCACATACTTCACAACCAAAGTATAAAATATTACACAGAAATGCTTAATAATGTGTAGCTGTGTTATATTTTGTTAATATACACTAAATTAATATCCAGAACATTACATTCAAATCACATACCAATTTTACCTGTGGTTATGTTTTGTGTACTTTCATGTACACCTGTAGAAGATTTTACAGTTTGGTGTATACTAATTCAAACAAATCCTGTTTTTGTTGAATTTTTACCCCACAGCCCTTAAGGGCTGTCAGGGTATTGTTTTCACCCACGGTGTCTGGATGGGTGGGCGGGTGTCAGGATAAAGTTTGTCCGGGCTGTATCTCAGAAACCATAAGGTGTAGGAAGTTGATACTTGGTAGGGGCACAATGGTTAGGTGGTGTAGGTGTGCAGCGTCATGGTCTGACCTTGATTTGACCTTACCATAGTGACCTTGACCTAGAAAATCTTGTCCGGGGTATATCTCGGCAACCGTAAGGTGTAGGAAGTTGATACTTGGTAGGGACACTGGTTAGGGGTGTAGGTGTGCAACATCAAGTGTGACCTTGATTTGACCTTGCTGTTAGTGATCTTGACCTATAAAATCCTGTCCGGGCTATATCTCAGAAACTGTAAGGTATATGAAGTTGATACTTGGTAGGGACTTTGTATTGCCACATCTGTATGTATGGCTAATATTCTAAAAATTAAAACCATAATTTAACCATGCAAAATGTTTATAAAGATGGGAGAGGTTACTTTGGTATATTTGGACAATATTCAAAACCTCCCAACCATAATTTGACTGTGCAAGATGTGTGTATATAAACAGCTTACAGAACAAGGCGTCTTGCTTGTTCTTAATCTTTTTTGACCTGAAGGTATTTCTGTCGGGTCATGGACTGGCAGATTTTTGTTTATTTCTAACCCTGTTAGGGGGTGTAGGTGTGCATCATGGTTTGACCTTTTTGCTCTGCCAAAGTGTGTGCACCTGCCATATTTGAGACATCTTTTTTACTTATGACAAAGATATATGAATTCCTGCAACTGTTATATGCACTTTTACATAATTGTGCTATTTCCATTGACAGTTATTCTCCAATGAATAAATTTTACAGCTTTATATTTTAGTTTGCTGATTAATGCTGTCATCTTGCTATTGAATTTCCTTGTTTTAGTACTTTATCATTACATACATTTTCTTTCTCTTAGATGTTATTTTCTATACTTAAACATTATTTGGAGCTTTTTATAACTGACACTGCTCTGAAAGTATCCAGATCTTTTACTGTTTCACTACTTCTATATCTCATGGTGTTGAAAACTTTTTCCCCAGGCTGTGGGGTACGGGCATCTCTGATGCTATTTTTTGTTTTGGGGACCTGGTAATAATTACATTTGAGGTTATATCAGATACCTACTTTCTATTCAATTGATACAAACATAAAAATTTGTTACTTGTGTAAATAACCATCAGAAGTATGAAATCGTCCATGATGGTAGTAAATTGTGAAAATATTAAGGGATATGCATTTGTGTGAGCATACCCGATAATGTGAGAATGGGCGATACCACAAGACACCAATAAAAATTAAACAATATACTCGTAATATAACATATTCAATAACATATTCAATTTAATAATCCATGTTGAAATCTCAGTACTCTTCTGTATGAAATAAATAAATGATCTTACATAAGGATAACCAATCAAATATATTGTGTTTGCTACATTTCTTCTCAGCCAATCAAAATCCCTGAAACTTCTCAAAATATGGGAAAATCCCAGTTTTATTTTGCGGTTATATACATATTTGCAATATGTTTAAAAATTGAGTAAAAGATAAATAAACATTCCTTAATCAATCTGAACTTTTCATTTTGTGGGGAACGGTTGGCTTTTACGTATATTTTGCATGTTTTGGGTGACATTGGTGAGTGATAGTGAGAACATTTGCAGTAGAGTGGATGCCTTCAGCACATAATTAAAAGCAAATGCATAAAATATTACATTGAAAGTGCTTAATACACTGTGCTTACGCTTTGTCAATGTACAGTGATTTAATAACCAAAACTTTAATTTTACTCAGAAATATATTGCATTTATGTTTGTATTTATGTCTAGTGTATACCTAGGAACATTTCATGTCTAGGCTTATACTATACTAAATCAAATAAATCCGAAATTTTGTTGTTTTTGTTTTCAGGACTCTATTTACTTATTTCACATATTTGCTGTAACTGTCTTTCAACATAACTTTCTTACTGGTATTTTGTACAGTATATACTGTGTTTCAGCACAAGTGTTATATTGTGGGAACATGTGACAAGGACCTGAAAAGAAGAATAAGAAAGATCCCCGGGGTGCCCATTATGTACCTCTCTCAACACAAGTGAGTATTTGAGTGAACATGTATATCATGTGTATTTATTTCAGCGTGTACAACTCTCCACACCGAGAGAATTTAGCAACAAAAAAGTATTGTTCACAACCAGAAATCACTCCTAGAGCACAGAACTCTGCCAAGTTAGCTGGGCGTTCCGACATTACAATTTCACTCAAGTGTTATTTTTCTTTACTTTAACCCTCATAATGGAACAGTATAATAATGAAAATAATTGGAAATGGTGAAATTTTTTTTTTTTTTTTTTTTTTTTTTACTGGTAAGAGTCCTTGGATGACCTAGTCTTTATATCAAGTAAAGGAGAACCAACTGCAGTATACCTGGTGGGAGGTAGCTACTATAACAGTTGTCATGTTCGTGAAAGAAGTTTGTTTTCTTCTTAAAGATTTTATTTTTGTATTTCAGGTATTCTATAGAGAGAATGCCAGATGCTTTTGGAGCACCAAAGACCTGAAAAGTAGTCCAGGCTTTTCTTCGAACCTCTTGGGCGTCCCATCAGGAGTAGCATTCATGTATCATTTTGAAGTGTTCCTGTAAAGCATTGAAATAATGACTGTATTGAGAATCAAATGCACAGTCAAGAATGTTAAATGAAATACTTCTTTGTAAGTAACTATAGGTGAAGAAAACTGGTTTTCAAAAATTGGGCCAGTTGGCACATTTTCTTCAGATGTGAATATGAAGAAAATGTCAGTTTGATAGTAAGATGTTGAACATTATTCCGCAAAACAAACTTTAAAGTATATTTATGCATATTATTCCAATATTCAATACTGTCCCCAGTAGATGAGGCATTTAAACCTGGTGTCCATTTGGAATACAGATGTAACAGTGCTGAAATTCTCATCAGCCTATTTTGATGCACTTATTTATTTGGGAAAATTGTGGTCAGAGTTTATATCGCCAACATTCTTGAGCTAAGAATATTGTTATTCTTTACACTCTTGACCTCATTCCTTTGTTTCTGGGTGATATTTTGAAATTAAAAGCGAATCCCATAAGTGTTAAAGTCACATCTTGTCCATTCATATTTTCAATCTATCTAAAGATACTTGTATGAGTGAACATTATAATATTCCTAAAAGCGTGATCACAATTCATTCTTTATTGCTGCAAATGTAAATATACTGGGAGGCTCGAAATTGAAAGAATATCCTGCATGAATCAAGAGTAATTTATTCTTATTGAAGTAAGTTATAACAAAGAAATGCAGACATGTCTCACATGTGACCAAGTCTTTGTACTGTTGAGTAAATGTACTAATAAAGCAGATAAAACAATGTAATACTTTTGTTGGTTAAATACAATGCATACAAAACTCCCCTTTTCTCCTAACTCTTCTTAGGATTGAATTCCTATTGATAAAAAGTGCATAAAAAGTTCAGAGTGTTTCCATGTGTGCGGTTTGCATATGCAGGAGTAGTTATTTGAAGCAGTGAACAACATCACCACACCAGGAAGCAAGATGCAGTGTATATATTCTAATATTTTTGGTGTCAAAATCTCATGGAACAACAAACAACAAAGCTTTTATAGGCATCCATTAGTTTTGTTATTTGTCGCCAAAATATTAAAAGGGGGGCCATGGTGGCAGAGTGGTAACTTTCTTGCCTCTCCATCTCTGAAATCGGAGTTGGAGTCCCAGCCCAACCTCAAGTAGGAAAGCTGGTAGTTGCTTGCCGTTGGTCTACAGTTTACAGTACAGAACCTTGACCAACTCTATGTACTGGTTTCCTCTGCCTATAAAACTACCCGTTGTGATATGACCTATACCTTGTGTTGAAAGCGACGTTAAAACCCACATAAATAAACAGCAAAAATATTAAAAATATGAATGCAACCCACACCCACAACTCGTGCACATGGATACAAATGTCAATACTTTCTTCAATGAAAAATAAATCTGCTTTTGTGTTAACAACTGTGAGGCAACAGTTGAAACGGTCATTGATTGGCACCATCGGAATCCCTCGTGTAAACACTACTAATCCAGTGGTCAGTGGTCCTGTGCTTTGTGTTTTCTGTCTTCTTGATATGCATCCCATCGTCTGAATAAATACCTGCCAAAAAACACCACACAGTTACTTACAATACTATGGCTTGGATGAAATAGCTACTTGTACTACAGTGGATTGGATAAATGAGCTACTTGTACTACAGTGGGTTGGATAAATGAGCTACTTGTACTACAGTTAATTGGACAAATTAGCTACTTGTACTACAGTGGATTGGTTGAGTGAGCTACTTGTACTACAGAGGATTGGATAAATGAGCTACTTGCACTACAGTGGATTGGATGAATGAGCTACTTGTACTACAGTGCATTGGATGAATGAGGTACTTGTTCTATAGTGGATTGGGTGAATGAACTACTTGTACTACAGAGGTTTGGATGAATGAGCTACTTGTACTACAGTGGATTGGATGAATGAACTACTTGTACTACAGTGGATTGGATGAATGAACTACTTGTACTACAGTGGATTGGATGAATGAGCTACTTGTACATAAGTGGATTGGATGAATGAACTAGTAATTTAGTAGTTACTTGGGAGTAAATTGCTTACAGCTCCAGAACCACTGCATTTAGAACATTTTGCCAAATAAGTTGTTCAGCTACTTTCTCTGTACTTTAAAGATGGTACCTGTTTTAGAGATCTACCTCAATAGCTGAGTGACTTATAGCTGTTTTATGCATTTAATGTTTTGTGAAAAATGTTGTTCAACTACTTTTTGATAATTTGTGTCATGGCAAATTTTCGGAGCTGTAGCTCCATTGCTAACTGAGTAACAGCTACTTTTTCATAGAGTATTTGTAAAAATACACTTTTAACTGAAGTGAGTAGTAAAATTCTCACCCCAGGGCTAACACTGTCCCGTCTTTACGACTCAAAAATGTGCTGATATCCATCACTTGACTTTCTGTTAATGGCGTTTTGGCATCCTGTTCACACAGAAACAATTCTAAGGTGTTAATAGGTATTACTATGTATTGCACTAACTTGAAATAGAAAGGTCACAAAGCTGGAAGAAAACTCAAAGAGTATCTTATTTATTACTCAACAGAAGTAACAATTTCACATAGCTACATTTAAGTGGCAGGTTGAGAAAACCTATTAAACTGTTCATTTTTATGAAGGTTTCTTGAGCAATGAGAATTTTAAGAATTCTGTTGCTTTTTCTGTTTGAAAAAGTCTTCACCATGACTTGTTTTAATCCATGAAAAATCTTTACCACGAGTTGTTCTACGTGAACAAGTCTTTCTCATCAATAGTAATATACTAACATTTTTACCTTGACTTGTTCCATGAAAGAATCTCTTTATATTGGCTTGCTGTATGAAAGAATACCTCCACTGATTTGTTCCATAAAAGAATCTCTTTACATATTGACTTTGTTTATGAAACAATCTCTTTACACTGACTTGATCCATGAAGTAATCTCTTAACATTGCTTGCTATATGAAAATATAAAAGAATCTCTTTACAATGGCGTGTTCTATGAAAGAATCTCTTTACCATCACTTGTTCTACGAAGGCTCCTTTATTCATAAAAAGTTCCCCCTCGATCTCAGTGAGGCCAAAGATGTCCTGCAATGATTTCTCCTCCTCGTATAGGTATTCAAATAGCACGTCAGTGGCAGTCCTCTTGTCTCCCGACCCGCGGGTGCTCTCAAATACCACCTCAAAGTCCGGTACCTTCTCTTTCAGTTCCTTCAGTGTCTTTAGAAATGCCTCCTTGATGGGCACCCCCTGATAAAGTTCCATAAAGCATCCAAGCTACTGTTCTATTATAACTTGTATACATTTTAATAGTGCTCTAACTCTTGCAGATAATTTCTACGGTAGAATTATAATACGCCTTTTCTAATCCTTGGGTAGAAGCCTTCTCTTTAAGAAACTGTTAAATGTTCATACATTTCCACACATGCATACCACCCAGTAAACATTTTGGGGTTTTGCAAATGTTTGATAGGAAACGTTTGGCAAAGGTTAAAAAATGATGGGTAAGAAAACCATTTATAATATAATGTTTTTAAAACATTTTATGTTTACTGTTTATTAAACGGTAAATGATAAATGTTAGAAAAATGTTACAAATGAATATAATAATGTCTGAATAATGATGGGGTCAGAGGTCAAATTCAATATCTTTTAAAGTTTGCTCACTATTGAAAATATCATTTTTATGTCTAAAATTGAAAGATAGTGGCTCAAAAAATTGTGCCCCCAGTCAGTTCTTACTTTTACAGATTGCATGTGGGCCAATTTTTGACAAAGTCCTCTAAAATCCCCTATTGTTGCTCACCGCCATCTTTGTTTGGACATGTGTTGAAGGTGAAGGTTTAATAAGCATTCTGAAAATATGGGTTTAAAAAGCGTTTTTGATAGAATGTTTTCAAAACATTAGATCAACAATGTTGTTTAAACATTTTATGTGTACTGTTTATCAAACATTTCATGATGAATGTTGGAAAAATATTTCCAGCATAACCGTTTATTTCTTCAGCTATTTTATAAATATTTAAAAAACATTTCCAGTCAAACCTAGAGTTATTTTATAAATGCTTAATAAATGTTTTCAGTAAAAACGTTTGTATTAGAATGTTTATAAAATGTTTTTTTAAACATTACATCGTAACAAGTAAACATTTACAAAACCATAAGATAGGGTTTAAATATGTTTTAAAAACATTTTGTAAACATTTAAACCATTTAAAAACGTTTCTAATGTTTACTGAGCAGTAAGTAAACAAAGAAGATCTACCGAAAACCAAAATAAATCCTTTGATTTATTATGGGATATTCCGGATTACCAGATTAAGGTCAACAGTATTATGTTCCAAGGCAAGCCCACCTGCATGACAATAGTTTTATTAAAATCCATCCAAATGTAAAGATTTTATGTATAATTTTTCAATGTTTAAATAGGGGCCATGGTGGCATAGTGGTAACACTCTCGCCTCCCACCTCTGAAGTCAGGGTTCGATTCTTGGCACAGCCTCAAGTGGGAAAGCTGGTAGTTGCTTGCCGTTGGTCGGCAGTTTACAGTACAGAACCCTAACGAACTGTACGTACTGGTTTCCTCTGCCCTTCCAACTACGCGTCCTGATATGACCTGTATAGTGTTGAAAGCTACGTAAAACCCAATTCCAATTCAACTTTTATAGCGCTTAATCTCTGTCGAAGTGACAGACTCTAAGGCGCAACATCATAAGCATAGTTTCAAAAACCCCAAATAAATAAATAAAATGAATCAATTGTTTAAATGTTTGCTCTCTGACAGTGGAAACACCAGAACTTGAGAAAAATGACACCAATTATTGGATTTTTACCTGTAGTTCTAACCTGGTCATGGCACTACTTGGGTTTTTGTCCACAGCCTTCAGTAATCCTACAGCACCGTCTGGAGAGATTGGGTTCGCATTCACCTACCAAATACAGGCAGTATTATTTTGTGACATTATAATTTCATTATCATAACTGGTAGCTGAGGGGTGTAGAAAACCAGTTTAGACCAAACATTGTTAAATCCTGATTAAACTTAAGACTATTTGGTCAAGATTCTGCACTTTAGGCCAGTATGTACCAGCAAGGTATAGTGAATAACGCATGCCAGATTTAACCATACATCAATTGTTGAAAGGATACAAGGAAATTCTGTACTCTGTTAAGAAACATTCACATCAAATCTGCATCAAATACACGCCCTATAAAAGGCCAGCATAACCAAAATGCAGTAACAATATGCGATGTAATTTACAGAATGCTACTTAAATAAAGTTTCGTAATTACAACCTCCAACCCAATTTGAATGGATTCATTACACTTCTGGTGTTAAAAACTGCCAAAAATTGGAAATCCAAGCTTACTCATTCAAGTAGTACATACTCAATAATGCAGCTGGGATCTGAAATTTCCACACAATATCCCACCTGAAATATAATCTAGCTAACATCTTGCTGAAATAATTAACAAGTACTATAGTTACGCATTTGAGAGTTACACACAATCCTCCAATAAAAATGCACCTAAACAACTTATTCAGTGAAAAGGCTCAATTCTTGATAGTTTCTAAGTTATAATCTAACCACCACTGAAAAAGTATTCATATTTCTCTAATGTCAACATATCTTCAAAAACTTCAATGTGGATTTGTTCAATTTAGTTTGTAACAGTTATATCCTATTTACTAGACTTGGAAGGTACTGTCCGTCAAGTCTTAATCTATTTGAATTCGGTCTGGCGATAATTGGTACCCAGTGATAATTAGTAGCAAGGTAGAAAAGTTGCTCCACTTACCACAAAGTTGTTAGAGTAAGGCCAGAGAACTAGTATTGGAATTGCGACCCTGATATGAATAAACACAATGAGTGTATTGGGTGCTTATGTAGTCAGTCTCTTTACTCACAGTGAGTGTATTGCGTGCTTATGCAGTCACTGTCTCTTTACTCACAGTGAGTGTATTGGGCGCTTATGCAGTCACTGTCTCTTTATTTACAATGAGTGTATTGGGTGCTTATGTAGTCAGTCCCTTTACTCACAGTGAGTGTATTGGGTGCTTATGCAGTCACTGTCTCTTTACTTACAATGAGTGTATTGGGTGCTTATGTAGTCACTTTCTCTTTACTCACAGTAAGTGTATTGGGTCAC
Source organism: Sabellastarte sp. h YS-2021 (assembly GCA_964017235.1). NCBI lineage: Eukaryota > Metazoa > Annelida > Polychaeta > Sabellida > Sabellidae > Sabellastarte > Sabellastarte sp. h YS-2021. Next base: position 16,138,849 of record OZ024928.1, read on the forward strand.
TGTCTCTTTACTCACAGTAGGTGTATTGGGTGCTTATGCAGTCACTGTCTCTTTACTCACAATGAGTGTTTGCAGTGCCTGGTTTCTCTGTAAGCCTTTGATGAGTTTGAAGACACCCTTGTCAAACAGCCTGTTGTTTGACATGTCCAGGTGAGTAAGGTTGTTGTTTTTGATTAATGCTTCCCCCAGAGCCTCACTCCCATCCCAGGAAAAGCCATTCCATGAGATGTTCAGCTTCAGTAGGCCCAGGTTTTTCTACATTGAGCAATATGCAGTAATAACGATCAGAACAATTTGTACTTGGAAATACTGCATTTTATTCATTTGGTATACATTAGAACCTCAGTAAGGTGGAGTAAAATGTGTTAACTTTACCACACAAAGTGACCTTCGTTAGTGAGAAAATCTTGTATTTTTGGGCTGTAGTGGAAAGTTCTTATCAAATTTGTTATCTTGTTAACCATTATGCACCTTTTAATTAATCTGATTCATAATACTTAATTTTAAAGGCTTGCACTCAGGTGTGTTGAATTTCACATTTTGTTACTCTTTTGTTACTTGGTGATTGTGAAAGATTTTCTGAATTGTTAATTTTGCAACTGACTATAGGAAAACATTATGGTGTAAAAGTAAACTATGGAAAATAATATTTTAATGACAATTGTTTCTACCTCAACATATTTTTTTCATAATAATTATTTTCCATAGCCAGACATACTTATGGATGTAAAATGAATAGTGTTTAATGGAATATTCAACTTTTTATACAGTCAAGTGAAATGTACAGGGGGTGAAGAATTTATTTAATTTTATTTAACTCCTATTTAATTTTTTACACTAAAGTGTGGTATAATTCAGGATCAACATTAAGAGCAAAAGATTTAGTGCATACTACAGGAGTAAGTAAAAAATCTTAGCTTTCATGCACATTGGCATAGTTTTAAGACAAGAGTTTACAAACATGAATTAATTATAAATTTTACCAGGGATCATATTCCCAATAGGGATCGGTGAAATGATGAACTTAAATTCAGTTTAAGCTGTTTTGTTGATCTTTGATCCATTTTGTGAATGCAAGACCAAAATGGCTTTACCTTGAGCCCATTTGCTACAGCGATGGCTCCATCCAGTCTGATGTGGTTCCAGCTGAGGTTAAGATCCGTCACAGAGTCATTATTTGCTGAAAAAATTTCATTCAATTGGCTGAGAATAGACTAGATTGCATAACCCTCTTTCATATAATGTATTCATGTGTGACTTGTGGACCAGCAATAGCAGTTCAGTGGGATATGTACGTGTCACTGTGATTCTCACTTCAAATACCACTGAAGTCTACTGCAGAAGAACCTTCATATTTCATCCTTACTTAGACTTTCTTCAAGTTCTTTTGTCTTAGGCATTATATAAGGACTGAATGACCTGACAAAAGTACTTCAGCAGACAGAAGGGTTTTCACTCATCAAGTGGATTCATCATGATTTTATGTATGTCAGATTTGGTTGAATAAGAAATACAAAGACTTGGAGTAAGTCTAATCCTTAACTGGGAGAGCAAGACTAATTTTTATAATATAGGAGTTGTAAGATGGTAGAGGTAGTTTAGAGTAAAGCAATAGGGAACTCCAAAATTGGGAGAGTGGGAAGGAGGTGATAAGTTGAATATCCTGATGGAGGTCCTCAGTGGCCTAATGAGCTATTAGGTTTGGCATCTGATCATAGGCTGTCACACGGGGATATGAGTTCGACTCCTACAAACAGATGACACGTACCAATAGGACCCTGGCTGTTAAACGGACATAAAAAAAACAACTTAGACTTTGCTTATTTGGAAAATAGAGGGTCGCATAATAAAGGCTTTACCGTATTAATTTAACTTGCGTAAATAAATATGAACATTATTTCTATGTATTGTCCATTGTAGCAGCTTCTAGTTTTTAACCCTTTCTTCATATGAGTATATAAAAACCTTACATTTTCAATGCTTACCTAGTGCTGGACCAATGTTCTTTCCCCCTTCAATACCCAATCCACATGCCTCCAGATTGAGTTCAGCTAGGAGATAAGTTTCCTGTGTACATGCAATTCAAAATAAATTCAAAGTTTTGACAGTTCACTTATTTTCAGAACACACTAGCAACAACAGTACAAATTAATACCTTTTGCAATCAGTTCCTCATTCCCATTACAGGTTTTTAAAATTATAACTTTTATACCACAGGAAATGGGAATAGGTGAAATGGTAAGTCAAATATAGAAGTTTAAAAAATGCCAGAGTGGGCAGTTTAAGAACAAATATGCCCCAGTAATTATACAAACTATAACACAGACTAGTATATACTGGCATCAGCTATATGGACACTGAGGTTCATATGTAAAATGGGGAAATATTTTACTTTAAAATACTTGCCTGTAAAGCATCTGAAAGACTCTTAGTAAATGGATCTCCAAGAACATTTCCTGAAAAATTAACAAACATCATTTGATTTCAAATACAACTGGTTTACATCCCATGCAGGTTCAATAGCTCAATGAGGTTTTTAGTGTGATTCTTTTTGTCTCACTTTAGAATCTGCTAGAACAGAGATTTAAAAGCAGGATCACATTTGTATTCACTTATATTCTATAGAACCTTAAAAATGGCATTGTCAATGTTTGACCTCAATTAGTTTATCAGTAGGATTATACAAATGTTGACAACGTTATTTCTTGCGATTCTTTAGCCAAGTAGCACCATATGACAAAGCTACAAATTACAATATTCAACAGTTGCTCTTTTAATCTATTAGTTTCTCATTATTTTATACACTGAACCTTTCATTATTATTTACTGGTTTTGTGTCTTTACTGAACACACTTACACAGATAAAAACAACTGGTTATACATTACTAGAATCAGTGTTTGTGGTCAGACAATTGGTTGGTAGCCAAACTTATTCCTAACTAGAGTATCTTGTTCAGATTTTTCTGCAAAATATTGCTTTTTGAAACTTAACTAACATACATAAACCCCTTTTTCTGAAAAAAAAAACTAGTAAATTATATTTATTGTAGTACTTTACCTGATAAGTTTAATTTCCGTAAAGATTTACTTCTTTTGATAAGCTCACAGATTGCTGTTCCACCTTTGGAAGTGATCTTGTTATCAGAAAGATCCTGAAACAGTAGACAAGACTTTTTCAATGTTCATCTTTGGTGAAAGTTATTAAAAATTTCTGATTACTCTAAATATATCGTCTTCCTTTCTTAATGATTTTTTTTTATTTTTCTAATGATTGAAGATGCACTACACATTTGAAGATGACCCTCACAAGTCCATATTAAAACACCACATATGCCTTGACTTGACTAAGATCTCTATTCAACAACATAAATGTTATTAGAAAAGAAAGGTGTCAGATGTCGGCGACTAGCATCCTGAAAACATATACTAAACAGGGTTGAACTTTTTATGTTTTATCTTAAGAGGCAGGAAAGATAGTTCCAGTTAACTAGTAATTCTGGATATTATCAATACTGAGTAAATTTCATGATGCTACAAGGCAAATACGTGTACAAGATATTCTTTGTTTGCTAGTGGCGCTATTTGAATATCATTTGACAACCAGAAATATTTGGCAAGTTTTTATAACCTGTAAATGTAATACAATCATCCAAAGTTCTTTTCTTCAAAAATTTTATATGCAAATGCAAACAATAATATTTTATGTTCCAGAATGAATTTTGAATATGAGTACTAGGAGAAAATATGTGGTTTTAATAAGAAGCCAGATAAGTTAAATAAACTTTAAAACTGACACCAAATATTCGCCAAATACCACGACCAAATATTCAAAAAGCGAATATTCATTTTGCTATTCATTTTGAGCCTTTATATTTATAAAAAAAACCCTCTCTGAGGGGTCTGTTCAAAGTATTTTTACATAAAAGGATGAATTCTGTTTGAAAGAGTTTTACTTCAGTGGGTTTTAAGTGGAGATATGAATGTCTCACCAGATCTCTGATGCCTTCCTTCTGTAGCAGAGCTTCTATTAAATACATCACAGCCTGGTCTCCCAGACTAGTCGTGTTCAGGTTGATAGTAGTCAAATTAGGACTCATCTAAAAGACAGATAAAACAACCAGAAGTCATCAGGGTTAAGGTAACTTTTGGACATACATTCTACTATTTACAGATTTGAGTCTAATCAATAATAGTACAATGATCATGGACAGGTTTGGAATTAACTGAAAGATAAAATAGACAAAGTAACCATGGATCACCAGGATTTAGATAACTTTGAGGACATTATAATGTAAAAACTACAAGCAGAGAGTTAACACCAACAAACAATAGTACAGTGATAGTGGTAAGGTTGGAATTTGACTGATTGACCAAAACAAGACGACTTAAAGAATGCACATCTCTGCAAAGGCCTGTCAGTAAGTTATCAAGTAAAATTGAAGAATCACATAATCACATAGTTTTGGCAAGATGAATGTAAAATTTACAACAGTATATGAAAGTCACCATTCAGGAAATCCATTAATTTTTATTGAGAATGTGTTATGAGAAAACCTTGTCGGACTTGTAACTTTTGGAATTTTCCTGGCAAAACCTTTTTATCATTTGATGCTTTTGTCTTTATTATTATAGATTCAATGTCAAAATTGCATGAAATATATACTAAACAAGAGCACTCAGAGAGCGCAGACCTCCGCCAAGGCATCTCAGTCCCCCCAACTCTGTGTCTACTCCATAAAATAATTCCTGGGCTTTGAAAACCTACCATTAGCATTAATATTGAATTTTTTTACGCTTTGTTCCCTGTCCTATTTCAGACATTTAATGAAAATTTTATCCAAATCCATCCATAACTTTTTGAGTTATCATCCTTTAAAAAATAACTGGATCCAAAAGATCCAGACAATGATCCGGATCACACCCAAAATCTAATCACTTCTTCCTTGTCCCATTTTGGACATGTCCTGAAAATTTCATCGGAATCCGTCCATAACTTTTCGAATTATCTTCCTTTAAAGAATTCAGGGATCCAGAAGTTCCAGACGGTGATCCGGATCACTCCCAAAATCTAATCACTTCTTCCTTTACCAATTTCTCACACATCCTGAAAATTTCATCAAAATCCCTCCATAAGTTTTTGAGCTATCTTTCTTTAAAAATTAAATTGCATGGATCCAGAAGATCCAGACAGTGATCCGAATCACCCCCAAAATCTAATCACTTCTTCCTTTTACCATTTCGGACATATCCTGAAAATTTTATCAAAATCCGTCCATAAGTTTTTGAGTTATGTTGTTCACAAACAAACAGACAGACAGACAAACCCAGGCAAAAACATAACCTCCTTGGCGGGGGTTAATATGTCCAGATATAACCATAAAAAGAGACTTATTTAGAAGCCAACTTAAAGGTACAGTGAACAATAAATTTATTGTTCAATGCATGTACCAGTAATTCACTATTGGCAATTTCTCACCAGCAAGAATGTTTTTGTGTTCTTATGAAATCAGTCCATAGATCCAATTGTGAGTTGTGATAAGCGACAGCCAAGTGATAATCAGTTTTTTTTTAAATATAGGAAATATTCATGAATTATGTACAAGGAATTGTAGACTAAGACTTACAGCTATGGGGGCTGCTAAGGATTTCATGCCATCATTGCCAATGCAGTTGAAATGCAAATCTAGGTTGGGTTGACCTATTTGTCTGAGGAACAAACCCATGGGCACCAAGCCACACTTTGCACACTTCTTCTCATAGAGTTGTCTCACATACTCAATATCTCCATAATCTGGTGGGGCTATAATGCACATACACAAGTAATTACAGCACAAAGTTACAAAATGGTTACAAATGAATATAATAAAGATATCAAATGCTGTGGGGGATGGTTTACATCTTGAATTATTTTTCTAATAATTTTTGTGAGTAGTAGTTTATACTTCTCCCATATAATTGCTTTATACTTAACTCACATTTGGAAGATGTTTGGTATTTTAAATGACGACCTACATATAGCCAAACTATTACTACTGGGGAAGTTAATAATTCTCAAGTCTCATTTTTTTATGCAGATTCTGCATTGCAAATCATCACTGACAGGCAAACTGCTATCAACTTCCATACTCAGATTCAAACCTGAAACCTCTGAAATGTGAAGCAATTGTTCTACCACTGCACCACAATGCCGTCCCTTCAGTAGATTCATGATACAACTGTTGAACCTTAGACCTGTGTTTTTGATACACTCATCAAATTAAAACTCTCCAATGCTTCCCTTTCAGTACACTGGTCTTAAACCCATTACACTAAACCCCACAGACTTCTACCTTGCCCCTAAATCTGGACGTGGGTTGGTGATAAGCATATAACCAGACCATAATAAACTCATTATAATAAAACGGACAGACTTTTACATAGCACTGAGTGCAATAATATATACCCATCATAATAAATCTGATCCCTTCACCTGACCCTGGGTCTGGTCTCAAGCAGGAGGACCCGATACTCTTGGTGTCATCAGTCTCGGGTATAGCTGCCTGTTCCTTGCCCTGGTCAGACACTGAGCGGGTCTCATAGTCTGAGGTGGGTCGGTTTTTGGTTTTGTTCAACTGTGTGATGTGCGCACTCGACTGGGACCATGATGTGTCTCGCCTCTCTGCTGTCAGCTCTTCTGTTGTACCAGCCTTTGGTAAGACATGGTTACATGGTTACTGACATGTTACAGCAATACCTATGTTACCCAACTGTTTTTCATCCCAATATCTGGTCTTCTAAAATATCAAGATATATTGGGTAGTTTACAAAGTAATGCCTTTTATCTTGCTCTTAAATTGTCTTGTTTTGATATACTTTATCTTTACATACATCTCTTATATAGTGTTCTGAAAGACATTTTCACATCATCTGTATCGTATGGTGTCCTTATCTTTGCACTTTTTCACATCATCTATATCTCATGGTTTCCTATGCTATTTCCCCCAGGCCGTGGGTTACTGGCATCTCTGATGCTTTTTAAAGGTTTGTTTTGCTTGGTCAGTGTACACGAATATGTTCCAAGACAGGAGAATAACAGAAAAATGATTATTGTTTTAAAACACAAATTCCAAGAAAGAAAATCTTGAGTTGTTCCTTGCACTGACTTGTACGGTTTTGGTAAACAACTTGAGATGTGCATTTTATATTAAGTTGTGGTTGTTCCTTTTCAATCCATTCCTAATGCAGCACCATAAGACTTTTTTCATTACCATATCCATGGCGATTGCTAAATTAATGTCACCATGGTGGTTCGGCGACATTAAATAATATTAACTCTAAGACTATTTTAATGCTTCATCTTTCTACCAGCAGATATCAGGTATCAATGTGCCTCATATCGGAACTAGCTAATTCTAAGGCACACCATCTAGAACATGAGACATAAATCAAAAGGCATGAGAAACGTGACAAGGGTTTTAACCAAGCTCGGGAAAGACTTCTGAAACAGATATGTTTTAAGTCACCTTTTGAACTATGAAAGTGTAGGAGCAGTTTTAATTTCCAGTGAAAAATCATTCCAAATCATATGAGAAACAATTGTTGAAATAAAATTTTGATTTATAAACTAAGGAACAATAATAATGAACCTATGAAGGCACTGACACGATCCTAAATTTATATATTTTGGTATTATATTAAAAATACCTCTTCTGTATCATAGACTCTCATAGTATGTTCAGATAATAGAAAGTACAGTGTATTTAAGATTGATTTGAAAGTCTGATTTTCATAGATAGAGAAAAAGATAACACTGGCCCAGCTCTTTAGTAGTTCAAACTTAAGGGGAATCCTCAGAAATCTTTTGGAAAATTACCTCACCAAGTAGGTTGTGTAACTGGCATTGTGGAGTTGTTTATTTGCTTGCAAAATTACTTTATTTTTTAAGCCAATATCAACAAAGGCACAAGAAACAAATGATTAAATTTTAGTGGTGATCTGGAATCTGGATCAACCCCATGTCATCTGTCACTTACTAGAAGGGAATGTGTATTGTTTCACCATCTGGTTAGAGTATTGTTCTTATACCTATTGTCTATGTTGTATAAAACCATGTGGTTAGAGAATTGTTCTCAAACCTATTGTATTAAGTATATTCTTTATTCTATTGAATTCCTGTGAAACCATATTGTTGAGCTTGAGTAAAATATAGGTACAGACTACAGATAGATAGAGATTTAGAATCCGGGACAATTGGCCGGTGGACAATTGGCCGGTAGACAACTGGCCGGTGGACAACTGGCCGGTGGGACAACTGGCCGGTGACTTTTTGGGGGGTAGGACAATTGGCCGGTGACTTTTTAAAAGTTGTTTTAATATTGTTTTAAATTTCACAAGTTGTCTTCATATTGCAAATAGAGTCATAGTATGTCTTTTTGGTAGGTTGCACACAATTATTAGGAAATCTTATAATAATGATATGCTTATAAATTTATTTTTCATTACCTGCTATCATTTATTGTAAAGATCATGAAAGAACCAAAAGCCCTTTTTCCCTAATCAGAATTTGTAATTAGGATTGCTACAAGAGTTTGTTTTTGATAACTACTCGTGATTGCTACAACAAAGAAGTGAAGGCTCTTTGATAACTACTCAGGATTGCTACAACAAAGAAGTGAAGGCTCTTTGATAACTACTCAGGATTGCTACAACAAAGAAGTGAAGGCTCTTTCATAACTATTCAGTATTGCTACAATAAAGAAGTAAAGGCTCTTTGTGCCAGTTTTAGTGTTTATAATAATGACAGTGCTAATGATAATGTAATGTTTTGATGTATTGCTATTTTATGTTTCATTTGTTTATACCAATGATAGTGCTTAATATGGTTTGATGAATTGTTATAACCTTGTTTTACCCTGTATACCAATAACACTGCTTGTGAAACACTTTGATGAGTTCACTCCTGTATGTTTTGTGTCAATAAAATTGAAAAAAACAAATTCTAAAAAAACTTTTAAAAAGTCACCGGCCAATTGTCCTATCCCCCAAAAAAGTCCCCGGCCAGTTGTCCACCGGCCAGTTGTCCGCCGGCCAGTTGTCCACCGGCCAGTTGTCCGCCGGCCAATTGTCCGTGCACCTAAAAGAATAGAGCGATTGTAGAGATAAACTAGACATCATAGTGAAGTGAGATAAGATATTTATAAATTATTGGAGAACTTCAATAAATGAGAAATAGCAAGATCTAAGCATATAAAATAAATATTAAGAGACATTTTGATACACTGATTGCTGAGAACTTTTGTTATTGAATTGTTATAGTTTTATTGTTATATTGTGGAAACATTAACATCTAATAAACATTGAAAACTTCAATCACACCTCTTACTACTAAAGAAGTCACTCGGTGACACTTGTAAGAGGTCTGGGGAGGATTTCATGAAAGGTTTTAGCCCGGTCTCAGACTCAAACTTGAGACTTTTGTCTCAAATTATTGGAATATTTTACTTGAGCCCATGGGCTCAGCCTTAATGGATTTCACAAAAGGTCTCAGTCTCAGCTTTGGCTGAGCCACTGGCTCAAATGTTGAGACTGGTAGAAAGTGGGCTTAAGTTTTGTAAACAAAGGCTCAAATATGGCCGCCATAATTCTTTCTTCACTTCAAATTTGAAATGGCTGAAAATAGGGTACAAGTATATAAAACAACCCCCTGCAGTAGTCTTTGGGTGTTTTTACATGTTTACAAGGTTTCCCACTGCAAAATAGCATTTGATCAGAGATATTATGTGTCAAACAAGGAACATATATGTCATCAGTAGAATATTTTGACTACAAAAAATGGTCGCATGACACAGAAAACCACTGTGGTTATATGATAAGCTTGGTCTCAACTGAGACCCCTTCTGTGAAAACAATTTGAAACAAAGACTTAGATGAGCCCAAAGATTTGAGCCAGTGGCTCAGCCTGAGACTGGGCTAAGTCTGAGACCTTTCATGAAATCCGCCCCAATGTTTCAGAGTGCCCTTTCGTTTATTTGTTTCTCTAATATTATATCCACTGTTTTGTCTAATATTTTCACTCTAATTCATATTTTAAATTTAGCCTATTAGGGATGCATTTTTGTATTTAAATAGAGTTAAAGTGGGGTTTTACAACAAATATAGGTAAATCCATATGAGTTAATTAACTACTTAATTACTGTCTTAATGTAGGAAAATATTTATATGTCACAAAAAACAGCTAAATTTCATATGTATTACCTGTTTTAAAAGTCAAAACTACTGACAATATTGTTACATGGGTTAGCAAACAAATTTGTATGTTTTTTGGGCTGTGTATAAAGTAAATAATATAGAAACATGACATTTGATTTGATTTTGTATGTTAAAAACTTCTCCAACAAAGATAATATTACATAATATCTTACTTATTGTATAAATACATCCATGGAAAAACATTTATAAAAATGCAAAGATGTAAATATGTTAATGCAAAATAAATTTGTTTTGTTGATATGTTATGATGTCATTAGGTAACTAGGTTATACCCCCTCTGGAATAGGGGATAAAATTGAGGTTACATAATACTGACTCAAACAGACATGAAACCAAGCAAAAATGCTATATTGAAGTGGAACTTTGTATTGTAACGTCATTTCCATAAGTTTTATGATAGAAGCATGCAGAATTATGTGATGTTTGTGGCAATTCCACAAAAAATCAACCCACTTCTGCTAACCGATGTAATAACATGCATAACATGTCAAGGGCCCAATCTCACTTCTCTAGTGCAAAGAATACATTTTTATTCTGACCCAATCAACCAGATGTGAATGCAGTGCAAACACCAACCATCAGATATATGGATCCTTTTGACCAAGTTTCAAACATTACTGGATCCATTTTAATCTAATCAATTCAAATCTAAATAGGATTCAATCATGGTCTAGATTTGTAAGAATAGACATGAGGGCTATTTTTCATACAATTTTGGAGACATAGTTAACCTGGCTCTACTTAACTTGTGTGTGTAGAGCCATTGTAACCCAACTTAAAAGTGGAAATATGCTTTTCCAAAGCTGCCTCCATGATTAGAGAAGAAGTGTTTATTATATTCATTATTTTTTTCCACACAAATGGCAAGATTTATTTGCATGATCCATACAGAACATATCTATATGAGTAAGAAGAGAGATAAACTTTTTTCAAGATGCAAACATAACTGATTAAAAACAAATGACAATTCCCCATTTTCAATGTTTATTTTATCTATTGTAAGAGTCATTTGAAATAGCTTATATAAAGTATCCTCTGTGAACTTAGATTAATATCAATTGTTTTAATGACATGAAACCTAATTTGGTTATTTATCAGGTTTTATTCAACAGGAAAGTCTTTTGTGTAAATCCTCAAGTTCTAAGTGGGGTCATGCCACAGCAATACACACGAGTTAAGTGGTGGGTTCCATATTTCCAACTTTGATTCAGACTATAACTTCCCGACTTTTTGTATGTGCCAGGAAGCAAAATGTACTCACTTTTGGTAAAACTGGCAAAAGTCCAAAGAACACCAAACATGTTTAATATTTTCAGCAAATTTCTAGAATTTGTTTCCATACTCTTAAAGTTTAGATCTTCAGATAGACTTATATTGATGCTATTAACCCAAATCATAAAGGGGGGAGGGCACGTGTTCCACATAGATCCTATCGTCAATATGACTGATCATATGCTTGTTGCTATTTCTACCAGTCATAATAAGATTGTATAGGTAGTTTTTGGCCTGACTTTGAATGCAATCTGCAATCTATCTCGTAATAATGACTTATACTTCGTTACAACTTTACATATGTTGTTATAACGACTTGTGAGTCATAATGATGAAATATGCCATGTAACAATGACTTATTTCTTGCAATGAAGATACATTGTGTGTTGTTATAATTACTTATGTCTTGTTGTACTGACTAAGCGTATGTCATTACAATTACTTATATCTCATTATAACGAATTATATCTCATTAACAATTTAACATATGTTGTTATAACGACTTATATCTCGTTACAACCACCTGATTTTATTTTATTTTTACTTCATCGACCCTAATTGGCTTCCATAAAAAATATAATGTCCTTTGAACAGTTTCAAGACAGTCACTTTGTAGTTGATTTACGAATGGATCTGATGTGACTAAAAACTTTTGCATTTCATTTAAATAAATAATGCGAAATGCATTCTGCATTAAAAGGTGAGTATGAGAAATCTACATTTGGTCATTAGCCATTTAATAGTTTCCAGGGGAAAAATCACCAAATTCACAGAGGGGTGTGATCCCCACTTAATGTGTGATATTTGTGGCTGACAATAATTATAATTACTGATATTTTGACGTTTATAGTTTAACATGAGTACTACTGCAAAATGGATTTCTTTGCAAATGGAGCTAAGCTTGTAAACAAAAACTTAAAAACCGATTTTATTGCGCTACAATGTACTTACCTATTGAAACAGAGTGCTATTCCGTTGACCACCGGAAAAGCTGCCAACGGGTAGAAAGTTGGAAACTTTCCCGGCCGAGTGCGGGGAGAGGTCTCCCCGGAGCCGGCTCACTTCACCGGATACACCGGTACAGAGATGACCGGATATATGACGACTGCGCAGCAGATCACGTGATTCTTCCTTCTTTCCGTTGGTAGCCATCTTATCAGTTGGCTTTCTTTGGAACTCTCACTTTGTGATAGTTTTTATACAGTTTCTAAGAGGATATTTACTCTAGGAATATATCTTTTGTCTCACCGTTGTTTATAGACAACTCTAGTATACTCTTTGGTGAGATTAACTTCTTGTGTCTTGTATTTTGTGACACTTATTTTTTCCACCACTAACATGGTAGGCACTCCTCCTTATCAGAAGAGGGGAAAATGTGGGCACTGGATGCCAGCATTTGATAAGCACCTGAGGTGTTACAGCTGTAGAATGCACTGTAAAGGGGAGGACCCTTGTGCCTCAGGAGCCCCTCTAGAGGCTTGCTCTGCATGTTCAGCCCTTACAGAGGTGGAATGGAATCACCTCCGGACTGTATTTCATGAAAGAAGTGCCAAGCGTGCATCCAAGAATTTGCCGGCTGATCCGGAACCGGAAGATGAGGATCCGGAGGCCGGTGAAATAGACGACTCCATCTTGGATCTAAATACCGAGGATAGCGGGACCGGTACTACCGGCTATGTGTCTCCGACCGGAGTGTCAGCACCGGCTGGCTTGTCTCCACTGCAGTCGACACAGAATCTCCCCTCTAGTGGGATACAATTTGTACAACCTTCTGTACCGCCTCCAAGGTCCGCGGCTTTTCTCACGGTGCCCACCACATCAACAGTCTTTTTCAAGACTCCAGCACCACCCAAAGCCACCATCCAGCAGGACCCAATGTTCTCGTCCGCTCCAGATCCACAGAGACTGGTACCTCCACCTACTCCTCGCACACAGATGCTAAAAGCACATTTCGAACAGCAAAACCTGCAAATGATGGAGAATTTGTCACAGCGAAATCAGAAACAAATGTTGGACCTATCCTCACAACTTCAATCAGGCCTTCAACAGTTTCTCACCTCCTCCATGGAGGAAATGTTCAAGAAATTCTCCCCAACTCCTTCAGATAGTTCAGCACCACTACCATCTGCACAGGCTCAACCTAGCCAGGTCGTTCAAACACAACCTAACCAACCGGTTCCAACACCCCCAGAACCGATGGACACCTCCTTTCACCAGACAGTCAAGAAAGGATTAAAAGGGGTAAAGGGGTCAGCTTCTATCGCTCAAGCCACTAAAGCGGTAGTTTCTCCTACTCTTCCATCTCCAACCCAACCACCAACTCAATCAGAATCTCCCCTCCAAAGGCTCGAGAAGGGAGACTATGGCTTGGAGTCTGGATCATCCTACTCATCTGCCTCTCAAGTAGATGACTCAGAACCGGAGAACTTAGCACCTCCCCCCAAGGCAGATTTCCACGCATTCATTGACCGAGTACGCCAATACCTTGGCATAGACGACCCGGCAAAGACGGAGGATTACAAACTCGGCTCAGGACTTGGACGCGATCCAAATATGTTCCGCATGGAGCAATCCTCCCGTCCACCATCTCTCAAACTTCCCCTTATGGATGACATCGCAAAACTGCTCCAAAACCAGGATACGGTGGTCAAACCTGGACCAGCCTCATCAACTTCCCTGGATATTGGACAATTTGTGCCCAACCCACCAAACAGAGGGAACTGGTACCCAGTGGCAGGGGAAACGTTTGAACAGAGACCTCAAGTAGTACCACAGGCTTTCTCAAACATTGCCAGGCCCGGGTACAAAGGCCTTCCTACAGCCTCTATCAACCAACGAGAACTGGTTAAACTGGAACTTATGGTTAGGGAGTGCATTGCTACTTCAAATTTTCTATCAACACTCTCAACCGCCAGTGAATCGACCCTTAACAATCTCAGAGCAGCTAGAGACCAAAGGGAAAAGACATTTGGATTACTGGCATCAGATCCAGACCCAAACAACAGGGATCAGTTTCTCCATCAACTGCTCAACTCAACTGTAGAGGATGCCCCACAGATGCAGTTCATGCTGGACATCAGCAGGAGTACCGCTGTCGCCTATCAACACTTACTGGAGAAATTTCTCCACCTGCTAACCAACCTAGTCCTCATCAGAAGGGACTCCTATCTCAAGAACGCCCATAATAGTCTTGATTCTTATCGCCTAAAGAATCTACGGGCAGCCCCTATCTCTGGCCCAGACCTATTTGAGAGATCGTTGATGCAAGAATACGAACAACACCTGATAGGTCTAGGAGTTAAGACCGGAAACCAACAAAGCACAAGGTTTCACCCCTACGGCAAGCAGAAGAAGAAACCCAGGGGCAGGGGCAGAGGGGCATATCAACAAGGAGGGTATTACCAGATGCCCCCTCCTCAATATGTCATGCCCCCTCAATTCTACCCACAGCAACAACCACACAGGGGTGGTTTTCGTGGTAGCAACAAAGGCAGAGGAGCTCGCAGGGGTAGAGGTAAAAACATCAGTGGCAACCAGAGCCAACAACAAACACAAAACCAATGACACTTCTCAATCCTCTCCCCCACTCAATCATGGACAACTTCCTTCAACCCCTTCAGGGCTTCCTTGGGATCCCCACAAACCACTCAACCATCCCGGGAGCAGTGGCCTCCCAGAGAGGCAAGTGACTCTGAGCAAAAACACCCCACCGGAGGGGGTAAAGACTCCGAGTGTACAGTTAGGCAAGGTACCTTTATATATCCAAGAAAACATAAAAGACCTCCCTGCAGGAGGCAGACTCAAGTGGTTTGTAGAACATTGGGAACAACAAGGCGCTCACCCCTTTCAACTGGACCTCTTAAGACAGGGTTACCGCCTACCGTTCAGGGACCATCCCAAGTTGTCCAGAACACCTTGCATCCACAGCGAATACAACGACGCCGACAAAGACAATGCCTTGTCGACTTCTATTCTGGATCTTCTAACCAAAAACGCAATAGAAAAAGTAAACAAACAAGACAGTCTCGGGTTCTACAGCCGACTGTTCTTAGTCCCAAAACCAGGGAACAAATGGAGACCCGTCATAGATCTCAGCTCCCTAAACCAATACCTAACAGTCTCCAAGTTCAAGATGGAAACTCCAGAATCTATCCGCACATCGCTCAGACAAGGAGAATGGGTCACCTCAATAGATCTGTCAGATGCATATCTACACATCCCCATTCACCCTCAATCAAGAAAGTTCCTCAGGTTTCACCACAAGGGAACCACATACCAGTTCACCAGCCTTCCTTTCGGACTGGCCACGGCCCCCCTAGTTTTTACCTCCCTAGTGAAGGAGGTAAAGCTCCTGGCCTTAAAACAAGACATCCGTCTACACCAATACTTAGACGACTGGTTAATACGAGCCACTTCTCAGCCAGAGGCTCAGGAAAACACAACAAAACTTCTCTCCCTGGTTCGAAGCCTGGGGTTCATCGTAAACCTCAAGAAATCGGAGCTCACCCCCCAGCAGAAGTTCGACTTCATAGGCTACCATTTTGCATTGGACCAAGGCCTGGTCAAACCCACAAAAGACAGATGGAGCAAGATCCAAAATACATTCAACGCAATCGCGACGAGATCGACTCTCAGTGCACGGACACTTATGTCCATCATTGGATTACTTGCATCCACGGAGAAAACTGTGAAACTGGGCAGGATACACATGAGACCTTTTCAATGGCATCTCAAGACTCACTGGAGAGCTCCGATGCCCTTGAATTCTCCAATTCCTTGGACTCACAGAATGAAACAACACGGGGAATGGTGGCTAAATCCCCAAAACGTCCTAGTCGGAGAATTCCTACACCCCAGAGATCACGACATTCTAATCTTTACAGACGCATCAAACGCAGGCTGGGGCGCTCACTTAAATCACGACTCCGTCGGAGGTCTATGGTCTCAAATAGAAAAACGCCTTCACATAAACGTACTGGAACTAAAGGCAGTAATCCTAGCCCTACAACACTTCTCGCACCAATGCCACAAGAAACAAGTGCTGGTAGCATCAGACAACACAACTGTGGTAGCCCACATAAACAAACAGGGGGGAACCCACTCCACCGAACTTTGTGCCCTCATGTGGAGACTACTCACATGGTGCAACAAGCACCAAATAACACTCAGAGCACGGCACGTCCCAGGTTCTCTCAATGTTATTGCGGACGGCCTCTCCAGGAGAAACCAAATCCATCACACAGAATGGTCCCTGGCTCCTCATATCTTCACAAGGATCTCCCTACTTTGGGAACGGCCACAAATAGACCTGTTTGCCACCAACCTGAACACCAAACTTCCAACCTATGTGTCTCCAATCCCGGACCCACAGGCTTGGGCGGTGGATGCGCTAAACATCTCCTGGAAGAACATGATAGGGTACGCATTCCCTCCGACAGCATTGCTACCAAGAGTGGTCCAGAAACTACTGTCCCAACAATGCAGGCTCATCCTAATAGCCCCCGGCTGGCCGACAAAACCGTGGTTTTGGGACCTGGTGGAACTGTCACTCGACATCCCGAGACAACTCCCACCAATTCGCTCTCTACTCAAACAACCACTGAACAACCAATTCCACACTCACCCGGAATCCCTCAACCTCCACGCATGGTATCTAGGAGCACAGCCCTCCAGAACCAAGGCTTTACCGCAGAGGTGGCAGATAGAATTGCTGCACCTCAAAGACTCTCTACTAGAGCCATCTACGCCTCAAAATGGTCAGTTTTCGAAAGGTGGTGCATCGAACAACAGGTGGACAGACGCCCATCCACCATTGAGGGATATAGGACAGCAATTGCTGACACATTAGGAAATGTTCCATTGGATATCAGCAACAATACAGAATTAGCCAGACTTATTGCCAGCTTCCATAGGGATAAGCCGAAAAGTTCCAGGAACTTATCCAAGTGGGATCTTTCCATAGTCCTACACCAGCTCAAACAACCTCCTTTTGAACCATTACAGGAGGCTCCCTTGAAGTATGTTACCTGGAAAACAGTTTTTCTCCTAGCCCTAGTATCAGGAAAAAGGCGCAGCGAAATACACGCCTGGACTTTAGACGGGTTATTATGCCTAGGCAAATGGGACCAAATTCAACTCACCCCCTCTCCTTCCTTTATCGCCAAGAACCAACTAGCTAAGGAAGGAAACCAAGCAGTATCTCCAGTGGTTATTCCCGCTCTTGCAACTCCACAAAACGACTCTAACGAGGACGCCCTACTATGCCCCGTGAGGGCCCTCTCTACCTACCTTAAACTCACAGCAGATTTAAGACAGGATAAAGCCTTGTTATTTGTCTCTTATAAACAAGGCCACTCCAAGGATATCCAGTGCTCCACCATATCATCTTGGATTAAAAACACCATTAAATATTGTTATTCAAGAGTGGAAAATTCGGACATGGACCTACTAGGGGTTAAGGCCCATGACGTCAGAGCATTTGCTGCTTCCAAAGCTTTTTATGGGGGTGTCTCCATGGACCAGATCCTCCAAGCATGTCATTGGAAATCTCATAACACTTTTACATCCTTCTACCTCAAGGATCTTTCAGGCCAGAATCAAAAAGACCTATCCTTCCACCTGGGATCCTTTGTGGCTGCTCAACAAGTAGTGACTCCTCCCTAGCAGGACTCTCACCTCCAAAAGAGGGGGGGGGGCTACCAGACGACACATCCAGCAGATGGGGCCGGTCAGAACCCTGACCGCGTAGAGCATGGCTTCCTACCATTTAAGGTAATTATCTCTACTTCATATCTTCCATAACTAACCTGAGTTAATTTGAGGTGTCCCTTTTTTCTCTTTACTCAGCCTTTTGTCATAGAATTGTCGTTAATTTTTCGTTAACTCACAATTCCCTTACCTTCTCTTAATTTTTCTCTTATTTTTTATCGTTGCAGCCATTATGGAGTGCCTCCCTGACGGGCTTCAGTCTACCGGACAACTTCCTCCAGAGCCTTCCCAAGGTTCCCAGAAGAGCACACCCCTCCTACCGGATCTTCAACATACCGGCACGGATGCTGAGTCCGGGTCTCCTTCCTTCACCATTCATGGCTCTTCACCGGATCCTAGTCAGTGAGCTGTCTTCCCACCATCCAAGATGTTGGAATTCAGCACTCTGTTTCAATAGGTAAGTACATTGTAGCGCAATAAAATTGAAAATTTTATTTTAAATGTAGCTTTTATAAGCTACAATACTTACCTATTGAAACAGATATAGGCCCTCCCGGTCCGTCCCCGCTTACCGACACCTCACTGCCGGGGATGGATCCCAACAGAAAGAAGGAAGAATCACGTGATCTGCTGCGCAGTCGTCATATATCCGGTCATCTCTGTACCGGTGTATCCGGTGAAGTGAGCCGGCTCCGGGGAGACCTCTCCCCGCACTCGACCGGGAAAGTTTCCAACTTTCTACCCGTTGGCAGCTTTTCCGGTGGTCAACGGAATAGCACTCTGTTTCAATAGGTAAGTATTGTAGCTTATAAAAGCTACATTTAAAATAAAATTTTCAAATTTGCGAGACCATCTTGATTGGTTAGAGAATGACGTCATAACGAAAAAAATATTTATAGCGACAAAAACTCGCACTGCAACGTTTATTTGTCACGTCCAAAAAATGTTTAGAGTCCATATAAAACAGAATATTACCTTTTCTGGTTCTTGATCCACTGTGTCAGCATACGTCACAGATTTCATTTTGCGGCTGCGCACAACAGTCTTCCTGACCTGCCCATGACGCACAGGTACCACATAGTCACGTGACTTTACTTCCGGGTCATTCCAATCCAAAGAATTCTTGCATCTCTGTGTCTCCTTAATTGGTTTGGAAGACAGTAACTCATACAAGGTTGCCATTTCTTTTTCACTAAGCTAGCTATACTGTATGTGCACCAGGTTAGTTGTAATGCATATAAAATCTTGTCCAGCAAGACACTATGCAATGATATTTACATATATCTTTCAAAATAACGTCCATTAAATTGCTGTTACATAACCATTGTAAAGCCACGCGATAATAATGTAGCTTTTAAGAATAATAAATTACTATTTTATTGATATGTAATTGTCTTTGAAGTGTCTTCACGTCTTTGCCAAGATCTTTATCACTATGAAGAGCCACATACGTCATCTTTTCTCTTATTTTTTCTGATTTTTTAAATTAATGTGTACTATTTTGAAAAAAAAAAGTTAAATACATGTGAATTTTACTTTTGTCAGCATTATGTCTTTTTCATTACAGTTTGTAACAGCTAAATGTGTTTTCTTGTTTTTCAGTCCATGCAGTTCATTATTGCATTATTTTATTACAACACCACATACATATTCTTTGTAATCAACTCCGTTTGTCAACACCAATAAAATTATGTCTTAATTAATGTGTATAACTACAGTGTCTTGTGTTATAAAAGTCATTCTAAATAAAGTATCTTTCTAGACGTATTTTCATTCAAAACATACAAATAATTCCTCCAGATTTACAGTTGACAAAAACTTCTACTATTATATCTGAATCCTGTATAAACAGTCTTTTTACTTAAACCACAACTGTGCTTTTTAATCAACCGTTTGAGTATGTGTTAAATCTGTTTATTTTCCGTGTTTGTTTGATGGATTTTCATTCTTATTCTTACAGTTAAGTAGATTTCAATTGATTGTGGAGGGCAGTGCATGTACTGTATAAGGCTGGGACTATAGTCTTTCTGATATTGTCTACGTTTCCCTATATAACCACTTTGTGTTCATGAAATCTGACATATTAATTAATGACATTATAAATTCTTATCATCTGGAACAAACCACCCAGTTTATGAATGACACATACATATTTTAAAGTTGATTTGTGTTGGAAAAAATTACAGACAACATGTATGAATGCATTTTTGCAAATTATACTCTTAATTTTACACATAAAATCGGCTTTGTACAGATGTTATGCCCTGTAATGCCTGGTCAGATCTGATCGTCCTTTTAACTCCCTCAGCTGTTTTACATGAGGACATTGTGTACTCCAAGCCACATAGAATCTCCATAGCATTTTATTATTTATTTTCACCAGAGTATATGTTGTGCAATAACCCCGACAATAGTCTAATACGGGTGTTCCACTGGAGCCGACCCTGCAACCAAAGTCGTAAGGTCGGAGGAAAAAAGACGTGAAAAAGTTAAGAAAGGTTAAGAAATCCCCGATGGGATGGTACACTTATAGACAGGACGTGGTGACTACACTGACAAGACGTAGGATTGGGGACATTTATTGCATGGTCAGTCATAAAAGTAGTACAACAAGCCCTACACCCCTAACAGACAAACCGCATCGCAAACAGACAAGCCGTAAAGACAAACAGACAAGCCAGGACCACGTCCACGACCCATCACAACAGGACTGATTGATTTTGTGGGTCTGTATCTATAGTCTGGATCCAGAATCGGGATCCATATCACACTATATAAACCCCCATCACCTTTGATGTGCTACTCATTTCTCACTGAAAAGATGACAGCAACACATCAAAGTGAACTGTTTGACAAGCTGAGGGTCCTTTGGTTTTTATTGAGTTGAATATGTTATTTTTCTTTATATAAGACAACAGAACCCAGAACCTGCCTAGCCAGCACCACCACAACATCAACAGCCTCCCCCCCAACAGATAGAAGGAGGAAGCCACAGGATCCATCTGTTATGCCCTGGATACTGCAAAAAGAGGAGAGAGGATGCTATAGAACACTCTAGGATGAGTTAATTCATCAGGATACCACCTGGTCTTTTTATTTCATTGAAGAAAGAATCTCCCCCAACTGAGGAAGTCGCCCACCAATTTCAGGAAGCCACTGGAAGTTGGTTTGAAACTAGCAGTTACATTGAGACACTTATCCACAGGAGAAAGCTACAGTTCACTGCAGTACCACTGGAGGGTTGGCCATTTGTAAATTTGTCCCCAAGTCAGAGAGTGAATATTTCAACTGCAAGGGTTATTTCTATCTGGTATGTTAGCCCTAGTTGATGCTGAGTACAAGTTCCTGTGGGTCCTGTGGGTCAATGGTCAATGTGGGGCCAGTGGTTCTTCATCTGATACTCAGATATTCAACCGTAGCAAACTGAAAAGAAAAACTGAGAACACAAATACCACCCCATTACCACCCCAGCATTATCAAAAAATATCTATGCAGAATGACACTCAATGAGGTGTCACTCAACGGATAACATTTAAGTCAGTCAGTCACCAGTTTGTTAGTCATGTCGTGCACTGTTTTTGTCAGTGTTAAAGTGTTGTTCTGGAACAATGTCTGTGTGTCTGTCAGTTCATCCACACATTCATTCCAAGTTAGGTTTTTAAAAATGATTTTTTTGTGTGTGTAATTTTGTGTGTGTGTGTGTGTGTGTGTGTTTGAGTTATTTTTTCTGGCTGTGTGTGAATTTTTATTATTTTTTTTTCTTTTTGGTGTGTATGGTTGAATTTTTTTTTATTTGTGTTAAACATTCTTTCACCCATTCACATTATTTTTGTTATGTATTTGGGGGAAGTGTAAGTGTTGGGCGATGTGCTTTATTTTGTTTTTGGGAAGAATAAGCAGCTGAATAACTCTTTTGGAAAGATTTGGGTGGCCCTTATAAGGGCCTACTGGTGCGACTTTATGCAGGCTAATCTGCTGATTTGGGCTGACTCTGCTGGTTGGACTGGTGGAGAGGTCTTGATTGATCTTGCTGAGTGGTAGTTGGCACTGGTGACGGTGCTGGTTGAAGTTGGGAGGGTGAAAATTGGGGTGTTTCGATCTGCTGGTACTGTAGTATGCTTGAAATACTTCCAAAGAGACTTGACAATCCTGAAGTGTTGTGTTGACTGTCTTCCTGTTGTCCAGAGGCAACGGATGGTGGGTTAAATGTTTTTGTTGGGCTCAAAGTAAACATCAGTTGTCTGGAAGTCCCAGGATACTGGTCATCCACAACTAGGTAAGATGCAGGCTGTAATGACGCTGATGCTGACCTCTATGGTTGCTGAACTTTGGCAATCACTGTTGCAAGTTGTGGTGCTGCTATCTGACTTGGCTGCACTACTGGTGCAGACTGGTTAAGTATCTGGTATCGTGAGGGTTTATTCATGTCCTGCTGTGGCATGTGTTGCTTCTGGAAGTTGAAATATTGTGAGCTATTGTGTTGTGACCTGTCTCTTGTGTTTCCCTGTCTCATTCCTTAAGGTCAAAAAGCCTCTCTCCTCCAGGTGTTCAATCTCGGAGTGGAGATAGTTGCAGAATGACTGTCTTGGACTTGGAGTAGGATCCTGATGTGCACCCAAAAAACTGGAAATCATCAACCTCATGATAGAGGCCTCGATAGAGCTCGCGCTTCTACAGATCACTTTTTTTTTGTCTCTGGACTTTCATGAATTGCGGCGCAGCGTGATGAGTATTTGTCTGCTCACTGAAGTTAAGCGGCAACGGGCTACGTTAGTACTTGGATGGGTGACCATCTGAGTTCTAGACCGGCTGTGAGATGTGTCTGAGTTGGAATTTCTTTGTGTCCCCAGACTTTCGTAAATTCTAGTGCATTACTTGTGTTTCTGATGGCTTTGAATTCGCGCTAGGGGCCAAAACACCTTTTGGCCTTGTTTTTTCTCCAAATTCAGACATCTGGGAAAGCCAACTTTTTTGTGAGCAATTTCTCAACACACTTGGCAACCGACAAGAGGGCTCAAGTGCCCCCTGTTAACCCTGATAGTAGTAAAGCTTATTTCTGATAATAGAAATATTGGTCGGTGATTCTGGTCATCCCAAACAGTGGGGGCATCAAAAGCAAAACTATAACCAAACCGTTACTGCCAAATAATAATAATTCATTTGAAACTTACATCAGTTACGGCTTGCACATTATTTACTAAGCAGTTGTGTAGAATATTATTCAACTGACAAGAAAAAAAGAAAAGCTGCAGATCCTCCGTTTGACATCCACATCTGCACAATTCATGGCCAATTACATAGAGGTTGATTTTTAGGCGTGTATTTTGTCTAAACTGTTATATCTAGTACTTCAACTTTGACTAGACTCTGTTGAGATTTGTAAATTGATTTTGTGTGTAAATCTATAAATTTTACAGTATTCAGTGTCAGCTGTGTTGAATATTGTAAAGTAACAGATGTCTTCTGTGGTTCTCAATGGAAGTATAAACAGGGCATAAATGCAACATCTCTTATAATAAGGGATCTCATTTCCATTGGATTTCACTCAAAAAGGCTCAGATTATTGATGTTTGTTCAACAAGTAGTCAACTTAAAAAATTAACTCATCGGTAATGTAAGTCCGTTTTAATCATAAATCTAAATAATAGACTAAGCTTAAGTTATCCTGTGCAGCTATTTTGTCTGATTTTAGCTATATAATTAAATCATCTTGAGTAATATATACTTTTCTTTCTATGCACACCCAGGACTCTGAAGTTACTGCATGTTCAATCTCTTACTTCAGTAATTTTTATTTTAGCTTGAATCCACATTAAAATAGTTAAGTAAAAGTGGAACAAATAATGGCTGGAAACAAAAAGAAAACTGCAACTGGTTAATAGGAACGGCAACTGACAACAAGAGTTGCATTTCAAGTATTTTTCACTCATAAATCTACAAATTTGGCAAAAGTTTCCATCAATTTTACAAAATGCCTGAAACCACCACTTATTTAACAGAATGTCTAAAGTGTTCAGTCATTTCTGTGTACATGGATTATCAGGGCCCAGTTGGCCCAGTTGTAGGTTTGGGTTTCAGTAAGTCCATGCAAACACACCCTTTGGGAAAATGGTATAATTACATCTGCTAATAAGGTAACATGATTGGTGGATTTTTTTTGCATGTAAGTAAGATTAAGAAAAAACTGCTACACAGTTTTACATCAAATTATCTCAGTTGGTGGGTCCTGGTCTACTAGTGAACTGATTTAATTTTGAGGATGATCAACAACCAATGCTAGATCCAGGATTTTAAAGGATTTGTTTCTAATCATTGCACCCATAACCAGCAGTGGCTATGTTATGCCCTGTGTATGTGCACTCTGCGTGTTCTTGTTATATCCTGGGACAATTTTAACCCTGGCCAGTCGTGCATGTAAAGCAATAAGTGCTCATTATGTTCAAGTTGAACAAAGTTATATGTGACTTGTAAGTTGCTCTTTTTTTTTTACAAAATCAGCCATTAGATACAAAATTAGACTGCCAAGTTTAATGGCCAGCTGACCAGTGAATGTGTACAACAAAGGATTCAGTTTTGAACTTCAATGATATTGTTTGTATCATTTATTTATTAAAATAAACTTTTTTATAACAATTATGTCACTATAATATATATCTAACTGGCAGTTGTATAATACATTATAATTATGCAGTTTTTATTTTACATTGATCAAAACCTACAAAAATAGAACACATGCAAAATCAAATTTAGCACAAAACACTTATCACAGCTATGTTGTGTATAAGCCACAGAGGCAGTTTAAGTGCTTGAATTTTAATCTAAGTACAAAATGGGGACAAAATATACCAGGTTTATAAAATATGCTTTTTCTTAAACCTCGGACATAACTTACATTGTAAGATGGTATGGTTTTGTGACAGTTAAACAGTGATTTTTGTTTATTGGCTTTTCCCGTTAAGCGTATCTTAAAGATCAATTTGGCTGACACTCCATTGTATTATTTTATGTCATATTATTTAATTACAATATTGAAAATATTAATTTGCTATATAAATAAAAAGCTAAAAGGATATTGTTATAATCAATAACATACAGCAAATATATTTTACACCAGTAGAAGCTATATTAATATTACTACAGCAACCTTTTTATGTATATTTAGTGACCAATTATACATATATTTTTTGTACCTATTATCTGTAAACATATTACTACATATATCCAATTCTTCAATTGCAAGGTGCCAGCAGTATTGGTATACTCTTAGTTGCCCCATTGCTGCTTCCATGGCCAAGTTTAACTGAGAAAAGGGTCTTCAAGAGAAGAACTTGTCCAAACCCTACAAATATGATCACTAGAGCTTGTCCAAGGGACCACCATTGTATCCTGGCATTTAAATCCTCTGCCACGTTATGTCCACGACTCTCATCTACACGATAATTTCTCTGGAGAAACATAATGTTTGAACTGGATTCATGGATTTGCTCCATAGAGTGTTCTAGTTGGGTATCCACTGTCGGCTTCTTTCTGCCTGCCTCGACTGCTAACGTGTCATGACCTTCCGGTCGGAGCTCAAAGTAAATCACCTTGTGGCTAAATGTGGAGAACTCATTGCTGAAGCAGAAACTGTAGGTGCCAAAAGAGGTGTCAAAATCCAGGGAGCCTTCTTGTTGTTTGATCTCTTTCATTATTTCATCTCCATTTGGAGATTCTACCAACACATCTATGTCCATATTACCACCTCGGATAACCTCAAAGTCAAAGACCATGGATTTGGTCTCAGTCCATTTGTGATAGAAGCACATTTTGTCATTGTCTGGCAGCTCGAAGGCTAGAGCCCAGGAGTTGTGAGACATCACAGGCTGAATCCAAAACAAGTTGTATCCCAGTATCAAAAGTAACACATGCATTATGGTATCTGTATCCGTACCAACCAGTGCTAAAGATAGAAGATATCTTGTAAATCACTAGCCTTCTTACTGAATAGAACACAGTTTTTTGCATAAACTTAGCTGGGTTGTGATTATACAATAGCTTGGCTTTGGTTGGTGTATCAGGATAATTTTGTCACTTTAAAATGTGCATTTTAGTTTTGCTCAAAGCCGAGTACTATAAAATATTAGAGAAAGAGAAAAACTAAATCAATTCTACTAACACATCTGTGTTGATGAAAACGTCAATAATAGCTCACTGTCATATGTAGATCAAAAACTTAACTCCAACAACACTGCAGATGAACATCTTGTTTTAAAAATCAATGTCTGTTATATCTGACGTCCTGTTTGAAGCTTTTAAGGAGAGATTGAGATTTGTCTTTTACTTTTAAAACATGACCATTTTAACATATCTGCTCTACCCTTTAACAGTAATTCAAGTATAGAAATAGTGAAGTGTTAGCCTAGATGAAGCCTTATTAGCATGTCAAATAGTCTACTGGATTTACTGACCAACCTCCTTGTAGTAAATTGATTTCTTTAGAGTTTCATGTTTACATTATTATCATTTATTATTCTGTTATAGAAATTGCGATATGTAAGGGTTCAATATGCCACGATTGTACATGTAAAATAATGGTAACTAGTTTTAAAACTTTAGCAATAGAGTGATACAATTAATTATTTCTGTAGTTTTTTTTTTTTTTTTTTTTTCAATTTCGAGTGTACATAAACCGTCCTTTTAGAGATAAAATAAGGAAAAAAATCACCCAATAACATAGAGATGACAATATTATACCACTGCATAGTATGAGTATTGTATTCTTCTAATGAGGGATGTTTTACTTTCATTATCCACCATTTTATATGAAAAAAATGAGTAAAATAGCTATATTTAAAGAAAAATCCAAAAACAAGGCTGTCATCTATATAGGGGCAAGACTGAACATAAAAAAATTCAATTTTTGAACTTTCGGATTTCTCTCCCATTTCTGCATCGATTTTAATACTAAAAAAAAAGCAAAAAAACCTAACAGACCTCTCTAATGATACATGCAAATATACCCAGCTAACATAGTTTTTGGAATTTTTAACCAAAAAAAAAAATCAGCAATTGTCAGCAAATTTGTAATTCTAAGTTTAGTGGCAACGGAGAATACAAAAAAAAATATCCCTGCCTGTACATATCTCCTTATGTAGGATAAATTTACAGAGCGTGGTGGATCATAACTTCATGGATCACAGACACTAATAGGGTGTTCCTGAAGCTTTTTTTTTTTTTTTTTTTTTTGGGGGGGGGGGGGGGGGGGGGGGGGATTTGTATGGTGAGGAAGCAGCTGAATTATTTGATACCATATATGCTAACTCGGAAATTCCATATAAAGCAGGTTTTCAAAGATTTGATGAAAGCCACCTCATTCACAGGCATGCAGAGACGCTTAATAATAGAAATCAAAGAGCTGAAGCTCCATAGTTTGAAATAATCAGCACTTCCATTGAAAGCAGGTAGGAGTCGTTCTTATTTATTTAATTATTTTATTTATTTGTTTATTTTATTTTGTTGTTGTTAGATGTTCCTGAAAGCAATCCTACATATGTAGTTGAGCTATATATGTAGTTGAGCTGGAAAAATAAAACTTTTCAAGATGGTTCTTGAATGTTTTTAATACACTGTATTATAAGATAGGTTTCCATTATTTTCCTGACATGGTTCTGATATTTTCCCTGAAAAATAAAGTTTTCCGAGTGACATTGCAATTGGTTCAAGAAGTCTTACTATAGGCTTCGGAAATGTTTGCAGTAGTTTTGCGATCCATCTGAATGGTTGATGAACCTTACAGATCGACAAAATAGCAAAAATTGCTTTGAGAATATTTAGATAGGTTTAAGGTTTCTGTAAGATCAATAAGATGACTTTATGAAAGGTACAATAAGTTTAGTATTGCATAGTTTGTGATGGGTTCCCAAATGCAACATCTGATAAGAATCAGGAAAAGTTAATAATTAAAGTATTTTTTGAAATTATTGGAAACAGCCACCAAATGTTCTGATTAGTTCCCAATTTAAAACTATTGGTCGGGAGACAGTCCCGAATGGTCTAATGAACATTCCAACAGGGTTTGCGAATGTTCCAATTGCTCCATGATTGGTAAATTTTAACCCATTTGGGGAGGGCGATCACCACAGTGGACCAGGGCCCGTATTCACGAAAGGTCTTAGCCAGGGCTTAGGCTTAAAGTTGAGACTTTTGTCTTAACTTTTGCAGAAAAATTGCTAAGACTTTTGTCTTAGTCTTAGCGGTATTCACAAAGAAGTTAAGACCAGTCTTAAAGTGGGCTTAAATTTTGTAAAGAGGACTTAAATATGGCCGCCGTAAACTTTTCTCCACTTCAAAAATTTGAAATGGCTGTAAATAAAGTATAATTATACAGAACACCTCACTAAAGCAGTCTTTGGGAAGTTTATATGTGGTAACAAGGTTTTCCATTTCAAAACAGCATTTTTCCTTTGGTATAATATATTAAATGAAGGATATATGTCACCAATAGTATAGTTTCAATAGCAAAGAAAGGTCACATGACACAGAAAACCACTGTGGTTGATAATCTTGGACTTAGCTAAGTCACCCTTTGTGAATATGGTTTTAAGACAAAACTTAGCTGAGACAAAAGTCTTAACTTTAAGACTGGATTTAAGCCTAAGACCTGGCTAAGTCTAAGACCTTTCGTGAATACAGGCCCAGGCCTATGTATTGGATACCCAGTAATGTAGAAGCATGGTGGTCCCAACAAATATAGATAGAACCTACATATTTTACTAGTCACGTTTGTATAGCCAAACAGACATGTTAGAAATTACAAAATGAGTTGCACATGTCAATGGAATAAAACCAGTAAAATTCAAAGATTCCGAGTGAATTAAAGATTTTTTTACGTCCTGTTCAACAGCCAGGGTCATGTTGCAATGGGTAGTTTATGGGTGGAGGAACCAGTGCATACTAGTTGGTCAAGATTCTGCACTGTAAACCACCGGGCATTGGGAAGTAGCTACCAACTTTCCAACATGAAGCGCCTGGGCCGAGATTCGAACCTGCGACCTCAGAGGTTGAAGGTGAGCACTCGAACCGCTACACCACACAGGCCCTTTCCTATGTAGTCAAAGAGCCAGTCGACAAACATTGTCAAATTTGGCCCTTTAGATAGACAATAGGGAAATAATTAGTAAAAGTTATAAAACAGAAATCTTCATGAGTTTATGAAAAAAACTACAAATATATGACTACAAACAAGAATACTGAACAAAGCTCTAATACTGACGAAGTCACTGACAATTTACATATTTCAATATCTAAAATAATATCAACAAATACAAATAACATTATATAGATTGGTGCACTAAATACAATATGATACAATACATAAATCAATACTTTATGGTTGAGAGTTAAGACCCCCTTTGTAAATATATACAGCGGGCGGTAAAAAAAACAAGCAGTCTATCTTAGTAATTTAAGCTGAAATAAGCAAATAAGGATATGAGTAACTAATCAAATTCTAGATTTCGAAACACATGTGGGAGCTGCAACAGTTATCCTGTTACTTATTATAATATTCATAAATTTGCGATGAGATCATTCTTGCATATTTAAAACTATTCCAGTAGCATATACAGAAGAAACTCAACTCGGGAAAAAATAAATAGCAAGCAAAATGTACGTAATTAAATCTTGTACGATAATAGGTCTTACTAGTTGTGACAGAAAGCATCCGAGCTGTATACATATACTTTCCTATCATTAATAACCAGCTTTGTAATGTGAAATGCCTTGTATTAATTATTATCATAACTTTACTGTTCTGTTTCCATCTTTAGTTTGAGATTTACATTGATAACACATATTTATAACAAGAATACTGTTTATGTTGTATTGTTCATCTCTTGGGTAATTACGTTATGCTTAGGTACTGGTCAATCCATAAATAAGAAATGTTCATATAGTTTTTATTATGCCAAATGTTATTTATTAAATAACCGTTATAGGATTACTGTCTTGTTTACAGTTAGATTCACACTGACAATACATATTAATAATACTGTTGTATGGTCCATCTCCTTGATGATCACACTATGCTTAATACTGATCAATCCATTTAACAGCTTGAAGGTTTCAATACAGCTTAAATAACCGATTTGTTGCATGCATGTCATCCACATATCTAAAAAACACAAGACAGAGTCACTCTTGAACACACTTCAATGAAAACATGACATTAAAAAAACATGTTTAAAACTTCTTAATAGTAATTCTAATACTCTAAGTTACACACATCGTACATCTAAAAATTAGTATATTAAATAGTAATGTTAATGTAGTCACAATCGTCAGAAGGAAGAAGGGGGGGTGTCATAAAAAGTGAGTGAATTGCGGAGTGGTAACGGAGTGAAACCGGAGAGGTTAGGGAGACTTTCAAATTTGAGGTGAGAATTCAAAATTGAGAATTTCAAATAACTATAAACTTACAGGTACCATAATTATAGATAGTAACGAGTGGGGAGATAAATTATCAGCATTATTATATTATTTGTTTCTTGGATAAAAATAACACAAGAATCAAATACATTTTTTTCTTTTATTTTCCACACATATGTTTTACCCAACTGAGCAAATATGCCATACGGTATTATTTTCCTTCAAATTTAATGTAGAACACATCAGAAAGATGACTCAGTTTGATTTAATATAGTTCAACAACACATAGACATGTCATACAAATACACTAGATTGATAAGATAGTGGTCATTACCTGGTCATAGGACTGTTGAAATGTGGAAATTTCCTCTGATTTAATCCTATCATTTGGGGAGGTTTGGAGAAGCCAGTTCCCCAGTTTGGTGGCATCACGCTTCTTGGCCTTCCATATGATGGCAATATTTGTCTCAGTGTGGACCATTCCTCACACCGCGTGCTGGGTGCTGAAGCATATATTTCAGGCTCTTCATGGTCGCGACTGTAATATCTGGGGTTGATATCACCAGGAGGTATCCAGTGGTCGTCAGGTGTTGGCAGTAACTTAGCACTGGGTGCCAGAGGTTTGTGCCTTGGGACTGGAGCTGTTGACCTTAAGTCTGTGGGGATATATCGCTTGATTACCCATACAGTTTGTCCCCTCTCAGGTCTACCTTCCACTTGTTCTTTCTCCATTTGAGCTTCCATTTTTTCCAATTCATCACGGTGTCGACTATATGCATATTTATAGGCCCCAAAGGCACCCATTGATCCTGCTGCCATGCTGTTTGTATCCGATACAGATTACAGTAACTCAAATATTTAGGTACCCTTCACCTACAAATACATAAAAGTATGAAAAAATACCTTGGCATATACCTTGTATGTGTATTTACACTTGCTATAGTGTGTACATGAGTGTATATTATATGATACCTAGAATTTATATAAGAAAAAAGTGTGGAAGAGTGCTGATTGAGACTGGATATGGATCATATAACATAATGAATGTCATTTCTATTATACAAACATATTAACTTGTATTGGAATCCACCGATCCGGGATTACTGAGAGAATTAGCCAAGGTTTGTCACTAGCCTAGGAATCATTTTGATTCAATATCAAGACAAAATCTAGTGTCTGTGCACCTCAAGCAGTATTGATTCCAAATAGAGGCATCAGATAAAGTAACAAAGCGTACTTAATCAGTTGCATTCATTAATATTAAACCAGGTAGTATTATAGCATTTACTTTGCGGGATTAATTATGGGACATTAATTAATTTCCTTGCAAAATTAATTTCTTATGATGGTAGAGTTTTCTAAATTTGACATTATAAATAGAATTAAAATGATCAATATCCTGATTATTAAATAGACTTAACAAACTTTCAAACAGAAAAATCTTTCCAATATTGGAAAACTTACAATATATTCAGAATGTTTATTTATTTAAATAGAAATTACATACATCTGTTCTATTTACAGTAGTCAAATATCAGTCAAAATATTTCAATTAAAATGAGTTGATTACAGTTTAGCATTACGGTAAACCTGGTTTCACTGAGTGTGAAAAATGTATGACATTCCAGTTCTGCTAACATACTTATTTTTTTAATTTAAGAGAATGTAAAATGTTTTACCAAAGGTGGAAAATGAGTTTTCAATTGTTTAATGTTGTAATCCTGTAATTTCGTTTTAGCTGCTTGTCGTGGTCATTGGAGGGGCTCGTTGGTGTAATGATAAGATACTTGCCTACCAAATCTTTGGTGTAGGTGTGAATATTTGAGGGGATAGCTGGTATTAGCTTTTTATGTTTTTCTAATTTCATTCTAGTCCACTAGGGCCCCATGCAAATATACCAAATGAAAAAGTTAAGAAATGGACACGTACTGTCAGGCGAGAAAGTAAACCCAACATGGCATATTAAGGGACACATAACTTTTAAAAAAATACCAGATAATGAAATCATTAACAAAGCCCTGTTGGATCCTTGGTGCAAGTTTTATAGTGCCAGAGGGACGAAGCCTCAATAAGATGGAGACTATAAAATTATATTGACAGATTTGAATAGTTATGCATGAACAAATGAGGATTGACAAGTGTATGATGAACATGATGTCAAGCAAACATTTATTGATTGAGGTTTGAAGGTCTAATATATTATAAAAAAGTGAACTGTAAATGCACAGACATCTGCTGGGGCTTAAGCAAGAGACACAGCCAAAGCTTTTCAATCAAAAAATCGTTAGTTGGCAGTGCCTCTATGCTGTGTGGTTGCTTCAGGCATGTAGCTCCTAATTGAGGGGTAAAAAAGGAGGGGTGATTGCCAAGGAAAGAAATGCAATTGCTATTCTATTCCTTCATGATAGCGTCCCAAGTGAAAATCAAGGTTTACAATCTATATGATAGGTTCCCAAGCAACTTTGTTTTTTGGCCCGGAATTGTTAAAATATCCATACAATTGGTATAAAATTGATACAATTGGTCTACTAAGGAACCAAACACCTGTATAATTGTTAAGAACATGTATACAAGTGAGAAGATTGGGTTCCTGATAAAAAGGTTGAAAGATTGCTGTAGGATAGATTGTGACTGCTACCTGCTGTTTATCGCAATGTGTTTAGGATCTTGGCAGGATCGTAGGTCATTTCAAAGGTCAAATTGATTGACCATTTGGACTTTGACCATAATGGATTACCAACTTAATCAGCTGCTACTGATGAATCTGTTATTTCTGTAACTCTTTAGACAGATGGAGGAGTTGGATGACTTAATTATGAGAGTGATACATTGATATACAGTACTCCAAGACGAAGGAGAGACCCCCCACTTTTTGGGTCAGTCAGTGGCTGACTGATGGAAGAGTTTCAGGATTAAGATCAGGCCTCCTACAGGAACTTTCTGAGAATTCCTGTAAGTTTTTTCTGAGCTGGAGCAAAGGCTGACTTAGGCACTACAATGCGAGAAGACCTGGTTCAAAGAACCCTTCAGTCAAGATCTGAAGTTGGCCATCATGTTGAGACACACCTAACTACCAAAGAAACCTATCCCTTCAATATTATTTCCGACTGGGCCATCAATTACTAGGTTTATCCCTGAGTCTGAGAAGCAATAATCAGGCAAAAACTGCAATGATTGATATTCTCTCCTGTCATCTCTGATATCTGGAAAAAGACTGAGCAGAGCTTCGGAAAGTGGTGGAATATTCCCCATAGCACTGGTGTCCTTGACGGTAAGCACATTACCCCGAGATGTCACAGACATAGGGGAGCCTTTACATAATTATAAGGGCTTCCACTCGATTGTTTTATGCCCACAAGTTCATAAGGATATATATCAGTTCCTGTGGTCCCACTTTGGATGGCCAGATCTTTACCCATTGTGACCTGAGGGACAAGATAGAAAATGGATCCATTGGCTTCCCTCCAGTAGGATCCATGATGGACAATGAACCTGAGAGAATTATTTTGCACTGGGGCATGATGATTTACCCTCAGAATATAGTTTATCAATCCCTTGAAACCTGAATGCATATACAACCTCAGGATTAATCATGGCAGGGTGGTCGTTGAGAGTGCTTTTTCGATTCTTAACAGTAGGTTTAGGATCCTAGAAATCACAATGTAAAAAAAATGTTTGGTGTCACACAACCTTCTACGACTGAGGTGTGAGCAAGGTCTCTTCAACCCAGAGCTGTTGGACCAGAGAGGCCAGGACATGCCGCAGAGGAACAGTATTCCATTTCTAGGCAGAAATCCCATCAATTATATGAAGGCAGAGGATTGTCTTTGAAGATTAGTTCCACATTGAAGGAGTTATGCCTTAGTATATGGACACAAGAAGAGAACTGTGATAATAGAGGCACTGAATGGATAATTGTAATTATGGACATGATAAAGACAGTTTATTCAGTATTTTTGAAATGGTATTGTATATATAATTATTTACAAGCAATGACATTTGCTATTGATTATGTATAAAATATATTTGAAAAGCTTAATTTTCAATGCTTTGCCCCTGTGCAATAAGTGAACAGTGATAAGATTACATGAGGACATGAACACTGAAAAAAATACCAACAAATGACAACCAAAGCCAGCACATAGAATGAAAAAGAGGACCAAAAGTAAAACAAAGTATAGCAAGCGTGTTTGGTAACTACCAGTGCTCACTGACTGGTGGTCACTGGTGGTGCTGGTGGAATCTCTGGTACTGGTCTCTGGCAGTAGTGGTTGGGGGTGTGTTTGATAGTGCTCTCATGATGTGGAATGAGCTGTCCATGGAGGCTAGTGAGGTTGAAACAACTGGCATGTGAGGCTGTGGAATATGCTTGGTAGTCTGGCTTCTGGTGATGTCACGTGAGATGGTTGTGGTGGATTGTTCTTTATCCTTGAGCACATCTTACCAACTACACCACCGAGCCCCCAAAACACTATTATGGCCTGATGGTGTATGCATTCCTACTCCTGTTTTGTTCCATCCCCATGTTTCAGTGTTAGTGTGTAACATTGAAGAGTCATTTGACAGGTGTTTGACCTCTGTGCTAAGCCACAGGCAGTACCCATCCCTGGGTTGCTGTTGCTTTTGTGAGAAATTATCAACTATAAGCGATCTATTTTGTCAAACTTCATTCATGTCTCTTGAACATCTGTGTCATACTCTGCCTGGCTTTTGCTGGGGTGACACATGGATGAAGTGGGAGTGGGCTGTGGAGTTGTGTGTGGGGGAGAGGTCTGACACTTGATATGTCTGAATCTTCTTTTGAGCCTCCTGCCAGAAAAAAAGGGGCTGGGTTCGGGTTCAACTCAACTTTAATGGTCTCATCTGTGGACTCTGATGGGCCAGCAGTCAGTGCCTTTGAAACTGTGACCTCATACAGGTACTTGAATGAACTCTTGACATTTAGATGGCTGACTATGTGGATCCACAGAAAAGCCAAAACTGTCCCTGACCAACATCTGGTGCCTAATTAACTGTGGCATCCTTGGCCAGAGATCATGTTGGTTAGTTTGCCATAAACTGTCCCCTGGGACTGGAACAAGTTCTTGTGGGCCTTGTTTTCAAACCCACTCATCCGGCAAAGTTCATCCAAGAGGGTTTTCTAATTTAATGTTATTCTTGTAAGCCATAAACCTATTCTTGTAAATAATTTGTTTATCCCATGAGAAATCTTTAGTAATAGTCACAGCCACTCTGCTTCCCTTCTTAGCTGTTGGCTCTGATTGTGTCTCATCCTGTGACTCCTGTATGTCCTCCACCTGTACACCCAATGCCTCTCCCTCGGTAGCCTCTATAGCCCCCCGTGTCTCTGGGATACTCATGTCACCCTCTGTACTCTGAACTTTGGCCTTTGATTCCTCTCCAGCAGTAGACTGAGTAGCCTCTCTCTTCTGTTTTCTTCCTGCGGGCATTTTTTTTTTTTTTTTTTTTTTTTGCAGTGAAATATTTTAAAAATCCTATAAATATCAAGTTAAAAAATCTAACAAATCCTCTATCAATTTACAAAAGTATTAAGCCCTACAAAAGCTGTAATATTAATACAAATGTGAGTGTTGCCTCTTCCAAATGTAGCACTGAAATAATAACAAGTCCACAATTTAGGGGCTTATAGAAACAATAGTGCTGCTTTGAAGTGACCATATGTTGTATACCATTCGGGATGGCATCTTTTCAATTATGCTCAACTTAATGTGGTCACAGGCATTCCTATGGGCTGAAATGCTCAGGAGAAGCAATCTGATTGGCTGGTTTGCTTGTAAACAAATTCAAATCTTTCTGGGTTTGCATTTGGAAGGGCAAAGTATATGATTCACCATTCGGGAAATTGCTCCCAATTGCTACATGACCAAAAGATTGGTTCAAGACCTACTTGCAATCAAAAAAAGGATTATAAATTGTATGATAGGTTTAAGATAGATTTGCAATTAGTTTTCCGGACACAAGTTCAAATAAGAATCTGGGACACTTTAAGTTAATTTTAAACAGTTTCAAATTATCAGGCATGCTCCCAAACTTTACCCAACTGTTCAAATTATTGTGTGGTTTATAAGCGTCTTGAATGAAAAGATTGTCTTCCCAAACAGGCATTTTTTTCAGGATCGCAAAGATGTCAGTGACAGTCAGCATGGTGAAACTGGCGTGGTGAAACTAGAAATGTCAAAAGGTTTTTATTTAAAACATAATCTTAAAAGTTAAAAAAAACTCTGATAGCATCAGGAGATAATGGTTTATCTGGCAGCTAATTGATATCCATTAAGGCATTTGGTGTCAGAATTTATTACTTAAGAGACAGAAATTGGCAGTCCTCAAGGGAACCTCCAT
Organism: Sabellastarte sp. h YS-2021; assembly: GCA_964017235.1. Classification (NCBI taxonomy): domain Eukaryota; kingdom Metazoa; phylum Annelida; class Polychaeta; order Sabellida; family Sabellidae; genus Sabellastarte; species Sabellastarte sp. h YS-2021. The sequence continues at coordinate 16,175,842 of OZ024928.1, forward strand.
AATAAAAATAGGTGAATGGATATGGTGGCAGACAAGGGAATTTGAACAGATAGGCCTGGAGCGTGCACCTGAAACTAGAATACTTGTTGGTATCTTCTTCTCAGCTTGCAAATTATTCTGTTCATGTGGAGTAGCAACATTGTAACTGCTTCTGTTTGTCCATTCATGCATGTGGGTATATTAGATGACACAGATAGCCAGTTTGCAATGTTTGCATTTGCTTAGTATTTGTTCCCTCACCCCAAATATACCAAAAGCTTTTTAGGTACAATATCTTACACTGAAAATCAGCTCTCAGAACAGATTTATCTGAACCCTGTAAAATGATATTGGGTTAATGTGTAAATTCCCTGACTTTGACTTGTGGAAATATTTATCTCTTTCCTATTCCTTTATGTGCCTAATGTCAACATACAAAAGGAAAGCCAGAGAACAAGATAAACTTCCTTATGGACCCTTACTTACCTTCAGGTTTCACGTTAGCCTCCAAGTATGCTTTAAACATATATGTCCTGTTGAAGTCACAGAAACATATCAGTCAGAAACAGTCGATGTTCTTAGAAAAATTGTTAAACTATCACAAATCGTTATTTACTACTTTTGGGGAGTTTTTTTCAGAAGATAAGGTAGCTAAAGAAAAAGAATGAGTTGGCATGAAAAGCATTGATTTTTCAAGGCTGTTTTGGTACCTGTTAAATTCAAAAATATGTTTATATGTTTAGCCACAGTTTACAGTAGGGAGTTGCACTGCTAATCATTGAGTTTGCAAGCAGGGCTGCAGTCTCCACACTGAGGAATTTCCGGATGTGTCCTTGAGGTGATAGTAGCAAGCATGACAAACCTTGGTTACCCTTAGATACCCTGCCATACCCTAGGTCTCATCCTTACTTCTGATAGTTCTCTGGTTTCAAATGTGGTTGTCAGTGACTACATCTGCGACCATGCAATGATCAAATGTCAAGTTGAAACTCCAACAACTGCTAAATCACAAGCTAACAGAGTGACTTACAGGAGATATCATAAAATAAACATGGACACTACGCAATGACTTGAGCAATTGCTCCTTTGTTGCTTGTCCGGGTGACACTGCGAAAAAACTGTATGATCAATACACTAATGATCTTTCCAACCTTCTGGACAAACATGCTCCAGAGGTTACTCGCTGTCTTGCCAAGGAGCCAGCAAAGTGGATATCAGATACCTACAAAATGCCAAATCTATTCGACGACAGTTTGAACGCATCTGGCGTAAAAAGAAAACTCCTCTTAAGCTGCGTAAACAAATTGCCAGGTGTAATTCACTTGCCAATAAAGACAAAGCCACATATTACAGAGCTCTTGTTAATGAAAACAGTGATGACCCTAAAAAACTATGGCAAGTTCTGCGTTCTGCCTTGCACCGTATTTCTGAAAAGGTTCTTCCATCAAATAGTTCACAAAAAAATTGGCTGAACAGTTTGCCGCTTTTTTCACCAATAAGATTGCTAAAATCCGAGAGTCTTTTTCCAGTTTTTCATCTTTTTCCTTGCCATCTCCAGTGAATCCGCCAGGACTTTTCAAATTTGATGATGCCTCACCTGATGATATTGCGAAGGTAATCAAAAATTCACCTACAAAATCCTGTCTCCTGGATCCTTGGCCCACTTTCCTAGTTAAGAATTGCCTTGATATACTGCTTCCTTCTATCACAAAACTTGTGAATTGTTCTTTGTTGGAAGGTGCTGTCCCAGATGGCTTCAAGAGTGCTGTTGTCACTCCACTGATAAAGAAATCTTCTTTATCAAAGGATGAACTAAAAAACGATCGCCCTGTGTCTGGGTTGAGCTTTATCTCAAAACTCGTGGAATGTGTAGTTGCCTCACAACTCAGTAGACATGTCTCTCCATGGGTTGGAAAACGAGTATCAATCTGCTTATAGACGTGGCCATTCAACTGAAACAGCTCTTTTGTCTATAAAGAACCAGATTTACCTATCTCTAGCCAGAGGAGAGGCCACAGCTGTGGTGCTGCTTGATCAATCTGCAGCGTTTGACACCATTGATCACGACAAACTCCTTGATTGCTTAAGAAAATGGTTCGGTGTCGGGGGTAGATGCCTTGACTGGTTCAAATCATACCTTTCTGATCGTAACCAATGCATCAAGATTGGTTCTGTTCTGTCTGAGGCTAGAAAGCTTAAGTTTGGGGTACCACAAGGTTCAGTTCTTGGTCCTATTCTTTTTTCATTGTATACCACACCTTTGAGCAAAGTAATCTCTACACATCCAGATGTCAAATTTCACTTTTATGCAGATGACACACAGCTGTTTATTCACCTCAAACACAAAAATGCAAAAATTGCCTTGGATCGGCTAGGAAAGTGCCTTGAAGATGTCAAACTATGGCTGTGTGCAAACAAACTAAAGCTGAATGCTGATAAGACTGACTTTATTTTATTTGGTGCCAAGTCTCAACAAGAAAAGTTTAACCCATTCTTTCCAGAAAATATATTGGGTGAATCCCTGATACCTTCAGATGCCTTTAAGAATTTGGGTGTCTGGTTTGACTCAGACTTTTCCTTCACCAAACATGTTAAAAATGTATGTAAACTATGTTTCATCCAGATGAGGGATCTTAGACAAATTCGACAGTACTTGACTCGTGATGCTGCTCTTACGGCTGCAAACACACTTGTGGGCAGTAGGCTTGACTACTGTAACTCCTTGTTTAAGGGTCTATCTGTTGCTAACCTACGCAAGCTACAATGCATTCAAAACAGTCTGGCCAGAATTGTTTGCAGAACCACATGTCTTTCTCACACCACTCCACTAAGAAAAGCCCTTCATTGGCTACCCATAAGGCACTGTTGCATCTTCAAGACTGCCTTGTTGGTATATAAATACCTACATACTAACTGTCCAAAATATTTCAGCCCATTTCTCAAAGTTAGACAATGTGCCTATAATACTCGGTTGAGTCAATCTGATGGTATAATTCTACATGTTCCTCAATACCAACCATCTATTTACAAATCCACAAAGCAGTTTAGTCTAAGCTTTGCATATGATGCTCCCAAAATATGGAATGAACTCCCTGATAATGTAAGATCTGCCACTTCCATTGCTTCCTTCAGAAAAAAAACTTAAGGCATACCTATTCTGCCAAGCTTATCCTCCTTAGTATTTTCCACCACATATGGCGTTCTCCGTGATGTCGACCATAGCTATGGACAAGGACAATGATTTTTGAAACTATGCTTATGATGTTGCGCCTTAGAGTCTGTCACTTCAACAGAGATTAAGCGCTATAAAAGTTGAATTGGAATTGGTGACTGGCAAAAGTGTTTCCTGAATCAAAAGAAACACCTAGTTTCTTAACTGGACTGGTGGGGGGAATAGAATTTCCGAGAAGCTGGGTGGGTAATTTTTGCAAGAAGGACTCTCTGGCATGTCTATCACCAATGATGATGAATTCTGTGTTCTTTGGGTTGAGTTTCAGTTTCACACTGTCCTTCCACTTTTGAATACAAGACACTCAGTGAGCTCAGTAAAACTGGAATCAAAGTTTCTATGGTCAAGTGCTAAATATATTTGGGTGCCATCAGCACACAGATGGTGGGTGACATTGAAACTGGAAAGAGTGTTACTGAGGGGAGAAGTGTAAAGGGTTAAAAGGAGGAGACCCAGGATAGAACCCTGTGGTATACCATAGGGAAGTGAGAAGGCATCTTAAAAGCTATTACCCAGTTTAACCTTTTGTTTGCAGTTTGTAAAATAGGATTTGATCCACCACAACACAGTGCCATCAACACAAACCAATCCCTGAGACAATCAAAAAGAATGTTGTGGTCAACAGTATCGAATGCCACTGAGAGTCAAGCATTGTGAGCACAACAGCCTTTAAAGCAGCAATGTCATTTTGGATTTTAAAGAGTGCTGTTTCTGTGGAATGCAATCTCCTGTAAGCGGACTGGTTAACATTGGAGAACCCTGCCCTGTAAATGTAACTATTTAACTGTTTAGACTCAGATTTTTAAATCAGTTTGGATATGAAACTTAGATTGGAAACATTTTTTCAGAAGATTTCTGTCTAGACTAGGTTTCTTGAGAAGGCGGGGGGGTGACATATGCGGTTTCGAAGCAGTTTGGAAAACTCATTTCTTGAACGAGTTATTTACAATATTGGTAACTGGAGTGACTAGGATGTCTGTACACGCTTTAACTAGTGAAGTTGGTATCGGGTCCAGATCACATGATTTGGTAGGAAAAGATTTTATAATTTTTAGGACGTTATTCTGAGATACTGGCTCGAAAGAGGATAAAGTGCTGTTGTTGCAGAGACGGGCACCAATGACTGTAATGCAACTCTGATTTTCATAATTTTGTCACTGAAAAAATGTCCTAATGTATTGGTTAAATCAGTGGGACTGATGTGATCAGGTAAAATAAGGATTTATGTAGGATTCTTTTGAAAGTGTTCCACAGAATATGAGAAAATGAGGAATAGTTTCTCAAATTTTCATCAAGACTATTCAAGAGTTTTACACCACATATTGACACACGCTATGACTTAAGGGCTGTTCCAGCAAATAAAACATTAAATTTATTTACTTACCTAAAAACAATTAACTTTAACCTAATACATCATTATATAGTGAGTATGCAATGTATTAAATCATTTTTCTTTAGCTTTCTAAACAAACTTATGAGTTTGGATAACCCGTTTCCTTTATGTATTAATCTAACCACTGTTTCTTAATACAATGATTTATTAAAGGAGAGGTTTATTTGCCACTACCTAGGTTTCGGAGTAATGATTAAGTGAGGTTCAATTAAATGTACAGGAGGGGATAGCATTTCAAATTGGACAGCGTTTCACCAATTTCTATTGTACTTTATTTAAAACTAACATCTACCATGATACTGAAAGAACTTTATAACATAGAAAACCCAGCAGGCACACGCCTTGAAATGTCGTTGATTTAGAGTTGAAAACAGGTCCTGACGTTGAAATGCACATTATCAACTACTAAATCTAAGTTAGTTTTCTGACATGAAAAAGTAGTGAAATTTTGATCAGAAATCATGGTGATTTTTGGTTTTAAATTGACACGGACACAATTTCAACACTATTTCAAAGCTGGATTTCTGAATGGAAAAAGTGGTGATACTTCATAAAAAAATCACCACTAAATCAAGTTAAGTTTTTCAACATGAAATCTTAGTCATGTTATAGAACAGAAAACAGGTTGAATATTGGGAAATGAATGACTAGTAATCGTTGATTGAAAAATGAAGTCTAACTGTTTGAAAGAACTATTATTGCAATAGTTTTTGAATTTGTAGGCATTTGTAAAGCAAAGACTAATTTTTAAAGATTATAAAGATGATAAAGATTATGTATGCATGTACTTGTAGCTTTTATCCATTCTCCTTATTAATTTATAGCAACAACAAAACTGAGGCACGCAAATATAATTTTTATAATTTATAATTATATTTTGATTAATGCAATTCCTGATAATTAAAAAAAATTTGAAGTCAAACTTATCCTAAATAAAAAAAAAAGATAAATTCAAACTTATTCATCAAAACATAGTAATTTGAATTTGTTTCTCACATTCTCCCATACACAAATAACTAGTTTTCAGTTTGCAAGTTTACACTGAAAACTTCTCTATACAGAACCTAAGCTATAACATTTTATCACACAACAGTGAGGTTGGGGGGTTCCTGGATTTTCTTATCTGTACCCTGCCACACAGCACATTAGGCCTGTGACTAAAAGTAATTACATAACACAGCAGGGGTGGAGATGGAGGTTTACCCTTGCTCAATTGCATGCATGGTGGTCACTTCTTTAGATCTGCTTTTTGTGGTCAGAACTGACAACTTATTAAGGTAGGGAGTAATGGGTGGGGTTCTACAAATGTGGCTTTTCTTGTTTTTTTTTTCAGTTTATATGACAAAGTTGTATGAGACACAAGCATCTGAACTGAGTATTGTGGCTTTACTACATGATTATAGCTTCTTTATAATTACAATATAATCATAGCCAACTTAATAAAACATTTAAAAGAAACTGATTGGATAAAATACTGAAGATATAAATAATGTCACAATTGTTTGTTATTTACAAAGAAAAAAAAAGTATTTTAAAATTTCACAAAAAGAATGTCAATTGAAGGCACTGAATAATACCAGTCCTATTAATAACATAAAAATGGATAGCTAGTTGGAAAATATGGATTTACATATCTTGAGCAATTATGTTTGAAAGCTGATGCAAAATTATGCGTTATTACAATGTCATCAGAAATAGAATATTGAATATACAATGATCCATGAAAACATGTCATCTTGGAAAGAATTAATTACTTTGAAGATGTATTAAAATTGTAAAATATCATATGGATAGTTATTGTATAATATTATTAAGAAGCTATAATTATGACACACAAGCTACAATGATTCAAATAAAGAAGACAGTGTAAACATCCTGATTTCACCCATTGAATTCAACCCTATTTCATACATTGGATTCAACCAAAAACAGTTTGCAAAATCTACACGTATTTCAACCAGATTTTACCCATTGAATTCAACCTGATTTCACCAATTGAATTCAACCTGATTTCACTGGTTAGGTCCAACCAAAAACGGTTTGCAAAATCTACACGTATTTCAACCAGATTTCACCGACTGAATTCAACTGGATTTCACTGGTTGGATCCAATCAAAAACGGTTTGCAAAATCTATATGTATTTCAACCAGATTTCAACCATTGAATTCAACCTGATTTCAACTTTGGTTTCAACATGATTTCACTGGTTGGATCCAACTAAAAACGGTTTGCAAAATCTATATGTATTTCAACCAGATTTCAACCATTGAATTCAACCTGATTTCAACGTTGGTTTCAACATGATTTCACTGGTTGGATCCAACTAAAAACGGTTTGCAAAATCTACACATATTTCAACCAGATTTCTATGTTGGATTCAACCAGATTTCAAAGTTGCATGCCTGCTGGGAAGTGTGCAATAATGTCTTGATACTTTTCTGAGATTTGAGAACTAACAGTATGCAGGATTAAAAAGATTACTAAAAAAGTTTCCATGTAAGTGACTAGTATGCCTAACAAACTTCATCTGACTGATGCAAAGAGCTGTATGTTCTCTAAACTGTGTCGGGAGTCAATATAAATGCTATTTATAACTTCATCACATGCTATAGAATACAATGAGAAGAATCGATCTTTAGCTTTAATTATTGTATGCAAAGTGTTAACAGTTTTTGTAACTCTTTGGGAACAGTATAAAATAATTGGTGAAATGCTGTCTACTTTTGAGCAGCCCTAATTTTATTTCCATATAGGACAAATTCTACGGATGTATTTGTAATCACCACAAATTATATTTTAGGATGCTACTATTATTTTACAGTTTGAGGAACCTCTTATCATTCTGATAACTTTTATAAAACCACACTGCATATTTGTTCTCAAGAAACTGCATTTTGATGTGTTTGTGGTCCGGAATGCCCCCCCCCCTCCCCCTCCCCTTGCATGCTACATACAAAGAAAATACTGCTGCATATGTATATGAATAGAAGATTTAAGGCTGCTATTTACATAACTACTATTTTATAACAATATGTACTAAATATATTGCGAACCTGAATACTTGAATGAATATCAAAATTAAAATAATCCAACAAATGTCATCAGCTGTCACCAAGAAAGCCAACCGTGTCCAGGAAGTCGCTTGTTCTTTAGCGTCCTTGACATTTGCCTCGTTTGAATACCGGAAGTAAACTTCTGCCATTTCTTGTTCATTGTTTTGTAAATAAAACTATTTCCTTAGGGTGATTTTAAACATATACATGAATATATATGGCAGAATCAAATAGTGCTGACATGAGATGCCCATGTGGGTTTTATGGGTAAGACCATATCAGACATATTTATGTTCCGTACCTGTCAAAAATCCCGTCACCTTCCAGTGTCGACCCATATCGCCGATACTGCTCTCTCGGTTTAAAATCCAAAATATAAAGTACTGTACCCAGTACTGCTTCCAGCCGTAATTTGATAAACCTTGGACACAAAATCCTTATTTGTTGTTATTACTTGTTTTATAATGTGAAATTCTGTTGCTAAAAATATGAAGTGACACAAGCACAAACTATGAATTAATTTTAACAACAAAAAGTCAACATAAACATTTTAGAAGGGTTTTTATTGGTTGATAATATTATTTCTAGGTACTTTATATTTTCCGGAATTCCAAAAACAGGTGCGTCGAGGTGCGGTGTTGAAATATGAGGTGCGGTAAAATGGTGCGGTGTTAAAATATGAGGTGCGGTCATTAATATTCATGGGAAGATATGAGGACAGGGCTTTCCCCTGGGATTTCTTTGCAATATTTTATAAAATGGACGTCTCCACGAAGATCAAATAGTTTAAACTACAGAACTCACGGCCATAGCACACAAGTCATTAATATTCATAAGAAGAAATGAGGTCACAGATTTCCCCTGTAGTTTCCTAACAATATTTTATAAAATGAATGTCTCCACGAAGATCAAATAGTTTAAACTACAGAACTCACGGCCATAGCACCCAAGTCATTAATATTCATGAGAAGAAATGAGGTCATGGATTTCCCCTAGCTGTAGTTTCCTAACAATATTGGCACAATTTTCATATGAAAATTGCTGAAGCTCTTTCGACATTGTGCAAGTATCGTTGTATCGTCTATTATCGACAATCGTCCATTATCGATTTTCGCGCATTAATATATTGTAGTCCTGTGCACGTGCTCTTCATCTCAGTAAAAATTAGATAAATAACAGTATTACTCTTTATTTAAAATATATCAAATGGCTTTTAATGCAAATATTGTTTTGAGTTTGATAAAATAAAGTTTCTTAATGCATGATGCAGTAAAATCCCGATTTTGTTAAGTGAAATATTATATCCATTTTTAAAGTAAAATAAAATATGGTTTTCATTGGCAACGTTCATCAATTTCCGTGAATAATGCAAATTTTATCCTCATAAAATGAAATTACAATTACAATTATTGTAAAAGACAAAAAGATTTATAATATTTGTTTTACAAAACACTACACATACATTTTTATTAAATTGACCTTAATGTGATCTATTGTTAATGACAGCATGCATTTGTTTAGCAGCAAATATAAGAAAAATATACCATAAAATATTTTTATTTTTGGAGGTTATAAAATAAATTAACCATATACATGATCAGTAACATAAAAACACGTGCTTTTGTGGACACAAAATAAGAAGAAATAGCCTTCAAAACGAACTTTAAAAATTAATGGCACAATTGTCTAGGGAAATAATTTCATGTGTACACCTTCAAAAACAATGTTATTTGTACATTATTATGATATAATTGCAACAACTATGCCATTTATTTGTTAAATTACCAATTTACAGAGGACAATATGAAAAATAAAAAGTTTAGAATATATTTTGCATACCATTTATATTGATTTTATTTTACCGTCGATAACAGACAACCATTTGTAAAATAAGAATACTATATGTACAGAAATTGAATCAAATTTAAAAAAATAAAATAACTTAAAATATTTTTCCATTATTTTTGTTTTTGTCAATTAAACAACATTTTTTTTCTAATTTTAAGTTTAAAATACATCAGGGAATGATGAAAGAAACAAAAATGGATTAAAATACATAAGACCATCGAAAACTGGCAACGCAAGGATATATGGACACGGCATATTTATCGTTAGTTTACATTTTACATGCATGACGTTTATGGCACATTGTTACAACTAATTGTGGCTGCACTGTGTATATAGGGAATGCAGTCACATGTAAGTAATGAAATTGATTTTATTTACATTTCCAGTAAATATTACAGTGTAAATATTCATACATTTTCTTACATTTTTTCAAACAGGTTTTATCACAAACTAAATGACTTTTTCTCCAGTATTCTGATTACTTTCGTAAAGCAGCCACATTGTTAAATGAAATAAATGCTAAGAATTTGAAGTAATATCCACCATTTTGAGTAGTGATATTTGCAAAGTAATACTTCAATACCACAGTACAGGAAAATAATGATGAAAAAACAAATCTGAGCATTTTTATCTTATATATAAATTATACATCAGATTATGGCTAAAATGTGGCTGCATTACCTACATAGACGGTGCAGCCACATTTTTGTGTTGAATAACAGAGCATAATATACCGTAACAAAAGCGGAAATGTGCTGTGTCCATATACTTACACAATGCTGCTCTTTCATATTATTTCTGTGTCACTTCAACTCCCTTATTTGGTAGGCAGAAGTGCACAAGTTTTACCGATGGCAATAATATAACAATAAATGTTCTTTCGGAGCAATTTTACTTTACCAGTGCGAGATCAGCCCTATTTGTTTGGTATAGTTTCGCACAAAATTCATTCGAGATTTATTTTATTAAATAACCGTAAAAATTGACAAATTTTTAAATAATTCTATTTCAAATTTGAAACTGTAGAAGTGTTGCATTTTGGGGGGAAACCCCCCAACCCCCAAAATTCTCAAATTATGTCCACCCCACGGGGGGGTGGACATATTATTTTTGCTTTTTCCGCCGTCCCACTTGGTTTCCAGACATTTTAGGTAACAGTTCTTATCCTATCTTTACCAAATTTGGCATGCAGGTTTATTGGGTTAATAGCTTGTATGGGATTGCTTTTGGTGATGATAACTCTATAGCTAACTGAGTAATAGCTACTTTGCTATTTTTGAATATCTCTTTGGTTTCCAGACATTTTAAGGAATGCTATTAAGCCTAGCTTTCTGAAATTTGGTATGGAGGTTCATTGGGTTAATAGCTTGTATGGGATTGCTTTTGGGGGGAATTGCTTCATAGATGAGTGAGTAATTAATTAAATAAATGAGTAATTGGCTATTTTGAATACTGAAAAAGCAAGTGTGCTCATATCTCCTAAACCGTGCGAGATAGAGCGATTTCGTCGAAATTTTCGACCCACAGGGTATCTAAGGAATGTACTCTTTGCAATTTTCAAAAAAATTTCCCCTCCCCAAAAATGGCGGCCATTTTGAAGTTTCAAATTTTTGCCCAAAATGGCAAAACACAAATTTGCTTCTATCTCCTTAACCGTGCGAGATAGAGCGATTTCGTCGAAATTTTTGACCCACAGGGTATCTAAGGAATGTAATCTTTGCAATTTTCAAAAAAATTTCCCCTCCCCAAAAATGGCGGCCAGTTTGAATTTTCGAATTTTTGCCAAAAATGGCAAAACACAACTTTGCTTCTATCTCCTTAACCGTGTGAGATATAGCGATTTCGTTGAAATTTTTGACCCACAGGGTATCTAAGGAATGTACTCTTTGCAATTTTCAAAAAATTTTCCCCTTCTCCAAAATGGCGGCCATTTTGAATTTTCGAATTTTTGCCAAAAATGGCAAAATACAAGTTTGCTTCTACCTCCTTAACCGTGTGAGATAGAGCGATTTCGTCGAAATTTTCAACCCATAGGGTATCTGAGCATTGTACTCTTGGCAATTTTCAAAAAATTTCCTCTTCCCACATATGGCGGCCATTTTGAATTTTCGAATTTTTGCCCAAAATGGAAAAACACAAATTTGCCTTAACCGTGCAAAATAGAGTTATTTCGGTGAAATTTTCGACCCATAGGGTATCTAAGAAATGTACTCTTGGCAATTTTCAAAAAAATTTCCTCTTCCCAAAAATGGCGGCCATTTTGAATTTTCAAATTTTTGCCAAAAATAGAAAAACAGAAATTGGCTTCTATCTTCTTAACCGTGCAAGATAGAGTGATTTCGTCAAAATTTTCGACCCAACCAATGCAAAAAGGCATGAAGCTGAAATAATTTACATGTACACTAATAAATATTTAACCATCATTGATATACTTTTACAAATGAAACAGAGTCTTGTAAGACTACTGTACAATTTTGGCAAAAGGTTCATGGGGTGGACATTACACATGATAATGTGTGTTCTTCTATGCTATCCTGTTTCTATTCATATGTCGCAGCTACTATCAACAGGGCGTCCTATTTCTAGTTTAAGAATTATTGATACATAAAAAAGCCAGAAGTGTGTTTAATTGGGGAGACACCCCCAAACCCCCCATATTGTACATGTTGAGAATTATTTAAATTTAAAAATGACAGAAGTGTTTTATATTGGGGGGACATACCCCAACCCCTAAAACTCAATACAGCATATTCTAACTAATATATTACCTTAATCAAAGAGGTCACAGCTAGTATCAAAGTAGCTGTTTTCCTTGTTTTCCACTGAAGAGTTGGGGCTAGAGCTGTAATCAACAGTGATTTCTGTAGATCGACGCTCGCTTGTTAGATGCGAGTTGAACTCGAGTTGAACTCGAGTAAATGACACAAATATAAATAAAATAACAATGTCCAAATATTGTCATCAAGGGATCCGCCATTGACGTATTTAGTACCATTTTATTGCAAGGAAATATATTCTGTTGCCGGTTAAATTGTACAGATATGTATGAGCACATTATGGAACATCCACGAAAATAAGGAAATAAAAAAACGGCCATTGCTCATTGAATTTTTTGTCTTTATGGCTAGATAAATTGTAAAAGTGCTGGTTTTATAGCAAGACTAGTATATCATAATTTATTTCTTAAAAACTCGAGTTTAAATTACGTAAATCGATGTGGTCCCAAATATCGCCCACCGAGTTACGACTCGAGTTTCGGTCAACTCGTTACAGCACTAGTTGGGGCTATACACCTTCTTGATTAGATAAAAAAATTTTGTCACTGGCACTATTCAGATACTTTTATCTCCCACCCGGCTCGCCAGCGTGCATGCGTATGGCGTGCGTGCGTGTGTCACGCAGTTTTCTCTGAAACTATTACAGTTACACATTTTTGGTAAATTACTTGTCCTAATGAGTTTTTACGCTCTTCAATATTTTTGGGGTTTGGTGAACTTTGGCCTACTTTTGAGTGAGTAATAGCACCTTTACCTAATATAATTATATGACTTATAACTCTCAAAGTATTGCATTTAGAGTATTTTGTTCCAATATGTTGTTCAGCTACTTTCTCCACAGCTACAACATGGTCAGTAGTTTGGAAGTGTAACTCCATAGCTAAGTGAGTCATAGCTACTTTGTCAATTTTTAATGATAACCATAATGAGTAAATGGCTTATATCGTCAAAGTATTGCAGCTACACAATTTCTCTCAAATATGTTGTTCATCTACTCTTTTGTGAACTGTAACATATTTAACTTTTACAACTGTTGCTCAATGTACAAGTGAGTAATGGCTACTTTATTGCTACTTTTAGTGAAAATGTGAAAAATCACAAATATCTCGCAAACCATAAGAGATAGAGCAATTTCGAGCGAATTTTTGACCCACAGGGTAGTACAAGAGTATCCTATGCAAAGGGGAAAAATTTCAATTTTCGCCACTTTTGGTGGCCATCTTCGATTTTAGCGGAAAATGAAAAAGTGTGAATATCTCGAAATCCGTAAGAGATAGAGCAATTTTGAGCGAATTTTTGACCCACAGGGTAGTAGAAGAGTATCCTAGGCAAAGAGAAAAATTTCAATTTTCGCCACTTTTGGCGGCCATCTTGGATTTTAGGGGAAAATGAAAAAGTGAATATCTCGAAAACCGTAAGAGATAGAGCGATTTCGAGCGAATTTTTGACCTGCAGGGTAGTAGAAGAGTATCCTATGCAAAGGGGAAAAATTTCAATTTTCACCACTTTTGGTGGCCATCTTGGATTTTAACAGAAAATGAAAAAGTGTGAATATCTCGAAAACATCTTGGATTTTAGCTTAAAATGAAAAAGTGTGAATATTTCGAAAACCGTAAGAGATAGAGCGATTTCGAGCGAATTTTTGACCCACAGGGTAGTACAAGAGTATCCTATGCAAAGGGGAAAAATTTCAATTTTCGCCACTTTTGGCGGCCATCTTTGATTTTTGCAGAAAATGAAATAGTGTGAATATCTCGAAAACCGTAAGAGATAGAGCGATTTCGAGTGAATTTTTGACCCACAGGGTAGTAGAAGAGTATCCTATACAAAGGGGAAAAATTTCAATTTTCGCTACTTTTGGCGGCCATTTTGGATTTTAGCGGAAAATGAAAAAGTGAATATCTCGGAAACCGTAAGAGATAGAGCGATTTCGAGCGAACTTTTGACCCGCAGGGGTGTAGAAGAGTATCCTATGCAAAGGGGACAAATTTCAATTTTCGCTAATTTTGGCGGCCATCTTGGATTCTAGCGGAAAATGAAAAAGTGTGAATATCTCGAAAACCATACGAGATAGAGCGATTTCGAGCGAATTTTTGACCCACAGGGTAGTACAAGAGTATCCTATGCAAAGGGGAAAAATTTCAATTTTCGCCACTTTTGGCGGCCATCTTGGATTTTAGCTTAAAATGAAAAAGTGTGAATATTTCGAAAACCGTAAGAGATAGAGCGATTTCGAGCGAATTTTTGACAAACAGGGTAGTACAACAGTATCCTATGCAAAGGGGAAAAATTTCAATTTTCGCCACTTTTGGCGACCATCTTGGATTTTAGCGGAAAATGAAAAAGTGTGAATATTTCGAAAACCCTAAGAGATAGAGCGATTTCGAGCGAATTTTTGACCCGCAGGGTAGTACAAGAGTATCCTATGCAAAGGGGAAAAGTTTCAATTTTCGGCACTTTTGGCGGCCATCTTGGATTTTAGCTTAAAATGAAAAAGTGTGAATATTTCGAAAACCGTAAGAGATAGAGCGATTTCGAGCGAATTTTTGACAAACAGGGTAGTACAAGAGTATCCTATGCAAAGGGGAAAAATTTCAATTTTCGCCACTTTTGGCGACCATCTTGGATTTTAGCGGAAAATGAAAAAGTGTGAATATTTCGAAAACCCTAAGAGATAGAGCGATTTCGAGCGAATTTTTGACCCGCAGGGTAGTACAAGAGTATCCTATGCAAAGGGGAAAAGTTTCAATTTTCGGCACTTTTGGCGGCCATCTTGGATTTTAGCTTAAAATGAAAAAGTGTGAATATTTCGAAAACCGTAAGAGATAGAGCGATTTCGAGCGAATTTTTGACAAACAGGGTAGTACAAGAGTATCCTATGCAAAGGGGAAAAATTTCAATTTTCGCCACTTTTGGCGGCCATCTTGGATTTTAGCGGAAAATGAAAAAGTATGAATATTTCGAAAACCGTAAGAGATAGAGCGATTTCGAGCGAATTTTTGACCCGCAGGGTAATATATGAGTATCCTATGCAAAAGGGAAAAATTTCAATTTTCGCCACTTTTGGCAGCCATCTTTGATTTTTGCAGAAAATGAAAAAGTGTGAATATCTCGAAAACTGTAAGAGATAGAGCGATTTCGAGCGAATTTTTGACCCGCAGGGTAGTAGAAGAGTATCCTATGCAAAGGGGAAAAATTTCAATTTTCGCCACTTTTGGCGGCCATCTTGGATTATAGCGGAAAATGAAAAAGTGTGAATATCTCGAAAACCGTAAGAGATAGAGCGATTTCGAGCGAATTTTTGACCCACAGGGTAGTACAAGAGTATCCTATGCAAAGGGGAAAAATTTCAATTTTCGCTACTTTTGGTGGCCATTTTGGATTTTAGCGGAAAATGAAAAAGTGAATATCTCGGAAACCGTAAGAGATAGAGCGATTTCGAGCGAACTTTTGACCCACAGCGGAGTAGAAGAGTATCCTATGCAAAGGGGAAAAATTTCAATTTTCGCCAATTTTGGCGGCCATCTTGGATTTTAGCGGAAAATGAAAAAGTGTGAATATCTCAAACGATACCAGATAGAGCGATTTTGTGCAAATTTTTGACCCACAGGGTAGTACAAGAGTATCCTATGCAAAGGGGAAAAATTTCAATTTTCGGCACTTTTGGCGACCATCTTGGATTTTTGCAGAAAATGAAAAAGTGTGAATATCTCGAAAACCGTACGAGATAGAGCAATTTGGGGCGAACTTTTTGACCCGCAGGGTGGTACAAGAGTGTCCTATGCAAAGGGGAAAAATTTCAGTTTTCGGCACTTTTGGCGGCCATCTTGGATTTTAGCGGAAAATGAAAAATTTTGAATATCTCGGAAAAGGGTATTTCTTCCCCTTTAATGCTCGGTGGGAGATACACACTGCGGCAGTGGTCTTCTTTTCTAATCACATACTCCCAAAAATGTCCATCATACAGTTGTTTCTGGGATCCAGGGGCCGTATTCACGAAAAGGTCTTAGCCAAGTCTTAGGCTTAACTTTGGTATAAAAATATAGCCAACTTAAGTCTAAGACTTGGCTAAGACCTTTCATGAATACGGCCCCTGATTTCGGAAGGCTTGACTTAAGGGCATGCCATGTCGATTCAATAGTTTGTGTGTGAGCCCCAGTTTCAGTGTTTACAAATTCTTTACTGTGATTAACAGTAAAATGTGAATATTCCTCAGCCTCAAGACAGGAATATGACTTCCAACAATCACTATGCACTATGAATAACGGATCCTTTCTTTATGAATTTCCTAATAATAGGAATTAGGGTTTCTGCGGACCTATCATCAACAATTTGAAAAAAACATGTTTTGGCAACTCTTTCAATACCTCCAAACACCCAACAACCATCTACTCTGCGTCCTCTATCATACTTCCTTTTTCCAAATTTACTTTCATCAACAACCACTCCATCACCACCAATCTGTTCATTATCACCAATAGCTATCTGTAAACAAACTTCCCTTGCAAAGCTAAACCAATCAACAAGAGTTGTACAACTTCGAATTCTTAGTTCTTCTTCCACAAAACTCTGTGGAAGTTTGTAATAAGTTAATTTAACAATCTGTTTCAAACTCAAATGAGATCCTGCAAACCAACTATTGTTTCTTATAGATTTTTTGCAGTGGCACTTCCGATTAGTACATCTGTAAACCACTTGATCACTAGGATAAGATTTATCTTTACTAAATGAAAATATCCAGAACAGCACTTATCACATAAAATATCCTGAAAGTCTGCCAAAATTTTTTTTTCTTGCAACCAATTTATCAAGTTATTGTGATTTCTACAAATTTCATAAATATCATCATACACAAGTCTTAAAAGAGACATGATTTATCTGACATTTTAATTCTTCGGCAAAGGAACAGTTTTAGTCATCTCCATAGCAACAATAGGCGTATTTCACAACCGTAATCCGTCAAATCTAGATTCAGATTTGGAATCTTTGGATTAGCTAGATTTGTGAAATACAATTTTCTGTAGATCTGAATCCAAATTTAAAACATAATATAAACAAACATAAATATCATATATTATTCTAAATTATGATGCAGTAATATAATATTATAATATCAGAGTATAATAAAAATTTGCCAAATGTTAAAATTTCCTGCCACATGTTGCCGCCATTATTTATATCCCCAGACGAAAGTCGGGGATATATTGGATTCAGGTCCGTCGCGCCGCCGCCGCCGCCGCCGTAGAAATTTCCTTGTGGACGCGATAACTCAAAAACAAATTAATATTTTTTTTTCAAACTTGGTACACATGTTAAGGGTGCCCAAAGGAAGATCCCTATTTTAAGGTGACCTTAAACTCCCAGTAAAAAAGAACTTATGGCCACCTTAAGGTCAGAAATTGGACTTTTGGCCACTTAGAGCCTTGTAGGTCACAAACTATGATGCTCAGCTGGCTGAAATTTTACCTGACAACACATTAATATGTTCTTAGTACATGTGCCGAAAATCACGACTTTAAGTTGAGGAGAAAATTGTGTTTGAGGCCCATAAATACCCCCACTTAGGGATTTTTTGCTATACTTTTCATATATTTTGTCCTATAATTTGGAAGTGGTAATTCTGATGAGTCTCAAACTGCGCTAGGTATAACTTTGATATGTAATCCTTGTCTGTAGAAAATTTTAGGGCTGTAGGTTTACCCAAAGGGGTCGACTTAAGGTCTCAAAAGTGCCCACAGAGACCCAATTTATGCACTTTTTGCCACTTTCAAGCACTGTAGCTTTCAAACTATGTCTCTCATCTAAGTTAAATATAATCTGGGAATATATCTATGTGTTTTCTTATATGTGCCCCAACATTTAGGCCTTTAATAGACAGTTAACCTGTGTATCAGGACCATAAACACCCACCCGAGTGACCCTTATAAGACATTTTTCACATCTTTTTCCCTGTAACTTGGAAATGGTAAGTCTGACAAGTTTCAAACTGTATTAGATATATATTCTGTGTGTAATCTTAGTATGTAACAGATTTTAAGTCTGAAGCTTTAATTTTGAAGGTCAAATTGAGGTCTCTAAAAGGCTCCCAAAGACCCAATATTTGGACTTTTTGCTACTTTTAAGCCCTGTGACTGTCAAACTATGTGACTGATAGAGCTCAAATCCTATCTGGGAAGATATTAGTATGTTATTTTTATATGTGCCAAAAATTAAGGCTTTAAGAAGACATTTAACCTGTGTATGAGACCATAAATCCCCACCCGAGTGACCATTTTTAGACATTTTTCACATATTTTTCCCTGTAACTTGGAAATGGTAAGTCTAAGAAGTTTCAAACTGTATTAGATGTATATTCTATGTGTAATCTTAGTATGTGACAAATTTTAAGTCTGAAGCTTTAATTTAAAGGCCACATTTAGGTCTCTAGAAGGCCCCATAAAGACCCAGTATTTGGACTTTTTGCCAATTTTAAGGCCTGTGACTGTTAAACTATGTGACTGATAGAGCTGAAATCTCATCTGGGAATACATTATTATGTTCTTTTTACATGTGCCAAAAATCAAGGCTTCAAGTAGACATTTAACCTGTGTATGAGGACCTTAAACACCCACCTGAGTGACACTTTTAAGACATTTTTCACATATTTTGCTCTGTAACTTGGAAATGGTAAGTCTGAGAAGTTTCAAACTTTATTAGATACATATTCTATGTGTAATCTTAGTATGTAACAAATTTTAAGTCTGAAGCTTTAATTTGAAAGCCACATCGACTTTGGACTTTTTACCACCTTTAAGCCCTGTGACTGTTAAACTATGTGATTGATGGAGCTGAAATCCCATCTGGGAATACATTATTATGTCCTTTTTACATGTGCCGAAAATCAAGGTTTTTAGTAGACATTTAACCTGTGTATGAGGGCCATAGACACTCGCCCAAGTGCCTTTTTTGACATTTTTTCCGTATTTTGCCCTGTTATTTGGAAATGCTTAGTGTGACAAGTCTTAAACTGTATTATATATAATTTTTGTTTGTTATGTATGTCCCCCAAAAAGTTTCAGATCTGTAGTTTAATTGCTAAGGTCTCTTTAACAATTGTAAAATGCCCACAGAAACCCAATTTATGGACATTATGCCACTTTAAAGCCCAGTAACTGTCAAACTATGTGGGTTATAGAGCTGAAATCTTTGAATTTTTCAAAGGAAATGCCTGTCTATTTAAATTTTGATTATTAATAATGTTATGGCTATCTTAGTCTTTTAAGAACTTATTTTTGTGTGTTATACCTCTGCTTGCTGAGTTTTTAACTTTTTAAAATGAAACTGGTTAAACATATTCAAGTAGACAAAATGGACACTTTAAGTGAGCTTTAAGTCCCAATATTAATGAAATTATATCCTTATGTAGTAAAACTAGGGGATTTTTAACCCTCAACTAGCCCAGTTTTATTCAACTTGCCTCAGTTAATTTTGACACAGCTCCTACAGTTATGAGCTCATTTCAGTTGATAATCACATACTTAAAATTCTCAATTCTTTTTGTATTTGAGTACCCCTTTTATATAGATTGTTTGTTTACCATTTATCCCCACCTCTGGGACCTCCAGCTATATTGAGTGACACTAAATAAACAAAGGTATTTAATGATATCAGATGAGAAACAAAGAACTCAATGGGGTTGCAGATCTTGTGTAATAGTGAGAGAGGTGTGGAGAAGGGGAGAGGGGTGGGGGTGGGAGGTAGTGGGCTTCATTATATATAACACAAAGGGGAGTCAGAACTGAGATTGTGTCACATATTTAGGTTGCATATATATGGACCACATATATAGGTATAGAGGAAATGAATAACTGAAAACAATTTGCAAATTCTAAAAATAATATAATAAAATAATAATATAAATAATTTTTTTTTAAATAATATTTTATTTGTGAACAAATATAGAAACAGATATGCGCTTTTGGGATTATGAATTTTAGAATGGACATTGAATCATCAATCATTTAAATACTTTGAAGGAAGATTGAAAAGTATGATGAGTTGAGTTAAAATAATATTTTATTTGTCAACAAATATAGAAACAGATATGCTCTTTTGGGATTATTATTTTAGAATGGACATTCAATCATCAATCATTTAAATACTTTGAAAATAGGTTTAGAGTTATCATTGCAGGAAGATTGAAAATATAATTTGAGTTATGTATTCGGTGTCTGGGGATACACCATCTTCCTTGGGAAGATATAAACAGAGTAGATTGATGTGCTGAAGTTCATATAATAATGGGTAATTATGTTTTAAAAAATTCCCGATCAAAACCTGTGGCGTGAGTGATGACCTGTCTGGGGATATGTTGGCGCCGAGTTGGCCCAATCTAGTTTTCAAAGAATTATGGGTAATCCAAGCAATCTGAATCCATTGATCTACCTCTCGAGGTATATCAACGGATTCATAATCCAGATTCAGATTCAAGTCACAAAACAAGCGAATCTGTTGATATGACGAATCTAGATTCGACGGATTACGGTTGTGAAATACGCCTAATGGCAGCCTGCAGATAAAACTTTGTGAGAGAATGAATTTTATGATTGGACAAAATTATAATGGGGAAATATACCGGGTAACATATATTAATAAGATTAAGGCAGAATAAGTCATACCTGTGGTATGACCCAGTTTATTGTGAAATTTAACATAAAATTGAAAGGAAAAGCTGATACGGCAATAAACGGATTATCACTCAACGAAATCTTGTACCGGTTCTTTCTTCCGTTTTGTGCAAAATGAGCTTTGTGCCATGATACAGCACTATACAGTATCAGTACTGTGTAGTGGTTTTGATCGCCATGAGGCAAGGTCCTCGGTGGCCTAGTGGTAACTGGTAAGCAAGTTTGGCATCTACTCATAGGATGTCACTATAGTTCTGAACCTCAGGAATGGCTCGGTACATAGTTGCTCCCTCGTAGTGAAGAGTTTCAGAACTAAGGCTTTCACCTGTGTGGGTTTGCGTCCGACAAGTTGCAATGCTGAGGACCTGTCCCAATATGACCCTGGCTGTTAAACGGGACGTAAAACCCCAACTTTGACTTTGATCTCCATGAGAAGACACTTGAATTTACTGTGTAATTCAATCTTGTATTCAGGTAATGGCAATGTCAGAAGTGTGAATTTTCAATCTGTCCCTTAACTTATGGAATATACATACAATACCGTACCATTTTAAAAGTTTCCTTTGGCCAAATTACTATAGAGTAACTTATACTTCTCACCCATCCAAGTTTTTCACCTGCCTAAAATACAAGAACAAGTGATATTGATATTAGAAAAATGGAGTACATATAATAATCATGTTTTATTTTTGAAAGAAGGTAAATTGCAGTGATAAAGAAGGTATCCTTGAAGAACCAGAATCCAGGCCATTCCACATTCCAGTCCAAACGTTTTTAATGTCAAACTTAAGCATGTTTTGTGCAAAAAATAATAACAGAAGTTATATATTCTTAAAATAGAGGTGTTGTTTGTCGCACACACACAATTTTGTGGGACAGGAAAAGTGCACTAAAACATTGCAAATGTTAAGGATATAAAAGACTGTACATTTTTAATAGACTGGAAATAGGACAACAATCATAAATTATAGTGATGTTTATCATAAAATGCACTGAAGTGACAAACTTGGGTGAATCAGTAGTATTGTGGTTGTTTGTCTTTAAAATCCACCAGCACAAGCTTATTGATTGATCATGTCAATAAAAAGCAATGTTTATTGTCTAAAACATATCAAGCCATATGCATGGATGATGTTGGTTGTGAAGCTTGCATGCTTAACAGTGAGAGTCCCTGGGGCTCATTTATTTAGATTTCTAGCCCTTTTGTTGTTCTGCGATGGACAATGAGCCACACTAATAAATAATTCTCATACATGTTTCAGGATATCTACCAATATTCATCATTTTATGCATGCTGAAATGATCACATTTTGGTACATCAAGGACATAAAGTCTTTCAAGGTTAGAAAAGCCCAAAGTTTTGTTCTAGGGCAAAACATTCAATTTCACCTTTCCAGTGTTTAGAGGTATTCCAATTTTATTATTTACCAAATGCGTGTAGCAATATTTGCAGATGTTGGTTTATTATGTCCACCACACTGGGGGGTGGACATATTATTTTTGCTTTTTCCGGCGTCCGGAGTCCCACTTGGTTTCCAGACATTTTAGGCAACAGTTCTTATCCTATCTTTACCAAATTTGGCATGCAGGTTTATTGGGTTAATAGCTTGTATGGGATTGCTTTTGGTGATGATAGCTCTATAGCTAACTGAGTAATAGCTACTTTGCTACTTTTGAGTATCTCTTTGGTTTCCAGACATTTTAAGGAATGCTATTAAGCCTAGCTTTCTGAAATTTGGTATGGAGGTTCATTGGGTTAATAACTTGTATGGGATTGCTTTTGGGGGCTATTGCTTCATAGATGAGTGAGTAATTAATTAAATAAATGAGTGATTGGCTATTTTGAATACTGAAAAAGGCAAATGTGCTCATATGTCCTAAACCGTGCGAGATAGAGCGATTTCGTTGAAATTTTCGACCCGTAGGGTATCTAAGGAATGTAATCTTTGCAATTTTCAAAAAATTTTCCCCTCCCCAAATATGGCGGCCATTTTGAATTTTCGAAATTTGGCCAGAAATGGCAAAACACAAATTTGCTTCTATCTCCTTAACCGTGCGAGATAGAGCGATTTCGTCGAAATTTTCGACCCACAGGGTATCTAAGTAGTGTAATCTTTACAATTTTCAAAAAATTTTCCCCTCCCCAAAAATGGCGGCCATTTTGAATTTTCGAATTTTTGCCAAAAATGGCAAAACACGTATTTGCTTCTATCTCCATAACCGTGCGAGATAGAGCGATTTCGTCGAAATTTTCGACCCACAGGGTATCTAAGGAGTGTAATCTTTGCAATTTTCAAAAAATTTTCCCCTCCCCAAAAATGGCAAAACACAAATTTGCTTCTATCACCTTAACCGTGCGAGATAGAGCGATTTCGTCGAAATTTTCGACCCACAGGGTATCGAAGGAATGTACTCTTTGCAATTTTCAAAAAAAAATTTCCCCTCCCCAAAAATGGCGGCCATTTTGAATTTTCGAATTTTTGCCAAAAATGGCAAAACACAAGTTTGCTTCTATCTCCTTAACCGTGCGAGATAGAGCGATTTCGTCGAAATTTTCGACCCGCAGGGTATCTAATGAATGTACTCTTTGCAATTTTCAAAAAATTTTCCCCTCCCCAAAAATGGCGGCCATTTTGAATTTTCGAATTTTTGCCATTAAGCCTAGCTTTCTGAAATTTGGTATGGAGGTTCATTGGGTTAATAACTTGTATGGGATTGCTTTTGGGGACTATTGCTTCATAGATGAGTGAGTAATTAATTAAATAAATGAGTAATTGGCTATTTTGAATACTGAAAAAGGCAAATGTGCTCATATGTCCTAAACCGTGCGAGATAGAGCGATTTCGTTGAAATTTTCGACCCGTAGGGTATCTAAGGAATGTAATCTTTGCAATTTTCAAAAAATTTTCCCCTCCCCAAAAATGGCGGCCATTTTGAATTTTCGAATTTTTGCCAAAAATGGCAAAACACAAATTTGCTTCTATCTCCTTAACCGTGCCAGATAGAGCGATTTCGTTGAAATTTTCGACCCACAGGGTAGCTAAGAAATATACTCTTTGCAATTTTCAAAAAATTTTCCCCTCCCCACATATGGCGGCCATTTTGAATTTTCGAATTTTTGCCCAAAGTGGAAAAACACATATTTGCCTTAACCGTGCAAAATAGAGTTATTTCGTTGAAATTTTCAACCCATAGGGTATCTAAGAAATGTACTCTTGGCAAATTTCGAAAAATTTTCCTTTTCCCAAAAAGGGCGGCCATTTTGAATTTTCAAATTTTTTCCAAAAATAGAAAAACAGAATTTTGCTTCTATCTTCTTAACCGTGCAAGATAGAGTGATTTCGTCAAAATTTTCGACCCAACCAATGCAAAAAGGCATGAAGCTGAAATAATTTACATGTACACTAATAAATATTTAAGCATCATTGATATATTTTACAAATGAAACAGGGTCTTGTAAGACTACTGTACAATTTTGGCAAAAGGTTCATGGGGTGGACATTACACATGATAATGTGTGTTCTTCTATGCTATCCTGTTTCTATTCATATATCGCAGCTACTATCAACAGGGCGTCCTATTTCTAGTTATTTTATGTTGTTTATCTTTTTAGAACTCCACAGAACCAGGGTCTCTGTTCAAAATGTTATAAAGGTTAGTTAACCTTCAAATAAATTATTTCTGTAATTAGGAAGAAAAGGCTATACTTAATTAATTGTTGTTCATCTCTAGGTGTTAAAAATATTTCCCAATATATAATGTCAGATATTTAAAAGATTAATGACTTGAATGAAACCATTCAATAAATCGTTTCTTTTGAATAATACTTGGCCAGAACTAGATTGGTTGTAACTAAATATTATCTTGCCATGAGGCATTACTCTGAAATGGAATTGCAAAAATCTAAAACTGTTTTGTTGCAAAACGTCCTTATGAATCCAAGTAATTGACAGAAAATATCAGACATTTTACATGAAAGTTCTCTAGTTCCAAGTAGGGATGGGTCGGTAGTTCCGGTATCTCGGTATCGAGAGCATTTTACTGAAATACCGTGATGAGTTTTACAACCGCCACTTCGCTTGTTAGCACATATAATGGAAGGAAGAGTTAAAATATTAGAAACACTCAAAATCTGAAGAAATTATAAGCTTTTCTCCCCAATTTTCATGAATTTGCAGACTTTATACAGTACTGTCGATTACATTGAGCAGAACTGCCATGTTTAGGTTACGACAATTTATAACCTCAATTTCACTTGTCCGCCCATATAATGGAAGGAAAACTTAAAATATTGGGAACAAACAAGAAATCTGAAGAAATTATAAGCATTTATATCATATTTCGCGCATTTGATCACTTTTATTGTGATGTCGTGAAGAGGAAACGTCCATGTTTGTTTGGGGTTTACTAAAACGCGGAATCCCGGAATCGGTATGGTTTTGCATTGGTGACCTCCCGATGTACATATTTTTCATACCGACCCATCCCTAGTTCCAAGTGTAAAATGGAAAATTAAAGGGAAAATCATGACATCATCTCATAAACATTTTGTACATATTTTATTTATTTATTTTTTAATGTGAAGCAATAAGTTGACTTTTGCCTTTGTACACATCTGTTAATACAATGATATCACTGTAGATTTCCCAGATTAACAATGTGGCAATACCCCCACTTGTTTTTACACACATTTATCCATATCACTTCACTCAAGTTCACTGTTCACTATATACTTGTTCTGTTATAACCTCATCAGAGCACCTGCAGCGAAAGACAGCTGAGGCTGATGGAACTGCGCCCAGTAAGCCAGTCATGTCCAGTGAACACTTAAGTAAAGCCCTGGGTTCTGTCAACCCTTCTCCTGATCAACCCAAGTGTGGTAAGCTGATTGGTACATGCTGTTAGGAAGTTAGAATATACAAACAAAAGTAGGTTAACTGTAAGCATTTGTATTTCAAGAGTGAAAATTTATTTATCAAAATGCTTATTGAATTTCATTACTCTGCTCCTGATCAACCCAAGTGTAGTGAACTGACAAGTACATGTTGTTAGCAATAGCAAGTGATTTGTATATACAAATGAAAGTAGGTTAACTGTTAGCATGTGTATTTCAAGAGTGAAAATTTATTTGTCAAATGCTCATTGAATTTCATATTGTTTAGACATAAAGGGGAAATAAAGTTGATTTCCAGACACCAGAATATGCTGTATCTTTTGTGATCAGTGGACCTATTACTTAACCACGAGTAGAACTAAATCCTCTGGGTATATATAAGTCTCTCTTTACACAGAGTCAATTCTACTAGTTTTTATCTAAGTCTACATTTTCTTTCTAGATTCTTCCCCAGAGGAGGCTTCCAGCACAAATACAGCTGGGGGTGCATCACCAAACACAGAGGCAAATAAAGCTGACACTCTGGTAGAGGCTTCAGCCAGTAATGCAACCAAACGGTCAGTACTCTGCATCTTTCTGGTTTGATGGATTTCATTTAATCCCACATTAGTATCTTACCAATGTTATTCTGTCCCCATTATCCTATTGCAAAAGTTATTTCCCAAATAGAATACTTGTGCCGACGCAAAATAAGCTATACCAAAATATAAGTAAGATTTTTAAACAATGAGCAAAAAAATGGCATAAATAGTTTTTTTTTCGTTAATAATCACAATTTGTATTTATTAATTTCGACAGTCGACACATATGTAATGTTAATTCTGCACATATCAAGTTAAACAATGGGAAGTTGAATATGTTGATAGTCAACACATCTCTAGTTTCAGATCTGGACATACTTAGTTGAATTATGGGAAATTATATCTCAAGGAACAAAACTACACTTCAGCTTAGCTACGAATTTTGGATATAACTGCAATAGAGGTTATATTTATTTATTTATGTTAGGGATGCAAACGAGCAATCGACACTCACCGAGTGAGGCAAAATTCATGAAAATTTGATCCAATGCTAAGGATTGAGTACTTGTGTACATAAAACAACCTATTGAATTGGTTACATTTTTTAGGTAATAAATAACATGAATTCCTGACATTAGATCACATAATCCACCATTTTTAACATAATATTGAGTATATTATATGGTGATACCAACTAATTTAAGCAATTCAAAGCTTTTATCTTAATATTTTTTTATGTCCACCCCACCGGGGGGTGGACATATTATTTTTGCTTTTTCCTGCTGTCCGGCGTCACACTGGGTTTCTGCTCATTTCAAGGAAAAGTATTTATCCTGTCTTTACCAAATTTGGTATGGGTATTTATTGGGTTAATAGCTTGCATGGGATTGCTTTTGGTGAAGATAGCTCTAGCTAACTGACTAATAGCAACTTAGTTACTTTTGCATACTTCTTTTGTTTCCGGGCATTTTAAGGAAAAATATTTGACATATCTTTACCAAATTTGGTATGAGGAATAGTTAGGTCAATAGCTTGCTTGGGATTGCTTTTAGTGATAATAGCTATATAACTGACTGAGTAATGGCTACTTGACTACTTTGAGTAGCTTTTTTATTTTAAGCATTTTAAAGGAAAAGTATTTCACCTATGTTCACAAAATTTGGGATGGAGGATTATTGGATCAGTAGCTTGTTTGAGATTGCTTTTGGTGATAATACCTGTATAGCTAACTGAGTAATAGCTACTGTGCTATATAGCTATTATGCTATTTTGAGTTGACTTTTTTTTCTGGACATTTTAATGAAACAATGTTTTCTGTCTTTGTAAAAATTTATATGAAGAATAATCAGGTCAATAGTTTGGCCAGGATAGCTTTTGGTCGATGTTAGCTTTGTAGCTATAGCTAACAGAGCAATAGCTACTTAGCTACTTTTGTGTACTTCTTTTGTTTCTGGGCATTTTAAGGAAAAATATTTGACATATCTTTACCAAATTTGTTATGAGCAATAGTTAGGTCGATAGCTTGCTTGGGATTGCTTTTAGTGATAATAGCTGTATAACTGACTGAGTAATAGCTACTTAGCTACTTTGAGTAGCTTTTTTTATTTTAAGCATTTTAAAAGAAAAGTATTTCACCTATGTTCACAAAATTTGGGATGGAGGATTATTGGATCAGTAGCTTGCTTGAGATTGCTTTTGGTGATAATACCTTTATAGCTAACTGAGTTATAGCTACTTTGCTATATAGCTATTATGCTATTTTGAGTTGACCTTTTTTCTGGACATTTTAATGAATAAGTGTTTTCTATCTTCACAAAAATTTATATGAAGGATAACTGTGTCAATAGTTTTGCCAGGATAGCTTTTGGTCGAATGTAGTTTTGTAGCTATCTGAGTAATAGCTGCTTTGCTACTTTGAGCCTTATCTGAATTGCATTTCTGTTTTCACTCTTTTAAAGGAAACATATTTAACTCATCTTTTTAAAATTTGGTGTGAAGATTTATAGCGTCAATTGCTTGCTTGGTATTGTTGTTGATGGTAATAGCTTTAATCTCCTGAGTAATAGCTACATAGCAAAAAACATAAATATGTCTATCTCCTTAACTGTGTGAGGTAGAGCGATTTCAGTGAAATTTTCGACCCAGAGAGTATCTAAGCAATGTACTCTTGTCAATTTTCAAAAAAAATTTCCTCTCCCCAAAAATGGTGGCCATTTTGAATTTTTGCCCAAAATGGAAAAACAAAATTTGCTTCTATCTCCTTAACCGTGTGAGATAGAGCGATTTCGTTGAAATTTTCGACCCACAGGTTACCTAAGCAATGTTCTCTTGGCAATTTTCAAAACATTTTCTTCTCCCCCAAAATGGCGGCCATTTTGAATTTTTGATTTTTTGCCAAAAATGGAAAAACACAAATTTGCTTCTATCTCCTTAACCGTGCGAGATAGTGCGATTTTGTCGAAATTTTCAACCCACAACATATGTAAGAAATGTACTAATGGCAATTTTCAAAAAAATTTCCTCTCCCCAAAACTGGCAGCCATTTTGAATTTTCGCCAAAAATGGAAAAACACAAATTTGCTTCTATCTCCTTAACTGTGGGAGATAGAGCGATTTCGTCAAACTTTTCCATCCACAGGGTATCTCAGCAATCTACTCTTGCCAATTTTGTCCAAGTTTTAGAGCAAAACTCATGCTTCCCTTTGGGTGGACATTACGCATGCCAATGCGTCCTATTTCTAATTTTTTTTTTTTTTTTTTTATGGGAGCTGCTATATTGGATGTTGTTTCCTATCAAGGTGGATACTAAACTTTTGGAGGGCTGGATATTGTGTTGAATTTATGTCCGCAAGCTATCGGCCTGAATTATTTGTACTCGTCACACCCCTAATTTATGTTAAAGGTAAATTCTACCTGACAGCAGTCGTCTTTCGGGAGATTTGTAAGTTGTTCATACTTAACCATTAAGATCACTATAGACTTGTGTTTGCGTGATTGTTTATTTATGCCTTTGTTGATTTATGTGTGTAGAGTTCGTGAGAACAGTGAATGTGAGAGCATTGGAGAGGATCGTCCCGTGCAGAAAAACAAAAAGCGTTGTTTCACCTGCAACTGTAAACTGCAGCCCGCCCTCAGGGAGATCGGCAGGTGTCGATGTGGTGAGTTTTTACCCGACAGCCCTTAAGGGGTATTGTTTTCACCCAGAAACCATAAGGTGTAGGAAGTTGATACTTGGTAGGGACATTGGTTAGGGGGTGTAGGTGTGCAACATCATGGTCTGACCTTGATTTGACCTTTGACCTTGCCATAGTGACCTTGACCTATAAAATCTTGTCCGGGCTATATCTCGGAAACTGTAAGGTGTAGGAAGTTGGCACTTGGTAGGGACATTGGTTAGGGGTTGTAGGTATGCAACGTCATGACGTGACCTTGATTTGACCTTTGACCTTGCTGTAGTGACCTTGACCTACAAAATCTTGTCCGACTATATCTCGACAACCATAAGGTGTAGGAAGTTAATACTTGGTGGGGACATTGGTTAGGCGGTGTAGGTGTGCAATATCATGGCCTGACCTTGATTTGACCTTGATGTAGTGACCTTGACCTATAAAATCTTGGCGGGTATATCTTGGAACTGTAAGGTGGAGGAAGTTGATACTTGGTAGGGACATTGGCTAGGGTGTGTAGATGTAAAACGTCAAGGTGTGATCTTGATTTGACCTTTGACCTTGCCGTAGTGACCTTGACCTATAATGCCTTGTCTGGGCTATATTTCGGAAACCAAAAGGTGGTTGGAAGTTTATATTTGGTAGGGACATTGTTCGGGGGTTATATGTGTGCAACGTCATGGTGTGACCTTGATTTGACCTTTTATCTTGCATATATGATGCTATTTTGTCTCTCTACAGGGATATCTAATACTATTTTATCTCTCTTATATCTTTTACTTGAATCTTGGTTTTTGCACCTTTGGGTGTCTTTTGATGTAGATTAAGCACTGTTAAAGTTATATTAGAATTCATTAACTGTTTTACTTTTGCAACTTCCCATTGTAACAGATACTATTGCATCATGTGAGCCACAGGTTTTGCCCCAATTCCACATAAAAGCATGTATTGCTACATCTGTATGTATGGGTAATATTCAAAACTTGCAAACCATAATTCAACCGTACAAATGAATATCAAAATGGGAGAAATCTTAAAGCTTCATAATTTTTAGTTAACTGAATTGTCCTGCTTTAATACTTAATCTTTACATGCAGTTTCTTTCTCTTAGATCTTATTTTGTCTACTTAAACATTATTTGGACACTGACACTGCTCTGAAAGTATCCCTATCTGTGTACTGTTTCACTACTTCTATATCTCATGGTGTTGAAAACTATTTCCCCAGGCTGTGGGGTACGGGCATCTCTAATGCTATTTTTAATGAAATAATGCTTATCATTTAGTCAATACCAGCAAAATGCTTACAAGCATGTCCACAGCAGGCAGTCATGAAAGCACTGTGAAATGTCAAGTTTGCCATGTTATTGTCTTGAGTGTTTTAGCATGAAGTTGTTAGCTGCCACAAACAATCTGTCTGGTTTTGGAGACCTGATATTTTATTGCCAGACTTCATATTTTATCTTCACAGACGTATCAGTATCATGCCGGCTCATTCATCTACTGGAGCAGCTTGAATTATGTCCACCCCACTGGGGGGTGGACATATTATTTTTGCTTTTTCCGCCGTCCGGCGTCCCACTTGGTTTCCAGACATTTTAGGCAACAGTTCTTATCCTATCTTTACCAAATTTGGCATGCAGGTTTATTGGGTTAATAGCTTGTATGGGATTGCTTTTGGTGATGATAGCTCTATAGCTAACTGAGTAATAGCTACTTTGCTACTTTTGAGTAGCTCTTTGGTTTCCAGACATTTTAAGGAATGCTATTAAGCCTAGCTTTCTGAAATTTGGTATGGAGGTTCATTGGGTTAATAGCTTGTATGGGATTGCTTTTGGGGGGAATTGCTTCATAGATGAGTGAGTAATTAATTAAATAAATGAGTAATTAGCTATTTTAAATACTGAAAAAGGCAAATGTGCTCATATCTCCTAAACCGTGCGAGATAGAGCGATTTCGTCGAAATTTTCGATCCACAGGGTATCTAAGGAATGTACTCTTTGCAATTTTCAAAAAATTTTCCCCTCCCCAAAAATGGCGGCCATTTTGAATTTTCGAATTTTTGCCAAAAATGGCAAAACACAAATTTGCTTCTATCTCCTTAACCGTGCGAGATAGAGCGATTTCGTCGAAATTTTCGACCCACAGGGTATCTAAGGAATGTATTCTTTGCAATTTTCAAAAAATTTTCCCCTCCCCCAAAATGGCGGCCATTTTGAATTTTCGAATTTTTGCCAAAAATGGCAAAACACAAATTTGCTTCTATCTCCTTAACCGTCCCCTCCCCAAAAATGGCGGCCATTTTGAATTTTCGAATTTTTGCCCAAAATGGCAAAACACAAATTTGCTTCTATCTCCTTAACTGTGCGAGATAGAGCGATTTCGTCGAAATTTTCGACCCACAGGGTATCTAAGGAATGTACTCTTTGCAATTTTCAAAAAATTTTCCCCTCCCCAAAAATGGCGGTCATTTTGATTTTTCGAATTTTTGCCAAAAATAGAAAAACAGGAATTTGCTTCTATCTTCTTAACTGTGCAAGATAGAGTGATTTCGTCAAAATTTTCGACCCAACCAATGCAAAAAGGCATGAAGCTGAAATAATTTACATCTACACTAATAAATATTTAAGCATCATTGATATATTTTACAAATGAAGCAGGGTCTTGTAAGACTACTGTACAATTTTGGCAAAAGGTTCATGGGGTGGACATTACACATGATAATGTGTGTTCTTCTATGCTATCCTGTTTCTATTCGCATCTACTATCAACAGTGCATCCTATTTCTAGTTGTGTATTGTTTTCCCATTTTTTCTGGGGTTTTTTTTTTTTGTTTTTTTTTTTTTGTTTTGTTTTTGTTGATTTGATTCCATAATTCCACATAGTATTCTGCCAACTCATCCATTTCATCTGTTTTCTCTCTTTTTTTACTTGTGATTTGTTTATACACCAATTGGTATTTTTTTGCTTCATTGCCTACCCAGTGAACACACCTTGGATTGTTTTAGCATTTTTGCACACCTTGAGTTATTGCCATATTGTCCTGTCTACCTGTGCTATATTTATATGTTCACAGACTTGGTGTTCTGCCAACTCCACCGTTTACCCGAGCAACACGCCTGCCAGTACGACCACAAAGAGAGTGGGCGGAAGGAGGCCCGCGACAAGATGGTCAGTCCCAAGAAGCACATGGGAACCTCCCTCAAACGCATTGACTCTGACTCCTAACAGGCTTATACCTCATCATTTCACACATATATATGCAAGGACGTCTTCATCATAGAGAGACATGGAATTGAGAAGAACCACTGCTTGTGTGTACACAGCAGTACCCAGGCAGTGGAGTCATTATCAATGTGAAAAAATTATATATATATATATATAAACAGACTGCAGAATTTGCCTGTCAAAAGTGTCAACATGTTGAATAATATGGATATAATTACAATTTAAAATTGGTAACACAAGTCAGTTTAATACATTTTTCAGACATTAGTTAAAGCTATTGTGGAGGTTACAAGATAAGGGTTGTTTTAGTGCTGTCTCAGGGTTTACTGTTAGCTCCATGCCAAGGACTTGTGTACAACAGAAAGAATCAAACCAATTATGGTGACACTTCTGACCATGAAGTTTGCATTTGTTTAATATATAAATAGTAATATACTATAGGGATGAGACGGTAGTACTGGTAGTGTTGTAACGGTAGCATTTCCTTTGCCGATCGGTAGTACATTTTCCTGACGGTATTTCGAAATATTTCATCTATTATACCCTAAACATACACAAATGGTACTGATTGCTAATAAATAAACTGTTGAAATCTCAAAATCCACTGTTTTTCTTGCGTTTTTAACTTGTGAAAAGGGCTAAGATATTAAATTTTTCCATAGCACCTGCACTCTGGTTTCCTTGGTTACTGATGAATCATTTCCTGTTATAGGTAGTACTAAATATATTTTAAATACTCTCTTTGTTTACGTTTAATATGAATGAATAAGCATTATAATGAGTAAAAAACACAAACATTTCTTAATATTCACTGAAATTTGCAATATTGTAGACCTTTTAGCAACTTTTATACATATCGGAATACCGGAAACGAAACGGAATGTACAAAATGAAATACCGAGACCACATTTTCGCGACCGTCCCATTCCTGATATACTAAGATATATGCAGAGATAAGTAATATATCAGTGAAAATTTTTTTTATATATAAGGAATGCAGGCACTGTAAATTAGGATCAACGGTTCACAATTGCCTGCGGTTTGGACTCCTCACAGACCCCTAGTGTGACATTCACACATTATTATATTCACATTATCATTGGCGTTTACAAGAGTGTGAGAAGAGAAATGCCACTCGTGTTTTCTGTATTCTAGTGAAGAGAATAATATGTACATCATTACAAGAAGAAATGTATAGTCTATAGACTGGTGCAACTTATTTACAGTCATTCGAGCAAGTCCAGCTGTGTCTTGGTGATTTCATGAATCCAGCTTTTTTCTTGTGTTTTTAATGGGGAGGGATGATTTGGGTTTTAATGCCACAAAAACCTGTATTATGTCACAAATATGAGGACTAATTAAACATCAACACTTTTATTACTCATTTTGCTCAAGTGCTCTCAGCATATAAGTTGCCAATTTGCAACTGAAACATGAGTACGTCTGACATGAGGAAAGTCGATCATAAAATATGTAAGGAGTTTGATGTTTATTATATCTACCATATTTTTCCAAAGTACTAGTATAGTTCCAATGTTAGTTCATTGTAAACGTCCACATCCAAAGTATTGATCCAAAACACTGGACTACAGGAAATTAAATGCCAGTGCTAAAAATTGCCTAAAGATCTTCTGCACTAAATAGAGCCCTGTTTTATATTCATATGCATCCAGAATTAGGAATATGGGAGTAACAATGTCCAAAAATCGACACTGCACCACAAACTCGTTCAAACCTATGTTATCTTGTACTATACTTTTATTCTTCACACTTGTACTAAATACAGTAAGTGTGAAATGTAACTGCCAATTGAAAATCCTCTGTCTCAAAAAAAAAAAATCTATTTCAGCCAATTTCCTGCATGTAAATATCTATTATCACTTCAGAACATAATGAATTTATATCTTCATTGTGAAAACTGATGTCAGCTCAACAGTTAGAGCAAGTTCCATGGCTTCGCTGTACCTTTTAAATATGACTATTGACTACCTAAGTACAGTCAGTTCAGCAAAGTACAAGAGATAGCAATGGTGTGAAAACCGAAACATGTTTTAGTGTCTTGATCACCAGAAAACTATACATTTCTATTTCTCTATGGCAAACTGAATGAAGTTTGCTTGTACAGTTGTGTTGAATATTCTTTTCCAAATGAACTCACTGGTGGAGTTACAATAATATGCTAGGAACTTTTGCAGGATTAATTTTTTGTTTTTTCCCATAAAAATATTCTTTGACTTTAATAAACAATTGTTCAGATTTTATATAGATGTGGATGTTTCACTGACTTAGGAAATGTATGTAGTGAAATGTTTCAGTCATGAGATTAGATATCCTGAAATATCTCCATACAGTTGTACAGTTGGTTTCAGTAATAAGTTTTACAAAAGTTGAGCTTTAAGTTAAAAAATAACGACACTTGTGAAACTGGTGTATTTGGGACTGTTCCCAATATCCCTCCTCTGAGTTAATCAGCAGCATTTTTGAAGTGATACCTTTTCTTTTCTCAGGTTTTTGTGGTGTTTGTTTCCTTAACCTAAAAATTATTTTTAAAGTGATTAGACAGTGATAATTTCCCACTAATGAGGCAGTTGAATAATATTTGTAAAATTTTAAATGGCAGAGATGTTTATTATTACTCAAATTCATATAAATTACAATGTAACATTTTACCCGAAACGAGCCCATTGGTAATGAAAAAATGATCGCTGTTTACATATCCAAGCTGGAAATTCTGAAAAGTGTTTTAGAAGGAGCTATCGTTTTTGAGTGTTTTCCAAACAAGTTTAACGCAACAAAGGCTCAAGTGTTTATCATATGAAACGTGATATTCAGAGTAATGATGCACAACCATCTCATTCCCAAAATATACCAAAAATTTCGGCTTTCATCAGCGGGCTATTGCTGTTAAAAATAAGAAGTCCTGCTTGTATTCATGGTGTGGCTACACTGATATCTGTTGTCAATTTGCTGTGAATTGCAAACCAAGTGGTGAAAGTAATGAGATGAACCTGATCATTTGTAAGTCGTGGGTTTTATCAATATATTATCCAGTGCTAGGCATTTTGCTTGAGGCTGTGAAACTGCTTTCTTCAGCTATTGTCTCTTATTAGGCTTATTTTTTAAAAACTTTTTTGATCTAAAGGCAATTGTTTATTTTGTTATCTTTATGACATTGTATAAAACAGTATTTTAATGACTAATGGCATGACAAATGGGAACATTTTGTTGGCCTTATTGTAACAGTCATTTTTAAAGAATTTCAGTTATCAAGAAAGGATTAAGGGGTGGGGGATGTTAGAATTTCTAAGGCCTTGAATTACAAGCTGGGTCTTTAATTGGCCCCTGTTTTATTAAAAAAAATAATATATATATGAAAGGTAACGAGAGGATTTTATGTTAAACCAGATGCAACCTACTAGTTCACTCACTGTATTTCATGAAGCATCATTTGTTTTTATAAAGCACCTCTATCATCATATTGTGAATGTTTTCATTTGTAAAAGTTTACCGTATCGTAATGGAGTTAGCAGCATATTTCTGTGCAAGTGATTTACTATGGGTTTGTTCACGTAGTATATTGACCTACCATATTTATCCGTATAAACGCCCCCTCCCTATTAACACACACACACACACTCCCTCTTCTCCACCTTTCCATAATTCATATTTCGGGGTTTTACATCCCACTCAACAGCCAGCAGCTCTGCGATTCTGGGATTCCGAAAAAAAGATGCGTTTTAGTACTTCCCCAATCGAAGACCGCTTACGGGAAATAAATAAAATCACAGCAAAACATGGTTGTTCTGATCACAGACATTAAAATATGTAAAAATACGATATAAAAGTTTATAATTTCTTCAGATTTTTAGGTCTGTTTACAATATTTTAAGCTCTGTGACCATTATACTTGCTGGCAAGCGAGATCAAGGCTGTAAGTGTCCATTATCACCCATTGCCACTGGACTTGATTTTTTTTTTATCTGCAATAGTAGCCCCCCTTTTGAAAAATGCATTACCCCTGGGGCGTTTATTCGGATAAATACGGTGCTCGTACGTAAATCACAATTTATTTAGGTCATAGTATACATAAACTGGCCCTTTGAAGTAACCTCAACATATCGGGTCATAATTAAATTCAAGATTTTCTGATTACTATGTTTAACAAAGGATCTCCCATTTTCATCAGTCAGAAAAAGGATTATATAAAGCTTATTAATGATGTGAAATTTATAAAGAAACAAAAAAGTAAGACATTAAGTAAAACATTGTGTATTCCTTCTATCAGGGCTTTACAGTTTTATATTTCACATTTAGAGTCAAACTCAGAGAAGTAAAATGTCGGTGAAATCTACAAATTTTTGTTATGAACCAGAAATGCTAGGCAAGAGTCAAAGAAGTTTATTCTCTTTTCTTTGCACCTGAAAATGCTGTTTCACAGGAATTCTAAGTAATGGACTTCTGCTGAAGTTACTTCAATCGTCAGTTACATATTCACAAAATTAGATTGTTGTTGTTTAAAAATACACAAAGAACAGAATAACTTGATTTTGTAATTAATCCAGTTGAAACAATTTTGTCATATTTGTTCGAGTTCTTTTGTGTCCAGAGTAAGTTTTCATTTCCGTTGTGGGTGGTGGGCTACCTTTGTTATACTTCATTAATGTTCATGTTAAAATTTTTTTTTTTTTGTACATCACATTTTTGAAGAAAAAAAAAGTAAATAATTTGTTTAAACACTATTGTACTGATACTGATATTTCTGTTTTAAACTGTGTGATTACAGTCACCTTGTGAATGCTTCATTTAAGTAACATCAGTATTAATTATTGCTTTAATTATTTTATTATGAAAAACTTTTATTTTATGAAGTTGTTTGTGAACTGGTTTCATTTGCTAATATTTGCACATTACATTTGTTCTACAGTTAAACATATCTCTTTAATTGTGACTAGTATAGTTAATATCTTTCCAGATTGTTTAGTTAATTAGTATACCACTCTACTCGGTTTATGTGGGAGACACATGCAGATATAGTCTTGTGTAATCAAACAGTTATCTTTTTGAAAATTTAACCTTCTATAAATCCAATATATGCCCTGTTTATGTCAAGATTTTAACACATTTAGAGTGCAAAAACCATCATCAATACTAGAAGTGGCAATACAAATTTGCCAGACAAATGTTCAGTTGTACAGATCAATATAAATCTGTACAAATATAAAATATGTCATTGTACATACACATTCTATTCACTGTAGTGTATAAGCACACTTTGTTCAAATGAATGTATATTTGGTTACAAATCCTGTTAGCATTGACTGTTAACACAGTGTATATGCATGTTCATTGTAATCTACAACTTTGTCTTTCTTTTTTGTGTATGTGTGCCTGTGTGTGTGGTTTCCTGTGTAAAAATAATCTAGAATACAAAACATACATATTCCTGCTTCCAATTCACTCTGTATATATGCCAGTTTGAAACTTATTTTATTTGTGGGATAAATAAATATTAATATTATAAGGATTGTTTTTATGCACCCCTTGCATTATGTCAGTAAATAGTTGCTCTCATGTTAAATGTCAGACTATATTTATCCACTAGATTTTGCAGACTTTGACAGGGCATAACACCTCTTAAATGGTCAAACTTGGCCGTGAAAGAATGGAGTGTGGATAAGAAGACTTTAATCAATATCCATTGAAAATGGAATGCTTTGTGGTTTCAACCCATTTTCAGACATCCTATGTTGCCACTGCAATATTTGCAAACTTGAATATCTCCCTAAAGGCCAATCAAATTTTCTCAGAAAGTTCAATATCTAGATGAACAAAATTTGACGAGCTCTGATTTCACATCAAAAGTTAGGCACAAGTGCTGATTATTGTTTAGTAAATAAAACATCCTGAAATTGACGTTTTTGGGCACAATTATATTTACTCAGATTTAAGACCTTACACAAGTTTGATATGCTCTTGACGTATCTGTAGTTCTTTTTACCCCACAACCCTTGAGGGCTGTCTGGATATTGTTTTCACCCATGGTGTCCAGATGGGCAGGCGGGCGGCAGGAAAAAGTTTGTCCGGCCTGTATCTCAGAAACCGTAAGGTGTAGGAACTTGATACTTGGTAGGGACATTGGTTAGGGGTTGTAGGTGTGCACCGTCATGGTGTGACTTTGATTTGACCTAGTGACCTTGAGTTTGAAAATCTTGTCCAGGCCATATCTCAGAAACCGTAAGGTGTAGGAAGTTGATACTTGGTAGGGACATTAGTTAGGGGTTGTAGGTGTGCACCATGGTGTGACCTTGATTTGACCTTGCTGTAGTGACCTTGACCTATAAAATCTGGTCCGGGCTTTATCTCGGAAACCGTAAGGTGTAGGAAGTTGATACGTGGTAGGGACATTGGTTAGGGGGTGTAGGTTTGCAACGTCATGGCCTGACGTTGATTTGACCTTGCCATAGTGACCTTGACCTATAAAATCTTGTCCGGGCTATATCTCGGAAACCGTAAGGTGTAGGAAGTTGATATTTGGTAGGGACATTTGTTAGGGGATGTAGGTGTGCAACGTCATGGCGTGACCTTGATTTGACCTTACCGTAGTGACCTTGACCTATAAAATCTGGTCCGGGCTATATCTCAGAAACCATAAGGTGTAGGAAGTTGATACATGGTAGGGACATTGGCTAGGGTGTGTAGATGTAAAACGTCATGGTGTGACCTTGATTTGACCTTGACCTATAATGCCTTGTCCGGGCTATGTTTCGGAAACCATAAGGTGCAGGAAGTTGATATTTGGTAGGGACATTGGTCGGGGGTTATAGGTGTGCAACGTCATGGTGAGACCTGGATTTGACCTTTGATCTTGCATATCTGATGCTATTTTATCTCTACAGGGACATGTGATACTATATTATCTCTCTTATATCTCTCATATCTTTTTACTTGAATCTTGGTTGTTGCACCTTTGGGTGTCTTTTGATGTAGATTAAGCACTCTTAAAGTCATATTAGAATTCATTAAGGGTTTTCCTTTTGCAACTTATTACTATAACAGATGGTATTGTATCAAGTGAGTCACAGGTTTTGCCCCAACTCCACATATAAGCATGTATTGCGACATCTGTATGTATGGGTAATATTCAAAACATTCAAACCATAATTTGACCATACATAATTGTTAAGAAAGTTTGCAGCTTCATAACTTTTAGTTCACTGAAATGTTTTGTTTTAATACTTAATCTTTACATGCAGTGCTCTGAAAGTATCCCAATCTGTGTACTGTTTCACTACTTCTATATCTCATGGTGTTGAAAACTATTTCCCCAGGCTGTGGGGTATGGGCATCTCTGATGGTATTTTTAAAGATAGAACACTTTATTGCTGTGGGATACTTCACTCTTGCATTAGCAAAAACAATTTTCTCATTAAACCTGTATTTTTATTGCGTTAATACATCCTATCCAATGGACAATTGCTTTACCGGTCGGCGCGACCGGTCCCGCCAAACGCCAGAAAAAGACGTCCTGTATATAATACCGGCAGGACCGGTCAGTAGTGTGCATTCGCTAGGTGGCGCATCATACTTGCTTTCTGTCTAGACAGTGATGTCAGTTCATCTTTTTCGTTTGGTGCGTGTAGTGTGCAGACGTGTTTTTGAAGTGATCTTGAGGTTTGAAGAAAAGATGGATTTTTCTACGAATTTAAAGCTTATTTTCGTCTGAAATATAAATATTGTGTTTCTTACATATCATGGCCTCTCCAGGACTTAAACGAGGCAGTATCCAGCATTTTATGGCCAGTTTTGAAGGTTTTCTTTGTGCTTGTCGTCGAGACGAAGTTGTGGGTGAGAGATCGTGTGTTGTCCCTGCAACATTCCTTCTTTTGGTCAGAAGTGTTTATTTAACCTCCATTAAATTCTACATTGTCGGGTAACACTGTGTATATGTCGATGAGAAGAAATTAGAAGGAAAGAAGAATGCATCGTCTGACGTCATCACTTGCAGCTTATGCTTGTCACGTGACACGGACCTGGTCACGTGATACGCATTCAAAAATGGAGGAATAGTGTTTTCAACAGAAGTTTTCATCAGAAGAAGATGACCATTTATTAATCAACACCCATTTTTAACTGGCAAGAAGAAATCCAGCAACTCGTCTGTTGGTGTGAAGAAATTAGATGACATTTGGTTGAAGTGCCGGTCATGTGACTTCACAGATCTCCATACACGACCGGCAAGGCTAGCAGAAGAAATTGTGGCTCCACAGATCGCCAAGTGTGACCGGTTCAGCTAGCAAGAAGATGACCAGGTCTAGACCCCTTGTGCTGAATTTTACCGGTACCAGCTCTGCTCAGATTACCGGTGGGGTCTCCAGCTAGCCCTCTCCCCCCCTCCCCCTTTGACCCTACCTTGGTACGGGTACTGGGGCAGGTTGAGAGTAAGAAGATCTACCAACCAGTTACAGAGGATGGGCCTACCGGGAACCGGTTATAAAAGTTTCTCCAGCTAGCTGTCCAGGCCACTGAGTTTATTCTGCCTACAATACCGGTTACAGAGCCTAACCACTGGGTGCCAGCTACACAGCCTTCTTTGACCAGTGTGCTTCCCACTGGCTGGTTACAGAGCCCACCAGACCGGTTTACAGGCAGCAAATACAGGTGAATTAGCCAGACTGACCCTGGCTTCTTCAAGAATCTGGTTACAAAGAATTTACCAGTTACAGAGAGATCTGCTGCTCCCACCATCCCAGTGCTGACAGCAGGCTCACCGGTTACAGAGAGAATTTACCGGTTACAGAGAAATCTGGTCCCACCATTCCAGTGCTGACAGCAGGCTCACTGGTTACAGAGAAATCAGTTGTTCCCATGGGCAGAAGGCAACTTAAGTCAACAAGTGCAGTGAGGACAACAGGGTCACCAGTTACAGAGATTTGCCGGTGACAGTCAGATAGACAGGAATTTCTTCAATAAATTGCCTCAACCAACCGGTTACAGAACCTACCGACCGGGTTCCGGCTTTCACAACCTCCATGGACCAGTAGCTTCATACCAAGCCGGTTACAGAGTCTACTGGTCTGGCTTATAGGCAGAGAAATACCGGTGAAGTTACCTGATTGAACACCAGGCTACCAGACTGGCAGATCTACGAAGTAATCCAATGATACAGGCCTGTGGCTGTCTGAATTCTTGGTTACAGCGAAGCACCAGCTTACCGATTTTTTTACCAGTTAAGTGGCTTACCAGTTACAGAGAAAAC
This sequence comes from Sabellastarte sp. h YS-2021, assembly GCA_964017235.1. NCBI lineage: Eukaryota > Metazoa > Annelida > Polychaeta > Sabellida > Sabellidae > Sabellastarte > Sabellastarte sp. h YS-2021. Next base: position 16,217,853 of record OZ024928.1, read on the forward strand.
CTGATTCCACCGTTATGGACAGGAAGAAGGCAGTTTTTTTCATATAAGCCTACCCCTGTTGAGTTGTAGTCGCCCAGTTCTGCCAGCTCCAATGAGTTTTCGCAGAACTGGCGCCACCAGGAACTGGTTACAGAGCATTGCTTAAAACCGGTTAGGCCCTGGTACTGGGCAGGTCCACAGGACTGGCTAACAGACCAGCCGAGGCCCTTTAAGGGTCCAAATGGACATCTTAGACCAACCAGCTGCTGCCTGAGGAAACTGGTTACAGAGAAATTCTTAGACCAGTCACTAGTCCGGGTGAGATGACAGTGTCTCAACCTACCTGGCCAGTCAACCAACCTACTGTTAGGATCTCCTAGCTGGTTGAAAGTGACTATAAAATTATCCGACTACCTATCAGCCTTATCTTATCAGACCCACACCGGCCAGGTACTCTTGCTGGTGAGATGTCGAACTCAACCGGACTGGTTAGACTATTGCCAACAAGAAGTCTGCTGCATCAGTTATTCTGGAGGTTCATCAGTTTTTTACCTCACAGCCCTTAAGGGCTGTCGGGGTATTGTTTTCACCCATGGTGTCCGGATGGGCGGGCATCCGGGCGGCGGGAAGTAGTTTGTCCGGGCTGTATCTCAGAAACCGTAACCCACACTGGCCAGGTACTCTTGCTGGTGAGATGTCGAACTCAACCGGACTGGTTAGACTATTGCCAACAAGAAGTCTGCTGTATCAGTTATTCTGGAGGTTCATCAGTTTTTTACCCCACAGCCCTTAAGGGCTGTCGGGGTATTGTTTTCACCCATGGTGTCCGGATGGGCGGGCGTCCGGGCGGCGGGAAATAGTTTGTCCGGGCTGTATCTCAGAAACCGTAAGGTGTAGGAAGTTGATACTTGGTAGGGACATTGGTTAGGGGGTGTAGGTGTGCAACGTCATGGTCTGACCTTGATTTGACCTTTGACCTTGCCGTAGTGACCTTCAGTTTGAAAATCTTGTCCGGGCTATATCTCAGAAACTGTAAGGTGTAGTAAGTTGATACTTGGTAGGGACATTGGTTAGGGGGTGTAGTTGTGCAACGTCATTGTCTGACCTTGATTTGACCTTTGACCTTGCCGTAGTGACCTTGACCTATAAAATCTGGTCCGGGCTATATCTCGGAAACCGTAAGGTGTAGGAAGTTGATACTTGGTGGGGATATTGGTTAGGGGCTGTAGGTGTGCAACATCATGGTCTGACCTTGATTTGACCTTTGACCTTGCCGTAGTGACCTTGACCTATAAAATTTTGTCCGGGCTATATCTCGGAAACTGTAAGGTGTAGGAAGTTGATATTTAGTAGAGACATTGGTTAGGGCGTGTAGGTGTGCAGCATCATGGTGTGACCTTGATTTGACCTTTGACCTTGCCATAGTGACCTTGACCTATAAAATCTTGTCAGGGCTATATCTCGGAAACCGTAAGGTGTAGGAAGTTGATACTTGGTAGGGACATTGGTTAGGGGCTATAGGTGTGTATTATCATGGTGTGACCTTAATTTGACCTTTTACCTTGTCGTAGTGACCTTGACCTTTAAAATCTTCATGAACCTTTGGGTCTGTCTTTCGATGCAGATTAAGCAAAAGTCATATTAGAATTTATTAAGAATTTTACTTTCATAACTTCCCATTGTAAGAGATAGAATTTCATCAAGTGAGCCACAGATTTTGCTCCAACACCACAATAAGCATTCATTAAATGTATTACCACTTCTGTATGCATGGTAATATTCAAACCATCTAAACCATAATTCGGCCATGCAGATGTAGATAAAGAGTGTTGAATTTTAGTTTACTGATTAATGCTGTCATCTTGTTATTGAATTATCTTGTTTTAATACTTCATCTTTATACACATTATCTTTCTTTTAAACATTATTTCTCCATTTAAACATTGTTTGGACCTTTATATAACTGACAGTGCTCTGAAAGTATCCTGAAGTTTGTACTGGTACAGTACTTCTATATCTCATGGTGTTGAAAATATTTCCCTAGGCTGTGGGGTACGGGCATCTCTGATGCTATTTTTGTTACTGGTTCCAGTGAGATACCAGTGATCCAGCCTCCTAGACTGGCCACCCAGCTTGCCATTTACCCAGCTCGTGACCAGTATCAGCTGACACCAGGGGCCTCAATTTGCAAACTAGAGCTTCCCCTCAAGATTACAACCCTTTTACCTGTTAATCAGACCAGGGGTCACAGTTCTCATAATGGCTCAGTACCCTAAATGAGTCAGATGGTTTTCCAGGAACCACATGAACCTCTCTTTGGCCAGAGTAGTGGCTAACCTCAAGGTTCCCTACTCCCTCACCCCATTCAGCCAACAAGGAAGTGCCAGAGTTTGCTCATCCAGGGCCTTCCCTGCCAATTCATGCACTCCCGTCTGGTCTGTTTTTCACAGTACACGGGTGTCCTCTTGGTGGTGGCGAAGGAGGTCTAACTATGACATTACTAAGTACCACAATCCACCAGCACGACTGGTTGGTCAATCCCGGTTCCCACCAAACCTGTCTCCAACATACACAATCTCTAGTAGCTCTGTGTCAGGAGTAAGTTTGAATGGTATCATGGGAAATTAGAACTGGACCTCGAGCAAGCCTTCGACTTGGTAGGCTACCAGTCCAGCCTGGAAGAAGGCATCTTGAGATCAGCCCTAGAGCGTTTGCAGACATCTGCAATCCAGGAACTTCTCTCCGGACCGACGTGTCCGGTCCGGCGGCTGATCCCCCTAATAACATTACTGACAGCCATAGCAAGGCATGTCCACATAGATGGCCTTCCTCATCAGGCAGTTACAGTGACAGTTGATGAACAGCTGGAGACTACCTGAATCACTAGAAAAGGTGATCCCAGTTCAGGAATTAAAGATGGTCTTTTGGCTCTAAAAGAGTTCCAAAACCTCTGCTTGAACTATATTGCTGTCGTAGCTACAGACAACCCCATGGGGTCGGTCTGTATAAGGGGGGATGAAATCGGACCCTCTTTGTGCCCTCTTGCGGAGAATCCTGACCTGGTGTACCAGAAACAGGTGACTCAGAGCCCGACACATCCACGGCTGGCCGAATCTGATAGCAGACAAGCTATCCAGGCTAGGACTGACCATTCAAACAGAATAGTCCTCCTTCCAAGGCCTTGAAGCAATATGCTGCCAGTGGCACCAGCCTCAAGTGGACCTGTTTGCCACCAGGTTCAACAACAACTACATCTCTGTCTCACCAGTTCCAGATCCACAAGCCCGGGCAGTAGAGGCCCTCAGTCTACCTTGGGAGGATCTGGACCCACATGCCTTCCCACCAGCAGCCTTCTTGGGCAACTGGTGGAGAAGTTTCAGGACCACCCATGCAACAGACTCCTACTGATTGCACCAGGGTGGTCCAACATGCCTTGGTTCTGGGACCTGGTGACCATGTCAAGTCAGATCCCACTGTGTCTGCACTTTCTGCCTGACCTTTGGCTCAACTATTCAACCAGACCCTTCACAGGAACCTGGTAAATCTGAGTCTACATGCCTGGCTCCTAGAGCCCCAGCTTCCAAGGAAGCAGGGCTTCCCTGAGGCAGTGGCAGCTCGAATTGAGGCTCCTCAAGAGGATCAACCAGATCAGTATATGAGGCAAAGTGGACTTTATGTTTTACAAAGTGGTACCTCAGTAATCAGGTGGACTTCAGCACACCATCTCATAGCCATAGCTGACTTCCCTCTGTACTTGTTTCAAGACAGGAAGTTACAGCCGGGCACCATTGATGGCTATAGACCAGCCATTTCTGACAATCGGGAAATTCGCCCATGAATGTCAGCCAAGAAAAATCTCACTCATCTCCCGGATAGTTTCCACAGAGACAGATCCAAGGGCAGAGGGGCATCCCCTCTTGGAACCTTTCCCTGGTTCTGCACCAGCTGACAAAGGCTCCCTTTGAACCCCTCAAGGAGGCCTCCCTGAAGCACTTGACTTTCTAGACTGTCTTCCTGTTTGCCTTGGGTTCAGCCAAGCGAAGGGTGAGATCCATGCATGGCTGCATAACAACTTCAGACACCAATCCGACTGGTCCATGGTGTCTCTCTACCCCTCAGCCAGCCTTCTTTCCAAGAATCAGCTGGCCAAAGAGAGCCCAGACAGTGTGGCCCCCGTGGTTAATGCAGCCCTGGCCCCACTCTGGATAAGGCACTGAAGGGTGACAGGTCCATATGTCCAGTCAGAGCCCTGTGTTACCATCTGGGTAGGACCTCAGATCTTAGGCATAACAAGGAGCTGGTCTTTGTCTCCTTCCAAAAAAAAAAGGTTTTGACAAATACATCTCTCCTGCCACCATCTCCTGGATCAAGCTACTGTGATCCTATGCTATGAGCCCTCTGACCAGCAAGCCCTCACCTTACATCAGGTCAAGCCCATGATGTTAGGGCCTTTGCTGCTTCTAAGGCATTCCAGTCGGGAGTCTCCTTTTTTTAGAACAGTCCTCTCAGCCTGCCACTGTAAGTCACATATCACCTTCACACAGTTCTTCTGAAGGATGTGGCTAGGGCTGAGTTAGAGCCTCTCTACTTGGGCCCAGTAGTGGCGGCTCAGCAGATTCACAAATAGCCCTTATATTGAGATTTGTATCATTGTACATAGTGTAAATAGTTCATGAGGCTAATTGACATTTTTCCTTCGGGAGGTTTATTTGCCTTCTGGGACAGAACTCATCCCTCTCTTCCCCTACCTCAGAGCAGGTCTGTAAGAAAGGGGGGGGCAACGCTGGTATAGCCCCGGCAACCGGGCTCTGGTAACCACCATGGACCTATAGGTCTCCTGACTAAGTCAGCCTAGACTGTAGGTTAAAATTTTGTTACCATTTTGAGTTCACAGTAAGTCCCTAGTAACTTACCCGCCGATCAAGCGGTAGTTATTCAGCAATTGTCCATTGGATAGGATGTATTAACGCAATAAAATTGCAAATTTAATAAGTAAATTAAATTTTTATAAGTTAATACCCTATCCAATGGACAGGCAAGGCCCTCCCAACCGACCCCGCTACCAGCTTACTAGGGGTCTAAATCTGTTTAGACAACGAAAAAGATGAACTGACATCACTCTGTCTAGACAGGAAGCAAGTATGATGTGCCACCTAGCGAATGCACACTACTGACCGGTCCTGCCGGTATTATATACAGGACGTCTTTTTCTGGCGTTTGGCGGGACCGGTCGCGCCGACCGGTAAAGCAATTGTCCATTGGATAGGGTATTAACTTATAAAAATTTAATTTACTTATTAAATTTGCAAATATGTGGGGCTCTTCTCAAATTTAAAACAGTCTTCGCCTACACTACAGCTGTCCTTGCCTGTCACAGTAGTAACTGCCAATAAAAACTGATCAGATGCAAATCATGATGTTGACTGTCAAATTAAAGAATTGTTCTTTTTTGATTATTTCGCTAATGATCTCTTACTAAAGTAAAGTGGTTTCTGACAATGCAATATTTTACAAGAGATCTTTGTGTTGTCAACATATTGCCTTGTTTAAGTGCACCATAAATACCGTCTTGGATGGCTGCTTGCGGCTTGTGCAACTCAAGAAAAATGAACATGATCAAGTCAACCATTCGGTGGCAGCACCTGCTGCCTCCAGGTGACATAAGTGGCGAGTTTGGATCTCACTCCGAGATGTCCTCGGACCGTGGATTTTCATCCAAACGCCTGGGATAAGTGGTCCTCGGACACTCGATTTAGCCACGCCAAGTAATCCACCCTTCTTGCGGGAGCAGAAAGATATCCAAGATGGCGACATGAAAAAAAGCAATGGAAAATCTTTAAAAGTCTATCAGATATACAGAATTGTAACTATTTAAAGCATTTAATGTCAAATATCTATTTTTATGTCAGAATCGAAGTACTGCACATAGCCGCAAATTTTGATATTTTATGACATCACAATGTATGCAAATGAATGTAAATATCTCCGAAAGTGCTCCAAGACGTTTGGATTGTGGTTTTACTGCGCATGCGCAAAATATTTGTCCTAGGACACCTTGGAGCTTGATCCAAACTCACCAAGTGACATGGTACACAACTTCCTTCTTGTTGTTGGCCGCCATATTGGATAACATGCATTTTATTGCAAAGAAAGAATTATTTTATGTGGATATATAATTATTGAATACCGACACTACATTACATTTTTTATACAAGAGGGTAAAAAATGCCCCAAAGGGCGGGTTGCGCAGGCAGCAATAAGGTTAGTGACTGCTGTAATTAAATTTAGAAAGAAGGAAAGAAATGTTAGGTCACCCAGTTAAGGTAAATGTGTTAGACGTGCTAAGAAATGTAAAACTTGTAATCTAGGTTTACATAATTGTATCTATGCTATAAACGGACAAACAAACAGACGGAATTACACCAATTTCGAAAGCAACTTAGCTATGATGGTGATCTATCTCCCTGTTTGAATTCGATCGGACAAAGCGTTTTCGAGTTAGAGTCCGGAAACAAAAATTTTGACGGACGTCTGACACATCAATCTAATAGGTGGGTTGGTTACACGCAACCCGCCTAAAAATAGAGAGATGCCCGTACCCCACAGCCTGGGGAAATAATTTCAACACGATGAGATATAGAAGTAGTGAAACAGTACAAAGATGGGGATACTTTCAGGGCATTGTCAGTCATATAAAGCTCCAAATAATGTTTAAGTAGAGAAAATAACATCAAAGAGAAAGAAAACGTTTGTAAAGATAAAGTATTAAAACAAGACAATTCAATAGCTAGATGACAGTATTAATCAGTACACTAAAAATTACGAAGCTGTAAAACCTATTAATTGGAGAATAGCTGTCAATGGAAAAAACACAATTATGTAAAAGTGCATATAATAATCAGTTGCAGCAATCCATATATCTTTGTCATAAGAAAAAGATGTCTCAAATATGGCAGGTGAACACACTTTGGCTCTAGGTCACACCATGACGCACACTTACATCGACTAACCAATGTCCATACCAAGTGTCAACCTACTACACCTTATGGAATCAAAGAACTAAACCCAGACAAGATTTTCAAACTCATGGTCACTGTGACAAGGTCAAATCAAGGTCGCACTATGACGTTGCACACCTACAACCCCCAACCAATGTCCCTACCAAGTATCAACTTCCTACACCTTACAGTTTCTGAGATATAGCCCAGACAAGATTTTACAGATCAAGGCCACTACAGCAAGGTCAAATCAAGGTCACACCATGATGTTGCACACCTACACCCCTTTACCAATGTCCCTACCAAGTATCAACTTCCTACACCTTACAGTTTCCGAGATATAGCCCGGACAAGATTTTATAGGTCAAGGTCACTACGGCAAGGTTAAAGGTCAAATCAAGGTCACACCATGACATTGCACACCTACTGCACCTAACAAATGTCCCTGCCATGTATCAACTTACTACACCTTACAGTTGCCGAGCTATAGCCCAGACAAGATTTTATAGGTCAAGGTCACTACAGCAAGGTCAAAGGTCAAATCAAGGTCACACCATGACATTGCACACCTACTGTCCCTAACCAATGTCCCTACCAAGTATCAACTTCCTACATCTTACGGTTGCCAAGATATAGCCCGGACCAGATTTTCAAACTCAAGGTCACTGCAGCAAGGTCAACTCAAGCAGAACTGGAGATATTCTCAGTCGCTGGACAGAGACCATATCAGCTCACCTGAACTAGTTGCAAAATCCCGAGGCCACGCCCTTCTGTCGAGGCCACAAGCTCCCACTGGTTTTTTTTCCTTTAAGAACCACTCACAAGGTTCTAGTAACAGTACAGGAAGATGTGGAAGACACCAAAATTTGATCTGATTGCATAAACCTATCCTTGTATTGAAATGCAGGATGAAAGAAAGGAACAACACCAGTTCATGAAAGGCTGTGGGGTAAAAATGAGGACATATTATAGCTTTATATTTATGCAAATGGCTGGACATTTCATAAACTATCTTTTATTTTTGGAGTTTTTATTTTTTTACTCCTCATTTATATCACTACTTTAATTTATGAGTGATAAAAGAAGAGTATTCAGATCTTGAGCATTTACGTTTTATTTTATTGAGCACTGGTCAAGACATTATTACAATGGTTGCTCAAGTTGTGAGGTTCATTGACAGATTGACCAGATTGCTTGTTTTGAACATGTCTCCTGTACACTAGATCATATTGCATAGTTGCAGTTGTATAAAATACATTAAATCCAGATTTTAGAACATCTTTGTTATTAAGGACCAGTTCTGGAAAATGTAATTCCAATGAATTGATACATTGGCAGATTTTAAGTCTCTAAATACCAAACTCATGTTGCAAAATCATAAACAATGGATGAACTTTATGAAAAATAACAGAAACATACATTTCACATTTTATTTATTTCGTATGTAAAATTTTGCACCCACAATTCTTATGAATAAAACTATGGAAATAGCCCAACACCAGAATTGCATTTAACACTAATGGAAGGTCTCCAATGACGAAAAGTCACAACTGGTTTTAATGAAGTTTAAAAAAAAAATTATAAATGTAAAAAATTTTTTTTGAAGAAGAAGAAAACCAACCAAATATGATAGAACATCTTTTCACCCTTTAAAGTATTTATATTTGGCTGTAAATATGTAATGCATCATACTTAAGAAAGGTATTTTGCAATGATTCAGCCCATTTTTGTTGTACAGTAGAACCTCTATTATCCAACCCTCTTGGGGGAGTAACAATTAGGTTGGATAATAGAAAGGTCGGATAATAGAAAGCCTAATATAACAGGTTTAAATGGAGTTGGGAGAGTGGGTTTGAGGTCGGATACTTGAAAATTCGGATAATAGAGGGTCGGATAATAGAGGTTCTACTGTATTAAAATCGATGCAGAAATGACAAAATGCAATCTCATGTTAAAAAGTTCAAGTTTTTATATTCATTAGTACGATACTAGTGAATATAAAAACTTGAACTTTTTAACTGGAGTGAAGTGTACCCATACTAAGACACACGTACGGGTACACTTTATGGCTAATTTTTTTGCATATTTTTGGCTAAATATGGACTTATTTTACTCGTTATTCAATGTGGTGGATAATACATGTCAGATAACCCTTGTGGAGCATATTCTATATGTTATCACTTTAAAAGACACAAACATATAAAAATATACATCGCACAGTTAAGTTCCCTAATGTATTACTTAGGCTTGATTACTATGATCATACATCACACAAATGAACAATTAACACAAGAAATCCCACATCCTAGTTAAGAATAAAATTCCTTGTAATGACTACAGAAAATAAGCAGAAAAAAACAAAAACACAAAGAAAAAAATGCAGAAATTAGCTAACACCACACAATAAAAGGACAAAATGTTAAGTTTGCATAAACATACAGACAAGACTACCCACTTGATTCAAAGGGCAAAATATGGAACTGACAAAAGTTTGACATCTTCAAAAAAAAAATACGCAGAGACAGCTTTGATATCTTCATTTTGACTTGATTAACTAATAATGCAAACATTAGACTTTGATTTAAACCGTTAGCACACTCTTTGAATGAATGAGCTGGGGAAAAAATGTTGTACCTAGACATTTATCTCAGTAAATCATTGATAATATTTAAATATAACTAAATCTGAATTAAAGAATCACAAACAGATCACAGATATTTCAAAAGCAAGTGACTTTGTTGAATAACGATGATGTGTATAAAAATAGGATTACTTTGGTGACATACAACCCAAGCATTTCACATAATAAACAGTTAATTCATTGCAACACCACAAATATACACAACCTTGACTTAACTGATGATACATGAAAAACGTTATAAAATAAACCATAACCAAAATAAACACTCTAGTTTTTTCAATGTAACGACGATAGGACACAACTGGCTCTGGGAGAAACCACCTGACAAACACTGATGACACACAACACTCAAATTTAAAAAGGAATGATATATTTATAGTACACAGAGAATTTCCACACAAGAAGTGTGCAGATTAAACATACTGTAATTAATTTCTATGTCTCGCATACAGAAAATCCATATTTCTCTCTTTCCCATGAGTCTATGTATTATAAGGGTGGACATAAAGAGAAATGGACATGAAGATTAAGAGTCTTCAGAATTTTTCAAATATAGGTGGTCTCAACAACAAAATTGTACAAACTAAGGAACAAAATTCACTTTGACAAGGCCTCAAGATATTTGTTATTTATTTTGTGCAATTTAATGATTTATACTACCAAGATAAGCCAAACTCTGGAGACCGTTTATCTTCTTGTCCAGTTTATATTTGTGTCCACCAGTGTAGTTTCTTAAAGTAAAATTTCTTTTTTAAAGTTTATATTGAAACACTCTGGGAACTGATTTGTACAATAATAATGTCTTCAGAACTTCTTTGTTCCAACTGATACACCAATAATTTCATGGTTTCACATTTAATTTCTACGAGTCTCAACTCTTGTCTATCAGGCAAAATAATTTCCTGAAAATAACAATGACTTTAGTACTTATTTATGCATGAATACTTTTACTGGGTCAGTTACTGCGAGATAATGACATCGCTATTGATCGTTAAAGCAAAACACAGAGCTGACTCTGTACAACTAAAGCCTCTAACAATCCACAGCATGTGGCTCTATATTTCTAAATCACTTTAATTTGTACCTACAAAAATGTATACAGCACTTTTAGGGTGTCAGGACCTCAAACACCTATTCTACATATTCTGTAATTCAATTCACACTAGTCCTACTTGTGCAGACTTCACTGTATTTAATTTGATACTTTCACTAGTTTAAAGATGGTACACTCAATCAGTCTCTGTTCTTTAGAGTTCTTCCTTCCTGTCGATCTTCACGAGCTCTACTTCAAAGATAAGTGTGGCACCACCTATTGAAGAAGAAAAACATTTGTTTATCCACCACACATATCTGGGCATTTAAAACATTAATGTCTCCTGATTCTTGTGTTTAACATCCATGACACTGGGAAATGTGAAAAACAAAGTGTATACATTAATCAGGCTGACATTTGATTAGCCTTACTTGAATACTTTTTTAGCTAGATTGTTAATTAATTTCCAAATGTTTGCAAGTACCATATTATTACCCATCTATTTACAGTTTATATATGTCGTGTACAAGTTGGGATTTTGTACAAGTTATAACTTGCACAAAATCTTGTACAAGTTATAACTTGTACAGCTGAGTTGTACAAGTTATAACTTGTACAAATTCTTTTTCAAAGTGTGTACAAGTTATAACTTGTACAAAAATTATGCTTGTACAAGTTATAACTTGTACAGCACTATTCTTCATTGATGTTTGGTAATGTATTTTTGCTTTGAACTTTTCAAATTACAGTAGGCTTTAATATAGGCATTACATTGAAGGAAATGGGTTTTTGTGGATATTGTAGTAATGTGACAAATTCTGCATAAGATTATGCAGAAAGACTTTTCAAATTACATTAGGCTTTAATATGGGTATTCTGTTTAACCTAACAAAAACTTAAAACTTTTTATTTATTTATTTGGGGTTTTACATCGCTTTCAACACTGTACAGGTCATATCACGACGGGTAGTTGGAAGGCCAGAGGAAACCAGTACATACAGTTTGTTAGGGTTCTGTACTGTAAACTGCCGACCAACGGCAAGCAACTACCAGCTTTCCCACTTGAGGCCATGCCGGGAATCGAACCCCGGCCTCAGAGGTGGGAGGCGAGAGTGTTACCACTCTGCCACCGTGGCCCCCAACAAAACTTTTAATGTAAGAATTTTCCAAAGTCATCAATTGAATAAACTTATCAAATATTAAGTTTAACTGCTTAGTCTGATGATGTGTTTCACTTGTTTACCACAGTGTATTATAAGCAGAATATTAATATGAAAGAGTAAACGTTTCAATTCTGATTTCTTTCATCTGAGCAAAAAAGGTTAAATGTCATTTAAGGATGAATAGATTGGACACCAAGCCAAAGGAAGTCACATGTGAATTACTGTTATTGAAGGCCTTCATATAGCTTTGATTGATACTGATTATAAACAGTTTGGCAGGCTCAAGAAGCCCCTATTGTAAGGCAATTATATTAATCCTTACCGCCTTTATTGCTTTGATTGATAGTGATTATAAAAAGTGTGGCAACGTCTAGAAGTCCCTATTGTCAGTCAATTACAATCATGTTTAAAATTAACACTGACTATTTAACACCTATCTTAACCAACAAAGGGTTTCTTAAGTCTTTCAAGTGCAACCCATATAAATCGCCACTGTTTAGTAAATGTTAGTCACAAGAGATTTCGTTAGTCTTTTAAACCTGTATTAATTCCCACTGTTTAAAATATGTTAACACCTGGTACACCTAAATTATACCATTAATTGCAATCTATTAAGAAAGCTGGCCTTAATAGGAATCCAAAACTATAAAAAAATTTACTTGTACAGCTGCAAAACTACTTAAAAAGTGTATTGGCCTAACTTGTACAACTCAGTTTTTGTGCTTCTTAAAAGTTTCACTTTTACAACACAGTTGTACAGCTCAGAAACTATTAAAAAGTGTATTGGCCTAACTTGCACAGCTAAGTTGTTCAAGTTAAGCTTTTTAGAAGCACAAAAACTTACTTGTACAACCCCAAAACTATTAAAAAGTTGTACAAGTTAAGCTTTTCAGAAGCACAAAATCTGTACAAGTTATAACTTGTACAAAATCTTTTCAACTTTTGTACAAGTTATAACTTGTACAACTCAGCCATATAAGTTATAACTTGTACAGAATTTTGTATCTCAACTTGTACATGACATATATAACAAAACGTCACGTCATAATACTGGACAATTCACTGATTTGTATTTCAGAATTCATAGCCTACGGTTTCCTAGTTTGTTTCTTTTTTCTCATTCCTAACCCCATGGGCCAACAACAATGGAGATATAAGGCCTTTATGGTACATCTACACTGACTGAACTTGAAGCAGGGATCAAAAATTAAATTTTACCCGGTAAAGACTTTGCAGCCCATGATTTCCCATAATTTGTATTTTAAATTCCAGACTCTCAAGATCATTATTTAGGGTGATCTAAGGAGCTTTAGGTATCGAGACTTTGTTCACATTGATGCAAGAATCAAGAGGAAATCAAATCAAATCAAATCAAATGGCAAACTATAATTATCTATGGTTTGTGCCGAGAGTCCAAGATGTTGTAGGTGAGATGACATTATCATAAGACAGGAAATAAGGTTTGACCTTCAAGAAGATTACGAAAATACCATTAATAAGACATTTCCCCACATTGTTTTGTGGGTTTTCCATCAAGATTTGTAACTATAGGCTTAAGGAATAACAAAAAAAAAAGTATGCAGTGGCTAACTTTTAGGTAACCACATATTCAAATTTTGGGATTCAAGTAGTGTTCAGCCAAGCACCCTGAAGTGACTGGTTGTAGTATTACAGATTGATCATGTGACAAGAGCCTTCAATTGACAGTTATTAACAGTTTTGACACTGTGCTTGTGTTTTTATGTCTAGAAACTGGCTGACCGATAAATTGGTTAAGAAAAAACCTCACTTGAACAGTGCAAAACAATAGGCAAGACAACAGATTCTATGACATGTGGGACCTTATGCAAAGTCAGACGTAATGCTAGACCAGCTGTTTATTTTATAAAATATACCTTTGTAAAAACATCAAACCAAAAACAAAATGACAGAGTATATACTATGCACCTTCATGTACAAATAAGTGTACAAATGTTATGCAGAATTTTAATATTTGAAGACTAAACAGGCAATTTAAAATAGTGGTCGCAACTTATTACATAACTCAAAGATTCAACTAAAAACACTTTGTGATATATCAGAAAAATACACACGAAACAGTCTATTTATAACAAAGATTCCAGTTCACAGTTAAGAGCAATTTTCTATTTGAGGTATAACTATAGGTCTCGAAAAGACCTTGATACAGTATGGATGGTACAAGTCACAGCAGACCTGGGATTTTCGGTGGGGATCCTCTATCTCCATATCCAAGGTCAGATGGAATGACTAACTTCCTCTTCTCGCCTTCACACATACTGCATAAAACACAAAAACATTCCTATCAAACTTATTCAATGTCTTTTACATGGATTGCAACAAGTTTCATTTTTCGGTCCTGTTGTCACACATTAAAACTAAACAAAATTCAGAGGTCCTTAGCAGCCTAGTGGGTTAACACGTTTGGCATCTGATCACAAGCTAAACCTCTGTGTGGGTTTGTCTCCCACAAGTGACAATGCTGAGGACCTGTCCCAGTATGACCCAGGTATTGAACAGGATGTAAAACCCAAACTTTGACCTTAAAACAAAATTCAGATTTGTTTTCCATTAGTAAAAGTCAAAATGTAACATAGGTTTCAACACAGACATAACTAGAGGATCGCTCGCAAAAAAAAAAGATAGTGTTTTTGCATAGCAAAAACAAAGCGTCCCGAAAAGGATATAAAGGTGAGTGCTAAAGTATTAAGAAAATGTTCTGTTTCTAGCCTTATACTGTTGTGGCAACCAAAGTCAGCGCAGTCTGCTGTATCTAGCACGGTTTTCAAGATATAAGCATTTTTGTGTTCTGCAATTTTTGCAAAAAATTCACAAATTCAAAATGGCCGCTATATTTGGCGAGACAAAAATATTTTGAAAATTGGTATGGGTAGTCTGCAGAGATATCCAGCAGGTCAAAAATTTTGTTGAATTCGCTCCATCTAGCACATTTTTCGAGATATAAGCATTTTTGTGTTTTGCAAAAACTTCGAAAATTCAAAATCGCCACCATTTTTGGTGAGACAAAAATTTTTGAAAACAAGACCACTGCCGTGGTGTGTATCTCCCGCCGAGCATTAAAGGAGAAGAAATAGCTTTTCTGAAATATTCACAATTTTTCATTTTCGTGTGTGAAAGCTCTTCCAAATGTAGGTGAATGAGTTATTTGAAAAAAATTGGCTATCTGCAATACTTTTAACTAGTGCTGGGATCGTCGGCGATTTTTGCAGATCGAGGATCATTTGTTAGAAACGAGCTGAACTCGAGTTGGACTCGAGTAAATACACAAAAATAAAAATAAAATAAGAAAAATCCAAATATTATTACCAGTTGTGTTAAGTACCTTTTCATTGCAAGAAAAAATATTTTTTTGCCATTTAAAGTGTACAGATATGTATGTGCACGTCATGGAACAGCCACGCAGCTAAGGTTAATATTAAAACGGCCATTATTTATTGAGTTTTAAGTTTTGATGGCTTGATCAGTTCCAAAAATGTCCC
Organism: Sabellastarte sp. h YS-2021; assembly: GCA_964017235.1. Lineage (NCBI taxonomy): Eukaryota > Metazoa > Annelida > Polychaeta > Sabellida > Sabellidae > Sabellastarte > Sabellastarte sp. h YS-2021. The sequence continues at coordinate 16,233,185 of OZ024928.1, forward strand.
TTTGAGACAAGGTAAGTATATAATTATTTATTTTGTGAAAACTCGAGTTTATATTGCGTAACTCGATGTCATCCCCAAATATCGCCCACCGAGTTACGACTCGAGTTACCGTCAACTCGTCCCAGCACTACTTTTAACTTTTAAGAGATAATTCGCATTTACTCCCAAAAGTAGATGAATGAGTTATTTGATAAAAATTGGGTATCCGCAATACTTTTAGAGATAATTAGCATTTACTCGTTTTGAGTAGGTGAGTAATTAGCTATGGGTCTGAAACTTCACCAAGTGAAAGCTCTCCCAAAAGTAGGTGAATGAGTTATTTGAGAAAAAATTGGCTATCTGCAATACTTTTAGAGATATTCGCATTTACTATTTTGAGTAGGTGAGTAATTAGCTATGGGTGTGAAACTTCACCATGTGAAAGCTCTTCCAAAAGTAGATGAATGAGTTATTTGATAAAAATTGGCTATCTGCAATACTTTTAGAGATAATTCGCATTTACTCATTTTGAGTAGGTGAGTAATTATCTACGGGTCTGAAACTTCACCATGTGAAAGCTCTTCCAAAAGTAGATGAATGAGTTATTTGATTAAAAATTGGGTATCCGCAATACTTTTACAGATAATTAGCATTTACTCATTTTGAGTAGGTGAGTAATTAGCTACACGTCTGAAACTTCACCGAGTGAAAGCTCTCCCAAAAGTAGGTGAATGAGTTATTTGAGAAAAATTGGCTATCTGCAATACTTTTAGAGATAATTAGCATTTACTCATTTTGAGTAGGTGAGTAATTATCTACGGGTCTGAAACTTCACCATGTGAAAGCTCTACCAAAAGTAGATGAATGAGTTATTTGATAAAAATTTGGTATCTGCAATAGTTTTAGAGATAATTAGCATTTATTCATTTTGAGTAGGTGAATAATTACCTACGAGTCTGGAACTTCACCATGTGAAAGCTCTCCCAAAAGTAGATGAATAAGTTATTTGAGAAAAATTGGGTATCTGCAATACTTTTAGAGATAATTCGCATTTACTCATTTTGAGTAGGTGAGTGATTAGCTATGGGTCTGAAACTTCACCATGTGAAAGCTCTTGCAAAAGTAGGTGAATCATTTATTTGATAAAAATTGGCTATCTGCAATACTTTTATGAGATAATTTGCATTTACTCATTTTGAGTAGGTGAGTAAATATCTACGGCTCTGAAACTTCACCGTGTGAAAGCTCTCCCAAAAGTAGATGAATGAGTTATTTGAGAGAAATTGGCTATCTGCAATACTTCTAGAGATAATTTGCATTTACTTATTTTGAGTAGGTGAGTAATTACCTACGGGTCTGGAACTTCACCATGTGAAAGCTCTCCCAAAAGTAGATGAATAAGTTATTTGATAAAAATTGGCTATCTGCAATACTTTTAAGAGGTAATTAGCAATTACTCATTTTGAGTAGGTGAATAATTAGCTACGGGTCTGAAACTTCACCGAGTGAAAGCTCTCCCAAAAGTAGATGAATGAGTTATTTGAGAAAAATTGGCTATCTGCAATACTTTTAGAGATAATTCGCATTTACTCATTTTGAGTAGGTGAGTAATTACCAACGGGTCTGAAACTTCACCATGTGAAAGCTCTTGCAAAAGTAGGTGAATCATTTATTTGATAAAAATTGGCTATCTGCAATACTTTTATGAGATAATTCGCATTTACTCATTTTGAGTAGGTGAGTAAATATCTACGGGTCTGAAACTTCACCATGTGAAAGCTCTCCCCAAAAGTAGATGAAGGAGTTATTTGAGAGAAATTGGCTATCTGCAATACTTCTAGAGATAATTCGCATTTACTCATTTTGAGTAGGTGAGTAATTACCTACGGGTCTGGAACTTCACCATGTGAAAGCTCTAGCAAAAGTAGATGAATAAGTTATTTGATAAAAATTGGGTATCTGCAATACTTTTAGAGGTAATTAGCATTTACTCATTTTGAGTAGGTGAATAATTAGCTACAGGTCTGAAACTTCACCAAGTGAAAGCTCTTCCGAAAGTAGGCGAATGAATTATTTGAGAAAAATTGGCTATCTGCAATACTTTTAAGAGATAATTCGCCATCTAGCACAGTTTTCGAGATATTAGCATTTTTGTGTTTTTCAATTTTTGCATAAATTCAAAATGGCCGCCATTTTTGGTGAGTCAAAATTTTTTTTTTTGAAAATTGGCATGGCTACTCTGCAGAGATACCCTGTGGGCCAAAAATTTCGTCGAAAACGCTCTATCTAGCACGGTTTTCGAGATACAAGTATTTTTATGTTTTGCAATTTTTGCGAAAAATTCGAAAATTCAAAATGGCCGCCATTTTGGGCGAGACAAAATTTTTTTCAAAATTGGGATAGCTACTCTGCAGAGATACCCTGTGGGTTAAAAATTTTGTCGAAATCGCTCTATCTAGCACGGTTTTCGAGTTATAAGCATTTTTGTGTTTTCCTTATTTGGAAAATTCATAATGATTACCCGGCCATTTCTTAACCAATCAATGCCAAAATCTAACGATTTCCAGATTTTAATAGAATGAATGTATTTGCCAAGTTTCAGGTGAATTGATAAAATCCCTTTCAAGTTATCATCCGGACAAGCTTCCCCATCGAAAAAAGACATTTTTGGTCATGTGACCTCTCTGATTGGTTGAAATGTCACTGCAGCATATTCAAAAAAATTCCCCAAGGCTACTGCATAAACCTGCGGGACGCTTAATAAACAAGGTACATGCAATTTTTAGTGTGACTTACAGAAAAAAAAATAGTATCAGAGATGCCTATTCCCCACCGCCTGGGGAAATAGCATTGAAAACCATGAAACATAGAAATGATGAAACAGAATAAAGATCTGGAGACTTACAGAATAGACAAATGGACTTTCTATCTACTAAGCTTATTACATTTATGATCCTACAGCAACACCTAAATCTGATAGACTGGACTTTCTACCAGTAAAACTCAAACTGAACTTTCTACTGGTAGAATGCAAAATTCTACCAGATTGGACATTCTGATATGACATATATATTACACACACTTAAAAAACTTCTTTCCAGGAAGGAAAGTTAGCATTTGATCTTAAATATATTATATTTTTTACAAATACATAAACCCGATCAGGCCGATCCTACAAGGTGGTACTGTTGAGTAGTCTTACTTGAGCAGTCCCTGATCCCAGCCTTTGATCACCTGACCAGCTCCCAGGGTAAAAGTGAAAACTTGATTTCTGTCCCGGCTGCTGTCAAATTTGGTCCCATCCTCCAAAGTACCCTGGATATATACAAGATGAGCATAGCATACAGTCAAATATAATGATCCTAGTGAAATTTTATTCAACAAACTAATTTTACTGAAAGTTTAAATCAGCAGTAAACCCAGCTGATCAAATTAAATTTCAGAATAAGCTTATTTTCTTCATCTATCATTTCCAACACAGCTGATGGATATCTTTGGCAACTTTCGGGGAAATAGTTTTTGACACACGACTGATTAACCAAAAGAAGTTAGAACTAATTCAACACACGATGTTTTAAAACTTGCGCTCACAGTATAATGCATTTGCAGGGAATCTCCCTTCTTCGACCTCATGTCACACTTGTCTGGCCTGTGCTTCACTCCTATCTGTAGTTTCTTTTTGTCAGTGTCTGCATGTGCAAACACAGCCAGGGCTGCTAGAATCAGCAGAGTGCTTGACACCAATGACTTGAGCCTCATGTCTGTGACCTGGAGAGAATGCAGCATGCAATAGTGATGATAACAATATCTACAGCTTACATCATACAAACTGTTTCAAGGTGCATATTTGGAGTAAGTTTATTGTTCAAGTTGACTACAAACTGGACAAACCAATAAATGAACATTTATTTCAAATATAATGGATGTCCTTGACTTCTAACAAAGAAATATAAGGCATCGGTAGACAGATATACAGGTTTTTACTAGTGGAATGCCAGTATCCTAGTTCAAGAGTCTTAACAGGCCCAAAGGGTCATGCAGACATTAATTTCACATGGTAAACGGGGCCAAAAATTACTGGAAAACACAATTTACAGCTGGTACGCTTGCGTGACCATGTTCAAATGACCTGGACTAGCCACTAACCAATGGTACTTGAGAGTCCATTGGTAAACAAACTGGACCTTGGGGTCTTGGTGACGTCATTGCCTTGTGATGCCATCTGATTGTTTGACATCACAACTGGGCAATTTGCCTAGTTAACATTCGACGATAGGAGAGGGTTATTGTGATCAGTTTGTTTTTGTCTGTCTGTGCACCATTTCCCCCTTATAACTCAAAAACTATAACATCAATCGAGCTCAAATTTGGTGGGCAGATATTTCATGGGGTACAGACGGAGTCTTCCAAATTTGGTGTAGTTTGTTTGTAAAGTAAAGCCAGGAGAGAGTTTTTCTTATTTTTAATTGGGCATATACAGTGAAATCCGCTTCTCTTGTTCACACAAGTTAAAAATCAATGTCATGACAGGATTTCTTCCTCATGGCTTTTTGTACAATCAGATTCCGTTGTGGCTGTGGATGTAATGTGTAGAACTTATAATCCTGTGGTTGGGGTTCAATACCACTCAGTTCTAGTGGTTTTTTTTTTGGGGGGGGTTTATTTTGCTTTTTATAGCAATCTCTTTAAAGGTTTTGCAAAAAGGGAAAATTAAAACACAGCATTTAAAATTTTGCTGTCCAAATAAACGTTAACCAAGATGAGATGTCCAACTTGACAGATAATGATTTTCAATTTGGTATATACAGAGAAATCTAATTCTCTTCATCCCATACAGAAAATAAATCAATATTTTGCTTTCTGATGATGTCATTACTTAATGATGTCACAATGCAATTGTCATTGTGAAGTCACAAACCTAATTTGTGATACTTTCTGTCTTTAGGTAAAAATATTTCTTCTCCTTAAATTTATGTTTTAAAATTGACGTAAACATAATAAAAAGGGAGGTGGTGTATTCATCATTTTTTTTTCAATTCCTTGACAGTCCATCATAAAAAATTTACCCCGAGTGATTTTCACTAAGAAGTGGCTTTTAACCAATATTTTTACTTCAACCAAGAGTTTATGTTTTTGTGTGCTTGTTTGTCTATTTGTCTGTCAGGTTTTTTTTTCTTTTCTTGTATTTTGTATTTTTATGACTGGCTTTCTGCTTGATATTTCTTCAAAAGTAACTAGACCTACGCATCAGAGAACCGATACAAATTTGCATCCACTGGAAAGACAACTCACCAAGGCCAGTGAACCATCGTTTGACCTTGAAGGAGGGGCCAAAGGCCAAATCTAACATCAGAAGATTCCTAGCCCAAGATTTCGTATGAGTTGGTTTCGTACTGTAAACCTCTAGGATCAATAATAAGCAAGTTATAAGTGCTTTTAAGTTTGGCTATCCTCGTTTGACCTTGAAGGAGGGGCCCACGGTCAAATCCGACCACACCAAAAGATTCCCAGCTCATGATTTCCTATATGTTGGTTTACCATCCCAAACCTCTACGACCAATAATAAGTGAGTTACAAGCACTTTTATGTTTGGCTATCCTCGTTTGACCTTGAAGGAGGGGTCCAAGGTCAAATCCGACCACACCAAAAGATTCCCAGCCCATGATTTCCTATAGGTTGGTTTCCCATCCTAAACCTCTAGGACCGATAATAAGCAAGTTATAAGTACTTTTAAGTTTGGCTATGCTCGTTTGACCTTGAAGGAGGGGTCCAAGGTCAAATCCGACCACACCAAAAGATTCCCAGCCCATGATTTCCTATAGGTTGGTTTACCATCCCAAACCTCTAGGACCAATATTAAGCGAGTTATAAGCACTTTTAAGTTTAGCTATCCCCATTTGACCTTGAAGGAGGGGTCCAAGGTCAAATCTGACCACACCAAAAGATTCCCAGGCCATGATTTCCTATAGGTTGGTTTACCATCCCAAACCTCTAGGACCAATAATAAGGGAGATATAAGCACTTGTCAAAAAACGCCCGTGGCGGCCATCTTGTTTTTCAAAATGAGGCCAAAAATATTCCCAGGCAAAATTTTATGGTTATGAATATATCCTGCAAATTTGAGAAGGCTAGCTATAATATTTTTTTAGTTAGAGCGGTAACAGTGAAATCTCTCTATACACTGCGGCGGCGGCGTAACGAAGTCAAATCCATAGTATCCACCGGATGCTATCCGGTGGATACAATAAACAAATTATTATGTTAAATTTTTAGTAGGAAGGGACTAGCCATGGGAAGAAGTGATTACATTTTAGGAAATATTCAGTTAATATTCTGGATACCAATAAACCTTCAATTTTTGGGGAAATGCCAGCATCGTGGATGTGGGTGCTCAGTGGCTTCTGGTTCACTTTATGCCCATTGTATCACATAACATTTATAATGAATATATAAGCCATTTACTCATTATGGTTATCATAAAAATTTGACAAAGTAGCTATTACTCACTTAGCTATGGAGATACACTTCCAAACTACTGACCATGTAGTAGCTGTGGAGATAGTAGCTGAACAACATATTGGAACAAAATTGTGTAGCTGCAATACTTTTGAAGATATAAGCCATTTACTCATTATGGTTATCATTAAAAATTGACAAAGTAGCTATTACTCGCTTAGCTATTGAGATACACTTCCAAACCACTGACCATGTTGTAGCTGTGGACAAAGTAGCTGAACAACATATTGCAACAAAATGCTGTAAATGCAATAGTTTGAGAGTTATAAGCCATATAAATATATTAGCTAAAAGTGCTATTACTCACTCACAAGTAGGCCAAAGTTCACCAAACCCAAAAAATATTGAAGAGCAAAAAAATTTATTAGGACAACTAATTTACCAAAAATGTGTAACTGTAGTAGTTTCAGAGGAAACTGCGTGACACACGCACGCACGCACACACATGGTGCACGGCGAGCCGGGCGGGAGATAATAATATGTCACATAGAGAGTCAGCCACACTATCGTGAATTCACAGAATACCTAAAAAATATTTATTCAGTCTCTGGATGTGTGTATATTCAGGTATACATGTGTTTCTCAGTAGTCAAAAATCCACTGAAAACTAGAGATTGTGTCTCGACACAGTGTATCCCCGGACGGGACATAGTTAAGGCGTGAATGTGTCGGGCTTGAGCCTGTTTCCTGGAGCACCAGGTCAGGATTCTCCATAGTACCAGATTACTTCCAAAAGCTAATCACTAGTTGTTTCACTTATATTTGTCTTTAAAAATTACATTTCATGGATCCAGAAGATCCATATAGTGATCCGGATCGCTTCCAAAACTCAATCATTTCATCCTTTTACCTTTTCAGACATATTCTAAAAATTTCATCGAAATCCATCCATAAGTTTTTGAGTTATCTTGTACACAGACACATCTGGCAGCCTGGATCCACATGATCCAGACAGTGATCCAGATTACTCCCAAAATCTAATCACTTGTTCTTTGTCCCATTTAAGACATTTCCTGAAAATTTCATAAAAATCCATTCATGACTTTCTGAGCTATTTGTCTTTAAAAATTACATTCACGGATCCAGAAGATCCAGATAGTGGTCCAGATCACTCGCAAAATTGAACCATTTCTTCCTTTTACCACTTCTTCCTTTTACCATTTGTAACATATCCTGAAAATAGTAAAATCCATTCCAAGATTATGTGCAAGCCTGGATCCAGATGATCCAGATCACTCCAAAAATGTAATCACTTGTTCCTTGTACCATTTAGGCCATTTGCTGAAACAATCCATCCATAACTTTTTGAGGTATCTGTCTTAAAAAATTACATTTCATGGATCCAGAAGATCCATATAGTGATCCGGATCACTTCCAAAATTCAATCATTTCATCCTTTTACCACTTCTTCCTTTTACTATTTGTAACATAGCCTAAAAATATCATCAAAATTCATCGTAAAATCATGTTGCAGGCTCGATCCAGATGATCCAGACGGTGATCCAGATCATTCCAAAAGTATAATCACTTGTTCCTTGTACCATTTAGGTCATTTGCTGAAAATGTCATCACAATCCATCCATAACTTTTTGAGGTATCTGTCTTATTACATTTCATGGATCCAGAAGATCCATATAGTGATCCGGATCACTTCCAAAATTCAGCCATTTCATCCTTTTACCTTTTCAGACATATCCTGAAAATTTCATCAAAATCCGTCTATAAGTTTTTTTGCTACAATGTACACAAACACATCTGGCAACCTGGATCCAGATGATCCAGACAGTGATCCAGATCACTCCCCAAATCTAATCACTTGTTCCTCGCACCATTTAGGTCATTTGCTGAAAATGTCATCACAATCCATCCATAACTTTTTGAGGTATCTGTCTTATTACATTTCATGGATCCAGAAGATCCATATAGTGATCCGGATCACTTCCAAAATTCAGCCATTTCATCCTTTTACCTTTTCAGACATATCCTGAAAATTTCATCAAAATCCGTCAATAAGTTTTTTAGCTACAATGTACACAAACACATCTGCAACCTGGATCCAGATGATCCAGACAGTGATCCAGATCACTCCCCAAATCTAATCACTTGTTCCTCGCACCATTTAGGCCATTTGCTGAAAATTTCATCAAAATGCACCCATAACTTTTTGAGCTATCTGTGTTTAAAAATTAAATTTCATGGATCCAGAAGATCCAGACAGTGATCTGGATCACTCCCAAAATTTAACCACATCTTCCTTTTACCAATTTGGACATATCCTGAAAATTTTATCAAAATCCGTCTGTCAGTTTTTGAGTTATCTTGTTTACAAACAAACAAACAAATAGAGGGCCCAAAATGACCCTCGGTCAGGTACTTTGGCGGTCAGTGGATGACCTTCAACGAAGATCTGTAACCAGTCAGCCTGGATGCTGGTACTCTGTCATGTACTCAACCTCAAAAGCCATTTTCAATAGTTTCCACGCAATGTAGTCAGCATTAAGTGTGAAAATATCTCCAAATATGCCAAAAATGACCCTTGGTCAGGTACTTTGGTGGTCAGTGGATGACCTTAAATGAAGATCTGTAACCAGTATACCTGGATGGCAGAAGTCCATCATGTACTCAACCTCCAAATCCATTTTCAATAGTTTCCATGCAATATAGTCAGCGTTAAGTGTGAAAATATCTCCAAAAAGGCCAAAAATGCCCCTCAGTCAAGTACTTTGGCGGTCAGTGGATGACCTTCAATGAAGAGCTTCAAGGTCAAATTTCTGCATGCTTATAGAGGACATATATATGTATTATATATACCAGCCATAGGATGATCTAACTTTCTGTCTTGGAGAACTGGGCCAAAATGTGCAAAAATGGCCAAAATCTGACCTTTAAGTGGCCACCAGTGACCTTGAGATTGAAGGTCAAGGTCACAAAACAATAGCGTTCGTGGCATTGCCCATATATACCCACATACCAAATTTGAAAGTTCTAACTAAAATATTTTTTAAGTTATCGCGTCCAAAAGGAAATCTCTGTGGCGGCGGCATGACCGTACTGAATCCTAAGTATCCCCGACTTTCGTCCGGGGATACAATTATTTGACATGTTTGGTTTTATTTTATTATGTTCCTTACAATACTTTATAACACTTGTGAGACTGGTCACATCAAGTAGAGCGTTTTGCTCTCTCTAAGTGCATCTTGTTTAAGATTGTACAGAAGGACCAGCTGGGGTTGGGGTTGTCCATTACTAGATATCTGATACACGGTTTCGCCGGAGAGACTCATCAGATGCTAATACCATTTGGTAATGATATTGTACGAGGACTTTTTGGTGGAATTTAATCCTTTACTGGGATTTGCGCATACATTCTGGAATGTTTGTATATGTTGTATTGAATGTAGATAACTGTTGAATGTATAGATTCAATGGCCCAAGTGTTGAATGTATACATTCAATGGCCTAGGTGTTGAATGTACACATTCAACAGCAAATAGCCATTGAATGTGTACATTCCACAGTTTGGCTTTGGAATGTGTACATTCAACAGTTATGATCATTGAATGTGTATAAGTCTTTAAATATTATAATTTTTATAAGTAGTCCCTAAACAGTTTAATATTTATGTAAAACTTATTTAGTTTAATATTTATATTGTATAAATTAATGATGCAATGTTAATACTATTATAAAACCTATTTAATTTAATATTATATTGTATGAATTAATGATGCATTTTTACTAATATAAAAGTTAAATGTAGTTATGAGTTTATTAGTATAGTGTATTATAGCCTTAAATATTTTTTCAATATTTATAAAACATGGTTTAATTATTGTTTAAATATTTTGTAAAGGATAAAAAAGAACAAGAAATATTAATGTATTTTCCAATTATATAATCACAATGAACCCCAATGCTCTTGTGTTTCTTGGTGTGGTAAGACTAATTGCAATTGCAAATCTGTGATCCTCTTTCATGGATTAACTGTAAACAATCACACACAAATTTGGAGAGCATTAAAGAGGTACTCAGGTGACAACTTTTTCTGTAATCAGTGATCAAAAGATTGCTCAGGCTTGAACTGTCTCTCTTTGTTCTTTGCTTTGATTATCACAGCAATTGCTTTAATGTGTGTAGATTAGGGGGTAAATCGTTTGGCTTTGTGGGTATCGATATTGAATGTAAAAATATTTCAATATCGGGCGATATCGGGGGGTTCATATTGTCTAACAAATAGTCCGAATTCGGGAAACTGAAAACGTTTTATTTTAGTGTTTCCCGAACCGCTAACAGGAAGCGAAAATGAATCAAAACAAAACAATGCAGTTTTCATCAAAAACGCATTGAAAACTTCAAAAATGTGAGATAAAAGTGTACAATGTCTTCAGATTTTTGCTTTACTTCGAGTATTAACAGTGTAAGTTTACAGTTTTACTTAAAATGGCGATATTGAAATACATGTTTAGATCTCGATATCGGGAGTCCAGTTCCAAAACAATAAATATCGGCAATATCGATAAACAATTTACCCACTAGTGTAGATTAAAGGGAACTCTTTATGTTTATAAAGTCTTTAATCCTACAAGATTCTTCTTCTTTGAGCCCCTGCTAACACTTCAATAGAAGACTTTTTCTTTTGATCATCCCTACAACTACTATAAATAGTGACTTGATTTTAGAAAATACTCAGTGTATGTTAAAGTGTACATAAGTCTTCATACTTCCAATCAACTTATCAACTATAAATTATTTCCACATTCCATGCCCTGAGCCATTGAATGTACACATTCAACAGTTTCACCCATTGAATCTATACATTCCACAGCTGAGCCATTGAATGTATACATTCAACAGTTTGCCCATTGAATCTATACATTCAACGGTTTGACCCGTTGAATGTATACATTCAACAGTTATCTACATTCAATACAACATATACATTTAATGATGATTGAATGTCACCATATTCCACATATCTCATGTGAGTTTACCCTGGCATTAGTGTTGGACTTTATTACCTGGGTTTATGTATATGGGATCTTTTGGTGGGAATGAGGTGGTGAATTGGATTTATTCACTTTATCCCTTGTGGGTTTGTGGCCTGCAATCTGTAATGGGAACCCCTTTCCACATTGATTGGGTGATGACTGGATCATTGTATGGTCAGATAATTAAATGCTTAAAACGTGGCAATTGACCATACAATGTGTCCTGGAATTACTCCTGTATATTGAGACCTAGTGGCCTAGAGGTTGTATAGTAGTTATGGGAGTCTGTTGCCTTGCTGTACAGATCCATGTCCAGTATTCCAGATTCTGCAAGATTGACAGTAGTGTCCAGAAAGTTGACACTGGATGATGAGATATCTGCTGTGAACTTAATAGTTTCATGGCATGAATTTAGATTGTGAATGAAGGCTTCCAAACTTGGTCTGCCTTCAGTCCAGATGACAAATATGTCATCAATCAAACGCAACCACAGTTTAGGTGTAGACATGGTCATTTTTGAAGACTCCAATAAAGTTATTGGCATGGGATGGGGCCACCCCGGTCCCCATGGTCGTGCCAGATACTTGGAGGTAATGTTGACAATTGAATTCAAAGTTATTCCTTGCAAGGATTAATTCTACAAGTTGCAAGTTGTACCAGGGATTGGTTCAGTGGGAAGTTGGCCCCTGGTCTTAGTTTTGCTAAAGTTCTTGCCGCTGCCCATATGCCTTCCTTGTTTGGGATATTGAGTATAGAGGGATGTTACATCTAGAGTTGCCAGCATAGTGTTACGTGGTAAGTTTCCTATGGATTGAATCCTTTGTAGGAAATGAGTGGTATCTTTTGTATAATTCTAATTCTAATAGTACTTTTATAGCACTTAATCTCTATCTAATGATAGACTCTAAGACGCAGAAAGCCAAAATCAGATATCATAATCGTTAAATCAGGGACATTGCAGGGGTCGACACCACGGAGAAGACAAAATGAAAACTAGGGATAATCTAGGGTGGGTAAGCTTTTTTAAAGAGGTAAGTTTTCAACTTTTTCCTGAATGAGGAGAGAGATTTAGCTGAGCGTACATCATCAGGGAGATCATTCCAAATCCTAGGGGCATCATATGCAAAGCTAAGGCCAAAATGCTTTTTAGACTTATATACTGAAGCACAATGTGGGACCTGAAGCAGCACACCATCAGAGTGACTTCTACGTGTTCAGTACACACTATGTCTGGGTTTAAGGAAAGGTTCAAAGTATTTTGGATGGTCACTATGTAGAAACTTGTACACCAATAGGGCTGTCTTGAAGACAGAGCGATGCAAGACAGGCAACCAATGAAGACTCTTTCTTACAGGAGTGATATGTGAGTACTTGTTGGTATTAGCCACAATTCGTGCAAGACTGTTCTGAACACATTGGAGCCTACGAATGTCTAGAGCAGAGAGGCCTCTAAACAAGGAATTACAGTAGTCAAGACGACTTCCCACCAAGGCATTTGCAGCCAAAAGAGCAGCATCACGTGTAAGATCCTCTGAGTCGCTTTAAATCACTGATATGAACAAAACTAGCCTTACAGATATTCCTGACATGGCAAGAGAAGGAAAAATCGGAGTCAAACCAGACACCTAAGTTCCTAATTGCATCAACAGGTGAAAGGAGGTTACCAAGTATATTAACCGGGAAAAATTTGCTGAGTTTTGTGCGGACATTTCTTGAGCCAAACAGAATAAATTCTGTCTTGTCTGGATTTAGTTTAAGCTTATTTGCGGAAAGCCATCTTCTTACATCATCCAAGCAGTTTTTCAGTCTATCAAAGGCCTGAGTGGCATGGTTATGTGTGAGATGAACATATAACTGTGTGTCGTCCTCATAAAAGTGGAAACATATGCCAGGATGATTTTGAATAACTTTACTGAGGGGGGTAGTGTATAATGAGAACAAGATCGGCCCCAGGACAGAGCCCTGGGGCACACCGAACAATAGCCTTTTAGCATCGGATAAAACAGAACCAATCTTGATGCACTGATAGCGGTCACAGAGGTACGACTTGAACCAGTTCAAAACCACACCTCCAACACCAAACCAGGAACTCAACATTGAATGACCGTACCATGATCAATGGTGTCAAATGCTGCTGATTGGTCCAAGAGAACAACAGCAGTCGCTTCACCTCTAGCAAGAGCAAGGTGGACTTCATTTTTAATAGACAGTAATGCAGTTTCGGTCGAGTGACCTTGCTTATAGGCTGATTGACTGACATTTTCAAGTCCATTAGAGGCAACATGGTCATTTAGCTGAGAAGCCACTACACGCTCAACAAGTTTGGAGATGAAACTCAAGCCAGAGACAGGTCGGTAATTTTTTAATTCACCCGGTGGTAGTGAAGACTTTTTAATCAGAGGAGAGACAATAGCCTTTTTGAAACCACCCGGGACAGCACCTTCAGTTAGAGAACAGTTGACAAGTTTAGTAACTGACGGGAGGAGAATATCTAAACATTCTTTAACTAGGAAAGTAGGCCATGGATCAAGGAGGCAAGATTTGGTTGGTGACTTGGTAATTACTTTTCTTACTTCATCCTCAGAAACTGATTTGAAAAGGTCAAATTTGGGTACATCTGAAGGAGCAGGAAGAGTAAAGGAGTCAGTGTTAGTAAAGGAGTCCCTGATTTTACTAATTTTATCCGAGAAAAAAGTGACAAAACGATTGGCAAGGTCTATCTGAGAGGTATGAGAGGGGAATACCTTCTCAGGAACAGAGTGCAGGACTGAGTGTAGGATCTGCCACAGTTTCTTTGAATCGTGAGCATTGTCACTGATGAGGTTCCTGTAGTAGTTGGACTTATCCCTATTGATTAGGGCATTGCACCTCGCAATCTGTTTACGGAGTCTAGCCCTATTTTGTGGAGACTTGTCTTTCTTCCAGAACCGTTCAAATTGACGCCCGACTGCTTTGGCCTGCAAGTACGTGTCTGATAGCCAACCTGCAGCCCCTTTGGTAAAGGTTCGAGTGACCAGAGGAGCGTGTTTGTTGAGCAAGTCACTCAGATCCCTTGTGTATTGGTCATGAAGTGCACTAACGGTACTGCCAGGACTTGCAACAAATGAACACTTTGCGAGATCACACATCAGACTCTGCAATTTGTATAGGATTTGGGAAGTGGTATGGTTGGTTTCAGAAATTCTTTGTTGGGCTGTTGTTGGCCGATACTATTGGTCTGCCTGGAGGGGGGTTAGTGACCTTGTGGATTTTAGGTAAAGTGTAGGACCGTGGGGTTCTGGGGTTTGTACTATACAGATAGTTACAAGATTCGTCAATTTCCAACACGGCATAGCATTTCATCGAGGACTTTGTTGACCTCCAGATTGTACATCTTGGTGGGGTCTTCATTAAGGATTAAGTAGAATTTTTCGTCTCTTGGGAGTTTTTGTGTGATCTCTATATAGTCAGTGGTATTCATTAACACCACAGCTGAACCTTTGTCAGCTGATTTAATTGTTATTTCTTTGTTGTTGCCTAAATATTTGAGGGCTTATCTTTCTAACCTTGTAAGACTATTAAAAATGGGATTACATGCTGGTAGGTTTGATACCTCTGCTTCACTTATGAGCAGGGCCTTCCAGAGTGGGTGGACCTGTGGGGTTCCATGATGACCTTTCTTTGAACTTATACTGTTAAAAAGGTTCCTTTGAACTGGAAATGTGGTCATGGGTGTCCCGGTCAGAGAAGGTGTTTGGATTAATGGTAGTATTGGGGTCTGTGCTCAATGTTTCGGAGTGGAAAAATTGGCACCTTCTTAGATCTAGGTGGAATTTGTCAAGACCAACCCTGATTTCACCTATATTGGGTTCACCAGTTGAAGGGCAGAATTAATTTCACATAATAGTTAAATTGAAGATGGGCCTATGGGGGCAGTGGTGACACACTAAAGTAATAGTTCAAAAATTATTTAAAATATACACTGATATAAGAAGTTTCTGGATAAAATGAAGTATGACAAGTTCCATATACGTTTTTCAAAATATGACAAAATGTCTTAAGAAGTCTGATATACATCAGTATTGACAATTTATTGTGAGGGGGTGTGTGTGCCTTCATTCTCCCTGGAGAAATAGTTCCAAAAGGATTCTTTCTCAGAAACTGCAAAAACTTACAAGCTAATAAATCTTTTTCATATTCGTTTGCATATGACCAATAAATATGAGGTGGTTATTTACACAATGAAACCTCCATGGAGCGAAACCTCTGTGGTCAGGAGTGAAGCCTCTCGACCCTCTCGAGTTTAGGAACTACCACAGCAACTCACTACCATCGTCTCCCCACCACAACTTGCTAGCACATTGCGTACTTCAAATTGCTTGAGAAATGCTTCTTGAAGATCATGAAGAATAAATACTTAAAAAATCAGACTAGTAATAGAATCGTAATAGAAATCATTCAAAAACGATTTATATTAAGAACCACTAAAACCATCTCAAACACTGAAATAACATGTAAACAAATACATGTCTTGTTTAATTTGTGTTAGTTTCTATGCTAGGAAACAGAAAAAAATGATTATTAATATAGCATTGCATCAATGGAATATTGTTATGGGGGTGTTACAGGCCTGGGGTCAAGTACATGGAGCCAAGTACAAGTACAATTACTTTGCCAAGTTGCAAGTACAAGTACAAGTACTGATCTCAAGAGTCAAGTACAAGTACAAGTACTTTGAAAAATTGCAAGTACAAGTACAAGTACAAGTACTTTTATAGCGTACGACCCCAAAACTATAATAACTAGATAATCACTATTTATTTAAAATTAATTATTTATTGAGACATACAATTTAAAGCAATCATTCAATAAACACTGATGAGCTAAAATCTGCTCCATTACTTTTCTGGTTACACTTAATAAATACAGGTCTTTCAAAAATTTTGTCTGTGAGACTCACAGTGTGAGTAAACACCTGAATGCATGGAAATCCTGTCTTGCAATGCTAAAAAATCTGATTTCAAAAGATCCACTTGGACATCAGTATGCTTGTGTTGACAGATAATGAATTATTTACTTGGGGCACATAAAACGTTTTTAAAGGGTTTGTACCAGTCCTTTATGTAAAACTGATATTACATATGGTTGGTGGTTGGAATACATTTATTAAATGAATGAATGAACAAGTGAAATAAAACTTAATATTTAAGGGCAATTCTATAGTGTAAAAAGCCAAAGCAGATATACGAAACATTGATATTTGTTTATAAAGGGGTGTATTGAAAAGTTCTGGCTAACTAAACAGCCCCTTGTACTTTGACAAAATAACACAAACTATAATCTATCTACACTCTGCTGAAAGAAACAGTAAAAATTTACACCTAATAAGTCACTTAATTAAAGTTATAAAACTACAAAATCAATGTACTTGGAATGTACTTGAAAGTAATTGAAAAGTACTTGGATATTTTAGCCAAGTACAAGTACTTTTAATTTTCAGCTGTCAAGTACAAGTACAAGTACTTGAAAAAGAGTAATTAAGTACAAGTACCAAGTACAAGTACTTGTACTCACCCCAGGCCTGGGGTGTTACACTAGAGCCAAGTTCAGCCAACCCTACCAATCTTTACAAACTCTAGTGTTGGTTAGCTAAGTCATTGATCGGGGACAAAAATCCAGAAGAAATGCATGTGACAGGGCATAGTACATCCCAACTTGTGTGGATCCAGATCCCGACCTGACTTAGGAAATATCAGGACAAGCTCTAGAGGAACAACACGCCATAGTGACAAACTAGACTTCGGAACTTTACCCACTCACCATGATCAAACATGCAGTCGGTATTGACAATCCAGTTTTGATGAATTTCTAGGAAAAAGAAGGATCAAGTGTTGACCAATCAGCAAACCCAAAACTATAACAAACAATACTAAATATTTGGATCCCATCATGTGACAAAGTACACCATGCGGTTTTTTATTTGAGGTTTTCACCTTTGGACTTAAATATTATATAGCCGATGTGTGGGTTTCGATATATTGATGTTTTCGATCATTTAAACTATATGCTCACAGTCTCGTTTTTGGACGACATTTTTATAATACATTTACTATACATCCCTGGCATTTCCTTGCAATATTTTATAAAATGGACGCATAGACAAAGATCAAATACTTCAAATTCTAGAAGTCACGGCCATAGCATCCAAGTCATTAATATTCATGAGAAGATATGAGGTCACAGATTTCCATTGGGATTTCCTTGCAATATTTTATAAAATAGAAGCATGAACGATAATCAAATACTTTAAACTACAGAAATGATGGCTGTAAGATTATCTCTTCTCATTTAAGAACTACACAGATTTAACTAAACAACTTTTATTCAATGTATACTTCGTGAACCAGAATCCGGTCCATTCCACTTTCCGGTCTAAATGGTTTTAAAATCAGACTTATGTATGTTTTTGTGTCAATATGTAAACAGAAGTTATATATTCTAAAAATAGAATTGTTTTGGGGTATACACACAATTTAGCGGAGCAAAAAAAGTGCGCCGAGATGTTTCAAATGTTACAGAGAAAAAAGACTGCACAATTTTGTTAATAGACTGGAAATAGGTACAACAATCATATATATGCAGTCACACTCTCATATACCATGCTGGGGAACCCCTTCATAATAACTCTGACTCATAACCTGGATTCTCCAAATATATATAAATGAAATACACAATGCACTATTATATTTTAGTGGAGAATTATAACAGGGCATTTTAGATAAAACATTACATTCCCTTTTCTTCTTCAATTTTGAATTTGCCAATACAAACTACCTTATTATCAAATACACCTTTTTACCCTAAATTAAAATTATCTCCACATAAGTGAAACTATTATTCTGGCTTATAAAAAAACACTCCTGCACAAAATTAACCCAAATTTTGTGTTGTGAAACCCATATTTAAAATAAACACAGTCTTCAAAGTCTATTAACTGGACTAACATGCAATATATCTCCCTAAATGTCTACTTGTATCATCTTCATTCAGAGACCATTTGAACATATTTTACATGCATAAGACTCCCTTTTATCAAATGATACATAACTAATTTATTTGTCAGTTTTTGTCTCTTTTATTTTACATTGTTAAGTAGTTATTGAGGCTTTCACAGCCTTTACCTGTGGGCGCTTGGCTCACCACAGGGTGCTCATTGGCACAACTACTTTATCTTAACCACAAAGTCACTGAGCTTGGCAGGTCTTTTGTAACCCTGCATGGCCTAGTTTTCACTGGTGTAGATACAGATGGTGACCCTGGAATATCCGAGGTACTACTTGTTGGTGGTTTTTCTGTTGGTTCCTGGTTTAAACCTTGTTCTTCAGTTCCTGTTTAATCCCAGTCTAAACCTTGTTGTTCAGTTACATCCACCATATCCCTTTCATAGTATGGCCTCACAAACGAGAAATTGCGCCTGTACTCGTCTCCGGTCTGTGACTTTAATGTCAATTCTGTCCCTTCTTTTCCGGTAACAGTGTACGGAGATGACTCATACTTTGACGCTAATTTCCCTTGCTCTTTTGTGTTTCTTAACAAAACTTGACCACCTACTTCAACTGTGCTTGGTTTCGCTCCTCGGTGATCATCAGCCTTTGCTTTCCCCACAAGTTTATTCTTCTAATCTAGGTCTCTTATTGCCTCATCAAGCTGTGATTTTTCTCTCCTTAACTCTGGAATCTTAGTTTTTAATTCCCTGCCAAACATGAGATAAGCTGGAGTAGCTCCTGTGCTTGTATGTGGTGTTGACCGATGAGCCATCATGTGGAGTTCATTCTGCCATCTTTTCCCTTCTGCATGTGCAACTTTTAATGCTTTCAGAATTGATTTATTCTGAACCTCCACCTCTCCATTTGCCTGGGGCCATAGGGGTGGTGAGGTCACATGTTGAATTCCATTCTCGCTGAGGTATGCTTCAAACTCCTCTGACACAAACTGTGAACCATTGTCCGATTTCAGTGAAAACGGATAGCCATACCTCGCAAATATAGGGTTCAAATCTCTTATGACATCATGGGTTTTCGTTGATTTCATCACTACTACTTCAAAAAATCTACTGTAGTAATCTACTACTACCAGTATGCTTTCTCCCCCAGGGAATGGACCAAGGAAGTCGACAGCTAGATCTTGCCATGGGCCTGCAGGTGGTTCCACCCTCTACATTGGTTCAGGCGATTGATACCCTGCTACCATCTGACATGGATGATACGACCTGCATAACTTTTCCGCATCACTGTCCATCTTCGGCCACCATACCTTTGACCTCAAACGATTCTTTGTTTTGACGATCCCTTGGTGTCCTTCATGGGCCAATGCAAGAACCTCTGGTTGAAGGCTCTTTGGTATGATAATTCTGGATCCTCTTAATATCAGTTTACCAACACAACACAACTCATTTTTTACACAGGAAATGTGGCATCTTGCATTCACTCCAGTCTCCTGACTGAACGTAATGTCGTACTGTTTTTAATTCGGGGTCCTTTTCTGATTCTACTTCAATTTCTTGTGGACTCAGTGCTACTGGAGTATGTTCCTGTGCAATCAGACGCACAAAATCTTCTTTTCCCCTGCTAAATCCTTTGGAGACTTCTGATTCAAACGCGACAGACAATCAGCAATATTCGTCTTCCCAGGTCTATAAACTACATTGTATTGGTATCCTTGCAACCTCAATACCCATCTCTCAATCCTGGCTGCTAATTTTTGCTTGCCGCCATAAATGTGTTTTAGTGGTTTGTGGTCAGTCTCTAACTCGAACTCACGGCCAAACACATACAGATCGAACCTCTCACATGCCCATACTAGAGCTAGGGCTTCCTTCTCTGTTTGAGAATAACGTCTCTCTACGCCTGTTAAGTTTCTGGATGCATATGACACAACCCTCCACATGCCATGCTGTTGTTGCAGAAGGACAGCACCCAGTCCTGTTGGTCCTGCATCACCTACTATCCTTGTTTTGCAGTTATTTTTGAAATACGCCAGTGTCTCTGCTCTGGTTATTAGTTCTTTGAGCTTTTCAAATGCTTCAGCCTGTTGACGACCCCATACAAACTTTACATTTTTCCTGGTCAGTTGTCGCAGTGGTTCACTGACTGTAGCAAAATCTGGTATAAACTTTGCTGAATATTGCACCAAGCCAAGGAATGAACTTATCTCAGATGAGTTCTGTGGTGCCTTTGCATCTCTAATAGCCGTCACTTTTTCCTCACTGGGCGAAACTCCAGACCGACTCAAATCATGTCCGTAAAAAGTGAGTTTCGGGAGCCGGAATTGGCACTTATCAGCATTCAAGGTGACACCACATTCCTTCAATCTCTTCAAAACAACAAACAAATGCCTGTCATGCTCCTCTAATCCCTTCCGATGTATGATTAGGTCATCTGCTATGTTAGCAACACCAGGGCACCCTTGTAACACATCTTTTATAATCTTTTGGTACTTCTCTGGTGCTGAGGTAATTCCAAATAAGAGTCTTTTATACCGGTAAAGGCCTCTATGTGTGATGAATGTTGTGATATCCCTTGATTTTTCATCCAATTCTATTTGATGAAATCCCCACTTGAGGTCACACTTGCTAAAAATTGTAGATCCCTGCAAATCACTTAAGACTTCTTCAATTGTAGGAACATAGTGTCTTTCTCGTATGATTGCCGTGTTAGCTTTTCTCATGTCAACACAAAGTCTAATGTCCTGATTGGATTTTGGCACAGCTACAACTGGTGACACCCATTTCGTAGGCACTGATATCACCTCCTCAACTAGATTGGGCCAACTCGGCGCCAACATATCCCCAGACAGGTCATCACTCACGCCACAGGTTTTGATCGGGAATTTTTTAAAACATAATTACCCATTATTATATGAACTTCAGCACATCAATCTACTCTGTTTATATCTCCCCAAGGAAGATGGTGTATCCCCAGACGCCGAATACATAACTCAAATTATATTTTCAATCTTCCTGCAATGATAACTCTAAACCTATTTTCAAAGTATTTAAATGATTGATGATTGAATGTCCATTCTAAAATAATAATCCCAAAAGAGCATATCTGTTTCTATATTTGTTGACAAATAAAATATTATTTTTAACTCAACTCATCATATTTTTCAATCTTCCTTCAAAGTATTTAAATGATTGATGATTCAATGTCCATTCTAAAATTCATAATCCCAAAAGCGCATATCTGTTTCTATATTTGTTCACAAATAAAATATTATTTAAAAAAAAATTATTTATATTATTATTTTATTATATTATTTTTAGAATTTGCAAATTGTTTTCAGTTATTCATTTCCTCTATACCTATATATGTGGTCCATATATATGCAACCTAAATATGTGACACAATCTCAGTTCTGACTCCCCTTTGTGTTATATGTAATGAAGCCCACCACCTCCCACCCCCACCCCTCTCCCCTTCTCCACACCTCTCTCACTATTACACAAGATCTGCAACCCCATTGAGTTCTTTGTTTCTCATCTGATATCATTAAATACCTTTGTTTATTTAGTGTCACTCAATATAGCTGGAGGTCCCAGAGGTGGGTGGGGGGAATCCGGGTGGGGGATGTGGGTTGAGCATAAATGGTAAACAAACAATCTATATAAAAGGGGTACTCAAATACAAAAAGAATTGAGAATTTTAAGTATGTGATTATCAACTGAAATGAGTTCATAACTGTAGGAGCTGTGCCAAAATTAACTGAGGCAAGTTGAATAAAACTGGGCTAGTTGAGGGTTAAAAATCCCCTAGTTTTACTACATAAGGATATAATTTCATTAATATTGGGACTTAAAGCTCACTTAAAGTGTCCATTTTGTCTACTTGAATATGTTTAACCAGTTTCATTTTAAAAAGTGAAAAACTCAGCAAGCAGAGGTATAACACACAAAAATAAGTTCTTAAAAGACTAAGATAGCCATAACATTATTAATATTCAAAATTTAAATAGACAGGCATTTCCTTTTAAAAATTCAAAGATTTCAGCTCTATAACCCACATAGTTTGACAGTTACTGGGCTTTAAAGTGGCATAATATCCATAAATTGGGTTTCTGTGGGCATTTTACAATTGTTAAAGAGACCTTAGCAATTAAATTACAGATCTGAAACTTTTTGGGGGACATACATAACAAACAAAAATTATATATAATACAGTTTAAGACTTGTCACACTAAGCATTTCCAAATAACAGGGCAAAATACGGAAAAAATGTCCAAAAAGGCACTTGGGCGAGTGTCTATGGCCCTCATACACAGGTTAAATGTCTACTAAAAACCTTGATTTTCGCCATATGTAAAAAGGACATAATAATGCATTCCCAGATGGGATTTCAGCTCCATCAATCACATAGTTTAACAGTTACAGGGCTTAAAGGTGGTAAAAAGTCCAAATATTGGGTCATTGTGGGCCTTTTAGAGATCTCGATGTGGCTTTCAAATTAAAGCTTCAGACTTAAAATTTGTTACATACTAAGATTACACATAGAATATGTATCTAATAAAGTTTGAAACTTCTCAGACTTACCATTTCCAAGTTACAGAGCAAAATATGTGAAAAATGTCTTAAAAGGGTCACTCAGGTGGGTGTTTAAGGTCCTCATACACAGGTTAAATGTCTACTTGAAGCCTTGATTTTTGGCACATGTAAAAAGAACATAATAATGTATTCCCAGATGAGATTTCAGCTCTATCAGTCACATAGTTTAACAGTCACAGGCCTTAAAATTGGCAAAAAGTCCAAATACTGGGTCTTTATGGGGCCTTCTAGAGACCTAAATGTGGCCTTCAAATTAAAGCTTCAGACTTAAAATTTGTCACATACTAAGATTACACATAGAATATGCATCTAATACAGTTTGAAACTTCTTAGACTTACCATTTCCAAGTTACAGGGAAAAATATGTGAAAAATGTCTAAAAATGGTCACTCGGGTGGGGATTTATGGTCCTCATACACAGGTTAAATGTCTTCTTAAAGCCTTAATTTTTGGCACATATAAAAATAACATACTAATATCTTCTCAGATAAGATTTGAGCTCTATCAGTCACATAGTTTGACAGTCACAGGGCTTAAAAGTAGCAAAAAGTCCAAATATTGGGTCTTTGGGAGCCTTTTAGAGACATCAATTTGACCTTCAAAATTAAAGCTTCAGACTTAAATCTGTTACATACTAAGATTACACACAGAATATATATCTAATACAGTTTGAAACTTCTCAGACTTACCATTTCCAAGTTACAGGGAAAAAGATGTGAAAAATGTCTTATAAGGGTCACTCGGGTGGGTGTTTATGGTCCTGATACACAGGTTAACTGTCTATTAAAGGCCTAAATGTTGGGGCACATATAAGAAAACACATAGATATATTCCCAGATGATATTTAACTTAGATGAGAGACATAGTTTGAAAGCTGCAGTGCTTGAAAGTGGCAAAAAGTGCATAAATTGGGTCTCTGTGGGCACTTTTGAGACCTTAAGTCGACCCCTTTGGGTAAACCTACAGCCCTAAAATTTTCTACAGACAAGGATTACATATCAAAGTTATACCTAGCGCAGTTTGAGACTCATCAGAATTATCACTTCCAAATTATAGGGCAAAATATGTGAAAAGTATAGCAAAAAATCCCTAAGTGGGGGTATTTATGGGCCTCAAACACAATTTTCTCCTCAACTTAAAGTCATGATTTTTGGCACATGTACTAAGAACATATTAATGTGTTGTCAGGTAAAATTTCAGCCAGCTGAGCATCATAGTTTGTGACCTACAGGGCTCTAAGTGGCCAAAAGTGCAATTTCTGACCTTAAGGTGGCCATAAGTTCTTTTTTACTGGGAGTTTAAGGTCACCTTAAAATAGGGATCTTCCTTTGGGCACCCTTAACATGTGTACCAAGTTTGAAAAAAAAATATTAATTTGTTTTTGAGTTATCGCGTCCACAAGGAAATTTCTACGGCGGCGGCGGCGGCGGCGCGACGGACCTGAATCCAATATATCCCCGACTTTCGTCTGGGGATATAACTATTGAAGTAATACCCAGCCCTATATGGGCTTATAAGTCACTTTAAATAGAGAGTTAATAACAAACAGAGCAAACATATTTTGAGGTAAGATACAGTAAATAAAGACAGCAATTCAATACATAAAAATTAACAATATAATTTACTTTTTCTTTCTTGCCACAAATCAAAAATAAAATTAATAACCATATTGACATTCATATGAGTTAATACCCTTGATAATTGATCTATTAATAATTCAGATTTATCTATATTTAAAATTTTGAAATATTTCATACGAATCAGCTCTAAAGCTGGACAAACACAAACAAAATGTATCTCATCTTCTACATCTTTTTTACACAGTTTACATGTTCTCTCAAAGAGATGGAGTGCTACAGCATAAATGGTAAACAAACAATCTATATAAAAGGGGTACTCAAATACAAAAAGAACTGAGAATTTTAAGTATGTGATTATCAACTGAAATGAGTTCATAACTGTAGGAGCTGTGTCAAAATTAACTGAGGCAAGTTGAATAAAACTGGGCTAGTTGAGGGTTAAAAATCCCCTAGTTTTACTACATACGGATATAATTTCATTAATATTGGGACTTAAAGCTCACTTAAAGTGTCCATTTTGTCTACTTGAATATGTTTAACCGGCGTTTAACCAGTTTCATTTTAAAAAGTTAAAAACTCAGCAAGCAGAGGTATAACACACAAAAATAAGTTCTTAAAAGACTAAGATAGCCATAACATTATTAATATTCAAAATTTAAATAGACAGGCATTTCCTTTTAAAAATTCAAAGATTTCAGCTCTATAACCCACATAGTTTGACAGTTACTGGGCTTTAAGGTGGCATAATGTCCATAAATTGGGTTTCTGTGGGCATTTTACAATTGTTAAAGAGACCTTAGCAATTAAACTACAGATCTGAAACTTTTTGGGGGACATACATAACAAACAAAAATTATATATAATACAGTTTAAGACTTGTCACACTAAGCATTTCCAAATAACAGGGCAAAATACGGAAAAAATGTCCAAAAAGGCACTTGGGCGAGTGTCTATGGCCCTCATACACAGGTTAAATGTCTACTAAAAACCTTGATTTTCGCCATATGTAAAAAGGACATAATAATGCATTCCCAGATGGGATTTCAGCTCCATCAATCACATAGTTTAACAGTTACAGGGCTTAAAGGTGGCAAAAAGTCCAAATATTGGGTCTCTGTGGGCCTTTTAGAGATCTCGATGTGGCTTTCAAATTAAAGCTTCAGACTTAAAATTTGTTACATACTAAGATTACACATAGAATATGTATCTAATAAAGTTTGAAACTTCTCAGACTTACCATTTCCAAGTTACAGAGCAAAATATGTGAAAAATGTCTTCAAAGGGTCACTCAGGTGGGTGTTTAAGGTCCTCATACACAGGTTAAATGTCTACTTGAAGCCTTGATTTTTGGCACATGTAAAAAGAACATAATAATGTATTCCCAGATGAGATTTCAGCTCTATCAGTCACATAGTTTAACAGTCACAGGCCTTAAAATTGGCAAAAAGTCCAAATACTGGGTCTTTATGGGACCTTCTAGAGACCTAAATGTGGCCTTCAAATTAAAGCTTCAGACTTAAAATTTGTCACATACTAAGATTACACATAGAATATGCATCTAATACAGTTTGAAACTTCTTAGACTTACCATTTCCAAGTTACAGGGCAAAATATCTGAAAAATGTCTAAAAATGGTCACTCGGGTGGGGATTTATGGTCCTCATACACAGGTTAAATGTCTTCTTAAAGCCTTAATTTTTGGCACATATATAAATAACATACTAATATCTTCCCAGATAGGATTTGAGCTCTATCAGTCACATAGTTTGACAGTCACAGGGCTTAAAAGTAGCAAAAAGTCCAAATATTGGGTCTTTGGGAGCCTTTTAGAGACCTCAATTTGACCTTCAAAATTAAAGCTTCAGACTTAAATCTGTTACATACTAAGATTACACACAGAATATATATCTAATACAGTTTGAAACTTCTCAGACTTACCATTTCCAAGTTACAGGGAAAAAGATGTGAAAAATGTCTTATAAGGGTCACTCGGGTGGGTGTTTATGGTCCTGATACACAGGTTAACTGTCTATTAAAGGCCTAAATGTTGGGGCACATATAAGAAAACACATAGATATATTCCCAGATGATATTTAACTTAGATGAGAGACATAGTTTTAAAGCTACAGTGCTTGAAAGTGGCAAAAAGTGCATAAATTGGGTCTCTGTGGGCACTTTTGAGACCTTAAGTCGACCCCTTTGGGTAAACCTACAGCCCTAAAATTTTCTACAGACAAGGATTACATATCAAAGTTATACCTAGCACAGTTTGAGACTCATCAGAATTACCACTTCCAAATTATAGGGCAAAATATGTGAAAAGTATAGCAAAAAATCCCTAAGTGGGGGTATTTATGGGCCTCAAAGACAATTTTCTCCTCAACTTAAAGTCGTGATTTTCGGCACATGTACTAAGAACATATTAATGTGTTGTCAGGTAAAATTTCAGCCAGCTGAGCATCATAGTTTGTGACCTAGAGGGCTCTAAGTGGCCAAAAGTCCAATTTCTGACCTTAAGGTGGCCATAAGTTCTTTTTTACTGGGAGTTTAAGGTCACCTTAAAATAGGGATCTTCCTTTGGGCACTCTTAACATGTGTACCAAGTTTGAAAAAAAAATATTAATTTGTTTTTGAGTTATCGCGTCCACAAGGAAATTTCTACGGCGGCGGCGGCGGCAGCGGCGGCGGCGGCGCGACGGACCTGAATCCAATATATCCCCGACTTTCGTCTGGGGATATAATAAAGGAAGTAGTTCACTGCTTATACACATATGCGGCGCGGCAGCTAGCGGTGCGGCGCGGATTTTTTCATTTAGAAAATTTTCTAATTTTCCGAAAAACCACGCGGCTTTTTCACTGTTTTTTCCCAAGTTTTCATAGATATTTGGATTTCCCACATGTTTCTACACAAATATAATAATTGGAAACCAAAATGCAAGCACACAGGCTCATTTGTGAAGGGATTAACTACTGGCAGATAGATGACAAAATATGGTGTGTGTCAATATAGACATATAAAAGGGATTAAGTTAATAAAGATTGCAATTAACAGTAATTCTTGAAGGGACACACTGGCCAAGGGTCTTGTTTGTAGATGGATTAAGTACTTATATGGAGGAAGGGATGTCAAGTTAAGTGTGTGGCAATATATGTAGACAAAACACAGCCAGAATTTAATTGAAAGGGGGTCTAATCACCCGTATTATCAAGGGCAAGGCTCTTCATTGTGAAGGGATTAAATTGCATGTAAGGGTATGATAGGTGTGGAAATGTACTGTGGGGTATTAGATGTTTAATTATATGTGATTAGTTTAACTATTCTAGCCACTTTGCTGTAGTTTGAAAATATTTTTTTTCAATTTACTGAAAACCGCTGGGAAAAATCGCCCAAATGTGCAAGGTAAAGAAAATTCACCTGCTTAGCATGTAGTAAAAATCGTACCGCGCCGCACCGCGCCGCCCAATGTGCAACGACCTTTAGAGCTGTATTGAATCCCTTTTTCTTTCAAGGCCTCCCAAGTACACTTATCCATCACATTACATGATGCACCTGAATCAATGAGAACTGACTTGACTTCAACTCCCCCTATTACCAAGTCTACTAGTGCACTGTTTTGTTTATTACACACATCATCCACTGAAAAGGCATAGGCATTTCTCCTGTCATCCTGGCCATTTACATCCTGTATCTGATAAACCTTCTTTGCAGCAGTGCTAGCCTGGTTGGAGCTGTGTTTTGTCTTGCAACATTTTGCAAAATGTCCCACTTTGGAACACTTTCTACATGTGCTATTTCATGCTGGACACACCTTATCTTTAGCAAAGTGTCTTATCCCGTCACAACGATAACGCCTCTTCCCATCACCCACGGTGGTACGGCTAGGGGTGGCATTATTAGATTTGGGTGATCTCCCTTGACTCTGTACTCTCCCAGTATGAATCGGTTTAGGCCCTTGCAGTGCATTAACATCTGCTCCCTTTTCCATAGATCGGACTTGCATGTCCAGTGCTTCCATCGCACGGGCAACAGCCTGTAAATCTGTCAATGACACTGTTCCTGTTTTCTCAAGAAATTTTCTCCGCAGCTAGGAATTCCGACACCCTGTATGGCCTCATCTACATCACTGAAGTCACACAAAGTCGCTTTTTGCCTTAAACGGCACACAAATTGGTCCACTGTCTCTGATGGTCCCTGTTCCATCTGTCGAAACACATGCCTTTCAAAACTGACATTGGCCTTCGGAGTAAAATAATTGTCCAAATTTTGAATGCTCTGCTGGAATGTTTTCTCCTCTGCTTCACTAACAAGAGTGTAATATACATCCTGGAAGTCTATCCCAGCCATGTGTAACAATAATGCCAACTTCTGGCCGTCAGCAGTTACACCTTTGGATGTCAGATACAGTTGAAATGCACACTTCCATCTTTTCCAACGTGAGCCCAGAGTTGTTGGATCGTCCTTGGAGTTGAAGCAAGGAAGTCCACCAACATCTGTTACTACTTGTGATCCCCCTAATCCACCTGCAACACCTCCGCCTCCAGCATGGCTAGTACTTGCTGCATGGCTAGTACTTGGCACATTTGCCTCTTCCTCTGACATTTTTAACTCTCGATGACAGGAGAGGGTTATTGTGATCAGTTTGTTTCTGTCTGTCTGTCTGTGCACCGTTTCGCCCTTATAACGCAAAAACTATAACACCAAGCTTAACACGAGCTTAAATTTGGTGGGCAGGTATTTCATGGGGTACAGATGGATTCTTCCAAATTTGGTGTAATTTGTTTGAAAATTAAAGCCAGGAGAGACCTTTTCTTATTTTTAATTGGGCTTTTACAGTGAAATCTGCTTCTCTTCCTCACAAACGTAAATCAATAATCCACACACAATCAGCCTTGCTTCCCCCAATGCTTTTTAACATGTGTATATGTGTGTTACCATGCTTCATGACTTTTCTCACTGGTCTCATTGAGTTTGTAGTGTTAGTGGTGTAGAGAGAGAGGGGGTGGGGGGTGTCTGTGTGTGAAAATTTTAGCCTTTTTCTACAGGTGGTCATTTTAATGATATAAAAAATAAACTAATATAAATGATATTTGGAAAATTACACATTATTTCAATACACTCTCAGTCATACACTTTTTATTTTTAATTAACAGTAAAAGAAATTGTTTAACTTATTATTTCAAGGGCTGTTTATTAACCCTCGAGGATAGGAGAGGGTTATTGTAATCAGTTTGTTCTGTTTTGTCTGTCTTTCTGTCTGTGCACCGTTTTCCCCTTATAACTCAAAAACTATAACATCAATAAAATTAAAATTTGATGGGCAGATATTTCATTGGATACAGACGGATTCCTTCAAATTTCGTAAAATTTGAGTCAAAATTAAAGTCAAGACACAGTTTTCTTATTTTCAATTGGGCATATATATAGAGAAACTGATTCTCTTCAACACATACGTGAAAACTTAATATTTTGCTTTCTGATGTCATTACGTAATGATGTCACAATGCAATTGTCATTGTGAGGTCACAAACCTAGCTTGTGATACTTGCTGTCTTTAAGTAACAATATTTCGAAAGTATTTTCAAACTTGACATAAAGATAATTAAAACGGAGGTGGTGTATTCATCATTTTCATTTTCCTTTTTTTCACCAATTTTCACCAAGAAGTAAATTTTAACCAATATTTTTACCTCCACCGGGAGTTTATGTTTTTGTGAACTTAGTGATTGTCTATCTGTCTATCTGTCTGTGTTTTGGGTGTTTAG
Organism: Sabellastarte sp. h YS-2021; assembly: GCA_964017235.1. Classification (NCBI taxonomy): domain Eukaryota; kingdom Metazoa; phylum Annelida; class Polychaeta; order Sabellida; family Sabellidae; genus Sabellastarte; species Sabellastarte sp. h YS-2021. Next base: position 16,263,589 of record OZ024928.1, read on the forward strand.
AATACTCCAGAACTAATGTACAGATATTTATAAAAAAAAATATGGGTAGGACCTGGCCAAATGAAGAATTAAGTTACCAATTTTTGGGGAAGATCTGGATCATATTTTGTAACACTTGCGAGACTGGTCACATCGAGTCGAGCGTTTTTGCTCTCTCTGAGTGCATCTTGTTTTTCTTTGTTTTGCTGTTGCTGTTTCTTTTTATTTTAAAGTTTAAAACTACAAGAATCCTGTCCGGCACTAAATTAGATAGAGTCGATTAAATCTACAGACCTTTATCCTCATTGCCAATATAAGATTATCTCTTCTCATTTAAGAACTACACAGATTTAACTAAACAACTTTTATTCAATGTATATATGCAGTCACACTCTCATATACCATGCTGGGGAACCCCTTCATAATAACTCTGACTCATAACCTGGATTCTCCAGATAGATATATATGAAATACACAATGCACTATTATATTTTAGTGGAGAATGATAACAGGGCATTTTAGATAAAACATTACAATGGCCATAGCACCCAAGTCACAATTCCGTGCATGTCATAATTCCGTACGTTAATGTTGAGCAAACTAATTGTGAAACCTATACATTCATATGACAGAAAATAAAGAACTGGAACATAAATAACGATCAATTAAATGTAAATACAATCACATGCTGATAGCTTGTATATTGCTGGACAGATTTCTAAACAAAAGCACACGGTATTATGACATGCACGGAATTGCGACAACCCACAGTCACTAGGGACCGTTGTGTGTCGGTGATGGTGGAGATTGGAGAAACCTCCCCATGTATATATATAGAATTTTTCTTTCTATACTGCTTCCCTGCATAAGTTGGCCGCAGTCATAAGTTGGCCACCCTCACCACAGCTTCACAGAGCTTTAACATGAGCAGCCTACTACACTCTGAAATCATGCATTATTGTTAAACTTATTATATGCAACAGTTTTCATTGGTGTACAATAACCTATTTGTCTTTCTGGAGCCTGTAGATGAGCCGCGGCCAACTTATGACTGCGGCCAACTTATGCAGAGTAGCAGTATATATACAATGGGGAATTTCTCCACTATCGCTGACGCACAATGGTCTCTATAGACGTAGTTACCTCGGCTCTACTTTACTTGCGTGTAGAGCCGTGGCACGACCCCACATAAAACTGGAGATTTGCATAAAATCCTTTTCTGTTGAATAAAACTTGATGAAATGACTGGAAATGGTATAATGTAGTTAAAAACAATTGATATTAAGCTAAGGACACAGTAAAATACACCATGTGTATAAAATACATGCTATTTTACACAACTTTTTTAATAAAGTAACATCTTCAACTCAAGCTAAATCCTGATAAAACAGAATTCATAGTCTTCGGTGCCAAAGACAGAAACAAATGGCTCAGTGACTCAGTGTTCTGTTTGATGCAAAGTTTTGTTTCACTAATCACGTAAATTCTGTTATCAAATCCTGTTTTATTAGCCTCAGGGACCTTCATAGCATCAGGAGGTTTCTTTCTGTGGATATATCAGTGGTGATTGCAAATGCTCTGGTCAGTAGTCGTTTGGATTATTGCAATTCTCTTTTTCGCAGTTTGTCATCCCGAAATGCTACAAGGCTCCAATATGTTCAAAATGCGCTTGCACGGTTTGTCACTGGTGCTTCAAAGTACACTCACATTACATCCACCCTTGGGACAATTCATTGGCTACTCATTAGACAACGTATTATCTTCAAAACCCTAGTTTTGGTTTATAAGTACCTCACCACTGGCACCATATCTCCCCTTGTACAAATCTGCCATGAATACAAGACGTTCCAATCCCAAAAATTTGTTCCTTCAGGTTCCCTCTTACTGTCCTTCCATCCATAAATCAAAGGTCCATTTTAACAATAGTTTCTCATATGATGCCCCTAAGTTATGGAATGATCTTCCATATGATATACGCAGTGCTCCAAATCTCTCCAGTTTCAAAAGTCGACTCAAAACCTACCTATTTCAGAAATCATTCCCACCATAGCTTCTTACTACCGAACACCGGACCACCTCTCTGGGAAAGACTCGGAACATGTCTAATGTCTTATGACTTATGCCTTATGAATTGGATGGTGTGCCTTAGAATCCGTTGATATGGAGATTAAGCACGTGGACAACTGATTGATTGATTGATCTTCAAATTTTTAGAGAAATGGTAAAAAAAACATTGAAAATGAGGAAATGTCTTTTATTTTTAGTTAACTATGTTTGCATATTGACTGATGGTTGGAGGAAATATAACAAAGTAATTGTGGGAACAGTTGTTTGTACACATTTGTATGGAGTATGTGTTTTATGCAAATCTCCAGTTCTATATAAGGTCGTGTCACGGCTCTACACGCAAGTAAAGTAGAGCCGAGGTAACCACGTCTATGGTCTCTATAGTGACTGTGCGACAACCCTAGACATGGTTACCTCGGCTCTACTTTACTTGCGTGTAGAGCCGTGGCACGACCCCACATAAAACTGGAGATTTGCATAAAACGCATATTCCGTACAAATGTGCACACACAACTGTTCCCCCAACTATTTTGTTACATTTCCTTCAACAAACAGTTAACATGCAAACATAGTTAACTAAAAATAAATGACATCATCTCATTTTCAGTGATTTTTTTACCATTTCTCTAAAAATTTAAAAATGTTCTTTTATGATAAAAGTTGTGTAAAGTAGCATGTATTTTATACACATGCTGTATTTACTGTGTCCTTAGCTTAATATCAATTGTTTTTAACTGCATTGTACAATATCTGGTCATTTCATCAAGTTTTATTCAACAGAAAAGGATTTTATGCAAATCTCCAGTTTTATGTGGGGTCGTGCCACGGCTCTACAGGCAAGTAAATTGTTGAAATAAAAACATACATGTATAATAATTTTGTAAAATCATAATATTTGTAACTTTAATCTTATTTACATGTTCTTAGATAAAGTTATCAACTTTTGTAATGTGATCTAATTGGCTTTGAAATAAACTATTATTTATTTATTATTTATTTATTTAGAGCCGAGGTAACCATGTCTACGACAACGGAGTGGTTATTTACCCAACGGCTGTGTACACTAGCTGTGAAATTGGTCTAGCGTACCCAACGGCTGTGTATGCAAGATCTATATTATTGGTAGCGTACCCAATGGCTAAGTACACAAGATCACTGCTAGTGTACCCAAATTTTAATCACTTAAATTAATTCTTCCTTGAATTAACTTTCCCAAAATGTATCAATAACCAAGTTGTTCTGCTTTTTCAAGCAAACCCATGCTAAGCTGATTATTTTTAATTCAGAGAGTGGTCCTTGGCCCATGTATGACTACTCGAAAAATTTCCCAAAATTTAATGTAATGTGTATTTATACTCAGCGCAATATCTCCATATACTACAGAAATCAAAGCGTTATTTAACCAATCCGACTGTACAGGTACAGCCCCAACTCACAAGTAACTGACGGGGCCACGGTGGCAGAGTGGTAACACTCTCGCCTCCCACCTCTGAGGCCGGGGTTCGATCCCCGCACGGGCTCAAGTGGGAAAGCTGGTAGTTGCTTGCCGTTGGTCGGCAGTTTACAGTACACAACCCTAGCGAACTCTATGTACTGGTTTCCTCTGCCCTTCCAACTACCCGTCGTGATATGACCTGTACAGTGTTGAAAGCGACGTAAAACCCCAAATAAACAAACACAAGTAACTGACATTCCCCTAGCTGGAAGATAGAGGCTCAAGGATGACCATTTATCAACGTCCTTGAGGTTCTTTAACCTTCTACTGGGGAAGTGGTCATCCGAGCCTCTATATGTATCTGACTGTACCTGGGTTTGAGCCCACGTCCTCTGCAGTCCTAGACAAGTGTGTTACCTGCTAGGCCACAGTGGCAGATAAAAACTAATTGTTTCACAATGCCATGGATACAGACCTGTTGAGTATGCTGTAAAGGGTACTGATATTGAGGGCACAACCGTTGAGTGCATACTACTTTGGGTAATGAGAAATTGGGCAGACTGTAAAAGCAGCGTTATAGATCTTGTGTGCACAACCACTGGGTACACTAGACCAATACCACAACTGCTGGGTACGCTAGCAGTGATATGGATCTTGTGTACACAGTCACTGGATATGCCAGCAATGATATTGATCTTGGGTGCAAAACCATTGGGAACACAGAGTTTACTGCCTTGGGGACAGGGTAGTTGGGTATGCCAGTACCTTACACAAATTTTGGTTACACTAACAAAAAACGAAAAGACAATGACATTAATCTAGGGTACATAACCATTGTGAAAATAGAACTTAGTGCTTTAACTAGATGCAGGAAAGTTGTTTGTTCCATTAGTGTACATACACAGCTGTTGGGTATGCTAGACCAATATCTCTGTTAGCTTAACAACCATTGGGTACGCTAGTAGTGAAATACATCTTGCGTACACAACGATTGGGTACACTAACAATGCTATTACCCTAGGGTGCACAACTATTGATAATATAAGTTTACTGCTTTGAGAGCAGGATAGTTGGGTATGCCGTTAATGTACATACACAGCCATTGGGTACGCTAGCAGTGATATGGGTCTTCCGTACATAGCCGTTGGGTATGCTAGACCCATATCACTGCTAAAGTACGCAACCGTTGGGTAGGCTAGCAGTGAAATAGATCTTGCGTACACAATTGTTGGATATGCTAAGAAAGCTATTGACCTAGGGTGCACAACCATTTGGAACATAGGGTTCACTGCCTTGCATGCAGGGTAGTTGGGTATGCCAGTAGTGTACGTACACAGTTGTTGGGTACGCTAGCAGTGATATAGATCTTGTGTACACAACTGTTGGGTACACTAGTGGTGGTGGACCAATTCACGCCCGGGTACCAATTCACGCCCACCCTCAATTTTCTTGAAGATTTATTATTTTTCATTGAGAAGATGTTTACCACATCATAGATAATAATCTAATGGATCATTTACATGTGTAATTTATTGTTTAACTGTGATTGTTTTGGATAAATTTAGGGGTGGGCGTGAATTGGTCCACCACCACTAGATCACTAACACTGCTAGCGTACACAACCGTTGGGTACGCTAGACCAGTATCACTGCTAGCGTACACAACCGTTGGGTACACTAGCAGTGAAATTGATCTTGCGTACACAACCGTTGGGCACGCTAGCACTGAAACTGATCTAGCGTACCCAGCCGTTGGGTAAATATCATCTACGCTACGACAACCCGTGTAATATTCATGAGAAGTTTGAAGTATTTGATCTTCGCCTATGCTTCCAAATTGGTGGAACCGTCTGGCAAAAGTAGGTCGAAACGTCTGGGAAAAAGCGGGTCGAAACGTCCGGAGGGTCGAAACGTCTGGTAATCTTGGTCGAGAGTTCAATGCGGCATGGGCGATAAACAGACATCCATCAGAACAATGCTAACAATTCAGCGAACATTTTACTAACCTAAATTTTGAAGGTTTTCTTGTGATGCTAGTGTTATAATAAAAAAATTAAGGCGAACATTAAAAGGTTAAAGATGTGGAAACAAAGAAAAAAATACACGTCTCACTTTACCTTGTTAATTAATTTTCTAAGATAAATCTGTCAATGTGCAACTCAAACCATTTAAATAAAGAGAAGCTAATATTTTTACACCGACGACACAAAGTTATATGTTCAACTTAAACACAAGATTGTCGCTTCGGGCTTTGGTAGGCTGAAAAACTGCTTAGATGACATCTAAAAGCGTCTTTTGCAATACAAACTTAATCTTAACCATGATAAGACTGAATTTATTATGTTTAGCTCAAAGACTGTGTGTGCAAAAGTCATCATTTTTTCCCCAGTTAATATGCTTGTAGTCTAATATTAACTGTTGAGGCAGTTGGGAACCTTGGTGTTTGGTTCGTCTTAGGTTTTCCTTCTCTTGCCATGTCAGGAATACCTGTGAGGCTTGTTTTGTTAATATTATGGATCTTAAGCAATTTAGAGGGTATCTTATGTTTCTTACAAACACTTTGGTCGGAAGTCGTCTTGATTACTATAATTTTTTTGTGTAGAAGTCTCTCTGCTATTGATCTTTCCAGGCTCCAGTGTGTCCAGAACAATCATGTTAGAATTGTTGCCAATACCAACAAGTACTCACATATCACTCCTGTTAGAAAGGCTCTTCATTGGTTGCATATCAAGCATCACTCTGTTTTCAAGTGGCTCTTTGGGGTAGAGGTTCCATTGTTTTCAGTTTTTCATTGTGGATCTAGTGATAATGTTAAATTATATTGAGATAGTGTATTATATTTTGTGAGCAACTAATACATCTAATTAATTCCACATGGATAAACTGATTGTGTGGTAGCAATTACTTGATGCACCATAAGGGCTAATCCTAACAATTGACTTCAAAGAAGTTAGGGTCTTTGTGTTTATCAATTATCTTATCGATATTAGCTAGATATGTCCCACACTAAAAAGTCAATAAATGAAAAAGAAATATCTGAGAAATTCACACGAAACCTCTCGACACTTTAAATTTCTCCAAAAAGCAAATGCTCAATCCGAAGTATAAGTGGAAACTTATGCCAGGATGATTTTGAACAACTTTGCTGAGGGGAGTAGTATATAGCTGTCAGAGAGGTAAGCCTTGAACCAATCTAGAACCACACCACCAACACTAAAACCAAGAACTCAGAGAGTCAATGAGCTCACTATGATCAATGGTGTCAAACACACCACTGATTGGTGCATACAGGAGAACAACAGCTGTAGTTTTACCTCTAGCAAGAACAACATGAATTTCATTCTTAATTCATCACAATACAGTTTTGGTCAAGTGACTGAGCTTACAGGCTGACTGATAGACATTATATGCAAGTCCATAGGAAATGACATGATCATTTAACTGAGAAGCCACTACATGCTTAAAGAATTTAGAGATAAAGCCGAAGCCAGAGACAGGTTGGTAGTTTTTGAATTCATCAGGTGGTAGTGAGGCCTTTTTTTTGGGACAATGCTTTCAGATAAACGAACAGGTAACAAGCTTAGTAATAGAGGGCAAAAGAATATCTCCCTAACTAAAAAATTGGGCCATAGATCTAGCAAGCAAGATTTTGTTGGTGATTTGATGATTCCTTTGGGATTTCATCAGAAATTAATTTCAAGAAGTCAAATTTGAGTATTAATCAGTGGGAGCAGGAAGACTGAAGGAGTCAGTAATAGGAAAAGAGTCTTTGGTCTTACTTTTTTGTCTGAAAAAAAGTCACAAAATGGTTGGCAAGACTTATCTGAGAGGCATTAGAAAGTAGTACTTTTTCAGGAATGGTGTGTAATGCAAAATGTAAGACGTGTCACAGTTTCTTTGAATCATGAGCATTGTCACTGATATGATCTCTGTAATAGTTTGTTTTATCCCTGTTGATTAGTGAGTTGGACTGAGCAATCTGTTTGTAAATTCAAGCTAGATTGTGTGGAGACTTGTCTTTGCACCAGATCCATTGAAACTGGTACCTGACAGCTTTAGCTTTGACCAGAGTAGGAGTCTGGAGGCCAACCAGCAGCACCAGTCCCTTTAGTAAATGTTCAAGACATCATGGTAGCATGTTGTCAAGCAAGCCACTGAAATCCCTTGTATATTGCTCATAGAGGGCACTAACTGTATTGATAGGATATATAACAAATGAGAATTTGACAAGATCACTCCTCAGGCACTGCAGTTTTTTCTTGTGATACCTCCGAAAGGTATACTGTGCAGAAGGGCTGATGAAATCAAGCTGACCATGCACCAGGGCATGACCCAAGATGAACCCACCAACCCGAACATTTGAAACAACACTGGGGTCAGTGAGAGTGAGGACAAGATCAAGAATGTGTCTATGAAGATGGGTTGGTGTGTGAACATGCTGATTAACATTGCATGACTAGACAATTCTGAAATTTCACACTGTCATTGGAAGTTGTATCAACATGAATATTGAAATCACAAGACCTAAAAAAATGAGGAACTAACTGAAGACAGGTACTCAAAGAAACTGAAAAATTGATTGGAGAATGCACCAGAACATGACCCAGAAGGTCGATAAGCACAACCTACACAAAAGGTCTAGCAGATAAACTAATGACAATAACATTCTTTTTAAAAGGACATATATAGGTAGGAATATCAACAATTTACAGGGTCTATGATACAAGTTACACCCTGCAGGGGGCTATGACACAAATTCAACTGTACAGGAGTAACATGGAGCATAGTAAACAATCATTGTAAGTTAGATGAATGCATGTGTCTCTCAGTTGTTGCTAGTAGATTGAGAGAGTGAGTGTACATAATGTCCGAAATACTGGTCCCTTGTTTCTGACAGACCGACAGTTGACAATGCGGAAAGAGATAGGACCAGAGTTTAGGGAAATATCACCTCACATGTGCAGTAAAAGAAGGACTGATAGACCCGTAAACTTAGTAATACATGGGAAGGCTAGCTGGGACCATGAATGCATTTGAACTGACAGATTAATCAAGACACCAACACTCGACTGTAACTCAATTTGATATAGCTTGTAACTCACCCTTATTTCATGGTTTCAAGTAAATCTATTTGTATGCAAATACAAAACATTGGTGGGCAACTCATAACATATGTGGGAAATCCCAAAATCTAATGGCCCAAAAATTATTAAATATGTTCGTTATTCAGCAGCCTTGGACTGTTATTGCATTATATTTTGTTGGTCAAATGTAATACAACCAATGTCTGATTTGTGGTTTTTGTCACATGACTTTTTTGTCAATATCCATCTAATTTTTTATAAAATACACTTAGATTTTACTTGTTGTCCGAACTTTTCCCTTGCAGAGTGAAAAAAAATTGCAATTGCAAATCAAACTCAGACACATGTAAACAACCAAACATAAACAACAAGTTGCGAAAACATTGTTTTCACATGCTGGACATCGGATGTTGTGAGCCACATATATTTCACATATATATGCTTGTCATAAATTCAGTTACCCTGTGATCTAGTTGAGCTTCCATCATAGAGATTCGGGCACAAATGGTTAGTTTGAATAACTGGCCAGTGTGCCACAGTTCTAATTCTAATAGCACTTTTATAGTGTCTTATCTCTGTCAAAAGACAACACTCAAGGCGCATAACACCAAAAAATATTGTTCAATATTCATAAGCCAGAGACATTGCAGGGGTCAGCATTGGGGAGAGAAGAAAAGAATGGAAAAAATTGGGGTGTGGATATGCTTTTCCAAAGAAGGAAGACTCAGTCTTGACCTGAAGGAGGCAAGTGAATTTGTATAGCTGACCACATCAGGGAGATCATTTCAAATCATAGGTGCGTCATACGTGAAACAAAGGCCAAAATGCTTTTGAGACTTGAAAACTGAAGCAAAGTGGGGAACCTCAAGGAACATGCCATCAGATTGACTTTGATAGTTAGGGTTCACCTTAAAGGTCATAGGAAGCATTTTTAGATCATTCATTAATAATTACATATACATATGAAAGTTCAATTTCTGTAAAAATAAGCTGCGTCTGGAGAAGGTTACATGGAATATTCAGTCACTTTCTGTCATATTTTTCAAGTTTTTTAAAACTCGATAACTCTCGTAAAAAGTACTAGCCTTGAAGTCACAGGTTCATGACAATGTAAACAAACTATCATTCTCGGAAGCCTTTTAATACATACATATATATTTAAATGATTGTATTTTCTGTTTTTATGAAGTTTATTTGTTTATAAGACACCAGTCTGCCATAGTAAATTTCTGAACTAGCCTTGAGAACATCTTTTATATGTGTTTCAGATAAAAAATTATTTAGAGAGGTAGGAAAAAGTTGGATAAAATCACAAATCATGCAGTCAACCAGGTTCAACTCTGAAATGAATTTGGTAGTTATTTTTTTTAATTTTGAAAACTAATTATTGCTAGGAGATGAAATAAATACAACACAAATGTCTTTAGAACTGGGCCTCAAGCAAGGATAATCATATATGTTCCCCAAATTAGTTCAGAACTTTCCCACCAAAGCTGTAAACAATGCTTTCATAGTATACTGAATGCGTCTATTGATAAAAATTCCCCCAAACACATTTCCTTTTTGTCAGTCTCAACAAAGGCTTAAATTTAGAAAAAAAAATGTTACCGGCTAATTTCCAAAACTTAAAATTATCCAAACTTAAGGTCAAAAAGTACTAAACTACTATCTTAAGGAAAGCCCATTATATACTGAATTATTTCATGAACTGATAATATAAAAGTTAGAACTATAAAGATTCTTTCAGAAAAAAATTCAATAAATTTGACCAAAGCAGCATGATTATTATAAATGATTTATTGAAATGAAAACAAATTTTATATTTTGATTTCACTTTACATTATAGCTTACCTTCATAGAAGTACCAGTGATTAAAGGCAAAAATCAGTATCCAGTACATTTTAATGACAACTTTTTTATTTGTCAACAGATTTTTAGTTTCATGTAAATATCTAACTTGTGAAAGGCTACTATCCCATCACAGTTTAAAAACCTTGGAAAATGGGAGGAGGCAATATCACATACGGCTTCTGCATTCCAAGACAAGCTTACTTATCTTATTTCTTCTGTGTTTGTTATATATGTGGTTAAAAATGAGGTGAAACTTGAGAAAAAACAGCATATTGAAAATATAAAGGGTAGTGAGCTTAAATCTTCAAAGAAACATGTTATCTTCCTTCAGTTTGTAAATATATACATTATATCGTCAACTAAACAGAACTTTGTTATGAACCTGTGACATCATCAATCATCTTCTACGAGAAAAACAATATGTCGGCTTTTTACTCCACTTTGTTATATTAATTTTTTCGAAAGGTATTTATAGCTCTTGTACCATATATTTCTTAAAATAAACCACATTTTCATTCTCATAGGTTGTTTGTCTATTGAAATAAGTTAAATTTACAATTTTTGTGAAAAATGCTTCCTATGACCTTTAAACTTTTATCTTGTGTTTCACTTTTCAATGTGTATGTGGAACCAATGATTATTTTAAATGCCTTTTTATTAATTTTGACTATCAATAGTGACTTTTGCATTTTCACTTTTTTTGCCTTTGACTAGTTTGGATGATTATTGGAAGGCAGGCTGATTGACTTCGGGTATTATTGCATGCAGGACAATGTTAATGGCATCACTTTATTCAAAAATTTTTTTATGTTACGTGTATTCGATTCAGAATGATTTAGTGATTTAAGTGATCTGACGTGATCTTTTGATTCAATTGGGCCTTTGTGTAACGAAAATCATTACACCAAGCGATTCTACGAGGGCGACTGACCACTTAGATCACGATTTAAGTGAACAAAGTGATCCCAATCCAAAACGCGTATTGTAAAGTATGTGTTATGCTGCGTTCAGAAGAGGTGGAGAGCCCGTGCACACGACCTGTGAGTACCAGTGGAAAGTTTTGACCGTTCTTAACAATCCACCGCCTGTGTGTTTATGTGTGGATATAACCAAACACAAATCACAAAGAGATTAAAGAAATCACAATATTTCGCTATCCACCATGCAAAACATATATATTTCATTTGTTATACGTTTTCTGAGGTTATTTATCAAAATCCCGAGTACCGAAACACTTCATTTACCATGTTTTTATAACGAAAGCATGTGTATTCTGCATCTTTGTTGTCATTAGAGGTGAAGGTCAAAGTTTGGAAAGTCTCTGGAGGCACCCAAGTCACGAGTGGTATATACCACCTATGAGACCGTTCTTGACAGGCTGTGAAGTCGTGTTTACGGCCGTAAAGAACGCTGCATTAGGCGGTTGAATTGATCGTGGATTTTTTGTTGAAAGCAATTATAAGCGGGTAAATAGGACAACCATTTCCTTGTAAAATTCCCATAAAGGAAATTTATTTCTACTAGTGACTATCGTTTTTGCATCATCTGTGCAAGTTTCCAAATACCAGCCACACTAATCAGACTTCGCCATTGTGTAATTTGACAGATATGGCACACGAGGAAGATATTTCTGCATATTTGTCAAACCTTAATCATATAAGTAAGAAGTTCCCAGATGCTTCAAATGATGAATGTGACAACATATCAGAACTTCTAGATCTACTCAAAATACCATGTGGGGAGAAAATAGTCGTTGATTTTGACAATGAGGATGTAAGTTGTTCTTTTTTTCTGAACATGATGTATAGACCGATTAATCTGTGTCTCACGTCCATCAGTTATAAAAAGGCACATTTTGGGACAGAATACTCGGTCTAGAGGATGTATAACTCATATTTAGTACAAATAACTAAGATTATTAAGTCCAGATAAATATTATACAAATCCCCCCAAAACAGTAAAACACAGGGTATATACAGTTTAAAATTGGGCTGATGGCATACATAATTCTAAAAAAAGTGACCAGTATACCACAGTAAAACACCATTCACACACCTAGTCTAAAAATACCAGAGGCAGTCGCCCAAAATTTAAGTTCCTATAAGTTCACTCATTTGACTATAAAGTTCAGAAATCCAATAAACATTTCTCTTATGAAGTCTTTTGGCCATTAATCAATAATTTGGAAGCATATTTAAACCCACGGCTTCAACTCAAGTTCCCTGCTCAGCATGTTCCCCTTGTTCACATCCATGATCCTGGATTATTGACCTTGATCATCCATCAACTTTAACTTTTTTTTTTTTTTGCTTATATGTTTGTTAGTTTAACACACTGAGTTCCACTATGAAGCAGTAGATTTTGTCTAAAGAGTAGAAAAAAAGTTGTAGCCTTTTATGTGTTTTCCAATAGTTCTAGGTTTTAAGTTACTCTTATGTAACTTATATATAATGTTTTTATTTAAACAATATTAAAAGCTGCATTTAATTTCAATAAATTAATAATTATAGGGTTGGACTTGGAGAGATGAGCATTCTGGACCCTTTTCATGGATGACAAGGGTATGTATCATATTATGTTCTTTTCAGACCAATAGAAATTTTGTCTTTTTACAGCAATTATAGTTGTCTAATATTTACTGTGTAATTTTAAATAAAAGTTGTAGCAATATACATTTATTTGATGTGTTATTTTCAGTAAAGTAAAGCATGTAAGTTATTGTAATGTTAATATGGTGTAAATATACCCTTTTGTACATATGTTGTTAGAGTCAGCAGGATCTCACTGAAATGGGAACTGATCAAGATTTGAAGAACATTGTTGATCTTCAGACTCCGAGAAAAAATACTTTCTCAATTGGTAATAGTAACCTGTGTGTTCAACAGTCATTTAAGTTGACATAATATTCACATTTCTATCAGTATTTTCTTGGTATCAAACTGTATAAATTAATATCTCAGGAAACAAACAAACAAAAGATTATATACCAGTATATTTTTATGTGGAATTATTTTATGTTCTTAACTTCTTATATAAAACTGTGAATTTTATTTTAGTACATACAAATATAGAATGACAGCTGTAAGGTGTGGAAATGAATGAAAGGAAATTTCAAATAACATAAAGTGAAATACTTGTTTAATGATGTTGTATCTTCTAGATATTTAAATAGATTTAATAACATTTACAATAGAATCTCTTAAAGCAGAATTCTCTCAAGTAATATTGCCTTTTATAAAGTAATTTTGTAATTCATGGGTTTTCACTCGTTTACTGCTAAAGTGGAAGTATGATACTGCTCCCTGTGATTTAACTTTTCAGGTTTTAACTGCACTTGACATCATGTTACTTTAACTTAAATGTCATTATTATAGATGACTCTGGGACTACAGGATCAGGTCTTAGTGAGATCCAGGCTGCCTTTCAGAAATTTGGCCTGAATAGTGTGGACGAGTCTGAGCACACAAAGCAAATAACTACAGTGGAAGTAGAGAAAAACCCTGGGGAGCGGACTTTGTCTATAAGCAGTGACACAGAAGGTACTGTGCAACTCTAAACATTGTTGTGTCATTTTCACTTATTTTTTTAAGTTGTTTGTGTGAAGGTTATTGGAGCTGTGTATAATTTGATTTTAAAAACAGGGCTTGCAAGAGTAAAACTTTAAGCACTTGAGCATATGAAATCGAAATATTATGCTCATATCTTATGGGTGATATATTCAACAAGAATACATCTGAATACAAATACACCAAAATTGACGTATTGTACACCATCTTCATGCATTTTTCCAGTGCCAAGTTCCCTGTCCAGTGCTTCCCCAAGTCCTGTACATCAAGTTGCCTCCAGTCCATCGTTTAGTCCAATCCACCAGCCAGTGACAACTAACATGCGAAAGTGGGTTGATGCTGATCGAAGTGATACAGAGGCAGAAGAAAGCCTCATCTCACAGAATCTGTCTGGTATGATGATGAACTATGCAAATAAATACATTTACTGAGAAAAGTGAAGAGTACATTTCAACAGAAAAGAAATGTTATTGATACATAAATGTATGGGCCACTCACAATTATTTCATATACCCAGCAATGCAGAGTTCTTTATGAAATGTGTAGATTTCATTTGTTTTGTTTAACATCATAGTATTTATTTGTATTTGTAAATGATTTTTTATTTTCAACTCCCATTCTCTCACTCTTTGGTTTTTTGTACACTGTAGGTTACATGTCCCCATCCTTTGTACTGGAACCACCTGAAGAATTCAAATCAGACGCATTGGCAAATCCATCATCAATAGACATTGCTGGAGTACACAGAGTCAGTAACCATGACATAAGTGTGGATAAAAATACTTCAGTATTTTTGAAAGAGGAGTCAATTGAAAGGGGGTATGACAATACAGGAATAGATCTGGGGACAGACCTCAACTCAGAGGTAATTGTTTGATAATTTTTCACAAACTATGTTATATTCTGATTTATGGTTGGTGGCCATGGTTAATTTGTTCTGAGTATTTATATTCAAAGTTTTAGCTAAAAAGGAATAAAATATTCTTTTTTAAAAAATAAACAAAAACAGAATCTATGATATTTTTATGCTTAATTTACACGGCCAAATTTCAGTGCAGTAAGATATTGGAATTGTCTGGTATATAATGATTATTAAAGACCACAGTGCATGAAATTTTTTTTTTTTGCATTATTGTACAGATTATGTGTGTAACAACACACCTGCCAAGTCCCATCTTCAAACTCCCACTAGAAAGCACATTAAAAGCCAGTTAAATCTGACAGTTGGAAAAACAAAACAGATCTTTCTCTGAAACTGTGCCACGTCACACAAGGACATTTCCCACTCTGATTTCTGTGTGTCCAATACAAAATAGTGTAAAATGAAGTGAAATTAGTGTTTTATAAACTGGCTTGGAAAGGGTCAGCTTCAGTCAAAAAAAAAATTTATTTTTCCTACACTTAGTGCAAAGATTCTTCTATCAAATGAACTTGGAATATTGTGTGGTCATACACAAATAATGCTCTTTTTTTAAATAATTAACACTACAATTTGACTGTAACTTGTGTTCAAAATAGTGAACAAGTGTGCAGCTTTTAGTATAACAATGCAGCTTCTGATAGTGTGTCAGGTTTTAAATAAACTGATAAACAAGTTTTTCACCCAGTTCTTGTCCACATTTTCTCAAAATGTGATAAAATTTTAAGGCACCCTTGATTATCCAAACTCCTTATTATCAGAACAGAAAGAGTTAGCCCCAAAGTTCAGTAGTCAATATTACAATGTATTAGTTATTTTGAACAAATCAATATTCATTACTAGTTCTAGTTGACCATTAAGAACTGTCGGTGACAATTCAGGGGCGGATCCAGCCTTTAAGTAAGGTGGGGGTTCACATCAGACACACCATAACTAAGGGGGTCAGAGGGCTTGCCCCCCCCCCCCCCCCACCCGGAAAAAAAATAATTTTTGGTAAAAATATAGTGCATTTCCTGTAAATTTAACACCACTCTCAAGAAATAATTTTGTACTTTGGGTTGAACCCCTTTACATTATTTTTCAAGGAGAAGGGTTCGAACCCCCTGAACCCTCCTGGATCTGCTAGTGCAATTTGTAAAACCAGCTGGTGAAAACACACTGTAAAAGACTCAGTGTATTAGGCTCTTTTATATTGGGCTACACTGCTGCCAATATTAAAAGTAAGCAGGCTGAAATGACCAAATGCTTAAGCACTCTGGTTCAGGATGTAGAGTTTAATACACTGGAGATCTAAACCACATTCTGACATTTTATTGACAACAGTGTGTCTTTCATGATATCTACTTTTAATAGCTGTGTAGGGGTCAGATTGCAATGTTCATGTAAATTTGCATCTGAAAGTTAGCACTTTTAAAGTATGAATTTTTTTTTCATAAACAATATTTTATTGAAATAATTAGGCAAAATCAACAAAGCCTTCTCACTGGACAAACTATTTACAAAAGTATATGAATAGATGATAATGATGATGAAGTTGTGGACATGTGACTAATATAAAACTATGAAAACCACCCTGATTCCTTAAAAAATTCTTGTACTGCTTCAAAAACTACCTTTTTTTATCAAAAGTCAAGTTATAATCTCCATTAAATGAAAATCAGTGGTTATTGTTGGTAAAACTCATAAACATTGACTGCCTATTTTGAGTAGTAGTCTGTATTCTAAAAGAAAATACAAATTGTTTTCCACAGAAAAGCCACAGTCACAAGTTGAATTTTCTATAACATGTAAACTATGTGCAAGATGTTCTTTAAGAGGACTACAGTTTATTCACATTTTTGAGTGTATCAAGTTCCAATGTCTATCACCTGTACTAGATAATGTAGTTACGCGTTTAAAAGAATCATCTAATGTATTCCATAATTTTAATCCAACAGGAAAGAATGAATTTTGATGAAATTCTTGTTTGTCATAGAGAAGAGTAGTGTACCAGTACTTTGTTGATTATAAAACATTTTAATGTACTTTGGTCGAATTGTATGCAAGAAATAACCAAGTTAAAGACTATACTCAAAAATTTCATTGAACGTTTTACAACCCAAGCCAAAAGAAAAAAAAATAACACTTTACTAACAATGACTGGTACACATTATTAAATGTGTGACTGTAACCCAAGTAGCTCTTACAATTACATTACTTATGGTTAATATTTAAAATGTTATCTGTACAGAATCCTCACTCTATCAATGACAGTTTTAGATGGAGTCTGATTGAGAGTTTTCATATTGAAGAATAAATGCTAATTATCATATAAAATTATAAAAACTTTTCAAACAAAATTATCCTTGTTCAGTTAAAGTTAAACTTCAAAAGAAAAATCACTTCCAAATGCAATTAAATCAGCTACAAATTCAGTTACATCCAAATCTTCCCAATACATTTACAACAAAAACCATGGCAAATTTACTGCTGTGTACCTTTTGTGTCATCACAACACCTCCACACATGTTTTCAGGGATGTTATTTTATATGCCACTTTGAGAGGCTGTATCTCAGTGGGGGATGCTCTGATTGATGTCTGGTTTTCTTTACTGGGATTGTCTTACTCTCTGGCACACACTTACAAATTTTTAAAGAAACTTTTTTTTTCATGCACTGTGGACTTTAAGCTGGTGTTTTATTTTCAAATCATATGTGTAGATCAAATTGGATAGGTATTGGTGTGAGTTCATAATTTAACCCCATTTTGACCTTTGATATTAATGCAATGAATCTGACTTTAAACTTTAATTTGTACCTTTTCGTACAAATTGTATGCCGTAGCAAATCTTATGTGTTGGGCATCTGAACTCTTTTTGGTTATTATGTCCTTGGTTTACATTCTAATTCTGATATGACTTTCACAGCCCTTAATCTCCATCATAAGACAGGCTCTGAGGTACAACAACCAAGAAACAAATATAAAAAAAATTCATAGTCCAGAGATGTAAAAAGGGGGTATTCTTTCAGAAACTGTATGTGATGAGTTCATTTTAATGAAAACATTAGAAAAATAGGTGTTACTAATTATAGCCTGATAGTAGGTACATCTTCTCTTTGATTTCTGACTTTTTGTAAGTAGCCTTACCTTCAACATCTATAAATAATCATCGAGTGGGCATTATTTCACAAAAAGTTTGTCTGGGCTGTATCTCAGAATCTGTGAGATAGATGATGCCGATACTTGGTAGGGACATTGGTTGGGAGGGTTGTAGGTGTGCAGTGTCATGGTGTGACCTTAATTTGATCTTTGACCTTGTGATAGTGACTTTGAGTTTGAAAATCTTGTCTGGGCTATATCTCAAAAACCCTAATTGATACTTGGAAATTGATACTTGGTGGAGACATGGGGGGGGGGGGGGGGGGGGGGGGGCATCAGGGTGTTGACATTGATTTGACATTTGACCTTGCTGTGGTAACCTTGATTTTTAAAATCTTTTAAAAATCTTGTCTGGGTTATATCTTGGAAACCATGAGGTGTAGGCAGTTGGTACTTAGTAGGGAAATTAGTTAGGGGGTGTAGGTATGTAATATCATAATGTGGCTGTGATTTGACCTTGCTGTGACCTTGACCTTTAAAATCTTGTCTGAGCTGTTTTTAGGTGGGTTGTGTGTAACCAACCCGCCTATTAGATTGATGTGTCCGACGTCCGTCTGTCTATCCATCCACATTTTTGTTTCCGGACTCGACCTTGATTTTAAAGGTCAAGGTCACAGCAAGGTCAAATCACGGCCACATTATGATATTGCATACCTACACTCCCTAACTAATTTCCCTACCAAGTAGATCACCTTTAAAATCTTGTCTGAGCTGTTTTTAGGTGGGTTGTGTGTAACCAACCCACCTATTAGATTGATGTGTCCGACGTCCGTCTGTCCATCGGTCTATCCGTCCACATTTTTGTTTCCGGACTCGAACTCAAAAACATTTTGTCCAATCGAATTGAAACTTGACAGGGACATAGATCACCATCACAGCTAGGGTCCTTTCGAAATTGGTGTAATTCCGTATGTTCATTTGTCCGTTTGTCTGTCCGTCAAAATTTCCGTTTCCGGACTCTAACTTGAAAACGGTTTGTCCAGTCGAATTCAAACTTGATAAGGAGGTAGATCACCATCATAGCTAGGTTCCTTTCGAAAATGGTGTAATTCTTTGTGTTTGTTTTTCCGTTTTTTGTCCATTTGTCTGTCCGTCAGTATTTCTGTTTCCGGACTCTAACTCGAAAATGCTGTGTCCAATCAAATTCAAACTTGACAGGGAGATAGATTACCATCATAGCTAGGTTCCTTTCGAAATTGGTGTAATTCCATCCTTTCGTTTGTCCGTCAACATTTCTGTTTCCGGACTCTAACTCGAAAATGCTTTGTCTAATCGAATTCAAACTTGACAGGGAGATACATCACCATTATAGCTAAGTTGTTTTCAAAATTGGTTTAATTCTGTCTTTGTGTTTGTCTGTTTATAGCATAGATACAATTATGTAACCTAGATTACAAGTTTTAAATTTCTTAGCACCTCTAACACATTCATCTTAACTGGGTGGTCTAACATTTCTTTCCTTGTTTCTAAATGTAATTACAGCAGTCGCTAACCTTATTGCTGCCTGCGCAACCCGCCTTTTGGGGCATCTTTGACCCTCTTGTTCAGTAACTGTAAGGAGTAGGAAGTTGGTAGTTACTTAGTAGGCATATTGGTTGCAGGTGTAGGTGTGCAACTTCATGGTGTGACTTTTCTTGACTTTTGAAATTGCTGTAGTGACCTTGACCTTTAAAATTGTGTCTGGGCCATATCTCAAAATATGTTATTCAGCTACCTTTTCCATAGCTTTAACATGGTGAGTAACTTGGGCATCTATCCCCATAGCTAAGTGAGTATTAGCTTCTTTTTGAATTTTCAGTAACTTCCATAATGAGTAAAATCACTTGTAACTTGAGAACTATTGCATTTAAAGAATTTTGTATAAAATTTTATTCAGCTACTTTTGGGTCAGCTATAACATAGTAAAAGTGCAGACCTGTAGCTCAACACATAACTGAGTAATGGCTACTTTGAGGTTATCACTGATAAGTAAATTACTTGTAACTTCAAAACTAATGCAGAGTATTTTGTTTAACATGTTATTCATGTACTTTTGTGTCAGCTATAACATAGTAAATTTGCAGACCTGTAGCTCATGGCACAGCTGAGCAATAGCCGTTTTCAGGTTCTCACTGTTGAATAAATGGGTTGTAACTTTAAAACTATTGCATTTACAGTATTTTGTGTAAATATGTTGTTCACCTAGTTTTGCATAAGCTATAACATAGTAAAGTTGCAGACGTGTAGGTCTTGGGATAGCTGAGCAATAGCTACTTTCAGGTTCTCTCTGTTGAGTAAATCAGTTGTAACTTGAAAACTATTGTATTTATAGTATTTTGTTTAAATATGTTGTTCACCTACTTTTGGGTCAGCTATAACACAGTAAAATTGCAGACCTGTAGGTCATGGCATAGCTGAGCAATAGGTATTTTTAGGTTCCCACTGCTGAGAAAATCATTTATAACTTGAAAACTATTGCATTTACAGTACTTTGTTTTAATATGTTGTTCACCTACTTTTGGGTCAGCTGTAACGTAGTGAAATTTCAGACCTGTGACTCATTGCAAAGCGGTGCAATAGCTACTTTCATGTTCTAACTGTGGAGTAAATCAGTTGTAGCCCGAAAACAGTTGCATTTACAGAATTTTGTTTAAATATGTTATTCACCTACTTATGGGTCATCTATAACATAGTGAAATTGCAGTCAAATCAAGGTCAGACCATGACGTTTTCTTTTTCTCTTCTACTATGAAACTCAAAACACACAGTCAGCTGACACAGAGCCTGTTCACGGGCACTGATTGCTTGTTTTTTTCTGTTCTTATGTTGTAGCTTACTGTATGTAAGCTTTTAAGCATAGCTTTTGCTTAAAGCAAAGTGTCAGGTATTTCTCTGAATAAACTGTTATTAGTTTGCCAAGACAGTAGGTATTTTCACAAATATAGGTAAGAAAATACTTGTGTTAAATTAATGATAACCTGTCATTACCATTATGTAAAAAAGTTATACATGACCTACTTAATTAAAGGCAGAAGTTTTAACAGAGTAACCTTATTGTTTTGGTCACTGAAACTAGTTCGTTCTTTGCAGGTACATAATATAGTTTTATCTCAGGATCTGTGTGCTAGTATCAAGTATTAAGTTTTATCAAAGTTGTTTGTTTTCTTTTTAGTCAACTACAGATGTTCAGAAAACAGGTTTTGACTTCCTTGATAACTGGTAGTATTGGCAGATTAACAGATGAAGAGGACTTGAGATGTGAAACAGGATGTGTGCCTATTATATAAGTACAGTAATACCTATATTATCCAGTATTGCTGAAACAGTGTGCCTATTATATTGTGCAACATATTCTGCGTTATTTCTCGACAGCTTCCTTCATATAAGTACAGTATTACCTCTATTGCCCAAAATTTCTGCAACAGTAAACAAAACGGGTATTTTAGCATAAAACTATAAGGAGGTTGGAACCATGTTCCCAAAACAAAAGATACAATAGGAAAACTACCAGAAAGAGTTAAAACAGAAAAAAAAACATATCACGAATGAAGGTGACAATATAAAACAATACAAGAGTATTGTTAATCTTCCTGAGTGATAATTTTTTTCTGTGTTTGTCAAATGAGGGATGTTTTACTTTTATTATCCACCATTTTGTCAGATTTATGAGATAAAGTTAGCGCCACTGTATACAAAAAGTCTATCCAGTGGAGTATATCCCCTTACACAGGTCGTGTATGACACATGGTGGATAGTAATAGTAATGCTTGCTCGGATGATAAAAGTTTTACTGTGTTGTTAGTATTTTTGAAGCTCGTAATCAAAATGGTGACTCATGCTAATGATTGATTGACTCTTACTCTGGGATATTGTTAAATACAACAGTTGCTATGACATCAGTTGGTTTGCTCTTAAGTATACTCATTCTTAAAGTTGTAAGTCTAGTCATGTACAGTGTCCTTATATTTTAAAAGTGATATGAGATTATGCTTTTCTTTAAGCTCAATGTCATTGCTTAATTCATTTCAGATAATCAGTGATGTCAGATTGTAAATAGAAGTATTCCATCTTAAACTAATGGTTGATTCATCTAGCACCACTTGTACTGTGTTTCAGTTTCATTTAACCCTGGATTTCTTCATGAATATTATAGTTAGAATTATATGAAATCTATATAAATTGCTATAGGTCTACTCTTTACAATATTTGTAATGCAGGTACGGAAACTCTAAGGTTATCTGTATTGTGCCATTATGTAGCTGTCCATTAATTTGTTCTAATTGGTAATTTATTCAAATTGCCATCATGTAAAATTTGTATAATTTGTATTTGTACATTTTACTTAGTTGGACATCAGAAAGTGTACAGAACGGTCTGCTTTCAGAAGCACAGCACTAGCCAAATGGTTGCATTGCACTTGAAACAATGTTAGTTTGATCTGAATGCCTCCCCTCAGGCTCATGTATTATAATAGTGCCTGTGTGGACTGTCCATGTAAAATGTAACATTAAAATGTGACTTCAAATATGACATAGTTTTAAATTTTGTCAGTAGAATTGAAAATTCTGTAAAATTATCTTGACAGTTGATAGAACTTGATCTGATTTCAAGTTCTGTTAGAAATTTTTAAAAAAAGTTTGAAATTTAAAAAAAAAGTTCCATGACAAACAAGTGCTGTTGTTAAAAGAAAAGCATTTCATTTTCCAAAAAGTGACACACACAGCATGGAAAGCCAAAAATAAAATGTAAAACTAGAAATAGGACGCCCTGTTGATAGTAGATGCGAATAGAAACAGGATAGCATAGAAGAACACACATTATCATGTGTAATGTCCACCCCATGAACCTTGCCCAAATTGTACAGTAGTCTTATAAGACCCTGTTTCATTTGTAAAATATATCAATGATGCTTAAATATTTATTAGTGTAGATGTAAATTATTTCAGCTTCATGCCTTTTTGCATTGGTTGGGTTAAGAAGATAGAAGCAAATTCCTGTTTTTCTATTTTTGGCAAAAATTTGAAAATTCAAAATGGCCGCCATTTTTGGGAAAAGGAAATTTTTTTGATAATTGCCAAGAGTACATTTCTTAGATACCCTATGGGTCGAAAATTTCAACGAAATAACTCTATTTTGCACGGTTAAGGCCAGTTTGTGTTTTTCCATTTTGGGAAAAAATTCGAAAATTCAAAATGGCCGCCATATGTGCGGAGGGGAAAATTTTTTGAAAATTGCAAAGAGTACATTTCTTAGATACCCCTTGGGTCGAAAATTTTGCCGAAATCGCTCTATCTCGCACGGTTAAGGAGATAGAAGCAAATTAGTGTTTTGCCATTGTTGGTAAAAATTCGAAAATTCAAAATGGCCGCCATTTTTGGGGAGGGGAAAATTTTTTGAAAATTGCAAAGATTGCATTCCTTAGATACCCTGTGGGTCAAAAATTTCGACAAAATCGCTCTATCTCGCATGGTTAAGGAGATAGAAGCAAATTTGTGTTTTGCCATTGTTGGCAAAAATTCGAAAATTCAAAATGGCCGCCATTTTTGGGGAGGGGAAAATTTTTTGAAAATTGGAAAGATTACATTCCTTAGATACCCTGTGGGTTGAAAATTTCGACGAAATCGCTCTATCTCGCATGGTTAAGGAGATAGAAGCAAATTTGTGTTTTGCCATTTTTGGCAAAAATTCGAAAATTCAAAATGGCCGCCATTTTTGGGGAGGGGAAAATTTTTTGAAAATTGCAAAGAGTACACTCCTTAGATACCCTGTGGGTTGAAAATTTCGACGAAATTACTAAGAATACAATGCTCAGATACCCTGTGGGTCGAAAATTTTGACGAAATCGCTCTATCTGGCACGGTTAAGGAGATAGAAGCAAATTTGTGTTTTGCCATTTTTGGCAAAAATTCTAAAATTCAAAATGGGCGCCATTTTTTGGGGAGGGGAAAATTTTGAAAATTGGCAAGAGTACAATTCTCAGATACCCTGTGGGTCGAAAATTTTGCCGAAATCGCTCTATCTCGCACGGTTAAGGAGATAGAAGCAAATTAGTGGCAAAAATTCGAAAATTCAAAATGGCTGCAATTTTTGGGGAGGGGAAAAGATTACATTCCTTAGATACCCTGTGGGTTGAAAATTTCGACGAAATCGCTCTATCTCGCATGGTTAAGGAGATAGAAGCAAATTTGTGTTTTGCCATTTTAAGGAGATAGAAGCAAAAAAAAAAAATTTATGGAATGGTCCCATAAAAGCTACATTTAAGTAATTAAAATTTTCAATTTTATTGCGCTACAATAGCTTACCATGTGGGACTGAATGCTGAATTCAACCGCCCGGTGGCGGGATTACAGCTGAGACTGGAAGGTCTGAATGTTGTTTTTCTCGAATTGAGAGTAATAAAAAATAGTTCCAAAAAATTTCCAGTCTGAGTCCCATTTACAGAGTCCCAATCCTGAAGGTCGGACTTGTAAAGAGCCAAAAACCTGATGAGAATACACAGTGTCGTACACTGTAGGGTGTTTGGAAGGAGGATTGTGTACCCGGAGTACACAGATAGGAAGAACCCCTAAGGGCTATGACGTCAGAAATGAGGTCAAGGTTCGAGAATTGCTATTTGCAACCTTATTTATAAGACAACCTTATGGTCCCAAGAATTTAAAGTTAATGTAAATTTAATATGTGTGACCTTACCTGTAACACCCTGATGAGGTAGCTTATACCTAGACCTGGGGAGACTCCTGAAGGCTTAGCTGTAGCGGACGTGCCCCCCCCCTTTTGTTTCCGAAGAAGACATCACTGAGGAGAAGGTCTAGGACCTGTTGAGCTGCTATTACTGGTCCCAGATACATGTTGTTGTCGTTGTCCGACCAAGTAAGGTCTTTTAGATAAAAATTGGTAAACGTGTTGTGAGCTTTCCAGTGACACGCTTGCATGATCTGGTCCACCGATACCCCACCGTAAAAACCCTTAGAGGCTGCGAAGGCCCTAATGTCATGCGCTTTAACTTGGACTAAGTCCAAGGCTTGCTGGTCTGCTTGCTTATAACAAAGTAGAATGGTTTGTTTCAACCATGAAGAGAGAGTAGCGGGTCTGATATCTGAGGTATGTCCTTTCTTGAAGGAGATGAAAAGAAGGGACCGGGACCCTCTCAGGTCCTTGGTTCGGTCCAGATAGTACCTCAAAGCCCGTACAGGACACAAGGTCCTGTCTTCTTTGAATTGTCTATCTACAATGGTAGTCAAGGCAGGAATAGTCACCGGAGACACACTTTGAGAACCTTCTCTTGCTAGCTGGTTTTTGGCTATAAAATCTGATGAAGGGAACAAGGCTACCTTTTCCCATTGGCCTAGATTAGATACTTTGTTGGCGACCCAGGCGTGGATTTCACTGCGGCGCTTGCCGGAGGCCAGAGCTAGCAAGAAAGCAGTCTTGAGAGTGAGATGTTTGAGGTCTGTGTCTTTCATAGGCTCAAAGGGCGCTTTTGTGAGCTCATTGAGGACAACAGATAGGTTCCACTGAGGAAGGTTTCTGGAACTCTTGGGGCGATCCCTGTGAAAACTGGAGAGCAACCTGTGAAGGTCCTCATTATGGGCAATATGCTGGGCCGTAGGGCCCAGAGTGTCAACAATAGCTGTCCTGTAACCATCAATGGTAGAGGGGCGCCTGTTTAGGTCTTGGTACAGATACATAAAGAAATCTGAGATTTGCTTCACAGATGGTGAGGAGAAATCTACCGAATTATCTCTGCACCATTTTTCAAATAGGGCCCACTTTGATTTGTAGATGTTCCTTGTTGAAGACCGCTGAGGTGCAGCAATTCTCTCTGCCACTTCCACAGAGAAGCCTTGTTCTTGGAGTTGTCCACTCCTAGAGACCAGGCGTGGAGGTTGAGGTGCTGCGGGGAGCTGTGGAACACGAAGTTGTGGGACTGCTTGAGGAGTGTTGTCGACACCGGGAGTTGTAGAGGGATCTCTGTTGAGAGCTGCACTAGGTCCCAGAACCAGGGCATCCCTGGCCAGCCTGGGGCTATTAGTATGATCAGGCAGGTGCATTGCCTGATTTTTTGGATCACCCTGTAAAGGAGAGCCGTTGGAGGGTAAGCATAAGCAGTGAGACCCGTCCAGTCTATGTTTAGAGCATCTATGTCCCAGGCCTGGGGGTCTGGGATAGGAGACACGTACAGAGGGAGCTTGTGGTTCAGAGGAGTGGCAAAAAGGTCCACGTGGGGAGTGAACCACTTTCGGCAGATCTGTTTGAACACCTGTGGATGGAGTGACCATTCGGTCGACTGAACCTGGTTCGACCTGGAAAGTAGGTCGGCCATCACATTCAGGCACCCTGGAATGTGTCTGGCTTTCAAGATTATGTGATAGTGGTGGCACCAGGTCATGAGTCTCCACAGGAGTGCGCACATCTCCGCCGAGTGTGTTCCCCCTTGTTTGTTTATGTAAGCTACCACAGTTGAGTTGTCCGTGGCAACTAGCACTGTTTGGTCCTGACACTGGTCTTTGAAGTGTCTCAAAGCCAGAAAGACAGCTTTCAATTCTAGGACGTTTATGTGAAGTCCTTTTTCCTGAGGTGACCACAGACCTTTTGTAGAACTTTGTTCTAAGTGAGCGCCCCAGCCTTCGTTTGAGGCGTCTGTAAAGAGTTGGATACTGTGGTCTTTGGGATGAAGGTCGGCGCCTATCATCACCTTTGCAGGATTCTGCCACCAGTCCAGATGAGCAGAAATGACTTCTGTCCAGGGAAGGAGGCTGTCCAGCGACTGAGGAAATTTCCAGTGCTCTTTCAGGTGAAACTGAAACGGTCTCATGTGAAGGCGTCCCTCCGGGACCATCTTCTCCGTTGAGGCTAGCAACCCAATTAGAGACATCAAACATCTTGCAGTCAAAACATGTTTCGACTTGAGTCGTAGGATCAAATCCTGAAGTTTGAGCCATCTCTCTTGAGTGGGTTTTACAAGGGCTGAATCTAGGTGGTATTCGTAGCCCACGAACGAGAACACCTGAGTTGGTTTCAGTTCTGATTTCTCTTGGTTTAAGATCCATCCCAAGGACTGGGTGAGATCTACCACTGTCCGAGTGTTCACTAATGCTTCCTCCTGGGACTGAGACCTGATCAGCCAGTCGTCCAGGTATTGATGAAGTCTGAGTCCTCTGCTGAGGGCCATGAGCTTCACTTCTTTGACGACCATGGTGAATACCTGGGGGGCTGTGGCTAGTCCGAATGGGAGCGAGGTGAACTGGAACACCTGTGACCTGTGGCAAAATCTTAGATACTTCCTTGAGTTTGGATGGATGGGGATGTGGAGGTAAGCGTCCGACAGGTCTATTGACGCTACCCATTCCCCCGGAATCAGAGAAGTCCTGATGGACTCTGGCGTTTCCATTTTGAACTTTTCTACGTGTAGAAAAGTGTTGAGCCTGCTTAGGTCTATTACTGGCCTCCACCTTTGGTGAGGCTTGGGTACAAGAAAGAGGCGACTGTAAAACCCGAGAGATTTTACATTTTCCACCCTTTCGATAGCGTTCTTTAACAGGAGAGACTGGATGCAATCGGCCAAGGCTTGGTCTTTTTGAGGGGCCTTGTACTCTGACACAATCAGAGGAAATCTTATCAAGTTTGGCCTTGAGAGGAATGGCAGAACGTAGCCATTGGTGATGATATTTAACACGTTGGCTGAGCAATTGTTTGCGTGCCAGTCTCTCCTGAAAGAACGGAGGCGACCTCCTACTGGTGGATTGATTGAGGCTTTTTGGGGAGGGGAAAATTTTTTGAAAATTGCAAAGAGTACACTCCTTAGATACCCTGTGGGTTGAAAATTTCGACGAAATTACTAAGAATACAATGCTCAGATACCCTGTGGGTCGAAAATTTTGACGAAATCGCTCTATCTGGCACGGTTAAGGAGATAGAAGCAAATTTGTGTTTTGCCATTTTTGGCAAAAATTCTAAAATTCAAAATGGGCGCCATTTTTTGGGGAGGGGAAAATTTTGAAAATTGGCAAGAGTACAATTCTCAGATACCCTGTGGGTCGAAAATTTTGCCGAAATCGCTCTATCTCGCACGGTTAAGGAGATAGAAGCAAATTAGTGGCAAAAATTCGAAAATTCAAAATGGCTGCAATTTTTGGGGAGGGGAAAAGATTACATTCCTTAGATACCCTGTGGGTTGAAAATTTCGACGAAATCGCTCTATCTCGCATGGTTAAGGAGATAGAAGCAAATTTGTGTTTTGCCATTTTAAGGAGATAGAAGCAAAAAAAAAAAATTTATGGAATGGTCCCATAAAAGCTACATTTAAGTAATTAAAATTTTCAATTTTATTGCGCTACAATAGCTTACCATGTGGGACTGAATGCTGAATTCAACCGCCCGGTGGCGGGATTACAGCTGAGACTGGAAGGTCTGAATGTTGTTTTTCTCGAATTGAGAGTAATAAAAAATAGTTCCAAAAAATTTCCAGTCTGAGTCCCATTTACAGAGTCCCAATCCTGAAGGTCGGACTTGTAAAGAGCCAAAAACCTGATGAGAATACACAGTGTCGTACACTGTAGGGTGTTTGGAAGGAGGATTGTGTACCCGGAGTACACAGATAGGAAGAACCCCTAAGGGCTATGACGTCAGAAATGAGGTCAAGGTTCGAGAATTGCTATTTGCAACCTTATTTATAAGACAACCTTATGGTCCCAAGAATTTAAAGTTAATGTAAATTTAATATGTGTGACCTTACCTGTAACACCCTGATGAGGTAGCTTATACCTAGACCTGGGGAGACTCCTGAAGGCTTAGCTGTAGCGGACGTGCCCCCCCCCTTTTGTTTCCGAAGAAGACATCACTGAGGAGAAGGTCTAGGACCTGTTGAGCTGCTATTACTGGTCCCAGATACATGTTGTTGTCGTTGTCCGACCAAGTAAGGTCTTTTAGATAAAAATTGGTAAACGTGTTGTGAGCTTTCCAGTGACACGCTTGCATGATCTGGTCCACCGATACCCCACCGTAAAAACCCTTAGAGGCTGCGAAGGCCCTAATGTCATGCGCTTTAACTTGGACTAAGTCCAAGGCTTGCTGGTCTGCTTGCTTATAACAAAGTAGAATGGTTTGTTTCAACCATGAAGAGAGAGTAGCGGGTCTGATATCTGAGGTATGTCCTTTCTTGAAGGAGATGAAAAGAAGGGACCGGGACCCTCTCAGGTCCTTGGTTCGGTCCAGATAGTACCTCAAAGCCCGTACAGGACACAAGGTCCTGTCTTCTTTGAATTGTCTATCTACAATGGTAGTCAAGGCAGGAATAGTCACCGGAGACACACTTTGAGAACCTTCTCTTGCTAGCTGGTTTTTGGCTATAAAATCTGATGAAGGGAACAAGGCTACCTTTTCCCATTGGCCTAGATTAGATACTTTGTTGGCGACCCAGGCGTGGATTTCACTGCGGCGCTTGCCGGAGGCCAGAGCTAGCAAGAAAGCAGTCTTGAGAGTGAGATGTTTGAGGTCTGTGTCTTTCATAGGCTCAAAGGGCGCTTTTGTGAGCTCATTGAGGACAACAGATAGGTTCCACTGAGGAAGGTTTCTGGAACTCTTGGGGCGATCCCTGTGAAAACTGGAGAGCAACCTGTGAAGGTCCTCATTATGGGCAATATGCTGGGCCGTAGGGCCCAGAGTGTCAACAATAGCTGTCCTGTAACCATCAATGGTAGAGGGGCGCCTGTTTAGGTCTTGGTACAGATACATAAAGAAATCTGAGATTTGCTTCACAGATGGTGAGGAGAAATCCACCGAATTATCTCTGCACCATTTTTCAAATAGGGCCCACTTTGATTTGTAGATGTTCCTTGTTGAAGACCGCTGAGGTGCAGCAATTCTCTCTGCCACTTCCACAGAGAAGCCTTGTTCTTGGAGTTGTCCACTCCTAGAGACCAGGCGTGGAGGTTGAGGTGCTGCGGGGAGCTGTGGAACACGAAGTTGTGGGACTGCTTGAGGAGTGTTGTCGACACCGGGAGTTGTAGAGGGATCTCTGTTGAGAGCTGCACTAGGTCCCAGAACCAGGGCATCCCTGGCCAGCCTGGGGCTATTAGTATGATCAGGCAGGTGCATTGCCTGATTTTTTGGATCACCCTGTAAAGGAGAGCCGTTGGAGGGTAAGCATAAGCAGTGAGACCCGTCCAGTCTATGTTTAGAGCATCTATGTCCCAGGCCTGGGGGTCTGGGATAGGAGACACGTACAGAGGGAGCTTGTGGTTCAGAGGAGTGGCAAAAAGGTCCACGTGGGGAGTGAACCACTTTCGGCAGATCTGTTTGAACACCTGTGGATGGAGTGACCATTCGGTCGACTGAACCTGGTTCGACCTGGAAAGTAGGTCGGCCATCACATTCAGGCACCCTGGAATGTGTCTGGCTTTCAAGATTATGTGATAGTGGTGGCACCAGGTCATGAGTCTCCACAGGAGTGCGCACATCTCCGCCGAGTGTGTTCCCCCTTGTTTGTTTATGTAAGCTACCACAGTTGAGTTGTCCGTGGCAACTAGCACTGTTTGGTCCTGACACTGGTCTTTGAAGTGTCTCAAAGCCAGAAAGACAGCTTTCAATTCTAGGACGTTTATGTGAAGTCCTTTTTCCTGAGGTGACCACAGACCTTTTGTAGAACTTTGTTCTAAGTGAGCGCCCCAGCCTTCGTTTGAGGCGTCTGTAAAGAGTTGGATACTGTGGTCTTTGGGATGAAGGTCGGCGCCTATCATCACCTTTGCAGGATTCTGCCACCAGTCCAGATGAGCAGAAATGACTTCTGTCCAGGGAAGGAGGCTGTCCAGCGACTGAGGAAATTTCCAGTGCTCTTTCAGGTGAAACTGAAACGGTCTCATGTGAAGGCGTCCCTCCGGGACCATCTTCTCCGTTGAGGCTAGCAACCCAATTAGAGACATCAAACATCTTGCAGTCAAAACATGTTTCGACTTGAGTCGTAGGATCAAATCCTGAAGTTTGAGCCATCTCTCTTGAGTGGGTTTTACAAGGGCTGAATCTAGGTGGTATTCGTAGCCCACGAACGAGAACACCTGAGTTGGTTTCAGTTCTGATTTCTCTTGGTTTAAGATCCATCCCAAGGACTGGGTGAGATCTACCACTGTCCGAGTGTTCACTAATGCTTCCTCCTGGGACTGAGACCTGATCAGCCAGTCGTCCAGGTATTGATGAAGTCTGAGTCCTCTGCTGAGGGCCATGAGCTTCACTTCTTTGACGACCATGGTGAATACCTGGGGGGCTGTGGCTAGTCCGAATGGGAGCGAGGTGAACTGGAACACCTGTGACCTGTGGCAAAATCTTAGATACTTCCTTGAGTTTGGATGGATGGGGATGTGGAGGTAAGCGTCCGACAGGTCTATTGACGCTACCCATTCCCCCGGAATCAGAGAAGTCCTGATGGACTCTGGCGTTTCCATTTTGAACTTTTCTACGTGTAGAAAAGTGTTGAGCCTGCTTAGGTCTATTACTGGCCTCCACCTTTGGTGAGGCTTGGGTACAAGAAAGAGGCGACTGTAAAACCCGAGAGATTTTACATTTTCCACCCTTTCGATAGCGTTCTTTAACAGGAGAGACTGGATGCAATCGGCCAAGGCTTGGTCTTTTTGAGGGGCCTTGTACTCTGACACAATCAGAGGAAATCTTATCAAGTTTGGCCTTGAGAGGAATGGCAGAACGTAGCCATTGGTGATGATATTTAACACGTTGGCTGAGCAATTGTTTGCGTGCCAGTCTCTCCTGAAAGAACGGAGGCGACCTCCTACTGGTGGATTGATTGAGGCTTGATAGGAGTCATTGGGAAGAGGGGTTTCCACGCCCTTTTCCTTTGTTGTGGGGTCGAAAACGACCCCTGGAGCCTCTGAAGTTTGGTTTTCCTCTAGAAGAGGGAAACGAATAGTTGCTGCTTTGGGAGGAATTGCCCCCAAAGGGGCGTTTCCTGTAGGAGCCTCTTCTCTTATTGTGGTGGGAACCACGAAAGGGCTTATTTTGGTAGGGTCCGAAACCCTGAGCATCTTTTGAGGTGCCTTTTTTGAGAAGGAAGTCCTCGCCTTCCTTCACTGACTGGGAGTTGAACAGGGAACGAGTCCAGAGAGAGGAATTCCTGAGCTCTTGACGTCTGGTTTCCCCTAATTGTGGCTGCAGGTGGGACATTTCGGCTTCGCGTCTAAGCAAGCCGGAAGTTGCCATTGTGTAAAGTTCCCTTTGTAAAATATGGGCAAGGGATTTGCTCAGGCAGGTTATGGCCTTATGTTGAATAGTGAGGGTCTTCTCCCAGAGATCAAAGTAGTCATAGGCCTCATCATAACCACGTTTTACTGCTTTTTCAGGGTCGGCACCTTTCCTGACCTGGGACTTGACCTTCTTGAAGGTTTCTTTTAGTCCATAACGACACCTCCTCCTGGTAGAGTTGCAGGAGGAGGATGTCTTGGCAAAAGTGGTCGTGAAATTCAATGTGGTTAGATTGTACCTTGCCTGTTGTTCTAAGTCCTTGAGGACAGAGAGTGGGACCTTGCCTAAAGGGGCCCCCGAAGGTTTAGGAGATATACAGATCTTGGCAAAGTCTGCATTTAAATCTTGGAGTTTCTCCGAAAAACAAGGTTGTCCAACCTTGTACCACTTAGAAGTGGAAGGGGGGGGGGGGGGCTTTGGGTATTTGCCCTCTGCCAGGTTTGCAGCCATAAGGTCATTGTTGAATTTGTCAAAGGCATCTCTTATACCAGAGTTGAGGGGCAACATAGCTGATGAACCCGTAGGTCTCAGCTCTTGGACGGCCACCTCGTCATCGATACCTATGATAGCAGTAGCAGGTCTGGGGACTGAATCCCTCGGATCAGGTAATTTGAGGATACGTCGAAAAGTATCTACCTCCTCCGCATATTGATTTGGGATGTCAGCCAGAGCCACATCCCTATAGTAGGGCGGATCAAGGTCAATTTGAGGATGTTCCTGATCATCAGAGGCCATTCTCTGGGGCTTGGGAGACCTGTGTTTACGTCTAGGGGA
The DNA here is from genome assembly GCA_964017235.1 of Sabellastarte sp. h YS-2021. Lineage (NCBI taxonomy): Eukaryota > Metazoa > Annelida > Polychaeta > Sabellida > Sabellidae > Sabellastarte > Sabellastarte sp. h YS-2021. The sequence goes on from OZ024928.1 coordinate 16,296,628, forward strand.
CTGATCCTCCCCTGACGATGAGGGCAAATATGCGGACCTTGACTTATGTTTAGACTTGTCAGAGTGCTTTTTAGGTCTAGAATATGAAGGGCGATCATGATCGGAATCAGATCCCGAACCTGAGATTGGAGCATGGCTAACCTTGTGAGTGGACGTCTTGGGGCGAACAGACTGTGTCTGTTCGGAAGAGCTAAGACGAACGTCCGAACCTTGCTCGGCCTGAAGGCGAGGAGGAAGAGAAGGGCCATATTCAATATCCATGGGTTCTGAAGCACTGACAGAGGTCTGAGGTTCGGTGCGAACAGCCGAAGAGGCGATCTTATCAGCCAGCCCTTGTTGAGATTTTAGGAAATCTTCACGCATAGATTTAAGGGCATCATAGATGTTGGCTTGAAAAACACCAAATTTCTGATCAAATTTGTGGTCCAAAGACTTTTCTACAGAAGAATGGACTTTATGATGTAAGGCTGTACTGGGAGTGGGAGGAACAGTACGCCCTGGTGTAGTAAGAGGCAAAGGATCGAAAGATAAGGGTCTGGGACGTGGAGGTGAAGTAAACAAATGATCGGCCGCAGCCTCAAGTTCGGCTTGCGATCCAGAAAACGATTCAAAAGAATCGCCAAGTACCTCGTCCCGATCTTTGTCCGATGCCTGTGAAGTGGGATGTTTTTTTCTTGTATCGTCTTCTATTAGCAATTTTAGTGGACTGTTCGTCTGTGAAAGACGCACAGATTTGACAAGTACCAGCTTTTGTAACACACAGATCATCGCCCTTCCCTGCATCTCTGCAGGAAGGGCAATAGCCATGACTGTCGAATGGCTGACAGAAATGATTGCATTTGCTGGATCTGGGTTTATCTTTAGAAGACTGGTGGGCGGTGGCCATGTTTTAATGCAATAAAATATGAAAATACTCCGAACCGTAGATTCGAGCAGTACTAGTGTAGTGGCGAGCACACAACACGCGAAATAAGAAGACGTTAAAAAACTGACAAAATACAGCACCGGAAGTGCTGAAAATTGGGTATAAGATTCTATACTGCTAAATAAAGGAAAAGCCGAATTATGGACGAATGACAAACAATATATCCAGAGATATAATAGAAAACAGCTTTGAAAACTTAGCAGAGCATCCAATATGGCGGCGACCAACGAAAAGGAGGCTGATACACAGGAAGTGATGACGTCACGACAACCTATGAGGCCGAACCAACTGCATGCTTGTTTTTCTCGAGCGTTGGTCGTCTGTGCCTCGCGGCAACCAGTAAAGCATTCAGTCCCACATGGTAAGCTATTGTAGCGCAATAAAATAGTGTTTTGCCATTTTTGGCAAAAATTCGAAAATTCAAAATGGCCGCCATTTTTGGGGAGGGGAAAATTTTTGGAAAATTGCATAGATTGCATTCCTTAGATACCCTGTGGGTCAAAAATTCTGTCGAAATCGCTCTATCCCTTACGGTTTCTGAGATATTAGCAAATTACTCAAAAGTAGTACTGAAAATACACAATGAAGTACCTAAATGGCTATTACTCATGTACTGACAAAGCTATCAGTCCCAAATGCAATACCAAGCGAGCTATGGACATAACAATCTTGTATTCAAAATTGTAGTAAAATATCTTTAATTATTTTGGCTTAAATGCACGGAAACCAATGGGTACTGAAAATAGCTGTACTTAAGTATTACTCAGTAAGCAAAAGAGGTACAACAGCCAAAAGCAATCCCAAGCAAGCTACTGACCCAATAAGCCTGCATACCAAATTTGGTGACAATAGCTCTAATACTTTTCCTTTAAATGAGCGGAAACCATGCGTGACGCCGGGCATCGGACGCCGGACATCGGACGGCGGAAAAAGCAAAAATAATATATCCACCCCCCAGGGGGGTGGACATAATTATAAGGTATCCTTTTAAGTACACATGCCTTGCTATTTTGATTTTGTATCAGTTTTGGTTCACAACTGACTTGAAAATTTTAATGACGCTTCCTGTTAATTTCCAAGGGTTACCAAGGGAGCTAGGCACTCAGGTAAAACATACAAGTGGTTGGTTTATTTTTCAAAAATACTGAATTGGAATTAGGTACATGTATATAATCCTACAAAAGGGGCTTGGTACTTAAGAATATCAGGAAATTTTTTTGAAAAATGTTGTAAGTTCACTACCATACAAGGCTATATTAAAATTATATTTCAAATAATATACCTAAAATCTGGATCGCAGAGCAATGCCCTCAATATCATCAACAGGATTTCATATTCTGTTCAGAATTTCAAGTTATGTTGACATAATTTACATTCCCTCCAACACAAGGATTTAAGGTATCGGGTATCCATGTGCTTAATCTCTGAACTCGCAGATTCTAAGGCACACCATCCAAATCATAATGCATAAATCAGAAGTTGTAAAACATAATAGGGTCGTCACCAGGGGATCATCGATGTTCAGTAGTAAGAAAACCTAGGGAGGGAAAGGCTTCTGAAACATAAGTTTTAAGTCACCTTTTGAAATGTGATAGTGTAGGAGCAGTTCGAATTTCCAGTGGCAAATCATTCCAGAGTTTTGGAGCATCATATGAGAAGGACTTGTTGAAATGAACTTTAGATTTATGAACTGAAGAGCCACAGAAGAGAACTTTGAGAAACATCTTTTCTGGATTACTACATCTGGTTTTGTACGTTTTGTTAAGTTCTGTCAACAGAATTTGAAATTCTGTCTGATTTGAAGTTCTGTCACAACCCATTTATGGTAATGTTCCAATTTACTCAAGTAAAATACTCGCAACTCATTTCTTTTAATGTTTAATCACCAGTTGAAGCAATATCAATAATAAGATATTGGATCTTTTTAAAAATCAGTTAAATCTATAATTTATTTATTTGGGGTTTTTTACGTTGCTTTTACCGCTGTACAGGTCATATCATGATTGCTAATTTTGATGGCAGAGGAAACCAGTACATACAGTTGGTCAAGGTTCTGTTCTGTAAACTGCCGACCATTGGTAAGCAACTATCAACTTTCCAACATAAAGTCCTGGGCTGGTATTCACAAAGGGTCTTAGACTTGGCCAGGTCTTAGGCTTAAATCCAGTCTTAAAGTTAAGACTTTTGTCTCAGCTAAGTTTTGTCTTAAAACCGTATTCACAAAAGGTGACTTAGCTAAGTCCAAGATTATCAAATAACCACAGTGGTTTTCTGTGTCATGTGACCTTTCTTTTCAATTCAAACTATACTATTGGTGAAATATATCCTTCATTTAATGCATTTTATCTAAGGAAAAGTGCTGTTTTGAAATGGAAAACCTTGTTACCACATATAAACTTCCAAAGACTGCTTTAGTGAGGTGTTCTGTATAATTATACTTTATTTACAGCCATTTCAAATTTTGAAGTGGAGAAAAGTTTATGGCGGCCATATTTAAGTCCTCTTTACAAAATTTAAGCCCACTACCAACCAGTCTAAAAGTTGAGCCCTTGGCTAAGCCTAAGACCGGTCTTAAATTCTTTGTGAATACCACTAAGCCTAAGACAAAAGTCTTAGCAGTTTTTGGGCAGAAACTTGAGACAAAAGTCTCAACTTTAATCCTAAGCCCTGGCTAAGACCTTTCATGAATACGGGCCCAGGTTTTGAACTGCTGACCTCAGAGATGAGTGTTACCACTGCGCCGTGGCCCCTAAATCTATAATTGAATCTCAAGGGAAGAATAAAATATCTTATGACCTTAGCTGTTTCAATGAATGTAAAACCCCAACTTTAACTCTGTCAGTCTGTCTTGCCGAAAGAGATCCTGATTAATATGGCAATAATTGTATTATATTAACGATATCAATACTCAGATTTAAAAAAAAATATATATTCAAATGTTTTATATTAAATTTGCTAAAACATTTTGTAAAGGACCAGAATATGTGTTCAATATGTGGTTCAGTATTGAAGAAAGCTTGATTATAGTATGGATAGCAGGTGCATTTAGAAATTATGGAACATCTTGTAATTTTACAACTTAAAATTCATGATTTGGATTACTAAATGACTAAAATATCTATAGTGTGAAGACCTTGAAACACAATTGAAAGTTTACACCATCGTATATGGAGTATGTTTTACAGAAATCTGTAAATTACACTTTTTTTACACTTTTTCTACATGTGCAACTAAAAGAAAGTCACACAGTACTTTGATTAAAGGTTAATACATTTTATAATTGAATAAAATATTTAAAATATTTGTGTAGTTTTATGTCAAACCAATTATATTCACTTTACCATTATTATATCATACGAGAGTTAGATTAGCCAAGGAAGTCTTCTGAAATCCAGGGCTCGTAACAACATTCGCATTCTTGTTATTCAGGGGTATCCAATGCCTTGTGGTTAACAAGTTTGGCATTTATTCACCTGACAAAGTCTCCTCTCTGGGTTTAAATCTAATCCATGCAAACATGTCAGAAAGCACTCTGGCTGTTGAAAGAAACGTAAAACTGACTTTTGGTCTTTTATCCTGAGAATGGATTTACAACATTTGAGACTGTCTGAAGAGATAAGTGGCGGCATATTTCAGTGGACAGGGAGTCACAACTGAAGTGGTGTCTGCCAATTGCCTTTAGTTGTAATGGAGGAAACAAAATGTTGTTTGTTGGTGGCTGTACATGCACCGATTTCGAGGCTGCTGAGAAATGAAACCACAGTTTTAAATGTACAGTTTATTATATGAATACTTTTCATGTTCAATACTTCTCATGTACAGTGAATTAATTTTACTAGATTTTCACATTTACTACGGAGTTACCCATATAAATTAAACACGAATACAATAGGAATGGTTACATTTACCACACTTATAAAAACATGACTGTAGAATTGTAACATGGTTTGACTCGCCTCTGCTGCCAAAATGTTTTCTGATGCAATTTATTTAGAACACAGAACCCAAAAATTCCTGCATATCACTAATATTGGTAAAATGAGTCAAAGTAATGGTGGCACAAATTCTTTGGTGTCTTAAAAATTACATAAAAGTTTTTATATATTTTGTTACATTTAAGATACATGGGGGGGGGGGGGGGGGGGGGGGGGGGGGTGTTAGATACCAGACTGGCCAGTAAAATGTGGACACAGGAAATGTAAGCAGGTACATCAAACACAGCTCTAACAACAGACAGAAGTAGATACACTAATGTACACCCTACTAGACAGTTTGCCACAAACACAGGCTTTTTAACAAATTCAACTGACAATTTACCACACTATTAGAACTAAGTAAAGTTTGCTTCTGTATCTTAAATTAGACCTAAATATAAGGTCCACAGAAACATAAAAAAAAATAGGGAGAAGTGAAATATTTATTGCACCAGATCAGCCAAGGATATTGCTTACATATCATGTCAATGTTGTAACATCTAAGCTTCTCAATAATACATGTTGACTTTCATAAAACCTTAATCACTCAATCTGCATATGAGAAAATTATCAGAAAAAAAAGAAATGCCCATCACTCAGGATCTTCACTGTATCTGTATACTCTGTGTTGTACATGGTAAATGCTGCAGAGACTCGAGTTGCAAAACAGTGAAGTAACAATTGTCACATCTGTTATAACATCCACAAAGTACCAGTGATTTTGGTGAATCCTAGCAGGGGCTATCCTTTTGTTTTCATGAATAACAAACTGCATTAACAGAAGTGCACAACTAAGAAAAACGTAAGAGGAATTTTAGTAGTGGAGAAATTGCATACATAAACACATACTTCTACGTGCAGAAGTCTGTGAGGTTAACAATGCATTTTACTTATTTTAAAGTAGGCTTGGACAATTGCGTATCTTGAAAGAAAGAAGATCAAAGATAACAGCACAGGTACAATATGGAGAACATTCACAAAGCTTCAGTTGAAGTATTTTTATGTTCTACCTGCCTCAGGGGGGTTATATCTGATCCTGTATTTATCTGTGAATTTATTGGTTTTGTTTGCTTGAAATTTTTTTTTTAAATGCATCTGATCCAATTAAAGCTTTTCATATTTTGTACTTTGATCCAGGGAGCTTTAAGATGAACACCAATCAAAACATGTAAACCATACCACCTCCGTCACAAGAAACTCTGAAATGTGATATTTTTTGGCAAAACAAGGCCGAAAGCGGTTTCGGTCTACCAGCATGAGCCCCAAAACCATCAGAGACATGAGTAGTGCACTGAAGCGGTCAAGAGACAGGCACTCAAAAAAAAAAAAAAAAATAAATAAATAGTGATCCCTAGAAACGAGAGCCTCGATAGAGCTCCCCCTTTAAAAAAAGACTGATAACCACTGCAAAATGTCTTTCCCATAACAATACTTCTTTTCCCCCATTAAACTGTTCAGGGTTTTCCACTAACTTGAGACAGAAGCAGAGAATGAGTACACTTTATCACACAGCAGCACGACTACTTGTCAGGATCAACAAAAGACACCACATCAAACACCATCTCATAAGCCTTCTCATCCCTTTATATACAAAAATATGTGATTCGGTTAATTTGCTGAGCAGTCTCAACAAGTACAATTGAACTGACAAGAGAATTTATATCACTGCAATATCCACAACTGTGTTCTGTGTAAAGACTCACAACAGAGGCATTTTTATGTTTGAAATACCATTAAGTGTCAGACTAAAAAGTGTACAACTACATGTATTTTATTATGCAACAAGACTAAATCTTTGTCATTATATGCCATTATTTACTATATTAATTTTTCCTACATTATTCAAACTAAGTCTAGTTCTCTTTTTAAGAGTACATTAACACTATGTTTTTACACTGTCTTCCCAATTCCATTTAACTTAAAAATCTGCTTAAACAGAAAAAAAACACACCATGTTACAAGATCAATGTGTTTGATAAAACTGGGACTCTGTTTTATTCAAATTTCATCAGACAGCTTCCTTCTTATACATCCTGTGAAATACTGACAATCTGCTTACCATGACCTTTTAGTATGTGTATGACAGTCCAGAGAGATGTCATATTAAACACTTTCTTTGGTCTATATGCTGGAGTTACCCATTTTGACAATATCTGTAATTGGTCTGAACTTATAACACCATGGCTTACAAATTACGGAGTTTTGACAAAAACTTTAAACCCAGATAACCCAGCAGTGCATTTGCAAACCTTTAATCCACACTTAAATATATATTTGAAAGCTGTGGTCACTAAATTTGCTTAATTGCCTCTTTGTACCTATGAATTACGACACAAGTTGCCACTACAAGATTACCTACACAAGATATAAACTGTCTGATCTTGAAGTCATATCACATGCAAAGAAAAGAAAACTACCAGTTAAGCTTATATAACAGTTGTAAGCAAGAAATGTAAATTTCACCACAGTATGAACATTAACAGTCATTAAGTGTACAAAATCATGTGAATATTACAACAGTGTGTTAATTTATTTATTTACTTGGGGTTTAACACCAGAGGAAACCAGTACATGTAGTTGGTCAAGGTTCTGTACTGTAAAACTGCCGACCATCTATAAGAAATTACCATCTGTCCCACATAGGGTTTGAACCGCCGACTTTGGGTGGGAGGCGAGTGTGTGGTCCCCTGACAGCGTGTTACATGTACAATAGCATATGAACACTACCACAGCGTGTTACATGTACAATAGCATATGAACACTACCACAGCGTGTTACATGTACAATAGCATATGAACACTACCACAGCGTGTTACATGTACAATAGCATATGAACACTACCACAGTGTGTTACAACTGTCTCATCTGTTATCCACAAAGCCTATTTCTGCAAAATATTCACTTCTCCCCCCCCCCCCCCCCCCCCCCCCCCCCCCCCCCCCCCCCCCCATTTTTCTATTTTTAATTAACACAGATGATAATATTCACATATTTCACTCAATTGACACCTTGTATTTCATACACCACCATAAACTGAAGCCAATGATGTATTTCACATACTGCTGTTCATTGCAATGATCAATTTCATGCACTGCAGAAAATTGCAGTCATCAATTCCACAGGTTGTTGTGAATTACGTCTTACAATAAGTTTTATATACTGCTGTGAATTATACATTTCTCACTATGACTGTAAGAGAAAGTACAACAGTGAACAGCTAACTAGAACATCACATGACTGAATTGCACTACGACTGGTACATGTTTTAACGGTTCAAGTCTATTTACATTGTATGCCAATGAAATCAAAAGTAGACTCAGCATGATGATATGAAACTTGATTAAAACCTCTAAACTTGATAAGATCAAACAATGAGAATCATTCTACGGGTTTATATGGAATACTGTATGCAAACTATTGGAATAAGTTTTCTTGTTTTGTAAAGTGGCCATATCAAAATACCTAAAATATATACGCATGAGATGATTGGTGGCTTGGTACGGCCGACATCCTGATATCAGAGACCATTTATGTATAGTAGTGAAATGAAACATGACAATTTGCTTCTTAATGGTGAACATATAAAATGATGTGATAACTTAGAATACTAGAAACAGGACATTAATTGACAGAAGCTACAACCACTTGCCATACATCTTTGCAATGTTTTTAGGTTTTACTTGTAGCTATTTGTCCAATGTGGTTTGTTTTCCCAGTTAGCAAGTCCCTTTCTTTGGGGTAATGCTGAAACACAAGTTTTCTGCGTGCTAAAACTGTAATGGTTTTCCACTGGCAAGACACTGGTGTGGAATATCTGGTACAATTTTAGTAGAATGGGTCCTGCCTGAATTCAGCTGTCACACATTTGTTGAGTGTTTGGATTTCTACGCTGTATGTACAAAGCCTAGTGACTACACATAACATTCAGTATTCTCACGAAGATATAGCAAGACGAATAACATAAAGAAAACAGTTGTGAACTTACCATGCCTGCCAGTCAATTTCTTCCATACAAATCTTTAATTTCATGATGAGACACGTGCATATTTTATACAATGAGGATTTTCCGATATCTATAAGCCAAACGATCAGATTTGGTTCCATAATATTGTCACATGAGCCATATGTTAAGAAGTACCGCAGACTTCCAAAGTAATTATTCAAATTGTAAAAAGAACTGTAGTAATCACAATGGTAAGCATACATCAATGACATTTTAGCATGAACATTACTAAGAACAGTGATCTACACAAACACAGAACAGCAGCTGATTTACCTGTCATAGAATCACATGATTACACAGCCACAGAAAGAGAGACAAATAACGGTTTGAGAAATATGTACAAAACATGTACACTGATCACATATATATACTACGCTACCTTAACATACATAGACTATAAAATTATAAACAACAGTCTTAGTAAATAAACAGCTTACATGAGTTGACACCATTAAAGATGTATTTATTCCTTATGAAATGTGCTGTTTCTATAGAACATCGTAAACTTCTCACCTCTTGTAAATATTGCCACAACTCATTAAAATACAAATAAAATATAAAAAAAAAAACTTCTGTATCGGTGAAACTTTCTTTATTAATCTGAATAGTCAATTTTATGAACACAAGTCGCTTATCAACAATGTATCATTTCTTAATGTTTGAGTCTAAAGTATCCTTCTATTATCCAAAGAGAACCCAACTCGCCAGCAGGTTTGAACGACAGAGGTTTCATAGCATGACAAGAAGTTACAAAAGCAGCACATTTCACATGGTGAGTACCTCTTTATGTGTACACTGATTGCACATTTTTATCACTGGATACTAAGAAGTCAGAAATGACATGCTGAAGCACACTCTCTTATACATCAAGTGTGACACCGAACAGTCAAATATTAACAAAAATTTACACAAAAATTCATGAGAGTTTAACACCTCAAAAGTCCCCACGTCTTCCAACTGAAACATTTTATATTTGAAGGTAAGAGAACCTTTTTATGGTTGTGATGAAACATATTTTATACCAATCAGTTAGATACAACTTCACACTCAATTAGTTTTAAGAACATCCCGACAAAACAATTTTGTGTTTAAATATATTTTACTACAGCAGTTTTAAGTTCCACAACTTCGGATTACTGACCTTGAACGCCCCTCGACTCTCCTTACGATAAATGGTTTTTGTTAAGCTAGCGCCCTGAGTTCCCCTTTGTGGGGAAGATATTGCGCCTGCAAAGCAGTAGATTAGATTAGATTAGCTTAGATTAATGATTGTGGTTTATCATTAAAACTGCTATCACGGTGTTCTAGCGATGACTGGGATTAATAACCTTCAATAACCTTGAACCAATGACATATCTGCCTTTGTAACCAAGGTAATCACTTGGAGTATATGTTCCTTTTACCAGCACCAACCACTACAAGTCTTATATTTATTTTTCATTTGTAAATACTTGTGTACAAGTTAATATCCAAGACATATACCCTCAAAAGGTAGGTCAGGTGACCTTACAATAATATCAATGGTAGATGTGGAAAAAACACTACCTACTTGCTCATATTGCGACAGCTTTCAAGACTTTTATAATATCAAATACAGTTATTATAATCACAGACAACTTCCAGCAACGGCAGCTTTATTCAAACTAAATATGGGCACAAGGGCACACAATTACATAAAGTTCACTAAATATCATTTTGCCTTCAAATAAACACCCATTGAAAATCGCTCATTTGTTGCAGAACATCTCAAGTTCAGTTTACAGCACTATTTTATATTTTTTTCCTTGGAACATGGGAATGATTCATGTTACCCTTCATTTTCTCTTTTTTTCTTTTTTCGGAAAAAAAATATGACACAGACAAAATTGCAAATTTAATAAGTAAATTAAATTTTTATAAGTTAATACCCTATCCAATGGACAATTGCTTTACCGGTCGACGCGACCGGTCCCGCCAAACGCCAGAAAAAGACGTCCTGCCTCGTTAAAGTCCTGGAGAGGCCATGATATGTAAGTAACATAAAATATATATTTTCAGATAAAAATAAGCTTTAAATTCGTAGAATAAACCGCGTTTCCTTCAAACTTGGAGATAACTTCAAAACGCGTCTGCACACTACACGCGCCAAACGAAAAAGATGAACTGACATCACTCTGTCTAGACAGGAAGCAAGTATGATGCGCCACCTAGCGAATGCACACTACTGACCGGTCCTGCTGGTATTATATACAGGACGTCTTTTTCTGGCGTTTGGCGGGACCGGTCGCACCGACCGGTAAAGCAATTGTCCATTGGATAGGATGTATTAACGCAATAAAATAATTAAATATTCAATAAACTTCAGAATAAAGGACAAACTATTGATGAAAAGGTGAAAAAGTTGAAAAATTATCTATCCAAAGATGAGAAACTTAAAATTGTGTGCTGTGTTTGATACAAGAGTGCTGAATATGTGCTCAATAAATTCAGACAAAAGCTGTAGTTTTTAAGGGTACATGGTAAACTGTGAGTATGTACAAATACATCTAGAACAGGAAAGATTCTTGTAAAACCCAAACTGTGTCAGTCATGAATGACACTAAAAATGCATAAACCTAGAGCATTGTCACCGTGGTTATTACAGGCTACACAGTGTTTGAAAAGACACAAGTTAACACTTAATAAAAAAGAAAAACAAAACCCTCAAGTCTAAACTTGTGCAAGTTTAATTTGCTACTATCTGTGCAACAATACCTACTGTTGTCCAACAACTTAATAAATGTAACAGTGCACTTATTTCATTACATGGAAATGCATTCTGCTGAGAGAAATGTTAGAAGAAAACATTTAAAACGTTTCAATAACATACAAAACATAGAATACCGTGTCAAACATTGATGAACGATTGTAGGACTTTGTGTTAAAATCAAAATGGACCTTTGGCCAACTCTACAGAATACCACAGACCCCGCGAGAAATTTATTGAATGTATTTATCACCTGTTTCTGTGAACTATAAACTTACATAACATCACCAATCCACTTAATGATTCCACCAATCATACCACTTATATCTATCCGACAAACTTTTTGTTCAAAAATAACATTTGTCTGATGGACAAAATTGAACACTTTTTTAAAATATTTTAAAACATACTTAATATGAGTATCTCAGTTGTACTTGACGTAAATATTATTCAATATAAGCCTTGTTCGCATACATCTTTTCACACCATGTAAAGAAAATCTATAAACCTATGGGAAACATAACATTTTTAGCTGGCCCACAAATTTATGCTAAAGTGGTCCAAACTTAAATCTGCCCCAGACTACAGAAACAGATAAATTCACTCTTTTTGCATTCAAATAACTAGTCACCTGACCTCTCACTTAATGACTGTCCCACATTTTAGAAACATACAGTCAGTAAGGAAGAAAGTCACATGTTAATGTTTGAATTTTGGAATAACAATACCAAGTTTAAATGTCAAATAACAGAAATTCACCCTATTAGTAGTTTGTAATTCCCTTTTTCGTAGCATGTTCACAGGTCTCTGTCACAGACACGCATATAAAAGGCCTTTTAATGAATACCGATTCCTGCCCTTGATATCATCCATATGCCCCCAAGTGTCCCTCCCCAACTTTTCAATATTAAACAATAATGACTAATAGGTTTTGCACATACTTTGCAACATATTGACATAAAATCAGTACGTATCTCATAATTTCATTAATTTGCAGTTAATTCATGCCCCTGGGCAATATTGAGATTGATACGGATTCGATTATTACGATAGAGTAGACAAACTTTTACATATCAGTACATCCGATGAACATACACTGTCCTTTATATGGAATAGAGGGGTTAACATACACTTATAGATCACTATCACACCCATAATACTTGTAGACATGGCTGCAGGGAGCACATACATGGTGTAGAAAATGGATAGTTTGTGCAAGGCCAGTTGATTAAGGGAGCGTCTTGCAAGCACTAATATACACAAAAAAAGAATCATTCATAAACTGTGTGTATAAAAATACATGTATAAAACTGACGAAATGTATACTGCAAGAAGATTTCATAGTTGGATTTTCTTATAAAAAAGGAAACAAAAGAAGACAAGAATCTGGTAAAAAAATAAACAGAAAACCATGTTGTCCGAAAATGTGGAATTTTGTGAGGGTTTTTTTATAAAGAAATCACATTTATTTCCCACATCATTTGCTTGCCATGGGAACTGAACAAAAATGAATTCTGGGTAAAGACAAATCTAAGATGCTGTGGTCACAGCTGAACACGTTTTCCTGCGTGTTTCATGGAGTGATTTCTTTGTTCTGGCATCAGTGCAGAGTCCACATAACTGTTCATATGACAAAGAGGCCCACCTCTGAATCACCTCCGGTTAAATTCCATTTTGATTGCTGCAAGATACAAACACAGAATTTAATTCAAAAGTCTGCAGATAAATATACTAAAATGTTTTGTCAAAAAAAGCATATTGTATCCACCATATATACTGATGAATCTTAAAAAACCTGCAACTAAGTTAGCCTGAGTTACAAGCCAATGGGATATATACATCAACTGTAAAAATTCAAAATGAGTGGAAACATTTTTAAGATGGTGGCCATCTTGGCATTTGGAATGGACCAAAAATCAATACCAGTATTGTTGACATAAAAGACCTGTATACTTAAGTTTAAACATTGGAATATATTGTGCAACAAATTCTTTAACATTCAAGACACAAGGTTTTTCTGATTGGTAAAAACTAAACAAAGGTCTGACACTCGGCCAGGTTAAACTGGAGAAATTCCTCCAAAATGCAGGTGGTTTGGATGCTAATGGGATAAATAGTTTAAAATAAAACTATTTTGCTAATTCTCAATACTGTATGATTTAAAGTTTTGTGCAAAATCTGAAATTCATCAAAACTTCTCTCCACAAAGCCAGTTCTGGGACATACTAACAAATCAATTTTCAGTCTGTGACAACTACTCTACATACTTATAAGCTAGTAGTGATATAGTTTGCAAAAATCAAAACCTGTTTTCAGGGGCCTCGAAATAAACAAAATCTGTCTTTTTATTTATCACTGGTTTGGTGAAATGTAAAAGCAAGCACACATGAGCCATAATTTGATATAGGAAATGTCTTTGCCAGATATAAAATTAATAAACTCAATTTTTTTTACCATATCAAGTCACAATGTGAGATACCTGGGCAAATTTATAAAACTTTCATATTTTTCCTGAAATGTCAGCCATTTAAAGAAGCAAATGTAGAGGTTTAAGAAGTGGTTGTTCACAATAAGAAGTAATTCTTTCTCAACCAAACAAAAAGTGGTATTTCATTAAACAACATTACACAATTGCATTACCTTCAATGATTTCTTTCTTTGCCTTGTGAATCTCTTTCCTCATTTCTTCTAATATTTCCTGTTTGAGACTTTCCAGCTCTTTACTGGACACACCCCCACCAGCTGCTGAGCCATTGGCTGCTGCAGATGATGGGAAGTTCTCCTGTCCCGTCAATGACTGGAACCGCTGTCTGTAGGAGAGAAACACATGTGCTGGTAAAGTCAAACCTCACAGGAAAAACAACTCTCACATAGTCATAGCAAGTTATTCTCATTTCATATACAATCGTCAAAGTGTTCTTTCATCAACCAAAAAAATCTCACCACTTACAGAGTCATGGAAAAACTTCACAAAGACTTTAAATTCTCTTGGCCCGGACCTTATGAAGAGAAGTTGGTAGTCCCTTACTGATGACCACTGATTTACAGTGCTTGTATAATTTTGACCAACAGCTCATTAGCAGAGCTTTCCTCAAAGTTTAATACAACCTTCATTATGTGGTCAATATAAACCAACAAAAGAAATACAGAGGGGTTTTTTGTTTTGTTTCAGATAAATTACCTTTATAATTTCAGGTAATTTACTTTGTGCTAACCAGGAATTCGGGGTAATGGGGACAAAAATATGAATGGGAAAAGCTATCTAAGGATATGCATTTACTCCTAGCTTACTGGGGAACTGTACTTAACTATTTGAAGAAGTTTGATTGTAACATAAGATAAACATAAATTTACATAACAAAGATAAGATACTCTTGTTAACTGCACTTTTTCTTTTAATGTAAATAGTAACAATATGATGAACAATGATAAAAATATTTAGAATATTACAAATTGTAACAAATTTTATTGTAATTTAACTTTTTGTAAGTTAAATACTTACCTTATCCTCACAAATGCTTACTTGGTTTTGTGGAGGCAAAACGCGGCGACCAACAAGAATATTAAAAAATTATTCTTGTTCGAGAGGTGAACCCCGTAGTTAGTGATAGGTGCGCATGCGCACAACACATTGTCGGTTGGACTTTGTCGAGAGATCCTCATTGAATTTTTGGTCCCCTATGAAAACAAACTTGTGAGGGGAGGAAGGGTGGGTCTGTCCTTGTGAGGATAAGGTAAGTATTTAACTTACAAAAAGTTAAATTACAATAAAATTTGTTACATTTTATTGCGTAAAATAGCCTTACCTTATCCTCACAACTGCTTGATTCCAACCATAACAGGAGGAGGGGTTTGTTTTGCAACCTCCCTGTTAATAGATTATGGGGTTCACCATGAAAGCATTTGATGGAGAGGATAAGATAAGCTTAAGTATGCTACAACAGAATTTTCCATTACTGTAAAATATCTGTAAAGATAAGTAATGATAGCTAATCTCATGAATATTCATGATGTACTGTTGTAGTTGACACTTGTCCAATGTAGCATAAAGTTGTCCTATATCTAAACCATCACCCATAACTGTGTGATGGGGAATGGCTTCCTGGGTCCCTCGAGCTGGGAGCTGTCATCCAGCAAGAAGGCACCCCAAGCTGGCTTCTGTGCTTTACAAAATACAGTCATGAGGCCATCCACAACAGAAGAAGACATATGTCCATAGAAGAAACTGGTATGGAAGGAAGAGTAAAGTATGTAAGCCATATGAAATACGCAAGAACGTACTCAAAGCCAATCACATGGTGAGCAGAAACCACTGGGCCTAATTGTAATCTGTTTGGTCTGTGGACTGCCAAGACACATAGGTTAAAAGGTAGAAAATGTGTTGTGGCTCTTCCAATGGCAGGAGCCTAAAATCTGCTCTAGGGACACCCATCCTTGAATACTAAAGAAGCAGACATGGACCTAACATCATGGGCCTTAACCTGTAGGTCCTGTGTATCAAAATTGGATGACTGATAAGCCAATAAGACAGTCTGTCTGATTCAAGAAGAGATAGCAGATATCATGAAATCTCTGTCAAAGCCTTCCTTAAAGGATATAAACAAGAGATTCTTTCCCTTTCTTAAAGCACAAGTTCTGCCTAGATAGTACCTAAGTACTCTGACAGGGCATAAAGTCATATCCTCAGTCAAGTCTGAGCTCAAAAAAGGTTTAAGAGCTGGAATGACCACTGGTTTAGCGAATCTGGGCAATCAACTGATTCTTTGCTAAGATGGCAGGAGAAGGAGAAATAGTGACCTCCTTCCAGTAAGGTTTTGTGTCTGAGGGAAGAATATGTCCAAGCGTGCACCTCCCCGCTTCTTTTGCCAGATGCCAAAGCCAACAGGAAAACAGTCTTGAAAGTGAAAATCTTAAGACTTGCATCCTTCAAAGGTACAAAAGGAGCCTTAGTCAAAGACATAAGAACCAAAGATAGGTCCCAAGAGGGAATACCCCTATTAAGAATGGGTTTGTCCCTGTAAAAGCTTGGAAGGAGTCTATTTAAGTGCAAACTCTTGCCTACTTCCTGGCCAAAAGGTCCCAAATGGTCAGCTATTGCAGTTCTGTAGCAAGCAATTGTGGCAGGTTTCAAATTTCTGACAGCAAACAAGTGGTTCAAAAATTCTTCTATGTCTGAGGTAGAAGGCTCTACGCTGACCACCTTGTTCTGTTGGCACCAGAGTTCCAAAATGGACCACCTTGACTCATAGAATCTTCTAGATGAGGGTCTTTGAGGTGCCTAAATTCTATCTGCCACCTGCTAAGAGAATGATTCAAGTGATTCTGAGTGGTGTCTAGGTGCCAAACATGCATATTCAGACACATGAGATTCTGATGGAACTTCTGACTGAACGGTTGTTTAACAGATGAGGCCAGTGAGGTAGTTGTAATGGGGCTTGGTTGACAGATTCACTAGATCCCAAAACCAAAGCATTCTGGGCCACCCTGGTGCTACTACTATCATCTTGCACCTGTAGGTGTTCATTTTCTGTATGACTTTTGGTATGAGTGCTACAGGACAAAAGGCATAGCCGTCCAGACCCTCGTAGGAGATGTTCAATGCATCTATGTTCATAGCATTTGCATCTGATATTTGAGGATGAAGTGACCATTCTGTTTGAATTATTTTGTCCTTCCTGGAGGGACTGTCGGCTATGACATTGAGGCAACCCTGAATGTGTCTGGCTCTTATGAGTATGTTTCGAGGATTGCAGTAGGCCAAGATGCGCCAAACCAAGAAACACATGTCCCATGAGTGTGCTACCCTTTGTATGTTCAGATAACTGACCACAGTGGCGCTGTCTGTTACTCTCAGAACTCTTTTGTCTAGAATTTGTTTTAAAAGCTTTTTAAGGCCAGAAACACTGCCTTTAACTCTAGGACATAGATATGAAGTAATTTCTGTTGATCTGTCCAATTGCCACTGACTGTCATATTTTGTAAATGAGCTCCCCAACCCTGATTTGACGCATCTGTAAAAATAAGGGTATTGTGTTCCTGTGAATGAAAAGGACAACCCATTTTAGAACTTTTTGGATCTTTCCACCACTGAAGATGCTTTTTCAGAAGGTTTGAAACAGGAATCTTCAGGTCTAGTGACTGGGGATACTGCCAGTTTGTTTTTAGGTACCATTGGAAAGGGCGCATATATAACCGACCCATTGGTATTGTCCTTTCTAGGGATGCTAGTACACCTATCTAGGACATGAGCAACCTTGGGGTTGTTTGTGATGCGATCTCCATGTCCTGAACAGAATTTTCTAGAATTTTCAACTTCTTTTCGGTTGGAAAGACTTTTCCCTGTATCAAATCGAAATGGAAACCCAGAAAGTCGATTTCTTGTGTAGGTTCGAGCTGCGATTTTTCTAAATTTCTCCAAAGCCGAGTTCTTGAATCGTATGGATGAATTCTTTTGTCTGGAGCTGACACTGGTGTCTGGTATATGCTCTTAACAACCAGTCGTCCAGGTATTGGTGAACTCAAATTCCGAGAGACTAAAGAATGAGCTTTGCTTCTTTTACAATCAGCGTGAACTATAGGGGTGCAGTCGCCAACCGCAATGGCAGTGCTTTGAACTGATACGTTTGTTTGTCTACATGGAAACATAGCCAATGTTATGAATCTGGGTGTATGTGCACGTGAAAGAACGCATCTTTCAGGTCTATCGAAACTAGCCATTCACCTTAAGTGACCAAGTTTCTGGTTATCTCTGCTGTCTCCATCTTAAAAGTTGGAACTAGCTGGCATTTGTCCAGGACACTGAGATCTGTCACAGGGCGCCATTTATTGCCGGGTTCTGATACAAGAAATAATCTGCTGTAAAATCTGGAGTTGTGCAATCCTAGAGATGGTAAATTGTGCCTTTTTGAAGCATTTGCGACACTCTTAGGTAGCCATATTTTTCCTGTCTGTAACCGCTTTAAATTATGGGATGTACAGACATGGGCGGATTCGACTGGAATATTATTCGATAAGCCGTCTCAAGATTTGCACAACCCTTGTATTAGGTATGGAGATCTGTCGAAACTGGCCATTAACCTATTGTGACCGTGTTTCTTAATAAAAATCGTTGACTCCATTTCACAGCTTGGAGAGACGTATGCATGTTCAGGACACAGGGATCCCCACTGGCCAATGATATTGCAAATTTTAATTAGTAAATTAAAATTTTATTAGTTAATACCTTACCTACCAGACGATAGCTATAGCCCGGCGCCAGCCGGTCCCGCCAAACGAAAGAAAAGACGTCCTGGGTTTCACCCCCGGCAGGACCGGTACACTACACTCCACTCGCCAGGTGGCCTAGTTCCTGCTTCACTCGCCAGAGGGACGTGACGTCATAGCATCTTTTTTGTCCCTAAGGTTGAATTGTAAGGCTGAAAGCGGGGAAGGTTGGGTGGGAATTTCCCGTCTGGTAGGTAAGGTATTAACTAATAAAATTTTAATTTACTAATTAAAATTTGCAATTTCATTGCGTTAATACATCTTACCTACCAGACGATAGCTAGAATAACTACCCAGTGGAAGGAGGGCAGCCTTCTGAGGATTAGAGAGAACTCTTATATTGTGCTTAGGTGTGAGGTTCTAGCCCTTTTGAGGAGACATGTTAGTCTCGAGGGTAACTAGACCCACCTGCCCCCCCCCCCCCCCCCCTTTTTTTGACTGCTCTGAGGGGAGGAAGAGAGTAAGAGTTCAAGGCAAAGAAATTCCACGGTTAACCTGGAAGAGTGGGGAAAGTCCTATACCCAGAGGATTATTCTGAAGTAAACGACTTTGAGAAGCCAAGGTCGAGGCTAAAGGTGAGCCTATACCTAAAACTAACTAGTATGTACACTATATAAAATTATATACAAAGAAGCTTAGGGGACTAGTGGTGGATCTGCTGGGCAGCCACCACAGGACCCAAGTGAAAAAGCTCCTTATCTGCCCAGGCAACATCCTTAAGGTAAAACTGTGTAAAGGTGTTGTGGGATTTCCAGTGGCATGCTGCTAGAATCTGGTCCAGAGATATGCCACCTTGAAAGGCCTTGGAGGCCGCAAATGCCCTAACATCATGGGCCTTAACCTGATGTAGGGTCAAGGTATCTTGGTCAGAAAGATCATAACACAAAACTACTGTTTGTTTGATCCAGGATGAGATAGTGGCAGGAGAGATGTCCTTGTTAAAACCTTGTTTGAATGAAACAAAAACTAACTCCTTTCCCGTTCTTAGGTCCTGGGTTTTGTCCAGGTAATAGCGAAGAGCCCGAACGGGGCAAAGGGATCTGTCTTCTTGTAACGACTTATCCAGAGTGGGGGCTAAAGCCGGGATGACCACCGGGGCCACGCACTCTGGTCCCTCTTTTGCCAAGTGATTTTTCACCAAGAAGCTTGGTGAAGGGTAGAGGGAAACTTTGGACCAGTCAGCTTGGTGTCTGATATTTTTGTTTAACCAAGCGTGAATCTCACTCCTACGTTTTCCTGAAGCCAGGGCTAGGAGAAAAACCGTTTTGAAAGTAAGGTGTTTTAGAGAAGCCTTTCTGAGTGGTTCAAAAGGCGCCTTTGTAAGCTGGTGTAAAACCAGGGAGAGGTTCCAAGCAGGAACCCCCCGGCGCCCTTTGGGTCTATCTCTGTGAAAACTGTCTAACAGTCTAGTCAAATTGTCATCCTTGCCAACATTAACCGAGGCATTTCCCAGTTTGTCTGAAATGGCTGACCTGTAACCATCAATAGTGCTGGGCTGGAGATTCTTCTCCTGGAAAAGATGCAGGAGGAAATCTGCTATTTGTTTTATAGATGGGTTCCTGAAGTCCACCTGACTTGTTTCGCACCATCTAACAAAAAGGGCCCACTTTGCCTCGTAGACTGCTCTGGTTGAACGTCTTTGAGGCGCCTCAATTCTTGCCGCCACTGGGCTAGAAAACCCTTGCTCCTTGATGGTCTGGGCTCTAGGAGCCAGGCATGGAGATTTAAGCTTGTCAGATCCCTGTGACGTGCCTTGTTGAAAGGTTGGGTCACTAGATCTGGATGGTGTGGAAGACAAAGAGGAACCATGGCCGACAGCTCCACTAGGTCCCAAAACCAAGGCATGTTTGGCCATCCCGGAGCAATCAGGATTGCTCTGTGATACCAATGGTCTGACAGCTTGCTGACCACCTTCCCCATCAGAGACACTGGGGGAAAGAGGTACATGTCTAGGTTTTCCCAGGACAGCGTCAGAGCGTCCACTGACCAGGCCTTCGGGTCTGGAATTGGGGACACAAACCGGACTAGTTTGCAGTTGTACCTTGTTGCAAACATGTCCACTTGGGGATAATGCCAAGTTCGACAAAGGGTGTCGAAGATCTCCTGATGGAGGGACCACTCTGTCTGAATGACCTGTCCCTGGCGAGACAACTTGTCTGCAATTACATTCAGACGGCCCGGAATATGTCTGGCCTTCAGTACTGTTTGTCTGAGATTGCACCAACATAGGAGCCGCCAAAGAAGGGCACAAAGTGAACCTGACCTCATACCTCCCTCCTTGTTGATGTATGCCACAACTGTGGTGTTGTCTGTGGCAATCAGGACGACCTTTCCTTGCACTAAGTGTTGGAATCTTTTTAGTGCTAACAACACGGCTTTTAGCTCTAAGAAGTTTATGTGTAATTTGCTTTCGGGCACTGACCAAGTCCCGCTTGCTGTGAAGTCGCCTAAGTGAGCACCCCAGCCTTCTTTTGAGGCGTCTGTAAAGATTTGTATTGCGTGTTGTAGGGGGTGTAAGGGTTGACCCTTTAGGACCTTTGACTCCTGGGTCCACCACTGCAGGTGCTGATGGAGAGACCTCGGAATTGGGATCTCTTTTTCCAGAGATTCCGGGACTCTCCAGTGTTTCTTGAGGTGCCACTGAATAGGTCTCATGTGCAGTCTGCCTAGGGTCACCTGTTTTTCTGTCGCAGTGAGAAGGCCTATAAGAGACATGAAAGTTCTCACTTGGCAAGATCTCCTCTGCAATAGCCCTGTTATTTTTTGTTGAAGGGCTTCCCAACGGTTTTGAGTCGGTCTGACCAGTCCGTTGAGCAGGTCGTACTGGTAGCCTACAAAGTCGAAGACTTGTTGGGGTTCCAGTTCTGATTTTTGCATGTTTACCATCCAGCCCAACTCCTGGCAAAGGGCTAGGAGGGACTGGGTTCCCTGGTGGCAAGATTCTTTGGTAGGGGCTCGAATCAACCAGTCGTCTAGGTACTGGTGGATTCTTATACCCCGTGACTGAGCCATTAACTTGACCTCTTTGACCACAGCAGTGAACTCCATGGGAGCTGTTGAGAGGCCAAAGGGAAGAGCCCGAAACTGGTACGACTGGTTCTGGAAGTGGAACCTGAGGAATTTTCGGGATGTGAAGTGGATTGGAATGTGGAAGTAGGCGTCGCTGAAATCTATTGATGACACCCACTCGCCTTGTTGTAGAGAGGTCCGGATTGTCTCTGGAGTCTCCATTTTGAATGTTTTTACGCATAAAAACTGATTTAGAGTACTGAGATCCAAGATTGGCCGCCACTTTTGGTTCGGCTTTGGGACAATGAACAATCTGTTGAAAAAGGCTAGTGAGGTTCGAACCCTGACCCTCTCTACTGCCTTTTTCTTGATCAGAGCTTGCACTGCTTCTTGTAAGTGGGAGTCTCTGGTGGGGTTTGCATAGCCGCTTACTATCAGGGGTTCCCTTATTAAGGGAGGTCTGACCTTGAAGGGAAGCACATAGCCCTTTTTCAAAATGGATACTACCTTCGGGTTTGCACCCTTGAGAGCCCATATTTTCCAAAAATTTTGTAGGCGTCCCCCTACTGATTGGACATTTGCAACACTGAGGGCATTTGACACACTTGGGGCAAAGACACAGTGATTTACAAAAGAAGCACTTTTCACATACTTTATTGTATTTTGTGAGTTTAAGATTGGACTTATGCCTTTCTTTTGCGGCTGCCTGATGTTTTTTACAGAAAGTACATGATGAACAACATTGTGACAATTTACAGAGTCTTTCACAAGAACAGGAAGACTTGTCTTTGTTACATTTACAACACCAAACTCCGGACAGGATGTTACTTCCGGAGGAACTTTGCAGTGATTGTCATTTATACGCCTTAGCATCTCTGGCAGGGCGCGAACCGCGACCGGGTTGACCACCCCTGCCTCTGCCACGGGCTCTCCCGCGATTGCCAAATGTTTTCCATGCAGGCATCTCTTTGCCGGGAGCCCCGGAGTTTCCAGAATCCTCCTGTTTCCATGTTGAATATGGCTGGTAACGGTGTTGCTTTTTCTGAGTGCCG
The DNA here is from genome assembly GCA_964017235.1 of Sabellastarte sp. h YS-2021. Taxonomy (NCBI): domain Eukaryota; kingdom Metazoa; phylum Annelida; class Polychaeta; order Sabellida; family Sabellidae; genus Sabellastarte; species Sabellastarte sp. h YS-2021. The sequence continues at coordinate 16,319,579 of OZ024928.1, forward strand.
GCGAACCCACCACGGCCCGGACCGGGCTGGTTGGTAAGCTTATGTGACTCAAATGCTGCTATTTCATCTTCCGCCCTCCGGATAATGTCGTCCGGAAACAAAGCCCTGGTTTGTAGAGGACAGTTCCTGAGAGAGGAAAAGGTATCTGGCTTGACGCCAGCTTTTAGGTGCTCAAGATAAGAATCCCTCCTGACCAGAGTTAAATTAGCCATTTGTATAAAAGTGAAATCTGAGAGGTGTTGGAGGGATTTGCCAACCGCAAAACTCACATTTTGGTTGAATGCAGACAGGAAATGTAATTCATCAAGTGCACCTTGAGCTTTTGTGGAAGATTTTCCTTTTCCCAACTCTGTCTGAAGAATTTGTAACTGTTCTTGAAACGAGTCCTGTATCTTGGTGATGCACCTATTGAAACCAGCGGACTGGTTACAAATATAACTGGTCTCTTTTGCTGCTTTCTCCCACTTCCGGAGCGTATCCTGAGCAATAGGGCGGGAGGTGGGTTGGGATGAAGCAAGAGCAGGTTTACCAATTCGGGCAAAGGAACTGTTCAACTTCGCCGCGTCATTGGGCCAAGTAGTTACATATTTTCCCGGCCTAGTGATGTCTTTATTTTCAGCGGGATGAATCCCGTACCACCTTGCCTGAGACTTGGGGGGGCGGAGATACTGATCAACATGAAGTCCACCCGGTTCCGTAGACTTGGACGGGTAACCTTCTATGAGGACGAGATTTAAATTTTCAAGTTTCTTACAAAGCCAGTCCTCTGGTGGTAAGTCGATAGAGACCTTGCCTACAGGTTGTGCCCGGTGGCCAATCCAGGGATTGTCTGACTTGGAACTTGGAGTATACTCAAGATCTGGGATATGTGACCAGCCCATGAAAGCACGTACTCCCCTAACAGTCTCTCTGTAATTTTGATCTTCGCTCAATGTCTTATCCAAGTCTGGAGATTCTTGATCAGGATGGTCAGTGACGTCTTCTTGGTCAGATACCTCACCTTCCTCAAAGTGCTCCGGAGCTGACTTGAACAAGCTGGATTGCGGAGGAGGTTGAGGCAAAGCAGAGGCCACCGGGCCGGAAGAACTCTGTTGAGAGAATACCGGTTCCGGGTCCTGTTCAGAGTAAAGGCCTTCTAGAGGAGACGTCCTAGTTATTGAGCTGGTAGTGACAGTGGCACTAGGTTTTATCCTATCCGGGCCAAAAGCCGGGGCGGCTTGGCCGGAAGGGACAGATGATAAGAGAAAAGGTGCCTGAGAAAGAGCTCCCGCGGGAGCTTGATGCGGTACCGGTGCCTTGACCGGTGAGAAGGAAGGTTGAGGTGAAGGACGCTGCCCCAAAGTAATGAGTGCTTCCAGACGGGCCATACGTACTGACCACTTTTCGTCCAAGTCTTTTAACTCTTGGCGGAACATAGGTGGAGGTAAAGAGAGATCTTGCTCAGCAACATGGGGTGGAGAAGTTGAAGCAACTTCTTGAGATTCCACCTGCGACACGATAGTGACAGTGGACGGATCCACAAGGGCTTCTTTGGTTTTAGATTTCTCCTTCCGCAGTTTGTACGTAGGGGTTGAAAGCTGGAGCAATTGTTCAGGGGTTAAAGTGTCACAAAACTCACACTGCAACTTTAAAACACACGGGTCTTGGCCCAACCCTTTATCTCTGCATCTGGCACAACGAGAATGAGGGTCAAAATTAGCCATGATATGCCCGCAGGCTCCTTTCCTTTGTCCTGGAGATGCCATGGTAGTTTATCCAACTAACTGACAAATCGTAACACAAAACACACTGTATAACTTAAGAAATACTCAAAATAAAAAGAGTTTCCAAAAATTCAAACTTTGAATATCGCGCCAAACGAAAAAGATGCTATGACGTCACGTCCCTCTGGCGAGTGAAGCAGGAACTAGGCCACCTGGCGAGTGGAGTGTAGTGTACCGGTCCTGCCGGGGGTGAAACCCAGGACGTCTTTTCTTTCGTTTGGCGGGACCGGCTGGCGCCGGGCTATAGCTATCGTCTGGTAGGTAAGATGTATTAACGCAATGAAATTGTGAGATTAATGCAAAGAAAACTAGAGGATCGCTCGCAAAAAAAAAAGATTATGTTTTTGCATAGCAAAAACAAAGCGTCCCGAAAAGGATATAAAGGTAAGTGCTAAAGTATTAAGAAAATGCTTTGTTTCTAGCCTTATACTGTTGTGGCAACCAAAGTCAGCGCAGTCTGCTCTATCTAGCACGGTTTTCAAGATATAAGCATTTTTGTGTTTTGCAAAAAATAAAAAAATTAAAAATGTCCGCTGTATTTGGCGAGACAAAAATATTTTGAAAATTGGCATGGCTATTCTGCAGAGATACCCAGCAGGTCCAAAATTTTGTTGAGTTCACTCCATATAGCACGGTTTTCGAGATATAAGCATTTTTGTGTTTTGCAAAAACTTTGAAAATTCAAAATGGCCACCATTTTGGGGAGACAAAAATTTTTGTCAAGACCACTGCCGTGGTGTGTATCTCCCGCCGAGCATTAAAGCAGAATAAATAGCTTTTCCGAGATATTCACAATTTTTCATTTTCGTGTGTGAAAGGTCTTCCAAAAGTAGGTGAATGAGTTATTTGAGAAAAATTGGCTATCTACAATACTATTAAGAGATAATTCACATTTACTCATTTTGAGTAGGTGAATAATTATCTATGGGTCTGAAACTTCACCAAGTGAAAGCTCTCCCAAAAGTAGGTGAATGAGTTATTTGAGAAAAATTGGCTATCTGCAATACTTTTAGAGATAATTCGCATTTACTCATTTTGAGTAGGTGAGTAATTTGCTATGGGTCTGAAACTTCACCAAGTGAAAGCTTTCCCAAAAGTAGGTGAATGAGTTATTTGAGAAAAATTGGCTATCTGCAATACTTTTAGAGATAATTCGCATTTACTCATTTTGAGTAGACGAGTAATTAGCTATGGGTCTGAAACTTCACCAAGTGAAAGCTCTCCCAAAAGAAGGTGAATGATTAATTTGAGAAAAATTGGCTATCTGCAATACTTTTAGAGATAATTCGCATTTACTCATTTTGAGTAGTTGAGTAATTAGCTATGGGTCTGAAACTTCACCATGTGAAAGCTCTCCCAAAAGTAGGTGAATGAGTTATTTGAGAAAAATTGGCTATCTGCAATACTTTTAGAGATAATTCGCATTTACTCATTTTGAGTAGGTGAGTAATTAGCTATGGGTCTGAAACTTCACCGAGTGAAAGCTCTCCCAAAAGTAGGTGAATGAGTTATTTGAGAAAAACTGGCTATCTGCAATACTTTTAGAGATAATTCGCATTTACTCATTTTGAGTAGGTGAGTAATTAGCTATGGGTCTGAAACTTCACCGAGTGAAAGCTCTCCCAAAAGTAGGTGAATGATTAATTTGAGAAAAACTGGCTATCTGAAATACTTTTAGAGATAATTCGCATTTACTCATTTTGAGTAGGTGAGTAATTAGCTATGGGTCTGAAACTTCACCGAGTGAAAGCTCTCCCAAAAGTAGGTGAATGAGTTATTTGAGAAAAATTGGCTATCTGCAATACTTTTAGAGATAATTCGCATTTACTCATTTTGAGTAGGTGAGTAATTAGCTATGGGTCTGAAACTTCACCAAGTGAAAGCTCTCCCAAAAGTAGGTGAATGAGTTATTTGAGAAAAATTGGCTATCTGCAATACTTTTAGAGATAATTCGCATTTACTCATTTTCAGTAGGTGAGTAATTAGCTATGGGTCTGAAACTTCACCAAGTGAAAGCTCTGCCAAAAGTAGGTGAATGAGTTATTTGAGAAAAATTGGCTATCTGCAATACTTTTAGAGATAATTCGCATTTACTCATTTTGAGTAGGTGAGTAATTAGCTATGGGTCTGAAACTTCACCATGTGAAAGCTCTCCCAAAAGTAGGTGAATGAGTTATTTGAGAAAAATTGGCTATCTGCAATACTTTTAGAGATAATTCGCATTTACTCATTTTCAGTAGGTGAGTAATTAGCTATGGGTCTGAAACTTCACCAAGTGAAAGCTCTCCCAAAAGTAGGTGAATGAGTTATTTGAGAAAAATTGGCTATCTGCAATACTTTTAGAGATAATTCGCATTTACTCATTTTGAGTAGGTGAGTAATTAGCTATGGGTCTGAAACTTCACCAAGTGAAAGCTCTCCCAAAAGTAGGTGAATGATTAATTTGACAAAAATTGGCTATCTGCAATACTTTTAGAGATAATTCGCATTTACTCATTTTGAGTAGGTGAGTAATTAGCTATGGGTCTGAAACTTCACCAAGTGAAAGCTCTCCCAAAAGTAGGTGAATGAGTTATTTGAGAAAAATTGGCTATCTGCAATACTTTTAGAGATAATTCGCATTTACTCATTTTGAGTAGGTGAGTAATTAGCTATGGGTCTGAAACTTCACCGAGTGAAAGCTCTCCCAAAAGTAGGTGAATGAGTTATTTGAGAAAAATTGGCTATCTGCAATACTTTTAGAGATAATTCGCATTTACTCATTTTGAGTAGGTGAGTAATTAGCTATGGGTCTGAAACTTCACCAAGTGAAAGCTCTCCCAAAAGTAGGTGAATGAGTTATTTGAGAAAAATTGGCTATCTGCAATACTTTTAGAGATAATTCGCATTTACTCATTTTCAGTAGGTGAGTAATTAGCTATGGGTCTGAAACTTCACCAAGTGAAAGCTCTGCCAAAAGTAGGTGAATGAGTTATTTGAGAAAAATTGGCTATCTGCAATACTTTTAGAGATAATTCGCATTTACTCATTTTGAGTAGGTGAGTAATTAGCTATGGGTCTGAAACTTCACCATGTGAAAGCTCTCCCAAAAGTAGGTGAATGAGTTATTTGAGAAAAATTGGCTATCTGCAATACTTTTAGAGATAATTCGCATTTACTCATTTTGAGTAGGTGAGTAATTAGCTATGGGTCTGAAACTTCACCAAGTGAAAGCTCTCCCAAAAGTAGGTGAATGAGTTATTTGAGAAAAATTGGCTATCTGCAATACTTTTAGAGATAATTCGCATTTACTCATTTTGAGTAGGTCTTCAAGTGAAAGCTCTCCCAAAAGTAGGTGAATGAGTTATTTGAGAAAAATTGGCTATCTGCAATACTTTTAGAGATAATTCGCATTTACTCATTTTGAGTAGGTGAGTAATTAGCTATGGGTCTGAAACTTCACCATGTGAAAGCTCTTTGGGATAGCTGCTCTGCAGAGATACCCTGAAGATAAAAAATTTCGTCGAAATCGCTCTATGTAGCACGGTTTTCGAAATATTAGCATTTTTGTGTTTTGCAATTTTTGAGCAAAAATTCGAAAATTCAAAATGGCCGCCATTTTTGGCAAGATAAAATGTTTTTGAAAATTGGCATGGCTACTCTGCAGAGATACCCAGTGGGTCAAAAATTTCGTCGAAATCGCTCTATCTAGCACGGTTTTTGAGATATAAGCATTTTTGTGTTTTGCAATTTTGCGAAAAATTTGAAAATTCAAAATGGCCGCCATTTTTGGCGAGAAATTTTTTGTTTGAAAATTGGCATGGCTACTCTGCAGAGATACCCTGCGGGTCAAAAATTTCGTCGAAATCGCTCTATCTAGCAGGGTTTTTGAGATATAAGCATTTTTATGTTTTGCAATTTTTGCGAAAAATTCGAAAATTCAAAATGGCCGCCATTTTTGGCGAGACAAAAATTTTTTCAAAATTGGGATAACTACTCTGCAGAGATACCCTGTGGGTCAAAAATTTCGTCGAAATTGCTCTATCTAGCACGGTTTTTGAGATATAAGCATTTTTGTGTTTTGCAATTTTTGCGAAAAATTCGAAAATTCAAAATGGCCGCCATTTTTGGCGAGACAAAAATTTTTTCAAAATTGGGATAACTACTCTGCAGAGATACCCTATGGGTCAAAAATTTCGTCGAAATTGCTCTATCTAGCACGGTTTTTGAGATATAAGCATTTTTGTGTTTTGTAATTTTTGCGAAAATTTCGAAAATTCAAAATGGCCGCCATTTTGGGCGAGATAAAAATTTTTTGAAAATTGGGAAAGCTACTCTGCAGAGATACCCTGCGGGTCAAAAATTTCGTCGAAATCGCTCTATCTAGCACGGTTTTCGAGATATAAGCATTTTTGTGTTTTCCTTATTTGGAAAATTCGTAATGATTAATTAATCATTAATTACTCGGCCATTTCTTGACCAATCAATGCCAAAATCTAATGATTTCCAGATTTTAATAGAATGAATGTATTTGCCAAGTTTCAGGTGAATTGATAAAATTCCTTTCAAGTTATCATCCGGACAAGCTTCCCCATCGAAAAAAGACATTTTTGGTCATGTGACCTCTCTGATTGGTTGAAATGTCACTGCAGCATATTCAAAAAAATTTCCCAAGGCTACTGCCTAAACCTGCCAAATTTGAAAAGAATCCGCCTAACGGTTACAGAGTTATAACGAAAACAAAATGCGGAGCCGGCGGAGCCGGAAGCTCTCCCATACACAAACAAGCGTCCCTTGCGGGACGCTTAATGACAGAAATAGTCATCTATCCACTCACTAACCTTGCCCAATGCTGATTAACTTCCTTGAATAGACTAAACTTCTTGTGTAGGCTATCCGTACTATGCATTTTATAAAGCACACTACACACCAACGATCCATGTCTTGAAAAAAAAAAAAAGTAAATGTTTCCATCTAAAACAAGCAGCATTGTGTCATATATGATAGAGGAAACTATTTTACTGAGAAAATCCAGCGACTTGTAGTCATTTACAGAAGAAATTGTGTGTAAATGAACATAGTAAATGTAACACAATATTTTCAGCAGCATGGTGGATTGTTTCCTGTCTGTAGCACCTGCAGTAGAACCACATGAAAGGAGAGTTTTGATTGGAGGGCTACAAAATACCCATTCAAAAACTGCACAACTCTGAGATGGCAATAATATTTTCATATAATATACCTATTTATACGTATTTCTTCTACTACACCAGAATCCCCATTTCATTGAAGAGAATGGTGGGAAAACTTATGTGTTATCTTCTCTGTAATGAACTATGAATAGAAGAACTAGTAAATGGTCCACAGGCCAGTTGTAGATTTAACACAAGGCAATGGAGGAATGTAACTGTCTTGATGCCTGGTTAATAAGGTGATGGCAAACCCTGATAAAACCTCTGTAGTAGTAGATCTTCTAGGACTGACTGTTTTCCAGGCTACAGAAAAACTGCTAAATACTGTTATGGTAGAGTACTATTGAACTCCACACTATGAAAGCAATTTGCGTTTCTTAGAGGGGAAGATCCTTCAGATAATGAATGTTTTACTGCTGACCTTCTTCATAAACTTCACCAGGATATTAAATGAGGGGCTTCCCATTAGAAGCACTGATAAATGTTTTGGAATCGAGATGAATGGTCATCTTCTTTGTTTTCACGAAGTGGAGAAGCTACCAGCCTTCTGGAGGTTTAGTTACTGACCCCAGAAAACGAATTTAAATCTGCCCAGCTATCAGATCTTAACATCATATGGTGTTGTAGAAGAAACCTGCAGTAGATCTTCTAGTGTTGACAGTTTTTCAGTCGCAGGAGACCTCTTAATACTGTCATATCAGGAAAATGTGGCCAGTTCAAAGACTTCTGTTGGACATCCCTCATACATGAAGAGGTAGATAGCTTGAACCAAAAAATCGAAGAATCTTCTGCAGTAGATCCTCTACCAAGACTGTTTTTACAGCCAAGGGGGATCTAAAAATGCTGTCATGGGATTACACAACCCCCAGCATGAAAAATTGTACTTCTGTAGAATAGAAAGTCTAAAACTTCTTTCTTCTTGGTTGGAACTCTATGAATTCCGAAAGAACGCATCTGCCGTTTAAGAAATGGGCAGAATGTTAAAAGAATTCACGTGTTGCCTCCTCGACGACCAAAAATTGAATGAGTATCTCTCGACAAAGTCCAACCGACAATGTGTTGTGCGCATGCGCACCTATCACTAACTACGGGGTTCACCTCTCGAACAAGAATAATTTTTTAATATTCTTGTTGGTCGCCGCGTTTTGCCTCCACAAAACCAAGTAAGCATTTGTGAGGATAAGGTAAGGCTATTTTACGCAATAAAAATATACATCAGTAATTCTAAAATGGTATGCTGCGCAGTGACCTTAGACACGTCTTTTGTGCAATGCTTGAACCGCGAATATAGAACGGTAAATAAAACAACGCTGTTGAATTCTGCGTGCATCATCCCTTCACGTACAATGTAAACAAACAACTCACAGTAAAATAAACGTAAATTATATGCAGCGTATATAAAGTTAAATAATTCTGTTGGGATTTTTATCATTTAAAGATCGACTACTCATTAATATTTATGACATGAAGGAATTTTGTGGGGATTTCCTAAAATATTGTAAATTTAAGATATTTTAACTAAAAGACTGTTTGCACATCCATCACTATGCATGTTTAGTTAATGGAACAGCCAACATGGTATTGGATTTGTTTTGATTTTTGCGTAAGATTAACCACTTAGTTTGAAAAAAATATCACTGTAACCATTTTAGAATAGGAATGAGACAAATTCTCGTGCTTTATAATGGCTTTAAACTATCGATCTGCTGTATTAAAGCACTCATCCCTTCGGGGTTCGTGGCTTTAATATTCAGCCGATCGATAGTTTAAAACCATCATAAAGCACTTGAATATGTCTTTTATTCGTATATTAAAGTTACCTAAAGGTCTATATTCTGGTGAGGAAAATTACCAATAATGTTTTGATTAACTATGAAAATGAACAACTAAAGCCTCTCTTACATCTCATTGTGAGTGTTTTCACACACGTGTGTTAAGATTATTGGTGAAAAATACAGCCGTGGCCTGTTTGTGGGGTAGTAGATCTTTGCATGTGCAAACAAGGTGAATTCTCCCAAAAAGAGTGTCACTACTTGAACATCCAAGAACAGACTGCGACTAGCTACAGGCGGCACAGTGGGATTATATATGTGAAAGGTACATGTCAGTGTATTATACGGCATGTGCAAACCCTGTAAGCAAATGGAGAGAACCAATAACACTATTAAGGAAAACGCACATGCCCATGTCTCGCATAAATAATCCTTGAGACATGCATGTGTGTGTCGCCATACTGCGAGCACGCAGAAAATAATTTGCATACCAATTTCGGTTGCGGGGTCTCAGTGACCTCGAAATTCTGTTATAAAATCGCATGACTTGTGTAATTTTAGTATCCCTTGCAAATTAGCCCATTTCCACCATAACCATTATGTATATATGCAATATAAGAGAGGCTTAACCAGCATTATATAGCATTTAAATGTGATTAGATCTAAGGCAGAAAGATTTCAGGACTGGCTACTACACAATGTATTGCTATTGTTGATAATACAGTTTGGTACTACAAAGAAGAATGCAAATGCTATACAAGCTACTATGACTGTATGTAGTAAGTGTGCTTAAACTAGGGACACTACAATGAAACTCAGAATTTTTGCAAGGTGAAGATCATTTCTTTGAGATTGATGTATATTTTTACAGTTGAGAATCTGATCCAGAGAAATAAGGATTCCACTAATAAAAGACTGCAATCCATTATAACCCCACCACAGAGGTGATGTTTTTGGTGGTGTGCCTACGTCTGTCTGTTTGTTTGCAAAATAACTCGAACCTTACGTACAGATTTTGTTGAAATGTTCAGGTAATGTTGACAATTGCACAAGGAATAGATAATCAGACTTAGTTGGTAATCTTGTCACCATCTGAATCCAGGCAGTTTTGAAGGGATTATTTTATCATTGCACTCAGAAGAAATATTGTAGTTACTGGGCCTTGGCAGAAGTACGCACTCGCCGAGTACCCTTGTTTAAAGATTGTAATTGTAGTGTCCACTACGGGGAGCTGCTATCGGTATTTCTTTCTGGTGTTTCAAATGCAACAAGTACCTCCGAGTATATTCTGCAGTAGATACTTGTCTGTCACACACTACTCGAGCTGATCATACAGGCAAACGAACATGGACATACTTGGTCTGGGCATTAGTTTGTTCTTTTGCTGTTTTTTTTTATCAAATTTCAGAAGACCTTAACTTTTTTTGTGAAACAGGAGTTTATCTAAACCAGGCGTCAATATCAAGGTATCAATATCTACCAGTTACTTTTACTGGAAAGTTATGTAGTTGGAAATTTTACTATTTAAAGCTGTTTCTTTAGGTAACAAAACAATGCTTGGAATGTAACATAAGTTAAACAACTTTGTTTTATATGTTAGGAAGCCGTAATATTAGAAATGCTACTTCTGTAGGTAATAATTATGATACTTGCAATACACAATGTGACATTAGTTTAATTGTTAATCATAATTTAACAACCTCTCTCTTATCTGAGCTCATAATATCCAAAAATTTTATTTTATATTTAGGAAATTCTCAGCTCCAACATTATATACAAATTTTCATAAAGAAATGAAGGCTAGTTGACGGCCAAAATATAAAACAACTGAATCATTCTTCTGGGAAGGAAAATAATAGACTGAAAAGTATATTCAAGAATGAATATCATATTTAAAATATGTCTGCATAAATAAGGTACAGTCAGGGCAAAAAAGGTTTATTTTATACATCATAAGTTATCAGAGATATTGCAGGTGAACTGATTTAATGGTTGCAACCAGGGGATATCGCCTGGCACATCATATACAAGGAAATATTTCTCTAGATTTCAGTATTAGATCATCAGTGTATAAAGATAATATATGCACTTTTTTTTGCTTTCTACAAGCAGATATGCAAGAGAGCTTCATATAAGAAACTGCCTTACTGTGACTGGGTGGGAACATTCTTACAACTGAAAATATGACAAAATCAGAAAATCCCAATATTACAATTAAGTGTTGTACAAACATATCATGTATTAACAGGTTTCAAATTCAATAGTTTTGATTTAATTATTTTTGAGAATTTTTAAACATAGAAATTGTACTGAAATATTATAAAAGACGGATTCTACTGATCATTTTTGTAATTTTAGTATGTTTTTACAAAATACTTTTCTTATTTCCCCACTGAAAATATGTCAGTTCTAGTGTGTAACAAAGATGAGAAATTCACACATGTATAGAATATTAGGCACAAAATGGCTATTTGTTACTAAAACTCTTTACTTTCTATTTTATCACTGCTACATGGCTCCTATTTTCTCCAAAAAACAATGTAACAACTAATCTGAAAGAGAACTATCATATTCAACCTTCATTTTTCAAATAACCTCAGCAAAAATTACCTTTTACACTTCTTGGGTCAACAAAAAGATCACAGTAGCAACAGCGTGTAACAAAACTTGCTATTCCTAACACATCTCACCTTGATTTTCATTATCATTTATTAAGAAATATGTTTTACATTTTCCTAATACTAAAACAAAAATCTGTTGCACCCAAAGGGCAAGATAACTGACTTGCGATTCATGCGTGGCGACTCCTGTCCATTGCTAAACTTTCCGTTAGTAGTTGGAGTTGGAACCGCTGCTTTTTTCTCCTGTGTAGGAGGTGGTACTGCATTTGATGTTGATGACTCGGAGCTGTCCTGAAATTATAAACAAGAATACAAGATAAAAAAATAGCATCAGAGATGCCCGTACCCCACAGCCTAGGGAAATATTTTTAACACCATGAAATATAGAAGTACTGTATCAATACATAGTTCAGGATACTTTCAGAGCACTGTCAGTTATATAAAGGTCCAAACAATGTTTAAATAGAGAAAATAATGTCTAAGAGAAAGATAATGCATGTAAAGATGAAGTATTAATTTAAAAACAAGTCAATTCAATAACAAGATGACAGCATTAATCAGCAAACTAAACATAACGACACTCTTTATCTACATCTGGCATGGCCGAATTATGGTTTGGATGTTTTGAATATTACCATGCATTCAGAAGTGGTAATACATTCAATGAATGCTTATGTGTGGTGTTGGAGCAAAGTCTGTGGCTCACTTGATGAAATTCCATCTGTTACAATGGGAAGTTGTAAAAGTAAAATTCTTAAAGAATTCTAATATAACTTAACAGTGCTTAATCTGCATCAAAAGACAGACCCACTGGTGCAACAAGATTTTAACGGTCAAGGTCTATACGACAAGGTCAAAGGTTAAATCAAGGTCACACTTACAACCCCTAACCAATGTCCCTACCAGGCATCAACTTCCTACATCTTACGGTTTCCGAAATATAGCCCGGACAAGATTTTATAGGTCAAGGTCACCTTGGCAAGGTCAAAGGTCAAATCAAGATCAGACCATGACGTTGCACACCTACAACCCCTGACCAATGTCCCTACCAAGTATCAACTTCCTACACCTTACGGTTTCCGTCCGAGATATAGCCCGGACAAGATTTTATAGGTCAAGGTCACTACGGCAAGGTCAAAGGTCAAATCAAGGTCACACCATGACGTTGCACACCTACACCCCATAACAAATGTCCCTACAAAGTAGGGCAGGGTCGGTAGCAGATTTTTCATTTCGGTATCCCGCCAGTGTAAATCCATACCGATTCCGGGATACCGAAAGAAGAAATTGTGTTCTAGCATATCCCCAATCGAATAGGCCCACCAACCGGAAGTAAGTTTCGCGAAAAGAAAACATTGCAGTTCTGAAAGAAATCACTATAAAAGTGCTGAAATATATAAAAATAAGGGATAAAAGTTTGTAATTTCTTCAGATTTGAGGTTTGTTTCTAATACTTTACGTTTTCTCACAATATTATATGCTGACTTTCGAAATACCGGCTGTAAAGTGTCGCCACGGTGTTGAAGTGAATAGGTTACCGAGATACCGGTGTTACCGACCCTGCCCTACTACAAAGTATCAACTGCCTACACCGTACAGTTTCTAGGGGTGTCACGACTAACCGACTAATCGACAACGGTTAGAATAGTGCTATGTACCGGTTTCGTTTTTTAAAGTAAGAATAATCGTTCAATGTAGTAAAAGATGGTAGAAGGTCTAAATCCATAAAATATATCCATATTGTCACATAAAATAAGCTAAAATCCCAAAACAGCCATGTTTTCTGTACTGTTAATGCATTCACGTAAAACCGGAAGTGCCATATACCTCTTATATCGCCCACTTCCTGTCTGAAATAAACGAAGCAGAAGTCGCAGGAAAACAGCAAATTTATTAATTTTTGCAGGTTATATACATATATTTTCATTTTATTTCACATATTTATGGTTTTCATTGCTTTTCACAATATGAAACTTAAGATTTTTGGTTGTTTTATAAATTCGACGGTTATTCGGTGTCGGCACGAATAGTACTTACCGATTAGTCGACAGGAAATATTTGGAGTCGTGACGCCCCTAACAGTTTCCGAGATATAGCCCGGACAAGATTTTAAAGGTCAAGGTCACTACAGTAAGGTGACTAAGGTCAAAGGTCAAATCAATGTCACACCATGATGCTGCACACCTACACCCCCTAACCAATGTCCCTACCATGTATCAACTTCCTACACCTTACAGTTTCCGAGATATAGGCCGGACAAGATTGTATAGGTCATGGTCACTACGGCAAGGTCAAATCAAGGTCACACCATGACGTTGCACGCCTACACCCCCTAACCAATGTCCCTACAATTAGCAACTTCCTAGATCTTACAGTTTCCGAGATATAGCCCGGACAAGATTTTATAGATCAAGGTCACTACGGCAAGGTCAAAGGTCAAATAAAGGTCAGACCATGACGTTGCACACCTACACATCCTAACCAATGTCCCTTCCAAGTATCAACTTCATACACCTCACGGTTTCTGAGATACAACCCGGACAAACTTTTCCCCGCCACCCACCCGCCCACCGGACCGCCCGCCAGCCCACTCGCCCGACCGCCCATCCGGACACCATGGGTGAAAACAATACCCCGACAGCCCTTAAATGCTGTGGGGTAAAAATTGTTTTTGCAAAGCAAAAAAAACAAAACATCCCAATGAGTATTAATGATTTTGTAGAAATGACCATCTTCCTGTGTTTAATATGGTTTTTTTTCATTTATGCCAAAATGCAAGGTTTTGTGTAGATGAATGTGGTGCTTTTTGTTTTTTTTTTAAGAGTAGTAGACTCTGCAAATACCATATGGATCAAAAATTTAGTCGAAATTGCTCTATCTCACGCCATTTCCGAGATAAATACATTTTTGCGTTTTACGCGGAAAATCAAGATAGCAGCCAAAAATAGCAGAAAAACAATTTTTTGAAAAAGTAACCAGTGGACTCTGCAGTTACCTTGCGTCTCAGTATTTTGTCGAAATCGCTCTATCTTACACCATTTGTGAGATATTAAAAATTTTTCATTTTCAGCATTAAGAAAAATCGTGACATTTAGTTAATCATTAACAAGTCAGCCATTTTGTATTGGATTACTTCAAAAGTTAATGATTTCCAGATATCTATATAAAAAACCTACTTGCCAAATTTCATATGAATAGGTGAAGTACCTTTTAAGTTATCACCTGGACAAGCACACCCCTTTGAAAAACGTGTTTTTGGTCACATGACTTCTCAGATTGGTTCTTAACACTCAAGAAAGAGAAAAATGTACATAAAGCCAAAGTATCAAAAAGAGGAAAATTAATAAGCAAAATTACAACATTCATTTGTAAACTTATGTAAGTTATGAAGCTGTAAAATTTATGAATAAATTTATTTATTAATGGAAGTATAGCTGTCAATGAAGGAAGCATAAATACATAAAAGTGCCTGTAATAATCAGTTGCACCAATCCATATAACTCTGCGATAAGAGAAATATATTTAAAATGTGGCAAAAGAAAACATTCCAGCTGAGCCAAGGTCAAAGGTCACACCAAGGTTATATCATGACACTGCACACCCGCACCCACTAACCAAATATCCCTGCCAAGTCAAGTGTCAACCTCTTATGCCCTATGGTTTCTGAGATATAGCCCAACAAAATTTAAAGTTTGGGCCCACTACAACAAGGTTAACAGTCAAATCAAGGTAACACCCTACTCCTCAACTAATGTCCCTACCAAGTAAGGTTTTGAAGATATAACCTGGACAAGTTGAGGTTTCACGTCCTGTTCACCAGCACAATGACAAGAACCAACTAGATTGGGCCAACTCGGCGCCAACATATCCCCAGACAGGTCATCCCTCACGCCACAGGTTTTGATCGGGAATTTTTTAAAACATAATTACCCATTATTATATGAACTTCAGCACATCAATCTACTCTGTTTATATCTTCCCAAGGAAGATGGTGTATCCCCAGACGCCGAATACATAACTCAAATTATATTTTCAATCTTCCTGCAATGATAACTCTAAACCTATTTTCAAAGTATTTAAATGATTGATGATTGAATGTCCATTCTAAAATAATAATCCCAAAAGAGCATATCTGTTTCTATATTTGTTGACAAATAAAATATTATTTTAACTCAACTCATCATACTTTTCAATCTTCCTTCAAAGTATTTAAATGATTGATGATTCAATGTCCATTCTAAAATTCATAATCCCAAAAGCGCATACCTGTTTCTATATTTGTTCACAAATAAAATATTATTTAAAAACAAATTATTTATATTATTATTTTATTATATTATTTTTACAATTTGCAAATTGTTTTCAGTTATTCATTTCCTCTATACCTATATATGTGGTCCATATATATGCAACCTAAATATGTGACACAATCTCAGTTCTGACTCCCCTTTGTGTTATATGTAATGAAGCCCACTACCTCCCACCCCCACCCCTCTCCCCTTCTCCACACCTCTCTCACTATTACACAAGATCTGCAACCCCATTGAGTTCTTTGTTTCTCATCTGATATCATTAAATACCTTTGTTTATTTAGTGTCACTCAATATAGCTGGAGGTCCCAGAGGTGGGGATAAATGGTAAACAAACAATCTATATAAAAGGGGTACTCAAATACAAAAAGAATTGAGAATTTTAAGTATGTGATTATCAACTGAAATGAGTTCATAACTGTAGGAGCTGTGTCAAAATTAACTGAGGCAAGTTGAATAAAACTGGGCTAGTTGAGGGTTAAAAATCCCCTAGTTTTACTACATAAGGATATAATTTCATTAATATTGGGACTTAAAGCTCACTTAAAGTGTCCATTTTGTCTACTTGAATATGTTTAACCAGTTTCATTTTAAAAAGTTAAAAACTCAGCAAGCAGAGGTATAACACACAAAAATAAGTTCTTAAAAGACTAAGATAGCCATAACATTATTAATAATCAAAATTTAAATAGACAGGCATTTCCTTTGAAAAATTCAAAGATTTCAGCTCTATAACCCACATAGTTTGACAGTTACTGGGCTTTAAAGTGGCATAATGTCCATAAATTGGGTTTCTGTGGGCATTTTACAATTGTTAAAGAGACCTTAGCAATTAAACTACAGATCTGAAACTTTTTGGGGGACATACATAACAAACAAAAATTATATATAATACAGTTTAAGACTTGTCACACTAAGCATTTCCAAATAACAGGGCAAAATACGGAAAAAATGTCAAAAAAGGCACTTGGGCGAGTGTCTATGGCCCTCATACACAGGTTAAATGTCTACTAAAAACCTTGATTTTCGGCACATGTAAAAAGGACATAATAATGTATTCCCAGATGGGATTTCAGCTCCATCAATCACATAGTTTAACAGTCACAGGGCTTAAAGGTGGTAAAAAGTCCAAATATTGGGTCTCTGTGGGCCTTTTAGAGATCTCGATGTGGCTTTCAAATTAAAGCTTCAGACTTAAAATTTGTTACATACTAAGATTACACATAGAATATGTATCTAATAAAGTTTGAAACTTCTGAGACTTACCATTTCCAAGTTACAGAGCAAAATATGTGAAAAATGTCTTAAAAGGGTCACTCAGGTGGGTGTTTAAGGTCCTCATACACAGGTTAAATGTCTACTTGAAGCCTTGATTTTTGGCACATGTAAAAAGAACATAATAATGTATTCCCAGATGAGATTTCAGCTCTATCAGTCACATAGTTTAACAGTCACAGGCCTTAAAATTGGCAAAAAGTCCAACTACTGGGTCTTTATGGGGCCTTCTAGAGACCTAAATGTGGCCTTCAAATTAAAGCTTCAGACTTAAAATTTGTCACATACTAAGATTACACATAGAATATGCATCTAATACAGTTTGAAACTTCTTAGACTTACCATTTCCAAGTTACAGGGAAAAATATGTGAAAAATGTCTAAAAATGGTCACTCGGGTGGGGATTTATGGTCCTCATACACAGGTTAAATGTCTTCTTAAAGCCTTAATTTTTGGCACATATAAAAATAACATACTAATATCTTCCCAGATAGGATTTGAGCTCTATCAGTCACATAGTTTAACAGTCACAGGGCTTAAAAGTAGCAAAAAGTCCAAATATTGGGTCTTTGGGAGCCTTTTAGAGACCTCAATTTGACCTTCAAAATTAAAGCTTCAGACTTAAAATCTGTTACATACTAAGATTACACACAGAATATATATCTAATACAGTTTGAAACTTCTCAGACTTACCATTTCCAAGTTACAGGGAAAAAGATGTGAAAAATGTCTTATAAGGGTCACTCGGGTGGGTGTTTATGGTCCTGATACACAGGTTAACTGTCTATTAAAGGCCTAAATGTTGGGGCACATATAAGAAAACACATAGATATATTCCCAGATGATATTTAACTTAGATGAGAGACATAGTTTGAAAGCTACAGTGCTTGAAAGTGGCAAAAAGTGCATAAATTGGGTCTCTGTGGGCACTTTTGAGACCTTAAGTCGACCCCTTTGGGTAAACCTACAGCCCTAAAATTTTCTACAGACAAGGATTACATATCAAAGTTATACCTAGTGCAGTTTGAGACTCATCAGAATTACCACTTCCAAACTAGATTGGGCCAACTCGGCGCCAACATATCCCCAGACAGGTCATCACTCACGCCACAGGTTTTGATCGGGAATTTTTTAAAACATAATTACCCATTATTATATGAACTTCAGCACATCAATCTACTCTGTTTATATCTCCCCAAGGAAGATGGTGTATCCCCAGACGCCGAATACATAACTCAAATTATATTTTCAATCTTCCTGCAATGATAACTCTAAACCTATTTTCAAAGTATTTAAATGATTGATGATTGAATGTCCATTCTAAAATAATAATCCCAAAAGAGCATATCTGTTTCTATATTTGTTGACAAATAAAATATTATTTTTAACTCAACTCATCATATTTTTCAATCTTCCTTCAAAGTATTTAAATGATTGATGATTCAATGTCCATTCTAAAATTCATAATCCCAAAAGCGCATATCTGTTTCTATATTTGTTCACAAATAAAATATTATTTAAAAAAAAATTATTTATATTATTATTTTATTATATTATTTTTAGAATTTGCAAATTGTTTTCAGTTATTCATTTCCTCTATACCTATATATGTGGTCCATATATATGCAACCTAAATATGTGACACAATCTCAGTTCTGACTCCCCTTTGTGTTATATGTAATGAAGCCCACCACCTCCCACCCCCACCCCTCTCCCCTTCTCCACACCTCTCTCACTATTACACAAGATCTGCAACCCCATTGAGTTCTTTGTTTCTCATCTGATATCATTAAATACCTTTGTTTATTTAGTGTCACTCAATATAGCTAGAGGTCCCAGAGGTGGGTGGGGGGAATCCGGGTGGGGGATGTGGGTTGAGCATAAATGGTAAACAAACAATCTATATAAAAGGGGTACTCAAATACAAAAAGAATTGAGAATTTTAAGTATGTGATTATCAACTGAAATGAGTTCATAACTGTAGGAGCTGTGCCAAAATTAACTGAGGCAAGTTGAATAAAACTGGGCTAGTTGAGGGTTAAAAATCCCCTAGTTTTACTACATAAGGATATAATTTCATTAATATTGGGACTTAAAGCTCACTTAAAGTGTCCATTTTGTCTACTTCAATATGTTTCACCAGTTTCATTTTAAAAAGTGAAAAACTCAGCAAGCAGAGGTATAAGACACAAAAATAAGTTCTTAAAAGACTAAGATAGCCATAACATTATTAATATTCAAAATTTAAATAGACAGGCATTTCCTTTTAAAAATTCAAAGATTTCAGCTCTATAACCCACATAGTTTGACAGTTACTGGGCTTTAAAGTGGCATAATATCCATAAATTGGGTTTCTGTGGGCATTTTACAATTGTTAAAGAGACCTTAGCAATTAAACTACAGATCTGAAACTTTTTGGGGGGACATACATAACAAACAAAAATCATATATAATACAGTTTAAGACTTGTCACACTAAGCATTTCCAAATAACAGGGCAAAATACGGAAAAAATGTCAAAAAAGGCACTTGGGCGAGTGTCTATGGCCCTCATACACAGGTTAAATGTCTACTAAAAACCTTGATTTTCGCCATATGTAAAAAGGACATAATAATGCATTCCCAGATGGGATTTCAGCTCCATCAATCACATAGTTTAACAGTTACAGGGCTTAAAGGTGGTAAAAAGTCCAAATATTGGGTCATTGTGGGCCTTTTAGAGATCTCGATGTGGCTTTCAAATTAAAGCTTCAGACTTAAAATTTGTTACATACTAAGATTACACATAGAATATGTATCTAATAAAGTTTGAAACTTCTCAGACTTACCATTTGCAAGTTACAGAGCAAAATATGTGAAAAATGTCTTAAAAGGGTCACTCAGGTGGGTGTTAAAGGTCCTCATACACAGGTTAAATGTCTACTTGAAGCCTTGATTTTTGGCACATGTAAAAAGAACATAATAATGTATTCCCAGATGAGATTTCAGCTCTATCAGTCACATAGTTTAACAGTCACAGGCCTTAAAATTGGCAAAAAGTCCAAATACTGGGTCTTTATGGGGCCTTCTAGAGACCTAAATGTGGCCTTCAAATTAAAGCTTCAGACTTAAAATTTGTCACATACTAAGATTACACATGGAATATGCATCTAATACAGTTTGAAACTTCTTAAGACTTACCATTTCCAAGTTACAGGGAAAAATATGTGAAAAATGTCTAAAAATGGTCACTCGGGTGGGGATTTATGGTCCTCATACACAGGTTAAATGTCTTCTTAAAGCCTTAATTTTTGGCACATATAAAAATAACATACTAATATCTTCTCAGATAGGATTTGAGCTCTATCAGTCACATAGTTTGACAGTCACAGGGCTTAAAAGTAGCAAAAAGTCCAAATATTGGGTCTTTGGGAGCCTTTTAGAGACCTCAATTTGACCTTCAAAATTAAAGCTTCAGACTTAAAATCTGTTACATACTAAGATTACACACAGAATATATATCTAATACAGTTTGAAACTTCTCAGACTTACCATTTCCAAGTTACAGGGAAAAAGATGTGAAAAATGTCTTATAAGGGTCACTCGGGTGGGTGTTTATGGTCCTGATACACAGGTTAACTGTCTATTAAAGGCCTAAATGTTGGGGCACATATAAGAAAACACATAGATATATTCCCAGATGATATTTAACTTAGATGAGAGACATAGTTTGAAAGCTACAGTGCTTGAAAGTGGCAAAAAGTGCATAAATTGGGTCTCTGTGGGCACTTTTGAGACCTTAAGTCGACCCCTTTGGGTAAACCTACAGCCCTGAAATTTTCTACAGACAAGGATTACATATCAAAGTTATACCTAGCGCAGTTTGAGACTCATCAGAATTATCACTTCCAAATTATAGGGCAAAATATGTGTAAAGTATAGCAAAAAATCCCTAAGTGGGGGTATTTATGGGCCTCAAACACAATTTTCTCCTCAACTTAAAGTCATGATTTTCGGCACATGTACTAAGAACATATTAATGTGTTGTCAGGTAAAATTTCAGCCAGCTGAGCATCATAGTTTGTGACCTACAGGGCTCTAAGTGGCCAAAAGTGCAATTTCTGACCTTAAGGTGGCCATAAGTTCTTTTTTACTGAGAGTTTAAGGTCACCTTAAAATAGGGATCTTCCTTTGGGCACCCTTAACATGTGTACCAAGTTTGAAAAAAAAATATTAATTTGTTTTTGAGTTATCGCGTCCACAAGGAAATTTCTACGGCGGCGGCGGCGCGACGGACCTGAATCCAATATATCCCCGACTTTCGTCTGGGGATATAATTATAGGGCAAAATATGTGAAAAGTATAGCAAAAAATCCCTAAGTGGGGGTATTTATGAGCCTCAAACACAATTTTCTCCTCAACTTAAAGTCGTGATTTTCGGCACATGTACTAAGAACATATTAATGTGTTGTCAGGTAAAATTTCAGCCAGCTGAGCATCATAGTTTGTGACCTACAGGGCTCTAAGTGGCCAAAAGTCCAATTTCTGACCTTAAGGTGGCCATAAGTTCTTTTTTACTGGGAGTTTAAGGTCACCTTAAAATAGGGATCTTCCTTTGGGCACCCTTAACATGTGTACCAAGTTTGAAAAAAAAATATTACCGTTGCCGCGCTCTGTAATGCTCATGTTTTTGAAAGCGCCCATCCCCAATCTTACGTTATCGCTCATAAATTACTATAATGTCGTTTCGAGGTAAACTTTCTCCATATAAACCCAATAATTGGTGAAATATGATTAATTTATATCCATTTTCAACGAATTTTCCTTATTTTAGCAGTTATGTCACCTTTTATTGCAACGAGATTTGTTTACCAACCACATATTTTACTTCCAGTCGGTGTGTGCTAAAATGCGGTTTCCCCAAATTCGGGTTATTTTTTTCGAAACGCCCGGCTGGTTTTCATTGTTGTAAACGCCCATCCCCAACTTTTGCAAATATTTGGTCACATTGCCCATGGGCGTTACAGAGCGCGGCACCGGTAATTTGTTTTTGAGTTATCGCGTCCACAAGGAAATTTCTACGGCGGCGGCGGCGGCGCGACGGACCTGAATCCAATATATCCCCGACTTTCGTCTGGGGATATAATGACTATCGTTAAACTGCAACTATATCCCACAAGAGTAGTAGAATATTTATATTTGAGGAAGTATCAGACTGTATGTTGGACTGAAGAATTCCCCTACTGAAAACAGTAATGGATAGTGATACAACATGATGTGTTGTACAAAGATACACTTCATTTTAAATTAAACAAGACAAAGGTTTTTGCTTAGCACACACAAAGCATACCACAGCAGATAGTGAATAATGGTAAAAGTGATGTGATTTTTGGAATCCCAGGCCATGGTTTCCTATTACCTCCCAATACAGTTCAAAGCTCTGAATCCAAAAATAAAAGATATTTCACATTTTACAAATCTCTTCTGGCGGTAACCTTAACATTAGGATTTAACTTCTGAAGCTATAAAGCTAATTTTCATGCTTCAATAACACAAACATACACTCAACATACACCTACAGACACACCCCCATTCATAGCTACAGTAAGCACTAAGACAAGCAGCCAACCCTCACATACACACACCCACAGTACATCACCCACCCACACACATTACACACTGTCTCACCCCAGCTCCTTTCGCTGTACTGTCAGCCAGTTGTCGCCGTTTCTGCAGCTTTTTCTGCATCTCGCTGAGCATGTCATCATGACCTGAACGCCCAATAGTGCCCGTCACTGCCGCAAAATTTGTCTGCCCATCCTCGTCCTGGAGCAAAAGAATGATAGACTGAGGAGTTTTCAACAGCTTTGCAAGTGTGTCAATACTCTGTACCATATGACCTTATATGACACTTTACATGTCCATTGGATTTTCAGTTCCAACAACTGTACACACAGAAATATAGTGGACTGTATCTCGTCAACCTACCAGGCTAGGTGTTTTCTTCAGAAAGCACGATTCGATTACAAGCATTATCATGTTTTATTATTTAGCTTTTATGAAATAATCAGCGTGCTTGTTGTACATACTGTACTTACAGGTTTGGGAGTTTTCTTTAGAGTGGCATTCTTCAATGCCGCAGCTAGCCCGCCCATATCAATCTCACTTCCTCCCCCTCCACCTGTGGCGGCTGGTGGCTTGGTGGATGCTGGGGCTGAAGACGGTGGTGGGGGTGGGGGAGGGGGTGCTGGAGGAGCAGGGGGTGCGGGAGGTGGGGGTGGAGCAGGGGGAGCTGCAGGAGGGGCAGGGGTACTTACAGGTGGGGTGGGTGGGGCAGCCGGGGGTGCAGGAGGTGCTGCTGGGGGTGCTGGGGGCACAGCAGCTTGGGCTGGAGCCGGTACTGGGGCAGGGGCTGCTGGCGGACCTGTGGGAGCAGGTGGGATGGGCTGAGCACTGGGTGGAGTGCCCGACTGTATTGGCATGCCTGGGTCTGACACGTTGGATGACATGTAGACTGAAAGAGTGACAGACAGTACACTGATCAAAAATACACATAAAAAGACACATTGGAGTACATGACTGAAAATATAGACAGAATACAGACACATTGGGGGATATGTAGACTGAAATTAGAGATATGCACACATTGCGTCATATAGACTCAGAAGACACTTGTACCGAGACAGAAAGACAACATGTAAACTAAAGCAGGACACTTAGTTACTGTAACAAGGTATAAAGCAAGTGAAGCCATCCGGAACAGATGAAATGATGGTTTCCTCAAAATGTCTGGCAGCCATTGTTTTGGGTGTATATTGCTTTTATATTTAACAACTTTTGTAACCAAGAAATAGACATAATTTTTAGAAGAATCAACTCACTAACTAAACAATAAAATCAGCCATCATTATAACTGGCCAAGAGAAAAGTATAGCCTGTCACTATTTTTGTACATTTCAAATGAAATGTGGAAATTATTTTCAGACCTTTAAAATCTGTTGAAAGTCTCTTAAATGCACTTAATTAATTTAAACAGCTGTCTTGAATCAATCCATTTTATGTTCCAATACATTCACTCAATGTAAAAGGGGCTTTTAGGCGCCAGTTTTTACTGTTGCTCTCCTAGAAAAGAATACTTTTAGGATAATATGCTGTTGTAACACTGTACACTTCAGATACATCACAATGTATGTTTAATTTTTTTCCCTTTCACTTGTCATAATTGAACACCTTCTGAAAATATTTTCATCTGTTGAGGTTATGTTTTCAGGTGCATTTGTCAGTTTGTCTGTGTTTGATTACTTCAAAACCAACGCAGAAACTTTTTAAGCAGATAGGGCCTCACCACAAGAAGACAGTATTAAATTGTGTGAAAAATCTGTATCAGGATACAAAAACTTCTGAATTTTCAACAGAACTATTTTCAACCATTTTTGTTTTGTATTTGTGATAACTACAAAAATAATAAATGAAACTTTCTGACATTTTTAATGTACTGTGGCCTGAGCAGAGGAAGAATTTATTACATTTCAGGGAATGATCTGCCTTGGTGGAGGTCTGCACTCTACGAGTGCTTTGTAGTTGTTAAAAGTATACCAACATATCTCGAAACTTATTAATTAATCCTCTGTAATGAGAGAATTTTCACAGAGGCTTGATATTACATAAAGACAACATTTGCATTTGACATACCTGAAACACTATAAAGAATTCTCAATGTTGCAATTGTTCAATAGTTGTTACTCTACTCATTGCTTTACTAGTACAACTCCATAAACTCACGTTATGTAAAAAAACAAAGTTTTATTATTTCTGTTGAAGTAGGAGTGTTTTCTATGATTTGTACCATTTTTTTCCTCATATTTTAAACAGGAATCAAAGTGGAACTTACTGCCTTGTCCACTGCCCCGGGACTCATTTCGTCTGTGAGATTGATGGGATTCCCGTGCTCCCACCTGAGAAAGTCTGAAAATACAACAAGATTCACTTACAAAGTGTTTACTAAGCGCTGATGATCAGCCGCAAACTTATGCAGGCCTTAGGACTCAGTTGAGTACCAATGACAGAATTATGAGAACCAGCCAGCAGAAAAAGGTAGGTACTTTTCAAGAAATGCCGGCGGTCGCCATCTTGTTTTTCAGAATGAGGCTAACTTCAGTCCCAGAGAAGATAGCTGTTGCAGTTTCCCTCTGAGAGTGTTAACGTCAAAAATCTCTCTATGTGTGGCGGCAGCGTAGTGAACGTTAAACCAAAGTATCAATCAGATGCATTCGGTGGATACAATACAGAAGCCTTGATCACAGTTTCTCCTTTCTCCAAGGACAGAGATTCTACTGGAAGAAACTATGACTGATAAAAAAGAAGCCGAGATATATAGCAATCACCCCACATATTGGTCAAACATCAAACACTTATCAGGAAACTGTATTCGATTTGAGGCAATAAACCTGAAAGACATTCTCCACTTAGTAGAAGAAATTAGAGAAATAATCAGCAATACACTTGAAGTTCTTTAATTGTGTTTGTGTAAGGAATGGATATACACAATAGGATAGGTAATGCAGTTTACTATATGCTTTAAAACTGTGCATCTACTATATGCTTTAAAACTGTGCATCTGAGTGATTAATTTTTCATTCTTTCTGTACATTTTTAACCTTCCCGAAAGCATCGTCACCAGTCCTTTGATTCTATCAAGATGAAGTGAGCTGATACTTTTTATTGATCTAGGGTACCGTACTAGCGCCTGGATCACCAGGATATTTCTTCACAGAACTACAATTTATAACTAAAACTTAGGCTGTTTGCGCAGCTGTTGATACTAACTTGCATTTTTTTCCCCAAGGTTAGGATTTTTTTATTGTAATTAAGATTAAAATAGTATTTTTTTAAGATTAGCTTAACTTTATTTTTAGAGAGAGAAAAAATACATTTAGGAAATTAGGTTAAATCAGCAGCAAAAACAATTGCAGAATTTATTATGTTTTGTTTAAGTATGTAAGGCCTGTATTAACTTTTATTTTGACAAAAAAAAAACAGACATTACACATATACATGCATTTTGTTAGGGCACTAATTTTATTATATTCTGCACTATCTCTATATCTGGAAGGGCCTAATGATATGACTTTGCCTTCCAAGTTTATTAGTTTGTAACTGTGTGTGGGAGATCACAGGCACTCAATCTGCTACTGCTTTCTTCAGTGCATTCCTTTAGACAATTAAACAAATTCCATGCAAGCCCAAACATTTCCTGAAAAGTGCCTGGCAGTAAAATATTTTACAGAAAAAACACCAACTGATTCTCCATTTCATGATTCTAGAATACTTCTTGATTATATAGAAATATTATGCCAACAAAAACCTATTAAATAATTTAATTGCTCCTTAAAATATTTTTTCATCTCGCCATAAACAGAGTAAAACACAGTTGGAACATTCCAGCACTTTTTTTTAAATATTGAAAACCTTGTCGTATCACTGCATCGTTGTCCCAGGAATGTATCTCCATGACTAAAGTTTTGAAAATTAAGATATATTGAAATATGTACTTGTAAGTACCCATTGCATCTGTAAAATGTGATATAAATGCAAGTACGGAATTATTCTTAAACTTAAAACCTGGCAATAATGGAATCTTAAGTAAACGTTAACTTTAAAAGACTTCACTATAACACCAATCCCAACTTTTCATGCCATCAAAGTATTAATAAAAATGACTGTGTAACACAGGCAGATAAGTATGTTTCCCAATAGTCTACCTCACCTGCACACAAAGCTTGACCTACTACTTCTCTATATCCTGCATGCTATTTGTAGAAATTTTTAACATATTTGAACATTCATATTAAAAGCATATCAAACCAAACCTGCCACTTTCCATTTTGAACCAGTACACTCGTTTCAACCACTTGGCAATGACTATGCGACAACCAAGGATATAATATATCACAATAAAACAAAAGATAAATTATTTTGTCATATCATATTAACCTCCCCTATTATAAAATTATATTAATTTCCCCCAAATCTACACAATACTTCAGAAATCTTTGTACTATAGTGGAACCTCTCTTTGTTATATATTTTTGTGCTAATAATAGAAAAGGTAGGAAGTAATGAATTGGGAGACACGAGCAGTTATAAAATCAAATATTAAGAAACCTGTAATAGAAGTTCAGATAATAGAAGATTATACTGTATATCTTACACTTGGTCTGCAGTGTGTGAGTTGACTGCAGGTGTGACTGTGGGTGTTGTCGTTGGTGTCACCGTTGGTATCTGTGGGGTCACCACAGTCTGACCAGGCTGTGCTCTACTTCTATAGGACGAACCACTACTGCTCATCGGCCCATACCCGTTTCCTTCATTTGCCCGAGACTGTTCAACGCTCTGACTTCCTCCACCAACCCTCTGTCCATACCTTGTTCTTTCATTGTTACCATCTTTCTCGTACTCGGCCCCCGAACTCTTCACATGAATTCGGTGTCTGGCGCCTTCCGCCGTCTGCAACTGCTCGGTACCACAATCCCCAACTCTCTGCCGGTACCTCATTGTTTCCCCATTCTGAGGTTGATCAGAGCAAAAGTCACTAGTTTGATGTGGTTTGTATCTGGATCTCTGCTGAGCAGTCTGTTCAGTCCCGTAACCATTTATTTGCACAATGTCACCCATTCCTGCTTTCACTGACCCTGTGCCAGTATTAACCCTGCTGTCACCAACACCCCCCTCACTCTCCCCTCCTACTATTCCATTGCTGACTACAGTTTTAGTTGCCCCTGTCTTTTTGGAGTAGTCCTGTCCAAACATCAAGGGTGTTGCTCCAGATCCTGCTTTCTTGGAATAATCCTGTCCAAAGTTGAAAGTACTGGTGTGGGTTTGTACAGGACTGGCAGTCAATGACCCTCGCCGGCCAAACGGACGACCTTTCGGTGGCAGATGTGACACAGTGGAAGAATCCTGTGACTGTGTAGACTGAGCACCACCTTTATTTGAGGGGTTGTATGCATTTGCCACCGAGTGTCGCTTTCCCCATGGCAGCAGACCTTGAGGACTATTGTTGGGGTCTGCGATGTTATTCACAGCGAGGCGAGATCTCCTGGGAGATGTTGCGAAACCCATGGCAACCGGACCCGGAGATTTATCCACTGTCTCATCATTACCCTGAACTGACATATCACCTACATCAGGATTTTGGTCATCCTTTTTTAACACCACAACCCGCATTGTTAAGAGCTAATAAATATATATAACAGACTATAACACCAGTATGTAAAGTAGAGCTTACTAAAACAGAATCCTTGTAGCCAGTGATATAAATTGGAATGTATATGCCTTTGCCAGAAACAATGGACTTAAAAACTTTTAGCTCAGTATATACATATGTATAAAAGTATAGTTTCACATGAGTTCTTCTTCTTTTCACTACAAGAATGTCAGTAAGTCATAAACAGATTTTCTTACATATCCTCCACATTTCTTGGATAGAGGGAATCCACAGGAATCTTTGCAATGTTCACGTCATCCAGGTAAACACAAATCTGCTCCTCTGTTCAGCTGTAAATTATTTGGCGTCTTCCACTTTTTTAGCAAATGATGCTTTGGCAAGGATTAGCAAGGATTACTCATCCCTTCTGTTATTTATCTACAACTTCTTATCTAAGGAATACCTCTGAACATGAGGAGAGAGATAGCCGGAGAAACAATACGTCTATGTTGTAGTAACAGCCCCAACTTTTCACTGTTAATTCCTAGCTTTTGGCAGTAAACAGTCTCAGAAAACCTCAGCATACACTAGAGTCCCAGAGAAGTGAAAATACATTGATACTGGTAATTATGTGGCCAGGATGGAATGCTTTATATAAAATACACCTCCCACTTTTCTGTTCTGGTAATTTTACAGTCATATTTAGATGATTTCCCCATTATTTCAACACAATGATTCAGTACTGCACAAACTATGGATGTTCTTTTTCTATTCCTTTTTAACCATATGTTTTATGAAACACGCAGTTGTGATTCAAGTTCAACTGAATATTACAATGAAGTTATCACAAAAAGTCTGACTCAGATGTTAAAATAATTCATAAGCACTAACTTGAGTTCAACCTGACATTTATTAAGCCTTCTTATTTTACTGTAGAGAGTAGAGAAGATCCAAAAATTTATGGGAAAAATACCACAAAATATGCTAACTGAAAACATGTAATTATTTCTTCCCCAAAAAATTTAAAACCACCTATTATACTCTGTGTTATACAAACATATTAACCAAGTTTTTAAACATTTGGTCAGCGACCTGAAACACCTTAAAGTATTTCTATATTGAAATACATGTACAGTTAACCCAGACCATTGCTTAAGAATCAAAGTGTAACCAAATTCCTTTAAGTTAATAAAAATTTGAAGAAATTTTTTTTTCTCTGTGTTAAATCTTGCTAATGTATAAAGTAACAAATATGCAAACAAAAGTGATTAAAAGGATGTTTTAAATGATTAACTGTATATACCATATACGCAATTCCTACTTTCTGCTCAGTGGTTCCCAGACTGCATGGGTATCTCGCTGTGATTTTATTAAATTCAGAGAACGAGATTAGCTGTAAATCTGTAAACAAAGGTTTATTGTGATAAACATAATAGCCAAAACAAAACAAATATGTTTCTTTTTAAAATCATAAACATACCCAGTATATATCACAGGTTTATCAAATAGTAAATATACACTACTACACTCTCATAAAATAATTTGAAAACATCCATTTAACTATTTCATTCAAATTAAAATCAGACTAAGTCAAACTATGTCAACTGAGTTTAGAATTTTTTGTTTATTTGGGGTTTTACGTCACTTTCAACACTGTACAGGTCATATCACGACGGGTAGTTGGAAGGGCAGAGGAAACCAGTACATACAGTTCGTTAGGGTTCTGTACTGTAAACTGCCAACCAACGGCAAGCAACTACCAGCTTTCCCACTTGAGGCCGTGCCGGTGTAATGGTAAATCTTCCCCCCATAAAATATTCCCCCCCGGGGGGAGGATTTTCTAGAAAATATTACCCCCGGGGGTATATTTTCTAGAAAATATTCCCCTCCGGGGGGGAATATTTTCTAGAAAATAATACCCCCCGCCTGAAAATTTTCCCCCCCACCTAAGGACATTAATCTTGAACTGTTAGTTTTGTACTTTATTAGTTTTTAGAATATCTGTCATACAGACCTGCTGTTTGCCATTTCATATTTTGCTATCCTTTTAGATTTGTGATAATAATACCTTCCATTTTGGTGGAACTATTAGGTTTCCTTGTTGCATCACTTATTTGAATGAAACAAAAACATGACACATATGCAGACCTGTACCTGTACTTTAGCATTGTATATGTTTATTTCATTAATAATACCTTCCATTTTGGAAGATCCATTAGTTTTACTTGTTGTATAACTTCTTTGAATGAAATAAAAAAATCATTAAACTCATTATGCAGACCTGTACTTTATCAGTGTATGGTTTTACTTCAGATTACTTCTAATATCATCATTACCTAACATTTATTTTTATCTATCATGGTCACTTATGGTGTGAATTCTATGAATGGAATGAACACCCATTAAACAGCACAGTATTTTAGAGTTTTGATCTTTTCTTCTGGTTAGGTATATTATAATAATAACTTGCATTCCAAACTTTCAGGTTTACTTTTTGTATAACTTCTAATCATTGAAATTTAAATAAGATATTTCAAAAGTGTAATCATCAACAGTAATTTAGAATTTGATATTGTCTTCTGGTTAGGCTTATTATTGTAATAGCTTACATTCCAAATTTTCTGGTTTATTTTTGTATGATTTCTGTAAATAAAAAGACAATCATTTTTATTTAAACAAGAGAAATCAAAAGTGTAACCTTAAACATATTAGACAACTAGATTGGGCCAACTCGGCGCCAACATATCCCCAGACAGGTCATCACTCACGCCACAGGTTTTGATCGGGAATTTTTAAAAACATAATTACCCATTATTATATGAACTTCAGCACATCAATCTACTCTGTTTATATCTTCCAAGGAAGATGGTGTATCCCCAGACGCCGAATACATAACTCAAATTATATTTTCAATCTTCCTGCAATGATAACTCTAAACCTATTTTCAAAGTATTTAAATGATTGATGATTGAATGTCCATTCTAAAATAATAATCCCAAAAGAGCATATCTGTTTCTATATTTGTTGACAAATAAAATATTATTTTTAACTCAACTCATCATACTTTTCAATCTTCCTTCAAAGTATTTAAATGATTGATGATTCAATGTCCATTCTAAAATTCATAATCCCAAAAGCGCATATCTGTTTCTATATTTGTTCACAAATAAAATATTATTTAAAAAAAAATTATTTATATTATTATTTTATTATATTATTTTTAGAATTTGCAAATTGTTTTCAGTTATTCATTTCCTCTATACCTATATATGTGGTCCATATATATGCAACCTAAATATGTGACACAATCTCAGTTCTGACTCCCCTTTGTGTTATATGTAATGAAGCCCACCACCTCCCACCCCCACCCCTCTCCCCTTCTCCACACCTCTCTCACTATTACACAAGATCTGCAACCCCATTGAGTTCTTTGTTTCTCATCTGATATCATTAAATACCTTTGTTTATTTAGTGTCACTCAATATAGCTGGAGGTCCCAGAGGTGGGTGGGGGGAATCCGGGTGGGGGATGTGGGTTGAGCATAAATGGTAAACAAACAATCTATATAAAAGGGGTACTCAAATACAAAAAGAATTGAGAATTTTAAGTATGTGATTATCAACTGAAATGAGTTCATAACTGTAGGAGCTGTGCCAAAATTAACTGAGGCAAGTTGAATAAAACTGGGCTAGTTGAGGGTTAAAAATCCCCTAGTTTTACTACATAAGGATATAATTTCATTAATATTGGGACTTAAAGCTCACTTAAAGTGTCCATTTTGTCTACTTCAATATGTTTCACCAGTTTCATTTTAAAAAGTGAAAAACTCAGCAAGCAGAGGTGGGTGGGGGGAATCCGGGTGGGGGATGTGGGTTGGGACTTAGTTTAGTTTATTAGTTTATTATAGTGACATGTATTATGTTGACAAGGATTATACAAAAACTATTGAAGTAATACCCAGCCCTATATGGGCTTATAAGTCACTTTAAATAGAGAGTTAATAACAAACAGAGCAAACATATTTTGAGGTAAGATACAGTAAATAAAGACAGCAATTCAATACATAAAAATTAACAATATAATTTACTTTTTCTTTCTTGCCACAAATCAAAAATAAAATTAATAACCATATTGACATTCATATGAGTTAATACCCTTGATAATTGATCTATTAATAATTCAGATTTATCTATATTTAAAATTTTGAAATATTTCATACGAATCAGCTCTAAAGCTGGACAAACACAAACAAAATGTATCTCATCTTCTACATCTTTTTTACACAGTTTACATGTTCTCTCAAAGAGATGGAGTGCTACAGCAAAAATGGTAAACAAACAATCTATATAAAAGGGGTACTCAAATACAAAAAGAATTGAGAATTTTAAGTATGTGATTATCAACTGAAATGAGTTCATAACTGTAGGAGCTGTGTCAAAATTAACTGAGGCAAGTTGAATAAAACTGGGCTAGTTGAGGGTTAAAAATCCCCTAGTTTTACTACATACGGATATAATTTCATTAATATTGGGACTTAAAGCTCACTTAAAGTGTCCATTTTGTCTACTTGAATATGTTTAACCGGCGTTTAACCAGTTTCATTTTAAAAAGTTAAAAACTCAGCAAGCAGAGGTATAACACACAAAAATAAGTTCTTAAAAGACTAAGATAGCCATAACATTATTAATATTCAAAATTTAAATAGACAGGCATTTCCTTTTAAAAATTCAAAGATTTCAGCTCTATAACCCACATAGTTTGACAGTTACTGGGCTTTAAAGTGGCATAATGTCCATAAATTGGGTTTCTGTGGGCATTTTACAATTGTTAAAGAGACCTTAGCAATTAAACTACAGATCTGAAACTTTTTGGGTGACATACATAACAAACAAAAATTATATATAATACAGTTTAAGACTTGTCACACTAAGCATTTCCAAATAACAGGGCAAAATACGGAAAAAATGTCCAAAAAGGCACTTGGGCGAGTGTCTATGGCCCTCATACACAGGTTAAATGTCTACTAAAAACCTTGATTTTCGCCATATGTAAAAAGGACATAATAATGCATTCCCAGATGGGATTTCAGCTCCATCAATCACATAGTTTAACAGTCACAGGGCTTAAAGGTGGCAAAAAGTCCAAATATTGGGTCTCTGTGGGCCTTTTAGAGATCTCGATGTGGCTTTCAAATTAAAGCTTCAGACTTAAAATTTGTTACATACTAAGATTACACATAGAATATGTATCTAATAAAGTTTGAAACTTCTCAGACTTACCATTTCCAAGTTACAGAGCAAAATATGTGAAAAATGTCTTAAAAGGGTCACTCAGGTGGGTGTTTAAGGTCCTCATACACAGGTTAAATGTCTACTTGAAGCCTTGATTTTTGGCACATGTAAAAAGAACATAATAATGTATTCCCAGATGAGATTTCAGCTCTATCAGTCACATAGTTTAACAGTCAAAGGCCTTAAAATTGGCAAAAAGTCCAAATACTGGGTCTTTATGGGGCCTTCTAGAGACCTAAATGTGGCCTTCAAATTAAAGCTTCAGACTTAAAATTTGTCACATACTAAGATTACACATAGAATATGCATCTAATAC
Organism: Sabellastarte sp. h YS-2021; assembly: GCA_964017235.1. Classification (NCBI taxonomy): domain Eukaryota; kingdom Metazoa; phylum Annelida; class Polychaeta; order Sabellida; family Sabellidae; genus Sabellastarte; species Sabellastarte sp. h YS-2021. Next base: position 16,353,282 of record OZ024928.1, read on the forward strand.
AGTTTGAAACTTCTTAGACTTACCATTTCCAAGTTACAGGGCAAAATATGTGAAAAATGTCTAAAAATGGTCACTCGGGTGGGGATTTATGGTCCTGATACACAGGTTAAATGTCTTCTTAAAGCCTTAATTTTTGGCACATATATAAATAACATACTAATATCTTCCCAGATAGGATTTGAGCTCTATCAGTCACATAGTTTGACAGTCACAGGGCTTAAAAGTAGCAAAAAGTCCAAATATTGGGTCTTTGGGAGCCTTTTAGAGACCTCAATTTGACCTTCAAAATTAAAGCTTCAGACTTAAAATCTGTTACATACTAAGATTACACACAGAATATATATCTAATACAGTTTGAAACTTCTCAGACTTACCATTTCCAAGTTACAGGGAAAAAGATGTGAAAAATGTCTTATAAGGGTCACTCGGGTGGGTGTTTATGGTCCTGATACACAGGTTAACTGTCTATTAAAGGCCTAAATGTTGGGGCACATATAAGAAAACACATAGATATATTCCCAGATGATATTTAACTTAGATGAGAGACATAGTTTTAAAGCTACAGTGCTTGAAAGTGGCAAAAAGTGCATAAATTGGGTCTCTGTGGGCACTTTTGAGACCTTAAGTCGACCCCTTTGGGTAAACCTACAGCCCTAAAATTTTCTACAGACAAGGATTACATACCAAAGTTATACCTAGCACAGTTTGAGACTCATCAGAATTACCACTTCCAAATTATAGGGCAAAATATGTGAAAAGTATAGCAAAAAATCCCTAAGTGGGGGTATTTATGGGCCTCAAAGACAATTTTCTCCTCAACTTAAAGTCGTGATTTTCGGCACATGTACTAAGAACATATTAATGTGTTGTCAGGTAAAATTTCAGCCAGCTGAGCATCATAGTTTGTGACCTACAGGGCTCTAAGTGGCCAAAAGTCCAATTTCTGACCTTAAGGTGGCCATAAGTTCTTTTTTACTGGGAGTTTAAGGTCACCTTAAAATAGGGATCTTCCTTTGGGCACCCTTAACATGTGTACCAAGTTTGAAAAAAAAATATTAATTTGTTTTTGAGTTATCGCGTCCACAAGGAAATTTCTACGGCGGCGGCGGCGCGACGGACCTGAATCCAATATATCCCCGACTTTCGTCTGGGGATATAATTAATTTGAATAAGATAATAGAACAAAATACTAGACATCTCTATTCTGGTAAAATATTTATAATTGCAATATAGGTTATGTTTGGATTATTTTTTTCTCGATGAAGTGCTTCTGCATTAACATATACCATTAATACAAATGGGTTAATCTTATTATTGATATTCTAACTGGTTCTTTTATGTTGTTTATTGCAATAGAGATGGGTTGACAAAGTCAAAAGTGTGAATGTGGCTTCTTTCTGTTTCTTCCAGCTAATTGAATTAGTATGCATGGCTTCTTATAATCCATGGAACTGACTTTGAATAGAGAAACTAAATCAAAGAAGTTATCTTGTGTCAGTTAATATATGTAGTTCACACCAAAAGATTTGTACACTGTTTAAATAAAGACAATTTGAAAATATTAATAATTTTTTATCATTATCACAGGTGGGGGGGTAAATTTTCATGGCGGGGGGGGACTATTTTCTAGAAAATTTTGCCCCCCGGGGGGGGGAGATTTTACGGGGGGGAAGATTTACTTTTACACCGGGAATCGAACCCCGGCCTCAGAGGTGGGAGGCGAGAGTGTTACCACTCTGCCACCGTGGCCCCTAACTGAGTTTAGAAGAATAGACCTTATGAAATACCTTGTTCATGAAATATCACAGGACAAATAGTTGTCACAACTGCTGCTTTTGTTCCAGCAATCTTGGATTCACATTTATACTTCAATTTTTAATGACATTGGGGATTGAAATACATTTCCAAACTCTAATTTTATATAAAAAAAAATTATGGACGAAAACACAATTATTTTTTACTAACCTAAAAGTTATGCTGATTGCAAAAAGTACTTTAAAATTTATCACAGATATAAGACAAGACTGCCTTATAAACTTATACCCTTAGTCAAATATTTTTAAAAAAAAATCTTACATAGTGAATATATTAATCACTGGGTATTTTTTTGCAGCACCCGTTTTGTGTGATATACACAACGATTATAAACTATTTTTCATTTTTTTTTTTTTTTTTTTTTGGGGGGGGGGGGGGGGGGGGGGGGGGGGGGGGGGGGGGTCAAACCATTTCTTTCATTTTTGGGGGGTCAATTTTTAAAAAAAAGCGCTCTCAGTGGATTATTCATGGGCCTCACATACCTGTTAAATGTCTACTTATAAGTCTTGGTTTTTGGCACATACAAAAATAGAACATATTATATTCCCATATGAGATTTCAGCTGTATCAGGCACATATTATGATAGTTATAGGGCTTAAAAGTGGTAAAAAGTCAATAAATTGGGTGTCTGTGTTCATTTTAGAGACCTTAAGGTGACCTTAAAATTATAGTTACAGACTTAAAATTTTTGACAGAAAAACATTACATGTAGAAGTAATATCCACTACAGTTACAGACTTGTCAGACTTACCATTTCCAGGTTACATTAACAAATATGTTGAACATGTCTTAAACAGGTCACTCGGATGGGTGTTTATGGCCCTTATCCACAGGTTAAACGTCTATTTAAAGCCTTGCTTTTTCTCACATGTAAACAAAACATAATCATATATTCCCAGATGAGATTTCAGCTGTGTCAGTTCCATCGTTTGACAGCTATAGGGCTTCAAAGTGACAAACAGTCACTAAATTGGGTCTCTGTGGGCATTTTAGAGACTTTAAGGTGACCTTAAAATTAAAGTTACAGACTTAAAATTTTTCACAGATTTAGAGTACATGTAGAAGTTATATCTACTACAGTTACAGACTTAGCAGACTTACCACTTTTAAGTTATAGGGAAAAATATAGCAAAAACGTCAAAAAAAATGTCTAAGTATGGTCTTTATGGGCCTCAAAAACAATTTTAACCTTAACATAAAGTCTTGATTTTTGGTATATATTAGGAGAATATAGTAATGTATTCCCAGGTAAAATTTGAGCCATATAAGCCACATATTTTGTGACCTAGAGGGCATTAAGTGTCAAAAAGTCAAATATTTTTACCTTAAGGTGGCCATAAGTTCTTTATTATTTAGTTTAAGGTCACCTTAAAATAGGGTTCCTCTCCTGACCTAAATACATGTGTGTGCCAAGTTTGAATGAAATCTGTGAATGCGCTTTTGAGTTATCGCGCACACAAGTCAAAACATACGGCGGTGGCGGCGGCGCAACGGACCTGAAACCAATATATCACCGACTTTTGTCTGGGGATATAAATATATAATCACTATTACTAAGAAAACATTATGAAGAAAAATAGCCAGCCTGGGCAGGCAAGAACTCCAGCCTGCAGGTACAGCTAAATGGCCAACAACATTAAGATTTGGGAAAATCTTAGGAACAACTTCTGTTGTAAGAAGTACAGAGAACACACGAGATGTTCTACAAAAGATTCACAGAACATGATTTCTTATATGTAGTTTTCATATTTTGTTGCCCTAGAAGCAATTATAAGGGAGATATACCGGGGTAAGTCCTTTTTGATATGATGATCCTCCTATTTGGATGGTGTGCCTTAGAATCCGTTGATACGGAGATTAAGCACCTGGACAACTGATTGATTGATTGATTGATTTGGTATTAAAGATGTGATATGTCAGTCATTTTGTTTCCAAAATAAGGACACAATTACTCTCAGGCAAGCTTTCCTATCCATTTACATTTTGTGCAAATCTGATTAAGCTAGCTGCAATATTTTAGGTTACAGAAAATATCAAGATTTTAGAAGAAACTTTAAGACCGCGGAATTTTTAAGTGTTGCCATGGCAACAGTTGCCGCTGGATACCCCCAAAAATCTATTAGCTCTAGATCCTCTTGGGATAAACACATCCTGAAAACTTGGGTGAAAATCTGTGCAGGAGTTTAGGCTGTGGAACACCCACAAACTTTAAGACCCGAAAATCTTAAAAGTGTTGCCATGGCAAAAGTGGCAACTGGATACCTCCAAATCCTAATCAGCTCTAGATCCTTTTGGGATAAACTTATCCTGAAGATTTGGTGAAAATCCATGCAGGGGTTTAGGCTGTGGAACACCTACAAACTTTAAGACCCAAAAATCTTCACAGTGTTGCCATGGCAACAGTTGCTACCAGACACCCCCAAAAACCTAATCAGCTCTAGATCCTCTTGGGGTAAACATATTCCGAAAATTTGGTGAAAATCCGTGCAGGGGTTTAGTCTGTGGAACACCCACAAACTTTAAAATCCGAAAATCTTAAAAGTGTTGCCATGGCAACAATTGTTACCGGATACCCCCAAAACCTAATCAGCTCTAGATCCTCTTGGGGTAAACATCCCCTAAAAATTTGGTGAAAATCCGGCAGGGGTTTAGGCTGAGAAACACCCACAAGCTTTATGCCCGCCGACGCCGCCTGGACGGCACAGGGGGCGACTATAACCCCAGCCTTTATGGGCTGGGGTTAACAATATGTTTTAAACCTCTGCTTACTGAGTTGATGGATACTTTAAAGAAATTTTTTCAGTGACAATATTGAATCCGGGATGCTGTACAGATCACTACTTTAAAATTGATATATGATGTTATGATCCCTTTACTGCTTGTTAACATGCACCAATATATTTTAATATGATAATATTTGGGGGGGATAAATTCACCTATTTTTCAGCATTATCTACTGATAGCAGCACCAGGCCAATGTCAAGATAGAGGCAGACATGTGTGTAGATTTGTCACTCTGCTATTCAGTTTTCACTTCATCATTACAATCTGTCAGGAGTACATTGTGAGAGGATAAATGTTCAGTTGTAATTTTAGGAATCTGACACAGCGACACAAAGACTTATCCGACAGCTATAAACAAAATAATCAATGGCATCTCAATTATAATTTCATAGTAAAATTATTACTGTAGATTATAATGTTATAGCAAAACCTTTACATTTCAATTTAATGAAACATCAACAGAAGTTTTTAGTTTTAAAAAGGAACAACCTAACTTTAATGTATTGATTATCTCCATGGATATCATATTTCCCTCAAGTGTAGAATATTCTGTGTGTTCTTGGTATCACATTTTGGAGTTATAACCTGGATATTATATATGTTGCAGTAAATATGTGAAATCAGTAAATACGCGTATTCACTGAAAATTTCAGTAAATACGCGTATTTACTGATTTTGCATATTTACTGTAACATATTATATATTGCATTGTAATTGATGGCATCACTACAGTTGCTGTTTGTTGACTCTTGATGATAACACCTCTAAATGCTACAAAAGCAAACTGTTCAGGACTTTTAATTCTAGGTACACCAGTTTGTCCTCCAATGCTTAAGCGTGGCAGAGGTTATATGCTTTGTACAACTGGAACTGGCAGGTAAGAGTGGGTGGGAGGGGGGAATGGGTGGAGCCACTTAATCTGTATGTGGATATTGTTTACACAGATTCCCAGCCCCAAGGAAATGTACTTCATCCCTCACTGGCTTCCATAAACTGTGCAAAGACAACAGCTCCCACTCACTGACCACTGGTTTTTAAAATATTACTTCATTTCCAAGTTGCCAAACATGATTAGGGATGTATATGTCATGGTAGAAAGTCCAATCATTCTACCGGTAGAAAGTCCAATTGGAGTTTCTACCAGTAGAAAGTCCAATCTTAGAGATTTGGGTATTGCCCTGGGGTCACAACAATTGGAGTTTCTACCAAGTTTATGTTGGTAGAAAGTCCAGTTGGACTTTCTACTGGTAGAATTTGAAATTCTACCAAATTGAACTTTCTTCCATGACATATATATCTACCAGTAGGTGAATTTTGTATGCCTGCTCAGGAATCTTATTTCTAAAAGATTAAAGATCACCGTTGTTTACTCATACAACTTTTTCACTTCTGAAAAAATTTATATTTCAACTTCTCTGTTGAATAAAACTGAAAAAGTGACTATACTTGGATTTATATACTAGTAGTTAAAAACATTTCATTTTATTAATCCAGAGACACAGAGAATACAATATATAAAGAGTTTCACACAACTTTTACAATTAAAGAACATTTTCTTTGTTTGATTGAGAAGTCTTCAACAAGCACTGCAAATTGGAAAATTTAATAGTAATTTAAATTTTTATTAGAAATACTTACCATTTCCTAACAGTAGCTATTTGTTGGAGCCATCCAACCCAATGGCCAACGCAGAGATGCGATTTTTTAAGGTTATATAACAACCTTAATCAAGCCATTGGGTTACAGTAGTCCGTCCTCCCGCCAATTAGGTCACATGACCCCATTGTTTACTTCATTATTTTTGTTGCAAGTAAAAGAATGACTTGCGGGGAGGCGGGAGGGAAATATAAGTGTTAGGAAATGGTAAGTATTTCTAATAAAAATTTAAATTACTATTAAATTTTCCAATTTTATAGCGAAATACCCTTACCATTTCCTAACAGTACCTGAATTAAGCCTTGTAGGATGGAGGGAATTCTTTTAAGAAAAACCACTACCCAACCTACAACTAAACAACATGAGAACTTCACAATGGAATTTACAGGCATTAATAACATATAAACTTCCAACAATCACAACATACAACTCCCAAAAAACTGAAAGTATGTAGTTGTAGTTCTCACAACTGCTGACAATGTTGGTGTTGCAAAAGGATGTCATACATAGATATCCCATCTACATTGTAACATCCGACCTCAAAACTGATTTCTGAATCATTTAAAGCTAACAACATTGCTTTCAGCTGTATAATGTTATGTTATGAAGAGTCTTGACTCTTCCTGATGCCACAGACCAATGGCTGTGGACGACTCGAGAGAGCACCCCAACCCATTAGGGAAGCTTCTATGAACGGAGAGAAACTGCGCTCCTGAAGGAGTGGTGAATCCTCCTTCAAAATTAAACTATTGGTCCACCACTGAAGATGATCCCTGAACCAAAGAACCCAAGAAATGGGACATCCAGAGACTGAAGATATCAGCAGTGTTTCCAGATACCATTGGAGTGCCTTCATGTTCAGATAACCCAATGGTATTCTCCATTGAAGCCATGCTTTCAAAGTGACATGAGCTTCCCTGGAGATAAATGAGAAGCTTCCAACATGGTAACTGTCCTTGCAAGAAGACAATAGATTTCCTTTGAGTTGGGAAGAGTAGACCTATCCTGAGGTCGAATTGTAACCATAAATTTGATTAGTGGAGTTGGAAATAAATCTGATTTTTATAAATTTGTGATCCAACCCAGGCTTTCAACAAGATGCACCCCCAGTGGGTGGCATTGCTGTTTGAGTTAGTTTTCATTAACCAACCGTCTATCTACTGGCGAATACTGATGCCTTCTGCGAGAGCCATCAGCTTCAACCCTTTTGCTACCTTAGTGAACTCGAGAACAAACTGTAGCAATACTGAAGGATAAGGCAGTGAACTGGTAGAATCTGTAGCCTCCAATGAAGTGAAGAATGAAGTTAGCTGGGCGAATCGGTGAATTATGTGTACTTTTGTACACTCATAAATTCTAGTGACGTCCAACCAGTCACCTTCTATAAGCGAATGCCCAATATACTCTAACAGTTCATATTGAGTAAGGGACATGCAAAGCTTGTTTACCTGACCTTAAATATCACTGACAGTCCTTTCTTCAGTTCTAATCCCAAGAAAAAGACTGTAACTGTAAACTCCAGCGATGTGACTGGTGTCGCCATTTTGTCAATCATTTCATAAACAGCCTTTATCAAAACTGCTGTTTTCTCGGGTTTTTTTTTTTTTTTTTTTTAACTTCTGCCAACCTCACTTGTAAAAGGTCTGGCTGAACATTCTCCTTTTCCAAGACTTGTATACTACCAACAATTGGGCAAAGGTTCCCTGAAACCACAGGAAGCCAACTATCATCCCTGCTTCCATAGGGCCTGTAACAGTACATCCTCTCCCCTTTTAACTGAGGAGTAGGAGGCACTTGTAACTCTATTCCAGGGTAACTGTCATGGTAAGGACAAAAATCCCCTCTGAGGCCTGGTGTTCCTTTATTAGTCAAGACTAGGAGCCTGCTCACTTCTAGACTTATTCATCATCCTTACTTCCATGAAAACACTAGATGAAAATCCTCTGAACATCTGATATGTCCAGCAAGAGAACTAAAGGCATTCTAGGCTACATCCCTCCTTTTGAGTCACATGTTCTTAGACATGGTCAAACTCAGAAGATTCGAACACACACTAGTCGACTATGGACAGGAAATGCAAACACACTGCACACTGTCCAAGGCATTATAGAAGTCTATAGCATATCATGCTGATCTGTTAGATCCTATAAATTAGACCTGAACTGAGAAAGTGAGTCAAAACAGGTTTGCTCTCACCTACAATCTCCTACAGTAGATCTCCTGCAACTAAGGAGATGACAAGAAATTGATAGAAGTAAAGAAGTCCAAGCAAAGACCTCCTGCATAACTGTTCTTTAGAAACTATTGGGCACATTCAGAACTGGTTGTAAACCCAAGAATGTGGAGACTTCTTGATGTAGGTAAATGTGACAAAACAATGGGAGCATTCACAGAGTCTGTGCCTATTGAATCAATCCCTAGCCACTCAATCACAATCAATCAAATCACTGAAAATAAGTACTAGGTTCCCTGTATTCTTGAGATGAAACCCTATGCATCTCCTGACAACCTGAATTCTAAACCTTTTGAGAGGTATAGAAACCCGATTGTACTAACTTCTTGTGCAAACCATAGAATCAACGCAAGCCTCTCCTTGTAGATATGAATGACACTCCCGGACATCTGACAACCCGAATTCTGACCTTCTGAGAGGTATAGAATACTCGATTGTACATGGATGACCTCACACAGGTATTTCCCTGGTGAATGTTTTGACTGGACCTCGACGGAAATGTTTTCCGAAGAAGTAATTTCCCTGCATTCAAAACTCCTCCACGATGCCGTGTCCATGGCAACGTAAATGGCTGCCTCCAAGGGAGATTCCTTCTACTGACGCGTCGACAATCTATTCGACTGGGATGTATATTGTGATAAAAAAATTGCTTTCAACGCCTGGCTATTAGAACCCGACGTGAACAGCAATAACGGCCACTCGAATTGACATTCTCCTCCAAGATGGCGTCGTCCATATCGCTTCTGTTATTGAACAGTACATTCTTTCTATATATATGTATGCTGCAAAATTATAGCTTCCAACGTCCAGCAAACTGAACCGAACGACTGGCAAGCTATATAAAGATATTATTGTTGCATAATGACCTTCTTTATGTTGATTTATTTCCTCGAGGTTGAAAAACGATGAAACCTCGAAGTTGCCATTCAAAAGTCCTTTATTTCATAATAGAATGCATACCTTCGAAGATTTAACAAAGGTATAAGTTCTGTATGATATACATGTAAAATAAGAAGTGAGATTGACTGTAAAATCTCAAAAAATAAATAAAACCTTGACAAAACTTCTCCTAATTTCCAAAGACGTCCTTACTGATGATGGCCAACAAAAATAATGAAGTAAACAATGGGGTCATGTGACCTAATTGGCGGGAGGACGGACTACTGTAACCCAATGGCTTGATTAAGGTTGTTATATAACCTTAAAAAATCGCATCTCTGCGTTGGCCATTGGGTTGGATGGCTCCAACAAATAGCTACTGTTAGGAAATGGTAAGGGTATTTCGCTATAAAATGTTATTTTTACTCAATTTTGTTTGTATCTTGAGGTAAATGACAAAACAAACATGGGAATACTTGGGTGTATTATCACAGTGTAGAATTCAGTAGTTTTAGGAGTTTGATAAATTTTAAGGATACCCCCTAGTTTAGAGAGAGACTATAAGTCAAATAGGAATATAGAAATTAAATAGAGATTGAGAAAGTTAAAATGGAATGAAAGCAAGTTTTAGTATTGGAAAAGTGATTGTTATGAACTAATAATAGACAATTTGATATTTGTAACATTATATATTTAGTAATGGACTTAATATAAAGTGTGTAACATTTGGATTGCATGAAAAGACCTTAATTTAATGAATATGTGTGTTTATGTTGTTATTTGTTGAAAGCTACACCCCAGAAGTATAAGGAATAATAAAACATATAAAAGAGAAATAAAAAGGCTTTCAGTTTAAATTAAAACATTAAATCACACCTCAAAATATTGTGTGATAATACACATTTATGGGGTATTTCGGTTTCAAGTAAAACTCCAGATTATGTGGCCACAGCTCTACACATAAGTACAGTACAACTTAAAGGTAACCAGCTAGCAGCAGGTACCCTAGTATTAGATTATTTCTCTTGTAAGACTAAAATATTGCAGAATTCCAGTTAATTTTCTTCTTTGTTGTTTAAGTTGCTATTATCCTCAGGAGCTTGGAAACTGGTAAATTTCCGATTAGTTTATGACTTAGTTTTGTGCGTCAGAGGCCATGACTCTTTTTTCATAGCTTCTCTGTCTTTTAGTGTTCAACTTCATGTTCATGTTATGAAATAAACATCATTTGACTGACAAGGAAGATTACTTCGGGAAAACTTTGCAATTTGTTATTGCAGTTTCATTTCCATCCACTGTTTGCAACACAAAAGCACAAATTTTACTTACTTTTCAAATTTGGCCTTCAAAAGAGGAAACACTGGGGCTCTATGGTTTCTATTATCTAAACAGCCACATGTAAAAGGGGCTGACATCAGAAACGTTCTGTGATAGTGTGCAGTAACACAAAACATAAGACCCAATCTAATCCAGCATGTAACCTTACTCCTTGACTGCATTTCACTTCAAAGGACAAAAGCCACCTTTGGTACTGGTATACCACAGTAAATATATCAACTGAAACATAAACTTATAACTGGATAACAAATCTTTTACTTTGCTGATTAATAGTGAAAGTGACCTTTGATACAAATCAAGTCCTATTTAAAAATGTTTGACAGAATGTTCATGTTAAAAATGTTTTAAACTATAGAAAAAGGCTTTTGCAAACAAAAACAAGCGGCCCTTGTAAGAGGGTGAGTTGAAATTATTAAAAGCTTCAGAAATTTATGCACAAGAATGTAAGCAGAATGTAAGGTTTACTATGTTCTGTATGGTAGTATATTTACAAACTTAAGTAAGATTAATTTGTTGTCCTAAGGCGTTTTGTCTGTTTACCAAAAATAACAGCTTTAACTCCTCTTTTAATTGTATTCCATTAATGTGTATAAAATATATAAGAGAATTTCAGTAAACCGAAACCTTAAAGTGATTTGGCATATTATTTATTATGTATGTTTTTGTTTGTTTATCCAAATTAGCTACTTTAATTAATCTTTTTAGTTGTATCACATTAATGTATATGAAATAGACAAAAGGATTTCAGTAAACTGAACCTTAAAATGATTTAGCATATTTATGTAGGTTTGCTTCAGCCACGAAGCTTTTGAGAATTAATCTGCTTGCACAATATATTTAAATTTTTCTTCATTATTAAAATATTTTCTCTGGCAATCTTATCTGGCATCTTGTTTTTTCCAAGATACCCATTCCCAAAATATTTACATATTTTGTGCATTCATACATACATAAACTGAAGTTTAAAAAATCTGAAAGAAAAAGTGTGCAGAGAACTGTGATCAAAAGTGTTAATTTTACAACTCTAAACATGAAAATGACCCTCAAATTGGCCTCAATACAAGGATATGAGTCTTAAATTAGGCTTATTGGACAGGAGTTATAAGTGCCAGTCTCCCCACATAAATTGAGCACTGCAGTTACTCAAATTGGAAACATTTCTCCCCAATCCAGCTGCATGTCTTAATGAGTTCAACTCTTACAATATACAGCAATGATGCAGTAATCATAATGGGACAAAGATGCACTCCTCAAACCTCGTGTGTTACTGATCTGACAAGCATTTTAGCCTGACCATAAGTCTCTTTTCTACATTTCTTTTTAGTTCTTGTAAGAACATTTTATTCTTTCTACAAAAGTATAAATTGAAATACATGTCCTCCTGTTGTTCTTGAAACAGAGGAACCTCTCTTATCAGACTTTTTATAGTCTGAATAGTCAAATGTACGTGCACAGTTCTGGTACTCTCACACAATGACACACACATCATTTTCTCTCGTTCTTTATTAAGCTTCAGTTATCAACACAATGTCACTGCTCTCTCACCTTGCTTGGAAAATCGAAGTTTTGCTGTAACAGAGGTTAGGGTAACCTGTCACAGGTATATAAATCTGTCAATGGCTAAAAAGATGCAAAATCATAAGCAAAACCTATTTTAGAAATTAGAAGCCATTTGTACACAGAACCTGGGGTTGCCATTTAACTTGTCTGACTAAATTTTTTTTTTTTTTTTTTTGAGGACACCACAAATTTTCATGAGCATCCTGAACAAAATTCACTTTGTATTAAAGGTGTGAAAAAAAACCCATCTCAACTAAACAATCCGAGGAAAACAACTTCATCCGACTTACTGTTTCAACAGATTGAAATTTATAATACAAGTAAAAAACATACTATTCCAATGAAATTATGAAACATAACAAAATTATCCTCAAACAAACATTTCTCTTAATACTTACTATATTTGCCTCTGCCCACCTGTGATTGGCCAGTTTCATGATCAGCCTGGTATTAGTGGGATAACCACAAGGTTTGTCGATTAGCTTCATCATTAACACTTTACTGCTAGTGCTGTGATGTTAACTGGTGAATGCAACCAATTATTACAAAATGTAATTCTTGTCAGTGTCTTGTTGTGATGGTTTTCACTAGTGTAGGGATTGAAATGCAAGTTCAATTTAATGCCTGGTCTGATGCCATTTGAAAATAATTAACGCCCGGGCCATATTTTGGAAAAACACGGTATTTTGCAAATCCCATCCTTCAGTTGTCAAAAATTGGTTCCCTAACATACAAGATATACAAAACTGACCATGAATTTAATACAAGCTGCCTATAAAAGCAATTAAATTTCATGAAAAATCTCACAATAAGTCTTTTAATGCATATACATTGATGATCAAACTACAAGGAACTGATAAACTGCAACAGTATTTTGAAAATTCATTCTGGTGTCAGTGGTGTGTACTGGAAATGATATTGAAATTCACACTTTTACTACTGAAACTGAAATTTAGAAAGACATATCGATTGATATTGAAATATCGATATATGATCCCTTCACTAGTTTTTTACTGTAGGCTAGTTTTTGTTACAATTACCACAAACCACAAAAGAGAAGTTTGCATTCACTTGTCATAAATCCATTCAGTACCAGCCTTCATTTATACCATCTTCCCAAATATTAATGGATCATGAATATTCATGATGTTTTAGGTTTATTTTGATTATATGAAGCAGTAGACAATCTTGGGAAGGTTTTGGTGAATCGCTTATAAACTGAGCAACTAATGTGTAAAATTGAGTACAACAACAAAGCTTTCTAATTTTGTGCATGTTTCTCAAGGATCAGCACATCTATATACTTTCCCTGTCATTTCTGTATTTATTCTAGATGTCTGACTGATACTCACTGACAGCTACTTTCACTTATCAAGTGATCTATGTATCTAAATGAACATGACCCCTGTTATTCTTCTGACTATGAAAACATAAAGAAGACCTCAGAAAGTTATCTTTTTTCCAGTTACAAATACTTGAGAGCAATTTTTCCTGTAAGTTAACCCCAAACAGAACAGAAAATTCTAACGGAGCCTGGCAACTGTTTCTGTTGTCTTAGTCTGGTATTTTGCCGTTACTTTCTCTTCAATTCATCACTCCCCAGTATTAATGAATTGCTCAGCAATCTTACTCTGTTCTATAGGTCATACTCTTGCCCAAACTCAAATATTTCTATGGATTTCAGTAATTACTGCTCGTTTCATTTACCTAACATAGCAAGCCAGAGACAAGATTTCCCTGACATTTTACTACCAATTACTGATTCAGTAACAAGAACCAATATGGACTGCTCCCTATGGGACTAAATTTACGGGACTCTTGGGGTCACGTATACAACACTCTCTCTAAAATATTAATCAAGCCAACTGATAATGCATCCCACTTTCATTCCATAAAGAATCAAATTTCATCGTTTTGTTAGCAGAAAACCTTGTCAGAAGGAAAATTGAAAGGAAAAACTTATTCTTCCAATAATTTTGAGCAAACAAAAATCTTAATTTCCGCATAAATAGACTGGTACATCCTTTTAATTAGTTTTGCCTTCAACAATGCAACCCAATAATATCTTCATCTGATAGTGTATATTGTGTACACTGATCTGATCCAATATTTACTGTCAGCTTACTTCATTTTCAAGAGTTAACTTCAAAATGGGGGGCATTAACCCACCACTGAACAAAAAGCGTCAGGAGCTAAAAGTGATATTTTCCTTGCCTCCAAAATTTGTAGTAATAATCCATCGCATGCTTCATTTTATATAGTATATATGTGATTTGTTATATAAAACCATCTTATCATCAAGCATTACTCAAGACACTTCAATATCTCTCACATGCCCAAGTTAAAAAAGTATTATCAATTCACCTTATAGCCACTAGGGATGGGTCGGTATAAAAAATGTGTGCATCAGGAAGTTGCCAATACAAAACCGTTCCGATTCTGAGACTCCGTATATTAGTACACACCACTGCAAAACAATGCCGATTCTGAGACTCTGCATTTTAGTACACACAAATGCAAAACCGTTCTGATTCTGAGACTCCCATGTTTTAGAACACAGCAATGCAAAACCATAACCGCTTCTGAGACTCCGCATAATAGTATACACCATTCAAACATTTTCTCCTGTCAACGACATCACTATAAAAGTCACCAAATACACAAAAATATGGGATAAAAGTGTGCAATTTCTCTTAATTTGTAGCTTGTTTCCAATATTTTAAGTTTCCCTTTGATGATGTGTCTTGATAAGCAAGATGGAGTTTATAAAGTGTCATAACTATTTACCCGAGCATGGCAGTTCTGCTCAATGAAATCGCAAGAAAAATAAAAAAAATCTATAAAAAATATAGTATAAAAGTGAGCAATTTCTTCAAATTTTGGGTTTGTTTTCAAAACTTTAACTTTTCAGTAAGTTACACAACCGAAGTGGTGGTTTAAGAATGTTGTCATGGTATTTCAGTAAAATGCTGTTGGTACCAAGACACTGGGCCAACCGACCCATCCTTAATAGCCACAGACCATGTCAAAATCTGTATGTTTGGGCAAAGAACTGCGTAACCTGGAATTATGCTCTGATAGCAACACTGGTACTCCACCATAGTTCTTGTATTCTCTTGCTTACAGTTGCCTTACCTCTGATCTTCCATGGAATCCACTGGCCCATTTTGATGCTGAATGTTCTGTGAGACTGACTGTTGCTGGGAGTAGTACGGCTGTTGGGAGGTGGGTGCAGGCTGCTGGTATATCTGCTGCTGTTGTGGCTGCTGCTGCTGTTGTTGTGATGGTGGCTGTGGCTGTGGTTGTGGAGTGTTGTACTGAGGTTGCTGAGACATAATCTGTGGTGTACTGGGCATCCGTGACATGCCTGAACAACATACACACACAGACTACATTAGCCACACACTCATCTGGCTCAATTATACATGCATCATGGTGTGACATTCCAAAACTAGCACGAGATGCCCGTACCCCACAGCCTGGGGAAATAGTTTTCAACATCATGAGATAGAGAAGTAGTGAAACAGTACAAAGACTGGGATACTTTCAGAGCAGTTTGAGTTATATAAAGGCCACAATAAGTAGAGAAAATAACATCTAAGAAAATGCATGTTAAGGTATTAAAACAAGACAATTCAATAGCAAGATGACCACATTAATCAGTAAACTGAAACTTATGAAAGCTGTAAAATTCATAAATTGGAGAATAGCTGTGAATGGCAATAAAACAAATATGTAAAAGTGCATAAAATAAACAGTTGCAGCAATCCATATACCTTTGTCATTAGAGATAAATGTCTCCAATATGGCAGGTTAACACACTATAGCAGAGCCAAAGTCAAAGGTCACACCATGATGTACACCTACACCTCCTGACCAATGTCCCTACCAAGTGTCAACCTTCTAAACCTTACAGAATTCAAGAGCCCAGACAAGATTTTAAAACTCATGGTCAATACGACAAGTTCAAAGGTCAAATCAAGATGCCACCATGATGTTGCACACCTCTTACTTGTGGCCATTTTCCTGAATTGTGGGCATTCCCCTTAGTTGTGGGAATTTTCATGACTTGTGGGCATTTCCTTAACTTGTGGACATTCCCCTTACTTGTGGCAATTTCCCTGACTTGAACTGATTTTGTGACTACATAAGCCTCAAATCTCCCGATACAAAATGGACACAGATTTTGACGATTTTGTGCTAGGCTTAATTTTTTCATACAAATATGGCCAAATTAACCTGGTGAATGTAACCCCAGTGGTACAAAGGGATTGAACAAGCTTATAATACTACAGAGTAAAAGTGTATACTCTGGCCCATTTACTTCCCAGCAGGTCTAGGGTTCTGAGCATTTCTCTTACCAGTACAGAACAGATCTTTGGTCCACTTACTTTCCAGTGGCTCAAAATAATTTGTTTTACATAATACCAAACTTTGGTCTACTGACCCAGTGATCCCACAGTTCTAGACAAAATGATTAAATAATACAGAACTATGGACCACTTATTTCTCAGCATATCTACAACTCATAATATTACTGTTAATAGTACATTTACCAGTGGCATTGCTTTTAATAGTACAGACACTGAGCCAACTTACTTCCAAGTATCTCCAGGGCTCTTTGCATTGCTGCTGAGAAATTGTCCGCATCTTCCCTGGAGGCAAAGTTCAGCCCGTAAACCTGGCGGGAGTCTCGCCATTGGTGGAATGTTGCAGTGGCATGGTTGTACTTCAAACCCTTTTGTATGGCACAGTTTATCACAACCTGCAAAACACAGAGCAAACATTTGTTGCTGCTTGTCAACTATTTAACTACATGTATTAGACACTTCTACATCTGTCTTATGACTATATCAAGACATTAATTATTGCAAAGGTGTCAAGTGGGGCGAAAAACTAATATAAAAGATAAAAAAGAGCCTTTGTAGGTATTCAAAGCTTATCAAATATTTAACAAATGACATTCAAATGGTACTGTTGGCACACAAATTTCAGCCAATGGGCTTTCTGAGAAGTCTGTAACCCTCACCTCATGGTCCTGAACCTTTCTCCCAACCACTCTGAAGGTGGTGTTCTGGGTGTGCTGGTAGATATGGACCTTGGAAAAGCCCTGTGACTGACCACTTGGCACCCACCGCTTGTTGCCATCATCATAGATCATCACAGAGGCCTTTGCGGCCACAATCGACTGTTCACTGCAACAAAAAAACAGACAAATGATAACTACACTACTATCCTGTACAGAATCTAAAGCACAAACCAGACAACTGAGCAGTGAGGTTATCACACAGGTATTTGGGGTTACACCCAACTACAGGCACAAAACAAAACACCTATACTATTACAAGTGTACACAAGAGCACCATTGAAATAGCCAGTCTTAATCAGAACACTAGATTGTAAGTGTAAATCAGTGACCTAATCAGATTAGAAGTGAAAATCACAGAACCAATCAGACTGCAAAGTGTAAATCAGTGACTTACTCAGATTACAAGTGTAAATCACAGCTCCAATCAGACCACAAAGTGTAAATCAGTGACCTAATCAGATTACAAGTGTAAATCACAGCACCAATCAGACCACAAAGTGTAAATCAGTGACCTAATCATATTACAAGTGTAAATCAGAGCGACCTGATCAGATTACAAGACTTTAGTGTAAATCACAGTGACCTTATCATAGCACAACACATATCACTATACAGTCTTGTTGTATAAAAATGAACACCAATCTGATAACTTCAGCAGTCAGATGACACTTCTCAATGATATAACCTTTCCTTTTTTACATCCCTTGGCCCAAACTTCTGAGACTTTGGGATAACACTGTCAGGAGTGGTTTAGACTGCTAAACTGCATGGCTGAATACCAGTAGAACTGTTTAATGATCTCGAATATTCTATGATGCGTTGGTTGGCTAGGATATCTGGAACCGGGATCTTTATGTGAAATCCAAATAATAGCTGATGACCAATAAGTCCCTAAAAGCGACTTTCAATGAATTACATTTGAACTTTTGTTGAGTTATAACTCAAGGGGCAAGACCTCTAATTCTAGTAATTCAGAAATGTGATGCAGTTGATTCTGCTTTCTCTGTTGCCTTCGACAAAAAGAAACTCTCCATAGTCCCTAATTAAGCCAGTGTCTCTGTGGTCTCGACCATGGTTATGCCAATGGACTGTTGAATTTTGGAATAGGCCTACTGCTTATAGTTGTTGCACCTTAAACTCTGCTTAAATGTAGAGATTAAGCAATGTAAAAGTTCAGTGTAGAATTGAAAAGAATCCGATATTAAAGGGTTAATTTCAGTTGAAAATACCCTTTAAAGGATAAACATTTCCCCGATATAGAAATTCACCTTCCTGTTTGCACATGCAAACATTTTGGCATTTCCAAATACACCTTTATTTGAAACTTTTTGTGTAAATTGCGTTGGCTTCACTTAAATATAACTAATAATGAAAAAAATCACAATGTGTTTCAGCGACACTCTCCAGTTGAAAGTTATCCTGTAACAATACGCTTTTTTTACTGGTACAAGTTCTTTGCCCATTTACACTATAACAGGATTCAAATTCTAATACAAATTGGATCCTTGTTAAAACTTTTTTTCACTGTTCTGAAACAAATATAAGCAAAAACATTTGAAGTGTGACTACAAAGAATCCTACAGTATAGGACCTATACCAATAAATTAACTGTTCACTTCTTATTTTCTACAGTTACTTGACAGCGAATATTCAACAAGTCATTTAACTACTTTCTTATAAAATAAATCCATGTATCATAAAACTCACCCATATCCATTTGTCTTTAGAATGACCATGTTTTCAGAATTTATATGCAACTCGCTTTGGGAACAAATTAACCCATTTCTTGTTCTTTAGTAATAATAAGTTACTCCCAGAGCACAAGTTACACACACAGACTCTTAGAAATGGTTTCATCTTCTATATATCCTGTCCCAGAACCCTCACAAACAAACATCTGCAGTAACTCAGTGAAGTGAAATACTACAACAGTAATTTGAAAGAGTGACAACTCTGAGCCAGATTGCCCTTACAGCAAGGCCAGTTTCAGAAAGTCTATCAAACAGAGCTTTAAGAGCTCAGTGCTTACGAAAACTCGCATAAATTTAGCACACTTATTCCCTTAATTCTATTATCTAAAACAAACGATGCCTGTTTTCACTGACTCTTATTCAGTAGCATTGATAACTACCATGTTAATGTGATAATTAAACTGTTTAAAACAAAAGATTATTGATGTCACTTTGCAATAAGCCTTCTCAAGCTGACAAGTTAAGATGCCACAAAGCGAACCATTTTTATGATCAACAGAGATCTCATCAATCCTACAATTGATCCATTTCCAACCATTCTCTTCAGAACTACAAGAGAAAATTAAATTCACGGCCTCTACCAATCAATGCCCTTTACAGGACCCCACAGAAAAGTGCAGTCATGGAGCTTTTCATACCACAGCGGAAATGTGGGGCAAAATAGAAGACTTGATGGCACCTTTGGAATGATATCTTAGAAATAATACTGTAGAGTAAGTTGTAACATTTTTTTTTAAATTCCAAAATGAGAAACATGTCATCTTTCGTCAAAAGGATTGATTTTAAAGATACTAAAGGTCAGAAATTATTGAAAAAAAGAGAAATAAATGACATCAAATGTCCGAACTGAAGTATTTCATAAAACTTTACATGTCAATACATTAAAAAATAAATATTTAAAAAAAAATGATAATGCTCTCAGTTTCTTTCCAAAATATTTGGGATAGAGCATCAAAAAAGTCTGAGTGACAATAAAATAAAAATTCACTTAATATGAAACTTGATACAATGACAATTCAACATTCAAGAATACCAACTGAAATAGTAATAACAAATAATGAGCCACCTTTTTCTGACAGTCTTTACCCATAACCTCAAACCCTCCCGTCTCACTCCCTCTGTAATAAGTGAAAATACATACACTAAGGGAACCTTTGAATAGGAGCCTGGTTTTTCTGTACTGTAACTGCCACCGTAATTGGTATCCAATTTTGCATCAAAAACATGTGGATGATATGTGAAATAGGCCCCATTGGTACTGCTGCTGTTGTTATTGTTATTGTTGGTGTAATTATGCTGGCTTCCCCTGCTACTGTTATTATTCCAGTACCGCTGGGCACCCAGTTCTCCCTTGTGACCACCACTGCCTCCTACCCTCCGGCCCGCATCCCGCTCCAAAGCCCTGTCCAGAGAGAGGCTCCTGAAATGATGGGGAGGGGGAGAAAATGCTGACTCAGCATACTGACCCATCCACTGTGGCTGTCCTGCGGCTCCCTCACTGAGAAGCCTCCTGTATGGAGACACTGTGAGCACTCTGTCTTGTTGGAGTGCATTACGACTGGGACTCTCCCGCCAGTACTGCATCTGGGCTTCTACAGGAGAGTTCACTGGGGAGCCCAGATGTTCAGTATTCCAATCATTATCTGTACGCCTGCTCCTCTCATTCACTGGTAACACGTACACTCCCTTCTGTTTTTGTTCTGCCAATTTCTGGCACCTGATAGCCTCTGCATTGTCACAATACATACTGTTATTACTGCTATGACTCAGGAAAGCTGGCACACTGGTTGGTCCCTGCTGTCTGTGTTGATGTCCCATCTCTTTATGGCTTTTTCCCTGAGGTGGTTTCTCTGACCACCAAGTGTCCATCATTGTACTATAGACTAGATACTCCTCTTCCTACTGCCCCCTCCTCACCTTTTTATTCTCTAAATATCCAACAGATACCAGTCTGCTACCAATGGACTCTGCTCTTCTCCCTCTACTTCATTCTCCATCAATTACATTGCACTGAAACACTCCTGTATTTCTCTACACTAGCCTGGTAACCATAGTTGCACAAGAATACATCACTGCACACTTAAGACCTGGACATCAGAACTAAAAGTCCTATTCTTTGTATAACGAAAACTTACAAGACATTAATACACTTGTAGTAAGTAGAAAAATCTGAACCAATGCAATCAAGGCATGAACTAACTTTAACAAAGTACTACCTTGGGAGAAAAGAAAGAGGAAACACCTAGAATATATGCAAGAAAAGTAGCCGAGTGACTTAGCACCTTAGATAAGGACTATCATTGATCAGAGAAAAAACACAGAAATCTTGGTAATGCACACACACATACTCCAGATTTGCCAGACTTACCCTTTCCACACACTTTATTTTCACAGCCAGTCAGCTAAAAAGAGTGTATCTCTTCTTCCCTAGGCACAGTGTAAAGCAAACCAACCTTGACACCATTCACTCAATGTAAACACAGCAAAGCAGATCCCAATGAGTATTAATCATACTCATAATGGACACATGACAGTTATAATGTAAAGAAGCAAAGAAGATCTGATCATAATGCACTCTACAAGAATTTATCATTTCCCTGGAAAAGAACTGACAACAGGGAAATATACATTATTCATTTCCTTGTACACTGAGAAATTTGAACCATTGAGGAATATATTTTCTCATATGAATGGCTTGAAGATAGTAACTAATCTATTAGGGCTGAATAAATGATGGTGGAAGAGCTTAAAAATATAAGTTGTGACAGAACTTCAAATTTGAAATTCGACAGAACTTCCAATCCTGATATACAATGAAATTCCGAACCTCAGAGCAATAACCCCTACAACTAGGAATGGAGGGTTTGATATTCAATTTATTGTCACTTGTATTTACGGTAATTTCTTTGAAATTTTACTTTTTATCATTACAGTTCTTTGTCTATCCTCTTTTCTTTTTGATCTATTCAATCACTTTATCATTATTTTTTCATCTCCTGATTAGCTCTTTTTTCTCTGATCTACTCAATTACAGATGATAAATAGTTAAATACCTGCTTTCAGGTGTCATCAATCTCATATCGCTGCTGAATCAATCCTTTCAGTCATATCTTAAGGGACCAGAAGAACTATTTCTACTTATGCAGGACTTCCAGGTAAGTGTTAATTTCATTGGAAAATGCCTTTCAATGATCTGTTATGTGCTTCTACCTTGAAAGGGAACTCTACTCCACATAGTTTTTAACCTAAAAGTGTTAATCCGTAGATGAAATTATTCACTACTGCCACTGTATTGTTTCCGAAAGGAAAATAATTTTAAAGTCAAACAATAAAATAATTGTGCAATATGCAAAATCTAGGCATCTTCACAATTTGCAATACATGTATTTAATAGCTGAGGTGACATGTCATATAGATCCAATGGGATTTTTTCTACAGAAATAGAAATTCTTCTCGATCAAATTTAAATTTGTTTTTAAATTCAAGAAAATTATTTTTTACTTCTGTAAACAGACTAAACTTCTGTCATTTTGTTTTCATTTCTGTGGTTAAATATGGACTACTGAAACTTCCTGGATGTAATTTTCCAACCATACACAGACATTTCTTGGAAACATGGTGTGTTTCCATCAAACTTCTGTTTTAAAAAAAAGATTTTTGGCCAAAATTTGGCAGATGACTCTACAGATACTCTGGTGAAGGGATCATATTATCAATATTTCAATATTGATCAATATTTCTTCCTAAATTTAAATATCAATAATAAAAGTGTTAACTTCAATATCATTTCTAGCACCTGCCAAGGAAGAATTTTCAAAACAGTGTTGCTGCTTATCAATTCCCTGTAATTTAATCATTAATATTGATACATTAAAAGATTTATTATGAATTTTTTTAAGAGATTTAATTGCTTTTATAGGCAGATTGCATTAAATTCATGGTCTGTTTTGTAGATCTTATATGTCTGCAAAATGATTTTTGATAAGTGAAGGAGTAGTAGGTTCAAAAGAATGCATTTTATGGGGTGAAATGACATTTAAATATCGACGCAATATGCAAAGCCAATTTAGAGTTTGATATTGAAATTGCATTTCAATCCCTACACTAAGATACTCTGAGGTTCAAAAATTTCATCGGAATCTATCTATCTCACCCTTTCTGACATATTGAAGATTTTTTATTTTCATCATTAAAAAAAATTGTGGCATTTAGTTAATTGTTAGTAAGTCGGCCATTTTGTATTGGATCACTTCCAAAGGGTAATGACTTAAAGACATCAATATAACAAACCTACTTGCCAAATTTCATGAATATGTGAAGCGCTTTTTAAGTTATTATCCAGACAAGCACACCCCTTTGAAAAACATATTTTTGGTCATGTGACTTATCTGATTGGTTGAAATGTCATAACATCATATTCAGAAAATTTCTCCAGGGCTACTGCAAACATGTGCTAAATTTGAAGAGAATCCGAATTTCACCAGACAGTAGGTTTTCTCACTCATCAAATGGATTCATAATGATTCCATGCATGTCAGATTTGGTGGAAAGAGAAAGACAAAGACTTGGAGCAAGTCTAGTTTAAATCTGGTTACCTCAGTAATTTGTCTCAGCTAGTGCATATATGAGATCATTTTCTGTTTTGTACTATGTTTCCCAGAATGAATCAACGAAGGACAGAACTTTACAGACTTTTTGGAAAGGACAAGATTTTGAGGATCTTTATGAAAATCACCAACCCGTGTTCACCATTGCATAAGTATGGCCAAGCAGTAGCTCGTTATTACAACTTGAGAAGGGTGTCAAGGAATTGTAGGGGAACCACTTCATATTCTAAATTTTTTCCACCTAAATTATTAAAATAGAGGACTTCAGAGACATTCGCATTTAACTGTAACTGAAATACCACTAGAAGCAAAACAAACACTACAAGTGTCTTGGTAAACTGATATGGGAAATAGGTTATCCATTGTAGCTGATAAAAATACATTGTATTTCCAAAACTTTTATTCAAATTAATTCAAATGAAGGGAAATATTAAATGACCCTTATAAATTTTGTAACACTTACAAGCTGTCTATATCCTTTTTCTGTGCTGGTATGTCTACTTCCATGTTGAAATACTGACTTGGTAAACAACTAGTAAATTGTTTAATGTTGTTAACATTCTTTCCACACAACAAGTTTGTCCAGTGAAGTTGTACTTTACACACCAGCTCAGAAGATAGTTCCCTCATCTACTTTTACCATATTTTTAGTGATAAAAGACAATTCTTATTCCACATCATACTTTGCCAAATATCAAATTCAGTTCTATCAGAAAATCGATAAAGTTAAATCAAATAAAATTTTGTCAGAAAAATAATGAGTATAATATTCTTTCAGTTGGTTTGTAATGGTAACTTACTGAATATACAAATACACCACGAATTTGGTGTAAGAGCATTTATTGAAGAAAATATAGTGTTTCAGTTTTTTATGTGGGAATGACTAACTACTATTCAGCAGACATATAAAATCCTACTGAAGCAAACCTCAAACACCACTTAATCTAAAAACAATTTGTAGGCTAAGATACTTCCTGGAACAATACTGTGAAATTACAACTTGTTACCAGTCTTTTTGTTTTTCTTTGCTGAAAGTAAAATAAAGTTGTACATATGTGGGTTTTTGATACAAAGTTATGGTATTTGTATATGGAACATACACTCCTGTGGCAATATCCGATTGTTCATACTGGTAATTATCACTGGTTTTAAGTGCAACCTGTTATAGTCTGCTTATCTTTCACCCTCTGATTACAGCACAGAATACCTTCTCTTAATTAATGAATTCTTATTTTGAACTGCAAATAGGACACCAAGAGAAACTTTGAAAAGATTAATTTCAAGATAAACAGATTTAAAAGTTCATTGACACCATATATTATGAAGCTCAAACAACAACATACATATTCCAGCATATATGATTATAATTTTAAAAGTATATGCTATGTAAATAATTGGTTGTATGAAAGGCATTTATATTTATGCTGACACATACTAAACATTATAATACAGATAATCTTATCCTGACAAATATTAAGTATGGATTTTAAACTACTGCTTCTCATACAATTTTGGTGAGAAACCCACTGTGACATTGAGTGTAGACATCAATATTTTAAAGATTAATACAGTTTTCTGGATTTTAGTAACAATATTGAAAGTTTCAATCTCAATACTTTTTTCCAAACACTTCTGAATCACTTTCAAAATATAGAAGTTACCTTAATTGTATCAACCAGAAGGATCCAGTGGATACTTTGGTTTTGTGTTCGATATGCTGCTGCCACCACATGCAGAGAGATTTTCGACCTTAACAATCTCAGCAGAAAACTACACCAGCTAGCTTCAATAAATTTGCAGGATATCTTCATTGGAGATTTAAGCCTCTTTGCAACTGATATTAGCCTCATTATGAAAAACAAGATGGCTGCCCTGGGCATTTCTTTGAAAATTATCTATATTTTTCTACTGGCTGGTTCCCATAACTTAAAGGTGGAATCTTTTCATAGGTGATATAGATGAAGGTCATCCATAGAGTGCTAAAGTACCCCACGTAGCAGACTTTAAAAGTGCCTATATCTCCCTTATTATTGGTCTTAGAGGTTTGGCATGTGAAGCCAACCTATAGAAAATCATGGGCTGGGAATCTTCTGATGTGGTCAGATTTGACCTTGGGCCCCTCCTTCAAGAAGAGATGAGGGTAGCCAAACTCAAAATGCTTATAACTTGCTTATTATTGTTCTTAGTGTTTTCGGGTGTGAAACCAACCTGTGGGAAATCATGGGCTGAGAATCTTCTGATGTAGTCAGATTTGACCTTGGGCCTCTCTTTGAAGGTCATACAAGGGTAACCAATCCTAAAAGTGCTTATAACTTGGTTAATATTGCTCCAAGAGGTTTGGGATATGAAATCAACATATAAGAAACAAGATGCACTCAGAGAGAGCAAAACGCTCGACTCATTGTGACCAGTCTCTCAAGACCAGTCTCTCAAGTGACATAAAGTATTGTAAGGAAGACAATAAAATAAAACCAAACATGTAAATTAATCTTCATAGAAATATCAAGTAGAAAGCTAAAGTCAATAAAATACATTGAAATGAGACCTCTGAAAAATCATGATTTTTTTTGTATCCAAAATAAGACCCAGATCTTTCTTTTAGTAACTTCTTCCTTCAGCCAGGTCCTACCCACAAATTTTTAAATAAAGATCTGTTCATTAGTTCTCCCGTAATCTAAACACACACACACACAAAAAAACAAACAGACAAATAGACAATTGAACAATTAGCACACAAAAACATAAACTGCTGGTGGAGGTAAAAATATTGCTTAAAGGTCACTTCTTGGTGAAAATCACGCATGGTAATTTTTTGTGATGGACTGTCAGAGAAAATAAACCAGAAATAATAATTAATAAAAATGATGAATATACCACCTCCCTCTTTATTATCTTTATGTCAATTTCAAGACATAAAATAGCATCAGAGATGCCCATACCCCACAGCCTAGGGAAATATTTTCAACACCATGAGATACAGAACCACTGTACCAGTACAAAGTTCAGGATACTTTCAGAGCACTGTCAGTTATATAAAGTTCCAAAAAATGTTTAATGCAGAAAATAATGTTTAAAAGAAAGATAATGCATGTAAAGATGAAGTATTAAAACAAGTCAATTCAATAACAAGATGACAGCATTAATCAGTAAACTAAAATTCAACATTCTTTATCTACATCTGCATGGCCAAATTATGGTTTAGATGTTTTGAATATTACCATGCATACAGAAGTGGTAATACATTTAATGAACGCTTATGTGTGGTGTTGGAGCAAAATCTGTGGCTCACTTGATGAAATTCTATCTCTTACAATGGGAAGTTATGAAAGTAAAATTCTTAATAAATTCTAATATGAATTAACAGTGCTTAATCTGCATCAAAAGACAGACCCAAAGGTGCAACAAGATTTTAAAGGTCAAGGTCACTACGACAAGATCAAAGGTCAAATTAAGGTCACACCATGATAATACACACGTATGGCCCCTGACCAATGTCCCTACCAAGTATCAACTTCCTACACCTTACGGTTTCCGAGATATAGCCCGGACAAGATTTTATAGGTCAAGGTCACTACGGCAAGGTCAAAGGTCAAATCAAGACGTTGCACAACTACACCCCCTAACCAATGTCTCTACCAAGTATCAACTTCCTACACCTTACGGTTTCCGAGATATAGCCTGGACAAGATTTTATAGGTCAAGGTCACTACGGCAAGGTCAAAGGTCAAATCAAGGTCACACCATGACGTTGCACAACTACACCCTCTAACCAATATCCCTACCAAGTATCAACTTCCTACACCTTACAGTTTCCGAGATATAGCCCGGACAAGATTTTATAGGTCAAGGTCACTACGGCAAGGTCAAAGGTCAAATCAAGGTCAGACCATGACGTTGCACAACTACACCCCCTAACCAATGTCCCTACCAAGTATCAACTTCCTACACCTTACGGTTTCTGAGATACAGCCCGGACAAACTTTTTCCCGCCGCCCGCCCGCCCAACCGGACACCATGGGTGAAAACAATACCCCGACAGCCCTTAAGGGCTGTGGGGTAAAAATGAGAAGAAATATTTTTACTTAAAGACAGCAAGTATCACAAGCTAGGTTTGTGACCTCACAATGACAGTTGCATTGTGACAACACGGAGTAATGACATCATCAGAAAGCAAAATATTGATTTTTTACGTATGTGATGAAGAGAAGCAGTTTCACTGTGTATTCCCAATTAAAAATAAGAAAAACTCTCTCCTGGCTTTAATTTTCACACAAGTTACACCAAATTTGGAAGAATCCGTCTGTACCCCATGAAATATCTGCCCACCAAATTTGAGCTTGATTGGTATTATAGTTTTTGAGTTATAAAGGCGAAACGGTGCACAGACAGACAGACAGAAACAAACTGATCACAATAACCCTCTCCTATCGTCGAGCGTTAATCATGGAGTTGTAATCTCATGATGTGGTTAGATATGACCTTGGGGCCCTGCCTTCAAGGTAAAATGAGGGTAGCCAAACTTAAAAGTGGTGTCTTTCAGGTCTAGTTTATACAGACAAAACCCCACTGGGAATAACCCCACTCAGACCAAACCCCATCGGGCAAAACCCCACTCAGACACAACCCCACTCAGGTAAATAAGAATGAGGACAAAACCCCACTCTTCACGAAGAAACAAAATATTTATTATGTGCAGAGTTTTAATTGATACAAATACAAAGTCATGAAAAAAATAGACATTGATAGACATTTGTATGAAGAACATAATGCAAAACCACATCATATTTAAGCACTAATATTTAAGCACATTACATTAAGCAAAATACATAATTGCTTTAGTCAGTTATATTAATTTTCACCAAACACACTGTCCAACACCTTCAAACTACAGTCAGAGTCCAATGCCACACAGTAAATGGCAGTACAAAGGTCCTCATAGGTTGTCTGGTTTCTATCATGCACTTTTTAATATCCTAATGTCCTACGGTTTTCACAAAATATCACAAAATTTGTAAGCACTTTGTCATGCACTTTCTAATATCCTAATGTCTCACAAGTATCACCAAATATCACAAAATTTTTAAGCACTTTATATACTAATATCCCACATTTGTCATAAGATATCACAGAATTTATCAGCAACATAAAGAAATCTAGAAGACACTGATTACTTACTATAGTTTCCCACATTTATATACACAGACTGATCTAACAAGATTAACTGTCGATTGCAACTGAGTAGCTACTACCACTGAAAACAAAGCCCAATTTAACACTACCAGATTTAACTGTTCCTTTAATCATAAAAGTCTGAGTAGTTAGTACCACTGAACCAATTACAACTTAAGATTTAACTTAACATTTAAAAAAAAACATCTTAACATCTTCAAATTTTTAAAATAATTTTAAAAGTGGGGTTTTGTCCAGAAATTAGTATAAGTGAGTGGGGTTATGTCTGAGTAGGGTTTTGCCCAGTGGGGTTTTGCCCTGGATTCAGTTTATACATGTACTTTACATTTAAATTGGTAATTTCCAGCTCCAAAGATTTGCTTGGGTTATTTTACTGATTTGATAGTTTTTTACGCACTGGCATGAAAACTAGAAAAAGGTTTTTGCTAACAAAAACGAGCGGCCTGGGTGGAGACCTGAGTTAATAAAGCTGTAGTAGTTGTGGTATGAGTCTGTAAGGAGAAGGTAAGCTTTACTGTGTTTTGTATCTGATGGAAAAGTGGATTATCTAAAAACTGTATCAGTTGCAGTATTAGACTGTAAGCATAATGTGAGCTTTATTGTGTTTCATAGAGTGGTATATTTTATGAAAAGAATATATCATTTTTGCTGTAAATTTGGGATCGTAAATTTTTTCCAGGAGATTTATAATGATAAAGATACACTGTAGTAAACCATAATTGGCTATAGATAGGGACATTCATATGTTGTACGTCTTTCAGGCATTATATGCCTCTGAAAATTCATTGCTATTTAATATTTTTATAAGATAAATATGCTTAAGATAATCGTATTTGTGAAATCCTTTATTGTTCCATTGTAAAAAAAAATACACAGTCATGTTGTCAGATGTTATTGTTAACATTTTTAATTCACACATGACTCTATAGCTGAATATCATGAAAACCCAAGGTGTTTACATATTATTAAGGCTTTTCCCATTCTCTCAAAACAGACAAGGCATTCTTTCCACAAGGCTCTACTTCCATGAACCTAAAGATAAATGTCCTTGTTTAAATTGTTTACTCCCAAAAAGATTTACTGTAAGCATATCCCTTGATGAAAATAAATTAATACATCTTGATATCCGTTATCAACCTTTTCACTTAGTGTGCACACATTATGCAAGACACAGATGTTAACAAAGTACAGTGGGGCATCACTGCCCAATCAGTGACAGAGTGGGACTTGCCATGAATCTGCCTCCAGATATACAGAGTTGGAGGAGGAAAAAAGAGAACTTATTCATTTCCAATTAGCTGGACAGACATAAAATACTGTACAAGAAAAACTGTTTATAAGAAAGACTCTTTTACCCAGTTATCTTATCTTCTGAAAGAAGTCAAGTCTATACATTTGACCAATTTACATAGTGTATATGAATAAGTAGCTAGATCAACAACTCCTGCTACTAAACAAAAGCTGAATTAATTAAAGCCTTTTTTCCCAACAGGAAAAGTCATATCCACACAATTCCACAAGAATGGAATCAGAAGAATGTGGGATTTTTTTAATGTGCCTAAAATTGGGAATTTATATTATATGAACACTGATCAGCTGCAATATATTACTGCAACACATCACTGCATACTAAATACCTCTTTTTTTCTTTGAAGATACCATAACTTCAAAAACACTAGGTGGTTAGCTTTGCCAGATAACAGAAATTTTATTTGAAGTATACATGTGGCAGGTATTGTTTTAAAAAGTCTTAAAATAAATGAGGTGGGAGCAAAAATTATATTCCGTATTTATTGTAATAAACGCCCCCTCCCTATTAATCGCCCCCCCCCCCCCCCCCCCCCCCCCCTCTTCTCTACCTTTGCAAAGTTCATATTTCGGGCTTTTACATCCCTCTCAACAGCCAACACCTTTGCGATTCCGGGATTCCGAAAAATGGTGCATTTTAGTACTTCCCAAGCGAATATCGCTTACGAGAAATAAAGAAAATAAAAACAAAACATGGCAGTTTTGGTCACAGACGCATTGAAATCTGCAAAAATAGGAGATAAAACTACATAATTTCTTCAGATTTAAGGTTTGTTTTAAATAATTTAAGCTGTCTCGCCATTATACATGCCAGCAAGCGAGATCATGGCAGCAAGTGTCCCTTATCGCCCATTGCCACTGGACCCGAGATATGATTTTATTTATCTGTAATAGTCGCCCCCCCCCCCCCCCCCCCTTTTGAAAAATGCATCGCCCCGGCGCGTTTATTACAATAAATATGGTATTTATTATGTTAAGATGGGCAAAGTCTCTTAAATACAGGAATTTTAAGTAAAAAGGTCATTAAAAATCTTCCTTTTACGCACTGGCATGAAAACTAGAAAAAGGTTTTTGCTAACAAAAACGAGCGGCCCGGGTGGAGACCTGAGTTAATAAAGCTGTAGTAGTTGTGGTATGAGTCTGTAAGGAGAAGGTAAGCTTTACTGTGTTTTGTATCTGATGGAAAAGTGGATTATCTAAAAACTGTATCAGTTGCAGTATTAGACTGTAAGCATAATGTGAGCTTTATTGTGTTTCATAGAGTGGTATATTTTATGAAAAGAATATATCATTTTTGCTGTAAATTTGGGATCGTAAATTTTTTCCAGGAGATTTATAATGATAAAGATACACTGTAGTAAACCATAATTGGCTATAGATAGGGACATTCATATGTTGTACGTCTTTGAGGCATTATATGCCTCTGAAAATTCATTGCTATTTAATATTTTTATAAGATAAATATGCTTAAGATAATCGTATTTGTGAAATCCTTTATTGTTCCATTGTAAAAAAAAATACACAGTCATGTTGTCAGATGTTATTGTTAACATTTTTAATTCACACATGACTCTATAGCTGAATATCATGAAAACCCAAGGTGTTTACATATTATTAAGGCTTTTCCCATTCTCTCAAAACAGACAAGGCATTCTTTCCACAAGGCTCTACTTCCATGAACCTAAAGATAAATGTCCTTGTTTAAATTGTTTACTCCCAAAAAGATTTACTGTAAGCATATCCCTTGATGAAAATAAATTAATACATCTTGATATCCGTTATCAACCTTTTCACTTAGTGTGCACACATTATGCAAGACACAGATGTTAACAAAGTACAGTGGGGCATCACTGCCCAA
This sequence comes from Sabellastarte sp. h YS-2021, assembly GCA_964017235.1. Lineage (NCBI taxonomy): Eukaryota > Metazoa > Annelida > Polychaeta > Sabellida > Sabellidae > Sabellastarte > Sabellastarte sp. h YS-2021. The sequence continues at coordinate 16,385,351 of OZ024928.1, forward strand.
TCAGTGACAGAGTGGGACTTGCCATGAATCTGCCTCCAGATATACAGAGTTGGAGGAGGAAAAAAGAGAACTTATTCATTTCCAATTAGCTGGACAGACATAAAATACTGTACAAGAAAAACTGTTTATAAGAAAGACTCTTTTACCCAGTTATCTTATCTTCTGAAAGAAGTCAAGTCTATACATTTGACCAATTTACATAGTGTATATGAATAAGTAGCTAGATCAACAACTCCTGCTACTAAACAAAAGCTGAATTAATTAAAGCCTTTTTTCCCAACAGGAAAAGTCATATCCACACAATTCCACAAGAATGGAATCAGAAGAATGTGGGATTTTTTTAATGTGCCTAAAATTGGGAATTTATATTATATGAACACTGATCAGCTGCAATATATTACTGCAACACATCACTGCATACTAAATACCTCTTTTTTTCTTTGAAGATACCATAACTTCAAAAACACTAGGTGGTTAGCTTTGCCAGATAACAGAAATTTTATTTGAAGTATACATGTGGCAGGTATTGTTTTAAAAAGTCTTAAAATAAATGAGGTGGGAGCAAAAATTATATTCCGTATTTATTGTAATAAACGCCCCCTCCCTATTAATCGCCCCCCCCCCCCCCCCCTCTTCTCTACCTTTGCAAAGTTCATATTTCGGGCTTTTACATCCCTCTCAACAGCCAACACCTTTGCGATTCCGGGATTCCGAAAAATGGTGCATTTTAGTACTTCCCAAGCGAATATCGCTTACGAGAAATAAAGAAAATAAAAACAAAACATGGCAGTTTTGGTCACAGACGCATTGAAATCTGCAAAAATAGGAGATAAAACTACATAATTTCTTCAGATTTAAGGTTTGTTTTAAATAATTTAAGCTGTCTCGCCATTATACATGCCAGCAAGCGAGATCATGGCAGCAAGTGTCCCTTATCGCCCATTGCCACTGGACCCGAGATATGATTTTATTTATCTGTAATAGTCGCCCCCCCCCCCCCCCCCCCTTTTGAAAAATGCATCGCCCCGGCGCGTTTATTACAATAAATATGGTATTTATTATGTTAAGATGGGCAAAGTCTCTTAAATACAGGAATTTTAAGTAAAAAGGTCATTAAAAATCTTCCTTAAGCTTAAACAGTATGTCAAGTTGATCAGATGTCATTGAACAGTAAGTCAGTTGGGAGCTGAAAGTCCTCATTTTTACTTCAAGATGTACTTGTATTCAACTGTACTTGTATTGGAAGTCCAAGGTGGAAAGAAAATAAGAATGTCCCTATTGTCATCTTTAATAAATGTGCAAAATTTAGCTGAGGTCAGTTGAACAATAAGATAGCTGGAGATTAAAAACTCCATAATTTGACTGCAAGGTGGCCATAAGTTCATTCATATTGGGACTTTAAGGTGACCATAAAATAAGAATGTCCCTTCTGCCAACCTTTATAAATGTGCCAAGTTTTATTTTAAAAATTTAAACATTAACCGAGCTAAGGGCTGAAAAACCCTACATTATAAGTTTAAGATGACCATAACATCATTAATATTTAAATCATAAGGTAGTAAGAGTCTTCTTTTGATCTACTTCAATATCAATAGATGTTAGATATGGAAAAAGAAAGGGGCCAGACGGCTTTATTCCAAATTTTATTACTTTAGGGGGGCCATAACTCCAATTATATTAACAGTTTAAGGTCACCATAAAGTCAGGATAATCCTTTGGTAAATCTTAGTATATATGCCAAGTTTGGTTGAAAAAAGTCAAAAACTGAGTGAGTATGAGTAAACTGGAGGGCTAAAACTCCCTTTTTGACATTAAGATGACCTTAAGATTGCAGATACAGGGCTAAAACTTCGGCATGTGAAAGATTATAAAAAAAGTAGCTGAATAAGTTATTCCAACAAAACGCCGAAACCCTGACCCATTTTTAAAAAATTTACAAAAATAAAACGCCTCCCATTCAGGCATCTATGGTCCAATTGATCAGAAAATCCTTTCTGACCTGCGGATATAGGTCTAGAATGTACCTGATAAATTTAATAGCACAAGTGTGTGTTCAAAAACGCGATGACGGGGTGTTTTTGAAAAATGCTTAAGGTTACCTTAAGTAAAGCTTAAGGTCTCCGCAAAGTATCGCAAAAATTTTTCCCGCCCCTATAGTTTTAAAGAAAGATAAGAAGGAAAGAAAAATTTGAAAGCCCAAGAAGTTATTCAAGGGAGACCATAATCTGGCGGTGATCAGTTGAACTTACGTGAAAACAAATAAGTGCCCCAGACGGGCTGCTTAATTAGTTACTATACCCAGCATTCGAAACAGCCGCTGACCCGGTGGCCTGCAGTCACCAAGTATTGTGGTGGGCCTACATCTTTGAGGGCTTCTTGGTAAAAGAAAATAATTTACAACAATGTAGAATTCTTTAATTTTTAAAAAAATAGCACCAGAGATGCCTGTACCCCTAGGCCTGGGGAAACAGATTTCAACACCATGAGATATAGAAGTAGTGAAAAAGTACAAAGATCTGGAAACTTTCAGAGCAGTGTCAGTTATATAAAGCTTCAAATAATGTTAAGTAGAGAAAATAACAACTAAGAGAGAGAAAATAGCATCAGAGATGCCCGTACCCCACAGCCTAGGGAAATATTTTTAACACCATGAGATATAGAAGTAGTGTATCAGTACAAAGTTCAGGATATTTTCAGAGCACTGTCAGTTATATAAAGTTCCAAACAATGTTTTAATAGAGAAAATAATGTCTAAGAGAAAGGTAATGCATGTAACGAAGTATTAAAACAAGACATCAACAAGATGACAGCATTAATCAGTAAACTAAACTTTACGACACTCTTTATCTACATCTGGCATGGCCGAATTATGGTTTGGATGTTTTGAATATTACCCATGCATACAAAAGTGGCAATACATTCAATGACTGCTTATGTGTGGTGTTGGAGCAAAGTCTGTGGCTCATTTGATGAAATTCCATATGTTACAATGGGATGTTGCAAAAGTAAAATTCTTTATGAGTTCTAATATGACTTTAACAGTGCTTAATCTGCATCAAAAGACAGACCCAAAGATGCAACAGGATTTTAAAATTCAAGGTCACTACGGCAAGATCAAAGGTCAAATCAAGGTCACACTATGATGTTGCACACCTACACCCCTAACCAATGTCCATACTAAGTATCAACTTCCTACACATTACAGTTTATGAGATATAGCCCAGACAAGATTTTATAGGTCAAGGTCAGTACAGCAAGGACAAAGGTCAAATCAAGGTCACACCATGACGTTGCACACCTACACCCCTAACCAATGTCCATACTAAGTATCAACTTCCTACACATTACAGTTTATGAGATATTGCCCAGACAAGATTTTATAGGTCAAGGACAAAGGTCAAATCAAGGTCACACCATGACGTTGCACACCTACACCCCCAACCAATGTTCCTACCAAGTTTCAACTCCTTACATCTTACAGTTTCCAAGTTGTAGCTCGGACAAAATTTTCAAACTCAAGGTCACTACAGCAAGGTCAAAGGTCAAATCAAGGTCAGACCATGGGTGAAAATGATACCCCGACAGCCCTTAAAGGCTGTGGGGTAAAAACAGCTTGACTTATAATTTAAAAATTAAGGGTTTTTTTTCTTTAAGTTTAGCTATCCTCGTTTGACCTTGAAGAAGGGGCCCAAAGTCAAATCCGACCACACCAAAAGATTCCCTACCCATGATTTCCTATAGGTTGGTTTTCAATCCCAAACCTCTAGGCCCAATAATAAGCAATTTATAAACACTTTTAACTTTGACTATCCTCGATTGACCTTGAAGGAGGGATCTAAGGTCAAATTTGAACACACCAAAAGATTCCCAGCCCATGATTTCCTACAGGTTGGTTTACCATCCCAAACCTCTAGGACCAATAATAAGCAAGTTATAAGCACTTTTAAGTCTGTCTATCCTCGTTTGACCTTGAAGGAGGGGCCCAAAGTCAAATCTGACCACACCAAAAGATTCCCAGCTCATGATTTCCTATGGATTGGCTTATCATCCCAAATCTCTTGTTTTTCAGAATGAGGCTATTTTCGTTCTCAGAGAAGCTTACCCCCCAATGAAGATATCCTGCAAATTTGGTGAACCTAGCTGGTGTAGTTTTCCTCTTAGAGCGTTAATGCTGAAAATCTCCACACGCGGCGACGGCGGCGTAGCGAACGCTCAACCAAAGTATCCACCGGATGCTTCCGGTGGATACAAATATGTAAATAGTGATAACTGAATCAACTTTTTGTAAAAAGTATATTTATAGAGGGACTCAATAAAGATATTTATACTTATATTTCATTGGTTTTATTCCTGAGTCATTCACTATGTGATGCTTTTGATTTTTGAGGGGGTTTAATATTGCCTTCAACAGATTTTAGTGGTCACGAAGGGTAGTTTTGAGGGCAGAGCAAACCAGTATATAGTAGCTGGTCAAGATACTGCACTGTAAACTGCCGGGCACCCCTAAACAGCCACCAAGTTTCTCACATAGGGTCCGAGATATGAACCACTGACTTCAGAGATAGGAGATACTGTATTACCCACTACACCACAGAGCCCCCAACAATTAATATACATCACACCCATATACACATACTTTATTATTCGCAAAGTGCTAGATTTTACCTAAATTAATGAGATAATCAGACTGGAGCTTATTTTCTTCCCAGTGTAACAGGAAATTCCCCCCATAGGGAATTTCCCAGGATTATGACCCCCACACCAGGAACTTCTTTTCCCTTGTCTTCAAAACTTCAAAATTAAGATAGATTTAAACTATTCAATCCATCCTTCCTTCCTAGAAACTAGATTGGGCCAACTCGGCGCCAACATATCCCCAGACAGGTCATCACTCATGCCACAGGTTTTGATCGGGAATTTTTTATGTAAGCCATTTGTTGTATGCCATAAATCTTGGGAAAAGTTATATGAACTTCAGCACATCAATCTACTAAGTTTATATCTTCCCAAGGAAGATGGTGTATCCCCAGATGCCGAATACATAACTCAACAGAGCATATTTTCAATCTTCCTGCAATGATAACTCTGAACCTATTTTCAAAGTATTTAAATGATTGATGATTGAATGTCCATTCCAAATTAATAATCCCAAAAGAGCATATCTGTTTCTATATTTGTTGACAAATAAAATATTATTTCTAACTCAACTCATCATACTTTTCAATCTTCCTGCAAAGGGTGACTCTGAACCTATTTTCAAAGTATTTAAATGGTTCATAATCCCAAAAGCGCATATCTGTTTCTATATTTGTTCACAAATAAAATATTATTTAAAAATTATATATTATTTATATTATTATTTTATTATATTATTTTTAGAATTTGCATTGTTTTTCAGTTATTCATTTCCTCAATTCCTATATATGTGGTCCATATATATGCAACCTAAATATGTGACACAATCTCAGTTCTGACTCCCCTTTGTCTTATTAGATAATGAAGCAAACCCCATCTCCCAACCCCACCCCACCCCTCTCCCCTTCTCCACAACTCTCTCCTACTGTTACAGATCCGCAACCCCACTGAAAAGTCTGGTTCTTTGTTTCTCATTTGATATCATTCAATACCTTTGTTTATTTAGTGTCACTCAATAGCTGGAGGTCCCAGAGGTGGATGGGGGGTGGGACTAAATACAGCACAAATGGTAAACAAACAAAAGGGGTAATCAAATACAAAAAGCTCAGTTAATCTTATCACTAAAATAAAATCAAATATATAAATAAGGAATGTCCAACAGGAAAATTATATACCTCCAGAATTAAATATAAATTATCAAACCACAAGAACAGATTTATAATAATAAGTCAGAATTGAGAATTTTAAGAATGTGATTATCAACTGAAATGAGTTAGTAACTGTGTCAAAATTAACTGAGGCAAACTGAATAAAACTGGGCTAGTTGAGGGTTAAAAATCCCCTATTTTTACTACATAAGGGTATAATTTCATTAATATTGGACTTATAGCTCACCAGAAAATAACAGTGTCCATTTTGCCTATTTGAATATGTTTAACCAGTTTCATTTTAAAAAGTTAAAAACTCAGCAAGCAGAGAGATAACACACAAAAATAAGTACTTAAAAGCCTAAGATAGCCATAACATTATTAATAAAAATTTAAATAGACAGGCACTTCCTTTGAAAAATTCAAAGATTTCAGCTCTATGACCCACATAGTTCGACAGTTACAGGGCTTTAAAGTGGTATAATATCCATAAACTGGGTCTCTGTGGGCATTTTACAATTGTTAAAGAGACCTTAGCAATTAAACTACAGAGCTGAAACTTTTTGGGGGACAAACATAACAAAAAAAAATTATATATAATACAGTTTAAGACCTGTCACACTAAGCATTTCCAAATAACAGGGCAAAATACGGAAAAAAATGTAAAAAAAGGTCACTTGGGTGAGTGTTTATGGCCCTCATACACAGGTTAAATGTCTACTAAAAGCCTTGATTTTCGGCACATGTAGAAAGGACATAATAATGCATTCCCAGATGGGATTTCAGCTCCATCAATCACATAGTTTAACAGTCACAGGGCTTAAAGGTGGCAAAAAGTCCAAATATTGGGTCTCTGTGGGCCTTTTAGAGATCTCGATGTGGCCTTCAAATTAAAGCTTCAGATTTATAATCTGTCACATACTAAGATTATACATAGAACATATATGTAATAAAGTTTGAAACTTCTCAGACTTACCATTTCCAAGTTACAGAGCAAAATATGTGAAAAATGTCTTAAAAGGGTCACTCGGGTGGGTGTTTATGGTCCTCATACACAGTTTAAATGTCTACTTGAAGCCATGATTTTTGGCACATGTAAAAAGAACATAATAATGTATTCCCAGATGAGATTTCAGCCCTATCAGTCACATAGTTTAACAGTCACAGGGCTTAAAGGTGGCAAAAAGTCCAAATACTGGGTCTTTGGGAGCCCGTCAGAGACCTCAATGTGGCCTTCAAATTAAAGCTTCAGACTTAAAATTTGTCACATACTAAGATTACACATAGAATATGTATCTAATACAGTTTGAAACTTCTCAGACTTACCATTTCCAAGTTACAGAGCAAAATATGTGAAAAATGTCTAAAAAGGGTCACTCGGGTGGGGATTTATGGTCCTCATACATGGGTTAAATGTCTATTAAAGGCCTAAATTTTGGAGTACATACAAGAAAAACATATTGATATATTCTCAGATGATATTTCACTTAGATGAGAGACATTGTTTGAAAGCTACAGTGCTTGCAGGTGGCAAAAAGTCCATAAATTGGGTCTCTGTGGGCAATTTTGAGACCTCAAGTCGGCCTAACAGGTAAACCTACAGCCTTTAAATTTTTCACAGACAAGGATTACATATAAGAGTTACAGCTAGAGCAGTTTGAGACTCATCAGAATTACCACTTCCAAATTATAGGGCAAAATATGTTAAAAATCTAGGAAAAAAGTCCTAAGTGGGGTCTTTATGGGCCCCAAACACAATTTTCTTTGAGGCATTATATGCCTCTGAAAATTCATTGCTATTTAATATTTTTATAAGATAAATATGCTTAAGATAATCGTATTTGTGAAATCCTTTATTGTTCCATTGTAAAAAAAAATACACAGTCATGTTGTCAGATGTTATTGTTAACATTTTTAATTCACACATGACTCTATAGCTGAATATCATGAAAACCCAAGGTGTTTACATATTATTAAGGCTTTTCCCATTCTCTCAAAACAGACAAGGCATTCTTTCCACAAGGCTCTACTTCCATGAACCTAAAGATAAATGTCCTTGTTTAAATTGTTTACTCCCAAAAAGATTTACTGTAAGCATATCCCTTGATGAAAATAAATTAATACATCTTGATATCCGTTATCAACCTTTTCACTTAGTGTGCACACATTATGCAAGACACAGATGTTAACAAAGTACAGTGGGGCATCACTGCCCAATCAGTGACAGAGTGGGACTTGCCATGAATCTGCCTCCAGATATACAGAGTTGGAGGAGGAAAAAAGAGAACTTATTCATTTCCAATTAGCTGGACAGACATAAAATACTGTACAAGAAAAACTGTTTATAAGAAAGACTCTTTTACCCAGTTATCTTATCTTCTGAAAGAAGTCAAGTCTATACATTTGACCAATTTACATAGTGTATATGAATAAGTAGCTAGATCAACAACTCCTGCTACTAAACAAAAGCTGAATTAATTAAAGCCTTTTTTCCCAACAGGAAAAGTCATATCCACACAATTCCACAAGAATGGAATCAGAAGAATGTGGGATTTTTTTAATGTGCCTAAAATTGGGAATTTATATTATATGAACACTGATCAGCTGCAATATATTACTGCAACACATCACTGCATACTAAATACCTCTTTTTTTCTTTGAAGATACCATAACTTCAAAAACACTAGGTGGTTAGCTTTGCCAGATAACAGAAATTTTATTTGAAGTATACATGTGGCAGGTATTGTTTTAAAAAGTCTTAAAATAAATGAGGTGGGAGCAAAAATTATATTCCGTATTTATTGTAATAAACGCCCCCTCCCTATTAATCGCCCCCCCCCCCCCCCCCCCTCTTCTCTACCTTTGCAAAGTTCATATTTCGGGCTTTTACATCCCTCTCAACAGCCAACACCTTTGCGATTCCGGGATTCCGAAAAATGGTGCATTTTAGTACTTCCCAAGCGAATATCGCTTACGAGAAATAAAGAAAATAAAAACAAAACATGGCAGTTTTGGTCACAGACGCATTGAAATCTGCAAAAATAGGAGATAAAACTACATAATTTCTTCAGATTTAAGGTTTGTTTTAAATAATTTAAGCTGTCTCGCCATTATACATGCCAGCAAGCGAGATCATGGCAGCAAGTGTCCCTTATCGCCCATTGCCACTGGACCCGAGATATGATTTTATTTATCTGTAATAGTCGCCCCCCCCCCCCCCCCCCCCCCTTTTGAAAAATGCATCGCCCCGGCGCGTTTATTACAATAAATATGGTATTTATTATGTTAAGATGGGCAAAGTCTCTTAAATACAGGAATTTTAAGTAAAAAGGTCATTAAAAATCTTCCTTAAGCTTAAACAGTATGTCAAGTTGATCAGATGTCATTGAACAGTAAGTCAGTTGGGAGCTGAAAGTCCTCATTTTTACTTCAAGATGTACTTGTATTCAACTGTACTTGTATTGGAAGTCCAAGGTGGAAAGAAAATAAGAATGTCCCTATTGTCATCTTTAATAAATGTGCAAAATTTAGCTGAGGTCAGTTGAACAATAAGATAGCTGGAGATTAAAAACTCCATAATTTGACTGCAAGGTGGCCATAAGTTCATTCATATTGGGACTTTAAGGTGACCATAAAATAAGAATGTCCCTTCTGCCAACCTTTATAAATGTGCCAAGTTTTATTTTAAAAATTTAAACATTAACCGAGCTAAGGGCTGAAAAACCCTACATTATAAGTTTAAGATGACCATAACATCATTAATATTTAAATCATAAGGTAGTAAGAGTCTTCTTTTGATCTACTTCAATATCAATAGATGTTAGATATGGAAAAAGAAAGGGGCCAGACGGCTTTATTCCAAATTTTATTACTTTAGGGGGGCCATAACTCCAATTATATTAACAGTTTAAGGTCACCATAAAGTCAGGATAATCCTTTGGTAAATCTTAGTATATATGCCAAGTTTGGTTGAAAAAAGTCAAAAACTGAGTGAGTATGAGTAAACTGGAGGGCTAAAACTCCCTTTTTGACATTAAGATGACCTTAAGATTGCAGATACAGGGCTAAAACTTCGGCATGTGAAAGATTATAAAAAAAGTAGCTGAATAAGTTATTCCAACAAAACGCCGAAACCCTGACCCATTTTTAAAAAATTTACAAAAATAAAACGCCTCCCATTCAGGCATCTATGGTCCAATTGATCAGAAAATCCTTTCTGACCTGCGGATATAGGTCTAGAATGTACCTGATAAATTTAATAGCACAAGTGTGTGTTCAAAAACGCGATGACGGGGTGTTTTTGAAAAATGCTTAAGGTTACCTTAAGTAAAGCTTAAGGTCTCCGCAAAGTATCGCAAAAATTTTTCCCGCCCCTATAGTTTTAAAGAAAGATAAGAAGGAAAGAAAAATTTGAAAGCCCAAGAAGTTATTCAAGGGAGACCATAATCTGGCGGTGATCAGTTGAACTTACGTGAAAACAAATAAGTGCCCCAGACGGGCTGCTTAATTAGTTACTATACCCAGCATTCGAAACAGCCGCTGACCCGGTGGCCTGCAGTCACCAAGTATTGTGGTGGGCCTACATCTTTGAGGGCTTCTTGGTAAAAGAAAATAATTTACAACAATGTAGAATTCTTTAATTTTTAAAAAAATAGCACCAGAGATGCCTGTACCCCTAGGCCTGGGGAAACAGATTTCAACACCATGAGATATAGAAGTAGTGAAAAAGTACAAAGATCTGGAAACTTTCAGAGCAGTGTCAGTTATATAAAGCTTCAAATAATGTTAAGTAGAGAAAATAACAACTAAGAGAGAGAAAATAGCATCAGAGATGCCCGTACCCCACAGCCTAGGGAAATATTTTTAACACCATGAGATATAGAAGTAGTGTATCAGTACAAAGTTCAGGATATTTTCAGAGCACTGTCAGTTATATAAAGTTCCAAACAATGTTTTAATAGAGAAAATAATGTCTAAGAGAAAGGTAATGCATGTAACGAAGTATTAAAACAAGACATCAACAAGATGACAGCATTAATCAGTAAACTAAACTTTACGACACTCTTTATCTACATCTGGCATGGCCGAATTATGGTTTGGATGTTTTGAATATTACCCATGCATACAAAAGTGGCAATACATTCAATGACTGCTTATGTGTGGTGTTGGAGCAAAGTCTGTGGCTCATTTGATGAAATTCCATATGTTACAATGGGATGTTGCAAAAGTAAAATTCTTTATGAGTTCTAATATGACTTTAACAGTGCTTAATCTGCATCAAAAGACAGACCCAAAGATGCAACAGGATTTTAAAATTCAAGGTCACTACGGCAAGATCAAAGGTCAAATCAAGGTCACACTATGATGTTGCACACCTACACCCCTAACCAATGTCCATACTAAGTATCAACTTCCTACACATTACAGTTTATGAGATATAGCCCAGACAAGATTTTATAGGTCAAGGTCAGTACAGCAAGGACAAAGGTCAAATCAAGGTCACACCATGACGTTGCACACCTACACCCCTAACCAATGTCCATACTAAGTATCAACTTCCTACACATTACAGTTTATGAGATATTGCCCAGACAAGATTTTATAGGTCAAGGACAAAGGTCAAATCAAGGTCACACCATGACGTTGCACACCTACACCCCCAACCAATGTTCCTACCAAGTTTCAACTCCTTACATCTTACAGTTTCCAAGTTGTAGCTCGGACAAAATTTTCAAACTCAAGGTCACTACAGCAAGGTCAAAGGTCAAATCAAGGTCAGACCATGGGTGAAAATGATACCCCGACAGCCCTTAAAGGCTGTGGGGTAAAAACAGCTTGACTTATAATTTAAAAATTAAGGGTTTTTTTTCTTTAAGTTTAGCTATCCTCGTTTGACCTTGAAGAAGGGGCCCAAAGTCAAATCCGACCACACCAAAAGATTCCCTACCCATGATTTCCTATAGGTTGGTTTTCAATCCCAAACCTCTAGGCCCAATAATAAGCAATTTATAAACACTTTTAACTTTGACTATCCTCGATTGACCTTGAAGGAGGGATCTAAGGTCAAATTTGAACACACCAAAAGATTCCCAGCCCATGATTTCCTACAGGTTGGTTTACCATCCCAAACCTCTAGGACCAATAATAAGCAAGTTATAAGCACTTTTAAGTCTGTCTATCCTCGTTTGACCTTGAAGGAGGGGCCCAAAGTCAAATCTGACCACACCAAAAGATTCCCAGCTCATGATTTCCTATGGATTGGCTTATCATCCCAAATCTCTTGTTTTTCAGAATGAGGCTATTTTCGTTCTCAGAGAAGCTTACCCCCCAATGAAGATATCCTGCAAATTTGGTGAACCTAGCTGGTGTAGTTTTCCTCTTAGAGCGTTAATGCTGAAAATCTCCACACGCGGCGACGGCGGCGTAGCGAACGCTCAACCAAAGTATCCACCGGATGCTTCCGGTGGATACAAATATGTAAATAGTGATAACTGAATCAACTTTTTGTAAAAAGTATATTTATAGAGGGACTCAATAAAGATATTTATACTTATATTTCATTGGTTTTATTCCTGAGTCATTCACTATGTGATGCTTTTGATTTTTGAGGGGGTTTAATATTGCCTTCAACAGATTTTAGTGGTCACGAAGGGTAGTTTTGAGGGCAGAGCAAACCAGTATATAGTAGCTGGTCAAGATACTGCACTGTAAACTGCCGGGCACCCCTAAACAGCCACCAAGTTTCTCACATAGGGTCCGAGATATGAACCACTGACTTCAGAGATAGGAGATACTGTATTACCCACTACACCACAGAGCCCCCAACAATTAATATACATCACACCCATATACACATACTTTATTATTCGCAAAGTGCTAGATTTTACCTAAATTAATGAGATAATCAGACTGGAGCTTATTTTCTTCCCAGTGTAACAGGAAATTCCCCCCATAGGGAATTTCCCAGGATTATGACCCCCACACCAGGAACTTCTTTTCCCTTGTCTTCAAAACTTCAAAATTAAGATAGATTTAAACTATTCAATCCATCCTTCCTTCCTAGAAACTAGATTGGGCCAACTCGGCGCCAACATATCCCCAGACAGGTCATCACTCATGCCACAGGTTTTGATCGGGAATTTTTTATGTAAGCCATTTGTTGTATGCCATAAATCTTGGGAAAAGTTATATGAACTTCAGCACATCAATCTACTAAGTTTATATCTTCCCAAGGAAGATGGTGTATCCCCAGATGCCGAATACATAACTCAACAGAGCATATTTTCAATCTTCCTGCAATGATAACTCTGAACCTATTTTCAAAGTATTTAAATGATTGATGATTGAATGTCCATTCCAAATTAATAATCCCAAAAGAGCATATCTGTTTCTATATTTGTTGACAAATAAAATATTATTTCTAACTCAACTCATCATACTTTTCAATCTTCCTGCAAAGGGTGACTCTGAACCTATTTTCAAAGTATTTAAATGGTTCATAATCCCAAAAGCGCATATCTGTTTCTATATTTGTTCACAAATAAAATATTATTTAAAAATTATATATTATTTATATTATTATTTTATTATATTATTTTTAGAATTTGCATTGTTTTTCAGTTATTCATTTCCTCAATTCCTATATATGTGGTCCATATATATGCAACCTAAATATGTAACACAATCTCAGTTCTGACTCCCCTTTGTCTTATTAGATAATGAAGCAAACCCCATCTCCCAACCCCACCCCACCCCTCTCCCCTTCTCCACACCTCTCTCACTGTTACAGATCCGCAACCCCACTGAAAAGTCTGGTTCTTTGTTTCTCATTTGATATCATTCAATACCTTTGTTTATTTAGTGTCACTCAATAGCTGGAGGTCCCAGAGGTGGATGGGGGGTGGGACTAAATACAGCACAAATGGTAAACAAACAAAAGGGGTAATCAAATACAAAAAGCTCAGTTAATCTTATCACTAAAATAAAATCAAATATATAAATAAGGAATGTCCAACAGGAAAATTATATACCTCCAGAATTAAATATAAATTATCAAACCACAAGAACAGATTTATAATAATAAGTCAGAATTGAGAATTTTAAGAATGTGATTATCAACTGAAATGAGTTAGTAACTGTGTCAAAATTAACTGAGGCAAACTGAATAAAACTGGGCTAGTTGAGGGTTAAAAATCCCCTATTTTTACTACATAAGGGTATAATTTCATTAATATTGGACTTATAGCTCACCAGAAAATAACAGTGTCCATTTTGCCTACTTGAATATGTTTAACCAGTTTCATTTTAAAAAGTTAAAAACTCAGCAAGCAGAGAGATAACACACAAAAATAAGTACTTAAAAGCCTAAGATAGCCATAACATTATTAATAAAAATTTAAATAGACAGGCACTTCCTTTGAAAAATTCAAAGATTTCAGCTCTATGACCCACATAGTTCGACAGTTACAGGGCTTTAAAGTGGTATAATATCCATAAACTGGGTCTCTGTGGGCATTTTACAATTGTTAAAGAGACCTTAGCAATTAAACTACAGAGCTGAAACTTTTTGGGGGACAAACATAACAAAAAAAAATTATATATAATACAGTTTAAGACCTGTCACACTAAGCATTTCCAAATAACAGGGCAAAATACGGAAAAAAATGTAAAAAAAGGTCACTTGGGTGAGTGTTTATGGCCCTCATACACAGGTTAAATGTCTACTAAAAGCCTTGATTTTCGGCACATGTAGAAAGGACATAATAATGCATTCCCAGATGGGATTTCAGCTCCATCAATCACATAGTTTAACAGTCACAGGGCTTAAAGGTGGCAAAAAGTCCAAATATTGGGTCTCTGTGGGCCTTTTAGAGATCTCGATGTGGCCTTCAAATTAAAGCTTCAGATTTATAATCTGTCACATACTAAGATTATACATAGAACATATATGTAATAAAGTTTGAAACTTCTCAGACTTACCATTTCCAAGTTACAGAGCAAAATATGTGAAAAATGTCTTAAAAGGGTCACTCGGGTGGGTGTTTATGGTCCTCATACACAGTTTAAATGTCTACTTGAAGCCATGATTTTAGGCACATGTAAAAAGAACATAATAATGTATTCCCAGATGAGATTTCAGCCCTATCAGTCACATAGTTTAACAGTCACAGGGCTTAAAGGTGGCAAAAAGTCCAAATACTGGGTCTTTGGGAGCCCGTCAGAGACCTCAATGTGGCCTTCAAATTAAAGCTTCAGACTTAAAATTTGTCACATACTAAGATTACACATAGAATATGTATCTAATACAGTTTGAAACTTCTCAGACTTACCATTTCCAAGTTACAGAGCAAAATATGTGAAAAATGTCTAAAAAGGGTCACTCGGGTGGGGATTTATGGTCCTCATACATGGGTTAAATGTCTATTAAAGGCCTAAATTTTGGAGTACATACAAGAAAAACATATTGATATATTCTCAGATGATATTTCACTTAGATGAGAGACATTGTTTGAAAGCTACAGTGCTTGCAGGTGGCAAAAAGTCCATAAATTGGGTCTCTGTGGGCAATTTTGAGACCTCAAGTCGGCCTAACAGGTAAACCTACAGCCTTTAAATTTTTCACAGACAAGGATTACATATAAGAGTTACAGCTAGAGCAGTTTGAGACTCATCAGAATTACCACTTCCAAATTATAGGGCAAAATATGTTAAAAATCTAGGAAAAAAGTCCTAAGTGGGGTCTTTATGGGCCCCAAACACAATTTTCTCCTCAACTTAAAGTCTTGATTTTCGGCACATGTACTAAGAATATATTAATGTGTTCTCAGGTAAAATTTAAGCCAGATACGCCTCATAGTTTGTGACCTAGAGGGCTCTAAGTGGTCAAAAGTGCAATTTCTGACCTTAAGGTGGCCATAAGTTCTTTATTATTTGGAGTTTAAGGTCACCTTAAAATAGGGATCTTCCTTTGGGCATCCTTAACATGTGTACCAAGTTTGAAAAAAAAATAAAAAACTTCTGAAATAACTGTTCATTATCACCTGCCAGCTCTAAGTCCTTTGTCAGGCGGTAAAAAATGCCTTCCATGCGTAAGTGCGCACATCACACCTTTACACAGACCTCCACGTCATCCTCATTTGTGAAGATAACCTTACCAAATTTGCAGAGAATGTTTATGGCAAAATGTCTGTACAAAATTTTGGCCTCATTTTAAACAAGCAATCAGTGCCCGTGAACGGACTCTGTGTCAGCTGACTGCGTGTTTTGAGTTTCAGAGTAGAAGTGACAGAAGACATGGAAACAAAAGCTGTGCCCTGCAAATGGTATTCAGAAGGAAAGTAACAAGGTAACTGTTTAGGTGTAAAAAGTAGGTTAAAAACACATTTAATGAAAATAGTGTGTATGCAATAGTTTTTGAGTTAGAAATGATTAACTCAACAGCTATGGGATGAGCTACAGGTCTGCAATTTTACTATGTTATAGCTGACCCAAAAGTAGGTGAACAATGTATTTAAACAAAATACTCTAAATTCAATAGTTTTCAAGTTACAACTGATTTACTCAACAGTGAGAACCTGAGAACCTGAGAATATGTATTACACAGCTATGCTATGAGCTACACATCTCCAATTTTACAATGTTATAGTTAATTCAAAAGTAGGTGAATAACATCTTTAAAGAAAATACTCTAAATGCAATAGTTTTCAAGTTACAAGTGATTTACTCAACAGTGAGAACCTGAAAGTAGCTATTGCTCAGCTATGCCATGACATACCGGTCTGCAATTTCACTATGTTATAGCTGACCCAAAAGTAGGTGAACAACAAATTTATACAAAATACTCTAAATGCAATAGTCTTCAAGTTATAACTGATTTACTCAACAGTGAGCATCTGAAAATAGCTATTGTCCAGCTATGCCATGAGCTACAGGTCTGCAATTTTACAATGTTATAGCTGACTCAAAAGTACATAAAAAACATTAAAACAACATACTCTAAATGCAGCAGGTTTGAAGATACACGCAAATTACTCAATAGTGATAACCTCAAAGTAGCTATTACTCGGCTATGCAATGAGCTAGGGTCTGCAATTTTACTATGTTATAGCTGACCCAAAAGTAGCTGAATAACATATTTATACAAAATTCTCTAAATGCAATAGTTTTTGAATTACAAGTGATTTTACTCACTATGAAAGGTACTGAAAAATCAGAAAGTAGCTATTACTCACTTAGACACCCAAGTTACTCACCATGTTGTAGCTATGGAAAAAGTAGCTGAATAACATATTTTAACAAAATGCTCTAAATGCAATACATTTCAAGTTATGGGAGATTTTGTGCATGATTTCATGAATTTTAATGCATTAAAGATTATTTTAAAAATTCATAAAAAAAAATAATTAAAAAAGATCCAGGTCTGATACTTACACAAGGGACTCTACTGGTGGCCTAGTACATATAAGCATGAGAAGAGAGAAATCCCTCCAATAGTCAGTGAGAAAATAAGTGATTTAAGTGCATCATTTCAGGTCTGATAGTCACATAAGAGAATCTAATTGTGGTCCAGTACATATATGCAAACAATGAGAGAAATCCCTACAATAGGCACTGAGAAAATTGTGATAAAGTGTTGAAATTTTCTCACCTTAATTATGACTTCGTTTTGAAAACAAAATGGCCACCATACCTTTTAAGGTATCTTTACGGTCAAATGGGGTTATCACGTTTAAAAGGGCAACATACCTCTCTTATCATTGGTTGAAGGGGTTAAAAAATGACATCTTCTTATAGGCAATCATGGCCTGTGAATCTTATCCTAGTCTCTAATTTGACCTTTGACCCCTACTTCAAGGTCAAGTTCTGTCATTATACTAAAACAGTCTTACATCTCCCTTCTTACTGGTGCTAAGGATTTCTGATGTGACAACAATTTTTAGGCATCACTTTGGAAAAAACAAAATGTCTGTCATCCTGGAATTTGTGAGAAAATCAAATATCACAAATATCTCACACTGTAAGGGATGGAGTGATTTTAATTAAACTTTGTAACCCTTAGGGTAGCACTAGAGCACCCTTTGAAAGTTAAGATAAAAACTAGAAATAGGATGCCCTGTTGATAGTAGATGCGAATAGAAACAGGATAGCATAGAAGAACACACATTATCATGTGTAATGTCCACCCCATGAACCTTGCCCAAATTGTACAGTAGTCTTACAAGACCCTGTTTCATTTGTAAAATATATCAATGATGCTTAAATATTTATTAGTGTAGATGTAAATTATTTCAGCTTCATGCCTTTTTGCATTGGTTGGGTTGAAAATTTTGACGAAATCACTCTATCTTGCACGGTTAAGAAGATAGAAGCAAATTCCTGTTTTTCTATTTTTGGCAAAAATTCGAAAATTCAAAATGGCCGCCATTTTTGGGAAAAGGAAAATTTTTTGAAAATTGCCAAGACTATATTTCTTAGATACCCTATGGGTCGAAAATTTAAACGAAATAACTCTATTTTGCACGGTTAAGGCCAGTTTGTGTTTTTCCATTTTGGGCAAAAATTCGAAAATTCAAAATGGCCGCCATATGTGGGGAGGGGAAAATTTTTGGAAAATTGCATAGAGTACAATGCTCAGATGCCCTATGGGTCGAAAATTTCGACGAAATCGCTCTATCTTGCACGGTTAAGGAGATAGAAGCAAATTTGTGTTTTGCCATTGTTGGCAAAAATTCGAAAATTCAAAATGGCCGCCATATGTGGGGAGGGGAAAATTTTTAGAATATTGCATAGAGTACAATGCTCAGATACCCTACGGGTCGAAAATTTCGACGAAATCGCTCTATCTTGCACGGTTAAGGAGATAGAAGCAAATTTGTGTTTTGCCATTGTTGGCAAAAATTCGAAAATTCAAAATGGCCGCCATTTTTGGGGAGGGGAAAATTTTTCGAAAATTGGAAAGATTGCATTCCTTAGATACCCAGTGGGTCGAAAATTTCGACAAAATCGCTCTATCTCGCACGGTTAAGGAGATAGAAGCAAATTTGTGTTTTGCCATTTTTGGCAAAATTTCAAAAATTCAAAATGGCCGCCATTTTTGGGGAGGGGAAAATTTTTGGGAAATTATAAAGATTACATTCCTTAAATACCCTGTGGGTCGAAAATTTTGACGAAATCGCTCTATCTCGCACGGTTAAGGAGATAGAAGCAAGTTTGTGTTTTGCCATTTTTGGCAAAAATTCGAAAATTCAAAATGGCCGCCATTTTTGGGGAGGGGCAAATTTTTTAAAACTTACCAACAGTACAATGCTCAGATACCCTGTGGGTCGAAAATTTCGACGAAATCGCTCTATCTCACATGGTTAAGGAGATAGAAGCAAATTTGTGTTTTGCCATTTTTGGCAAAAATTCGAAAATTCAAAATGGCCGCCATTTTTGGGGAGGGGAAAATTTTTTAAAAATTGGCAAGAGTAGAATTCTCAGATACCCTGTGGGTCGAAAATTTCGACGAAATCGCTCTATCTCGCACGGTTAAGGAGATAGAAGCAAATTTGTGTTTTGCCATTTTTGGCAAAAATTCGAAAATTTAAAATAGCCGCCATTTTTGGGGAGGGGAAAATTTTTTGAAAATTGCAAAGATTATGTAATCATTCCTTAGATACCCTGTGGGTCGAAAATTTCGACGAAATCGCTCTATCTCGCACGGTTAAAGAGATAGAAGCAAATTTGTGTTTTGCCATTTTTGGCAAAAATTCGAAAATTCAAAATGGCCGCCATTTTTGGGGAGGGAAAATTTTTTGGAAAATTGCAAAGAGTACATTCCTTAGATACCCTGTGGGTCAAAAATTCTGTCCAAATCGCTCTATCTCTTACGGTTTCTGAGATATTAGCAAATTACTCAAAAGTAGTACTGAAAATACACAATGAAGTACCTAAATGGCTATTACTCATGTACTGACAAAGCTATCAGTTCCAAATGCAATACCAAGCGAGCTATGGACATAACAATCTTGTATTCAAAATTGTAGTAAAATATCTTTAATTATTTTGGCTTAAATGCACAGAAACCAATGGGTACTGAAAATAGCTGTACTTAAGTATTACTCAGTAAGCAAAAGAGGTACAACAGCCAAAAGCAATCCCAAGCAAGCTACTGGCCCAATAAGCCTGCATACCAAATTTGGTGACAATAGCTCTAATACTTTTCCTTTAAATGAGCGGAAACCATGCGTGACGCCGGACATCGGACGCCGGACATCGGACGCCGGACGGCGGAAAAAGCAAAAATAATATATCCACCCCCCAGGGGGGGTGGACATAATAATGTTTTGCTGCTTCAAGGTAACACTACTTCCATCTTTTTGCTTACCACCCAACTGGAGATAACCACTGTGGCAGAGCTCTTGTTTTCATCTTAAAGAAGCCCATGACAGAAAATTACCATTACTTCACATGGTCAACAATTTAGTGTCCTTTCAAGCATTACTGCAATAAAAAGGAGCAGAAGGACTTTTGACACACTTTTTCAAAAGCACATATCTGTGGGTGAAGTAGTTTTTCAAATATTTGCAAAAGATCAGTCGGTTCTTGATAAGCTGCATTTTCGCTGGAATTTGAGTAAAAATTGTTTTATGTTGCTGTTTTATCTAAATTTACGATTATGATGAGAATTCTGTCAAAATATTATTTTGTTCCTGACTTTTGTTTCTTCACATGTTGATCAGAAGTTTACTTATTGAAAGAATGAACCTTTGGCATTAATATGGCTCACATCTGCACAATATTTTCTTTTTATAGTTTTTTCCATACCAAAACCTTGTGGAAACTTGGAAAGCACAAAAAGTGAAAAAAACTAAATATGAAATGAATCCCATACTCCATCAGTGACTTTACAAGACCAGCAGCATAATTGGCATTAACTGCCAGAAAATACTGGAATATACTATGAATCTGCCCAATTTCTTGGCAGGTTTCACAACACAGTCAAACCAATATTTCATGAACAGAAACATTACACAAATGAGAAAGGTCCTGTAAGTATTTGATAAAATATGTATGCCATACTCATATCTGCATTGAAATGCTCAATTCTTTTAAAAATTATTTAAGCACGATAAAATGGCATAACTTTTTGCAAAACAAATTTGATACTGACCAATACTTGTTTTTGGAGAACCTGGTCTTATTCATCTGGTCAGATATGACATTTATTGTAACATATTATGCATATAAAGATAAAATAAAAGTTTTGCGACTCACAGATCTTTCATGTTTCCCCCTTTGTCCTTTCATAGACAATATTCCTTTTTTAAAGTTTTTAATCAAAGAACAAGTAGGCCTAAACTTCAGAGAAATGTATGTTATCTATCACTTCACAATTTGCATTGTTTAACTGATATCATTTACATAATACATTGAAAAACCAGATACTTATATCACTACTTCCTCATTTAATAACATGTATTGAAGTAAAAGATCATTCAAGAATCAAGAACTTTGTGACACAAATAATGTTATTTTTAACCATTTTTATACATGATCAGGATGAAATTTATTTTTACTGCAAGTCTTGTTTAAACCTAATTTATGGTAGTCCCACTTTTATGGCATTTAATCTCACCTAATCTTTAATTTTGTGAATATTTATTTTAATGCATGTTCACAGCATCGCATATCAGCATTCCTTAATATTTCCAATTTGGAATAAACCACATCAGAAATTCCCGTACCCCACAGCCTGGGGAAATAGTTTTCAACATCATGAAATATAGAAGTAGTGAAACTGTACACAGATTGGGATACTTTCAGAGAAAAGCCGGAAGTAAAACCCCAACTCTGAACTTCATAAATCTTCATAACTATTAACGGGTTAGGTGTTAGGGTAACAAGTCTGTCATATCTGAAATATTTAATTTGAAATATGAGGTCACAAAGTTCCACTGATGTCTTCTGGAATCATTTTATTTTATTCACAACACCCAACTTATTAATAAGAAGAAGGAAATAGCAGGTCACCAAATTCCATGGGATTTCCTAACAATATTTCATTAATAAAAAGCAAATACTTGATGTGCTCCCATGAGACATAACAATAAATGCACAAAAAAATGCTAACTATTTTACAGCTAAAAGCATCATATTTAACCACTTTGAGGATATTTTATAAAATATTTACTAATATTTCCAACATTTCTTATTCTGTCAAGCAATGTGAGCCATGCATGGTGGATAAATAAATAGCATTATACATACAGGTTCTCATCCCTTGATTGTGGTTGTCGTTATTTTAGCCCCAAGCGAAACAAAATGTGGTATACTGTATTACATTAACAACACCAATAGAGAGAGATGCTAATGAAAGTAAAGGCTCAAATTTGCAAGCAGAATGAATATTATGTTCTTCACAGATTTCCTACAAACATGAAAGTCTCTTCAAATCTGAACACCCATTTGAAAGTAATTATAATTTTAAGTCACATTAATTGAATTTGTATTTAAGGACTTCTGGCTTCACTGATTCCCCTTCTATAAATTTTGAAATACAACAGTGGAATATTGTATCATTCAATGAATTATGGAGATTTCTTGATGAGTTTCTAATACTTTCTATGTGGTTTACTAATCTGTGTAGACAAAAGTAGATGAAAGTACAGAAAGTAATAAAAGTAATAGATGGTAATGTAATAACAAGGGTGAAGTGATTGGCCTTCTGCCAACCACACAGTCGAATCTTAGGGCAGCACTGGGTGTTGAAATCTTTAAACTCGGTATTATCGCCCGCATTTACAAACCGCTTCCAGAGTTGTTTTCAGATTTGTGTAGCGATATGGGTATTTGTAGTGATGCGATGTGAAAGGTTTACAAATATAAAGGGTCTGTAGATGCGAAGTTTTACAAGGCTGGTTTAAGATGAGAACTACCAGTGCATTTCCTGTTCACGGACTTGCCTCATTAATATTAATGAGCAAATATGCGCAGTCACGGCAGTTCTTTGTGGGGGTTTCGTGACAATATTTTACAAGGCTGGTTTAAGACGAAAACTTTCCTGTTCACGTATTTGCAGTTTGAAATTTGATTTTGAAATGAGAAGACATATTTCAATTTTGAAGCGTGGATATATAGCACTGTATATGGATATTTTACAGAAGCAAATTGTAAGTATTTAAATAAAATATTCGTGTGATGTTTCTACAATATTACGATAGCTACAATAAGCGATAATAGGGAGCCAGAGATTATGCTGTATTTTACCGATGAAGTATTTCGTCGTTTAGCCAATTAGAATCAGAATCGAGGACACAGTATTTGATCTTTGTCGAAACGTCCATTTTATAAAATATTGTCAGGAAATAAGATTAGCGAACTGGTTTATTTTGTAAATATACTGTAAAACAATTTGGAAGACAACTTCTTCCAAGATAAGAAACGGATTGACAGAAAAATGAAATCACGTGATAATTTTACTTCTAGGACATGCAAAAGCGCCTTCGAGTGGTTGAATGTAGAACTACGGAGTTTGAAATATTTTCATTGTCTCTGCCAGAGGTGTTCTCGATTCTGATTGGCTGAACAAAAAATGTATAGTACTACCGTGACGTCACTTCATTCATTAATTTCTTTGCGGTTTATTTGTTTGACAAATGGGTAGATGCGCAGACAACAATTTTACATTAACAGTGACTGCGTGATACACCAGCAGACAAATAAATTGATTGGGGTTTCACGTCTAGAAACCAGCAGATGAAACCGTTATAAAAGACTCGTTCGAGTTGGCCATCACAATAGGGAAAACAATAGTTTCTAGGACATACGGGTTCTTTCAGAAAGCCAGACGAAGTGCTAGACAAGCTTTTTACTTTATAAAATATAACTGAATAAAAGCATTAAAAATCTTCAAAATGGCAGAGTGTATAATATACACCTTTATGTACAGATATGTGAAGAAAATATGATGCAGAATTGATATTTAAGGGTTTAAACGGCGAATTTTAAATCGTGACCGCAACTCAGAACATAACTCGAATCAAAGATTCGACTAATAAAAGTAATAGTAATATTGTTGACGGTTTTCCAGTATGCGGTACATCATTTCGTTTTGGTAGAAAAAAACGAAATCGGTCAAGAATATTTGGAATCTGGTTACTGAAAACGTGATGATATTAGGCCTTCTAATGGCCGATACTTTATCAAAATGATAAAAAATATACATATTTTATAAAATATGCCACATTTTACTTTATATGGAGCAAAAATCATGTTAACATACTTAATAATATCTTCTGAAAGCTTATTTTCATTTGCAACTTACTGCTCATGTAGGAATGCAATTAATTTTCACTGCACAGAACAAGCACGTGAAATACCGGATTTCATTTTATTTCAAAGCCCTGGCAACTAGTTTTGATTTCTGTAAATGATACCACCACAAAGTAATAGATTTGAAAATTTGAGGTACAAGAGTAATAGAAGACACTGTTATAGTAGTAGACAGCATGTAATAGGTCCTGTGTAACAACACTTAAAACCAGCAAAAAAAGAAAGGTTTTTGTGGTCTTTGCCAAGTTACGGTAAGGAGCAGTAACTTTTCAGCCCTAGTGATTGACTTTATGATCATCCGCTATAATACTGTGGTTTGATACCATTGATCTCGTGGTATTCCAATGTTTAATATGTATGAAAGTGTAGAAAATGACCAGAAGGTGAAGGTCAAATAGCTGTGAGTAGTCAACAGTTGGAATGTCATTGATTGAAAGAGAAGCATGTGCACTGTGGATAAGAACTAAAGTTTCAATTGGTCTAGGCTGTACTTGCTACTTGCTATAGACTCTTTCAGACTTTCACAGTCTATGAAGAAAAGCTAAGGCTTGACGTTTTCACTGGTCGTGACTGTATGGTGGTACAATGTTACTTCGATCGATTAAGGCACCAGGGGTAAACTAGAAAAAGGACGCATCTGTGGCCAGATGCTGGATGCATCCACCGACAAAGGCCAACTAACATAGTTTGGAAGATAAAAAGCATTTTTCGTTAATAAGCAAGCTGAAAGCACTTTTAAGTTTGGCTACCCTTATTTGACCCTGTAGCAGGGGCCCAAGGTGAAGTCTGACCACATCAAAAGATTCGCAGTCCATGATTTCTATAAGTCGTTTTCACATTGCAAACCTCTAGGACCAATAATAAGCAGGAGGGGGGGGGGGGGGGGGGGGGGGGGCCCAAGGTCAAATCTGACCACATGAAAAGATTTGCAGCCCATGACTTCCTATAAGTTGTTTTCATATTAATGAGTTATTTGAGAAATACTGGCTATCTGCAATACTTGTAGAGATAATTCGCATTTACTCATTTTGAGTAGGTGAATAATTAGCTACGGGTCTGAAACTTCACCAAGTGAAAGCTCTCTCAAAAGTAGGCGAATGAGTTATTTGAGAAAAATTGGCTATCTACAATACTTTTAGAGATAATTCGAATTTACTCATTTTCAGTAGGTGAGTAATTACCTACGGGTCTGGAACTTCACCATGTGAAAGCTCTCCCAAAAGTAGGTGAATGAGTTATTTGATAAAAAATTGGATATCTACAATACTTTTATAGATAATTAGCATTTACTCATTTTGGGTAGGTGAATAATTAGCTACAGGTCTGAAACTTCACCAAGTGAAAGGTCTCCCAAAAGTAGGTGAAGGAGTTATTTGACAAAAATTGGCTATCTGGAATACTTT
This sequence comes from Sabellastarte sp. h YS-2021, assembly GCA_964017235.1. NCBI lineage: Eukaryota > Metazoa > Annelida > Polychaeta > Sabellida > Sabellidae > Sabellastarte > Sabellastarte sp. h YS-2021. The sequence continues at coordinate 16,410,849 of OZ024928.1, forward strand.
TAGAGATAATTTGCATTAACTCATTTTCAGTAGGTGAGTAATTACCTACGGGTCTGAAACTTCACCAAGTGAAAGCTCTCCCAAAAGTAGGTGAAGGAGTTATTTGACAAAAATTGGCTATCTGCAATACTTTTAGAGATAATTTGCATTTACTCATTTTGAGTAGGTGAGTAATTACCTACAGGTCTGAAACTTCACCAAGTGAAAGCTCTCCCAAAAGTAGGTGAAGGAGTTATTTGACAAAAATTCGCTGTCTGCAATACTTTTAGAGATAATTCGCATTTACTCATTTTGAGTAGGTGAGTAATTACCTACGGGTCTGAAACTTCACCAAGTGAAAGCTCTCCCAAAAGTAGGTGAAGGAGTTATTTGACAAAAATTGGCTATCTGCAATACTTTTAGAGATAATTCGCATTTACTCATTTTGAGTAGGTGCGTAATTACCTACAGGTCTGGAACTTCAGCATGTGAAAGCTCTCCCAAAAGTAGGTGAATGAGTTATTTAAGAAAAATTTGCTATCTGCAATACTTTTAGAGAAAATGCAGAATTACTCATTTTTAGTAGGCAAGTAATTTAGCCACAGGCCTAATTTAGACATAAAGCCTACTAATAGAGTACTGTGGTGCACCCTGTAATATACTTTGCAAACTTGAGAAGGCTAGCTATAATATTTTTTTTTGTTTTGAATAACATATTTAAACAAAATACTGTAAATGTAATAGTTTTCACATTATAACTGATTTACTCAACAGTGATAACGTCAAAGTAGCTATTACTCAGCTATGCAATGAGCTACATGTCTGAATTTTTTCTATGTTATAGCTGACCCAAAATTAGGTGAACAACATATTTAAGCAAAATACGGTAAATGCAATAGTTTTCAAGTTACAACTGATTTACTCAATAGTGACAACCTGAAAATAGCTATTGCTCAGCTATGCCATGAGCTATAAGTCTGTAATTTCACGACGTTATAGCTGACCCAAAAGTAGGCGAACAACATATTTTAACAAAATACTCCAAATGCAATATTTTTCAAGTTACAAGTCATTTACTCAACAGTCAGTACCTGAAAATAGCTATTGCTCAGTTGTGCCATGAGCTACAGGTCTGTAATTTCACTATGTTATAGCTGACCCAAAAGTAGCTGAATAACATATTTACACAAATTTCTGTAAATGCAATACTTTTCCAATTACAACTGATTTACTCAACAGTGTGAACTTCAAAGTAGCTATTACTCAGCTATGCAATGAGCCACAGGTCTGGAACTTCACTATGTTATAGCTGACTCCGAAATAGGTGAATAACATATTGAAACAAAATACTCTAAATGTAATACTTTTGAAGTTATAAGTAATTTACTCAACAGTGATAACCTAAAAGTAGCTATTACTCAGCTATGCCATGAGCTACAGGTCTGAAATTTTACTATGTTATAGCTGACATAAAAGTAGCTGAATAACATATTTATACAAAATTCTGTAAATGCAATAGTTTTCAAGTTACAATTGATTTTACTCATGATGGAAGTTACTGAAAAGCCCAAAAGTAGCTATTACTCACTTAGCTATTGAGACAGACACCCAAGTTACTCACCATGTTGTAGCTATGAAAAAAGTATCTGAATAACATATTTTAACAAAATGCTCTAAATGCAACACTTTTCAAGTTATAAGTGATTTAGTGCATGATTTCATGACTTTTAATGCATTTTAGACATTTTTATCTACCACAGGCCTAATTTAGACATAAAGCCTACCAAAAAGATAGGGTGGCGAGTCCTCTAGCATACCAAGCCACCTGCCAAATATGAAAGAAATCTGGAAAGAAATGTGGACTGTAGGTCGCTAACAAGCAATATTCCACATTTTAGACATTTTTGTCTACCACAGGCCTAATCTAGACATAAAGCCTACCAAAAAGATAGGGTGGCGAGTCCTCTACCATATCAAGTCACCTGCCAAATATGAAAGAAATCCGGAAAGAAATATGGACTGTAGGTCGCTAACAAGAAATCTCTGCGGACGCGGACGAGGGCGCGGACGACAACGATGATGAATCCATAGTATCCCCGCTTCGCGTCGGGGATACAATAAATCATGTTTTGCTGCAGAATATATGACAATACTGACATTTTTTGTGATCAAATTACACCACTGACAGCTTGTTTTTGTGTGGGACAATTTAGGTATGCAGTACAAATAATACTACTGTAATGACACTGCTATTGACGATTTGTGCCAAATTTATATATACCTCAAAATAACATATAAAACAACCATACTATGTAACAGCACAGGTCCTTAGAGCTTCCTAGACTTTCATAGACTGTGAACCAGCAATCAGTGCCAGTGAACGGGCTCTGTGTCAGCTGACTGTGTGTGTTTTGGGTTTCAGAGTAGAGGTGAAAGAAGAAAAGGGCACAACTTTTGAAAATATATGCAGAAGTAAATTAAATAAGTTAACTTTTAAGGAGTAAAATGTAGGTGGAAACATATTTAAACAAAATACTGTAAATGCAACAGTTTTCGAGTTACAACTGATTTACACAGCAGTGAGAATCTCAAAGTAGCTATTGCTTGGCTATGTCTTGAGCTACAGGTCTGCAATTTCATGATGTTACAGCTGACCCAAAAGTAGGTGAACAACATAATTCATCACAGAGCTGAGTAATAGCATATTCAAAGTAAATATACTCAATATTTTTTTGTGTTACAACTGATTTACTCAATAGCTATACTCTAAACGTAGCTATAGCTCAGCTATGCAATGAGCTACAGGTCTGCAATTTCACTATGTTACAGCTGAAAGAAAAGTAGGTGAATAACATATTTAAAGGGAATACTGTAAATGCAACAGTTTTCAAGTAATAACTGATTTACTCAACAGTGAGAACCTGAAAATAGCTATTACTCGGCTATGTTATAAGCTACAGGTCTGCAACTTCACTATATTATAGCTGAATCAAAAGTATATGAATAACATATTTAAACAAATTTCTCTAAATGCAACAGTTTTCAAGTTACAAGCAATTTATGAGCTACAGGTCTGCAATTTCATTAAGTTATAGCTGACCCAAAAGTAGCTGAATAACATATTTATACAAAATTCTCTATATGTAATACTTTTCAAGTAACCAGTGATTTTACTCATTATGGAAGGTACTGAAAAGCTGGAAAGTAGCTATTACTCACTAAGCTATTGGGATAGACACCCAAGTTATTCACCATGTTGTAGCTATGAAAAAAGTAGCTGAATAACATATTTTAACAAAATGCTCTAAATGTAATATTTTTCAAGTTATAAATGAATTAGTGCATGATTTCATGAATTTTTATACATTAAAAATTATTTTAAAAATTCATAAAAAAACTAGACTAAGGACGCATCTGTGGCCAGATGCTGGATGTATCCACCAACAAAGGTCAACTAACATAGTTTAGAAGATAAACAGCATTTTTCGTTAATAAACAAGCTGAAAGCACTTTTAAGTTTGGCTACCCTTATTTGACCCTGTAGCAGGGGCCCAAGGTGAAGTCTGACCACATCAAAAGATTCGCAGCCCATGATTTCCTACAAGTCGTTTTCACATTGCAAACCTCTAGGACCAATAATAAGCAGGAGGGGCCCAAGGTCAAATCTGACCACATGAAAAGATTTGCAGCCCATGACTTCCTATAAGTTGTTTTCATATTAATGAGTTATTTGAGAAATACTGGCTATCTGCAATACTTCTAGAGATAATTTGCATTTACTCATTTTGAGTAGGTGAATAATTAGCTACGGGTCTGAAACTTCACCAAGTGAAAGCTCTCTCAAAAGTAGGCGAATGAGTTATTTGAGAAAAATTGGCTATCTACAAAGACTACAATACTTTTAGAGATAATTCGAATTTACTCATTTTCAGTAGGTGAGTAATTACCTACGGGTCTGGAACTTCACCATGTGAAAGCTCTCCCAAAAGTAGATGAATGAGTTATTTGATAAGAATTGGATATCTGCAATACTTTTAGAGATAATTAGCATTTACTCATTCTGAGTAGGTGAATAATTAGCTACAGGTCTGAAACTTCACCAAGTGAAAGGTCTACCAAAAGTAGGTGAAGGAGTTATTTGACAAAAATTGGCTATCTGGAATACTTTTAGAGATAATTTGCATTTACTCATTTTCAGTAGGTGAGTAATTACCTACAGGTCTGAAACTTCACCAAGTGAAAGCTCTCCCAAAAGTAGTCAAGGAGTTATTTGACAAAATTTGGCTATCCGCAATACTTTTAGAGATAATTTGCATTTACTCATTTTGAGTAGGTGAGTAATTACCTACGGATCTGAAACTTCACCAAGTGAAAGCTCTCCCAAAAGTAGGTGAATGAGTTATTTGAGAAAAATTGGCTATCTGCAATACTTTTAGAGAAAATGCAGAATTACTCATCTTTAGTAGGCAAGTAATTTAGTCACAGGGCTAATTTAGACATAAAGCCTACCAATAGAATACTGTGGTGCACCCTCTAATATACCTTGCAAACTTGAGAAGGCTAGCTATAATATTTTTTTCGTTAGAGCGGTAATGGTGAAATCTCTCTACACACTGCGGCTATCCAGTGTATACAATGATTTATAGGGGTGCGACCGAGCAGTCGACACTCGCCGAGCGAGGCGAATTTCACGAAAATTCGACCCCAATTCTTAGGGTCGATTACTCGTGTATATATAACAACCTATAGAACCAGTTACGTTTTTTAGTTAATTAAACATAAATAGCATACCTTACTTTCATTAAATCGCATAATCCACCATTTGTAACATAAAATTAATGATATTATGTGCTGACAATAGCTAATTCAAGCGTTTCAAAGCTTTTATCTTTATATTTTTTTCGTTTACGGGAGCCGCCATATTGGATGTCGTTTCCTGTTATGGTGGATACTAAATGTCGCGAGGGCTCGATGTCGAGTCGAGTTTTCATCTGCGAGTAATCGACCCGAATTATTTGTACTCGTCCCACCCCTAATGATTTACTCAACAGTGAGAACCTGAAAGTAGATATTGGTAAGCTATGCCATGACATAGAGGTCTGCAATTTCACTCTGTTATAGCTGACCAAAAATTATGTGAATAACATATTTAAATAAAATACTGTAAATGTAATAGTTTTCACATTATAACTGATTTACTCAACAGTGATAACCTCAAAGTAGCTATTACTCAGCTATGCAATGAGCTACATGTCTGAATTTTTTCTATGTTATAGCTGACCCAAAATTAGGTGAACAACATATTTAAGCAAAATACTGTAAATGCAATAGTTTTCAAGTTACAACTGATTTACTCAATAGTGAGAACCTGAAAATAGCTATTGCTCAGCTATGCCATGAGCTTTAAGTCTGTAATTTCACAATGTTATAGCTGACCCAAAAGTAGGTGAACAACATATTTTAACAAAATACTCCAAATGCAATATTTTTCAAGTTACAAGTCATTTACTCAACAGTCAGTACCTGAAAATAGCTATTGCTCAGTTGTGCCACGAGCTACAGGTCTGTAATTTCACTATGTTATAGCTGACCCAAAAGTAGCTGAATAACATATTTACACAAATTTCTGTAAATGCAATAGTTTTCCAATTACAACTGATTTACTCAACAGTGTGAACTTCAAAGTAGCTATTACTCAGCTATGCAATGAGCCACAGGTCTGGAACTTCACTATGTTTTAGCTGACTCCAAAATAGGTGAATAACATATTGAAACAAAATACTTTTGAAGTTATACGCGATTTACTCAACAGTGATAACCTAAAAGTAGCTATTACTCAGCTATGCCATGAGCTACAGGTCTGAAATTTTACTATGTTATAGCTGACCCAAAGTAGCTAAATAACATATTTAAATGCAATAGTTTTCAAGTTACAAGTGATTTTACTCATGATGGAAGTTACTGAAAAGCCCAAAAGTAGCTATTACTCACTTAGCTATTGAGACAGACACCCAAGTTACTCACCATGTTGTAGCTATGAAAAAAGTATCTGAATAACATATTTTAACAAAATGCTCTAAATGCAACACTTTTCAAGTTATAAGTGACTTAGTACATGATTTCATGACTTTTAATGCATTTTAGACATTTTTGTCTACCACAGGCCTAATTTAGACATAAAGCCTACCAAAAAGATAGGGTGGCGAGTCCTCTAGCATACCAAGCCACCTGCCAAATATGAAAGAAATCTGGAAAGAAATGTGGACTGTAGGTCGCTAACAAGCAATATTCCACATTTTAGACATTTTTGTCTGCCTACCAAAAAGATAGGGTGGCGAGTCCAAAACCATATCAAGCCACCTGCCAAATATGAAAGAAATCCGGAAAGAAATGTGGACTGTAGGTCGCTAACAAGAAATCTCTACGGACGCGGACGAGGGCGCAGACGACAACGATGATGAATCCATAGTATCCCCACTTCGCGTCGGGGATACAATAATGAAGACAGATCCAGGTCTGATACTCACACAAGTGAATCTTCAAGTGGCCCAGTGCATATATGCAAGTTAAGAAAAAAATCCCTGCAACAGTGAATGAGAAAATTGGGATAAAGTGTTGAAATTTTCATACTTTTGGTGGGGGTACCTCACTTGTAATGGCTCTGGAGAACAAACAAACAGATCTGCATGCCTGGAACACTTTATCATCCTCGATAGTTAAGGTATCTTTTAAGAAAATAGCATCAGAGATGCCCGTACCTCACAGGTTAGGTAAATAGTTTTCAACACCATGAGATATAGAAGTAGTGAAACAGTACAAAGATCGGGATACTTTCAGAGCAGTGTCAGTTATATTAAGATCAAAATGATGTTTAAGTAGAGAAAATAACATCTAAGAGAAGGAAAATGTATGTAAAGATAAAGTATTAAAACAAGACAATTCAATAGCAAGATAATAGCATTAATCAGTAAACTAAAAATTATGATGCACACCTACAACCCCTAACCAATGCCCCTACCAACTATCAACTTCCTACACTTTACGGTTTCAGAGATATTATATCTGGCCAGAATTTTAAATGTCAAGGTCACTACGGCAAGGTCAAAGGTCAAATCAAGGTCACACCATGATGTTGCACACCTACAACCCCCAACTAATGTCCCTGCCAAGTATCAACTTCCTACACCTTACGGTTTCCGAGATATAGCCCAAACAAGATTTTAAAGATCAAAGTCACTACGGCAAGGTCAAAGGTCAAATCAAGGTCACACCATGACGCTGCACACCTACAACCCCTAACCAATGCCCCTACCAACTATCAACTTCCTACACTTTACGGTTTCAGAGATATTATCTCTGGACAGAATTTTAAATGTCAAGGTCACTACGGCAAGGTCAAAGGTCAAATCAAGGTCACACCATGACGTTGCACACCTACATCCCCTAACCAATGTCCCTACCAAGTATCAACTTGTTACACCTTTCAGTTTCCGAGATATAGCGAGGACAAGATTTTATAGGTCAAGGTCACTACGGCAAGGTCAAAGGTCAAATCAAGGTCACACTATGACGTTGCACACCTACATCCCCTAACCAATGTCCCTACCAAGTATCAACTTCCTACACCTTACAGTTTCCGAGATATAGCCCGGACAAGATTTTATACGTCAAGGTCACTACGGCAAGGTCAAAGATCAAATCAAGGTCACACCATGACATTGCACACATACACCCCCTAACCAATGTCCCTACCAAGTATCAACTTCCTACACCTTACAGTTTCCGAGATATAGCCCAGACAAGATTTTATAGTCAAGGTCACTACGGCAAGGTCAAAGATCAAATCAAAGTCACACCATGACATTGCACACATACACCCCCTAACCAATGTCCCTACCAAGTATCAACTTCCTACACCTTACAGTTTCCAAGATATAGCCCGGACAAGATTTTATAGGTCAAGGTCACTACGGCAAGGTCAAAGGTCAAATCAAGGTCACACCATGACGTTGCATAACTACACCCCCTAACCAATGTCCCTACCAAGTATCAACTTCCCACACCTTACAGTTTCTGAGATATAGCCCGGACAAGATTTTCAAACTCAAGGTCACTGCGGCAAGGTCAAATCAAGGTCAGACGATGACATTGCACACCTACACCCCCTAACCAATGTCCCTACCAAGTATCAACTTCCCACACCTTACAGTTTCTGAGATATAGCCCGGACAAGATTTTCAAACTCAAGGACACTGCCGCAAGGTCAAAGGTCAAATCAAGGTCAGACGATGACGTTGCACACCTACACCCCATAACCAATGTCCCTACCAAGTATCAACTTCCCACAGCTTACAGTTTCTGAGATATAGCCCGGACAAGATTTTCAAACTCAAGGTCACTGCCGCAAGGTCAAAGGTCAAATCAAGGTCAGACCATGACGTTGCACACTTACACCCCATAACCAATGTCCCTACCAAGTATCAACTTCCTACACCTTTAGGTTTCTGAGATACAGCCCGGACAAACTTTTTCCTGCCACCCGCCCGCCCATCCAGACACCATAGGTGAAAACAATACCCTGACAGCCCTTAAGGGCTGTGGGGTAAAAAACAGAATGTCTCTAGGTCTTGTAGTTTTGGAGTAGTTGTTCACACACACCGCAGAGTGATGCACCTTTGTAAGAAATAGATCATTAAATGACTAATGTGAAGAAGTACAGTCATTTCATATGTAAATAATATTCTAAAATGGTAGGCTGCGCAGTGACCTTGGACACATCTTTTGCGCAATGCTTGAACGGCGAATATATTTATTTTGGGTTTTACGTCGCTTTCAACACTGTACAGGTCATATCACGACGGGTAGTTGGAAGGGCAGAGGAAACGAGTACATAGAGTTCGCTAGGGTTGTGTATTGTAAACTGCCGACCAACGGCAAGCAACTACCAGCTTTCCCACTTAAGGCTGTCACGGGGATCGAACCCCGGCCTCAGAGGTGGGAGGCGAGAGTGTTACCAATATAGAACGGTAAATAAAGCATGCTGTTGAAATCTCGTACATCGTCCCTTCGCGTACAAATGTAAACAAACGACTCGTGGTTAAAACATTCACAAAATTATTATTTTTTGCTTGATTTTAATAAATAGCATATCGTTTTAAAGCTTACAACAAAGTGAAAGCATCTATAGTGACAATCTCCCAATATTTCTTTACAGATTCTGTGAAAATAGAGTAACAAATATCCTATATTTTTACATTAGATATCACTATGTATGTGGTATTGATGGAACAGCCAACATGGCGTTGGATTTGTTTTGATTTTTGCGTAAGATTTACCACTTATTTTGACCAAATTATTAATATAGCCATTTTAGAATGGGCTTCGTGGCTTTAATATTCAGCCGCTCGATAGTTTAAAACCATCATAAAGCACTCGAATATGTCTTTTATTCCTATAATAAAGAACAAGCACAGGGGTATTCACCGTGTGTATGCAAATCATGAACAAAACAGCTCACACCGAACAACTTGCACACACAACTTACACAAAAATTAATATTAAATATTGTTGAGAAACCCGAGAAACGGTCCAAAAATCCTTTGTGAACCATATTTGCATCTTGACTGATCGCTGAAGAAAATGAAACAAAATAGTTGTGGAAACAGTTATGTGTACACATTTGTATGATATATGTGTTTTATGCAAATCTCCAGTTCTATGTGGGGTTGTGCCATGGGTCTACACGCAAGTAAAGTAGAGCCGAGGTAACCACGTCTACATGATGTCATGGTTTTGAAGCACTATTTTTAAATAAAATATACAAATTAGAAAACAAGGTCATGGGATTCCATGGGGTTTCCTAGCAATATTTTAAAGTAAAATATGCAAATGAGAAAATGACGTCACAGGATTCCATGAGGGTTTCCTTGCAATATTTTAAAGTCATTATGTTTTTATGCATATATGAATATCAGTTCTGTTTGTGATGTTGAAGTATTTTTTCTTCCAACAGCCTTCTCTTAAAATAGTCAAGAAATCCTATGGGATTCATGACATTATATTATGTAGAAGTAGCCTTTTTATTGATCAAACATTGCTAGGTAACCTACAGTGACCTTACATTTGTGCAGAGAGGTGTAGAATACATGTTAAATATTTTATATTTATTTTTGGGTGCGAGTTGTTGAGTGAAAGTTGTTTTGACTTGCTGGTAACTTGGATACTCACTCTCCAGAAAAATCGTGGCCACTGCCAGGGAGAGTACAAAATTACAGTAACACCAAGTTATCAACTTTCTTGTTGACATTTTTATATCAAAAGTTCAGTTTTAAATGGGACCATGTCACTGCTCTACACACAAGCAAAGCAGAGACTACGTATCCAAATGCAGACTATTAAACGACCGAGCTGTCTGTGTATTAAGAAGCATGATCGGTTTACTTGCCTCATGACAAAGGTTTGCCTGTGGTCAGTCCTACATCAATATGTATTGATTTCATTAATTCAAATCATGGAAAATCTCACTGGAATGGTTTTAGTGTGTGATATATTTAAGTAGCTCTAAAATTTGCGTATACTATTGACTAATTTTTAATATTTAAGGAGTACTTCCGCAACTCCATCTTCATAAATCCTTTTTTTCCATGAGAGCATTGTGGGAATATGTCAACATCCGGTAACAAGAACATACTTTTTTAATATTCATCTGTGCACGGTATGTTGTCATTTCTTTTTCAACTTATTGATTCATTTAGCCTTATGCTTATTCAATGGTTACCTTTTTTAGAAAAATACAAATGGAGAATTTTAAAAAGATGGCAAATAGCATACCAGCAGCAAATAACAAACAGCTTTCCCACATGAAGTCAGGTTCCCTTATGCTCATTATTATTATTATTATTATTATTTACACTTAATTTTGTTTTGATGTGTATCGAATTCTAAAGTGCAATAAATCCTGAGGATAGAGGAAATATCGTAAGTCCATGTTCAGAAAGAGTCAGCATCAGGAAGCATTTGTAATAATCAATATGCATGGAAATTAAGATAGGGGCTTGCAAAGAATTTAAGTAGTGATAGAAAAGCTCAGACAAACTAGCCAAGGGAAGACAGTCAAGATATAAACTCAGGATAACAAAACCTAGGTTTTGAACAAGGCACAGGGGAAGAAAGAAACAGAAACATGGGGTGATCAATGATACAGGAACTGCATCAGAATCATCCCAGAGTTCTTTGAGGAAACTGAGCAGACCACAATCCCACTGATTTTGAGCCAGGGTAAGAAGATTGTAGTTGATTTTTACTTAAAGTTGGCATGCAGTCACACTGAGATATTTGGTTATTGTAACACAATTTCAGGTTGGGCTGGCCAACAATAAAGGTGTTCCCAGATCTGAGTTTCTCTTTTATTTCAATATCACTTTATTTGTTCTTTTATATGTTAATCATTATACTTCATTTAGAGGCAATCATGCAAGAGTACCAAGATGAGGCTGTAGTCCTAATTTCCACCATACAGAGGAGCCACAAGTGTCAGCTATGATTTGTCACTATTGTACATAAAATATTGACATAAATGGTATATATACAGTGGACCTATAAGAGAATCCATCCATCAAATAGAAGGAACCATTGCAGATTACAGAGACCTGTAAAACAGAAACCAGCCAAAATAGCAAAACACTCCCCCTGAGCCAGATCATATACCATGCAGACAAAACAAAAAGGTTCTTTGCAAGGACACCTTAATGTTAATGATGCTAGAACAAGAAGCAGGTATTTCACTAAAAGAAAAACAAGCTACCCCTTACCATAGATATTGTATAAAAAAGCTTTTTTATACGATTTATATAACCTTTACCCAACAACGTATACCACCTAATAGAAATTCAGTTGACACTTGTTGAAACATGAGGTAACCCTGCAATAAATAATTTGCCCCCCCCCCCCCCCCTTAAAATGAGCCTCATTCACTATTATTTTACACTGGAAGTTTCATTTCATGCTAAATATTGTAGTTTTTACACACATGCATTTAAATTGTGGGTTTTCCTTTTTTATTTATTTATTTTTTATTTTTTTTGGCTCTTTTATGTTTTTGATTCACATTTTGTCATTTGTTTCACACAGTTATCACCATACAGCATGTTTATGTGTGTCCTTATGAAGATGAACCCTCTAGATGTACAGACACTCACGTGTATTCCTGAAAAAATATACAATTGTATCATTATCTTGGTTGGTGAAGTACAGTCTTCTTCTCCGACCCTTCTTTGGCCTTCCAGAAAAGATAGCAATCTAAACAGTCCTTGAGTAGTCTATAAAATTCCCATTCTATAAAGTGAAATAGTTTATTATATTAAGGATGATAAAAGCAAGCACAATGTGCATGTGTACAGTGCCCCAATCTCTGGTATTCCTGTCTGCCTCCTCTATGATTGCATGCAGCCTCCTCCCAGTTTAGGGCACCCTGCCTCTCAGGCTCTGGCCTCTAAGCCTCTTGGATGACAGCTGACATGCACTCTGGTGTCTTGTTCTCAGTAAATGCATGTTCCATGGACTTTACCTATGATATGTCACAAACCATAACTATAACAGTTTGACTATTTTTCATCTAACATAAGGTGGGTGGCCCAAGTCACTCTGAGCACTAAAAAAATCAATCAGGAGACATATCATTGGGTTTTGACTTATTATCGTGAGGTGACAATATAAGCTAACTCTAAGTCTACATACATGTTTACATGCGAATAAGGGGCCACGGTGGCAGAGTGGTAACACTCTCGCCTCCCACCTCTGCGGCCGGGGTTCGATCCCCGTCATGGCCGTAAGTGGGAAAGCTGGTAGTTGCTTGCCGTTGGTCGGCAGTTTACAGTACAGAACCCTAGCGAACTATATGTACTGGTTTCCTCTGCCCTTCCAACTACCCGTCGTGATATGACCTGTACAGTGTTGAAAGCGACGTAAAACCCCAAATAAATACATGCGAATAAAGTGTGTCATGAAAATAGTGTAAGCATTAATAGTACATCAGAAGATAAGTCACAAAGATACAACTGGACAAGATTGAACACAAAGTATAGTCTATACACTTATAAGTGTTTTAAACATGAGTAAATGAAAAAAAATATGTACAAGTGAATTATCTGTACATTTTCTTGGTTACTTTATTTTTTCAGTGGGTGATATGAATGTGAATGAATCAGCCTTAATCTATACTTTGATCCAGCTTGATACACAAACTAGCTTAGTATTTAAAACTTCTTCACCTTGGACACCAATCACTAAAGAGACACTTTATTAAAGTGTACAAGTTATTCAGACCAACAAATCAACATCTTTATTTATTTATTTGGGGTTTTACGTCGCTTTATTTATTTATTTTATTTATTTGGGGTTTTACGTCACTTTGAACACTGTACAGGTCATATCACAACGGGTAGTTGGAAGGGCAGAGGAAACCAGTACATACAGTTCATAAGGGTTCTGTACTGTAAACTGCCGACCAACGGCAAGCAAGTACCAGCTTTCCCACTTGAGGCCATGCTGGGAACCGAACCCCGGCCTCAGAGGTGGGAGGCGAGAGTGTTACCACTCTGCCACCGTGGCCCCATCAACATCTTTACCAAGACAGCTCACACAACCTCACACAGAAAAATTGTTCTGTGAAAAACATGGAATTTTCAAAGATGCATTGGATGGGAACTGATAATAACCCTAATTCCACTAAGAGTTACAGACACAAAGAATTATATTTTTAGGGTATTCCCATGCAGAAGGCATCAGCATGTTTGTGTAAGTCATATGGTCCTCTAAACTGCATCCTTATCCAGGTGCCACTTATTTTTCCAATGTTTGTAAACATGCCAGAGAAATTGGTGGATGTTCACAACTGTCTTGATTATGCTGCCAACCTTGATAACCAACAATTAACCCAGATTAGCTCCCTGCCACCTAGATTATGCAACCCAGGCATTTATTTGGTCATGTGGAACAGAGATATTATTAACTTCGATTTTTGGGTAAATTGTTATCATTCATGATCATCCTAATTGAAAATATTCCTAATTGAATTGTTTCAGTGTTATTATTTTGCTTATATGAAACTCTGTAAAGACTCCTTCATGGCATACAGAGAAACCATTGCTAAAAGTGATGGATTGATTAAAATCTTGGAAAGGTACCTGTTTTATAGCTTCACTATTCTGTAAGACATTTTTAATGATCACAGATATTTGATATAATATCACAAACAGGCCTTACAAGTATGTTCGTGAATGATTCCCCCAAGTAGTTGCTACCTACATTCAATTGTGGTACTTTTTTCGGTATTAAATCGTACCTGTTTGGCCACGAATGGTATTTTCAACATTTTAACCATATTTTAGTTTAAAATGACATATATACCATCATGGGAGGATTTTTGCAAGGCAGTTGAGAAGCTTTACCTTTCAGACCCAATGAAAGTATGGATATTCTATTCTGTCAGTGATGCGCCTCAAAATTATTATATTATCGCCCGATAATCCGTATGGTGATCCGTGGGGTTTTCTTGGTGGTAAACATTTTACTTGTAATTTTGTGCAACTTTGCAGATGGTTTTAATGATTTTTTTTATTAATGTGGAGCCAAACCTACAGTAGCATAGTTGTCATCATATCTAGAAAATAGAAAGCAATATGTTTGTGTAAATAATGTCAAATTTGAATTGTTAAAAGTAAAATGTAGTGTTCCACAAGGTTCCATTCGAGGCCCAAAACTCTTCATCTTATATATTAATGATATATGTAATATTTCACCAGTTCTTAATTTCATTCTGTTTGCTGATAATACACCCGGTAACAGTCATCCGAACGGGACAGTAAAAGCGAACGCAAATATAAATAGTAAACAAACGACATTGAAAACCACAGATAATTACGTTTATACCTACCTATTGTGTTTTATGTCATTATTGTATGTATTTTACTCCATTTCTGCAATAATGGACGATAAAAAGTCTTTAATTTGAATTCTGCTTTGGGTTTTCCCCAGCTAGCCTAGTTTCAATGAAATGGGGGTTCAGCACTGGATTGAAAAAAACAGAGCCAGTACCTGGTGCACTGCACTGTTTTTATGAGCATGCATTTTTTTATCAAGTGAATTTTACATTAAAACTGTGTGAACAGTATTCTCAATATGTGTTCTAGAGAATTTGTTCAGCCTTTATTACCTCCAAACGGAATCCATAGTATGAGTGTAATAGTATAAACATTTACCTTGTTGCTTTATCTTACCCATTTGCGCACCTATATGCAATAAAAACTGGATCTATTGCAATGTTTTATTTTTCTTTCCATGTTGCTTTATGGTTTCCCCAAACCTTCAGATTTTCCTAGCTTATTTTAATTCAACTTTTGATGGAAATTATAGTCAGTAGTTAAATTACTGATTACAATTGGGATCCAATGGCCCACCAGCTAGTGGGACATCAAAGGGTACTTGGGATTATCAGATTTTGAGTGTCAACCAACAATATTTTTCATCAAAATGGTGAAAGTGTCATTTAGTACCCTTAATGATAGCCTTAAAACTTTGATAAAATTGAGTTTCTGGAAATTCATTACCTCTAAAGTATAGTTAAAAGTATGTTCTCTCATCAAATATGTGCATTATGTTCTATAGTGATTTAATTGATAATAAAACTTCAATAAGGTATTCTTGTATAGCTGTTTTCTGTTTTAATTTGCTACTTATTTTGATCCTCAATTTGTCTTTGACTCCTGTAAAAAATATGTAACATGTATTTTGGGGATTGCTTTAATTTTTGATTGCTCTTAGGAATTTCTAGGTAAATTATTTTCAGAATCTCACTATAAATACAAGAAGTCAGTCAGAATCTTTAAGTAGATCATATCACTTGTATCAAACTGGATAGGATATTCCAGGGAAAACAGTTCAAAACATTGGGCAGGTCATATCGCTTACAACATTTTGGGTTGGGTGTTGTGGGAAAGCACTGCTAAACAGTGTATAGGTTATACCAAAGGAGGTAGATAACAGTGCAGTACATTTGAACAGGTCATATCACAATGATAAAATGAAGCCAAGGTACATCATTAACAGTTTAACAAGCATACATTCACTGTTTTATTGTGTAAAATATTAATACAAACAAAATGCATGGAGAAAAAATGCTCTGGAAGCTCTGGAAATATGTTATACACTTAGAAATTAGTAAAGTTAGAAATTCCAGTGCCTATCATATATATCAAAAGTGTCATTAATGTATGATAGAATATAAATTTTCTAGAGGCAACAAGATAGATGTATGGCTAGCCTTTGTAGAGAAGGCTGAAAGTGTCACAGCTACATAAATCTACAAATGAAATTTCTTCCAAGATCTTCAATTTGCCTGTAACTTCTTAATAATTGTATAATGTTTATGAAACTACATTTAGTAATCGTAAATAAAGTTTTCAAATAGATGTTCATATAATAGGAAATAATTGTGATTCTGCAAATGGTGTCAAAAATATCAGGGTCGCACACAAATAACTTCGATGAGGGACTGTGAATTGAGTGCAGGCTGGGGTTGGGGATCAACTATTCTCAAATATTAGTTTGTGGATTGAGAGAGTCCACTGCAAGGGGTCAATAATATGGTGATTTTAGTAGATCCTGATGGAGTTCTTTTGGGGAAGGGATTAAGAAGTTTTAGTACATAGTGTGAATGAGCGTTGAGAGACACACACAGAGCCTGATTGGGGGGATCAATGATGAATGCCTCGAGGATTGTTTTCCTATATGATATTTTAATAATTATTTATCTATGAATTTTAACACAAGAAAAAGCAAATTTTTGACATGTTCGCATGTCAGTATGTATCTCTATAAGCTTTGTTTTTATTTCCTTGCTGTTCACTTTATTATTTTCTTATTTGATTATTTCATGGATGATATACATATGAGTTGTTAACCTTAACAAATATCTTTGCTAATACCCAAGAAATTTTGTTCTAGTAAAAAGTTTCACAAACTACATCGAAATGATATAAAACATTAATAGCAAATATCATAACTAGCATCTGTCACAAGATGCACAATGCCTCGTTCAAAGTTTATTAGCTCTAATGCATATGATTTATATATGATATTCTTGATGATGTTGATTCCATCACAAATCAGTGGAATAAAATTACTCGACTTTCTAAAGCTTAGTCGTGTGATTATTTGTCACCAGACACTTCACTTGACTTGAAAAAATAATGCTTTTCATCTCAATCAGCCAGCATTTGAAAAAGCTACAAAAAATAATTATAAGTTGACTTTTGGCTTTTGCGGTACAAATAACTGGAATTATATGCACATATTTCTCACCTCAGCGGAGAGTTGCATCAATTGGACTAGTTTCCAAATTGATTAGTAGAAATCCCTGGGGCCATGGTGGCACAGTGGTAACACTCCCCTCCCACCTCTGAGGACTGCGGCTCAAACTCTGGACCCAATGTGGGAAAGTTGGTAGTTGCTTTCCAATGGTTGGCAGTTTACAGAAGCTTGACCAACTGTATGTACTACCCATCATGATATGATACTGTGTTGAAAGTGACTTTAAATTCTAAATAATTAAATAAACAAAAAATTGAGTTTCATCTTCAATCACTGGTCCCAAAGTGGAATCAAAATACCTAACCAACCCCACTTGAATTATTTGACTTATTTGAAGACCAGGGGCCACGGTGGCAGAGTGGTAACACTCTCGCCTCCCACCTCTGAGGTCGGGGTTCTGTTCACGGCCCAACCTCAAGGGGGAAAGCTGATAGTTCCTTGCTGTTGGTCAGCAATTTACAGTACAGAATCTTGAACAACTGTATGTACTGGTTTCCTCTGCCCTCCCAACTAAATAAATTGTTTGAGGACAAAGTGAGTACATTAACTGCTCCAGTGAAGAGACACAACACCCCCACTCCATTCAATTCTTTGGCCTGGTTTCTTGGTTGTTGCACCTTAGAGTATGTCTTTTGATGGAGATTAAGTGCTCTAAAAGTCATATTATAAATTAAAAGTGAATGCAATGACCCAACAAGCACATAATTTATTTCAGGTACTTGTGTTTATCAGTATCCTAGTACACTAATGATGGAGCAAATTAAACTGGAAGCATTATAAATATTTTGATTATCAATAAAAGGTATCTCCATATTGCATGACAATGGGCAAGTGACAATGTGGGTTTACTACAGCATCATACATATCACAAGTGTCCCAACGGCCCACTCAATTTTATTTATGAAATAATAAATGATCATACAACCACAGAGGAACCCTGCCCAAGCTGTTTATTGTATCAATATTGTTGTTAAATTGCCGTTCGGTTTCACTGTCCAATTTACTGACGTGAACCACTGAATAGGTACTTGTGTTAATCAGTACTTAAGTACACAAACCATTATGAAATTAAACTGAAATTATTATATATTTTAAAGATAAATATGTATCTCCATTTTACAACACAAAGGTTTGATAACAGGTGGAATTTAATACAGACGTGACGTAAAAATCAATAATACATTCGGATCCACTGTTACAGGGTGTACAAATCTGTTTTGCACTGGCAATAACATACACACAGTATGTAAAATCGTCACGTATGAATTAAACAAACTAAATTGTTGGTTTGCAGTTAACAAGCTATCATTAAACCTGTCAAAAACCGATTATATGATTTTCACAAAACAAAAATGTTCCTAAAAGTATAGACATAACTATAAAATTGAGAGAGTGTTCTCAACTATATTTTTGGGTGTTTTTATAGATTGTAATTTAAATTGGAAAGAGCAAATTATACGTGTTAAGAAAAAAGTTTTAAAAAGCATATGTGTCATGTACAAAGTTAGATGAAAGTTGAATGAAACAGCAATCTTAACTTTATATCATACACTTGATGAACCTTATTTACAATATTGCTCTGAAATCTGAGGTGTAGCAAATAAAACTTCTGTTTCACAAATTGTTGTTTTACAAAAAAGAGCAATTAGATTAATATGTAAAGTAAATATGTTAACTAGTACAACATGTTTATTTAGAAAATTAAAACTATTAAAGTTTACAGACTTAGTAGATTACAAAATTGGTTTATTGATGTATAAGGTTAAACATGATTCTTTACCTTCTGGTATACAAGCCTTTTTCAAGTTAATTATGTGAATAAATATTTTACCAGGCAGATAGATAAATTTTATGTAACATTTGCTAGAACAACCCTTAAAGCAAAGTGTGTGTCAATATATGGTGTGAAACTTTGGAATAGTCTTGATGTAAATTTAAGAAAATGTTCCTTGTACCGTTCTTTCAAAACAAATATAAAGAGAAATTTTATCAGTAAATATGTGGAGAAATTAAACTATTTGTTAAAAGTAATGCATTCAATATAACATATTTTGAATTACTAAATTATTATCACTTAATTATATAAATAAATTTAGTTGAATATTACTGTAAAAAGTTTTAGTTTAAGAGCTGCTGATGAAGTATTATAGGGGTTGGCTTTCATACAAGTAACTGGTTACTTCAGCCACCTCCTTTTGTGTAAAATTCTCCAAGGTTTTTATATATATATTTGCATGTTTATATTATTACAAATAAGAAACAAAGTAAATCAGTTATTTAAGAATTATCTATATATTTATTAATTAATATTAATCTAAACCATACTTGGGTAGTAATTACTTTTATTATTTATTTTCTTTATTTATAATGTATTTTTTATTGTTTCCTGTATATTCGTAACTTTGTTAATCATAATGACTTGTGGAGAATTGAAATAAACTTTATCTTATCTTAACTTAAAAATTTCCCAAATCTTAAAATTTACTACAACATTTTGCTGCCATTTTTTTTTTTACCTTTTTACGGAGAATTATGGGTAATCCATTGATCTACCTCAGGAGGTAGATTAAAAGATTCATAATCCTGATTAGGATTTTAGTCACATCACAATCAAATCTGTTAATCAGAGGAATCTAGATTCAACAGTTTATGGTTGTGAAATACACCTATTGGACCATGACAGCGATTGGGCCTTTTTTACCTAAATACCTTTCACAATATTCCTTTTTTACCTAAATACCTTTCACAATACATGTACTGGGCCCATATTCAATAACATGGATCAAACTAAGTGTAAAATCAGCTCCAGTTCAGATCAAGATCAAGGAAAAGGGCTCGGCTGATCTTTGGCTAAAGTCTGTTTTCACAGAGGAAGGATCAGCTACAAAAAATGCTAAAAAAAGTGCAAATTCTAAGAAATGAAAGTTCATCTGTTAAGATCTAATCACATAATTATTTTGTAATATTTCATTTGTCCACAAATATAATCATAAAAACAGATGAGCTCTTTTGGGATTATTAATTTAGAATGGACATTCAATCATTAACCATTTAAGTATTTTGAAAAAAGGTTCAGAGTTATCATTGCAGGATGATTGAAAATGTGATAAATACAAAATTTTTTGTTTTAGTAATGTATTCGTCATCTGGGGATATACCATTTTGCTTCGCCAAATAAATACATAGTAGATTAATGATTATGTTTTTGTAATATTTATAGCATACAGCAGTTGGCTTCCATCAAAAATACCCAATCAAAACCTGTGGTTTGAGTCATGACCTGTCTTTGGATATGTTAGCACAGAGTTGGCAAAATGTAGTTATCTGATTAATATACAATGTTCAGCTGACTTCACTTAAACTTTGCACAGTTAAAGATGATAAAAAGGACAGACCACCTTACAAAACACAATAAGGCTCACATTCTGCTTACAGCAGGGTTCGCGGTTACGCCATCAGAGTATGTTACATGCGGTATTTCAGATTTGGATGTGAATTTTTGTTGTCTGTACGTTCGTCGGGACGCAATTTTAAAGTAGAAAATTGTTCCATTTTAGAAGCAAAGTTCGGTTGGGAGGAAGCGTAGATATGCATGCAATATATATAACACTGAAGATAAGCTTTATATTTTAAAATTAAATGGTTTCGAGTGATTTCCTGGCAAGTTGTTTATGTTACGGTCACAGGGCAAGCGCGGTAACAATTACCGGTTGCTTTTAAGTTGCAACAGGAAAAGACAGAAAGCTTAACAAATTTATTTAACAATTAAAAGTAAAGATTTCAGTAAACTGGTATGCTCTCAATAGTACATACAATGATACAATAATGAAACCAATCTGACCTGGCCACTATAACTGACAGTTAAGTTTCTCCACCGTATCCAGCAATCTGTCCTGTGATCAGTCGTGTGATCCATCCATTGTCCACTAACACACAGATATCTGTATCCTGTGATCTGTTCGATGTTTGGTAACACAAAATGTCCTTATCCTGTGATCCCTTTGCTATCCAATCACACAAAATTGCAAATTTAATAAGTTAATACCCTATCCAATGGACAATTGCTTTACTGGTCGGCGCAACCGGTCCCGCCAAATGCCAGAAAAAGACGTCCTGTATAGAATACCGGCATGACCAGTCAGGAGTGTGCATTCGCTAGGTGGCGCATCGTACTTCCTTCCTGCCTAGACAGTGCGATGTCAGCCTCTTTTTCATGTCTAGTCCTAGTAAGACTCCCTAGTAAGCTGATAGCGGGGCCGGTTGGGTGGGCCTTGCCTGTCCATTGGATACGGTATTAACTTATAAAAATTTAATTTACTTATTAAATTTGCAATTTTATTGCGTTAATACATCCTATCCAATGGACAATTGCTGAATAACTACCGCTTGGAAGGCGGGTAAGCTGCTAGGGACTCAAGTGAACTCATAACAAAACAAAACTGAGAAGGCCCATTTGACCTAGGGTCAGAGAACCCTGTGAGGTCAACGTCGGCTACTAACTAACCGGTTACCCGGAAGTCTACCGACGTTGCCCCCCCTTTTTCTTTCTCAGAAGTGCTCTGAGAAAGGGTAGAGAGAGAGAGGGGCTGAGTTCAGTCCCATAAGAAATAAACTTCCCTAGGGAAGCAAGTCTCCTTTTTTGAAGGAGACAAAGACCAGCTCCTTGTTCTGCCTAAGATCTGAGGTCCTGTCCAAGTAGTAGCGTAGGGCTCTGACAGGGACCTGTCACCCTTGAGTGACTTGTCCAGAGATGGGGCCAGGGCTTGTATGACCACTGGAGCCACACTATCTGGACCCTCCTTAGCCAGCTGGTTCTTGGATAGAAAGCTGGGTGAGGGGTACAGGGACACCTTAGACCAGTCTGACTGGTGTCTGATGTTCTTATGTAACCAAGCATGGATCTCACTCCTGCGTTTGCCAGAACCTAAGGCCAGTAGAAAAACAGTCTTGAAGGTCAAGTGTTTCAGTGAGGCCTCTTTTTAGGGTTCAAAGAGAGCCTTGGTCAGCTGGTGTAAAACCAGAGAGAGGTTGCAAGAGGGAATGCCCCTCCTGCCCTTGGGTCTGTCTCTATGGAAACTATCCAGGAGATCATAGACAGATCTGGTTGATCCTCTTTGAGGAGTCTCAATTCGTGCTGCCACTGCCTCAGAGAAGCCTTGCTCCTTGATTGCTGAGGCTCTAGGAGCCAGACATGTAGATTCAGATTTGACAGGTTCCTGTGTAGGACCTGGTTGAAAGGATGAGACACTAGGTTTGGTATGCTGGGCAGACACAGTGGGATCTGACTGGACATTGCTACTAGATCCCAGAACCAGGGCATGTTGGGCCATCCCGGTGCAATCAGGATCATTCTGTTGCATGGGTAGTCCTGCCACTTCTCCACCACTTTGCCCAAGATGGCTGCTGGTGGGAAGGCATATGGGTCCAGGTCCTCCCAGGACAGGCTGAGTGCATCCACTGCCCATGCCTGGGGGTCTGGGACCGGTGACACAAACTGTGGCAGTTTGTTGTTGAACCTGGTGGCAACAGGTCCACCTAGGGCTGGTGCCACCGGGAGCATATAGCTTGGAATACTTCTGGGTGAAGGGACCACTCTGTTTAAATGGTCTGGCCAAGTCTGGATAGCTTGTCTGCTATCACGTTCAGCCGGCCGGGGATGTGACATGCTCTGAGAGTTACTTGTTTCCTGGTACACCAGGACAGTATTCTCCACAGTAGGGCACACAGCCCGATTTCATCCCCCCCTTCTTTGTTGATATAGGCAACCACTGTTGTGTTGTGCTATATATGTGTTGATATAGGAAACCACTGTTGTGTTGTGCTATTAGTACTGTCTTGTTGCAGCAGAGGTTTTGAAACTCTTTTAGAGCTAGAAAGACTGCTTTTATCTCTAAATGATTTATGTGCAACTTGCTTTCTGGAAGGGACCAGGTTCCCCTTGCAATGTGCTCGTTTAAGTGAGTGCCCCACCTTCTTTTGATGCGTCTGTAAATATTTGCAGAGCATGTTTTAGAGGGTGTAATGGTTGACCTGGTAGCACATTGTCTTCCTCCAGCCACCACCTTAGGTAGGGGTGGAGCGATCTGGGGACTGGAATCACCTTTTCTAGTGACTCTGGGACCCTCCAGTTGTTTTTCAAGTGCCACTGTATGGGCCTCATGTGGAGTCGCACTAGGTGGACTTGCTTTTCTGTGGCTGTGAGTAGACCTATGAGGGAAATTAACTGCCGAACCGGGCACACCGGACCGGACAGTATTGACTGAATCTTGTCTGTCAAGGCCTGCCAACGCTCTGGTGTGGGTCTGACCTTGCCCTCTTTCAGGTCGAACTGGTAACCTACAAAGTTGAAAACCTGTTTTGGAACCAGCTCTGACTTTTCCTTGTTCACCAGCCAACCTAGTTCCTGACAGAGAGCTACCAAGGTCTGTGTATGCTGGAGACAAGTTTGATGGGATGTGGCTCTCACCAACCAGTCGTCTAGGTACTGGTGGATCCCTTCTGCAGTGTCATCAGTTTGACCTCTTTGGCCACCACTGTGAACTCCATGGGAGCTGTGGAGAGGCCAAAGGGTAGGGCTTTGAACTGGTAGGACCGATGCTGGACGTGAAAACGCATGTACTTCCTGGACTGACTGTGAATAGGTATGTGGAAGTATGCGTCTTTGAAATCTATGGAGGTGACCCACTCCCCTGCCTGTAGGGAAGTCCTTTTCCTCTATGGGGTCTCCATTATGAACGACTCTGTGTTTAAAAACTGTTCAAGTTGCTCAGATCCAGGATAGGTCTCCAGTCTCCACCGGTTGTTGGGTTTGGGTACCAAAAGTAGCTGGTTGTAAAAACCCAGGGAATTCTGATTTTCTACCAGTTCTACTGCATTTTTGTTCACCAGCTGATACAGTGCCTCTAAAAGGTGGACTTGTTTGGATGGATTGTGGTAGTTGCTTATTACAGTTGGTGACCTGGTGAAGTTGGGTCTGAGCCAGAAGGGGAGGGTATAGCCCTCTCTCAGTGTGGGGACTACTTTTGAACTCGGACCCAGAGCTTCCCACTTCTCCCAAAAATTGTGTAACCTTGCCCCTACAGGTGGATCCATGACAACAGGTGCGGCATTTGTGACAAGATTTACAGAACTCAAGTGACCTACACAGGAAACATCTTTCACATATTTTATTTCTGTGTACATTTGACAACAATTGGGATTTACGCCTTTCTTTTGTGGCAACCCTGTGACAATATGAGCATTTGCAACACAAAAGTCTACATTCAAATTGAAAGTCACTCTCTTGTCTCCACTGGTGGTGGATTCAAGCCTATCTGACCGTTAACACAAACAGAGTCCTTCTGACCGGTCACAAACTCTACACATTGATTGTCATTTACACGGCTTTGAACCCTTAGCCGGCTTCTGGGAGAATGTTGAGGGCTTGCCATCTTGTTCAGATGTTGGGTTTTCAGCTGAGCAGACATAGTATCCTGAACCCTGGTCAAACATCTTGATAATCCAGCAGTCTGGTTGCACATGCCAGTTTGTTCACGAGCTGTTCTCTCCCAATGCCTAAGCATGTCCTGGCTGAAGGCCCGGGAGGGTGGGGCAGTAGGAAGGCTTCGTCTTGCAACTCGACTGAAGGAATGGTTGAGCTTGACTGGTTCCGGTGACCAGGTGCATACTGTGTTACTCTCACAGTCCTTCTTCTCAGTATGCATCCCATACCATCTGGACGACCTGGGGGGCTTGACGAACTGATCCTTGAGGAGGCCAGCAGTGTCAGTATTCCTTGCAGGGTAGCCCTCTGTGATGGTGAGATTAAGCTTGTCCATCTTCTTACATAGCCAATCATCCACACTCTCGAACTCAAGAACTATCTCGAACTCAGGAACCTTGTGCCAACCCATAAAGGATCTAACTCCTCTGATTGTCTCTCTGTAGTTGGCTTCCTCAGATAATTCTTGATCTGCAGACTCGTCCCTGGTGAGATCTCTATCTGGGGACCCGTCCCGGTAGTTTCCTTCCAACAGGAAACCGGTAACACTGTGCTGGCCATCCTCATTTTCAGATCCACTGGAGTTCTGGACAACTCTACCGGTCAGGGTCTGGTCTGCACTGAGGTCAGCATCACCGGTACCGGATGGCAGTACATCAGGGACTGAACCGGGGGCCTGAACAGGCTGGGTTGCTGTCCCGGCACCGGGAGCCTCAAGAGGCTGGGTGGCAGTCTGCAGCCTCACCGGTGGCCTGAACAAGGCTAGGACCGGTAACACTTGCAGGTCTAGCCAAACTACTGGTGCTGGCACCAGGATCAAAGAATGGCTTCTGGCTGGTGGTGACTTCTGCTGCTGGCTTCACAACCGGTTCCACAGGAACGGTGACAGACTTGGTTAACAGAATAGCTTCCAGCCTTGCAAACCTCTCTGCCCATTTATCGTCTAGATTTTTCAAGTCTTCAGATGAAGGTCTGCTACTGGTGCCGGGCTTCTTCTTGCTGGCAGAGGGTTTTGGTGAATCACTGCGTTTCTTCTTCTTCGCAGCAGGGGTGGTTTCAGGCTGTACAACCTTGTCCCCCTCCACTTTACCCAGCACACTCACATGTGAAGGGTCCACGAGAGTGGGAGCAGGGGAGGATGAAACCAACTTCTTGTCTTTGTTCTTACGTTCTCTGTAAGTGGGGGTAGACAGTTGCTGGATCTGTTCAGGGGTAAAGCCTTTACAAATACTACAGTCTTTCTTGAGAACGCAGTTGTCTTCTCCAACCCCCTTGTCCCGACATCTTGCACACTTCATGTGGCCATCAAAACTCGCCATAACATGGCCACAGGTGCCTCTTTTCTGTCCTGGGGACGACATGATGGTTAATACTTCAGTAGAAATACATAAAAGTAAAATAAAACAGATGAATTCGTTGAAAAGTTAAAAAAAACGTCTCTTGTTGAAAACACGTCCGCACACTCCATGCGCCAAACAAAAAAGATGCTATGACGTCACACTGTCTAGACAGGAAGGAAGTACGATGCGCCACCTAGCGAATGCACACTCCTGACCGGTCCTGCCGGTATTCTATACAGGACGTCTTTTTCCCTCGTTTGGTGGGACCGGTCGCGCTGACCGGTAAAGCAATTGTCCATTGGATAGGATGTATTAACGCAATAAAATGTCTGTATAGAGATATTCAGAGAGTTTGCATAACTGTACTCTCCTCTCCAAGATATGGACATTGTCCAAAATGCAGTAAATCCACTCTGGCAGAATCACATACTGTATATAAGTAATATCCAAAGTACAGTAAATCTGTCCAGACACTGTATCCAGTATACTCCAGTAAAAGTTCACAACAACACTAGTAGTTTATATCCACTTGATATTAGTTGTAAGACACAAGAAGCCTTCCTTATAGCCAGCGAATACTAAGTTCGTGTGTTGCCGTAGTGACCTTGACCTATAAAACCTTGTCTGGGCTATATTTCAGCAACTGTAAGGTGTAGGAAGTTGATACTTGGTAGGGACATTGGTTAGGGGGTGTAGGTGTGCAACGTCATGGTCTGACCTTGATTTGACCTTTGACCTTGCTGTAGTGACCTTGACCTATAAAATCTTCTCCGGGCTATATCTCAGCAACTGTAAGGTGTAGGAAGTTGATACTTGGTAGGGACATTGGTTAGGGGGTGTAGATGTGCAACATCATAGTGTGACCTTGATTTGACCTTTGACCCTTGCCGTAGTGACCTTGACCTATAAAATCTTGTCTGAGCTATATTTCGGAAACTGTAAGGTCTAGGAAGCTGATACTTGGTGAGGACATTGGTTGGGGTAGTAGGTGTGCAACGTCATGGTATGACCTTGATTTGACCTTCGTACTTGCCGTAGTGAACTTGACCTATACTACCTGGTCTGGGCTATATCTTGGAAACCGTAAGAGGTGTAGGAAGTTGATACTTGTTAGAGACATTGGTTACGGGGTGTAGGTGTGCTATGTCATGTGACCTTGATTTGACCTTGCTGTAGCGACCTTGACCTATAAAATCTTGTCCAGGTTATATCTCAGAGACTGTAAGGTGTAGGAAGTTTATACTTGGTAGGGACATTGGTTGAGGGTTTTAGGTGTGCAACGTCATGGTGTAACACTGATTGACCTTTGACCGTGCTGTATTAACCTTTATAATCTTGTTGCACCTTTGGGTCTGTCTGTTGATGCAGATTAAGCACTGTTAAAGTCATATTAGAATTCATTAAGAATTTCCTTTTGCAAGTTCCCATTGTAACAGATGGAAGTGAGCCACAGGCTTTTCTCCAACACCACACATAAGCATTCATTGAATGTATTGCCACTTCTGTATGCATGGGTAATATTCAAAACATCCAAACCATAATTCGGCCATTTTTGGTTTACTGATAAATGCTGTCATTTTATTATTGAATTATCTTGTTTTAATACTTCATCTTTATATACGTTTCTTTTCCTTAGATATTATTTTCTCTACTTAAGCATTATTTGGACCTTAATATAACTTACACTGCTCTGAAAGTATCTTGAACTTTGTACTGTTACACTACTTCTATATCTCATGGTGTTGAAAAATATTTCCCTGTGGGGTACGGGCATCTCTGATGCTATTTTGTTCATCCTACAAGAAGGGGCCACAGTGGCAGAGTGGTAACACTTTCGCCTCCCACCTCTGAGATCGGGGATCTGCTCTTGGCCCGACCTCAAGTGGGAAACCTGGTAGTTACTTGCCGTTGGTTAGCAGTTTACAGTGCAGAACCTTGACCAACTGTATGTACTGGTTTCCTCTGCCCTCCCAACTACCGGTCGTGATATGACCTGTACAGTGTTGAAAGCGACGTAAAACCACAAATAAATAAATCCTACAAGAATTTGGCTCAGGCCGTCGACAGGTTGAAAAGCTGCTTAGATAATGTAAAAATGTAGTTGTCTGGAAACAAGATGAATTTAAAATGCAATTTATTGTTTTTGTACAAAGAAGCAACATGAAAAACTGAACAAATTTTCCCCAGTTAATATTCTTGGCAATTTCCTCTCTTCTACGGAGGTGGTCACTGGTCAGAAACCTTGGTGTATGGTTGCACACTGATTTCTCTGTCTCAAGGCATATTCAGAACACCTGTAATGCTTGTTTTGCTCAAATCCCGGATTTTAAGCATCTCATAGGATATCTGATGATGATACATGATGCTGCTTTTATGGCTGCAAATGCTCTGGTTGATAGTCAAGTTGACTACTCTGCCACTTCTCTCTACTTATTCAGAAAGAATTGGAAAACCTATTTCTTTGCAAAAACATACCTACCCTAGTTTTGTCCTGGTCTTTGTCCATAACATTGACCCCTACTATGTCTCTGGTTATATGATAATAGATTTTTGCTTTTCTGTATGTGCCTGGAGTTTGTCTTTGAATGGAGATTATGCACTGAAAAAGTACCATTAGAATAAGAATGGCTATGAAAACCTGTTTGAAAAAAATTTTGGTCTCATTTTGAAATACAAAATGGCTGTCATAGCTGATTGTTTGAAAATCATTGAAATGTTCTAACACTTAAAATATTAAAGCTAGCTTCATCATATTTGGACGAAATGTATATGGCTAGGAAAGCTTGCCTGAGAGTAATTAAGTGTCCCTTTTATGAGTTTCCCCACCGCTGCTGCTGCCACTGTGTTATCGTCTGCCTTAAGTATCTCCCTTATTAGTGGGCGGATTCTAACCATTTGTGGCAGTTATATACCTTAGGCATGGGAACATTTTTCCACATGCTTATATTTGGCTTCTGACCTTTATCACATGATCAAAAATATTTAGTCATCACAACTTGGCCAAAACTATGTATTGTAGGAGAGTATCGTTTTACCTACAGGGCAGTATTAACAAAATCTCAGGCTGATTATATTTTGGAAGTGAATAGACCAAAAGTGGGCGATTTATGAGCATTTTTATACCAGGTAGCAATCAGAAATCTTATATTCATCAGAACTTCTCCCCCCCCCCCCCCCCCCCCCCCCCCCCCCATTATCTTTTTATCTGTTGCATTAAGAGCCTTAAAGTGTATCGGGAAATAATAGGAAACCATATGCAGAGAGTCTTAAAAAACGCTCAGATTTACCCCCTGCCCAATGTTTAAAATGGGAGTCATAAAATCACAGGTCTTGTGTTTTTTGGCTTTTGTCTCATTTATTACTGCTTTTAGAGCTTTTGACTGTATTGGGAGGGAATAAGAAACCATGTGCAAGGAATGTGGAAAGATGATCAGATATACTTCCTGACCCCCTTTTGTGTCAAAATGGGGTCATAAAATGATAGATATGCTTTATGGACCACCATAAAGATACCTTATCTAACGAGAATGATAAATTGTTCGAAGCATGGAAATCTGTCTGCTTGTCTATTCCCAAAAGCTGTTAGAAGCAAGGTACTCCCATCCAAAGTGTGAAAATTTCACCACTGGAACACAATTTTCTTATTTACTTTTGAAGGGATTCCTCTCTTACATTGCATATATGTACAAAGCCAACACTAGATTCCATTGTGTGAGTATCAGGCCTGGATCTTTCTTAATTATTAAGCGTCCCTGAAAAGGGCGCTTATTTGGTTTCGCTTCAGTTTCCTCGCCGCCGCCGCCGCCACATTATGGTCTCCCTTGAATATCTCCCTTATTATTGGAAGCTTTTTAACCATATTGGGCAGTTATATACCTTAGGCGTGGGAAAATTTTTCGACATGCTTAAATTTGACCTTTCATCTTTATCAAGGTCACATGATCAAAAAATATTTTTTTCGGGTACACCCGCCCGTCATCGCAGTTCAGGAAAATCTACTGACCGCAGAGGCTTGTAACTTCATACATGTGTTCATACTATCAAAAACGCGAGCTGGTTAGATTTTGGTAGCAATCCGATGAAAATTGACTGATTTATGAGTGATTTTCTCACAGGTACCAATCAGAAAGCTTAAAATTCATGTGAACCCCCTATTATCTTCTTAAGTATTGCATTTAGAGCCATAAAATGTATTGGGAGGGAGTAGGAAACCATATGTGGAGAGTCTAGAAGCAAGTCAATTTCCCCTCCGGCCCCCTGTAGGGGTCAAACTGGGGTCATAAAATCGCGTATTTGGTGTTTTTGCCTTTTATCACTTTTATTCTTGCTTTTACAACTTTAGAATGTATTAAGAGGTATTGGGAAACCATATGTGAAGAGTCTAGATAGCTGGTCAGATTTACCTCCGGATCCCCCCCCCCCCCCCCATGGGTCAAACTGGGGGTCATAAAATAGCCGATTTGGTGTTTTTACCTCTTATCTCCTTTATTCTTGCTTTTACAGTTTTAGAATGTATTAAGAGGTATTGGAAACCTTATGTGATGAGTCTAGATAGCTGGTCAGATTTACCCCCGGATCACCCCTTATGAGTCAAACTGGGGTCATAAAATAGCCGATTTTGTGTTTTTGCCTTTTATCTCCTTTGTTCTTGCTTTTAGAGCTTTAGAATCTATTAAGAGGTATTGGGAAACCTTATGTGAAGAGTCTAGATAGCCGGTCACATTTACCCTCTGACCCCCCTTATGGATCAAACTGGGGTCATGAAATAGCCAATTTTGTGTTTTTACCTTATATCTATTTTATTCTTGCTTTCAGAAATTTACAAGGTATTAAGAGGTATTGGGAAACCTGATGTGATGAGTCTAGATAGCCGGTCAGATTTAACCCCCCCCCCCCCCCCCCTTCCCCTATGGGTCGAATTGCAGTCATAAAATAGCCGAATTTGTGTTTTTGCCTTACATCTACTTTAGTCTTGCTTCTACAGCTTTAGAATGTATTAAGAGGTATTGGGAAACCTTATGTGAAGAGTCTAGATAGCCGGTCAGATTTACCCCCGACCCTCCCTTATGGGTCAGACTGGGCTCATAAAATTTTCAATTTCCGATTTTCAATTATATCTAAATAGAAATGAGCATTATTCATAAGATATAAATAGGCTTGTGGGAACATTGACCTTTTATTTACTCATTGGGATAGATATGGTCACAGCATTCTGTCATAAACTTCTTGCCTTTCCAAAGGCTCAAATTTTACTATGCCTTTTTCTAAAATGTAAATAGGTATATGGCATTTATAAAGCACTGTTACTCTTTAATTAAGTAGCTTTATGGTGTAATTTTCAACCTATTATAAGTATTGATGCTTTATGCTTTCTGAGCCAGAGCATTTATTCAATTAACTTTTCACAATTTATGACCATAGAAAACAAAATAAAGCTTAAATTTTTCTTTCATGTTAATGCATGAACTTCCACACTGGCTGCGTAACTTTCACTTCTTCCCTCAGCACTGCATGTTTTTATTTTCAAAAACCTTTTTCTACTGCATATTATATTGCGGTGAACCTTTTGGGATGCTTAGTTTTTGTTAGCAAAAACATTCTTATAGTTTTTTTATGAATTTTTAAAAGAATTTTTAATGCATTAAAATTCATGAATTTATGCAGAAAATATCTTAAAATTGAAAAGTATTGCACTTAGAGCATTTTGTTAAAACATGTAGCTTAACTACTTTTTTCATAGCTAAAATATGGTGAGTAACTTGGGAATATATCCCAATAGCTAAGTGAAAGCTACTTTCTGACTTTTCATTACCTTCCATAATGAGTAAAATCAGTTGTAACTTGAAAACTATTGCATTTACAGTATTTTGTTTAAATATGTGACTCACCTACTTTTCATTCAGCCATAACATAGTAAAATTGCAGACCTGTAGCTCACTGCAATGCTGAGCAAAAGTTAATTTGAGATTCTCACTGTTGAGTAAATCAGTTGGAACTCAAAAACTTGTATTTACAGTATTTTGTTTAAATATGTGTTACACCTACTTTTTACACCTTAACAGCTAACTTTAAACTTTACCTCTTGATATCATTTACACTACACAACTTTTGTGTCCTTTCTTCTGTCACTTCCACTCTGAAACTGAAAACACACAGTCAGCTAACACAGAGCCCGTTCACGGGCACTGATTGCTTGTTATTACTTTGCGAGGATATGACAGATTAAAAATATTGGTGCACTTGTGATTAAGACAAGTTTACCAAAGGACTATGGTCCTTATTCAGATGTGTAAACATCTGTGAGGAGGCTGGAAGCAATCCTGTCCCTGACTGGGAGCCAGTGAGGCTCCAACTTTTCTTCTTATGTCAGGTTGTTTCAGTTTCCTGGTGACATGGCAACATAATTTTGTACAACCTTAAGCGTTATTAAGAAGGGTCTTGCTAACTTAAAAGAGTGAACGATTTACAAAATATAGTTTTAATATCACCAAGCATTGAATATGTTTATGTATTTGGTGAATTTTTTTTTTTAAGAATTGTTACTAAATTGCAAAAGTGGGGTCAAATCCTTGCAAAAGGATTTAAGTCCAAATCCTTTGAAAATTTTCAAATCAAAATCCTTGCTTTTTCAAAAGGATTTAAATCCAAATCCTTTTTGAAAAAGGAATTTAAATCCTGTAGAGAAACATGCTTTGATAAACTATGCACATTTATTGGAACTTTAACTTTATTCACACATTAATAGGGATAATCTCCCATCACCATAAAAAACAATATCATTAATTCATTCATAACTACCTGCAAAGATTTATACACAATTGATGAAAAAAGTTATTTGACTAGTAGAATGGTAATTAGACAATTTAGTAAATTGTACAATTACCATTCCACTCGTCAAATAAATATCATTTGAACCAAATGTAGTCATATCATATTTTTAGTACTTACTTCATTGATGTATTGATTTAATCTGTGTAAACAAGTTGTATATATATATAATTCTGTTCTTTCAGTTTCGCTTTGTCACAAAGTATTGCCACTCAGATGGACAGCTGCACCTCAAGGCTACTGATGACTCAGTGGTAAGAAGTTTATGTTTTTCATTGGACTTCTGGGAAAATTCTGAGTGACATATTGAACACTCATTGCCAAGGACTGACATATCTTTATTTTCTCATAAATTTTTAAGGCTACATGTTATATATTCATCAGGACTGTTGTGAGTAAGAGTTGTGTCTGGCATATTAGCAGACAACTTAGGTCGTAACTCGTAAGTGTAGAAATAAAGTCTGGTTGGAGTGTTCTTAGTTGAAGAATTAAGGGTACCTCATAACAGAATAATGTGTCTGTTATGCCAGATGGCTGCCCTTAATTGAGTAAGTAAGTACACCCTTGAAAACCTTGTAACAATTATTAAAAGAAAAAACTTATACAATGTTTTAAAGAAATACATCACATATTTGTCAACTGTCTGGGAACTTTTTCCCTTGTACTACTTTTCCTTGCTATCCTGAGTTGCCTCAACCTATAGCTACAAACTGAATATTGATGGCTTTACGTCGGTGACCCATGATGAAGAATTCTAGAAATTTTTAATATGCTCACAGCACGTATATTTTGTGTTTCAGTGTTTGCAGTATAGAACAGAACATGCCCAAGATGTGAAGAAAATAGAAAAACTCACCAGTCAATTAATGAGACACATGGCATCCAAAGAAAGTAAATGACTGTGATTTCTGAACTGCATTTCTAGGCAATTGATTATGTTTTTGAAAAAAAATGAATGTATTATTTCAAACAATATGTTATTCACTGCCATGTTATTCACCAGCTGCAACCAACTTCTAGTCTGTTGATGGTTAGAAATGAGGAAAAGTTAAAGTTCATGAAAACTACTGTAATGAAGGTTCAGCTCATTATCTGGGAGTGAAGCAAGAATATGATAGAAGTTGGATGTAAGAGTTTCTTGTTATAGTTTGAAATTAATATAAATCCGCTCTACAAGATTTTACACAAGCTTTCAGTCAGAAAGACAGGTTCATTGTGAATGTTTTTTATGTAATACTAATACCCAAACATGGTAACATGGAATACAGGTAACTAATGGTGAAAGTGACAGTTATATGGAGACACTTTCTCAATAATGAGTGTTCTGTATGTATGGCCAGTTCAAAATGCTGATGTTCTGAGGCATGCAAAACAATAACATGTTGTTTTTTCTCTGGAGTCGTCTCTTGGGAAGATTTCTCTGGGGAAGATTTCTCTGAAGATTCCTCACTTATGCTTTCATCACTCATTATCACTAATTTTAAAAGTTATATCTCGATTGTGTCTCGATTGGCCATAAACACTGGTGTGTATTTAGGTGATTAGTGGCCTGATGATCACAGTTCCTGGGCTAATGAATTACCACTAATATTACCGTTAAAAGTCAAACTCTGGCTGTTTAATGGTCTAATTAGGGCAATTACTCTTGTGGTACAGTTAGCTTTGTTGCTACATTGATTCATGTTTTTGAATGATAAAGTTTAAATTATGGACCACAGCAATTGTTTTATTTGTAGTATCCACCCCCTCTTCTTGGGAGAGAATCTACATGGAATTTAATGTAACAAAATCAAACAGAACCCCGTAAACTAGCTTTCTAATAATATAGACAACATATTTATTAGTTGTAAGTTGCATAGTCCTTAAAATACTATTAAAAATCTGCAGTTGTTTCCATTATTGTAATGCCAACTATCCACATTAAGGAGCACTAGTGCATGTTTTATTATCCACCACGCGACGTACTTGCCCTAAATACGGGGAAATACAGACCGGGATGTATTTTTTTTGTATACACCGGCGCCCCGGTACTATGGATATTGAGTGTGATTAACTTCCGGTTTTTCAACAATATCTCGGAAAGTATGTAACTTAAAAATATGTATAATATATCATTAGAAAGGTGTTATTCTAGCGCTTCTGCTCATGTATGTTGCATAAATATCCATGCAGAAATGAATGAGATATTGCAAGGTAAAGATTGAAGTTTTATATTCAGTGTTGCTCATTCTTTTTGACAGTCTGTTTCACGTTTTCTCATTAAATATTCATATTATTTGACCCATAAATCACACAAAATGGTGGATAATAAAAGTAAAACATCCCTCATCAGACATATGCAGAAAATATATATCACTCATGAAGATTAACAATATAATACTCGTGCTACGCACTCGTATAATATTGTTATCTTCATTTGTGATATATTTTTTCTGTATATGTCATTCGGGACGTTTTCCTATTATATCTCTGGGATTCAACAATTAACGCTACTGAGGAAGGCATATTTTGTCAAGATTTTTCTGTGTGTATGTTAGAATTAAACGAGTGTTTTAAAGATATTGATAAGAATTGGAAGATCAGCTGTGTTGAAAATCATCCCAAAATTTTCCAGATTGATTCATCACCCATTTTGACGACCCATGACCAAGCCAGAATTGATTATTCAGTTATTGATATTCTATAGGTAACTATATCTTAAAATACTCTCTGGTTTAGTAGGCATTTCTCCAGCAACAATTTTGGTTGTTTTTACAATAGGAAAACTTCCTGAATGACATCTACAGAA
Source organism: Sabellastarte sp. h YS-2021 (assembly GCA_964017235.1). Lineage (NCBI taxonomy): Eukaryota > Metazoa > Annelida > Polychaeta > Sabellida > Sabellidae > Sabellastarte > Sabellastarte sp. h YS-2021. The sequence goes on from OZ024928.1 coordinate 16,446,631, forward strand.
AAAAACATATCACAAATGAAGATTACCATATTATTTGAGTGTGTAGCACAAGTATTATAGTGTTAATTTTCATAAGTGATATATTTTTTCTGTATATGTCTAATGAGGGATGTTTTACTTTTATTATCCACCATTTTGTTTGATTTATGAGTTAAATAAGTGATTATTTAATGAGAGAATGTGAAAAAGACTGTCAAAAAGCATGGGCAACAGTGAAAATAAAAACTTCAATCGTTAAATTGCAATATCTCAGTCATTTCTCCATGGATTTTTGTGTAAGAAACACAAGCAGAATCACTGTAAAAAGACCTCTAATGATACATATTTGTAGGTTACAAAGGTTCTGAGATATTAATGAAAAACTGAAAGTTATAGAAACTTATTATCCATGGTACGGAGGCACCGCTGTACACATGAAAATATACCCATCTCCATATATCCCTCTATACGGGTCAAATATGACTCGAGGTGGATGATAAATATGCTATCCATTGAAAATATGTAGAAAAAAAACAAACCATCAGTTTGTTGCATAAAAATGATGTAAAATAAGACAAAATCACTGAAAAATGACTGGATATTTTGTTATTTGTAGGAAAGTAAGAATTCTGTTAAATAAGCCGTTATTTAAAAATTGTCGGTGACCAATCAATGCTACACTGTCACTGATGATGAATTAAGTAACCGTGGAATCATTCTACCAATAATGTACAATATGTTAAAAGAACACAATGATTTAGTTACAGCAGTAATGAGAAAAAAAAAAGAACATTTTTATGGTAAATTACAATTAGAGTAAGGAATCTAAAATTTGCCACATATCCAGAATTCGCCACATGTGGAATTACTTATAAACAAGACCACTGCCACGGTGTGTATCTCCCGCCGAGCATTAAAGGGGAGGAAATACCTTTTCCGAGATATTCACAATTTTTCTTTTTCCGCTAAAATCCAAGATGACATTTTTCCCCTAGGCACAGAATACTGTTGTACTACCCCGTGGGTCAAAAATTCGCTCGAAATCGCTCTGTTACCATTTTGAAGATATTTTCAATGTTTATTTTCTGCTAAAAATCAAAGATAGCCGCCAAAAGTGGTGAAAATTGAATTTTTTCCCTTTTGCATAGTATACTCATGTACTAGCCTGCGGGTCAAAAATTCACTCAAAATTGCTCTATCTCTTACAGTTTTCGAGATATTAAGACTTTTTCATTTTCCGCAAAAATCAAAGTAGCTATTACTCAGTTAGCTATGGACCTACAGCTCTGAAACTTTGCCATGACACAGAACATTAAAAAGTACATGAACAACATATTTGACAAAAATCCTGTAAATTTAATAGTTTTGCTGTTATAAGTGATTTACTCAATGGAGAACCATCAAAGTAGCTATTACTCAGTTAGTTATGGACTTACGGGTCTCAAAATTTGCCATTACATAGTACATAAAAAAGTACCTAAACAACATATCTGAGAAAAATCCTTTAAATTCAACAGTTTTGCTGTTATAAGTGATTTACTCAATGGAGAACCATTAAAGTAGCCATTACTCGGTTAGCTATGGACCTACAGCTCTCAAAATTTGCCATTTCACAGTACATCAAAAAGTAGGTGAAGAACATATTTGAAAAAAATCCTCTAAATTCAACAGTTTTGCTGTTAAAGGTGATTTACTCAATGAAAACCCTCAAAGTAGCTATTACTCGGGTAGCTATGGAGATACAGCTGTGAAAATTTCCCATGACACAGTACATTAAATAGTAAGTGAACAACATATTTGACAATAATTCTCTAAATTTAATAGTTTTGGAGTTATAAGTGATTTACTCATTGTTGAAATTCAAAGTAGCCATTACTCAGTTAGCTATGGAAATACAGCTCTGAAACTTTTCCCACGACACAGAACATTAAAAAGTAACCAATTAACATATTTGACAATAATTCCCTAAATTCAATAGTTTTGGAGGTATAAGTGATTTATTCAATGTTGAACTTAAGAAATTTAAAAGTAGCTATTACTCGGTTAGCTATGGACTTACAGCTCTGAAAATTCACCACGACACAGTACATCAAAAAGTAGATAAACGACATATTTGACAAAAATCCTCTATATTCAATAGTTTTTGAGTTATAAGTGACTTGCTGAATGGTCAAATGTTAAACTTAGTGTAACTATTACTCAGCTAGCTATGGTGCTACACCTTGGAAACCTCACCATGATATAGTACACGAAGGAGTTGTTCAACAACATATTTGAGACCAATATTGTAAGTAACAGTTACAAAGATAAAAGCAACTTATTAATTTTGGTCATTGTTAAAAACAGAAAATAGCTATTACTCACTTAGCTATCAAGATAGACCCCTAAAAATGGTACCATCTTGTAGGCATGGAGAAAGTAGCTGAACAACATATTTTACAGAAATGCTCTAAATGCAGTCATTTTGGAGTTATGAGCACTTTACTGAAAGTAGCCACCATTGCTATTACTCACTTAGCTATGGACCTAGGTCTGAAAAATACCAAGCAGGCTATTTTTAGGCTGAAAAAAGTGCAACTACACACTTATGGCAGCCATCTAAATCAACAAAAAAACCCATGGCAGAACACCTGAAAAAAAACCATGGCAGCCATCTTGTTAACACCCGTGGCGGCCATCTTGTTTTTCCGCATCAGCCGAAAAAGATTCCCAGGCAAGTTTTTCCAATGATGAATTTATCCTGCAAATTTGGAAGCTCTAGCTATAATATTTTAAGAGATAGAAAGGCTTTTGTAAAAACGTGACGAACGGACGGACGCACGGACGGACGCATGGCATTTTATAATCTCCCGTACCGGGCCTATCGGCCGGCGGGAGATAATTAAATGAATTGAGGTGAGATTTGTTGAATGTATAATAAATTAAGGCTTTTTGAACTGAAAAATACCAAGTTTAAGACAAAGCATCATTTTCTTCATAGAATTAACAAAGGTTTTTAGAGGTGGCGAATTTTAGATTCCTGATGAATTTTAGATTCCTTACTCTATATCCCTTGGCAGAAGGGTGTTCCCTTTGACTCAGGTGCTCTTACCGGGCTCATTTGTTTGAAAATAAGCAAACTCAAAAATCACATCATGGTTGAGATCTTTATTTTCAAGGACATGTACATGTCAACACTTATATTTTTTTTGTAGTCAGTGTGTTGAAATTTTAGAATTAATTGTGTTACAGATATAGTTGTGCAGTAAAATGTATAAACATACATGTATAGTTAAGTATATTAAGAAAATAAATGATCAAAATCACTTTTTACTTTGTTTTAATGTCTCTGAAGCTTCTGTTGACAAAGGGAAAATATTTCCCAAGGCTGTGGGGTACGGGCATCTCTGATGCTATTTTTAATAAGTTTTATTGCATGAAAACATCATTTTTATTCAGACACCTAGTAAAATCCTGGAATGATCCTGAAGGTCACATGTTTCGTGTATGTATCCCACAATGCTCCATATTTTTGTGCACAAAGTTGCTCCACACGCCTGCACCTGTCTATGAGAGTGGCTGTCAGATATATCAGGTAAAACCAGGGTAAACCATGGCCGACGCCTACAAAATGAAGATAAATCATGTACAACCAGGGCAAGCCATTGCTCGCACAAAAAAAATCCAGGTAAATCATGTACAACCAGTGAAAACCATGGCTCACACCAGAAAATCACAGGTAAATCATGTACAGCCAGGGAAAGCCATAGCCTACAATTAAAAAATACAGGTAAATCATGTAAAATTAGGAGAGCCGTGGCCCACACCTACAAAATACAGAAAATCATGTAAAACCAGAGCAAATGGCCCACACCTACAACATACAAATTCTAACTCTAATTGGAATTTTCTAAGACTAAATCTCCCCTTTACAAGGGGATTCTAAGGCACAGCATAACAAAAATGGTCAAACAATATCGGTATCCCGGGGTAGAAATGGTCAAGCACCAGTGACCAGGAGGATATTTAGACCAAGGTGGTTGTAAAGGTTGGATTTAAGCTTCTTTCTGAAAGACGTAATTGAGGGGGCATATGAATCTCAACAGGAAGAGCATTCCACACACTGGGAGTATCAGAAGCAAAACTATAAACTGCTTGACAGACGTTTGAGTAGATTGATGAAACTCTGGTGCAACAAGGAAATTCCCAATAATCTCTGCCTGCTATGGAGAAGGATATGGAGCAAAATATCTGGGAAAGCCAATGTGAAGAAGTTTATAAACAAGTGCTACTGTTTTAAACACTGAGCGATATTCAACAGGCAGCCAATACAATTTCTTAAAATTTATACTGGTGTATCTACTTGTGTTTGATACGGTTCTAGGTGCACTATTTTGGATACATTGTAATTTATGTGGATTGAACTGAAAGGTGAATTACAGCAATCCAGCTGACTACAGCATTGGCCACAAGTATAGAAGCATCATGAGTAGGAAACCGCCTGACCTGCCTGAAGTTCATGTGTTGCATAAAACAGTATTTGCAGAAACTTTGAACGTCTTTAGACTAGGAAAATCAGAATTAAGTGGACTAATCAGATGTAAACTGGGAAACTTGCTTTCAACCTGTCCCTCCCTTTCTGAACCAATGGGTATAAACTCAGCCTCAACAGGATTCAAATTGAGTTTACACGTTGACATCTACTCTTTTACATCATTCAGGCATCTGCTCAAATGGTTAAAGGAAGACACATTCATTTAAGACAAATGCGCATACAGTTGGGTCTCATTGGCATAAAAATGAAACTTAATACCTTTGTGTTTACCAATCACCAAGATGAGAAGAGTAGTGTACAGTGAAAAGAGCAAAGGGCCCAAAACAGAACCTTGGGGAACACCAGACAAGAGTTCACAAAAGTCAGAAAAGTGGAAGCAATTTTTACCCCACAGCTTTTAAGGGCTGTCGGGGTATTTTTTTCACCCATGGTGTCCAGATGGGTAGGTGGGTGGGCGGGCGGTGAGAAAAACCATAAGGTGTACAAAGTTGATACTTAGCAGGGACATTGGTTAGGAGGTGTAGGTGTGCAACATCATGGTGTGACCTTGATTTGACATTTGACCTTGCTGTAGTGACCTTCAGTTCGAAAATCTTGTCCGGGCTATATCTTAGAAACCGTAAGGTGTAGGAAGTTGATACTTAGTAGGAACGGGTTGTAGGTGTGCAACGTCATGGTGTGACCTGTATTTGACCTTTGACCTTGCTGTACTGACCTTGACCTATAATGTCTTATCCGGGCTATATCTTGGCAACTGTAAGGTGTAGGTTGGGACATTGGTTGGGGGTTGCAGGTGTGCAACGTCATGGTATGACCTTGATTTGACCTTCCCATAGTGACCTTAACGTATAAAATCTTGTCCGGACCATATCTCAGAAACTGTAAGGTGTTGGAAGCTGATACTTAGTAGGGATAATGGTTGCGGATTGGAGGTGTGCAACATCATGGTGTGACCTTCATTTGACCTTGCCGTAGTGACCTTGACCTATAAACTCTTGTCTGAGCTATATCTGAGAAACCGTAATATGTAGGAAGTTGGTACTTGGTAGGGACATTGGTTGGGGGTTGTAGGTGTGCAACGTCATGATGTGACCTTGATTTGACCTTTGACCTTGCCGTAGTGACCTTGACCTATAAAATGTTGTCCGGGCTATATCTGAGAAACCGTAAGGTGTAGGAAGTTGATACTTGGTAGGGATATTGATTAGGGGGTGTAGGTGTGCAACGTCATGGTCTGACCTTGATTTGACCTTTAACCTTGCTGTAGTGACCTTGACCTATAAAATATTGTCCGGGCTTTATCTCGGAAACTGTTAGGTGCAGGAAGTTGATATTTGGTAGAGACATTGGCTAGGGGGTGTAGGTGTGCAGCATCATGGTGTGACCTTGATTTGACCTTTGACCTTGCCATAGTGACCTTGACCTATAAAATCGTCAGGGCTGTATCTCAGAAACCGTAAGGTGTAGGAAGTTGATACTTGGTAGGGACATTGGTTATTGGCTATAGGTGTGTATTATCATGGTGTGACCTTAATTTGACCTTTTACCTTGCCGTAGTGACCTTGACCTTTAAAATCTTGTTGCACCTTTGGGTCTGTCTTTTGATGCAGATTAAGCAATAGTCATATTAGAATTTATTAAGAATTTTACTTTCATAACTTCCCATTGTAAGAGATAGAATTTCATCAAGTGAGCCGCAGATTTTACTCCAACACCACACATAAGCATTCATTAAATGTATTACCACTTCTGTATGCATGGTAATATTCAAACCATCTAAACCATAATTCGGAAATGCAGATGTATATAAAGAGTGTTGAATTTTAGTTTACTGATTAATGCTGTCATCTTGTCATTGAATTATCTTGTTTTAATACTTCATCTTTATACGCATTATCTTTCTTTTAAACATTATTTCTCTATTTAAACATTGTTTGGACCTTTATATAACTGACAGTGCTCTGAAAGTATCCTGAAGTTTGTACTGGTACAGTACTTCTATATCTCATGGTGTTGAAAATATTTCCCAAGGCTGTGGGGTACGGGCATCTCTGATGCTATTTTTAATAAGTTTTATTGCATGAAAACATCATTTTTATTCAGACACCTAGTAAAATCCTGGAATGATCCTGAAGGTCACATGTTTCGTGTATGTATCCCACAATGCTCCATATTTTTGTGCACAAAGTTGCTCCACACGCCTGCACCTGTCTATGAGAGTGCCTGTCAGATATATCAGGTAAAATCAGGTAACCCATGGCTGACACCTACAAAATGAAGATAAATCATGTACAACCAGGGCAAGCCATTGCTCGCACAAAAAAAATCCAGGTAAATCATGTACAACCAGTGAAAACCATGGCTCACACCAGAAAATCACAGGTAAATCATGTACAGCCAGGGAAAGCCATAGCCTACAATTAAAAAATACAGGTAAATCATGTAAAATTAGGAGAGCCGTGGCCCACACCTACAAAATACAGAAAATCATGTAAAACCAGAGCAAATGGCCCACACCTACAACATACAAATTCTAACTCTAATTGGAATTTTCTAAGACTAAATCTCCCCTTTACAAGGGGATTCTAAGGCACAGCATAACAAAAATGGTCAAACAATATCGGTATCCCGGGGTAGAAATGGTCAAGCACCAGTGACCAGGAGGATATTTAGACCAAGGTGGTTGTAAAGGTTGGATTTAAGCTTCTTTCTGAAAGACGTAATTGAGGGGGGCATATGAATCTCAACAGGAATAGCATTCCACACACTGGGAGTATCAGAAGCAAAACTATAAACTGCTTGACAGACGTTTGAGTAGATTGATGAAACTCTGGTGCAACAAGGAAATTCCCAATAATCTCTGCCTGCTATGGAGAAGGATATGGAGCAAAATATCTGGGAAAGCCAATGTGAAGAAGTTTATAAACAAGTGCTACTGTTTTAAACACTGAGCGATATTCAACAGGCAGCCAATACAATTTCTTAAAATTTATACTGGTGTATCTACTTGTGTTTGATACGGTTCTAGGTGCACTATTTTGGATACATTGTAATTTATGTGGATTGAACTGAAAGGTGAATTACAGCAATCCAGCTGACTACAGCATTGGCCACAAGTATAGAAGCATCATGAGTAGGAAACCGCCTGACCTGCCTGAAGTTCATGTGTTGCATAAAACAGTATTTGCAGAAACTTTGAACGTCTTTAGACTAGGAAAATCAGAATTAAGTGGACTAATCAGATGTAAACTGGGAAACTTGCTTTCAACCTGTCCCTCCCTTTCTGAACCAATGGGTATAAACTCAGCCTCAACAGGATTCAAATTGAGTTTACACGTTGACATCTACTCTTTTACATCATTCAGGCATCTGCTCAAATGGTTAAAGGAAGACACATTCATTTAAGACAAATGCGCATACAGTTGGGTCTCATTGGCATAAAAATGAAACTTAATACCTTTGTGTTTACCAATCACCAAGATGAGAAGAGTAGTGTACAGTGAAAAGAGCAAAGGGCCCAAAACAGAACCTTGGGGAACACCAGACAAGAGTTCACAAAAGTCAGAAAAGTGGAAGCAATTTTTACCCCACAGCTTTTAAGGGCTGTCGGGGTATTTTTTTCACCCATGGTGTCCAGATGGGTAGGTGGGTGGGCGGGCGGTGAGAAAAACCATAAGGTGTACAAAGTTGATACTTAGCAGGGACATTGGTTAGGAGGTGTAGGTGTGCAACATCATGGTGTGACCTTGATTTGACATTTGACCTTGCTGTAGTGACCTTCAGTTCGAAAATCTTGTCCGGGCTATATCTTAGAAACCGTAAGGTGTAGGAAGTTGATACTTAGTAGGAACGGGTTGTAGGTGTGCAACGTCATGGTGTGACCTGTATTTGACCTTTGACCTTGCTGTACTGACCTTGACCTATAATGTCTTATCCGGGCTATATCTTGGCAACTGTAAGGTGTAGGTTGGGCCATTGGTTGGGGGTTGCAGGTGTGCAACGTCATGGTATGACCTTGATTTGACCTTCCCATAGTGACCTTAACGTATAAAATCTTGTCCGGACCATATCTCAGAAACTGTAAGGTGTTGGAAGCTGATACTTAGTAGGGATAATGGTTGCGGATTGGAGGTGTGCAACATCATGGTGTGACCTTCATTTGACCTTGCCGTAGTGACCTTGACCTATAAACTCTTGTCTGAGCTATATCTGAGAAACCGTAATATGTAGGAAGTTGGTACTTGGTAGGGACATTGGTTGGGGGTTGTAGGTGTGCAACGTCATGATGTGACCTTGATTTGACCTTTGACCTTGCCGTAGTGACCTTGACCTATAAAATGTTGTCCGGGCTATATCTGAGAAACCGTAAGGTGTAGGAAGTTGATACTTGGTAGGGATATTGATTAGGGGGTGTAGGTGTGCAACGTCATGGTCTGACCTTGATTTGACCTTTAACCTTGCTGTAGTGACCTTGACCTATAAAATATTGTCCGGGCTTTATCTCGGAAACTGTTAGGTGCAGGAAGTTGATATTTGGTAGAGACATTGGCTAGGGGGTGTAGGTGTGCAGCATCATGGTGTGACCTTGATTTGACCTTTGACCTTGCCATAGTGACCTTGACCTATAAAATCGTCAGGGCTGTATCTCAGAAACCGTAAGGTGTAGGAAGTTGATACTTGGTAGGGACATTGGTTATTGGCTATAGGTGTGTATTATCATGGTGTGACCTTAATTTGACCTTTTACCTTGCCGTAGTGACCTTGACCTTTAAAATCTTGTTGCACCTTTGGGTCTGTCTTTTGATGCAGATTAAGCAATAGTCATATTAGAATTTATTAAGAATTTTACTTTCATAACTTCCCATTGTAAGAGATAGAATTTCATCAAGTGAGCCGCAGATTTTACTCCAACACCACACATAAGCATTCATTAAATGTATTACCACTTCTGTATGCATGGTAATATTCAAACCATCTAAACCATAATTCGGAAATGCAGATGTATATAAAGAGTGTTGAATTTTAGTTTACTGATTAATGCTGTCATCTTGTCATTGAATTATCTTGTTTTAATACTTCATCTTTATACGCATTATCTTTCTTTTAAACATTATTTCTCTATTTAAACATTGTTTGGACCTTTATATAACTGACAGTGCTCTGAAAGTATCCTGAAGTTTGTACTGGTACAGTACTTCTATATCTCATGGTGTTGAAAATATTTCCCAAGGCTGTGGGGTACGGGCATCTCTGATGCTATTTTTAATAAGTTTTATTGCATGAAAACATCATTTTTATTCAGACACCTAGTAAAATCCTGGAATGATCCTGAAGGTCACATGTTTCGTGTATGTATCCCACAATGCTCCATATTTTTGTGCACAAAGTTGCTCCACACGCCTGCACCTGTCTATGAGAGTGCCTGTCAGATATATCAGGTAAAATCAGGTAACCCATGGCTGACACCTACAAAATGAAGATAAATCATGTACAACCAGGGCAAGCCATTGCTCGCACAAAAAAAATCCAGGTAAATCATGTACAACCAGTGAAAACCATGGCTCACACCAGAAAATCACAGGTAAATCATGTACAGCCAGGGAAAGCCATAGCCTACAATTAAAAAATACAGGTAAATCATGTAAAATTAGGAGAGCCGTGGCCCACACCTACAAAATACAGAAAATCATGTAAAACCAGAGCAAATGGCCCACACCTACAACATACAAATTCTAACTCTAATTGGAATTTTCTAAGACTAAATCTCCCCTTTACAAGGGGATTCTAAGGCACAGCATAACAAAAATGGTCAAACAATATCGGTATCCCGGGGTAGAAATGGTCAAGCACCAGTGACCAGGAGGATATTTAGACCAAGGTGGTTGTAAAGGTTGGATTTAAGCTTCTTTCTGAAAGACGTAATTGAGGGGGGCATATGAATCTCAACAGGAATAGCATTCCACACACTGGGAGTATCAGAAGCAAAACTATAAACTGCTTGACAGACGTTTGAGTAGATTGATGAAACGCTGGTGCAACAAGGAAATTCCCAATAATCTCTGCCTGCTATGGAGAAGGATATGGAGCAAAATATCTGGGAAAGCCAGTGTGAAGAAGTTTATAAACAAGTGCTACTGTTTTAAACACTGAGCGATATTCAACAGGCAGCCAATACAATTTCTTAAAATTTATACTGGTGTATCTTCTTGTGTTTGATACGGTTCTAGGTGCACTATTTTGGATACATTGTAATTTATGTGGATTGAACTGAAAGGTGAATTACAGCAATCCAGCTGACTACAGCATTGGCCACAAGTATAGAAGCATCATGAGTAGGAAACCGCCTGACCTGCCTGAAGTTCATGTGTTGCATAAAACAGTATTTGCAGAAACTTTGAACGTCTTTAGACTAGGAAAATCAGAATTAAGTGGACTAATCAGATGTAAACTGGGAAACTTGCTTTCAACCTGTCCCTCCCTTTCTGAACCAATGGGTATAAACTCAGCCTCAACAGGATTCAAATTGAGTTTACACGTTGACATCTACTCTTTTACATCATTCAGGCATCTGCTCAAATGGTTAAAGGAAGACACATTCATTTAAGACAAATGCGCATACAGTTGGGTCTCATTGGCATAAAAATGAAACTTAATACCTTTGTGTTTACCAATCACCAAGATGAGAAGAGTAGTGTACAGTGAAAAGAGCAAAGGGCCCAAAACAGAACCTTGGGGAACACCAGACAAGAGTTCACAAAAGTCAGAAAAGTGGAAGCAATTTTTACCCCACAGCTTTTAAGGGCTGTCGGGGTATTTTTTTCACCCATGGTGTCCAGATGGGTAGGTGGGTGGGTGGGCGGTGAGAAAAACCATAAGGTGTACAAAGTTGATACTTAGCAGGGACATTGGTTAGGAGGTGTAGGTGTGCAACATCATGGTGTGACCTTGATTTGACATTTGACCTTGCTGTAGTGACCTTCAGTTCGAAAATCTTGTCCGGGCTATATCTTAGAAACCGTAAGGTGTAGGAAGTTGATACTTAGTAGGAACGGGTTGTAGGTGTGCAACGTCATGGTGTGACCTGTATTTGACCTTTGACCTTGCTGTACTGACCTTGACCTATAATGTCTTATCCGGGCTATATCTTGGCAACTGTAAGGTGTAGGTTGGGACATTGGTTGGGGGTTGCAGGTGTGCAACGTCATGGTATGACCTTGATTTGACCTTCCCATAGTGACCTTAACGTATAAAATCTTGTCCGGACCATATCTCAGAAACTGTAAGGTGTTGGAAGCTGATACTTAGTAGGGACAATGGTTGCGGATTGGAGGTGTGCAACATCATGGTGTGACCTTCATTTGACCTTGCCGTAGTGACCTTGACCTATAAACTCTTGTCTGAGCTATATCTGAAAAACCGTAATATGTAGGAAGTTGGTACTTGGTAGGGACATTGGTTGGGGGTTGTAGGTGTGCAACGTCATGATGTGACCTTGATTTGACCATGAACCTTGCCATAATGACCTTGATCTATAAAATCTTATCCGGGCTATATCTTAGAAACCATAATATGTAGGAAGTTGTTACAGGTTGTAGGTGTGCAACGTCATGGCGTGACCTATATTTGACCTTTGACCATGCTGTACTGACCTTGACCTATAATGTCTTATCGAGGCTATATCTTGGCAATTGTAAGGTCTAGGAAGTTAATACATGGTAGGGACATTGATTGGGAGTTGTAGGTGTGCAACGTTATGGTGTGACTTTGAATTGACCTTTGATCTTGCCCTAGTGACCTTGAACTTTAAAATTTTGTCTGGGCAGTATCTCTGAAAACCGTCAAGTGTAGGAAGTTGATAGTTAGTTGGGACATTGCTTAGGGGTTGTAGGTGTGCAACTTGATGATGTGATTGTGATTTGACCTTTAACTTTGTCGTAGCGACCATGAGTTTTAAAATCTTATCTGGACTATTTCTTGGATTCTGTAACATGTAGAAGGGTGAGACTTGGTATGGACATTGGTTAGGGGGTGTAAGTGTGCATCATGGTGTAATCTGTAATTTCGGCTCTGCCAAAGTGTGTTCACCTGCCACATTTGAGACATGTTTCTCTTATAAAAAAGATATATGGATTACTGCAACTTATTATCTCCCGCTGGGCTTTAGCCCGGGAGGGAGATTATGAAATGATGCCTGTGTGTGTGTGCCTACTATGGCTACAGTTTGTTTTTGTAAATTAATTGTCCCAATGAATTTTCACGCCCTTAAAAAAATTTTTGGTTTTATGAACTTAGGCCTAAAGATAAGTGAGTAATAGCAATTTTAGCTACTTTGAGTAAAGGACTCATAACTCAAAAACTATTGCAGTTACAGCTTTTTCTTCAAATATGTTGTTCAGCTACTTTGTCCTTAAGATGGTACATAGTTTGGGGTCCCATTGGAATTCTTTTCAAATATGTTATTCATCTAGTTTTTGATAAGCTATCACATAGTAATGTTTTGGACCTGTTGCACATTGCATAGCTGAGTAATAGCTACTTTGAAATTGTGACTGTTGACTGTTGAGTAAATCCATTGTAACTCCAAAACTATTGCATTTAAAGTATTTTCCTAAAATATGTTATTCAGCTACTTTGTACTTAACTATAAGATTGCATATAGTTTGGGGTTCTATTGCATGCCATAAGTGAGTAATAGCTATTTACTTATTTGTAGCAAAATAATGACAGAAGTAAATTAATTCTTTCCCAATATGTTATTCATCTAGTTTTTGATAAGTTATCACATAGTAACGTTTCAGACCTGTTGCACATTGGATACCTGAGTAATAGCTACTTTGAAATTCTGACTGTTGAGTAAATCCATTGTAACTCCAAAACTATTGCAGTTAGAGTATTTTCCTAAAGTATGTTGTAGAGCTACTTTGTACTTAACTATAAGATGACATATAGTTTGGGGTTCTATTGCATGCCATAAGTGAGTAATAGCTATTTTCTTATTTGCAGCAAAATAATGACATCTATCTTTTTATTTATCTCGGAAACGGAGTGAGATAGAGCGATTTCGACGAAATTTTTGATCCATGGGGTATTTGGAGACTCTACCAGCGACTTTTCCCAAAAATCATTTTCCCACCACTTTTGGCGGCCATCTTGAACTTCTGCGTAAAATCCAAGAACACGTTTATCTTGGAAACGGAGCGAGATAGAGCAATTTCGACAAGATTTTTGACCCGCAGGGTATCTGCAGAGTCTACTGGTGACTTTTCTCAAAAATTGTTTTCCCGCCACTTTTGGCGGCCATATTGTATTTCAGTGTAAAAATGCAAAAACTTATTATCTTGCAAACAGTGCGAAATAGAGTAATTTTGGTGATAAATAAGTCATTCACCTACTTTTGCATGATATGCCACATACTAAAGTTGCAGAACTGTAGCTCTTTGGATAGCTGAGTAATAGCTACTAAAATGAGTAAATGTCTTTTATCTCTGAAAGTATTACAGATAGGCATTTTCTTCTAAATAAGTCATTCACTTACTTTTGAGTGATCTATCACATAGTGAAGTTGCAGATCTATAGTTCTTTGTATAGCACAGTCATAGCTACTAATATGAGTAAATGTATTTTATCTCTAAAAGTATTACAGATACGCAATTTCTTCTAAATAAGTCATTCACCTACTTTTGGGTGATCTACCACATATTAAAGTTGCACAACTGTAGCTCTTTGCATAGCTGAGTAATAGCTACTTAAATGAGTAAATACTTTTTATCTCTAAAAGTATTTCAGATAGGTAATTTCTTCTAAATAAGTCTTTTATCTCTAAAAGTGTTACAGATAGGCAATTTCTTCTGAATAACTCATTCACCTTTTGGGTGATCTACCACATAGTAAAGTTGCACATCCATAGCTCTTTGCATAGCTGAGTCATACCTGCTAATATGAGTAAATGTCTTTTATCTGTAAAAGTATTGCAGATAGGCAATTTCTTCTAAATAAGTTATTCACCTACTTTGGGGTGATCTGCCACATAGTGACATTCCAGAACTCCAGGTCTTTGGGTGCCAGAGTAATAGCCACTAAATGAGTAAATGTGTTTTATCTCTAAAGTGTTACAGATAGGCAATTTCTTCTAAATAAGTCCTTCACCTACTTTTGGATGATCTACTACATAGTAAAGTTGCGGAACTGTAGCTCTTTGCATTTCAGAGTAATAGCTACTAAAATGACTAAATGCCTTTTATCTTTGAAAGTATTGCAGTCAAACATTAAAGTGCTTCTTGCTTTTTGTCACTTCTACATGTTCCTCCATCTCACAAGAAAATCTATATTCCACTATCTTTAGTACATCTAATTTATATGGCAGGAGATAATTGCATGCGTCAGAATGCTTGTTAGTATATGTACTTTTACATAATTGTGCTATTTCCATTGACAGCTATTCTCCAATTAAAAAATGTTAAAGCTTCATAATTTTTAGTTTTCTGATTAATGCTGTCATCTTGCTATTGGATTGTCTTGTTTTAATACTTTACCTTTTTATACATTTTCTGTTAGATGTTATTTTCTCTACTTAAAATTATTTAGACATTTATATAACTGACACTACTCTGAAAGTATCCTGATCTTGTACTGTTTCTCTACTTGTATATCTCATGGTGTTGAAAACTATTTCCTGAGGCTGAGGGGTACGGGCATTTCTGATGCTATTTTTATTGACTTATAATGTTCAGTTAAATAGGAAGTGAACCATTTGAGAACAGACTCCCCAACTCTGAACCATGTCTGGAGACAACTGAAAAGAGTGGAATGATCAATGGTGTCAAAGGCAGCACACAGGTCAAGCAATACCAAGGCAGTAGGTTCAAGTCTTGAGAAGGATAAGGTAACTTCATTATTTTATGGACAGAAGAGCTCTCAGCCCAATGACCTGTTTTATAAGCAAGATGATATGAGGTGTTTAAATTATGGACGTGGATATGTTATAATAACACTTAACAACCTCACATTCAGCTAAGCTGGATATGAAACTAAGGCCAGATACAGGGCAATGGTTCTTTAGGTCATTGGCTGGAAGAGAATCCTTAAAATAAAGCATATAAAACCAGCGTAGGACATGACCAATACCTAACTAATAGGTAAAATGTAAGCCTGTAATACAAAGTTAAGACATGGCCTATACAAAGAAAACACAGGTAAGCAGTGTTAAACCAGGCCAAGTTCCAAGACACCCACCAACAAAATATGCATAGAAAAGCCAAAAAAGATCAAAGCAAAACCAACAACCAACATTGCAAGAGGTAGACACTGCAGAGCACAGTCAAACAAGTACAGAAGAATGTCTATTATTTGACTTTTTATTGTCCAAATTTGATTTTGTAACCTCATTTCAAATCGATTCCCAAACTTGTAATTCACTGTTGCAACCAAAATCTCGCACTCCCCGTAACGCTTCTGTTGTATATGAAATCTCACTTTCATACTTTTCACTTCAACACGTTCTTATTGGCAGAGTGGGCCATACACTTCCCCCATCAGGTTCTGGGTCTGTTTGCCCGTACCTTTCATGAGGGGAAAAATCTGCAGTTACCTGCATGTGCTTGAGTTTTTCAGTGTACAATCTGGACCAACTGGTATACACTGCTTTACTCCACCCCTCAGTTTCCCTACAGGTTTTAGATCTGTATCTTAAGGTCTGCTGATAAAATCCCAATAGTCACACATACCACACAGCAGTGAGGCAGCCAGGGCCATGATGAGATCCCCCAGATAATTGGGATGCCTACACATTGACCACCAGCCTCCTGCAAACAGGGTTTGTTCCTCTAGCGTCAACACCTTGCCTATAAACATACAGCAGTGGACACCATATACAGGGGGAATACAGGTAGAGTGGACAAACAGAACTAAATTATTTTCTGATAATTGGATCTTTTCAAGTAAACTTCAACATTTTGTGACTATACTAACAGAATAGATTGTATATGACTGTACAAAATGCTGGTGTCCCATGAAATTTTTTCCTCCCATTGCAACTAGGTATCACGCACTACCTTTCAATATTAATTAAGGGACAAGAACAGCATTTTAAAGGACAAAAGTAAATTTCTGAGAAATCAAGGTCACATGAATTCAGACAGGTCAAAATTTTGGTTTTGGGATTTCTGGGCAATGGTCTTTTAATTTTTTCTTTAAAGTTTATTGCTTACTTTGCAGTTTGGTAGAAGAATAATTTTACTTCCGGGAAAAATATTCATGTTACAATGGTGTAAAATAAACATTTATTGTTAATAATCACATCTGACTAGGGAGATTGTATATCAGCATGCATTTGCTTGTGTCTGTTAGAAGGAAAAAGAAAACATAATCGAACTGATTTTGATGAAATCTGCTGAAATGTTATGTGGCTAAGGAAATGATCAATTTAGTTTTGTCAGCAGGCAGAAATTAGGAATAACTATTTAAAAATAACAACTGTAATGCAATTAATGATATCATTATGCTTATTTCAAGGTATTTACAGTGTAAAAATTAATTAAAAGTTAATCTGAACCACTCAGTTGACAATTTTAAGAAACCAAATACTTTTGAGAAGTCACATGATTTAAACGCAACTATGTTTCATGACACTGTAGTTTTACCTGTGAAGAAAGGATGGCTGGGGAATTGTTTGAAAAAATCTTTTTCATTGTTGGAGCTTCTGAAAATCCAGTAGCCAACCACTAAAACACACAAAATGCAAACATATAAGTTTGCAATGTTAACATACAGAATGTTAACAATTCTTAATAAGAGAATTGTTGTATTTCAAGACAGGTCTTCAATTTCAATAACATATAAAAGCAAAATAAGTACATCAATGAATGCACAATATAATCTAATAATGTGTTAAAAATGAATGAATGTAAGGATGTTGTTGCTCATAGATCTAGAAATATCCCTTTAAACAACAATCTTTTAACATACTTCTCAAATTGACTAGTACATTAATCTGGCTTTAACATCTCTTTCTTTTTATTTATTTCTGGTTTTACATTGCTTTCAACACTGTACAGGTCATAGAATGACGTGTAGTTTTGTGGGCAGGGGAAACCAGTACATACAGTTGGTCAAGGATCTGTACTGTAAACTGCCGACCATCGGTAAGCAACTACCAACTGTCCCACTTAAGGTTCGGGGATTAAACCCCGACCTCAGATCTGAGAGACAAGTGTGTTACCACTGCACCACTGTGGACCCAACATTGCTTTCAACCCCTTGAGTATGTCTTGTTTTGGGTAGTTGGAGAGACGGCACATACTAGTTGGTCAAAATGATACACTGTAAACAACCAGGCTTTGGCCAGCAATCAACTCTGTGCTCACTTAGTTTGAGATTGAACTTCGAATCCATGACCTTAGAAGTCCAAGAGAGGTGTTCAACTGAAACTGAGAGACATTCCCACTGAACACTCAGTGCTTTTGACCATGTTGTATGAAATGCACCATCTAATACAGTATATTATATCTATATGCCCCCAATAACTCCATGCATTTTAATTACAAACTCAAACTATTTATTTGTTGTACTTCTATAATAAAGTATTTTGCAAATACACCACAAGCTTAACTAATGTAACTATCAGCTAGTTATAGGACTAGAATATAATCATAAGATCTTAAATTGGCAGGAAAGAGGATGGCATTGTGACATATTTTTATATATTAATAACACCAGGAATTACATAATTTAGAGATTATGAGAGATTAAGCGACAAAAAAGTACAGAATAGAATAGAATAATTTAACTTTTTATATTAGAAAGTTTTTTCTTCAGTGTCAATTTTATCAGATGAAGCCAACAATTACAGCAAAAATGTACAGAAATAATGGGAAAGTGATGTTTTTTGTTTGTTTAATGAACGATTCATAAAATAGAAAAGATACTTTAACATAACAAAGTGGAAAGGATTAATCTGGGAAAGCAGATCTAAACTGTGTTTATTAATCTGAGTGTATGGGATAACTGAAGTTTGGATAACAGAGGTTTAACTGCACTTACAGAATACAAAGGTGCATACGATCATCCAGAACAGACTCCAGTGTTGAGGGTGCTCTGACAGGAAGCGAGACCGCAGGCTGAACAGAAACGGCACAAAGGTCAAGTCCCCAAATACCAGCATGAACCCAAACCCTTCAGTAGTCAGGTCCAGTGTGCTCAAAACTGTCTCCTACACAAAGCATTGGAACAACTGGAATATGATTTCTTGACACATTCAACTGATTATCAGCATAAACCTAAATCCTTCAGTGGTTAAACCCTGTGTACTTAACAAAGTTACATGTATAGGGTATATATATGTACCAACTGCAGAAACATTTCATGGTAATCAATAGAAGTAGTGAAAAAGTACAAAGATCTGGAAACTTTCAACCTTCAGTGGTTAAACCCTGTGTACTTAACAAAGTTACGTGAAATGCAGTAACATTATATGTGTGCTGAAGATGCTTTAAGAATTAAACTAAGTTCTCTATGAAGTTCAAATTTAAACTTATTCATACTTATAATGATTGTGATATATTAGACTAAAGCATAGGTTCTATTCACTTGAATCACCTAACCCTAATAATTGTATATGGTCGAATATTTATCTAAACAATAACAAGAGTAAAAATAGCATCAGAGTTGCCTGTACCCCACAGCCTGGAAAAATAGTTTTCAACACCATGAGATATAGAAGTAGTGAAAAAGTACAAAGATCTGGAAACTGTCAACCTTCAGTGGTTAAACCCTGTGTACTTAAAAAAGTTATATGTATAGGGTATATATATATACCAACTGCAGACACATTTCATGGTAATCAACTGATGGTTCAGCATGAGCCAAAACCCTTCAATGGTTAAGCTCAATGTGCTTTCAGTGTTTCCTACACAAAGCATGAAAATAGCTTGAGTAACAGTAAAGCATATTCTTTGTTTGGCATGAATCCACACCCTCCAGTTGATACATAAAATGGGGTAAGTAACATTATATGTGTGCTGAAGATGCTTTAAGAATTAAACTAAGTTCTCTATGAAGTTCAAATTTAAACTTATTCATACTTATAATGATTGTGATATATTAGACTAAAGCACAGGTTCTATTAACTTGAATCACCTAACCCTAATAATTGTATATGGTCGAATATTTATCTAAACAATAACAAGAGTAAAAATAGCATCAGAGTTGCCTGTACCCCACAGCCTGGAAAAATAGTTTTCAACACCATGTGATATAGAAGTAGTGAAAAAGTACAAAGATCTGGAAACTTTCAGAGCAGTGTCAGTTATATAAAGCTTCAAATAATGTTTAAGTAGAGAAAATAACATCTAAGAGAAAGAAAATGTAAAGATAAAGTATTAAAACAAGACAATTCAAAAGCAAGACGACAGCAATAATCAGTAAACTAAAAATTATGAAGCTTTAAAATTTAAAGGTCACACCATGATGCACACTTACACCCCCTAACCAATGTCCCTACCAACTGTCAACCTTCTTCACCTAATGGAATCCAAGAAATAGCAAAGAGAATATTTGAAAACTAGCTCATGCCCGCCCAAACGCCCATTCGGACACCATGGGTGAGAACGATACCCCAACAGCCCTTAAGGACTGTGGGGTAAAAATGAACACATTTTTCTTCCAGTTTTTTGGTTAACCTCAAATACAAACCAATGAAGCTCTTGGTGACCTGGACAGATGTAGGAATATTATAAGTAAAACTTTAGAGACTTTCACCAACATTTGCAAATTATTATAACTGTCAATGCACTATTTTCTATACAATTACTCTCTATTAAAATGTTTCATGAGGTTACATATTA
The DNA here is from genome assembly GCA_964017235.1 of Sabellastarte sp. h YS-2021. NCBI lineage: Eukaryota > Metazoa > Annelida > Polychaeta > Sabellida > Sabellidae > Sabellastarte > Sabellastarte sp. h YS-2021. Next base: position 16,466,983 of record OZ024928.1, read on the forward strand.
GTATCACTGTCAGTGTTGATGTAATGTGGTGTGGCCTCCTGTATTACTTGCTTGCATTTTGTATTTCATGTATTTTTTTGTAAACAATTAAAAAAGTAGGACGCTTCCACACTGCCAAATTTCAGATACTCTAGCAAATTTTGCATTTCTTACTCTAAACATGCTTTATGGATATGCAAATACATTACACTCTAGCACTGTCAAAACCTAACATAAAATACAACTCAATCACCTCAAACAAGAGAGCATCAGTGACATAAATCAGGTCAAATATGCAGCCAATCAGGAGACAGGAGCTCATGGACTGATGGCGGCTGTAGTAGTCTACTATGTATGTGAAGTCTAGGACAAGCCACAGAATTAAACCTGAAAAAATAACCAGCAAAGCCAATGTTCAACAAAGTGGCTGAGACTGAAAAATGTTTGAAGTCAAAACGGTCACAGACCAAAGTCAGTCTCAGTCAGTCAGTCTCAGTCAGTCAGTTTTTTAACATAGACCTCTTTAAGTTTAGACTAGATGGGCCAAGGAGGTATATGCAAGAAAAGCTGGAGGAAGACAAAACTTTTATCTCTAAATATCAAACTATAATACTTATGTCAAATGTACAATAATGTATGAAATTTTTCACTGAATAGAAAACCAGTGCATGTACATGTAATTTTATTTTTAATTATTTTACATTATTATCAAAATTACTCGCTATGAATGTAATCTGCTGGATAATTTCCATGATTTTCTGTTTTTGTGGAGCAATTTTAAATTATTAATTTTTATAATTTCAGTTGCCAAAGTTTACAAGAATGAAATAGTTAAATTCGTTTACCTGGACGTAGTTCACAGAAGAACTTCAAGTCAAAGCTTCCAAGCCTTGGGTTCAGTTCTCTTCCCAGATAAAAATCGTACCACTTGTAACCTGGAAATTAATGTATGCCCTTTGTAATTTGTTTTAAATAGTACTGGAATGCAAATATTTTCAGGTACAAAAAATGAGACAAAAAATGATTAAATTTATTAGTACTGTTGCTATATTATTCACATTTTTAGATAAAACTAAAAAAAATTGTCAGGATTAACCATTTCCATCTAAAACCTGCTAACTCTGTATCAAATGGACACTTTTTATGTTTTTTTACTGGTGAACTGTTTTTTATATTTAAAAAATTAAAATGCATTTGAAAGTTATGTAGCTTTGAAAGCTAGTTGCACAAGTGGAGAAAAACAGTGCAGCCAATGTGGTCAAGTTTCTGGCAGGTCAACACAAAGTATTGATATTAAACAACTGTGTATTTTCCTATTTAAATACTTGGATGAACCAGCAATATCACACAATGGAGGAACTGTATTGCCATAAGACCATTAAGCTTCCCCCAAAAAACAGCAGATACATACATTACAATATTAGATTTTACCTGTATTTCCAAACAGAGATTTTTTTATGTCTGGAACAGCCTGGGCCTTTAGAAAGAGAGCTGCTGCTAAGACCACAGAAACACAAGTAGCTGCTGTCATCAGGCCAAAGAAATGATGGTACAACCAGTTGATGGGAACACCCAGGTACAGCAGTGTGAACATTATGCTCATTGTAACAGCCAGACACTGGAGCCCTAAACACAGAGGAGGGCGGGAAATGTCTAGTGGGCTTGTGGTTTAAAACAGAAATATATTTAAAAAGAAAATAAATTAACAAATTAATAATTTATTTACAAAAGCTTAAATTTGAATCACTTTCTCGGTTTTTAATGTACATACATATGTATACTGAATAAATTAAAACCATACCCTGCAATCCTGCTGTAAACATATTGTGTCAATGTTCATACAAAATTACTGAAAATTTAATGTATACATACTTGCTCTTTCATTAAAGGATTTCCATGTGTAAGTAATATTTCTATGCAAGCTTATTCAGGACACAGTGATAAACATTTGTACCAGAAACAACATGCACCACATTACAATGGAAAATCTACAACTGACATTGCTTTAAACCATGGACCTTTGCCCTATAGCTGACTGATGAGTGAGAAGCTTTAAGCCATTGGGCTGCACAAAATGCCAAGTAAATTCCTAACTGTTGATACTGTAGTAGAATGGCAAATGCCATGGTTAGTAGTTGACTAAATCACTGTAATTACCTACACTATGGGGTCAGCAGGGCTGCAAGTGTTGCTAAACTTCAGAAAGTTCAAAATGCTCTCTGTTGCATTGTTTTCATACTGGACAGAATGAGTCATGTCACACGCCATCTAGAAAAACTCTACTGGCTTCCCATTTCATACTGATCCTTTTCAAATGTTAACAACTTACTTTTGAGACTATTAATTTATCTCAATCTCCCTATGTTTCATCTTTGATCAAGTTTAGTAATCTTACTTGTGGAAATAGACTATCAGTTTTTTATAGTTCGTCCCACAAAGGCCATGGGCAGGGCATGGTTTTGCCACATCTATACCAGTGGACGGGGAACAGGCTCCAACTTAATGTTAGATCCCAACAGACCATTTTCAGTTTTATGAGCCAACACAACACTTACCTGCTTAGACTAACAGACCCATCATCCTCCCCTGGCAGGTGCTGACTGGGTTATGACTTTTGCTTGGTTTTCGGACTCTCCCTTTTCGGATTTCAGTGCTTTAGAGGATTGTTAATTTTGTGCTATATAAATGTCTCTATTATCTATTATTATTATATAATGTGTTTGCAGCAATGTACCAAAAAAGTGCAATGTTTTCTTTGAAATTTTACTGTTTTACCAATTTTATTTGCAACTCAGGGTCGGAAGTTACACCTTGCTAGAGACAAATAATTGTTTCTGAATTTTATGTCCACTAAATAAATAAGTCCTACATATACCCCCAAATTACATTGTATTGAGATTTAGATGTAAAACCAAAATGGAAATGATGCAAGCGTTTGTGCTCAGGGTTACATCTCTAAGCCTCTGTGGAACACCTTTCAGTAGATTAACTGCTCTGAGTATCTATAAGACAGTGATTTGGTTAAATATGTGGCTTCTATTAATTCAATGATTAACATCAGTTATGAAATGTGTGTATTCAGAGCTGCCTTATGTAAGTTAGCAAGGCATTATTTTTCTTTGCCTTACCATTACAGTTGTAAAGCAGTCTCCTTCCATCAGCAAGCTGAGTGCCTGCCACCTGCTGACCAGGGATTATAAAATGCAAAACTGCTTGAAACAAAAGCCAAGCCGCATAGAAGACAAAAGCCCACCAGTCCAAGAGGTCAATTAGTGCAGGGAAACTGGGCCACTGGAAAATGCTGCATACAGACTGTCAAAAATACAAGCAAATAAAATTCATATGATTAATGTGTAGTCAGCATTTTCTGATATGTTTATATTTGATTATTTTTATTTTTTATTAAAATTATTTAATTCCAAGGAACTAAAAATTATTATCTTACTACAACATAAAATTGACTTTCTCATTATTATGAGAAAATTAGGCCAATGGATGATGCTGTGTAATAAATGTATAACCAAGTCCTGCCAATTGTTATAAACATGACATTGTGCTTAAAATACAATTGAACATCAACGAGTTCACAGAATAAAAAGTTAACAATTTTATATCACTGTCATGGCAGTTATATCTCCTACTGGGTATTCCTATAATCTGAATTCCTAGCTTATACATAATACCCACACACCAAACATGAACTAAATAATAAAGTTATATTTAGAACGTCAAGATAATCATAAAATTGACATCTTCCTGGGGCTAAGTGGACCCACACCCCATCTTGTCTAAGTATACTAAGTATAAATGAAATCCATTATGTAGTTTTTATTTGGATTATTAACCAGGAGAGCAATAACCTTGTGGTAAATTTGAGATATCTTGGGAATTTTATGGTTACCATGGAGTGGACACACACAGAGAGATTGTATTTTAATTTCCCCTTTTCAGGCCAGCAGGAGTTAACATTATAAAGATTGAAGCATGCACGTTGAAAAACTGATGTGAGCAAACCTTTCAAGACTTTCAGTTTATAAGGTAAATGTTTCACAGAAATTGTTTGCCATTTTATGCTTGCTTGTAGATAGCAAAATCTTCTCAGAAATAAACATTTTCAACATGTTGTAAGTAATCTTACTTAAGTTTCTATTGGTGAGTTGTGAATACAGCCATGAATGATACAAAGATTCGCAACTTGCAAAAAAATATTCTTTAAATCAAGTATAGCCATAATATATTCTTCAGACTGATACATCACTTTCCCTTTGTATTAATTAGCCCATTAGCCCAAGTAAAATAATTCATATCAATGTCTCAGGATCTAGGAAAGGTATATGTAGGTCTGTAGGTCCATTGAAACTGCTGTACACTTTGATTATTTACATCTATTATTTGCAAACTTATTAGATTAATCAATTCTTGATGTATCTTGAAGATTTAGAGCACAACAATAGAGAACAAACATTACCTAAACACTAGAAATAGGACGCCCTGTTGATAGTAGCTGCGACATATGAATAGAAACAGGATAGCATAGAAGAACACACATTATCATGTGTAATGTCCACCCCATGAACCTTTTGCCAAAATTGTACAGTAGTCTTACAAGACCCTGTTTCATTTGTAAAATATATCAATGATGCTTAAATATTTATTAGTGTAGATGTAAATTATTTCAGCTTCATGCCTTTTTGCATTGGTTGGGTCGAAAATTTTGATGAAATCACTCTATCTTGCACGGTTAAGAAGATAGAAGCAAATTCCTGTTTTTCTATTTTTGGCAAAAATTTGAAAATTCAAAATGGCCGCCATTTTTGGGAAAAGGAAAATTTTTTGAAAATTGGCAAGAGTACATTTCTTCGATACCCTATGGGTCGAAAATTTCGACGAAATCGCTCTATCTCGCACGGTTAAGGAGATAGAAGTAATTTTGTGTTTTGCCATTTTTGGCAAAAATTCGAAAAATCAAAATGGCCGCCATTTTTGGGGAGGGGAAAATTTTTTGAAAATTGCAAAGAGTACATTCCTTAGATACCCTGTGGGTCGAAAATTTCGACGAAATCGCTCTATCTCACACGGTTAAGGAGATGGAAGCAAATTTGTGTTTTGCCATTTTTGGCAAAAATTCGAAAATTCAAAATGGCCGCCATTTTTGGGGAGGGGAAAATTTTTTGAAAATTGCAAAGAGTACATTCCTTAGATACCCTGTGGGTCGAAAATTTCGACGAAATCGCTCTATCTCACACGGTTAAGGAGATGGAAGCAAATTTGTGTTTTGCCATTTTTGGCAAAAATTCGAAAATTCAAAATGGCCGCCATTTTTGGGGAGGGGAAAATTTTTTGAAAATTGCAAAGAGTACATTCCTTAGATACCCTGTGGGTCGAAAATTTCGACGAAATCGCTCTATCTCACACGGTTAAGGAGATGGAAGCAAATTTGTGTTTTGCCATTTTTGGCAAAAATTCGAAAATTCAAAATGGCCGCCATTTTTGGGGAGGGGAAAATTTTTTGAAAATTGCAGAGTACATTCCTTAGATACCCTGTGGGTCGAAAATTTCGACGAAATCACTCTATCTCGCACGGTTTAAGATATGAGCACATTTGCCTTTTTCAGTATTCAAAATAGCTAATTACTCATTTATTTAATTAATTACTCACTCATCTATGAAGCAATTCCCCCCAAAAGCAATCCCATACAAGCTATTAACCCAATGAACCTCCATACCAAATTTCAGAAAGCTAGGCTTAATAGCATTCCTTAAAATGTCTGGAAACCAAAGAGCTACTCAAAAGTAGCAAAGTAGCTATTACTCAGTTAGCTATAGAGCTATCATCACCAAAAGCAATCCCATACAAGCTATTAACCCAATAAACCTGCATGCCAAATTTGGTAAAGATAGGATAAGAACTGTTGCCTAAAATGTCTGGAAACCAAGTGGGACGCCGGACACCAGACGGCGGAAAAAGCAAAAATAATATGTCCACCCCCCAGTGGGGTGGACATAATAAAGAAAACAAAGGTGTGAATTACCTTGTTGCAGAAGATATTTATGGAATAAACCACAGTTGGCATCAAAATGATTGTAACTATCACCCCTCTGACTCCACCAAAATCAGTGGGAATTGAGGATCCCTTTGATTGCATTTTATCCAATATCTCTATTATCCTTCAGCAACTGAATTATCCTCTTCACAATTGGAGATTGTAAAGAACAGAAAAGATTAAAGTTTACAAAGCAAAAGCTGAATGTTTGTGCTTTCTGTTTAACTGAAACAAATATATTTTTATCATAAAGGTTACATTTTGAGTGTCAAAGCAGATTTTTTTGAGGTTTTAAGATAAATATTGCAACATTGAGACTGAAATAAAAGTAACACAAACTCAATTTCTGAGTCTTTCCGCTGTTCAGAATCACAATATAACGACATTCAGGTTTATTCCTTTTTCTCACTCTGCCAGGTTCCATCTAACAACCAATTAGACCCACTCTTCTTCACTGCATCTTATTCACTGTATTCATTTTAGTACAAACAGGCTTGTTTCCAAATATGCAGAAGTAATTTTGTATTAGCCAGTGATGATTTTACAAAGACCTTGTCTCCCGATTAAATATATTATCAATCCTACTAAACACTAAGATCCTATTAACTATTGTCTTTCTACAAAGTAATCCTCTTGCTTGCTTTTTCAATCCACCAATCACCCACAGGCTTATCAGTTAAGACATGCTACTCCCATGTATTTTCATTACTTTTCACACCAGGAACATTTTGTCATAATTTAATTAAATTCCAGTTCCTTTGACACCTTCTACATGCTTTAAATTCTTCAGGCTTCAAAATTCATACTGCAAATAAGCCAAATATCCAACTTTGTTGTACAAATTCATCTTTATTTATAAAACTCAACTTTACTTCTTTATAATGCATGATCCATTCAAAAATCTATTTTTAATAGTCATATTTTATACATTGTTGGTTATGCTATACTAGGTTTTCGAAGCTTTATTAGCTTCAAGAGACTATGTTTTCGGGTGCGTTCATTTTGCATGTTTGTCTGTGTGTGTGTGATAACGCCACAAGTAACTAGACCAAGTATAAACCTGTGACCAGATACAAGATATACCCACTGGAAACCTCCCTAAAAATATAGTCCTTAGCATCCAAAGAACTCAAAATTTCCGCCAAATTCAAATTGGTGGCTGAAATTTTGAAATTTCAAAGGTCTTCAGAGGTTTCAAAGTAGCAGTGATTACTACCCAGGGAGTCCAAAATTCAACTGAAATCGCTCTAACAATTTTTGATATAAATAACGTCCCCAATTCAAGATGGCAACTGAAATTCGGAAAATTGAAAGTTTTTCAGAGGCCTAATGAATGTATCTCCACATGCATGCAGCTTACGTCATCCGATGCCCATTTCTGATATAAAATTTTTTCCAGTATTCTCATACATGTTTGGTTGGTTACATGTGTCCAAGTGATTTTTTTTTACCTTGGAGGGAAAAAATCAGATGACAACTAAAATTGCAGTGTATTTTGTCAAAAATAGGATGGGTGTTGACAAAAAAAAAAGTGTGACAAAAGCGGCAAATCAAACATCTGCTTTTGTTTGCCGCATAGATGTGTGCATAGATTAATCGTTTTGCAAGTAAGGGGTAACAGGAAAATCTCTACACACACTGTAGTGGTGGTGTAGTCATATAGTCATGCCTAAACCAACACATCCATCGCATGTGTCCGGTAGATACAATGAATGGATCTTCAGATCTTGAATGGATCAACGAATGGATCTTTTTATGTGAGTCAAGCCTGGTGAAAGGAAGAAGTGATTACATTTTGGGAAATATCCAGGTCGTATTCTGGATACAAAAAAAAATCCAGTAACACCCCCTGGTGGAGGTTTGTGCTACAAGAGTCTTCCTAGTTTTATAAGAAATGTGTTAAAAACATAGAATACATAGTTTGAACACAGACCACAAAAAGTCAGTTCCAATTATGACAGAATTTCAAATTATGATTACAAAATTTCAAAATCTACCAAATTTTACAAGATTTAATTTTCAATTCTGATAAGGATACCATCAATATCTGTTTCATTGAGTTAAGGTTATATTGAGGTCAATATGAGAGACTGACTTTCTAGATTTGCACTAAAGAAAAATCAATTTAATCTTTTCTGTATTTCTGGTAATTAAATAATGACCCCAACCGAATATGTCATTTTGAACTAACATTAGGATCTTTGGTTTATGAGCTTTTGAAAATTTAACAAAAACAATTTAATCGAATGACAGTATTATAATTTATTTCACTTTATTTTTACAAAAACGGAAATGTTTTAAAGGCAAAATTTATACCCCATTCACATTACAGGCGGTATCACCCATGGTAACCCGCATTTGGTGAAACACCCCTGTCCTTGGATCTCCATCGTGGATCACCGTCTGACATCCGTATGCGACCTTGCGAGTCACCGGCGAACCGTCCATTGCCTTGCACGTCCTACGGAAGTTTTAAACCATTCAAAATTTCCGCCTCTGAATTTGGTACTGTGGGGATGTGCAAATGATTTTACGCATGCACGTATGAATTTATGACTATGGTAACCGAAGGTGTGGTCCACGGTGTACATAAGGTTGTGATTCGATTGTTTTTCAGTGTAATATGGCGACAAGGTGAGATAAGGTACTGGTCATTTTGCCACATGTTCATCTGACAGCTACCGAAGGTGAGTACAAGGTTAATGGAGGTTGCTTCTCGGTGATCAACATTGTCATCTGTCATCCTACAGTTACTGATGGCTAAAAAACCATGTCCATGGCTGTAAGCCTGAGGTGTGAACAACTCGGACGAAATTGGGTGACCTGGGGGCGGTTGACCGCCGAGAAAAACTTGTAACTGCAGGTTGTACCACCTGTAGTATGAATGCATGCAATAATTATGATCATTATCTTATATTTACACACAACAGGGCTTCCACAGTTAAATACTTCTCTACAATCTCACTCGAGTTTTCCAAGACAGATATTTAAAATATCTATGGACACAGTTAGGCCAAAAATGATGTAAATTAGTCCATAGTAAGTATGAATTTTGTTGGATTTAAGCTCTATCATGCAATAAATGATCAGTTTTACCAATTAGACATACTGTGGGTAACAGAGAATCAAACAATGTCAAATTGTTAAAGTTTTCCTTTAACTGTTGACATGCCAAAATTTCCTGTAATTTCCTGAACTTTTCACCTTTATCAAATTACCTGTATTTTCCATTCGGGGAATAGTATTTACCCACTTTCACTGTTCTGGGAGGAACCTGATTAACAATCCAAAATTTCCTTCAAAGTCATATCCACACAGTTAACTGTTTAACAAAAACATTAAAAATCCATTGAATTTGGTTCTTATCAAGTTTAACTTTACTGTTCTACTTCCAGTTATACCCAACATACAGGTTTGGTCACATGCTGTTCATGACTGGTGACTAAATGTAATAATGTTTGAATAACAATAATAAAATAATAATAAAAAATAAAATAAAACAAGTATTAAAGAGGATGGATATATACGGTCAGACAACACAAGCAGTGAAAGACTCAGGTTACATCAAGATAACATTTGAATATTCTGCTAATGATTAATTGTTCCAGAGACAGATATATGGGGTAAAAATAGGGTCCCTGTCACATACATGTACACTTCTGAGACACACCATCTAGTAAAGAATAGAGAGAAGCATTTTTGAAGATAATTATCTTTGAAGAATATACTAAGTACAACTGAGACATTTAATTAATTCTAAAGAATAAGTATGTACACTTGTTGCGTGTACAAATCAGTGTAGAAAATAGAAATGCAACCACTCAAATTTTATCTATGTTTATTACAATAGAATATCAACACTGGGTATCCCATAATATAGTCTAAAGACAATATCTAACTAGAGGATCGCTCGCAAAAAAAAAAAGATAATGTTTTTGCATAGCAAAAACAAAGCGTCCCGAAAAGGATATAAAGGTGAGTGCTAAAGTATTAAGAAAATGCTTCGTTTCTAGCCTTATACTGTTGTGGCAACCAAAGTCAGCGCAGTCTGCTCTATCTAGCACGGTTTTCAAGATATAAGCATTTTTGTGTTTTGCAAAAAATAAAAAAATTAAAAATGTCCGCTATATTTGGCGAGACAAAAATATTTTGAAAATTGGCATGGCTACTCTGCAGAGATACCCAGCAGGTCCAAAATTTTGTTGAGTTTACTCCATATAGCACGGTTTTCGAGATATAAGCATTTTTGTGTTTTGCAAAAACTTTGAAAATTCAAAATGGCCACCATTTTTGGGGAGACAAAATTTTTTGTCAAGACCACTGCCGTGGTGTGTATCTCCCGCCGAGCATTAAAGCAGAATAAATAGCTTTTCCGAGATATTCACAATTTTTCATTTTCGTGTGTGAAAGGTCTTCCAAAAGTAGGTGAATGAGTTATTTGAGAAAAATTGGCTATCTGCAATACTATTAAGAGATAATTCACATTTACTCATTTTGAGTAGGTGAATAATTATCTATGGGTCTGAAACTTCACCAAGTGAAAGCTCTCCCACAAGTAGGTGAATGAGTTATTTGAGAAAAATTGGCTATCTGCAATACTTTTAGAGATAATTCGCATTTACTCATTTTGAGTAGGTGAGTAATTAGCTATGGGTCTGAAACTTCACCATGTGAAAGCTCTCCCACAAGTAGATGAATGAGTATTTGATAAAAATTGGGTATCCGCAATACTTTTACAGATAATTAGCATTTACTCATTTTGAGTAGGTGAATAAATAGCTATGGGTCTGAAACTTCACAGAGTGAAAGCTCTCCCAAAAGTAGGTGAATGAGTTATTTGAGAAAAATTGGCTATCTGCAATACTTTTAGAGATAATTCACATTTACTCATTTTGAGTAGGTGAATAATTAGCTATGGGTCTGAAACTTCACCAAGTGAAAGCTCTGCCAAAAGTAGGTGAAGGATTTATTTGAGAAAAATTGGCTATCTGCAATACTTTTAGAGATAATTCGCATTTACTCATTTTGAGTAGGTGAGTAATTAGCTATGGGTCTGAAACTTCACCAAGTGAAAGCTCTCCCAAAAGTAGGTGAATGAGTTATTTGAGAAAAATTGGCTATCTGCAATACTTTTAGAGATAATTCGCATTTACTCATTTTGAGTAGACGAGTAATTAGCTATGGGTCTGAAACTTCACCAAGTGAAAGCTCTCCCAAAAGTAGGTGAATGATTAATTTGAGAAAAAATTGGCTATCTGCAATACTTTTAGAGATAATTCGCATTTACTCATTTTGAGTAGACGAGTAATTAGCTATGGGTCTGAAACTTCACCAAGTGAAAGCTCTCCCAAAAGTAGGTGAATGAGTTATTTGAGAAAAATTGGCTATCTGCAATACTTTTACAGATAATTCGCATTTACTCATTTTGAGTAGGTGAGTAATTAGCTATGGGTGTGAAACTTCACCAAGTGAAAGCTCTCCCAAAAGTAGGTGAATGATTAATTTGAGAAAAATTGGCTATCTGCAATACTTTTAGAGATAATTCGCATTTACTCATTTTGAGTAGGTGAGTAATTAGCTATGGGTGTGAAACTTCACCAAGTGAAAGCTCTCCCAAAAGTAGGTGAATGAGTTATTTGAGAAAAATTGGCTATCTGCAATACTTTTAGAGATAATTCACATTTACTCATTTTGAGTAGGTGAGTAATTAGCTATGGGTCTGAAACTTCACAGAGTGAAAGCTCTGCCAAAAGTAGGTGAATGAGTTATTTGAGAAAAATTGGCTATCTGCAATACTTTTACAGATAATTCGCATTTACTCATTTTGAGTAGGTGAGTAATTAGCTATGGGTCTGAAACTTCACAGAGTGAAAGCTCTCCCAAAAGTAGGTGAATGAGTTATTTGAGAAAAATTGGCTATCTGCAATACTTTTAGAGATAATTCGCATTTACTCATTTTGAGTAGGTGAGTAATTAGCTATGGGTCTGAAACTTCACCAAGTGAAAGCTCTCCCAAAAGTAGGTGAATGATTAATTTGAGAAAAAATTGGCTATCTGCAATACTTTTAGAGATAATTCGCATTTACTCATTTTGAGTAGACGAGTAATTAGCTATGGGTCTGAAACTTCACCAAGTGAAAGCTCTCCCAAAAGTAGGTGAATGAGTTATTTGAGAAAAATTGGCTATCTGCAATACTTTTACAGATAATTCGCATTTACTCATTTTGAGTAGGTGAGTAATTAGCTATGGGTGTGAAACTTCACCAAGTGAAAGCTCTCCCAAAAGTAGGTGAATGATTAATTTGAGAAAAATTGGCTATCTGCAATACTTTTAGAGATAATTCGCATTTACTCATTTTGAGTAGGTGAGTAATTAGCTATGGGTCTGAAACTTCACCAAGTGAAAGCTCTCCCAAAAGTAGGTGAATGAGTTATTTGAGAAAAATTGGCTATCTGCAATACTTTTAGAGATAATTCACATTTACTCATTTTGAGTAGGTGAGTAATTAGCTATGGGTCTGAAACTTCACAGAGTGAAAGCTCTGCCAAAAGTAGGTGAATGAGTTATTTGAGAAAAATTGGCTATCTGCAATACTTTTACAGATAATTCGCATTTACTCATTTTGAGTAGGTGAGTAATTAGCTATGGGTCTGAAACTTCACAGAGTGAAAGCTCTCCCAAAAGTAGGTGAATGAGTTATTTGAGAAAAATTGGCTATCTGCAATACTTTTAGAGATAATTCGCATTTACTCATTTTGAGTAGGTGAGTAATTAGCTATGGGTCTGAAACTTCACCAAGTGAAAGCTCTCCCAAAAGTAGGTGAATGATTAATTTGAGAAGAATTGGCTATCTGCAATACTTTTAGAGATAATTCACATTTACTCATTTTGAGTAGGTGAGTAATTAGCTATGGGTCTGAAACTTCACCAAGTGAAAGCTCTCTCAAAAGTAGGTGAATGAGTTATTTGAGAAAAATTGGCTATCTGCAATACTTTTAGAGATAATTCACATTTACTCATTTTGAGTAGGTGAGTAATTAGCTATGGGTCTGAAACTTCACCAAGTGAAAGCTCTCCCAAAAGTAGGTGAATGAGTTATTTGAGAAAAATTGGCTATCTGCAATACTTTTAGAGATAATTCGCATTTACTCATTTTGAGTAGGTGAGTAATTAGCTATGGGTCTGAAACTTCACCAAGTGAAAGCTCTCCCAAAAGTAGGTGAATGAGTTATTTGAGAAAAATTGGCTATCTGCAATACTTTTAGAGATAATTTGCATTTACTCATTTTGAGTAGGTGAGTAATTAGCTATGGGTCTGAAACTTCACCAAGTGAAAGCTCTCCCAAAAGTAGGTGAATGAGTTATTTGAGAAAAATTGGCTATCTGCAATACTTTTAGAGATAATTCGCATTTACTCATTTTGAGTAGGTGAGTAATTAGCTATGGGTCTGAAACTTCACCATGTGAAAGCTCTCCCACAAGTAGATGAATGAGTTATTTGATAAAAATTGGGTATCCGCAATACTTTTACAGATAATTAGCATTTACTCATTTTGAGTAGGTAAATAATTAGCTATGGGTCTGAAACTTCACCATGTGAAAGCTCTCCCAAAAGTAGGTGAAAGAGTTATTTGAGAAAAATTGGCTATCTGCAATACTTTTAGAGATAATTCACATTTACTCATTTTGAGTAGGTGAGTAATTGGCTATGGGTCTGAGACTTCACCATGTGAAAGCTCTTCCAAAAGTAGGTGAATGAGTTATTTGAGAAAAATTGGCCATCTGCAATACTTTTAGAGGTAATTCGCATTTACTCTTTTTGAGTAGGTGAGCAATTAGCTATGGGTCTGAAACTTCACCAAGTGAAAGCTCTTTGGGATAGCTGCTCTGCAGAGATACCCTGAAGATAAAAAATTTTGTTGAAATTGCTCTATGTAGCACGGTTTTCGAAATATTAGCATTTTTGTGTTTTGCAATTTTTGCGCAAAAATTCGAAAATTCAAAATGGCCGCCATTTTTGGCAAGACAAAATTTTTTTGAAAATTGGCATGGCTACTCTGCATAGATACCCTGCGGGTCAAAAATTTCGTCGAAATCGCTCTATCTAGCACGGTTTTCGAGATATAAGCATTTTTGTGTTTTGCAATTTTGCGAAAAATTCGAAAATTCAAAATGGCCGCCATTTTTTGCGAGAAATTTTTTGTTTGAAAATTGGCAGCTAATCTGCAGAGATACCCTGTGGGTCAAAAATTTCGTCGAAATCGCTCTATCTAGCAGGGTTTTCGAGATATAAGCATTTTTATGTTTTGCAATTTTTGCGAAAAATTCAAAATGGCCGCCATTTTTGGCGAGACAAAAATTTTTTCAAAATTGGGATAACTACTCTGCAGAGATACCCTGTGGGTCAAAAATTTCGTCGAAATCGCTCTATCTAGCACGGTTTTCGAGATATAAGCATTTTTGTGTTTTGCAATTTTTGCGAAAATTTCGAAAATTCAAAATGGCCGCCATTTTTGGCGAGACAAAAATTTTTTGAAAACTGGGAAAAGTACTCCGCAGAGATATCCTGCGGGTCAAAAATTTTGTCGAAATTGCTCTATCTAGCACGGTTTTTGAGATATAAGCATTTTTGTGTTTTGCAATTTTTGCGAAAAATTCGAAAATTCAAAATGGCCGCCATTTTTGGCGAGACAAAAATTTTTTCAAAATTGGGATAACTACTCTGCAGAGATACCCTGTGGCTCAAAAATTTCGTTGAAATCGCTCTATCTAGCACGGTTTTCGAGATATAAGCATTTTTGTGTTTTGCAATTTTTGCGAAAATTTCGAAAATTCAAAATGGCCGCCATTTTGGGCGAGACAAAAATTTTTTGAAAATTGGGAAAACTACTCCGCAGAGATACCCTGCGGGTCAAAAATTTCGTCGAAATCGCTCTATCTAGCACGGTTTTCGAGATATAAGCATTTTTGTGTTTTCCTTATTTGGAAAATTCGTAATAATTAATTAATCATTAATTACTCGGCCATTTCTTGACCAATCAATGCCAAAATCTAATGATTTCCAGATTTTAATAGAATGAATGTATTTGCCAAGTTTCAGGTGAATTGATAAAATTCCTTTCAAGTTATCATCCGGACAAGCTTCCCCATCGAAAAAAGACATTTTTGGTCATGTGACCTCTCTGATTGGTTGAAATGTCACTGCAGCATATTCAAAAAAATTCCCCAAGGCTACTGCCTAAACCTGCCCAATTTGAAAAGAATCCGCCTAACGGTTACAGAGTTATAAGGAAAACAAAATGCGGAGCCGGCGGAGCCGGCGGAGCCGGCGGAGCCGCCGGAGCCGGCGGAGCCGGCGGAGCCAGAAGCTCTCCCATACACAAACAAGCGTCCCTTGCGGGACGCTTAATAACAGAGGACATTTGGGAGTCACACAGCTTGAATGAATCTTCTTGGAATCAATTTTTGTGACTGGAACTCAGCTTTTTGATGGAACTTTCATAAAAGCTTAGTTTAAGTAAAAGGTTCCTTTTACTGATAGTCAAAAGGAAAATGATTTGTACAGATATTGTGGTCAATGTGTCATTATTATCTGTAGACTTCCACAATTCTCAGCAATTCAGAAATTCTGACTCTTAAAATGATTTTATATCATTCTAATTTTTCTAAGAAATTAATGTTTTTCTATAAAAGTTTAAGAATAATTTTAATAATACATGTATTGTTAAAAGCAAAACCTGTTTCTAATTTAGTTCTAAAAAAACTGATGAATGAATTAAACATGGAAATAATATACTTTAATTTACTGCTCTTGCATAGTGACAACTGTTATTATAAAATGCACCTTTCTTGTTCGAAAAGGTTATTTTAATGACAATTTACTCAGTCATGTAACAGTTTCAGTGGAATGTCCTATTCAAATTACATGAGAATAACTTTACATATCACTCTGCACCTAATTCCATTTAAGATGGAAATAAGATGAAATTGGTAATCACAGGGTGTATCCACTAAATTTCAATATTTTTTCCATGACTTCTCCATGACCAAAGCTTTAAAATCAAGGACCTTTTACATGCTGCGTGGCATGAAAGAGACATGTACCGAGGCCACGAGCTCCCACCAGTTTTGCCTTTGAGAACCACACACAAGGTTCCAGTCATAGTATAGGAAGATGTGGAACACACCAAAATTTGATCTGATTACATAAATGTATCCCAGTATTGAAATGCTGGATGAAAGAAAAGAAAAATGCCATTTCGCGAGAGGATGCCTTTTAATTTCCACGACTTTTTATGAATTTTCCCAAACCTGGAGTCTATTTCCATGACTTTTCCAGGCCTAGAGAAAAAAATGGAATTCCATGACTTTTCCAAGTTTCCCATGACTGGATACACCCTGCAATCATACTTCAACACTTTTGTGATTAAACAAAAATAAGTAACAGTAATGAAAAGGATACACAAGAAAGGTCACGGCACATTTGAACGTCACTTTGTGCATATGTTATAGACAAACTGTGTAACAAAGACTTTTCATAAATTCCTAAAAAAAATTTACGCATTTTGTAAATTTTCCTGATTTCCTTGTAAAAGTAAGACAAAATTATCACACTTTGTTCCATTTTCCCAACAGAGGAGGGAAGCTTAGTGTTGTCACAAAAACCACTAATGTGTGAATAATTTCCCACAATTCCTGATAATAAAAGGGGGTTTGACTAATATGGCAAAAATAAACCCAATATAAACTAAGTCAAAGTGTAACTTTCAAATTTACTATATTTAAATAGTTTCTAATGTTGTTCAAAGGATCAAATTTGACATCTTTAGTGCAAGCAAACCCGAAATAACAAAAGGTTTAATATATACGTTATAAAGACTCTAGCGAATTTCACACACTTTGGGAAATTTTACATATCTTAATCTACTTAACAGTTTAGTCATCATGGTAAATGTCTGGTATACATTCTTCAGAATTGCAAATGGCTGCTTCTGTGTATTATAATTATCATATGAATAAAGAAAGGGGTAGACATAAAGGCAATATCAACAATAACACACACATTTAATGCCATGCATATGAAATTAGTCATTTCATGAAATGCCTGAACATTTTAAGCATTTCACAAAATGACTTACGGTTTGTCGGATATACCAAAGATCTTTGTGGGGAATTTAGCCAAACACCTGGTTAAACATTTTACTTCCACTATATTTGTGGAATAGTATTCATAATAGAAACAAAAGCTAATAATTTGGGAAGGATAATTGTCAGGCAAGGTCATTCTGACAATGCATTTTAGGGATTGGTCGACAGCATATTTTTCATTTTCGGTATCCAAATAATGCATAACCGTTCCGATTAAGGAATTCCGAACAAAGATGTGTTTTAGTACACCACCAATCAAATAGACCACAGACTGGAAGTGAAATCCATGAACCAAAACACTGCAGTTTCCTAGCAACAAAATGGTAATATAAATTGTCAACTATACAGAAATGTGGGATAAAAGTTAGCTGTTTTCCTTCAATTATTTGTATTGACAAGCAATGTGGCGATTGTTAGATAGCTTCAAGGTGTTTTAGTAAAATGCTCTTGATATCAAGATACCGGGAGTACGAACCCATCCTTAGTAAATTTCAATGGAAAGGACCACCAAGGACCAGATTTCTATATTCTCTCAAAAAATAATACAAAGGAATTCTCTTTATCACAAACTTCTACTTGAAATGTCTTAGAATGTATTTAATGTTCAAAAAATTTAACGAGATACATTTTTAATACAAGTATGGGAAGATGACATAAGGCACGCGTTTACAGTACTCTTGCCAGTCATGTCCGTACTTCTTGCGACAGCTGTGGTCGTCTCGCACGCTGCGGTGTATCAGCAGGATGAGGAAGTAGATTGGGTAGAAGTAAGGCAGGAGATGGCTGAAGCCTGAAAAACATAAAAACAGAATATTATACAATGGAAAATTGTGCATAAACTTTGAAAATATTGTCCAATAGTTTTAATCCACTAGACCCTGTTTGGAAAAAAAATGAAAATTTGGCAAAATACAGGTGTGTTTGTAATAATTGAACTTCAATAAGAACATTTGAATATAAGCATACAAAATCGCAAGAAACGTAATGATAATTTAGATATTTCAAGGACACTAGAATTTATTACATTATTATTTAAAAACTACCCTTCTTCCTAAATATTTTCCGAGATAAGAAATTTTTAAGAGTAAGAATTTTTAATTCCTCAGAAACTTTAAAATTGTAAAGTAAACAATAACAAATAGGATAAAACAGCTGTGTTGAAAGAATAAGCATAAATGTCTTAATAAAACCGAAGAATATGGCCAAAAAATGTCAAAATTTGAACAAATAAGGGTTGGGTGCCTGACTTTGAAGCTCTCTAGCAAATAGACTAATGGATAGGGATGTCATGAACAACTCTGAAGTGGAAGGATTGAGCTATCAGATAATATCACCAGCTGCAATACATGTTTTGTAGGTTAAGATGAGAAGTTGACATAAACAACATAAATGCCAGAAAATTATGACAATTTGTTAAAAATTATGACAACATGTCACAAAATTATGACAATAAGTTAAGGATTATGTCCTGACAAAATGGGAATGTCGGTGGATGGAGAGACGAAGGTAACCATTTGTTTCCAGTGAAAGGAATAGAAAAGTATTATGTTTTTTACCAGCATGCTGTGGTTTCTATATTCAGTAATCATAATTCGGATCTCAAAACAAATGACAAGAAATAGAATGTGACACTTTAAACTACTTTGTGATAAAGCTGTGACTCAAAGACAAACAGGAGACTATCTGGCAAGAGCCAATACAAATATCAGTATTCATGCCTTTTGTTGCAAACTGCAAGTACAAGTGATGCAAACACTTTTTTTTTTCAAACATAAAAAACTAGAGATTGCGTCTCGACGCAGTGTATCCCCGGACGGGACATAGTTAAGGCGTGAATATGTCGGTCTTGAGCCTGTTTCCTGGAGCACCAGGTCAGGATTCTCCATAGTACAGATTACTCCCAAAAGCTAATCACTAGTTCTTTCACTTATATCTGTCTTTAAAAATTACATTTCATGGATCCAGAAGATCCATATAGTGATCCGGATCATTCAATCATTTCATCCTTTTACCTTTTCAGACATATTCTAAAAATTTCATCAAAATCCGTCCATAAGTTTTTTAGTTATCTTGTACACAAACACATCTGGCAGCCAGGATCCACATGATCCAGACAGTGATCCAGATTACTCTCAAAAACTAATCACTTGTTCTTTGTCCCATTTAAGACATTTCCTGAAAATTTCATAAAAAATCCATCCATGACTTTTTGAGCTATTTGTCTTTAAAAAATACATTTCTTGGATCCAGAAGATCCAGATAGTGGTCCAGATCACTCGCAAAATTGAATCATTTCTTCCTTTTACCACCTCTTCCTTTTACCATTTGTAACATATCCTAAAAATATCAAAGTCCATCCCAAGATTATGTGGCAGCCTGGATCCAGATGATCCAGACAGTGATCCAGATCACTCCAAAAATTTAATCACTTGTTCCTTGTACCATTTAGGCCATTTGCTGAAACAATCCATCCATAACTTTTTGTGTTATCTGTCTTTAAAAATTACATTTCATGGATCCAGAAGATCCATATAGTGATCCGGATCACTTCCAAAATTCAACCATTTCATCATTTTACCTTTTCAGACATATCCTGAAAATTTCATCAAAATCCATCCATAAGTTTTTGAGCTATATTGTACACAAACACATCTGGCAGCCTGGATCTGGATGATCCAGATCACTCCCAAAATCTAATCACTTGTTCCTCGTCCCATTAAGGACATTTCCTGAAAATTTCATCAAAATGCACCCATAAGTTTTTGAGTTATCTGTCTTTAAAAATTAAATTTCATGGATCCAGACAATGATCCGGATCACTCCCAAAATTTAATCATATCTTCCTTTTACCATTTTGGACATATCCCGAAAATTTTATCAAAATCCATCTGTCAGTTTTTGAGTTATCTTGTTCACAAACAAACAAATAGAGGGCCAAAAATGACCCTCGGTCAGGTACTTTGGCGGTCAGTGGATGACCTTAAATGAAGATCTGTAACCGGTAAGCCTGGATGCTGGTACTCCAGCATGTACTCAACCTCCAAAGCCATTTTCAATAGTTTCCATGCAATGTAGTCAGCATTAAGTGTGAAAATATCTCCAAATTTGCCAAAAATGACCCTTGGTCAGGTACTTTGGCGGTCAGTGGATGACCTTCAATGAAGAGCTTCAAGGTCAAATTTCTGCATGCTTACAGAGGACATATATATGTATTATATATACCAGCCATAGGATGATCTGACTTTCTGTATAGGAGAACTGGGTCAAAAAGTGAAAAAATGGCCAAAATCTGACCTTTAAGAGGCCACCAGTGACCTTGAGATTGAAGGTCAAGGTCACAAAACAATAGCGTTCGTGGCATTGCCCATATATACCCACATACCAAATTTGAAAGTTCTAACTAAAATATTTTTTAAGTTATCGCGTCCAAAAGGAAATCTCTGCGGCGGTGGCGTGACCATACTGAATCCTAAGTATCCCCGACTTTCGTCCGGGGATACAATTAAATATCTGTGAAAATAGGGAATATAACACGACAAACTAATATACCAGGTAGACATATATGACTGAACACTAAAGTTTACTAAACTAATTTTTTTTTTTAGTACTTTTAGGTTACTCACTTGACTACTTTCTAATAACTTTTCTAACAATTTGGACTGTTTTCAGGTAACCTATCACACCCTTAGTTCATGGTCATAAAAATCTTGACCAATGATTGTGCAACAATTTCTTTGACCAGTTGACTGATGGTTTTGATAAAACCTGTACAATGTGCTCACAGCAACATTAAACCTCCCAAACCACATTCCTGTACCTGAAGGAAGAGACCAGGAGGTTGCCATGATGAGATCACCAAGGTAGTTGGGATGGCGACAAAGTCCCCACCAACCTGAGACAAGCAGCTTCTTACCAGTGGTTGTACTCAGTGTCTCCAGACCTACAGCAATGTGAACAGATGGAGGTTTACTTAAGTAAAGGATAATGAAAATACAACAAAATCACTGTAAGGGCAAGAACAAGTGGCTTAATAGACAGAACAAGTTTGGCAAATGATCACCTTGCTCTGACAAGTGTAGTTCAATATTTGTGAATTTGAAACCAGCAAATAATAACATACATGGAATACTCTGATGGCCAGTGTAATGTGACCATGGGTAGTCAAAATGCAAAGTAAAAACTAAACTTTGACTGCTGGATTAAGTGTTAATTATGGTATTCCACTGACCCTTTAACAAGTATCTCATCCAAAAATAGCGAAGAGTTCTGTGGAATTATTACACATAGAAAACGGCTTATTTGGGGACATTTTTATGTGTACATTAGTCAAACCAATAATGTGAATCAGGAAAAAGCGAACTTCTTTGTACAAATTTTCTACTGTGAATGGTACTTTATTTTATTTGATAATGGTAACGCGAGAATTTTTACAACGCCACTCTTTGCTACAAATAAAAGTAAACTCATGTCAGCAAACAAAGCGGACTCTTGATTTAAACCTCATCACTACTTTACATATTTGTGGTACACAAATTTACACCTAAATCTAGTTTCTAGATCTAACGTAGGCTTGCCTGACAAACTTGGATCATTGGGGTTCTTCCTGAAGTTATTTTTCTGTGAGTTAGCACCTCGGAATATGCAGTAACCACCAACTGAAATAAACAAGCGTAGAAATGACAAACTTGAGAACAAAGACCATAAATACTACCTATACTGAAGTCTGTATTGAAGACAGCCTTAGTACATGTACCACTGACTCTGAGCTTGTTTCTATCAGATTGCAAGCTACATGTATATCCTTGGACTTCATCAAAATACCTGAATCTACTTTGTAAGAAGTCCTACTGAAAACTAGACTAGCTTTACATTCATTTGTGCACTGGATGAAGATACTGACATACATGAATACATAGGAGAGTCTTCAAACTGATCACAAAATCAATCAATCTTTAAACTCCTGTTGCTGAGCAAGCTTACAAGTCAAACATTCATTGGTCAAAAATGTTTTACACGATGCATTTACTGCAATACATGCAATTCACAAATATATATATTGTTCTAACAATAAATGAAAAAGCTAATGATCTGCTAAAACATATCCAGAAAATTCACTGAATTTTAAAACTGAACAGACTTTCCAGTAGATTTACAGAAATATAGTTTTCAAAGGGTTAATGACCATATAGTCACATGTTTTGCACTTTTGTCACACAGTACATCTATGTCCACTAGGTATATAACGAGCCTGTGTTGCAGTTACTGAACCCTTTTTCAGAAACTTTACCCGTTAAAGATTATTTTGTTATAATACTTGTAGTTTTCTTCCTTCTAATGCAGCACATCCATAATCGCCAGATAGGCAGTGAGCCAGTCCTGTGGATGCTTCAGAAAGATGCAATTCCATTCAAGGTTGTTACTTACCATGCAGTACAGCTATCACCACTAGCCATGCAATGGGCCAGTCCTGTGGATGCTCTAGCAAGAACCTGGCCTGTAAGGTGTAGAGGAAAGGCACCCAGACCAGGTCCCCAAACACCAACATGAGGCCAAAACCATCATGTACAATGTCCATAGTCGTAAGAATGGCCTCCTGCAAGTAAGAAAAAACCCTATCACACTAATATCAGCTCAAACCCTTGATATGCAATGCACATGATGGTAAGAATCACCTACTGTCAGTAGCACAATCCAAACACCGATATCGAGGAAACACTCTCTCGTGGAACAGACCCTGTAAATAATAGTGAATCTTATCAAATTGACAAGTCTACAGTCCATAACAATTACCTGTCCAAACCTGTCAAGCATACTCTCCATAGTGTTAAGAATATTTTTACCTGTTACACCAACAGTTAGAGAAATATGAGAGAGTAAGAAATATTTTAAGGTAGTTGTTTAGGTTTGGTGTATAAAAAGCCTGTACTGTGACATTTTGACTGCTGTTACAAAGACCGACGTTTTGCAAAATGCATCACCCTGGGGAGGATATTACAGAAATTATGGGATACTTTTTCTCAATTAAACTTAAATTACATTTTAATTCTTTGCTAGCAAAGTGTTCCTGCCACACTAATATTCTATTCAGGTACTTCCAAACACTCACAACGCAGCCACCTGGAAATTTATCTTAACAAAAAACATACTGTGATCATACAATGAAACAGTGTTCTTAAAAAGTTGCAAAATACTTGAGGTTAATTGAAAGCATGAACAAAATATTCTTTGAAATTAAACAGATTAACATTGAACAGATGGGATTTATTTTCACTTACCTCAAACCAGAGGGCATCAGCCACATACCAAGTGTGGAATACTGTCACTAAAGCCAAAGCCGGGGGTACGACACCACCAGACTCGTAGGCTTTCATCACAAAGCTGAGGTCAAGTATCACCCAGCCAATCAGACCAGGCCTCAACTCACAGAAAAACTTCAAATCCAAAGGGCCAAGCCTTGGATTCAGCTCACGTCCAATAAAGAAATCGTACAGCACATTGCCTGCAATAACAATATGTAGGCAACAGTTAGTGTCAATTCTTCCCCAACTTTGTACTTTAAACATGTTATGTGCTGAGGATCAGTTGAAGAATGGTAATGAATCATGTCAAGTGAAATTTAGTTCAAACCAAACAATCAACATATCCCATCTAATTTTAAAATTTAAATATTTTATCCATCACCAAAGCCTTAAAATCAATGACCTTTTACATGCTTTGTGGCATGAAAGAGTCATGTACCGAGGCCACAAGCTCCTGCTGTTTTTTTGCCTTTCAGAACCACGCACAAGGTTCCAGTCACAGTACAGGAAGATGTGGAAGACACCAAAATTTAATCTGATTGCATAAATATATCCTTGTATTGAAATACTGGATGAAAGAAAGGAACAACGCTGATTCGCGAAAGGATGCCTTTTAATTTCCATGACTTTTTATGAATTTCCAAAACCTGGAGTCAATTTCCATGACTTTTCCAGGCCTGGAAAAAAAATGGAATTCCATGACTTTTGCAGGTTTTCCATGACTGGATAAACCCTAAATTTTGTATTTTCACACAATCCAACCTTTTGAATAATACCAGACAAGCACTTAATTAGTATGTTGAGCTAAAACAAAAGCTCTACAAATCAAACCTGTTGCAGCATTGCAATAAAATCTGGCTTATTCCAAATAAGTGTTGAATAGGAAAATACACATTATAAACACATACCACTGTTTCCACCTTGAGCGAGCTCCTCACTGGTGACAGTGTGGGATTTCAGGTAGAGAAGTACACTCAATGAGAAGCTGAATATCATGGCTGTAGTGATGAGCTGGAAGAACTTATCATGGAGTACAGAGACAGGGTATCCCAGCCATGCAGCCACTCCAAACCCACCCACTGACAGAATGAGGGACAGAAACGCTAAACAGAACAGAGACAATGTGTAAATAAAACAGATCCATTTCAAACACACACAGACACACAATGACGGCTGTACAAAACAGATATAACACATGGATGAAACATATCCATTCCAAACATACACAGACTGAGTGCCAGAAGGACTGAATAAAAACAGACACAACACACAATGACGGCTGTACAAAACAGATATAACACATGGATGAAACATATCCATTCCAAACATACACACAATGACGGCAATATAAAACTGATATAGCACACGGATGAAACACATCCATTGCAAACAAACACAGACTGAGTGCCAGAAGTACTGAATAAAAACAGACACAACACACGTGGATGAGACACATATCGATTCCAAACACACAGATAGAATGAGGACAAGAAACACTGTAACAAGACAGACACAACACACGGATGAGATACAGATCTATTCCAAACCCACCCACTGACAGATTGCGGGCAAGAAACACTGATCAAAATTGATAAGAGTAAATGGTACACACATAACACTACAGAGATTTCACAATTCATATTTTAAGTGAGGCAAAATGTCACTTAAATACTAAAAAAAAAAAATTCATGCTGGTGACTCATGTTATACCTACCATTGCAACGGTACTTTAACCGTTTCCCCGTACATAGAGGAAGACCCTCATATACTGGTCCAAGAGGCAGTACAGCAATCAGTGCATGGAAAAAGAACCAAAACAGGAATAAAACTGCAGCCTGGGAATCCAGATATGCTGACACTCTGCTGGGAAATGCAGGGAACTTCAGTACACTGCAACTTTCCTAAAAGAGTTGACAAAAGTTTTAATTACTAAAACCACCTCTAATTTGAGAAGTATCACATTCACAACAATCACTATAATATGAAACCAGTGAAGAACACAGTATACACCAGTGCTAAAGAGACTAAAGATGACACTACAGTTTTATGATACTATACATCAGAAACAAATAGAAAAATGTTTTTGCTAACAAAAACTAAATGTCCCAAAAAGATTCATTGCAATATAATATACAGTAGAAAAAGGTTTTTGAAAATAAAAACATGCAGTGCTGAGAGAAGAAATGAAAGTTAAGCAGACAGTGTGGAAGTTCATGCATTAACATGAAAGAAAAATTTAAGCTTTATTTTGTTTTCTATGGTCATAAATTGCGAAAAGTTAATTGAATAAATGCTCTGGCTAAGAATGCATAAAGCATCAATACTTATAATAGGTCGAAAGTTACAGCATAAACTACTTAATTAAAGAGTAACAGTGCTTTATAAATGCCATATATCTATTTACATTTTAGAAAAAGGCATAGTAAAATGTGAACCTTTAGAAAGGCAAGAAGTTTATGACACAATGCTTTGAACACATCTATCTGGTAAATCTGACCAGCTATCTAGACTCTTCACATAAGGTTTCCCAATACCTCTGAATACATTGTAATTCTCTAAAAGCAAAAATAAAATAGATATAAGGTAAAAAACACAAATCGGCTATATGAATCCAGTTTGATCCATAAAAAAGGTGGTGGTGGTGGTGTGGGGGGGGGGGGGGGGGGGGGGGGGGGGGGGGGGGGAATCTGACCAGCTATCTAGACTCTTCACATAAGGGTTTCCCAATACCTCTCAATACATTCTAAAACTCTAAAAGAACTAGATTGGGCCAACTCGGCGCCAACATATCCCCAGACAGGTCATCACTCATGCCACAGGTTTTGATCGGGAATTTTTTAAAACATAATTACCCATTATTATATGAACTTCAGCACATCAATCTACTCTGTTTATATCTTCCCAAGGAAGATGGTGTATCGCCAGACGCCGAATACATAACTCAAATTATATTTTCAATCTTCCTGCAATGATAACTCTAAACCTATTTTCAAAGTATTTAAATGATTGATGATTGAATGTCCATTCTAAAATAATAATCCCAAAAGAGCATATCTGTTTCTATATTTGTTGACAAATAAAATATTATTTTTAACTCAACTCATCATACTTTTCAATCTTCCTTCAAAGTATTTAAATGATTGATGATTCAATGTCCATTCTAAAATTCATAATCCCAAAAGCGCATATCTGTTTCTATATTTGTTCACAACTAAAATATTATTTAAAAAAAAATTATTTATATTATTATTTTATTATATTATTTTTAGAATTTGCAAATTGTTTTCAGTTATTCATTTCCTCTATACCTATATATGTGGTCCATATATATGCAACCTAAATATGTGATACAATCTCAGTTCTGACTCCCCTTTGTGTTATATGTAATGAAGCCCACCACCTCCCACCCCCACCCCTCTCCCCTTCTCCACACCTCTCTCACTATTACACAAGATCTGCAACCCCATTGAGTTCTTTGTTTCTCATCTGATATCATTAAATACCTTTGTTTATTTAGTGTCACTCAATATAGCTGGAGGTCCCAGAGGTGGGTGGGGGGAATCCGGGTGGGGGATGTGGGTTGGGACTACAAAGAGATGGAGTGCTACAGCATAAATGGTAAACAAACAATCTATATAAAAGGGGTACTCAAATACAAAAAGAATTGAGAATTTTAAGTATGTGATTATCAACTGAAATGAGTTCATAACTGTAGGAGCTGTGTCAAAATTAACTGAGGCAAGTTGAATAAAACTGGGCTAGTTGAGGGTTAAAAATCCCCTAGTTTTACTACATAAGGATATAATTTCATTAATATTGGGACTTAAAGCTCACTTAAAGTGTCCATTTTGTCTACTTGAATATGTTTAACCAGTTTCATTTTAAAAAGTTAAAAACTCAGCAAGCAGAGGTATAACACACAAAAATAAGTTCTTAAAAGACTAAGATAGCCATAACATTATTAATATTCAAAATTTAAATAGACAGGCATTTCCTTTTAAAAATTCAAAGATTTCAGCTCTATAACCCACATAGTTTGACAGTTACTGGGCTTTAAAGTGGCATAATGTCCATAAATTGGGTTTCTGTGGGTATTTTACAATTGTTAAAGAGACTTTAGCAATTAAACTACAGATCTGAAACTTTTTGGGGGACATACATAACAAACAAAAATTATATATAATACAGTTTAAGACTTGTCACACTAAGCATTTCCAAATAACAGGGCAAAATACGGAAAAAATGTCAAAAAAGGCACTTGGGCGAGTGTCTATGGCCCTCATACACAGGTTAAATGTCTACTAAAAACCTTGATTTTCGGCATATGTAAAAAGGACATAATAATGCATTCCCAGATGGGATTTCAGCTCCATCAATCACATAGTTTAACAGTCACAGGGCTTAAAGGTGGTAAAAAGTCCAAATATTGGGTCTCTGTGGGCCTTTTAGAGATCTCGATGTGGCTTTCAAATTAAAGCTTCAGACTTAAAATTTGTTACATACTAAGATTACACATAGAATATGTACCTAATAAAGTTTGAAACTTGTCAGACTTACCATTTCCAAGTTACAGACCAAAATATGTGAAAAATGTCTTAAAAGGGTCACTCAGGTGGGTGTTTAAGGTCCTCATACACAGGTTAAATGTCTACTTGAAGCCTTGATTTTTGGCACATGTAAAAAGAACATACCGTAATAATGTATTCCCAGATGAGATTTCAGCTCTATCAGTCACATAGTTTAACAGTCACAGGCCTTAAAATTGGCAAAAAGTCCAAATACTGGGTCTTTATGGGGCCTTCTAGAGACCTAAATGTGGCCTTCAAATTAAAGCTTCAGACTTAAAATTTGTCACATACTAAGATTACACATAGAATATGCATCTAATACAGTTTGAAACTTCTTAGACTTACCATTTCCAAGTTACAGGGCAAAATATGTGAAAAATGTCTAAAAATGGTCACTCGGGTGGGGATTTATGGTCCTCATACACAGGTTAAATGTCTTCTTAAAGCCTTAATTTTTGGCACATATAAAAATAACATACTAATATCTTCCCAGATAGGATTTGAGCTCTATCAGTCACATAGTTTGACAGTCACAGGGCTTAAAAGTAGCAAAAAGTCCAAATATTGGGTCTTTGGGAGCCTTTTAGAGACCTCAATTTGACCTTCAAAATTAAAGCTTCAGACTTAAAATCTGTTACATACTAAGATTACACACAGAATATATATCTAATACAGTTTGAAACTTCTCAGACTTACCATTTCCAAGTTACAGGGAAAAAGATGTGAAAAATGTCTTATAAGGGTCACTCGGGTGGGTGTTTATGGTCCTGATACACAGGTTAACTGTCTATTAAAGGCCTAAATGTTGGGGCACATATAAGAAAAGACATAGATATATTCCCAGATGATATTTAACTTAGATGAGAGACATAGTTTGAAAGCTACAGTGCTTGAAAGTGGCAAAAAGTGCATAAATTGGGTCTCTGTGGGCACTTTTGAGACCTTAAGTCGACCCCTTTGGGTAAACCTACAGCCCTAAAATTTTCTACAGACAAGGATTACATATCAAAGTTATACCTAGCGCAGTTTGAGACTCATCAGAATTACCACTTCCAAATTATAGGGCAAAATATGTGAAAAGTATAGCAAAAAATCCCTAAGTGGGGGTATTTATGGGCCTCAAACACAATTTTCTCCTCAACTTAAAGTCGTGATTTTTGGCACATGTACTAAGAACATATTAATGTGTTGTCAGGTAAAATTTCAGCCAGCTGAGCATCATAGTTTGTGACCTACAGGGCTCTAAGTGGCCAAAAGTCCAATTTCTGACCTTAAGGTGGCCATAAGTTCTTTTTTACTGGGAGTTTAAGGTCACCTTAAAATAGGGATCTTCCTTTGGGCACCCTTAACATGTGTACCAAGTTTGAAAAAAAAATATTAATTTGTTTTTGAGTTATCGCGTCCACAAGGAAATTTCTACGGCGGCGGCGGCGCGACGGACCTGAATCCAATATATCCACGACTTTCGTCTGGGGATATAATAAAAGAGATAAAAGGCAAAAACACAAAATCGGCTAATTTATGACCCCAGTTTGACCCATAAGGGAGGATCCGGGGGTAAATCTGACCAGCTATCTAAACTCTTCACATAAGGTTTCCCAATACCTCTTAATACATTCTAAAACTCTAAAAGCAAGAATAAAGGAGATAAGAGGCAAAAACACAAAATCGGCTATTTTATGACCCCAGTTTGACCCATAAGGGAGGGTCCGGGGGTAAATCTGACCAGCTATCTAGACTCTTCACATATGGTTTCCCAATACCTCTTAATACATTCTAAAGCTCTAAAAGCAAGAATAAAGGAGATAAAAGGCAAAAACACATAATCGGCTATTTTATAACCCCAGTTTGACCCATAAGGGGGGATCCGGGGGTAAATCTGACCAGCTACCTAGACTCTTCACATAAGGTTTCCCAATACCTCTGAATACATTGTAAATCTCTAAAAGCAAAAATAAAATAGATATAAGGCAAAAAACACAAATCGGTTATATGAATCCAGTTTGATCCATAAAAAAGGTGGTGGTGGTGGTGGTGGGGGGTAAATCTGACCAGCTATCTAGACTCTTCACATAAGGGTTTCCCAATACCTCTCAATACATTCTAAAACTCTAAAAGAATAAAAGAGATAAAAGGCAAAAACACAAAATCGGCTAATTTATGACCCCAGTTTGACCCATAAGGGAGGATCCGGGGGTAAATCTGACCAGCTATCTAGACTCTTCACATAAGGTTTCCCAATACCTCTTAATACATTCTAAAACTCTAAAAGCAAGAATAAAGGAGATAAGAGGCAAAAACACAAAATCGGCTATTTTATGACCCCAGTTTGACCCATAAGGGGGGGTCCGGGGATAAATCTGACAAGCTATCTAGACTCTTCATATATGGTTTCCCAATACCTCTTAATACATTCTAAAGCTCTAAAAGCAAGAATAAAGGAGATAAAAGGCAAAAACACATAATCGGCTATTTTATAACCCCAGTTTGACCCATAAGGGGGGATCCGGGGGTAAATCTGACCAGCTACCTAGACTCTTCACACAAGGTTTCCCAATACCTCTTAATACATTCTAAAGTCTAAAAGCAAGAATAAAGGAGATATAAGGCAAAAAAACAAATCAGCTATTTTATGACCCCCAGTTTGACCCATAAGGAAGGGTCTGGGGGTAAATCTGACCAGCTATCTAGACTCTTCACATATGGTTTCCCAATACCTCTTAATACATTCTAAAGCTGTAAAAGCAAGAATAAAGGAAATAAAAGGCCAAAACACAAAATCGACTATTTTATGACCCCAGTTTGACCCATAAGAGAGGATGCGGGGGTAAATCTGACCGGCTATCTAGACTCTTCACATAAGGTTTCCCAATACCTCTTAATACATTCTAAAACTGTAAAAGCAAGAATAAAGGAGATATAAGGCAAAAACGCAAAATCGGCTATTTTATGACCCCAGTTTGACCCATAAGGGGGGGGGGTCCGGGGGTAAATCTGACCAGCTATCTAGACTCTTCACATATGGTTTCCCAATACCTCTTAATACATTCTAAAGCTCTAAAAGCAAGAATAAAGGAGATAAAAGGCAAAAACACAAAATCGGCTATTTTATGACCCCAGTTTGACCCGTAAGGGAGGGTCTGGGGGTAAATCTGACCAGCTATCTAGACTCTTCACATATGGTTTCCCAATACCTCTTAATACATTGTCAAGCTCTAGAAGCAAGAATAAAGGAGATATAAGGGGAAAAGATGAAATTGGCTATTTTATGACCCCAGTTTGACCCCTACAGGGGGGTCGGGGGAATTTGACTTGCTTCCTAGACTCTCCACATATGGTTTCCTACTACCTCCCAATACATTTTATGGCTCTAAATGCAATACTTAAGAAGATAATAGCGGGGTTCACATGAATTTTAAGCTTTCTGATTGGTACCTCACTCATAAATCGGTCAATTTTCATCGGATTGCTCCCAAAATCTAATCAGCTCACGTTTAGTATAAACATGTGTATGAAGTTACAAGCCTCTGTGGTCAGTAGATTTTCCTGAACAGTGATGATGGGCGGGTGTACCCGAAAATTTTTTTTTTTGATCATGTGACCTTGATAAAGATCAAAGGTCAAATTTAAGCATGTGGAAAAATTTTTTCACGCCTAAGGTATATAACTGCCAAATATGGTTAAAAAGCTTGCAATAATAAGGGAGATATTCAAGGGAGACCATAATGCGGCGGCGGCGGCGGCGAGGAAACTGATGCGAAACCAAATAAGCGCCCTTTCAGGGACGCTTAATTATCAATGTTAAATAGATAATGGAAAAAATATCATTGCAGATGCCTGTATGCCACAGACAGAGGAAATAGTTTTTGACACCATGAGATACAGAAGAAGTGAACCAATACAAAGATCGGGAGACTTTCACAGCAAAGATGTCAGTTATGTAGAGAAAATAACCTTAAGAGATAAAATGTCTGCAAATTATGAAGCTGTTAAATTTATTAATTGAAGTATAGCTACCAATATAGCACAATTAAATAAAAGGAAAAATAATACCCAATTTCATCAATCCACATACTAGTATCTTGTCATAAGAGACAAGGCAGGTGAACACACTTTGAGAGAACCAAGGTTAAAGATCACACCTTAACTTAGCATACCTGCACTCCCCAACCAATGACCCATCCTATAATCAACTTTCTACACTTTAGAGTTTCAGAGATATGGCCCAGACAGGATTTTAAAGGACACAGTCACTCCAACAATGTTAAATCAATGTTGTTCTTAACGTACACCCTCTACCCAATGTCCCTAATAAATATCAACTTCCTACACCTTACGGTTTCCAAAATATAGCCCGGACAAGATTTTTAAGTTTAAGATCACCGCTGCAGAGGTCACACCATGACATTGTATACCCAAAACCCTAACTAATGTCCATACCAAATATCAACATTTTACACCTTACAGATTCCAAGACATAGTCTGGACAAGATTTTATTGTGCAAGGTCACAACAGCAAGGTCAAAGGTTAAATCAAGGTCACACAATGACATTGCACACCTACACCCCCTAACCAATGTCTCTACCAAGTATCAACTTTCTACACCTCATGGTTTCTGAGATATAGCCTTGACAAGATTTTCAAGAGTAAGGTCACTACAGCAAGGTCAAAGGTTAAATCAAGGTCACACTATGATGTGACACACCTCCACCCCCAAACCAATGTCCCTACCAAGTTTCAACTTCCTATACCTTACGGTTACTGAGATACAGCCAAGACAAACTATTTCCAGCCACCTGCCGGCCTGCCGATTGGGAGGCCATGGGTGAAGACAATTTCCACACACCCCTCAAACACTGTGGGGTAAAAAGTGTATTATCATAATGTATTAATGTGCTTCAGCAACAGTCTGCAGAGTTGGATTTATTACTTTTGAAATGTAAAACCATAAGGTGGTCCGCATTTAAACTGGATCATATTCTGCTAAACAAGCAATCAGTGCCTGTGAACGGGCTCTGTGTCAGCTGACTGTGTGTTTTGAGTTTCAGAGTAGACGTGAAAGAAGAAAAGGTCACAAAAGTTGTGCCCTGCAAATGGTATTCAGAAGTAAAGTACAAAGTTAGCTGTTAAGAAGTAAATAGTAGGTGGAAAATACATTTCAACAAAATACTGTAAATGTTTAGTTTTCAAGTTATAACTTATTTAATGAACAGTGAGAATCTCCAATTAGCTTTTGCTCAGCTTTGCACTGAGCTACAGGTCTCCAATTTTACTATGCTATAGGTGAGCGAAAAGTAGGTGAATTACATATTTAAACAAAATACTGTAAATGCAATGGTTTTCAAGTTACAACTGATTTACTCAACAGTGAGAACCTCAAAGTAGCTATTGCTCATCAATGCAATGAGCTACAGCTCTGAAACTTTACCATGTTATAGCTGACCAAAAAGTAGCTGAATAACATATTTATACAAAATTCTCTAAATTACAAGCGAGTTACAAGCACTTTTAAGTTTGGCTCTCCTTGTTTGACCTTGAAGGAGGGGTCCAAGGTCAAATCTGACCACATTAAAAGATTCCCAGCCCATGATTTCCTATAGGATGGCTTGACATACCAAGCCTCTAGGACTAAAAATAAGGGAGCTATAAGCACTTTTCATGACTGACAAAGAAACGCCCGTGGCGGCCATCTTGTTTTTCAAAATGAGGCCAAAAATATTCCCAGGCAAGATTTTATGGTTATGATTATATCCTGTAAATTTGAGAAGGGTAGCTAATACTAGCTATAATATTTTTTTCATTACGTGTGAAAATATCTCCAAAAAGGCCAAAAGTGGCCTCAGTCTGTGGATGACCTTCAGTGAAGAACTTCAAGATCAAATTTCTGCATGCTAACAGAGGACATATATATATTACATACACCAGCCATAGGATGACCTAACTTTCTGTATATGAGAACTGGGCCAAAATGTGAAAAAATGGCCAAAATCTGATCTTTAAGAGGCCACCAGTGACCTTGAAATTGAAGGTCAAGGTCACAAAAGAATAGCGTTCGTGGCATTACCCATATATACCCACATAACAAATTTTAAAGGTCTAACTAAAATGGTTTTTAAGTTATCGCCTCCAAAAGGAAATCTCTGCGGCGGCGGCGTGACCATACTGAATCTTAAGTATCCCCGACTTTCATCCAGGGATACAATTAACATTAAATAGAGGATATCAAACTATTTTCAGTTTTGCTGGAGCCAGTAAGGCCAGTGTTGCTACACTTCAGCAAGTTTAAAATACTCTCTACCGCATTGTGTTCAGACTAGACAGAATGAGTTATGTCACACTCCATCTAGAAAACTCAACTGACTTCCCATTTCATATTGTATCCTTTTAAAAATATAACTTCCTAATTTTTAAAGCTATAAATTCCTTCCAATCCCGCTATTTGTCATCCCTCATCAAGTCTAGCAGACTGATTCATGGAAATAGAAAGTTTTCTCCAGGGTTCCCATAGACTATTTAGAACTGGATTCAAGGACTTTTCAAGTACACAAAAGTAGCTATTACTCAGTTAGCTATATATCTATCTTCACCAAAAGCAATACCATGCAAGCTATTAACCCAATAAACACCCATACTAAATTTGGTAGAGATATGTCAAATATTTTTCCTTAAAATGCCCGGAAACAAAAGAAGTACACAAAAGTAGCTAAGTAGCTATTACTCAGTTAGCTAAAGAGCGATCTTCAGCAAAAGCAATCCCATGCAAGCTATTAACCCAATAAACACCCATACCACATTTGGTAGAGATATGTCAAATATTTTTCCTTAAAGTGCCGGGAATTCTAATTCTAATTGGACTTTTATAGCGCTTAATCTCCCCAAACAAGAGGACTCTAAGGCGCAACTAACAAAAAGCAGTCAACAAAATTTCTGTATCCAGGGACATAAGAAGGGTCAAGCACCACGGAGAACGCCAGGGGAATGATACTGACTGAGGTGGGTATGCTTTGGTGTACAGGTAGGTCTTAAGCTGCTTTCTGAAGGAGGCCAGGGAGGGAGAGACACGAATCTCACCAGGAAAAGCATTCCACACAGTGGGAGCATCAAAAGCAAAGCTATTAACAAACTGTTTGACCGATTTATGAACAGAAGGGCAAAACTTTGGAATGACAAAGAAATTACCACCACTTTGACTGCGCCTGGTACTGTAAGAACTGCTATAGGAAGAAAGATATGGAGCAAAATACCTGGGAAAACCTGTGTGAAGATACTTATAAACAAGTGTGGCTGTCTTGAACACTGTACGCTGTTCAACAGGAAGCCAATGCAGTTTCTTTAGCACAGGAGTTATGCTGGTGTTTGATAGAATTCTAGCTGCACTATTTTGGATGCACTGTAATTTGCGTAGATTGAACTTGGAGAGGCTCCTGAAAAGTGAGCTGCAGTAATCCAAACGACTACTAACAAGAGCATTAGCCACAAGCACAGAAACATTGTGAGTAAGAAACCGCCTGACATGTCTGAAATCACAGAGTTTAACAAAACAACTTTTGCAAACCTTCTGAACATGCTTGGACAAAGAAAAGTCTGAATCCTACCACACACCCAGATTTTTTACTAAATCAGCAGGGCAGAGTGAATTGCCCAAGATATCAGTTAGAAAGCATGCTTTCAACTTGTCCCTCTGTCTCTTCGACCCAAAGATGATAAACTCTGTCTTGTCAGGATTCAACTTGAGCTTACTAGTTGACATCCAGTCTTTAACATCATCTAGGCACCTATTTAGCTTTTCAAAGGCAGCAGATGCATTCTTGTGGGATAAATGTATATAAACTTAGCTATCATCTGCATAAAACTGAAACTTAATTCCTTTATGTTTACTGATAAACAAACTGAGGGGGGTAGTGTACAATGAGAACAGTAAAGGACCCAGGACAGAACCTTGTGGGAAACAAAAGAAGTATACAAAAGTAGCTAAGTAGCTATTACTCAGTTAGCTATAGAGCTATCTTCACCAAAAGCAATCCCATGCAATCTATTAACCCAATAAACACCTATACAAAATTTGGTAAAGATATGTCAAATATGTTTCCTTAAAATGCCCAGAAACAAAAGAAGTACACAAAAGTAGCTAAGTAGCTATTAAGCAATTCTATCAAGCCATTAACCAAATAAACACCCATACCAAATTTGGTAAAGATAGGATTTATACTTTTCCTTCAAATGACCGGAAACCAAGCGTGACGCTGGACGCCCGAAAAAGCAAAAATAATATGACCACCCCCAGTGGAGTGCACATAATTATTTCCTTTAACACACATTTTACACAAAAATGTCTTTCCCTTTGATGTATTTTATAAATATATATGTGTGCGTCCGTTCAGTTTAAATAAAAAGGTTTAATGCAAGCTGCAGTAAAATTCAAGCTTTGTGAAATAATACTGTATTTTTGCAAAATATGGCCTGGGTGTTTTTCAAATGGCATCAGACAAGGCGTCAAACTGAACCAGGGATTCTTTTGAAATACAAACACAGTGTTATAAATTGTAAACAGTGTGCTTGGTACCAGGCATCAATTTGAACCAGGCGTTTATTTGAACCTGGGCGTTATTTTGGAAATTTACAGTATATGAATTTTGAAAGCAAAATAAAATATGGCTGTCATTGGCAATGCTCATGAATTTCCAAAAAATATGTACATTTTACAATGTGGCTTTAGAACAGTGATATATTGTAAGTATTGACCTTTCAATTAATCTATTTTGACCGACAGCTTGCTTAAATAATTCAACAGCCACACATAAAATATTTTATAATATGAACATGACGGTTCTGAAATCAAGAGAATTGTGACCCGTCCTTGTTGGTTCAAAAGTCACTCTGATTTTATAAATGTTTTAAAAACATTTCCAGTCAAACCTAGCTTCTTGAGTTTTTTTTAAATGTTTAATAAACAGTTTCAGTAAAAATGTTAGTATATAGAATGTTTATAAAATGTTTTTTAAACATTACAGCGTAAACATTTACTTGGAAATGTTTATAAAACCATAAGATAGGGTTTAAGCAAGTGTGAAAAACGTTTTGTAAACGTTTAAACCATTTAAAACATTTCTAATGTTTACCGGGGACTACTGCAGCACACCAACCACCATAGTCATCCACTCCTTAATTACTGGGTTACAACTTTGCTCAGTTTTAGAACTGAGCAGACGTACTAAATATGTCCCCTTTTTTGGATTCCAGTATGTTACTGGTCAGCCAGTCAATTTTGTCACCCCCAGTGAAGTTCGTCACCTGCCGTAAAAATAATCAAGGATGAGCAATATCCACATTTAAATAACCAGAATAGCTACTTTGGATAGCAATGAACAATTGTGTGCTGAAAGATTATAGTAAAGAAGTTTTGATATCGTCATAAAATGCAAGTGACGAACTTCACTGGGGTGATGAACTTCACCGGTTGAGCAGTAGAGGATCTTCAGCAATTTTGCACTATATAAATGTTTCTATTATTATTAATTTGCTTTTATTTCATCTATTGTGTTTCTGTTTATTCACAAATGTTAAATACCACCTCAACGAATGTGCAGTAGGATCTTTTTTCAAATTAATTGGAACCACACTGCGACATAACACTCTGCAGCTCCATGAACTGGTTCCCAGCCTTCTTGTATCTGTCTCTATCTGTCATAGCTGAGCCTCTCCTTGGGGTAGAAATGCTCAGTCTGGGTCTTGCAGGGGCTATGTGGGCCTTGCTGTTGTAATATTGGGCTGTCCATGTAATGTTGACTAGTTCAGGCTGAACTTCAGGGCAGAATGTGTCTAAGTTGTTGAATCGTCTGAAAGCCAGGATATGGTTACAGGGGATTCTCATGGTGGTGAAGAATAAACACTTACAATCAGTGGCTGTGACCTCTCTGGTGCCTAGGGAACTCTGCACCATGTTTTCTGTGAGGACATCAACCTTGTAGGATGTTTTAAGTTGTTCCTGAATCATCCTAAAACAGTAGGGAGTAACAAACTTCCTGTATGGCTCTTCTTCTGGGCTGATTGACTGACATGGGACTTTGCTCAGGGCTTGCAGTAGACGATGACTCCTACTCAGACAAAGCATGTACCGCTATGAGTTCATGCAGGCTTCCCCTTTGAAGTTTGAATGAGGCCTTTCTTGAGGTGAGAGAAGAAGGATTCGATTCTATTGTTGGTCCGGGCTCCTGGATTCATCTGGTTGCTCTTCAGTCCCTCCACCCACAGCTCACGTATATGGTGCCAATTATCATTAAAGTAATTTTTGACCCTTGTTGACATGGATAAGCACATTTCTTCATATTTCATGTACTCAACCTCACTGGCAGAATAGGTTACCTCCAGTATATGGGCTAGGACTGTGGCCTTTTCTCCTTAGGATATGTCCATTTTATCTGGTGTTACTTCCCTGCCAAAGGTCCTCAAAACATGGAAGAGGCAGATTTGTATATGTGAGGAATCTCTGATATGATCACATTTCTCTCTCCCATATCCTTATCTGTCATGACAACCAGTGTTTGCTTGTATTTTGGATTTCTTTTTTTAAATATCTGTAACATCTTCCTGTAGCCACTTGACTTTCCCCATTTCCATCTATGCAGAGAAGTGTGTACAGAAGCATGTCCTTGGTGTTGGTTTTATGCATGGCATCCATAAGAACCTCTAGAAACCTCTGAAATGCTGCTACCATCTCAGGATCTTGTATGAATATGCCACACACTGTGGATTCACCTTCCTCTACAGCCAGTTCCATATACAGTGAGGGGTACTTGGCTTCTGCCCATTCACATAAACTTTTCACTGCATTCAAGGTGTTCACAGGACCCTTCATTCGGGTTGCTATGTTGTGCATATCTTTCATCCGGATCTCCTTGGAGGTCTTGTCTGCAAAGTGCTGCCTTACTAGTCTTCGGTCTGGATCCACCCTTAGCATCTCATGGACTTCTTTCAGTGTGTCCTTGTCAAGCTTCCTGGTTCTGTGGTGGTGAGTGAGGCATCCTCTGTGATCTCATGATTGTGTTCATTGATCCAATTCTTCAACATCAGTTGCTGGCCATCTTCAGTAGTTTGGAAATGTATTCTAAATGGACAACCTATCTTAGAAGTGGTTGTCTGCCTCTCTCCTTTGGTCACCCTTTTTCTGTACTCTCCTCCATGGTGACAAGCAAACTTCAATTCATTGTACTTGAGTTCAGGATTGACTCTTTTCTGAGCTAATCTTTTCTGTGCTGCTTCAATGCTTCTGCTATCTTTAGTCACCAGAACACAGAAATTCTGTGTTTGATACTGCTTAATAGCAGTGAATTACCTAACATACACCAAAGTCGAATTAGTGGTTTGGACTAAATTAGACAAAGATTCGCGTTAATGCAATTAGTGAGGAAAAGCCCAATTGGATTTTGAATTCTGTTAATAAGTGGGATGGACTAGATTACACAGTGTCACATTGAAAAGCAATTAACGAGGAAAGCCTAATTGGATTTTGAATTCTGTTGATACTCTGTAAACCGCAGTCCACCACAAATGCTGCAAAAGTGTAATTACGTAGTGGTATGTGTGTTGACATCTTGAGTGAAAGTGTCGAAAGGGATTAAATTGGGGGATTAAATGCAGGTATTACATTCTCTATGTGTGAAATATATGGGATAAAATAAGGGATTATTTTTTTCTGTGTGTTCTGTGTACTGAGACTGCCGATCTTAGTACTAGTGGTGGTGGACCAATTCATGCCCGGGTACCAATTCAGGCCCACCCTCAATTTTCTTGAAGATTTATAAATTTTCATAGAGAAGATGTTTACCACATCATAGATAATCACCAAATGGATCATTTACATTTGTAATTTATTGTTTAACTGTGATTGTTTTGGATAAATTTATGGGTGGGCGTGAATAGGTACCCGGGCGTGAATTGGTCCACCACCACTACTGTACAGTACACGTTTTCGATGGGTGGAGTCACATCGAAAAAAAATTCAAGATAACTTACAGGACTGCAAGCAGAATTGATTGCATATACAGCAAATGGCAATCCCAATATCATGAAAGGAGCACCAAGTGTCCCTCCGAATTCCAGATCTGAACCCATTTCTCTCAAATTACATCTGCCTTAGTACTTAAAGTCCTGCGGATTCTTTTGAAGGGTGTTTATGTAATGAATGAGCGATAATAGGTGATTACACTGTTCTCCTTCAGATAGAGATTAATTTTGCAACGATAAAAAAAAAAAAAAAAAAGGGTCACGTATGCTTGTTCACTAAACCAAATTTAAACCAAATTGATCTATAAAAAGATTTTATAAACCAAAAATATGTAGGACACGGAAGATGCTAAGGCCAGTACATTTTGGTTATTGGTGTATGACCCCTTTTTAAGGTGAGACTAACACAAGTGAAGACAAGATACAGATACATATTTATTTCAACAGCAAACAAACAAATTAACATAATATATTAAATATGTACAACATGCAATTACTATTTTTTTGCTTACAACAGTTATCAAAGAGTTGGAAATGAAGTGATGCTGTGGAAAGAGTTAGTTGCGAACTTAGGACACTTTTTGAACAAATAGTGTAAATACACAACAAAAATAATAGAATATCTGCTTATCCTTATCATACAAGAAAGATCATTGACAGTCTATCAGTCAAAGAAAATTATCATGTATAAAATGCCTCCTTGTCAACTAAACAACAACAAATATGTATTTCTGGGATTTTCATTCTATTTTTAACTCGGGACAC
Source organism: Sabellastarte sp. h YS-2021 (assembly GCA_964017235.1). Lineage (NCBI taxonomy): Eukaryota > Metazoa > Annelida > Polychaeta > Sabellida > Sabellidae > Sabellastarte > Sabellastarte sp. h YS-2021. The sequence continues at coordinate 16,507,791 of OZ024928.1, forward strand.
TTTTAAAAGATATGCTATTTCCTTAAATTAAAGTGATTTTTGTTATATCTTGTGTTTATTGATGTTTTTTTACATATAATATGTCATATAAAACAAAACATAACACAAATTAACAAGGATATACGTTGTGCCTAAGAGACATTGATTTCAGCAATGTCACTGTATATCTGCACTGGCTGGCATTTTAAAAGTGTCACTCTATCATCTCAGGAATAATATGGTAAAAATTATTCAAAAATATATTATTTTGGTGGGGTTACGACAAATTCACATGTGTATTATTGATACGTTGGTGGTGCAATTATTTTAATGAAGTTTTTATCCTTTTTGTGTTCGGGTGTCCTGAGTTAAAACCATCCCGAGTTAGCAACACAGTTTTTACTTATTAGCTCTAACCCCTCTTTACTATTTAGCTATTTACTATTCTAACATGACACACTTGTGTACACAATTCCGATTGGTCAATCTCCATTATAAAACCGAGCATAACCTCATGGCCAGTTTTTCATATGTGAGTGATAATCCCACTTCACTTTTTTAAAGTCAAATTACAAAGAATATGCTCTACAAATCTTCATCAAATCTTCATCAAATATGAAGTATCATGTTAGAATCACAATAACACACTCCTAGCATGGGGTCCTGCATAGTTTTACAACTCATAGTTCATTAGAAACACTCAGGCTTCGCCTTCGTATCGCTATTCATTGTAAAACTCTGCATAACCCCATGCTAGTCTTGTGTTATTCCTTAATTATTACTTCCAGAGCAGTCTAACAAGCATGTTAATATAAATATATTGAGTTTTTCAATTTTCATACATTTTTACTAATAACTAATATTAAGAGCATTTAATTTCAACCATAAACATGTATCATTATTATTTTTGTCATCAGTGGCTTGAGTTTTTTATACACTTCAAAAAGAGTTTTCTTTAACTGTGTCTTAAACAGAGCCACGCTCTTGGCTTGTCAAATATTAATATCTATACTGTTCCCTTGAGGAGTACTCAAGAAGGACATGGAAATGGGCTACTGGGCCATACTGCAATTTCAAAGAGAATGACATTGAAATTTTGCTGTGGATGCATTCCTTAAAGGATGCAAAGATGAGAGTGCCACTCTTGTAGTGATGAACCAGGAGCCAAAAACTTTGGATCAGGCCTTGCATGCTTTGATTGTTTCAACTGAAAATCACAGAATAATACAGTGACCAGTGAAATTAGACAACAATGAAAAAAACATGTAGGTGATCATTGATTAAAAATCACCACACATAAATAGTCCTTTTTTTGTTACTTCTTACCTTACTGAAATTTGATGTTAAATGTTGTATACATATTGTTATACATGACCCAAACATTCTATATACACAAGGGGTTTCTTCCTTGACACACTTATTTCCACTGTTAGACATTCAATACCATCAACAGTGAGTGACATGCTGTTACAATCTTTACTATAGGTAAAGAATTATTAACATAAATTGAAACACCTCCACCTACTTTGTTTTCCCTAGCCAAGTGATTTACTTCATAACCTTTTAACCTTTCTTTTTATTTTTCCTTTTCATTGTTTTTCAGTCAATTTGCAGAAACTGCTATTACATCAATTTGCTTATCACAGCTACTAATGTATTCTTGATTTTTTTGTGAAAATTTTTATTTAGACTTCTAGCATTGAAATGTACCATGGGAAATCCTTTCTCTTCTTTTAGTAATATGTCTAACTGATCTTCCGAATAATAGTCACACTTAATATTTACTAATTTATAGACACAATTGTCTGGGTCAATATCTTTTAATGAATCACTATGTTTAAGTTCAGAATGATTAAACAGAGACAGGTTTATAGTCTAGCATTTCCTATACACATTGGATATGTTTACATTAACATATTCTTGAAAACAATTGATAACATGAATTCATAATCATCTATTGCATTAAATGGTAAGCAACACCATGTATTTCCACTTTCATCCAACTGTCTCAGCTTTTCACTTGACAGTTTAGCACATTTCCTATGAGCCTAGTAATTACAAATGGGATGTTCTATGGATCTACTAGGACATTATGTTTACATATATTACATGGCGAAAGTAGTAATAGATGTAGTGAAATCGCTCCACGGATGTGATAGGGAATTGATCTTTAATGTAATCTCCCAACTAAGGTCAAAGGAGATTCCAATCACTTCCATATGGAAGCCCTCACCTTACAATAGCTATGTATATGTAAATACTAGTTCTGCCATATGGAAAGTATGTGTATGGAGATACGTGGAAGCCTATAGGAAATATTTTTACCCCATATATGACATGTAACTCATGTCTATATATACATACATCTGTATATTCATATAAGCATATGTATACATTTTGGTGACAACAACAGATGTAAATATGGAAAGAGTTAACATATATGATATATATCTCCATGTGAAGAAAATGAATTTAAAATCACCAGATGTTTTCCTCACTCTTGTTTTAAAGGAATTTGAAATTATAAATTGTGGACGATTTTTTATGTGTGTATTTTATGTAACCTGTTTTCTATGGCATTATCCATTACATAGTTTCTCAATACTGAAGGCGGTTTGTAATGTTATTTATTTTAAAATAAGAAATATCTTCAACAGATTCAACAGATGGATGGAATCATGGCACACATATTCACCATATGCCGAATGATTGAGAAATCAAATTCACTCAGATATAGATGAAAATTGATCCTAAAAATCTATAAAATGGATGTCACATCAGGATTCTACCAATTTTTAAAATGAATTATAAATGTTCTTACTGTAATTTTTCTATGCTTAAACCTAGTAACTTGGTTAAGCATGAGAAAATATGTACCTTTAATTCTAAAAATAAGAAGAAATGTGTCAGATGTGATAAAGTGTTTTATTCATATGATGACCTATTTAAACATTCCAGGACATGTAGAAAGTATATGTGTTTTCAATGTGATGTTCCATTTTTATCTACAAAGGCACTAGATTATCATATTTTAACAAGACATAGAAATTCAGAAGATAAGAAGAAAACTTACAAATGTGCAATATGTAAAAAAATTTGTAAAGATCGAAAGGAATTGTATTCTCATAGACTAAACCAACATGGGGGAAATGGTAATAACAATCAGGATCTACCTCCATTTATTCGTGATCATGGAAATGATGAATTATCAGAGGTTTATAATACTAACAGGAAATATATTTTTGCAGAAGATGAAACTGGAGAACTTAAGAAAATGTATAACTTTACTACCAATGACCTTCATAGAGGATACAGGGAAATTAGAGAACATCTTACAGAAATATACAACAAGCAAACAAATGCCTATAGAATCAATTTTTCGTTTGGAATGATACTGCAGAACACTAATACCCAGGAATATAGATACTATATACCTTATTATAATAACAAAGTGTTATATTTTCCATTTACAATATCTTATAGAAACAGTATAAATTTTTTGATGCATAAATTAGCCAGAATTGATGTAATTCAACAAGCAAGAGCAGTGAGACCTTCTACTAACTGGATTCTAGTTGCCATAACCAATGTACAATATACAATATTTTTAACGGATTTCCCGCTTGGAATTGCAGAGGAACTTCCCTCCTACCTGAAGACTAATAAACATTTAAAGACTTTATATATTAATAAAAGGACAAATGAACCCTATAAAGATAATTTCTGTTTTTTTAGATGTTTAAAATATCATTTTAAGAATATTAATAATGTACTTTATTATCTGAATAGATGGAGAACGTATAATTGTTTACAAATAATAATGTTAAATTTAATGGTGTAACATTGGATGATATCTCTCAACTTGAAGACTGTTTCAATGTTAAAATTAAGATATTTAATATGAATCCTAATGGTGCTGTAAATCTCATTTTTGATTCTATCAATGAAAATAAAGATGTAATGTATCTTAATATTTCTGATAGTCATTTAAGTTACATAACAGATTTAAAGAAATTTATTAAGAAATATGAATGTGAAAAATGTAGTAAAATGTTTAGAAATGAATGGAATCTGAAAAGACATTATGGATCATGTTATGAAAGGACGAAATATATATTTCCTGGTGGTTTTCATAAAAATGACCAGACTATTTTCGAAAAATTAGAGTATCTAGATATTTTTGTACCTTCGAATCAAAGATTTTATCAGAAATTTTCTGTATGGGATATGGAAGCAATATTACTTAAATTAGATCAAAGTGTGACTGAAAAACTTCATTGGATCTCAAGACATGAACCGATAAGCATGAGTATTGCCTCAAATGTAGACGGTTATAATAACCCAAAATGGTTTGTCTATTCATCTTCTAAAAATTTAATTACAAAAATGATGGAATACCTGAATCAAATAAGTGAAGTAAATGCCAACAATCAAAAATATGAATATAAATATGTTTTTGATGTGCTGGATCAATTGATCGAAAGGTATTCTGATACCAATGAAATCGAACAAGATCAAGAAACTAATGAAATGGATATGTCCGAAAATATTCATCCTAAAATTACTTCTCATTTCATTTTAACTATTAATGATATCAGAAAGAAATTCGAGAATTATTTATGTCAATTACCTGTTGTAGGGTTTAATTCAGGGAAGTATGATATAAATTTAATAAAACGGGAAATTATGCTCTTTATTTCCGAAAAATATAAAGATAATGAAATATTCACTATTAAAAAAAATAATTCCTACATATCTATATCAACACCTCACCTGAAATTTTTAGATATATCCAATTTTCTAGCACCTGGATGTTCTTATACTCAATTTTTGAAGGCCTATGGATCTGATATCAGTAAAGGTGTTTTCCCATATGAATGGTTCGATTCTCATGAAAAATTATCTTACCCCTCTCTACCCCCACCTCAAGATTTTTATTCAAAAGTTTCTAACTCAAACCCTATCAAATCTGATGAGGACTACTCAAAGCTTTTGCAAATATGGGAAAAAGAAGGCATGCAAACATTTAAGGACTACTTAATTTATTATAATAACCTAGTTACAGGTCCTTTCTGCATTGCTCTTAAAAATTTTATTGACATATATTCATCTCAGGAGGTAGACATTTTTAAAGACTTCGTCACTCTACCAGGAGTGGCTAGGAAAATGTTATTTAATTCCTCAGATAGTAAATTTTCGCTAATTAATTCAGATAATGCTGATCTTTATTATACTCTCAGAAAAAATATTGTGGGTGGTCCTAGTATTATTTTTTCAAGATACCACGAAAAAAAATATTAAAGGTATTGAAGGTAATAAATGTAAAGCTATTGTAGGTTATGATTGTAATGGTCTATATTCATACGCAATTAAACAGGAAATGCCTACGGGCGTATATGTCAGAAGATTATCCTCCACAAACTTCAAACCAGAGGTAAGTGAAAAATACATAGAATCTTATGTTTGGATGGATTTCCTAATGAAAAAGGAAAAAATTAAAATTTTGCATAAAGTAAATAATCAAAGAGAAATTAGAATAGGAAACTATTTATTGGATGGATTTTGTATTCAAAATAAAACTGTATATGAATATCATGGATGTTATTATCATTACTGTTCTGAAGATTGTCCAACCGTGAAGAAAATTAAATCTCTTAAATGGCTTGAAAAAATTAAGAAAGTGCAAAGGAAAGACCTGAAGAAGAGAAATTTTTTGATGAATCTCGGTTATAAATATGTATCCATACAAGAATGTATTTTTAAACGTGATATTAAAGAAAAATGTGATCACTTATATGATTTATATTTGCCATCATATTTTAAAAAGAACCGATCAACTTTGTCCACTGAAAAAATTATCAAAGATATTAAGAATGGAAGCCTCTTTGGAGCTGTTGAGGTCGACATTAAGGTTAAGTCAGAATACATTCAAAAATTTAAAGAATTCTCTGCTTTCTTTTGTACCTGCAACGTTCCAATGGATGCTATTGGTGAACATATGTTGGAATACTCTAATCAAAATGGCATTTCCTTTGACTATAAAAGACTCCTAATTAGTACCAATCAAGCTGAAAGAATTTTAATTGCAACACCATTATTAAGATGGTATTTAAAGAATAATTCAGAGATCAGCAAAATATATCAAATAATTGAATATCAACCTAAAAAATGTTTTAAAAATTTCATTGATAAGGTTACTGAATTTAGAATTGAAGGAGATAAGAATCCTGATAAAGCCATCATTGGTGATACCTACAAATTATTGAGTAATAGTTCGTACGGATCAGTATTAATGGATAAAACGAAACATACTAATGTTAAATATTTGACAAGTAAATCTAAAATGACTAAAATTATAAATTCCCAAACATTCAAGGCTATGGAAGAATTGAATAGTAATATTTTTGAAGTAGAATCTTATAAAACTCGCTTAACCCTAGATACCCCAGTTCAAATCGGATTTTTCATCTTACAATATGCCAAATTAAGGATGTTGGAGTTCTATCATGACTGCATAGTTAAATATTTCAATCCTAACTCTTTCGAATTAACTGAAACCGACACTGACAGTATATACATGGCAATTAATAAAGAAAATATAGATGAATGCATAAAGGTAAAATATAAAAAAATATTCAAAAATGAAATTTTTCACTCTTGTCACGATCTTAGCTATACCCAATGGTTTCCAAGGAGATGCTGTGCTACTCATATTGCATCAGGAAGGCGTGAGGTTGGAAGATTCAAATTAGAATTCAAGGGTACAAAAATGATATCATTGTGTTCAAAATCTTATATAATCGAAAATGAGGAAGGAAAACAAAAAATTTCATGTAAGGGTGTCTCAAAAAAAACCCTTACCAATGCAATGGAAAAATTTGAGCAAACTTTAACTAGTAAAAATGTCACCAAATCTAAGAATATTGGTTTCAGGATTAACAAATCCATTATACATACATATTCACAGGAAAAGATAGGTTTCAATTATTTTTATTGCAAAAGAAAAGTCCTCGAGGATGGGGTTACTACAGAACCTCTAGATATAACAGTGTCACCATGGGAGGAAAAGATTGTACTGGTAGATGATATTCATAACCCTCTTTCAAATTTATATCAATGCAAACTGTCATACGATGGCTTTTGTTTTCATTCCTCCGAACACCTTTATTTTTTTATTATCTAAAGATGCAAAGCAATATGAATTGACTAATCAGGTTTTAGATGAAACAGATCCCTTTGAGTTAGAAATTCTTATGAAAGATTTTAATAAAAGCTATCAAAAAGCAGATGATAGAGAGAGAATTATGAGATTTGCTATTCTTCAGAAATTTACTCAAAATCAAAAATTCAGAAAAAAACTGAGGGAATGTTCCAATGGCTACATAGCCTATAAACAGAGCTCATTAAGTAAAGAAGATATTTCCTTTTGGGGTATAACCACATCCTCAAGTCTTGTTCCTGTACTAAAACCATCATCTTTATCAGGAAATAATCTGCTGGGAAAAATTTTGATGGATTATTCCAAAAAAATAGACTCCCTAATGTAATTTTTCATTCCTATTGTATATAAAACATTGAAATATGGAATACATTCAAAATTTTATTCTATACTTTCTGCATACAATTATTTTGTTAGAACTATACATTCATTTAATATGATGTTAAATTATCATTGTTTAAAAAGAAGGATTATTTTGTTTATTTTGTCATTACTGCAATTTCGAATTTTTTTTAAAATAGTCAGTATAAAATTTTATTACAATAAATTCATTTTCTTTGTATGTGTCACCGAAACGGTCAAGTACGGTAATCATGTCCTCATTACGTGCACTGTAGTAACTATAAAACAAACAGAATAATCCACAGGTATTAGTATACAATGACTGTAATCTTTTATTGTTATATTTATATGTTATTTTTTTCTTGAATAAAATGCTAATTATATGTTCATCAGGTTTTCTTCCTATCGAGTCAAAATGTTCAACAATATGATTTGAAATCGTTTTAGTACGCACCGCGGAGACGCTTTTTGGAATTCTCTTTACAATAATGGTCGTTTTTATGTACATGTAGCACATTTTTAGACGGATTCACTATCTTATATATTAATTTCATCTTACTTTCTTATTCTCTGCCTGTTTTATGTATATATTCCCCCAATTCACTGCTGTATCAACTTCTATATAAAAGCGGGTATTATCGCCCATTTGCCGGGAATTACCGTAGTAATTTGATCTATAATTCCCCTATTTCAAGTACTGGGTATTATTTATAATCTAATTTGTGTCTTGTAAGTTCACTTTAAGTTTATTTCCAATCAGTATATAGACATTTTCCTGTTGGTGTCTGGTGGTGTTGTCATTTAGCTTAAGGTGAGGCTGTAGTGTGGGGTGTTAGGGTGCCTGTGAGTTGCCCACAGGACGAAGAGTTGTGACTTTTAGGTGTAGGGTTATATTATTGAGGCTCCCCACTGTTGAGCTTAGACTAGGGGCTCTTACTGATGTACAACCCCACCAGTCATGTTCAGTCCTCGGTTACTCCTCTTCATGGCACTGTTTGCAGTGGCACTGGCCCACAGGCATGATTGGTTCAGCACCAGAGCATCTTACACATCATGTCCTCCTTTGACACGGGTTGCGAAAAATTTATCATATTTGTGTTCCTGCCGAAAATTTCCGACCATGGTTAATGGAAGAGGGCTCATGTTGTTACTGTTACTGGGTGGAGATGTATCCCTCAACCCTGGTCCATTTACACTTGGTGTTTTGAATGCCAGATCCGTAAGGAACAAGGGTCCTCTCCTTGCCGACATGGTGGCTTCATACGACCTTGATCTTCTATGCCTCACGGAAACACACATACGTCCATTTGACTCTGACAGCTTCTTACGGTCTATAACTCCTCCCGATTTTAACTTTCCTCACAAGCCTCGTCCCTCAGGTATTGGTGGTGGTGTGGGTTTTTTCATCAGATCCTCCTACAGACCCCATATAATTGAAACTCCTTGTTATCAGTCATTTGAAAATATAGTGGTGTCAATCGGGCTTCATGGCCATTCAGTGTTGCTTGCCTGCATCTATCGCCCTCCAGGATCATGTACCTGTAATTTTCTGGAAGAATTCATATCATTTGTTGGTTACCTTTCATCCATTAATTCTTCATATTACATTTGTGGCGACTTCAACATTCATGTTGATGTTCCAGTTGGTGACGGTCAGAAATTCACTACCTTTCTTGATTCATGTGACCTCAAACAGTTAGTCAATAAACCTACTCATCTACATGGTCACATATTGGACCTGATTTTATCCCCCTGTGATCAGGACACCATTGCTGATGTTAAAATTTGTGACTTTGTTTCCGATCACGCATTAGTCAAATGTTCAGTTGCCTTCCCTTGTCAAGTGTCTCATACTCCAAATGTAGTTGAATATAGAAGGTTCCACCGTATCAATATGTCTGACTTCTGCTCAAATCTCAAAAATACGTCCTTCGTCAAGTCTCCAGCTGATGCTGTTGTCGATCTGTATGATCAATATGTACATGATTTGAGTGATGTTCTGGATAGGCATGCACCTCTTATATCTAAATTGACGAAAAAGGAGTCCGCCGATTGGATGTCTGATGATTATCGACGTGCAAAGTCCCTTAGGCGCCAATTTGAGAGAACCTGGCGTAGGGCTAAAAGTACACTTAACAGGAGTAGGCTTCGTCGCCAGATTGCTCGGTGCAATGCACTTGTAAATAAAGATAAATCAGACTACTATAGCAAACTGATCTCAGACAATAGTCATGACTCTCGAAAACTTTGGCGTGAGCTCCATAAGACCCTGAACAGGGTTTCTGATGCCACACTTCCATCTCATGAGTCAGAAAAGTCATTGGCTGACCGGTTTGCCTCCTTCTTCACCAACAAAATTAAGAAGATTAGAGATAATTTTGCTTCTTCTGGCACTGAATATGATGTTAACCCTCCTTCAGATCCTCCCCAAATTACTGTCTTTAGGCAAGTTTCTGAAGATGCTGTTGATAAAATAATTAAAGCATCAGCAACAAAATCATGCCTGTTGGACCCTCTGCCGACATTCCTGATTAAGGAATGTATTGATATATTGCTACCATCCCTTACAAAGCTGGTCAACTGCTCACTCATGGAGGGATGCGTTCCTGATGCCTTCAAATCTGCTGTGGTCACTCCACTTATTAAAAAGCCAAATCTTCCCTCAAATGACCTTAAGAATTATCGCCCTGTATCAGGTCTCAGTTTTATATCTAAATTGGTAGAACGTGTGGTTGCTAAGCAGCTGTTAGAACATATTAATGCCAATAACTTAGACAACCCGTACCAGTCGGCATATAAGGCGGGCCATTCAACTGAGACTGCTCTTCTCTACATAAAAAATGAGGTTCACTTATCATTGTCAAGAGGTGAATCCACTGCCTTGGTATTGCTTGACTTGTCCGCTGCCTTCGACACCATTGATCACTCTACTCTTCTGGGTTGCCTCCAAAACTGGTTTGGGGTCAGTGGCTCCGTTCTGAAATGGTTCACATCCTACCTAATGGACCGTTACCAATCAGTAAAAATTGGTTCTACTTTGTCAGATGTTTGTAAACTCCTATTTGGTGTTCCCCAAGGTTCTGTCCTGGGTCCTTTGTTGTTCTCATTGTACACTACCCCCCTCAGTTCCATTATCAGTAAACATAATGGAATAAAGTTTCATTTCTATGCAGATGATAGCCAACTTTATATACATTTATCCCAGAAGAATGCATCTGCTGCCTTTGAAAAGCTAAATAAGTGCCTAAATGATGTTAAAGAGTGGATGACAACTAGTAAGCTCAAACTGAATCCTGATAAGACTGAGTTTATCATCTTTGGTTCGAAGAGACAAAGGGATAAGTTGAAAGCATGTTTTCCAATTGATATCCTGGGCAACTCACTCTGCCCTGCAGATTCAGTAAAAAATCTGGGTGTGTGGTTTGATTCAGATTTCTCTTTGTCCAAGCATGTTCAGAATGTCTGCAAAAGTTGTTTTGTTAAACTCCGTGACTTCAGACATGTCAGGCGGTTTCTTACTCATGATGTTTCTGTGCTTGTAGCCAACGCTCTTGTTAGTAGTCGGTTGGATTACTGCAACTCACTTTTCAGGAGCCTGTCCAAGTTCAATCTACGCAAATTACAGTGCATCCAAAATAGTGCAGCTAGAATTGTATCAAACACCAGTCGATACACCAGCATAACTCCTGTGCTAAAGAAACTGCATTGGCTTCCTGTTGAACAGCGCATTGTGTTCAAGACAGTCACACTTGTTTATAAGTATCTTCACACAGGTTTTCCCAGGTATTTTTCACCACATCTTTCTTCCTACAGCAGTTCTTATAGTACCAGGCACAGTCAAAGTGGTGGTAATTTCCTAGTTATTCCAAAGTTCTGCCCCTCTGTTCATAAATCTGTCAAACAGTTTGGTAATAGTTTTGCGTTTGATGCTCCTACTGTGTGGAATACTCTCCCTGATGTGATTCGTGCCTCTCCATCCCTGGCCTCCTTCAGAAAACAGCTTAAAACCTACCTGTACACCAAAGCATATCCACCCTAGCCTGAATCATCCTCCTGGCGTTCTCCGTGGTGTTCGACCCCTGTTATGTCCCTGGACACAGAATTTTGTTGACTGCTTTTTGTTTTGTTGCGCCTTAGAGTCCTCTTGTTTGGGGAGATTAAGCGCTATAAAAGTCCAATTAGAATTAGAATTAGAATATAATGCAAGACAACCCAATGACTTCCTTTCTTTTCAGAACTATCTAGATTAACTACTATAAGGGATGGATAATCTAAATTTTCTGGAATTAAATCAATTGGATACACTCCTTTAAAATTTTTTTTAATTTTTTGATCTTTCATCATAAGATCCATTATTTCACTAGTATCCATTGTCTTACTGAATATTGACGTTTCTGGTATGATCTCTTGTTAATATCTCAGGAAATTTTCCATATACTAAAACATTTATAGTTTCTGCTAAAGCTTTTGAAGATCTCATGCCTACCTTAAGGTGACCTTTCATAGATTTACTATTATTCTTGCCACTTAGATAACTCTGCACATCAAAGAGAAATAATGTATAACCCTTGTCATATTCCAGTAGATTAATTACCAAACCTTTCTTTTTATTGTACTCATTATCTAATAAGCTAAGATAAGACGAAACAAAATCACCAGCCTCAAAATTTGGACTTAAGGCTCTATTTGAGACTGACTGACCATCTACTGTAACCTCTAAATAATTTAAATTCATATGATTGAAGAAAAAAGGATTTTTATCATAACTATCAGAATATGCTGAATTTGAAACTAATGCTATTATTAATTTGCTAGGTATTTTACAGTGATATATATTGTCTGTCATGAAGCTTAATGAACCTGCAGCCACAGTGAAACTTTTGATGTCACTTCTCCAGAAGGGATACAGTGCAGTACTAATTTTTAATGCCTCGTTATGAGCAACTATCATTTTTGGGTCTAAAGAAATATGACATACTTTTAGAATCGCATCTGTAATTTTTAATTTATAAGCTTTTGTTCCATTTCTCAATAACCTGAAAGGATCTGTAGATTGAAAAAATTTGAAATTAATTGATACTCCATTTAAAATAGCCCTATTCTGCCCATTTGAAAAATCTGAAAAAAGAACGCCCTCAATATGCGCCTCCTCTCCATCTTTTGTGGGTCTAGATCTTTCAGAAAATCCAGTATTCCCCCATAGATATGTGGCAACATCGAAATAACCTTGTAAATCCTTAAAATAGAATGCAGCCTGTGCCTGAGAATTTAGCATATCACTACTAGATTGTAATAATAAATCTATCATAGCCTTATATGGGTAGTTTACTCCAACATCTGCAGAAACTATTTTTTGATTTAAGGATAAATCAATCTGTCGAAAAATTGAATGCAAAGTAAAATTTACAGGTCCTACTTGGTCACTATTTGCAGTTGGATGTCCATTTAGATCTCTTTTATCTTTAATTTTTTCTCCATTTGGTCCTGTAATTACATATGTAACATGAAGTTTACTTTTTGCTAAATTCATGTAATCCATAGAGGTACCTGGTATATTAAATTCAATTATTCCATTTTCCGAAATCGCAGCTACAGGATTGTACTCAACCCAGTATTCCTTAGTTATGGAATTATCAATTGGAGGAGGACTAAAAATAGATGCAGAAGTTTGAACTACATCCATATTGTTTTGTAGGTACTTGAAACTTTAGGTTTCCTCCTTTCCTTTGCTTTTATTTCAGCTTTTTTCCCTATTTCTTTTTTAATTTTTTTATTTCCCTTTCGTTTTTCCTTCTTATATTTCCTCTTTTTATTGTTATTCACATCTCCCCTACCGCCGGTTTGATCAAATTTCCTCTTTTAGCTCTATTTATATTTGTTTCGTGTTTAACCTCATTTTTAGCTTGCTCTACAGCCTGTTGAGTGGGAGTTACAACAGTTACATCTAAATTCTTATCCCCGCTATCATTCGAAGTATCATATCTCTTATCTAACACATAAAATTTCTTCTGATAAGGTATTTTTCCTCGTATACATTTTTTATATATCGTTTTAATTTGATTGTCTTTATAACACGTTCTGCATAATTTGCCTTGGTTTCGTAATAGGTGAAGATATGAACAATATTTTCTTCCTCAAGTAGCCTCTCAAAATCTTTATTTTTATACTCACTTCCTTGATCAGACCTCAGTTTCTTTGGTTTAACCCCTTTCTCATCTATTAATCTTTGGAAATTTTTCGTCATCTCGTATCCCAAAAAAGTTTTTAACGGAAAACTATATAAAAATCTGGAAAAAATATCAATGAAAACTGCAAAGTAACTGTATCCATCATTGTAATCTTTACATTTAACCATATTAGCCGTATCACTATCCCACTGGTAGTTCAATGAAAATGCCAGTACTCTAGGTCGCTTAAAATCTCTGATAACTGGATGGTGTGATGTATATGATTCCTGCATACTTAACCATTTCTTTAAGTATTTCGGAGTCACTTTAAACAGTCCATCCCTTTTTATTTTATAATATATTTTATAGAAACCACTGAATGATACTGGACTTGTAAGATTGTAATAAAGATTATGAAGGTAGATATTCACATCCCCATTTTTAGAATTTTCTTTGCCATTCTTGTAACCAAACAGGTTTTCTTCCTTTTCTTCTACCCCCTTCTCCTCTCTGCTGTCCATTTTGAATTTTTTGGATTACTTTGCTCTCTGGTAAACCTGGAGGTGGAAGAATCTTGCTATTTTTTTCATTTATAAAAGATTTTTCATCAGAAAAATCTCTTTTATAATCTTTATCAGATGCAACTTCCTCAATGAAATCGTCAGGTTCTTTCACAGACATTAACTGCGAAGGATTTGTCGAATCACTTTTAACTTTATTTTCCAGTGACTTAGCATTTTCATTATTGGACCTCATGAATGCTTTGTACCTCTCATATTGCTCGACAGGAATCATAACGTACTTATTCATTTCAAAATTTTATCTAGGTATTTTCTGAGAGTAAATAATAGTATACCTATTTCTCTATGATGTAATCTCGTTAATCTTCTTCTTTTTTCCTCGAATTTGATGAATTTCTTTAGAAATTTTAACCTCTGAAGAAATAGTCCTTTTCTTTTCTTACCTAAGGGTAAGCGAAATACGTTGTAAAAAATTTCTGCTATTGCTTTTAAATTTTGATCACTGGCATAGGACAGTAATTGCTTGTTTAAAGATTGATTTTTTTCTAACAATAAATTAATGAAATTTTTAGATTTCAAAAGATTTCTAGACATAATGCCTCCTCGTCAAAAGATATATTTTGAAAATTTTGAACTCAGAATCTTATTTATATATTACCGTATCTTCAAATGGAAATATATGGGATCTTAACATGAAAGTGCTGTCACCCTTTGGAGACAAATCAATCAAGAGATAAGAAAAGGGCAATAATGTTGCATCTTCATATGCAGACCTAAGTTTATTCCTAATTCCTAATTGTGTTCCTAGGTATCTTATTTGTTGACAATCTCTAGGATTCTTAAAAAGAATGAAGTAATGACTATTCAGAGAAATATCCCTTGCATACTTTCCTTGGTGAAATAAATTTTGTAATATTAAAAATATTGAGAGATTTTTATGATGAGATTCGCGAGAAAAAAGATTAGCAATAAATGCATCATTGAGTGCTGTTATCTGCATGTCGTCTATAATAATTAAATTGTGATCACCATTACTTAAAGAATTTATTCTTTCTTCTGTAGGTAATTCCTGTAGGTAAACCATTTGTTCTCCCATAAACTCTTCAAAAGAACTCTGCCAAACTGCATAAAAGTAATATATTTTGTTTATACTTTCAGTAAACATCTCATCTAAATGTTTCAATAAATTAAGTGTGAAATAAGTCTTTCCAGATCCAGTAGGTCCTGAAATTATGGCTGTACATGGTGCATTAAAATGTAAACCATCCATATGAAGTGGAAAGAGATTTACAACACCTTTGATGACTACAATATCTTTACTACCCTGTTTCCAAAATAAACAGACTGCACTCCAATGTTTGCCAGTATTTATACCTATTGACCAGGTTAATCTATTAGTTGCTGGCAAGGTAGTTTTCACACACATTTATACGCTTTGTACAATAGGCTGTGAAAGATACTTAAGTTATTTTACCAAAAAATAGATGAAAAAAGGGATTGAAAGATATATGAAATATGGCAATGATATTCATTTTTATTCTGAGCATTACATTTATTGGAACTGTTAAAGGTTACAGCTGTGACCAGGGACAATGTTACTATTTGACAATCGGATAACCTGTATAGATATGACAGGACCAAAATTCAGATACAGACTGAATATCAATATTTTATACATGGAGCAGGTTCAAATTTTGGATTTTGAATCAATTATTAAGAATCTTCCTAATCTAGAATATCTTACAATGATGAACATGAGATTCTTCAGATGTGAATGGTTAAAAGTCATACCATCAGGGATTAATTTATATACAAATATGTGTGTGTCTCATCCTACGTCTGAGGCTACTAGTGCTACTGAATCTACTACTGATGCATCTTATTGGACTAGCAGTGGTGAGTATTTTCATGATGATTTATTTAGTCAAAATTTTTGAGATGTATTAGGTTTTGAATGACTCCTATTGCTTCCAAAATGTCCTATGTGTAATTTTTTTTTATTATTATTATAGAGAGAAAATTTATCACTAAAACGACTTCTGCAAATACAAAGGATGATTACTCTTCTACCTTAACCACTAGAAAAGAAATTAGCGAGACTAGAGATGAATTTTCAACTACGACTTTCTGGTCCAAGAAACGCACAGATCCAGTCTTATCTTCAAAATCGGATATCTCAATAGATCCTACTTTTACTGCAATGATTAAAACAAGTTCTTCAAAATCAAATGATGGTCATTACTCCACCTTAATCTCTACGAAAGAACCTAGTGAGGCTGGTGATGAATTTTCAAGCAGTGATCCCACCTTATCCTCAAAATCGGATATCACAATAGATCCGGTTCTTACTACAATGTCAGATCATAATCCTCAATCCAAAGAACCTAATTTCTTTTGGATCTTTATTCTGATCCCCTCAATCTGTCTGATATTAATTCTAATGGCAGTAATTGCATGGATATTTTTCAAATGCTTATGAAAGGGACATGTTCAACAGAAAGTCAAGTGAATAACAGCTCTAATGAAGATATTGAAATGACAAGCGTTTTTAATGAGCATTTTCAGGAGACTTCCTTTGATGGAGCGAGGTAAGATTTAAAAAGAAATTTATACCTGATTTACTTCTGTTTATTCAAACTTAGTCTACTTTTTATATCTCCCTCAGAAAGATATATTTTCCTTCTTATGGAAAATATAAGCGACTTCCGATTATTGTCTCAAACGTTCATTTTTGAAGAATTTTTTTTTAGCAATTACATGGTACCACAATGTTGTCTACATAGAGAGGAATTCCGAAATACATCAGAAATATCATCATTTCTAGGTAATTCTATCGAATTTTTTCCTCCTAGATTATTGAACATGAGGGGGGGGTTAATGACATTCATTTTCATTGATCAATATCGATTCTACGCATACAAGGTCAGATAGTTCATTATAGTACTACAAGACAAGTATTTATTCGAGGATATTTTCTTGACATCACAGCATTGAATAATATCAAATCTCTCGCTATATTTTTTTGCAAATATAAGAACTCTGCTAAATATGGGAAAAAATATTGCATTATTCACAACTTTGATACTGTTCTTGAGTGACTGCTTTCTGAGAAGGGAATGTAGCAATGTAGAATGTCAGAAAGATGGAACATATGGAATTGCAATAATAAATTTCCAGGGAGCGATGGCTCTCAAGGAAAATTTCAGATTTTGTTCCAATAACCAGGCTGTGGTATTAACTTTTAAATATTGTAAGGTAGAGCAATTTCTCATCTCAAGGCAAGAGTTAAGGATATTCTATCCAAAAGTTAGAACAATTTCATGGCAATGTCTTGGAAAGTGCTTAATAGAAGAGAATGAGGATATTGTTAACATTTATGGATGTCAAAAAGGTAAAATAATTATTTATATCCTTCTTATATTTTCATCTATATATACAAGGATCCAGTTTCGATGATCAGAACCTATATGAGGACTTTATCATATTACCATCGGACCAGATCTTTAGGAAAAACAAGATAGTATGTATTCATTAATATTGAACTCAGATTACCCAAAAAATATGAAAATGAAAACTGATTCTCGCCTTATAGTTTTTCTATTTTAATGTCAATAATATATGTCAATGATATGTAACTCAATGTTATAACATTCTTTAAATTTTCAGTCCAGAAGATGGAGCCAGTGACTGAGGGAATCAGTAATGACCACAGTATCAGTGTAGATACGACAGATAATGTATCATATTCTTCAAAATACCAGTATAAATTATTCAGTCTCTTTGTAATACCAATATTTGGTATTTTCCTCGCTGTTATAATTGCTCTATTGAGGAAATATCGATGTGGAATAATGACAAATTTAGTGAGGAGAATTTCAAATTATATTATGGATATAAATCACCAGAATTTTGCTGACCAATCGATTCGCACATCCACCTCTGTGAATGAAATGTTAGATGGAATAAGTACAGAGCCTTATGAAGATACTACTACCTCAAGCCTAAACTGGGATCCTCGTTTTCCTATAGATGCTGAAATTGTGACTCAAAATATTAATGAGACAGCTGCTGATTTATCAATTTCATCTCAGAATGGAATATTCATGAATGATCAGATGACTCAAACTTCTGACCATTCATTCTCAATTGACAATGTCTTCAATGACAGTATCATTGGGATTAACCTCAAAACTGATTTATCCCCGATTGAAATGTACCCATCATTTACAGCTGGAATACAGTTAGATTCATCAGATTACGATGAGGACCTTACTGAGCCAAAAAAATTAGCAAAAATACTGGAAAATGATATGAGTAACATTGCAGATAACCAAAGTGATATGAGTAACATAGGAGATAACCAAGATGAAGGTGTTGATAGCAGTCCAAATGCAGAGAGCAAAAATGGTACAGTGATTTCAGATGAAGATATGAACGAGGTCATTGTAGAAGGACATAGTTGTACAAGATCGGGGCTGATCTATAAATAGTAAAAAATATCTTTGTAATACAGCATTATAACAGATGAGGAGTATAGACGACTTTGAAAAAAGAGACAAAACTTGAAAATAAAAGTAGTTTATTAGAATACCAGAATTTTTCATGTTATTATCATTATTTTTATTATCACAAACATGTATTTATCCGTGTCTATATGAAGTGTTTATTTTGTTTGACATTCAGATATGTTTCAAATTTATGATAAAGTAAAGAAATGTTACTAAATACACAGAATTTTTTACAGAATTAAACTTACATCATGTTATAACATTCTTTCTTTGTTTATCAGTATGTACGGGTTAAATTAAATGCATGTAACCTCCTAGATATATATATATTACTCTGAAAAGAAACATGTGATTCTACATTTAGACTTTCATGTTAATTAATACTCCATTTCACTCTAAGGAATTCCAATCAAATGCAAAATCAATCAAAAAATGGAGGTGAAATATTTTAAAATTTATGTACAATCTCACATTTAGACTTTCATGTTAATTAATAATCCGATTCACTCTAAGGAGGAGACAAAGATTGCATTACAGCATTTCAATCAAAAAATCGAGGTGAAATATTTCAAAGTTTATGTACAATATCATAATGCACTCCTTCAAAGTAATGATTCTTATAATCATTGCGGTCTCATGAATATTAGTTCATTAATTCCTGTTTCTATTATATCATTACATTCAACGCACCTCATGGGTGAGTTTCTCGGTTTATTCAGGTGGAAGGATGAGCAGATAGTGCAAGAAAAATGTCCCCATGAGGCCATAAACAGCTGTTCATTCGGAAAATGGGCCTTACAGGAGCAACATCTCAGACTCCCCATTTTATTGTTATAATATTCCTTCCATTCAGCACAAAGTAAGCTTTGGGCATCTGTAGGAGGGGAATTTAACATAAAAGCACATTTAAATGCTTCTGCAAGGTCATCATTAGATAAGGCTGAAAGAAGGTCATTTTCATAATCTTTTTTAAGATAAACAATGATAGGTACCCAAACGAATAACGATGTTTTTGAATGTGAGGACATGTTGACAATATAAGGCTTGGTAAATAAATTTTGAAGAAGTAGGACCCTACAACAAGGACATTTTTTCTTCTCTTTTCCCTCATCCTTCCACAACCTATATAACTTTCCTGAACATTGTGAACATAAGAAATGTGAACAAGGGTTTGTGAGAACTATTTCCTCCTTTTCTAGTCCTTCTTTACAGACACAACAGCTTGCAGATGACAGTTCTTCAACCATGTAGCTCACAAACTGGGGAAATTTGGTCCTATAAAAATATGGGGAAGTGTTTTAGTCTTCCTATTGCAATAAAAAATCATAGTTACAATGAGTAATATTACAGTTTTCAAACAAAATTAAAATTCTGCTGGATTAGACATGAGACTTAGTTCAGAAATGAATGTATCGATTTTGAAAAAAAATTACTTTCTTTAACTAGTCTATCCAATGAAAACATGAGAGCTGATATCTTATGACATATAAAATAAAAAATTTTGTACTCACATTATGTAGCTTGGAATTGTATCGTTGAGAAGAAGAATCACTGTCATCCCTTCACGAAACTAACCCTCCTCAATCAAGGAGACTAAATTCAACAAGGTGGCTGCTGTCGAAACTATGAGGCTGGGATAGTAAGCCGCAAATTTTTTGCCAAGGAAAGCATTGATAAAGGCCTCCATTGTGTTATACTCCTATTTTTTTTCCGGTATCCTAATGCACTTCTTAACTTTGTTTTAAAATAACATTTTTTCTTTCCTTCACCCAGAGATTGTGACATTAGATTATGGCTACAGAGTTTGCATTTATAGCATATTTTAAGAATTAGATGTAAGTCAAAGGTGTGCAGTATGTTATCATTATTCTGTTACAATAGGTGATCTAATTTATATTAAACTACCTCACAACTACCTCACATATTTTCATTAATTGTTCGACTTAATGGTACAATAAGATTTTGAGGTTAAAGTGGGATCATTATATCTACCTCACCTAATGGTGGCATTTCTAAACTAATGCATTCCTCGCATGTAGTCTTATCATGTCCCTCTATATTCTTATCTATAAGGCAAGATGTAGCGGTGTAAACCTCTTGATGAGACAGAAAAATTTCGTCAAAAACTCTCAAGAGTTCAGACCATTCAGGGAATTTTAAAGATATACCTTTTTGAGTGGGAAAAATTTTCCCACTCAGGGATTTTTCCCAAAGTCTTATCCCTACATTCTTATAAGGACTGTTACAAGATATATGATAACCTGCACCAATGTGGTATTTGACATTAATGTCTTTCTCACCATTATTAATCCTACTTATTGGTTCCTTGATGAAATCTACATAACTTAGTATAACTATCATTTTTGAAATATTTAAATGTACACCCTCATTTATGACCTTTCCGTTTGCAAATTCTTTAATATAAATATCTGTAATAAAACCTTTATTTCCCCAAAATATTAGATACTTTTGCCCTCCAATGAAAAAAGTTTTTCGTACAACCTCACAGACAGCCTGTTGAAGAATAATAATCTCCTGGTTTGAGATTGGGTTTGCTGATGGTGGATTTGCCTCTGAAGAACTTGTGGCAGCGGTAGATGTACTAGCTGAGGCAGTGGAAGTCTTCTGAAAGGCTTTCAGTAGAGATGGCTGTGACATACTACATGTGGTGGTAGATACTGGAACTGAAGACATCTGTGTCGTATTAGGTTTCTTCACCCTGGTGGATGATGTTGCTTCATTCTTTCTCTTCTTATTTGAAGTTGTAGTTATTGCTATTGCCTGATTTTTAGAATTGAGATATGCCTCTGCCATAATTTTTCTTTGAAATTTAGATTCTATGTCCTATTAGACAGTTAGATACACTTTTGATGATGATCTGATAAATGAGAAGAATTATGAGTTTATATAGAGTTAAAGTTGACACAGTTTTTTCTTGCTTTGATGTGACAATACCATATGTTGAATTATTTTTAATTTATATCACACTCTTGTCATTGTTATATTATAGGTCATTCCATTACTGAAGCATTGGAAAAAGCATTAAAATAAAGTCACAATATGGAGAATGCCTCTTGTGTTCTTCTATTGCTAAATCAAAGGCTTCCCATTCATTCAAACATATATTACACCAAGGACATATGACCTTGTCTCCTTCTCCTGTGTAAAAAAAACCTGCCCTGGCTAGTTGATCCCTTCTGACAGGATGAGCTTTTGGCCATAATTTAAAGGTTGCACATCTATCATCATATTTCCTGAGTGAATTAACATCCATCGACTTATGTAGAGGTCTTTGCAGATTAGACCTTTGTGAGGATTGCTGAGGCTTATCTGTAGATAAGGCGAAACCAGTATGATAATGATGAGTATTGGTATCCTTTGCTCTCGAGAATCCGTTTAATGAGAGCCCACTGCTCGGTTTTGAAGCAGCAGTACATGTTGCTTCATTAGAATCTGTAGATTCCTTATTATCAGAACAATTCCTTGTGTTAGCAAACATTGTCGGTATATATTTGAATGAATACTATGAGAGAGGATTTTCTTGCGATTTTTATAGCGATTTGATGGTTAATTTTTTGCTGATACATTCATTCCTTTTCCAGGTGATTAGTTCTACATGTTAGGACATGTTTATGAGATATTCATTGATAGGAAAAAATCTTTGGGTTGATATACATGTCTAGACTTGTTTCAGAAAATAACATTAAAATCAGAGTTTACAAAAATAAAATTATGATTAAAGACGGATTCAATATGCTAGAGAAGGATATGAGTTCAGAGAGTACAAAAAGGGTAATACCTTTTGAAAAGGTAGGATACACGTGGAGGTGGACCTATGATTCTGTTAATTTTAAATGCCCTTCATGAGAGGAGAGGTAAACATATGTAGCCTTCATGTGTAAATTGGATTAGATTAAATATACAATATTCTATGCTACTTCATGAAGATACAAATAATTTATTCATATATTTATTATATTATCTCAGTAAGTAGATATAGCATTACCATATATATATATGTATGCATATGCAGGAGATTTCATATGCTGGAGAAAAAGAAAAAGATCAGTTCACAGAGTACAAATAAGGATTACACTTAATGTAGGTTTTGAAGACATATGACCAACATATGGAAGACAGAGACACGTGGGAGTTGGCAATATGGCATCTACTGCTTCAACATTAAGTTTGATGTCTTTTCAGCATGTGGACTAATTTACTTATACATGTAAATCTTCAGTCATATATGGTGATATTTGTGGGGTATTGCAAAATAAGGGATGAATATCTAGGTACTTCAGAATTCTTTAACAAGTAAACTATGATATTGTACAACAACTAGAGGTGGCAGTTGGAGCAATGCATTATAAAGGTTGAATCAATAACTGTATGTACATATCATTTCTTAAGATGTCATATATTTAATTATACCAGTCCCTAGTCCACGTGTAAGCTGATATTTTACATAGTTTACATTACTTCCATATGGAGTTGAGGTAGTGAATAGTTACACACTCAATATTTGACCTTATTTTCAACAAATTAAGATTCTTTTCAGCAATAAAATTGACATTGAAGAATAGACATAAAAATTTCAGTTTCCAGTTACATATAGTTTTAAAGTATGAAAGCAGTGTCATTGCTTCCATATGGAAGTGATTATACAGTGTAAGTTCCCTGCTTCCATATGGGCTGCTTCCATATGGAAGTGATTGGTTGCATTGACCTTAGTTGGGAGACTACATTAAAGATCAATTCCCTATCACATCCATGGAGCGATTTCACTACATCTATTACTACTGGTGAAGGCACATCACATAAAAGGTAAGTATGACATTAAAACATAAAATGCTTAGACTAGAATTATACCAATGTTTTTTTGAAAGAAACCAATGAAGTCAAAAATATAGAGGATAAGAAACTTTGCAATTTCAGGAGCAATTTCAATTTTTTTCCTAGGATCTAAAACAAACTGAAAGCTTTTCCTTTCTGATGTGATTATTCTAAATGATAAATACCCAGAGACAATTTCTCCAAAGCGCCAGGATACAGAAGAGGTAGCAAAAGCTCTGATTGACATCTATAGTTGCATTGGGATCCCTGAAAAGATACGAAGTGATATAAGGATCCAGCTGCGGGTCACAACAATGCAGACTGCATGAAGGAAGTATCAAGGCTTGTGAGTCTGAAACAGCTGATCACTACATCATACTATCCAATGTGCAATGCATTGTCTATGTGAACATTTTAATGGAACTCTGGAGACTATGCTAAAAATACTGTGTAATGAGCAGTCAAGACAGTGCAACAGGTACACCAATGCTCTGTTGTTTGTGTACCATCTGATTCCACAGTAATCTACTGGTTTCTCACCATTCCAATTGTTATATGGTAAAACTGCTAGAAGCCCAATACATATCCTCAAGATATTCTTAACAAATAACATAGAAGAGTAGAAAAGTAAAAAGTTTAATGTCAGTGCCAAGGTGCTGATACAATTTCCTGTGGAAAGGGCCTCATGAAATTGAGAGTGTTGTCAAAAGAAATAACTACAGGGTGAAATAACAGGGCAAGTTTAAAATTTACCATGCCAATTTGCTGACACTTTACTTGAAACAAGATAAACCTGCCAAGAGGCTAGCTGATCAGAATGTTCAACAGTTGCAGCTATGGAAAAAGTAGCTGAACAACGTACTTCAAGAAAATGATTTATAAGCAACAGTTTTCAAGTAATAAGTTGTTTTACTAATCATGGAGGATACTGAAAAGTCGGAAAGTAGCTATTAATTATTCGCTTAGCTATTGGGATAGACTCCCAAGTTGCTCACCATTTTATAGCTATGAAAAGAGGCAACATTTTTTTTTTTTATTGGTTTGATTTAACTGCCATTTACACTAGAGAGATATCTCCGACAGAAAAAAGATATCCCTGTCCATCACATAAGAACATTATACAACTAGTTATATCCAAGTGAGCAGTTAAGTTTTACTATATACATATGTACAATATTTACAGACCATTGCCAGACCTGTCAAGTGACAAAAATACTATTTTTTGGTTTTTCACAATCTATGCAACTATTGACAATTATAGTTTCTTCCTAATACTTGTAAAGGATGAACACAGAGAGAAAAAAGATAAACAGAATGAATATTTTGTTTACATTGCATAGTTAATCCTCACTTAACAAATCTTTCCATGTCGTCATTTCACGGTCGAATTCATCTGATGAAGAGAGCTTTGCCAGATATTGTTGTTCACAGTACCTTTGCTGAATTAATTTTTTTTAGTTTAAGAAAGCTAGGGATAAATTTATTCTGAGCACACCAAAATATGTATTTCCTACTAACGAGCAATATAAAAATGACAGGCTTGAAGTTTTGATCCTGTATACAGTACCCAAAAATTTTATTTGAGTCATATGTAACCGGTAATTTACTTTTCTTTTGATCCATTGTTTTATATCAGTCCATAAATTTTCAACAATTTCACACTGAGAGAACAGATGTTGGATTGTTTCAGCATTTTCCCCACACAATCTACATTGGTTTGAATCTACAATCTTCATTTTAAACAAGAAATCCTTTGTGCCCAGAATTCCAAAGAGAATTTTATACTGAAACCAGATTACTGAATTATCATAGATAGTTCTGAAACATATACTGTATATTATGTGCCAAATTTTATCATTAAGGGCAAGATTAAATTTTCCTTCCCATTTTACTTCACATTTCCTAGTTGCCTCATTGGTCTCTTTTGTTAAGTAGTTATAAAACACTTTGCTGCGGCCTTGTGATTGTAGGATTATTTGCATATGGAATGGTACATGTGGTCTAGGTGCATCAAAGGTCCCACCACTAGAGTATTTTGAGATGAATTTCTTTATAAGAGATTTTAATCTAAAATATTCAAGGATATTAACATTAAAGTTATAGGTTTGTGCGATTTGTTCTCTACTTAGAAGGACTCCGTCTGAAGTAATCACATCTCCCACTATAGATATTCCATGTTTGGCCCATTTTGGAAAGAATAGAGACTCTTTTGAAATGTGCTCGTTAAACCATAGGGTTGAGTTGTGTATATCAAAATTTGATTTTATATGCTTGAGACCACTAGATTCAGACCATATTGCAAAAGTACTTTTCCAGAAAGGGTTACATTTTTTTTAAAGTGCTATACACCACTTTGTCCCCATGTAGGATAACTTATTAAGATTTCCAACAGTTTCTACCAGCAAGCAATACCAAGGAGTATCTGTATGTAAAAGGATTTTTGGAATCCAGCTCAGTTTTAATGCCTTTTCAAATAAAAAAATATTTACCATATTTAATCCTCCCCGTAACTTATGAGTGCATATATCTTGTCTATTTATTTTATCCGTTTTTTTATTCCATAAAAATCGATAGAGTTCTGTATTTAGATTCTTTAAAAAATCAGCTGGAGTTGGAATAGATAAAAAAAGGTGGGTAAATTTTGAGAGAAGCAATGATTTTATGACTGTAATTCTACCGATTGGAGTCAGGAGTCTGGTATTCCAATTTTTCATGGTTTTCCTTGCCTTATCCAAAGCCTTGGTATAATTCATCTGAGGAATTCTTTCTAGGTCGACTGAAAAATCTATTCCTAGAAGATTGAATTCTGAGCTACCCCAGTCAAGTTTTGCCGAAATTAACAATTTATCTTTGGAATGTTTCTTTTTACCTATCCATATGATCTTTGTTTTTCCTGTGTTCACCATCAGTCCAGATAATGAGCCATAAATCTCCAGCACATTCAGTGTTGCCTGCAGGGAGTCTCTACTTCCATCAAGAATAATTGTAGTGTCGTCTGCATATTGCACCATTTTAAATTCAGTTTTACCAATTTTTATTCCAACAATATCAGGGGTCATTTTTATTATAATGCTAAGTACTTCTGCTGCAATTAAAAAAAGATAGGAGGCGATTGGATCACCTTGTCTACAACCTCGCTCTATTATAATTGGCTCAGAAAGAAACCCACATTGTTGTACCCTTGCAGTGATACTTCGATTAAACATTTTAATCCAATCAATCAAGGAGTTGTCAAAGCCAAATAGTTGCAGTGCATCATATAAGAATGACCATGATGTAGAATCAAAAGCTTTCTCAAAATCTATAGCCATTAGAAGACCAGGGATATTGTATTTCTCTGAACAATATAGCAGATCGTATATTAACCTTGTACTTTCACTAATGGACCGCCCTTTTAAGAAACCTGTTTGTGTATTGGAGATGATACTGTCCAAATGTGGCTTTAAGCGATTGGCAATGACTGATGAGGCTAACTTATAAGTTGTGCACAGGAGTGATATAGGTCTCCAATTCTTTAATAGTTTTCTTTCCCTTTTACCCTTTGGTAAGCATGTTATAACACTTTGTCTTAAGGTTGTAGATAGAATACCCTTCTTGTAGCACGAGTTAATCGCATTTGTGACAAAAAATTTTAACCGTCTCCAAAAGACTTTGAGAAAATCGGCTGGAATGCCATCAATGCCAGGTGTTTTATTATTCTTCATTGATTTTAATGCCTCACTGACCTCTTCAACATCCAGTATATTCATATCGGATACTTTTGGGGATACATCTTTTAGAGAAAATTCCTGGAGGCTTTGGGAGTTTGAACATCTTTTGAAAAGATTTCTATAAAAGTTACTTATACTATGCAAAATATCTTGCTGTTGTGTTATTACTGAGCCATCTTTAAGCTCAAGTTTTTTAATATTCTTCTCGAGGTAATTTCTAGTTTCCATTTTACAAAAGAATTTAGTCGGTCTTTCACCTTCGCTAAGCCATTGCATTCGTGATCTTACAATTTGACCCTGAACTCTCACTGCTCGTAAAGACTCCAGTTCCTGTTTCTTATGAAGAAGATTTGAAGAATATAATGAGTCATTTTGAGATTCAAGTATTTCTATGTCCTTCATTAGCTCTTGTTCCCTCCTATTATTATTTTTTTTAAGAAGTGATGCAAATTTTATTGTTTCGCCTCTTATTCTAAGGTACAGCATTTCTAAGAATAGGTCAGGGTCAATTGTAAAAGTCACGTTTTTGTATGTATTTTTCAAATAGTCAGGATTATATACTGGAAGTGCATATTTATGTTTCTCCTCGTCAATTAGATTGTTAATTAAGTTTATGTAGTCTTTATTTTTAAGGAGACTAACATTGAGCTTCCATATTCCTTTTCCGATTTCAAAGTTGTTCATTATAATGTCTAGCTCCACAATAGAATGGTCTGATCTATAACTTGGGCGGATCATACAGTTATCAACGATGTCGGTCATTTTGTCTGAAATAAGAAAGTAGTCCAGTCTAGCTTGTTGATTGGATTTTTTTTCTCCAAGAAAATCGTTTAACGTCAGGATGAAATTTCTGAATGCGTCTATGAGATTATAGTCATTTATAATATTCAATACAACTTGCCGTGCCTGATTATTTATATTTTTGTAATTATCACTGTCCATTTTTGGATCCAGTACTAGATTAAAGTCTCCACAAATAACATTATAGTCCATGGCAATGTCACCTTCTATTAAAGTTTGGAGTGTCATAAAAAAGTCTGGTCTGTCCAGATTAGGAGCATATATTGAGATGAGATTTACTATAAACGAGGTCAATTTCAATATTAGTTGTAAATAGTTGCCCTCTTTATCTTTATTACAGGCCAATATCTCACATTCAAAATTATTATTTAGTAGGATTCCTACACCCCGGGCATTTGTTTTTTAACCATGTAAATAGCAGTCATTGTTCCAGATTGTTTTGGTTAATGGGAGATCATTTTCTGTTAGGTGGGTATCTTGCAAGCAAATTATTCCTGCACCTGATTCCTTTAAGTAGTTTAAAACATCTGTCCGTTTTTTTCTATCCCGCAGACCTTGGCAATTTACAGACAACACTTTTAAAGTATTTCCTATGTTAGACATTCTATTCTCATAAGAGACTCCCTACAAGAGAAAAATGGGCATATGGAGATCTTTAACAGCACATTTGTATTTATTGCTTGCATATTTAGAGAAATTAGAATCTCAATCATCATTGCATACAATAGCATATCAAAATAATTCTCTTGGAAAGAAATTATACAACCAGCATAGATTTTAGTGGCAGCCATAGCCGCTCCATAGAAATATGTCAATCTCAACATTTGGGTATACAATAATGTGTCTGGCAATGTTAGTAGTATACTATACATGTAATATTAACAAGTACATTAAAAATGAGTAGCAAACCCATTGGATGCACATATTAACAAAGGATCCCTTTTTCAGCTCTCTCTCACTTTAAAATAATTATAACAAAGATTAAGAAACATTGACTCCTCAGGCATTGAACAAAATTACCAGTATATTAGAAGCTTATGTTTCACCCATATATTGAGGGGGCCACGGTGGCAGAGTGGTAACACTCTCGCCTCCCACCTCTGCGGCCTGGGTTCGATCCCCGTCATGGCCGTAAGTGGGAAAGCTGGTAGTTGCTTGCCGTTGGTCGGCAGTTTACAGTACACAACCCTAGCGAACTGTATGTACTGGTTTCCTCTGCCCTTCCAACTACCCGTCGTGATATGACCTGTATAGTGTTGAAAGCGACGTAAAACCCCAAATAAACAAATAAACAAAATTCACCCATATATTCTGTAGTAATATACGTTAAAAGCACAACCTTATGACTTCTCAACCTGACCGTTGCAAAAGGTTATATTTATCGACTTACTGCCATTACTAAGAAGAATATGAAATAGATGAGTTTAAGTAAACTCCCATCACTTTATGTTTCTTTTCAATTTTTATATAACTTATAAGATTATGAATTATTAACTTTACATTAGGTGTAATATATGATTTCTGGCAATAATACATAAACATATATTTAGTATTTTTTATCCACTGTTATGAGCAATATTAACACAGAACTGTATGGAAACAAAAAGACTATGCTTCTGCACAACTGTCTAAGCCCAACCATATTTTACTGCTTATATCATTAAGTACAAAAGTTATCAAGCTGCCACATTTCCATAAGTTAACCAGTTAGCTGTTAATATATAATCTTATTTTACCCGCACTGGTAGCATTACTAAAAGTTAACCAGTTAGCCATAAATATATAATCTTGTTTTTCCCCACTGGTAACCTTGTACTAACATTGCACCTTCACTTGAGTGAATTCATCTCATCACTTCTAATAATTTCATATTATAAAAGTTTCATTATGTTTAATGAATGCTAGGAGACTTTGGTTTTTATAAGCCTCAGTATAACTTGTAACTGTCACCACTTTAGACTGTTTGTAGCTGCATATAAGGTCTGGAAAATTACTACATTAATTGTAAATATCTCTTGTTACAACACATAGGCATACAATTTTCAGCAACCATTTTGAGACAACCAATCAACCATCCTAAGGTATTAACTTTATCAACCTGTAAATTTATTTAGATACCTGACAAGTTGTGACAACAAGAAGCAAGTTTGTGTAAGTACATATCTAAGCAGTAATAAATGTTACAACAGTGTAAGTATCAATAAGTTAGTGTTAATGAAGTTTTTAGTAACATTGTTTTATAACCACCAATATCTATCTTAATTTGTGATTACATCTGAGTGAATGTGTCATCACTTTTCTCACTTCAACAATCCAATAGGTTCACCATGTTTTATCAAACATGAAGAAATATTTAGTTTTTGAAAGATACTTTATAGCTGTCGACTGTCACCACTTTGAACTGTTTTAATTTCCGTTCTGTTTACTTTGTGTTTTCCCTAAACCATTATTTTATCAATGAAAAAAACAAACGGGAGCTAGAGAATTACCCAAAAATGTATAAAAATTGGGACTATGGAACAGCAGACAAACTATCACCCCCCAATTTTTTTCCATAATAGTATTTACTCTTAATTTTGTCAATCAGTAAATGTATTTAGCTATAAAACAAATTGTATCAGCAGTAGACAAGTGAATTTAAGCATATACTAAAACAATAATAAATGTTACAGTGATTAGATACTGTTAATAAGTATTACAACAAAGATATAACCTTCACATATAGTTGTACTGAGATTGTACTTCAGTGAATGCATTACTTCATTCCTAATCCACTTAAAAATTAGAACTGTGCAGCCACTGACAGACAAACCAAACATTTTTTTCTCGGTGATAGTAATTACTTTTAGTTTTCTCAATCAATAAATTTTTTTAGTTACATAACAAATTGTATCAGCAGCAGCCAAGTGTGTTAAAGCATGTACCAAAATAATAATAGATATTACAGTGATTAGATACTGTCAATAAATATTACAGCACAGGTATAACCTTCACATATAGTTGTACCTAGATTGCATCTGCACTTCATTGAATACATTACTTCATTTCTACTCGACATAGAGATTGGGACTATGCAGCAACAAACAGACAAACCACACACCCAGAAATGTATTTGCTTTTAATTTTGTTGACCAATAAATGTTTTAACTATATAACAAATGCGCAATTAGAAGTTGGATTTATGTAGCAACAGACAGACGAACCAACCACACAGAAACACATATTTCCTTGGTGATCAATATTACTTTTAATTTTGTCAACCAACAAATGTATTTAGCTATATAACAAATTGTAGTAACAGCCAAGTGTGTTAAAGCATGTACTAAAATAATAATAAATATTACAATGATTAAATACTGTTAATTAGTACTCCAACACAGATCTTACTCTCACATAAAATTGTACTGCGATTGCATCTGCACCTCAGTGAATACATTACATCTGTTCTATAAATTTCCCATATTAAAACCATGATCATTGTAATAAACACCAGGAAGCATTTATAACAATTTGTAAATTTGTATTGTCAGCAAGCAAGCATGCTTAGAATTTTCTAAAACAATAATGGACATTACAGTGATATAGGTACCATAATTAACTTACTGTTAATAAAATACTGCAGTACAGATGTTAACCTCACTTGGCCTTGTATCTGCCCTTAGTAAGTTCATTACATAATTCTATTTGTTTTTCAGCAATAAAAACTTGTTCATGTTTAATGAACATCAGGACAGCATTTAGTTTTTCTAAGCCCTTGTTATAGCCTCTAGCTGTTACCACTTTTAGACTATGTATAATACCGTAACTTTTTTCTCATCTATCAATTTACCATTATAAACGCTTCATTATGTTTAATGAAACACCAGCACCTATTAGGACTCCACAGTAACTATGTGAAGTTGTGTCAGCAGGTAGCATGTTTGTGTGGGCACATATCGAAGCAGTAATAAATGCTTTTACAGTATAAATACCAATAAGTTACTGTTAATGAAGTTTTAAGAACATGGTTTTACAACGACCAATGCCTTTCTGACATTGTGTCTACACCTGAGTGAATATGTCACATTACTTTTATCACCTAACATCAGGAAGTATTTAAATTTTGAATGCTACCTTATCCCCGTTAACAGTTGCCTCTTTAAGGTGTTTTTGTTTCCATTTTCTTTACTTATTATTCTCCATGTGTCATTTTATCAATGCAAAAAACAGACAGGATCTAAAGAGATACCATAAAAATACATAAACATTGAGTGTTCACTTAGAAATTACAACTATGCAGCAACAGACAAACCTATCACCCCCCCCCCCCCCCAAAAAAAAAAAAACCAAAAAACAAAAAAACATGGTAATTAAATTGAAATACTGTTAATAAGTAATACAGCACAGATATAACCTTCACATTTAATTGCATCTGCACTTCACTTCATTTCTACTCCAGAAAGAGAAAACATATTTAACAAAATGCTCTAAATGCAATACTTTCCAAGTTATATGTGATTTAATGAATAATTTCCTGAATTTCAATGCATTCAAATTATTTTCAAAATTTATTAAAAATAGTTGGGAAAGATCCAGGTCTGATACTTACAAAAGGGAATCTACTTATAGATTGGTACATATATGCAAGATAAGAGAGAAATCCCTTCAATAGTCAATGACAAATTGTGATAAAATGTGAAATTTTCACACTTTGAGTAGGGGTACCTCCCTTTTAACGGCTCTAGGGAACAAACAGATCTGCAAGCCTTGAACAATTTTTCATCTGTGATAGATAAGGTATCTTTTATACCAGCATGTCTTATGTTTCCCAGACTTTCATGAAAACCGCATGATAGCAATATAGCTTCAGGTTTAGTGTTAGGAGTATGCATAAGCTTTAAAGTTCTAAAATTTTGAAAGATAAAGTTTCCATGTAAACATTTTTGGGTAAATCTCAGCAAAACTTTTTGTTGTAGAATTTTTAAATGTGATACACATCCTGTGAAAATTTGTCAGTTATTATGGATGTCAGGGGGCATTGGTTTTGGACAGATGAAAGAACAGACGCTGACTGTTCAACTTTTATTCATGGGGGATAAAAATGTGAGACAGCGATTATGTGGTCACTTGGTGGTCTGTGTATGGGATATCAAAAGGGTAAAAGCAGTTTCAGCATCAATGCAGAAGGAAGTAACAAGAAAACTGGGGTTGTAGATCCCAAAAGGTGGGTTGCACAATCAGTATCAGGGATGGGGTCCGGCAGTAAGGTTGTAAGTATTTGTTGGTACAAAGGAATCACATCCAGTGGCCCTGTGGTGTAGATGGACAAAGCATATACCTATGTATAGACAAGGGGTAGTTTTTGTATTAACCAAAGTTGCCCTTAGTGTAATTAGGTGGTATATTGAATCCCTTTAGGTAGAGATAATTTATTTATTTGGGGTTTTACGTCGCTTTCAACACTGTACAGGTCATATCACGACGGGTAGTTGGAAGGGCAGAGGAAACCAGTACATACAGTTCATCAGGGTTCTGTACTGTAAACTGCTGACCAACGGCAAGCAACTACCAGCTTTCCCACTTGAGGCCGTGCCGGGAACCGAACCCCAGCCTCAGAGGTGGGAGGCAAGAGTGTTACCAATTTGCCACCATGGCCCCTTTTAGGTAGAGATAAAGAGTGATAACAAACAAATGTGTGTGCCAACGGTATATTTGATTGGATTTAAGAGGAATTATATTAACAGTACTATTTTCACTTATTTATCTTGTGGTTTAAAAATATTTATAGTTATTCTTCTGTAAACAGTTGCATAAACCACAAGACTAGTGGCCCATATGAGTCTGGAAATGGAATTTGATGATGAAGGCCATGGTTGCCATCTTTTCGAAGTGGCATCTATTTCTAAAGTGAAGTAGCCAAGGTGGTGCCCTGCCATGCTTTTAAGTTTCAAATCGATTGGTGAAACGTCTTTGAGTTAGTGTCCTGAAATAGAATTTCAAGGTGGCGGCCATGACAGCCATGTTGTTTTTGAAGTGGTGCCAATTATGAAAGCAACCTAGCCCAAGTGGTGCCCTACCACCCTGTTAAGTTTTAAATTGTTCAGCGGAAGGGTCTGGAAACAGAATTTCAAGATGGCTGCTATGGCCAACATCTTGTTTTTCCAAATTTCACCAATTTTAAAAGCAATTTAGCCTAGGTGGTGCAATATCGCTATGTACTACAGGACTCAAAGCATTATTTGGCCCATCTGGCTGTACAAAACATTTCTGTAATCGAAGGTAGGGGTTCAAGGATGACCATTTATCAACGTCTTTGAGGTTCTTTAACCTACCACTGGGGATAGGACCCAATGACAGAGGACCGCCATATTAGGTGGTCACCTGAGCCACTATGTATCTGCCTGTACCCACATCCTCATTGTTCCTAGGCAAGTGTGTTATCCTGTAGGTATCAGTGACCGATCACATGCCCTACCATCCTGTTAAGTTTCCCATTGATCGACAAAAGGGTGTTTGAGTCTTGAAACCAAAATGTTGAGGGATGGACGGATGAACATCGGACACATCAATCTAATAGGCATGTTGATTACATGCAACCCGCAACAGGTCTATAGATCTGATATATGTGTTGGCTCTGTAATCCACTATGCAATTTCAAAGTAAAATGGTGTCATGACAACATTTCTCGGAATTTCATAAAGGTAATGACCACTCATGCTGTACATATTATGAAAGGCTGGATGAAAATTAATCTTTAGAAGAAATAAAAAAAAAGACATCTGTAAAAGAAATCACACGCATTAACATCATCTACAATAGCATCACCCCCAACTTTTACATATTTAAAATCTATATTGCATTCTGATGAGACTCCACAAAATGAATTCTAACATTACACTGATGTGGCTTTGAATTATCTCTCATTGTGGTTAACAGAGGCAACTTGAAATGGTTAAAACAGCCTGCTTTTGTCAGTTATTATGTATTAAATAATTGGATTTATAATCTTTGAAAATGTTTTAAAATTAGAACAAAAATAAATAATTCAAATTGCAGGGTTATAAAGATTTTACAACATATATTTCATGACAATCACACAAGCCTTTGGCTGTTATTACAATACCCCTCTGCAAATAACAAATATTCATTTTAAAATATTTTAAAATTTGTCAGGATAGAATAGGAATGACACCAACCAAACCATGGTATACATTTTTTTTCAGTGGCTTACACACCCTGTAAAAATTTGATAAGCATTGGTCTGTAAGGGGCCTTTAGGGTAGATTTTGTTGCTCCTTTGCTAGTCTTTTTGATATGATGAACCCCCTATTTGACATTAAAGATGTGATATGGTGGCCATTTTATTTTTTAAACAAAGCCACAATTACTTTCAGGAAAGCTTTCCTATCCTTGTACATTGTGTGCAAATCTGATGAAGCTAGCTGCAATATTTTAAGTTTTAGAACATATTAATGATTTTAGAACAATCAGCTATGGCGGCCATATTGTTTTTTAAAAGAATAAAATTATTAAAGACTTATTTTTACTGCAATAAACATTCTCTGTAAATTCGATGAAGATATCTTCCTAAATGAATGAGATTTTAAGGTTTATTTCAATATGTGACAAACAGCTAGACACATGCTCACACGCACACATGGAAGGAGTCTCCCAATGCCAGCCTTTGGCCAGCAGAAGATAAAAATGTTACTGTGGTAACATTGGTTTAATAGTTCCCCTTTTTAAATTAAGAAGTTTAAGACTGAAGGGTATTTAAAGCGTTGCCATGGCAGCAAGTGCTGTCAGATACCCTCCAAATGTTAATCAGATCTAGATTCTCTTGGGGTTAACATCCTGAAAATTTGGTGTAAACATATGCATTGGTTTAGGCTGTGGAACACCCACAAACTTTAAGACCCAGAAATATCAAGAATTGCCATAGCAACCATTACCCTCCCTCCCAAATCTAATCAGCTCTAGATGCTCTCGTGGTAAATATAATATATCCTGAAAATTCGGTGAAAATCGATACATCGATTTAGGCTGTGGAGAACTCACAAACTTTAAGACCCAAAAATCTTAAATGTGTTGCCATGGCAACAGTTGTTGGCATATACTCATCAAAACCTAATCAGCTCTAGATCCTCTTGGAGTAAACATATCCTGGAAGTTGATGCAAATCCATGCATGGGTTAAGGCTGTGGAACACCCGCAAACTTTAAGACCCAAAATTTTAAAAGTATTGCCATGGCAACAGGTGTTGCCATATACCTCCGAAAACCTGCTCAGCTCTAGATCCTCTTGGGGCAAAAATATCCTGAAAATATGGTGGAAATAAATGAATGGGTTTAGGCTGTGGAAATACTTTATGGGCTGGGGTTAATAATGGTCCACTTTGCCTCATATACTGATCTGGTTCAGACTCTCTGAGGAGCCTCAATTCATGCCTGGCATTTAGATTTAGCCTGGCATGTAGATGTAGGTTTTGCGGATTCCTGTGAGGGATCTGATTGAATGTCTGGGTGAGCAGATTAGCAAATTGGGATTTGACTCGACATGGTCACTATCAGACTTGTAAACAAAGTAATAGAAAAGTAATAGATTGGAGTCAACTTCGATGTAATAGTAATAGTAATAGATTGAAATTTTTCAAATGTAATAGTAATAGTAATAGATTGAAATTCTATCTATTACAACTATTACTTTCTATTATTTTTCTATTACAATTTACTCTTTGCTTTTTGTGAGAAAGAGGTTGTAAGAAAATGATCACTTAACATGGACTTTAATTCTGTAATGAATTAGTTTTCATATAAATGAATACTTTAAATGGACTTTGATACAATAATAAATTAATTGTCATAAAATCATCACTTTAAATAAACAACAATGAATTGATTTTGTAGCACTCATAAGTCAAATTCATTTCAAACTTTCACACATAAACTTTTCAAATAATCAATATGTAATGTATTGATATTCATCAAAGAATACTAAATATAACACACAAATGTTAAAATAAATAACTTTGAAATATCAAGGTCCCTCTTTGATTGAGTGTTCTAAAACAACTGTCTTTGAGGTGGTATTATTAAAGGCTTAAAGAGGCCAATTTAACCTTTGGAAGGATTAACTAAATGTTCCTGAGTAAGGAGAAACTGTGACACATGAAAGGCAATCACACAGGTCACTATTGTGTATAATAAGGGCAGCATTGTGGCATGTGTAAGCTGTTTCACTGATTTACATACAATTACCGGAGTTATTATTTTCAAACATAAATGTCATTTTTGACTCATTTTGAGGTGGGCTCTGCATGCAAAGAATTTGAAAGAAAGGGGTTCTTTGAATGCAGTGTTTTCTTTTGCAAACACTGCTCATCAAGTATTTCTCATAATAATAAGAGTTTTTCAAATCTAGCAACTCATCATAAAGTGAATAAATATGAGAATTGTTTGATAACAGTGTATATTCCCCAGATAATATTTACTGATAATAACATATTTTTCAGCATTTAAAAAGCTTTTCACGGAATTTGACAGAAATATACCTCTCATTACAAAATTTACAGCACTTAAGTGGCTTTGTTTAGAATTCTCATAAATTCTCAAAGTAGTCATGTCATTCTTAAATAGAATAAATATGGGATCTATTTATTTAATTGTAAATGTACCAAGTGATATATTTGAGATATTTTATCCTTGTGTGGCATAATCTGAAGCATTTTCAATAAAATTAGATGTATAAAGTATCCTGTCAGTTTTATTTCTGTGTTAAAATTACCTCTCAAGTTTGCGCCAAATTGTAATAGAATGTAATAGAAAGTAATAGAAGTAATAGATGCCAATGTAATAGTAATAGTAATAGATTTAAAATTTTAAAAAATAATAGTAATAGTAATAGATTGAATATTTTCAAATGTAATAGTTATAGATTGGCTGTAATAGATTACAAGTCTGGTCACTATGTCCTAAAAACCAGGGTATTATGGGTCCCCTGGGAGTATGGTTTTCCTGCACCTTGCACGGGTACTCCTGCAACTTCTCCACAACTTTGTCCAAGATGGCTACCAGTGAGAAGACATAAGGGTCCAGACCCTCCCAAGGCAGATTAAGTGCATCCACTGCCCAGGCTAGGGGGTCTGGAACAGGTGACACAAACAGGTTATTTATTGTTGAACCTCGTTTCAAAGAGGACTACTTGAGGCTGGTGCCACCTGGTGCATATCGACTGGAAGACTTGTGGCAGGAGAGACCACTCTGTTTGGATAGTCTTGCTTAGCCTGGACAGTTTGTCTGCTATCATATTCAGACAGCCTGGAATGTGTCCAGTCCAATTCTGATTTTTATGTCATCTGACATTATGGCATCACTCTGCGGCGTGTGGGTCTGCGTCCATGTGAACGACTTCTCCTCCGAAGCTACAAGGCCCAGAGACATGCTGTTTTTTTTAAAAGATACCTTATCTATCGAGGATAAAAATTGTTCAAGGCATGCAGATCTGTTTGTTCATCTGTTTGCTAGAGCCATTACAAGTGAGGTACTCCCAACCCAAAGTGTGAAAATTTCAACACTTTATCACAATTTTTTCATTGACTATTGCAGGGATTTCTCATATCTTGCACATACGTACTAGGCCTCAAATACATTCTCTTGTGTGAGTATCAGGCCTGGATCTTTCTTAAATGTTTTTTATGAAATTTTAAAATAATTTTTAATGCATTAAAATTCATGAAATCATGCACTAAATCACTTATAAATTGAAAAGTATTGCATTTAGAGCATTTTGTTAAAATATGTTATTCAGCTACTTTTTCCATAGCTACAACATGGGGAGTAACTTGGAAGTCTATCCCAATAGCTAAGTGAGTAATGGCTACTTTTTGACTTTTCAGTAACTTCCATAATGAGTAAAATCACTTATAACTTGAAAACTATTGCATTTACAGAATTTTGTATAAATGTTATTCAGCTACTTTTGGGTCAGCCATACCATAGTAAAAATTCAGACCTGTCGCTCATTGCATAGCTGAGTAATAGCTACTTTGAGGTTAAGACTGATGAGTAAATCAGTTACAACTTGAAAAGTATAACATTTAGAGTATAGTTTCTTTAAATATATAAATAACCTACTTTTGCATCAGCTTTAACATAGTAAATTTGCAGACCTATAGCTAATATCATAGCTGGACAATAGCTATTTTGAGGTTATCACTGTTGAATAAATCAGTTATAACTTGAAAACTATTTCATTGACAGTATTTTGTTTAATACATTATGCATTTACTTTTCTTACAGAAATAACATAGTAAAATTGCAGACCTGTAGCTCAGTGCATAGCTGAGCTATAGCTTCTTATAAGGTTGTCACTGTTGAGTAAATTATTTGTAACTTCAAAACTATTGCATTTACAGTATTTTCTTTATATATGTTTTTCACCTACTTTTCTGTCAGTTATAACATAGTCAAATGGCAGACCTGTACCTCAGAGCATAGCTGAGCTATAGCTTCTTCCAAGTTCTCACTGTTGAGAAAATTATTTGTAACTTCAAAACTATTGCATTTACAGTATTTTTAAGTATCTTATTCACCTACTTTTCTGTCAGCTATAACATAGTGAAATGTCAGACCTGTAGCTCATGTCATAGCTCAGTTATGGCTACTTTCAGAGTATAGCTGTTGAGTAAATCAGTTGTAACTTGTAAACTATTACATTTAGAGTATTTTGTTTAAATAAGCTATTCACCACTTATGGGTCAGCTATAACATAGTGAAATTGTAGACCCATAGCACATGGCATAGCTGGGAAAGAACTACTTTCAGGTTCTCACTGTTGAGTAAATCAGCTATAACTTGAAAACTATTGCATTAACAGTATTTTGTTTAAATTTGTTCTTCACCTACTTATGGATAAGTTATAACATAGTAAAATTACAGACCCGTAGCTCATCGGAA
Source organism: Sabellastarte sp. h YS-2021 (assembly GCA_964017235.1). NCBI lineage: Eukaryota > Metazoa > Annelida > Polychaeta > Sabellida > Sabellidae > Sabellastarte > Sabellastarte sp. h YS-2021. The sequence goes on from OZ024928.1 coordinate 16,547,804, forward strand.
AGTGGAGCAATAGCTACTCTGAGGTTACTCACAGTTGAGTAAATCACTTATAACTAGAAATCTATTGCATTTAAAGAATTTGGTTTAAATATGGTTTTCACCTACTTATGAGTCAGCTATAACATAGTGAAATTGCAAACCTGTAGCTCATGTCATAGCTGTGCAATAACTACTTTAAGCTACTTTAAGGTTCTCACTGTTGAGCAAATCAGTTGTAATTTCCAAACTATTGCAATTAGAGTAGTTTGTTTAAATTTGTTATTCAGCAACTTTTTGGTCAGCTATAACATAGTAAAATTGCAGACCTGTAGCTCATTACACGGCTGAGCAATAGCAATTTTCAAGTTCTCAGTGTTGAGTAAATCGGTTATAAGTCAAAAACAATTGCACTTACAGTATTTTGTTTGAATATATTTTCCACCTACATTTTACACCTAAACAGTAAACTTGGTACTTTACTTCTGAATACCATTTACAGGGCACAAATTTTGTGTCCATCTTTTTTTTCACTTTTACCCAGAAACTCAAAACACACAGTCAGCTGACACAGAGCCCGTTCACAGGCACTGATTGCGTGTTCCATATTTACTACCCAACCTAACCCTAACACAGAGCTACTAGAGTTTGTTTAAGCTGGAGACAGGATTGGTGGGATGTGAGCAACTAGTCATCTAGGTACTATTGGATTCTTACATCCTTGTGTAAAGCCATCAGTTTGACCTCCTTCACCACTACTGTGGAAATTCTGACCTGTTCTTCTGCATTCTTTTGCATAAGTGCATGCAATGTTTCTGTCAGGTAGCTGTTCCTGAACAGTTCTCATCATGGTGGCTTATCTCCTCTTTTCCCCTTTACCAGTAGGTGATCAGGAAACAGGGAACTCATATGAAGATGTGAGTTCCTAAAGGTGGTAAGAGTGTCTTGTTTGATCACAGCCTTCAAATAGTCCATATAACTATCCGGATGGGTCAGGGTGAGATTGGTCATGTTGATAATACCATCAGAAAGGTCCTGAATGGTTCTGGCCATAGTGTGAATGATACTTGGTTAAAAATCATCAGATAGTCCAGTTCCTCAGCTGCCTTCTGTGTTTTGCTAAGCGATATCCCATTGGCTTTGTCACTCTGTATAAGCTTGAGTCATGGACCTGACATGGAGTCAAACAATGACTTAGTCCAGCTGTCCGGTTACACAACCCAACCTCTCCCATCTTCTGAGTGTATCTTGGGATTTAGGCTGGGAAGCTGGAACTGAACTGTTAAGTCTGACAGGTTCATTAGTCCAACAGTGCACACAGCATTCATGTACCACTTCTGTGTCTTGGGAACCCTGACAAACATATCCCTTGACAGTCCAGAGGTCTCAGAACTAAGGGTAGGGTAGTCTTCCGTGAGAGTGATGTTGAGCTTCTCCATCTTTCTGCACAACCACTCATCAGAGGGTATTTTGATTGAGACCTTGCCATTTGGCTGAGTCCTGGTATTGGTTGTTATCATAAGAAGATGAAGACTCGAACTCCGGCACTTGTTTCCATCCCATAAAGGACCTGACCCCTCTGATAGTTGACCAGTAAGTCTGTTCCTCACTGACTTGCTCGTCCAATTCCTGCTCTGGCAAAATAGCTTCCTGATCAAATACCTCTCCCTCCATGGGGTGAGCAGTGGAGGTTTGAGGTTCTAGATCAGAGTCAGGGTCCTGTGAGTGAGCAGTACCAGCCAATGAAAATGAAGGCAGGATCTTCTTGCTGACAACAGTCTGGCCAACCAGTCTGGTGAACTGAATATCTGGCATATCTGGTAACATTAGGAAGTAGCGGTCTAACCGGTAGGTTGAGCCAACATCTCATCATGGAAATCAACAAGGCTGGGCAACACTAGCAGATTGGATGACTGGTTCAGATGGCTACAGAGCTGAACTGGAACTGGTAGCAGGCTGACCAGGCTGACCAGACAGTCTCTCTGAGGTCACCACAGTAGATATCTGCTTCACCAGTTCAACCGGCAACAGAAAGACTTTAGCATCGCTTCCAGCTTTGCAAACCTCTGGAACCACTTGTCATCCAAAACTTTCAGGTCATCACTGGACGATTTGCTGGATTTCTTCTTGCTAGCCTCTTCAGTGGGGGTAGACTTTACTGAGGCTGCCTTCTTCTTGGTAGTTGTCAAAGTTTCTTTGGATTTTTCACTCAACCTTTCCTACGATCTGAACCGTGTCAGAATCAACCAGGGAGATGGGCTAGTACTCTTCTTGTGTTCCTTGAGGGTCTTATATGAGGGGGTGGCTAATTAAATTATTTGCCAGGAAGTCAAAACACTAGAAAACTTCTAGTCCTTCTTGAGTACGCATGGATCTACCCCAACGCCCTTGTCTCAACATCTAGCATACATACTATGTCCATCAAAACTAGCCATAATGTGTCTGCAACTGCCTCATTTCTTTCAGATGAAAATAACATCCAAATCTGTAAAACTTCAATCTTTAATTATTCACACTTTGATATATTTATTTCTTTGGGGTTTTACATCCTTTCAACATTGTACAGGCCATATCACGACGGGTAGTTGGAAGGGCAGAGGAAACCAGTACATACAGTTGGTCAAGGTTCTGTAAACTGCCAACCAACAGCAAGCAACTGCCAGCTTTTTCACTTGGGGCCAGGCCAGGAATCGAACCCTGATCACAGAAGTGGGAGGTGAGAGTGTTACCACTCTGCCACCGTGGCCCCCTATACACACTTTGAGAACTTCTTCAAAAACACGTCTGTACAGTCTATGCGCTAAACAAAATAATGCTATGACGTCACACTGTCTCGACAGGTAGGAAGCCTGATGCGCCATTTTGCAAATGCAATGTATCAGACCAACCCTGTCGGTGGTTTCACAGGACGACTTTTTCTGTCATTTGATGGGACTGGTCACACCCACCGGTATAACAATTGTCTGTAGTTTCTAATTCTTTCATTTCTGCCATGGCTCTTCCAAAGCAATAAATAGGTCATGTCTCTCCACCTTCAACCAGTGGCTAAGTTCTTGGTAGGCCTATGGATCCATTTGCCATCTATCCTTCAGTTCACAGTGACTAAACATTGATTTATCTGACCCATGCAGCCAACAGAAACTGTAGAAATTTGTAGTCACCGTCCATCAGGGCAGCAACATGATAGAGTGAAATCCTTTGTAATTAAAGTTTTTGCTCCTTTCATAGGGTTGCTTCATGTAGATGTCAAGCAATGTTCAAGAATTTTCAGAGATTCAGCCACAGAGTTCATGTCATAATTAATATAAAGCGGAGTGTCATCTACATATATCATCTATACATATATCCTGCATTTGACAAAATCCATGTTGATTTGCAATGTCTGCCACTGGAGAAACATAGATATCAGTCTTGGGCCCATGACAGAACCCTGATGTACTCCAAAGTTTGGATATATCTTCTTTTAGATGTGTTATTTTTTATTATTTATCCTCACTGTTTGACTGGAGAGATCTGAATCAGTTTAATGCTGTGCCATGTATGCGAAATCTAGAATTGAGACATTCCAGAGATTTTTTTGTGGTCAATAGTATAAATGGCAGCGCTCAAATAAAGTAACACTAAGGCTACCATCTGTTTATTAATGACTGCAGAATTGCAAATTTAATAAGTAAATTAAATTTTTTATAAGTCAATACCTGATCCCATTGACAATTGGTCGGCACAGACCAGCCTGCCAAACAGCAGAAAAATTTGTTTTGTGTTTCCACTGGCTGGCCGGTCTCACTGTGCATTCACCAGGTGGCGCATCGTACTTCCTTCATGTCTGTACAGCATGACGTTATAGCATTTTTTTCATTGTCTAAACCTAGGCTTGTTGGGAGGGCCTTGTCTATCCACTGGATAGGGTATTAACTTTGCAATTTTATTGCGTTAATATATATCCTATCCAATGGACAATTGCTGAATAACTAGCACTTGGTCAGCAGGTAAGTTATATAAGGGACTTAAGTAAACTCATAAATGATAACATTTTCTCTGGCCTAGGTTGGCCTGGTCGGTTACTAGAGCTCGGTTGCCAGGGCTATGCTGATGTTGCACCCCCTCCTGTTTTTACAGACCTGCTCTGAATAGGGGAAGAGAGGGATGAGTTCAGTCCCAAAAGGCAATTAAACCTCCTGAAGGAAATGTGTCACAGATTTTTTTTTGTCTTGTGAATTTTTTTTTGAGTTTCATGAACTATTTACACTGTGTACATCTCCTCAATATAAGGGCTATTTGTGGCTTCCAGTGGCAGGCTGATAGGATTTGCTCCAAGGAAACTCCCGACTGGAATGCCTCTGAAGCAGCAAAGGCCCCAACATCATGGGCTTTAACCTGATGTAAGGTGAGGGCCTCCTGATCAGAGAGCTCATAGCGTAGGATCACAGTCTGTTTGACCCGTGAAGAGATAGTGGCAGGTGAGATGTCCTTGTCAAAACTCTTCTTAAAGGAGGCAGACACAAGCTCTTTGTTCTGCCCGAGGTCTGAGGTCCTGTCTAAATAGTAGCGCAGTGCTCTGACTGGACACTGGGACCTATCAGACTTGAGGGACTTATCCAGAGTTAGGGCCAGGGCTGGTATAACCACTTCGGCCACACTGTCTGGACCCTCCTTGGCCAGCTGGTTCTTGGAAAGAAAACTGGGTACAGATACCTTATACCAGTCCAACTGGTGTTTATTATATTTTTACCAAGCATGGATCTCACTCCTGCGTTTGCCTGACCCCAGGGCCAAAACAAAAACAGCTTTGAAGGTCAAATGCTTCAAAGAGGGCTCTTTAATGGGTTTAAAAGGAGCCTTTGTCAGGTGATGCAAAACCAGGAAGAGGTTCTAGGAGGGGATCTGTCTCTATGGAAACTATCCAAGAAATGAGTGTAATTCTCATCTTTGCTAACATTAATAGGTGAGTTACCCAGTTTATCAGCAATGGCTGATCTATACCCATCAATGGTACTTGGCTGTAACTTCCTGTCCTGGAACAGATACAAAAGGAAGTCAGCCATCGCCGTTACAGGGGGTGTCCTGAAGTACACCTGATTACTGAGGCACCACTTTGGATTTGGCCCACTTTGCCTCACAGACTGATCTGGTTGATCGTCTTTGAGGAGCCTCAATTCGTGGAGCCAAGCATGTAGATTTAGGTTTGACAGATTCCTGTGTGGAGTCTGATTGAATGGTTGTGTGAGCAGGTTGGTCAGACACAATGAGATTTGACTTGATATTGTCACTAGGTCCCAGAACCAGGGTAAGTTGGGCCACCCTGGAGCAATCAGAATGATTGTCCTGCACAGGTAGTCCGACTGCCCAGGCCATGGGGTCCAGTACTGGTGACACAAATTGAGCCAGTTTGTTGTTGAACCTTGTTGCAAAAAGGTCTATCTGAGGCTGTTGCCACCTGTTGCATATTGCTTGGAAGACCTCTGGGAGGAGAGACCACTCTGTTTGAATGTTCTGGTCTAGCCTGGATAGCTTGTCTGCTACGACATTCAACTGGCCTAGAATGTGTCGGGCTTTGAGAGTAACCTGTTGTCTGGTACACCAGGTCAGGATTCTCAACAGAAGGGCACACAGACGGTCTAACCTCATCCCCCTTCTTTGTTTATGTAAGCAACCACTATGGTGGTCTTGGAACTCTTATAGGGCTAAAAAGACTGCCTTTAGTTCCAAGTAGTTTATGTGTAGCTTGCTTTCTGGAATGGACCAGGTGCCCCATGCGGGGTATTCATTTAAGTGAGTGCCCCACCATTCCTTTGATGTGTCTGTAAAGATCTGCAGAGCATGTTTTAGTGGGTGTAATGGTTGACCTTGAAGCACATGGCTTTCCTCCAGCCACCATTTCAGATGGGGGTGAAGTGATCTGGTAACGGGGATCACCTTTTCCAGTGATTCTGGAACCCTCCAGGTGCCACTATATGGGCCTCATATGGAGTCAACCTAGGTGGACCTGTTTTTCTGTTGCTGTCAAGGGACATCCGCTGCTGGACTGGAGAGGTTAGTCCAGTCAGTAATTCTCAGATTTTTGCTGTGAGGCTCTACCACCGTTCCTGGGTGGGTCTGACCTTGCCCTCTTTCAGGTTGAACTGGTAGCCTACGAAGTCAAAAACTTGTTTGAGATTTAGTTCTGACTTCTCCATGTTGACAATCCACCTTAGATCCTGACAAAGAACCACTAGGCATATTCCACAACCGTGATCTGTAGAATCCAGATTCGACTGATCAGTGGATCAGGTCAAAAGATCATGATCTGAGTGATCTCATGAAAAGGTGGATTCGAGAGATCAGATCTGCGAGATATCCCACAATTCTTTGTAAAGATGGCGGAAAACACAAGGCTTGAAATTTTCATTTATAATTTTAATTGCTGATATTTCTGAAACTGGGGCCAGATTTGGTTATTCTATTATAAATTGATATGTATATAAACCACAAATCTTCGAAGAAAAGTCAATTGATGTGTATGTGGCACTCTAAAACCTGCTTTATTTATTTATTTATTTGGGGTTTTACGTCACTTTCAACACTGTACAGGTCATATCACGACGGGTAGTTGGAAGGGCAGAGGAAACCAGTACATTGAGTTCGCTAGGGTTCTGTACTGTAAACTGCCGACCAACGGCAACCAACTACCAGCTTTCCCACATAAGGCCTTGACTGGGATCGAACCCCGGCCTCAGAGGTGGGAGGCTAGAGTGTTACCACTCTGCCACCGTGGCCCCAAAAAAACCTGCTTTAGGATGATTCATAAAATGTGTACCAGTACTCGGTGCTTATCTCGTGGTGAACGTAATTTCTGACCCCAGGGAAAGACCCTACCTGTCCAATATTGGAAATAATGTGAAAAGGCCTGTCTTTAGAGTTTTTATGCTTTTTCTGGTGAAATATCCACTAAGAAATTGTGTTTTTCTTATTTTTTTAAAATTGGCATTATGGACATGCCATTTCAGTGGCCATCTTGGATCATCATTTCTGCAATTTTTGCGTTTCACAGATTCTACTGATCTGAAGGATCTCAATCTGAATCACAAAGATCACACAGATCTCAAGTTGTGGAATACGCCTATTAATATTTGTGTATGCTGGAGACAAGTTTGGTGGGATTTGACCCGGACCAACCATTCATCTAGGTACTGGTGGATCCTTATATCCCTCTGCAAAGCCATGACTTTGTCCTCTTTGGTCACTAAAGTGATCTTCACAAGTGCTGTCGACAAACTGGAAAATTTAATAGATAAATTAAATTTTTATAAGATAATATCTTACCTAGTGGACCAGTGCATTTGTCCGGCGCGCAGCCGGTCCCGCCAAACATTAGAAAAAAACGTCCTGAGCTGGGCTCTGACCGGGACCGGTAGTGTACTCTCCATTCGCCAGGTGTTTTGTCGACACCCAGCTCCCCTTCTGCGCGTGCGCGCGCATGCGCACTTCCTCTTTTTGTGGCCTACCTAAGAAAGTCCCCCTTTGAGCTATAGCGGGGAAGGTAGGGTGGGACTCTGATGGTCCACTAGGTAAGATATTATCTTATAAAAATTTAATTTAACTATTAAATTTTCCATTTTATTGCGTTAATATATCTTACCTAGTGGACCAGTGCAGAATAACTACCCAGTGGATGGAGGGTAGCTCGCAGGAAAAGGAGGGAGATAAAGAAAACCCAGATACATATTGCTAAGCCATAGGAGATCACCCGGGAAAGGTTTCTAACCACCTTGGCTAGGCACTGTCTCCCCCCCCCTCTTTTCTGTCTACTGACGAGTCCACGAGGAAGTGAACCAGGGAAATGAAGATAAAGATGATCCCTCATCTTCTTGTGAACACAAGACAGACTGAAGGGACGTTTTTTTTTGTTTTGTTTTTTTTTTTTTGTAAAAAATAAGTACAGGGATATACATATATACATATAGTATGTACATGGAAGCCTCTCAATTAATCTCTGATTTGTTGGGCCGTAACCACAGGGCCCAAATGGTATACCTCAGAATCAGCCCAGGCCAAATCCTTCAGATAGAACTGGGTAAAAGTGTTATGAGACTTCCAGTGACAGGCTGCCAAAATCAGATCTAACGGCACACCTCCTTGAAAAGCCTTGGAAGCTGCGAAGGCGCAGACGTCATGAGCCCGAACCTGATGAAAATCTTGGGCGGACAGTTGATAACATAAGATAATGGTCTGTTTGATCCAGGAGGAAATCGTTGCAGGGACGATGTCTTTCTGGAAACTCTTTCTAAAGGAGACAAAGACCAATTCCTTGCCTGACCGGAGATCTTTGGTTTTGTCCAAGTAATAACGGAGTGCCCGGACCGGGCATAAACTCCTATCCTCCTTGAGGGATCTGTCCAAGGAAGGAGCCAAGGCTGGAATGATCACCGGAGCCACACAGGAGGGACCCTCCTTGGCCAAGTGATTCTTTGAGATGAAACTTAGAGAAGGGGACAAAGAAACATTAGACCAATCTTCCTGATGTCTAATATTCTTGTGAACCCAAGCATGAATCTCACTCCTCCGTTTTCCGGAGCCCAGGGCTAGCAGAAAAACGGTTTTAAACGTTAGATGCTTCAACGAAGCCTTCCTAAGCGGTTCAAAAGGAGGTTTGGTAAGTTGGTGAAGGACCAACGAGAGATTCCAATTAGGGATGCCACGTCTGCCCTTTGGTTTGTCCCTATGAAAGCTTTCAAGCAGTCGGGTCAAGTTTTCATCCTTGCTAATATTCACATTGGAATTGCCTACTTTGTCGGCAATGGCAGTTCTATAACCTTCGATGGTACTAGGTTGAAGGTGTTTCTCCTGAAACAGGAAAAGGAAAAAATCTGCAATCTGCTTTATAGAGGGAGTCCGGAAGTCCACCTTACTCTTGTCGCACCATCGGACAAATACGGACCACTTTGATTCATAGATGGCTCTGGTAGATCGTCTTTGAGGAGCCTCAATTCTTGTTGAGGTTCAGATTGGGGAGGTCCCGGTGAGGTCACTGATTGAACGGTTGAGTTATCAAATTCGACACCTGAGGAAGCAGGAGGGGAATTTGAGTTGACAGTCTGACCAGGTCCCAAAACCAGGGCATGTTGGGCCAACCTGGTGCAATCAGGATGAGACGACAGAAGCCGTGGTCCAATAGCTTGGTCACCACCTGAGGGAGGAGAGCCGTAGGAGGAAAAGCGTAGGCATCTAGCTTTTCCCAATGGAGACTTAAGGCGTCCACCGCCCACGCTGACTGGTCGGGAACCGGTGAAACAAACTTGGGGAGCTTGTGATTGAACCGGGTGGCAAACAGATCCACTGACGGGAGGTGCCAACGCCGGCATAGCTGAGCAAAAACCTCCGAGAGGAGGGACCACTCTGTCTGTATCACCTGATTGAGACGGGACAGTTTGTCGGCAATGACATTCAGATGACCTGGAATATGTCTGGCCCTCAGGACAATCTGCCTTTGGTTGCACCAAAGCATCAGTCTCCAAAGGAGAGCACAGAGAGAGCCTGACCTCATACCCCCCTCCTTGTTGATGTAAGAGACCACAGTGGTGTTGTCCGTGCAAACAAGCACTACCTGGTTGTAACAACCGCTCGAACCGTTTTAAGGCCAGAAGGACTGCTTTGAGTTCTAGCAAATTGATGTGTAAGGCGCTTTCTGACTCTGACCAGACGCCTTTTGCCATGTAGTCGCCTAAGTGAGCGCCCCAACCTTCGTTTGAGGCGTCTGTAAACAGTTTGAGGGCGTGTCGAAGAGGGTGTAAAGGTTGACCTGAGAGCACCTTGGTTGGATCCAACCACCATCTTAGATGAACATGGAGAGAAGAAGGAATTGGGATGATCTTCTCCAGAGATTCTGGGACACGCCAATGCCTTTTCAGGTGCCATTGAATGGGTCTCATGTGCAGCCGCCCCGAGACTACTTGTTTCTCTGTTGCCGTCAGAAGGCCAATTAGAGACATGAATTGCCTGACTGTGCAAGATTGTAGCCCCAGGAGAAGATTGAGTTTCTGGGAAAGACTTCTCCACCTTTCCTCAGTGGGTTTGACTAACCCCTGAGATAGGTCGAAATGATAACCTACGAAGTCAAAGGTTAGCTGGGGAATCAGCTCTGATTTGTCCATGTTGACAACCCAACCCAGAGAGCGGCAAAGGTCCAAAAGTGTCCAGGTATGACGTAGGCCCATTTCCTGGCACGGGGCTCTCAGTAACCAATCGTCTAGGTATTGGTGGATCCGAATACCCCGAGCTTGAGCCATAAGTTTTACCTCTTTGACCACCTTTGTGAACTCCAACGGAGCCGTCGACAGGCCAAAGGGAAGTGCTGTGAACTGAAAAGTCTGAAGATACCTTAGATATTTTCGCGACCTGTGGCTTATCGGAATGTGAAAATAAGCGTTGCTGAAATCTAGCGAAGTGACCCACTCCCCCTGCTGCAGGGAGAGTCTGATGGTCTCCGGAGTTTCCATCTTGAACGTTGCTGGAGCAAGGTAAAGGTTCAGTTGGCTTAGATCTAGAATGGGCCTCCATTTTCCGTTGGGTTTTGGAACCAAGAACAACCGGTTGTAGAAACCCAGAGATGACTGAACGGACACCTTTTCTATAGCCTGTTTTTGACCTAGAGAATGCAATGCCTCGTTCAGATTTTTGTTTCGTAAAGGATTTGATGAACCACTGACTATTACAGGAAATCTTGCTAGAGGTGGTCTCTCCTTGAAGGGTAGTTGATACCCTTCCCTGAGGATGGAGACTACCCTTGGATTTGAACCCAGGGAGAGCCAAACCTGCCACAACAGTTGCAGACGGCCTCCCACAGGTGGATCTTTTGCAACACACGGGGCATTTGGGGCAAAAAGACACTTATTTACAGACAAAGCACTGTTCACAGATTTTATTTCTATTTGAGAATGAGAGGGTCTTACGTTTTTCTTTTGTAACAGCCCTTTTACAGAAGGTGCAGGAAGAACAACATGCAAATTTACAGTCTCTGGAAAAGTCCCTTTGTTTGCTGATGACACTAGATTGAGATCCCCTAAACTTGAACTTAACACAACTGGGGGACTCAGTAGATATTGATTGTCATTTATATGGTTTAGTACCACGGGCAGGTTTGGAGTAGTATGTAGAACTAGATCCACCTCTACCACGACTCCTACCCCTGCCTCTGCCCGAGAATTGCCTCCAAGGTTGTTGATTTTGGGAAGAGGAGAAGCCGGATTGACGACTCTCTTTCTTTTCATATGGCTGGTACCTGAATTGATGCTTCTTTGAGTGCTGATATGTGCCCGGACCGGGACCAGTAGCACTCTTGTTTGATTCATGCTTTTGAATATCCTGCTCCGCTACTGCCAGTACATCATCCGGGAATAGCCCGTAAGTAAACAGGGGAGCATTTCGTAGTTTATTCCACGTATCAGGTTTCAGGCCTGGTTTAACGTACTCGAGATAAGAATCTCTCAACAAAATGAAATTGGCTAGCTGAACAAACAGGCTGTCCGCGAGGTGCTGGAAAGCAGTACCTAAGGCCACAGAAACGCTACTGTGGAAAGCTGACAAGTCTTTCAAGTACTTGATGGCGTCAGTGACCTCCTTTGGGGCCTTGCCCTGAACAATGGTAGCGTTCAAAAATGAAATATGTTGATTCATCTTGTCCTGAATTTCGCTCACGCACCTGTTGAACCCCGCTGCATGGTTGGTAATCAAAGAGCCTTCCTTAGCATATTGCTTCTAAGTATCTCCTGAGGGATAGGCCTAGACGCCGGTCCTGAAGATGGATAGGAGGAAGTCTTGGCAATACGGGAGAATTGAGAGTTCAGGCGTGCTTCAGAACCCGACCAGCCAAAGATTGTTCGTCCAGGTCTTTGATTGACATCTTGTTTGAGTCGGGACTGTGTATACCACTTTGCCTGGCTTTTGGGTGTTCTGATAAATTGGTCTTGTTTCAGACCTGCGGCTTCCTGGGAACGAGAAGGGTAACCTTCTGCAGCACGAGTTTTTCCATCTTATAGCAAAGCCAGTCGTCAGCTGGTAACTCTACTGAAACTTTGCCTGTGCGACGAGGATGTTTACCCTTCCAAGGGTTGTCAGAACGGTTGTCTGTATCACCTACTGAAACTTCAAAATCTGGTATGTGTGACCAGCCAAGGAAAGACCTGACCGACCGGACCGTTTCCCTGTAGTTCATTTCCTCGTTTTTCTCAGTGACCGCAGTATCTGAAAGTTCACCCTCCTCACCAGAGTCTTTATCTGACCGGTCCGGAAGGGGTTCCCCGTCTGACAGAGCCGGATCCGGCTGAGCAAAACTATCCGGTGCAAAGGAAGCAGAAGTACTGGTATACTGTGGACCGGTGATGACCGGTTGAGAGGCGGACCCTAGGGAAGAGACACTGGTGATAGCAGGCACAGTTTCCTCCGGTTGGCCAAGAACTTGTAAACCCGGACCGGGTACCACTGTCTTGGGAGGAGGAATAGGGTCCATAGCAATTTGATTTGAAGAACCGACAGCAGCGGCCGGTTTGATAGACTTCTTGTGTTTTGACTTTCCTTTATGTTTCTTAACAGAAGAAGAAGAAGAATCCTCTACGTCCTGACCCGGAGGCCTCACCGGACCGGTGGCTCTGGGGTCAGGAGAGGGATTGATAAAAGGCGTGTCAGAGATAGGGGCTTGACTTGTTGAAACAGGCATCTTGGGAGTTGAAAATATGTTGGTTCTGGTAAGGAGAGCCTCAAAACGGGCGAATTTTTCCTCCAACTGATTGTTTAAGAGTTCAAAATCCTGACAGGAGACAAAGTCTCCAGTACTTGCCTGATCAGTAACCGGGAAAGCACCGGTAACAACCCGTCCCTGCGCATGCGCAGCGTCCGGGGACATCTCAATTTCATCCTGATCCTCCACCGGACCCACAACAGTAACTTTACTAGGAGAAATTAAGATCCCTGCTTTTTTGTCTTTTCTGATTTGATATTGTGGGGTTGCTAACATACCTTTTTGAGAGTCAGACAATTTATCACACAATTCACAGTCCTGACCTTTGACACAAGGGTCATCTCCCACCTTTTTGTCCCTGCAGCGGGCACACTTTTTATGAAGGTCAAACCCCGCCATAACATGGCCACAACTACCACGCCTCTGTCCTGGTGATGCCATGACAAATATATTTTGCAAATATCCAAAACTTTCCTTCTAACACACTTGCAAAGAACAAATATAATTCAAAGTTTATTCCACTGAAAATTATCTGTTAACACACTATGGCGCCAAACAAAAAGAGCAAGTGCGCATGCGCGCGCACGCGCAGAAGGGGAGCTGGGTGTCGACACGACACCTGGCGAATGGAGAGTACACTACCAGTCCCGGTCAGAGCCCAGCTCAGGACGTTTTTTTCTAATGTTTGGCGGGACCGGCTGCGCACCGGACAAATGCACTGGTCCACTAGGTAAGATATATTAACGCAATAAAAGGTAGTGCTTTGAACTGCTAAGTCTGACCCAAAACGCGAAAACGCAGGTATTTTCTGGACTGGCTCCAAATAGGTATATGGAAGTATGCATCCTTAAAACCTATGGCTGTTGCCCACTCTCCTGGCCAGAGGGAGGTCTGGATGGTTTCTGTAGTCTCAATTTTGAATTTCTCTGCCTTGAGGAATTTGTTGAGATCTAGTATAGGTCTCCATTTGTTGTTTGGTTTGGGGACTAAGAATAACCCGTTGTAAAAGCCCAGAGATTCTTGATTTTTTACCAACTCCACTGCATTTTTGTTTGTCACGTTATGCAATGCCTTTCAACAGGTAGAGGTTCCTGTGGGGATGTACATAGCAGCTGATGATGGTTGGTGACCTTGTTAGGTTTGGTCTGATCTGGAAAGGGAGGGTGTAGCCCTCTTTAAACATTTGTATGACCTTTGGTCCAGTTTGGACATTTGGAACATGTTTGACAGAACACAATTGATCCACACAGGAAACATTGTTCACATATTTTAAAGACTGACATGGTCTTACAATAGCCGGATTTACGCCTTTCCTTTGTGGCTGCCCTTGTACAATATGTGCATGATTTACAAAAACTGAGTCTACATTTATTACTGACATTTACCGACTCTCCGGACACTGGTCTGGTGACAATGGTACAAGTTTACAGTCTCTCTGTTGTTGTGCTGGTCCGGTGGAGCCGACACAAAATTTACACTCTTTACAGTCTCTTTGCTCAGGATCAGCCACCTTGGTACTGGAGCAGTATTTGTCATTTACACAACAGCTGACCACTAGCCGGACGTGATGAGAACTTGCCGGACTGACGACCACCTTTCTTCTTGCAGAAGTACCCCAGTTGTTTCCAAGCTGGTTTACCAGACTTTTGTTCCTGTGACTTGCTATCCGACCTCTTGTAAGGGTGGAAATGATTGTCCCGCCTGCCACCGGACTGTCCATGGGACCGACCTTTGTCCTCAAATCGACCAATATCCTCTTCAGCTAGTTTCATAAGAGTCCAAAAACAGTGTAGGCAAGTCCAGAGGAGCTTGACGTAAATCTGTTAAGGTATCCTGTTTCAGGCCAAACTTCACATGAGCCAAGTATGAATCCCTTCTAACTAGTGTCATATTTGCCATGGAGACAAAAGCGAAGTCAGAGAGGTGTTCCATGGCCTTGGCGACACACTGTGTGACACTGGTGCTGAAGTTCATGAGATGCTGAAGCTCTTCTGTAGCAGCTCCCACTTTACCAGCCGACTTCACTTAGGTTTATTCGGACTGCAAAATCCTCAGCTGTGTCTGCATACCCTGTTGTACCTTGTTGAGGCACCTACTGAATCCGGCTGCCTGGTTGGACTCTCTTGCAGCCTTCTCCCAGCGCCTGAGCTTATCCTGTGACAAGGTATGTGAAGTTGGTGCCAGTGATCTAAGTCTGGATGACTTTGCTATCCAACTGTATGCATTGTTTAACTTGGCTGAGTCACAATGCCAGAATGACACAGAACCGGTCAGTCTGTCCTGGTTGGGATGGAGTACATACCACTTAGCATGAAATTTGCTGTGTTTTACAAACTGGTCCCTCTGGAGACCCCCTGCTTCAGAACTTCTGGACAAGTATCCTTGTGTGAATGTCAGGTTCAAACCGTCCATGTTCCTGTATAGCCAGTTGTCTGTTGGTAGGTTCACACTCGCTTTACCCATTGTTTTTTTTTTGTGTGTGTTTGGGAGCAGCAAAAGGGTTATCCTCAGCACTGGACGTATGTGTGTCGATGTCCGGTATGTGCGTCAAGCCCATATAAGAACGCACACCACGCAGTCTCTCTGTATGCTTGTTCTTCTGTAGAAGTCTGGTCGGTGTCAGTTACAGAAATGTCCTGGTCCAGATCCAACATCTTCTAATTGACCAATGGGCAGTTCTTGAACTACAGTCATTATCCCAATCAGAACTGGTATCCATGTCAGTTTCCGGTGGATTCTGGACCTGTACGGGTGGAGTGCTAGGAAAAAACCCAGTGTTCTCAGTCTTAGCAGGGTGAGAGGGTGCTGAAGAGTGGCCGGTTGCTGGTGAGTAAATGTAGTACTGGGCCCGTTATCACTCTTAGACCGGTGAGCAGGCTGCTGAGAAAGAGAGGCCAGTTGGTTGGTCGGTTGCCGTTGATCGGTGGTCAGTCTGAGGCTGAAAGAAAGGCTGAATGTTGTCTACAGCACAGACTGGCGGAGGCTTGGCTGGAGATACCACCACTGGTTGAAAAACAGGTTCTGGTTGCTGGAAAGCTGTAGACAGTAACATTGCCTCCAATCTGTTAAAACGGTCTGACCATTTCTGGTCTAACTTCTCCAGCTTACTGTCTGTACTAGGTTTGGTAACCCTAGCTTGCTTTCTACTCTTGCCCTTTTCCTTTGGTGCATTGCTGCTACTCGACTCTTCCTTGCTCTCCTTGACTTTCGTACCAGGGGTACTACTCGCCTCTTCTTGGTTCAAACCTTGTCCGTCTTTTGCTACCCCTAGCACAGATACCAGTGCAGGATCAACAAGGGTGCTACTCGACTCTTGGATGGTGTTTTGGTCAAGTTTTTCCTTCTTTTGAAAAATGTGTGAACGTGCCTGGGTTAAAATATCATGCATGATCCTGGGTTAAAATATCACAAAACTCAAAGCATGGGAATGAAGCCCCGCCATAAGTACCCACAAAGACCCAGTTTTTGCCCAGGTGAAGTCATAATGATCTATGAGTGTCCATAAACAATTAGTTGTACAAATAAGTAGCAAATTAGACACTAATCCACACTTTGTGAAGAACTTTCACAAAAATCCATCTGCACAGTACACACCAAACGAAAAAGTTGCTATGACGTCACACGGTCTAGACAGGAGGGAAATACGATGCACTACCTGGCAGGCTGGTCTGCGCCGACCGGATTAGCAATTATCCATTAGATAGGATGTATTAACACAATAAAATGTCATTTTGGATACAAAATGGTGCTGACTTGGTGGAATGTAAAGGTCTATATGCTGACTGCATTTTGCACCACAAATTAAGGCGATCTGCAACAACTTTTTCAATAACCTTTGACAGGAATGCTAAGTTTGAGAGGTATATAGTCAAAATTTCTTCATCCAAATTCTCCTTTTTTAGCAGAAGTGTTATGTCAGCATGCTTCAAGTTTGATGGAAAAGATCTCTCTTCCAAATATCTTTTGACAATACAATAGCTGGACTAAAATATCCAAGTTTTCCTTGGTTAACCTTGTCGGAAAAGGATCCTGAACTGCAGCAGCATTGGAGCATGAAGTGATAATCATCTTCATGTGAAGGCTTAAAAGGCATTTGAGTGTGGTTTCAATTTGCAACAAAGAACTCCTTGGTTTCAACATCAGTTTGCAAGGCAGGATTATTGAGTTTCTGATATTTAGTATTTTTTATCACTTTGCGAGGCAGAGTGGTTTCTGATTTTATTATGTTGTCAAGAAGAAATTTTTAAAAGATTCAGCCAGTATTTGATCTGAATCACTTTCAGGTTGCTTCGACTGTTCAACCACACCAAGAAGTGTTTTGACTGATCATACAACTTTTTAATATCATTTCTAGATGGACTGATTTTACAGGAATAAAATTCAGTTTTGTAGCCAAAAGTTATTTAACAGTCTGAAATTGTTCTTTATATTTGACCCTGTCAGCTTCCAATCCTGACTTTCTATATTTCCATTCTAACCTCCACTTCATAACTTTTGCATGCCGGATATGATTATTGAACTAAGCAGTGTTAGGTCTGATCCTTACATATTTCTCAAAAGGTAGGGCATTATTTTCTGGGTTTCAGATAAACTGACATTATACCTCTCCACCATAGAACATTCAAGTGGAAAATAGTGTTTCTTCAAATCATTCTTCAAAGTTTCACTGTTTATGTCTTTCAATTTACAGTATCAGAAATATTTTTGAGTGGGTCAGGCTTTTGTTCAAGCAAGAACCCAGTGACAAACTAGTGATCAGAGACGTATGGATTTTTGACAGATATAGATCAAAGCAGCCCTGAGAACAATTTAACTGGACAATTTAACAATACAAAATCATATTGGAACATTGCCCGAGTTACAAGCCTTAAGGCCATTGGCAAGATGTTAGTACAATGACCAAGTGATATGGAAAGTTCAAGTATACATGCGGGAATATAACATCATTATAACTACATTATAGTTTGTACAATATGGTCATACTGTTTCCAAGGATATGGTACTACTGCTGATGAATGGGTAATGATTGCCAATATATTTTGTAATTTACAGACAAGTTTATTACAGAGAAGTCTACAAAAAATATATGTACAATGATACGACAAAAATAGTCTTACCTAACCTATACATCTTAACTGGATCAATACTATTTGTAAGAACCCGCATAAAAACATTTTTGACAATAACTTTAGTGGTAATGTAACCCCATGTGTAAATCGAAGTCAGAGGACAGGCCCTTAACAAAAAGGAATCCAACTTTATGACAGTCCCCAAAATAGGGTCAGGATAAGTGTATGAAGGGTAAAAAGTGATATCCTGAATCACACCAAACTATATAATATTTATCTGAACAATGAAACTGTAGTTCTTGACTGCTGATATAGAAGCAGATAGGCACAAAAATGTTCCAATTAATTAAAAGTGAACTGACAGACAACCGACAATGGATGATCACTGTGTTGGAGTCAAATACTGCACACCAGCAAGCTTAACTAATATTTGTGACAAATATCCTATGGCTTAAGTTTCAACAGTATGGTACTGGCCATCAGAATAGTCAAACCAGCCATAGACACGAATGACCAGCATCCCAAGAGCTGCCTTTTTGTTCCAGAAAAAACGAGATCAGTTTAACATTGAAAATTCGAGCCTTAATACTTTGTGCAATGTGTTCACAAACTGATTCAATATCAGTAAAAACAAAGTAGTGACACAAACTGTAAACCAGTATTCTACTTTTAGTTTCTTGGTGGTACAAATGGACTGTGGAAAGAATATTGAAAACATCAATTTTATTGGCATTCCAATGGCTGATATTTCACCAAAACATTAAAAAAACTCCAAAGCATTAATATCTCACTGTTTAACACTGGGGTAAAAGGTGGAGTTAAGTTTTAAAACATCTGGCAAAAACATTGCCACTTTTACTGACATGTGTAAAAAACAGCTTGCTTTCATTTCTTGCAAAGCCACAGAAGCTGTTCTTGCTTCTTGCAAACAGTCCAACCACAAGTAATTAGTAAATGAACAACATGTTAACAGAAAAAGGTAAAACAAAATACATATGTATACATGTAAGTTAGTAAATATATACTATATCTATATCAAATAAAGAAGAGTACTTCAACAAAACATAAACTGTATTTCTTATTTCTTGTTCATCCACAAAACAGGGCATCAAACAACTTGAAACTTATGGCTGTGATCCAGAATTACTTCTAAGTAACTTATATACCATTAGTATAGTTGTTCAAACTATAAAGTTTACAAACTTGTTTAAGATTTAGTTCATGCAAATTCTGCTGGACCAAACTTAGGATTCTACATCCCAGTGTTGCTCAATATATAAAACTGGACATCATTCCAGTACCATCACTAGCACTACAGAAAAATAATCTACCAACAGAGAAAGAACATAGAAAAAAAAAGAAAAGGGATGATTTGTTGTTAAAACCTTTGCTGGTAAAAAGTTTCACCATTACATATAAATAGTATTTACAGGACATAAAAACTAAGAAAAAAGTATACACAAAATGCTGTGAATGCTGCCTTTTAGAGACGTTTGTGAAATGCAGAAACACCACACACACTAACTGTTGCTCATGGCTATAACATTACTGAAATACACACAGTCATTGAGACTGGTAAACCAGAGAAATTACAAACATGACCACAGCTGGTGTCTGATGAATTAGACTAGCTGGTGTGTTATATACAAACAACTCACGAGTTGGCAGTGCAATGAAGAATAAAATAAAGATAAAATATCAGCAAATGTCCTTCAGTTTCAGTGCAATACTGTTGTCTAAAATGTGCCATGGAAGAGTATCTTAAGCAGAAGCACTAACATTCTCACACAAAAAATTAAACTTCTCTAAAGAAATAAACAAGCTTTTCCAAACTGATAAAAATAATTTTTTTACCAATTTAAGATAAAAAACAAACAAAAAAAAACAACTTCAGAACCTGGCCTATTTTAGATA
This sequence comes from Sabellastarte sp. h YS-2021, assembly GCA_964017235.1. Lineage (NCBI taxonomy): Eukaryota > Metazoa > Annelida > Polychaeta > Sabellida > Sabellidae > Sabellastarte > Sabellastarte sp. h YS-2021. The sequence continues at coordinate 16,567,475 of OZ024928.1, forward strand.
AGTCTCTTTCATGTTCCACTTTATTAAAACACAAATGGAACAATTCTGTATTTGACACGCTGACAGTATATGTCCCACACAGCTCCATGCTTTTGCCTGCACCAATTGCCATCCCTCACTGCCCTGTCACACAACATGAAGGTCATGAACAGAGGGTAGAAGTAGGGCACAAAGCTGTCACAGCCTGAAATACATACGTAGGACGAAATTATTTGATCTAACTCCATAAAATCTTCACTATTGGTTGTAATTTATTAAACATGTTACTGACAAATCTGTAGTAGTTTGAAACTTTTCAGGTAATCCCTTGGACAAACTTAAATAAAAGAATACAACAGAAATATGGAGGTACAAAAGAAATATATCTCAATGATACAATCTAGTAAAAATTTAGAGATACCTATAACACATTAAAGTATTGTGTCTGGTATATCTTTTATGATACAACTAAAACTAGAGGATCGCTCGCAAAAAAAAAAGATAATGTTTCTGCATAGCAAAAACAAAGCGTCCCGAAAAGGATATAAAGGTGAGTGCTAAAGTATTAAGAAAATGCTTTGTTTCTAGCCTTATACTGTTGTGGCAACCAAAGTCAGCGCAGTCTGCTATATCTAGCACGGTTTTCAAGATATACGCATTTTTGTGTTTTGCAAAAAATTCGAAAATTCAAAATGTCCGCTATATTTGGCGAGACAAAAATATTTTGAAAATTGGCATGGTTACTCTACAGAGATACCCAGCAGGTCAAAAATTTTGTTGAGTTCGCTCCATGTAGCACGGTTTTCGAGATATAAGCATTTTTGTGTTTTTCAAAAACTTTGAAAATTCAAAATGGCCACCATTTTTGGGGAGACAAAAATTTTTGACAAGACCACTGCCGCGGTGTGTATTTCCCGCCGAGCAATAAAGGAGAAGAAATAGCTTTTCCGAGATATTCACAATTTTTCATTTTCGTGTGTGAAAGCTCTTCCAAAAGTAGGTGAATGAGTTATTTGAGAAAAATTGGCTATCTGCAATACTATTAAGAGATAATTCACATTTACTCCTTTTGAGTAGGTGAGTAATTACCTACAGGTCTGGAACTTCAAGTGAAAGTTCTCCCAAAAGTAGATAAATGAGTTATTTGATAAAAATTGGGTATCCGCAATACTTTTAGAGATAATTCGCATTTACTCATTTTGAGTAGGTGAATAATTAGCTATGGGTCTGAAACTTCACCATGTGAAAGCTCTCCCAAAAGTAGATGAATGAGTATTTGAGAAAAATTGGGTATTCGCAATACTTTTACAGATAATTAGCATTTACTCATTTTGAGTAGGTGAATAATTAGCTATGGGTCTGAAACTTCACGGAGTGAAAGCTCTCCCTAAAGTACGTGAATGAGTTATTTGAGAAAAATTGGCTATCTGCAATACTTTTAGAGATAATTAGCATTTACTCATTTTGAGTAGGTGAGTAATTAGCTATGGGTCTGAAACTTCACCAAGCGAAAGCTCTCCCAAAAGTAGGTGAATGAGTTATTTGAGAAAAATTGGCTATCTGCAATACTTTTAAGAGATAATTCGCATTTACTCATTTTGAGTAGGTGAGTATCTACGGGTCTGAAACTTCACCATGTGAAAGCTCTCCCAAAAGTACATGAATGAGTTATTTTATAAAAATTGGGTATCCGCAATAGTTTTTGAGATAATTAGCATTTACTCATTTTGAGTAGGTGAGTAATTAGCTATGGGTCTGAAACTTCGAGTGAAAGCTCTCCCAAAAGTAGGTGAATGAGTTATTTGAGAAAAATTGGCTATTTGCAATACTTTTAGAGGTAATTCGCATTTACGCATTTTGAGTAGGTGAGTAATTAGCTATGGGTCTGAAACTTCACCATGTGAAAGCTCTTCCAAAAGTAGATGAATGAGTTATTTGAGAAAAATTGGCTATCTGCAATACATTTAAGAGATAATTCGCATTTACTCATTTTAAGGTGAGTAATTATCTACGGGCCTGAAACTTCACCATGTGAAAGCTCTCCCAAAAGTAGATGAATGAGTTATTTGATAAAAATTGGGTATCCACAATAGTTTTAGAGATAATTAGCATTTACTCATTTTGAGTAGGTGAATTATTAGCTACGGGTCTGAAACTTCACAGAGTGAAAGCTCTTTGGGATAGCTGCTCTGCAGATATACCCTAAAGATAAAAAAATTCGTCGAAATCGCTCTATGTATCACGGTTTTCGAGATATTAGCATTTTTGTGTTTTGCAATTTTTGCGCAAAAATTCGAAAATTCAAAATGGCTGCCATTTTTGGCAAGATAAATTTTTTTTGAAAATTGGCATGGCTACTCTGCAGAGATACCCTGTGGGTCAAATATTTCGTCGAAATCGCTCTATCTAGCACGGTTTTTGAGATATAAGCATTTTTATGTTTTGCAATTTTGCAAAAAATTCGAAAATTCAAAATGGCCGCCATTTTTTGCGAGAAAAATTTGTTTTGAAAACTGGCATGGCTACTCTACAGAGACACCCTGTGGGTCAAAAATTTCGTCGAAATCGCTCTATCTAGCAGGGTTTTCGAGATATAAGCATTTTTATGTTTTGCAATTTTTGCGAAAAATTCGAAAATTCAAAATGGCCGCCATTTTTGGCGAGACAAATTTTTTTTTGAAAATTGGGATAACTACTTTGCAGAGATACCCTGTGGGTCAAAAATTTCGTAGAAATCGCTCTATCTAGCACGGTTTTCGAGATATAAGCATTTTTGTGTTTTCCTTATTTAGAAAATTCATAATGATTAATTAATCATTAATTACTCGGCCATTTCTTAACCAATCAATGCCAAAATCTAATGATTTCCAGATTTTAATAGAATGAATGTATTTGCCAAGTTGATAAAATTCCTTTCAAGTTATCATCCGGACAAGCTTCCCCATCGAAAAAAAGACATTTTTGGTCATGTGACCTCTCTGATTGGTTGAAATGTCACTGCAGCATATTCAAAAAAATTCCCCAAGGCTACTGCCTAAACCCGCCAAATTTGAAAAGAATCCGCCTAACGGTTACAGAGTTATAAGGAAAACAAAGTGTGGAGCCGGCGGAGCCTGAAGGTCTCCCATACACAATTGCGGGACGCTTAAAATAGAAAATTTAAGAATTAAATTAAATTTTTATAAGATAATATCTTACCTAGTGGACCGGTGCAATAGTCCGGCGCCTAGCCGGTCCCGCCAAACATTAGACAAAAATGTCCTGAGCTGGGCTCTGGCCTGGACCGGTAGTGTAGTATTCACTCGCCAGGTGTCACCGCACACCCAGCTCCCCTACTGCGCGTGTGCGCGCATGCGCACTTCCTCTTTTTGTTGCCTACCAAGTAAAGTCCCCTTGATTTAAGCGGGGAAGGTAGGGTGGGACTCTCTTGTCCACTAGGTAAGATATTATCTTATAAAAATTTAATTTAATTCTTAAATTTTCCATTTTATTGCGTTAATATATCTTACCTAGTGGACCGGTGCAGAATAACTACCCATTGGATGGCGGGCAGATCAATAAAAAATTCAGGGGACTCACTATGGGAGATAACTCCCAAACCTCATATAGACCGGTTCACAACCCTCTCGGTTACATTACATTCCCCCCCCCCCCCCCCCCCCCCTTTTCCTTCAGAAATCTGACACTCATGAAGAGGGGAGGAGAGAAGAATCCCAATGAGTCCTGAGGAAGCAATAGGGGAAAATCCATTTGGTCCCTCATTATTCCTGAGAGGTAAGATAGACTGCAAGGACATTTTTTTTTTTTTTTTTTTATATATATTTACATATTTACAAAGACTCAAACTTAATCTCTAATCTGTTGAGCTGCTACCACCAGGCCCAGGTGGTATAGCTCAGTGTCTGCCCAGGCTACATCCTTTAGGTAGAACTGGGTGAATGTGTTATGAGACTTCCAATGGCAGGCTGATAGAATTTGATCTAAGGGTACGCCTCCCTGAAAAGCTTTGGAAGCCGCAAAAGCCTGGACATCAGGAGCCCGAACTTGATGCAAATTTTGAGACTGCTCATCCGAGAGTTGGTAACATAAGCCAATCGTTTGTTTGATCCAGGAAGAGACAGTGGCTGGCACAATGTCTTTCTTGAAGCTCTTCCTGAAAGAGACGAAAACCAACTCCTTGTCTGGCCGAAGGTCCTTGGTTTTGTCTAGATAGTAACGCAAGGATATCACCGGACACAAGGTCCTGTCCTCCTTAAGAGACTTGTCCAAGGTTGGAGCAAGAGCCGGGATTATAACCGGGGCTACACAACCCGGACCCTCCTTAGCCAGGTGGTTCTTGGAGATGAAACTTGGGGAAGGGTACAGGGAGACATTAGACCAATCCTCTTGATGCCTGATGTTCCTATGTACCCAGGCATGAATCTCGCTTCTTCTTTTGCCCGACCCTAAGGCAAGAAGGAAGACCGTCTTAAAGTAAGGTGTTTAAGGGAAGCCTTCCTAAGATGTTCAAAGGGAGGTTTCGTGAGCTGATGAAGAACCAAGGAAAGGTTCCAGGAAGGAACACCCCTCCTACCCTTAGGTTTGTCCCTATGGAAACTGTCCAACAGTCTGGTAAGATTCTCATCCTTACCAATGTTTACCTGGCCATTTCCTATCTTGTCGGATATAGCGGTCCTATAGCCATCTATTGTGCTGGGTTGCAGATGTTTCTCCTGAAATAGGTAGAGCAGGAAGTCAGCGATCTGCTTTATAGAAGGAGACCTGAAGTCCACCTTATGTTCCTCACACCATCTGACAAAAATGGACCACTTTGATTCGTAGATGGCTCTGGTTGAACGTCTCTGAGGAGCTTCAATTCGTGTTGCCACTTCTTCAGAGAAGCCTGCCTGTTGGATGGCAAAGGCCCTAGGAGCCATGCATGCAGATTCAGACTGTGAAGGTCCCTGTGAGGACACTGATTGAAGGGTTGAGTCAATAGGTTCCCTACTCTCGGCAGACTTAGGGGAATCTGTACTGACATGCTGACCAGATCCCAAAACCATGGCATGTTGGGCCACCCTGGTGCAATGAGAATGACTCTGTGGAATCCTTGATCCACCAACTTGGGAGACCACCTTCCCTAGGAGAGACACCGGGGGAAAAACATAGGCATCCAGATCTTGCCAGGGAACACTTAGAGCATCCACTTTCCAGGCTAGTAGATCCGGAACCGGGGACACAAATCTGGGAAGTTTGCGATTGAACTTGGTCGCAAATAGGTCCACCTCCGGTTTGTGCCATCTTCTGCAAATCTGGTCGAAGACTTCCTGCAGGAGGGACCATTCCGTCTGTATCACCTGACCGTGCCGGGACAACTTGTCCGCAATGACATTGAGGTGACTCGGAATATGCCTTGCTCTTAATACAATCTGCCTCTGGTTGCACCACATCAGCAGCCTCCAGAGGAGAGCACAGAGAGAGCCGGATTTCATACCGCCCTCCTTGTTTATGTAAGAGACCACTGTTGTGTTGTCGGAACACACCAGAATGGTCTGGTTCCAACACAATCGCTCGAACCGTTTTAGGGCTAGTAAGACGGCCTTGAGTTCCAGCAAGTTTATATGCAAGGCGCTTTCTTGTGTGGACCAAAGGCCTCTTGCTGTGAAGTCGCCTAAGTGAGCACCCCAACCTTCGTTTGAGGCGTCGGTAAACAGCTGAAGAGCGTGTTGAAGTGGGTGTAAAGGCTGACCTTTTAGGACATTGTTTGGGTTCAACCACCACCTCAGGTGTGGATGAAGGAACTGAGGCAGAGGGATAATCTTTTCCAATGATTCCGGGACATGCCAATGCCTCTTCAGATGCCACTGGATAGGGCGCATGTGGAGCCGACCGGCTACTACCTGCTTCTCTGTGGCTGTTAGTAGTCCTATAAGGGACATGAACTGTCTGACCGAACACGCCTGTTGATTGAGGAGGTCGTTGATCTTTTGGGACAGAGCCATCCACCTCTCCTGGGTCGGTTTGACCAGCCCCTGAGAGAGGTCGAAACGGTAGCCTACGAAGTTGAAGACCTGCTGAGGTACCAACTCCGACTTGGTTAAATTGATTACCCACCCTAACCTATGGCACAGGTCCAAGAGGGTCCGGGTATGAAGTAGGCACGTTTCCGGGCAAGGGGCTCTCAGCAACCAGTCGTCGAGGTACTGGTGGATCCTGATACCCCGAGCCTGTGCCATTAATTTGACTTCTTTGGCCACCTTTGTGAACTCCAACGGAGCCGTTGAGAGGCCAAAGGGGAGAGCTGTGAACTGATAAGCTTGACTGTGGAGAAAAAATCTGAGGAATTTCCGCGACCTTTGTCCTATTGGGATATGGAAATAAGCGTCGCTGAAATCCAGAGATGTCACCCACTCCCTTTTTTGAAGGGAGAGTCGGATGGTCTCTGGTGTCTCCATCTTGAAAGATGAGGTTGCTAGGTAACAGTTCAGCCGACTTAGATCTAGGATGGGCCTCCATTTGTTGTTGGGTTTTGGTACTAGAAACAAGCGGTTGTAAAAGGCCAGGGAGGACGGAGTTGTCACCTTTTCTACCGCCTGTTTCTGAAGGAGTGCCTGTAAGGAGTCCTTTATGTGCTTGTTTTTGACCGGATTTGCGTATCCACTGATAATTACCGGTGACCTTGTCAGAGGAGGTTTCTCTTTGAAGGGTAGGTTGTACCCTTCCTGAAGAATGGAAACTACTCTTGTGTTTGCACCCAGGGAGTGCCAGACCTGCCAAAACCTTTGCAGCCTGGCCCCCACAGGAGGACCTTCTACAACATGAGGGACATTTAGAACAGTTGGAGCATAAAGACAATGATTTACACAGTAAACAGGCTTCACACACTTTATTTTCATTTGAGCCTGAGAGGGACTTATGTCTTTGTTTTCTGACAGCCCTGTTACACAAGGTACACGACATACAACATGTAAGCTTACATTTTGGTTTATGTCCTGAACTATTGGATCCTCTACTATTAACTCTGAATGAGGATCTGTCCAACAATAATTGTCATTTAAAGTGTTGTCCACGGGACGATCTGGAGAAATAACCGGAGTTGCCACCTCCACGTCCGCGACCCCTCCCTTTATGAGAAAATTGACGCCATGGCTGGCTAGACTGGGAAGAAGAATGGCCTGACTGTCTGTTATCCTTCTTTTTGTACGGTTTGAACCGGTACAACTGGTGTTTTCTACCAGAGTGCTGCCCTGTGCCCGGACCGTGACCTTGAGCACTTGGTGCAGATTCAAACTTTGCTATGTCCTGCTCCGCTGTGGCTAAAATATCATCCGGAAACAGGGAAGAGCTAAACAGAGGAGCATTACGCAGCCTGTTCCAGGTATCCGGTTTCAAGCCGGTTCTTGCAAACTCAAGGTAAGAATCTCTTCTGAGTAAGATAAAATTTGCCAGTTGGATAAATAAGCTGTCTGCTAGATGTTGAAGGAAGTTCCTAGTGCCACAGAAACATTGGAGTGAAAGGCGGATAGATCTTTAAGGTCCTTGATGGCATTGACCACCTCTTTGGGAGCTTTCCCTTTGACAATAACATCACTGAGCAAACTGATGTGACTGTTCATTTTCTCCTGTATTTCACTTGTGCATCTATTAAATGCTGCCGCATGGTTAGTGATGTATGTTCCTTCCCGGGCACACTTTTCCCACCGGCGCAAAATATCCTGAGGTACTGGACGTGATGCAGGACCAGACTGAGGGTAAGCTGATGCTTTTGCGACTCTAGAATACTGGGCGTTGAGGCGTGCCTCAGAATCTGACCAACTAAAGATGGTTCTACCTGGTCTGGAACTGGAGTCTTGTCTCAGTCTGTGTTGCCTATACCACTTTGATTGACTTCTAGGCGTGCGGATGAATTGGTCGACCTTCAAGCCAGCGGATTCCTGTGCACGTGAAGGATAACCTTCAGCAGCGCGGCAATTTAGTTTTTCCATCTTATGGCAGAGCCAATCATCTGGAGGAAACTCGACAGACACCTTGCCAGTCTTTCTTGGGTGTTTACCCTTCCAAGGGTTGTTTGATCCATCACCATCCGAAACAGAAAGTTCAAAGTCCGGAATGTGATCCCATCCTAGAAAAGCGCTAACAGCTCTGCATGTTTCACGATAATTCATTTCCTCATTCTGCTCTGTAGCTTCTGAATCTGATATTTCACCTTCCTCTGAGTCTTTGTCTTGAGCAGAGTCAAAATCTGAAACGTCCGGGTCGGTGAAGAAAGACTGACCGGAAGTACCGGTGGCAGAAGCAGACAAGGTGTTAGGATGTGTAACCGGTGCTGGCTTGGAGATAGAAGCATCAACGCCGGAGCCAAGGGACAAATCAAAACCCGGAGCGGGTACATCCACCTTGGCCGGCTGTTCAATATCCTGAGAGGGCAGAGATATATTTACAGTATTGTCCTTCACCGGAGCCGGTGCCTCAGACGTAACTGTAGTACAAGGGATAAGTTTTTCCTTTTTACCTTTCTTGCCCGTGCCCTTATTCTTCTTATCTTTTTTCTGTGAAGTATCCTTAGCTGAAGTCAGAGGCCTCACCGGACCGGTGGCTCCAGACTCAGCAGGGTTGAAGAAGGGCTGATCGGAAGTAGTAACAGATGAGGTGGTAACTGGGGCTTTCGGGGTTGAGAAAATATTTGTCCTGGTGAGCAGTGCCTCGAATCTGGCGAATTTTTCTTCTAGTTGGTTGCTAAGTGTATCAAAGTCCTGTTTTGACACGAATTCTTCAGCACTATGATGAGAGACAGAAAAAACTTCTTGATAACCGGAACCGGAAGCTTGAACCGGTAAGTCTTCCTCTTCGCCCAAAGCCTCCTTGTCAACTACACCAACAACGGTGACTTTGGAGGGTGAGATTAAGAGACCCGACTTTTTATCCTTCCGGATCTGATATTGAGGGGTGGAGAGCATGGAGCGTTGTTGAACTGTAAGAGAGTCACAAATGGAACAAGGCTGATCTTTAACACAAGGGTCATCCCCCAACTTTTTGTCTCTACACCTTGCACATTTTTTATGTCCATCAAACGCAGCCATAATGTGCCCGCAGTTACCTCTACGTTGTCCTGGTGATGCCATGATATATATATGAAGTAATAATCCACAATTTATCACCAACAAAACACTATAACACTTGGTATAATAATAAAAGTTTCTCTTATAAATTTCACGATTTTAAACACAATGGCGCCAAACAAAAAGAGGAAGTGCGCATGTGCGCACACGCGCAGTAGGGGAGCTGGGTGTCCGGTGACACCTGGCGAGTGAATACTACACTACCGGTCCAGGCCAGAGCCCAGCTCAGGACATTTTTTTCTAATGTTTGGCGGGACCGGCTAGGCGCCGGACTATTGCACCGATCCACTAGGTAAGATATATTAACGCAATAAAAATAACACTTATGAATAACACCGTATGAATACACTATCAAGATCCTGAATTGTTAACAGCTTGTTTTGCTTCATAAAATTTTTAAAACCGACAAAACCATTTCTTACCACACAAAAGGGCCCATGTGAAGGCCATGATGAGATCTCCCAAATAATTGGGATGTCTGACGAGTCCCCACCAACCAGATACCAGCAGTCGCTTCCCACCAGTTGTTGGCATGGTTTTCAACTCTACAAATATATTGATATTGGTTCACCATATGTTGGTGAAAAACTTTGTGTGGTATTTTTCTCATACAGGCTTCTTAAATATCAAAACAAGTACAGACTGAGATAATATATTTGATAATATATTTGATGACATGAAAAAAATTGCATTTTTTTTTCTTTTTGTGAGACTGTGACCGGATGGTTGGCATTCGCAATTGGGGTTGATGAGGGAAGATCTTGAGTGTGCTTTGGTCAACTCGATCATAGTTAACTGCTACGTTATATTCTCACCCATTGGTTCACGTTTTTGAGCACAGAAAAACGTCACAATCCTTTGTTTATTGAGAACTCCATACAATATTTTTCATTTTATAATATTAAAATAACTTTTGGACATCCTATCTTAATGCAAAGCATTGTTTCTGGAGAGAAAAATATGTGCTTACTAAACCATGAGAATACTGAATTGTAATACAAAGTCGGGTAGCTTGGCTACCAGGGTGGAGTGTACCACTAAAGTTTTTTTTTTAAAAAAAGAAACTTTAATAATTACCCAATTACGACATCGACTGCGAATGTAACAATTTTTCTACATAGTTTACCATAATTTTATCTACTAAATAGTCTCAATCTGGAAACTGCAAAAAAATTGTTCTAGTATATCTCAAAACGCAAACAAAAAGTGAAGTACACTGACACAAAACATGGCAGTTCTGATAAGAAACACACTAAAAACTACAAAATACAAGATAAAAGTTTACCACTACTTCAAATTAAGGATTTGTTTTAACTATTTGCAGTGTAAGTTTATTGTTATACATAAAATGGCGATACTGATATATGTATTTGCACATGGAAACTGGCAACCCTGCCTAAAACAATAAAAGTCACCATTATCGATAAATGATGTACCAACTCTACATTAGGTCATTGGTTATTAATTCACAAAGCCATTATGCAGCAGAGTTAACCCTTTCACTTCCAGAGCTTTTAATAGTCACCGACTGAGGAAAATGGAAATCACATGCAATATAGTTGTCATAGACTTGCAAATGTGTATAGTGCAAGACTGAAGGAATTATAAAAGATGTTTAAAAATTATCGACCATGGATGAGAGGAATGGTACAGGGGAATACTAATTGGTGTGGACTGTGGTCAACAGACATGGTAGTGATAGGGTTAATAAGGCTAAAGTCTTGCTGCATTATTAACTTTATATTAACTCAAGTAACTTACTTGCAAGGGAAGGATGATTTGGATTTCTTCTGAACAAATCCTTTTGTAGATTTGAGCTTCTGAATATGAAGTGACCAGTGAAGTTCAGAACACCAAAAAATATCAGCCACTGATTGCTCCAAGTTTGAGGATGTTCCAATAGGTATCTTAAAAAGAAGCGAGACAATGTAACCAAGGTCCTCCACATTGAAAGGTGCTACGTTATTAAAGTAATATTTCTCTCAAGACTTTTATGGGATAAATTTTATGATTTTATTAACAATTATTGCACAATTACAATTGCGTTACACAATACATTCATATATCTGAAAACAATGCATTTGCTGAACTGCTAATCTACTCCCCTTTTCAACATAATGCAAAACATTTGGGGAAGAAATTACACAAAGTACAGTATAGTGCAAACCTCATGGGCAAGGTGTAGATAAATGGGAAGAAGCAAAAGCTGCCAAAACACAATAGGAATCCACAGCCTTCATTAGCCAACTCATAGGCATGCAACATCACACCCTAGAAACAAAATGCGTGTCACAAGACTAGAACATATATTTCAACCAACACTGATTTTTTAATTTGCTTACACTTTGCAGATATATTGTTCTGAAGTTTGAACCATCATGGTAGAAAAATATTGTATCTCATTCTTATTGCAAATACATTGATCAAATGATATATCAACCAGTTATACTAGCACTATATAGAAGATCCAAAAGCTACAATACTGTCTGTTATTAACAGGAGACTATATTATTTTTCAAAAATCCCAGTGCTGGCCAAAAATGTTATACTATTCAGGCAGCCATTTTTCACATTTTATTACAAAAGCTCTTACACTGTTCAGTGCCATCAATACAATATGTGAAGTCTACTATTCTATGGACTATTTCTATTAAAAGAGAGATTTATTTTTTTTTTAATCCATTAATTTCCAAGGCAATTGAGGTCAACCTCATTTTACAAATATCATTCAATAACAAGAACATTAATTTATCAACACTTTGGCTACAGTCAATACTTGAGAATGTTTCAAATAAAATTCTTTGGACATATATCAAAATGCTTCTGTAATACACACCTCATTAACCAAACAATCCAGCAAGAGGAACACCTGACAGGTAACCACCAATACCAGAGTATAATTGAGCTTTCCACTCTGCTGGTAGTTTTCTGCCACAAATGCCAGGGACAGCAGGAGATAGCCGTTGAAGCCGACTTTCGCCAAAAAAGTCTTCACATCCAGTCCTAGGACTCTAGGATTCAATTCACCGCCAAGTGCGAAGTCATGGCTCAGACAACCTGTTGGAAACCATAAATTACTTCACAGTGCACAACACACATGTACCATCCCAATTTACAAGGAATGTAGTACTAGATATGACAATTCTCTTCATTCTAATTATTCTAGTTATTTCTCAGTTATTTTTTTACAGGTAATGCATGTGTAAACTATAAACACAACTGTGCAAGAGATGTTATCTCAGCAACTGAAATTTCGGTTAGAATTGAAATGAACTATTAATACATAAATTAATTTACACCATTTTAAATGGAAATTATTACTTTATGCTTTGTATTTGAAGAAAAAACACTAAAAAAGTTCCAGAGATACAATCATATTTGTTCGTCCCCTGTAAATATTTTCCACTGCTTGTTAAAAGTTTAACACATTCCAAGATATAGTATGCTGGAGTTCACATTGTTTCTTGAACAAGGGAAAAATGTTCAATGTCAAAGTTTCTCACACATACCAGTATTTCCAGCTTCATTTCTGCTCGAGTGTCTGGCATTTCTGGCTTTGATGAATAGCAAGACACTCAGTACAGTTCCCAAAACTGCAGAAGCAACTCCAAGTTGAAAGAACTTCTTGTACAAGAAAGTCACTCCACAGTTGAAATACCACATCAGACCAAATAGTGCAAGGGACACAGTAGATACAAAGAGACCTGAAAGTTAAGGGAGAGGTATGTATAGTTTCTCACAAGTATAAACTGTGTAGGGCTAATCCTTATTGGATTAAGCCTTGAGAAGTTTTAGTGACATCACTTAAGGTAGGCCCTGAAATAGAAACCAACACTGGAGAGAGGTGCGTACATTATGTGGCTGCATGGATATCAAAAATGAATGTAAAAATATTTATTTATCAGCCAATATCAGGGGATAATACAGTCTATACTAACTAGTCCAGTTCCGAGATATAGACCAGTCTTGCTCTAGCAAATGTTTATATCCCCAATCAAAAAGACCTGCCAACAGGAAGTAAAGTTCATGGCAGTTTTGAACAAAAACACATTAAATCCACATTAGTATGAAAGTTCATAATTTCGTTAGATTTAGGGTTTATTTAATAAGTTTTAAGTGTAGCATTTATGTTTCACAAAAAAATAGTGATACTGATTACTGTGATTCGGGGTGTTGTGATAGCGATTTTTTCCTTCCGGTTTCACGTCTGGTACTTCCTGGTCGGTTATCGCTTAACCGTCATAAAATAGTTTTCCACACTGTACAACAGGAAGTCAATTTCAGTGATTTAAAAAAAAAAACAATCAATCAATCATCTCTGCAAATAAAAGTGGATTATGACATCTATTTTGTATGTAAGGTTAGTAAAGTTACTTTACATTGAAGTGTAAGCAGAAAACCGGTGGCTGAACTTTATGGCGGTTTGCAATAATTTATTTACCGTACCATCAATACCAGTACTACCGCAACACCCCTAATATTGATAAACATACTTTACCATCGATTTTCGCAAACCACTCCCAAAATAATGAATATTGATAATATTGTGTTACCCACCCTGTCACTATATCTTGTTAGTGAAAGCAGAATCTGGATATTAACAAGAGGGTCAAATATGCCCCAAAAGGCGGATTGCGCAGGCAGAAATAAAGTTAGCAACTGCTGTAATTACATTTAGAAACAAGACCCCTGCCGCGGTATGCATCTCCCGCCGAGTACCGCAGGGGAAGAAATACTAAATTGAAAATTTTCCCCTTTGCATAGGACACTCTTGTACCACCCTATGGGTCAAAAATTCACTGGAAATTCCTCTATCTGTTACGGTTTTCGAGATATTGACACTTTTTCACTTTCCACGAAAATCAAGATGGCCGCCGAAAGTGACAAAAATTGAAACTAGAGGATCGCTCGCAAAAAAAAGATAACAAAACGTCCCAAAAAGGATATAAAGGTGAGTGCTAAAGTATTAAGAAAATGCTTCGTTTCTAGCCTTATACTGTTGTGGCAACCAAAGTCAGCGCAGTCTGCTCTATCTAGCACGGTTTTCAAGATATAAGCATTTTTGTGTTTTGCAAAAAATTAAAAATGTCCGCTAAATTTGGCGAGACAAAAATATTTTGAAAATTGGCATGGCTACTCTGCAGAGATACCCAGCAGGTCAAAAATTTTGTTGAGTCCGCTCCATGTAGCACAGTTTTCGAGATATAAGCATTTTTGTGTTTTGCAAAAACTTGGAAAATTCAAAACGGCCACCATTTTTGGGGAGACACTGCCGCGGTGTGTATCTCCCGCCGAGCATTAAAGGAGAAGAAATAGCTTTTCCGAGATATTCACAATTTTTCATTTTCGTGTGTGAAAGCTCTTCCAAAAGTAGGTGAATGAGTTATTCGAGAAAAATTGTCTATCTGCAATACTATTAAGAGATAATTCACATTTGCTCATTTTGAGTAGGTGAGTAATTACCTACGGGTCTGGAACTTCACCAAGTGAAAGCTCTCCCAAAAGTAGGTGAATGAGTTATTTCAGAAAAATTGGCTATCTGCAATACTTTTAGAGATAATTCGCATTTACTCATTTTGAGTAGCCGAGTAATTAGCTATGGGTCTGAAACTTCACCATGTGAAAGCTCTGCCACAAGTAGATGAATGAGTTATTTGATAAAAATTGGGTATCCGCAATACTTTTCGAGATAATTCGCATTTACTCATTTTGAGTAGGCGAATAATTAGCTATGGGTCTGAAACTTCACCAAGTGAAAGCTCTACCAAAAGTAGGTGAATGAGTTATTTAAGAAAAATTGGCTATCTGCAATACTTTTAGAGGTAATTTGCATTTACTCATTTTGAGTAGGTGAGTAATTAGCTATGGGTCTGAAACTTCACCAAGCGAAAGCTCTCCCAAAAGTAGGTGAATGAGTTATTTGAGAAAAATTGGCTATCTGCAATACTTTTAGAGATAATTAGCATTTACTCATTTTGAGTAGGTGAGTAATTAGCTATGGGTCTGAAACTTCACCATGTGAAAGCTCTTCCAAAAGTAGATGAATGAGTTACTTGAGAAAAATTGCCTATCTCCAATACTTTTAACAGATAATTCGCATTTACTCATTTTGAGTAGGTGAGTAATTATCTACGGGTCTGAAACTTCACCATGTGAAAGCTCTCCCACAAAAGTAGATGAATGAGCCCTGAGGAGACTCTTGTACCACCCTGTGGATCAAAAATTCGCTCGAAATCGCTGTATCTCTTATGGTTTTCCAGGTATCGACACTTTTTCATTTTCCGTGAAAATCCAAGATGGCCGCCAAAAGTGGAGAAAATTGAAATTTTCCCCCTTTACACAGGACACTCTTGTACCACCCTACGGGTTAAAAATTCGCTCGAAATCGGTCTATCTTTTACGGTTTTCGAGATATTGACACTTTTCCATTTTCTGCGAAAATCCAAGATGGCCGCCAAAAGTGGCGGAAATTGAAATTTTCCCCCATTTGACAGGAGACTCTTGTACCACCCTGTGGGTCAAAAATTTGCTCGAAATCGCTCTATCTCTTATGACTTTCGAGATATTTGTGATCTTTCACATTTTCACTAAAAGTAGCAACAAAGTAGCCATTACTCACTTGTACATCGAGCAACAGTTGTAAAACTTAACTATGTTACAGTTCACAAAAAAGTACATGAACAAGATATTTAAGAGAAAATGTGTAGCTGCAATACTTTTGAAGATATAAGCCATTTACTCATTATGGTTATCATTCCAAATTGACCAAGTAGCTATTACTCACTTAGCTATGGAGATACACTTCCAAACCACTGACCATGTTGTAGCTGTGGAGAAAATAGCTGAACAACATATTGGAACAAAATACTGTAAATGCAATAGTTTGACAGATATAAGTCATATAATTATATTAGGAAAAAGTGTTATTACTCACTCAAAAGTAGGCCAAAGTTCACCAAACCTTTTTCCACTTAGCATAGGATACTCTTGTACTACCCTGTGGGTCAAAAATTCGCTCGAAATTGCTCTATCTCTTACGGTTTGCGAGATATTTTGGATTTTTGACATTTTCAGTGAAAGTAGCAATAAAGTAGCCATTACTCACTTGTACATTGAGCAACAGGTGTGAAACTTAAATATGTTACAGTTCACAAAAAAGTAGATGAACAACATATTTGAGAGAAATGGTGTAGCCGCAATACTTTTGAAGATATAAGCCATTTACTCATTATGGTTATCATAAAAATTTGACAAAGTAGCTATTACTCACTTAGCTATGGAGATACACTTCCAAACTACTGACCATGTAGTAGCTGTGGAGATAGTAGCTGAACAACATATTGGAACAAAATTGTGTAGCTGCAATACTTTTGAAGATACAAGCCATTTACTCATTATGGTTATCATAAAAATTTGACAAAGTAGCTATTACTCACTTAGCTATGGAGATACACTTCCAAACTACTGACCATGTAGTAGCTGTGGAGATAGTAGCTGAACAACATATTGGAACAAAATTGTGTAGCTGCAATACTTTTGAAGATACAAGCCATTTACTCATTATTAGGAAAAAGTGTTATTACTCACTCAAAAGTAGGCCAAAGTTCACCAAACCTTTTTCCACTTAGCATAGGATACTCTTGTACTACCCTGTGGGTCAAAAATTCGCTCGAAATTGCTCTATCTCTTACGGTTTGCGAGATATTTTGGATTTTTGACATTTTCAGTGAAAGTAGCAATAAAGTAGCCATTACTCACTTGTACATTGAGCAACAGGTGTGAAACTTAAATATGTTACAGTTCACAAAAAAGTAGATGAACAACATATTTGAGAGAAATGGTGTAGCCGCAATACTTTTGAAGATATAAGCCATTTACTCATTATGGTTATCATAAAAATTTGACAAAGTAGCTATTACTCACTTAGCTATGGAGATACACTTCCAAACTACTGACCATGTAGTAGCTGTGGAGATAGTAGCTGAACAACATATTGGAACAAAATTGTGTAGCTGCAATACTTTTGAAGATACAAGCCATTTACTCATTATGGTTATCATAAAAATTTGACAAAGTAGCTATTACTCACTTAGCTATGGAGATACACTTCCAAACTACTGACCATGTAGTAGCTGTGGAGATAGTAGCTGAACAACATATTGGAACAAAATTGTGTAGCTGCAATACTTTTGAAGATACAAGCCATTTACTCATTATTAGGAAAAAGTGTTATTACTCACTCAAAAGTAGGCCAAAGTTCACCAAACCTTTTTCCACTTAGCATAGGATACTCTTGTACTACCCTGTGGGTCAAAAATTCGCTCGAAATTGCTCTATTTCTTACGGTTTGCGAGATATTTTTGATTTTTGACATTCTCAGTAAAAGTAGCAATAAAGTAGCCATTACTCACTTGTACATTGAGCAACAGGTGTGAAACTTAAATATGTTACAGTTCACAAAAAAGTAGATGAACAACATATTTGAGAGAAATGGTGTAGCTGCAATACTTTTGAAGATATAAGCCATTTACTCATTATGGTTATCATAAAAATTAACAAAGTAGCTATTACTCACTTAGCTATGGAGATACACTTCCAAACTACTGACCATGTTGTAGCTGTGGAGATAGTAGCTGAACAACATATTGGAACAAAATTGTGTAGCTGCAATACTTTTGAAGATATAAGTCATTTACTCATTATGGTTATCATTAAAAATTGACAAAGTAGTTATTACTCGCTTAGCTATTGAGATACACTTCCAAACCACTGACCATGTTGTAGCTGTGGACAAAGTAGTTGAAAAACATATTGCAACAAAATGCTGTAAATGCAATAGTTTGAGAGTTATAAGCCATATAAATATATTAGCTAAAAGTGCTATTACTCACTTACAAGTAGGCCAAAGTTCACCAAACCCAAAAAATATTGAAGAGCAAAAAAAATCATTAGGACAACTAATTTACCAAAAATGTGTAACCGTAGTAGTTTCAGAGGAAACTGCGTGACACACGCACGCACGTACGTACGCACACACATGGTGCAAATTATAATCTCCCGCCGGCGAGCCGGGCGGGAGATAACAAGCATTCTGACGCATGCATTTATCTCCCGCCGTATAAATCAGATGTACTAAAGATAGTGGAATATAAATTTTCTTGTGAGATGGAGGCACATGTAGAAGTGACAACAAGTTTAATGTTTGATTGCAACACTTTTAGAGATCGAACTGGTTATTTACACCACGGCTGTGTACATAAGGGTATTTCATGTCTTTATGTACACCACGGCTGTCGAGTAATGCAATAATACACTACAATAATATAAAGTAAAACAAAAGCTGTTTTATCAGTGTTAGTTTGAAAATAAATGCAATTTCTCTCTTTTACAAGAATATATTTGATTAATGCTTATAAAGTTGAAACAGAAAGGCCAAAAACAAGTTGACATTGTCCTGTTCACTCTCCATGGATATGTATTTAGTGAGAAATATAGAATCTTAAAAAGAATGTTTTTCTTTTTGTATTTTTGCTATATATCACTTTTTTGTAAGGTGTGTAGATGGCCGTGTGTAGAGGCTTTCATGCCATTAGAACCTGGTACATTTGTAATGTATGTTACTTGTATGATTCTTGTTCCATGTGTATAATGAATAAATAATGAAACAATAAAAAATCACATCTTCACTGTCTTTGTCATCTAAGTGTCATCCAACCCAAGTTAAGCCACAACTATTCGACCTGTGGGGATCAAAAGGCTAATTATGTAACAAATTTTACCTGGCCGGGTACACAACAAGGTGTGTATAAGAAATTTAATTTAGTTTCCACAGTACAATAGTGGGGAAGACTAATCATCCCATTTCTAGGGGGACTGACATAGCATGCACAATAAGGTGGTGTAGAAGACCATGTACATTAGCTTACCTACATTTTAGTGGTACACAAAATATCCCAAATATCTTGCATATGTACACAAGATATTCAATCTAGCTTACATAAACAGCAGTGGTGTACATAAGGGACATTATCTGGCTAATATACACAACGGTGGTGTACATAAGAGACATTATCTGGCTAATATACACAACGGTGGTGTACATAAGAGACATTATCTGGCTAATATACACAACGGTGGTGTACATAAGGAACCATATGTAGCTTATGTACACAGCGGTGGTGTACATAAGACGACTTTTCGGCATTGCGTACACAGCGGTGGTGTAAATATCCTCTGCCTTTAGAGATAAAAGATATTTACTTATTTTAGTGGCTATTACTCTGCCATCCAAAGAGCTACAGTTCTGCAACTTCACTATGTGGTAGATCAACCCAAAGTAGGTAAGGACGTATTTAGAAGAAATTGCCTACCTGTAATACTTTTAGAGATAAAAGACATTTACTCATTTTAGTAGCTCTTGCTCAGCTATCTACTCACTTAGCTATTGACCTACATCTGCAAAAGCAACAAAAATATAAAGGACACAGGAAATTAAGCTTTTGAAAAACTAGATGAATAACAAATGAAAAGATTTGCCTAACTTTGGTACTTGTGAAGGTATTTGACATTTATTTCCATCATAATTTTGCTACAAATAAGAAAATGGCTATTGCTCACTTATGACATGCAATGGAACCCCAAACGATATGCCATCTTATAGTTAAGGACAAAGTAGCTGAACAAATTATTTTAGGAAAATCCTGTAACTGCAGTAGTTTTTGAGTTACAATGGATTTACTCAACAGTCACAATTTCAAAGTAGCTATTACTCAGCTATCCAGTGTGCAACAGGTTTGCAGCTTTAATATCTGATAGCTCATAAAAAACTTGATGAATAACATATTTGAAAAGAATTCCCTAATTTTAATACTTTTGAAGATACTTGAAATTTACTCATGTCGTTATTTTGCTTCAAATAAGGAAATAGCTATTACTCACTTATGGCATGCAATAGAATACCAAACTGTATGCCATCTTATAGTTAAGGACAAAGTAGCTGAATAACATATTTTAGGAAAATACTCTAACGGCAATAGTTTTGGAGTTACAATGGATTTACTCAACAGTCACAATTTCAAAGTAGCTATTACTCAGCTATCCAATGTGCAACAGGTCTCAAACTTTACCATGTGATAGCTTACCAAAAACTAGATGAAAAACATATTTGAAAAGAATCCCCTAACTTTAATACTTTTCAAGATATTTGACATTTACTGATGTCATTATTTTGCTACAAATAAGAAAATAGGTATTACTTATGGCATGCAATAGAACCCCAAACTATATAGCATCTTATAATTAAGGACAAAGTAGCTGAACAATACATTTTAGGAAAATACTGTAACCGGCACTAGTTTTGGAGTTACAATGGATTTACTCAACTGTAGAATTTCAAAGTAGCTATTACTCAGCTATCCAATGTGCAACAGATCTGAAACTTTACTATGTGATAGCTTATCAAAAAGTAGATGAATAACAGATTTGAAAAGAATTCCCTAACTTTAATACTTTTGAAGATATTTGATATTTATTTATGTCATTATTTTGCTACAAATAAGGACATAGCTATTACTCACTTATGGCATGCAATAGAACCCCAAACTATATGGCATCTTATAGTTAAGGACAAAGTAGCTGAACAACATATTTTAGGAAAATACTCTAACTGCACTAGTTTTGGAGTTACAATGGATTTACTCAACTGTAGAATTTCAAAGTACCTATTACTCAGCTATCCAATATGCAACAGATGTGAAACTTTACTATGTGACAGCTTATCAAAAAGTAGATGAACAACATATTTGAAAAGAATTCCCTAACTTTAATACTTTTGAAGATATTTGACATTTACTCATGTCCTTATTTTGCTACAAATAAGAAAATAGCTATTACTTACTTCTGGAATGCAATCGGACCCCAAACTATATGCCATCTTATAGCTAAGGACAAAGTAGCTGAACAACATATTTGAAGAAAAAGTTGTAACTGCAATAGTTTTTGAGTTATGAGCCCTTTACTCCAAGTAGCTAAGATTGCTATTACTCACTTATCTTTAGGCCTAAGTCCATAAAACCCCCAAAATTTCGAGGGCGTGAAAATTCATTGGGACAATTAATTTACAAAAAATCTGTAGCTGTAGTAGTTTTGGAGAAATCTGCGTGACTAACGCATGCACGCACACACAGGCATCATTTCATAATCTCCCTCCCGGGCTAAAGCCCGGCGGGAGATAATAAGGAAAGAAATGTTAGGTCACCCAGTTAAGGTGAATGTGTTAGACGTGCTAAGAAATGTAAAACTTGTAATCTAGGTTACATAACTGTAGCTATGCTATAAACGGACAAATGACAGAATTACACCAATTTCAAAAGGAACCTAGCTATGATGGTGATCTATCTCCCTGTCAAGTTTGAATTCGATTGGACACCGCGTTTTCGAGTTAGAGTCCGGAAACGGAAATGTTGGCGGATAGACAAATTGATAAAAAACAGATAGAATTACACTAATTTCAAAAGGAACCTAGATGTGATGATGATCTATCTTCCTGTCAAGTTTAAATTCGATTGGACAAACCATCTTCGAGTTAAGAGTCCGGAAACGGAAATTTTGATGGACAAAAGAACGGACTGAATTACACCAATTTCGAAAGGAATCGAGCTGTGATGGTGCTCTATGTCCCTGTCAAGTTTGAATTCGATTGGACAAAGCGTTTTTGAGTTAGAGTCCGGAAACAAAAATGTGGGCAGACAGACAGACGTCGGATACATCAATCTAATAGGTGGGTTGGTTACACGCAACCCGCCTAAAAATAATCAAATCCTAAGGTAAGCTAAGCTATACAGAGTATTACTTTATAACCACTCTTTTAACACATCAGGGAAGTTTAAGACACAACTTCAGTTGAGTACTCCTATTTTATACAAAACTAAAAATAGCATCAGATATGCCCATACCCCACAGTCTAGGGAAATATTTTCAACACCATGAGATATAGAAGTACTGTATCAGTTCAAAGTTCAGGATAATTTCAGAACACTGTCAGTTATATAAAGGTCCAAACAATGTTTAAATAGAGAAAATAATGTCTAAGAGAAAGATAATGCATGTAAAGATGAAGTATTAAAACAAGACAATTCAATAACAAGATGACAGCATTAATCAGTAAACTAAACATTACGACACTCTTTACTTTATCTACATCTGCCATGGCCGAATTATGGTTTGGATGTTTTGAATATTACCATGCATACAGAAGTGGTAATACATTCAATGAATGCTTATGTGTGGTGTTTGAGCAAAATCTGTGGCTCACTTGATGAAATTCGATCGGTTACAATGGGAAGTAGTAAAAGTAAAATTCTTAATGAATTCTAATATGACTTTAACAGTGCTTAATCTGCATCAAAAGACAGACCCAAAGGTGCAACAAGATTTTAAAGGTCAAGGTCACTACAACAAGGTCAAATTTCAAATTAAGGTCACACCATGACGTTGCACACCTACATCCCCTAACCACTGTCCCTACCAAGTATCAACTTCCTACACCTTACGGTTTCTGAGATATAGCCCGGACAAGATTTTATAGGTCAAGGTCACTACAGCAAGGTCACACCATGACGTTGCAAACCTACAGCCCCTAACCAATGTCCCTACCAAGTATCAACTTCCTACACCTTACGGTTTCTGAGATATAGCCCGGACAAGATTTTATAGGTCAAGGTCACTACGGCAAGGTCAAATCAAGGTCAGACCATGATGTTGCACACCTACACCCCCTAACCAATGTCCCTGCCAAGTATCAACTTCCTACACCTTACGGTTTCTGAGATACAGCCTGGACAAACTTTTTCCCACCGCCCAGACACCACGGGTGAAAACAATACCCCGACAGCCCTTAAGGGTTGTGGGGTAAAAATAATTTAATTTTGAAAACCAAGTCTGATATTTCAGACCAACAGAGGACTGGATATAACTATGCATACTTCACAATGCACTAGTGTCACAATCGATACTAAATTTGTAAACCAGGTTAAAAAAAAAAGAAAGATTCAATGAAAAGCAGATGGTTTGAATTCATGAATGCCTATCTGTGAAATCTTGGCATGTGTACATGAAATATAACCACAACAAAAATGTGTTTATTTACGATTAAAATTAGGAATTTTTGATATGAATTCATTCTATATTGACAAAATACAAAGTAACATTATTAAATATTTCTGAGAAAATAAAATTGGTATTTTTCACAGTTAACTGTCTGGTTTTTTAAGAACAAGTTCTTGTCATCTATAATCAGATTTTATTTACATATTTACATTTATATGAATCAAATTGAGACCAACTGTTGCGTTTCATACTAAAATTAACATACTGTTGCATCTGTACAATAGACGTCTTCCAGTCTTCAACTGAGGTCCTTCACACAGTTTACCAACTGGAACCGCAGACAACATGGCTTGGAAAATGAGCCATCCAATGACAACCAACACAGCATCCCTATCATAATAGTCTGACAATGTTTTGGGCATTGTCTTATGCACAGTCAACACATTAGCCCACTTACAGGATTCCTAGAAATAAAAAATATAATCAGGCCTACTCATTACATATTTGTCCCTGTTTTGAGTGCTGTAAAGTGATTTTTCTTCGAGCAAAAACTGAAATATTCTATGTATGAACTTGTTACATTCTCTGCAATAAATTAAACAAGCCACTTGATAAAGACCGAACATATGTCTTTGTATGGAATTAGCAGAGCTTTCAACAACTGAATTTACTGCTCAGGAAACAATCCACTTACAGCAGAATTGGTAGGGATGGGTGGCAGGCAAGGTGTTTTATTATCAAGAGAATTTTAATGAAATACTGTGATGAGATTTCACAACTGCTATCTCACTTGTCAACACATATAACTAAAGGAAATATTGGAAACACAACCCAATTCCTAAGATATTATAAGCTTTTAACCCATATTTTTGGGCAATTGCAGACTTTTATAACTATACTGTTGAGCAGAACTTTAAAATTGTGGTAAATAAGTTAGGACATCTATAACCTCAGTCTCACTTGTCAACACATATAATGGAGTAGGACTTGCAATATTGGAACAATTATTAGAAACAATTTTATTGCAATTCTGTTTAGAGGAAACATCCAGGTTTGAATGGGGTCTACTTTTATTGCAATTCTGTTTAGAGGAAACATCCATGTTTGAATGGAGTCTACTAAAACACAGAGTCCGGGAATCAGAAAGGTTTTGCACTGGCGACCTCCCAATGTACACATTTTTAAACTATAGAGCCCTAATAACAATTAATTAAACATACCTGAAAACCAATACAGTTAAACTCAAGCATACACTGCAGTTTAATAGCCAAGTGTCACTCACCTTTGTACAAATAACATTAAGCAGAAATGTTAGTGCTGGAAATATGAGCATCATCATGAAAGTGCCCATTGGTCCCCCATGAGTATAAGATTTGGTTCTCTGTTGCTTTGGCTCCACAACAGTTTCAACCTTTGTGAAAGTTCTCTCAGTTGTCTTTTCTTGGACATCAGTAATGTCCTATAAAGCAACCAGATTTATTGCAAAACATTGAACAACAAGGGTCAACAACCTGGAAAAGAATATGACCTATGAAATATATCAATCATCATAAATCCATTGTGGAAGAATGCATCATAAAAACATTTACACTATTGATAGTAACAGCAGAGTGAGAAGACCATGGTCACTTTAAAGATTATATATGCAATTACTCACAATTATATTCACATCATTCAATCACACAAGAGTAGGCGATTTACTAGTATTTGGAAACACATTTCTTATTAAATGTTCATGACATACACTTAATGGATACCTTAGACTTAGAGATATCAGCAATGCGAGCAGATTGTCTTGTTGGTGCTGTTGGCGTTTTTGCAAGTTTTACTGATGTTCTTTCTTTCAGTGACTGCCTTGCTGGTGATGGTGTGGTAGTTTCCGTCTTCCTGGGAGGACTTCTTCTTGCCTTTCTAGAAGGAGAATTCCTTGATGGGGATTTTGACCTTCCACGACTCCTGGAGCGTGACCGTGATCTTGATCTGGATGCTCTGGAAGATCTTTTCCTTTGTTCTGACTGAAAGGGACCATGAAAATAATCTTAATGGATAAATTAACTAACATTGTTGTGGCCCATAAATTGATTAGTGCATGTATTTAAGTGCATACATTCCAGTTCCAGATATGCTGATTACTTTGCCCAAAAATGTACAATAATCACAAAATTGCAGCTTCAAGCCACATCCAAACTCTATATAGATAGGTGCATAGTACAAAAGTGTAGTAATATTTACAAAAAAGCTCAATCCCAAACAACAAATTTTGAGTATTTTGGAAGAAATTTTCATTGCCAAATACACTTGTATCTGCAGGGATATATGTGAACATGTTATTTTAACTTAAGTATATTTTAATTGTATCAAGGAAAATATTAAAAGTAATACTTGTGGACTAGAACAAGACTCCTATCACACAGTAAAAACAAAGTAGCAGGGGGGGCTTACCTTTGATGCTTTCGGTGAAGCCATCTTCCGAGTGACAATAAATACCTACCTACAAAACAACAAAAAATATAAGACGTTGGTCTGCAAAATATATTCCATTTGGTGTCCAACCAATGCAACTAAATTTCGGGGTGCATATCCCCAATTGATTAGGCTTGGCAACAGGAAGTGAAATTCCTCAACCAAAAATTGGCAGTTCCGCAATCAAGTCAATCAAAATCCCATCATGGTCTCCAAAATCCAAATGCCCCCAAAATGGGATAAAAGTTTACAACTACTTTGACTTGGAGGCTGCTTCCTAGTACTTAATATTTTAAGGTTTCCCTAAATATGTGTTGAAAAGCGAAATACTAGTTGTAAAGTGTCATTGCAGCATTTCTGTGAACTCATGAAAGTGTAAAACACTGAGACATCCACCCCAAAAAATGACTGTTGTATTTGCCTTTGTTACAATGGGGGATTAACTAAGATGTGTTTAAATGCCAGTGTGGCGTCAAATACCAGTAATTCCTAGGCAGATTTATGTGATACCTATTTTGCAACAGGCTTTTAGTAGTAACCACATTGTAAACATTTCCATAACTAATGGCTACTTCAATTAAACACATGACTTTCTAGGCCATAAAGATGCTCCTTTTCAAAGACCACTTTTGGGCAGTTCATGTTTATCAAACAAAACAATCACATCTCGGAAGCAATAAACATAAACTGTTGTCAAAAATGACTGATGAAAATATGAACCATCATTTCCTAAATTGTAATTTTGTGAATGTATATTCTACTCAAAAAGCAAAAATGATTAAGATATTAATATAACTTGTATATTATTATAACTTTTGATTAGTTAAAAAGTATGTGGCTTCTCAGAAAAAACTTAAATCCAAATTCTTAAACTGAGTTTCTTAACTTTCAATTAAAGGCTACAAAAATAAAATATTTATTTTCCCTGATCACATCTTCCAAATTATAACGATTTTCCAAGCCATAGTGAAATCTGTAAACTCCATAATTATTACATAATAAATTGCAAGAGTCTATCGACCCGGTCCCTGATCATTAGAAACGCTACCTATCGATCGGGTTCCCTGTATTATTTTACAAGTGAGTATTTGATAATTTACCTGTGAATACAAGGTGCAAGAAAATTTAAAGTGAAAATCATCCCTTACTTGGATCTAAGGTCACCTTATCTAAGTACCGTTATAGAATACGGCCCCAGTAATCACGTCAGAATTTGTTAATGTCTGAATTACTAATTTAATCCCCCCCCCCCCCCCCCCCCCCCCCCAGTAATCAATACTAATCATGTCAGAATGCAATTTACTACATTTTGTGTAGCAAGTATTCGTTAATTCAGATAATCCACCAATGAAATTAAAAGGCTAATTGAGAAACATACAGAGTTAGGGTAGCCATACTGACGATTTCAGCAATTAGTACCCACTTAGTAAACCAATTAGGTAAGGAACCAATGAAATTAAAGGACAAGATGAAGAATGCTTACATACAGATCTGTACAAAGAATAAACGTGACCCGTTCGATAGTAACGTCTTCTATTGACCGGGTCCCTGTTCGTTAGCCACTTCGTAATAAATTTTCATAAGGTAATTTTTTTTAGAAAAATGATGTGAAACTGGGCAATGAGACATATCCTCGAACCACCTGTTACCGTGCGCCTAACAGAAACAGTAATGCTGGGCAAAGAATTGACACCACATGCTTCAGTTTGCTTGAGTATCAAAAACTGTTAATACATCTCTTTTAAGACCTTATGAAGTTTCTACTTGAAAGGAACTATTTCAATTGTTTTTTAGCATCCTCAAAATTGGTCATATCTGTTTTCACTAGAGAGGGCACTTCCTATTACCGTGCCCATGAAGATTTTTATTCTCATATTAATTTATGGTAACCTTAAAGTCCAATTTCAAAGCAAACAATTAATAAGTAGGTATAATGCTTTTTGGTTCAATTAAAAATATAACAAATCATGAGTGAAAAACTTTGATTTTGGGGGTTATAAGATCTACATAGCCTAAATACTATGAGATTTTGGCCAATTTTATAAAATACCTGTTTCTATCCAATTTCTCAGCACAAGCCAGAAAAAAATAACACGATTTATGTTTGGCACATGAACTTCACGGATTGTGACAGTAATTGGTCCATGAATACATGGTAAACAAAAACTAGGCTGGTGCACGATAATAGGTAGACGTGGTTACCTCGGCTCTACTTACTTGCGTGTAGAGCCGTGGCACGACCTCACATAAAACTAGAGATTTGAATAAAACACAAATATCATACAAATTGTACACACAACTGTTCCCACAACTATTTTGTTACATTAACCTCAACAGTCAGTCAACATGCAAACATATTTGACAAAAAAATAAATTATATTTCCTCATTTTCAATACTTTTTGGACCATTGCTCCAAAAATTTGAAAATGCTCTTTTGTTATAAAAGCTGTATGAAATAGCATATTTATTATACACATATTGTATTTGTTGTGTCCTTGGCTTAATATCAACTGCTTTTAAATATATCAAACCATTTTGAGCCGTTTTATCAAGTTTTATTCAACAGAAAATGATTTTTTGCAAATCTCTAGTTTTACGTGGGGTAGTGCCACGGCTCTACACGCAAGTAAAGTAGAGCCGAGGTAACCATGTCTAGATAATAGGAAGACAAAGTTATTCCAGATTAAGTTATTCCATTAAAGGTTTTGTTATAAAAAGTGGTTTTTTTACACCTATCAATTTTAAGGACAGGTTTTTGGGGGGTTTGCAAAAAAAATGTTTTTTCTTTGTCTTAGGTTCTGATAATTTAGGGTTGCATCTGTCGGTTGCATTGTCGTGTCTTTTGGTGATTTATCCACCTCTCTTCTCCACTGACTCATTGTTTTGAAACTTGTGGCCAAACAAATTATTTTCTTTCTTCTTTCTTTCTCCAATATGAACAGGTGTTGATATCTCAAAGTACGGTACTGACACACGGTTGTATGAAATGCAGGTTACCCACATCCACAGACAGGCTAGTTGCAGATCAAATTGAGGGATTATATACAGGATATCAAATATGGAAGTTGCATCTTAGTTAATGTATTTCACAATAACATCGCGACCTTAAATTACAAGCATAAGTTTTGATACAATCTTGTTTTGTATGTTGTAGTGGGTTTCAAATCCTCCGCCACAAATAGATCCCAAGGTCGTTTGTTTTCAAATTCAACTAACTTATCTACAACCAAATCAATTTCATACATAAACAATACATTATAATAAATCCCTCTTAAAGATGCTAATACTATGCACACATATTTTGATTAAAATGTAAGCAATTTAAAAGACGTTTCCTGCTTCCTTTCTACAATATTCAGTAGCTTCGGCAATCTATAACTGGGGGTGGTTTTAAAAAACATGATTTCAGAAAGAAATACCAGTAGTCTATCCGATTTCTCTGTACTTTAACCATTGTTTAGCTTTAGAATCATTAAACTTAACTTACCTTTAGTGTCACAAATGGTCTGTTTATTACACAGAATATCAAATTATCGCCCCAAACAAAAACAAGCTACAAACGAGCGTAGGGACGCTAACCGCGTTGGCTTCTGATTGGCCGAACTTATTTTGACCCATATTCTTTTTCTGCACATTGGCTAAAAATGTATGCCTTTAACAGGTGCTTTTTTTTAACAGGGTAACCCCAAATTTAAGGCGGAATAAATATTTGTAACTTCATTCTGATAACTGGATTATGCAACAAATTATAATCAGCATTACTATAAAAATCAGAGTGAAATATCAGAAAGAATATCTTTTAGTAATTGTACATATACATATCCAGCTTACAGGCAGGTGAAATAAAAATTGTATGGACATTTTATAAACTTTTTAATATCTAGAGTCACAGCCACTTGGGATTGTTTCCTGATTGGCATAGTATGATAAATCGCCAGCAAAAATCTATTATAAAACACAAAAACAAGTTTGGCAACAGAAATTTTATACCTGCACTCAATTTAACTTTAATTTCTTTTTGTAAAACAGATTTTGGTATGTCAAATCAGCATTTAATGCAAAACAATATATTTAACCTCATTTCCCTCTTTGAGAAATCACTGAAAGTGACATGGATAAGGAAAATAATTTCAAATACAAATGTACCCTGGTTAAATCTACTGCTTGATACAGTGGGTAATCTTTCAAGAATTAAATCATTAGGTCTGGTGTGGTGGCCAAAAAATTTTGAAGAAGTGTAATCCTTTCTGGAATAATGTTTTTAATTATTACATGGAATTCTGTAATCAACAGTAGATAAAATCAAGCAGTGACATTTTGCATTTGAATGTATGGCTCAATGAAAGGATACAGAAGGATATGTTCCTCCCACATTTCGAAAAACAAGGCATATGAATTGTTGGTGATCTGGTTGAGTCTGCTGGTGTTCTTTTATTTAGAGAACAACTTGGTCAAGACTACCGTTTTAGTGTAAATATATTAGAATATTATCGTGTTAAAAAAGTGGTAGGCACTCTTATCAGAAAGCATTCATAATCAGGTGACTTTCTGCTGACAAGACCATATATCCCATTTCACATTCAGACATTTTTGAAACAAAATTCGAGTAGTAAAACCTACTATAATATTTTTATCAAAAGTAAATCAGAGCTACCAAGACGGTGCGAGATAAGATGGAATGTAAGATTGGGGACAATTTTATCTAAAGAGGTATGGTTGCTAATATACAAAATTTGCTTCAGGGTGACAACAGATAATTCAGCCATGTGGTTCCAATACAAATTGATATATAATATATTAGCTACCTGGAGCTACCTGTTTAATCTTAAGATTACAGATTCGAATACATGTGTCATATATGGTAGTAGTGTGGAAACAATTCAGCATTTGTTCACACAATGCAGTAATGTTCAAACCTTATGGTCTAGCGTTCTTGAATGGATAAAAGAAAAAGTTAATCAAAATTATGTGTTAGGTGAAGTAAATAAATTGTTTGCATACCTAGTCCAAGACCAGAATTTTTTGCCAATGAATTTTATATTACTTTTACCAAGGGAATATATATTTTGGTGTGCAAAAAAGAAACTCTTGCCAAAAATGGACCATCTGAAAATAATATTAAACAGAAGATACTATGAACAAAAGTATATATCAATAATAAATTCAAAAGAAAATAGTTTTGAAGAGTCATGGAGTTTATGGAAACCACTCTTTCAATAAAAAGCTAAAGGTGTCCGAGAAAATGAACATACAATATATGAGGTATATTTTTGGTATGTATATAAATATCAGCTTATATAGCTATGATAGTATGTGTACCGATTGTGCAATGTATATTGTCACTGATGATGTAAATCTGATATTGATGGATCAATAAAGTGGAAAAAAAAAGTTTCAGGAGCCAACTCAAGACCTACCTGTTCAGACTCAGTCTAGCACACAAGTGACTCTGGGAGCATCAGATTTGATGCTCAGCCTCTTTTCTTTGAAGTGGTTTTTTATTACCCCTAGCAGCATGCACCAATTATCTTGCATAAACAGAAGGATCTGGACCCTATACCCAAGCTTGTCAGGGTTGGTGTCAGTTTCTTGATAAGCTGTGTGTACTCCAAGTACCCACATAAAGACATTACATGTTTCACCCAAATATATTTATATGCCAGACCAAAGTCAAGGGGATATTCTTGATTCAGGTTAGTTGCACCGCCACCGCCGTAGAGGTTTCCTTGTATATGTAATAACTCAAAAACATATTAGCATTTTCTTATGAAACTTGGTACATTTGTCAAGGATGGTCTAAGAGAGATCCCTATTTTTAAGTGACCTTAATAGCATTTTAGAGTGCAGTTAGATCTTGTAGGGTAGTAACAACATTAATTGGAACTTTCAAACATTAAATTATCTGAAGTTTTGACAGTTATCGAAATAAAAGTTTTTTTTTCTCATAAACTTGTGAGATAAGGTGTTTCTCAAGTAGATTTTGGCCCTGTAGGATATTATAAAGTCTATGTATTGAAGAATAGCAAAACTGGTACAAAATCGCTCAAATATTTGCTCAATCTTGGTCCAATCAGTCCCAAAATCTAATTAGCTTTAGATTTTGATGGCATTAACATGTATGCAAAATCACACCCTATAGTATTATATAGTTTTTGCAACAATGAGTGAATGAACCAAAAAAAATTTCTTTTCTTTTTCATGTGACCTTGACAAAGGTTAAATGTAAGTATTGGATGGAAATCCTGTATTTCATATGTTTGCAAATGATATTGCATAATTAACTACAAACAAACATGAGCCCTAATTAAGTGTATTTGAAAGGGAGACACTTATTGGTGTCACCCTATATTCAGACAGCCTACGCCACCACTGCAGTCACCTCCATAATATTTTGTAAGTTAAATATCTCCTTTAATAGAAGGCCAATAAAAAAGATTTGGGCAGTTAAAATCTATAGGTATGGGAAAATTTTTGACAGGTACAAATTTGACCTTTGACCTTTATCAAGGTCACATGATTGAAAAAAGTTTTTTGTACATCATATTCACCAGATTTTCTCAGGAACTGCTTACTTAAAGGATTCACAAAATTTGGCAAGTGCTTTCCTAACATCGAGATCTAGCTGCCAGTCAAATTTCAGATCCATCGGGCCATAATTGACCGATTGGGAGGTGATTGATTATCGATTATTAAAAAACATGCTGCAATTGATCCTTTTGGGTACATATTGTGTATATTTACTCACACTGAGGACCTTACACAGGTTCAGTATGTTATTGAAACATGAAAATTGGCTTTATAACTTCAAAAGTTAGATAGTCATGTTAAGGTTACCTTAAAATCAGCTAAATCAGGTAAGTATCTTTATAAGAGATAGAGTGATTTTAGGCAAATTTTGGACCCAAAGGGTACTAAGGACTGCTCCTCTAACACCTATGAAAAATTTAAACTTTTCTGACATGTGACAGTAAAATAAAATGCTTCCAAGTCAAGCGGCCAACGAGAAAAGGAGGACGAGTTGAGAAGAGTTCCACGAGAGTACAACCTGAGGCTACGGCAAACACTAAACATCTATTTTTCTTGGACGTTGGCCGTAGACCTGCGGCCTCCGAGATTAGCATTCAGTTCCACATGGTAAGCTATTGTAGCGCAATAAAATGTCATTTATCTAGAAAACTGTTACAGATACAACCAGATCTACGCAAATTTATATCCACTGGAAAGACAACTCACCAAAGCCAGTGAACCATCATTTGACCTTGAAGGAGGGGACCAAGGTCAAATCTGTCCACATCGGAAGATTCCCAGGCCATGATTTTCTATAGGTTGGTTTCACATTGCAGACCTCTAGGACTAATAATAAGCAAGTTATAAGCACTTTTAAGTTTGACTGTCCTTATTTGACCTTGAAGTTGGTGGCCAAGGTCAAATCCGAAAAAATCAGAAAATCCCAGCAAATGATTTCCTGTAAGTTGGATTCACAATGAAAACCTCCAGGGCCAATAATACGCGGGTCATAATCATTTTAAGTTTGGCTATCTTTGTTTGACCTTGAAGAAGGGACCCAAGGTCTTACCACATCAGAAGATTCTCAGACCATGATTTCCTATAAATTGGTTTAACATTGTAAACCTCTAGGACCAATAATAAGCGAGTTATAAGCACTTTTAAGTTTGGGTATCCTTGTTTGACCTTGAAGGAGGGGTCCAAGGTCAAATCTGACAACACCAGAAGATTCCCAGCCCATGATTTCCTGTAGGTTGGTTACACATTGAAAACCTCTAGTACCAATAATAAGGGAGATATAGGCACTTTTAAAGTCTGCTATGTGGGGTACTTTGGCAGTATGTGGATGACCTTGAATTAAGAACTTGAAGGTTAAATGTCTGCAGGTTGTAGAGGACATGTATATCTCTTACACATACCACCTATGAAGAGATTCAACCTTCTACCTATGAGAACCAGCCAGTAGAAAAAGATGAATAATTTTCACAGAAATGTCCGAGGCAGCCATCTTGTTTTTCAGAGTGAGGCTAGTTTCACTCCCAGAGAAGCTCACCTCCCAATGAAGATATCTTGCAAATTTGATTAACCTAGCTGGTGTAGTTTTCCTCTGAGAGCGTTAACATCGAAAATTTCTCAAATACTAAACCAAAGTATCCACCAGATGTCTCCGGTAGATACAATAATTTTGAGCAAATTTTGGCCCCACTGGATAATAGGGACTAGCTACTCCTTTAAAGGGTTACTATCCTCCAAAATTTTTTATATCTTTTTTTTCTTGTAATCAACTCAACTAATGTATTTATATGCATTATCCATAGTTATACCTCTCAATACAAACCACACTTTATAAAATGATTTTCATTACAGGTCTGTCAAGGTAACAGTACACACTTCTCACTGCGGCAAATTCACCAGTGAGCCGGTGCTCTTACGTCAGCAGTGCCCCACTAGAGAATCTGGCTATAGCCTATCTCACTACATGTCTGTGTTTAATACAGTATACATGTCTTATTTTTAGGAGCATTTAATTTAAAAGTATTTTTTTATCATAATAAATGTATAAGATAAATGTCAGAAGGAAGAAAACTAAAAACTGGCCCATTTTAAGTATTTAAAAACAGGATAACTTTACATATAGTACTGAAAAATTACAAGTAGAAAGATACAGCAGGACATATCCTTAATAAAAGGTGATATAACAAAGTTATGTTCTTAACATAATTGAACAAATGTATAGTGAAAATGAAAATAAGATGATTTACTAACTTTACTACCAGATGCAAAAAAGAGAAGAATTTAGATGTGAGTACAGGGAGAAACTTTTAGCAAATATATACATTTGTAATGTTTTATAAGTGTTGTGCAATGGAAAAAACATTGTAAAAAATATTTTTGCAGTGAATTTGATTATATTTTTGTTATTTCCATTGAAATAATAAAATATCTGGATAATAACTCAATGGCCATTGAAATAAATATGTAAAAAGGATTTGTATATGACAAGTAGTTATTTTGTCCAGTTTTGGCCCCTTTTAAGAAATTTACAAAGTAGATTTAGACATCTGAATTTTCCTCAGTATTTCTTCAGATAAAAATAAGTTTATGAGATAATGGAACTCATATGGATTGAATTAGTGATGGCCATATAACATTGCTAGTTTTTGAGAAATGAGCAGTTCAATACTATAATTTTTTTCTTACCTGTTTTCAAACCATATCCTATGTGGTGGAGCCTAGTATTTATTACTAAATAAATTATTACTAAATATTGTCTCATATTTGTATCATCACCTGTATGTGTGAAGTGTATAACTAAACTGGATAAGGATACATACTGGGCATTCATTTTTAAACTCTAATTTTAAACAAAAATTTCTTCAGGGTAAAATGTTTAATTTTCATATTGCAGTAAAAATTCACTTAGGTGGAAATGTTTTGGATAAATACTGACCCTAAGAACAAAATTGGGCAAATTTCATTTGGATGAAAATTATTATTTGTGGCATTACTGCAATG
The DNA here is from genome assembly GCA_964017235.1 of Sabellastarte sp. h YS-2021. Classification (NCBI taxonomy): domain Eukaryota; kingdom Metazoa; phylum Annelida; class Polychaeta; order Sabellida; family Sabellidae; genus Sabellastarte; species Sabellastarte sp. h YS-2021. The sequence goes on from OZ024928.1 coordinate 16,602,644, forward strand.
TACTTACTTAAATTTATATATACTGGTAATAACTTTTATATAACTTTATAAATTTGATATACTATATCTCATTTCAATTTAGAATTATGAAATATACAAAACAGTAAAAGTTAGAAGACTCCTCCATATCATTATCATGCTTATAACCTGACCAAAATGACCAGTATATTTTCAATATTCCACATCAAACCATGACATACAGGAACAAAATGATATTTTCTTCAGCTGATCACAATGTGTGTATATGTGATGAACATGAAAAAACACTTGCCAGTACTGCACTGAACTATACTTGGGAGTCTTTGATACTTGAATCACACACACAAATTTGATAACAGAATCTTTATAACCTACAAAATAAACTTTCTTGCTAGGTCACCCTTAATGTACTTTATTATGTAGTAAGTATAGTATAGGAAAACTGATTAAATCATGCATCTCATATCCTTTTTTTACAATTCTCTCTGTGTTAACTGTGCTGGTAAAATCACCGCAATTAATGGGTCAGTTTTATTACTTTTCTCATCATTTTGTCAGGTTATTTAATCTTTTTACAGGCTAAAACATAAGGCCATGATAAAGCACAGTATGTATAGTATCTTGGTTCTCTTTCTCAGTTTTAAAATGAGGCCATTTCAAGTATATCTACACTTCTATATCTGAATGACTTACCAGTGTATAAAACAGAGAAAATACATGGGCCATCATGATGTCAGTGCGCACACCCACTACTACAGCAGTGCACTCGGCAATATCTGTGGCTTGGGCTCAGTTTTGCCATATATGGCAAAGGTGTATTTTCCTTAATTGCTGATTACTCAGTAATTAAGCTGTATTTCAAAATTCTCTTTGGGGAAATGATTTACGATATTATAATAAATATTTTAAAGGCCTTTTGTTTTGGGGGTGTAATAACCCTTTAATGTCTGTGAGTAATTTAGAATTGTCTAATTTTTTTTAAAAGTGTCATTTATTTTCAAAACCATGTTAGTTGTTCTTTTCTGGTGGATACATCTTGCATCTGCCCACAGATGCATCCTTGGTCTAGTTTTATATGCCTTTTAATATATCTTGTAGTTGTGTTTTACTAATGACAACCCAGTTTATGTATTTTACAAGCCTTTTTCTTTACTTTTTTCTATTTTTATTTTTACTTCTTATTCCTTAATATTTCATTGTCTTGTCAATATATTGTAGTATAATACACGATCCCATTGTTATACTTGTTTTTTACTAAAGGAACATGCACACATATTTTCCATTATATGTCTCATCTGTTACTTTTCAACTGAAATTACTGTTTTATACACAAGACACTGTTCACACAAAAACATGGTCAAAATATATGTGTGTACTGCTACCCAGGAAACTGCATGCTTATGAGAATACTGCTTGCCACTGGACCAGTGGTTTTCACACTGAGCTTAGCATAAACATGTAATCATCTCCTGTGCATTAAAAACAGATAAAATTTCCACGGTTGATAAGGGAGTGAGGTGGATTTAAAGGAACCATTTTCACTTATTTGATAGACTGGACTGGCATACCCACAACCACTAAGTCATCCCTCCCTGGTGGATGCTTGCTCATTTTCGGACTTGCCCTTTTTCAGCTGAGCTCCAGAGTATTAGAGAACGTTATCAATTGTGTCAATGCCTATTATTATAACGCAAGGTCTGTAATTTGCCAAAAGCAAGAAGCAAATTTTTGTCATTTCTAGAAATTTGGCTTATTTAATACTGTACATGATTTTTTTCTTTATTTTAACCAATCATTAGTGAATATACACCACCATTTAAGACTTAAATGACACTCTCGCCAGATCCACTTGAGCTATGTTTATGTAATCTTTGTTTTTTTTTTCATATCCAAAACATGGTTTAAGGCATCAATCCAAACAGTTAACATAGTTAAACCTGGAAATGGAGTGAGTAATAAAACAGAAAATGCATAGATACCTGACTGACAAATGATGAACAGATTTCCTTTTCAGGATGTACCAGGTACAACTTGGTATTGTGGTCACCCACAGACATAACAAGCAAAACTGGGCATTTCCATAAAAAAATTAAAAACCAAAAAAACCTCATTTCACATCTCTTTTGGGTTTTATGCACCTGTCATGGATCTTGTGACCACTGTTTATAAAACTGAATAGCTTTCACCTGGGCCCCTTTTGTTTGGGTTCGGTTGCTTACATGACTAGAAAAGTTCAGTTTTCATTCAATCAGTGTTGTAGATATTCATCACATGACCATTGACAAGTGGAGGAAAACCAGAAACAGATGAAAAATGAGCTTAAAGACACATTTTAAAATGAATGTAGCATATATTATAGTTGATTTCAAGATGAATTCATAGTTCAATTGCTCACTTAGATTTTCAAAGTCATTTGAAGCTGTAAAAGTTGTTTTTAAGCAAGCAGCTGAAAGTGAAGTGGGAGAAAGAAATGAAAATTGGCAGGTTGTCAGACTTGTTTTTTTTGTTCTACAAATATACATGACTGAGTTCTTTTATTATTGCTAATGCATGACAGTCCCTAACGACTGTGGTTACAGTAATTGTAAACAGTTTTTCTACTGCCAACCTCATTGCTATAAAGAATCATTTTATATCTGCCTCTACCTCTGGCTCAGACCAGTAAAACACTAGCTTTGATAATATTTCACTTTTTCTGGTATTGTTTAGTAAAACATATTCAGAGAAGCACATTATGACATGGTACCTAAAAGCAGTTAATCGCTTTATTACTGTATGGCCTGGTCATTGAACAGGATGCAAAACCCTAACTTTGACGATTATAACCATTTATACTTGTAGCACTTAGGTCATACAGACCAAGTTTGGCTTTGTACATTGAGTGTGTTGGCATGTGCCAGAAGAGAAGCCAAATGACTGAAGTCTTTCGCAGAACACAAAATTTAATAATCTCCACTACTGATGGGTGCATTCAAAATTTCAAGGTGGCAGTGTAAATATAGCGAGGTCCAGCACCAGCTCACAGACACTGAGAGGACTGAGTTTTAAGGTCTAAACTGGTGAGTTTAAGGCTGCTGGAGTATGTACACTTTCCTTACGCAGAAATGTACTCTTTATATCAGTCTTTTTTCTGTAAATGTATCACACAAAAGTATGGAGCTCTATGTCTCAAAGACTGTGCATGGTTCAAGGCTACTGCTCCCTCATTCTTTCAGACAGGCTGCAATGTGAAAAATATTCCTACTACTGCCAAGTTCAGAGGCACCTTGGTTTTACTTTATTGTGTAGGGCTATTTCCCTAAATCCAAGCCCTGTCTCCTTTGGTCTGATCAGCAGTCGATCTGTCAGAAATAAAGGTCCCACTATTACCAACTCTGTGTGTTCTTGGTCATTGGACCTATTTGTAAATTACAGAAACACACATACAACCCACTGACAGTTTGTTCTCTCAATAACTCCACTTGGGTATAAATTGTGTCACAGACCTGATGCTCATAGTCTTGGTGGGGTTGTTGCCATGGCCTTTTTCTAAATCATGATATCCAGTTCAAATTAGTTAATAGTCCTTCCTATAAATCATTGAAAATATTGCAATCACCATCAGTTCATCAGCTTTTGTGACAGCTTGTGTTTATTGGTCACCTGGTTCATGTTCTGATGCATTCTGTGACAAATTATTTAATCTCTTTGAGTATCTACATGTCTTCAATCAGTCAAAATTTCTTCATGTGTGGGGATTTCAACATCCATACTGACACAACTTCCAAGGACAGTACTAGTGAAAAGTTTCTGAATTGTCTTGATTGAGGTAATATAAATCGACATGTTCATAAACCAACCCATTCCTGGTGCTGGGTCATTTGATTTTATCAGCCCTTCTGTACCCAGGTCTAAAAATGTTACCTTTCAGAGGTATCACAAGATAAAAATGGACAGTTTGAGAAGTGATATGGCCAATTATTTATTTGTTAAAGGCCCTGGTAATACTGCTAGTGTTCTCTACAAGTAATATTCAAGTTACCTAACTGATTTTTCTTGATAAACACACTCCTACGGTGTCTCGCACTTTCATCAAAGGTCCCTCTAAATGGCTGTCAGATTCTTATCTGCGGGCAAAGGCTGCCAGGTGCCAGTTTGAATGCATATGGCACAAGGATAAATCACCACAAAATCGAGCTAGATTGTGTAAGCAGATTGCCTGTTGTAATTCATTAGTAAACAAGGATAAATCAAATTATAACAGAAATCCTGTCAGTGAAAATGCTTAGGATTCAAAAAATTGTGACAGGTCTTATGTTCTGTATTGCATTCTGACCCTGAGAATGTAATCCCTTCTCATGACTCCCTGGAATGTCTTGCTAATTGCTTTGTGACTTTTGCCTCAGACAAAATTACCAAGATTAGGGATTCACTTTCCACTACTCTTTCACACTACTAGCTCCTTCAGGCCTACCTAAATTTGACTTGTTGGATCTGTGGCCTACCTGTTTGATTAAGGAGTGTTTAGACATTCTTCTGTCCTTAATCACTAAATTTGTTAATTGTTCCCTGTCTGAAGGTGTTGTTCCCACTACAGGGTTTAAAAAAAGCTGTTGTTACTCCACTGATCAAAAAAGCCTCAGTACCACCTGACGATTTCAAGAACTAATGACCTGTGTCAGGCTTGTGATTTATCTCCAAACTTGTCAAGCTAGTGGTTGCCTCCCAACTAAATGACTATGTCAGTTCTAATGGACTCGAGAATGTCAAACAGCATTTGACACGATTGACTATTGCACACTCCTAGATTATCTGAGTTCTTGGTTTGGTGTTGTAGTCTTGGACTGGTTCAAGTCCTACCTCTCTGATCATTTGCAGTGTGTCAAGATTGGATCTATTCTATCTGATGCAAAGAAGCTGTTGCTTGGTGTGTCTAGGGCTCTGTCCTTGGTCCAACACTCTTTTGCTTATATGCTACTCCCCTCAGTGAAGTCATTCAAAATCATCCTAGCATACGCTTCTACTTCTATGCAGATGACATGCAGTTAAATGTTCATCTCACACACAAAAAATGTGGCCATTAACAGGTTGAAAACTTGCTTGGACAATGTCGAAAAGTGGTTGTCTGCAAATAAGTTGAAGCGAAACCCAGACAAAATTGAATTCATTATTTTTGGTTCAAAACACAATGTGAAAAACTCAACAAATCTTTCCCAGTTAATATTCTTGGTAATTTCCTGTCTCCTACAGAGGCGACCAGGAACCTTGGTGTATGGTTTGACAGATGTTTTTCCTTTTTGAGGCATGTCCAGAATATCTGTTAGTCATGTTTTGCACAAATCCAGGATCTTAAGTGTCTCAGAGGCTACATGACACAGACAGAGGTTGCTGTTATGGCTGCGAATGCTTTGGTTGTTAGCTGACTTGACTACCGTAATTCCTTGTTTAGGAGTCTCTCAGCTCTTGATCTTCACAAGAATTGTTACCAACACCACTAAGTAGTCACACATCACTCCTGTTAGGAAGACTTTCCATTGCAATGGTTGCCTATTGAACACCGTTCTATATTCAAGACTGCCTTACTGGTGTAACAACTTCCTTTGTACCTTTCTTTCAAGCTAGACATAGTGTTTATAACACACATAAAAGCCAAGCCGATGCTGTGTTGCTTGCAGTCCCACACTTAGCCTCTTCAGTAATATAAGTCTACTGAGCATTTTGGCCTCAGTTTTCCTTATGATGCTCCAAAACTTTGGAATGATTTGCATGATGATGTATGTTCGGCCATAATTTCTGCTTTTCCCAGTATCTCTCCACGGTGCTGACCCCTGCTTTGTCTCAGGCTAATGTTTGATGCTTTTTCTGTTTGGTGTGCCTAGAGTCTGTATTTAGATGGAGATTAAGCACTATAAAATACTATTAGAATTAAATACTATATATTCACATTTATGCATTCTTAGTAGCACCAAAAAGGAAATTACACACGTATTATTTTTATTTACTTACTACACAATAAATATTACACAAACTAAAACTGAAAGGCCAAACTTGCTCACATATAATAATAATTTTATTTCATGGGGACCTCTATTAGACCAATTTTGCAAGACTATCTAGTATCTACAAACATGACCATATATGTGGCAAAATGGAATTTAATGGGCCAGTTATAAAATGTGTCTCATATTAGTCAAATATACAGACATGCATCATTTCTCTCAGAAAGTGCCCACACTAACAACTTAAATTATCATGTTTATATAACACCTACAAAGGCCCTTGGTTTGAATGGACCAATACACATATTGTGATTGCTGGCTAGATGACATCATCAATAACCTGAGATGCAGATGCTACATTTCTTCTCGTATTTACAAAGCTAGACACCTGTGATGTTTCTGGCATAATATTATGGATCTCCGCTTTCTGGTGTTACGCACATTAGAGTTTGTCAATAGATGGAGATAAGGTGCTATAAAAATACTATAAGAATTAGAATTATGGTGTCAAAATTTAAAAAAACTGGATTTAGGCTTTGTTTAAAATATTCATAACTCTTGATATTATCTATCTGGTTCTGTGCAACTTTATGCATATTGAAATAATGTCATCTCTGATATTATGAAGGCCCTCAGTGGCCTAGTGGTTAGCAAGTTTAGTATCCAATGACAGGTAGTCAACTCTGTGTGGGTTCAAACAAAAGTTGCAATGCTGAGGACCTGTCCTAATATAAAACTTGGCTGTTGTACGTAACATAAAACCCCAACTTTGACCTTTAATTGATAATCATGAATAGAAGTTCTACAAAGTTAACCTCAATAGCAGATACTTAGAATACTGATGCAATGCTATGCAGTCCAGGTGTTGATTCACAGGCTGTATTTATAGCTAGCTGGTGCCAGGTCTCTCTGTTGCTAGCATACTCCAGGTATATATGCCTCTGGGGATCATCCCTAAGCATCAACAATGGTTTCTCCAATTTACCCTAATCTTTATCTGCCGCATTCCCTCTGAATTGGTGGGCTGCCATTCTTTACTCAGAATGATGTCATTGATGCATTTAAAATAGCTTGTATTTCGAGTAGTACATCTATTGCCAGAGTTATTGTGATCCTATCACTTTCATACATTGTGTACAACAGGCTCATGTGGTGTTGACATTTTGTTTGTCTTCCTATGTTTAACCAGGACAAAGTCATCACTACTGATGGCCCAACTTTTTTTTCAGGATCTTCTTTCAGTTTTATGTCAGCTGACATTATGTCATCACTCTGCAGCTTTGGTGTATGCTTCCGCGTCCACATGAACAACTTCTCCTCGAAAACTACAAGGCCTAGGGTCGTGCTGTTTTTTTTAAAAAGATACCTTAACTATCAAGGATAAAAAACGGTTCAAGGCATGCAGATCTGTCTGTTTGCTAGACCCATTACAAGTGAGGTACCCCACCAAAAGTATGAAAATTTCAACACTTTATCATAATTTTCTCATTGACTATTGCAGGGACTAATCTGTAATCTAATCTTGCACATATGTGCTATTCCACAAGTAGATTCCTTTATGTGAATAACAGGCCTGGATGTATCTTAAGTATTTTTCTATGAATTTTTGAAATAATTTTTAATGCATTATATAATTAAAAATTCATGAAATCATGCAGTAAATCACTTATAACTTGAAAAGTATTGCATTTAGAGCATTTTGTTAAAATATGTTATTGAACTATTTTTTCTATAGCTACAACATCATGAGTGACTTGGGAATCTATCCCAATAACGAAGTGAGTGATAGCTACTTTCTGACTTTTCAGTACCTTCCATAATGAGTAAAATCACTTGTACCTTGAAAACTATTGCATTTAGAGAATTTTGTAAAAATATGTTATTTAGCTACTTTTGGGTCAGCTATAACAGCTATAATTGCAGATGTAGCTCATTTCATAGCTGAGCAATAGCTACTTTCAGGTTCTCACTGTTGAGTAAATCACTTAACTTGAAAACTATTGCATTTAGAGTAATTTCTTTAAATATCTTAGTCACCTGTTTTTGGGTCCGCTATAACATACTAAAATTGCAGACCTGTAACTCATTGCATAGCGAAGCAATAGCTACTTTCAGGTTCTCGCTGGGGAGTAAATTAGTTGTAACTTGAAAAATCTATTGCATTTAGAGTATTTTGTTTATATATGTTGTTCATCTACTTTAGGGTCTGTTATAACATAGTAAAACTGCAGACCTGTAACTCATTGGATAGCTAAGCAATAGCTACTTTCATGTTATCACTGTTGAGTAAATCAGTTGTAATTTGAAAACTATTACATTTAGAGCATTTTATTTAAATATGTTATACACTGATTTTTTATGTCAGCTATAACAGAGAAATTGTATACCTATAGCTCATTGGATAGCTTAGCAATAGCCCCTTTGAGGTTCTCACTGTTGAGTAAATCAGTTGTAACTTGAAAACTATTGCTTTATTTTCAAAATTTTGTGTGGATAGTTTTCTTTCTGCCATATATGGGAGTCATTCATGTGCTGGATGAGGTGTGGACCTGTATCTCATAAGCATATTTTACAGAGTTATTTCAAAATTTTGTTTCCTCAGATTTGTAATCTGATCACCTTTTAATTCTTGATCACCTTCGCAAAAATTTCAACCAAAACCTTCCTTTTCAGCGAATCCCTTCTAGGAGTGCCTGAGTGGAGAATATGTCTTTGGGGCTATCATTGTTGGGTTGCAGGCTGTAGGTTGCAGTATGTGCACAGCTGGGTAATTTTACCATCATTGGCAACTAGGTTGTAGTCACCATCAAGATATGGTGCTGCAAAATTATTAAATACTGTCTCCCAAGTATCCTTAGGCATTGCTGACATTTTTATTGGCTCATGGAAGTTTACTGTGGTGGCCACTTGACATTCAAAGCATCTTTTCACCGATTCTGTTACGATGCTATTCATTTGTGGAATCAAGAACCTCTCCATCAACATGCTTTTTGTTTTTGTTATCCCTAAGTATCCTAGTCTATGAGCAGCTTCAACTGTTTTTCTCTGTAGACTCTTTGGTATCACGATTCAGTGCATTTAGTAGAGGACATACTCAAACCGTTCATATCTGATCCTTTAAAACTATTGTATGCCCGACTCCTCCTGGCTTCCCATTTGTCATCTTTCATGCATTTTTGACTTGTTGCATTGCATAATCTTGTTGGCCTTTGGTATGTTATTAATAACCACAGCATGGTTGTTTTGTAGATTGCTTTATCAATAATGTTTTGCGATGACCTTTTACCATAAGTCTTTGAGATCTCTGATTCCCCCATGGGGTGGAGACATTTGGGACTGCCCTGCTGTTTGGATGCAATTCCAGCTGATGGTATCCTTGTGTATATGTTATGATTTGAAAATAAGTTGTAGTGGTTGAACTTGTGTGCGAACACATGGTCTAAGTGAATTCAGTTACAACTGACTAGAAGCACTTGTAATTGATTTTTCTCTGTTCATTTTTTTATTTCATGTATCTATAATTGCCATTGATAACTTAATAAGTAATTGTCACAGATCAAAGTAATTGACCCCCAACCCTGGTGTCAAGTCTTCGACAACTGGACTGGCAATAATGTCCTGTCCCATGTACTTGTAAGACATTCTAAGGTCAATGATTGCTCTCAACACCTGTGGCTTAACATTATCCTGGACAAGATTTTAAACTCATGGTCGCTACAAGGTCAAATCAAGACCACACCATGATGTTGCACACCTACCACCCTAAACAATGTAATGACTATCAACTTCCTACACTTTACGGTTTCAGAGATATTCCCAGACAAAATGTTAAGGTCAAGGTCACTACGGCAAGATCAAAGGTTCAAATCAAGGTCACTACGGCAAGATCAAAGGTTCAAATCAAGGTCACACCATGATGCTGCACACCCAAAACCCCCAACCAAAGTTCCTATCAAGTATCAACTTCCCACACCTTTCGGTTTCAGTGATATAGCCCGGATAAATTTTATATATCAAGGTAACAATGGCAAAATCAAAGGTCAAATCAAGGTCACACTACTACATTGCACACATATGACCCCTAACCAATGTCCCTACCAAGTATCAACTTCCTACATCATATGGTTTCCAAGATATAGCTAGGACAAGATTTTATAGGTCAAGGTCACTATGGCAAGGTCATTGGTCAATTCAAGGTAACATCATGACACTGGCACCTACACCCCGTAACCAATGTCCCTACCAAGTGTCAACTTCCTACACCTTAATGTTTTACGAGATATAGCTCAGACAAGATTTTATAGGTCAAGGTCACTACGGCAAGGTCAAAGTTCAAGGTGACACCATGAAGTTGCACACCTACATCCCCCAACCAATGTCCCAACCAAGTATCAACTTCCCACACCTTAGGATTTCCGAAATATAGCCTGGACAAGATTTTATAGGTCAAAGACACTATGGCAAGGTCAAAGGTCAAATCAAGGTCACACCTACAACCCCCAACTAATGTCCCTACCAGGTATCAACTTCCTACACCTTACGGTTTCAGAGATATTCCCAGACAAAATGTTAAGGTCAAGGTCACTACGGCAAGATCAAAGGTTCAAATCAAGGTCACACCATGATGTTGCACACCCAAAACCCCCAACCAAAGTTCCTATCAAGTATCAACTTCCCACACCTTTCGGTTTCGGAGATATAGCCCGGATAAATTTTATATATCAAGGTAACAATGGCAAAATCAAAGGTCAAATCAAGGTCACACTACTACATTGCACACATATGACCCCTAACCAATGTCCCTACCAAGTATCAACTTCCTACATCATATGGTTTCCAAGATATAGCTAGGACAAGATTTTATAGGTCAAGGTCACTATGGCAAGGTCATTGGTCAAATCAAGCCCACACCATGACGTTGCACACCTACAACCCCTAACCAATGTCCCTACCAAGTATCAACTTCCTACACCTTATGGTTTCCGAGATATAGACTTGAAAATATTTTATAGGTCAAGGTCACTACTGCAAGGTCAAAGGTCAATTCAAGGTAACATCATGACACTGGCACCTACACCCCGTAACCAATGTCCCTACCAAGTGTCAACTTCCTACACCTTAACGTTTTACGAGATATAGCTCAGACAAGATTTTATAGGTCAAGGTCACTACGGCAAGGTCAAAGTTCAAGGTGACACCATGAAGTTGCACACCTACATCCCCCAACCAATGTCTCAACCAAGTATCAACTTCCCACACCTTAGGATTTCCGAAATATAGCCTGGACAAGATTTTATAGGTCAAAGACACTATGGCAAGGTCAAAGGTCAAATCAAGGTCACACCTACAACCCCCAACTAATGTCCCTACCAGGTATCAACTTCCTACACCTTACGGTTTCAGAGATATTCCCAGACAAAATGTTAAGGTCAAGGTCACTACGGCAAGATCAAAGGTTCAAATCAAGGTCACACCATGATGTTGCACACCCAAAACCCCCAACCAAAGTTCCTATCAAGTATCAACTTCCCACACCTTTCGGTTTCGGAGATATAGCCCGGATAAATTTTATATATCAAGGTAACAATGGCAAAATCAAAGGTCAAATCAAGGTCACACTACTACATTGCACACATATGACCCCTAACCAATGTCCCTACCAAGTATCAACTTCCTACATCATATGGTTTCCAAGATATAGCTAGGACAAGATTTTATAGGTCAAGGTCACTATGGCAAGGTCATTGGTCAAATCAAGCCCACACCATGACGTTGCACACCTACAACCCCTAACCAATGTCCCTACCAAGTATCAACTTCCTACACCTTATGGTTTCCGAGATATAGACTTGAAAATATTTTATAGGTCAAGGTCACTACTGCAAGGTCAAAGGTCAATTCAAGGTAACATCATGACACTGGCACCTACACCCCGTAACCAATGTCCCTACCAAGTGTCAACTTCCTACACCTTAACGTTTTACGAGATATAGCTCAGACAAGATTTTATAGGTCAAGGTCACTACGGCAAGGTCAAAGTTCAAGGTGACACCATGAAGTTGCACACCTACATCCCCCAACCAATGTCTCAACCAAGTATCAACTTCCCACACCTTAGGATTTCCGAAATATAGCCTGGACAAGATTTTATAGGTCAAAGACACTATGGCAAGGTCAAAGGTCAAATCAAGGTCACACCTACAACCCCCAACTAATGTCCCTACCAGGTATCAACTTCCTACACCTTATGGTTTCTGAGATATAGCCAGAACAAGATTTTATAGGTCAGGCTCACTACAGTAAGGTTAAATCAAGGTCACATCATGACGATGCACACCTACAACCCCCAACCAATGTCCCTACCAAGTATCAAATTTCTACACCTTACGGTTTCGAGATACATCCTGGACAAGATTTTCAAACTCAAGGTCACTATGGCAAGGTCAAAGGTCAAATCAAGGTCACACAATTACGTTTCACTCTAACCCCCCTGACCAATGTCCCTACCAAGTCTCAACTTCCTACACCTTATTGTTTCTGAGATACAGCCTGGACAAACTTTTTCCCGCCATCCTCCCACTCATCTGGACACCATGGGTGAAAACAATATCCCGACAACCCTTAAGGGCTGTGGAGTAAAAATGTCATATTTCTAGTACCCTTACCCGTGTCCCCCATCCTGTTTCTGTTTGTTTGCCTGTGTATAAGGCCTGGTCAAGCGAACAGTAGTTAACTTTTATGAAAGATCTGAATCGTTTGGTGGATTTGAAAAATCCTAAATTTCCAAAGGTGTCATTTTCAACGGTTTGACTTTCTAATTGAGATAACTAACAATTATGAGTGGATCTTCATGATTTTTTTAGCATGGGTAGAGGCTAGCCAAAGTAAGAAATGACCATTGTGACAAAGATTTGGATCATATTCTTGATACAAAAAGCCCCTATTTTCAGAAATGTCCCTGGCAGAATCTGCGCTCTATGAGTGTTTTCAACTTGTCATATTTTCACTGTTTTTATCATGTCGTCACTCACCATGAGAAAATACATTCAATATGTGATATTTAATATGAGATCATAAAATTTGTTTTGAAATGTTACCAAAAATTTCTTCAGTTATTAAAAAATGTTACTTTAAATAGCATCGGAGATGCCCATACCAATAGAAATAGCACAAATAAGTAATAATAATCAGTTATTGCAATCCATATATCTTTGTCACAAGAGAAATCTGTCTTTATTATGGAAGGTAAACACACTTTGGTAGAGCCTAATTAAAAGTCACACCATGATGCACACCTACACCCCCTAACCAATGTCCCTACCAAGTGTCAACCTTCTACACCTTATGGAATCCAAGAAATTGTCCGGACAAGATTTTAAAACTCATGGTCACTACAAGGACAAAGTTCAAATCAGGAACACACCAAGATGTTGCACACCTACAACCCCTAAGCAATGTCCCCACCAAGTATCAACTTCCTACACCTTACACTTTCAGAGATATAGCCCAGACAAAATTTTCACTACAGCAAGACCAAAGGACAAATCAAGATAACACCACGATGCAGCACAGCTACAAGCCCCAACCAATGTCCCAACCACGCTTCAACTTCCTAAACCTTACAGTTTCCGAGATACAGCCCGGACAAGATTACCAAAATCTGTAACTAATTTCCGTAAAAATAAACCTTTTACACCTTACAGATTGCGAGATATAGTCTGGACAATACTTTAATGGTCAAGGTCACTACAGCAAGGCCAAACGTCAAATCAAGGTCATACCATGAAGTTGCACACCTACACTCCCTAACTAATGTCGATACCAAGTTTCAAGTTCCTACACCTTACAGTTTGAGATATACCCCAAACAAGATTTGAAAGGTCAAGGTCACTACAGCAAGGTCAAAAGTTGAATTAAGGTCACATCATGATGTTGCACACCTACACTCCCTAACCAATGTCAATACCAAGTTTCAACTTCCTAGACCTTATGGTGGAGATATAGCCCAGAAGAGGTCGCACCATGTGGTTGCACAACTACAACCCCGACCAAGCCCTTATGGTTTCTGAGATACAGCCTGGACAAACTTTTTCCCGCCACCTGCCTGCCCACCCATCGGACGCCATGCATGAAAACAATACCCCAATAGCCCTTAAGGGCAGTTTAGCAAAAATTAATGGTTCTTATGCAATTACACCCTTACTAAATTTACCATTAACATTGCAAATTTAATAAGTAAATTAAATTTTTATAAGTTAATACCCTATCCAATAGGGTATTAGGATTGGGTATTACTTATAAAAGTTTAATTTACTTAAAGAAAAACAGTCTTGAAGGTAAAGTGTTTTAGTGAGGCCTCTTTTAAAGGTTCAAAGGGAGCCTTTGTCAGCTGGTGTAAAACAAGGGAGAGGTTCCAGGAGGGTATGTCCCTCCTGCCCTTTGGTCTGTCTCTATGGAAACTATCCATAGATTCTCATCTTTGCTGACATTGATTGGAAAGTTGCCCAAATTGTCAGCAATGGCTGATCTGTAACCATCAATGGTACCAGGTTGCAACTTCCTGTCCTGAAACAGGCCCAGAAGGAAGTCAGCTATGGCTTTCAGAAGTGGTGCCCCAAAGTCCACCTGATTACTGAGGCATCACTTTGTAAAAATGGTCCACTTTGCCTCATACACGGATCTGGTTGATCCTCTCTGAGGTGCCTAAATTCGTGCTGCCACTGCCTCAGAGAAGCCCTGTTCCTTGATGGCTGTGGCTCTAGGAGCCAGGTGTGTAGGTTCGGGTTTGAGAGGTTTCTTGTGCAGGGTCTGGTTGAATGGCTGAGACACCACGTTGGGCAGACTGGGCAGACACATTGGGATCTGACTGGACATTGCCACTAGGACACAGAACCAGGGCATGTTGGGTATCACGTTCAGCCAGCCAGGGATGTGACATGCTTTGAGAGTTACCTGTTTCCTGGTGCACCAGGACAGGATTCTCCACAGCAGGGCACACAGAGAGCCCGACTTGATCCCCCCTTCCTTGTTGATATAGGCAACCACTGTTGTGTGGTCTGTGGCTACCAGAACTATGTTGTTTGAAACGAACTCTTTTAGGGCAAGAAAAACCACCTTTAGTTGCAAGTGGTATTTATGCAACTTGCTTTCTGGAAGGGGCCAGGTTCCTTGTAGTGTGCTCATTTAAGTGAACAGGTCATATCACGATGGGTAGTTGGAAGGGCAGAGGAAACCAGTACATATAGTTCATCAGGGTTCTGCATTGTAAACTGCCGACCAATGGCAAGCAACTACCAGCTTTCCCACTTGAGGCCATGCTGGGAACCGAACCCCGGCATCAGAGGTGGGAGGCGAGAGTGTTACTGCTCTGCCACCGTGGCCCTGTTTTAGTGGATGTTATGGTTGACCTGGTAGCACATTGCTTTCCTCCAGCCACCGTTTTAAGTGAGGGTGGAGCGACCTGGGGACTGGTATGACCTTTTCTAGTGATTCTGGGACCCTCCAGTTGTTCTTCAAGTGCCACTGTATAGGTCTCATATGAAGTCGAACTAGGTTTTTCGGTGGCTGTGAGGAGACCTAAGAGGGACATGAACTGCCGGCCCGGACACACCAGGCCGGACAGTATTGACTGAATTTTGTCTGTCAGGGCCTGCCAAGGCTCTGGTGTGGGTCTGACCTTGCACTCTGCCAGATCGAACTGGTAACCTACGGAGTTAAAAACCTGTTTTGGATCCAGTTCTGACTTTTCCTTGTTCACCAGCCAACCTAGTTCTCGACAGAGAGCTACCAAGGTCTGTGTATGCTGGAGAAAAGTTTGGTGGGATGTAGCTCTCACCAACCAGTCGTCTAGGTACTGTGAACTCCATGGGTGCTGTGGACAGGCCAAAGGGTAGGGCTTTGAATTGGTAGGAGCGACCCTCGACGTGAAAACGCATGTACTTCCTGGACTGTGAATTGGTATGTGAAACTATGCGTCCTTGAAATCTATGGAGGTTACCCACTCCCCTGCCTGTAGGGAGGTTCTTATTGTCTCAAGGGTCTCCATTTTGAACGACTCTGTGTTTAGGAAGGTGTTTAAGGTGCTCATGTCCAAGATAGGTCTCCACTGGTTGTTGGGTTTGGGTACCAAAAATAGCTGGTTGTAAAACCACAGGGAGTTTTGATTTTCCACTGGTTCTACTGCATTTTTGTTCAGTAGCTGATACAAGGCCTCCAAAAGGTTGAGATTTTTGTGAGGGTTGGTATAGCTGCTTATGACAGTTGGCGATCTGGTTAGGTTGGGTCTGAACTGGAGGGGGAGGGTGTAGCCCTCTGTGAGTGCTGTTACTACCTTTGGGCTCACCCCCAGGGTTTCCCATTTTTTCCAAAACCGGTGTAGCCTTGCCCCTTTAGGTAGATCTATGGAAGCAGTTGGGACATTTGTGAGAAGATTTACACAGCTCAAGTGACCTACACAGGAAACGTCTTTCACATATTTTATTTCGGTGTAGCTACAATAATTGGGATTTATGTCTTTCTTTTGTGGCAACCTAGTAACAGAATGAGCATTTGCAACAAAAAAGTTTACAAGTAAATTTACAGTTTCGCTCTTGCTGAACAGGCCTCTGTTCTGGGCCATCACTGAAGGGTTCAAACCTAACTGACCAGGTACACAAGCACAGTCCTTCAGCCGGTTAGCACACTTTACACAGTAATTGTCATTTACACGGTTTATAACCCTTGGCCGGATTCTGTGAAAAAGTGGAAGGCTTGCCACTTTTCTTGCTTTGCTGGTGTTCTCTTATTTGCTTCCAAGCTTGAACAGAAGACTTCCGGTTCAGTTGATGAGAAGACTTTGGAAGCATATGGAAACATATGGATGGAAATGACCGGGTTTCCTGTGAGACTGGCACGAAGAACGTCTCTCCTCACTTCTGGCCACTTCCTCTTCAGCGTTAATGAGAAGCTGGTCTGGGAAAAGTGACTGTAAATGAACAGGAGCAGTATGCAGTGAGTGTGTCCTGTTTTATACCCACGTGTAAATACTCCAAGTAGCTGTCTCTATGCGCAAGGGTAAAGTTTGTGACACTAATAAACTTGCAAATTATTTGCAATTTTATTGCGTTAATACATCCTATCCAATGGACAATTGCTGAATAACTACCACTTGGTTTGCGGGTAAGTTACTAGGGACTTAGATGAAATCATAAACAGAACCAACAAAGTTTTCCTTCCTGGGCTGGGTTGACCTTGTGGTAAGGAAACCCTTAAGGCCATAGTCGGTTATAAGAGACCGGTTAACTGATCCAAACCGTCTTACTCTCCCCCTTTTAACAGACCTGCTCTTAGGTAGGGGAAGAGAGGAAGATTAGGTAGTCCCATAAGAAGTAAAATAAACCTCCCGAAGGAAGCAAGTCAGGTTTTTTTTTTGCTTCTTAAATATATGTACAAACTATTTACATATGTACAGAATCTCCTCTATTTCTGGATTATTTGTCGATCTGCTGGGCAGCCACTACAGGCCCCAGATGGTAGAGCTCTGAATCGGCCCAAGCCACATCCTTCAGATAGAATTGTGTGAAAGTGTTATGCGACTTCCAGTGGCAGGCTGATAATAGTTGTTTAAAGGATACCCCCGACTGGAAGGCCTTGGAAGCAGCAAAGACCCTCACATCATGTGCCTTGACCTGGTGTAAAGTGTGGGCGTCCTGATCCGAGAGCTCATAACATAGGATCACTGTTTGTTTGATCCATGAGGAGATAGTGGCAGGTGAGATATCTTTGTCGAAACTTTTCTTGAAGGAGACAAAGACCAGCTCCTTATTCTGCCTGAGGTCCTGTCCAAATAGTAGCGCAAGGCTCTGACCGGACAGAGGGACCTGTCAGACTTGAGGGATCTATCCAGAGTTGGGGCCAGGGCTGGAATAACCACTGGGGCCACAGTATGTGGACCCTCTTTAGCCAGCTGATTTTTAGAAAGAAAGCTGGATGATGGGTACAGGGACACCTTGGACCAGTCAGACTAGTGTCTGATGTTTTTTTTTGCCAAGCATGTATCTCACTTCTGCGTTTGTCCGACCCAAGGGCTAAGAGGAAAACTGTCTTGAAAGTCAAATGCTTCAAGGAGGCCTCTTTTATCGGTTTAAAGGGAGCCTTTGTTAGCTGGTGTAAAACCAAGGAGAGGTTCCAGGAGGGGATTCCCCTCCGGCCTTTGGGTCTGTCTGTGGAAACTATCCAAGAGACGAGTGAGATTTTCATCTTTGCTGATGTTAATGGATGAATTTCCCAATTTATCAGCAATGGCAGACCTGTAACCATCAATGGTGCTGGGCTGCAACTTCCTGTCCTGAAACAGGTACATAAGTCAGCTACTCACTTCACAGGGGGTGTCCTGAAGTCCACCTTATTAGTGATGCACCACTTTGTGAAAATGGTCCACTTTGCCTCATAGACTGATCTGGTTGATCCCCTTTGAGGAGCCTCAATTCTTACTGCCACTGCCTCAGAGAAACCTTGCTCCTTGATTGCTGAGGCTCTAGGAGCCATTCATGGAGGTATAAGGTTTGTCAGATTTCTGTGAGGGATCTGGTTGAAGTGTTGTGTCAGCAGATTGGGTAGAATTGGCAGGCTCAGAGGAATTTGACTGGACATGGCTACTAGGTCCCAAAACCAAGTCATGTTTGGTCACCCGGAGGCAATCAGGATTATCCTTCTGCACGGGGTGTCCTGCAACTTCTCCACCACTTTGCCCAATATCGCTGCTGGTGGGAATGCATACGCATCCAGATCGTCCCATGACAGCCTGAGTGCATTCACTGCACTGACCATGGGGTCTGGTACTTATGATACGAACTGAGGCAACTTGTTGTTGAACCTGGTGGCAAAAAGGTCTATCTGAGGCCGGTGTCACCTGCTGCATATTGTTTGAAAGACCACTGGAAGGAGAGATCACTGTCTGGATGGTCTGGCCTAACCTGGATAGCTTGTCTGCTACCACATTCAGTTGGCCTGGAATGTGTTGGGCTTTGATGGACACTCGATTCCTGGTGCACCAGGTCAAGATTCTTCACAGTAGAGCACAAAGTGTGCCCGACCTCATGCCCCCTTCCTTGTTTATGTACGACACTACTGTAGTGTTGTCTGTTGCTATCAGTACTATCTTGTCTGAGCAGAGATCTTGGAACTCTTTTAAGCTAGAAAGACTGCCTTGAGTTCTAGGTAGTTTATATGTAGTTTGCTTTCCAGCAGAGACCAGGTTCCTCTTGCAGTACGTTCTTTTAAGTGAGCGCCCCACCCTTCTTTTGATGCATTGTAAAAATTTGCAGAGCATGTTTTACTGGGTGTAATAGTTGGCCTGTGAGTACATTCTTTTTTTCCAGCCACCATTGCAAATGCGGGTGTAAGGACCTGGGAATTGGAATCACCTTTTCTAGGGATTCCAGTACTCTCCAACTGTTTTTCAAATGCCATTTTATTGGTCTCATGTGGAGACGTCCCAGAAGAATCTGTTTTTCCGTGGCTGTTAACAAACCTATCAAGGACATGAACTCCCGGACCGGACAGGTCGTTAGGGAGAGCAGTTCCAGTATTTTGTCTTGAAGGTTCTGCCACCGGTCCGGTGTAGGACCTGATCGGACTGGAGGTCGAACTGGTAACCTACAAAGTTGAAACCTGCTTGGGTTCCAGTTCTAATTTTTCTACATTCACCAGCCAACCAAGATCTTGACACATTGACCGGACAGGTCGTTAGGGAGAGCAGTTCCAGTATTTTGTCTTGAAGGTTCTGCCACCGGTCCGGTGTAGGACCTGATCGGACTGGAGGTCGAACTGGTAACCTACAAAGTTGAAACCTGCTTGGGTTCCAGTTCTAATTTTTCTACATTCACCAGCCAACCAAGATCTTGACACATTTTAGCATTTGGGTATGCTGGAGACAAAGTTGGTGGGACCTGACTCTCACCAACCAGTCGTCTAGGTACTGGTGGATCCTTACCCTTGTGTATGGCCATCAGTTTCACCTCTTTTACTACCACAGTGAACTCCAAGGGTGCTGTGGACAGACCAAAGGGCAGTGCCTTGAATTGGTAAGTCTGACCCTGGACATGAAATCTCAAGTATTTCCTGGACTGTTCCTGTATTGGTATATGTGAGTACGCGTCTTTGAAATCTATTGGGGTGACCCACTACCGTTGTTGGAGGGATGTCCTGATGGTTTCCGGTGTCTCCATTTTGAATTTCTCCACCTTGAGGAAGATATTTAATTTGCTCAGATCTAGTATAGGTCTCCATTTGTTGTTGGGCTTTGGGACCAAGAATAGTTGGTTGAAGAACCCTAGAGATGTCTGATTTTGGACCAGTTCTACTGTGTTTTTGTCTATAAGCTGATGTAATGCCTCCAACAAGTAGCTGTTCTTGTGGGGATTGACACAACTTATGACTGTGGGATACCTTGTAAGCTTTGGCCGCATCCGAAAGGGGAGGGAGTAGCCCTCTTTCAGAATTTGAAGCACTTTCGGACCGGCACCCAGATCCAGCCAAGTTTGCCAAAAGTTTTAAAGTCTCACCCCTACAAGCAGATTTTGTACAGCATTTTTTACATTTGCTACATAATTTGCACAAGACAACTGAGTGACACAAGAAACACCTTTCACATATTTTACTTTGTACTTGCTTTGAAAGGGATAACAAGCTGCTGACCCGGGACGTACTTCTTTCTTTTGCGAAAGCCCAGGTGCAGTATGAACAGAAGGTACAATATTTAAGTTTACAAAAGTGTCTGTGAATTGTCTCTGCACTGGAACTTGGCTCCCGGCCAGCAATTGTTCTTGTGAACTTGTAAAACAATGATTTTCATTTGTATGACTGCTGGCCCTTGGCTGGTCGGGAAGAGTAGTAAGAGGCCTTGTCCCTGCCTTTCTTGCTCTGTCCTCTGTAACCCACATTCTTCCAAGCTGGTCGTTCTGGTTTCTTACTGTCTGAACTTTTCTCAGGATGCTCATAAGGGTGGAAATGACCCTTCTTTCCTGTCTGGAGCTGTCAAGGTTAGCTATGTCCTGTTCTGCTTGCTTCAAAGCTTCTTCAGGAAACAATGTAGCAATGCTGAGGGGAGCTGTCCTGAGGGAAGCCAAGGTATCCGGCTTGATACCCGCCTTGAGGTGTGACAAGTATGAGTCCCTTCGAGCTAGTGCAGTATTGGCCACTGTAACAAAGACGAAATCAGGGAGATGTTCTCTGCCATGGCTTGAGTAATGCCCGAATTAAAGTCCATTAGGAACTGTAATTCTTCAGCAGCACCAGAGACCTTGGTTGAAGATCTGCCCTTGCTAAGTTCCAACTTATAGCTTTCAACTGTGACTGCATATTGTTTTGAACCTTGTACAAGCACCTATTGAACGCAGCTGCTTGATTACAAATAGTGGAGGCTTCACGAGCTGCCTTTTCCCACCTCCTCAGATTGTCCTGTGAAATCTGACATGATGCTGGGGGAGTTGAGGCGATGCCGGCTGCTCTTGCAATTCGACTGTAGGTGCTGTTCACCTTGGAAGCGTCTGTATTCCATGACGACACAGTTTTACCAGTAGAAGTCTTCAGTGGGTCGGACACAAACCCGTACCATTTCTGTTGAGATCTGCCTGGCCTTACAAATTGGTCTTTAAGTAAGCTGCCAGCTTCTGAGCTACGTGAAGGGTAGCCTTCTACCAGTGTCAAGTAAAGCTTTCCCATCTTCTTACATAGCCATTCATCTGTAGGCATCTTAAAAAACACCTTGCCAGTGGGTTGATTCTTTGGGCCAGCAAAGGGGTTGTCGTCTGATGTGGAGGTTTTCTTTAACAATTTGCTGGTCGATTGACTCTTGGGGCCAATCTGAAGGTTACCATGCAAATCTGAAGTAGAAGGCTTCTTTGCCGTGGATGTGAGCGATTTGTCTGTGGCCTGTCTCTGTGGAGAGTGGTCGTTGCTGGACAAATCTGTGAGACCTGAGGTTTATCAGCTGGCCGGATGAATGGCTCTGAAGATCTGACTGCACCAACTGGGGGTGAATGCTTTGGTGTGACCTTAACTGGAGCAAAGGTCGGTTCCGGTTCTGGATTTGGACTCAGGAACCGGCAAAGGGATTATCATCTGAAGATAAAACACTGTCGAATTCAGGTATCTTGTGCCAGCCCATGAATGACCTCACCCCTCTGATGGTGTCTCTGCAACTAGTTTCCTGAGACAGTTCCTGGTCACCAGAAATATCTTTGTCTGGGTAGCCATACCGGAAGTTGTCACCAGCAGAGGAACCAGGCTCACTTTGCAGATCTTCCTCACTGTCAGACTGCACAGCACTACCGGTACCAGATAGCAGAACCTCAGGACCCGCACCGGGAGCCTCAACAGGCTGGGTGGCATTCTGCTGTATCTCATCTCCCCTTCTCGCCACTTCAGTACCAGGGCCCTCAACAGGGCGGGTAGCACTCTTACTGGCTGCTTCACTGACAAACACAGCTTTACCGGTGGTCTGAGCAAGACCGGGACCGGCACCCCCAACAGTCACACCAGAGGACAAGCCACTGGTGGAGGTTCCAGGATCAAAAAAGGGCTGATCACTGGTAACCACTGATGAGGGGTTTCTTCACAGGCCCTACAGGGACAGCAAACGTCTTGGAGAGCAGCATGGGTTCTAGTCTGAGAAAACATTCTCCCCACTTCTCATCTAGGTCCCCGAGTTCATCACATCTGGGTTTGTTGCTGGATTTCTTACATGCTTGGCTTTGGAGAATAGTCAGCTCTTTTCTTCTTGCCAGCAGGGGCTTCACACTTCTTAACTGTCTTCTCTCCGTCCACCTGTCCCAACACACTGACCTGTGAAGGGTCCACGGGAGTGGGGGTGGGGGAGGCAGAAACCTTCTCCTTATTCTTCCCTTCTCTGTACGTGGGGGTGGCAAGTTAAAGAATCTGCTCTGGGGTAAAGGCTTTGCAGATTGGACAATCACGTTTGAGGATACAAGGATCATCTCCAACTCCCTTGTCTCTACATCTTGCGCACTTGAGTTGGCCATCAAACAAAGCCATAAAATGGCCTCACGCGCCTTTCTTCTGTCCAGAAGACGACATAATGATCAGTAATACAGAATAATTATGTAGAATAAAATAAAAGTTTGTAAAATGGTTGAATTCGTTGTAAAACTTCAAAAACGTTTCTCTGTAGAAAACATGTCTGCACACTTCACACACCAAACAAAAAAGATGCTATGACGTCATGATGTCTAGAGAGGAAGGAAGTACGATACACCACCTAGCGAATTGCACACTCCATGACCGGTCCTGCCGGTAGTATATACCGGACATCTTTTTCTGGCGTTTGGCAGGACCGGTCGCACCGACCAGTAAAGCAATTGTCCATTGCATAGGATGTATTAACCCAATAAAATTTTATAATTTTTACAGTTTCTTAATTTGGAGTTATTTACTTACATTTTCTTTTTTCAAATAATCTTGTAATCCTTGGTAAAATCCCACACAGGGGAAAAGTTTTCCCATGTTAAATAATGAGAACAACTAAAATATTTCCAATGAGACAGAACATGATCCAATCTGCTACACTGGTAAACCCTGATAAATCTGATTGTCAAAAGGGCTAAAAATATAATTTAACTCTCAGTAGAAATATTGCAGTGCTGAAAATCCCTCATGTCCCCTTCAGGAGATAAACTGAAATGATTGTGGAAAAATAATGATATTTAACACTTATGATAATCAGCAACTCAATTCCAAAGGGAACATAGCTCAAAGTTCAGTTCATTAAGTCAATTTCAACAGCAAAATCACATAAGGACTGGCCCATAATGTCTTCTGCATGTGTCACAACTTGGATTTGAATTCAAGAATTAGTGGTTAAATGCCAAACTTGTTAACTACTTGACCACTGATACAATGTCAAGTGCAAATGATGACAAAATACTTCACTGGTTTCATGGTAAACATTTATTGCTAATGTTAGTGACAAACTGGAAAATTTAAGAATTAAATTAAATTTTTATAAGATAATATCTTACCTAGTGGACCGGTGCAATAGTCCGGCGCCTAGCCGGTCCCGCCAAACATTAGAAAAAAATGTCCTGAGCTGGGCTCTGGCCTGGACCGGTAGTGTAGTATTCACTCGCCAGGTGTCACCGGACACCCAGCTCCCCTACTGCGCGTGTGCGCGCATGCGCACTTCCTCTTTTTGTTGCCTACCAAGTAAAGTCCCCTTGATTTAAGCGGGGAAGGTAGGGTGGGACTCTCCTTGTCCACTAGGTAAGATATTATCTTATAAAAATTTAATTTAATTCTTAAATTTTCCATTTTATTGCGTTAATATATCTTACCTAGTGGACCGGTGCAGAATAACTACCCATTGGATGGCGGGTAGATCAATCCAAAATTCAGGGGACTCACTATGGGGGATAACCCCCAAAACTCATATAGACCGAGGAAACAAACCTAGACCGGTTCCTAAACCTCTGGTTATATTACATTACCCCCCCCCCCCCTTTTTCAGAAATCTGACACTCATGAAGAGGGGAGGAGAGAAGAGTCCCAATGAGTCCTGAGGAAGCAATAGGGGAAATTCCATTTGGTCCCTCATCTATCCTGGTAAGGTAGACTGCAGAGACATTTTTTTTTTTTTTTTATATGTACATATCTACAAAGACTCCAACTTAATCTCTAATCTGTTGAGCTGCTACCACCGGACCCAGGTGGTATAGCTCAGAGTCTGCCCAGGCTACATCCTTCAGGTAGAACTGGGTGAAAGTGTTATGAGACTTCCAATGGCAGGCTGATAGAATTTGATCCAAGGGTACGCCCCCTTGAAAAGCTTTGGAAGCCGCGAAAGCCCGGACATCATGAGCCCGAACTTGATGCAAATTTTGAGACTGTTCATCCGAGAGTTGGTAACATAAACCAATCGTTTGTTTGATCCAGGAAGAGACAGTGGCTGGCACAATGTCCTTCGTGAAGCTCTTCCTAAAAGAGATGAAAACCAACTCCTTGTCTGACCGAAGGTCCTTGGTTTTGTCTAGATAGTAACGCAAGGATCTCACCGGACACAAGGTCCTGTCCTCCTTAAGAGACTTGTCCAAGGTCGGAGCAAGAGCCGGGATTATAACCGGAGCCATACAACCTGGACCTTCCTTAGCCAGGTGGTTCTTGGAGATGAAGCTTGGGGAAGGGTACAGGGAGACATTCGACCAATCCTCCTGATGCCTAATGTTCCTATGTACCCAGGCATGAATCTCACTTCTTCTTTTGCCCGAACCTAAGGCAAGAAGGAAGACCGTCTTAAAGGTAAGGTGTTTAAGGGAAGCCTTCCTAAGAGGTTCAAATGGAGGTTTCGTGAGCTGATGAAGAACCAAGGAAAGGTTCCAGGAAGGAACACCCCTCCTACCCTTAGGCTTGTCCCTATGGAAACTGTCCAACAGTCTGGTAAGATTCTCATCCTTGCCAATGTTTACCCGGCCATTTCCTATCTTGTCAGATATAGCGGTCCTATAGCCATCTATGGTGCTAGGCTGTAGATGTTTCTCCTGAAATAGGTAGAGCAGGAAGTCAGAGATCTGCTTTATAGAAGGAGACCTGAAGTCCACCTTATGTTCCTCACACCATCTGACAAAAACGGACCACTTTGATTCGTAGATGGCTCTGGTTGAACGCCTCTGAGGAGCTTCAATTCGTGTTGCCACTTCTTCAGAGAAGCCTGCCTGTTGGATGGCAAAGGCTCTAGGAGCCATGCATGCAGGTTCAGACTGTGAAGGTCCCTGTGAGGACACTGATTGAAGGGTTGAGTCAACAGGTTCCCTACTCTCGGAAGACTTAGGGGAATCTGTACTGACATGCTGACCAGATCCCAAAACCATGACATGTTGGGCCACCCTGGTGCAATGAGAATGACTCTGTGGAATCCTTGATCCATCAACTTGGAGACCACCTTCCCCAGGAGGGCCACCGGGGGAAAAACATAGGCATCCAGACCTCTCCAGGGAACGCTGAGGGCATCCACTTTCCAGGCTAGCGGATCCGGAACCGGGGACACAAACCTGGGAAGTTTGTGATTGAACTTGGTCGCAAATAGGTCCACCTCCGGCTTGTGCCATCTTCTGCAAATCTGGTCGAAGACTTCTTGCAGGAGGGACCATTCCGTTTGTATCACCTGACCGTGCCGGGACAACTTGTCCGCAATGACATTGAGGTGACCCAGAATATGTCTTGCCCTTAATACGATTTGCCTCTGGTTGCACCACATCAGCAGCCTCCAGAGGAGAGCACAGAGAGAGCCGGATTTCATACCGCCCTCCTTGTTTATGTACGAGACCACTGTTGTGTTGTCGGAACACACCAGAATGGTCTGGTTCCAACACAATCGCTCGAACTGTTTTAGAGCTAGTAAGACAGCCTTGAGTTCCAGCAAGTTTATATGAAAGGCGCTTTCTTGTATGGACCAAAGGCCTCTTGCTGTGAAGTCGCCTAAGTGAGCACCCCAACCTTCGTTTGAGGCGTCGGTAAACAGCTGAAGAGCGTGCTGAAGTGGGTGTAAAGGCTGACCTTTTAGGACATTTTTGGGGCTCAACCACCACCTCAGGTGTGTATGAAGGGCCTGAGGCAGAGGGATAATCTTTTCCAATGACTCCGGGACATGCCAATGTCTCTTCAGATGCCACTGGATGGGTCGCATGTGAAGCCGCCCCGCTACTACCTGTTTCTCTGTGGCTGTTAGCAGTCCTATCAGGGACATGAACTGTCGGACCGAACACACCTGTCGATTGAGAAGGTCGTTGATCTTTTGGGACAGAGCCACCCACCTCTCCTGGGTCGGTTTGACCAGCCCCTGAGAGAGGTCGAAACGGTAACCTACAAAGTTGAAGACTTGCTGAGGCACCAACTCCGACTTGGTCATATTGACTACCCACCCTAACCTGTGGCATAGGTCCAAGAGGGTCCGGGTATGAAGTAGGCACGTTTCCGGGCACGGGGCTCTCAGCAACCAGTCGTCGAGGTACTGGTGGATCCTGATACCCCGAGCCTGTGCCATTAACTTGACTTCCTTGGCCACCTTGGTGAACTCCAACGGAGCCGTTGAGAGGCCAAAGGGGAGGGCTGTGAACTGATAAGCTTGACTGTGGAGGAAGAACCTGAGGAATTTTCGCGACCTTTGTCCTATTGGGATATGGAAATAAGCGTCGCTGAAATCCAGAGAAGTCACCCACTCCCCTTTTTGAAGGGAGAGTCGGATGGTCTCTGGTGTCTCCATCTTGAAAGATGAAGTTGCTAGGTAACAGTTCAGACGGCTTAAATCTAGGATGGGCCTCCATGTCCTGTTGGGTTTTGGAACAAGAAACAAGCGGTTGTAAAAGGCCAGGGAGGATGGAGTTGTCACCTTTTCTACCGCCTGTTTCTGAATGAGTGCTTGTAAAGAGTCCTTTATGTGTCTGCTTTTGACCGGATTTGCGTATCCACTGATAATGACCGGTGACCTTGTCAGAGGAGGTTTCTCCTTGAAGGGTAGGTTGTACCCTTCCTGAAGAATTGAAACTACTCTTGGATTTGCACCCAGGGAGTGCCAGACCTGCCAAAACCTTTGCAGACGGGCCCCCACAGGTGGATTTTCTACAACAGGAGATACATTTTGAACAGTTGGGGCACAAAGACAAGGATTTACACAGCAAACAGGTTTCACACACTTTATTTTCATTGGAACCTGAGAGGGACTTAAGTCTTTGTTTTCTGACTGCCCTGTTACATAAGGTACATGACCGACAACAGGCAAGTTTACAGTCTTGTTTACATTTTTGTTTAAGTTCTGGCAAAACGGATCCTCCACACTTAAGTCTACCTGAGGATCTACTAAGCAATAATTGTCATTTATAGGATTGTTGACGGGACGATTTGGAGAAATAACTGGTATTGTTGCCTCCACGTCCGCGACCGCGGCCCCTCCCTCTATGAGAGAACTGACGCCAAGCCTGGCTAGACTGGGAGGAGGAATGGCCTGAGTGTCTGTTATCTTTCTTGTCGTACGGCTTGTACCGGTACGATTGGTGTTTTCGACCAGAGTGCTGCCCTGTGCCCGGACCGGGACCATGAGCACCTGATGTAGATTCAAATTTTGCTATATCCTGTTCTGCTGTGGCAAGGATGTCATCTGGAAACAGTGAGGAACTAAACAATGGTGCATTGCGCAACCTGTTCCAAGTGTCCGGCTTCAGTCCGGGTTTAGCAAAGTCAAGATATGAATCCCTGCGTAGCAATATAAAGTTGGCAAGCTGAATGAACAAACTGTCGGCTAGGTGTTGGAGTGAAGTTCCTAGAGCCACTGATACGCTTGCATGGAAGGAGGATAAATCTTTGAGATCCCTGATAGCCTCTACAACCTCCTTGGGAGCCTTTCCCTTGACAATAACGTCATTAAGCAGACCAATGTGAGCGTTCATCTTGTCCTGGATTTCACTGGTGCACCTGTTAAAGGCTGCTGCATGATTTGTAATGTATGTTCCTTCACGGGCACATTTCTCCCACCGGCGTAGGGTGTCCTGAGGTATCGGTCGGGAAGGGGGACCAGATTGAGGGTAGGATGAAACTTTAGCTACCCTAGAGTACTGAGCGTTGAGGCGGGCCTCAGAGTCGGACCAGCTGAAAATGGTTCTGCCTGGTCTACTGGTTGAATCCTGCCTAATTCTATGTTGCTTGTACCATTTAGCTTGACTCTTAGGAGTGCGAATATACTGGTCTACTTTCAACCCAGCCGATTCCTGGGAACGAGAAGGGTAACCTTCAGCGACCCGACAGTTCAGTTTCTCCATCTTGTGGCAAAGCCAGTCATCCGGGGGTAACTCTACTGACACTTTGCCGGTTTTTCTTGGGTGTTTTCCCTTCCACGGGTTGTCTGACCTATCCCCGTCTGATACAGAGAGCTCAAAGTCTGGGATATGAGTCCATCCAAGAAAGGCCCTAACTGACCTGCACGTTTCCCGGTAGTTCATTTCTTCATTTTGTTCTGTTGTCTCTGAGTCCGAGATCTCACCCTCGTCAGATGCCTTATCAGACCGGTCAAGATTAGAGTCCACATCAGACACGTCCTGTTCAGCAGAAAAGGATTGACCGGTACCGGAAACACCGGTAGTAGTGTGAGGCACTGAACTGAAAAATGAAGTTTCTGGCTTGGATGTAGATTTCGCACCGGGTAAAAGAGACGGGGCAGGGCCCGGAACGGGAGCATCCATCTTAACCAGTTCTTCATGTCTTTGAGCAGGAAGAGATTCACTAACAGTCTGGTCCTTCACCGGAGCCGGTGCCTCGGACACAACTGTAGCAGTAGGGGCCACTTTAGTCTTTCTAACTTTCTTGCCCGTGCCCTTATTTTTCTTTTCTTTAACCTGCGGATTCTGCCCATCTGTAGCCGGAGGCCTCACCGGACCGGTGGCTCCAGGCTCAGAGGGATTGAAGAAGGGCTGTTCAGAAGTAGTAATAGAAACAGCGGAAACTGGGGCTTTTGGTGTAGAAAAAATGTTAGTCCTGCTGAGTAGAGCCTCAAAACGGGCGAATTTCTCCTCTAGTTGATTACTGAGTGTGTCAAAATCTCGCTTAGAGACGAAGTCCTCAGGAGTATGATGGGAGATAGCAAATTGTGGCTCACCGGAACCGGAAGCAAGGACCGGAACACTATCCAACTCTTCATCATCCTGTTCTCCACCCAAGTCCTCTTGATTAGCAAAACCAACGACGGTGACTTTTGAGGGAGAGACTAAAAGTCCGGATTTCTTATCCTTGCGGATTTTATACTGAGGGGTGGAGAGCATAGAACGCTGCTGATCCGAAAATGCATTACAAATGGAGCAAACTAAGTCCTTCACACACGGATCATCTCCTAACTTCTTTTCCCTACACCTAGCACATTTTTTATGTCCATCGAATCCTGCCATGATGTGCCCGCAGTTTCCTCTACGTTGGCCTGGTGATGCCATGATATATATATGAACTAATAATCCAAGTTTAATCAACAACCAAACAATATGTCACTTGTAAAATAATAAAAAGTTTCTCTTATAACTTTCACGATTTCAAACACAATGGCGCCAAACAAAAAGAGGAAGTGCGCATGCGCGCACACGCGCAGTAGGGGAGCTGGGTGTCCGGTGACACCTGGCGAGTGAATACTACACTACCGGTCCAGGCCAGAGCCCAGCTCAGGACATTTTTTTCTAATGTTTGGCGGGACCGGCTAGGCGCCGGACTATTGCACCGGTCCACTAGGTAAGATATATTAACGCAATAAAATTTTACTTTCCTCTTAGAACAGATAAACAAGCAATAAGTGCTCTGTGTCAGCTGACTGTGTGTTTCGAGTTTTCAGAGCAGAAGTGAAAGAAGAAAATGACACAAATGTTGTGTAGTGCAAATAATATTCCGAAGTAAAGTACAAAGTTAGCTGTTAAGGTATAAAAAGTAGGTGGAAAACACTTAAATAAAATACAGTAAATGCAATAGTTTTTGAGTTACAACTGATTTACTCAACAGCGAGAATCTCAAATTAGCTTTTGCTCAGCTTTGCCCTGAGCTACATGTCTGCAATTTTACTATGTTATAGCTGACCAAAAAGTAGGTCAATAACATATTGAACAAAATTCTCTAAGTGCAATAGTTTTCAAGTTACAATTGATTTACTCAACAGCGAAAACCTGAAAGTAGCTATTGCTCATCTAATGCAATGAGCTGCAGGTCAGCAATTTTACAATGTTATAACAGATCCAAAAATAGGTGAATAACACATTTTAAAAATAGTCTAAATGCAATAGTTTCAAGTTACAAATTATTTACTCAACTGTCTTAACCTGAAAGTAGCTATTACTCAGCTATACTATGAGCTAAAGGTACACAATTTCACTATGTTATAGCTGACTTAAAAGTAGATGAATAACACATAAACATAATGCTCTACA
This sequence comes from Sabellastarte sp. h YS-2021, assembly GCA_964017235.1. Taxonomy (NCBI): domain Eukaryota; kingdom Metazoa; phylum Annelida; class Polychaeta; order Sabellida; family Sabellidae; genus Sabellastarte; species Sabellastarte sp. h YS-2021. The sequence goes on from OZ024928.1 coordinate 16,633,536, forward strand.
TTTGAAAGTTTTAATTACTTAAATGTAGCTTTTATAAGCCACAAGCTTACCATGTGTAACTGAAACCTACCTCAGGAGGCCACTAGTGATCCGGCCAATGTCCAAGAAAAATAGACATTTAGTGTTGACCGAATCCCAGTTCAGTAGGTAAACCTTGTAAGTGTATCTCCATTCAAAACTCCTCCTTTCTCGTAAATTTTGACCGTACCCCCTCAGCTGTAATACAGCGGGGAGGCAGGGTGAGACTTCAGTTCGGATGGCTGCCAGGCCCGCCCAACGTCTAAGAAAAACAGTCATTTATAGTTATAGTATTTATAGTTGGCCGTAGCCTCAGGTTGTCGTCACGTGACCTATCCCATTTGTCCTCTCCTTTCTTGTTGAAATTTTAACCCATACCCCCTCAGCTGTAATACAGCGGGGAGGTCGGGTGGGACTCTTCTCAGTCCCACATGGTAAGCTTGTAGCTTATAAAAGCTACATTTAAGTAATTAAAATTTTCAATTTTATTGCGCTACAATAGCTTACCATGTGGAACTGAATGCTGAATCCAACTGCTCGGTGGAGGGATTTCAGCTGAGACTGGAAGTATTTGTAAATTTTTCTTGGATTTGAATAATTAGATTAGAATGAATGTATTAGAAAGACCCACTTACAGTGCCCCGGTTCCATGAACTGGGCCTGTAAGAAGCCAAAAACCAGAATACTTGAATGGATGACAGAACTGGAACTGTCTGGTTGGAGGAGGAAGTGCAGCTGTGCTCAGTTAATGGAGTATAGCCCCAAGGGCTTCACCACAAATGAAAAAAATAGCATCAGAGATGCCCGTACCCCACAGCCTAGGGAAATATTTTCAACACCATGAGATACAGAAGCACTGTACCAGTACAAAGTTCAGGATACTTTCAGAGCACTGTCAGTTATATAAAGTTCCAAAAAATGTTTAAATGCAGAAAATAATGTTTAAAAGAAAGATAATGCATGTAAAGATGAAGTATTAAAACAAGTCAATTCAATAACAAGATGACAGCATTAATCAGTAAACTAAAATTCAACATTCTTTATCTACATCTGCATGGCCGAATTATGGTTTAGATGTTTTGAATATTACCATGCATACAGAAGTGGTAATACATTTAATGAACACTTACGTGTGGTGTTGGAGCAAAATCTGTGGCTCACTTGATGAAATTCTATCTCTTACAATGGGAAGTTATGAAAGTAAAATTCTTAATAAATTCTAATATGAATTAACAGTGCTTAATCTGCATCAAGAGACAGACCCAAAGGTGCAACAAGATTTTAAAGGTCAAGGACACTACGACAAGGTCAAAGGTCAAATTAAGGTCACAACATGATAATACACACCTATGGCCCCTGACCAATGTCCCTACCAAGTATCAACTTCCTACACCTTACGGTTTCCGAGATATAGCCCGGACAAGATTTTATAGGTCAAGGTCACTACGGCAAGGTCAAAGGTCAAATCAAGGTCAGATCATGACGTTGCACAACTACACCCCCTAACCAATGTCTCTACTAAGTATGAACTTCCTACACCTTACGGTTTCTGAGATATAGCCCAGACAAGATTTTATAGGTCAAGGTCACTACGGCAAGGTCAAAGGTCAAATCAAGGTCACACCATGACGTTGCACAACTACACCCCCTAACCAATATCCCTACCAAGTATCAACTTCCTACACCTTACAGTTTCCGAGATATAGCCCGGACAAGATTTTATAGGTCAAGGTCACTACGGAAAGGTCAAATCAAGGTCACACCATGACGCTGCACAACTACACCCCCTAACCAATGTCCCTACCAAGTATCAACTTCCTACACCTTACGGTTTCTGAGATACAGCCCGGACAAACTTTTTCCCGCCGCCCGCCCGCCCGACAGGATGCCTTCCCGCCTGCCCATCCGGAAACCATGGATGAAAACAATACCCCGACAGCCCTTAAGGGCTGTGGGGTAAAAAGGCCCTGGGCTTGAAAAGATCTCATAAACTTGCCACCCTTATAATGAGATTCATGGGATCACATGAATAAGTACTTAATACATTATAAATGTGAAATACTGTACTGAAAAAAGGATAAAAGACCTTAACCAAACATCCTGAGGAGGTAGACTTACACCTAGACCCTGGGATTTAGACTCCTGAAGACTTGGCTGCAGTGGATGTGCCCCCCCCCCCCTTCTTTTGGAGGATAACTAGTCTGAGGGGAAGGGTCTAGGACTTGCTGTGCTGCTACTATGTGTCGTTGTCCGACTAAGTAAGATCTTTTAGGTAAAAAAAATTGAAACTAGAGGATCGCTCGCAAAAAGAAAGATAATGTTTTTGCATAGCAAAAACAAAGCATCCCGAAAAGGATATAAAGGTGAGTGCTAAAGTATTAAGAAAATGCTTCGTTTCTAGCCTTATACTGTTGTGGCATCCAAAGTCAGCGCAGTCTGCTCTATCTAGCACGGTTTTCAAGATACAAGAATTTTTTTGTTTTGCAAAAACTTAAAAAATTCAAAATGTCCGCTATATTTGGCGAGACAAAAATATTTGGAAAATTGACATGGCTACTCTGCAGAGATACCCAGCAGGTAAAAAATTTTGTTGAGTTCGCTCCATATAGCACGGTTTTCGAGATATAAGCATTTTTGTGTTTCGCAAAAACTTTGAAAATTCAAAATGGCCACCATTTTTGGGGAGACAAAAATTTTTGTCAAGACCACTGCCGCGGTGTGTATCTCCCGCCGAGCATTAAAGGAGAAGAAATAGCTTTTCCGAGATACTCACAATTTTTCATTTTTGTGTGTGAAAGCTCTTCCAAAAGTAGGTGAATGAGTTATTTGAGAAAAATTGGCTGTCTGCAATACTATTAAGAGATAATTCACATTTACTCATTTTGAGTAGGTGAATAATTAGCTATGGGTCTGAAACTCCACCAAGTGAAAGCTCTCCCAAAAGTAGGTGAATGAGTTATTTGAGAAAAATTGGCTATCTGCAATACTTTTAGAGATAATTCGCGTTTACTCATTTTGAGTAGGTGAGTAATTAGCTATGGGTCTGAAACTTCACCATGTGAAAGCTCTCCCACAAGTAGATGAATGAGTATTTGATAAAAATTGGGTATCCGCAATACTTTTACAGATAATTAGCATTTACTCATTTTGAGTAGGTGAGTAATTAGCTATGGGTCTGAAACTTCACCATGTGAAAGCTCTCCCACAAGTAGATGGATGAGTATTTGATAAAAATTGGGTATCCGCAATACTTTTACAGATAATTAGCATTTACTCATTTTGAGTAGGTAAATAATTAGCTATGGGTCTGAAACTTCATGGAGTGAAAGCTCTCCCAAAAGTAGGTGAATGAGTTATTTGAGAAAAATTGGTTATCTGCAATACTTTTAGAGATAATTCGCATTTACTCATTTTGAGTAAGTGAGTAATTAGCTATGGGTCTGAAACTTCACCATGTGAAAGCTCTCCCACAAGTAGATGAATGAGTTATTTGAGAAAAATTGGCTATCTGCAATACTTTTAGAGACAATTCGCATTTACTCATTTTGAGTAGGTGAGTAATTAGCTATGGGTCTGAAACTTCACCAAGTGAAAGCTCTTTGGGATAGCTGCTCTGCAGAGATACCCTGAAGATCCAAAATTTTGTTGAAATTGCTCTATGTAGCACGGTTTTCGAAATATTAGCATTTTTGTGTTTTGCAATTTTTGCGCAAAAATTCGAAAATTCAAAATGGCCGCCATTTTTGGCGAGAAATTTTTTTTTTTGAAAATTGGCATGGCCACTCTGCAGAGATACCCTGCGGGGCAAAAATTTCGTCGAAATCGCTCTATCTAGCACGGTTTTCGAGATATAAGGATTTTTATGTTTTGCAATATTTGTGAAAAATTCGAAAATTCAAAATGGCCGCCATTTTTGCCGAGACAAAATTTTTTTGAAAATAGGCATGGCTACTCTGCAGAGCTACCCTGTGGGTCAAAAATTTCGTCGAAATCGCTCTATCTAGTATGGTTTTTGAGATATAAGCATTTTTATGTTTTGCAATTTTTGAGAAAAATTCGAAAATTCAAAATGGCCGCCATTTTTGGCGAGACAAATATTTTTTCAAAATTGGGATAACTACTCTGCAGAGATACCCTGTGGGTCAAAAATTTCGTCGAAATCGCTCTATCTAGTACGGTTTTCGAGATATAAGCATTTTTATGTTTTGCAATTTTTGCCAAAAATTCGAAAATTCAAAATGGCTGCCATTTTTGGCGAGATAAAATTTTTTTCAAAATTGGGATAACTACTCTGCAGAGATACCCTGTGGGTCAAAAATTCGTCGAAATCGCTCTATCTAGCACGGTTTTCGAGACATAAGCATTTTTGTGTTTTCCTTATTTAGAAAATTCATAATGATTAATTAATCATTAATTACTCGGCCATTTCTAAACCAATCAATGCCAAAATCTAATGATTTCCAGATTTTAATAGAATGAATGTATTTGCCAAGTTTCAGGTGAATTGATAAAATTCCTTTCAAGTTATCATTCGGACAAGCTTCCCCATCGAAAAAAGACATTTTTGGTCATGTGACCTCTCTGATTGGTTGAAATGTCACTGCAGCATATTCAAAAAAATTCCCCAAGGCTACTGCCTAAACCTGCCAAACATGAAAAGAATCCGCCTAACGGTTACAGAGTTATAAGGAAAATAAAATGCGGAGCCTGAAGGTCTCCCATACACAAACAAGCGTCCCTTCTGGGACGCTTAAATATGTTGTGAGTTTTCCAGTGACAAGCTTGCATGATTTGGTTTACCGAAACCCCACCGTAAAAGGTCTTTGAGGCCACAAAGCCCCTAATATAATGTGCTTTAACTTGGACCAAGTCCAAGGCTTGCTGATCTGCTTGTTTGTAACAAGGTAAGATAGTTTGTTTTAGCCAAGAAGAGAGTGTAGCGGGACTGAAGTCTGAGGTATGTCCTTTCTTAAAGGAGATAAAGAGGAGGGATCGAGGCCCTCCTAGGTCTTTGGTTTGATCCAAATAGTACCTCAGTCCCCGTACTGGACACAAGGTCCTGTCTTCTTTGAATTGTCTATCTACAAAGGTAGCTAGAGCAGGAATAGTCACCGGAGACACACTTGAGAACCTTCTCTTACGAGTTGGTTTTTGTCTATGATATCTGAAGAAGGGAACAAAGCAACCTTTTCCCATTGGCCTAAATTAGATACTTTGTTTGCAACCCATGCATGAATTTTGCTGCGACACTTGCCGGAGGCCAAAACTAGCAAGAAAGCAGTTTTGAGGGTAAGATGTTTGAGGTCTGTGTCTTTCATAGGCTCAAAGGGTGCTTGGTGAGCTCATGTACAACAGAAAACTTCGATTTTGGAAGGTTCCTGCAACTTTTGGGACGATAAATGTGAAAACTGGAGAGTAACCTGTTAAGGTCTGAGCTTTGGGAAATATGGAGCCCCACTGGGCCCAAAGTGTCAACAATGGCCGTCCTATAACATCAATGGTCGAAGGGGAAAGGTGTTGAGCCTGCCCAGGTGTATCACTGGCCTCCAGCTTTGGTGAGGCTTGGGGACCAGGAACAGGCGACTGTAAAACCAGAGAGATTTTACATTTTAAACCCTTTTTGTGTTCCTGACAGAAGAGACTGGATGTAAGAGGCCAGAGCTAGATCTTGATGGGCCTTGTATCCTGAGTGAATCAGGGGAACTCTGGCTAATGTGGTTTGGTGATAAATGGTAGAACTTAACCATTGGTAAGAATGTTTAACACATTGTTTGAGCATTTGTTTGGCAGTTTTTTCTCAAAGAGCGGAAGAGACCTCCTACTGGCGGACTGAGGGAGGCTGAAAGGAGTCATTGGGAGGAGGGGTTTCCACGCCCTTGTCCCCTTGTGTGAGGTCGAAAATGACCTCCAGAGCCTCTGCTACTCGATTTCCCTCTACCTGGGGAAAATGATGGTTACTGCTTGGAATGGATTGACCCCCATAGGGGTATTTCTTGTAGGAGTCTCTTAGTTGTGGGGACTGTGTAAGGGCTGATTTGATAGGGCCTAAACCCTAAGTGTTTTTATGGGTGCCTTGAACAGGGACTCTTGTCCCTCCTGAACTAATTATGAATGGAACAAAGGAGAGGGACAGAATGGGGGAACTCCTAAGTTCTTAAGATCTGGTATCTCCCCTTAATTCCCCATAGTATATAAGTCTCTCTGGTGAGTGGGCTAAGGCCTTACTTGACAGGCTAAGGAACTCTGTTGGATAAGGATCCTCTTATACAGGATGTCTAGTCACAGGTCTTTTTGTAACCTCTGGCTGCTGTTTTTCCTCAGCCACAAGTTAAGAGTACAGAAATTTTGCCTTGCTTGAAACTCAAACTCTTTGACTACCAGTAGGGAACCTAGCCCTTAGGGGGCCCAGAGTGACTAGGGGAGATACAGATTTGTAATCTTGTAATTTGTCCTCAAAACAAGGTTGTCCCAACATGTCCACTAGTTGAACCATGGGTTTTATAGGTTAATTTTCAGGTAAATTAAGGGCCTCAAAGTCCTGTTTCAATTTATCAAAGCATCTTTAGTTGAGGACTGAGTGGTAGCAAAGCTGAAGGGCCCTGGCCCTGGTAAGGGAGATTCAAAAACTGCCTAAGTTTCAATGTCCTCGGAATATGGTTAGTAGTAAGTCAGGCAATCTACTTCCCTATAAAAATTACAGAGTCCGGTCTGAGTGAAGGACCTTGTTCAGAAGAAGCCCTCTTGGGCTTAAGGGCTTTTGACTTGCACCAAAGCCTCAAATAAGTGATATTTAATACAAGTCTTGTGTACTTTTAAGCCGAGTGTGTGCTAGGATTGTTCAGAGTTCTGTAATAATAGTAAACATCAGACCATGTTCGGATGGTAGTACTTCGGTGATAAGTCAAGCTGTGGTTTGGACCAGGCTTCAGATTTGAGATTTGATCCACACTCACTTGGAATGATATGGTTTCTGTAAAAGAAGCCTGGAACCTCACCATTTATTGCTTTAACAGATAGTTTTAGAAAACAACCATTATTAGTTGTTGAAGCAATTGGTTACGCTTTAACTGCCTTGCCATTGTGCATTAATATTCATCTATTTTACAAAGATCCTGTAGGTAAAATATTTCAAATATTTTATATCTTCATGTTTATGTCAAATATATGTTGTATCTTTAATAAAATGCACAGAAAAGGGGGCGACTTTTTATTGCCAAACCAAGGTTTCTCCAACAGCATATGGAGACCTTGGCTGTGCAAACACCTGCTGTCAAAATGAAGACGATTTTGAACAAGGACTCATTTTACTGTTTTATTTTTTAAGTTTTAACCCTTTAAATGTTCAATAATGTAACAAATAAGGGTTAAAATATCTTATTTTATTTTATTTCGAGAGGTAAAGGTCCTGTAATAAGCTACATACACGGTTTGTAGTCTCTCAGCACATGCTGTCTAGCTGACGTCACCACACAGGTTTCCCCAAGTTAGTTTCCGTGCTTTATTTAATATTTTCACGCTTAAAATGGTCAAATACTGTAGCAGAATGGGGATAAACCCTTAAAATATTGATTTGATTTGATTTCAACAGGCGTATATTCCTGTATATAAGCTACATACACAAGTCGTTGTCACCCACACTTTTCTTTACAACATGAACCCGGAAGTGGATTAAAGTTGTAAAATATGTTAAATATACTTATTTGTTCTGTGAATTGTCACAAAATTAAGATTCTATGTTATAAAATAAAGAAACTGATGTAGTTTTACAATCCAACGACAGGTATATCCAAAGAAAATAATAGCTTCTTTCCTTGCAATAAAGACATGTCTGTACATATCGCGGCCAACGAGAAAAGAGGAGTGTTGAATGGAGATACACTACGAGTTCAGCTACTTCGCTGGGATTTGGTCAACACGAAACGTCTATTTTTCTTGGACGTTGGCTGGATATCTAGCAGCCTCCCGAGATAGCATTGCTCTGTTATGCAATGAGCTACAGGTCAACATTTTCATTATATTATAGCTGACTCATAAGTAGGTGAATAATATATTTAAACAGAATTCTCTAAATGCAATAGTTTTCGAGTTACAACTGATTCACTTAACAGAACTTCAAAGTAGCTACTGCTCAGGTTTGCAATGAGCTACATGTCTGCAATTCCACTATGTTACAGCTGACTGAAAAGTAGGTGAATAACATATTTAAACAAACTACTGTAAAAGCAATAGTTTTAAAGTTACATCTGATTTACTCAACAGTGAGAACCTCAAAGTGGCCAATACTCAACTATCCAATGAGCTACAGGTCTACAATTTCACTATGTTATAGCTGACCCATAAGTACGTGAATCTGAAAAATTTAATAGTAATTTAAATTTTTATTAGAAATACTTACCATTTCCTAACAGTAGCTATTTGTTGGAGCCATCCAACCCAATGGCAAACGCAGAGATGCGATTTTAAGGTTTACTAACAACCTTAACCAAGCCATTGGGTTACAGTAGTCCGTCCTCCCGCCAAAGAGGTCACATGACTACATTGTTTACCTCATTATTTTTGTTGCAAGTAAAAGAATGACTTGCGGGGAGGTGGGAGGGAAATTTGAGTGTTAGGAAATGGTAAGTATTTCTAATAAAAATTTAAATTACTATTAAATTTTTCAATTTTATAGCGAAATACCCTTACCATTTCCTAACAGTAGCTGAATTCAGCCTTGTAGGATGGAGGGAATTCTTTTTAAGAAAACCACTACCTAACCTACAACTAGACATCATGAGAACTTCATAATGGAATTACATGCATTAATGAACATATAACTTCCAAACATTCACAACATACAACTCCAAAAAATGGCAGTATGTAGCTGTAGTTCTCACAACTGCTGACAATGTTGGTGTTGCAAAAAGATGTCATAAATAGATATCCCATCTACATTGTAACATCCGACCCCAAAACAAGGTCAAACCAACCTGTAAGTGACATCAGCATAATGCCAAATCCTTCCCAAGTCAGATTTAGGCAAATATTGATATCTAACTACAAATACATCCAGCATTGCAGACATACCAGCCACAAACTGCAAATGTACCAATATAAGTATGAAACACATACTTATAAAGTAACAAACTGTAACTGCAACTGTAGGAACCAATTTCAAAACTGACCCTATGACAACAGAGGTTTTTCAGGCAGAAATTGGTATACATACGATGCAATTTCCAATAACATGTATCAAGAACTCATGTAAGGAAAGCATCTATAAAAACTAAAGATGCAATCAAAAACATACATCAATAGTTTCCGTGACTCAATCTTGACTCAATCAAGATGAAATAGATGCCAAAAAATAAGTCTTATTAAGAAACTTTCTTAATGGCAGTAAAAACAAAAGATTTGTTCTATCTCAAACCTTTTGATTACCAACCCCTAACAGGACAGACAGACCCACATTGAGTCAAACTGTTGTCCAAAGAGGCTAAGAGCTAGCATGACCACAGGCTTAATTGCAGTAGGGCCATCCAAAGCAAACTGGATCTGGCAATTGTGACCAATTCTCCTTATAACTAAAGGAAGAATATGTCCAAGCATTAATGTCACTCCTTTACCATGACTCTGCAATCCACAAAGACACAGATCACTGGCTCAGTTGCAGTAATTGCAGTAGGCCCATCTGAAGCCAACTGGTTCATGGCCAAAAAGGCAGTCAATGGGCCAAAGTACTTGTGACCCATTCTCCCTATAACTAAGGGAAGGGTCCAAACATGAATGTCACTACTTTACCTGAAGCCAAGACCACAGACTGTCTTGAAAGGTAATAACTTCAAGAAAGCCTTCCTCACAAGATCAAAGGCTGTTTGATAAGAGCATGTAGGACCAATGACAAAATCCAAACTATTGCTTTGTCTCTTACTAAAAGTTGTTAATGTCTTATTTATCTCAACTTTTAGATACTTCTTGACCATTTTGGCCCTAAACCATCCGCAATTGCTGTTCTATAGCCCACAATAATGGATGGTATTAGGATGTTCCTTAAACTAGTATTTCAGGAAATTGCTCCATGTGGAATGGTACCTGGCTCTCTTCACACCACTCCCAAAATAGAACAATCGATACTCAGATTCTCCTAGAGGAGTGTTCCTTCATTGTTTCACCACTTCCTCTGGGAATCTTCCATAATATTCATCCAGATGCCAAACATGAAGATTCAAGAAACTAGATTGTTGTGAAGTCTGTTGCTGAATGGTTGAGTCAACAGATTTACCCCCAAGGGAAGTCTTAGAAGAAGTTTTGTGGACAGATTCATCAGATCCCAAAACTAAAAAATCCCTGGCCACCCAATCATGATGATTCTGCACCTGTAGGTGGTCATCTGTTGAATCACCTGAGGGGTGAGGGCCACTGGACATAACTGACCAGACCCTCCCCAGAGATGTTCAATGCATCTGTTTCCCAAGACTGACTGTCTGGGACATGAGACACATACATCTTTTGCATCACCTGCAGGATCAAGGTCCTGGGCAAAACATCTGCTTCCCAAACCTGACAGGAGACCTACAAAGGTCTTGGTTGCAACACATCAACCCCTGATTGATGAGAACAATGGCAAATTCAATTGAAAAACTGATGATTCATTGCCCCTTCGGTTCGAAACACCTTCTCTCTGTGGAGAAGGAATGTGCTAGAACATTAGATTCTCTGGGATGCACTTCCCTTGAATCTGAATCATCCTGGCATCCGTCCAACCCATGATTCTTCAGATAGAGATTCTACCTGATAGTGGATGCCTCCCTGGTTGTTCAAATAGGCCACCACTAAAGAATTATCTGTGAAAATCAACAGATTTGTATTCTGAAGATTTCTGAATCATTTTTAAGCTAACCAACATTGCTTTTAGCTGTCAAATGTTATGTGGAGCCTTGACTCTTCCTGATTCCATAGACCACTGGCTGTGGATGCCTCAAGTGAGCACCCCAACCCTTAGGTAAGCATCTGTGCTCCTTCTGAAGGAGTGATGCATACTCCTTACAAATTAAACAAGTGGTCCACCACTGAAGATGATCCCTGTGAACCAAAGTAGTGGGATATCCAAAGACTAAAGATATCCGCAGTGTTTCCAGATACCATTGGAGAAACTTCATGTGCAGACCTCCCAATGGTGTAGTCTTCTCCATTGAAGCCATGCTTTCAAAGTGACATGAGCTTCCTTGGAAATGAGCGAGAAGCTTCCAACATGGTAACAAGAAGACAATTGATTTCCTTTGAGTTGAGAAGACTAGCCCTACCCTGAGGTCGAATTGTAAACCAACAATTCGATTACTGGAGTTGGAAAAAATCTGACTTTAGAAATTGTGATCCAACTCAAGCTTTCAACCAGATGCACCAACCAATAGATGTTTTCTTGGCATTGCTATCTACCCTGAGGTCGACTGTTTTGAATTTGTTGTCATTAGCCAACCGTCTATATACTGGCGAATACTGATGCCTTCTGCGAGAGTCATCAGCTTCAACTCTTTTGCTACCTTGGTGAACTCGAGACAAAAACTGCAGCAATACTGAAGGGTAAGGCAGTGAACTGGTAGAATCTGTAGCCTTCAATGAAGCGAAGATTCTTGTTAACTGAGTCTACCGGTGACGAGTGTGTACCCATAAGGTCGAGTGAAGTCATCCACTCGCCTTCTATAGACGAATTCCAAATATTAAACATTCTATATTAAGTAAGGTACATGCAAGCTCATTTACCTGACCTTAACAACTACTGGCTGCCATTTCTTCCTTGCTTGTCACAAGAAATAAACTGTAAACTGAAGCGATGTGACACTGGTGACTGGTGTTATCGCCCTTTTGTCGATCATTCCATAAACAGCTTCTATCAAAACTGCTGTTTCTCTCGTTTTTTTTTTTTTTTTTTTTTGTGCCAACCTCACTTCTGAAAGGTCTGGCTGAATATTATCCTGTTACCAAGACTTGTATAACTACCAAAAACTGGGCAAAGGTTCCCACAGGAAGTCAACTACCATCCCTGCTTCCATAGGGCCTGTAAAAGTAAGATCCTCTCCCCTTTTAACTAGCTGAGGAGTAGGAAGCACTTGTAACTCTATTCCAGGTAACTGTCATGATAGGGACAAAAAGAATCTGCCCTGAGGCCTGGTGTCCCTGTATTAGTCTAGACTAGGAGCATGCTCACTTCTAGACTTACTAATCATCCTTATTTTCATGAAAACACTAGATGAAAATCCTCTGAACATCTGATATGAGGTTCTCTTGCTGGACAACCTCATTAGGAGTGAAAAATGCATTGTAGGTTGCTAAAGGCATTCTAAGTTACTCCTGTTGAGTCACATGTTCTTAGACATGGTGAAACTGCAACAAGAAGATTTGGACACCAACTGGTTGACTGGACTAGAAATGCAAACATCATTGCACCCAGTCCAAAGCATATTGAAGTCTATAACATATCATAGTGATCCCTAGATCCTCTAAATTGACCTGAACTGAAGAAGTGAGACAATACACGCTTCCTCTCTCTTACAGTCCCCTACCAGGGACCTTGTTTCCAAAGAGTCTGAAAGGTCATGTTCCTCCTGCAGACCTCCTGCAACTAAGGAGCTGTCCAGGAAGGTGATGTATGTAAGGAAGTCCAAGCAAAACTTCTTCCTGTATAGCTGCTCTTTAAAAACATCAGAGGCTTCAAACTCCTTGAAACCCAAAATAAAAACCACATTCAATGCTGGCTGTTCACCCAAGGAATGTGGGAATTCCAAAAGTAGATAAATGTGACCAAACAAGGGAGCATTCACAGAAACTGTGCCTGTTAAATCAATCCCTAGCCACTCAATAACAGTCAGCCAAATCTAAAATAAGGAATAGATTCCTTGTATTCTTGAGATGAATCACAATCCCCATCACCTGACAACCTGAATCTAACCTTCTGAGAGGTATAGAAACCCGATTGTACTCAATTCTTGTCTAAAAACTATTGAAAACAAAAGCCTTTCCTTGTAGATATGAATGGCACTCCCGGGCATCTGACAACCCGAATCTAAACCTTTTGGAAGGAATAGAATACTCGATTGTCTTTTGAATGACGTCATGCAGGTATTTCCTGCACTGAATGTTCCGACTGGACCTCGAACGGAAGAGTTTTCCGAAGAGGTAGGCTTTCCTGCATTCAAAACTTCTGCACGATGCTGTGTCCACGGCAACGAAAATGGCCGCCTCCAAGGGAGATTCCTTGTACTGACTCGTCGACAATCTATTCGACTGGGATGAATAATATGATCAAAAAATTGCTTTCAACGCCTGGCTATAAGAACCCAACGTGAACAGCAATAACGGCCACTCGAATTGTCATTCTCATCCAAGATGGCGTCGTCCAGCTCGCTTCTGTTATTGAAGAGTACATTCTTTGTATATATGTATGCTGCAAAATTATAGCTTCCATCGTCCAGCAAACTGAACCAAACGACTGGCAAGCTGTATAATAATGTTATTGTTACATCAGGACCTTCTTTATGAAGATTTATTTCCTCAAGGTTGAAGACGATTGAACTTTCAATGTCGCCATCCAAAAGTCCTTTATTGCATAATATAATGCATACCTTCGAAGATCTAATAATGTATAAGTACTGTATCATATACATATAAACTATGAAGTGAGATTAACAGTAAGTCTCAAAAATAAATAAAACCTTGACAAAAACTTCTATTAATTTCCAAAGATGTCCATACTGATGATGGCCAACAAAAATAATGAGGTAAACAATGTAGTCATGTGACCACTTTGGCGGGAGGACGGACTACTGTAACCCAATGGCTTGGTTAAGGTTGTTAGTAAACCTTAAAATCGCATCTCTGCGTTGGCCATTGGGTTGGATGGCTCCAACAAATAGCTACTGTTAGGAAATGGTAAGGGTATTTCACTATAAAAATAATATTTAAACAAAATTCTCTAAATGTAATACATGTAGTTTTCGAGTTAAAACTGATTTACTTAACAGTGAGAACCTGAAAATAGCTAACAAACAGATCTGCATGCCTTGAACAATTTTTCATCATTGATAGATAAGGTATCTTTTAAAAAACAGTGTCTCTGGGCCTTGTAGTTTTGGAGGACAATTTGTTCATGCGGATGCATATGCCAATGCCGCAGAGTGATGATATAAAAATTAACCAAATAATATATTGTGGAACCATATACTTATTTAACAATTAGGAAAACAATGTAAGAGACAAATATGAGAAACTTAACAAATGAAAAAAATTAAAAATTTTAATTACTTAAATGTAGCTTTTATAAGCTACAAGCTTACCATGTGGGACTGAATGCTTTATTGGTTGCCGCGAGGCATCACGACCAACGTCTAAGAAAAAAAGACATTTATTGTTGGCCGTAGCCTCAGGTTGTCGTCACGTGATCTGCCCCTTTGTAACCACTTTTCTCATTGAAATTTAAACCCATACCCCTCAGCTGTAATACAGCGGGGAGGCTTTTGTAAAGATTCCTGACAATCTTCACGAAAATTATTGAACGCCTCCAACATACTGGCCTGCAAAAAACACCCATTTTGATCCATTTGTATGTCGACGCGAGAAGACAAAGATTTCTCAAGATTAGTTTGTGACACACGGATCGTCGCCCTTACCTGCCTCTCTGCAGGTAGGACAGAAAATATGATTGCATTTACTGCATGAGGCTTGTCTTTAATAGTTAGGTGAGACGACATGCTTTAATGCAATAAAACAAACGTGAGTAGACCTCGAGTGAATTACTCGCAGAAGAAAAGCCAGGCGAGGCGAGTTAACAAAATTTAAAATAAGGACAATTACAAAAGTGGAAGTGCTGAAAATTGGCCAGAATGAGCTTTATACAATAATAAATGAAATGCATAAAAAGGGACGTATAAGAATAACACTGCAATGAGATATAGATAGAAAACGGCAGTAAATACTTTCCAAAGATTGTAATGATGGCGGCGACCAACGAGAAAAGTAGTTAGGGGCAGATCACGTGACGACAACCTGAGGCTACGGCCAACAATAAATGTCTTTTTTTCTTAGACGTTGGTCGTGATGCCTCGTGGCAACCAATAAAGCATTCAGTCCCACATGGTAAGCTATTGTAGCGCAATAAAATAATCAATTTACTGTTAAAAAACTGACAATTACATGACAAAGGCCTGTTTATGGTTATAAAACCTACTGGTTTTCCGGGTTTATATTTTCCCATTATGGAACCACTGAAAACACTTGCATACCTGTTTGTCTTTCACGTCATGGTCAAATGAAAATGAAACTTGGTTCATTGGTTCAACATTTCTTTTATTACATTGTGTAGGTTATACCCTGTCATTTTATACCCTGTCATTTTATCCAAAGTACCTTTGTCAGCCAGAAAATCATGGCTAAATTTAAGGCATGTCCTGATAACCTAATTCTGGAGCATTTCCCTTGTTTTTATTCCTTTTGAATAGTATCCAAAGATAATTTTACCCACCCATACATAAATATGTCTTGATAATCCAATTTTAGACTTGACTGCGCTAAACTCAACACCAACATATCCTCAGACAGGCCATCTCTCCCGCCATAGGCACTGATTGGGATTTTACTGTGGGTCCCATTTTCTGTGAACCACAAATATTGTAAATGATTTTTCATTAGGTTATTTTCAATCAGAATTAGACAACATACAGAAGTTACATCTAGCCCAGCTTGAGGATAGTCACTCACTCTTAACAAATTACAAGGCAAAATACCTGAAAAATGTTGAACAAAAATAGTGCCCAGATGGGGTTTATAAACGCTTAAATATCAATATAAAGCCTTGAATTTAGCCATATGTGAATGGACACCTATTTAAATGTCTCAAGGTGAAGTGTTCCTGGATAAGCCGCATTATAGTCACAAAAATTGCATAAAATGGGTCCCTCTGGTTATGTTATAGAGATCCTCAGGTGACCTTAAAATCAAAACTACTGATTGCAAATTTTCCAAACACATAGATCAGATGTAGAAGTTATAACTAGTACTGTTTGGTCAGAAATGTAGAAAAAAGTCCTAGGTGGGTTTTTTACAGACCTCAAAGACAGTTATAACCTCAGCTTAAAGTCTTCAAGTATGTGAAGACATATTAATGTCAATTGGTGAAATTGTAGCTGGATGAGCCACACAGATTATGACCTAGGGCTTTAAGTAGCCAAAGGTCCATTTCTGGCCATAAGTTCTTTATCATTAGCAGTTTAAGGTAACCTTAAAAGTGGTTCTTCTCTTAGCCCTAATACATGTATGTGCAAAGTCTGAATTAAATCTATAAAAGCCTTTATGAGTTATCCCACACAAAAATCAAAATATATGGTGGGCGACATGGGTGAATCCAGTATATCCCTGACTTTCATCTGGGGATATAAGAACTCCCTTTTATTATAGTCTCTTTAAATTTTGAAAGCAACCTAGCCTAGGTGGTGCCCTAACACCCTGTTAAGTTTCAAATTCATCAGCAGAAGCATCTTTGAGTTAAAGTCCGAAAACTAAAATGTTGACGGACGGACGACAGGCAACCCACCCGAAAAAGGCATATCTTGGTTAACTATTTTCCACAAAAAATGAAAAAAATACTTAATTGTGGCATCACCTCATGATCTTTTTACCAGGGTAAAAGACCAGGGATGAAAAATTGGAGTGAAAAATAGCAAACAAATGTCACTGAAAGATTTGCTCTGTACATCTATCACTCCTGATTTCTGTCTCTTTCTTGTCTGTAATAAATGCAAAACTTCACAGAAATATGCTGTATCTTTTTATGGGTCTTCTGATATTTCCATGACAGACTTGATATTGGTGACCAGTCTTTGTAAACTTGGGTGCAAGTGTACAAGCTAGAAAACAGAATAAAGGAAATATACAAACTTAATTTCTGTTTCAAAACCAAGTCCAACCAAGGAAAACTTATTAATATATACTATTTATATGAAACAAAATCAAATAAAGTAATAACTCACACCACAAATTTGAAAATTTAATAAGTAAATTAAATTTTTATAAGTTAATACTTTATCTAATAGACAATAAGCTATACCTTGTTTGGCATGATTGGTCCCGCCAAAAAAAAGACATCTGTGCAGTGCACCGGCAGGACCGATCATAGTGTGTATTCACCAGGTGGCGCACCCTACTTCATTCCTGTCTAGACATGACATTATAGCATCTTTTTCATTGCCTAAACCTAGATAAACCCTTAGTAAGTCGATAGTGGGGTTGGTTGGGAGGGCCTCTCTTGTCCATTAGGTAAGGTATTAACTTATAAAATTTTAATTAACTTATTAAATTTGTAATTTTATTGCATTAATACATCTGACCTAATGGACAATCAGCTGGAATAACTACTGCTTGGCAGGTGGGCAGTTTACTAGGGATATAAAAATTGAACTCAAAGAGATGTTAGTAGTCTCCCAGGGACATAGGTCCCACTAGTCGGTTGCCAGCTAACCTGCTACCGGGTCCTACTGACTATGCTCACCCCGTTTTTATTGGCCTCTTCTGAGAGAGGTATGAGCGCAGTCCCTAGAGAGGCTCTCTTCGAAAGGAAGAGGCAAGGATCTGTAGCCACCTACGGACCGAAAGAAAAAGCTCTGAATCAGCCCAGGCCACATCCTTCAAATAAAATTGTGTGAAGGTATTGCAGGATTTCCAATGACAGCTGATAATAGCTGTTCCAAGGAGACTCCTGATTGGAAGGCCTTAGAAGCAGCAAAGGCCCTAACATCATGGGTTTTAACCTGATGTAGAATGAGGGCCTCTTTGTCAGAAAGCTCACAGCATTGGATCACAGTTTGCTTAAGCCATGATGAGATAGTGGCAGGAGATATATCTTTGTCAAAACCTTTCTTAAAGAAGACAAAAACCAGTTCTTTGTCCTTCCTGAGGTCTGCAGTCCTGTCCAGATAGTAGCACAGAGCTCTAACTGGGCATAGTGACCTATCACCCTTGAGTGATTTATCCAGACTGGGGGCCAGGGCTAGAATTAACCATTGGGGCCACATTATCTGGACCCTATTTGGCGAGCTGGTTCTTTGAGAGGAAGCTGGGAGAGGGGTAAAGAAAACCTTAAACCAGTTGGTCTGTTGGCTACTGTTTCTGAATAGCCAAGGAAGACAGTCTTGAAGGTCAGTTGCTTCAAGGAAGCCTCTTTAAGGGGTTCAAAAGGAGCCTTTGTAAGCTGGTGTAGGACCTAAGAAAGGTTCCAAGATGGGAAGCTTCTGCAATCCTTAGGTCTGTCTCTATGAAAACTATCAAGGAGACGAGAGATTTTCATCCTTGCTGACATTAAAGGGGTGAGTTTCCAAGTTTGTCCAGTTTGGCTGATCTGTAGCCATCAATAGTACTTGCCTGTATCTTCCTGTCCTGGAACAGGTACAGAAGGAAGAAGGCTATATTTTTGATAGTTGGTGCCCTGAAGTCCAACTGCTTTCTGTGGCACCACTTCGCAAAAATGGCCCACTTTGCTTCAAAGACTGATCTGAGACTCTTTGAGGAGCCTCAATTTGTGCTGTAACTGCCTCAGAGAAGCCTTGCTCCTTCATTGCTGAGGATTTAGGAGTCAGGCTTTGATAGATTTAGGTTTGATGGATTCTTGTGTGGAATCTGACTGAATGGCTGAGTCGGCAGATTGGACAGGTTGGACAGTCACAGAGGGATCTGACTTGAGATGGCTACCAGATCCCAGAACCAGGGCATGTTGGGCCACCCTGGTGCAATGAGAATGATTCTCCTGCACAGGTAGTTCCTTTACTTTGCGACCAATTTGCCCAGAATGGCCACTGGTGGAAAGGCATAGGGATCCAGATCCTTCCAAAATATACTGAGTGCATCTACTGCCCTGTTGTTGAACCTCATTGCAAATAGGTCTATTTAAGGTTGGTGCCACCTGGAAGATCTCTGGAAGTAGAGACCATTCTGTTTGAATGATCTGGGCCAGCCTGGATAGCTCGTCTGCTACCACATTCAGCCAGCCTGGAATGTGTCGGGGCTTGAGAGTCACCTCCTTCCAGGAGCACCAGGTCATGTTTCTCCACAGTAGGGCAAACAATGGGTCCGACCTCATGCCTCCTTCCTCATGTAGGCAACAACTGAGGTGTTGTCTGTTGCTATGAATAAGATCTTGTTTGAACAGAAGTCTTGAAACTCTTTTAGGGCAAGAAGATTGCCTTTAGTTCCAGTTAGTTTATGTGTAACTTGCTTTCTGGCAAGGACCAAGTCCCTCTTGCCATGAGGTCTCCTAAGTGAACGCGCCAAACTTCTCTTGAGGCATCTGTAAAGATCTGAAGAGCATGGCTCAGTGGGTGTAGTGGCTGACCTTGTAGGACATTTGCCTCTTGAAGATACCATTTTAATTGTGGAGGGAAAGATCTTAGGATTGAGATCACCTTTTTTTTGATTTTCCAGGTTCCACTGGATGGGTCTCATGTGAAGCTGACCTAGGTGGACTTGCTTCTCTGTAGCCGTTAATAGGCCTATGAGAGACACGAGTTGCCTGACCAACAGTAAGCGTCTGTGAGAAACTTCTGAATTTTTTAAGTTAAGGGTCTGCTAACGTCCCAAGGTGGATCTGACCTTGCCCTTTTTGTTTTGGAACCAAGAAAAGTCTGTTGAAGAAAGCCAGAGATGTTTTATTGTTGACCTTTTCTACTGCATTCTTTTGATTAAGTGAATGTAATGCCTCCATCAGGTAGCTGTTCCTGACGGTATGTACATAGCCACTTATTTTTATTGGAGGCCTGGTCAAAGTTAGTCGGTTCAGGAAGGGGAGGGTGTAGTTTTCCTTGAGATTTTTATGACCTAGTAGCTGGCCCCTAGGGTGGCCCAAATATTCTAAAACTGGTTCAGTAGGGCCCCTATGGGCAGATTTTGAGCAACAGTGTGGACACTGCTGACAGGTTGGACAGAGGACAACTGATCTACTCAGGAAGCACCTTTCATATATTTTATTTGTTTTACAATGGGACTTAAGCCTTTCTTTTGCGGCTGCCTGGCAACAAAAGGTACATGATTCGCAGAAAAATAATTTATATTTAAAGTCTGGTAACTGTCCACAAAAATCTCTCTCCTGTCAGCCCCTTCTGAAAAACCCCTCTGGGTTACACAGTAATTGTCATTTATAAGAACTTTTATAAGAACCTGGCCTTAACCTGATGTAAAGTGTGGGCCTCCTGGTCTGAGAGCTCATAACATAGGATCACAGTCTGTTTGATCCATGAGGAGATAGTGGCAGGTGAGATGTCCTTGTCAAAACCTTTCTTGAAGGAGACAAAAACTAACTCCTTATTCTGCCTGAGGTCCTGTCCAAGTAGTAGCGCAAAGCTCTGACCGGACAGAGGGACCTGTCACACTTGAGCGACCTATCCAGAGTCGGGGCCAGGGCTGGTATAACCACTGGGGCCACACTGTCCGGACCCTCTTTAGCCAGCTGGTTCTTGGAAAGAAATCTGGGAGATGGGTACAGAGACACCTTAGACCAGTCACACTGGTGTCTGATGTTCTTACTTTGCCAAGCATGAATCTCACTTCTGCACTTGTCTGAACCCAGGGCTAGGAGGAAAACTGTCTTGAAGGTCAAGTGCTTCAAGGAGGCCTCCTTAATTGGCTCAAAGGGAGCCTTTGTTAGCTGGTGTAAAACCAGAGATAGGTTCCAGGAGGGGATACCTCTTCTGCCCTTGGGTCTGTCCCTATGGAAACTATCCAAGAGACGGGTGAAATTTTCATCTTTGCTGATGTTGAGGGTTGAATTTCCCAGTTTATCAGCAATGGCAGACCTGTAGCCATCAATGGTGCTGGGCTGTAATTTCCTTTCCTCAAAAAGGTACATAAGGAAATCAGCAACTGAATTTACAGGTGGTGCCCTGAAGTTCACCTGATTTGAGATGCACCACTTTGTAAAAATAGCCCACTTTGCCTCATAGACTGATCTGGTTGATCCTCTTTGAGGAGCCTCAATTCTTGTTGCCACCGCCTCAGAGAACCTTGCTCCTTGATAGCTGTGGCTCTAGGAGCCATGCATGGAGATTTAGGTTTGTCAGACTCCTGTGAGGGGTCTGATTGAAGGGTTGAGTCAAAAGGTTTGGCAGTTGAGGCAAGAGCAATGGGATCTGGCTGGACATTTCCACTAG
The DNA here is from genome assembly GCA_964017235.1 of Sabellastarte sp. h YS-2021. Lineage (NCBI taxonomy): Eukaryota > Metazoa > Annelida > Polychaeta > Sabellida > Sabellidae > Sabellastarte > Sabellastarte sp. h YS-2021. Next base: position 16,654,715 of record OZ024928.1, read on the forward strand.
GTCCCAAAACCATGTCATGTTGGGCCACCCAGGGGCAATGATGATCAACCTTTGGTATGGGGAGTCCTGCAACTTCTCCACCACTTTGCCCAATATGGCTGTCGGTGGGAAGGCGTATGCGTCCAGATCTTCCCATGACAAACTGAGTGCATCCACTACAGTGGCCATGGGGTCCGGAACTGGTGATACAAACAGGGGCAACTTGTTGTTGAATCTCATAGCGAAGAGATCTATTCGAGGCTGGTGCCACCTGTTGCACAGGGCTTGAAAAACTTCTGGAAGGAGGGACCATTCTGTTTGGATGGTCTGTCCCAATCTGGACAGTTTGTCTGCCACTACATTTAAGCGGCCGGGAATGTGTCGGGCCTTCAGAGTCACTTGTTTCACGGTGCACCAGGTCAAGATTCTCCAAAGTAGGGCATAAAGTGGGCCCGACCTCATGCCTCCCTCCTTGTTGATGTAGGCCACTACTGTGGTGTTGTCGGTTGCTACCAGAACCATTTTGCCCATGCATAGCTTTTGGAACTCTTTTAGAGCCAGAAAGACTGCTTTTAGTTCCAGGTAGTTTATATGCAATTTGCTTTCTGGTAGGGACCAGGTTCCTCTGGCAATGAACTCGTTTAAGTGAGCGCCCCACCCTTCTTTTGATGCATCTGTAAAGATTTGCAGAGCATGTTGTATAGGGTGTAATGGCTGGCCTGTGAGGACATTGTCTTCTTCTAGCCACCATTTTAAGTGAGGATATAGAGATCTGGGTAGGGGAATCCATTTTTCCAACGATTCCGGTATTCTCCAATTGCTTTTGAGATGCCATTGGATGGGCCTCATGTGTAAGTCTGCCCAGATGAACTTGCTTTTCTGTGGCTGTTAAAAGGCCTATCAAGGACATCAGCTCCCTTACCGAGCAAGCCGGTCAGGAGATGAGCTCCAGTATCTTTTCTTGTAGGCTTTGCCACCGGTCCGGTGTCGGTCGGACCCGACCGGACTCGAGGTCGAATTGGTAACCTACGAAGTTGAAAACTTGTTTGGGTTCCAGCTCCGACTTTTCTACGTTCACCAGCCAACCTAAATGTCGGCACATTTTTACTAGGAATATAATCTTTGCAGTTTTCAAAAATTTTGAGATCAGGTCATATATGGCCTGGAACTTTATTCCGGACATTGATTCAGGCACTACCACAGCTTTTTTAGTCCCAAAACCCAACAACAAGTAGAGACCCATCTTAGACCTGAGCAATCTGAATCTTTTCCTCAAGACCGAAAAATTCAAGATGGAGACACCGGAAACCATCAGGACCTCTCTCCAAAAGGGAGAATGGGTAACCTCAATAGACTTCAAGGATGATTACTTCCACATCCCCATGCAGGAACAGTCCAGGAAGTACCTGAGATTTCATTTCCAGGGTCAGACCTACCAGTTCAAAGCACTGCCATTCGGTCTGTCGACAGCCCCCATGGAGTTCACTATTATAGCAAAGGAGGTAAAAGCTGAAGGCCATTCAAAATGGTATAAGGATCCACCAATACCTAGACGACTGGTTGGTGAGAGCCACATCCCACCGGGTCTGTCTCCAGCATACACAGGAACTCTGGCAATCCATGACCCCCACTACCGACACAAGTGCCGGGTCCACAAGGGTGGGACTGAGAGTGTCTATGTCCTTAGCCGGAGTAGAGGATTTTGCATCTCGTTTCTCCTTCTTAAGCTTGTACGAGGGGGTGGAAAGGAGTCACAATGCAGTCTGAATTCCAAAATAATCCGTGCGAGCAGTGCATGCGCCAAACGAAAAAGATGCTATGACGTCAGGTTGTCTAGACAGGAAGGATGTACGAAGCGCCATCTAGCGAGTGCAGTGTGAGGACCGGCCAGCCGGTGGAAACACAGGACGTCTTTTTCTGACGTTTGGCGGGCCGGTCTGTGCCGACCGGGTTTAGCATATTGTCCATTGGATAGGATGTATTAACGCAATAAAATGGATTGTTATCCTGAGAAGAGGCCGAGCTCTCTAATTCTGGAACCTGTTGCCACCACATAAATGACTGGACACCTCTGACAGTTTCCCAGTAGTTTCATTGATCAGACAGTTGCTGACTAGGGGTTTGACTAGAGATACTCTTGTTTTTGTCCTGGAGAGGCCATGATATATGTAGAAACAGTTTATACTGCACAGGATGTCTTTTTCTGCTACCACATTCGGCCGGCTGTGGATGCGTCGGGTTCTGAGTCACCTGTGTCTGGTACACCAGGTCAGAATTCTCCACAAGAGGGCCCAAAGAGGGTCCGATTTCATCCCCTTTTATACAGAAAACCACCATGTCTGTAGCTACAACAGCAATATTGTTCAAGCAGAGGTTTTGGAACTCTTTAGGGCCAAAAGACCACCTTTAATTCCAGATATTAAAGTGTAACTTGCTTCGGAAGGGGCCAGGTTCCCCTTGCAGTGTGTTCCCTTAAGTGAGCACCCCACCCTTCTTAATGCATCTGTAAGGATTTGCAGAGCATATTCAGTAGGTGTAATGGTTGACCTTGAAGCACATGGTCTTCCTTCAGCCACCATTTTAGCTGAGGGTGGAGTGAACTGGGATCACCTTTTGGTGATTCAGGCACTCTCCAGCTGTTTATCAAGTGCCACTGTATCGGCCTGATGAGGAAGGCCACCTATGTGGACGGGCTTTGCTATGGCTGTCAGTAATGCTATCAGGGGCATGAGCCGCTGGACCGGGCATGTCAGTTCGGAGAGAAGTTTCTGGATTGCAGATAACATCTGCAAATGCTCTAGGGTGGGTCTCACCTTGCCCTCTTTCAGGCTGAACTGGTAGCCTCTCAAGACGAAGGCTTGCTCGAGGTCCAGTTCTAATTTTTCCATACCATTCAAACTTACTCCTGACACAGAGCTACTAGAGATTGTGTACGTTGGAGACCGGTTTGGTGGGAACTGGCATTTCCTTGTTGCTTGAAAGGGGTGAGGGAGTATGCAAGCTTGAGGTTAGCCACTCCTCTGGCTGAAGAGAGGTTCATGTGGTTCCTGAAATTCCATCTGAAACATTTAGGATACTGAACCAAAATCCTGCCTGGAGAACTGGTCAAACTGGTTGTTTCCAGAAGGGGAGGGTGTAGCCTTTCTGGGAGGTTCATATAAAACTTGGGGCTGGCCCCTAGGGCGGCCCAAGTTTGAACAGGCAGGTTGGTGCGAAAATACCAGTGTCAACACTGGCGACAGGTTCACTGATCCACACAGTAGGAAACCATCCAAAGGGGATCTGCAACCTAAGGTCATTTCCACAGAACCCCACTGTGGAAACACTAACAGCCATTTATGAATACTGTGACCCCTGGTCCGATTAACAGATAAATTTCCCATTGCTTGAGTTGTGAAAAACCGGTGCAAACTCAGGCCCCTGGTGTCAGCTGACACTGGTCCCGAGCTGGGTAAAAGGCAAGCTGGGTTGGCCAGTTTCGGAGGCTGGATCAATGGTATCTCACTGGAACTAGTAACAAAAACTGATGAACCTCTAGAATAACTGGTACAGCAGACTTCTTGTTGCAGTACTCTAACCAGTCTGGTTGAGTTCCGCATCTCACTGGCAAGAGTAACTGGCTGGTGTGGGTCTGATAAGGCCGACATGTACTTGTACAAGACTTTTTTTTTATATCTAGTCACTTTCAACCAGCTAGGAGGTCCTGACAGTAGGCTGGCCGACTGGTCCGGCAGGTTGAGACACTGTCATCTCACCAGGACGAGTGACTGGTAAGAATTTCTCTGCAACCATATTCCTCTAGCAGCAACTGGTTGGTCTAAGATGGCCATTTGGACCCTTAAAAGACTTTTGCTGGTCTATTAGCCAGTCATGTGGACATGCCCAGTACCAGGGCCTAACCGGTTGTAGGTTAAGCAATGCTCTGTAACCAGTTCCTGGTGGGTCCACAGTTCTGCGAAAAAACTCATTTGAGCTGGCAGAACTGGGCAACTACGTCTCAGCAGGGGTAGGCTTATCTGAAAGAACTGCCTTCTTCCTGTCTGTAATAGTTGAATCAGAAGGTTTTCTCTGTAACCAACACTTCTCAGTAACCGGTAAGTCACTTAACTGGTAAAGAACTGGTAAACTGTTGCTTCTCTGTAACCAAGAAATCAGACAGCCACAGGTCTGTATCATTATGATCACTTGGTAGATCTGTCAATCCGGTAAGCTGGTGTTCCAGTTTCAATCAGGTTTCTTCACCGGAATTTCTCTGCCTATAAGCCAGACCAGTAGACTCTGTAACCAGCTTGGTATGAAGCTACTGGTCCATGGAGGTTGTGTAAGCTGGAACCCGGTCGGTAGGTTCTGTAACCGGTTGGTTGAGGCAATTTACTGAAGGATTTCCTGTCTGTCACCGGCAAATCTCTGTAACTGGTGATCCTGTTGTCCTCACTGGACTTGTTGACTTAAGTTGCCTTCTGCCCATGGGAACAACTGATTTCTCTGTAACTGGCAAATTCTGTAACCGGTGAGCCTGCTGTCAGCACTGGAATGGTGGAAGCAGATCTCCCTATAACTGGTAAATTCTGTCTGTAACCGGTAAACTCTGTACCCGGTGAGCCTGCTGTCAGCCCTGGAATGGTGGGAGCAGATCTTTCTGTAACCTGTAAACTCTCTCTGTAACCGGTAAATTCCCTCTGTAGCCGGTAAAATTCTCTCTGTAACCAGATTTGAAGAAGCCAGGGTCAGTCTGGCTAATTCACCTGTATTTTCTGCCTGTAAACCGGTCTGGTGGGCTCTGTAACTGGCCAATGGGAAGGCAGCATAAGCTCAGTGGCCTGGACAGCTAGCTGGAGCAACTTCTATAACCAGTTCCCGGTAGGTCCATACTCTGTAACCGGTTCCGTAGATCTTCTTACTCTTGACCTGCCCCAGTACCCATACCAAGGTAGGGTCAAAGGGGGGGGGGGGGGGAGAGGGCTAGCTGGAGACCCCACCGGTAGTCTGAGCAGAGCTGGTACCGGTAAAATTCAGCACAAGGGGTCTATACCTGGTCATCTTGCTAGCTGAACCAGTCACACTTGGGGGTCTGTGTAGCCACAAATTTCTTCAGGACAGTAGACGAGATACTGGATTTCCTCTGCTAGCCTTGCCGGTCGTGTATGGAGATCTGTGAAGTCACATGACCGGCACTTCAAAAACTTGCAGATTTCTGTGACCATTTGTCATCTAATTTCTTCAGAACAACAGACGAATTTCCTCCATTTCTTCTGGCTAGTTAAAATGGGTGAAAAAATGGAACTCACGTCTTCTGGTTTAATTTTATAAAAAACAGCATACAAACACGATTCCTCCATTGCATGTCACGTAACCAGTCAGTGTCACATGATCAGCTTTAAGCTGGAAGTGATGACGTCAGACGATGCATTCCTTATATCTTCTAATTTCTTTTCGTCGACCTGCCCTAGGATATACACAGAGTGTTGATCCACTAGGGAGGGACTAGCCGTGAGTTGTGGATTATAAAATTGCCTCTGAGAGAAGAAGGAACGCTGCACAGAAGACACACGGCAACTCACCCACGACTTCATCTCGACAACAAGTACAAGGAAACTCTTCAAAACTAGCCATAAAGTGCTGGATAACGCCTCGTTTTAACCCTGGAGAGGCCATGATATGTAAGAAACACAATATATATATTTCCAGATGAAAATAAGCTTTAAATTCGTAGAATAATCCATCTTCTCTTCAAACTTCGAGATCACTTCAAAAACACGTCTGCACACTACACGCGCCAAACGAAAAAAGATGAACTGACGTCACTCTGTCTAGACAGGAAGCAAGTATGATGCGCCACCTAGCGAATGCACACTACTGACCGGTCCTGCTGGTATTATATACAGGACGTCTTTTTCTGGCGTTTGGCGGGACTGGTCGCGCCGACCAGTAAAGCAATTGTCCATTGGATAGGATGTATTAACGAAATAAAAATGAAGAAATGTCAAAGTGTAATCTTAAACATTAGCCCATCTTCATTCATTAACTATACTATTACTTTTTCTTTAAAGAAACTCCTTTGACCCATCAATCATGAATTTGTTTAAAGAATAAGGCATTCAGATAAGGAATAATGTGCACCTTTAATGGATGTTCATCTTTATCTTATAGCCGTTAACTTTCAACATGTACCTTAAATTGCAGAAGAAACCAGTACATACAGTTGCTCAAGGTTCTGTACTGTAAAATGCCGACACACAGCACACATCTTTAGTACAGTGTTTTGTATATTTTAGGTTACTTGTGTGATGCATTTAGCAAATGCTTTGAAGTTTGTGAAGTTGTGTGTTAAAATTTGTACATAACAAAACAAAAACAAGAGGAGAGTGCCCGTGAACGGGCACTGTGTCAGCTGACTGAATGTTTTTGATTTGTGATGGTGATAATGAGAGGAAAGCATAATTATCAGGGAAAGGGCTGTACAGAAATACAGTAAATGGTAACTGAACAGCATGTTCGAAAGATATTCCGAAGCTGACAGAAAAAAAGGACAAAAAAGTTGTGCCCTGCAAATGGTATTATGAAATAAAGTAACAAGGTAATTGTTTAAGTGTAAAAAGTAGGTTAAAAATATTTAAAGAAATACTATAAATGCAATATCCTCGTTCGACCATGAAGAAGGGGTCCAAAGGTCAAATCTGACCATACCAAAAGATTCCCAGCCAAAGAATTTAGGATGGTTTACCATCCCAAACCTCTCGGACCAATAATAAGTGAGTCATAGGCACTTTTTAAGTTTGGCTATCCTTGTTTGACCTTGACGGAGGGGTCCAAGGTCAAATCCGACCACACAAAAAAATTCCCAGCCCACGATTTCCTGTAGCTTGTTTACCATCCCAAACCTGTAGGACCAATAATAAGCGAGTTCTAAGCAATTGTAAGTTTGGCTATCCTCAATTGACCTTGAAGGAGGGGTCCCAGGTCAAATCTGACCACACCAAAAGAATCCCAGCCCATGATTTCCTATATGTTGGTTTACCATCCCAAACCTCCAAGACCAATAATACGCGAGTTATAAGCACTTTAAGTTTGGCTATCTTCGTTTGACCTGGAAGGAGGGGTCTAAGGTGAAATCTGACCACACCAAAAGATTCCCAGCCCATGATTTTCTATAGGTTGGTTTTCCATTCCAAACCTCTAGGACCAATAATAAGCGAGTTATAAGCACTTTTAAGTTTGGCTATCCTCATTTGACCTTGAAGGAGGGGTCCAAGGTGAAATCCGACCACACCAAAAAATTCCCAGCTGATGATTTTCTATAGGTTGGTTTTCATTCCAAACCTCTAGGACCAATAATAAGCGAGTTATAAGCACTTTTATGTTTGGCTATCCTCATTTGACCTTGAAGGAGGGTTCCAAGGTCAAATCGGACCATATTAACAGATTCCCAGCCCATGATTTCCTACAGGTTGGATACAATGATTTACTCAACAGTGAGAACCTGAAAGAAGCTATTGCTCAGCTATGCCATGACATAGAGGTCTGCAATTTCACTATGTTATAGCTGACCAAAACGTCTGTGAAAAACATATTTAACAAAATACTCTAAATGTAATAGTTTTCAAGTTACTACTGATTTACTCAAGAGTGAGAACCTCAAAGTAACTATTACTCAGCTATGCAATGAGCTACATGTCTGAATTTTTGCTCTGTTATAGCTGACCTAAAAGTAGGTGAACAACATATTTAAGCAAAATACTGCAAATGCAATAGTTTTCAAGTTACAACTGATTTACTCAATAGTGAGAACCTGAAAATAGCTATTGCTCCGCTATGCCATGAGCTATAGGTCTGTAATTTCACTATGTTATAGCTAACCCAAAAGTAGGTGAACAATATATTTTAACAAAATACTCCAAATGCAATATTTTTCAAGTTATAGCCGATTTACTCAACAGTCAGTGCCTGAGAATAGCTATTGCTCAGTTGTGCCATGAGCTACAGGTCTGTAATTTCACTATGTTATAGTTGACCCAAAAGTAGCTGAATAACATATTTGCACAAATTTCTGTAAAGGCAATAGTTTTCCAATTACAACTGATTTACTCAACAGTGAGAACTTCAAAGTAGCTATTACTCAGCTATGCAATGAGCCACAGGTCTGGAACTTCACTATGTTATAGCTGACCCCAAAATAGGTGAATAACATATTGCAACAAAATACTCTAAATGCAATAGTTTCCAAGTTATAAGTGATTTACTCAACAGTGATAACCTAAAAGTAGCTATTACTCAGCTATGCTATGAGCTACAGGTCTGAAATTTTACTATGTTATAGCTGACCCAAAAGTAGCTGAATAACATATTTATACTAAATTCTCTAAATGCAATAGTTTTCAAATTATAAGTGATTTGCTCAACATTGAGAACTTCAAAGTAGCTATTACTCAGCTATGCAATGAGTCACAGGTCTGGAACTTCACTATGTTATAGCTGACCCCAAAATAGGTGAATAACATATTGAAACAAAATACTCTAAATGCAATAATTTCCAAGTTATAAGCGATTTACTCAACAGTGATAACCTCAAAGTAGCTATTACTCAGCTATGCCATGAGCTACAGGTCTGAAATTTTACTATGTTATAGCTGACCCAAAAGTAGGTGAACAACATATTTAAGCAAAATACTGTAAATGCAATAGTTTTCAAGTTACAACTGATTTACTCAATAGTGATGACCTAAAAGTAGCTATTACTCAGCTATGCCATGAGCTACAGGTCTGAAATTTTACTATGTTATAGCTGACCAAAAAGTAGCTGAATAACATATTTATACTAAATTCTCTAAATGCAATAGTTTTGCAATTACAACTGATTTACTCAATAGTGAGAACCTCAAAGTAGTTATTACTCAGCTATGCAATGAGCTACAGGTCTGAAATTTTACTATGTTATAGCTGACCCAAAAGTAGGCGAACAACATATTTAAGCAAAATACTGTAAATGCAATAGTTTTGAAGTTACAACTGATTTACTCAATAGTGATGACCTAAAAGTAGCTATTACTCAGCTATGCCATGAGCTACAGGTCTGAAATTTTACTATGTTATAGCTGACCCAAAAGTAGCTGAATAACATATTTATACGAAATTCTGTAAATGCAATAGTTTTGCAATTACAACTGATTTACTCAATAGTGAGAACTTCAAAGTAGCTATTACTCAGCTGTGCCATGACCTACAGATCTGAAATTTCACTATGTTATAGCTGGCCCAAAAGTAGCTGAATAACATATTTATACGAAATTCTCTAAATGCAATAGTTTTGCAATTACAACTGATTTACTCAATAGTGAGAACCTCAAAGTAGTTATTACTCAGCTATGCAATGAGCTACAGGTCTGAAATTTTACTATGTTATAGCTGACCCAAAGGTAGGTGAACAACATATTTAAGCAAAATACTGTAAATGCAATAGTTTTCAAGTTACAACTGATTTACTCAATAGTGATGACCTAAAAGTAGCTATTACTCAGCTATGCCATGAGCTACAGGTCTGAAATTTTACTATGTTATAGCTGACCCAAAAGTAACTGAATAACATATTTATACGAAATACTCTAAATGCAATAGTTTTCCAATTACAACTGATTTACTCAATAGTGAGAACTTTAAAGTAGCTATTACTCAGCTATGCCATGACCTACAGATCTGAAATTTCACTATGTTATAGCTGGCCCAAAAGTAGCTGAATAACATATTTATACGAAATTCTCTAAATGCAATAGGTTTTAAGTTACAAGTGATTTACTCAATAGTGAGAACTTCAAAGTAGCTATTACTCAGCTATGCAATGAGCCACAGATCTGACACTTCACTATGTTATAGCTGATCCCAAAATAGGTGAATAACATATTGAAACAAAATACTGTAAATGCAATAGTTTCCAAGTTATAAGCGATTTACTCAACAGTGATAACCTAAAAGTAGCTATTACTCAGCTATGCCATGAGCTACAGGCCTGAAATTTTACTATGTTATAGCTGACCCAAAAGTAGCTGAATAACATATTTATACGAAATTCTCTAAATGCAATAGTTTTCAAGTTATAAGCGATTTACTCAACAGTGATAACCTAAAAGTAGCTATTACTCAGCTATGCCATGAGCTACAGGTCTAAAATTTTACTATGTTATAGCTGACCCAAAAGTAGCTGAATAACATATTTATACGAAATTCTCTAAATGCAATAGTTTTTAAGTTACAAGTGATTTTACTCATGATGGAAGTTACTGAAAAGCCCAAAAGTAGCTATTACTCACTTAGCTATTAAGACAGGCAACCAACTTACTCACCATATTGTAGCTATGAAAAAAGTAGCTGAATAACATATTTTAACAAAATGCTCTAAATGCAACACTTTTCAAGTTATAAATGATTTTGTGCATGATTTCATGAATTTTAATGCATTAAAAATTATTAAAAAAATTTATTAAAAAAAAAGTAAGACAGATCCAGGTCTCATACTCACACAAGAGAATCTACCTGTGGCCTAGTACATATATGCAAGATATGAGAGAAATCCCTGCAATAGTCACTGAGAAAATTGTGATTAAGTGTTGAAATTTTCACACTTTTGGTGGGGGTACCCCCCTTGTAATGTCTCTAGCAAACAGACGAACAGACAGATTTGCATGCCTTGAACAATTTTTCATCCTCGATAGATAAGGTATCTTTTAAAAAAAACAGCACGTCTCTAGGCCTTGTAGTTTTGGAGGAGAAGTTGTTCACGCGGACGCGTACGCGGACGCGTACGCGTACGCCCACGCCGCAGAGTGACGACATAATGTCAGCTGACTGACAAGTCAGCTGACATAATAAAAGAAATGCACACCTTTGCTAGCTGGACTACAGGTCCTGTGAAGTCTCTGTGTTTTCCTGTAATACTGAGGTAGACCTGTACCCTATGTAGCAGTCCACTCACTGAATCAAACACCCGTGGCTTTCTGCTCACATTCAATACACCTGGCACACAGAGCAAATGTAAAAATTGAGGTTTTTAGAGCTTAATACATCTCTAACGACAGCTTAAGCTGTATCAGGGCTAACATTCACTGAATCCCAAGTATTTTATAAGCTGTAGGCACAACCATGAAAGTAACAACAGTAATTAAAGGCTAAACTTGTTAGCCACCCAGCCACTGAGACATGGATGCATAAGAAAAGCCAAAAAATAGCATCAGAGATGTCCGTACCCCACAGCCTGGGAAAATAGTTTTCAACACCATGAGATATAGAAGTAGTGAAATAGAACAAAGATCGGGATACTTTCAGAGCAGTGTCAGTTATATTAAGGTCAAAATGATGTTTAAGTAGAGAAAATAACATCTAAGAGAAGGAAAATGTATGTAAAGATAAAGTATTAAAACAAGACAATTCAATAGCAAGATGACAGTATTAATCAGTAAACTAAAAATTATGATGCACACCTACAACCCCTAACCAATGCCCCTACCAACTATCAACTTCCTACATTTTACGGTTTCAGAGATATTGTCTGGACAAAATTTTAAAGGTCAAGGTCAAAGGACAAATCAAGTTCACACCACGACGTTGCACACCTACAACCCTCAACCAATGTCCCTACCAAGTATCAACTTCCTACACCTTACGCTATGCAAGATATAGCCCAAACAAGATTTTATAGGTCAAGGTCACTACAGCAAGGTCAAAGGTCAAATCGAGGTCACACCATGACGGTGCACAATTACACCCTCTAACCAATGTCCCTACCAAGTATCAACTTCCTACACCTTACGGTTTCCGAGATATAGCCCAGACAAGATTTTATAGGTCAAGGTCACTACGGCAAGGTCAAATCAAGGTCACATCATGACGTTGCACACCTACAACCCCCAACTAATGTCCCTACCAAGTATCAACTTCCTACACCTTACGGTTTCCGAGATATAGCCCGGACAAGATTTTATAGGTCAAGGTCACTACGTCAAGGTTAAAGGTCAAATCAAGGTCACATCATGACGTTGCACACCCACTCCCCCTAACCAATGTCCCTACCAAGTATCAACTTCCTACACCTTACGGTTTCTGAGATACAGCCCGGACAAACTTTTTGCCGCGCCCGCCTGCCCGCCCATCCAGACACCATAGGTGAAAACAATACCCCGACAGCCCTTAAGGGCTGTGGGGTAAAAACACACAACATTCCATTTTAATTTACTCAGTTGGAAGTACTCAATATGTATTACAATTGGATAACTTAGACTTGGTGGTGCGAAAAAAAAAACGGATATGGGCAAGTAACTCGCCTTTTTCAGATATATTCAGCATAGGATATCCAACAATATTCACCTGTACAATGTTGACTCAGGCATTGTGAACACCACTCCAGTTCCTGAAGTAAATCTCTTCTCCACGTATTTATGCAACTCATTGAAATATTGTCTCTGTGAGACTGAAATACATCAAAAATCAGATTAAATTATGATTTGGCAGTGTTTTGCAGTCATGGCTTCTATTGTTTGAAAAAAATGAAATAGTTGAATAAAATTTCTCTTGAAATGGTACCCAATAACTTACTATTTTCTACTTTTTATTTTTCTAACTAAATTTCATTCTCAGTAGAAATACTGGAGCAAATAAAATTATTACTGTCATGGTACAAATTAAGAAATGGGTTGAAGCTTTCTGGTTATTGAAACACACTTAAGTACTGACATTCTCTTTCACTAAAAGTTACCATGCACAATATAAACTGAATCCTGTTCAATCTACAAAGACAAATTGCAAATTTAATAAGTAAATTAAATTTTTATAAGTTAATACCCTATCCAATGGACAATTGCTTTACCGGTTGGCGCGACCGGTCCCGCCAAACGTCAGAAAAAGACGTCCTGTAAAACTACCGGCAGGACTGGTCACAGAGTGTGCATTTGCCAGGTGGCGCAAGGTATATCATTTCCTGTCTGGTTATAATGACGTCATAGCATCTTTTTTGTGTCTAATCCTATTAAGACCCCTAGTAAGCTGATAGCGGGGCCGGATGGGTGGGCCTTGCCTGTCCATTGGATAGGGTATTAACTTATAAAAATTTAATTTACTTATTAAATTTGCAATTTTATTGCGTTAATACATCCTATCCAATGGACAATTGCTGAATAACTACCGCTTGTTAGGTGGGTAAGCTGCTAGGGACATACATGAACTCATAAAATAACAACAATTGAAAAGGCCCATTTTGACCTTGGGTCAGATGACCTCAAGGGTCAAGGTCGGCTGAGACTAACCGGTTACCCGGAAGTCCAAGGTTGCCCCCCCCCTTGTTTCTCAGACCTGCTCTGAGAATAGGAAGAGAGGGTTGAGTTCAGTCCCATAAGAAATAAACTTCCCAAAGGAAGCAAGTCACAGTTTTTTTTGTGGTTTTTTTTTATATTTGTACAAGTTATGTACATATTTACATATCTACAAATCTCCTCATTTTTTGGCTTGGTGGTGAACTTGGTGGTGAACCTGTTGGGCAGCCACCACTGGCCCTAAATGAAAAAGCTCTGTATCAGCCCAAGCTACATAATTCAGATAGAACTGTGTGAAGGTGTTATGGGATTTCCAGTGACAGGCTGACAAAATCTGCTCTAAGGAGACCACCGACTGGAAGGCCTTAGACGCAGCAAAGGCCCTGACATCATGGGCTTTGACCTGATGTAGTGTGAGGGCCTCCTGATCAGAGAGTTCATAACAAAGGATCACAGTTTGTTTGATCCATGAGGAGATGGTGGCAGGTGAGATGTCTTTATCAAAGCCTTTCTTGAAGGAGACAAACACCAACTCCTTGTTCTGCCTAAGATCTGAGGTCCTGTCCAAGTAATACCGAAGGGCTCTGACTGGACACAAAGACCTGTCACATTTGAGTGACTTATCCAAAGTGGGGGCCAGGGCTGGTATGACCACTGGAGCCACACTATCTGGACCCTCCTTAGCCAGCTGATTCTTGGATAGAAAGCTCGGTGAAGGGTACAAGGACACCGTAGACCAGTCTGACTGGTGTCTGATATTCTTTTGAAGCCAAGCATGGATCTCACTCCTGCGTTTACCAGAACCTAGGGCCAACAGAAAAACAGTGAAGGTCAAGTGTTTTAGTGAGGCCTCTTTTAAGGGTTCAAAGGGAGCCTTAGTCAGCTGGTGTAATACCAGGGACAGGTTCCAGTAGGGTATACCCCTCCTGCCCTTGGGCCTGTCTCTATGGAAACTATCCAAGAGACGGGTGAGATTCTCATCTTTGCTGACATTAATGGTGGAGTTGCCCAACTTGTCAGCAATGGCTGATCTGTATCCATCAATGGTACTTGGTTGTAACTTCCTGTCCTGAAATAAGTGCAGCAGGAAGTCAGCTATGGCTTTCAGAGGTGGTGCCCTGAAGTCCACCTGATTACTGAGGCACCACTTTGTAAAAATGGTCCACTTTGCCTCATAGCCAGATCTGGTTGATCCTCTCTGAGGAGCCTCAATTCGTGCTGCCACTGCCTCAGAGAACCCCTGCTCCTTGATTGCTGTGGCTCTAGGAGCCAGGCATGTAGGTTCAGGTTTGACAAGTTCCTGTGCAGGGTCTGGTTGAATGGTTGGGACACCAGATTGGGCAGGTTGGGCAGACACAGGGGGATCTGACTGGACATTGCCACTAGATCCCAAAACCAGGGCATGTTGGGCCACCCTGGGACAATCAGAATAATCCTGTTGCAAGGGTAGCCTGCAACTTCTCCACCACTTTGCCCAAGATGGCTGCTGGTGGAAAGGCGTATGGGTCCCGATTTTCCCTTGACAGGCTGAGTGCATCCACTGCCCATGCCTGGGGGTCCGGAACCGGTGATACAAACTGTGGTAGTTTGTTGTTGAACCTGGTGGCAAACAGGTCCACCTGTGGCTGGTCCCACCGGGAGCATATAGCTTTGAACACTTCTGGGTGAAGGGACCATTCCTTCTGGATGGTCTGGCCTAGCCTGGATAGCTTGTCTGCTATCACGTTCAGCCGGCCGGGGATGTGACGTGCCTTGAGAGTTACCTGTTTTCTGGTGCACCAGGACAGGATTCTCCACAATAGGGCACACAGGGAGCCCGACTTCATCCCCCTTCTTTGTTGATATAGGCAACCACTGTTGTGTTGTCTGTGGCTACCAGGACTATGTTGTTTGAACAGAGGTCTTGGAACTCTTTTAGGGCCAGAAAGACCGCTTTTAGTTCCAAGTGATTTATGTGCAACTTGCTTTCTGGAACTGACCAGGTTCCCCTTGCAGTACGTTTGTTTAAGTGAGCGCCCCACCCTTCTTTTGATGTGTCTGTAAATATCTGCAAAGCATGTTTTAGTGGGTGTAATGGTTGACCTGGAAGAACATTGCTTTCCTCCAGCCACCACCTTAAGTGGGGGTGGGGCGACCTGGGAACGGGTATCACCTTTTCTAGTGATTCTGGTACCCTCCAGTTGTTCTTCAAGTGCCACTGTATGGGTCTCATGTGAAGTCTACCTAGATGGACTTGTTTTTCTGTGGCTGTCAGAAGTCCTATAAGGGACATAAACTGTCGGACCGGACACACCGGACAGGACAGGATTGACAATATCTTGTCTGTTAAGGTCTGCCAACGTTCTGGTGTGGGTCTGACCTTGCCCTCCTTGAGGTCGAACTGGTAACCTACGAAGTTGAAGACCTGTTTTGGGTCCAGTTCTGACTTCTCCTCATTCACCAGCCACCCTAGTTCTCGACAGAGAACTACCAAGGTCTGTGTATGCTGGAGAGAAGTTTGGTGGGACGTGGCTCTCACCAACCAGTCGTCTAGGTACTGGTGGATTCTTATACCCCTCTGTAAGGCCATCAGTTTGACCTCTTTGGCCACCACTGTGAACTCCATAGGTGCTGTGGACAGACCAAAGGGTAGGGCTTTGAACTGGTAGGACTGACCCTGGATGTGAAAATGCATGTACTTCCTGGACTGACTGTGAATTGGTATGTGGAAGTATGCGTCCTTGAAATCTATGGAAGTGACCCACTCCCCTATCTGAAGGGAGGTCCTTATTGTCTCTGGGGTCTCCATTTTGAACGACTCTGTGTTTAGGAAGGTGTTCAGAGTGCTCAGGTCCAGGATGGGTCTCCACCGGTTGTTGGGTCTGGGTACCAAAAATAGCCGGTTGTAAAAACCCAGTGAATTTTGGTTTGCTACCAGTTCGACTGCATTTCTGTTTGTCAGCTGATACAGTGCCTCCAGAAGGTGGGACTGTCTCCGTGGGTTGACATAGTTGCTTATGACCATTGGTGACCTGGTTAGGTTGGGTCTGAACCGGAAGGGAAGGGTGTAACCCTCTCTCAGTATTGTGACTACTTTTGGACTGGAACCCAGAGCCTCCCATTTCTCCCAAAGCTGCTGTAGCCTTGCCTCTACAGGTGGATTTATGACAACAGTTGGGACATTTGTGGCAGTATTTGCAGAACTCAAGTGACCTACACAGGAAACCTCGTTCACATGCTTTATTTTTGTATGATTGTAACTATAATTGGGATTTACACCTTTCTTTTGTGGCAACCCAGTGACAGAATAAACATTTGCAACAAAAGAGTTTACATGTAAAAATACAGTCTCGCTCTTGCTAGTCACTGGTGAAGGGTTCACTGCATAACTTGTGAAATTGACCGGTTGAAGGTCACCAGATATTCAAGCTCTTCAACTGCTTGCTGCGTTCTCTCTGCTGCCTTGCCTTTCCCGGTGTCCACCCTGAGTGACTTCAACTGTGTAACCATGGAGTCCTGTACTTTTGTCAAACATCTTGACAGACCAGCAGCCTGGTTACACATCACTGACTTCCCGGAACGCCCTTTCCCACCTTCTTAAGGTATCTTGGCTGAAGGTACGGGAAGCAGGGGCAGAAGGCAAACTACGTCTGGCCGCTCTGGTAAAGGTGCTGTTTGGCTGGTTCCGGAGACCAGTCACACACAGTTTTACAAGCAGAGTCCTTCTTCCCACTATGCATTGCATACCATTTTGATGACCTGGCTGTCTTCACAAACTGGTCGCGCAGCAGTCCACCAGTCTCAGAGTAAAGGTGCTGTTTGGCTGGTTCCGGAGACCAGTCACACACAGTTTTACAAGCAGAGTCCTTCTTCCCACTATGCATTGCATACCATTTTGATGACCTGGCTGTCTTCACAAACTGGTCGCGCAGCAGTCCACCAGTCTCAGAGTTCCTGGAAAGATACCCTTCAGCAACAGTTACATTCAGTCTCTTAAATTTTCTGCACAGCCATTCATCTACCGGTAACTTGTCTGTCACTTTACCGGTTGGCTTGGCTCTGGTGCCGGCAAAAGGGTTATCATCCAGGGAGGAAGAAGTACTGTCGTAGTCGGGGATTTGATGCCAGCCCATGAAGGATCTGACCCCTCTGATAGTCTCCCTGTAGTTGGCATCTTCAGAGAGGTCGGGTAGCACTCCCACTCACATCTCTCACAGCACTCGTACCGGGAACCCCCAGCAGAGGTTGGGTAGCCGTCAACTGTGTAGATTCACTGGCAGTCTGAGCAAGACCGGAACCAGTACTCTCAGCAAACATAACACTAGTAGAAGCACCCGGATCAAAGAAAGGGTGTTCTCTGGTCACCACAGAAGCCGTGGTGACAGGTCTCACCGGAACAGCAAAGGACCGGTTAAGAAGCATAGCTTCCAGACAGGAAAACCTCTCATTCCACTTGTCATCAAGGGACTTGAGATCATCTGAAGTGGGCTTACTGCTGTGTTTACGTTTGCTGGATCTTGGAGAGCCATCAGAACGCTTCTTCTTCTGCTTGGGGGTAGATTCAACTGAAGATGGCTTGTCAGTACTAACCCGTCCCAACAGAGTTACATCTGAAAGGTCCACAAGAGTGGGGGGTCGCGTCACTGCTTGCTTCAGATTTCTTCTGCTCTCCACGTTCTTTTCTTGCTTTGTAAGTCGGGGTGGCCAATTGTAGAATCTGAGAAGGCGTAAACGCCTTATATATCTGGCAATCTTGTTTATTGACACAGGGGTAGTCTCCCACCCCCTTCTCACGACAACGCGTGTATTTCTTGTGGTTGTGGAATAGGGCCATAATGTGCACACAAGAACCTCGTTTCTGTCCAGGAGACGACATGATGATCAGTAAACTAGTAGAAATAATTTGTACTACTTGAAATAAAAAAATAGGCCAAGGCCTGCTGCTTACTGGCGACCCGCATGTTATGGTTGTGCCACCCAAATACGTTTTTCATGCTATAAATGTGCAGCAATTAATATATGTTTTATACAATTTCGACGAAATCGCTCTATCTCACATAGTTAAGGAGATACAAGCAATTTTGTGTTTTGTAATTTTTGGCAAAAATTCGAAAATTCAAAATGGCTGCCATTTTTGGGGAGGGGAAAATTTTTTGAAAATTGCCAATTTGAAAAATTTTGTTGTAATTTTAATTTTTATTACATAAATACTTACCATTTCCTGACCATAGCTATTTGTTGGTGCCATCCAACTCACTGGCCAACGTTGAGAAACGTTTTATACTACCTTAAGAAGCCAGTGAGTGAGTGTGGAAGTAGGAAGCCCCCCAATGGTCATGTGACCACGCCAATAGGCGCCATTCATTGTTTTTGTTGCAAAGCTCACCCCTAGTACCCTAGTACTGAATCTGCGGGGAGGCTGGGGGGACTATCCTGGTCAGGAAATGGTAAGTATTTATCTAATAAAAATTAAAATTACAACAAAATTTTTCAATTTTATTGCGAAAAATACACTTACCATTTCCTGACCATAGCTGAATACAGCCTTCATGGATGGCGGGTAGTACTAGAATATAAAGACCCTAGTTACAAACCAAATGAACAGTAATAAAGCACACCACAAGCATACAAGCATTCATATCCAGACTCACCTCAAACACGAGGAAGCCGACTTGTTGAGTATTATTGTGGAAGCCATAATCCATCTATTGACACCGTTCATACCACCACCACTAACATCAAGAAAACAGCAACTAACAGGAAACTGGAATATTTACAGCTGTACATCCATCTCAGAACTCGGCTGAAAAACAAGAAGCCAAATATAAGAACCCAATACAAACACTGGCTTCAAAATACAATAACATAGTCCAAATAGAATGACATTATAATAATATAATACTAATAATGGCATTACCTATTAACAATTTACAACATGTTGAGCCGCCACCACAGGCCCAATTTTCATTACATCACCATTATGCCAGCACAAATCTTTCAGATAAAAATTTGTGAATGTTGAATGGCTTCTCCAAAAGCAAGAAGCCATTATCTCATCTAGAGCAACTCCTCCCTTAAAAGCCAAAGAGGCAGCCAAAGCTCTAACCTCATGTGCCTTGACCTGGGAAACATTTTGAACCTCCTGATCAGATTTCTGGTAGGCCAAAATGATAGACTGTTTGATCCAAGAAGATATAGTAGCCTCAGAGATATCTTTTGAGTAGCCCTCCTTAATAGCTACAAAAAGAAGTTTCTTGCCTTTCCTGAGATCTTTTGTTTTGTCAAGATAATATCTCAAAGCTCTCACTGGACAAAGAGACTTATCCTGAATTAAGGAAGGATCCAATGTAGGTTTCAAAGCAGGGATCACTACCGGTTGAATAGCCAAAGGACCTTCAGAAGCCAACTGATTTTTAGCTATGAAAGCAGTTGAAGGCGAAAAAGTCACCTCAGACCAGTCCCTTTTCCTACTGAAGGAGTCAAAAGTCCAAGCATGAATCTCACTACGCCTTTTACCAGATGCTAGAGCCAACAGAAAAACTGTCTTAAAAGTCAAAATCTTAAGATCAGCTTTACCCAAAGGTTCAAAAGGAGCCCGAGTGAGTGCAAGTAGGACCAAGGATAAGTCCCAGTTAGGAATAGACCTATTTGCTGAAGGTCTGTCCCTATGAAAACTAGCAATCAAACGATTCAAATCCAAACTTTGAGAAACCATTTGACCTGCAGAGCCTAACCCATCTGCTACTGATGTTCTATAACCAGCAATAGTTCTAGGTTTCAAGTTCCTATCAGTGAAAAGATGATTCAGAAAATCAGCTATCTGAGGAATAGTTGCTTTTGTGACATCCACCTGATTCTCCTGGGCCCACTTTTGAAAAATGGCCCACCTTGAATCATATACTCGCCTTGAGGATTGTCTCTGAGGTGCCTTAATTCTATCTGCCACCTCAACAGAGAATCCTCCTTGACCTTCTTGTAGGAGTCCAGATACCAAGCATGGAGGTTCAGATACTCCAGATTCTTGTGGAATCTGAGACTGAAAGGTTGCTTCAGGAGATTGTGCATTTGAGGAAGGCTCAGTGGAATCTTGGCTGACAATTCCACCAGATCCCAAAACCAAGGCATCCCCGGCCAACCTGGTGCTATCACAATGACCCTGCACCTGTAGGTGATCATTTTCTGAACTAAATGAGGAAGGATGGCTACTGGACAAAAAGCATAGGCGTCCAGAGCCTCCCAAGAGATGTTCAATGCATCTATCTGCCAGGCCTTGTCGTCTGGGACAGGAGATACGTAGGTTGGAAGCTTGGCATTCAAGCTGGTGGCAAACAGATCCACCATTGGCTTGTGCCAAACTTGGCAAATTTCTTGAAAGACCTGAGGATGCAAAGACCACTCTGTCTGAATGGCCTTGTCCCTCCTGGACAGGGAATCTGCTATCACATTGAGATTCCCTGGAATATGTCTGGCCCTGATCTGGATCTCCCTGGCATTGGACCAAGCCAGAATTCTCCACATCAAAGCACACATTTCGAAGGAGTGAGTGCCTCCTTCCTTGTTGATATAGGAGACCACAGTTGAGTTGTCTGAAGAAACCAACACTATTTTTTGCCTTAATTGTCCTTGAAAATGTTTCAGAGCTAGAAAAACAGCTTTCAGTTCCAAAATATTGATATGGAAGTCTTTTTCTGATGGCTGCCAGAACCCACTTACAGTACAATTGTTCAAGTGAGCCCCCCCAACCCTTCTCTGATGCATCTGTGAACATCAGAATGTTGTGTTCTTTCTGATGCAGATTCGAACCCCTGAGTAAGTTTTGAGGATTCATCCACCAAGCCAGATTGTCCTTTATCAACTGAGAAATTGGGACCACCTTGTCCAATGACTGGGGAAACTGCCAGTTGGTCTTCAGAAACCACTGAAACGGTCTCATATGGATCCGACCCAAAGGAACTGTTTTCTCCATGGAAGCCATGACCCCAATTAGTGACATGAGCTTCCTTGGAGTAGTGTTGTGACCTTGCAAAATGGAAACTGCCAAAATTTTGAGCTTGTCCAATTTCTTTTGATTTGGGTAGACCAAACCTTCTCGAAGGTTGAAACGATAACCCAGAAACTCGAGATCCTGAGTTGGATTGAGTTCTGATTTTTTCAAATTGACAATCCAACCCAACTTTTCGACTAGACTGATCAATTTTTGAACATCCCGAGCACAAGAATCCGGATCCTTGGCCCTCACCAGCCAATCGTCCAAATACTGATGGAATCGAACCCCTTGTGACAGAGCTATGAACTTGACCTCCTTCACTACACGAGTGAACTCCAGTGGAGCTGTTGCAATGCCGAAGGGTAGGGCTCTGAATTGGTAAGCCTGACCCTGCACATGAAAGCGAAGATATTTCTGAAACTTGGGATGTATGGGTACATGGAAGTAAGCGTCGGTTAGATCTATCGAAGCCACCCACTTGCCTACCTGGAGAGAAGCCCGAATGACTTCCGCGGTTTCCATTTTGAAGGTGGGAACATGCAAATACGTATTTACCACACTGAGATCTATAACTGGCCGCCATTTGTTTTCTGGTTTTGGAACCAGAAACAAACGACTGAAGAATCCGAGAGAGTTCTTGTTTTGAACCGGAACCACTGCCCTTTTTTGAACCATTTGATGAACCGCTTCCATCAAAGCTTTTTGTTTTACTGGAGATGTGTAACTGCTTTGATAGTCGGAAACCGGGTCAGTGGTGGTTTTTGTTTGAATGGAAGACAGTAACCTTGTTTTAAAACAAGAACTACCCTCGGATGCACTTTGAAGTTTTCCCACTCTTTCCAATAACTTTCTAAACGGGCACCAGGAAATTTTGAACTCACCTCCATGCAGTCACTTCCTCCTGCCCCTACCCCCTCGGGCAGAGCCTCTGTTGGAGTTGTAACTGTTAGCTTGCCTCTTGTTTTGATCTCCCTGTTTCGCTTGGGGACGAAAACTTTGAAAAGCAGCATTGTGGTACCTGCTCTGCGAGGAATCCTTCTTCGAATCAGAATAACGGGAACCATAGTTGTCAGACCTCTGTTTTTTGTAGACTGGCTCCCGGTTTATCTGGCTCCACTGAATGAAATTTTGTTCAACTTCAGAGAGCACCTTTGAATTGAATAACTCCTTTTTTGTAAGCGAAGCATTCCTTAACTTCGCAATGTCTTTGTCAGTTACATCCCTGTGGCATAATTTCAAAAAATTATCCCTTCTATTCAGTAGAAGATTTGAGGCTAAAGTCATAGAAGTATCCAAAACATCATCCAGAGCTTTCCCTAGAGACCCCATGGTGGTAGATTGTAAGTGAAGGCAATTCTGAATGAAATTCATGCTTTGCTGAATATCTTCCTGTACCACAGAATCCTTAAGTTTCTCCACCTCTGTAAACATTTCATTTGTAGCCTTTTCAATGGCAGATTTGAACCAAAACACATGGTTAAGGATCTGAATATTCTCTCTTGACACTGTTTCCCAGGCCAAGTAATGCTTCATGGGTGTTGAGACTGCTGTAGGAGTCTGGTATAGAGGAGTAGCAATATTTTTAAAAGCATCTTGAAGGCGAGGTGCTGTCAGAGAAAAAGACTGTGGAGATACTTGGTAGAATTTCATTTGAGGCTTGGGAAAATTCAGAAACTGTCCTTTGGACATAGGAGGGTGGTGGGGATC
The DNA here is from genome assembly GCA_964017235.1 of Sabellastarte sp. h YS-2021. NCBI lineage: Eukaryota > Metazoa > Annelida > Polychaeta > Sabellida > Sabellidae > Sabellastarte > Sabellastarte sp. h YS-2021. Next base: position 16,677,659 of record OZ024928.1, read on the forward strand.
ATTATCGTCCACATCAGCACTCCCCAAAGCTGAAAACTCCTTAAACTTCCATAAATCAACTAAAGGCTGAGCTGGAGGTAAGGCCATGGATTGCTGAACCGATTTTTTGACCTGGTCCCTACCAGAAAAAACTGAAGGAGGAACCAAGGAATCCACCTCTGAAACTTGCAAATCCAACCATTTTTTAATGGTTTCTAAAGTATCTGCATACCCAGGTGTATCCTCATCTCTATTGCGAACCTCACCTTGCTCCAACTCCGGATCCGGTTCCTCTGATGACTGTGACAAAGACCTTTTCCTTGATAAACTAAATCCGAAAGCCTCAGATCTGACACCTGAACCGGATTGTAGTTCAGCCTCAGCCCTAGTAGTTGTAGCTGACCTTCTCTCCAAACGTCCCGAAGTGGAAACTGGGACCGGTTGAGATTTAGAATTCGCCACCGGTTGCTTAGCAACCTGTAAACTGTCCCTGTCAGAGATATCACGACTGCTGACAGTTGCAGTTTCTTTTCCTTCCAAATTCCTCAATCTTTGAGACATATTTTCAAACTCTGTGAAAAACCTGTCCAATTTCTCTTCCAAAGACTTGCCTTTCTGTAAACCTGGTCTTTGTGAAGCACCAGAAACTGACGAATCATCTTCATCCAATAAGGAATCATCAATAGTGACCTCCTTAGCTTCAGAATTCTGCTCTTTTTTACTTTTATATCTATTTCTGTTCTTAATTTTCTTCCTCTGTTCCTCAGAAAAGCCTGCACACACAAGACATTCTGTAGAAGAAGCCACCACACAGAGGTCATCCCCTTTAGCATCGTCACGACACTTGGGACAAAAATGGTGGTTATCCCAATCCGCCATAAAATGGCCACAAAAAGAGCTTTTCCTTTGTCCTTTTTTAATTTTATCCTGAGAAGACATTGTTAAGAAACAGATGCCTAATACAGAATAAAAAACAAACTTGAAATACTTGAAAATCGTCAGGAAAAACAAAATATTCCAAAACACATCCACACTCTATGATGGCCAACAAAAACAATGAATGGCGCCTATTGGCGTGGTCACATGACCATTGGGGGGCTTCCTACTTCCACACTCACTCACTGGCTTCTTAAGGTAGTATAAAACGTTTCTCAACGTTGGCCAGTGAGTTGGATGGCACCAACAAATAGCTATGGTCAGGAAATGGTAAGTGTATTTTTCGCAATAAAAAATACATTCCTTAGATACCCTGTGGGTCGAAAATTTCGACGAAATCGCTCTATCTCGCACAGTTAAGGAGATACAAGTAATTTTGTGTTTTGCCATTTTTGGCAAAAATTCGAAAATTCAAAATGGCCGCCATTTTTGGGGAGGGGAAATTTTTTTGAAAATTGACATTAGTACATTCCTTAGATACCCTGTGGATCGAAAATTTTGACAAAATCGCTCTATCTCGCACGGTTAAGGAGATACAAGCAATTTTGTGTTTTGCCATTTTTGGCGAAAATTCAAAATGGCCGCCATTTTTGGGGAGGGGAAAATGTTTTGAAAATTGACATTAGTACATTCCTTCGATACCCTGTGGGTCGAAAATTTTGACGAAATCGCTCTATCTCACACGGTTAAGGAGATACAAGCAATTTTGTGTTTTTGAATTTTCGGCAAAAATTCGAAAATTCAAAATGGCCGCCATTTTTGGGGAGGGGGAACATTTTTTGAAAATTGCCAAGAGTACATTCCTTAGATACCCTGTGGGTCGAAAATTTCGACGAAATCGCTCTATCTCACATGGTTAAGGAGATACAAGCAATTTTGTGTTTTGTCATTTTTGGCAAAAATTCGAAAATTCAAAATGGCCGCCATTTTTGGGGAGGGGAAAATTTTTTTGAAAATTGACATTAGTACATTCCTTAGATACCCTGTGGGTCGAAAAGTTCGACAAAATCGCTCTATCTCGCACGGTTAAGGAGATACAAGCAATTTTGTGTTTTGCCATTTTTGGCAAAAATTCGAAAATTCAAAATGTCCGCCATTTTTGGGGAGGGGAAAATTTTTTGAAAATTGACATTAGTACATTCCTTAGATACCCTGTGGGTCGAAAAGTTCGACATAATCGCTCTATCTCGCACGGTTAAGGAGATACAAGCAATTTTGTGTTTTGCCATTTTTGGCAAAAATTCGAAAATTCAAAATGGCCGCCATTTTTGGGAAGGGGAACATGTTTGAAAATTGGCAATAGTACATTCCTTGGATACCCTGTGGGTCAAAAATTTTGACAAAATCGCTCTATCTCGCACGGTTAAGGAGATACAAGCAATTTTGTGTTTTGCCATTTTTGGCGAAAATTCAAAATGGCCGCCATTTTTGGGGAGGGGGAAAATTTTTTGAAAATTGCCAAGAGTACATTCCTTAGATACCCTGTGGGTCGAAAATTTCGACGAAATCGGTCTATCTCACATGGTTAAGGAGATACAAGCAATTTTGTGTTTTGTCATTTTTGGCAAAAATTCGAAAATTCAAAATGGCCGCCATTTTTGGGGAGGGGAAAATTTTTTTGAAAATTGACATTAGTACATTCCTTAGATACCCTGTGGGTCGAAAAGTTCGACAAAATCGCTCTATCTCGCACGGTTAAGGAGATACAAGCAATTTTGTGTTTTGCCATTTTTGGCAAAAATTCGAAAATTCAAAATGTCCGCCATTTTTGGGGAGGGGAAAATTTTTTGAAAATTGACATTAGTCCATTCCTTAGATACCCTGTGGGTCGAAAAGTTCGACATAATCGCTCTATCTCGCACGGTTAAGGAGATACAAGCAATTTTGTGTTTTGCCATTTTTGGCAAAAATTCGAAAATTCAAAATGGCCGCCATTTTTGGGAAGGGGAACATGTTTGAAAATTGGCAATAGTACATTCCTTGGATACCCTGTGGGTCAAAAATTTTGACAAAATCGCTCTATCTCGCACGGTTAAGGAGATACAAGCAATTTTGTGTTTTGCCATTTTTGGCGAAAATTCAAAATGGCCGCCATTTTTGGGGAGGGGAAAATGTTTTGAAAATTGACATTAGTACATTCCTTAGATACCCTGTGGGTCGAAAATTTTGACGAAATCGCTCTATCTCACACGGTTAAGGAGATGCAAGCAATTTTGTGTTTTTGAATTTTCGGCAAAAATTCGAAAATTCAAAATGGCCGCCATTTTTGGGGAGGGGAAAATTTTTCTGAAAATTGCCAATAGACATTCTTTAGATACCCCATGGATCGAAAATTTCGTCGAAATCGCTCTATCTCGCACGGTTAAGGAGATACAAGCAATTTTGTGTTTTTCCATTTTCGGCAAAAATTCGAAAATTCAAAATGGCCGCCATTTTTGGGGAGGGGAAAATTTTTTGAAAATTGCCAATAGACATTCTTTAGATACCCCGTGATTCGAAAATTTCGTCGAAATCGCTCTATCTCGCACGGTTAAGGAGATACAAGCAATTTTGTGTTTTTCCATTTTCGGCAAAAATTCGAAAATTCAAAATGGCCGCCATTTTTGGGGAGGGGAAATTTTTTTTGAAAATTGACATTAGTACATTCCTTAGATACCCTGTGGGTCGAAAAGTTCGACAAAATCGCTCTATCTCGCACGGTTAAGGAGATACAAGCAATTTTGTGTTTTGCCATTTTTGGCAAAAATTCGAAAATTCAAAATGTCCGCCATTTTTGGGGAGGGGAAAATTTTTTGAAAATTGACATTAGTCCATTCCTTAGATACCCTGTGGGTCGAAAAGTTCGACATAATCGCTCTATCTCGCACGGTTAAGGAGATACAAGCAATTTTGTGTTTTGCCATTTTTGGCAAAAATTCGAAAATTCAAAATGGCCGCCATTTTTGGGAAGGGGAACATGTTTGAAAATTGGCAATAGTACATTCCTTGGATACCCTGTGGGTCAAAAATTTTGACAAAATCGCTCTATCTCGCACGGTTAAGGAGATACAAGCAATTTTGTGTTTTGCCATTTTTGGCGAAAATTCAAAATGGCCGCCATTTTTGGGGAGGGGGAAAATTTTTTGAAAATTGCCAAGAGTACATTCCTTAGATACCCTGTGGGTCGAAAATTTCGACGAAATCGCTCTATCTCACATGGTTAAGGAGATACAAGCAATTTTGTGTTTTGTCATTTTTGGCAAAAATTCGAAAATTCAAAATGGCCGCCATTTTTGGGGAGGGGAAAATTTTTTTGAAAATTGACATTAGTACATTCCTTAGATACCCTGTGGGTCGAAAAGTTCGACAAAATCGCTCTATCTCGCACGGTTAAGGAGATACAAGCAATTTTGTGTTTTGCCATTTTTGGCAAAAATTCGAAAATTCAAAATGTCCGCCATTTTTGGGGAGGGGAAAATTTTTTGAAAATTGACATTAGTCCATTCCTTAGATACCCTGTGGGTCGAAAAGTTCGACATAATCGCTCTATCTCGCACGGTTAAGGAGATACAAGCAATTTTGTGTTTTGCCATTTTTGGCAAAAATTCGAAAATTCAAAATGGCCGCCATTTTTGGGAAGGGGAACATGTTTGAAAATTGGCAATAGTACATTCCTTGGATACCCTGTGGGTCAAAAATTTTGACAAAATCGCTCTATCTCGCACGGTTAAGGAGATACAAGCAATTTTGTGTTTTGCCATTTTTGGCGAAAATTCAAAATGGCCGCCATTTTTGGGGAGGGGAAAATGTTTTGAAAATTGACATTAGTACATTCCTTAGATACCCTGTGGGTCGAAAATTTTGACGAAATCGCTCTATCTCACACGGTTAAGGAGATGCAAGCAATTTTGTGTTTTTGAATTTTCGGCAAAAATTCGAAAATTCAAAATGGCCGCCATTTTTGGGGAGGGGAAAATTTTTCTGAAAATTGCCAATAGACATTCTTTAGATACCCCATGGATCGAAAATTTCGTCGAAATCGCTCTATCTCGCACGGTTAAGGAGATACAAGCAATTTTGTGTTTTTCCATTTTCGGCAAAAATTCGAAAATTCAAAATGGCCGCCATTTTTGGGGAGGGGAAAATTTTTTGAAAATTGCCAATAGACATTCTTTAGATACCCCGTGGATCGAAAATTTCGTCGAAATCGCTCTATCTCGCACGGTTAAGGAGATACAAGCAATTTTGTGTTTTTCCATTTTCGGCAAAAATTCGAAAATTCAAAATGGCCGCCATTTTTGGGGAGGGGAAAATTTTTTGAAAATTGTCAATAGACATTCTTTAGATACCCTGTGGGTCGAAAATTTCGTCGAAATCGCTCTATCTCGCACGGTTAAGGAGATACACGCGTTTTTGTTTTTTCAGCGTTAAGAAAAATCGTGACATTTAGTAAATCATTAATAAGTCGGCCATTTTGTATTGGATCACTTCGAAAAGTTATTGATTCCCAGACATGTATATAACGAACGTACTTGCAAAATTTCATGTGAATAGGTGAAGCGCTTTTTAAGTTATCATCCAGACAAGCACACCCTTTTGAAAAACATGTTTTTGGTCATGTGACTTCTCTGATTGGTTGAAAAACATGCAATGAGGAAAAATGATAGTCCTCTACCCAAGGAAGCTCCATACCAAATTTCAAAGAAATCGGTGCAGTAGTTTCTGAGGAGAAGAGGCTGGGAAAAAATTGTTGACGACGCCGACAACAACAACGAAGACGACGCCAGGCCATGCCATTAGCTTACGGCCGTTGGCCAGTAAGCTAAAAATAGCATCAGAGATGCCCGTACCCCACAGCCTTGGGAAATATTTTCAACACCATGAGATATAGAAGTACTGTACCAGTACAAACTTCAGGATACTTTCAGAGCACTGTCAGTTATATAAAGGTCCAAACAACGTTTAAATGGAGAAATAATGTTTAAAAGAAAGATAATGCGTATAAAGATGAAGTATTAAAACAAGATAATTCAATGACAAGATGACAGCATTAATCAGTAAACTAAAATTCAACACTCTTTATATACATCTGCATTTCCGAATTATGGTTTAGATGGTTTGAATATTACCATGCATACAGAAGTGGTAATACATTTAATGAATGCTTATGTGTGGTGTTGGAGTAAAATCTGCAGCTCATTTGATGAAATTCTATCTCCTACAATGGGAAGTTATGAAAGTAAAATTCTTAATAAATTCTAATATGACTTTTGCTTAATCTGCATCAAAAGACAGACCCAAAGGTGCAACAAGATTTTAAAGGTCAAGGTCACTACGGCAAGGTAAAAGGTCAAATTAAGGTCACACCATGATAATACACACCTATAGCCAATAACCAATGTCCCTACCAAGTATCAACTTCCTACACCTTACGGTTTCCGAGATACAGCCCTGACGATTTTATAGGTCAAGGTCACTATGGCAAGGTCAAAGGTCAAATCAAGGTCACACCATGATGCTGCACACCTACACCCCCTAGCCAATGTCTCTACCAAATATCAACTTCCTGCACCTAACAGTTTCCGAGATAAAGCCCGGACAATATTTTATAGGTCAAGGTCACTACAGCAAGGTTAAAGGTCAAATCAAGGTCACACCATGATGTTGCACACCTACACCCCCTAATCAATATCCCTACCAAGTATCAACTTCCTACACCTTACGATTTCTGAGATATAGCCCAGACAACATTTTATAGGTCAAGGTCACTACGGCAAGGTCAAAGGTCAAATCAAGGTCAGACCATGACGCTGCACACCTACACCCCCTAAGCAATATCCCTACCAAGTATCAACTTCCTACACCTTACGGTTTCTGAGATATAGCCAGGACAAGATTTTATAGGTCAAGGCCACTACGGCAATGTCACAGGTCAAATCAAGGTCACACCATGACGTTGCACACCTACACCCCCTAACCAATATCCGTACCACGTATCAACTTCCTACACCTTACGGTTTCTGAGACATAGCCCGGACAGCATTTTATAGGTCAAGGTCACTACGGCAAGGTCAAATCAAGGTCACACCATGACGTTGCACACCTACACCCCCTAACCAATGTCCCTACCAAATATCAACTTCCCAAGCCTTACAGTTTCCGAGATATAGCCCGGACAACATTTTATAGGTCAAGGTCACTACGGCAAGGTCAAAGGTCAAATCAAGGTCAGACCATGACGTTGCACACCTACACCCCCTAACCAATATCCCTACCAAGTATCAACTTCCTACACCTTACGGTTTCCGAGATATAGCCCGGACAAGATTTTATAGGTCAAGGTCACTACGGCAAGGTCAAAGATCAAATCAAGGTCAGACTATGACGTTGCACAACTACACCCCCTAACCAATGTCCCTACCAAGTATCAACTTCCTACACCTTACAGTTTCCGAGATATAGCTCGGACAAGATTTTCAAACTCAAGGTGACTACGGCAAGGTCAAATCAAGGTCAGACCATGACGTTGCACAGCTACACCCCCTAACCAATGTCCCTACCAAGTATCAACTTCCTACACCTTACGGTTTCTGAGATACAGCCCGGACAAACTATTTCCCGCCGCCCGGACGCCCGCCCGCCCGACCATCCGGACACCATGGGTGAAAACAATACCCCAACAGCCATTAAGGGCTGTGGGGTAATAAAATGGAAGAGTTCGTTGTAAAACTTCAAAAACGTATCTCTGTTGAAAAACGTCTGCACACTCTTTCGCACCAAACGAAAAAAGATGCTATGATGTCATTATGACCAGACAGGAAATGATATACCTTGTGCCACTTGGCGAATGCACACTCTGTGACCTGTCCTGCCGGTAGTTTTACAGGACGTCTTTTTCTGACGTTTGGCGGGACCGGTCGCGCCGACCGGTAAAGCAATTGTCCAATTGGATAGGATGTATTAACGCAATAAAAGTGGAGTTTTACTTCAATTCAACAGCAAAGGTTATATTAGGACACACCCTCAGTGTATTCACCACATAAGTCAGGAGAACAGATGCACCGCTAAGACAAAACACCTAGCTATCTGGCACCCTGGGCAGCACACAGAGTAGCAACCCATGATTTTTAACAAAGCATTTGTCCTGAAGTCCTACAGCTTAAATGACATGATACAGCTTGACATGGCAAACCTCTAGGTTCTAGGACCAATAATTTGTGATATGGGCACCTTTACGTTTGGACAACCCCCCTTTGACCTTAAAGAAATGATTCCAGTTTATGTGCTTGTGTAGGATGATTTTACATTCCAAACATCAAGGAGCAATAACAAGTGAGATAAATGCACTTTTAAGCTCAGTCATCCCTATTTGATCTTGAAGAATGGGCCCAAAGTCAAATCCGACCCAATCAAAAGATTCCAAGTCTAGTATTGCTATAGGTTTCTTTCACATCCCAAACCAGCAGCACCAATGAAAAGTGAGATGTATTTCTTAGATCAGTAATAAGCAAGATATATGCTCTTTTATAAGTTTGGTCAATATCGGCTACATGAACTACTTTGGCAATCGATAGATGACCTTGAGTGGAGTGCTTCAGGCTTTAATCTGTGCCTGCATATTCAGGAAACATAAATCTGTTCAACACATCCATAAGATTCAGCCGTCTACAATTTCTCAGTATGGAAGGCATATTATTTACAAAGCAACAATCATGGCAGCCATATTGTGTTTTTCATGAGGCCAAATTATTCCCCGACAAGCTTTTGAAACAAAGAGTATATCATGCACATTATGGGAGAATAATCCAAAGTATCTACCAAATGCTTCCACTAAATACCAGTTGATATACACCTGTACAATGGAAGTAGTTTTACCTGTAAAAAAGTTGATATGTAAGACATCAATACGGTATTCTCCCTGTACGGATTTAAGTCCTGAGATTCAAACAACACCTCCTTCCTATAATAACAAACATAAAGAATACAGCAGCAGAATACACATAAACTGTAACAAATTTTATTGTAATTTAACTTTTTACAAGTTAAATACTTACCTTATCCTCACAAGTGCTTGTTTGGTTTTGTGGAGCAAAAACGTATCGACCGACAAGAATTTTTTAAGGAATATTCTTGTCACAAGAGGTGACCCCTTTGTCTGCGCATGTCCGCGCTTGCGCAGTAGTCGTTGTCGACAGACGAATGTCGAGAGTTCTTCATTGTATTTTTGGTCCCCAGAAAACAAATTTTGCGGGGAGGTAGGGTGGGTTTATCCTTGTGAGGATAAGGTAAGTATTTAACTTGTAAAAAGTTAAATTACAATAAAATTTGTTACATTTTATTGCGTAAAATAGCCTTACCTTATCCTCACAAGTGCTTGAATACAACCATAACAGGTGGAGGGTATTTGTTTTGGCCACACTGTTAGATGATTGTCAGACAAGGGGTCACCAAATAAAGCACTGATAAGAGGATAAGATAAGCTTCCATAATCCACATCTTAGGTTATATATTACTTCTTGAACACAGATAAGTAATTTGCTAACCTCAACAAGAGATCCATGATGTGGTCGTCATTGTTGCTGCTGTTGCTGTTGTAGACAATTTTACAACAAATCATATACCAGTATTAACCATCACCCGGTATTGGCCGGAGATGTCTGCATGACTCCCCAAACAAGATGTCATCATCTGACAATGAGAATATCTCCAAGCAGGCAAACTGAACTGCATAAACTGCAGATATGGGGCCATATGTAAGCCAAGAAAGACATATGTCAGTGACACAAGACTTGTATAACTGGAGAGAACATAAATATGTGAGTCATATCAATAACATGTATAAATACACAAAAATTGACTACATGCTGAGGTGAATCCACAAGGCCCAATTTGTTCATGGACTGGTCATGGGATTGCCAAGCTACATCTTCGAGTAGAATGTAGTAAAGAATTGTGGGTCTTCCAATAACAAGAGTTTGATATCTGCTCAGGTAAGACCCCACTCTTGGAAACTAAAAAGGCAGCCATGGATCTAATATGTGTCTCAAAGTATAGATTCTGAGAATCAAAGTTAAAGGACTGGCAATCTAATCATGCAGCCAGATTGATCCAGGAAGAGATAGCAGAACTCAAGATATCTCCATCAAGCCTTCCTTAAAAGATATGAGCAAGATTCTTCCCCTCCTTGAAGTACTTGTACTGTCCTGATAGTAACTAAGTACTGTAAGAGAGCAGAGTGTCACAACATCAGTCCAACATCAGCTCAAGAAGGGTTTGTGAGCTGGAGTGACCACTGGTTTGAGCCATCTGGGCCATCAGAAGCCAACTGATTCTTGCTAAAAGGCAGGAGGAGACTTTCCCTTTTCTCCAAGCAGTAGTCCTGTCCAAGAAGGATCTAAGTGCTGTAAGAGGACAACGAATCATGTGTCCAGGCAATTTGAGTTCAGGAATGATCTAGAGCTGAAGTGACCACTGGAGGCAATCTAGACCAACCGAGGCTAATTGGTCCTTGTTGAAAAGGTAGGTAGGAGGGAGAACTGTAAACTCCTTCCTATGAGGCTTGTGTCTGAAGGAGCCAAAGTCCCAGAATACACTTCCAATGGCATTGCAACAGTCTTGCAAGTCAAACTTTGACTGACCTCCTTTTAAAGGTTAACAAGAAGCCTTTTGTGAAAACCAACAGAAGCAAAGGCAAATCCCTTGATGCTGTACCTCTGTTAGCAGTGGGCTTCTCTCTATAACACTTGCAATAGGCCTATAAAGATGCAGGCTTTGGTTCAACTCCTGCACAAAAAATGTAAATGATCAGCTATGGCTGCTGCAAAGCCAACAATAGTGACAGGTTTCAGATTTTTTGCAAGTAAATGGATAAAAAATCTGGTATATTTGAGACCGTAGGCTCTGAGATGGCCACCTTATTCTGTGGGTACCAGAGCTCAAAATGGCCCATCATGACTCATACATTCCAAGATGAGGGTCCTTGAGATGCCCTAAATCTCTCTATCCTTAGCCCAGAGAATGATATAAGAGATTCTGAGTGGTGTTAAGGTACCAAGCATGAAGGTGCCAATGCAACAGATTCAGATGGTATTTCTGATTGAATGGCTGTTTTTGAGACCAGTGAAGTAGCTGTAATGGAGGTATGGTTGAATGAGTCACCAGACCCCAAAGCCAATGCATCATGGGCCACCAAGGGGCCACTACAATCATTTTGCACCTGGTGTTCACTGTTCACTTGTTCAATGACTTTTAGGAATAAGTGGTATAGGACAAAAGGCCTAGCAGTCCAGAACCTCCAACAAGATGTTTAATTCATCTATGTTCAGAGAATTTGCATCCGGGACTAGCAACATAGAATGGAAGTTTGTGACTCATATTGGTGGCAAACATCTCTACCATTGGTATTTGACAAACTATGTAAATCAAATAGAATATGAAGCCTCTCCTATCTGTAATATTTCGTTCTTTGTGGAGAGGCTGTCATGACATCTAGGCAACCCTGAATATATCTGGCTCATATGAGAATATTTCAAGGATTGCAGTAGGCCAAGATGCAGCATACCTGCATAAAACACCTATTGTTGATTTGTGCCAAACTTGCACGTTGTCTAGAACCATAAAGGGAGTAAGAACCATTCTGTACATATTACTTTTGTCCCTTCTGTAGAGATCATTGAGTATGACATTTAAGTAACCCCAGAATATTTCTGTCTCTTAAGAGTATATTTCAAGGATTGTAGTAGGCCAGGATGCGCCAAACCTTTATCCCTTCTGGAGATATGTTGAGTATGACCTTTAAGCAACCAAGAATATGTCTGTTATGAGTATATTTTCAAGGATTGCAGTAGGCCAAGCTGCGCCAAACTAGGAGGTATACGCTCCCCCCCCCTGTTTGTTCAGATAACCAAACACAGTGGTGTTGTCTGATGCTATCAGAATTCTTTTGTGTGGAATTTGTCTTGAAGGCTTTTAAGGGCTGAACACACTGCCTTCAGCTATGACATTGAAATGTAATATATACATTTTTAACTGTCCAAAGCCACTGTGATGCTTATAGATGGGATCATCAATCCTGGTTTAATGCATCTACGAAAATAAGGGAATTGTGCACCCGTGTATAGAAAAGGCATCCTATTTCCCATTTTTTGGCATTTTCCACCAGTGAATATGCTTTTGCAGAAGGATTTGAAACAGGAATTCTCACAACTAGTGACTGGAGATATTGCCAGTTGTAGTAGATACCAGTGAAAGGCACACCTACATAACTGACCCATTGGTACAGTCTTTTCCAAAGATGCTCGTACCCCTACCTGGGATATAAGCAACCTTGGGGTCATTTGTGATGAGATCTCCATTTCCTGAAAAGATTTCTCAAGTTTTTAAAATTTATTTGTGTTAGAAAGACATTTCCTTGTACCAATATGCAGTGGTAACCTAGGAAATTGATCCTTGTGTGGACTCGAGCTTGGATTTTTATCAGAAACTAATCACAAAGCTGAGATGTTGAAGAATTTAGATGAATTCTTGGTTTGAAGCAAAAATTGGTGTCTTTTATGTACTCTTAACAACAGTGGTCCAGGTATTGATGAACTGATATTCTGCGAGACTGAAGAATGAGTTTTGCCTCTTTTACTACTGGTGTGAATACAAGAGGGATGGTCGCTAATCTGAAGTTCAGTGCTTTGAACTGATAGGTTTGACCGTGTACATTAAACTGAAGTAGATGTTGAAAAACTTGGTGAGTCGGTACATAGAAGAACGCATCTTTTGTAACCGAATTTCTAATAATTTCTGCTGTCTCCAGTTTAAATGATGCGACAAGCAGGTATTTATTGACATAGTAAACGAACTTCACTCGTGAGCAATGACCGTTGAAGTCGTAGTTAGAAATCAATTCAGGACACTGAGATGTATCAGAGGTCGTCATTAGCCGAGTTTCTATACAAGAAATAAACTGCCATAGAAACCTGGAGTTCTGCAATTCTTGAGTGGATAACTTGCTGTCTTTTGAAGCATTTCCAGCAATATTTCAGCGGTATATTTACTGTAGCCATGTTTTCCTGTCTGACGTCATCGCTTTGCATTGTGGGTAGTACAGGCATTGGGGAATTCGATTGGAGAGTAACTCGACAATCCCAACTGAAGATTCGCACAACTCTGGGATGGCAATGAAAAAATATCCCATCACTGCCAGTAACACTGCAAGAAGAGCCTCCATGGTGACTTGCATTAATGTAGCCACGTTCTTCTGTATCCCTCTGACCTGGTAAACTAGGCAGAGTGGTACGACGATCTTTTGTGGTTAGTAGGGGAAATTACTGGAGATAGCTCCTGTCCTGAATATACTGTGCAAGATACACTGTAAAAGTTGGAAGCAAGGACTTCAACATATAATATAAAATAACATAAAATCTCATCTAGCCAGTTTGATCTTCGTTGAGTTTGCAGAAGAATTAACTCAAAAGTCACAGTATTCTTTCCAATGGAGACATGGCCATAGGAAGGTTTTATTATCTAGTAAATAGTTATTGCAATTCTTCAACAGGGCTGAACAGACAAGCAGTACACATACTGCCCCAAAGATGTCTGTTGGATCTTCATCCAAACTTACAGCAAAGGAAGGTAAACTGTCCATATTTTCATGTCTTGATAAGCAGGAAGTTCACTGTACCTGCTGGGAAAATAAATAATAACTGCAAGGATCCGTGGATACGTTTCTGTAGTCGTTCTTTTGGAGGGAGACCTGTTACTGTACCAGAGTGGCGCTCCACCCACAGTAAAGAATCTACGACCTCCGCTGCCAAGACAACTGCATTCTTTTTTCTTTGCACAAGGTAATATTCATGGTGTGCCATCAAATAAAGGACCATAAAGCAGTTTTCCACTGAAAACTACGGGAGCTCTTCTCTGCATAACTTTCATCGACACGGAGGTAGTTCCAGTCGAATAATGGGTGAGTACAGCCGAAGATATACACGTCTTCCACTGAAGACTTTACAGCAACATCTTCTTGCACATCTTATTCTGACCCTTTTCAGGACAAGGGAGGCAGAATAGTGGTAGTACCAATCGAATAATGGACAACTACAGGTAGGTGCACGCTTGCACGCCTCAAAACTTCATAGATTTTCATCCGTGAATGGACGATAATAAGGAAAAGTACCTGTTGCTCCCATATCGACCAAAAATATAATGAAGAACTCTCGACATTCGTCTGTCGACAACGACTACTGCGCAAGCGCGGACATGCGCAGACAAAGGGGTCACCTCTTGTGACAAGAATATTCCTTAAAAAATTCTTGTCGGTCGATACGTTTTTGCTCCACAAAACCAAACAAGCACTTGTGAGGATAAGGTAAGGCTATTTTACGCAATAAAAAATTTAAATTACAGGAAATCAGAGGGATTAGTTGCTATCAAGTCATGTATTTGTGACATTAAATGATATTTCACTATAGATTACTATGCAAAGACAAAAGTTATTTAAACAATATTTCTATCTGCTAGATTAGTAGTCATTCATCTAGACTGCAGGGAGAAAAGACAAATTCCTAAAGAAACCAAAACATCATCAGAAGATCAGTAACCCACTGACCAAAATAAAGGTGGACCAGTATTCTCACCTTAACCCCTTAGACTAAGAACCATGAAATTCACCACAAATATGTGATATTCACCATAATATGTGAGTTAATATGTGAAATTCAGCAATATATATGAATTTGTATGTGAAATTCAATACTTTGTCCCACACCTTTAAAAAGAAATATGAACCAAATTCACGGAAACTGTGCACCAGATTACACAAATAGCGTACATTTTGTCATGGATATCACAAATTAGACGGCAATGTTCTGCAACTGAAATTGAAGTAAGGTAGTTTACTTTGTGGTCTGCTGATACTTCTGAGAGTTTTTATTCTTTGAGACATTTCACTCACCCCTGTACTTCCCCCTCTAACACTTCTCTTGTGTTTTTGCTGGTCTGCATCCAGGATATCACGTCTCTCATGGCAATGGGCGACTGACACAGTTCACACAGAACATACTCAAATAGCAGCCTCAGTGCATAACTAGGGTGAATATCACCATAGAGACAGCATTGGGGAATCCCCGGCAACTCACGGACAAAGGCTGCGGTCAATCTTCTCACTTCACTATTTTCATCCACCAACAGTGTGACTGTAGTGTGGAGTATTCTACAAAAATTTTAAAAAAATTGATAAGAAACACACACAAAGAGAGGTCTTTCATGCTTAAGAAAACATTTGAAACTATCAAACTGTGTATTAGATTAAGTAAAATAATAAACAGAGACTTCACTGATTTCATACACTAAAATGAAACATTTGAAAAAAATAGCCAGCCCTGGCTGGCAAAGAACCCCAGCACCCAGGTACAACTAAATCGAAAAGAACATTGAGATTTGGGAAATTCTAAGGAAGAACTTCAGTTGTAAGAAGTATACAAAACCCTCGAGATGGTGTCAGAAGTAAGAACTTTCATGTAGTTGAAGAAGGGGGAAAACTTACACACTTTATTCGTTCTTGGTGTGAGGGTGTCCTTTAACAACAAGAATCTGTAAATTTAGACGGAAGCCTATTATGAAGCAACAGGTTCTCTAGCATAGATACACATATGACAAGATAGCTGCTGGCATAGTAAGGGAGATATAAGGCCTTTTTTCATATGATGACCAAATCTGACCTTGAAGCAGGGGTCAGAGGTAAAATTTGACACTTGCAAAAGATTTCCAGTCCATGATTTCCTGTAAATTGTTTTCACATTCTGAACCTCTAGGACCAATGATAAGGGAGATATTAGGCCTTTTGATATGATGACCTCCTATTTGACATTAAAGATGTGACATGGCAGCCATTTTGTTTTCAAAACAAGGTCAATATTGCAAGATTTCTTAGCCATATATATTTTATGCAAATCAAACAGCTGCAATATTGCAAATTTTGCAACATATAAATTAATTTGAACAATCGACTATGGTGGCCATTTTGTTTTTTAAAATGAGGCCAAAATTTTTTACAGACATATATTCACAGCCATAAACATTCTCTACAAATTTGAAGATATCTTCAAAAATGAATGAGGTATAAAGGTTCATGTAAAACATTACAAACGCACACATGCACACACCCCCCCACAACTATATATATATATATATATATATGTTATGTACAAGTTGAGATTTTGTACAAGTTGCAACTCGTACAAAGAGCCTGTACAAGTTGTACAAGCAGTTTGTACAAGTTGCAACTCGTACAAGACTGGCTGTACAAGTTGTAACTTGTACAGAATTTCACAATCAAATAAACCCAACTTGTACAATACTGTTGTACAAGTTGGATTTAAAAAAGTTTTGTTTAAATTAACAATTTTATTGAAAATATTTCTTATTTTATGTGTATAAATATCCAAATTAATGTGAGAGTGTCATATGTATTTAAGTTTTCCATAAATAAATTAGCACTGAATTTAGAGAAAAATCTTAAAAAACTTACGATTTAAACACTCAACATTTAAAATACAAAAATGTTTTCAATATATTTCTATTAATATACAAAGCTTGTGCTTTAACATTCAAAGTAAAGTTATTTACATTGTTTAACATGCAGAAAAAATAAACTTTTGTATGAAATTGCAAATTTAATAAATAAATTAAATTTTTATAAGTTAATGCCCTATCCAATGGACAACTGTTAATCCGGACGGCGCAGACTGGCCCGCCAAACGTCAGAAAAAGACGTCCTGTGTTTCCACCAGCCGGCCGGTCCCAGTACTGTGCACTCGCCAGGTGGCACATCATTCGTCCTTCCTGTCTAGACAGTGTGACATCATAGCATTTTTTTCATTGTCTAAACCTATTATGGCCCTAGTAAACTGACAGCGGGGCAGGTTTGGGAGGGTCTTGTGTGTCCACTGGATAGGGTATTAACTGATAAAAATTTAATTTACTTATTAAATTTGCAATTTTATTGCGTTAATACATCCTATCCAACGGACAATTGCTGAATAACTACCACTTGGTCGGCGGGTAAGTTACTGGAGACTTAAGTGAACTCATAGACAGAATAACAAAATTTTCTCCAGGCCTGGGTATGACCTTGATGGTCAGGAACCCCTTTAAGGCCATGGTCGGTTGCCAGTAGCCAGTTACCCGGGGCTATACTGACATCGCCCCCCCCCCCCCTTTTTTTCACCGACCTGCTCTGAGGTAGGGGAAGAGAGGGATGAGTTCAGTCCGATAAGAAGGGTAAATAAACATCCTGAAGGAAGAACGTCAGAGTTTTTTTTTAAAAATTTTTTTGGTACTACTATTTACATATGTACAAATCCCCTCTATATCTTGGACTACTGATGGATCTGCTGAGCAACCACTACTGGTCCCAGGTGGTAGAGCTCTGAATCAGCACAGGCCACATCCTTCAGATAAAATTGTGTGAAGGTGTTATGTGACTTCCAGTGGCAGGCTGATAGGATTTGTTCTAAGGAGACTCCTGACTGGAAGGCCTTAGAAGCAGCGAAGGCCCTGACATCATGGGCTTTAACCTGATGTAAAGTGTGGGCCTCCTGGTCAGAGAGCTCATAACATAGGATCACAGTCTGTTTGATCCATGAGGAGATAGTGGCAGGTGAGATATCTTTGTCGAAACCTTTCTTAAAGGAGACAAAAACCAACTCCTTATTCTGCCTGAGGTCCTGTCCAAATAGTAGCGCAGTGCTCTGACCGGACAGAGGGACCTATCCAGAGTTGGGGCCAGGGCTGGTATAACCACTGGGGCCACACTATCTGGACCCTCTTTGGCCAGCTGATTCTTGGAGAGAAAGCTGGGTGATGGATACAAGGACACCTTGGACCAGTCAGATTGGTGTCCAATATTTCTGTTTTGCCAAGCATGAATCTCACTTCTACGCTTGCCCGACCCAAGGGCCAAGAGGAAAACTGTCTTGAAGGTCAGATGCTTCAAAGAGGCCTCTTTAACTGGTTCAAATGGAGCCTTTGCAGCTGGTGCAAAACCAGGGAGAGGTTCCAGGAGGGGATTCCCCTTCGGCCTTTGGGTCTGTCTCTGTGGAAACTATCTAGGAGACGGGTGAAATTTTCGTCCTTGCTGATATTAAAGGGTGAATTACCCAGTTTATCAGCAATGGCTGACCTGTAATCATCAATGGTGCTGGGCTGTAACTTCCTGTCCTGAAAAAGGTACATAAGGAAGTCAGCAACTGACTTTACAGGGGGTGCCCTGAAGTCCACCTGATTAGTGACACACTACTTTGCAAAAATGGCCCACTTTGCCTCATAGACTGATCTGGTTGATCCTCTTTGAGGAGCCTCAATTCTGGCTGCCACTGCTTCAGAGAAGCCCTGCTCGTTGATTGCTGAGGCTTTAGGAGCCATGCATGGAGATTTAGATTTGTCAGATTTCTGTGAGGGATCTGACTGAAGGGCTGTGTCAACAGGTTTGGCAGGTTGGGCAGACTCAGTGGGATTTGGCTGGACATGGCCACTAGATCCCAGAACCAAGGCATGTTGGGCCACCCTGAAGCAATCAGAATGATTCTCTTGCATGGGGAGTCCTGCAACTTCTCCACCACTTTGCCCCAAATGGCTGCTGGTGGGAAGGTCCTCCCATGGCAGACTGAGTGCTTCCACTGCTGATGCCAGGGGCTCCGGTACTGGTGACACAAACAAGGGCAACTTGTTGTTGAACCTCGTGGCAAATAGGTCTATTCGGGGCCGGTACCACTTGCTGCATATTGTTTGGAAGACCTCTGGAAGGAGAGACCACTCTGTTTGGATCATCTGGCCTAGCCTGGATAGTTTGTCTGCTACCACGTTCAGCCGGCCTAGAATGTGTCGGGCTTTGAGAGTTACTTGTTTTCTGGTACACCATATCAAGATTCTCCAAAGTAGGGCACAAAGTGGGCCCGACCTCATGCCTCCTTCCTTGTTTATGTATGACACCACTGTGGTGTTGTCGTTTGCTACAAGAACTATCTTGTCTGTACAGAGGTCCTGAAATTCTTTTAAGGCTAGAAAAACTGCTTTGAGTTCTAGATAATTTATATGCAGCTTGCTTTACGGAAGGGACCAGGTTCCTCTTGCAGTGTGCTCGTTTAAGTGAGCGCCCCACCCTTCTTTTGATGCGTCTGTAAAGACTTGCAGAGCATGTTTTATTGGGTGTAATGGTTGGCCTGTGAGTACACTGTCTTCCTTTAGACACCATTGTAGGTGGGGGTGCAAGGACCTGGGAATTGGGATCACTTTTTCTAGTGATTCCGGTACCCTCCAGTTGTTCTTGAGATGCCACTGAATGGGTCTCATATGAAGTCGGCCTAGGTGAACTTGCTTTTCTGTGGCTGTTAGTAAACCTATCGAGGACATGAATTGCTGGTCCGGACAGGCCAGTAGGGATAGCAGTTTCAGTATTTTCTCTTGTAGGTTCTGCCACCGATCCGGTGTTGGTCGGACCTGAGGTCGAACTAGTAGCCTACAAAATCGAAGATCTTCTTGGGCTCCAGTTCTGACTTCTCTAAATTCACCAGCCAACCTAACTTTTGACACATTTCTACTAGATCCTGTGTATGCTGGAGACAAGCCTGGTGGGATCTTGCTCTCACCAACCAGTTGTCTAGGTACTGGTGGATCCTTATACCCTTGTGTATGGCCATCAATTTTACCTCCTTTACTACTACAGTGAACTCCATGGGTGCTCTAGACAAACCGAATGGCAGAGCCTTGAACTGGTATGTCTGACCCTGGATGTGAAATCTCAGATATTTCCTTGATTGTTCTTGTATCGGTATGTGGAAGTAGGCGTCCTTGAAGTCTATTGACATAACCCACTCCCCTTGCTGGAGGGATGTCCTGATGGTTTCCGGTGTCTCCATTTTGAATTTTTCTGCCTTGAGGAAAAGGTTTAGTTTGCTCAGATATAGTGTAGGCCTCCGCCTGTCGTTGGGTTTGGGTACTAGAAAAAGTCGGTTGAAAAACCCCAGAGATCTTTGATTGTCTACTAGCTCTACTGCGTTTTTGCCTATAAGCTGATGTAATGCCTCCAGCAGGTAGAGGTTCCTGTGGGGATTGACATAACAGCTTATGACTGTTGGAGACCTTGTGAGTTTTGTCTGGATCCGAAAGGGGAGGGTGTAGCCCTCTCTCAGGATTTGAACTATTTTCGGATGGGCACCCAGATTCAGCCAAGTTTGCCAGAGAATTGGTGCATATTGGCTGAAGGACTGAAAACTTTTGGATATATGAACTCTTTAATCAAACAGAAGACTTGTAAAGAACTTCAATTCTAGACTATTGCATCTGTTATTTCTAGTATGTCACAGTGTTTTTTTTCTCATTTATTTACTTGTAATTGTCCTACTGACAGCCTATTACCTCATGATCATCCCCTCCTGCATTGTACTAATACAATCTTCGTCCAGTATGCTGTGTATTAGTTTTAAAGCAGTCATGTGCAAAGATCTGGCAGTGTTTTCCCTCATCTCCTCACTCTTACTGGGGTCACAACCTCTCTGTAGTATGTACACCCAGTCTGACACACTGAAATTAGTGGGGACATTGTTTATTGACATTGGCAATATTTATTGTTTTGGGACAGGGTTGCGGATATCGATGTCAAAAGACATTAAAACCCAAATAAATTAATATTAATATCGCCATTTCTAGTAAAACTGTAAACTTACAATGCAAATGTTTGAAATAAAACCTAAATCTGAAGAAACTTTACACCTTTATCTCGAGTTTTTGTAGTTTTCATTGTGTTTTTGATGAAAACCACCATGTTTTGTTTTGGTAAATTTCAGTTCCTGGAAGTCGTTGGGGGTATTCTAGAAGAAAAAACGTTTTCGGTATTCAGGATTCAGTTTATTTGGTAGACAATACTACCACGATATCAGCCAATATTGAAATATTTTTACATTCTACATCGATATCCACACAGCCAAGTGATTTACCCACCAACTTAAACACAATATTCTTCATCAGGTGAGTATTGCAATATCCACAACCTTATCCACTTACAAGTACTACACAAAAGGCATGCCTCATAACTTGTACAAACCTCTACAACTTTACGTTAACAATGAATTTTTTTCAACTATAACTAGAATGTACACTTGTACATTTTTTTCCCCAATAACTGCAAATTTTGATCAATCTGCATACTCACTACAATACTGTACTCACTATGTATTGCACGTGTATTATGTACTGATCAGTCAGAATCACTGCCAGATATTAAAATACTCGCCCTTGTACTGAATGTAAACTGTGTTGGCCAATTAAAATCTCTGATGCATGCCAGTACATTGGAACCTTAATTATATGCCCATGAGGCAGATTAAGATTTTATTCGGATACTTAAGGCTGAAATAGAATTTTGGTTATAAAACCAAAAGGAAGTAAAAAAATAGCATCAGATATGCCCGTACCCCACAGCCTAGGGAAATATTTTTAACACCATGAGATATAAAAGTACTGTATCAGTACAAAGTTCAGGATACTTTCAGAGCACTGTCAGTTATATAAAGGTCCAAACAATGTTTAAATGGAGAAAATAATGTCTAAAAGAAAGATAATGCATGTAAAGATGAAGTATTAAAACAAGATAATTCAATAACAAGATGGCAGCATTAATCAGTTAACTAAAATTACAACACTCTTTATCTACATCTGGCATGGCCGAATTATGGTTTGGATGTTTTGAATATTACCATGCATACAGAAGTGGTAATACATTCAATGAATGCTTATGTGTGGTGTTGGAGCAAAATCTGTGGCTCACTTGATGAAATTCCATCTGTTACAATGGGAACTTGCAAAAGGAAATTCTTAATGAATTCTAATATGACTTTTAACAGTGCTTAATCTGCATCAACAGACAGACCCAAAGGTGCAACAAGATTTTAAAGGTCAATACAGCAAGGTCAAGGGTCAATCAGTGTTACACCATGACGTGGCACACCTAAAACCCTCAACCAATGTCCCTACCAAGTATAAACTTCCTACACCTTACAGTCTCTGAGATATAACCTGGACAAGATTTTATAGGTCAAGGTCGCTACAGCAAGGTCAAAGGTCAAATCAAGGTCACATGATGTAGCACACCTACACCCCCTAACCAATGTCCCTAACAAGTATCAACTTCCTACACCTCTTACGGTTTCCAAGATATAGCCCAGACCAGGTATTACAGGTCAAGTTCACTACGGCAAGCACAAAGGTCAAATCAAGGTCACACCATGACGTTGCACACCTACTACCCCCAACCAATGTCCTCACCAAGTATCAGCTTCCTACACCTTACAGTTTCCAAAATATAGCCCAGACAAGATTTTATAGGTCAAGGTCACTATGGCAAGGGTCAAAGGTCAAATCAAGGTCACACTGTGACGTTGCACATCTACACCCCCTAACCAATGTCCCTACCAAGTATCAACTTCCTACACCTTACAGTTGCTGAGATATAGCCCAGATAAGGTTTTATAGGTCAAGGTCACTACGGCAAGGTCAAAGGTCAAATCAAGGTCAGACCATGATGTTGCACACCTACAACTCCTAACCAATGTTCCTACCAAGTATCAACTTCCTACACCTTACGGTTTCCGAGATATAGCCCGGACAAGATTTTATAGGTCAAGGTTACTACAGCAAGGTCAAAGGTCAAATCAAGATCAGACCATGACGTTGCACACCTACAACCCCTAACCAATGTCCCTACCAAGTATCAACTTCCTACACCTTACAGTTTCTGAGATATAGCCCGGACAAGATTTTAAAGGTCAAGGTCACTACGGCAAGGTCAAATCAAGGTCAGACCATGACGTTGCACACCTACAACCCCTAACTAATGTCCCTGCCAAGTATCAACTTCCTACACCTTATGGTTGCCGAGATATAGCCCGGACAAGATTTTCAAACTCAAGGTCAGACCATGACGTTGCACACCTACACCCCCCCAACCAATGTCCCTGCCAAGTATGAACTTCCTACACCTTACGGTTTCTGAGATACAGCCCGGACAAACTATTTCCCGCCGCCCGCCCACCCATCTGGGCACCATGGGTGAAAACAATACCCCGCACAGCCCTTAAGGGCTGTGGGGTAAAAATTATGTCAAGAACAAGTGTTACATTGACAAACTTTAGGATAATCTTACCATTATTATTTATGAAAACAGTATTTACATGGTTTTATGTGTATCTGGCTTGCTAATTTGCACCCGGTTTTTCAACATGTACAGCCTGTTTTCACGTCCCTGGGCACCTAGTCACAGTCCTAGATTTAATTAAATAGAGCCTCTGACATAACACACTGTACCCACCTTGCACTGGATGTCTCCTCTGTATTAATTACTATGGAGTACACACTGAGGGCCAGGGCTGCTGGGCGACTGTCTCCCTTCTCCAGTATGACCTTCAGAAGCTGCTTTTCCCAACAACCCCGGAGGTCAAGGTCAGCTATGAAAGTCCCACCTGCCGCATCATACAGAGTGACCAGGGTGGTCAGACACTCACAGAGTAAGAGCCAAGCGAAGGAGGTGGACATAGACTTGAGCAACAAGGTCTGTGAAAAGTATAGTAACAAATACTTGTGGATGCTTGTTATTAGGAGTAACTGGAGGTCAAACATTCACCGAGTAAAAGCCAAGGCAAAGTGGTCGACAGTCACTTGAGTTACACATGATGTAAGGGTTAAAATATTGTAATACTTGCAGATGTAGTGTGATCAGTGGTCAGATATTCACAGAAGAGACTCAAGTTACATGGTCCGTCTGGATAAATATTCAACTATTTATTCTAACATGACATGGTTGTGTCCTCGGTTCTGATTGGATAAGGAAGCTGTCTAAAATTTTGCATAGATGGCACGCATTATAATTATATACCCAACAAATAATTTTCCCGCTGTTCCAGTTTATATGTTTACAGATATGCTGTAATGAATTGTCAATTATGGTTTATATAATAAATAAACATAATTATTGTAGATGTCATGTCATAGGCAGGCTTTGCCTTCAGGCTTCTAGTCCTTTAATCTGTCTAAAATTTAGCACATATGCATGCTCTTCCATTCTATATCCCTATAATCTTTCCAGCATGGGCGGTGACCATAGTGGTCAGACAGTAAGGTAATGACTGTACAGTCAAGTTTTGGTCAATCTGGTTTTTTTTCAAATTATAATTATATTGCCATTTCTCTAGTTGATTTGATCCAGGGGCCTGTAAATTGAAGCATTCGTAAAATAGTTAACTAACCAGTACTTAACGACAATATAATGACATATCAACTAAAGAATTCAGTGGGTAAATAGAAAGCACTCTTTACGTTTTCATTACATTATGTTTTCGTTTGATAACTATAGAGTAAACGTGTGGCTGTATTTGGTTACTTGTGTGTTTGTGTGTAACAATGTCCTATGCCATAGTACCTTATTTGGTAGACACACAAGCGTGGGGTTTACATATTTTAATCAATAACATTGATATAAATCTAAAATACTACTTACATAGTGGTGTAATCAGAGATTAAGGCCACCTTTTAAGAGTATATAGTTAAACATTTTACATACTCTATATGAGAACACTGAGATATATTAGTGATAAACTAACATGGCAACATAGATTAAGTTAAGGTTGCCATACCGTAGCTTGGCCCCATTAGTTGTTAAGTCTTTGCAACTAGTGGGCAGGAAGACATTGAGGTGGAAAGTTAAAATGAAGGTAATTTTTGAGGAAATTTACTTTACCAACATAGATTTTGGGCCAAGCTAAGGATATGTATAACTTTAAACATTTACTTATGGTAGTAATAATTTAGATTTTCTGGTTAATTAGAGTGGGCTAAGGAGTAAACACTGTGGAGAACGAGCTAATAAGTACTCTCATTGTTGTGTTGTTTACAAAATAGGCAGATCAATCTATTGATTATCAAACTATCTTTTCTCTTTTCACATTAAATTTTATTTTTTAACATTTGTTTCCAAGAAATCCTTTCACAACAAATATTCTGTTACTTCTAAATATTTAACACAGTCTTCTTACATTTGAATTGCTGGTAAATTCAGGGTTCAGTTAAGACAGTTCAGCACATTCTTGACTTTACCTGGAATACTAGAGCTTCATCAGTGGAAAATTCTTTCTGTTCTGCTTTGCTAGCAACAAGCTTCAAGCAGACAATTTTCACATCCACATTCTGTGAGTTCATGCATAGGCTGACCTTCTCCTTCAGTGTACTCTGCCGGTCTTCACTGAGCCAGTGGTGAAATATCACTTCTGTCCACTGAGGAAACCCCACCTGTAATATACATGTACAGGTGTCAACTGAGGAAAGCATACCTGTAAAATATATCCAACTTTATCAACTGGAAAAAGACCTGTATCAATCAAGAAGAAAAACCGTTCTGTATTACATATATCTACCTGTTTTAACTGGGGTAAACCCACATGTGATAAAACACACATTTATGTCAACTAGCAAAAGTTCACTTGTAATATATGGTAAACAAACAAAATCCCAGAGGAAAAAATCATGGAATAATATGGCTACCAGGCCATTAATCCAGAGCAATTTTCAGAGGGGGCTGGACATAACCCGTGAGTTGCAACACCACAGAAATGATTAACATTTAGAAATTTCACTGGAAATTTATACTGTTATCTGCCTATTTAACACATTTAGAGCCAAGTCAATGTAATTGTTGAATATTGATCCCTTACAAGGTGAGCAAGTTTCCTGCATCTGCCTGAGCAGGTTTAAACGGGGAAGTGTAAAGTATGTATAAAAGTAAGTATAAAAGTAAGTATACAGCCACATTTCTCTGTGAGACATTTGCCTGAGTGTATTTAAGAAGAGTTACAGATACCCGAGCAGTGACAAAGTCTATTAAACCCTTGAAGGTCTTTTTATGTCTATGCGATACATTAAAAGACAGCAATCTGAGTACGACTTAAAAGCCTGAGTAGCAATATTCAAACAGTACAGTAAGCACGAATTCAATCCATATTTTCTGAGAAACAATTGCCTGCGCAAATTTAAAATGCTTGTAAATACCTGAGCAAATGAAAATCAACAAGAGTAAAAAAACATCTGTGATTACTTTTATGGTGTTGGAATTGCTGGGTTAAAGTCCACATCCTGAAAATTGCTCCAGGGTTTTGTCCTGTTAGTTATGTTTTTCCAAGGGTTTTGTACCCCTGGGTATCGTCCACGATTTGCAATATACCCACCTGTGTTACACTCCGTCAACTCGGGAAAAAATTATTCTATTATCTAATTAAATCCTTCCACCCTGATGATATCCAGATAAAGGACAACCTTTGAAATTATCTCTCTTGAATGATCAGTACCCAGAATTTCTGGGGTCTCATTTGGCTCAGTATCCCAAGGGTTGTGGGTTCGATCCCCAATGATATCAACTGTTTCATGTGGGATAACATCCTTGGGCAAGAAGTCAACCTGGACTATGCCTCTCTCCACCCAGGGGAAAATATGGGTACCCAGCCAGGGATACTGGCTTCTGTGCCTGGCATGGCAGCAATAGGTAAGGTTACCAAGGCTAGCTATCCTTGCTGGGGTAATACTGTGTAAAGCGATTTGAGCTAATAATAGAGA
The DNA here is from genome assembly GCA_964017235.1 of Sabellastarte sp. h YS-2021. Lineage (NCBI taxonomy): Eukaryota > Metazoa > Annelida > Polychaeta > Sabellida > Sabellidae > Sabellastarte > Sabellastarte sp. h YS-2021. The sequence goes on from OZ024928.1 coordinate 16,704,191, forward strand.
AAGTGCTATATAAGAGCCCAGTATTACTATTATTATTTCTTACTGCTAATTTAACAAACCTTGGTCCGTACACAGCACTTACCAGAGGAACATCATCATTTGCTTGTAAAATCTCTTTTGCCACTCCATCCAGAGACACTAGTGGGTTGACCTGAACCATCAGTGACCAATAGACTGCCCTGACCAGTGGGCAGGGGTCAGCTGACCCTCCTAGCCAGGCCCTCTCCTCCAAGACTTGCTGTAAATGACTCATCACGTTACCCTCTTGCTGCCTGGATAAAATCAAACACTGTGACAAGATACTGTTAAGGTTTTCCTGGTGTCTGTGGTATTAAGTAGCACAATAATTATTGACCCTATTTCAAGTAGAAACATTATTTGCTAAAAAAACAACCCCTCACTCACACCATACAATTATAGATCTACTAAATAAGGCAGCAAAGAGGGTTTCATGGGGTCCAGCATATTTTCTTATTGTACAGACACTTGTAATATGTATAACCCAGAAAATTACCTAGAAATAGGACGCCCTGTTAACAGTAGCTGCAACATATGAAAAGAAACAGGATAGCATTGAAGAACACACATTATCATGTGTAATGTCCACCCCATGAACATTTTGCAACAATTGTACAGTAGTCTTACAAGACCCTGTTTCATTGGTAAAATATATCAATGATGCTCAAATATTTATTTGTAGACATGTAAATTATTTCGGCTTCATGCCCTTTTGCATTGGTTCAAAATTTGCTCAAAATCACTCTGTCTGTAAAGGTTTTTGAGATTTCCGATAAAATTGAAGATGGTGGGCGAAATTTGACATTTTTCAGAGGCAATATACCAAAGATCTTTAATATCCAAATGGTCAAAAATTGGCTTGAAATTGCTCTATCCCTTACAGTTTCGAGATAAACGACATTTTCAATTTCCGCCAAAATTCAAGATGGCCAACAAAATTCTGGAAATTCAACTTTTTCCACAGGCACTATATCTAAGGTCTCTAGTACCCAAAGGGTCCAAACATTGCTCGAAAACACTTTATCTCTAAGGGTTTTTGAGATAAATAACAATTTCAATTTTCACCAAAATTCAAGGTGGCAGCCAAAATCTTGTTCCCAAGATAAATGTGTTTTTGCATTTTACGCAGAAATTCAAGATGGCCGCCAAAAATGGCGGGAAAGTGATTTTTGTGAAAAGTCACCAATAGCCTCAGCAGATAACCTGCAGGTCAGAAATTTCGTCGAAATCACTCTATCTTGAACGGTTTGCCAGATAAATGTGTTTTGCGTTTTACGTAGAAATTCAAGATGGCCACCAAAAAATGGCGGGAAAGTGATTTTTGCAAAATGTCGCCAGTACACTCTACAGATACCCTGTGGGTCCAAAATTTTGTTAAAATCGCTCTATCTCACACTGTTTCCAAGACGTATGCACTTTTGCGCTTTACGCAGAAATTTAAGAGGGCTGCCAAAAGTGGCAGGAAAGCGATTTTTGTGAAAAAGTTGCCAGTAGACTCTGCATATATCCTGTGGGACAAATATTTTTGTCGAAATCGCTCTATCATGCACCGTTTCTGAGATAAGTGTTTTTAACGTTTCACGCAGAAATTCAAGATGGCCGCCAAAAGTGGTGGGAAAGTGATTTTTGTAAAAAGTCACCAGTACACTCTGGACACCCTGGGGGTTGAAAATTTCGACAAAATCGCTCTACTCTGGACACCCTGGGGGTTGAAAGTTTCGACAAAATCACTCTATCTTGAACGGTTAAGGAGATAGAAGCAAATTTGTGTTTTTCCATTTTTGGCAAAAATTCAAAATGGCCGTCATTTTTAGGGAGAGGAAAAGCTTTTAAAAATTGGAAAGAGTACATTGCCAAGATACTGTGGGTCGAAAATTTCGACGAAGTCGCTCTATCTCGCACAGTTAAGGAGATAGAAGCAAATTTGTGTTTTTGCATTTTTGGCAAAAATTCAAAATGGCCGCCATTTTTGAAGAGGGTAAAATTTTTTGAGAATTGCAAAGAGTAGCTTGCTAAGATACCCTGTGGGTAAAAAATTTCGACGAAATTGCTCTATCTCACACGGTTAAGGAGATAGAAGCAAATTAGTGTTTTTGCATTTTTGGCGAAAATTTTGAAAATTCAAAATGGCTGCCACTTTTGGGGAGAGGAAATTTTTTTTGAAAATTGCCAAGACTACATTGCTTAGATACCCTGTGGGTTGAAAATTTCGACGAAATCGCTCTATCTCGCACGGTTAAGGAGATAGAAGCAAATTAGTGTTTTTGCATTTTGGGCGAAAATTCACAATGTTTACTTGGTTTTGTGGAGGCAAAATGCGGCAACCAACAAGAATATTTAAAATTTATTCTTGTTCGAGAGGTGAACCCCGTCGTTAGTGGTAGGCGCGCATGCACACTACTCATTGTCGGTTGGATTTGGCGAGAGATCTTCATTTAATTTTTGGTCCCCTGTAAAACAAACTTGTGAGGAGAGGAAGGGTGGGTCTGTCCTTGTGAGGATAAGGTAAGTATTTAACTTACAAAAAGTTAAATTACAATAAAATTTGTTACATTTTATTGCGTAAAATAGCCTTACCTTATCCTCACAAATGCTTGATTCCAACCGTAACAGGAGGAGGGGTTTGTTTTGCAACCTGCCTGTTAAAAGTATATGGGGTTCACCACGAAAGCATTTGATTGAAAGGATAAGATAAGCTTCATTAAGATTACTCATTACTGTGATAAATCTATGGAGACAAGTAATAAAAACTAACCTCATGAATATTCATGAAGCGTTATTGTGGTTGACACTTGAATCATGCAGCATAAATTGTCTTAAATCGACCCATCACCCATTAACTGTATGGTCGGGGATGGCTTCCTGGGTCCCTCGAGCTAGATGCTGTCATCCACCAGAAAAGCATCCCCAAGCTGGCTTCTATGGTTTACTTAAATACAGTCGTGGGGCCATCTGAAGAAGAAGATGACATATGTCAGTACAAGATACTGGTATGGCTGGAAACATGGAAGTATGTAAGACATATGAAAACATATGGGACATACTCAAAAATTCACTACATGCTGAGCAGATACCACTGGACCCAATTTGAAATCTGATTGGTTGGTGGACTGCCAAGCTACATCCTTCAAGTAAAAGGTGGTGAAAGTGTTGTGGCTTTTCCAATAACATGAGCCTAATACCTGCTCTAATGAGACCCCACCCTTAAAGGCCAAAGAGGCTAACATGGATCTTAGGTCATGAGCCTTCACATGGACATTGTCGGACATAGAATCTAAAGATTGATAGGCCAAAGCAACAGTCTGTTTGATCCAAGATGAAATAGTGGATCTTTGAATATTTTTATCAAAACCCTCCTTAAAGGAGATGAACAAAAGATTCTTGCCCTTTTTCTTTGTAGAAGTCCTATCCAAATAATAACGAAGTGCTCTAATAGGACACAGTCATATCATCAGCCAAATCTGAGCTCAGAAAAGGTTTTAGAGCTGGAATAACCACAAGTCTGATCAAATCTGGACCCTCAGAGGCTAACTCGTTCTTAGCCAAGAAGGCAGGAGAAGGAGAGATAGTTACCTCCTTCCAGTGAGGTTTATGTCTGAGGGAAGAGAATGTCCAAGCGTGCACCTCCCCCCGCCTTTTGCCAGATGCCAAAGCCATCAGGAAAACAGTCTTGAAAGTCAAAATCTTAAGACTTGCATCCTTCAAAGGTCCAAAAGGAGCCTTAGTCAAGGACATAAGAACCAAAGATAGGTCCCAAGAGGGAATACCCCTATTTAGAATGGGTTTGTCCCTATAAAAGCTTGCAAGGAGTCTATTTAAGTGCAAGCTCTTGCCTACTTCCTGGCCAAAAAGTCCCAAATGGTCAGCTATTGTAGTTCTGTAGCCAGCAATTGTGGCAGGTTTAAAATTTTTGATAGTAAACAAGTGGTTCAAAAATTCTGCTATGTCTGAGATAGAATGCTCTGCGCTGACCACCTTGTTCTGTTGGCACCAGAGTTCAAAAATGGAACACCCTGACTCATATAATCTTCTAGATGAGGATCTTTGAGGTGCCTTAATTCTATCTGCCACCTGCTCAGAGAATGATTCAAGTGATTCTGAGTGGTGTCTAGGTGCCAAACATGCAGATTCAGATACATGAGATTCTGATGGAACTTCTGACTGAATGTTTGTTCTAACAGATGAGGCCAGTGAGGTAGTTGTAATGGGGTTTTGGTTGACAGATTCACTAGATCCCAAAACCAATGCATTCTGGGCCACCCTGGTGCTACTACTATCATCTTGCACCTGTAGGTGTTCATTTTCTGTATGACTTTTGGTATGAGAGCTACAGGACAAAAGGCACAGCCGTCCAGACCCTCCCAGGAGATGTTCAATGCAGCTATGCTCATTGCATTTGCATCTGGGACTGGTGAGACATAGATTGGTAGTTTGTGATTCAATTTGGTGGCAAACATGTCCACCATTGGTTTGTGCCAAACTTTGCAAATTAAGTTGAACATTTGAGGATGAAGAGACCATTCTGTTTGAATTATTTTGTCCTTCCTGGAGAGACTGTCGGCTATGACATTCAGGCAACCCTGAATGTGTCTGGCTCTTATGAGAATGATTCGAGAATTGCAGTAGGCCAAGATGCGCCAAACCAGGAGATACATGTCCCATGAGTGTGTTCCCCCCCCCCCTGTTTGTTCAGATAACTGACCACAGTGGCATTGTCTGTTGCTATAAGAACCCTTTTGTCTAGAATTTTGTTTTGAAAGCTCTTTAAGGCCAGAAACACTGCCTTTAACTCTAGGACATTGATATGGAGTGATTTCACTTGATCTGTCCAATTGCCACTGACTGTCATGTTTTGAAGATGAGCTCCCCAACCCTGATTTGACGCATCTGTGAAAATAAGGGTATTGTGTTCCTGTGGATGTAAAGGACAACCCATTTTTAGATTTTTTTTTATCTTTCCACCACTGAAGATGTTTTTTCAGAAGGTTTGAAACAGGAATCTTCAGGTCTAGTGACTGGAGATACTGCCAGTTTGTCTTTAGGTACCATTGGAAAGGGCGCATATGTAACCGACCCATTGGTATTGTCTTTTCTAGGGATGCTAGTACACATATCAGGGACATAAGCAGCCTTGGGGTTGTTTGTGATGTGATCTCCATGTCCAGAACAGATTTTTCTAGAATTTTCAACTTCTTTTCGGTTGGAAAGACTTTTCCTTGTATTAAATCGATATTGTAACCCAGAAAGTCGATTTTTTGTGTAGGTTCGAGCTCTGATTTTTCGAAGTTAAGCACAAAGCCGAGTTCTTGCACCACATGAATGAGTTCTTTTGTCTGGATCTGACACTGGTGTCTGGTATTTGCTCTTAACAACCAGTCATCCAGGTATTGGTGAACTCGAATTCCGCAAGACTAAAGAATGAGCTTTGCTTCTTTACAATCCGCGTGAACTATAAGGGTGCAGTCGCCAATGCCAATGGCAGTGCTTTGAACTAATATGTTTGTTTGTCCACATGGAAACATAGCCAATGTTGAGAATCTGGGTGTATGGGAACATGAAAGTACGCATCTTTCAGGACTATCGAAACTAGCCATTCGCCTTTTGTGACCGAGTTTCTGATTATCTCTGCTGTCTCCATTTTGAAAGTTGGGACCAGCATGTAACCGTTCTGGACACTGAAATATAATCACAGGCCGCCATGTTGCCAGGTTTTAGTACAAGAAATAATCTGCTGTAAAAACCTGAAGTTGTGCAATCCTTGAGATAGAAAATGCGCTTTTTTGAAGCATTTGCGACACCCTTTAGGTAGCCATGTTTCTTCCTGTCTGTAACCACTTTAAATTATGGGATGGATAGACATGGGCGGATTCGACTTAAGTATTATTTGATAATCCCGTCCTAAGATTTGCACAACATTGAATCTGGTATATAGATCTATGGAAACTGGCCATTAACCTTTTGAGACCAAGTGTCTTCATAAAAAATTGTCGACTCCATTTCACAGCATGGAGAGACGTATGCATGTTCAGGACACAGAGATCCCCACTGGCCAATGATATTGTTGGATTAATGCAAAGAAAATGACAGGAATGGTCATCCATCCACGCACTAACCTTGCCCAATGCAGTTTAACTTCTTTGAATAGAGAAGAACTCCTGGTGTACACTATCAGTACTGTACACTTTATAAAGCACAAAGCCCACCAATGATCTATGTCTTGAGAAAAGGAAAAATTTCCATCTATAAAAAACACCATTGTGCCAGATATGATAGAGGTAACTATTTTACTGTGAATAGCCTGTGACTTGTAGATGTTACATAAGAAATTGTGAGTAAATTAACATATTAAATGCAACACAATATTTTCAGCAACATGGTGGATTGTTTTCCTGTCTATAGCACCTGCAGTAGTGCAACATGAAAGGGGAGTTTCGATTGGAGGGCTACATAGTACCCATTCAAAAACTTGACAACTCTGAGATGGCAATAATATTTTCACTTAAACCAGCTGTTTATAGGTATTTCTTCTACTACACCAGAATCCCCTATTTCATTGAGGATATTGGTGGGAAAGCTTATGTATTATCTTCTCTATAATGAAGTAATAAATGGTCCACCAGCCAGTTGTAGATTAAAGACAAGGCAATGGTGGAAATTAACCATCTTGATGCCTGCTTTTGTAGGTTGAAAGCAAACGTTGATAAACTTCTGAAATAGATCTTGTAGGACTGACTGTTTTTCAGGCTACAGGAAATCTGCTAACTGCTGGTATGGTAGAGTACTATTGAAGTCCACACTAAGCAAGCAATCTGTGCTTCTCAGACAGGAAAGGACCTGTAGACAATGAATGGTTACTGCTGTGTTCTTTCTAAAAAATCCACCAGGACTTCATGAAAGGGATTTGCCATTGGATGATCTGAAGTATACTTTTTGATCCAAGATGAAGGGTCACCTTCTGTGTGTCTACCAAGTGGAGAGGCTACTAGCTTTCTGGAGGTTTAATTACTAACCCCAGAAAACGAATTCTAATCTGACCAGCTATCAAATCTAAATGTCATCTGGTGTTGGAAAAGCAACCTCTAGTAGATCTTCTACTGCTAGCTGTTTTTCAGTCGCAGGAGACCTCTTAACGCCATCTTCAGGAAAATGTGGCCAGCTCAAAGACTTCTGATGAACATCCCTCATAAATGAAGAGGTAGGCAGCTTAAACCAAAAACTGAAGAATCTTCTGTAATAGATCCTCTACCAAAAACTGTTTTACAGCCAAGGGGGATCGAAGAATGCTGTCATGGATTACTCAACCCTCAGCATGTAATATTGTACTTCAGATCTGTAGAATAGGAAGTCTAAAACTTCTTTCTTCTTAGCATGAACTCTATGAATTCTAAAAGAACGCATCTGCCATCTTAGAAACGGGCAGAGTTGAAAAAACTTCACATGTTGCCTCCTTGACGACCAAAAATTGAATGAAGATCTCTCGACAAAGTCCAACCGACAATGAGTAGTGCGCATGCGCGCCTACCACTAACTACGGGGTTCACCTCTCGAACAAGAATAAATTTTAAATATTCTTGTTGGTCGCCGCGTTTTGCCTCCACAAAACCAAGTAAGCATTTGTGAGGATAAGGTAAGGCTATTTTACGCAATAAAATACTCTTTTTGCATTTTTGGTGAAAATTCGAAAATTCAAAATGGCTGCCATTTTTGGGCAGAGGAATTTTTTTTTTTTTGAAAATTACCAAGAGTACATTACTTAGATACCCTGTGGGTTGAAAATTTCAACAAAATCGCTCTATCTCACACGGTTTAGGAGATAGACATATTTATGTTATTTGCTATGTAGCTATTACTCAGGAGGTAAAAGCTATTACCATCAACAACAATACCAAGCAAGTAATTGACCCTATAAACCTTCACACCAAATTTTACAAAAATGAGTTAAATATGTTTCTTTTAAAAGAGTGAAAACAGAAATGCAATTCAGAGTAGGCTCAAAGTAGCAAAGTAGCTATTACTCAGATAGCTACAAAGCTATCATAACCAAAAGCTATCCTGGCCAAACTATTGACACGATTATCCTTCATAAAAATTTTTGTGAAGATACAAAACATTGTTTCATTAAAATGTCCAGAAAAAATGTCAACTAAAAATAGCACAATAGCTATATAGCACAGTAGCTATTACTCAGTTAGCTATACAGGTATTATCACCAAAAGCAATCCCAAGAAAGCTCCTGATCCAATAATCCTACATCCCAAATTTTGTGAACATAGGTGAAATACTTTTCCTTTAAAATGCTTAAAATAAAAAAGCTACTCAAAGTAGCTGAGTAGCTATTACTCAGTCAGTTATATAGCTATTATCACTAAAAGCAATCCCAAGCAAGCTATTGACCTAACTATTGCTGCTACAAAATTTGGTAAAGATATGTCAAATATTTTTCTTTAAAATGCCCGGAAACAAAAGAAGTACACAAGAGTAGCTAAGTAGCTATTAATCAGTTAGCTATACAGCTATCTTCACCAAAAGAAATCCCATGCAAGCTATTAACCCAATAAACACCCATACCAAATTTGGTAAAGATAGGAAAAATACTTTCCCTTGAAATGACCGGAAACCAAGCGTGACGGACGGTGGACGGTGGAAAAAGCAAAAACAATATGTCCACCCCCCAGTGGGGTGTACATACCCAGTGGGGGGGGGACATAATAACTGAAGCACATAGTATCTGTACACATTTTTCTGCTTTAGTAAAAGTCAAATTTATGAACAATTTCAATTGAGGAATAAGTTTAAGGATAACACATAAAGAGACTAAACTGTAAACACATGTTACATACTCCAATCTGGAAGTAACAACTTTTGAATCATTCCAATACGACAATAATGTTCATGGCATATGAGTCTGTGTTATTCATGCAATCTAGCACACCTAGCCTAAACTAGGTTCTAAATTGACCCTGTTAAATATTGAAGCATTATAAATGTGAAGCTTTGTACACATCCTTATCTGTCAATAGCAAGGCTGAAAAACATGTATAAAGAACAAGCATTCTGACGCATGCATTTATCTCCTGCCATATAAATTAGATGTACTAAAGATAGTGGAATATAAATTTTCTTGTGAGATGGAGGCACATGTAGAAGTGACAACAAGCAAGAGGCACTTTAATGTTTGATTGCAATATTTTTAAAGACAAAAGGCATTTACTCATTTTAGTAGCCATTACTCTGCCATCCAAATAGCTACAGTTCTGCAACTTTATTATGTAGCAGATCAATCCAAAGTAGGTGAAGGACATATTTAGAAGAAATTGGATAGCTGTAACACTTTTAGAGATAAAAGACATTTACTCATTTTAGTGGCTATTACTCTGCCATCCAAAGAGCTACAGTTCTGCAACTTCACTATGTGGTAGATCAGACAAAAGTAGCTGAAGGACTTACTTAGAAGAAATTGTCTATGTCCAATACTTTTAAAGATAAAAGACATTTACTCATTTTAGTACCTGTTACTCAGCTATGCAAAGAGCTACAGTTGTGCAACTTAACTTTGTCATAGATCACCCAATAGTAGGTGAACAACTTATTTAGAAAAAATAGCCTATCTGCAATACTTTTAGAGATAAAAGACATTTACTCATTTTAGCAGGTATAGGACTCAGCTATGCAAATAGCTATAGATGTGGAACTTCACTATGTGGTAGATCACCCAAAAGGTGAATCAGATATTCAGAAGAATTTGCCTTTTCATAACACTTTTAGAGATAAAAGACATTTAATCATTTTAGTAGCTGTTACTCAGCTAAGGAAAGAGCTACAATTCTGCAACTTCACTATGTGGTAGATCACCCAAAAGTAGGTGAATGACTTATTTAGAAGAAATTGCGTATATTCAATACTTTTACAGATACAAGACATTTACTCCTTTTAGTAGCCATGACTGAGCTATGCAAAGAGCTATAGATCTGAAACTCCACTATTAGGTAGATCACCCAAAAGTAGGTGAATGACTTATTTAGAAGAAATTGTGTGTATGCAATACTTTTAGAGATAAAAGACATTTACTCATTTTAGTAGCTATGACTGAGCTATGCAAAGAGCTAAAGATCTGAAACTTCACTATGTGGTAGATCACACAAAAGTAGGTGAATGACTTATTTAGAAGAAATTGCGTGTATACAATACTTTTACAGATAAAAGGCATTTACTCATTTTAGTAGCTATGACTGAGCTATGCAAAGAGCTAATTATCTGAAACTTCACTATGTGGTAGATCAGGCAAAAGTAGGTGAATGACTTATTTAGAAGAAATTGCCTATCTGTAATACTTTTAGAGATAAAAGACGTTTGCTCATTTTAGTAGCTATTACTCAGCTATCCAAAGAGCTACAGTTCTGCAAGTTCACTATGTGGTAGATCACGCAAACGTAGGTGAATGACTTATTAGAAGAAATTGCCTATCTGTAATACTTTTAAAGATAAAGGGTACTGACTCATTTTAGTAGCTATTACTCAGTTATGCAAAGAGCTACAGCTGTGGAACTTCACTATGTGGCAGATCACCCAAAAGTAGGTGAATGACTTATTCAGAAGAAATTGCCTATCTGTAATACTTTTAGAGATAAAAGACATTCACTCATTTTAGTAGCTATGAGTGTGCTATGCAAAAAGCTATAGATCTGCAACTTCACTATGTGGTAGATCACCCAAAAGTAGGTGAATGACTTATTTAGAAGAAATTGCCTACCTATAATACTTTTAGAGATAAAAGACATTTACTCATTTTAGTAGCTATTACTCAGTAGTATAGGGATCGAGAGCAATGTTGAGGATCGATATAGAATGAAAATTTAGGGTTGTGGATCGATCGATATTTCAATATCAGGAACGTTAACGTAAGCTGTGGGCGATAATACAGGTTATTTGAAAACGTGCACATATAAATTCACGAAATTATCAAAAGATACTACTTATGCACCAAAAGTATATCTCTGCAATATAAAATTAAATAAAATGAACACAAAACATACCTTTAACAAGAGTTTTCATGCTTTCCTGTGTACTAGCTGTCAAGTTTTGTATCTCTTCCGTGAAACAGGAAGTAGGTCACTGGCAATGTAAACAAAGATGGCGCCAGACTTGACCCCATTTAGTTTCAGTTGTAAATGTGCCTTTTAAAGATTTTATACAATAAATATGTGTTTAAGCAGTAAAATTATCATTTTTTTTATTTTTGTCTGTTTGATGTATGTTATTTCGATATTGAAATGCTGGTAGTATGTGTCGATATCGGCAGTTCTGTGGGATAATCGATCGATATTAAAAGATCGAGCATCAATCCCTATACTATTACTCAGCTATATACTCACTTAGCTATTGACCTAGATCTGCAAAAGCAACAAAAATTGTAAAAATTTTATTGTAATTTAACTTTTTGTAAGTTAAATACTTACCTTATCCTCACTAGTGCTTACGTGTTGGCGGGAGCAAACAAGTACGACCAAACGAGAATATTTTTAAAATAAATATTCTTGTCGGTATCAGTATGTATACGCATGACCGCGCATGCGCGTGCACCGGAAGAACCCCGTTAAGCCTCACTTTAATTTTGGGAGCCAATGTAATATATTGCAAACCCCAAAATTTTGAAAATGTGGGGTTGGATGGGTGGGAATCCGAATCTAGTGAGGATAAGGTAAGTATTTAACTTACAAAAAGTTAAATTACAATAAAATTTTTACATTTTATTGCGTAAAATACCCTTACCTTATCCTCACTAGTGCTTGATTACAACCATACTGGTGGTGGGATTTTTAATATTTTTTCCACCAAAAGCAAGTATAACCAAATGAAAAGACAAAGTACACATCTCAAGAAAACTTGAGAGTACCAGACTATAGTATGCAGTAAAAGTAACTTAACAAAAATAACATTTAGTAGTTATATATGTAAGCACTACCTGGCAACCTTCCCAAAGGTGCCTTGGCCCTGCATGTATCTTATATCCAATGTACTAATTTCAAACACACTTGTGGTGATAAGTACAAGAGTATGATAGGCATACTAAGCAAAATAACAAAATAACCTATGTAGTTATATTCTATTATTAAGTAAACTGGACCTGTCCAGAATAGGCATTGAGAAATTCCCACACCTTGGAATCTTAAAACACTAAAAACCAACCATGAACATCAACAGGCGCATTGGTAATACCAGGAGATTGTGCTCCTTTATATGGATAAGACCACCTCTTATCCCATTCCTTGGGCCTTTCCACCAGATCAGATGTTTCCCCAAAAACAGGAAACATGATTGGGTATTCTCAATGGGCTTTCAGGTACCACTAAAAGGTGTGATCTGGCCATTGGAACTGTACATATACATTCAATTACTGTAATGTATCATACCATACACCCCTTATGAAGGAACCACCTGATGATACTATAGTTCCAATGATTAATCTGACCTTTATTAGACTTCCACGTCAGAAGTTAAAGTAAAACTGTGGAGTCTGACTTCCAGCCATAAAAGGAGCAAATTGGGCCTTGGCCAAGGAAACATTCTAAGTTTCAAGGTCAAATACTTAATCAGCTAGAAGAAGTGTCTGCCTGTTGACATGGTAGGTCTTTGAATGCCTCCTGAAGAGTCCATACATATACACACATGTATAGTATAACGCATATTCCCCTATATAAGATCTGAAATATATCCAGATAAAATCTTAGAGCTCTAAAAGGGGCAAAAAGTCATATCTTCAGACAAAGAATGATCTAGACTTAGCATAAAAGCAGGAATGAAACCAGCTTGAACAATATTGTGACCCACTGAGGTCCTCTGTTCACTGTTATGAGTACTGATGAAGGAGAAACTGTGAACTCCTTCCAGTTCTGTGTTCAATGATTTTGAAAGACCAAAACACCCTCACCTCTCTATCTACCCGAGGCTAAGGTCATGGATTCAGATGATTCAAAAGAGACTTTGTCAAGACTAAGAATAATCAAGACAAGTCCAAAGAGAGTAAAAGGTATAGCACCATCCTTCATTGGTCCATCCTCAGAAAAACCACTATCAATCCATTCAGTCCATTACTATGAATGATTTCAACAATGAACTTAAATGAAACACATCTATCAGTCTACTGAGTTTATAAGAATGAATGATTTCCACAGTGAACCCACCTGGAAAACCATGTATCAGTCTATTGAATTCATATCTAAGAATTACTTCAATAGTGAACCCAAATGAAAACCCCATATATCAGTCTATTGAGTTCATAACTATGAATGATTGTAGTAGTGAACCCAAATAACATAGCAATAACATCACTGCATCATGTCAGTGAGGTAGAAACCAGATTTTGCCTGTGAATCAAAGGCTCAAAAATCTGCTATTGAGAAGAGAGGAGAATACTGGAAGTCCAACTGAATCTCTTTGCATCAGATTCAAAAAGAACTACCTTGACCCTTTTTTTTTTTTTTTTTTTTGGAAATATGGCAGGCTATCTTGACTCTATCTGATAGCTGTTCACAGAGATTCCTCTATTCTGTAGGGCAAAAGTGGTTTGGAGAATAAGTCAAATAGATCCCAAACCAACACATCCCTGGTCACCCTGGGGCTCCTGGTAGTATGTAAGAAGTATAATTCCCATTTTTTGTACCACCTCTGAAATGAGAAATACTCAACAGTAGGATACTCAATACATCTACCGCCATTGTATTGCATTGTATTACTATAGGATGAAGGACATTCTGTTTGAATGGCTTATCCCTGTATGAAAAAAGGTTGACATCACACCTTGACAGCCATTAGATATCAGACCATCAGCCACATATCCAATGAATGGGTCCCTCTTGTTAAGATAAGACAACACTGTGCCATGCCATTATCTGAAGTAAAACCCTGTAGTTTTGAAGGTGAATCTGAAACATTATCAGAAATGCAACCTTGAGTACTTCCTGGTTTCTGGTTTCCAATGGAATTTCCAAGCAACCTTTATGTGAAGAATGTCCTTTGGGATAGCATGCTGTAGGTTATGGATACCTATAAATGACATTAGAATTCTGGGAATGGAATTATGCTAACAAAGTTGCATATACCCATCCATAGCCTTTTGAATACCCTCTCCTTTAGGGCACTAAGACCTGGTAAGACCTCTGTGATTTTACACCAAAAAACAGATATATTTTCAAAAGTATGAACAACATATCTGAATGAGTAAAGATTGTGAATAATTATAGGTTCTAAAACACTATAAATGACCTAAGAATTCTGGAATGGTTGATCAACTTGTATGTACACCATCCATAATCTCAATAGCCCCACTTCCCATCCATGGGGACACTTCACCCTTGCCATGGTTGAATCAGAAAGTGATGTGATGGGATGAATTCTGATGTTGGTGACAGCATATAACCAGTGGTCCAATACTGATGAATGTGGTGCTACACGGACAAATTCGAATGGATCCGTTGCTGTACCGAAGTGTAGAGCAGTGAACTGAAAAGAATGACCTATGACAGGGTGCATTCTTCCACCAGCAAACAATTAATGAAGCATAACACTTTGATGTACCTGGGGTTGAGGAAGAACGCGTCTGATAGATGTAACACGACTACCTATCCACCTCACAAATGGAGTACCGATTACCTTGGAATTTGCTTTGTCAGAGCCGTGTGATGCTTGATATATACACTACCCTCTCAGGTCACCAATATACTGTAAAACTGTAGGTTGTACACATGTTACTGAGATTTACTGAACATATAGAAGCATTTGAAGCCCACTTCGTTTTTATTGTTGTTTCCTGTCAGAATATATAACCGCTATGAATTGTGGGGATTCTCGACAATTCGATAAGGTAGTTCCAATGTTAAACAGCATTGCAGAATGTGCCCAACTTCGAAATGAGATTTGTTTTAAAATAGATGTTGCAGTAAAACAACCTCCATCCATCATTTCTTTATATCTTGGTTGTCACATCCCCTCTGATGGATTGTGATGCATTCTGTTAATTCTTGTCTGTTGTACCAACAAATACCTTGTGACATATTAGTGTATATGTGATACTAAATAAGTTCATGCTGCAAATTCCTTGCCATTTGATGCCTCTTCTTTAATTTCTAAAGCTTCCCGATAAATGAGAAGAAAGAAATTAGATCTGAATGTAGGTGAGCAGTGATTCAACTTCTTAATGAAGTGTTGGACCGCTGGAAGCAAAAACATTGCAGTATTTCTGTGTATGTGATAGCTGTTGGGTGTGTTCTCCCTGATCTCAAGCAGTTTGTGTCGAATCTACCCTAGCACAGAAAGGGTTGTAACTTGTTTCCTGTTCAAGTTGTCATCATGAAGCTCTCCCAGCCGTGGATACCTTGTCTGAAGTATGAGAGGAATAAGAAAGCCAGATTTGTGGTGACATTCTAGTTCCTAGCTAGAAGAAAACCTTCATTAACAGCATAATCGTCTTCTTCTGTTGTTGAAAATAACTGACCAGTGAAATTTAATTTGTACCCATACTGATCAGTTTGAAAGAAATCTCTGTTGACCAAGTGCATTCTCTGCCGAGTTTACTCTACCAGAGGAAGCCCTGCCATTTGCTTGCAACTGAAGTTCCTGTAAGTTGTAGTTGTGAAACCATCTGATGAGAAGAACCTTATTCTTGAACCCTTCTTCTGTTACAGGATTGCCTCTGCCATATTTACCTCCCTAGAGGAGACAGAAGAACTAGATTGGGCCAACTCGGCGCCAACATATCCCCAGACAGGTCATCACTCACGCCACAGGTTTTGATCGGGAATTTTTTAAAACATAATTACCCATTATTATATGAACTTCAGCACATCAATCTACTCTGTTTATATCTCCCCAAGGAAGATGGTGTATCCCCAGACGCCGAATACATACCTCAAATTATATTTTCAATCTTCCTGCAATGATAACTCTAAACCTATTTTCAAAGTATTTAAATGATTGATGATTGAATGTCCATTCTAAAATAATAATCCCAAAAGAGCATATCTGTTTCTATATTTGTTGACAAATAAAATATTATTTTCAACTCAACTCATCATATTTTTCAATCTTCCTTCAAAGTATTTAAATGATTGATGATTCAATGTCCATTCTAAAATTCATAATCCCAAAAGCGCATATCTGTTTCTATATTTGTTCAGAAATAAAATATTATTTAAAAAAAAATTATTTATATTATTATTTTATTATATTATTTTTAGAATTTGCAAATTGTTTTCAGTTATTCATTTCCTCTATACCTATATATGTGGTCCATATATATGCAACCTAAATATGTGACACAATCTCAGTTCTGACTCCCCTTTGTGTTATATGTAATGAAGCCCACCACCTCCCACCCCCACCCCTCTCCCCTTCTCCACACCTCTCTCACTATTACACAAGATCTGCAACCCCATTGAGTTCTTTGTTTCTCATCTGATATCACTAAATACCTTTGTTTATTTAGTGTCACTCAATATAGCTGGAGGTCCCAGAGGTGGGTGGGGGGAATCCGGGTGGGGGATGTGGGTTGAGCATAAATGGTAAACAAACAATCTATATAAAAGGGGTACTCAAATACAAAAAGAATTGAGAATTTTAAGTATGTGATTATCAACTGAAATGAGTTCATAACTGTAGGAGCTGTGCCAAAATTAACTGAGGCAAGTTGAATAAAACTGGGCTAGTTGAGGGTTAAAAATCCCCTAGTTTTACTACATAAGGATATAATTTCATTAATATTGGGACTTAAAGCTCACTTAAAGTGTCCATTTTGTCTACTTGAATATGTTTAACCAGTTTCATTTTAAAAAGTGAAAAACTCAGCAAGCAGAGGTATAACACACAAAAATAAGTTCTTAAAAGACTAAGATAGCCATAACATTATTAATATTCAAAATTTAAATAGACAGGCATTTCCTTTTAAAAATTCAAAGATTTCAGCTCTATAACCCACATAGTTTGACAGTTACTGGGCTTTAAAGTGGCATAATATCCATAAATTGGGTTTCTGTGGGCATTTTACAATTGTTAAAGAGACCTTAGCAATTAAACTACAGATCTGAAACTTTTTGGGGGACATACATAACAAACAAAAATTATATATAATACAGTTTAAGACTTGTCACACTAAGCATTTCCAAATAACAGGGCAAAATACGGAAAAAATGTCAAAAAAGGCTCTTGGGCGAGTGTCTATGGCCCTCATACACAGGTTAAATGTCTACTAAAAACCTTGATTTTCGGCATATGTAAAAAGGACATAATAATGCATTCCCAGATGGGATTTCAGCTCCATCAATCACATAGTTTAACAGTTACAGGGCTTAAAGGTGGTAAAAAGTCCAAATATTGGGTCATTGTGGGCCTTTTAGAGATCTCGATGTGGCTTTCAAATTAAAGCTTCAGACTTAAAATTTGTTACATACTAAGATTACACATAGAATATGTATCTAATAAAGTTTGAAACTTCTCAGACTTACCATTTCCAAGTTACAGAGCAAAATGTGTGAAAAATGTCTTAAAAGGGTCACTCAGGTGGGTGTTTAAGGTCCTCATACACAGGTTAAATGTCTACTTGAAGCCTTGATTTTTGGCACATGTAAAAAAAACATAATAATGTATTCCCAGATGAGATTTCAGCTCTATCAGTCACATAGTTTAACAGTCACAGGCCTTAAAATTGGCAAAAAGTCCAAATATTGGGTCTTTATGGGGCCTTCTAGAGACCTAAATGTGGCCTTCAAATTAAAGCTTCAGACTTAAAATTTGTCACATACTAAGATTACACATAGAATATGCATCTAATACAGTTTGAAACTTCTTAGACTTACCATTTCCAAGTTACAGGGAAAAATATGTGAAAAATGTCTAAAAATGGTCACTCGGGTGGGGATTTATGGTCCTCATACACAGGTTAAATGTCTTCTTAAAGCCTTAATTTTTGGCACATATAAAAACTAGATTGGGCCAACTCGGCGCCAACATATCCCCAGACAGGTCATCACTCACGCCACAGGTTTTGATCGGAAATTTTTTAAAACATAATTACCCATTATTATATGAACTTCAGCACATTAATCTACTCTGTTTATATCTCCCCAAGGAAGATGGTGTATCCCCAGACGCCGAATACATAACTCAAATTATATTTTCAATCTTCCTGCAATGATAACTCTAAACCTATTTTCAAAGTATTTAAATGATTGATGATTGAATGTCCATTCTAAAATAATAATCCCAAAAGAGCATATCTGTTTCTATATTTGTTGACAAATAAAATATTATTTTTAACTCAACTCATCATATTTTTCAATCTTCCTTCAAAGTATTTAAATGATTGATGATTCAATGTCCATTCTAAAATTCATAATCCCAAAAGCGCATATCTGTTTCTATATTTGTTCACAAATAAAATATTATTTAAAAAAAAATTGTTTATATTATTATTTTATTATATTATTTTTAGAATTTGCAAATTGTTTTCAGTTATTCATTTCCTCTATACCTATATATGTGGTCCATATATATGCAACCTAAATATGTGACACAATCTCAGTTCTGACTCCCCTTTGTGTTATATGTAATGAAGCCCACCACCTCCCACCCCCACCCCTTCTCCACACCTCTGTCACTATTACACAAGATCTGCAACCCCATTGAGTTCTTTGTTTCTCATCTGATATCATTAAATACCATTGTTTATTTAGTGTCACTCAATATAGCTGGAGGTCCCAGAGGTGGGTGGGGGGAATCCGGGTGGGGGATGTGGGTTGAGCATAAATGGTAAACAAACAATCTATATAAAAGGGGTACTCAAATACAAAAAGAATTGAGAATTTTAAGTATGTGATTATCAACTGAAATGAGTTCATAACTGTAGGAGCTGTGCCAAAATTAACTGAGGCAAGTTGAATAAAACTGGGCTAGTTGAGGGTTAAAAATCCCCTAGTTTTACTACATAAGGATATAATTTCATTAATATTGGGACTTAAAGCTCACTTAAAGTGTCCATTTTGTCTACTTCAATATGTTTCACCAGTTTCATTTTAAAAAGTGAAAAACTCAGCAAGCAGAGGTATAACACACAAAAATAAGTTCTTAAAAGACTAAGATAGCCATAACATTATTAATATTCAAAATTTAAATAGACAGGCATTTCCTTTTAAAAATTCAAAGATTTCAGCTCTATACCCCACATCGTTTGACAGTTACTGGGCTTTAAAGTGGCATAATATCCATAAATTGGGTTTCTGTGGGCATTTTACAATTGTTAAAGAGACCTTAGCAATTAAACTACAGATCTGAAACTTTTTGGGGGACATACATAACAAACAAAAATTATATATAATACAGTTTAAGACTTGTCACACTAAGCATTTCCAAATAACAGGGCAAAATACGGAAAAAATGTCAAAAAAGGCACTTGGGCGAGTGTCTATGGCCCTCATACACAGGTTAAATGTCTACTAAAAACCTTGATTTTCGGCATATGTAAAAAGGACATAATAATGCATTCCCAGATGGGATTTCAGCTCCATCAATCACATAGTTTAACAGTTACAGGGCTTAAAGGTGGTAAAAAGTCCAAATATTGGGTCATTGTGGGCCTTTTAGAGATCTCGATGTGGCTTTCAAATTAAAGCTTCAGACTTAAAATTTGTTACATACTAAGATTACACATAGAATATGTATCTAATAAAGTTTGAAACTTCTCAGACTTACCATTTCCAAGTTACAGAGCAAAATATGTGAAAAATGTCTTAAAAGGGTCACTCAGGTGGGTGTTTAAAGGTCCTCATACACAGGTTAAATGTCTACTTGAAGCCTTGATTTTTGGCACATGTAAAAAGAACATAATAATGTATTCCCAGATGAGATTTCAGCTCTATCAGTCACATAGTTTAACAGTCACAGGCCTTAAAATTGGCAAAAAGTCCAAATATTGGGTCTTTATGGGGCCTTCTAGAGACCTAAATGTAGCCTTCAAATTAAAGCTTCAGACTTAAAATTTGTCACATACTAAGATTACACATAGAATATGCATCTAATACAGTTTGAAACTTCTTAGACTTACCATTTCCAAGTTACAGGGAAAAATATGTGAAAAATGTCTAAAAATGGTCACTCGGGTGGGGATTTATGGTCCTCATACACAGGTTAAATGTCTTCTTAAAGCCTTAATTTTTGGCACATATAAAAATAACATACTAATATCTTCTCAGATAGGATTTGAGCTCTATCAGTCACATAGTTTGACAGTCACAGGGCTTAAAAGTAGCAAAAAGTCCAAATATTGGGTCTTTGGGACCCTTTTAGAGACCTCAATTTGACCTTCAAAATTAAAGCTTCAGACTTAAAATCTGTTACATACTAAGATTACACACAGAATATATATCTAATACAGTTTGAAACTTCTCAGACTTACCATTTCCAAGTTACAGGGAAAAAGATGTGAAAAATGTCTTATAAGGGTCACTCGGGTGGGTGTTTATGGTCCTGATACACAGGTTAACTGTCTATTAAAGGCCTAAATGTTGGGGCACATATAAGAAAACACATAGATATATTCCCAGATGATATTTAACTTAGATGAGAGACATAGTTTGAAAGCTACAGTGCTTGAAAGTGGCAAAAAGTGCATAAATTGGGTCTCTGTGGGCACTTTTGAGACCTTAAGTCGACCCCTTTGGGTAAACCTACAGCCCTAAAATTTTCTACAGACAAGGATTACATATCAAAGTTATACCTAGCGCAGTTTGAGACTCATCAGAATTATCACTTCCAAATTATAGGGCAAAATATGTGTAAAGTATAGCAAAAAATCCCTAAGTGGGGGTATTTATGGGCCTCAAACACAATTTTCTCCTCAACTTAAAGTCATGATTTTCGGCACATGTACTAAGAACATATTAATGTGTTGTCAGGTAAAATTTCAGCCAGCTGAGCATCATAGTTTGTGACCTACAGGGCTCTAAGTGGCCAAAAGTGCAATTTCTGACCTTAAGGTGGCCATAAGTTCTTTTTTACTGGGAGTTTAAGGTCACCTTAAAATAGGGATCTTCCTTTGGGCACCCTTAACATGTGTACCAAGTTTGAAAAAAAAATATTAATTTGTTTTTGAGTTATCGCGTCCACAAGGAAATTTCTACGGCGGCGGCGGCGCGACGGACCTGAATCCAATATATCCCCGACTTTCGTCTGGGGATATAATTACTCTTTTTTGAGATGAAGAACTTATTCTGGCCACCTTTCGCCTCAAAGCACCATGCAGTCCCTGCTAAATTGCTTCACCAGAGGCAGAACTGTCATTTGTTTGCAAATGAAAATCTGTAGCCTGTAGGTGTGACCTATCTGATGAGAAGAACTTCTGTTTATGGTGGATTCTTCTGTTATAGGGGTTGCCTCTGCCATATTCACCTCACTAGAGGAGACAGAGGTACTACCCTTTTATGAGATGAAGTCTTTATGAAGAAATGCAGATTCTGTCATCTTCCATCTGAATTAAATAAACAATGAAGCCGAGATTCTTCTGCACAATAAGAGTGTTGATGGACCGTGCATAGCTTCTAGACGTGCTAGTATAAGCTGCAGAGGGTCAGAAGGTGAATTCTTTTCTCAATGTCGAGGAAAAACTTATTCTTAAATGGCGAACAGGACCCTACCATGCAGTACCCTGTAAAAGGTCTGCAAGCGCCGCAGATCCAGTCAAAAGCAGACTTCTCAATGAAGATGGCTGGCAAACCACAAAGAAAGAATAACTCTTCCAATTCTTATGAAAGAGTGACTTCTTTACAACAATAACATTCTTCACATCTTCTTCCTCGCCAGCCATGTTGAAATTCTTCGCAAACAAAGATCGTGTCAAACGATGTTTACTCCCTCACGACCAAAATAAAAGTGAGGCTTAACGGGGTTGTTCCGGTGCACGCGCATGCGCGGTCATGCGTATACATACTGATACCGACAAGAATATTTATTTTAAAAATATTCTCGTTTGGTCGTACTTGTTTGCTCCCGCCAACACGTAAGCACTAGTGAGGATAAGGTAAGGGTATTTTACGCAATAAAAATAAAGGACACAAGAAAGTAAGCTTATCAAAAACTTGATGAATAACAAATGAAAAGACTTGCCTAACTTTAATACTTGTGAAGGTATTTGACATTTATTTCCATCAGAATTTTGCTACAAATAAGAAAATAGCTATTGCTCACTTATGACATGCAATGGAACCCCAAACGATATGCCATGTTATAGTTAAGGAAAAAGTAGCTGAACAAATTATTTTAGGAAAATACTGTAACTGCAGTAGTTTTTGAGTTACAATGGATTTACTCAACAGTCACAATTTCAAAGTAGCTATTACTCAGCTATCTAATGTGCAACAGGTCTGCAACTTTACTATCTGATAGCTTATCAAAAAGTAGATGAATAACATATTTGAAAAGAATTCCCTAACTTTAATACTTTTGAAGATATTTGACATTTACTTATGTCATTATTTTGCTACAAATAAGAAAATAGCTAATACTCACTTATGGCATGCAATAGAACCCCAAACTATATGCCATGTTATAGTTAAAAACAAAGTAGCTGAACAACATATTTTAGGAAAATACTCTAACTGCAACAGCTTTGGAGTTACAATGGATTTACTGAACTGTCGTATTTCAAAGTAGCTATTACTCAGCTATGCAATGTGCAACAGGTCCAAAACGTTACTATGTGATAGCTTATCAAAAAGTAGATGAAGAACATATTTGAAAAGAATTCCCTAACTTTAATACTTTTGAAGATATTTGACATTTACTTATGTCATTATTTTGCTACAAATAAGAAAATAGCTATTACTCACTTATGGCATGCAATGGGACCCCAAACTATATACCATCTTATAGCTAAGGACAAAGTAGCTGAATAACATATTTGAAGAAAAAGCTGTAACTGCAATAGTTTTTGAGTTGTGAGTCCTTTACTCTAAGTAGTTAAAATTGCTATTACTCACTTATCTTTAGGCCTAAGTCCATAAAACCCCCAAAAATTTCAAGGGCGTGAAAATTCATTGGGATAATTAATTTACAAAAAGTCTGTAGCTGTAGCAGTTTTGGAGAAATCTGCGTGACTAACTAACACACACACACACAGGCATCATTTCATAATGTCCCTCCTGGGCTAAAGCCCGGCGGGAGATAATAAAGCAGCAACTAGTGGTAAAACTATTCAGAGATAAAAGTGATGTGCACACGTTCCCACCTGTTTGTAGCCAGACTGTTGAGTACTGCAGTCAGACAAATGAGCTGTCCATGGTTCCGGTTAAAGCTTCTGCCACTCTGATTCTTATACACGGGCAAATCCAACGCGAGATCCAGTAGGAATTGGTCAGCAGTCCCGGGTGAGATGAGGGACACCACAGCCTTTGCTGCACGCTCTCTTACTGCGTAAACAGGACTACCCAGCAGTGTGAGTACAGAGGAAAGGTACTCTGTCAGGCAGCTGAAATGTGTGAAATATAGGACCTAAAATACAGTGAGAATGTGTATGACAATGTTAATACAGGATATGTGTGACTTATAGGTAATACAGCAGATGTGTGGGACATAAGCAATACAAAGAATGTGATATATAGGTTATAGGTTGTACAGGAAATATGCGAGAAATCAGATATTTGGGACACAGGTAATACAGGGAATGTGCAGAATGTGAGATAAATTTGAGACACAGGTCGCATAGGCAACGTGTGAAATACAAAGATTTGTTAACACAAGGAAACTCAGACACATGAAACACAGATAATACACTGAATGTGTACGCTAGTGATAACACAGATAATATATAGACAATACAGAGAATTTTAACCTGGTTTTCTATTTGCCTCTCTTTCTGTTGTGTCTACATTGTCATTGTCAAAAGCATTCATTAATCTTAAGTCAATCAATCAATCAATTTCTAATGCGCAGAAATTAAAAAAATTGCAATTTTGGTGAGTGTTGCACTGATTCTACGCAATATAGTACCTGGGACAGAAATAAATAAAGTTCCCTATATAACACCATATTATTCCATTGACATCAGTTTCTTTCCAGAAACTCAAGGTGTTGCTTGTGCTAAAGTGCAGGATTGTTTTAAATACCTGTCAATTTCACCCACATCAACCCCTGCACTGAGTCTGCAGAGTATGGACAGCACAGGGAACAGACTCGGGTGAATGTCCCCCTTGGTGTGCTGCTGGGCTGCAGCCTGTAGGTGTGACAGCAGGAAGCCACGCAATGATGGGAAGTGTGAAAAGAACTCACTGGTGGTGCTCGTGTGCAGTGTGTCCTCTTTGGTCTTCTTCTGTCCAAGCATACGGTTCAGGAGGCTGGCTGTGTGTATACATTGCGGTAAATTTGAACATCTTAACTGTACATTTAAACATTAGCAGTAAATATCTTACCTAATAGACAAATGACTTTTGTCTGGTGCAAGCAAGTGCCGCCAAATCTCAGAAAAAAATATCAGAGTGCCTGTAACTTCTCAGGTATGTTCAAAATATTGAAACATAAGGTGGCGAATGGTCACCTGACTTCATCCTTTTCATTGAAAACTACCAGTGAAAGAACAGTGAACACTACAGAGGTGGTAGGGTGGAAATCCTGTCTGTTAGGTAAACTTATAACAAGCAATGAGAGACTGAATGAATCAGTCACATCTCTAGAGTTGGAACAGATCTTGATGACTAACGACAATTGGTCAAAGCAGGGGTTTTACGTCCCATTCAACAGCCAGGGTCATATTGGGACAGGTCCTGAGCTTTGCTACTTGCGAGAGTTGAACCCACACAGAAGTGATAGCCTATGATTAGATGCAAAACCTGCTAAGCACTAGGCCATCGAGGACCTCTTTGATGACTAACGAGATATATCACTCATCCAAAAATATGTTGTCATGCCTGCATGTTGTTAACAGTACTAGTGAGTGTACTAGCAATGAAATATAAACATCTCCTTGTACATGAAACCAGTTTTACTCTTCTTACCAGGCTGCAGGTTTCTTTCCTGGAAAAGGCACAGGATAAAGTCTGTAATTTGTGATATAGATGATGATTTGATGCTTCACACCATCTAACAAAAATAGCCAGCCCTGGCAGGCAATAACCACAGCCCGCAGGAACAACTACATGGGGGACAACATTGAGATTTGGGAATGTCTCAGAACAACTTTAATCGCAAGAAGTTTATAGGACCAATGAGATACTATCTGATTAAAATTTTTCACATGGTTGAAGGGGGAAACTTACTTTTATTACTTTTATTTTCTTACTTGTTTATGATGTCAGAATTTCTTGAAATGACAGGAAGGCATCTGTCACTTCAGATGGAAACCTATTATGAAGCAACACTTTCTCTAGCATAGATACACAAATAGAAATAAAACTCTGGTAACTTGAGTTTAATAGTGGCCCTTTTTCATCTAAGAAGTTTAAGACCCGAAAATCGTATCAGTTGCCACTTACTCTCCAAAACCTAATCAGGTCCTTTTGGTTTGAACATATTCTGAAAATTTGGTAAAAATCCATGCATGGTTTAGGATGTGGAATAGCCACAAAGTTAAAGACTCAAAAATCTTAAAAGTGTTGCTATGACAAGACCTATAGCCATATACTCCCCAAAACCTAACTGGCTCTAGATCCTCTTGGTTAAACATATCCTGAAAGTTTGGAGAAAATCCATGCATGGGCCAAGGCTGTAAAACACCCACAACATTTATGCCCACAATATTTTCAAAGCATTGCCATGGCAACAGCTTTACCAGATACCCCCAAAACCTAATCACCTCTTGATCCTCTTTGGCAAACATATCTTAAAAATTAAGTGAAAATCCCTGCATGTTTAAGCTCTGGAGCACCCACAAACTTTATGCCTTTGGCCATTAACGTCAACAGCTGAAGGGCACAGAGGATGCCTACAACCCTAGCCTTTATGGGCTGGGGTTACTAATGGCCTACATAGCCCCATAGACAGCTCTGGTTGAGCTTCTCTGAGGTGACTCCATTCTCACTGCCATTTGGTGAGAGAGGCCATGTTCTTGATAACCATGGCTCTTGGAGCCAAGCATACAAGTTTAGATTTTGGAGGTCCCTGTGTGAATTCCCACTAACAGTTGAGATGACAGGTTGTTCTGAATGGGAATGGCTGAGAGCATCCACCAACCAGGATTTCCGATCTCAGACTGCAGCTTGTTGGCAGCTTGCTATTGTATCTGGTGGGAAAATACTCCATCTGGAGATGGTGCCACTGGTCGCAAATTTAGTCAAACACCTCCTAGAGGAGTGACCATTGTCTGAATAATCCACCTGTGGTGTGAGAGTTTCTTTGCAATCCCCATCACAAACTTATTCAGTTCCAGAAGAACTGCCTCCAGTTCCAAGAACTGTATCAGGTATCCAAATGCTTATTCTCCGATCTCGCGGATTCTAAGGCATACCATCCAAATCGTAATGCATAGCCATGGCAACAGCTGTTACCAGAACTGTGCACTTTGCCTCTTGAACAGACTTTTTGTGATCCAGTCTATTAATTGAGCATCTTAATCTTCATTTGATAAGTCTAAAATTTTGTACAGCATGTTGAAGTGGGTGTATAGGCTGATCAGGAAGGATGTTTGCTGCCCCTAGCTACCATTGTAAACGATTGTGAAAAGACCTGAGGACAGGAATATTTTTCTCCAGGGACTGCCAATAATTTTCAAGTTCACTGGGTTGGTCTTATATAAAAACAGTTTGAGGGCACTTGCTTCTCCAAAACAGTTTCAAGACCTATGAGAGACATCAGCTGACATACTGAACAAACTGGTCTTGACAACAGGTATTTTATTTTCAAGCTCAGGGCCTGCCACCTTTCTGTGGTGGGTGTGACCACTCCCTGAGCTAGGTTGTATTGGTAGCCTACAAAGCTGAAAACCTGTTTGGCTCCAACTGATTATTCAAGGTTTATAACCGAACCCAGATCCTGACAAAACGCTTGGGTGTCTTGATGGCATAAATTCCTGTTGGAGGCTCTTATTGTATCCCCGGATGAAAGTCGGGATTCAGTACAGTCATGCCACTGCCACAGAGATTTCCTTTCGGATGCGATAAATATTTTAGTTAGACCTTTCAAATTTGGTATGTGGGAAAATATGGGCAATGCCACGAACGCTATTGTTTTGTGACCTTGACCTTCAATTTCAAGGTCACTGGTGGCCTCTTCAAGGTCACATTTTGGCCATTTTTTCACATTTTTTCACATTTTGGCCCAGTTCTCATATACAGAAAGTTAGATCATCCTATGGTTAGTATATATAATACATATATATGTCCTCTGTAAGCATGCAGAAATTTGACCTTGAAGCTCTTCACTGAAGATCATCCACAGACCGCCAAAATACCTCACCAGGCCATTTTTGGCCTTTTTGGAGATATTTTCACACTTAATGCTGACTATATTGCATGGAAACTATTGAAAATGGCTTTGGAGGTTGAGTACATGATGGAGTACCAGCTCCAGTTTGTTGACCTTTAAGTTGGCTATTGTTTTCAAGGTCACCTTAGGCCTGCTAAAATGACTCACAATGGTACCTTTTACTGCATATATATGCCTATATAAGACTGTGAGGCATAAAGCTTGTGGGTGTTCCACAGCCTAAACCCCTGCACAGATTTTCACCAAATTTTCAGGGGTTGATTACTCCAAGAGCGTCTAGAGCTGATAAGGTTTTGGGGGGTATCTGGTAACAACTGTTGCCATGGCTACACTTTTAATATTTTCGGGTCTTAAAGTTGTGGGTGTTCCACAGACAAAACCCCTGCACAGACTTTCACCAAATTTTCAGGACATGTTTACCCCAAGGGGATCTACAGCTGATTGGGTTTTGGTGGGTATCCGGCTACCACTGTTGCCATGGCAACACTTTTAAAATTTTCGGGTTTTAAAGTTTGTGGGTGTTCCACAGCCTAAACCCCTGTATGGATTTTCACCAAATTTTCATGATATGTTTACCCAAAGTGAATCTAGAGCTGATTAGGTCTTGAGGGGTATGCAGCTACCACTGTTGCCATGGCAACACTTTTAATATTTTCAGGTCTTAAAGTTTGTGGGTGTTCCACAGCCTAAACCCCTGTATGGATTTTTACCAAATTTTCAGGATATGTTTACACCAAGAGGATCTACAGCTGATTAGGTTTTGGGGGGTATCCAGCGGCAACTGTTGCAGCACTTTTAAATTTTGGGGTCTTAAAGTTTGTTCTAAAATCTTTAATGTTTTCTGTAACCTAAAAAATTTCGGCTAGCTTCATCAGATTTGCACAAAATGTAAATGGATAGGAAAGTTTGCCCAAGAGTAATTGTGTCCTTGTTTTGGAAACAAAATCGCCGCCACATCACATCTTTAATGCCAAATAGGAGGGTCATCATATCAAAAAGTCCTTACATCTCCCTTATAATTGTTTCTTTGGCTTCAAAATATCAAAACTACTTCTTAGAAATCATGGCCTGTGAATCTTTTGTAGAACATCTCGTGGGTTCTCTATATTTCTTACAACAGAAGTTGTTCCTAAGATTTTCCCAAATCTCAATGTTGTTGGCCATTTAGCTGTACCTGCAGGCTGGGGTTCTTGCCTGGCGAGGCTGGCTATTTTTAACCATGACCAAAATGAGTAAATGATATTTTCTTCATAACTGTTAGAGTTACAAAATTTTGTCAAATATGTTGTTTAGCTACTTTTTGATGCACAGTGTCATGGCAAATTTCCAGAGCTGTAGGTCCATAGTTGACTGAGTAATAGCTACCTTGGCAGTTAACAACTGAGTAAATCATATCTGCAAACCTATTAAATTTAGAGGTTTTTTGTCAAATATGTTGTTCATGTACTTTTAAATGTACTCTGTCATGGCAAATTTTCAGAGCTGTAGGTCCATAGCTAACTGAGTAATAGCTACTTTGACAGTTTACCATGGAGTAAATCACTTATAGATGGAAATCTGTTGCACCTATCCTTACCAAGGTTTGAAGATATCTTCCCTGCTATGAAATCTTGCCTGGCTAACATTTGGTCCAGTTTGTTCAATTTGGTTGGTTGCTATGGCAACAAATTTGAAAATCTGAGGTGACCAAACTTAAAGGAGCCTATATCTCCCTTATTATTGGTCGTAGAGGTTTTGGATGTGAAGACAACTTCTAGGAAATCATGTGCCCCGAATCTTTTGTTGGTTTCAGATTTGACCTTGGACCCCTCCTTCAAGGTCAATTGTGGTTCTTCATACCTGTAATAGCCTATATCTCCCTTCTTATTGGTCGTAGAGGTTTTGGATGTGAAGACAACCTATAGTAAATCATGTGCCCCAAATCTTTTGGTGGGCTCTGATTTGACCTTAGATCCCTCCTTCAAGGTCGAATGTGGTCTTGATACCTCTAATGGTCTATATCTCCCTTATTATTGGTCGTAGAGGTTTTGGATATGAAGACAAATCTTTTGGTGGGGTCACATTTGACATAATATTCTGTATGTCACGCTTCAACCATGTCCTGTCCGGGGATATACTGCGTCGAGACGCAATCTCTAGTTAACCAGTCGTCTCGGTACTGGTGGATTCTTATACCCCTCGCTTGAGCCATGAGTTTCACTTCTAGTACTCCTATGGTGAACTCCATTGGTGTTGTTGACAGAACAAAGCCAAGAGCCTTGAACTGGAAGGTTTGACCTTGATTATGGAATTCCTTGACCTTGGGTTTATTGAGAAGTGGAAGTCTCACTGATGTCTAATGAGTTTTCCCTCTCTCCTGGAGAGACAGTCTTATAGATCGCAGGATTTCCATTTTGAAAGTCTTGACACTTAAAAGTCTGTTTAGAGTTCTCAGATCTAAGACTGGCCTCCTTCATTGTTTAGTTCCAAGATCACAAGCAGACTGTTGTAAAAATACAGTGTGGATTGAATCTTAACCTGCTTTGTGGCCTGTTTTTCTAAGACGGAATGCACAATACCTCCTCCAGGTAGCTTTTCCTGTGGGGATTGGCATATCCCCTCTTGATGATAGGCTCTCTGATTGGTGGGCGCTCGACTTTGAATAGCAGGGTGTCGCACTCCTTAAAATTGAGACCACCTTTGAACACGAACCCTGAGATGCCCAGACCTGCCAAAACATTTGCAGTCTGCCTCACACAGCATGACTTGAAAAAGCATTGGGGGCATTTTCCACAGGTAAGACAGAAAGACGGTGACTTACAAAAGAAACACCTTACATAAGCTTTATTTGGTGATTTTTTTGTAAATGAGTCTTATACCTCTCATCTTGGGGTCCCCCTTTCATACAAACAGTAGGTACACGAGCTATAACATATTTGCAATTTCCTCTATCTTTTAATACACTTTTTTTTCACAGAACAAGCACAACATTATAACCCACTGGTTTGAATCAACAGGATTTACACAGTAACTGTGATTCATAATTATGTCTTCCCTTGGGCCTTGACCAGCTCGATGTTGAGACCACTGCTATGACTAGAACCAGAACCTGTGCCCCATCCCCTTGATGGACATCCACCAAAACAAAAGCATCTTGAAGCTAGTTGATTTCTTGTTAAAAGCATGTGATGACCAGTCGGGAGAGTTGGTGCTACCTCCATGATCAGCAACCCAATCTGGGCTGAGGAGTATGGGTAGTTTCAGCTTTGAAATGTCATCTTCAGCCTTCCAAAGAATACCATCAGGTTACAATCTAGCAATATACAGAGGTATGGCGCAAGGCTGAACATGTGGTAATTTTCAAACCAGGTTTTATATATTCCAAATACACGTCCCATGGCGGTAGGATGAGTTTTGCCACTGGTATCTGACAGATGCTGCATAGCCTTTCCAAGGCAATTAACACATTCTGGTTAAAGGCTGTCATATCCTTCATGTCCTCAAGAGCCTTGCTTGTTTGTTTTGATGATTTTCCTTTGCCAAGTTCTTGTTTGCGGGTTGATCTGAAGATAATCCGAAGCTGAAATCTGTGAAGACTCGCCCATAGAATGATACAAATTTCCACCAACACTAGCCAACACTGTTACAGAGGCAGGGTCACATACTCTTTCTGCTTTTTGTTCCTTTTCCTTTCTTAATCTGTTTGCTAGAATTGCTAGCTGTTGAAGTTATTCTGATGATAACATCACACAGAACTCACACTCCTTTTTGCAAAGCACAAAGGTGTGAGCCCTGCCCTTTCTCTCGACAATGCACATGCTTTGAGTAGTCATAAAAAGGGCCATAATGTGACCAAAGGAACCACATTTCTATCCTAGGATGTCACAATGTATTCCAGAAATTAAGGCATAACCAAAGACTTGAAGATGCACACAAAAATACTGATAACACAATAATTTGGTGAAAAACAAGTATTTTAACAAGAGAAATGCTGACAACTCTGCGCCAAATAAAAAGGTGCAGCCACATGACCATTTATCAGCTAGCAGGCATTGGAGAGCATTAGCTACCTGGCAAATGATGGGGACTATACCAGTCCAGGCGGAGCATGGCTACAGACATCTCTTTTCCTGAAATTTGGCATTTCTTGCTTGTGCTGGATAAAAGGCATTTGTCTGTTAGGCAAGATCATATATCAATACAACAAGGGTGACGTGATTGGCTTTCATCCAACCACAACGTCGAATCTTAGGACAGCACTGGGTGTTGAAATCTGTAAACTCTGTATTATCGCCCGCATTTGGAAACCGCTTTCGGGGAAGTTTTCAGATTTGTGTCGCGAGATGGGTAGTTGTTTACAAATATAAAGGGTCTGTAGATGCGCAGTTTTACATGCGCAGTCACGGGAGTTCTTTGAGGGGTTTTCCTGAAAATATTTTACAAGGCTGGTTTAAGACGAAAACTACCAGCATATTTCCTGTTCACGGCTTGCCTCATTAATATTAATGAGCAAATATGCGCAGTCACGGCAGCTCTTTGTGGGGTTTCCTGACAATATTCTACAAGGCTGGTTTAAGATGAAAACTACCAGCATATTTCCTGTTCGCGGACTTGCCTCATTAATATTAATGAGCAAATATGCGCAGTCACGGCAGTTCTTTGTGGGGGTTTCGTAACAATATTTTACAAGGCTGGTTTAAGACGAAAACTACCAGCATATTTCCTGTTCACGGACTTGCAGTTTGAAATTTGATTTTAAAATGAGAAGACGTATTTCAATTTTGAAGTGATGATATACCTGTAATAAAATAAGATTAGCGAACTGGTTTATTTTGTAAATATAAAACAGTCTGGAAGACATAATTAAAGTGTTAGTATACGGATATTTTACAGAAGCAAATTGTAAGTATTTAAATAAAATATTCGTGTGTTGTTTCTACAATATTATCCTTCGCCACAATGAGCGAAAATAGGGAACCTCAGATTATGCTGTATTTTACCGATGAAGAATTTCGTTGTGTGATAACTTCTAGGGCATGCAAAAGCGCCTTCGAGTGGTTGAATGTAGAACTACGGAGTTTGAAATATTTTCATTGTCTCTGCCAGAGGTGTTCTCGATTCTGATTGGCTGAACGAAAAATGTATAGTACTACCGTGACGTCACTTCATTCATTAATTTCTTTGCGGTTTATTTGTTTGACAAATGAGTAATAGACTGTAGATGCGCAGACAACAATTTTATATTAAGAGTGACTGCGTGATAAACCAGCAGACCAATAAATTAATTGGGGTTTCCACGTCTAGAAACTAGCAGACGAAACCGTTAAAAAAGACTCGTTGGAGTAGGCCATCACAATAGCAAAAACAATAGTTTCTAGGACATCCGGGACTTTACAGAAAGCCAGACGTAGTACTAGACAAGGTTTTTACTTTATAAAATATAACTGAATAAAAGCATTAAAAATCTTCAAAATGGCAGAGTGTATAATATACACCCATTCTCTCGCGAGACTTTTTCCTCTCGAAAAAAGATCTCTCTCAGAAACCATCGTGTCTATGGCCCGTTGTATACCTACGCGCCACTTTACTGTGTTAATACGCCAACAAGAATAATTTTTAAAAAAGATTTTTTTTCTACAGCAATCGTATAAAATAGTTTGAAAATTCATAAAATTGTTATTTCTTGCTCGATTTTGACAAGTAATACACCATTTTAAAGCTTACAACACGTGGCATCTATCTAGACTGCTAACACATCCCATTTATGGTGAAAATGTCATGAATTCTTTGTCACAAGTTTCCTTATCTAACTTCATCAAAATCTTAAATCCTCTAAACAAGACATGCATATTTTATACTGGAAACAAATATTTTAGATGGCTGCATACAATATTGTAACCTATAATTAATTCTTCAGAGAAACAAATATAAGGACATGGAAAATATTATCAGAAATTGATGTTTGCTTAAAATGTTGCAGACAAATTATTTTATAATTTTCAGAAACCTTAATTATTGTGTTTTGTATTGTGTTAATTTTTTTATGAGACATCTTTTTACTATTTATGTTTAATTTTTTTTTAGTGTAATTTCATATAGCTTTTTTGTAGGGGCCATGGTGGCAGAGTGGTAACACTCTTGCCTCCCACCTCTGAGGCCGGGGTTTGAAGTGGGAAAGCTGGTAGTTGCTTGCCGTTGGTCGGCAGTTTACAGTACAGAACCCTAACGAACTGTATATACTGGTTTCCTCTGCCCTTCCAACTACCCGTCGTGATATGACCTGTACAGTGTTGAAAGCGATGTAAAACCCCAAATAAATATAGCTTTTTTGTGTATTTCATTTATTTCTTTTGACGTTTTGTTGTATATATTACTTGGTTGTCATATAATTTCAAAGCAAAACAAAAACTAAATAAATAAAATAAATAATAAAAATAATATTAATAATTTTTATATTCTATAATGAAATTGTTAAATGTTTGCATGTATAGGTACGAATTGAAACAAACCATTATTATTATTACTATTATTAATAAAATATCTTCAATGTTATTTTTTCATACTATTTTTTTCAATAATTTTTGCAGCTTTCTAGTAAATTTTAATGACTTTTGGGTTGAACATATACAATTTCCATTCAAAAATATATTTTACTGTTATTTTTACAAAAAAAAAATGCTAAAAGATCATTTTCAGAATACATACTGAAAGTAAGATTTTTGTATATAATCCTTGGCTGTTAAAAATTATAATTCCAATGCAAAAAAAAAATAAAATAAAAAAATAAAATAATCAAATAGTATTAATAATTTTCAAAATCCTACAAAACATTTGTTAATGTACACATGTATAGGTATGTAAAATTAAAATTAATCATTATTATTGTTAAAACGTCTTTAATGTTATTTATTTATTTTTGTCATTAATATTTATTACTCTCATGCATTATCAATGTTTTTGTTCGGCATTGTAGCAAATTGTAATGAATTTTGGGGACGAATATATGTAAATTTACATTCATAAAATTTATTTTACTTTGAAAAAGTATTTGTGACAATCTTCAAAGCAATTATACAGGTTTAACAGCAAGAAAAATCCACGGATCACCACTTTAAAAATCGTAGAATAATTACTGGTTTTAAAACTCCATTTTCGCCCATGTAAGAAGACTAGAAACAACACTTTAAGTAATGTTTTGCTGTTGAAAAATCACTATTTTGTAGGTCTGTATGCATATTTTTAAAGAAAATTAAGAAGGACGTGTGTTATGATAGAAAACATTTATTTTTGAGCATTTTTCATGCTACGAAAAACACTTCCTGGTTGAAAAGTAGTTCTTTGTTTACTCCCAGAATTCCTCGCGGTTTCTGTGAGGGTTTGTTTTCGAGGAAAAGCAATCCCGCGTGAGGATGATATACACCTTAATATACTGATATGTGAACAAATATTATGCAGAATTTGATATTTAAGGGTTTAAACGGCGAATTTAAAATCGTGACCGCAACTCAGTACATAACTCGAATCAAAGATTCGACTAATAAAAATAGAAACCTGACTAAGTCAATGAAAGGGTCATAAATGACACAACTCAACACAGATAAACAGGATATATACCATAGAGAAGCAGAACTGGTTTTAAGTCTGGAGTTCAGAAGCTTGGCAAAGTGAAAATAATTTAAGAATAATTAAAAATTGTTGATGCTTTGCACATGTCTGATGAAAGGCACCTTTTCAGAGTTGTACATTTCCTGAGCTTATAATCTAACTTCAGTGTGTGCTATTGTGTCGGATAAACACATGGACTTGAGTAGCCCTAAAATAGGCCATTATATCTAATAGCGGTGAACCGCTGACATAACGGTGGGGTAACGCAAAGTTACTAACGGCCTACATTAGGGATAGGACTTGAGAAATAAAAATTAACCTACTGAAAAGCTGGGTGGCTGAGTTTCTGACTGGCCACAAGGGGGCACTGAATCCTTCCACTGCAAGGACACATGCTCGCTCTATGTGGGGCATCATTGTGCCTGTGAGTGTAGCCTCTGCAATTAGCACCTTTAGTATGTTGAGTGCATGTACTTGGGGCAGGTCTAAGCGGGCATCCGTGTCTGTGGGTAGGGGGTTACTGGCAGTAGTCAGGATGTCAGCCACTGTCTGCTTTAGCAGTACACTCTGTGCAAATACAGGACAATATGAACACAGAGAGAGTAATTACAACACTCCAACGAGTGCATGTTGGGATTTTACAGTGACAGGTTCAAAGGAAAGCTAAAACCCATGGACATATGCAGTCAGCACAGTCTGAGACACTCAAACTTTCTGCATTAGTTCGATTCTCAGGATATATTAGGAAAATAGAGGATAAGAAAATACAATGTCAAAGTTGGTGCTTTATATTTCATTTGACAGCTTTGGTGATATCTGAATAAGTGCTCAGTGTATCCTACGTTTGACTGGCCTTGAACCATGACCAAAGAGGTAATGGTCACTTCAGGGTGTGGTAACTTGTTTACACAAATTCCGCAGTAAACATAAAAGAAAGCAAGCACCGAGTACATTAACAGGCAAATTATTACAGGCATCAGTATCCACAGGTAGGGGCAACAGTTGCCGCGAAGCAGTTTTTATATTTTATTTATTTTTGAAACAAAAACAATTGCAATACACCAATAAATTGTGCAGTACAAAAAAATGTTTCAAAATTATATTAAAATGATTAGATGTACTATGGCTATAAACTTGAAGAAAAGAAAAATAAGTTTATAGGTTGCTGTACACACATCACAATGGGAGTGAGATATCTAGGTTTCCCAAAAGCACTAGAATAGATTCCTTTAAAATCCAGCCTACTTATTATTTTTTTATCTTTTATTTATTTTCACAAGTTTCAAATTGCTACAGTGACCACAGATGTATTTAATACAAGTAAATATACACTTTTACAAAAAATAATAATTTTTGTACAACGTAAGCAAAATTTAAACTAGCATGTGTGTTTGTGTGGTTTCTTAATTTAGCAGTACACACTGACACAGAATACCCAGATTATTAGTTTAGATCCAATTTAAGGCTTTTAAAAAGAATTCCAAATAACCTGCTTATTCTTGTTTTCACTGACCAATACTGCCTTCACAATGAGAGGTAATCCTGCCGACCTTCTTGTTACGGATGACATCTTCCCTGTATTAGCATGTAACACCATAGATAACACGTCAGCCAGCATCTTTCCAGGAACTTTCTGTAGCTCTGGATGTGGACTCTGCAGCATTTTGGTGCAGTAGACACAGAGTGCCTCACAGCAGCCCTCTATGGCCCCTCTATGGCGGCACCTGGTGAGTATTTTGATCATCACTTGGCCTAGTTCTTCCACTTGATCCAGAGAAAGGATACCAGGGCAGAGATTGGTATGTACAGGTAGTGCTGCGAGTTTACAGTACAGGACACTGCTTTCCTGTCAATGGAACATATGTTTGTACAGTAGAACCTTGGTTATGTACATCTCTATTGTCTGAATATCCAAATTAACTAACTCTATAAGTTATTTACATTTATTACAGTTTTTCATTTTAATAATTATTAAAGTATTTTATGAACCTTTCATTGTACAAAGAAACTGGAAATTGCATCTTGATGCAATTGCATCTTGATGCACGTATCCTTGAATGGGACAAATTCAGTGTCAACATGGCGTCATTGCTATCCTACCCTCTTCCATATTACTTCAAGGAATTTGTATGTTCAGTATTTTGATGTCCCAGTGGAAATCAAACTTTTCAAAAAGATTCACAACATACCGCATACCAAATTTGAAAGGCATATGTAAAATACTTTTTCAGTCACTGCATCTAAAAGGGAATCAGTGAGGCAGCGATGCTGTGATTGTTATAAAACCTAACTATCTCTTGACTTTTGTCCATAGATACAATTACCAACACATATATCAGAATTTCTATTGCACTAGCTTACATAGTATTAGAGTTAAAGAGATTTTTAACATTTCCCATACCTATTAGAAAATGGTGTAACTATTCCATTAGCCATGACCAACACCACACACTGTAGATATTAGAAATTTCACAAAGAAAATAACGTGTAACTGTGTTATTTTGCCAACTTATCATTACATTAATCTCCTGAAAAACGCATCTGTTGGCCAGAAGTCAATGTCAAAAGACCTAATGCTCACCACAACAGTGCTGAACTTAATGCACCTGACAAAGAATGTGGTCTTCAGTAAAATACATTTTATACACAAGACGTGTGTATAACTGAGGTTTGAGTGCTCACCCTGATATTTAACCAGGCCCAGGTCATCAGTAGTTGGTGTTCTGTGGTCAGAGTGACCTCCTCCTCTTCATTTTGAGACAAGCCCTGTGATTGGTCAATCACCTCTTGGATGGACATACCCATCTGTTCAAATGACGGTGCACTGCCTGCAGTTGTAGGAGATAAAAATACCAGTCATTTCAATAATGGGGTGTATGTTTTGTGTATAGGTTAGAAATTAATTCTTTGGCTACTTGTTGAAGCCGACTGTTTTTGAATGTCTCTGTTAATTCAGGTTTTGACCACTTCTAAAACTTACTGTATTCTACTCTTTCACATTAATAGTAGTCCCAGGATAAGAGTCAGTTTAGCGAGTTATGATCATTTGTGTTAACCTTTCGGATTCCAGTTAATTTTTTAAAAAAAGGTTAAATATTGTTATTTCTAAATCTTAAAATATCAGATTAAAAATCTAAATCCAATATGGCCACATTTTGGTCAGTGATTTACAATATGATAACATTATTGTAGCAATAACACCTGACAAACCAAGGTATAAACAAAATTTAATCATGATTCAAGGATATAAACTATGAACAGAAAGCCTGATGGTTTACTGCCTCTAACCATGGTAAAATTCTCCATATGCCATGGTTTGGAGGGTGTTATTACTATTCTAACAAGACAAAACATATATGACACAATGACAATAATAGTAATAATAACAATAATAATTGTATACTGCGATGTTGGTGTTTCAACAATTATAATTCCCCACAGCCCTTATTTGGAATAAATCTTTCACATAAATATTGGCAAAAACAGAAAAAAATAGTCAAATTTTGAGAACTTTTAATCACTACTGAAGTGACACAAATGCAAATTGTCATAATGCAAAAACAAAGACTTTTGTGAGGTCACATGAATTAAGTTCACCAATTGCTAATCACAGGTATATATAATATAACATAACATTACCATTCCTGCCCAGACTTACCATCAGTCCGCAGTCTCCCACCCAATATGTCCAGTGAAGCATCCACCAGCTCTCTGGTCACGGCCACAAGACTCTGAATAACTGGCCTTAAGTCTTCAGGCTCTGTATGCAGTAAGTCACTCACACAGTAAGTGGTAGCCACAATGAAGCCTACAGGACAAGGCAATGCACAATAGTATGTATTTTTTCCCCAACAGGTTGTGAATGGACTATTTCGTACGGATAATAAAATGCTCATAAAATAGAAGATGTAATGCAGTAGCAATTTTGGTTGAGTGGTAATGAGTTCACAAAACTGAATATTTGGCTAACATAACTTCAACTTATCAAGGTTCAATGATACCAGTTTTAAACACCATATATGGATACTTAAGTTATAATAACTTAGAATTGGCATAAATGTAGTATGAAAGAACACACTTTTTCAGTCCTTACCATTTACCAGTCTTTGGATTATTTGAAATAAATTTATAAATTATGGGTATACTATTGTTGCTGAAAATGCTAACACTGAGTATAAAAGATAATCATAAGTATTACTTGCTATCCATGGACACGAGTAACCACATGACCGTCGGAGTACAAGTCAGGGTTTCAACAGCCAGGGTCATATTGGGACAGGCCCACAGCATTGCCAAATATGGGAGTCAAACCCAGGAACTACTTACAAAAGTTGACTATATTAAAGTAGACCATGACATAGTGCACAAAATCAAAGGTTGACAACAGTTAGGCATATCCAGCAATTTCAAAAATGCACTTATGCAGTTCCAAAGTATGTCTTGAGAATACATTTTTTCCAAGGGGTGTGTCAAATGTTTGAACTATCTCATCGATCAAACTGGTACAGTCCCTGAAATCACAAGTTTCACAAGAATTTGGGACTACTGAAAGAAACACATGGATGACTTATTGGGTGTTAAATTTCACATAAAAGGACCAATATCACAGTTTTTGTTTCTCTAATTTGGAACAACAAACTTGGAACTTCTGCCATAACATATACTGTACTCATATTACCATTACCAGGTAGTTTCCCCAACTTCCTGTGCACACTACCTCAGCGCTTGTATTGCCTTTTTAAGCTGACTTAGTTGTGGTAACCTGAATACACTTTTGCATTTATACAAAATGTACTACCATCAGTTTGAAAACAGGTAGATTCTTGGCTTTTTTCTTCTTTGGCACTTTCTGTAACTCCTTTAGCTTGTGTACAGGTAAAGTCAAGCAGCTTCTGCCATTTACAAATTCAATATTTGTTTCTTCTATATAGTACCTGTCAAGAACAGTACTACGTACATATATTTTTTCTTCTTTTTATTAAGTGTTTTATGTCATGCCTAGTACCTTATTGGGTTATATTATGACGATAAGTTGGAAGGCAGTTGAAGGCCAAAGGAAACCAGTACATACAGTTGGTCAAGGTTCTGTAAATTGCCTACCAATGGCAAGCAACTACCAACTTTTCCACTTGAGGTTGTGCCGGAATTCGAACTCCGATCTCAGAGGTGGGAGGCAAGTGTGTTATCACTACGCCACTATGGCCCTCTCTATGTACATATAGTGTTACACTCTTACCTTGAGCTGACACATTCCTGGCTGCTTCCAATGCATTCTTCCTTGACGCTTGCAGTGACTCCTGTAGCTGTTGTACCAGTAGTCTGAGGAGAGCAGCTACTGCTGCACTGGGAGACGAGGGCTCAGTGTGTCTGCACACCATCACTCCGTTCTTGTCTCGACTGAACTCTACACCACCGCCTACTACATAGCTAAGGGAAACATAATTTCTTCAATGTGTTAAAACTAATATCAAACAAAAAATAAAATAAAACAAAAATGTTGACCCCTAAAATATCCAAAAGGATCTCTATAATGTGCAGTAAGTGATAGAAGACCCAAATACCTGATTAGTTTTGAATGTAAATTGATTTGGATTTTCACTTAGTTTATATTCAAAAGACAAACACACAATAAAGTCACATGAATTGATGTCTGATGTCACCCTTTTATATTTAAATAACTATCTTTTACAAATATTTACAAGTTTTTTTTTAGGAATGATTGAAGTCATGTAAATCTAAAATCATTAGTATCCTTAACCAGCCACACAAGCAAGTCAGGTTAAATTGTGGGTTTAGAATAATTCAATTGTAACAAATTTTATTGTAATTTAACTTTTTACAAGTTAAATACTTACCTTATCCTCACAAGTGCTTGTTTGGTTTTGTGGAGCAAAAATGTATCGACCGACAAGAATTTTTTAAGGAATATTCTTGTCACAAGAGGTGACCCCTTTGTCTGCGCATGTCCGCGCTTGCGCAGTAGTCGTTGTCGACAGAAGATTGTCGAGAGCTCTTCATTGTATTTTTGGTCCCCAGAAAACAAATTATGCGGGGAGGTAGGGTGGGTTTATCCTTGTGAGGATAAGGTAAGTATTTAACTTGTAAAAAGTTAAATTACAATAAAATTTGTTACATTTTATTGCGTAAAATAGCCTTACCTTATCCTCACAAGTGCTTGAATACAACCATAACAGGTGGAGGGTATTTGTTTTGGCCACACTGTTAGATGATTGTCAGACAAGGGGTCACCAAATAAAGCACTGATAAGAGGATAAGATAAGCTTCCATAAGCCACATCTTAGGTTATATGTTACTTCTTCAACACAGATAAGTAATTTGCTAACCTCAACAAGAGATCCATGATGTGGTCTTCATTGTTGCTGCTGT
This sequence comes from Sabellastarte sp. h YS-2021, assembly GCA_964017235.1. Taxonomy (NCBI): domain Eukaryota; kingdom Metazoa; phylum Annelida; class Polychaeta; order Sabellida; family Sabellidae; genus Sabellastarte; species Sabellastarte sp. h YS-2021. The sequence goes on from OZ024928.1 coordinate 16,745,633, forward strand.
TGCTGTTGTAGAAAATTTTACAACAAATCATATAGCAGTATTAACCATCACCCAGTATTGGCTGGAGATGTCTGCATGACTCCCCAAGCAAGATGTCATCATCTGACAATGGGAATATCTGCAAGCAGGCAAACTGAACTGCATAAACTGCAGATATGGGGCCATATGTAAGTTAAGAAAGACATATGTCACTGACACAACACTTGTGCAACTGGAGAGAACATAAATATGCGAGTCCTATCAATAACATGTATAAATACACAAAATTTGACTACATGCTGAGGTGAATCCATAGAACCCAATTTTGTACATGGACTGGTCATGGGATTGCCAAGCTACATCTTCGAGTGGAATGGAGTAAAGAATTGTGGGTCTTCCAATAACAAGAGTTTGATATCTGCTCAGGTAAGACCCCACTCTTGAAAACTAAAGAGGCAGCCATGGATGTAATATGTGTCTCAATGTAAGGATTCTGAGAATCAGAATTAAAGGACTGGCAATCTAATCATGCATCCAGATTGATCCAGGAAGAGATAGCAGAACTCAAGATATCTCCATCAAGCCTTCCTTAAAAGATATGAGCAAGAGATGCTTCAACTCCTTGAAGTACTTGTACAGTCTTGATAGTAACTAAGTACTGTAAGAGGGCGGAGTGTCACAACATCAGTCCAACGTCAGCTCAAGAAAGGTTTGTGAGCTGGAATGACCACTGGTTTGAGCCATCTGGGGCATCAGAAGCCAACTGATTCTTGCTAAAAGGCAGGAGAAGGAGACTTTCCCTTTCTCCAAGCAGTAGTCCTGTCCAAGAAGGATGTAAGTGCTGTAGGAGGACAACGAATCATGTGTCCAGGCAATTTGAGTTCAGGAATGATCTAGAGCTGAAGTGACCACTGGAGCCAATCTAGACCAATTGAGGCTAATAGGTCCTTTCTGAAAAGGTAGGTAGGAGGGAGAAACTGTAACCTCCTATGAGGCTTGTGTCTGAAGGAGCCAAAGTCCCAGAATACACTTCCAATGCCATTGCAACAGTCTTGCAAGTTTTTTTTTTTTTTTTGAAGGTTAATAAGGAGCCTTTAAGAAAACCAACAGAAGCAAAGGCAAATGGCAAATCCCTTGATGCTACACCTCTGTTAGCAGTGGGCTTCTCTCTATAAACACTTGCAATAGGCCTATAAAGATCCAGGCTTTTGCTCAACTCCTGCACAAAAAATGTAAATGATCAGCTATGGCTGCTGCAAAGCCAACAATAGTGACAGGTCTCAGATTTTTGCAAGTAAATGGATCAAAAAATCTGGTATATTTGAGACAGTAGGCTCTGAGATGGCCACCTTATTCTGTGGGTACCAGAGCTCAAAAAGGCCCCTCATTACTCATACATTCCAAGATGAGGGTCCTTGAGATGCCCTAAATCTCTCTACCCCTTGCTCAGAGAATGATATAAGAGATTCTGAGTGGTGTTAAGGTGCCAAGCATGAAGGTGCCAATGCAACAGATCCAGATGGTATTTCTGACTGAATGGCTGTTTCTGAGACCAGTGAAGTAGCTGTAATGGAGGTTTGGTTGAATGACTCACCAGACCCCAAAGCCAATGCATCATGGGCCACCAAGGGGCCACTACAATCATTTTGTACCTGGTGTTCACTTGTTCAATGACTTTTTGGAATAAGTGGTATAGGACAAAAGGCCTAGCAGTCCAGGACCTCCAACAAGATGTTTAATGCATCTATGTTCAGAGCATTTGCATCCGGGACTGGCAACATAGAATGGAAGTTTGTGACTCATATTGGTGGCAAACATCTCTACCATTGGTATTTGACAAACTATGTAAATCAAATAGAATATTTAAAGATGAAGAGACTATCCTGTCTGTATTATTTCGTTCTTTATGGAGAGGCTGTCATGACATCTAGGCAACCCTGAATATATCTGGGTCACATGAGAATATTTCAAGGATTGCAGTAGGCCAAGATGCAGCATACCTGCATGAAACACCTATTGTTGATTTGTGCCAAACTTGAACCATAAAGGGAGTAAGAATCATTCTGTACAGATTACTTTTGTCCCTTCTGTAGAGATCATTGAGTATGACATTTAAGCAACCCCAGAATATTTCTGTCTCTTATGAGTATATTTCAAAGATTGCAGTAGGCCAGGATGCGCCAAACCTTTATCCCTTCTGGAGATGATGTTGGGTATGACCTTTAAGCAACCAAGAATATGTCTGTCTGTTATGAGTATATTTCAAGGATTCCAGTAGGCCAGGCTGAGCCAAACTAGGAGGTATACGCTCCCCCCCCCCCCCTGTTTGTTCAGATAACCGAACACAGTGGTGTTGTCTGATGCTATCAGAATTCTTTTGTGTAGAATTTGTCTTGAAGGCTTTTAAGGGCTGAACACACTGCCTTCAGTTGTATGACATTGAAATGTAATATATACATTTTTAACTGTCCAAAGCCATTGACTGTGATGCCTTTAGATGGGATCATCAACCCTGGATTAATGCATCTACGAAAATAAGAGAATTGTGCACCTGTGTATAGAAAAGGCATCCTATTTCCCATTTTTTGGCATTTTCCACCACTGAATATGCCTTTTCAGAAGGATTTGAAACAGGAATTCTCACAACTAGTGACTGGAGATATTGCCAGTTGTAGTAGATACCAGTGAAAGGCACACCTATATAACTGACCCATTGGTATAGTCTTTTCCAAAGATGCTCGTACCCCTACCTGGGATATAAGCAACCTTGGGGTTGATTGTGATGAGATCTCCATGTCTTGAATAGATTCTCAGGTATTTAATAATTTTGAGGTAGACAGAATTTTCCTGGTACCAAAATGTAGTGGTAGCCTAGGAAATCGATATCATGAAGCCCAGCTGATGAATAATTGGACGAGTGCTTTGGTTTGAACCCAATACTGGTGTCTTTACGTACACTAAACAACCAGTGATCTAGGTATATGGTGAAAGAAATTTCCTGGTACCAAAAAGGAATGGTAACCTAGGAAATCGATATCACGAAGCCCAGTTGATGAATAATTGGATGAGTTCTTTGGTTTGAACCCAATACTGGTGTCTTTTATGTACACTAAACAACCAGTGGTCTAGGTATATGGTGAACTCCTATTCTGTGAGACTGAAGAAAGAGTTTTGCCGCTTTTACTACTGGTGTGAATACAAGAGGGGCGGTCGCTAATCCGAAATTCAGTGCTTTAAACTGATAGGTTTGACCGTGTACATTAAACTGAAGTAGATGTTGAAAAACTTGGTGAGTCGGTACATAAAAGAACGCATCTTTTGCAACCGAAGTTCTGCTGTCTCCAGTTTAAATGATGCGACCAGCAGGTATTTATTGACATAGTAAACGAAGTTCACTCGTGGGCAATGACCGTTGAAGTCGTAGTTAGAAATCAATTCAGGACACTGAGATCTATCACAGGTCGTCATTAGCCGAGTTTTTATACAAGAAATAAACTGCCATAGAAACCTGTAGTTCTGCAATTGTTGAGTGGAGAAATCGCTTTTGAAGCATTTAAGCGGTATATTAGTCCTGTAGCCATGTTTTCCTGTCTGACGTCATCGCTTTGCATTGTGGGTAGTACAGGCATTGGTGAATTCGATTGGGGAGTAATTCGACAACTCCGTCTCAAGATTCGCACAACTCTGGGATGGCAATGAAAATCTCCCATCACTGCCAGTAACTCTGCAAGAAGAGTCTCCATGGTGACGTGGCTTAATGTAGCCACGTTCTTCTGTATCCCTCTGTCCTGGTAAACCAGGCAGAGTGGTACGACGACCTTTTGTGGTTAGTAGGACAAATAATTACTGGATATAGCTCCTGTCCTGTATATACTGTGCAAAATACACTCATCTAGCCAGTTTGATCTTCGTTGAGTTTGCAGAAGAATTAACTCAAAAGTCACAGTATTCTTTCCATTGAAGACATGGCCATAGGAAGGTTTTATTATCTAGTAGATAGTTATTGCAATACTTCAACAGGGCTGAACAGACAAGCAGTGCACATACTGCCCCAAAGATGTCTGTTGGATCTTCATCTAAATCTACAGCAAATGAAGGTAATCTGTCCTTATTTTCATGTCTGAGAAGCAGGAAGTTCACTGTACCTGCTGGGAAGCAAAATAATAACTGCCAGGATCAGTGGATATGCTTCTGTAGTCGTTCTTTTGGAGGGAGACCTGTTACTGTACCAGAGTGGCGCTCCACCCACAGTAAAGAATCTACGACCTCCGTTGCAAAGACAACTGCATTCTTTCTTCTTTGTTTTCGAGCATACGCTAATACTCGCTATGCCATCAATTAAGGGACAATAAAGCAGTTTTCCACTGAAAACTACGGGAGCTCTTCTCTGCATACCTTTCATCGACACGGAGGTAGTTCCAGTCGAATAATGGGCGAGTACAGCCGAAGATATACACGTCTTCCACTGAAGACTTTACAGCAACATCTTCTTGCACATCTTATTCTGACCCTTTTCAGGACAAGGGAGGCAGAATAGTGGTAGTACCAGTCGAATAAAGGACAACTACAGGTAGGTGCACGCTTGCACGCTTCAAAACTTCATAGATTTTCATCCGTGAATGGACGATAATAAGGAAAAGTACGTGTTGCTCCCATATCGACCAAAAATATAATGAAGAGCTCTCGACAATCTTCTGTCGACAACGACTACTGCGCAAGCGCGGACATGCGCAGACAAAGGGGTCACCTCTTGTGACAAGAATATTCCTTAAAAAATTCTTGTCGGTCGATACGTTTTTGCTCCACAAAACCAAACAAGCACTTGTGAGGATAAGGTAAGGCTATTTTACGCAATAAAAAAATCATCTACATCCAAAATCTACCATCTAAATAAAATTAAATAAAATCTTGGGGCTTGGAATGTTTTAATAAACCATTTACATCCAAAATCGGCCAAATGAATCAGGTCAGATAAAATTTGGGGATTTTAGAATGATTTAGTGAATCATTTACACCCAAAACTGGCCATGTAAATTGTCAGGTAAAATTTTGAAGCTTTGGAATGATTAAAAATACAATTCACATCTGAAACCATCAGTATCTAAAACTGGCCATGTAAGTCAAATCAAAACTTACATATGACAGAGCAGCTTGCACATCAAAGCCCCACCATCTGCATCATGTGAGCGAGGCTGAGAACACAAGGTCAAGGCCGACTGCAGTAGTCCACATACCTCAAGGTCACATAGGTTAGAAGGAGTGCGGGGGTCAGAGGTCAAGGACAAAGGGTGGGGGAAATACTCCAGTAAGATATTGCAACACTCCCCACGAATCTGTAACAACCAAGAAGGTTTACATTGAAATACACTAAAATACACCACAGCATCCGATATTCATCCATTTAAAGTTCAGCAACATGTAGCAAAATACACTGAATTTGTGCAGCAGATAGTATAAATAGTAAGGATGGGTCGGTATCAAAAATGTATACATCGGGAGGTCGCCCATGCAAAACCGCACCGATTCCAAGACTCCATGTTTTAGTACACCCCAACCAAACATGGACATTCCCTCTTAACCACATCGCAATAAAAGTCTCCAAATGCACAAAATATGAGAGAAACATTTACAGTTTCTTCAGATTTCTTGTTTGTTCTAAATATTTTAAGTTTTCCTTCCATTATATGTGTTGTTAAGCGAGATTTAGGGTATAAAGTGTCGCAACCAAAACATGGCAGTTCTGCTCAACGTATCACTAATTCGCTATAACAGTCTGCAAATTTACGAAAATATGGGGATAAAAGCTTATAATTTCTGCAGATTTTGGGTATGTTTCTAATATTTTAACTCTTCCTTTCATTATATTTGTCAACAAGCAAAGTGGCGGTTTTAAAATTTTGTCATGGTATTTCAGTAAAATGCTCTTGATACCAAGACACTGGGTCTACCAACCCATCCTCAATAAATAGCCTAAAAGTTTTATAAGAATGCACTAAATTTCTGCAACAGAGAGTATAATAGCCTGAAAGTTTGATGAGAATGTACTAATTTCTGCATCAGATAGTGAAGATACAAGGGGCTTTAGACATATCATACTTGTCTGACCTTTCAGGAGAGGGTCAAAGGAAAAGTCTGGCCAAAAGCAGCAATGGGGTGACTACTGACTAACCCAACTTCAAAGCATCCCAAACCTACTTTAGGTGGATACAATAATGGAGTTTGCTCAATAAGGTATTTTACACACCTATGACGTCAGGGGCCGGTTTCATGAAAGGACTTAAGTCTGGTCTCAGGCTCAAATCTGAGACTTTGGGCTCAAATATTGTAAATATTTTGGTGAGTCTGTGGACTCAGACTCAAAGCATTTCACAAACAGGCTCAACTTGAGATTTGGCTCAGTCATGGGCTCAATTTTGAGCCCACCAAGGAGGTGTCTCAAATTTTGACTCCAAAGTTTGTCATCCAATACTTGTGTATAAACCAATATAATTTGCATGAAAATGAATTTGTTGAATCTTGAAATATTATATTTTTATTTTGCTTACTAATTACAACTACATATTCAATATTCATCATAAGAAAAGTCAATGGAATTGACATGCCTTTTTGACCGTTGTCAAGTGACTGGTCTCAAGAGTGGACTCAAAGCTTAACTCAGTCTCAGTTGACTCTCAAACAATTGGCTTGTTACCAATAATATTATATCAATTTTTTTCATGTGTTATCAGTGTTAATGCAATCTAAATCGATAATGATGATGAAATAAATGCACTTGCATAAAAAACAAACCAAGGAAGCATCTTAAATGAAATTTAAAAGTTGAGACTATGACTTGAGACCAGTCTCAGCTGAGTCACCTTTTGTGAAATCAATTTGAGCCAAAAACTCAGCCGAGACAAAAGTCTCAGATTTGAGACCCAGACTCAGCCCAAAACTGGTCTCAAATTGAGACTTTTCATGAAACCGGCCCCTGGTTGTCTAGACAGGGAGGAAGTATGAGGCGCCATCTGGGGAGTGCACAGTACTACGGACTGGCCAGCCGGTGGAAACACAGGACGTCTTTTTCTGGCGTTTGGCGGGCCGGTCTGCGCCGACCGGATTAGCAATTGTCCATTGGATAGGAAGTATTAACGCAATAAAATTAAAAATTCTTACTCTGTTTGTTAATTTTGAAATCAAAGTAATTTTTAAGATAAAAGTTGTTTATGATGTTAGTAAAATGTACTCCATTGTATGGCTTCTAGTTTTTAAATGCTGGTGAAGGTTAAAATATAAAGTTTGTTCTCAGATTATCTGATTTAACCAAAAAAATACTTTTGTGAAAATTTTGGGTTTACTACTTATAAGAAGCCCAATTTTTCAGCCTTGCATGATACTCTTTTTGTTTTGGTTGGTTCTCCAAATAACAGAATGTATTCACAGTACAGTGAGTAGTAAATGATACTGTCTTTGTTTACACAAGGGACCCTGCTGAATCTGGTTTTTCAGTATGCCCCACATCAACAAATCTTTATCACCCCGATAGCCATGAGGATATCTTTATTTTAACAGTGTATGTGTGTATAGGTACACTTTTGGGTACATTTTATTCTTGGTATTTGAAACACTCAACAACAGTGTTTTGATGAGTTGTTTTATATTACATGATATAATAATTAAGTATTATTGTTCTCCCTTTAACAGAGCAGAGTTTAATATACCATATTTGATTTGTACTGTTATCAGAAGTAATGAAAATATGGTGTTTGTATCCAGCAAGTTTTGTTTATGTTGTTTTGGAATTTAAAAATTTATGAGGTGAGTTTTTAATTTTAAAATTTCCAAAAGAACAAAAAACAACTGCAAAAGAATGTTCAGTGGTATATGTATGTGTATATTACAGTAAATAAGTAAAATCAGTAAATATGTGTGTATGGAGACTTCGTTTAAATCTTTTATGTTTAGGGTTTATCTGCTGATTTAAATATAAAATATAAATAAATGATTTAAATATTTAATTGGCATCATCATAGTCAAAGTTTAATACTTGTTTAAAATCCAGCATTCGGGGACTCGGTGGTGTAGCGGTTAGAGTTTTCACCTCAAATCTCGGAGGTCGCCGGTTCGAATCTCGGGCTGGGCGCTTAATGTTAGAAAGTTGGTAGTTACTTGCCAATGCCCGGTGGTTTACAGTGCAGTATGCACTGGTTTCCTCTACCTGTAAACTACCCGTCGCAATATGAGGGATTAAGTCACTGAAAGACAATGGCAAAATTTGATTAGGAGAAAACTTGCTTTTTATAGAGTTGGGGGAATGCATGCCCCTTCGAACTCTATTCTGTTATCATTGTATCCCCGACGCGAAGCGGGGATACTATGGATTCATCATCGTCGTCGTCCGCGTCCGCAGAGATTTCTTGTTAGCGACCTACAGTCCACATTTCTTTCCGGATTTCTTTCATATTTGGCAGGTGGCTTGATATGGTAGAGGACTCGCCACCCTATCTTTTTGGTTGGCTTTATGTCTAAATTAGGCCTGTGGTAGACAAAAATGTCTAAAATGTGGAATATTGCTTGTTAGCGACCTACAGTCCACATTTCTTTCCAGATTTCTTTCATATTTGGCAGGTGGCTTGGTATGCTAGAGGACTCGCCACCCTATCTTTTTGGTAGGCTTTATGTCTAAATTAGGCCTCTGGTAGATAAAAATGTCTAAAATGCATTAAAATTCATGAAATCATGCACTAAATCGCTTGTAACTTGAAAAGTGTTGCATTTAGAGCATTTTGTTAAAATATGTTATTCAGATACTTTTTTCATAGCTACAACATGGTGAGTAACTTGGGTGTCTGTCTCAATAGCTAAGTGAGTAATAGCTACTTTTGGGCTTTTCAGTAACTTCCATCGTGAGTAAAATCACTTGTAAATTGAAAACTATTGCATTTAGAGTATTTTGTTTCAATATGTTATTCAGCTATTTTGGGGTCAGCTATAACATAGTAAAATTTCAGACCTGTAGCTCATGGCATAGCTGAGTAATAGCTACTTTTAAGTTATCACTGTTGAGTAAATTGCTTATAACTTCAAAAGTATTACATTTAGAGTATTTTGTTTCAATATGTTATTCACCTATTTCGGAGTCAGCTATAACATAGTGAAGTTCCAGACCTGTGGCTCATTGCATAGCTGAGTAATAGCTACTTTGAAGTTCACACTGTTGAGTAAATCAGTTGTAATTGGAAAACTATTGCATTTACAGAAATTTGTGTAAATATGTTATTCAGCTACTTTTGGGTCAGCTATAACATAGTGAAATTACAGACCTGTAGCTCATGGCACAACTGAGCAATAGCTATTTTCAGGTACTGACTGTTGAGTAAATGACTTGTAACTTGAAAAATATTGCATTTGGAGTATTTTGTTAAAATATGTTGTTCACCTACTTTTGGGTCAGCTATAACGTCGTGAAATTACAGACTTATAGCTCATGGCATAGCTGAGCAATAGCTATTTTCAGGTTCTCACTATTGAGTAAATCAGTTGTAACTTGAAAACTATTGCATTTACAGTATTTTGCTTAAATATGTTGTTCACCTAATTTTGGGTCAGCTATAACATAGAAAAAATTCAGACATGTAGCTCATTGCATAGCTGAGTAATAGCTACTTTGAGGTTATCACTGTTGAGTAAATCAGTTATAACGTGAAAACTATTACATTTACAGTATTTTGTTTAAATATGTTATTCACATAATTTTTGGTCAGCTATAACAGAGTGAAATTGCAGACCTCTATGTCATGGCATAGCTTACCAATATCTACTTTCAGGTTCTCACTGTTGAGTAAATCATTGTATCCACTGGATAGCCGCAGTGAGAGATTTCACCATTACCGCTCTAACGAAAAAAATATTATAGCTAGCCTTCTCAAGTTTGCAAGGTATATTAGAGGGTGCACCACAGTATTCTATTGGTAGGCTTTATGTCTAAATTAGGCCTGTGGCTAAATTACTTGCCTACTAAAAATGAGTAATTCTGCATTTTCTCTAAAAGTATTGCAGATAGCAAATTTTTCTTAAATAACTCATTCACCTACTTTTGGGAGAGCTTTCACATGCTGAAGTTCACCTACTCAAAATGAGTAAATGCGAATTATCTCTAAAAGTATTGCAGATAGCCAATTTTTCTCAAATAACTCATTCACCTACTTTTGGGAGAGCTTTCACTTGTTTTTTATGAGTCTTTGTCCTTGAATATCTGGCATTTCGAGTGCTCACTAATTGCTGTTTTCGGTAAATTTGGAATAATTTTAACAATCGTTCGGTTTCTTGGCCATTCTTTCGTCACTTTAATAGATATTTGTGGACAAGTTTCTTGTTTTGACATGGGTGAGATATTTTTACAATATAACCTTTGAACTAAAAACAGCCCTTATAAGATCTGCACCAAGAGATCTGAACTAGGCATGGCCATTTGAGGTTCTTTTTGTCTTGAATCTGTTTGGTTTATTTCAATCAGTCATATCTGTTAAAAGCAGCTTGTATTTTTGTTTAGCTTTCAATATTTATTATATTCAAGTATTTTTCATAAATCTGTACTTAACCTTCAATGTGCACAGGCGTGTGCAGTTCTCCCTGTATTAAGGATCACACATATTACTGACAGACATGGTTGAATTCAATCAGCTCTTGTTCCTGTTATATCTGAGTATTTTTCATAGTTCTGTGCTACAAGTTGTGTAGGCTACAGCAGTTCTCACTCCATGAAAGGTCACAAATATTACTGGAAGAGATGGTTGAATTCAACCAGCTCTTAGTACTGTAATATCTGAATATTTTTCATCATTCTGTGCTACAAGTTGTAGGCTACAGCAGTTCTCACTGCATAAAGGATGGCAAATATTACTGACAGACATGGTTGAATTCAATCATCTCTTATTCCTGTATATCAAAATAATTTTCATAATTCTGTGCTATAAGCTATGCAGGCTAGTCCAATTTTCACTGCATAAAGAATCACAAATGTAAATAACAGGCGTGATTGAATTCAATCATGTCTTACTGTTACATCTGAGTACGTTTTATAGTTCGGTGCTACAAGTTGTGCAGGATAGTAAAGTTCTTGCTTCATATAGGATCACAAATAGTACTGACAGAGATGGTTGAATTCAATCGTCTCTTTTCCAGTTATATCCGAGTATTTTTCATCATTCTGTGCTACAAGTTGTGCAGCCTAGTGCAGTTCTCACTGCATAAAGGATCAATCATCTCTTATGTATAAGTATTTTTCACAATTCTGTGCTACAATTTGCACTGCAGAAAGGATAACAAACATTCCTGAAAGAGATGGTTGAATTCAATCATAACTTATTACTGCAATATCTAAGTATGTTTTACAATTATCTGGTATAAGCTATGCAGGCTAGTCCAATTTTCACTGCATAAAGGATCACAAATCTTACTGACAGACGTGATTGAATTCAATCATGTCCTATACTGTTACATCAGAGTATTTTTCATCTTGTGTGCTACAAGTTGTGCAGGATAGTGCAGTTCTCCCTGCATATAGGATCACAAATATTACTGACAGACATGGTTGAATTCAATCACATCTTATTTCCTGTTATATCTGAGTATTTTTCATAGTTCGGTGCTACAAGTTGTGCAGGATAGTACAGTTCTCACTGCATACAGGATCACAAATATTACAGACTGACATGGTTGAATTCAATCACCTTTTTTCCAGTTATATCAGAGTATTGTTCATAGTTCTGTGCTACAAGTTGTGCAGGCTAGATCAGTTCTCACTACATATTGAAGGATCACAAATACTACTGACAAATATGGTTGAATTCAATCATCTCTTATTCCTGTTACATCGTGGTATGTTTTCACTATTCTGTGCTACAATTTGCACAGACTAGTCCAACTCTTAATGAATAAAGCATCACAAAGGTTCTTGAAAGATATGGTTGAATTCAATCATCCCTTATTCCTGTTATATCAGAGTATTTTTCATAATTCTGTACTGCAAGTTGCCTGGGATAGTTCAGCTAGTTCCCACTGCATACAGGACCACAAATATTATTGACAGAAATGGTTGAATTCAATCATCCCTTATTCCTGTTATATCACAGTATTTTTCATAATTCTGCACTGCAAGTTGCCCGGGGTAGTTCAGTTCTGAGACTGCATATAGGAACACAAATATAACTGACAGACATGGTTGAATTCAATCATGTCTTATTCCTGTTGTATCTGACTCTTTGTCATAATTCTGTCACACAAGATGTGCAGGCTGGTTCAGTTGTCACTGCATAAAGGACCACAAATGTTACTGCCAAACATGGTTGAATTCAATCATTATGTCATATCAGAGTATTTTTTGCAATTCTGTGCAGGTTTAGTCCAGTTCTCACTGAACAAAGTATTACTGATGTTACTGAAAGACAAATGGTTAAACATTCTACTGAAACAAGGTTGAATTCAATCAGTTATGGATAAAGATTTAAATGATAAAATATTGCTCAAGCTTCCTATCTAAGTGTATTACATTATAAAATGCACAATATGGCCAATTTATGACAGAAATCATAATAGTGATTGAAAAATGGACCAAACTTGGCACTATTAGAAAAGTGCCAAATTCATTTAGACCTTGTTTCAAGACAATGGTAAATTTATTATATTATTTTGAAAAAGTAGCTCAAAATTATTCAAGTTATTATTTTCAACATAATATAAAATTTATTGCTACAAAATTGGGATAATATTGTACTTTTGGTGCACCAGTAAATAAATTAGTGTACTAAGTTTATATTATAAATGCTACCATCTTTTGAGTAAAAATATGAAAAATCTACATTTCAGGTAACTGATACAAAACAGAAATTGCTAAAACTTCAGTGTAAAAAGTACTTACATTTTCTGACTTTACTGTCTTAAATTTCATCATACTATATACTATTGCTAAGTCAAAAGCTCCCTTTTACATTCATCTCCAGTTCTACATAACAACATCTATTTATTTCTGTGTCAAGATAAAGTGAAAAAAGCATGCAGCAATGCATAATATTAAGATAACACCAAGACACTGGTTCTTACATCATCTGTTCCATCAGTAACCCCTGCCAAAAGTGAGCGGGTGACATCATGAGTGAAGAGCTGCCACTTGCCCTGATCCACTGCATACTTCAAGACCTTCCCAGCTGCCTCTACAAAAACAAAATGTCATATTAGCCACAGTATGGGAAATGTGCCACTGATAGTGGGGGGAGGGGGGGGGGGGGGGGGGGCATAAAAAACATTATTAAACATTTACCATTTTTAACATCAGAGAAGATCAGACACCTAATATAGCCACAAGAATCGTGAATAAATTATAAAGAAACAATATACTCATGATTAGAAATAGAAGGTTTCCTCACCGACAATTTTTACATTTCAGTCACTTTCAGACTTCTTACTCTAACTGTTTATTAATGCATCTTGTACATTTACCACTTATTATAGACTCAGGTTTCTTCAACGATTTACAAGCTTTTCAAACAAAGCTTTTGTTTTATAAACCTTAAACTCTACCTGTATAGTTAATTGACAGTCTCACTTGCTCCAGCCTTGATAAATTAAATGAGAATAATATGACCAACTACATTTGAACCTTCTAACAAGTAATTTCTCTTCATTAAAAACATTGTCAGGTACTTGGAAGGCCTCTTCCATTACACTCTGCCTGAGTATCTGGGAGTTCCTGGAATCTGGGAGTCACCTGGAATTTCTTATTCTATACCATGATATTCAGCATTATTTTCTGCTTTCTGCCCACATTTCCACTGCCCATTGTAAAATGAAAACAAGGGTCCAGTGGTTGGCCTTCACCCAACCACACAGTCGAATCTTAGGACAGCACTGGGTGTTGAAATCTGTAAACTCGGTATTATCGCCCACATTTGCAAACCGCTTCCATAGAAGTTGTTTTCAGATTTGTGTAGTGAGATGGGTATTTATAGTGACGTGATGTGAAAGGTTTACAAATATAAAGGGTCTGTTGATGAGCAGTTTTACAAGGCTGGTTAAAGATGAAAACTACCAGCATATTTCCTGTTCACGGACTTGCCTCATTAATATTAATGAGCAAATATGCGCAGTCACGGCAGTTCTTACAAGGCTGGTTTAAGATGAAATCTACCAGCATATTTCACGGACTTGCAGTTTATATTTGATTTTGAAATGAGAAGACATATTTCAATTTTGAAGCGTGGATACATAGTACTGTATATGGATATTTTACAGAAGCAAATTGTAAGTATTTAAATAAAATATTCGTGTGTTGTTTCTATCGCTACAATGAGCGAAAATAGGGAACCACAGATTATGCTGTATTTTATCGATGACAATATTTTACAAGGCTGGTTTAAGATGAAAACTACCAGCATATTTCCTGTTCAGTCTCCCACAGACTTGCCTCATTAATATTAATGTGCAAATATGCGCACGGCCGTTCTATGTCTTCCAAATTGTTTTATATTTACAAAATAAACCAGTCCGTCAGTAAAAGATCTACGTAGTATTTGATCTTTGTCGAAAATATTGTCAGGAAATACCAGGGGAAATCCGTGACCTCATATCTTCTCATGAATATTAATGACTTGGGTGCTATCGCCGGGAGTTCTGTACGTAGCTTAAAGTATTTGATCTTTGTTGAAACGTCCATTTTATAAAATATTGCCAGGAAATAAGATTAGCGAACTGGTTTATTTTGTAAATATACTGTAAAACAATTTGGAAGACAACTTCTTCCAAAATAAGAAACGGATTGACAGAAAAATGAATGCAAAAGCGCCTTCGAGTGGTTGAATGTAAAACTACGGAGTTTGAATATTTTCATTGTCTCTGCCAGAGGTGTTCTCGATTCTGATTGGCTGAACGACAACTGTGTAGTACTACCGTGACGTCACTTCATTCATTAATTTCTTTGCGGTTTATTTGTCTGACAAACGGGTAGATGCGCAGACAACAATGTTACATTAACAGTGACTGCGTGATAAACTAGCAGACAAATAAATTAATTGGGGTTTCACGTCTAGAAACCAGCAGACGAAACGGTTAAAAAAGACTCGTTCGAGTAGACCATTACAATGGCAAACACAATAGTTTCTAGGACATACGGGTTCTTTGAGAAAGCCAGACGTAGTGCCAGACATGCTTTTTACTTCATAAAATATAACTTAATAAAAGCTCTAAAAATCTTCAAAATGGCAGAGTGTATAATATACACCTTAATGTACCGATATGTGAACAAATATTTTGCAGAATTTGATATTTAAGGGCTTAAACGGCGAATTTAAAATCGCGGCCTCAACTCAGTACATAACTCGAATCAAAGATTCGACTAAAAAAAACAACAATGTGTTAAAAGTCATATTAAACTTTCTTAATGGAAGCTTACTAACCAGGGCAGCCAGCTTTCTTCCTACGTTTTGTTGGCATGTACACCAGTGTGTCCAGTACCACTGACATCCACTCCAGACTGGTCTTTAGACGCTGGAAGTTTGAACCTGGGTGCAGCTGCTCAACACATAGGTACCAGAGCCATTCAACCAAGTCTGCAAAAAGAAATGCTAAAACTGTGTTCAGGCTGAAACCTTCAACAATACAATATAGATGACACACCAATCATATCAAGTACACTTGGGGAACATCCCAAAAAGCCTAAACATCTAACAAGTTGCAAATTTAATAAGTAAATTAAATTTTTATAAGTTAATACCCTATCCAATGGACAATTGCTAATCCGGTCGGCGCAGACCGGCCCGCCAAACGCCAGAAAAAGACGTCCTGTGTTGCCACCGGCTGGCCGGTCCGTAGTACTGTGCACTCCCCAGATGGCGCCTCGTACTTCCTTCCTGTCTAGACAACCTGACGTCATAGCATCTTTTTCGTTGTCTAAACCTCTTAGACCCCTAGTAAGCTGATAGCGGGGTCGGTGGGAGGGTCTTGTGTGTCCATTGGATAGGGTATTAACTTATAAAAATTTAATTTACTTATTAAATTTGCAATTTTATTGCGTTAATACATCCTATCCAATGGACAATTGCTGAATAACTACCGCTTGGTCGGCGGGTAAGTTACTAGGGACTTATGTGAACTCACAAGTAATAGCAAATTTTAACCTACGGTCTAGGCTGACTTCGTCAGGAGACCTATAGGTCCAGGCCTGGGTTGACTTTAAGGTCAGGAAACCCTGCAAGGCCATGGTCGGTTGCCAGCAGCCGGTTACCCGGGGCTATACCGCCGTCGCCCCCCCCGCCCTTTTGTAGACCTGCTCTGAGGTAGGGGAAGAGAGGGATGAGTTCAGTCCCAGAATGCAAATAAACCTCCCGAAGGAAGCACGCCACATTTAATTCTTAAGTACATGAAGAACTGTGATGTACATATACAAATCTCCTCAATCCAAAGGCCACTTGTGGATCTGCTGAGCAGCCACTACCTAGCCCAATTGGTAAAGCTCTGAATCAGCCCAAGCCCCGCCCTTCATATAGAACTGTGTGAAGGTATTGTGACTTCAGTGGCGGGCTGACAAGATTGGATCTAAGGTGACTCCCGACTGGAAGATCTTAGAAGCAGCAAAGGCCCTGACATCATGGGCTTTAACCTGATGTTAAAGGTGGGCCTCCTGGTCAGAGAGCTCATAATATAGGATCACAGTCTGCTTGATCCAAGAGGAGATAGTGGCAGGTGAGATGTCTTTGTTGAAACCTCTCTCAAAGGAGATACAAAAACCACCTCCTATTCTGCCTGATGTCTGAGGTCCTGTCCAAATAGTAGCACAATGCTCTGACCGGACAGAGGGACCTGTCAGACTTGAGGGATCTATCCAGAGTCGGGGCCAGGGCTCTTATAACCCCAGGGGCCACACTGGACACTCTATGGCCAGCTGATTCTAGGGTAGAAAGCTGGGTGATGGATACAGGGACACCTTTGACCAATTGGATTGGCGTCCAATATATCAGTTTTGCCAGGCATGAATCTCACTTTTGCACTTGCCTGACCCAAAGGCCAAGAGGAATACTGTCTTGAAGTTCAAATGCTTCAAGGGGGCCTCCTTGATTGGATCAAAAGGAGTCTTAGCTGGTGCACGGCCCGTAAGAAGTTCCAGGAGGGTATGCCACCCCTGCCTTTGGGTCTGTCTCTGAGGAAACTATCCAGGAGACGAGCGAGATTTCCGTCCTTACTGATGTTGAAGGGTGAATTCCCAGTTTATCAACAATGGGAGACCTATAATCATCAATGGTGCTGGGCTGTTGCCAAGCATGTATCTCACTTCTACGCTTGCCCGAACCCAGGGCCAAGAGGAAACTGCCTTGAAGGTCAAATGCTTCAAGGAGGCCTTCAATTGGTTCAAAATGAACCTTGTCAGCTGGTGCAAAAACCAGGGAGAGGTTCCAGGAGGGGGTTCCCCTCCGGCCTTTGGGTCTGTCTCAGTGGAAGTTATCCAGGAGACGAGTGAGATTTTCATCCTTACTAACATTGATGGGTAAATTTCCCAGGCTATCAGCAATGGCTGACCTGTAACCATCAATGGTACTGGGCTGCAACTTCCTGTCCTGAAGCAGGTATCTAAGGAAGTCAGCAACTGACTTTACAGGTGGTGCCCGAAGTCCACCTGATGAATGATACATCACTTGGTAAAAAATGACCCATTTGCCTCATAGACCGATCTGACTGACCCCCCTTTTGAGGAGCCTCAATTCTTGCTGCCACTGCCTCAGACAAGCCCTGCTCCTTGATTGCTGAGGCTCTAGGAACCCTGCATGGAGATTAAGATTTGTCAGATTTCTGTGAGGGATCTGATCTAATGGCTGTGAACAGGCTGGGCAGATTGGGCAGGCTCAGAGGGATGTGGCTGGAAATGGCCACTAGATCCCAAAACCAAGGCATGTTGGGCCACCCCGGAGCAATCAGAATGATTCTCTTACATGGGGAGTCTTGTGACTTCTCCACCACTTGCCCAATATGGCTGATGGTGAGAAGGTGTATCCTTTTAGATCCTACCATGTCCGACTGAGCACATCCACTGCTGTGGCCAGGGGATCCGGTACCGGTGACACAAAACAGAGGTAACTTGTTGTTGAACCTTGTGGCAAATAAGTCTATTTTGGGCCGGTGCCACCTACTGCATAGAGTGGAAGACCTCTGGAAGGAGAAACCACTGTTTTGATGGTCTGGCCTAGCCTGGACAGCCTGTCTGCTACCACATTATGCCGGCCTGGAATGTGTCGTGCTTCAGAGTCACTTGTTTCCTGGTACACCAGGTCAAGATTCCCCATAGTAGGGCACAAAGTGGGCCCGACCTCATTTCTCCTTCCTTAATGTATGACACTACTGTGGTGTTGTCAGTTGCTACAAGTACTATCTTGCTTGAGCAAAGGTCTTAGAACTCTTAAAGTCAGAAAAACTGCTTAAAGTTCTAGATAGTTAATATACAACCTGCTTCCCAGAGGGGACCAGGTTGCTCCTGCAGTGTGCTCATCTAAGTGAGCGCCCCACCCTTCTATTGAAGCGTCTGTAAATATTTGCAGAGCATGTCTAATTGGGTGTAATGGTTGGCCTGTAAGAACATTGTCTTCCTTCAGCCACCATTGTAAATGGGGGGGGTGCAGGGACCTGGGGACTTGGATCACCTTTCCCAGTGATTCTGGTACTCTCCAGTTGTTTTGAGATGCCACTGTATGGGTCTCATATGGAGTCGACCTAGATTAACTTGCTTTTCTGTAGCCGTCAGTAACCCATCAAGGACATGAATTCCCGGACCGGCAAGCCGGTAGGGATAGCAGTTTTAACATAGTCTCTTGAAGGTTCTGTCACCGGTCCAGAGTCGGTCGGAACCGATCAGACCTGAAGTCGAACTGGTAGCCTACAAAATCAAAGTCTTGTTTGGGCTCCTGCTCTGATTTCTGTAAGTTCATCAGCCAACCCAGTTGCTGACACACTATTTACTAGTTCCCTTTGTATCTTGGAGACAAGCCTGGGATCTGGCTCTCACCAACCAGTCGTCTAGGTACTGGTGGCTTCTGAAGTCCTTGTGTATGGTCACAAATTTCACCTCCTTTGGTATCACAGTGAGCTCCAAAGGTGCTGTGGACAAACCGAATAGCAGGCATTACCTGGATTGTAATGTATAAGGGAGTAGTTATCCCTCCTTGAGCATTTATAATACCTAGGGTCCAGCCCCCGAGGCTTCCTAAGTTCCCGAAAAAGGGCTTAGTCTGGAACCTACAGGCAGATTGTGTGCCACATTTGGGACATTTGGTATTTTGAAAAAAATATTTTCTGTCCTTCCGGACACTGGTCCGGTCTGGTGACAATGATCCAGGTTAACAGTCTCTCTGTTCTTATTGTGGTATTGGTGGGGCTGACACAACTTTTCATATCAATAGGCTCTTCGCCCCGGGCCAGCAGCCTGCAAGGTGCAGCATTTACAGAGCAATTGTTATTCGTGAGATGTCTGACCCCTGGCCGGACCTGATGACAAAATTTATTATCTCTCCAGCTAAGTCCAGCACTGATAACAGATTGTTGAGTGATGTGATAAGGGAAGGTTGCCTGGCAGTAGGTTGGGACACTGTCATGTCACATCACCAAGACCATTGACAGGTCTAAAAATTCTCTGTAACCAAATTAACCTTAGGCAACTCTGTCCGGTACCTGGGGCCGTATTCACGAAAGGTCTTAGCCAAGTCTTAGGCTTAAGTTGGCTATATTTTTATACAAAAGTTAAGCCTAAGACTTGGCTAAGACCTTTCGTGAATACGGCCCCAGGACTCCATACCCGGTACTTAGCTGTAACCAGCAATTCTCTGTAACCGGCAAAAAACTGGCAGTCTGGGGTCACCAATCAATTTTGACAGCTACTGTTCTATATTTAGCCAGCCTTTTTTTTTTTTTTTTTTGTGTAGCCAATACCAGTCGGTACACTCTGTAACCAGTCATTGAAGCAAGTGTACTAGGCTGTGTAGCCAGTACCAGCCGGTACACCTTGTAATCAGTTGTTGAAGCAAGTGTACTAGGCTGTGTAGCCAGTACCAGCCGGTACACTCTGTAACCTGTAACCAGTTGTTGAGGCAAGTGTACACGGCTGTGTAGCCAGTACCAGCCGGTACACTCTGTAACCAGTTGTAGCCAGTAATAAAAACTGTAACTGGCAAAAAACTGGCAGGCTGGGGTCAGCAACGAATTTAGACAGCCACTGGTCTATATTTAGTCAGTTTATGTAACCAGTTGGGTGAAAAACTGTACAGTAGGGACTGTGTAGCCAGTACCCTGCCGGTAGACTTGTAACCGGTAGGTTGAAACCATATGTAGCCAATTGCTAAAGCAAGTGTACAAGGCTGTATAGCCGGTACCAGCCGGTACCCTCTGTAACCAGTTGTTGAGGCAAGTGTACAAGGCTGTGTAGCCGGTACCGGCCGGTACCCTCTGGAACCAGTTGTTGAGGCAAGGGTATAAGGCAGTGTAGCCGGTACAGGCGGTACACTCTGTAACTAGTTGTTGAGGCAAGGGTATAAGGCTGTGTAGTCTAACCCATTGCTAAAGCAATTTTACAACTATATTTTGTGTTGAATTCAGCTGGCTGTAGGTTTCCTCCATTAATAAAAGTATTTCTTGAACGCACGTGTTAATTGTAGATTTGACAGTTGCTGGGAAAGCCCTTGTGAGCTATATTTAGAAACAAATGTTGGTCGGTGTATCACGTGACCAGCTTGCTGGTCGGAGGGACAACGTGATTGGCTGATGAGAGATGACGATCAGCTTCGTGACCTGGTCGGTGAATCACGTGACCAACTTCGGGGAGATGCCCTCACTAGACGAGTTCTTTCCTTATATCCCAGTAAACGTAAGCTTACTGGTCGACTGGTGTCTGTAGCAGAGAAAATTGTATCAGTACGCTGGAGGTGGATTACAGGAACTAAAACTGGAATCACAGTAGACGTGAGTGCAAAGAACGTACTACCGACCTTCTTGTTCGATGAATTCCGTGATAAACTTCGTGACTGGTCGGTGAAAACACATGACCAGTTCCGTGAAGACACGCGATTGGCTGACTGGATATGACGTCAGAGGTCGCGTTCTTTTAGCTGGCCGGCCGGCTGTTGCTTTAAAAACAGAGAAGCCTGGGCCAGTGCACTCTGAAGATGATATTCCTGGCCGGTCTGAAGTCGGTTCATCTTCTCAGCCGGCTGTACACCCAAACCAGTTTCCTGGCCCTCCACTGCCCTTACTACCGACACAAGTGCCGGGTCCATAAGGGTGGGACTGAGAGTGTTCTGAAGAAATCTGCAGAATTCATCTCTTGCTTCTGATGAAGAAATACTGGAGCTAGGCTGGTGTGACTGATGCTTTACAGCAGAGAAGTCGGTACCAGTGCGCTCTGAAGAAATCTGAAGAATTCATCTCATGCTTCTGATGAAAAAACACTATATACTCGAGCTGGCTGGTGTGACTAATGCCTCACAGCAGAGAAGTCTGTACCAGTGCGCTCTGATGAAGAATGCACCTTCCATGAGGAATCCCCTTGGATTACAGTGCTCAAAACTACGTAGACTGAGGTTTCCGTGATTTCTAAGACGTTTCTATGGTGACTGTAGGTGGAAGGTTATTGATGGTACATTCAAAACAAAGGACATGGATAAAAATACCTGTAAGTAGAATATCCATAATTCCTCAATAAAATCGATCTGCCCCTAACAACACAATGGTTGAATGACAACACAATGGTTGAATGGGAGGAAACTAGAAATGGCTGCCTTCATATTTCTCGTAGATTACTGCCCTATCGTCAACACTACATTGAGTCAGCTAGGGAGCGTTTCCAGCAGATTTCTCAATGAATATCCGTGCTTGATATGTAGATAACACTTCTACACTAAAATATTCGCAAATAAGGTTGAAAATCCGCCATAATGCACACTTTTAATATAAAACTCTGGAGGTGTTGAAAAACACGTCTGCACAATACACGCGCCAAACGAAAAAGATGCTATGACATCAGGTTGTCTAGACAGGAAGGAAGTACGAGGCGCCATCTGGGGAGTGCACAGTACTACGGACCGGCCAGCCGGTGGCAACACAGGACGTCTTTTTCTGGCGTTTGGCGGGCCGGTCTGCGCCGACCGGATTAGCAATTGTCCATTGGATAGGATGTATTAACGCAATAAAATTGTCTTTTAAATACTAGAAATAGGACGCCCTATTGATAGTAGCTGCGACATATGAATAGAAACAGGATAGCATAGAAGAACACAAATTATCATGTGTAATGTCCACCCCATGAACCTTTTGCCAAAATTGTACAGTAGTCTTACAAGACCCTGTTTCATTTGTGAAATATATCAATGATGGTTAAATATTTATTAGTGTACATGTAAATTATTTCAGCTTCATGCCTTTTTGCATTGGTTGGGTCGAAAATTTTGACGAAATCACTCTATCTTGCACGGTTAAGTTTTCTATTTTTGGCAAAAATTTTGAAAATTCAAAATGGCCACCATTTTGGGAAGAGGACAATTTTTTGAAAATTGCCAAGAGTACATTTCTTAGATACCCTGTGGGTCGAAAATTTCACCGAAATAACTCTATTTTGCATGGTTAAGGCAAATTTGTGTTTTTCCATTTTGGGGCAAAATTTGAAAATTCAAAATGGCCGCCATATGCGGGGAGGGGAAAATTTTTTGAAAATTGGCAAGAGTACATTACTTCGATACCCCATGGGTCGAAAATTTTGACGAAATCGCTCTATCTCGCACGGTTAAGGAGATAGAAGCAAATTTCTGTCTTGCCATTTTTGACAAAAATTTGAAAATTCAAAATGGCCGTCATTTTTGAGGAGGGGAAAATTTTTGAAAATTGCAAAGAGTGCATTCCTTAGATACCCTGTGGGTCGAAAATTTCAACGAAATTGCTCTATCTCACATGGTTAAGGAGATAGAAGCAAATTCGTGTTTTGCCATTTTGGGCAAAAATTCGAAAATTCAAAATGGCCGCCATTTTTGGGGAGGGGAAATTTTTTTGAAAATTGCAAAGATTACATTCCTTAGATACCATGTGCGTCGAAAATTTCGACGAAATTGCTCTATCTCGCACGGTTAAGGAGATAGAAGCAAATTCGTGTTTTGCTATTTTTGGCAAAAATTCGAAAATTCAAAATGGCCGCCATTTTTGGGGTGGGGAATTTTTTTTGAAAATTGCAAAGAGTACATTTTTTAAATACCCTGTGGGTCGAAAATTTTGACGAAATCGCTCTAACTCGCACGGTTAAGGAGATAGAAGCAAATTCGTGTTTTGCCATTTTTGGCAAAAATTCGAAAATTCAAAATGGCCGCCATATTTGGGGAGGGGAATTTTTTTTTGAAAATTGCAAAGATTACATTGCTTAGATACCCTGTGGGTCGAAAATTTCGATGAAATCGCTCTATCTCGCACGGTTAAGGAGATAGAAGCAAATTTGTGTTTTGCCATTTTTGGCAAAAATTCAAAATGGCCGCCATTTTTTGGGAGGGGAAATTTTTTTGAAAATTGCAAAGATTACATTCCTAGAGATAGAAGCAAATTTGTGTTTTGCAATGAACCTCCATACCAAATTTCAGAAAGATAGGCTTAATAGCATTCCTTAAAATGTCTGGAAACCAAAGAGATACTCAAAAGTAGCAAAGTAGCTATTACTCAGTTAGCTATAGAGCTATCATCACCAAAAGCAATCCCATACAAGCTATTAACCCAATAAACCTGCATGCCAAATTTGGTAAAGATAGGATAAGAACTGTTGCCTAAAATGTCTGGAAACCAAGTGGGACACCGGACGGCAGACGCCGGACGGCGGAAAAAGCAAAAATAATATGTCCACCCCCCAGTGGGTGGACATAACTAGGAATCTATCTAGTCTCTTCAAAATTTAGGTTTAACAGCCAGGGTCAAGCTCTTAGCACTGTTATTTGTGCTAGTCCAACCCACACATAGGTGTCAGTCTGTTTGTAAAATGCTTAACTAGTTTTTGTTATCTGTTTTATTAACTTTAAAGTAGTTGCCCACAATACAATCATTAGATAACTCTTTGTAGACTTAAAAATATTTAGCAGATTTGCTATGTTAAATAGAAGCCTCACTATCTCCAGAGCTTAGTATGACCCAAGTATGAGCTAAACTATACAACGCCCTTGGTAGCTCATACTAACGTATAAGCATGCTAGCACACTTTCTATATTTAGCAAGTCTTCGTGGAATTGGCCCCAGATAGACAAAAATGAGACACAATATTCAGGTTTCAAGTCACACTCGCCTATATTTTCCGTGTTTACCAATCCAGTAGGAATGTGAGTTGATTCTAAGCACTTCACATGTTGTATGGCCATTTTATGTTGATACTGCAGTGAAAACCAGTCCCCTTCTGCTCTGGAATCTATTCTAGAATCTATTCCGGATTATCAACCTTATTTTTCTGAACATCACAATAAAATTCTGGGGTTGAAAAATTTGCTTTGGTTGTTCACTGTATTTTCAGCAAAATGAGCAATTAATTGGTAACATGAAGAACATTTTTGGGGGATTTTCATGTAACAATATTTATACTACATTTTGAATTCTCCACTCTATCAAACCCACCTATCTGAATGTCTATATCCGCTTTCACCTTTTGCCTCTGTTCCTCATCCACTTTCTGACCTTTCATCTCCAGCACCCTAAGGTCAGCCAGTACACTGTCTCTTACTCTGGCCACCAGGGCATGTATGTGAGCCTGGAGCTGCTGCCGGAATGGTGGGGAGTCGCTTGTCATGGCATATGGAAGGCTGCATTTCAGGAGGTCTACTTCTGCCACCGATATCGACTCTGTATAGAAAGTGTTTTGTATTTGACCAGTTTTGAAGTTCCAAACCAGTTTAGTCTTTAAAACAAAACACAAGCTAAAAATGATAAGAAAAAGTTTTTGCTAGAGCAAAACTGAAGTGTCCCACAGTAAATATAGTGAATAATGGCAAAAAAAATTGGTAAAGATAAAGGCTTGTATAGTATATACAGCCTGGATAAAATTATTTAGGTAAAGGTCACTACAGCAAGGTCATATCAAGGTTACACCATAGCGTGGCACACCTACAACCCCTAACCAATGTCCCTACCAAGTAACAACTTCGAACACCTTACGGTTGCCAAGATATAGCCTGGACAAAATATTATGGGGCAAGGTCACTTTGCCAAGGTCTAAGCTCAAATCAAGGTCACACCATGGCATTACACACCCAAAAGTCCCAACCAAGTATCAATGTCCTACACCTCATGGTTTCCGAGATATAGCTCACATAAACTTTTATAGATCAAGGTCACTATGGCAAGGCCAATGGTTAAATCAAAAAGTCATACCATGACGTTGCACACCTACAACACCCAACAAATGTCCCTTCCTAGTATCTACTTCCTACACCTTACAGTTTCTGAGATATAGAACAGACAAGACTTTACAGGTCAAGGTCACTACAGCAAGGTCAAAGATCAAACCAAGGTCACACCATGACGTTGCATACCTACAACCCCTAACCAATGTCCCACCGTATATCAATTTCCTAGACCTAACAGTTTCTGAGAAATGGACCGGACAAGATTTTATAGGTCAAGGTCACTACGGCAAGGTCATATCAAGATCACACAATGAAGATGCATACCTACATCCCATAACCAATGTCCCCACCAAGTTTCAACTTGCTACACCTTATTGTTTCCAAAATATAGTCAGGACAAGATTTTCAAACTTGAGGTCACTATTGCAAGATCAAAGGTCAAATCAAGGTCAAACCATGACACTGCACACCTACACTCCCCAACCAATGTCACTACCAAGTATCAACTTTCTGCACCTTACGGAGGCCACGGTGGCAGAGTGGTAACACTCTTGCCTCCCACCTCTGAGGCCGGGGTTCGGTTCCCGGCACAGCCTCAAGTGGGAAAGCTTGTAGTTGCTTGTCATTGGTCGGCAGTTTACAGTACAGAATCCTGACGAACTGTATGTACTGGTTTCCTCTGCCCTTCCAACTACCCGTTGTGATATGACCTATACAGTGTTGAAAGCGACGTAAAACCCCAAATAAATAAATAAGTAAAATTCTACACCTTACGGTTTCTGACATACAGTCTGAACAGGATTATTGTTCCCGCCTCCCACCAGCCCAACCAAACACCATGAGGGAAAACAATAATTGCACAGCCTTTAAAGGCTGGGGGGTAAAAATCATTTTGACAGGCTTTAAATTAGGGAGATATTGTACTTAGAAAATACTGCAGTGGTGGTGGCGACATAGGCTGCCTAAAAATACGGAACAAACCAATACGTGCCTCCACTTCAAGAGACACTTAAATAGTAATAAGTACACAACAGGTCTAGTACAGGTCTACTGTACTAGTTTTGCACTTCAGTACTCTTATAAATTATTCATGTTAAGTACATGTACTTGTACTAATGTACTACATTTAATACTAGGCAATAGGTCAGATGTTCTTTTGTGTTTTTGTCTCAAACAAGAAAAACACATATGTCTCCTTATTTTTTCTATAAAACTGTGTTATGTCTTTTTCTTATACAACATTCATCAGTGTATTTTCGCTGTCTTTTTTATAGCAGTGCACTCTTTTCTGTATTCACTGGATTACAACTATGCATGATTGCTAGATAAAGATGAGAAGATGACCCTACCTCTTATTTAAGTCACTAATAGCCCATGTACACAGTTGTGTGGTTGTCACAACTCGTACTTTAATTTTGCTTCACGACTTATTCACTCTATGAATGGACTTTATATATGTGGGAAGCACACACTTAGAAATCAGTGGCCCCATACAGTGATCTGGCTCCCCCTTACCCCACTTGCCTGTATATTTTAATGCACATTGTGAAAGGATGTAACAACAAATTCAAAAAAAAACATTTAAGAAAATCCACCACATGCTAGAAATCCTCTCCGTGTTGTATCAAACCTGTCTTGCCTAAATACAAAATTCAACTTATGTACATGAAACCTAATGGACCCTACCAAAACGACATTGAGTCAGAAATGAACTCCGACAAATTACATATTCTGCACTTGTATATTACTCATGAGGCCAGAACAGTGTGACCTAGAAATAAATTTATTCCACATTCAGGTACCTGAAGTTTTAGGAGAGTTGCACACAAATGCAAAAGCATCCAGTCTGATGTCATCACTGGGGTGAAGTAAGGCTTCTACTACTACTGTGTGAGGCTACAACAAACAGTGAATACAAAACTTCAGTCCAGATTAAGGCTGTAACAACTGGGAAACATCCACCCTGGGTGCCGAGCCAAATTCACCTTGTGATTAGGTATCTGAGTGGTTTAGTATGTACATGTATTTCTCTCCATAAAGAAAATGGTGATTTGCAGAAACAATATCTTTGCATTAAAGTAGTTGTGAAAGGTATTCAAGACTTTTTTTTTTGTTATAAAATGAAAAACAAAATAATAAAAGAAACTCCCCAATGTACAAAGTATTCTGACGTTTTGCAGTGATGTCAGGTTTTGTCGCACTAAAAAATGTCAATAAGTGGGTTAGATATAACATATTGTAGTATTTAACGACAATCAAGCGAACCAGAAAGCACTCGAGATCTTCCCAAATTTACCCCAATCACTAATATCGACCATCTGGTCACAGCCTTAGTCCAGATACTGTTCTGTATAATACTATTAAAATGTCTCTAATGAAGGTTCTACGGTAAAAATGTTAAGGGAACTTTGTAGTTACATCTCTTCTCCACCCTCATCATCATCAACAAAAAAAACTTTGAAATTCACAAATTTTCTTTTCTCTGCACATAGTAAGAATCTTCCTCTTAGCTTTTCAAAATCGGGGTTGGTTGGATATATTTACGAATAAAATGCACAAGACTGCACAGCAAGAGGCTGTTGTTTGTGTACAAGTCCAATGCTAGAAGTTTAATTTGTGGCAATGTTAAATGCAGCTTTCAATAGTATAACTAACAAAGGCTAATTTATGAAAATAAAACCAGTATTGGTCCAGGTTTCTATACACCATCAACTACAGACATAGATCAATAGACAGCTTTCAAATCTAGTCCTAGCCAAGCTTGCATCACCAAGGATACAGACAAATATCAGGAAAGTTTTGCACTAAAATTGTGTCAATAAATTTCCATTCAAGAACAAATCAGGCAGTTTACATGATACCAGAAAAATTGATTTTTACAGTGAAATTGATGCAACAAAAGGTTAATGACAAGAATATGGTGTTATAAAACTTATGCAAACCTTAAAACTATTACTATTCCAGTCATTGTGTTATGGGAAAAGTTGCACATTCACAATATAAATAGTATTTTTTTTATGCATTTGAGTGCATCCTATTCGATATGTGTTTGCACTGTACACAATAAGGTATCAGTAAGTAACTCCAAACTTTTCCACTTCAGACCAGAGCCATAAAACAAAACTTCTGACCTCCCCAAGTGCCCATCCTGATATAATCTTAGCTATCTAAACATTCTAAAACAAAGTAAAATTGACTTTGTCATTGTAACATCAAAATCTACCAAATCACGTAGACCAGCTATCTGCATCCTCCTAGTTGCCATGCAAACAGACATCTGTGCCCTCAGCAATGGTTCACTTCTTTCACCTGTGGGAGTTCTTGCCTTGAGTTCATCCAGAAGGGTCTTATAGCTATCAGATACAGTACTTAGTGTCCATGGTAACCATAGGTGGCATACGTTGTAGCACATTAAGCTGAAAATAACAACAAAAAAATAAAAGAAATAAATAATGAACAAATAATTATCATTGATAAAGATATTTACACAATTAAAAGAGTATCTGAGTAACAAAGAAAATAATTTTTCATACTACAACCTTCAAACAGAGTACATTTTTTGATAATAATAATAAGAAGAATGCACAGGACCAAGATACTGGTATTTTTTTCAAACATTATTGGTCATAAAATTAATACCAATTTAATAATTTTAAACATTTTATTTTGCTTGCAACCAAGCACAAGAAAAAGTTTAGACTATAAAATAATTTACAAACCAAATTTCAACTTAATTCAATCAACAGATTTTGACTCTACTTGAGGGCATTTGAGTGTGGCCCACAAATTTACGGAGGTTTTTTTTCACAGGTGAAGTTTACACATTCTAAGAAGCTTACCTGTGCTTACTAGTGAGTCCAGTGATCAGGTGAGGTAAACACACAGACTTCCACTTGTCATGGCCAATCTCTCTGATGAAATTGTACAAATAAACATTTGTTCAAAGCAAGGTACACACAAAAAGCTCAGAAAACATCCAACTTAGAACTCGCAGATTTATACAAATTTAGGTAATTTGGTTGATTTTGGTTGATCCAGGATCCAGTTTCATTTTATTCAAATAACTTTGAATAAAATGGGTAGTTGACCAGCCATGTTAAAAATATAAGCTTAAGGGATGGGAACAGCTTATATCACTCTCCTTAAATACTACCATGAAATAAACGCAACATTGAGTCTCAATGTAGCATATCTCAGGAAGGGACATATTAAGTGGAACATACAGATAATTCTCTTGACTGAGATACAAGGATATGAGGCCTTTACAGTAAATTCACTCTGTTCGACTTTGAAACAAGAGTCAAACATTAAATCTGCTTTTACAGAAAGATTAGCAACACATGACCTCCTACAAGTTGTTTTCATGTTCCAAACCCCTGGAATCAATAATGAACAGTATTTTTAGTATGACCACACAATTGGACCTAAATGATAAAACGGCTAATCATATATTTTTGCAGATTTTTTCAGCTTTATTTAGAGAAATTAAGCAGCATGTATTGTTTCTTATAAACTCTACATTCTGATCCCCTAGCAGGCCTATTTAATTGGAACAATACTGGAAAGACAAGTCTGCTTATTACTCACAAGATTGAAGCGCACAGTGCTTTATAGACCTGTGTAGCAGGTGGACACATGTAATTAGTGCTCATACACTGCAGTAACTGTTCCCAGATGTCACTGTGCTGTTCTAAAAACTGCAAATACACACATTCTTTCTAACAAGGGCAAACAATAATAACATCTTCCCATACCAGTGTTACCATCTGGCAAAACGGAACCTCCTATCCTAAATATTCCCTAATTCTAATCAAAAGGGGAGAAAAATACACCACTTGTTAGCAATGAAGAAATCTTTCATTGTGAAGACAAAGTAAAAAGACAGTCACTCGTTAGCTTTCAGACTAAGAATACTGGGAGAGTGTATACCTCCGGCAAGCCCAACACCTCCAGTTTTGCTGATGGCTGCACTGATAAAATATCCTTTAAAAATATTTGGATCCAGACAATGATCCGGATCACCAATAAAATCAAAACATCTGTTCTTCTGCCATTGTCGACATTTCCTGAAAATTTGATCAAAATCCATCAATAACTTTTTGAGTTGTTTTGCAAGTAAATAAACAAAACAGCAACAGACGAGCAAATGCACACAGCCGAAAACACAACCTCCTCGGCAAAGATAATAATCACCATCTAAAGATATTGCTGACAGAAAATATTAATATCAGTTAGAATACGAACAGAGACAAGAACTTATGTTGTGAATACAAATCTATTGAAACTCTACTGAATATACCAGAAAATGACCTATGAAATAATAAAATGATTACCTTTTCAATTTGAATGTGTGGTAAAAGCACTGCACACAACAGATATTTGCCCTTCACTTGCCAAGACATCTGCATCACTTTGTCCAGTAGGTGCAACACCAGAGACTCACCACCTTCAGATCTGAGCCCCAACCCGGACTCTTCTGACTGGCATTCATACACCTCCCTCTTTTCACAGGCAATGTTCAAATTGCTGATAGCAGATATGCCACTTCTATCCTCAGCATCATTCACACCACCACCATTCTCAGAACAATCCATGTCTGTAGTATCATCACCACCAGTCCTCCCAACTTCTGCATTAAATCTAGTTTCACCACGACTAGCATCTTCACTCCTGTCATTCCTCACATCAGCACGAGCCGCTTCATAACCACCCTGAAACTGCCCACTAAACTCGCCCTTTTCCAAAGCCCTTTTTGATTTATTAGCTCCACCCTTTTTCCCTCCTTTAGTGGTTGCCTTGTTTAACATACTGTCAATCAAACTTTGGAAAACAGCCACTGTGAGTTCGGACACTCCATCCACTGGACTGTCCAGGTGACTCCAAATTATTGGTAGAGTCAAGCTCACTACAGGGTGTAAGACAGTGAGATCATGGGGTATAAATGGGTGGCCAGGACACTTCAGCACCTTCTGATACCATAGTAACAGGGTCTTGATGGACTGTAAAACAGAATAAAGTTATTCTTTAAAAATCTTTATACAGTTTAATTTCTGTATCAAATCTCACCAGATGACAAAGACACTTCAATCAACAAGAAACTGGGGTCATAGACCCCAACAGGATGGTTGCACAATCAGTACCAGTTTGGAAGACAACCTAGCAAAGGCTGTGTCCTACAACCATGGTTTCAAATTGATTGGTGGAAGCATCTTTGAGTTAAGAGTTCGGAAAGCATAATATGGATGGATGTGTGCACGCCCAAAATGGCGAAACGGACAGACACCAATTTCAAAAGCAACCTATCCCTGGTGGTGTCCTATCACCCTGTTAAGTTTCAAATCAAACAAAGCATATTCAAGTTAGAGTCCAGAAAAACCAAAGTATTTTGGATCCACTCACACCCAAACGGACAATAATAAAAGCAAGCAACATGAGATAAAATCCGGACAGACATGACAAGTTTTGTTTTATTTTCTTTAAAATTAAAGAATTCTACATTTTGTAAATTATGTTATTTTACTGGTCAACCAGGCTAAGAAATCCTCAAAGATGTAGGCTCGCCGCAACACTTGACGGCTTCAGGCCACTGGACATTTCGAACACTGGTTTGAGTCTGGAAACCAAAATGTTGATGGACAGATGTTGGACAAATCAATCTAATAGCTGGGTTGGTTACACACAACCCTCCCAAAAATAGTACTAGAAACAGCTGAACAGCTTATTTACATTCTGGCTTGTTTTGGATGCTGATGGTTTAGAAGTTACTTTGGAATAATTTAGTCTATGCCAAAACTATTGGGATCCAATACCAGCCGCGTATCTATGACAAAGCACCAGTACGCAACTATTAACTTTTCTATACAAGGCCACTCAAACCTATGACCTCACCTTATCACTGTGTTAAGCTTGTATACACCATATGTACGTGCATTTTATTTGCATAATGCATGTACCTTGTGGAGTAGGTAGATGGCAATATATAACACACACTGTACCTCCTGCATCTAACAGTGGTAAATGAGATACTATGGTTATAACGTGTATTTTATTATCCTTTCAGTACACACCTGATAAATGTGCAGGTTGTTTTGACATAGTGTAGAGATCCTGTGGAGCAGGTACATGGCAAGTGTTGGGCACTCTGTTCCATCTGCATCTCGCAGTGGTCCATAAGAGAACTGAGAGATAGGACAGCAGGACAAGAAGCCCTGGATCAGACTCAGACTTCCATAATCCATGAACCTGTTAGAGGGCGCATGCAGCTCTACTCTGCCAAGACATATTGTAGCACCAGTCTCTGAAAATAACAATTAACCAGCATTGTTACAGCAGTAATGTTAAAGTCTTTGAGGTGACACAGAAATAAGCATATATAGAGCCCTAGACTGGTATAAATGATCTCAATTTCAAACTCACCCAAAGTCTTAAAGTCAAACTTAGTCTGACATAAGTTTAAATTCAAAGTGAAATCCTACCTAAAATTCAAAATAAAACACGGTCAAACAAACTTAGACTGAGTTTGAGATTGTGTGTGAATACCAACCCCAGATCAAGCAGAGACAGATTTTGGTTATATCTTACCCAGACATATCATAGCACCGGTCTCTGTGAAGAACAATCATTTAAATTTTCACATCTTTGGTTAAGTATTTGAGCTCGAAACAAAAGGAAAATATATGAAGCCATGTCTCAAGCACAGACTGACATAATCCCTGGCCTCACCACAGTCAACAGTCACCATGTCAAAACAAATCCTGTCAATAATCCAACAGCCCTTAAGGGCTGTGGGGTAAAAATGATTTCATTAATGTAAAAATTTACAATTAAGATAATTTGGTGTTTTATTGCTGAGTAAACTTTGAAAAGTCAATCAGTAACAAAAGCATTACGCTAGTGTTGATTCTGGAAATTTTGGAAAATATAGGGACTTGATCACCAAAGATACCAAAATGTAGGTGAGTAATAAAACTTGCAAAATATCATGTATCCTTAGCTCTAGAATCAGCACTGTGTATGTAATTCTTCACTCGTGTTAATTAAAGACTATATTTTACCATAATGAAAAAGAAGCCTTTGGAATGAGTCTATGCTAGCTTGCTTATCAGGTGCAAGCTGTACAATGTAGCCAAACACAGTGGCTGCCAGTCTGCGCGTGTCCTCATACACATCCTCACAGACCACAGTATGCAACAGCACCTCCAATAGGCGGGTCATAGAAGGGCCGGCAGCAGAAGTATTCCAGACTGAAGAACCCACAGATGTGTTTAAATGCTGTGTCAACTGCAAACTGACCTGCAAAATATGACATAACTTGACCCATGCAAAGTCAAAACAGTTCTGTCCCAGAAGAGATGGATGTAAGCCAGACTGAGCAACCTAATTTAGAAAGTCAAATACTACACTAACTTTAAACTGACCCAGAAAGGCTATTAAGTTAAAGATTTACTAAAGAGAAAAAAAATCATAGACATTGAATCATAACCAGAAACTAAAATATGATTTTTGTAACTAGATTGTGCCAACTCGACACCAACATATGGCAGGCCATCACTCATGCCAAAGGCATTGATTGGGTATTGTTTTGTGGGACCCATTTTTCTTTGTACCACCATTATTATGAATCATTTTTCATCATTTTATTTTCAATCTTCCTGCAAGGATAAGACTGAACATTTTTCATCATATTTAAATGGACATCTGTATTATTTAAAATAGTTAGAACAAAACAGTTTTGTCTGTTTTGCAAGCATCTGTTTTGTATGCTTTTAATCTATTAGTGGAGAGATGAGATATCATAAAATTCTGTAATTGTATCGTATATAGCAGAGATCTGAATTGCTTTCCCCCCTTTACACAGTGTGTTCCTCACATACCTTAATCCTCTTCTCACCTGGACAGGGGTCAGACAGAGAGGTATTGGAAACCACCCCACCAACCCCCATCTGTACATCCCAAAACCAAAGTCCCTTACCAAGTATCAAACTCCTACACTTTACAGTTTCCCAGATATAGCCTGAACAGGATTTTAAAGGTCAAGGTCACTACAACAATATCAAAGATCAAGTCAAGGTCATGCTATGACATAGCATACATACTCCCCTGCCATTGTCCCTACCAAGTATTAATGTCCTACACATTATGGTTTCTGTGATATAGCTCAGATAAGAATTTATTGGTCAAGGTCACTATGGCAAGGTCAATGATCAAATCAAGGTCACACCATGACACTACACACCTACAGACCCCAAATGATGTCCCAACACAATTATCCGCTAGAATCCAAAACATATACACATACCAGCTCATTATCAGAGGAAAACTGCTACCCCATCAAGCTGATAGTCTCAAAACTGGAACAGATTCGAAACCCATACCTTAACACAAAGTTGCAGCTTTTCTTGTCTTTCTTTTGACCAGTGTCCACCATCACACCAGATGTGAACAATCTGCGATGTAAGTAGTGATATAAACCCACTGAATTCTAATGTCAACAATTCCCTTGACACTGAGCTGGTCTCCAACAACTGTGACCCTGAAAACACAGAGTGGATATTCCAGTATGCTTGTGTATGTCATTGTTGATAATGGTTTAAACTCTTAGAGATTTTCCTTAGCTTCACCTGCTAAAGCGTAAGACATGTATTTATTATGTGCACATTACAATCTCAGAGACTCAAAACCTGGCCCTCTTTGGTTTCTTTACTTGTGTTAAATAATATACTATATTAGGTGTGTGGTTTGATGTAAATTGATCCTTCTCAAAACATGTATTGGAAGACATGTAAAGCCTGTTTCCTGCAAGTGCATGATCTTCATTGAATCAGTCAGCATCTTACTCATGAAGCGGTTGTCCCTGTTGTGACTGTTATAACTCACTGTTCAGAAGTTTGTCAAGTTTCAACCTACATAGGTTCCAATGTATTCAGAATAGTCTTGCACATATAGTCGCAAGTCATACAAAGATGGCTAAAACACCAATAGCTGTAATCTGTATAATCCTCCAAAAAATAAAGCTAAGTGCACAGTTTTAAATACCTTGATTAATTTACTCATGCTTACACATTGCCAAAGTCTTCTGATGTTCCAAAGTGGAGTCATCTTTTGCCCACCTGCACCTTTCTTTTAAAACAATCTTCACTTCACCGGGGTAACGAGCTTCCAACAACACCAGCAGCTAAAATTTAAGAATCAATCATACTCTTAAGTTACAGATATTTTTCCTTCTCAACGAGAACAAATATAAATGATGTAAGATGACAAGGGAGAAATTAAAGCAAATCTAGTCAAGTAGCAGGGTGTCAGGCAGGTAAGTTCTTTGCAACTTCATAAAAAGAAATTAAGTAGTAACTAATGCTTATCATTTTTATTATCAGTAAATAAAGTCAGTATCAAAAATAGCATCAGAGATACCCCCACTCCACAGCGTGGGAATTGGTGTTGGATACAATGGGATACAGGAGAAGTGAAAAAGTGCGAAGATAAGATGTCTTTCAGAACAGACTAAGTTATGTAAAGGTGTAGGAGAAATAACTCTAAAGATTGAGAAAAGATATGGAGAGAAGTATTACAAAACATGACAATTTTATTGCAAGATGAGGGCATTAATCTATAGACAAAACTTATGGGGCTACATAATTTATTGAGTGATCTATTTATTAACT
Source organism: Sabellastarte sp. h YS-2021 (assembly GCA_964017235.1). Taxonomy (NCBI): domain Eukaryota; kingdom Metazoa; phylum Annelida; class Polychaeta; order Sabellida; family Sabellidae; genus Sabellastarte; species Sabellastarte sp. h YS-2021. Next base: position 16,781,634 of record OZ024928.1, read on the forward strand.
GAAGCATAGTTTTCAATGGTGAGAGCTAGTGCTGTCACTCGCTGCTATAAATTAACATCAAATATCACCCACGTTGGCCGACTGAGTACTGACATATGTTGACTTCATAAACTCACTTCAAAATGAAACTGTTCAATTAAAATGTAAAGTAATATTGTTTTCTCACCTGAATACATCATTTTAGGGTCATATTTGTCTTTTTATTTCGGTTATTTATGCAATGTCAAATGTAGGAACACTTTGAAAACCGTCAGTATATTAAACTAATTATCTAATTCCGACTTTATAAAGTGCTGCATAATGGCTACATTATATCACGTACGCCTCAAATAAATAGAACTACAGTCTTTTTAAAGATTATTTGAAAGATTTACGTCAATTAAACTGATTTACCAAATGCGAAAAAAAATAAAGATGCAATTCCGAAACTACATTTGAGCAATGGTTTTATGCTTTCCTGGGCCGGGATTCACAAAAGGTCTTAAGTTTAGGCAATTTTTTTGCTTAGACAAATCTTAAAGTTATGACTTTTGTCTTAGCTAAGCTTTCTCTTAAATTGGGATTCACAAAAAGTGCTTAACAAAATCTTAGCTGTGACAAAATTTGTGCAAAAAGTCTTAACTATTTTGAATTCAAATTACAAATTTTAGTAAAACCAAAACATATTTCATCGATAAATACACCAAACATTCTCTTTAAAATTATAAAACAGATTTGTTACTTTTCTTTTGTAAGATTATGTAAAAATAGTAATATTTGTGTTTTACTGTGAGTCAGTCATTTTTATGACAATATTTTTACCACAAGAAGGTAAAATGTGGAAATTTATAGGTAATTAAATGATGTAAATTTCTATTAAATCCACAGAAATTACTTCTACAGGAAGTATAGATCCCCATAGTATATATGTTGTTTTCATAACAAAGGGTAAAATGTAAATACATGCAATGGAATATTTTAAATATGACTTAAGTCTGCCCTGCAGTGGTCTTAAAGTTATGACAAAGTCTAAGACAAATTTTTGTCTAAGACCTTTTGTGAATCCCATTTTGTCTAAGCAAAAAAAAGTCTTAACTTTATGACAAAATTCTTGCACAGTTAAGACTTTTCTCTTAAAGTTATGACAATTTTTTGCTTAAGATCTTTTGTGAATCCCGACCCTGATAGGGTCATGTTACTAGATTTATATGGACTGGGTTGTCAACATGCCGACAATATATTTTAAAATGCTGAATAATCCTTCACTTTTAAAAGATATTCTGTCTTTATTATATAAATGTGCTAATATCTTTGTAATCGGATTAGAAAAAACGTCTCCGATTATCGCTCATAATAGACCTAGCAAACGATAGTATCGGAAGTAGCGAGTGCTGCGACAGCACTAGAGAGAGCACAATTAGATAAAGTATATATAATAATCAGTTGGATCCCTGTATATTTGTGATAGGAGAAACATGTCTCAAGTATGGTGGTAGAAAACTTTCTGGCACAGTAAAGGTAAAAAGTCACACTATGATCACAATATGACACACACATCTATTACTTCCAACAAATATACCTACCCAGTACTTATGGTTTCTGATATATAGCCTCAACAACATTTTCATGGTTAAGGTCACTATAGCAATGTCAAATCAAGTTCATACAATGACACTACATACTGACTCGACCAACCAATATCTCTGCCAAGTATCAAACTCCTTTACTTTACGGTTTCCTAGATCTAGTCCAGACAAGATTTCGAAGGTAAGGGTCACTATCACAAGATCAAGGTCACACCATGACATTTTACACCTACACTCTCACCAAATGTCCCTACCAAGTATCAGCTTGTTGCACCTTGAGACATAACTCGGACAAGATTTTAATGGTTAAGGTCACTACATCAAAGGAAATATCATATCAAGGTCACATAATGATATGTCACACCTACACCCCCAACTTATGTTCCCAAGTATCGACTTCTAAGACATTATGGTATCTGAGATATAGCCTGGACAAGATTTTAAAAGTTGGGGTTACTACTGCAAGGTCAAAGGTCGAGTCAAGGACACACAATGAAATTGCACACTTACACCCACAAATCAATGTCCCTACCACGTGCCATTTGCTACACCTTACAGTGTCCAATATACAGCCAGGACAAGGATTTTTCCCACCGTCTTCCTGCCTGCCCAAGGGGTGTGATGGATGACAACAATACCACACAGCCTTTATTGGCTGTGGGGTAAAAATGGTGAATGTACCACTCATTTTAAAATGTCAGTATTTCAAACAAAATGCACCAAAATGAACCAACCTCTATAATTAGGGATGGGTCGGTAAAAAAATTGTGTACATCAGGTCACCAATGCAAAACCATACCGATTTCGGGACTCCGCATTTTAGTACATCCAAACCAAACATGGACGTTTCCTCTTAACGATGTAACAATAAAAGTCATCAAATACACAAAAACTATGTCATAAAAGAGTGTGATTATTCAGCTTTCTGGTTTGTTTTCAATATTTTAAGTTTTCCTTCCATTATATGTGTTGACAGGCAAGACTGAGGTTATAAAGTGTTGTAAACAAAACATGGCATTTCTGTTCATGGCAATCACTATAAAAGTCTGTAAATACATGAAAATATGGGATAAAAGTTTATGATTCCTTCAGATTTTCATTATGTTTCTAATATTTTAATCTTCCTTCCATTATATATGTTGGCAAGTGAAGTGGCAGTTTTAAAATCTCAATATGGTATTTCAGTTAAATGCTCTCCATACCAAGATACCGGCCTACTGACCCATCCTTATCTATAACTGTGACAAACAAGTCTAACTCTACCTTTACCACTTTCCTAGCTAGCTTGTAATGTAAACAAACATTGTAGAGCACACAAGTGAGACCTTCACACAATGGTTTTGCACCCTGCATAGATTGACCTGCATTCAGACACTTCTGCAAAGATTTCTGCACATTTTCTATGGCTGTCAACACAGGTCCATCCTTGTGGGAGGCAATCCTGAACATACAGTTTTAAAAATGGTCATTTGGAAAACATTTCACTGGTATTAGGAACCATTTACAGGTGCACAAAGTTCTAAACTATTTAACTCATAGCAACCCATGTAAGTCAATTTTCTCAACATTTAAACAAAGCGTATATGAAAATTTTCACTGAAACAATAATATCTCTTCTCAAAAGCATACAAAACGTATATATATATAGTTTTTTTTTTAACTTAAGTATTAAACACTGACACTTACTTAGCACTTTCAGTCTGTAATTTCTCCAATCCATCAAATAATGCATTGTTTATAACTTCACTTTGCTGGCTTGCCATAAATCTGCAACAGTTCAAAAGACAACTAGAAAAAGGTTTTTAAAAACAAAAACAGAGCGTCCCAATAAGTTTAAAATAGCATCAGAGATGCCCATTCCCCACAGCCTGGGAAATTATTTTCAACACCATGACATATAGAGGTAATGAAATAGAAAAAAGACTGGGATACTTTCAGTGCAGTGTCACTTATATAAAGGTCCAAATAATGTTTAAGTAGAGAAAATAACATCTAAGAGAAAGATGTCTCAAATATGGCAGATGAACACTCCTTGGCAGAGCAAAAAGGTCACACCATGGTGCTAACATACATTTACATACACCCCCTAACCAATGTCCCTATCAAGTGTCAACCTTCTGCATCTTATGGAATCCAAGAAATAGCCAAGACAAGATTTTAAAACTCATGGTCACTATGACAAGGTCAAAGGTCCCCCTTACCAATGTCCCCACCAAGTATCAACTTCCTACACCTTACGGTTTCCGAGATATAGGCCGGACAAGATTTTATAGGTCAAGGTCAATACAGCAAGGTCAAACGTCAAATCAAGGTCACATAATGACGTTGCACACCTACACCCCCTTACCAATGTCCCTACCAAGTATCAACTTCCTACACCTTATGGTTTCCGAGATATAGCCCCGACAAGATTTCATAGGTCAAGGTCACTATGGCAAGGTCAAAGGTCAAATAAAGGTCACACCATGACGTTGCACACCTACACCCCCAACCAATGTTCCTACCGCGTATCAACTTCCTACACCTTACGGTTTCTGAGATATAGCCCGGACAAGATTTTATAGGTCAAGGTCAATACAGCAAGCTCAAAGGTCAAATCAAGGTTAGACCATGACACTGCACACCTACACCCCTAACCAATATCCCTACCAAGTATCAACTTCCCACACCTTATGGTTTCTGAGATATAGTCTGGACAAGATTTTAAAACTCGTAGTCACTATGACAAGGTCAAAGGTCAAATCAAGGTCACACCATGATGTTGCACACCTACACCCCCAACCAAAGTCCCTACCAAGTATCAACTTCCTACACCTTACAGTTTTAAAAAGATATAGCCGGACAAGATTTTATAGGTCAAGGTCACTACAGCCAGACAAAAGGTGAAATCAAGGTGACACCATGACATTGCACAGCCACACCCCTAAACCAATGTCCCCACCATGTTTCAACTTCCCACACTTTACGGTGTCCGAGATATGGCCTGGCCAATATTTTATAAGTCAAGGTCACTACAGCAAGGTCAAAGGTCAAATCAAGGTCACATCATGACGTTGCACACCTAAACCCCCTTACCAATGTCCCTACCAAGTCTCAACTTGTTGTGCTGCCACCACTGGTCGCAGATACATATTGTTGTCGTCTGACCAAGTAAGGTCTTTTAGGTAAAAATTTTTAAATGTGTTGTGAGCTTTCCAGTGACAGGCTTGCATGATTTGGTCCACCGATACCCCACCGTAAAAGGCCTTAGAGGCCGCGAAGGCCCGGATGTCAAGCGCTGTAACTTGGACCAAGTCCAAGGCTTGTTGGTCTGCTTGTTTATAACAAAGTACAATGTTCTGTGTCAACCAAGAAGAGAGAGTAGCGGGTCTAATGTCTGAGGTATGTCCTTTCTTGAAGGAGATGAAAAGGAGGGATTGAGACCCTCTCAGGTCTTTGGTGCGATCCAAATAGTACCTCAGGGCCCGCACGGGACACAAGGTCCTGTCTTCATTGAACTGTCTATCTACAATGGTAGTCAAAGCAGGAATACTCACCGGAGACACACTTTGAGAACCTTCTCTTGCTAGTTGGTTTTTGGCTATAAAGTCAGAAGAAGGGAACAAGGCAACCTTTTCCCATTGGCCTAGATTAGATACTTTGTTTGCAACCCAGGCATGGATTTCGCTGCAGCGCTTGCCGGAGGCCAAACCTAGCAAGAAAGCAGTTTTGAGAGTAAGATGTTTGAGGTCTGTGTCTTTCATAGGCTCAAAGGGTGCTTTTGTGAGCTCATTGAGTACAACAAAAAGGTTCCACTTAGGAAGATTCCTGGAACTTTTGGGACGATCCTTGTGGAAACTGGAGAGTAACCGGTGAAGGTCTGAACTTTGTGCAATATGGTGCCCCGCTGGGCCCAAAGTGTCAACAATGGCTGTCCTGTAACCATCGATGGTCGAGGGGCGCCTGTTTAGATCTTGGTACAGGTACATGAAAAAGTCTGAGACTTGTTTCACAGATGGAGTGGAGAAATCCACCGAATTTTCTCTGCACCATTTCTCAAATAGGGCCCACTTTGACTTGTCGATGGTCCTTGTTGATGACTTCTGAGGGGCAGCAATTCTCTCTGCCACCTCCACAGAAAAGCCTTGTTCTTGGAGCTGTCCGCTCCTAGACACCAGGCGTGGAGGTTGAGATTGCTGTGAAACACATAATTGTGGGACTGTTTGAGAAGAGTTGTTGACACTGGAAGTTATAGAGGGATCTCTGTTGAGAGCTGCACTAGGTCCCAAAACCAGGGCATCCCCGTCCAGTTTATGTTCAGAGCATCTATGTCCAAAGCCTTTGGGTCTGGGACAGGAGATATGTACAGTGGAAGTTTGTGGTTCAGATGAGTGGCAAATAGATCTACATGAAGAGTGAACCACATTTGACAGATCTGTTTGAACGCCTGCGGATGCAGTGACCATTCTGTTGACTGCACTTGGTTCGACCTGGACAGAAGGTCGGCCATCACATTCAGACACCCTGGAATGTGCCTGGCTTTTAATGTTATATGAAAGTGATGGCACCAGGTCATGATCTTCCACAGGAGAGCACACATCTCTGCTGAGTGAGTTCCTCCTTGTTTGTTTATGTAGGCTACCACTGTTGAGTTGTCCGTTGCAACTAGCACTGTTTGGTTCTGGCACTGGTCCTTGAAGCTTTGAAGGGCCAGGGAGACCGCCTTCAACTCTAGAACGTTTATGTGTAGCCTTTTTTCCCGGTCTGACCACAGACCCTTTGTAGAACTTTGATCTAAGTGAGTACCCCAACCTTTGTTTGAGGCGTCTGTAAAGAGTTGGATACTTTGGTCTTTGGGATGAAGGTCTGCACCTCTCATCACGTTTGAGGGATTTTGCCACCAGTCTAGGTGTGCTGAAATGGCTTCTGTCCAAGGAAGGAGGCTGTCTAGCGACTGAGGATATCTCCAGTTCTCCTTGATATGAAACTGAAAGGGCCTCATGTGAAGGCGCCCCTCAGGGATTATTTTCTCCATTGAGGCAAGCAACCCAATTAGTGACATCAAACACCTTGCAGTCAAAACATGTTTTGACTTGAGTCGTAGGATCAAATCCTGAAGTTTGACCCATCTCTCTTGAGTGGGTTTTACAAGGGCTGAATCTAGATGGTATTCGTAGCCAACGAACGAAAACACCTGAATAGGTTTCAGTTCTGATTTTTCCTGATTTATGATCCAACCCAAGGACTGGGTTAGGTCTACCACTGCCTGAGTGTTCACTTGGGCTTCCTCCTGAGACTGGGACCTGATCAGCCAGTCGTCCAGGTATTGGTGAAGTCTGTGGGTCCTCTGGAGAGGGCCATTAGCTTCACTTCCTTTACAATCATTGTAAAGACCTGTGGGGCTGTGGCTAGTCCGAAAGGGAGGTGAACTGGAACACCTGCAACCTGTGGCAAAACCTTAGGTATTTCCTTAAGATTGGATGGATGGGAATGTGAAGGTAAGCGTCTGATAGGTCTATCGACGAAACCCATTCCCATGGAATCAGGGAGGTCCTGATGGACCCTGGAGTTTCCATTTTGAACTTTTCTACGTGTAGAAAAGTGTTGAGCCTGCTTAGGTCTATGACCAGCCTCCACCTTTGGTGAGGCTTGGGGACTAGAAACAGGCGACTTTAAAACCCGAGAGATTTTACATTTTCCACCCTTTCGATTGCCTTCTTTGACAGAAGAGACTGGATACAAGTGGCCAGAGCTTGGTCTTTTTGACGGGCCTTGTATTCTGACTGAATCAGAGGGTATCTGACCAGACTTGGTTTTGAGAGGAATGGCAGTACGTAGCCATTGGTGATAATGTTTAACACGTTGGATGAACATTTGTTTGTTTGCCAGTCTCTTCTGAAAGAACGGAGACCTCCTACTGGTGGACTGAGGGAGGCTTTTAAGGAGTCATTGGGGGGAGGGGTTTCCACGCCCTCGCCCTTTGTTGTGGGGTCGAAAATTACCCCTGGAGCCTCTGAAGTTCGGTTTCCCCCTACCTGAGGAAAACGATTGGTTACTGCTTTGTGAGGAGTTGCCCCCATAGGGTTGTTTCCTGTAGGAGCCCTTTTCTTGTTGTGGGAACCACAAAAGGGCTTATAGGGTCCGAAACCCTGAGAGTCTTTAGAGGTCCCTTTTTTAAGGAGGAAGTCTTCCCCCTCCTTTACAAGTTGAGACTTGAACAAGGAGGAATGCCAAAAGGACGAATTCATGAGTTCTTGGCGTCTCATTTCCCCTAGTTGTGGTTGTAAAAGGGTCATTTCAGCTTCGTGCCTTAGTAAGCCGGTGTTACCCATGGTATATAACTCCCTCTGGAGTATATGGGCCAAGGATTTGCTGAGGCAAAAAAGTGAGAGCCCTGTGTTGAATAAGAACAGTCTTATTCCATAAGTCTAAGTATTCACAGGCTTGTTCATATCCATGCTTGACTGCTTTCTCAGGACTAGCACCTTTCTAAATTTGAGATTTGACTCTCTTGAAGGTTGACTTCAGGCTATGTTGGCACTTCTCAAGAGTGGCATTGCAAGAAGATGAAGTCTTGGCAAAGGCGGCAGTAAAGTTAAGAGTGGATATGTTTTGCCTAGCTTGGTGTTCCAATTCCTTAAGAATTGGTAGGGGAACCTTGCCTATAGGAGCCCCTGGGGGTTTAGGAGTAATACAGATTTTGCAAAAATCTGTATTCAACTCCTGTATTTTCTCCTCATAACAGGACTGTCCCACCTTGTACCACTTTGAAGTGGAAGGAGGAGGTTTGATGTATTTACCCTCAGGTAAATTAGCGGCCTGGAAATCATGTTCGAACTTATCAAAAGCATCTTTGCATCTAAGTGGTAGCATAGAGGAAGGATCTCTAGGTCTGAGTTCTTGACGGCCTTTTTCATCATCCAGACCCATAACTGAAGTTGAGGACCTAGGCATAGATTCCCTGGGGACAGGGAGGGAAAGAATGCGCCTAAAAGTGTCCACCTGTTCAGCGTACTGGGAGGGAATGCCAGACAGAGCTACTTCCATATAGTAAGGGGGGTCTGGATCATGTTGAGGTTGGTCTTGATCAGAGAGAGCCCCAGAGAACTTTAAAGACCTGTGTCTGGCTACAGAGGACTGATCCTCCTCTGAAGAGGATGACACGTATCTGGACCTCACCTTATGCTTACTCTTGTCAGCATGTTTTTTGGATTTAGAAGATGACATCCGAGGTTCATCGGATTCATCTTTGCATCATGCTTCCTATGAGAGTGAGAGTGTTTTTTTAGGTCCATCCGAAACCTTCTTAGAAGGCTCCTCAGATGGACTAGAAAGCTGATCCGATGCTATATGATGATCAGCACCGAGGTGAGGTGGAAGAATAGGACCATAGTCCACTTCTATCTGTTCAACATTTGGGGTAGTCCGAGGTTGCCTCGGAGGGGGTAGGTCCAGATTTTCAGCAGCTTGAGAGGTTCCAGGCTTAGAAGCCGAGATCTGATCCACCTCCACTTGCTTTTTAGAAGTTAATTCGTCTCGTAGAGACTGGAAAGCTTCTAACATTGAAGCCTGAAAGGAAGCCATTTGCTGCTGTAAGTGAATTACCCAGGGATTTCTCTAGATTTGCTTCAATTTTCTGCTGTAAGGCAGTACCTGGGGTGGGTGGGACAGTTTTGGCTGGCGTTTTGAGAGACAATGAACTGAAGGGTAGGGGTTGGGGACGTGGGGGTGAGGTAAATAAGTTGTCTGCAGCACTCTCAAGGTCTGCATTAGAACCAGTAAAAGAATCCCCGTCGCACTCACCCAAAAGATCAAGTTCATCATCTTTTGGACTAGAAGTGTCCTTTTGTTTCTTTATATAGCGTTTCCTGTGTTGAATTTTATTCATTTGTTCATCTATGAAAGATGCACAGATATCACAGGGCGCCTCAAAAGTAACACAGGGGTCATCACCCTTGCCAGATTCCCTACAGGTAGGGCAATAATTATGTATGTCAATTGAGAAACAAAAGATGTAAAAAGCCTGAACCGAGGAAAACTCAAAAACACCAAAAATATGAAAAATACTTATCCTGTCGAACCGGAACTTTCACAGAATAAACTATGATATATATTACAAGAAATGACCAAAAATTAACATCCAACAATATGCATGAACTGAGAAATAGATGAAAATGTCTGTGTAAGTGACAGACGCTACCAATTCACGCGGCCAATGAGAAAGTAGGACGAGATCTCACAGTGTACCACGAGAGGACAACTTGAGGCTACGGCCAACTATAAATGTCTATTTTTCTTAGACGTTGGCCTGATGCCTTGCAGCCATCCGAGACCAGCATTCAGTCCCACATGGTAAGCTATTGTAGCGCAATAAAAGCAATACTTTTCAAGTTATAAGTGATTTAGTGCATGATATCAGGAACTCTAATGTATAAAAAAATATTTAAAAATTTCCTAAAAAAAATTAAAGAGAGATCCAGGCCTGATACTCACACAAGGGAATCTACTAGTGGGATAATACATGTATGCAAGATAAGAGAGAAATCCCTACAATAATTAAGGAAAAAAATGTGATAAAGTGTTGCAATTTTCACACTTAGGGTGGGGGTACCTCACTTGTAATGGCTCTGGCGAACAAACAAACAAACATCTGCATGTCTTGAACAATTTTCATCCTCGATAGATAAGGTATCTTTTAAAAAAAAAACATTATATCTCTGGGACTTGCACTTTTGGAGAAGTTGTCTGCGTACGCAGACGCCGCAGAGTGATGCCATAATATCAGCTGACTGACAAGGCAGATGACATAGAAATCAATCTTTAGCAAGTGTCAAATTTTATCTTTGACCCCTGCCTCAAGGTTCAGTTGGGTCAACATATTGAAAACGCTATTTATCTCCCTTATTACTGCTCCTTGGGCTTTGAACCCTCTTTTATAGTCAGACTACCTCCATTGCTTAATACCAGGCAGGAGACTTGTTCCTTGTGAGAGCCCACTTGTAATTACAGTAGATCCACTAGTTATACCAGACATGCAATTTACAGAGCTGTTTGCAACATTGTCTACATTTGCAACACTGAATACATTGTTTGATTTTACCACATTTGTGGCAGAAGCTCCCTTCAACTAGCTCTTTAGAACTCAAAAGTGAAAAATAATGAACATTTATATTTCTGGCTGCCATAGGCAGTCTTCAAACCATAGTATGAAGCTTTACTACCAAAGGCTCTCCATGAGAGTATCAGGAGTGGTTTGAGATGACTCTGGTTCTGTTTCCCAGAGCCAGGGGATGGATAGAGCAGATGCCTGTTGCCCTTCTTGATGGAGAACATCCCATAACCCAAACGAGGTTAGGATGGGGTATACCTATTTGCCGCATGCTTATTAATGTCATCCTCAGTGCTTCTCAAGGCTATTAGGGAAAAGTCCATATTGATTCAACGGGGCATTCCTCAAGCCACACAAACTATCTTTTTGACGCCTGTCTTCAAATGGTAAAGGCAGACATCATGTCCTGTGTCAAATTGGTCATGGATATAAGTACATCAGTCATGTGATGCATGGCATTTCCAAGACAAAACATTCTAGTAGAACCTTATCAAATCTCTAATATTGTCCAGGACCTTCTGGACGGCCTTGGATGATTTGCCTTTTAAGATGTTTTCTGTACAGGGCTGAGTAGGGCTATATCAGGGCTTTTCAGGGCCACATAGTCTAGGTTGGCACAAAGTCTTGTTTGTGGGTATTGCTGGGCCAAAGATTTTCAGGTAGGGTACATGTGGAAGCTAAGTTGGAGGGAAGGGATGTTACTGCAAATTTTCTGTGTCCCTGAGGCATATTGTCTGTATACTAGAGTATAGGGGTGAAAAGGTTTATGTTAGGGCTTTTCAGGACCACAAAGTCTAAGGTGGCACAAATTCTTGTTTGTGGGTAATGCTGGACCAAAGATTTTCAGGTAGGGTACATATGGAAGCAAAATAGAAGGGAAGGCATGTTACTGCAAACATTCTGTGCCAATGAGGCTTGTTGTATCATATGGGCTGAAGACAGTCATGTTAGGGCTCTTCAGGGCCACAAAGTCTAGGGTGGCACAAAGAATAGTTTGTAATACTGGGCCAAAGTTTGGCAGGTAGGTTTTATCTGCAAGCAAACTAGGAGGTGAGGCATGTTACTACAAAATTACTTTGCACCTGAGACATGTTGTGTCATATGGGCCGAAGCCATGCTACTGATGATGCTAGGGCTCTTCAGGGCCACAGAGTCTAGGGTGGCACAAAGTCTTCTCTGCATTTAATACTGGGCCAAAGTTTGGCAGGTTGTTATGTCTGGAAGCAAAGTAGGAGGTGAGGGATGCTACTGCAAAATTACTGTACACCTGAGACATGTTGTGTCATATGAACTGAAACCATGTTAGGGCTCTTCTGGGTCACAGAGTCTCGGGTGGCACAAAGCCTTGTTTGTTGGTAATACTGGACCAAAGTTGGCAGGTAGGTAATATCTGGAAGCAAAGTAGAAGGTGAGGCATGTTACTGCAAAATCACTGCAGTCTTGATTCTAGGAATTCTAAACAGTGGGGGCGATCCCCCAGCACTGCACAAATTGTGGGGGAGGGGCTAAAAATTCTGGGGGGATGCTTTCATGATAAACCTTAAGCTAATGGAAAATACTTTTACAGTTTATTTAGCCTTTTTAAACAGTGGACATCTGTTATTGGTCAAGGCCACTTGGCTAACCAGCTATTTACAAAAGTAAATGTAGCTTCATAGTCTGGGCAAATAAAAGTAAAACCCAAGCCTATTGGCTTTCTATCAGTAAATACTCATCTACCAGTGAACACCTGCCTTATATTTCTTTCTTAGAGGTCAAGCACAAATGCTTCTATATGTCTAATATAATATAAAAAAAAAGAGGAGAGTGCCCGTGAACGGGCACTGTGTCAGCTGAGTGAGTGTTTTTGATTTGTGAAGGTGATAATGAGAGGACAGAATAATTATCAGGAAAAGGGCTGTACAGAAATACAGTAAATGGTAACTGAACAGCAAGTTCGAAAGAAATTCCGAAGCTGACAGAAGAAAAGGATAAAAAAGTTGTGCCCTGTAAATGGTATTATGAAGGAAAATAACAGGGTAATTGTTTAAGTGTAAAAAATAGGTTAAAACATATTTAAAGAAATACTACAAATGCAATATCCTCGTTCGACCTTGAAGAAGGGGTCCAAGGTCAAATCTAACCACACAAATACATTCCCAGCCCATGATTTCCTATGGTTTACCATTCCAAACCTCTAGGACCAATTATAAATGAGTTATAAGCACTTTTAAGCTTGGCTGTCCTCATTTGACCTTGAAGGAGGGGTCCAAAGGTCAAATCTGACCATACCAAAAGATTACGAGCCAATGATTTCCTGTCTGTTTACCATCCTAAACCTCTGGGACCAATAATAAGCAAGTTATAAGCACTTTTAAGTTTGGCTATCCTTGTTTGACCTTGAAGGAGGGGTCATTGAAGGTCAAATGTGACCACACCAAAAGATTCCCACCCCATGATTTCCTACAGGTTGGTTTATCATCCCAAACCTCTAGGATCAATAATAAGGGAGATATAAGCACTTTTCATGACTGACAAAAAACACCTGTGGCGACCATCTTGTTTCTCAAAATGAGGCCAAAAATATTCCCAGACAACATTTTATGGTTATTAATATATACTGCAAACTTAAGAAAGCTAGCTATAACATTTTTTTTCATCAGAGCAGTAATGGTGAAATCTCTCTCTACACACTGCGGCTATCCAGTGGATACAATGATTTACTCAACAGTGAGAACCTGAAAGTAGCTATTGCTCAGCTATGCCATGACATAGAGGTCTGCAATTTCACTATGTTATAGCTGACCAAAAATTCTGTGAATAACATATTTAACAAATTACTCTAAATGTAATAGTTTTCAAGTTATAACTGATTTACTCAACAGTGAGAACCTCAAAGGAACTATTACTCAGCTATGCAATGAGCTACATGTCTGAAATTTTACTATGTTATAGCTAACCCAAAAGTAGGTGAACAACATATTTAAGCAAACTACTGTAAATGCAATAGTTTTCAAGCTACAACTGATTTACTCAATAGTGAGAACCTGAAAATAGCTATTGCTCCGCTATGCCATGAGCTATAGGTCTGTAATTTCACTATGTTATAGCTGACCCAAAAGTAGGTGAACAATATACTTTAACAAAATACTCCAAATGCAATATTTTTCAAGTTATAGCTGATTTACTCAACAGTCAGTACCTGAGAATAGCTATTGCTCAGTTGTGCCATGAGCTATAGGTCTATAATTTCACTATGTTACAGCTGACCCAAAAGTAGCTGAATAACATATTTGCACAAATTTCTGTAACTGCAATAGTTTTCCAATTATAACTGATTTACTCAACAGTGAGAACTTCAACGTAGCTATTACTCAGCTATGAAATGAGTCACAGGTCTGAAACTTCACTATGTTATAGTTGACCCCAAAATAGGTGAATAACATATTGAAACAAAATACTCTAAATGCAATAGTTTTCAAGTTATAAGTGATTTACTCAACAGTGATAACCTAAAAGTAGCTATTACTCAGCTATGCCATGAGCTACAGGTCTGAAATTTTACTATGTTATAGCTGGCCCAAAAGTAGCTGAATAACATATTTATACGAAATTCTCTAAATGCAATAGTTTTTAAGTTACAAGTGATTTTACTCATGATGGAAGTTACTGAAAAGCCCAAAAGTAGATATTACTCACTTAGCTATTGAGACAGACACCCAACTTACTCACCATATTGTAGCTATGAAAAAAGTAGCTGAATAACATATTTTAACAAAATGCTCTAAATGCAACACTTTTCAAGTTATAAGTGATTTACTCAACAGTGATAACCTAAAAGTAGCTATTACTCAGCTATGCCATGAGCTACAGGTCTGAAATTTTACTATGTTATAGCTGACCCAAAAGTAGCTGAATAACATATTTATACGAAATTCTCTAAATGCAATAGTTTTCAAGTTATAAGCGATTTACTCAACAGTGATAACCTAAAAGTAGCTATTACTCAGCTATGCCATGAGCTACAGGTCTGAAATTTCACTATGTTATAGCTGGCCCAAAAGTAGCTGAATAACATATTTATACGAAATTCTCTAAATGCAATAGTTTTTAAGTTACAAGTGATTTTACTCATAATGGAAGTTACTGAAAAGCCCAAAAGTAGCTATTACTCACTTAGCTATTGAGACAGACACCCAACTTACTCACCATATTGTAGCTATGAAAAAAGTAGCTGAATAACATATTGAAACAAAATGCTCTAAATGCAACACTTTTCAAGTTATAAGTGATTTACTCAACAGTGATAACCTAAAAGTAGCTATTACTCAGCTATGCCATGAGCTACAGGTCTGAAATTTTACTATGTTATAGCTGACCCAAAAGTAGCTGAATAACATATTTATACGAAATTCTCTAAATGCAATAGTTTTCAAGTTATAAGCGATTTACTCAACAGTGATAACCTAAAAGTAGCTATTACTCAGCTATGCCATGAGCTACAGGTCTGAAATTTCACTATGTTATAGCTGGCCCAAAAGTAGCTGAATAACATATTTATACGAAATTCTCTAAATGCAATAGTTTTTAAGTTACAAGTGATTTTACTCATAATGGAAGTTCCTGAAAAGCCCAAAAGTAGCTATTACTCACTTAGCTATTGAGACAGACACCCAACTTACTCACCATATTGTAGCTATGAAAAAAGTAGCTGAACAACATATTTTCACAAAATGCTGTAAATGCAACACTTTTGAAGTTATAAGTGATTTAGTGCATGATTTCATGAATTTTAATGCATTAAAAATTATTAAAAAAATTTATTAAAAAAAAAGTAAGACAGATCCAGGTCTCATACTCACACAAGAGAATCTACCTCTGGCCTAGTACATATATGCAAGATATGAGAGAAATCCCTGCAATAGTCACTGAGAAAATTTTGATAAAAAGTTGAAATTTTCACACTTTTGGTGGGGGTACCCCCCTTGTAATGTCTCTAGCAAACAGACGAACAGACAGATTTGCATGCCTTGAACAATTTTTCATCCTCGATAGATAAGGTATCTTTTAAAAAAAACAGCACGTCTCTAGGCCTTGTAGTTTTGGAGGAGAAGTTGTTCACGCGGACGCGGACGCGGACGCCCACGCCGCAGAGTGACGACATAAAAACACCATAAAAAACACCACCATTGAAAACCCCACTGATTTTGGAAAATCCATAAAAAACCACACCCTCAAAATTTCTGGGGGCATAAAAAATCAAAGGTAACAGAATTGATCATTTTAGGAGACAATACAATACATTGATGGATTGTTTGGATTTCATCAGAAGTAAGTATATTGTTGATTGTGCAAAATTTAACTGAGGTCAGCTGAACAATATGATAGCTGGAGATTAAAAACTCCATAATTTCACTGTAAGGTGGCCATAACTTCAATAATATTGGGACTTTAAGGTGACCATAAAATAAGAATGTCCCTTTTGTCATCCTTTATAAGTGCATAAAGTTTGGCTGAATTGATCATTTTAGGAGACAATACAATACATTGATGGATTGTTTGGATTTCATCAGAGAAAGTAAGTATATTGTTCATTGTACAAAATTTAACTGAGGTCAGCTGAACAATACGCGATGATGGGGTGTTTTTAAACAAGAGGAGAGTGCCCGTGAACGGGCACTGTGTCAGCTGACTGAATGTTTTTGATTTGTGATGGTGATAATGAGAGGAAAGCATAATTATCAGGGAAAGGGCTGTACAGAAATACAGTAAATGGTAACTGAACAGCATGTTCGAAAGATATTCCGAAGCTGACAGAAGAAAACGACAAAAAAGTTGTGCCCTGCAAATGGTATTATGAAATAAAGTAACAAGGTAATTGTTTAAGGGTAAAAAGTAGGTTAAAAATATTTAAAGAAATACTATAAATGCAATATCCTCGTTCCACCATGAAGAAGGGGTCCAAAGGTCAAATCTGACCATACCAAAAGATTCCCAGCCAAAGAATTTAGGATGGTTTACCATCCCAAACCTCTCGGACCAATAATAAGTGAGTTATAGGCACTTTTTAAGTTTGGCTATCCTTGTTTGACCTTGAAGGAGGGGGTCCAAGGTCAAATCCGACCACACAAAAAAATTCCCAGCCCATGATTTCCTGTAGCTTGTTTACCATCCCAAACTTGTAGGACCAATAATAAGCGAGTTCTAAGCAATTGTAAGTTTGGCTATCCTCAACTGCCCTTGAAGGAGGGGTCCCAGGTCAAATCTGACCACACCAAAAGAATCCCAGCCCATGATTTCCTATATGTTGGTTTACCATCCCAAACCTCCAAGACCAATAATAAGTGAGTTATAAGCACTTTTAAGTTTGGCTATCTTCGTTTGACCTGGAAGGAGGGGGTCCAAGGTCAAATCCGACCACACAAAAAAATTCCCAACTCATGATTTTCTATTGGTTGATTTTCATTCCAACCTCTGGGACCAATAATAAGCGAGTTATAAGCACTTTTATGTTTGGCTATCCTCATTTGACCTTGAAGGAGGGTTCCAAGGTCAAATCGGACCATATTAACAGATTCCCAGCCCATGATTTCCTACAGGTTGGATACAATGATTTACTCAACAGTGAGAACCTGAAAGAAGCTATTGCTCAGCTATCCCATGACATAGAGGTCTGCAATTTCACTATGTTATAGCTGACCAAAACGTCTGTGAATAACATATTTAACAAAATACTCTAAATGTAATAATTTTAAAGTTACAACTGATTTACTCAAGAGTGAGAACCTCAAAGTAACTATTACTCAGCTATGCAATGAGCTACATGTCTGAATTTTTGCTCTGTTATAGCTGACCTAAAAGTAGCTGAACAACATATTTAAGCAAAATACTGTAAATGCAATAGTTTTCAAGTTACAACTGATTTACTCAATAGTGAGAACCAGAAAATAGCTATTGCTCCGCTATGCCATGAGCTATAGGTCTGTAATTTCACTATGTTATAGCTAACCCAAAAGTAGGTGAACAATATATTTTAACAAAATACTCCAAATGCAATATTTTTCAAGTTATAGCTGATTTACTCAACAGTCAGTGCCTGAGAACAGCTATTGCTCAGTTGTGCCATGAGCTACAGGTCTGTAATTTCACTATGTTATAGCTGACCCAAAAGTAGCTGAATAACATATTTGCACAAATTTCTGTAAAAGCAATAGTTTTCCAATTACAACTGATTTACTCAACAGTGAGAACTTCAAAGTAGCTATTACTCAGCTATGCAATGAGCCACAGGTCTGGAACTTCACTATGTTATAGCTGACCCCAAAATAGGTGAATAACATATTGAAACAAAATACTCTAAATGCAATAGTTTTCAAGTTATAAGTGATTTACTCAACAGTGATAACCTAAAAGTAGCTATTACTCAGCTATGCCATGAGCTACAGGTCTGAAATTTTACTATGTTATAGCTGACCCCAAAGTAGCTGAATAACATATTTATACTAAATTCTCTAAATGCAATAGTTTTCAAATTACAACTGATTTACTCAACATTGAGAACTTCAAAGTAGCTATTACTCAGCTATGCAATGAGTCACGGGTCTGGAACTTCACTATGTTATAGCTGACCCCAAAATAGGTGAATAACATATTGAAACAAAATACTCTAAATGCAATAATTTCCAAGTTATAAGCGATTTACTCAACAGTGATAACCTAAAAGTAGCTATTACTCAGCTATGCCATGAGCTACAGGTCTGAAATTTTACTATGTTATAGCTGACCCAAAAGTAGGTGAACAACATATTTAAGCAAAATACTGTAAATGCAATAGTTTTCAAGTTACAACTGATTTACTCAATAGTGATGACCTAAAAGTAGCTATTACTCAGCTATGCCATGAGCTACAGGTCTGAAATTTTACTATGTTATAGTTGACCCAAAAGTAGCTGAATAACATATTTATACTAAATTCTCTAAATGCAATAGTTTTGCAATTACAACTGATTTACTCAATAGTGAGAACCTCAAAGTAGTTATTACTCAGCTATGCAATGAGCTACAGGTCTGAAATTTCACTATGTTATAGCTGACCCAAAAGTAGGTGAACAACATATTAAAGCAAAATACTGTAAATGCAATAGTTTTCAAGTTACAACTGATTTATTCAATAGTGATGACCTAAAAGTAGCTATTACTCAGCTATGCCATGAGCTACAGGTCTGAAATTTTACTATGTTATAGCTGACCCAAAAGTAGGTGAACAACATATTTAAGCAAAATACTGTAAATGCAATAGTTTTCAAGTTACAACTGATTTACTCAATAGTGATGACCTAAAAGTAGCTATTACTCAGCTATGCCATGAGCTACAGGTCTGAAATTTTACTATGTTATAGTTGACCCAAAAGTAGCTGAATAACATATTTATACGAAATTCTCTAAATGCAATAGTTTTCCAATTACAACTGATTTACTCAATAGTGAGAACTTCAAAGTAGCTATTACTCAGCTATGCAATGAGCCACAGATCTGAAACTTCACTATGTTATAGCTGATCCCAAAATAGGTGAATAACATATTGAAACAAAATACTCTAAATGCAATAGTTTCCAAGTTATAAGCGATTTACTCAACAGTGATAACCTAAAAGTAGCTATTACTCAGCTATGCAACGAGTCACGGGTCTGGAACTTCACTATGTTATAGCTGACCCCAAAATAGGTGAATAACATATTGAAACAAAATACTCTAAATGCAATAATTTCCAAGTTATAAGCGATTTACTCAACAGTGATAACCTAAAAGTAGCTATTACTCAGCTATGCCATGAGCTACAGGTCTGAAATTTTACTATGTTATAGCTGACCCAAAAGTAGGTGAACAACATATTTAAGCAAAATACTGTAAATGCAATAGTTTTCAAGTTACAACTGATTTACTCAATAGTGATGACCTAAAAGTAGCTATTACTCAGCTATGCCATGAGCTACAGGTCTGAAATTTTACTATGTTATAGCTGACCCAAAAGTAGGTGAACAACATATTTAAGCAAAATACTGTAAATGCAATAGTTTTCAAGTTACAACTGATTTACTCAATAGTGATGACCTAAAAGTAGCTATTACTCAGCTATGCCATGAGCTACAGGTCTGAAATTTTACTATGTTATAGTTGACCCAAAAGTAGCTGAATAACATATTTATACTAAATTCTCTAAATGCAATAGTTTTCCAATTACAACTGATTTACTCAACAGTGATAACCTAAAAGTAGCTATTACTCAGCTATGCCATGAGCTACAGGTCTGAAATTTTACTATGTTATAGCTGACCCAAAAGTAGGTGAACAACATATTTAAGCAAAATACTGTAAATGCAATAGTTTTCAAGTTACAACTGATTTACTCAATAGTGATGACCTAAAAGTAGCTATTACTCAGCTATGCCATGAGCTACAGGTCTGAAATTTTACTATGTTATAGCTGACCCAAAAGTAGGTGAACAACATATTTAAGCAAAATACTGTAAATGCAATAGTTTTCAAGTTACAACTGATTTACTCAATAGTGATGACCTAAAAGTAGCTATTACTCAGCTATGCCATGAGCTACAGGTCTGAAATTTTACTATGTTATAGTTGACCCAAAAGTAGCTGAATAACATATTTATACTAAATTCTCTAAATGCAATAATTTTCCAATTACAACTGATTTACTCAATAGTGAGAACCTCAAAAGTAGTTATTACTCAGCTATGCAATGAGCTACAGGTCTGAAATTTCACTATGTTATAGCTGACCCAAAAGTAGGTGAACAACATATTAAAGCAAAATACTGTAAATGCAATAGTTTTCAAGTTACAACTGATTTACTCAATAGTGATGACCTAAAAGTAGCTATTACTCAGCTATGCCATGAGCTACAGGTCTGAAATTTTACTATGTTATAGCTGACCCAAAAGTAGGTGAACAACATATTTAAGCAAAATACTGTAAATGCAATAGTTTTCAAGTTACAACTGATTTACTCAATAGTGATGACCTAAAAGTAGCTATTACTCAGCTATGCCATGAGCTACAGGTCTGAAATTTTACTATGTTATAGCTGACCCAAAAGTAGCTGAATAACATATTTATACTAAATTCTCTAAATGCAATAGTTTTCCAATTACAACTGATTTACTCAACAGTGATAACCTAAAAGTAGCTATTACTCAGCTATGCCATGAGCTACAGGTCTGAAATTTTACTATGTTATAGCTGACCCAAAAGTAGGTGAACAACATATTTAAGCAAAATACTGTAAATGCAATAGTTTTCAAGTTACAACTGATTTACTCAATAGTGATGACCTAAAAGTAGCTATTACTCAGCTATGCCATGAGCTACAGGTCTGAAATTTTACTATGTTATAGTTGACCCAAAAGTAGCTGAATAACATATTTATACTAAATTCTCTAAATGCAATAATTTTCCAATTACAACTGATTTACTCAATAGTGAGAACCTCAAAAGTAGTTATTACTCAGCTATGCAATGAGCTACAGGTCTGAAATTTCACTATGTTATAGCTGACCCAAAAGTAGGTGAACAACATATTAAAGCAAAATACTGTAAATGCAATAGTTTTCAAGTTACAACTGATTTACTCAATAGTGATGACCTAAAAGTAGCTATTACTCAGCTATGCCATGAGCTACAGGTCTGAAATTTTACTATGTTATAGCTGACCCAAAAGTAGGTGAACAACATATTTAAGCAAAATACTGTAAATGCAATAGTTTTCAAGTTACAACTGATTTACTCAATAGTGATGACCTAAAAGTAGCTATTACTCAGCTATGCCATGAGCTACAGGTCTGAAATTTTACTATGTTATAGCTGACCCAAAAGTAGCTGAATAACATATTTATACGAAATTCTCTAAATGCAATAGTTTTCCAATTACAACTGATTTACTCAATAGTGAGAACCTCAAAAGTAGTTATTACTCAGCTATGCAATGAGCTACAGGTCTGAAATTTCACTATGTTATAGCTGACCCAAAAGTAGGTGAACAACATATTAAAGCAAAATACTGTAAATGCAATAGTTTTCAAGTTACAACTGATTTACTCAATAGTGATGACCTAAAAGTAGCTATTACTCAGCTATGCCATGAGCTACAGGTCTGAAATTTTACTATGTTATAGCTGACCCAAAAGTAGGTGAACAACATATTTAAGCAAAATACTGTAAATGCAATAGTTTTCAAGTTACAACTGATTTACTCAATAGTGATGACCTAAAAGTAGCTATTACTCAGCTATGCCATGAGCTACAGGTCTGAAATTTTACTATGTTATAGCTGACCCAAAAGTAGCTGAATAACATATTTATACTAAATTCTCTAAATGCAATAGTTTTCCAATTACAACTGATTTACTCAACAGTGATAACCTAAAAGTAGCTATTACTCAGCTATGCCATGAGCTACAGGTCTGAAATTTTACTATGTTATAGCTGACCCAAAAGTAGGTGAACAACATATTTAAGCAAAATACTGTAAATGCAATAGTTTTCAAGTTACAACTGATTTACTCAATAGTGATGACCTAAAAGTAGCTATTACTCAGCTATGCCATGAGCTACAGGTCTGAAATTTTACTATGTTATAGTTGACCCAAAAGTAGCTGAATAACATATTTATACTAAATTCTCTAAATGCAATAGTTTTCCAATTACAACTGATTTACTCAACAGTGATAACCTAAAAGTAGCTATTACTCAGCTATGCCATGAGCTACAGGTCTAAAATTTTACTATGTTATAGTTGACCCAAAAGTACGTGAACAACATATTTAAGCAAAATACTGTAAATGCAATAGTTTTCAAGTTACAACTGATTTACTCAATAGTGATGACCTAAAAGTAGCTATTACTCAGCTATGCCATGAGCTACAGGTCTGAAATTTTACTATGTTATAGCTGACCCAAAAGTAGGTGAACAACATATTTAAGCAAAATACTGTAAATGCAATAGTTTTCAAGTTACAACTGATTTACTCAATAGTGATGACCTAAAAGTAGCTATTACTCAGCTATGCCATGAGCTACAGGTCTGAAATTTTACTATGTTATAGTTGACCCAAAAGTAGCTGAATAACATATTTATACTAAATTCTCTAAATGCAATAATTTTCCAATTACAACTGATTTACTCAATAGTGAGAACCTCAAAAGTAGTTATTACTCAGCTATGCAATGAGCTACAGGTCTGAAATTTCACTATGTTATAGCTGACCCAAAAGTAGGTGAACAACATATTAAAGCAAAATACTGTAAATGCAATAGTTTTCAAGTTACAACTGATTTACTCAATAGTGATGACCTAAAAGTAGCTATTACTCAGCTATGCCATGAGCTACAGGTCTGAAATTTTACTATGTTATAGCTGACCCAAAAGTAGGTGAACAACATATTTAAGCAAAATACTGTAAATGCAATAGTTTTCAAGTTACAACTGATTTACTCAATAGTGATGACCTAAAAGTAGCTATTACTCAGCTATGCCATGAGCTACAGGTCTGAAATTTTACTATGTTATAGCTGACCCAAAAGTAGGTGAACAACATATTTAAGCAAAATACTGTAAATGCAATAGTTTTCAAGTTACAACTGATTTACTCAATAGTGATGACCTAAAAGTAGCTATTACTCAGCTATGCCATGAGCTACAGGTCTGAAATTTTACTATGTTATAGCTGACCCAAAAGTAGCTGAATAACATATTTATACTAAATTCTCTAAATGCAATAGTTTTCCAATTACAACTGATTTACTCAACAGTGATAACCTAAAAGTAGCTATTACTCAGCTATGCCATGAGCTACAGGTCTGAAATTTTACTATGTTATAGCTGACCCAAAAGTAGGTGAACAACATATTTAAGCAAAATACTGTAAATGCAATAGTTTTCAAGTTACAACTGATTTACTCAATAGTGATGACCTAAAAGTAGCTATTACTCAGCTATGCCATGAGCTACAGGTCTGAAATTTTACTATGTTATAGCTGACCCAAAAGTAGCTGAATAACATATTTATACTAAATTCTCTAAATGCAATAGTTTTCCAATTACAACTGATTTACTCAACAGTGATAACCTAAAAGTAGCTATTACTCAGCTATGCCATGAGCTACAGGTCTGAAATTTTACTATGTTATAGCTGACCCAAAAGTAGGTGAACAACATATTTAAGCAAAATACTGTAAATGCAATAGTTTTCAAGTTACAACTGATTTACTCAATAGTGATGACCTAAAAGTAGCTATTACTCAGCTATGCCATGAGCTACAGGTCTGAAATTTTACTATGTTATAGTTGACCCAAAAGTAGCTGAATAACATATTTATACTAAATTCTCTAAATGCAATAATTTTCCAATTACAACTGATTTACTCAATAGTGAGAACCTCAAAAGTAGTTATTACTCAGCTATGCAATGAGCTACAGGTCTGAAATTTCACTATGTTATAGCTGACCCAAAAGTAGGTGAACAACATATTAAAGCAAAATACTGTAAATGCAATAGTTTTCAAGTTACAACTGATTTACTCAATAGTGATGACCTAAAAGTAGCTATTACTCAGCTATGCCATGAGCTACAGGTCTGAAATTTTACTATGTTATAGCTGACCCAAAAGTAGGTGAACAACATATTTAAGCAAAATACTGTAAATGCAATAGTTTTCAAGTTACAACTGATTTACTCAATAGTGATGACCTAAAAGTAGCTATTACTCAGCTATGCCATGAGCTACAGGTCTGAAATTTTACTATGTTATAGCTGACCCAAAAGTAGCTGAATAACATATTTATACGAAATTCTCTAAATGCAATAGTTTTCCAATTACAACTGATTTACTCAATAGTGAGAACCTCAAAAGTAGTTATTACTCAGCTATGCAATGAGCTACAGGTCTGAAATTTCACTATGTTATAGCTGACCCAAAAGTAGGTGAACAACATATTAAAGCAAAATACTGTAAATGCAATAGTTTTCAAGTTACAACTGATTTACTCAATAGTGATGACCTAAAAGTAGCTATTACTCAGCTATGCCATGAGCTACAGGTCTGAAATTTTACTATGTTATAGCTGACCCAAAAGTAGGTGAACAACATATTTAAGCAAAATACTGTAAATGCAATAGTTTTCAAGTTACAACTGATTTACTCAATAGTGATGACCTAAAAGTAGCTATTACTCAGCTATGCCATGAGCTACAGGTCTGAAATTTTACTATGTTATAGCTGACCCAAAAGTAGCTGAATAACATATTTATACTAAATTCTCTAAATGCAATAGTTTTCCAATTACAACTGATTTACTCAACAGTGATAACCTAAAAGTAGCTATTACTCAGCTATGCCATGAGCTACAGGTCTGAAATTTTACTATGTTATAGCTGACCCAAAAGTAGGTGAACAACATATTTAAGCAAAATACTGTAAATGCAATAGTTTTCAAGTTACAACTGATTTACTCAATAGTGATGACCTAAAAGTAGCTATTACTCAGCTATGCCATGAGCTACAGGTCTGAAATTTTACTACGTTATAGTTGACCCAAAAGTAGCTGAATAACATATTTATACTAAATTCTCTAAATGCAATAATTTTCCAATTACAACTGATTTACTCAATAGTGAGAACCTCAAAAGTAGTTATTACTCAGCTATGCAATGAGCTACAGGTCTGAAATTTCACTATGTTATAGCTGACCCAAAAGTAGGTGAACAACATATTAAAGCAAAATACTGTAAATGCAATAGTTTTCAAGTTACAACTGATTTACTCAATAGTGATGACCTAAAAGTAGCTATTACTCAGCTATGCCATGAGCTACAGGTCTGAAATTTTACTATGTTATAGCTGACCCAAAAGTAGGTGAACAACATATTTAAGCAAAATACTGTAAATGCAATAGTTTTCAAGTTACAACTGATTTACTCAATAGTGATGACCTAAAAGTAGCTATTACTCAGCTATGCCATGAGCTACAGGTCTGAAATTTTACTATGTTATAGCTGACCCAAAAGTAGCTGAATAACATATTTATACGAAATTCTCTAAATGCAATAGTTTTCCAATTACAACTGATTTACTCAATAGTGAGAACTTCAAAGTAGCTATTACTCAGCTATGCAATGAGCCACAGATCTGAAACTTCACTATGTTATAGCTGATCCCAAAATAGGTGAATAACATATTGAAACAAAATACTCTAAATGCAATAGTTTCCAAGTTATAAGCGATTTACTCAACAGTGATAACCTAAAAGTAGCTATTACTCAGCTATGCCATGAGCTACAGGTCTGAAATTTTACTATGTTATAGCTGACCCAAAAGTAGGTGAACAACATATTTAAGCAAAATACTGTAAATGCAATAGTTTTCAAGTTACAACTGATTTACTCAATAGTGATGACCTAAAAGTAGCTATTACTCAGCTATGCCATGAGCTACAGGTCTGAAATTTTACTATGTTATAGTTGACCCAAAAGTAGCTGAATAACATATTTATACTAAATTCTCTAAATGCAATAGTTTTCCAATTACAACTGATTTACTCAACAGTGATAACCTAAAAGTAGCTATTACTCAGCTATGCCATGAGCTACAGGTCTAAAATTTTACTATGTTATAGTTGACCCAAAAGTACGTGAACAACATATTTAAGCAAAATACTGTAAATGCAATAGTTTTCAAGTTACAACTGATTTACTCAATAGTGATGACCTAAAAGTAGCTATTACTCAGCTATGCCATGAGCTACAGGTCTGAAATTTTACTATGTTATAGCTGACCCAAAAGTAGGTGAACAACATATTTAAGCAAAATACTGTAAATGCAATAGTTTTCAAGTTACAACTGATTTACTCAATAGTGATGACCTAAAAGTAGCTATTACTCAGCTATGCCATGAGCTACAGGTCTGAAATTTTACTATGTTATAGTTGACCCAAAAGTAGCTGAATAACATATTTATACTAAATTCTCTAAATGCAATAATTTTCCAATTACAACTGATTTACTCAATAGTGAGAACCTCAAAAGTAGTTATTACTCAGCTATGCAATGAGCTACAGGTCTGAAATTTTACTATGTTATAGCTGACCCAAAAGTAGGTGAACAACATATTAAAGCAAAATACTGTAAATGCAATAGTTTTCAAGTTACAACTGATTTACTCAATAGTGATGACCTAAAAGTAGCTATTACTCAGCTATGCCATGAGCTACAGGTCTGAAATTTTACTATGTTATAGCTGACCCAAAAGTAGGTGAACAACATATTTAAGCAAAATACTGTAAATGCAATAGTTTTCAAGTTACAACTGATTTACTCAATAGTGATGACCTAAAAGTAGCTATTACTCAGCTATGCCATGAGCTACAGGTCTGAAATTTTACTATGTTATAGCTGACCCAAAAGTAGCTGAATAACATATTTATACTAAATTCTCTAAATGCAATAGTTTTCCAATTACAACTGATTTACTCAACAGTGATAACCTAAAAGTAGCTATTACTCAGCTATGCCATGAGCTACAGGTCTGAAATTTTACTATGTTATAGCTGACCCAAAAGTAGGTGAACAACATATTTAAGCAAAATACTGTAAATGCAATAGTTTTCAAGTTACAACTGATTTACTCAATAGTGATGACCTAAAAGTAGCTATTACTCAGCTATGCCATGAGCTACAGGTCTGAAATTTTACTATGTTATAGTTGACCCAAAAGTAGCTGAATAACATATTTATACTAAATTCTCTAAATGCAATAATTTTCCAATTACAACTGATTTACTCAATAGTGAGAACCTCAAAAGTAGTTATTACTCAGCTATGCAATGAGCTACAGGTCTGAAATTTCACTATGTTATAGCTGACCCAAAAGTAGGTGAACAACATATTAAAGCAAAATACTGTAAATGCAATAGTTTTCAAGTTACAACTGATTTACTCAATAGTGATGACCTAAAAGTAGCTATTACTCAGCTATGCCATGAGCTACAGGTCTGAAATTTTACTATGTTATAGCTGACCCAAAAGTAGGTGAACAACATATTTAAGCAAAATACTGTAAATGCAATAGTTTTCAAGTTACAACTGATTTACTCAATAGTGATGACCTAAAAGTAGCTATTACTCAGCTATGCCATGAGCTACAGGTCTGAAATTTTACTATGTTATAGCTGACCCAAAAGTAGCTGAATAACATATTTATACGAAATTCTCTAAATGCAATAGTTTTCCAATTACAACTGATTTACTCAATAGTGAGAACTTCAAAGTAGCTATTACTCAGCTATGCAATGAGCCACAGATCTGAAACTTCACTATGTTATAGCTGATCCCAAAATAGGTGAATAACATATTGAAACAAAATACTCTAAATGCAATAGTTTCCAAGTTATAAGCGATTTACTCAACAGTGATAACCTAAAAGTAGCTATTACTCAGCTATGCCATGAGCTACAGGTCTGAAATTTTACTATGTTATAGCTGACCCAAAAGTAGCTGAATAACATATTTATGCGAAATTCTCTAAATGCAATAGTTTTGAAGTTATAAGCAATTTACTCAACAGTGATAACGTAAAAGTAGCTATTACTCAGCTATGCCATGAGCTACAGGTCTAAAATTTTACTATGTTATAGCTGACCCAAAAGTAGCTGAATAACATATTTATACGAAATTCTCTAAATGCAATAGTTTTTAAGTTACAAGTGATTCTACTCATGATGGAAGTTACTGAAAAGCCCAAAAGTAGCTATTACTCACTTAGCTATTGAGACAGGCACCCAACTTACTCACCATATTGTAGCTATGAAAAAAGTAGCTGAATAACATATTTTAACAAAATGCTCTAGATGCAACAGTTTTCAAGTTATAAATGATTTTGTGCATGATTTCATGAATGTTAATGCATTAAAAATTATTAAAAAAATTTATTAAAAAAAAAGTAAGAGAGATCCAGGTCTCATACTCACACAAGAGAATCTACCTCTGGCCTAGTACATATATGCAAGATATGAGAGAAATCCCTGCAATAGTCACTGAGAAAATTGTGATAAAAAGTTGAAATTTTCACACTTTTGGTGGGGGTACCCCCCTTGTAATGTCTCTAGCAAACAGACGAACAGACAGATTTGCATGCCTTGAACAATTTTTCATCCTCGATAGATAAGGTATCTTTTAAAAAAAACAGCACGTCTCTAGGCCTTGTAGTTTTGGAGGAGAAGTTGTTCACGCGGACGCGTACGCGTACGCCCACGCCGCAGAGTGACGACATAATGCCAGCTGACTGACAAGTCAGCTGACATAAAAATGCTTAAGGTTACCTCAAGTAAAGTTTAAGGTCTCTTGAAAGTATCCCAAAATTTTTCCCACCCCTATAGTTTTAAAGAAAGATAAGAAGAAAAGAAAAATTAGAAAGACCAAGAAGTTATTCAAGGGAGACCATAATCCGGCGGCGGCAGTGATCAGTCGAACTTACGTGAAAACGGGACGCCCCTTTGGATAATTTTTTTTTGAAGAAGATATATAAATTTATTTATTTATTTAGGGATTTTTTTGCACTTTCAACACTGCACAGTTCATATTACGATGGGTAGATTTGTGGGCAGAGGCAACCAGTACATACAGCTGGTTAAGGTTCTGCCCTGTAAACTGCAGACCATCAGTAAGCAACTACCGACTTTACCACATAAGGTCCGGGGTTTGAATAGCTGACCTCAGAGGTGGGAGGCGAGTGTTACCGTGGCCCCTGGAGAAGACACAAAGCAGACAATAATAAATTTTAAATATTTTCTAAAGTATGGTCGTTTACTGGTAGAAAGCCACTATAGAAATAGCATTTAAAATCAAAATATTGACTTTGGGTATTTACTGGTAGATTGCGGGTGGTCACTAAGATAAAGGGTCACAGAGATAAACGGTCTTCAAAGTTTTTAAATTTAAGTAGTGGAAATAGCAAAATTGCACAAACTAAATAAAAAATAGACTTAAACAATGCTTTCCGTGACAGTTGGTTTGTTTTATATCGTTGTTTAAACCTTTTATCCGTGTTTATGGGAGAATTTCTGAAGCTTTTCTATCTCCATGACCGTTTATCCTAGTGACGTCATACCATGGCACTAACCTCATCTTGACACAAAACAGAAGGAAGAATATTTATTGTTATATGATTGCCATCGGTAAAACTCGTGCACTTTCGCATACCAAATACGGAAGTGGATGTGACAACACTGGCAATCACAATCCAGACTACTGTCAGTGACAGTGTCGTTTTTTTCCTGCCTCCATTTTTGATGTAACAATCCAACGTACACTTATTTTTATGTTTTTGGGTGTAATATACCTAAATATTGTCTGTAGTATATAATATATATGTATGAGTTTTTTGATATTTTCTCATTTTTGATCATTTAAACTATAAGCTCACAGTCTCGTTGTTGGGTGACGCTTTTAAAATATTTTAGAATGAATATGCAATCACACTGAACCAGAGACTTCGTAGATTTAATTTTGTTGTTATATTTCTGATCATTTTGACTGCGTTTGTTTTGATACTCATCATTGTCCATTTACGTTGTCATATCGAAAACCCGTCAACAGAGTATATATTTGAGATCTTTCAAACATGCAAATGATTACGAAACCAACAAGCGTTATTCAAAATGCATTTCGACAGAAAAATCAAAACCTCGACAAACTCTCGATCCGTGCAGTGTTTCGATTTTCTAGATCTCTTGTCTTTTCGCTTTATATATTTCCTGCATCGCCTTGCGAACTACACAGATAATTTGTTCGCCGCAGACTTCAATAAAATCTGTGTTTGTAAGCGAATTAATGTGTGACCCCGCATAAACCGCATCCGAGAAGCAACACTGTTACTGTGGTCCCTGAGAGATGTTGTCTCATTTGTGCTGAGGGCCATGTTAGGGCTCTTCAGGGCCACAGGGTCTAGGGTGAGATGTAAAGTCTCATTTGGAAGTAATTCTAAAGCAATTATGGTCATTGTAAAAATTATGGACAACCCAATTTTTCTCACACCAATCTTAGCTATAGTTTTGTAGTGGCAGATCAATTTACACAACAACAGAAATAAATTTTGACACAGACATTAACTTCAGACTTTTAGATTTAGAAATAAACTCTGAAAACATGTGGGGTGACCATAAGCAATAAATATATCCATGATGGACGGATTTTTAATATGACAATGTAAATGGACAATGATGAATATGCATATATTCATTCTAAAATATTGTATAAACATCATCCAAAAACAAGGCTGGGAGCTAATAGTTTAAATGATCGAAAACGTGAATATATCGAAAATATATATGAATGTACATATGTAACAGAACCCAAAAAGAGATAACATCACTAATACTGGCTTGGCTAGTAGGCATTTCCCTTATAGTTCACCTGGCAGTGTGTAGGCCTCATGAGTGAGAGGTTGTGGGTTCAAGTCCCCTGGAAACCTAGTCCTGTGACATTTGGCGCCCAATAAGGACTGCCTAGTGTGGTTGGATTAGCCACACAGTGAATAGCAAGTGGTGCTAGTTAATGTGAACCAGTAGGAACACTGGGACAGGTTTCATGTTTGGAGGGCAAAATGTGACAGAACCCAAAAAGTGATAGAATCACTACTAGCTTGGCTAGTAGGGATTTCCCTTATAGCTCACCTGGTAGAGTGTAGGTCTCGTGAGTGAGAGATTAAGGGTTCAATGTCTTCCTACCAGTGAACACTCGCCTTATATTTCTTTGTTAGATGTCAAAGACAAATGCTTCTATAAGTCTACAAAGTGGTTATTTCTGATTTGCACTAAAAACAGCCGATAATAGACTTAAATTACTAAAATAAAAAGTTTTGAAACAAATGCACCTCAATTATTAATCATCCGACAATCTGGTGGCAGACAAAGTCAAAGTTGGGGTTTTATGTACCGTTCAACAGCCAGGGTCATACTGGGACAGGTCCTCAGTATTTTCACTTGTGGGGGTCAAAGCAAAAGCCTGTGATTAGATGCCAAACTTGCTAACCACTAGGCCACTATGGACTAGTGGGTGGACGATTAGACCAATGTTCAATCAATTGACTTGTCTGCTGCCTTCGACACCATTGATCACTCTACTCTTCTGGGTTGCCTCCAAAACTGGTTTGGGGTCAGTGGCTCCGTTCTGAAATGGTTCACATCCTACCTAATGGACCGTTACCAATCAGTAAAAATTGGTTCTACTTTGTCAGATGTTTGTAAACTCCTATTTGGTGTTCCCCAAGGTTCTGTCCTGGGTCCTTTGTTGTTCTCATTGTACACTACCCCCCTCAGTTCCATTATCAGTAAACATAATGGAATAAAGTTTCATTTCTATGCAGATGATAGCCAACTTTATATACATTTATCCCAGAAGAATGCATCTGCTGCCTTTGAAAAGCTAAATAAGTGCCTAAATGATGTTAAAGAGTGGATGACAACTAGTAAGCTCAAACTGAATCCTGATAAGACTGAGTTTATCATCTTTGGTTCGAAGAGACAAAGGGATAAGTTGAAAGCATGTTTTCCAATTGATATCCTGGGCAACTCACTCTGCCCTGCAGATTCAGTAAAAAATCTGGGTGTGTGGCTTGATTCAGATTTCTCTTTGTCCAAGCATGTTCAGAATGTCTGCAAAAGTTGTTTTGTTAAACTCCGTGACTTCAGACATGTCAGGCGGTTTCTTACTCATGATGTTTCTGTGCTTGTAGCCAACGCTCTTGTTAGTAGTCGGTTGGATTACTGCAACTCACTTTTCAGGAGCCTGTCCAAGTTCAATCTACGCAAATTACAGTGCATCCAAAATAGTGCAGCTAGAATTGTATCAAACACCAGTCGATACACCAGCATAACTCCTGTGCTAAAGAAACTGCATTGGCTTCCTGTTGAACAGCGCATTGTGTTCAAGACAGTCACACTTGTTTATAAGTATCTTCACACAGGTTTTCCCAGGTATTTTTCACCACATCTTTCTTCCTACAGCAGTTCTTATAGTACCAGGCGCAGTCAAAGTGGTGGTAATTTCCTAGTTATTCCAAAGTTCTGCCCCTCTGTTCATAAATCTGTCAAACAGTTTGGTAATAGTTTTGCGTTTGATGCTCCTACTGTGTGGAATACTCTCCCTGATGTGATTCGTGCCTCTCCATCCCTGGCCTCCTTCAGAAAACAGCTTAAAACCTACCTGTACACCAAAGCATATCCACCCTAGCCTGAATCATCCTCCTGGCGTTCTCCGTGGTGTTCGACCCCTGTTATGTCCCTGGACACAGAATTTTGTTGACTGCTTTTTGTTTTGTTGCGCCTTAGAGTCCTCTTGTTTGGGGAGATTAAGCGCTATAAAAGTCCAATTAGAATTAGAATTAATTGTCGGTGTCATGGTACAATTGCGTTCGGTCACTGACAACTTCTAGAAATCGATTAAATATTACCCTTCTTTATGTGTCTCAATATCCATGTATTTTTCATATTTTAAGCAGTTTTCTAAACTTTCCTTTAATATATCAATACATTTCTCACGAATTTTGTGTTTGTTTATAACTACCGCCATATTTACCGGAAGTGGGTGCTTTTGGTAGCTTCTAAATGTCGGAACACCGTTATTCTCACTGTATTAACAAATACTTCATTCCGGAAAGTGTTTCATGATTATATTGCCTTACAGTGGAGTAAAAAAGTCGATTATGGGTCGATCATCGGTCAGAAAAATGGACGAATAATCGACCACGAAAATTGAGGCGATTCCATTCACTACTATGGACCTATGTGGTGGTACTGCAGTGGATTTATTTATTTGGGGTTTTACATTGCTTTCAACACTGTGCAGCTCATATCACGACGGGTCGTTGGGATGGCAGAGGAAACCAGTACATACAGTTGGTTAAGGTTCTGTACTGTAAACTGCCGATCAACAGCAAGCAACTATCAGCTTTCCCACTTGAGGTCAGGCCAGGAACCGAACCCTGATCTCAGAGGTGGGAGGTGAGAGTGTTACCACTCTGCCATCGTGACCCCAGGTACTGCAGTGAAAGAATAAAATATAAAGCTGTTAATTTAAATTCAATATATTAACTTCAGCATGGGTGTTTACTGGTAGAATGTCACTACAAAACCATAATGTAGCATATGTACTGTACTGAGTTTTGGGAATGCCTATATTATTTATGGGTTCAATGGCACCAGATTTTCTAGTCCGGGTTCTACTGCCAATGCAAATCCGTCCCAATACCGGGATACCAAAAAAGCTTGAGTGTCAGCATTTCCCCAATCGAATAGACTTACAAACAGAAAAAGATTTTCTGTAATCCAAAACATGGCAGTTTTGTTGAAAGAAATTGTTATAAATGCATTAAAGTCTTGTGAAATATGAGATAATAATTTATAACTTCTTCAGATTCAGGTCTGGCATTTAATATTTTATATTTACCCATAATTATATTAGCTGATATTCAAGATTCCGGTTGTTAAAAGAGGTCACGGTATTTCAGTAAATATGTCTCGATACTACCGGTATACAGCCACTACCGAGTACAAGGGGGGACAGCGATTCGCCCATAAAAACACCAAAATGCAGGTTTGTGAGAACAAATATGCAGTGTGGTTATATAAAAGTTATCACAATGAAAAGGGGTTCCCCAAACTGTAAAATGATAGTAGCAGCCCTTTTGTGATAAGTACAAATACATCCATGGGAATTGTCCCATGGCAATAAGATTAGGGCTGTTGGAAAGTGGACAGCATTTCCCGATTATTTTATACTTTTCCCCCAAAAGTTACAAAGACTGTTGAACACTTTGCAAACAATAATTAGAGCTGTAGTGGGAAGGGAGATATTATTGATTGGTTCTGCTGTGTTTCGAACTTACAGCCTTCTGATTACACACAGATATAAACACAAGTCTAGCTCTTTAACCAGCTGAGCTAAAGGGGAATCCCCGGAAGCCCAGGTATTAATAGAACTGACATACGTGAGGATATTACAGAGCTAAAGATGAATTCTTCTCATTGTATTCTAGCATATGATGAATGTCATTTATATTGACCCCAGACACAGTTTAGAGAACATACAGCTCTTTGCATCAGTCAGATGCAGTTTGTTAGGCATATTTTTCACTGACATATAAACTTTTTTATTCATCTTTATAAACCTGCATGCTGTCAGTTCTAAAATCTTAGAAAAGTATCAAGACATGTTGCACTATTTTCTATACTATACAGCTCCTTCAGTATTAACATAGATGTTAGTTTTAAATGAAGTACAATAGAAATTGATGAATCACTGTCCCCCGCGAATCGCTGTCCCCCCCTGTACCGGAGGTTTCGTACCACGGAGGTTTCGTCCCGAAAAGTTGGGGGTTTCGTCCCGCAAAGTTGGGAGGTTTCATCCCAGAAATATGGAAGCTCATAGAAATTAAATTAAATGAAGGGATCTCAGTCCCACATTTTCTATGACACCATCTGTCACACTCATCACATTGAACTGCCTCTTGTCTATGTGTGACTGTTTTCCAACAACTTATACAATTGTCATCCTTCACAATACTGGTCGGCCAGTGAATTTCGTCACCCCAGTGAAGTTCGTCACCTGCCATAAAAATGCTCAAGGACAGGCAATATTCACATTTAAATAAATGGAATAGCTTCTTTCAACAGCAAGGTATTCATATTTTCCCTAACTGAACAGTAAAAACCCTTTAATATTGTCATAAAATGCAGGTGACGAACTTCACTGGCGTGACAAACTTCACTGGCTGAGCAGTAGTGCTTCAATATTTCTTTTAGATTAATAGATTATAATGTGCATTATGTATTGGACTGAGTACTGCTACCCTGCATAAGTTGGCCGCAGGCATAAGTTGGCCGCGGCTCATCTACAGGTTCCAGAAAGACAAATAGGTTATTGTACACCAATGAAAACTGTTGCATATAATAGGTTTAACAATAATACATGATTTCAGAGTGTAGTAGGCAACTCATATTAAAGCCCTATGAAGATGTGGTGAGCGCGGCCAAGTTATGCCTGTGGCCAACTTAGGAAGGGTTGCAGTACACACACTACTCAGTAGCAGTACGTACATCTAAAACAGCAATTAACGCCCCTATTTTTAATCAAGGAAAACCTGACCACACACGACCATACAGTACTGTCACAATCTCAGGTTAGAATAATCTGAAATACTGACATGGATGTTTTATTAGTTGTCTACTTCCAGAAAACCAAAAATTCAACACTACTGCAATAGTGAACCGTGTTGGGCGATAAATAAATATTTTCTAAAAGTGTGTTAAGCGAAGAAAGGAAGAAAGAAGTCAAAACCTAATAAGCCCCAGGTTCACGGGGACCACGGCAAAAAGTATTTGGATTAAAAAAAGTGTTGACCTAAAAAACTGGAACAAAAGTATTCATAAAAAATAATTGCATGCTAGGACAAAAAGTTTTTAATATCTTAGGCGGTCTATCTACAGAGGTCTTTCTATGGTTTCTATAAGGGGGGGACAGCATTTTGCCCATAAAAACACCAAAATGCAGTTTCTTGAGAACAAATATGCAGTTAGATTTTACCAAAGTTATCAGAATGAAAAGCGATTCCTCAAACTGTAAAATAATAGTGACATCCTAAAATATATTTTGTGATAAGTACATATACATCCATAGAACTTGTCATATGGCAATAAAATTAGGGCTGTCCAAAAGTGGACAGCATTTCACCAATTAAATTTATACTGTTCTCCAAAATTTACAAAGACTATTAAACACTTTGCATACAATATTTCAAGTTAAATATTAATTCTTCTCATTGTATTCTAGCATATGATAAAGTTATAAATGGTATGAATATTGACACAAGACACAGTTTAGAGAACATACAGCTCTTTGCATTAGTCACATACAGTTTATTTTCCCAATTTTTCACTGACATATAAACTTTTTTATTAATCTTTATAATCCTGCACATTGTCAGTTCTAAACTCTTAGAAAAGTATCAGGACAAATTGCACACTTTTCTATGCTATACAGCTCCTTCAGTATCATGGTGGAAGTTAGTTTTAAATGAAGTATAAAAGAAATTGGCGAAACGCTGTCCACTGCGAAATGCTGTCCCCTCCTGTACATTTCTATGATTTTACATCTAAATGTAGATTTATTTATCTATGTCAAGTGGATACAAACTATTTATAGTAATCTACATTTCTGTGGTGAATTCTTACTTGAGTGAACTGAAAATAGTGTCTGGATCTACCAGAGGGTGGAATACCTACCAGCGAAAATTGCTCACATCTGAGTGCAAACAGCTGAGGTGTGCAAACATACCGAACATTTGGATGCAGATATTTTTAGACTGGTGAA
This sequence comes from Sabellastarte sp. h YS-2021, assembly GCA_964017235.1. Taxonomy (NCBI): domain Eukaryota; kingdom Metazoa; phylum Annelida; class Polychaeta; order Sabellida; family Sabellidae; genus Sabellastarte; species Sabellastarte sp. h YS-2021. The sequence goes on from OZ024928.1 coordinate 16,818,705, forward strand.
CAACAGCCAGATCATTGAACAGATTGTTAGACAGAGTGGAAAAGCTTGTTTTAACTGTTAAGGGTGGGTAGGACTTTGATCTGGACAGATTTGTTTCATTACTTTGTTATTCTTATTGTGGTGTTAATATCAGAGTATCTCAGTTGGTTGTAATTGTTATTTTAATTATTGAATAAATTTCTTAAGCAAAATTTTCTGTCTTGTCTTGTTACAACTTGAAAGCAACAGGTAGCTACTACTGTGCTTGCCCTTATCATCTATAACAGGGCTCATCCGAGATCCAACCAATTCCTCCAACAATTCAATTAACCATTTGAAAAATTATTTATTTTGTTTGGAAATTTATTAGATTCAACAGTGCTTAAAATGTATTAAAGAGTTTGTGCAATCACCATCTATTGAGGTTTTAGAAACTTGTGAAAAAGATATGTTAATGCAGATACAAGAGAACTACAGGCAGAGGTACACAGATCAGCACATATTTAAAAGGCTTATTGTTGAACAGTTGCTTAATGATACTTAATTTTACCTGGTAGTACTTTAAATGAGTGTAAAATTTTTTTCCGATGGAACCTTCTGAGTAAATTGAGATAAGACAATTTGAAAATGAATGAGAATTACAAGTCAAAGAACTAGAAGCTGAACAACAAAATTAAGAGCTCCATCAATGAAAAAATGAGTTTGAAGCTCAAAATTTGAAAAAGATCTTGCGCCTGAGAGAAAAATAAAAACCTTGGACATACTGAACATTTGGATACAGATGTTTTTTATGTGTTTGTGAACACACGATGGATCACCTGATAGATTGTTGGACCAAGGGGACAAACTTGTTATAACTGTTAGGAAACAACCTCCAATAACAGTCTGAAAGTTCAAAATAGTCTAGAGTCATGTGAGATCACTCAACATGTTCATACATCAACCCACCTTCATGAACACATCCTTGACATTATCCTCATTCCATCTGATCTTTCAGATTCTTAACTGCTGGCAAAGACTGTCAAACATCAGTTTGAATGCATTTGGCACATGTAGGGAAAAGTATCACAAAATCGCGCTAGACTTCAAAAACAGATTGCCTGGTGCAGTTAATTAGCAAACAGGGACAAAGTCAACTATTATAGATATCTTGAAAATGAACATGACTCAAAGAAATTGTGGCAGGTCTTATGTTCTGCATTACATAGTTTTTCTGAACGAGTACTTCCTTTTCATGACTCTCAGAAATGTCTTGCCAATCACTTTGTGTCATTTTTTTTCCAAAATATCAAACATTAGAGATTTTTTTGCAAGTACTGACTCCTTTAAACTTCTGCTCCTTCAAAACCCACTGAAATGTTTTAAACCTGTATCTGAAGTTGAAATCCGATAGATAATCATCAAATCTATAAAAATTTTTGTAGGATCCTTGGTCACTTTTTGGTTAAAGAGTGCTCAGACATCCAAAACTTTTTAGCTGTTCCCTACCAGGATAAATTGTTAAGCACGAGCTCTAGTGAGGCTCACACTTCAACAGATCATGTTTTTTGTCTCCAGACTTTCATGAATTGTGACATAGCATGATAAGTCCCTGTCTCTTGGTGACCGCTTTAGTGCACTACTCGTATCTCTGATAGTTTTGTGACTCGCACTAGTAGACGAAAACCCTTTCAGCCTTGTTCCAACTGGTTTCAAAAAGGCTATTGTTATTTTAATTATCAAAAAGACTTCACTACCACTTGATGAAGTGAAGAACTATCACACTGGGCCTGATCTGTGTTCAATCTCAAAATTTGTTGAATGGGTGGTCAATTCTCAGTTAAATAACCTCATCATTTGCAAAGGACTTAAGAATGTCAATCCTCTATATTCTCTCTGAGGCTAAGAAGCTTCTGCAAGGTGTTCCCCGAGGTTTTCTCCTTGGCCAAGTACTATTTTCACGATATACCCCACCCCCCTCCCCACAGCAAAGATATTTGAAATCATACTGATATATGATTTCACTTTTATACAGATGGCACAGAGCTATATGTCATGTTACACACAAGAATGTGGCTCAGGCCTTTGACTGGTAATTGACAAACATACCTAGATTATGTAAAAACGTGATTGTCTGCAAACTAGTTTAAACTTGATCCAGGCAAAACAGTATTTATTAATTTGGATCAAAGATGCAATGTGAAAAGCAGAAATTCTGTCTCTCTTGATGAGGCAACCAGGAGCCTTGGTATTGTTTGACTATGACTTCTCTTTTTGAGGCATATTCAGAGCCCTTGTAAGGTTTGCTTTGTTAAAATCAGGGATCTCAAGTGACTCGGGCAGTATCTTACATGAGATGATACTGTCATGGCTGCCAATGCTTCTGTTGGTAGCCTATTTGAATACTGTTATTCCTTGTTTTCAATTGTCTCTGCTCTTGATCTTTGCAAGCTGCATTGTGTCAAGAATGGTCTTTCTAGAATTTTACCAATACCACCAATTCTCCACACATCATTCCTGTTAAAAGAGTCCATTGGTTGCCTGTTGAACACCACTCCATGATTAAGACTGTCTTATTGGTGTAGTTTTTCTACAAAATGGTTATTCTAAATGTTTTGAACCTTTTCATAAGCCTAGATACAGTAAATATGAGTCAAGTGGATGATGTTGTGCTTCAGGTCCCACATTTTGCATCATCAGTATATAAGTCTACGCATTTTGGTCTTAGCTTTGCATATGATGCCACAGTGATTGGAATGATTTGCTGAGGATGTGTGTTCAGCCACTATTCTCTCCTCATTCAGAAAAAAGATGAAAAGCTTACCCACTCTACATTCTTGTTTCCCCCATTATGTCTAATAAACTGATTATGGATCCCTGCTTTTCTGTATGACATGCCCCAGAGTATCTCTTGAAGATAGGGATTAAGTGTCGAAAGATTGCAATAAGAATTAGTTGGAGAGGACTGTGGTCAGGTCTAATTGGTTTTATTACTTAGCTTATTATTATTGTATTATTTACCATCGGAGTATCTCAGTTGACTGTTATTATTATTTCAATTGTTAAATAAAATTAAGTAAAACTTTCTTGTCCTTTCTTGGTTGATTGTGGGAGTCTGTTCCATTCAGTGGGGGAAGCCATTGCAAAACTTCACATATCAATGGCGTTTCTAGGACAAACTGAGGTAAGGGATAATGAATTCTGTTTTCTCTGGATTGAGTTTCAGTTTTACACCATCCATCCACCTTTGAATACAGGTGAGACATTCATTGAGCTATGTTCCTATGATCAAGTGTTAGATATAGTTGGGTGTCAGCAGCATATAGATGGTAGGTGACATTGAAACTGGGAATGATATTACTAAGTTGGGTAGTGTAAAGGGTAAAAAGTAGGAGACCCTAGACAGAGACCTGGGGTAGTCCATATTGGAGTTAAAAGGCATCTGAAAAACTGTTACCTAGTTTAACTTTCTGTTTGTGGTTTAAAAGATAAGATATAAACCACCGTAACACAATGCCATCAACCCCAAACCAATCCCTGAGGCAATTAAAAAGAATGGTCAATAGTGTTGAATGCCGCCGAGAGGTCTAGCAATGTGAGCGCAATAGCCTTACCAGAGTCCAATGAAGCAGCAATATCATTTTGAATTTTCAGGAGTGCTATTTCTGTGGAATGCAATCTCCTGTAAGTGGGTTTAGCCACTACTTTTTCTATCTGTTTACGAAATGTAACTAAGGTTGGAGACCAATCTGTAATTTTTGAGAAGATTGCTGTCTAAATTAAGTTTCTTGAGAAAGGGGCCTGACATATGCAGGCCTGAAACAATTTTGGAAGCTCCCTTATTAGAGTGAGTAATTTATAATTTTGGTAATTGGAGTGACTAGAATGTCTGCCCATTCTTTAACTAATTGGTATAGATCACATGATTCAGGGGGAGAAGAATTTAGGATTTTGAGGATGTCGCCCTCAGATACAGGCACGAAGGAAGAAAGGGCTCTGTTATTGCTTTTTGGTCTTGTAAGGGAACTGGTACTGATGACTGTAGTACAATTTTGATTTTCATAACTTGGTCACTGAAAAAAATGTCCAAAGGTGTCGGCTAAATCAGTAGGACTAATGTGATCAGGTAAGAGGATGGTTGAGGATTTATGTAAGATCTTTTGATTGTGTTCCACAGAGCCTTGAGGTGACCATTATTTTCAGCAATTACTGTAGAATAGTACCTGCGTCTTGAATGTTCGAGTAGAAAATTATAGCAATTGACAACAGCTCAATATGTATTCCTGTTGATTGCAGAATTGTCACTGCACCCTGCTCGCTCATACTTCTGTTTTAGACACTTTGCTGAGGGGAAACCATAACATCAACTCTCGGTTGATCTTGCATACTGAATAGATATTCCTATTTTCAAAATATTTTCAAAGAATAATTCTTCATTACACTTAGATCTTCTAAAATCTGAAATGAAGTATAGTTAATGTAGTTACAACCTACATTTTTGTAATACTGTAATGAAAACATTTTAAAATGTTGCTTTAGGTGGAAGTGGCATTTTTACATCCTATCCAGTGGTCATGCAATTTTGGAATAACTTAAAATTGTGGCTTCAGCAGTTCTTCAACATGTACTAGATCTTATGCAGCGTTCTTACCGGCCGTAAACACGACCTCACAGCCTGTAAATTGGTCAAGAACGGTTTCACAGGTGGTATATACCACTCGTGAGTTGGGTACCTCCAGAGACTTTCCAAGCTTGGACCTTCACCTCTAATGACAACAAAGATGCAGAATACATGTGCTTTCGTTATAAAACATGTAAAATAAAGTGTTTCGGTACTCTGGATTTTGATAAATAACATTGAAAAAGGTTTAACAAATGAAATATGCATCATTAGCATGGCAGATAGCGGAATATTGTGATTTCTTTTATTTCTTTCTCTTTGTGATTTGTGTTTGTTTACATACACACATATACACACAGGCGGTGAATTGTTAAGAACGGTCAAAACTGTCCGCTGTACTCACAGGTGGTGTGCACCACTCGTGAATTTCCGTCTGAATGCAGCATTAATCCAAAGAGTATTATCTTTCGTTTATTTGAAAAGGAAGTAGACTTTTTCCCCAAAAATGTTATTATTATTGTTACAAAAAGTACATATTCACATGTACTAGAAATTCAAAATTACTTGACTTATCTGGTTTTCAAGATTTTCTAAGAAGTGTATACATTGATCAAGAAAATATAGCCAAAACTAATAATCAGTTAGAACAGTTCTTAGCAACTTGATTACTACTTGAAAAGTTCATTTTTGTAAAGACAAAGAAAGCCATGTCATTTACATATCTACAAAACTTGCACCAGGCTCAGGGCCATGTACAGCTATCCTTCATCCACTTGCAGTGTTACAGTAAAACTGACTTATTTATTAAGAAAGCTAGATGGGATACATTAAGACATTATATAGTTTCCATAGAACAGTCAAAATTTTAATTTTCTAACTTAAGTATCTCTCTGTTATGGTGGTCCTTTAACAGAGATTAAAACTTCAACTATTTATGACAGATATTTCATCTTTGTTATTTCTAGAATTTTAGGCATATCTATTTTATTTGGAGGACTAGTTTTTTTAGTTTTACCACTAAACTTTCATCATACCTACTGACCAGGCAGGTGAAAAATGAAACAAACTAGGAAATAGCATCCTCAGAAAATCTGTGCTGTAGAAAAGACCTGCACTTAGTTCATACAGATATATAGTTGGGGGATTCTTTTTTATTATAAATGCAATCCATACTCCCACTGTCAGAGGTCATAATAAAACTGACAACACCATGTCCATTCCTGAATGATGAGACACTGTGTTTTAAAGGTCATAAGCAACACTTATAAGAGTGTTATAAATAATCACATATATACAATAAACTTCAATTTTTGTACTTTTATTTAAGCCGTTTATCACTGTTTCCAAAATTTTGATATCTGTAGACTAAGTAGCAATGACATCACAGGTTCATTAACAATGTAAACAAACTACCATTCCAGTAAGACTTTTCTTGCATACCTATTTGAAAGTATTGCAATTTCTACAGTACATATTTTTTTGTCAAGTGGCTGCTAAAATATCCTTGGGAAAGCCTTGTAAGGGTTTTCAAAATAATAAGTGTAGCAGAGAGGTGGGAAGCAAGCTTATAAAGAAAATAAAACATAACCAATACATTCCCACCCTGAGATACATAAAGGCTAATAGCCCTTCATTATTTAAACAAGTTAATCTCACTGCATGATATAATTCATTTACAAAGGATTAACCCACAGCATACTTGCAGCCTCTCAAAATTGTGAATATATTTAGTCATAAACTTCATCAATGTTGAAAAAGTAACAGCTGGGTCAAAGCAGTCACTTTTGTAATAATGTCTAAGGTTGTATTCACAGACAGAAGCTTGAGAACTATGCAGATTAAATATTTACTTTTTAGCCACCTGTTAAAATTTACATTATGGCCTGTGTCCCTGGCTATCCCTTTGTGCTTTAGATTTAACTGAGCTCATAAAACAAACACATCCTTCCTATACATGATTATATATTAGATGTCTGTGTCAAACCAATGCTTTAGTTTGATGTGCAAATGAAAAAAGCCTTTCTCCAACTTGTTACACTTTTTACACATGAAATATATAACTAATCATGATATTTGATAGCCCTGAAATTAAAATTGCTGAAATACCTAAGACATAATTTTGAATACTGCAATCATGAAAATGTCTAATTGTCAATAAACGTTATCAAACCCACTAAACACATTAATATGAGCCGAACTCAAAGCCATTACTACATGGGTGGTGACAGTCAAGTTCTTAAATTTCGTAAGTCCTTGTCTCTTTGGAAGGAAGAAATTTTCTGTCAGAGGGAATCTTGTAGAACTACAATTTTAAGTTCAAGCTCTAGTGAGGCTGGCACTAGTCTGCTTCCCGACTGCTTTACTCTGCAATAAAGAGTCAGGCATCGCCCACCATTTTGGGTACTAGGCTTCCGTAGCAATGATCAAGAAGAAATTAAATTAAAATGTTTGCAATTAACACATTTAGTGCACATTTTGACACAATATCCCCATTTTACTATGTAATGATATTGCATAATAATTGAACAATATTTGTGATAAACAAAAACTGTGCATTAGTTAAAGTGTTGATGATCCTCTATTATCACCCAAAACCACATATTTGCTTCTAAAGATTATTGTCTTCCCAAAATATTTTTTAACAAAAAGTTTAATTGACAATATTTGATGTTATAAGTCTCATAATATATGGTAAAAATATTTTTAATGCATGTGGATATTAATGATGCATTCTCTTGCCTATTCAGCAGTAGTACTTACTACTCCACATCCCGTAAAAATGTGGTTAAAAATGCAAAGATATGTTTCATGGATATTTAACACCACCCCACGACATGCAAAAGAATGCAGCATTACTGCGTGAAGGTCATCATAGGCGATACCAGTCCCTATATTTGACTGGGGTCTAGTCTAGGCTGGCACTTCTATAGAGATCACTTTTTTGTCACTGGAGTTTCATGAATTGTGATAATGATACAATTACAAGTTTCTTGCTGAAGTTATGCAGCAATGGGTTATGTTAGTGCTTGGATGGGTGACCGTCTGAGTTCTGAACCAGGTATGCTCTTTCTCTGAATTTGTCACCAGACTTTCATAAATTCTAGTGCAGTACTAGGGCTTTGCGTGGCTTTGCAGACTCACACATGTAGACCATATCACTTTTCAGTTTTGTTTATTTCATACTGTGTTACATTAAAATTGGCAGTGTTTTTATTTGGTTCAGTTTATAATTATTGATAGATTTAAAGACAGGTGTTCAGTGGCCTTGTGGTAAGAATTTGTGGCATCTAATCACAGACTGTCACCTCAGGTTTGATTCCCACAAGTGCCAATGCTGAGGTCCTGCCATAATATGACCCTGGCTATGGAGCATCATTTAAACAGAAACCACAGAACTGACTGAATAAATATACATGACAATCATGAACCTCTGCAAGAATGTGCATTCAAGGATAATGTATCTGTATCTACAATCAGTGAGAAAACCTTCCCAGCAACAAACATGTGTATCATATAATTTCGCTGAAATATTTTACTCCCCCCATCTTTTTCAATTTTTATATTATTACTTTAAATTTAGTGTGTAAGACAACAGTTTTGTGTAAGCTAAAAAATCTGCAAGAAGCTGAAACACACACTTCAAAGGTGTGATTAAAGGCTAATTTTCACTGATCTAGATGTAACCTCTTTTCCATTTATGAAGAGTATTGTCTAAGTTTGAAAAGTGAAACAAAATCACATGCTTTTCACTAATGCAAATCAAATTGGATTAAATTTGTTTGAAAAGAGTCCTCATGTTTTCCATTTTATATGATTCAGTTCATGATATATTTTAATGGGCTTTTTCATATTACTAGTTTAGTACTATGTTACTCTTGTTGCATTGATTATAAGGATCAGTAAAATTTTGTGAACTGAGTTTCCAACTTTTTTACTCCACTTGAGCCTTTGAAGAAGCCATTGAAAAAAATGTGTTTCAGGAGGACGACTTAGAAGAAGAGTAGAAATATATTTGCAAAAAACCTTCATATGGGGAAAGTAAATCACCTGTACTTTTTTACCTGTCTGACTTTCCTTAATATCAGTATCAACTTCTGTTGGTTAAATTACAACTAAAATAAGGTGAAACTTGAAAATAAACAGCAGCATGTTCAAAATAAGATTGAAGGGCTGTTTTTTCTGACGGAAGTTAAATTTTCACACTTTCTCTGTCTGTTCCCATTACGTATTTACATTGCCACTCTAGCAAAATCAAAGCTTTAATATGAACTTGTTATGTTATCACTCATGATCATCCATTGCAAGAAAAACAACAACATTGGTTTTTCAGCTTCACTTCGTGATATGTTTTTTTTAATGTAATCTGTGGCTCTCATACCACATATTTAAAAAAACAAACCACATTTCATATGTTCCCAAGTGTTTTTTGTATGCAATGAAGTAATATTCGCTGTTTGTGTAAAAAATGTTGCCCACGACCTTTAAACAAATATAGCAGATTTGTGGCTTGGGATTTGACACCTAAATTAACTATGGAGATTGTATTAAACTATTTGTAAGAATATCATGGTTTTCACCATGTGTATGTTTGTAAACAAACAGCAGTTGGAAGAGGAAATAAAAATAATTTTAAAAACTTAGCTGTCCACATATAAAACGACCATATTTAATTAATAATTTATAGTTTGTTGATGTTAAACATCAGTTTAAATGAATAAAACACCTTATAATCTCCCACCAGCTGTAAAAGGCCATGGTCAGGAGATTATAAAACGCCTTCCGTACGTGCGTGCGTCTGTCTGCCTATCCGTTCATCACGTTTCTGCATAAACCTTAATATCTCATTCATTTATAAAGATATCTTCACCAAATTTACAGGGAATGTTCATGGTTATGAAAACATTTCTGTGCAAAATTTTGGCCTCATTTTGAAAAATTAAATGGTTGCCATAGCCAATTGTTTGAAAATCAAAAAGATGCTCTAAATCTTGATATATCACAGCTAGCTTCATCAAATTTATACAAAAGATATATGGCTAAGAAAGCTAGTCTGATAGTAATTTTGGCCTAGTTTGCAAAACAAAATGGCCGCCGCATCAAATGTTTAATGTCAAATGGGATTATCCTATTAAAAAGGCCTTATGTTTCCCTGAAAATTGCTACTAGGGCTTTGGAATGTGAAAACAACTTGCAGGAAGTCATGGCCTGGGAATCTTTTCCAATTGTTGACTTTGACCTTTGACCCTTCTTCAGTGTCAAATGGGGTCATCTTACTACAAAGGCCTTATATCTTCCTTAGTTCTCATATATTATTGATCCTAAGGCGGGAGATAACGGCTGTGGCAGTGGCCTTGTGTTGCTATATTTTGCCACCAAACATGTATTCTGCATCAATCTGCCTTTTCATTGTTGCCATTAGAGGCCATGGACATAAATTGGAAGGATTTAGAAGATACTCTGGCCACGAGTGGTATTTATCTGATTTTGAACTAGTATTAACAACATTTGTGAAGCAGAAAGAATGCCTTTATAATAAATCACTTCTAAAAGTCAACAAATTTATATAAGGATGTTAATATAGTTTGTTGGAATATTTGCTGGATGAAAGTAAAAAAACAACACATCTGTGTTGGACATAGAATCTGTACAATATATTATTCAAAATATACTGAACTCAAATCTTCTATTCAAGTATCTAATCTAAAATTTCATAAAACCAACAAAACTAACACCCATTTGAACTATGGTAACTTAATTACTAGACTTATTATTGTGTTTATCAGTGTGTATCAGTTATTACTGTAAAAATTCACGAAATGTCACATTTTACAACATCAGATACCAGCTATGTTACCAAATGTTAAAGTTATGGTTTGATGTTCCATAACACAGCAAAGGTCATAATGAGACAGGCCCTCAGCATTGCTACTTTAGGTCCATTGACATAGCTAGGTCATGCAATAGAAAACACAGGGGTGGTAGGGTAGCTTAAACAGATATAAACTTTTTCTAATAGGTAGGTTTTAAGCTTTTTCCTGAAAGAGACAACAGATGTTGCATTGCTGAAGAGTACATAAAATGAGAAACAGCCATTAAATGCATCTTTGTACATCATGAAGGCAAGGATGAAACTTAATCAGAGTAGAGGAGGCATTCTTGGGGGATAAGTGAACATATTACTATATCATCAGTATAAAAATAAAATCCTATGTTAGGATGAGAGTCAATGATTTTGCTTAGGGGAGTTGCATAAGTGAGAACAACAATGGACCCAACACTAGTCCCTGCATGAGTGACTCCATAGATGTGCTTGCATAAGCTCACGCCTGTCTCAAGCGCATTAGAGGATGTTGCATCAATTTTGCGCTATATAAATGTTTCTATTCTATTCTATGTCTGACTTACAGAATAGAATAGAAATATTGCATAGTGCAAAATTGATACAACATTCTTGCTTGCGCTTGAGGTCAAAAGGGAAATTCCAGGGACATATCAGGTTGAGATCCAAATAAGCACCCACCAGGGGAGATATACTTTGGTGGAGGATATGCAAGTCTAAACAAATAGGTTTTTAGCTGGCTTTGGAAACCTGTTATTGTGTGCTGTGATCGGGCCGATTGTGGGAGTCTGTTCCATTCAGTGGGAGAAGCCATTGCAAAAGCTTGCCTACCAATGGCCTTCTTGGAACGAACTGAAGAAAAAGAAAGCTGATTTCCATGAGTAAGGCTACTGGATTTGATTAAGTATGATAAGTATGAGAGTTGGGAGAATTTGATAGCCTTGACTGTACTAAGATTATATTTGAACAGGATATGGTATGAAATCGGGAGCCACTGTAGTTTTTGCATATAGGGAGTAACGTGGCTTGTTTTGTCAAGTCTGAAAACAATTCTGCAAAGAGCATTTTGAATCTTTTGGAATTTAGCCACATTGTATTTATTAACACCATAAAGTAAGGAATTGCAGTAGGCAATTCGACTACTGATCACTGAGTTGGCCAACAGGGCAGCAGTCTCCACACTGAGGAATTTACATATGCATCTGAAATCTTTGAGATGGTAGTAACAGGCATGACAAACCCTGGTTATATGACTCGCAAAGGTGTTTCCAGAATCAAAAGTAACACCTAAATTCTTAATTTCATTAGTGGGGAAGATTGAGTTTCCAAGAAACTGGGTGGGAAATTTTTGCATAATTGACTCCCTCGCCTGTCTGTCGCCAATGATGGTGAATTCTGTCTTCTCTGGATCAAGTTTAATTCTGACACCATCCATCTATTCTTGAATGTAAGCAAGACACTCAGTGAGCTCAGCAATACTGGAATCAAAGTTCCTGGAATCAAGTGCAAAGTATATTTGGGTGTCATTGGCATAAAAATGATGAGTAACATTGAAACTGGAAATTATATGGCTGAGGGGGGTTAGTGTAAAGAGTGAAAAGCAGTGGACCCAGGACAGAACCTTGAGGGACCCCATAAGGGAGTGAGAAGGATTCCAAGAAGCTATTACCCAATTTAACCTTCTGTCTACAATTTGTGAGATATGATTTAATCCACAAGAGCACAGTGACATCCATGCCAAACCAATCCCCAAGGCAGTTAAAAAGAATGGTGTGGTCAATGGTATCAAATGCTGCCGAGAGGTCCAATAATGTGAGAGTAACAACCTTACCTGAGTCCATCAAAACAGCAATGTCATTTTGAATTTTAAGGGGTGTTGTTTCTGTAGAATGCAATCTCTTGTATGCTGATATTAGTTGAGATTGGATAGCCCCAATTTATTGATGTAACTATTTAACTGATTAATTTTGATATGAAACTAAGGTTTGACACTGGTCTATAGTTTTTCAGGAGAATTCAATCTAGACTAGACTTCTTGAGAAGGGGGGGGGGTAACATATGCGATTTTGAAACACTTTGGGAAACTGCCTTCTTTCAAGTAATTTATGATATTGGTAATTGGGGTGATTAGGATGTCTGCACACTCTTTGACCAGTGAGGTTGGTATTGGGTGCAGATCACATGATTTGGTAGGAGATTATTTTAGAATTTTGAGAATGTCATCCACTGAAAATTATTAATTTGTCGAAATGGTGCCTAAAACAACAAGTTTCCAAATTGGCTAATTTAAATGCCATTTCTTGTTGGATGATAGCCAAATGTTGATAACTTATTACTCAGATTAGCTGAAAACTGATGATAAGAAAAAATGAGCTTAATTTCATAAGAACTTGGCCAATAACAGGTGGCCAAAATGACAGATTAATTGGACTATCAAGGTCATTTTCTTGTCATAAGTTTGTCCGTTAATTTGTCCAACAAGAAAGTGACAAGTTAAAATTTGTCAATTGGGAAGTTTGTCGTTTTAGGCACCATTTTGACAAAGTCTTGACGAATTAATGCTTGTCAGAGGTTTTCAGTGTCCTCAGATACAGGCTCGAAAGAAGATAGGGCACTGTTGTTCATGCTTGATCTGGTGATAGAAACTGGAGCCGATGACTGTAGTGTGGTTCTGATTTTCATAATTTTATCACTGAAAAAATGCCCAAAGGAATTTGCTTTCAGACTGACATGACCAGGTAAAATAATGGTTGAGGATTTATGTAGAATTTTTTGAAAATGTTCCACAGAGCATTGGGATTACCATAATTTTCAGCAATAACTGCGGAATAGTGCCTTCGTCTGGACACTTTAAGTAGTAGATTGTAGCAGTTAACAGCCACACGTTATCTACTGTGGATAATTGCGGAATTATCCCTGTGTCTTACACACTCGTACTTCCGTTTCAGACACTTTGCTGACAGGATGTCTGAATTCATGAAGCCTTTGTCAGGGTGCAATGGTACTATTTCCGATTGACTGGGGCATGCCTGTCAAGAATGTTGCACAAGGTGTTAAAGTACTGGTGACTGAGTAAACCTGCTGTCTTGTGAGGATATTTGATTAAGTCAGAATTCAGGATGTCCTCTCTGAAATCATTAATATTTATCCTGTGAATTTTCGGTGTGTTAACCAGCCTGAAATTGCACAGTGCCTTGATGGGTATATCAACAGAGAAAGTGATGGCAAGATGGTCGGAGAGCCCCCCTATGACTTTCGGGCAAACTGCCTCTGAAAAGGTATCCCTGACACATAAAACGTCTAAGACATGGCCGTGAATGTGGGTTGGAGAGTCAATGATCTGGGTAAAATTGCATTGACAGAGCGAGTCATTGACTTTCTGCGACCAAACATCCTGTTTGTCCAGGTGCAGATTTAAGTCACCCAGGATAATATTTTTGCAACTTGTTAAAGCAGCACACTCAAAAAAATGCTGAATTCCTCAATAAAGTTGGCTTTGGAGACATTAGAAGGCCTCTACAATGTGTGAAAAATAGCGTCGTGGCTGTTGTCCATTGACAGTTGAACGGAAATACTCTCAAAGGTATTGATACATGGTTGAGGTAAGACCTTGAAATCGGCATATAAAAGGTATGTGCATGAATTCTGGGTGCTCAATTTGATCAAATTTGTAATGCAGCGAATTTGTTTGCTCAGGCTTTAGTTTTTTAGTTAATCAACATGTATACTTTTACATCTGGGTAAATCAAATTTAATATCTAATTTCAAAATATTACCTTCTCCTGTAGTGTCAATGCATGTCCTCAATATAGCAATCATCAATGTCAAATATGATAAATGAGACCTTTTCTACTTAAACCATCTCGTTTTTTGTCGCAAATAAAATTCTAGGTATTACAGTACTGTACCGCAAATTATTCGGGCTTTCGGCTAATAATACTACCTTGACCTTGCGTAAAGAATGATTGGAATTTCAAACAATAAAGCAAAATAAATAAACAGTTTATGGTGCCTACTGTATATAAAGTATCGTAGATCAGCATATGAAGTAAACATATATATATATCAGGTATAGTAATATTATAATATATTCAACTACCTCCATCAGAGAGGAGTCGAAGAGGGTTGCTTTGGTTCGCTTTGATACATGGGTGCTACTGTAACTCGTTACGATCGAGGCAGTACTGCTTTCCTGCATAAGTTGGCCGCAGTCATAAGTTGGCCACCCTCACCACAGCTTCACAGGGCTTTAACATGAGTGGCCGACTACACTCTGAAACCATGTATTATTGTTAAACTTATTATATGCAACAGTTTTCCTTGGTGTACAATAACCTATTTGTCTTTCTGAAGCCTGTAGATGAGCCGCGGCCAACTTATGACTGTGGCCAACTTATGCAGGGTAGCAGACTGCTACTAGCAGTAGTGCTTCCCTTCATAAGTTGGCCGCAGTCATAAGTTGGCCGCCCTCACCACAGCTTCACAGGGCTTTAACATGAGTGGCCTACTACACTCTGAAACCATGTATTATTGTTAAACTTATTATATGCAACAGTTTTCATTGATGTACAATAACGTATTTGTCTTTCTGGAGCCGCGGCCAACTTATGACTGCGGCCAACTTATGCTGGGTAGCAGTAGTCTACACAGCTGTAGGGCTGTTATATCAGGGATTTCTGATGAATCTGAGGAATGCCTGTTAGATGCGAGTTGAACTCGAGTAAATGACAAAAATATACAAAGTGACTCCTGTCACGGTATCATGGTTTGAAGCTTTTGTCCAAAATCTAGACCGAGTTTCTGTCCCGTCACCAATTGTTATTGATATACTGATGGACACAATGGCGAGGGACAGAGCTCACATGTACTTGTTTTCTGTGTAAATTTTGAACGTAATTTATTAGTGCTAATTTGCTTGACAATTGTGTAGAATATATGAGGGCACAGAATTCCGTGGGGCTTCCCAACAATGTATGTAAAAACTTGATCAATATTCACGGACAATACATTAATATTCATGAGGTCATGGATTTCCATGGTGGTTTCTTAACTATATTTTCTGTTTTAAGATCATATACTAGATGGACTACACAGCTCATGAATATTTATGCGTAGGAAATAGTTGATGATTCCATGGCATTTTTAACAATACTTTACTTGAAGATCAAAATTTGTGGACTGCTTATTAATATTCATGATGTCACAATACATAAATAAAACGATTAACATGATTTCCAAATATTGCCATTAAATGTGTTTAGTACTATTTTACTGCAAGGAAGTACGTTTTGTTGCCGGTAAAATTGTACAGGTATGTATGTGCACTTTATGGTACAGCCATGTAAGTAAGGTATAAAAAATGACCATTGCTCATTGATTTTTTACGTTTTCATAGTTAGATAAATGACAAAAAGTGCTAGCGTGTAACAAGGTTAATATGTCTTTATTTTTATCTTAAAAACTTCAGCTTAAATTTCGTAAATCTGTTTAATCTCCAAATATTGCCTGAGTTACGACTCGAGTTTTGGTCAACTCGTTACAGCACTGCATGGCTGATCTTATGCTGCATTCATAGGGGATATGAGGGTAGGTAGGAGCCCGTGCACACCACTCGTGAGTTCATACCTACCAGTGGGAAGCCTTGTGTGTTCTTTAGTATTTCGTGGCTCGTCTGTTTACATGTGCATATAAACAAACCAAAGTGACAAAGAAAGAAATAAAAGTAAATCAAAATATTTTGCAGTCAACCGTGCAGAAGATATATATTTCATTTGTTATACATCTTCTGAGGTTTTTACAAAGTCCAAGCTATTATGGTTGATTCCCCGTATTTTCAGCCCAACTCGGCTTGGCCAATTTTCGGCCCATTTATTGTATTTTGCCATAAAATTGGAGTTAAACTTCATGTTTTTAGTTTTTAACCACATACCAATATATTCACCAATGGTAAACAACTTTTATTTGTTTATTGTAAGAAAGTATACATATAAATTTGTAAAACATGCTATTAAAACATACTTAACTACATGCTTAATGGGCCAATTACACGGTAAACCACCATAAAACACTTAATTCAACATGTATTTACAATGAAAGCACATGTGTTGTGCTTCTTTGTTGTCATCAGTGACAGTGTAGGAAATTTGTTGAAAGTTACTGCAGGCCTGCAGGA
This sequence comes from Sabellastarte sp. h YS-2021, assembly GCA_964017235.1. NCBI lineage: Eukaryota > Metazoa > Annelida > Polychaeta > Sabellida > Sabellidae > Sabellastarte > Sabellastarte sp. h YS-2021. The sequence continues at coordinate 16,835,295 of OZ024928.1, forward strand.
CCTGCTACACCAAAAAGCTGCTGGCCCAGCTTGAAAGATGCAGGTCCTGCAGTTAATTTGAATAGTTGTATATATTTCTTTTTTTTTTTTTTCAACTTGAAAAAAAAAACATCAAAAAGTTACTGGTCAGTGAGAAAAGTTGCTGGTCTGACAAACTGACAGCTTGCCTGTGTTCACAAACAAGGATCAAGCTGAGTGAAAAATCAGCTCAAGTTGAGCTTGATCCCTTTTGTGAATACGGCCCTTGGTATTTATAATAAAAATAGCAGAAATCATTAATTCATCTTAAGCTCAATAAATTGTTGGTTCAGGTAGCAAACTACCCATTTGTTTGATTTATTGTTTCAGAAAAATTAATTGTTTCAGGTCTTTTTTTCCAAATTATGGTTACTACTTTCTGAATATATTACAGGGTTTAAGTGCATAATGCACACATACTGAACATTATTATCGATGATCATAACCAAGACATTAAAACAATAGTTACAATTCTGCTCTTGCTTGAGTGTTAGATTTTGAAAGCTAGTTTCTGATCTGTCAATAATACATGGACTCGACGTATCAGAAGAGAGATATGAAAGCAATGACAGTACTGATTACACTATGGTTACCGACGTAAATCCTCTTAAAAGATGTTGAAAAACAAGGGAAATATATGGGAAGATATCTTATTTTGAATGTTTCTGGACAAACAGACCGTCTACTTGTTGGAGTACATCAAATAAACTCAACTCACTTTTGCGTCTTTTTCATCTATTTCTATGAGGTAATATGTACGTTGTCGCTTCCGATAGTAGACAAATTTCTTCGGTGGGTAGCTCTTTTGACTGCTTCTTCTGCGAAACTATGTGCAGAAGACGAGCTAAAAATTTGACAAAAAAGCACAGAGATCTTGCAAGAATACCAATATTCTCACAAGAGTTACTGTTAGCCTCTGTGCAGTCATTTCAGCATCCAATTAAAGGAATTTAAAATACACAAGATTAATGTGAAATGACATTTCAAGATGTCTATGTGTTACAGTTTGATAGTTTTAGTCTTTTTGGACAGATTATTTTGTTTAGCATTGAACTGGTTGTGACATCTTAACACTAGAGGTCAGTGTTGAAGTGGCACATCCGTCAAATGGTTTGGGTTGAAACAGTGATGGGCCAGTTTAATAGATGGAATAAAAAGTGATAGATTGAAATGTAATAGTAATAGCTGGGAATGTTATCGTAATGGTAATAGATTAAAATGTAATAAATTCTGTCTATTACTATTAGATTGATGTGTCCATCTGTCTGTCCACATTTTCGTTTCCGGACTCTAACTCGAAAACGGTTTGTCCAATCGAATACAAACTTGACAGGGAGATAGATCACCATCATAGCTAGGTTCCTTTCGAAATTGGTGTGATTTGTCCGTTCGTTTGTCCATTTGTCTGTCCGTCAAAATTTCCATTGTTCCATTGAAAATATCTTCGAAATGGTAAGAGATAGAGCGATTTGGAGTGAATTTTTGACCCACGGGGTAGTACAAGAGTATTCTGTGCCTAGGGGGAAAATTTCAGTTTTCACCACTTTTGGCGGCCATCTTGTATTTTAGTGCAAAATGAAAAATTGTGACTATCTCAGAAAAGGTATTTCTTCCCCTTTAATTCTCGGTGGGAAATACACACCGCAGCAGTGGTCTTGTTTCTAGTGTATTTTGAAGTGTATCTTCAAAAAGATTGACTGAAATCCTATAAAACCTAAATGAATTATGCTTTAGTACTATTCAAACTTAATAGGGGGCCACCACAGCAAATACATCTGTAAAGAGCCTGTAAATCTAATCCAGAGTAAACTTCTATAGCAGTATCATGTTTGAGCTTTAGAATTCGAACAAGTAATCAGTTAAATATAGCAATTGTTAGTGTGTAAATGAAAAATGTGAAAAATAGCACCTGAGAACATGACTTTGTGTATTCTCCTTACAATGGAACAATAAAGGATTTCAAAATCAGGGTTATCTTAAGCATGTTTATCTTATGAAGATATAAAATAGCTGTGAAATTTTTGGAATGAATATTCACAGGCAAAAACAGCCTCGTGGGTGGATGGGCAACAGGAAAAAATTTGTTTGAGATGTATCTCAAAAATTGTAAGATGTAGGGAGGTGATACTTGGTTGGGACATTGGTTGGGGTGTAAGTGTGCAACACCAGGATGTGACTTTGATTTGACCTTTGATGTTGCCATAGTGACCTGAAAATCTTGTCCAGCCTATATCTCAGAAACCATAAGGGGTAAGAAGTTGATTCTTGGTAGGGGCATTAGTTGGGGTGTGTATTTGTGCAATGTCATGATGTGTTATTGATATGACCTTTGACCTTACTGTAGTGACTTTGAATGTTTAAAATCTGGCCGGGCTATATCTAGGAAACCGTAAGATGTCGTAAGTTGATACTTTGTGGGGACATTGGTTGATGGGTGCAGGTGTGCAATGTCATGGTGTGACCTTGCTTTCATCTTTGACCTTGCCATAGTGACCTTGACCTTTAAATCTTGTCTGGGCTATTTCTAATGGTAACTACAACATGTAAGAAGTTGATACTTAGTAGGGACATTGGTTAGGGAGTGTAGGTGTACAACGTCGTGGGTAACCTTGATTTGACCTTTTATGTTTCTCTAGTGACCTGCACCTTTAAAATCTTGTCTGAACTGTATCTCAGAATCTGATATATAGGATGTTGGTACTTAGTAGGGAAATAGGTTAGGCATGTAGGTGAGCACCATCATGGTATAACCTTGTTTAACTTTTGACATTGCTGTAGTGCCTTTGACCTTTAAAATGTTGTCAGCCATATCTCTGAAACTATAAGAGTTAGTAAGTTGATTCTTGGATTGGTCATGCTAAGTCATGATATGACCTTTAACTTTGTCTATGCCAAAGTGTGTTCACCTGCCATATATGGGACATATCTCTCTTATCACAAAGATATACGGATTGCTGTAACTGATTATTATATGTATTTTTACTTAATTATGCCCTTACCATTGACAGCTGTACTTCAATTCGTAAATATTACAGCTACATAGTTTTTAGTTTACTGATTAATGCTGTCATCATGCTGTTGAAATTCCTTGTTTTAATACTTATCTTCGTATACATTTTCTCTTTCATAAATGTTATTTTCTATACATTGTTTGGACCTTTATATAACACTTTTTGCTCTGAAAGTCTCCTGATCTTATCGTACTTAACTTCTATATCTTATGGCATCAAAAATTGTTTCCTCGGGCTGTGGGGTAAGGCCATCTCTGATGCTATTTTTAAATATACTTCCTTGCAAAACACAGTAATGCTCACATTTTGCTTACAGTCTTATACCACAATTGCTACAGTTTTTAAATAACCCACTTTTCCATATCTCAAAACAATTGTTGGATGATCATACTAGATTTGATATGGTGAAAGATAATAGAGGTTTTATATTGTACATTTTTGCTGAATTCTCACATATTCCACAGCATTGGACTAAATAGCACTGCTTGTGGAACAACATAAATCTTTTGATCTCATATTTTATTTAATAAGATTCAAAGGCTTTTCCTACTTGTTGCCATTGTCATAAACACTATGTCATCATTCAGCCCAAAATTCAACATTTTAAAATTTTTAAAACTTACATAAAATTTTCATTTGTTGTCTTATGTGATTATATCATTATATTCATTACAAGAAACTTTCAGTGACAATGACTAAACTGTTTCTGTGTTCATACAACCACATGTAACTACTTTCAAAGGGCTTAAATATTCTGTTCTGACCAATTACGTCGTATGTAGACTTGCCCCAGGTCCTTATATTTCTCATTCCGCCAAATCTGACATGCATGGAATCATTATGAATCCAACTGATGAGTGAGAAAGCTACTGCCTAATGAAATACAAATGTAATACTTTTGTCAGTCCCACATTCTGGTAAAAAAGTCACTCAGTCCCCATATAATACCGTAGACAAAAGGACTTTAGGAATTCTACCCCATATGGAAAGCATGGTGAAATTTGATTCACACCAACACACCACACATGGGGTAAATGATTTCAACTGTCTGCACTTGCCTACTTGTTTGAGAGTATTAAATATATACACATACTTATATAAAAAAGCAGTTTAAAATTTTAAGTACTTTTGACATGTCTTTTACACTGGTGAAAAAAGAGGAAGATTTTTCTATGGGTGCTTTGGATGACTTAATGAAAAAAAGTATGTTGTCAGAAAACAGAAACAGTAACAATTTTATTTTGTAAACTCTTTTAGCATTGTCAGGACTCAGGAATGTTATCAGAATAGAGTAGTATATAAGTTAATAACCAAATAAACTCTTTAAATTTGATATGAATGACATGGAATATTCCAACAGTTGAACCTAAAGTGATTAATTCCCTAAAGTTTGTATTTTCATTGCAGCTGATTGATACATGTCAAAAGTTTTTAAGACTTAGGTCAGCATTATTTTGGAACACATAAACTCAAACTAAGTTACTTGCAGTTTAGAGTATTTATCACTGTACTGCTTATAAATACAAACATGAACATGTTATATGTCTTAGTGGTTTCATTCAGTTTGAGTCACTCACTTATAGTGGACACATATAATGGTTAAAACATTACCAAAAAAGTGTAGTTTTTCATAATTTTATAATAATCGTGCTGTTCATGGGGAGAAGCCGAATACCCCTGTTCCACTTGGTTAAGTGGCACTCCTGAATATTAAGAATGGAGAAAATAATGTTTGGGGATGTTCAAATAGAATTCCATACTAGGCCAGGGACAATCAGGGATTCTACCTCATTCCAAGTGTTGGGAGGTTATTCAGCCATGTCGCTGGCTATTTCGAATCATTGTTGGTTTCACATAATAATCCCCCCTGAGGAGCAGTTTCTGAATGCTGCCATTTGTGGTGCATTCCTCTCGGGTTGCTAACTTAATGTCTTTCTGTAAAGTTTGGGAATGTTCAAAGCACTTTCCTAAGTTGATCTTTGTCATGGAAACATTGGAAAGGTGTTTTTTAATGTTCCTTATTTGCAGTTCCGACTTCTGAATGGCTTTGCTCTTTGAATTATAAACCAAAATTCTCTGCATCATAAGGAATCACTGACAAACATCACAAGGTCATGTGAATATCACTTTAGGAACTCTTTCTGTGGCATCCTAACCATTATAGATTGTTTAGGGATATATTCTCTACCTTTGGGATACCTTATTTAGCATTCTTTAGAGTTTGGGAGGATGCAGATTGCATAAATTTGTTCCAGATTGGCCAAGGTGATAAAATATGTTCATTTTTGTGAAGGTTCCAGAACCTTTTATGATTGCAGTCTTTTGTTTCAGTGAACATAGACTGTTAAAAGAGAGTGAAAAAAATCCTGTTGTAATTTTAAGCAACTGAAAGAAATGTGTCATTAACATATTGCTTTTCTACTTCATGTGCCAAACTATTTATGAGTTGTAATAATGGGACAATTTACATTTTAGACTTATGAGTTGCCCAATACTTCAATGCAAGAAACATTAAAAAGTGTAAAAACAAAGCCAAGTGTGAATAAATTGGTGTTGATGATTTACTCTCCAGAGAGGAAGTGGAGTTGTAGGTGTTTTTTCTTGTATGAAATCAGTAAACTTGAGTGTAGTATGACATCACCAAAGCTTACAAAACCATATAAATGTAAAGGTAGTATTTTCTTCTCCCCTCCCCAAAACACACTGTTTAAGAAGCAAAATGAGGGAGTATGTTATAAATGGTGGAGTGTAATCAGTTTTCTTTGTTGTCTCAACACCTTATTATGAGATCCTCCAACAATCTGTGAGTTTTTTATTTAGTTCATTGTGATAATTGAGGGGCCTTTTAAATAGATCATGTTTTATTTATTCAGTGTTTTTAAATGGAAGAAGAAATAAAGGTATGAATAGAATGAATAAGGTATGGATTTTTTTCACTTGGCCAAATCAGGCCATGATAAGAGAGTGAGTTTTGTGTGTGCAGAGAGAGAAGTTTACTGGCAAGCAGCCAGCTTTTAGGCCTTCTACTATTCAATCAAATGCATACTTAACATACCAAGCTTTGTCAAGTGTCACTGGCCCTCTGTTGTGTTTGGTGGATGTAAAAATAAGCTGTGTATATAATAAGACATAACCCATATATCAAGAATACACAGACACAAATAGCAGAAATAGTGGATATACTTAAAGGATATTTAGGCAATATCAGCTAGAGTCAGTTTGTTGTGTATGTGTGTGTCTTTGTATTGTGCAATAAAAAGTGATCAAACAAACTGTTTGGTATGTTAATTGTGAAAATTGGAATGGGTGAATTGCATACTTAAATCATTTTGTTTCTCTGTAAATCAGTTCCAATTTTGTGACAAAACTGGATACCTTTGTTGGTGAATGGTGAAATATTTTATTTTGTTCCAAGTTGGATAAATTAAAAGTTTAAGCATTTGCAGTCTATCAGATTCTTTGGAGGCTTTGCCATCAGTGTTGATATGTACTGGATATTTGCACACTGATTAAAAACTTTAATAATTAGCAGTTAATATTATTTGTGGTAATTATTTCAGTTTGAGGAATATAGATAACAGGATAAATTGGACAACCCAAACAGTTCTCTGTTTACTTATCACATTGGACAGGATTTTGTACATCTTGTGTAAAGTTAACAGGATATAAATTGTGCATTGGTTATTTTGTTATTAGAATATTCTTTGTGATTTTTGGATACCAGAGGAAGCAACTTCTATTTGTTTTACTTGTAAGTGCAAAAGAATATCTTGATTTTTGTCCCTCCAATATTTCGTTATTTCTTCTGTTTCTTTCACACTTTATGATTTTTATTCAGGGATCTTTAAAATTCAGGAGAAAATTTGTTTACGCACTGTATTTAATAAATATCTAGACAATTCGAATTGTGCACCTTGCTGCAAATGACTGTCATTCATGATTGTGAATTTAGTACCGTGAAAGATTTACATACCAAATGTACATAAGGGATATTTTCAATATGCTTAACTTATGTAAGAGTCTTAGTGTTTTTCAGTATTCCACTGCTAACATATGACACATGTTTGATACAAAACAGACAGAAGTCCCATTTTTGAGCTTCATAGGACAAACCCAACCCAAGGGGTTTGTTTATTAATTATTGTACACATTAAAATTGAATTTGTGACACAAGAAATCTCCCCTGCCCCAATTCACAGTTTAAAGATTTGACTATATTTTGAAGACTTTTTGTGTGTACTCTAGAATTTAAGACTAAAGATTAACAGACTTTTTTAAGTGTACAAACTACAAAGCATTCTTAGCTTGTCATCACAATGCAGATTACATAAATTTTAATGCATTACATGACTATGAAATAGTTTTGTTGTAGGATCTTATTATTTTAGAACTGAGATGTGAATCATCTTCCTGAACCTTTTTGCTATGCTTGTGTAAACTATTTTGTAATACATAGGCAAAGACAGCAACTTTATAAAGAGTAGATTATCAGTTGATTACAATTTTGTGATGATTCTGGATGTTGGTCTTGTAACATTTGTATCATGTATACTTTGTATTGTAAATACTTCAAATTTACCCCAAATAAACTACAAATTTTTGTACCTCCTTTTATTGAAGATATGGAGAATGTAAATGATATTTCTACCCACAATCATGAATATCTATTTCTATCTCTGTCTGTCTCTTTATTGTATTGAAATTTGGAAATTTTGTGAATATGCCATTTAAAGTGTGGGTGTATCTTACAACACTTGCAAGGAGAATGCAGGTGCCCAAGTCTCTCATAAATTACCATTGAGACATGAATGCGTGTGTAGCCATGCTACGAGCATGCAGAGAATTATGTGCATGCCAATTTTTATTGTGGAGTCTCTGCAACTGGAGTCTCTGTGACCTTGAAACTCTGTTATAAAATCGCAAGTGTAACTTAAGTGTCCCTTGCAAGTACACCCATTTTTATCTCCCTCCTGCTGCTGAAGGCCGTGGTCGGGAGATTATAAAACGCCTTCTGACGTGCATCTGTTCGTCACGTTTTTACATTAACCTTAATGTCTCATTCATTTATAAAGATATTGTCACCAGATTTGCAGGGAATGTTTATGGCTATGAAAACCTGTCTGTGCAAAATTTTGGCCTCATTTTGAAAAACAAAATAGCTGCCATAGCCAATTACATGTATTTCAAAATGATTAAGATGCTCTGTTAAACTTAAACTATTGCAGCTAGGTTCATCAAATTTGCAGAAAAGATAGATGGCTAGGAAAGTTAGGCTCATAGTAATTAAGCGGCCCGTCAGGTTGTTTTCACGTAAGTTCGACTGATCACTGCCACCGCCAGATTATGGTCTCTCTTGAATAACTTCTTGGGCTTTCAAATTTTTCTTTCCTTCTTATCTTTCTTTAAAACAATAGGGCCAGAAAAAGTTTTGCAGTACTTTGCGGAGACCTTAAGCTTTACTTAAGGTAATCTTAAGCATTTTTCAAAAACACCCTGTCATCGCGTTTCCAGAAAACACACACACCTGTGCTATAAAATTTATCAGTTACATTCCAGTGATTCTGCTACATGGAGAGTCCTGCGTGACATTCTGTCCTAAGACTAGGAAAACGTTTAGGACATTTTCGAAGAATTTAGGACAGAATTCTTGTCGATCAAATTTTCATTTTATAGGTTGCTAAAATTAAATCATTAAAGTCAATGACCCTATAAGAATGGGAAATAAAGTAAAATTTACTGAATCATAATAAAAATCTCATTTTAGTTAAAATGTCAAAAAGTCTTTATGATATTCTGTGATCATGTATTACTAAAACGAGAACTCAGGGCCGTAGAACCTAAGTATGGTAATCCATGAGGTTTTCATGCTATTAAAACAATATCCACTGGCAGTAAACATTACAGCAAATAAACTTTCAATCTGATTTTTTTTTTCAGTGAATCGAAGTTTGTATATAATTGTATCCAACATGACAGAATTTTTTTTCTTAAATTTTAATTCACATTTTGAAACCAAAAAGATTTTGAAAGCAAAGGGCGATCAAAAACATTTACTTTGGAGTTTTCATGTCATGAAGCTGTTTACAGGGCTGAAAAACCCTACATTTTAAGTTTAAGATGGAGTTAAAAGTTTTTAAAAAAATTTTCACCAAAATAAAGCTTCAAATACATTAATATATATCACCATGCCATGGTGTCATGGGATAATAACGAAAACACAATTTTCCATGTTATGTTTAAGCATACATTTATAACATGAAAATCAATGTCCCAGCACCAATCACCTGTAACTCGATTTACAGTATTATTTTTATTCAGACATCATGCAATTATTAATAAAAACTTAAAAAGAAATATTAATCAAAGCAGAAATTCATAATATTACAGAAAAATTTATGTGGAAACCTACAGAAAACACTATGCACAAAAACTCCAATTTCACGAAAATACCTGATGACCATAATTAATATTCATGAGAAGATATGAGGACACAGATTTTCCATGGGATTTCCTTGCAATATTTTATAAATTGGAAGCATAGACGAAAATCAAATACTTTAAACTCAAGAACTCACGGCCATAGCACCCAAGCCATTAATATTCATGAGAAGATATGAGGACACAGATTTCCCCTGGGATTTCCTTGCAATATTTTATAAAATGGAAGCATAGATGAAGATCAAATACTTTAAACTCGAGAACTCACGGCCACAGCACCCAAGTCATTAATATTCATGAGAAGATATGAGGACACGGATTTCCCCTGGGATTTCCTTGCAGGTCACATGACGTGTCACAAGACTTCATAAAAGACATCTAGACGTTTCTGCGATAAAAATCATGTAGATCTCGCCAGATTTTAGGGTTGTAACGTGACTTCATAAGTTGTAAATAAAGACAACTAGATCTTCTATTATCGCCCACGGGTACGACTCAGACAATATGTCCTAATATTCTATTTAAAATTCGGGGTTCTGTTGCAAAATTCGGTCAATGACCGATGGCTGATGCAAATCTGAAACCCTGCATTCTAGACCTATATATGCAGGTCGGAAAGGATTTTCTGATCAATCGGATCATAAATGTCTGAATGGGAGGCATTTTATTTTCGTAAAGTTTTTAAAAATGGGTACTTGGTCTGTGTCTCAAAAACGGTCAGGATTTCGGTGTTTTGTTGGAATAACTTATTCAGCTACTTTTTGATAATCTTTCACATGCCGAAGTTTTAGCCCTGTATCTGCAACCTTAAGGTCACCTTAATATCAAAAAGGGGGTTTAAGCCCTCAAGTTCACTTAGTTTTTCACTTTTTTCAACCAAACTTAGCATATATATTAAGATTTACCAAAGGATTATCCTGACTTTATTGTGACATTAAACTGTTAATATAATTGGAGCTATGGCCCCCCAAAAGTCATAAAATTTGGAATAAAGCCGTCTGGCCCCTTTCTTTTTCCATATCTAATGTATATTTATATTGAAGTAGATCAAAAGAAGACTCTTACTATCTTATGATTTAAATATTAATGATATTATGGCCATCTTAAACTTAAAATGTAGGGTTTTTCAGCCCTAAGCTCAGTTAATGTTTAAATTTTAAAAATAAAACTTGGCACATTTATAAAGGTTGCCAGAAGGGACATTCTCATTTTATGGTCACCTTGAAGTCCCAATATGAATGAAGTTATGGTCACCTTATAGTGAAGAAAGGAAGCTATCTTATTGTTCAACTGACCTCAGCTATACTTTATGCACTTATAAAGGATGACAAAAGGGCGTTCTTATTTTATGGTCACCTTAAAGTCCCAATATGAATGAAGTTATGGCCACCTTGCAGTGAAATTATGGAGTAATTACTCTCCAGCTATCGTATTGTTCAGCTGACCTCGTTTAAATTTTGCAAACTTATTAAGATGAAAATGGGGACATTCTTCTTTTCTTTCCACCTTGGAGTTCCAATACAAGTACAGTCATGACCACCTTGAAGTAAAAATGAGGGTTTTCAGTAGTGCTGTAACGAGTTGACCGAAACTCGAGTCGTAACTTGGTGGGCGATGTTTGGGGAATGCATCGATTTACACAATTTAAACCAGAGTTTTTAAGAAATAAATTATGATATACTAATGTTGTTATAAAACCAGCACTTTTGCAATTTATCTAATCATAAAGACACAAAAAATCAATGAGCAATGGTCATTTTTTTATTTCCCTTATTTACGTGGCTGTTTTGTAAAGTGCTTATACATATTTGCACAATTTAACCGGCAACAAAATATATTTCCTTGCAATAATATTGTACGAAAGACGTTAATGGCGGATCCCTTGATGACAATATTTGGACATTGTTATTATATATTTGTGTCATTTACTTGAGTTAAACTCAAGTTCAACTCGCATCTAACAGGCGAGCATCGATCTACAGAAATCGCTAATGACAATGGCTCTAGTTTTCAGCGCCCAACCGACTTACTGTTCAATGACATCAGTTCAACTTGACACATTAATTAAGCATGTCAGTCAGCTGACATTATGGCATCACTCTGCAGCGTCCACGTCCACATAAACAACTTATCGTCCAAAACTACAAGACCCAGAGACATGCTGCTTTTTTAAAAAGATACCTTATCTATCGAGGATGATAAATCGTAAAATCCATGCAGATCTGTCTGTTCGTTTGTTCCCCAGAGCCATTAGAAGAGAGGCACCCCCACCCAAAGTCTGAAAATTTCAACACTTTATCACAATTTTCTCATTGTTGCAGAGATTTCTCATATTTTGCATATATGTACTAGGCCACCAGTAGATTCCCTTGTGGGAGTATCATGCCTGGATCTTTCTTAATTATTTTTTTATGAATTTTCGATGCATTAAAATTCATAGATTCATGCACTAAATCACTTGTAACTTGAAAAGTATTACATTTAGAGCATTTTGTTAAATGTGTTTTTGATGTAGTTTTGTTTCACTTATAACATAGTAAAATTTCAGAACTGTAGCCCCTTACATAATTAAGTAATTTCTGTAAAACCTAAACATTCTACTGCAGTAAATAATCATTTTCTCGCCTGCATTTTATTTCAGTGAAGGGAGTAAGGAAGAGGCAGTCTTTTTCTGCACAGATCTGCCCCCCCCCCCACTCCCCTCACTCAAAAATGCATGTGAGAAAAGAATTGCCTCTATGTATAGGGGTGGGGGGAAGTGAGATGGGGAAGTGAGATTATGTGTGTGTGTGTTGTAAGTCTCACTTCCCCCCCATTCAAAAAAAAAAAAAAAAAAAAAAATGAAAGACAATAGAAAGGTTCACTCTCACTGAGCTTTTCAAGCCTAGCTGTGCATGCTGTTATTCTGCTTACAGTCTAATACTGCAACTGATACAGTTTTTAGATAATTCACTTTCCTATCAGATACAAAACACAATAAAACTTACCTTCTCCTTACAGTCACATACCACAACTACTACAGCTTTATTAACTCAAGTCTCCATCCAGGCCGCTCGTTTTTGTTAACAATAACATTTTTCTAGTTTGGCCTAATTTCGAAAACAAAGTAGCCATTATATCACATGTTTAATGTTAAACGGGATGATCCTATTAAGAAGGCCTTATATCTCCCTTATCATTTCTACTAGGGGTTCAAAATGTGAAAACAACTTACAGGAAGTCATGGCCTGAGACTCTTTTCCAATTGCTGACTTTTAACCTTGAACCCTTGTTCAATGTCAAGTGGGGTTATATTACTGCAAAGGCCTCTTATCTCCTTTAGTTCTCCATTATTACTGATTCTAAGGAGGGAGATAACCGCTGCGGCAGTGGCCTTGTTTTCTTTGTAACCAGGACATATGTGCACATATGATGGGATCTCAGAGAGGCTTAATATAAATCTCAAGGGAGCAGAAAAAAACATCCACTTAGCCAAGAATCCCCCATGGATGGTTATACACTTTAATATGGAAAAGGCTGTCCCTCTTAGGCCCTGAAGGTCATATCTACTTAAAAGGGGACTATACTCAACTGAGTTACACTTAAAATAGGTGAACTGTTGACTAACATTATATATTGTTTCAGACAGGGTCTGTCTACAATGGTTGAATCTGAAAGAGGGTGCTGCCAGAATTAACTCACTAATATTTACTATTTGCTGTAATTCAGACCAAAAGAGTCTTTCTCAGTAACTGATGTGCTATAAATGATTAAATTCACCTCCCTTGTGGCGTCAATTGAATTGTACTGTATATTTTTAGACAGGGCCAGTCTTCAATGGCTGAATCTGAGGACGGTGGCCACACGAATTCAGTCTTTTCACTGCTGCAGTGAGCAGCATGTCCACCAGAGGGCGCTGTATCAAGGTGGTGCTACTCAATCGTCAAGAACTCACTTTCTTAGTGGAGGTGAGAGCTAATTTATTGTTGACTCACTGATAATTTTTGTTCAAGCCTTCCAAATATCTTGAACACTCGATAAGAGTCGATATAGTGAATTTTGTTGCAATCGTAGATACTGTGGTTTACACCCTGACAAATAAGTGTATAACTTCTGGAATCTCTGGTAAGTATATAGCATGTTGAGAGAATAGGAATCTCTGGTATGCAAACAAGTTTGTGGGAAAATCTCATTTCATTGAAACTTTATATGATTGATTAGCTTTGGTGGCATAATACTATGGCTATCGGCCTATCATTGATGTTGATTATAAATTTATAATTGCATGTTGTTTCATATATATATCATGACAGAAACTTAAATGTGACAGAATTTGAAATCCTGTTGACAGCCAGTCAGGTCTGCTGTGAGTTCTCTTTAACTAGTACTCAACTCCTTAACAGGTACTCTTAACAACAAATTGTGACATTTTTTCCTTTAAAAGTAACAGAATTTGACCCGATTCGTTTCAGTTTTATATGAAAATTTTGAAACCTGCTTATGTTCAAATGAAAAAGTACTCAAGAGGATCTAGAGCTAATTATGTTTTGGAGAGTATCTGGCATGTGCTGTTGCTCTTGGCAACACTTCAAAAATTTTTGGGTCCTGAAAATTTGGTGAAATCCATGCATGGTTTTAGGCTGTGGAACTGAACACCCACAAAGCTTAAGCCCAAAAATTTTAAATGCATTTCCATAGCCATGACAACCATTGCCAGATACTCCCTCAAACCTAATCAGCTCTAGATCCTGTTGAGTTAATCATATCCTGAAAGTTTTATGAAAGTCCAATGTACTCCATGCATAGGTTTAGGCTGTGGAATACCCACAAAGTTTAAGACCGAAACATCTTAGTGTTGTCATGGTAACAGCTGTCCCCAGGTACTCCCCAAGCAAAATCGGCTCTTGAGCCCCCTGGGTTAAACATATCCTGAAATTTGATGAAAATCCATGCATATTTTATATGTCTATCATTAGGAATCAGTACCCAGGATGGGTCAGTTTTGTATTGGCGACCTCCAAATGTAGACATTTTTGATGCTGACCCATCCCTGATCAATGCTAGAGAAACTATTGCCTCATAATATAGGCTTCCATCTAAAGTGACAGATGCCTTCCTGTCTCACAACATGAATGAATAGAATCTGCAAGTTTTTCCTGATCTTCAACAATATGAAAGTTCTTATATCTGTCATCATCTTGTGAGTTCTGTATTCATCCTTCATTTGAAATTGTTCATTTGTTTTTCTCAAAGCTTATTGTTGTTGCCCATTTAGTTGTCCTGTGAGCTGGGGTTCCTGCCTGCTGAGACTGGCTATTTTTAGGCGGGTTGCGTGTAACCAACCCGCCTATTAGATTGATGTGTCCGACGTCCGTCTGTCCGTCTGTCCGTCTGTCCGTCTGTCCGTCCACATTTTTCGTTTCCGGACTCTAACTTTAAAACGGTTTGACCAATCAAATTCAAACTTCACAGGGAGATAGATCACCATCATAGCTAGGTTCCTTTCGAAATTGGTGAAATTCTGTGTGTTCGTTTGTCCGTTTTTCGTCCGTTTGTCTGTCCATCCATCTGTTTGTCCACATTTTCGTTTCCGGACTCTAACTTTAAAACGGTTTGACCAATCAAATTCAAACTTCACAGGGAGATAGATCACCATCATAGCTAGGTTCCTTTCGAAATTGGTGAAATTCTGTGTGTTCGTTTGTCCGTTTTTCGTCCGTTTGTCTGTCCATCCATCTGTTTGTCCACATTTTCGTTTCCGGACTCTAACTTTAAAACGGTTTGACCAATCAAATTCAAACTTCACAGGGAGATAGATCACCATCATAGCTAGGTTCCTTTCGAAATTGGTGAAATTCTGTGTGTTCGTTTGTCCGTTTTTCGTCCGTTTGTCTGTCCATCCATCTGTTTGTCCACATTTTCGTTTCCGGACTCTAACTTTAAAACGGTTTGACCAATCAAATTCAAACTTCACAGGGAGATAGATCACCATCATAGCTAGGTTCCTTTCGAAATTGGTGAAATTCCGTCTGTTTGTTTGTCCGTTTTTCCGTCCGTTTCTTCGTTTTTGTCCGTTTTTCTGTCCATCCATCTGTCCGTCCACATTTTTGTTTCCGGACTCTAACTCGAAAACGGTTACTCCAATCTAATTCAAACTTCACAGGGACATACATCACCATCATAGCTAGGTTCCTTTCGAAATTGGTGTAAATCCGTCCGTTCATTTGTCTTGTTTTTCTGTCCATTTGTTCGTTTTTAGGCGGGTTGCGTGTAACCAACCCGCCTATTAGATTGATGTGTCCGACGTCCGTCTGTCCGTCCACATTTTTTGTTCATTTTGTCCATCCGTCTGTCCACATTTTCGTTTCCGGACTCTAACTCGAAAACAGTTTGTCCAATTGAATTCAAACTTGACAGGGATATAGATCGCCATCATAGCTAGGTTCCTTTCAAAATTGGTGTAATTCCGTCTGTTCGTTTGTCCGTTTTTTTGTCCATTTATCTGTCCATCCTTCTGTCCGTCCACATTTTCGTTTCCGGTCTCTAACTCGAAAACAGTTTGTCCAATCGAATTCAAACTTGACAGGGACATAGATCACCATCATAGCTAGGTTCCTTTCAGAATTGGTGTAATTCTGTCCGTTTGTTTGTCCGTTTGTCCATCCATCTGTCTGTCCACATTTTTGTTTCCGGACTCTAACTCGAAAATGGTTTTTCCAACCGAATTCAAACTTGACAGGGAGATAGATCACCATCATAGCTAGGTTCCTTTCGAAATTCGTGTAATTCTCTCAGTTTGTTTGTCCGTTAGCTCGTCAACATAGCCTTGTCCAGACTCTAACTCGAAAACGCTATGTCCAATCGAATTCAAACTTGATAGGGAGATACATCACCATCATAGCTAAGTTGCTTTCGAAATTGGTGTAATTCTGTCCTTTCGTTTGTCTGTTTATAGCATAGATACAATTATGTAACCTAGATTACAAGTTTTACGTTTCTTAGCACATCTAACACAGTCACCTTAACTGGGTAACCTAACATTTCTTTCCTTGTTTCTAAATGTAATTAAAGCAGTTGCTAACCTTATTGCTGCCTGCGCAACCCGCCTTTTGGGGCATCTTTGACCCTCTTGTTATTTCTTTTGACAGATTTTCAAATTTGGTCAAATTAAAGATAATTTCATTTTGAGTTAACAGATTTATCCCTCCAAAAGTGTTTTTCCTTGATCAAGAAATTTGAGAAGTTTAGCCATGATTAAGTCATCAACTTTTGACTATTATGTACATAGTTTTGTACCAGTGAATGTCAGCAATAATTTAAAATTTAAGAACTTAGAGAAAATTTGAAATTTGAATAAAAAGCTGTGACATGATTATTGATTATTGTTATATAACAAGACGAAAGTCGGGGATATACTGGTTTGACCTGTCAGGCTACTACTGCCAAATGCTTTGACTTGTCTGCATGATAACTCAAAATGCTTTCATGGATTTCATTCAAACTTGGCACACATGTATTTGGGTCAGGAGAGGCACCCTATTTTAAGATGACCTTAAACTCCTGAAAATGAAGAATTTATGGCCATCTTAAAGTCAGAAACTATGGCTCATCAGTGGCTCAAATTTTACCTGTGAACACATTAATATATTCTTATATACAGTGTTCACTGCTTAGCAAAATATAATGTAAGACTGCAGGGCCTTGGGCAAGAAAAAGTTGCAGGCCCGGCCATAAAGGTACAGGCCCAACCAAAAACTCCAAAGATATGCCGATTGCAGATGTAATTTGTATATTTCAACCTACTAAGTTCTCAAAGCCAATACCCACGCTAAATCAACTAATATTCACACTACAACACATGTTTACAAATATAGTTATAAATCTACTCACTAGGGGGCTCTAGTGCGTTTAAGGGATATCTCGCCCCAAGTGCCAACTCGCCCCAGAAATTTCGGGTCAATTTGCCCCATTTTCTGTGTCCCTTCTGATCACAACTTGCCCCAAATTGTGTATTAAAAAGACAAAAACCTTAAGCCTTAAGGTACTTTGTTCACTTTTTAATATACCAAAACTTCTGGCGCTTATAACAATTATTGATTAGATATATTTATCGCACAAGGTCTGTGTTTCCAGCCATGACAAGTATAATGTTTGACAATACCATGTTGTTTCTTCACAATATTTTACTTGAAGATCAAAATTCATGGACAACTCATTAATATCCCTGAGGTCATAGAAATCCATGGGATTTGCCAACAATAACTTCTGTTTTAAGATCAAATACTTCAAATTCGAGGATGGACTATCATTGTTCGCTCTTGTCAAAACTCAATGTGACACCGACTGTTCGACCCTTCGCTTGAAAAGGCAAGACAACTGAAAAAATGTGAGACATGCTTTGCGTCAAGACATTTTAGAATATTTAGTTTCAATTTGGTTGCATAAAATCTTCTTTATTTAAACAATTAAATTACCTTTATTTTGTTTAGTTCACATAAATTAATTTATGCTGCTTTTATTTGTCTTTTTTTTAAAAATTTCACTTCAAAAGCACATCTAAGCCTTAATGGCTGGGTGCTTTTGTTTTTGTTACTATTATCTGGATTCATCAAATAAAATAAACTGCATTTCTTCTCTTTTCTTTGAAGAAATATATATTTTGTCTCTTCCGATTATAAATGAATTTCTTTGGTCAGTAGTTGTTTCGACTGTTTCGCCTGTGGAACTCTGTGCAGAAGATGAGTTAAAAATTCGACAAAAAGCACTGAAATCTCGCGAGAATACCCAAATTCTCACGTGAATTACTGTTAGCTGGATGTATAAAATAAAATAAACTCACTTCCATGTCTTTCTCACCCATTTTTATAAGGAAATATGTATGTTGTCGCTTCCGATAATAAACGAATTTCTTTGGTCAGTAGTTGTTTTGACTGTTTCGCCTGTACAACATATGCAGAAGGCGAGTTACAAAAACCACTGAAAAGCACTGCTACATTTTGAAAGCTATCGTCTGATTGGTCAATGGTAGAGGACGTTGGCCAATCAGAAGAGAGATAAGAAATGTGATGACAATATTTGTTTACAATAATGGCTACAGCTTTAAAACCGCCTAATATGTTGAAAAACGTAGCAATATACGTGGATATCTAATCTAATCTAATCTACTGCTTTGCGATATATCTTATGTTAAAAGTTTCTGTACATCGGGACTGACGCAGTGCACCACATTTTCGGTCCAGAGATGAAATTTACGGACTCGGGCCACCGGGTAACTGCCAATGTCGAACACTGCTTATATAAGCTAAAATCAAGACAGTTAAAATTTTGTTTGAGACCCATAAAGACCCTACTATATAAAGACATTTTTCCCGGCATTTTTCACATATTTTGCCTTGAACTTAAAAATAGTAAGTCTGAGAAGTCTCAAACTGTAGTAGATATAAATTTAATATGTAATCTTGATCTATGCAAAATTAAATATATGTAGCTTTAATTTTAAGGTCACCTCAAGATCTCTAAAATGCCCACCGAGTAGACCCAATATATAGCCTTTTTGCCACTTTCAATCCCTATAGCTGTCCAACTGTGTGACTGATATAGCTGAAATCTCATCTGATAATATATTAATATGTTTTTAATTTTATGTCAGCTGACTTGTAGAATAAATTAGTTGTGTAGCTGACTTGTTGAATAAATCAGTTGTGACTTGAAAACTATTGCATTTAGAGAATTTTGTATTAGTGTGTTTTTCAGTTACTTTTGGATTGCGTATAAGACAGTGTAATTGCAGACCAGTAACATCATCGCATAGCTGAGCAATAGCTTCTTACAGGTTCTCACTGTTGAGAAAATCAGTTGTAACGTGAAAACTATTACATTTAGAGTATTTTGTTTAAATATGTTATTCAGCGACTTTTGGGTAAGCTATAACAGAGTAAAATTGCAGACTTGTAATTTCAATACATAGCTGAGCAATAGCTATTTTGAGGTTCTCACTGTTGAGTAAATTGCTTATAACTTGAAAACTATTGCATTTACAGTAATTTCTTTAAATATGTTATTTACCTACTTTTGTGCTTCTATAACATAGTGATGGTTTTCAGTGTTGAGTAAATCACACTTGTATCTTGAAAAGTTTTGCATTTAGACAATTTTGTTTAAATATGTTATTCATCTACTTTTGAGACAGCTATAACATAGTAAAATTGCAGACCTGTAGCTCATTACATAGCTAAGCAATAGCTATTTTCAGGTTCTCACTGTTGAGGAAATCAGTTGTAACTTGAAAACTATTTCATTTACAGTATTTTGTTTGAGAACATACTTTGGGGTCAGCTATAACATAGTAAAATTACAGACCTATTGCTCATGGCATAGCTGAGCAATAGCTACTTTGAGGTTCTCACTGTTGAGTAAATCAGTTGTTACTTGAAAACTATTGCAGTTAGACTATTTTGTTTATATATGTTATTCAGCTACTTTTGGGTCAGCTATAACATAGTGTTATTACAGACCTGAAGCTCATTGCTTAGCTGAGCCATAGCTCAGAGTATTGCTGTTGAGTAAATCAGTTGGAACTTCAAATCTGTTGCAATTAGCATATTTTGTTTAAATATGTTGTTCACCTCCTTTTAGTTCAACTATAACATGAATTAGCTATAACATAGTAAAATTTTTGGTAAATTACTTGTCTTTAATATTTTTTGGGTGTGGTGAACTTTGGCCTACTTTTGAGTGAGTACTAGCACTTTTACCAAAAATAATTATATGACTTATAATTCTCAAACTATTGCATTTAGAGTGTTTTGTTCCAATATGTTGTTGAGGTACTTTCTCCACAGCTACAACATGATCAGTACTTTGGAAGTGTATTTCCATAGCTAAGTGAGTAATAGCTACTTTGTCAATTTTTAATGGTAACAATAATGAGTAAATGGCTTATATCTTCAAAAGTATTGCAGCTACACAATTTCTCTCAAATATGTTGTTTATCTACTTTTTGGTGAACTGTAACATATTTAAGTTTCACACTTTTTGCTCAGTGTACAAGTGAGTAATTGCTACTTTCTTGCTCCTTTTAGTGAAAATGTAAAAAATCACATATCTTGAAAACCATAAGCGATGGAGCGATTTTGAGCGAATTTTTGACCTCTAGGGTAGTACAGGAGTATCTTATGCAGAGGGGAAAAATTTCAATTTTCGCCACTTTTGGCGGCCATCTTGGATTTTAGCGGAAAATAAAACATTGAAAATATCTCAAACGGTAAGAGATAGAGCGATTTCGAGCGAATTTTTGACCCGCAGAGAAGTACAGGTGTATCATGTGCCTAGTAGAAAAATTTCAATTTTTGCCACTTTTGCTGGCCATCTTGGATTTTAGCGGGAAATGAAAAATTGTGAATATCCCGAAACAGTATTTCTTCCCCGTTAATACTTGGCTTATTTTTACATGTGTGAAAAATCAAGGCTTTAGGTAAACAGTTAACCTGTGTACGAGGATCATAAACACCCGTCTGAGTGACCCTTTATAGACATTTTTCACATAAATGGTCCTATAATTTAGAAACTTTAAGTCTTACAGTCTCAAACTATATTAGACATAAATGGAAGTCTGTATCTTTAATTTTAATGTCACCTTAAAGTCTGTAAAATGCCCAAGACCCAATTTATGGACAAGAGGACTTTTTTTTTTAAATTGACCAAAAAAAAAAATGAAATAAAATGGTTTGACACCCCCCCTTCCCCCCACATACACACACAAAATGGGTGCTATAAGTATACCCTGTGATGCCTGTAGCATGAGAGATATGTTGGTGTTGAGTCTGCGCAATCTAGTTTCTATGCAGGATTTATGTTACTTCAACAGAACATAGCACAAAATGAAAACAAACAATGACAAAAAATAACTCTAATGTATCAGATTATATGGGTAATTCACATGTACATTGTGCATATTTTGAATCTGAGTGGGTTTTACACATCAGTAAATCCATCAATGTAACACTTTATTAACCCCTAATGCAAACAGAGAAACAGATGTGGGGGTCCTTTTAACCCTGATCATTTCCTACCCAGATATTGAATCTTTCAGGGACAGTGAGAGAGGGTACAATTTGCAAGGACTGGCCTTCAGTGCCCTTCAGTGAGTCTCAGATAAAGGGGCCTTAATAAGACATGGATGTGGTCAGATTTAATCATTGTCAAAGTCAAAATTGGGATACTACTTCCTTTTTCCTGGCCAAGAAATGTAAGCGTGGCATCATTGATGCATTAACATATTTAAAGGTCTCACAGACCTGAAAATCTGTCAAAATTTTGTAATGGGGATTTTGTCTTTTATATAATTATTGATGATCTTGCTGGTGAAAAGTTGCAAATCATTCTCTTTAATATCTCAAAATGTGTCAGTTAGCAAAGCTAATTACAAAATTGAAACTTAAAACTAACAAGGCTGGGCTCAGCCTTTTGACTGACAGAAAAAAGGAATATTGAATAATGAAAAAGATCATGGATGTCAACTCTCACTTTGTGTGTGTGATTGTTTTCAGTGAGCAAGGCTCTCATCATACAATGATAGGAAGGTCATTGCTCTTCATGATCTGCTTAGCCTTGCATAAGGCTCAAATTTGCATGATATCTTTTCAAACATGCACACAGATATTTGGTTTTCATTAGGGCTGCAAGCGAGCCAGAAAATGTGCCTTGATTCCTCGTTTTGAAAGAACTGACTCGGACTCTGTTAATCGCTTGATTGTCGCCCACGAAATTAACTGCATCATATTTTGACATATTATACCATATAAAACGCTCAAAATGCGTACAGTGGGAAAGAATGTTAATAATTCATTGAATTTTGGAATAAAAACTCATTTATATATAATGCAAAATACAGGAAACTTTAGCCATTTTTATATTGCGAGATTTGAGGTGTCTTTGAAATATGTTATATTAAAATGCTGTCTTATAAAAACATTGTTACGCACACATTTAAAGATTGCAAATGCTTAAAAATTATAAAATAGCAAAATATATGAATAGCAAATATCAAAATATATGAATATATCCATATATTTAAAGAAAAATCAAAATTTGTAGCAGATTGTATGTATTTTTAGTTGTTTTCGAAGACCCGGTTCAGTTTTCTTGACTCGAGTATTACACTGAATCATTTCGTTTCCGAGTAACTGAAGAATCGTTACAGCCCTAGTTTTCATAAAGCACTCATACGTGTTCAGAGCAAGAACTGTATCAGACAGACTCCTAGCTGTATGCTGCTCTAAAAGTCAGTACATGTATGAGTACATTATGGAAACTGAAACTCCATTATCTGAACTGAAAACTTTCCCTAACTGCAAAGAAACTTGAGCCTTCAGCAAGGCTATGATCTGCTTAAGGTGTCAGAAAAATTCACACTAAGTGTGCACAGACCCTGGGGCTCATTGCATGTTTCCACATATTGCATACCCCTGCTTCAAGTCAAGACGTTTGACAAATTGAGCAAGATTCAGCTGGGAGCAAACCTGTAACAATATTCTTGGTTTAAATGTGTCTGTAATAGATTACTATTTGATGCAATATACCAGTAACTAACTATAAAAGGCAGTATTAATTAAATTGAGTGTCAGTTGTTTTCTGCTTATAGGTATAGATTTTTACAGAACACCTAAGATACAATTGAGGTCCCTGGCTACATTCAGAACTGAATGTTTCTTTGAGAGCACTTGCAATAATATTGACATAAGATTAAAGCCATTCATGGCTTCATGAATAGTCCTAGCATTTTATTGTGCTGTGTGTTGTATTGTAGTTGTACAGAAAGCTGAGCCAAGGAATGTAAAAATAGATATCTGCATGTTATACAGACATTTTAGTTGTAAAAAGTAGAGAGATTGTTTTGACACATGATTTAGCAATTTAATCACCAACAGAGTTACTTTGCTGGAAGCAAAAAAAAAGAAGAAGTAAATCACATGGTAGTGAATGCTGAGTGTGTTCCCTTCATTGGCATATGGTTGTATGAAATGTGGTGTTTGAAAGAGCATTTAGTTGAAAAATTATAACCCTTGTGTTATGTAAACAGAGATAATAGGAAATTTACAGGGGATATTTTTATTGGGGAGAATTAAGTTCAGGCCTGGACAAGTCATAATAATTTGATAATACATAGAAAATAAAGCAACCAAAATATTTACAAAATTCCCCTAATTTGTTAAATGATTTTTGGTGGTGTTATATTTTCAGTTTATTATGGTAAATATGTGGACCTCCTTCTTTTTCATATATATTTTTATAACACTGTATATCTAATATATCTTCCACTTTAGTTCAGTTATTTGTGCATGTAGAACCATGAATAAAATAGTTGAAATTCCAATAGTGTTATCACATTGTAATACTTGTGACAATTTGATAAATAATATATTATTTAATTTTTTAAATTATCGTTGGCACTTTTCAATACTTGGAATATATCTGTGAACAAGAAGAGTGCGAGTTATATTGTGTTATTTGTTTCAAGTGTCCAAAAAAAAAAAAAAATTTTCTTTTATTTTCTTACACATATTTGGTCATTCAAGAAAGACCTTTCAAAAAGAACCAGTTTAATGATGAAAATGTTAATGAGATTTTGTAATTTGACTGGAGTTAATAGATACTGTATTGTTGGGGTTCTTTTGATGATTCGATCAATAGTTTTGTACATGGAAATGTTTCTCCTGGAATGTGCAGATCATGTAAGTGTAGCAGTACATTGGTATCAAACTTCTTATCAAACTGTTACCAGAGTTTCACATTTCTGGGATATCTTCCAACAATTGCTGATAAACTATGCATATGGTGACTTGTTGTGAACAAAATGTAGGTTTTCAGCACAAGGCCCAAGGTTATTTTGTCTTTTTTATCTCATTAAACTGCCCTTAGCTTGTATGAAACTGTCCAAAGGACAAATTTGTGAATGCAATAGAACCTCTTTCTACTTTATGAATTTCTGGGTTTGATTGAGTGAACACATATATAGCACTAAAGGGGGTTTTTTCTCCCAATTGTTATTGAAATAACTTCTCACCTTTCACTAATAATCTCAATTTTTCAACAGTTACCAAAAAGTGATTAAATCATACTAATATCCTTGTTTTTGTTATAGAATGTATTCAACAGTTATTATCTTAATTAACATGTTTGAGTGTCTGTTGAATAATTCCTGTATTTTCATCCCTAGTTAATGAAGTGTACTTTTTAAAGTTTGTTTGTATCTGTAGCGTAAATCAAAAGTGCAGGAGGTTGTGAGCCAAGTTTGTGGGCACCTCAACTTAAGGGAGACTGAATACTTTGGTTTGGCCAAACTCACAGGTATGTCTGGTATAGCTACATGTATTATGTATATACCTTGTATTTTTATTTAAATAATAAGTGCATACAAGCACACAGGTGAAAGGTGTTTCCTGTATATGGCTCAAATTACAGTGTAAAATTACCAGGCAATTTTTGTAAATTATGAATATTGCAAGAACACTAGCCTTGGTATAATCATTGCAAACTAATTCCTCATTGCCGTTTTTTGATGGTTTTTTTTTTTTTGACACATGAAAATGCAATGTTAGGTCAGTAAACTCAAGGGAACCGAGTGGTGACTTTGGTTTTATTCTCCTTTTATAGCCTATGTATCAGTTTCATGCCAATTCATGATTCTGTTGCCAAAATTGTTTGTGAGACTCAAAAAGGTGATCCAGTTACTATGTTCCTCAGTTTCCTCTTTCTTCAGTGTGTTTTAAATGTAAATTATATTTTGTAAGCCAAACAGTTATATTTTATATATCAACCAGTGAGTACCATTTCTGTTATTCCTGTGTATGAAATTATGGTAAAGCAGTGAGTAGGTTTCTTTGTTCACATTCATAGCAAGTTGCCTCTCTCAGAAACTAAAGAAATTGTTGTTAGATTGCCAAAACTTTGAATTCTTAGACTAAATGTCAAGTAGTAGAGACAAAAAAAAAATAAAAGAAAATGGGAATGTTTTTGTACTGTCGAAAATGTGATAGCTTTGGTCTTTCTATGGCCTTGTTCATACACAACCCAGATTGACAAGGATTGAAATCAAATCTCACTGAACAGTCTGGGATGAGTATGAATTGGGTATGTGTACATAAATAAACAGATGGCCTCTTACCTTACCTCCTCATGTTTCACTGTGTTATCCACAAAATCCAACCAGATAATCTAAACCAAACTGTTATTTCAGATGGGGAATATGAATTTTTAGATGTGACCACCAAGTTTCACAAGCTCTTTCAAAAGCAACCTCTGTCTTGGAGAGCTCACAAGCAGGTAGGGAGTAGTAGCGCTAAATGAAAAAAAAAAAAACGACTGCAGTGATAGAGATTTTTCACCAACCATAAAAAGTCTTTAAGATCAAGCACTATTTATATTGAAACAAATGGAAAAAGTGTTTACAGCAGTAAGAAATAATTGTGGGCTGAAGATTTATTGTAAAGATGTTTTGATAATTACCCGGTAATATTGTTCAAAAATGTAAATGACATTCAAGCAGACTACAAAAGCATTTTTAGAGGACTTCCTCTACAACCTCACTTAGGAAGATTTAACAAAAACTTTTCACATGGAAATTGGAGAAGGTAGTTTCTCTAGAATAGACTGTGTCATTCTAATTTAGGTAGCAGCTAACTGAGCTAAGTAGTGAGCATCAACTGATATAAAATTAGTCAGTTCATTAGTGCACAAGTCACTAAAACATAATATTTTAGTATTATCAGGCATGTCTAGTAATTGACGGATGCTTCTTCATAATTGCATGAAGAATTCCCATGGGAAAGCCAAAGAGAAAAATGAAATTCTTTTTGAATATATCAGTAGTACCCTGGATGGTGTTTTTCACAGGGAAATAGTTTGCAGCTTGACTGAGATTCAGTAGTCCACACACTTTGCTGTGAAATTTTAGTTTTCTGTGTACATTATCCAAAGTGCACATGGGATATGATTCATTGTTTACAGGGGAGATTTGAATTCTGTGTAAAACTGGGCAGTTGAATGTGTATTAAATAGTTCATCAGATTGGATGAGATGATATGCTGTGACTAATTGACTTCCTTATATAGATATGACATCACCAGAATGCACACACAAAACATGAAGAATGTTTTTCATACCTTTTGATAGGATACTTGTGGTTTGATGTTATCCAAAATATGCCCTCCAATATTAGACACAATCTTTGCAATAAATTAGTCAATTGTTTTTTTTTTTCTTGACTCTTGACAAAAGTATCCATTACACTTTGGTAATTAATAAGGAAATTATAAGTAGGTCAGAGACACATAAGAAGTCAGATTTTTCTTCTTTTCTTTCCCCCTATTTTTGTCACACCTCCTTCACCCACAGAGTTAATAGTTGAAAAAAGAGAAATAGTAAGAAGTAGGAAGAGCCCTTGTATTTGACATGCACATTTTGACTTTGTGTACAGAGAAGCCAAGTGTTCATTTTGCATATCAAGTGATTCTTATCTGTCTGAGTCATTCAAACAGTCATTAGTTGAAGAGTTTTTGTTTCAATCAGAAAATAATTGTGTCATGATGTAAATGTCTTCAAATATGTATTTGAGAATTTGAGAGTCGAGAAAGATAACAGTTCCGTATTTTTTTATATCTTGCCTACATTGGATGAGTTTCACAACTTGACGTGTGTCAGTCAAGTTTGAAAAAAGGTAAAGAAAAAGAAAGTCTATGATTGGTACAATTAGTCTGCTGATATGTTAGATTTTAAGTGAGAGGATCGATGTTATGCCCCTTTCACACTACAGGAGGTATGTCCCACGGTTACAGGTGTTCCTCGGCAGCGGAACCGCCTTTCAGTTCATCCCATTTCGTCAGAGTTGTTCAAACTACAGGCGGTGTAATTTGCAGTTACAGGCGTTTGCAAAACACCCCTGTCCCTCAACTATTGTTTGAGATTCGTATGCGACCTTGTGTCATAGTGGCGAAACGACCATATACCTCCACTCGCCTTATGTTGCCGTATTACACTGAAAGACAACCGAGTCACAACCTTATATACACTGTGGACTACACCTTAAGCTACCGTAGCAAGAAATTCATCTGCACAGTGCGCATGCTCTGAATTGTCTGCGCATGTCCACGGTACGAAATTCAGAGGCGGAAATTTTAAACATTTTAAGAGTCCATCAGTGATGGAGATTAAGCGCTATAAAAGTCCACATTAGATTAGATAGATTCGTAGGAAACGCAAGGTAATGGACTGTTCGCCACTGACTCACTAATATGTAAAAGGACGTCAGACAGTGATCCAAGGACAGGGATGTTTCACCAAATGCCTATAACCCTGGGCGATACCGCCAGTAGTATGAAAGGGGTATTAGTAAACTAACAGACTCAGTGCACAATTTGTGTTTTGTTTTTCTGCAATCACACACACACAAATTGTATCTTGTTTTAAGTGCAATACTTGAACTAATAAGGGTAATTCTGATAAGCTGAAATAGTTGGATAATGAGTCATATTAAATTAGTGACTAGGTTTTTTGTTATTTCCCCCTCAAGCACTTGTCAATGTGTTTACTGTTCTAACCATACCTTGTAAAGACTTTCACACAGAACTTTACAAGCAAAAGTGCTGAATAATGTGTTTAACCATTGAGAAAAAAAAAACAAAAAAAAAACAACAACAGAGTATAAGCATACAATTGCCTTTCCTTTTGTAAGTTTGACCACAGTTGGAGTTATTTGCCATATTTTCTTTTCATTCATATTTAAGTGATAAAAACTGATGCTTGTATATCTACTGGAATAGTATTGTTTCCAAAGCCCTTCTCTATGTTTGATAAAAGATTTATTACCTGGCTTGCATTCATACATGTAGTTTCACTGTTTCTGTCTCGGAGGGGAATTTAAGTGTATTACTGCAGCCGCAAATACTTTGCCAAACCACAGCATAATTAAACATGACACAACAAATTTAGTGAATAAACTAATTATTGCCCTGGAACATTAATCTTTTGAACTGGGCATATGTGCACCGATCTTAACTGTATATTTTCCCACTTAAAAACAGTATGCATTCACTTGAGAGTGTTTCAATCATAAATTCATAACCAGGTTCATTTTATATCATCAATCTCTCTTATGTGGTCCACTTAAATTTCTGTGTGGCAAAATAAGACCATTTCATTCCGCACTAATTAAAATAGGATGAAACTGCCATTCAGATTGGAGAAATGCATCTGGTTCGGATTGTAAGGCAAAAAAAGTTTGTGGGGAGTTAAACGAAAATATGTGAGGGTTCATTGGTGTCCTTTTCTTAATGATACAGGTGTAGACATATTTTCAGATATATAAACAGAAAACATTTTATTTTCATTGTGGCAATTATTTGGTGTATTTCAGTGCATAACCTTTGATTGTTTGGCTGTTTATGCCCCATTACACAGGCATTTACAGATTCACTAGGAAATATACCAATTACACTTATCGATTGATAGTTGTATCCTGGAAAAAATGGCTTTGAAGGATGCTTTGTACCCAATAACCCTTTTGTATACATTTGTATTTGTGATGCAAGCTAATGGAAATTTTATTTTCAGAAAATTACCACATAATATTGTTTTAATGATGAATCTTTGTATTATTATTGTGGGAATACAGGATGGTGTCATTAGGGTGCAAATATGAGTTATTTACATCTGTTAAGCTCTTGTTTTCAGCAATAGATCTGCAAAATGGTAGATTAACAGGTTATTAAGTGGGTTATATATCTAAAATTAAAAACCTTCACTTTTTACTTCTTAGCTTCTTTGCCCCTGTGTTGAGAACCTTTGTTGTGCAAATTTACTATTTTATTATATGTGGGTCACAGAGGTAATTTTTCTGGTTTTCTAGAGATTATCCATTCGGTTCTTGAATTTTTGTACTATGGTCACCAAATTGTGTTTCTATTTTTAGGAAGAAAGGGCATCCTTGACCCTGTACTTTCGAGTGCAGTACTACGTGGAGCACATATCTTTGCTCAAGTTAGTATTTATACTTCTCATTAGTTTTTCAGTTAAATTACAATTTATTTTCTGTGTGCTAGTCCTATTCAGTTGGTAATCACAAACAGCCCAAATCTTCCATCCATATATTACAAGTTTGAAATGTCGGTCTTAAAATATCTTGTTTTTCACCCCACAGTCATTAAAGGCTGAATGGGTATTGATTTCACACATGGCCTCTGGCTGAGTGGTCCAGCAGGTGGGCGGCCTTGTATCTCAGAAGCCGTAAGGTGAAGGATGTTGCTACTGGGCAGTGTTATTGGTTCAGGGGGTGTAGGTGTGCAATGTCATGTTGTGAC
The DNA here is from genome assembly GCA_964017235.1 of Sabellastarte sp. h YS-2021. Taxonomy (NCBI): domain Eukaryota; kingdom Metazoa; phylum Annelida; class Polychaeta; order Sabellida; family Sabellidae; genus Sabellastarte; species Sabellastarte sp. h YS-2021. The sequence goes on from OZ024928.1 coordinate 16,865,095, forward strand.
CTTGATTTGACCTTACTGTTGTGACCTTGACCATTTAAATCTTTGTCTGGGCTATATCACGGAAACCGTTAGGTGTAGAAATTTGATACTTGGTAGGGACATTGGCTGGGGTGTGTAGTGTCATGCATTATTTGAAACAGTTGTACTTCAATTAGTAAATTTTATGTAATGCTGTCATGTTGATATTGAATTGTTTTGTTATGATTTTTTTACCCCACAACCCATAAGGGCTGTCAGGGTATTGTTTTCACCCATGGTGTCTGGATGGGCTGGTGGGTGTGTGGGCTGCGGGCGGCGGGAAAAGTTTGTCCGGGCTGTATCTCAGAAACCATAAGGTGTAGGAATTTGATACTTGGTAGGGACATTGGTTAGAAGGTGTAGGTGTACAACGTCATGGTCTGACCTTGATTTGACCTTTGACCTTGCTGTAGTGACCTTGACCTATAAAATCTTGTCCGGGCTATATCTCGGAAACTGTAAGGGGTAGGAAGTTGATACTTGGTAGGGACATTGTTTAGGGGGTGTAGGTGTGCAACGTCATGGTTTGACCTTGATTTGACCTTGCCGTAGTGACCTTGACCTATAAAATCTTGTCCGGGCTATATCTCGGAAACCGTAAGGTGTAGGAAGTTGATAATTGGTAGGGACATTGTTAGGGGGTGTAGGTGTGCAACGTCTTGGTCTGACCTTGATTTGACCTTTGAACTTGCTGTAGTGACCTTGACCTATAAAATCTTGTCCGGGCTATATCTCGGAAACCGTGAGGTGTAGGACGTTGATACTTACTAGGGACATTGGTTAGGGGGTGTAAGTGTGCGGCATCATGGTGTGACCTTGATTTGACCTTTGACCTCGCTGTAGTGACTTTGACCTTTAAAATCTTGGCGGACTATATCTCGGACATTTTAAGGTGTGGGAAGTTGATACTTCGGTAGGGATATTGGTTTTTTGTTGTTGTACGTGTGCAACGTCATGGTGTGACCTTGATTTGACCTTTGACCTTGCAGTAGTCACCTTGACCTATAAAATCTTGTCTGGGCTATATCTCGGACATTGTAAAGTGGAGGAAGTTGATACTTGGTAGGGATATTGGTTAGGGGTTGTAGGTGTGCAACATCATGGTATAACCTTGATGTGACCTTTGACTAGGGGTGCAACGAATCAAAATATTACGAACCGAATCGATCCGCGAATCAATCATTGCAAACCAAATCGATTCACGAATCAATATGACATAATTTAACTTGCCTGTACAGTAGTCATTTGATGCTTTAGATGCAGCTTTTGTATGAGTTTCACATATTTTATAGATATTTTGATGAAAACATAAGCGCAAACTAGATTCGCGAAGTTTCGTTTGCCATCAAGCGGTTCGCGGATCTCTGTTCCACCGAAAATGTCCGAATATACCAAACTATCGTTGCAGTACTACCTTTGACCTTGTCAAAGGTTGACACTTGGTAGGGACATTGGTTAGGGGGTGTAGGTGTGCATTGTGGTGTGACCTTTTTGCTCTGCCAAAGTGTGTTCACCTGCTATGTTTGAGACATCTTTCTCTTATGACAGAGGTATATGGCTTGCTGATTATTATATGCACTTTTACATAATTATGCTATTTCCATTGACAGCTATTCTCCAATTAATAAGTTTTACAGCTTTATGTTTTTTTAGTTTACTGATTAACGCTGTCATATTGCTATTGCATTGTTTTGTTTTAGTACTTTATCTTTACATACATTTTCTTTCTCTTACACATTATTTTCTCTACTTAAACATTACTTGGACCTCAAGTAGCACTGCGGTGAAAGTATCCAGATCTTTGTACTCTTTCACTACTTCTATATTTCATGGTGTTGAAAACTATTTCCCCAGGCTGTGGGGTATGGGTATCTCTGGTGCTATTTTTAAGTCAGCTGACATCATGACATTACCATGCGGTGTTTGCGTCCACGTGAACAACTTCTCCAAAAGTATCAGGGCTAGAGGCATGCTGTTGATTTTAAAAGATACCTTATCTATCGAGGATGATAAGTTGTTCAAGGCATGCAGATCTGTGGGTTTGTCTGCTCCCCAGGGCTGTTATAAGCGAGGTACTCATACCCAAAGTGTGAAAATTTCAACACTTTAACACAATTTTCTCATTGACTATTGAAGGGATTTCTCTCTTATCTTGCATATATGTACCAGGCCACAAGTAGATTCCCTTGTGTGAGATTAGGCCAGGATCTTTCTTAATTATTTTTTTTTTTTCATGGATTTTTAAAAATAATTTTTAATGCTTTAAAATTCATGAATACAGTAGTGTAAGTAAATATCTTATAGCTTGAAAAGTATTGCATTTAGAACATTTTGTTAAAATATGTTGTTCAGCTAATTAAGCGTCCCTGAAAGGGCGCTTATTTGTTTTCGCCTCAGTTTCCTCGCCGCTGCCGCATTATGGTCTCCCTTGAATATCTCCCTTATTATTAGAAGGTTTCAAACCATATTTGGCACTTATGTACCTTAGGCGTGGGAAAATTTTTCTGCATGCTTAAATTTGACCTTTGACCTTTATGAAGGTCACATGATCAAAAACAATTTTTTTAAGTACACCCCCCCCCGTCATCACAGTTCAGGAAAAACTACTTGCTACACAGCCTTATTCTTTGACACACCTGTTCATACTATCGAAAACGCGAGCTGGTTAGATTTTGGGAGCAATCCCTTGAAAAATGTCTGAGAGCCTTAAATTTAGGTCAACCCCCCTATTATCTTCTTAAGTATTGCATTTAGAGCCATAAAATGTATTGGGAGGTAATAGGAAACCATATGTGGAGAGTCTAAACAGCTGGTCAGTTTTACCCCACGGCCCCCCCTTATGGGTCAAACTGGGGTCATATAAAATAGCTGATTTTGAGTTTTTGCCTTATATCTCCTTTATTGTTGCTTTTATAGCTTCAGAATGTATTAAGAGGTATTGGGAAAGCATATGTGGAGAGTCTAAATAGCCGGTCAGTTTTCCCCCCCGACCCCCCCTTATGGGTCAAACTGGGGTCATAAAATAGCTGATTTTGAGTTTTTGCCTTATATCTCCTTTATTGTTGCTTTTATAGCTTCAGAATGTATTAAGAGGTATTGGGAAAGCATATGTGGAGAGTCTAAATAGCCGGTCAGTTTTACCCCACGGCCCCCCCTTATGGGTCAAACTGGGGTCATAAAATAGCTGATTTTGAGTTTTTGCCTTATATCTCCTTTATTGTTGCTTTTATAGCTTCAGAATGTATTAAGAGGTATTGGGAAAGCATATGTGGAGAGTCTAAATAGCCGGTCAGTTTTACCCCCCGACCCCCCCTTATGTGTCAAACTGGGGTCATAAAATAGCTGATTTTGAGTTTTTGCCTTATATCTCCTTTATCGTTGCTTTTATAGCTTCAGAATGTATTAAGAGGTATTGGGAAAGCATATGTGGAGAGTCTAAATAGCCAGTCAGTTTTACCCCGCAACCCCCCCCTTATAGGCTAAACTGGGGTCATAAATAGCTGCTTTGGAGTTTTTGCCTTATATCTCCTTTATTGTTGCTTTTATAGCTTCAGAATGTATTAAGAGGTATTGGGAAAGCATATGTGGAGAATCTAAATAGCTGGTCACTTTTATCCCCTGATCCCTCCACTCCCCCCCCCCCCCCCCCCCCCCCTCCCCCGGGTCAAACTGGGGTCATAAAATAGCTGATTTCGAGTTTTTGTCTTATATCTCCTTTAATGTTGCTTTTATAGATTGAGAATGTATTAAGAAGTATTGGGAAAGCGTATGTGGAGAGTCTAAGTAGCTGGTCAGTTTTACCACCCGACCCCCCCCCCCCCCTTATGGGTCAAACTGGGGTAAAAAATAGCTGTTTTGGAGTTTTTACCTGATATCTCCTTCATTGTTGCTATTATAGCTTCGGAATGTATTAAGAGGTATTGGGAAACCATATGTGGACAGTCTAAATAGCCGGTTAGTTTTACCTCCTGACCCCCATGTATTGGTCAAACTGGGGTCATGAAATAGCTTTTGCCTTTATTGTTGCTTTTATGCTTTCACAATGTATTAAAACCTATTGCAAAACCCTGTGGACAATCTAAATAGCAATACATACTTGCACACATGATTATATATGAAGTTATCAATACTCGTTACTGAAATGCTTTGTAGCATTTACACAAAATTTACTAAAGTTACATCCAATGTTGTACATCCAATGTACAACACTTTCTCCGGCTTGTCTATGTCTACAACGCTTGTTTATGTTAATTAAAGAAGACCTTTGTAGGATTTTCCCTGTCATGATATCACTAAGGGGTTTGGTTTATGTAAGAGTACAGTACAGCTTTGTGCATTCTTAGCTTTACAGCATGCTTATTAAAACCACAAGGCATTTTAAACTCTCAGGGACGCTTCGCTTTTGTTAGCAAAGCATTCATCTAGTTTTTCATTAGTTACAACATGGTGAGTAACTTGGGAGTGTATCCCAATAGCTAAGTGAGTAATAGCTACTTTCTGACTTTTCAGTACCTTCCATAATGAGTAAAATCACTTAAAACTTGAAAACTATTGCATTTACAGTATTTTGTTAAAATATGTTATTCATCTACTTTTGGGTCACCTTTAACATAGGAAAATTTCAGACTTGTAGCTCATTACATAGCTACGCAAAAGCCACTTTCAGGTTCTCAATATTGAGTGTATCACTTGTAACTTGAAAACTATTGCATTTACAGTACTTTGTTAAAATATGTTTTTCATCTATTTTTGGTTCAGCTATATGTAAAATTGAAGACCTGTAGCAGTGTAGCTTATTGCATAGCTGAGCAATAGCTATTTTCAGATATGTCCTTTTCTACTTTCACTTGTACTCTGAAGTTCAAAACACAAAGTCAGCCGACGCAGAGCCTGGTCACACACACTGATTGCTTGTTGTTTGCACACAAACATTTCTCTGTAATTTTAATCCAAATACAGCTCACTGCAGTGATATCACAAGTATATTTCCTGTGTGATTTTCACCCATATTTATGTATCTCTATCCAGGGAGCGAGTGACCAGACAGCTCTACTACCAGCAACTGAAGGACAATCTGCTGCAGTACGCACAGGAAGTGAGTGAGGAGCAGTGCTTCCAGTTGGCCGCTTACAGTCTGCAGGCCGACCTTGGCAACTACCAGCATGACAAGCACACAACTAACTACTTTAATCCTCATGACTACTTCCCTGCATGGGTGAGTGCCATGTATAACCAGAGTCTGTCTGATAAAACCTCCACGGAGCAGCCTCAGAAGATAAATTTAAATTCTTGAAGATTAAAAATGTAATACTCGTGCTACGCACTGGTATAATATTGTCATCTTCATTCATGGTATACTTTTTCACTTTTTCTGTATACGTCATTCGGGAAGTTTTCCTATTACACCATGCAATATAACAGGTAATCGAGCCAAAATCGATTTTTTTTTTTTTTTACTTCATTGTTGCTTATATCATTACCGGGGTGAAGTATATGCCGATTTGGTAAGAATAACGGTGTTCCGACATTTACCATCTACCAAAACACTCACTTCCTGTAAATATGGTGGTGGACATAAACAGACTCGTAATTCATGACAAATCTGTCAAATAATTAAATAAAACTGCCTAAAATATTTCAAAAACATGTGAATATTAAGATAAATAAGGAAAGGGCATTGTAAATTTAATGAAATTGTCAGTAATAAGGATGAATTGATGGGCACTATTTCCTGATCAATCATCGTTACTGATGTGAATTTTGACCAACCATTCGGTGTCTGCAGCCAATCTATCTATCACTATCTGTTCCATTTATAGACTGGTGACTTTGGTAAATACGGAAAAATGAAAAAAAAAGCTGTCCATTGTTACTTATGTTGTCTTTCGGAATATTGAAGCACAGACGATTTTGAATTTTATGACCAAAGTATTACAAGTGTAGTATCTGTATTTGTGTCTATGTGATCTGTTGTCAGATTGTGGAGAAGCGTGGTGTGGAATACATTAAAAAGAATACGCCGATGATGCATGCAGAATGTCATACCATGTCTCGGCCTGAGGCCTACAAGTGCTTCATCCGTGACCTCTCCAAACCCCCAATTGCACACAACATGCACATGTACCGTGTGAAGAAGCAGAAGCAGGATGAGCAGGCCTCCAACTGGGTGGCTGTGTCACCTACTGGTATCTACATATACCAGGTGAGAAACCATCGACAGAAACACAACAACCCTCACACCTGTATGAACAGGCCTCCAACTTGTGTACAGACCTCTTGTTGGGCTCCGGCTGTTTCATTCAGGCGTTTATAAATTTAACCCAGATTTTAATGCATTAACAGATTTATGAAGAGCCTCAAATATGTAAGATTTTATTGCATTAACAGATTTATGAAGAGCCTCAAATATGGAAGCATCTGTTCTGTTGCTTGAATTAAACGTTGCTTGCTTTGGTCCCTCAGAAAAAAATCTTGTGAATTTTCAGTCAATTTGAGAAAAATCTGTCTCATGGGATTTTATATTAATTTAATTATGTATAATATTATGTGCTGCAGGATGTGGGGGCTTATAGAACACTTCTTTCTGTATTTGAATGGAAAAATATAGGAAGACTTCATTTCGAGGTGAGTACTCCTGCTTCATATAACATCACTTCTAAATCAACTAGATAGAATATCATGTCAACACTTTCCTTGCGAAAGAATAAAAATGTTAGGCTCTATTTCAGAGAACTGATTATTCAAGTTTTAATTATTGCCGACTTATGGTAAAGTGGTAAGGAGAAGATTAACTGTTAGCTTTCCTGTTTCTGCTTGCAGGGACCTCAGTGGTTTATATGTTGAATTCTTGTACTTAATGTGGGAGTTCAACATTTGCTCATCTCCCTTGAGAAACAGTACCATTCAGTATGTGACTATTGTTAATTACTCCCCTTGTCATCTTGCAGAAAAAGAAGTTTGAGATCCAGCCTTCAGGTAGTGAGAGCAGGAAGTTTCGGTACTACACGGGTAGTGATGATCGGGGCAAGCACTTGTTGGGCCTGTGTAAGCGATCTCATCAGTTCCAACTTGCCATGGCCCCAAAACTCGCTGAACAACGACACCTGGAAGCAGAGGATCGGCGTTATAGAGAGACCTATATCTACAGTGATTTTGTACAAGAGCCAGACCTCACGGCTCTTGGCAGAAAGCTCTCCTTCAGCAGAAGTCCTGGCAGGTTGAGTAATGCGAGCTCTGCCACTACATCAGGCATTGACAGTGAGAGGCTGCACACCTCACTGGATGAGCATGATGAAGGTTCGGGGTTAAAAAAATCAGTGTATTGTACATACCTTAATCCAAAATATGTAACTGATATGGACCACTGAAATGTTTATTTATTGCAAAGTGTGTGGTATTATGAATGCAGACACTGGTTGCTATGAGGTTTGACTAGTGAAATGGATGGTTGTCTTACATCCCAGCTAAACTGATGGCCAGGTCACACCTTTCCTTATAGTTGCTTCCCAGCTAGACTGATGCCCAGGTCACACCTTTCCTTATAGTCCCTTCCCAGCTAGACTGATTGCCAGGTCACACCTTTCCTTATAGTCGCTTCCCGGCTAGACTGATGACTAGGTCACACCTTTCCTTACAGTCGCTTCCCAGCTAAACTGATGGCCAGGTCACACCTTTCCTTACAGTCGCTTCCCAGCTGAACTGATGGCCAGGTCACACCTTTCCTTATAGTCGCTTCCCAGCTAGACTGATGACCAGGTCACACCTTTCCTTATAGTCGCTTCCCAGCTAGACTGATGACTAGGTCACACCTTTCCTTACAGTCGCTTCCCAGCTAAACTGATGGCCAGGTCACACCTTTCCTTATAGTCGCTTCCCAGCTAGACTGATGCTCATCTCACACCTTTCCTTATAGTCGCTTCCCAACTAGACTGATGGCCAGGTCACACCTTTCCTTATAGTCGCTTTCCAGTTAGACTGATGGCCAGGTCACACCTTTCCTTACAGTCGCTTCCCAGCTAAACTGATGGCCAGGTCACACCTTTCCTTACAGTTGCTTCCCAGCTAGACTGATGGCCAGGTCACAACTTTCCTTACAGTCGCTTCCCAGCTAAACTGATGGCCAGGTCACACTTTTCCTTACAGTTGCTTCCCAGCTAGACTGATGGCCAGGTCACAACTTTCCTTACAGTCGCTTCCCAGCTAAACTGATGGCCAGGTCACACCTTTCTTTATATTCGCTTCCCAGCTAGACTGATGCCCAGGTCGCACCTTTCCTTATAGTCGCTTCCCAACTAGACTGATGCCCAGGTTGCACCTTTCCTTATATTCGCTTCCCAGCTAGACTGATGCCCAGGTCGCACCTTTACTTACAGTCTCTTCCCAGCTAGACTGATGCCCAGCTCACACCTTTCCTTATAATCACTTCCCAGCTAGACTGATTGCCAGGTCACACCTTTCCTTATAGTCGCTTCCTGGCTAGACTGATGACTAGGTCACACCTTTCCTTACAGTCGCTTCCCAGCTAAACTGATGGCCAGGTCACACCTTTCCTTACAGTCGCTTCCCAGCTGAACTGATGGCCAGGTCACACCTTTCCTTATAGTCGCTTCCCAGCTAGACTGATGACCAGGTCACACCTTTCCTTATAGTCGCTTCCCAGCTAGACTGATGACTAGGTCACACCTTTCCTTACAGTCGCTTCCCAGCTAAACTGATGGCCAGGTCACACCTTTCCTTATAGTCGCTTCCCAGCTAGACTGATGCTCATCTCACACCTTTCCTTATAGTCGCTTCCCAACTAGACTGATGGCCAGGTCACACCTTTCCTTATAGTCGCTTTCCAGTTAGACTGATGGCCAGGTCACACCTTTCCTTACAGTCGCTTCCCAGCTAAACTGATGGCCAGGTCACACCTTTCCTTACAGTTGCTTCCCAGCTAGACTGATGGCCAGGTCACAACTTTCCTTACAGTCGCTTCCCAGCTAAACTGATGGCCAGGTCACACTTTTCCTTACAGTTGCTTCCCAGCTAGACTGATGGCCAGGTCACAACTTTCCTTACAGTCGCTTCCCAGCTAAACTGATGGCCAGGTCACACCTTTCCTTATATTCGCTTCCCAGCTAGACTGATGCCCAGGTCGCACCTTTCCTTATAGTCGCTTCCCAACTAGACTGATGCCCAGGTTGCACCTTTCCTTATATTCGCTTCCCAGCTAGACTGATGCCCAGGTCGCACCTTTACTTACAGTCTCTTCCCAGCTAGACTGATGCCCAGCTCACACCTTTCCTTATAATCACTTCCCAGCTAGACTGATGCCCTGCTCACACCTTTCCTTACAGTCGCTTCCCAGCTAGACTGATGGCCAGGTCACACCTTTCCTTATAGTCGCTTCCCAGCTAGACTGATGCCCATCTCACACCTTTCCTTACAGTCGCTTCCCAGCTAGACTGATGCCCAGGTCACGCCTTTCTTTATGGTCATTTCTGTACTTAGTTGATTTCCTCTTGATGACCTTGTCCTTATGGCTCTGAAAATAAACCTCATGTCTGGCTAGTGTACATTGAAGAATGAGCCACCTCTTATTTTCATTCCAACCCGCCCTCTTCACTCTTATAGTGGTAGTACAGCTTGTGACAGGATGTAATGGCTATTTCAGACATTTTTTAAAAAGCAGTCCAAACTCATATTGCTTTCGGGTTGGGTCGAAATGCCACGAATGCTTACCCAAATGCATACATGGATATGAATAAGGAATTAAGCGTCCCGCAAGGGACACTTGTTTGGATATGGGAGAAAATCAGGCTCCGCCGGCTCCGCGTTTCGTTTTCCTTATAACTCTGTAACCGTTGGGCGGATTCTTTTCAAATTTGGCAGGTGTATGCAGTAGCCTTGGGGAATTTTTTTAATATGCTGCAGTGACATTTTGACCAATCAGAGAGGTCACATGACCAAAAATGTCTTTTTTTTGATGGGTGAGCTTGTCCGGATGATAACTTGAAAGGGATTGTATCAATTCACCTGAAACTTGGCAAATACATTCATTCTATTAAAATCTGGAAATCATTAGATTTTGGCATTGATTGGTTAAGAAATGGCCGAGTATTTAATGATTAATTAATCATTACGAATTTTCCAAATAAGGAAAATACAAAAATGCTTATATCTCAAAAACCGTGCGAGATAGAGTGATTTCGACGAAATTTTTGACCCACAGGGTACCTCTGCTGAGTAGCCATCCCAATTTTCAAAAAATTTTTGTCTCGCCAAAACTGGCGGCCATTTTGAATTTTTGAATTTTTCGCAAAAATTGCAAAACACAAGAATGCTTATATCTCAAAAACCGTGCTAGATAGAGCGATTTCGACGAAAGTTTTGACCCACAGGGTATCTCTGCAGAGCAGCCATCCCTATTTTCAAAAATTTTTTGTCTCGCCCAATATGGCGGCCATTTTGAATTTTCTAATTTTTCGCAAAAAATGCAAAACATAGAAATGCTTATATCTCGCAAAACTGTGCTAGATAGAGTAATTTCAACAAAATTTTTGACCCACAGGGTATCTCTGCAGAGTAGCCATCTCAATTTTCAAAACATTTTTGTCTTGCCAAAAATGGCGGCCATTTTGAATTTTCTAATTTTTCGCAAAAAATGCAAAACACAAAAATGCTTATATCTCGAAAACCGTACTAGATAGAGCAGACTACGCAGACTTTGGTTGCCACAACAGTATAAGGCTAGAAGCAGAGCATTTTCTTAATACTTTAGCACTCACCGTTATATCCTTTTCCGGACAGCAAAAACATTCTTTTTTTTTTTTTGCAAGCGATCCTCTGGTTCATATTTTTTTTTAAATTTTGGAGACAATGTTGTTGAAACTATTCAGTTAAATCTCTGATACTGTACCTTCATGAGTGATATATTTTTTCTTTATATGTCTAATGAGGGATGTTTTACTTTTATTGTCCACTATTTTGTATAATTTGTGAGTTAAATAAATCCTTATTAAAGAGAGAATACGAAAATGGCTGACACAGAGGCACAATGAATATAAAAACCTAAATATTTAACTTGTGATTTCTTAGCCATTGCTGTATGAATTTTTGTGCAACAAAATGAGTAGAATCGCTATTAAAAGGCCTTTCTTGTAATTTATAATTCATATTTGTAAGTTACATAGTTTCTGAGATATTAGTGAAAGACCAGAACTTATTGATACTAATTATCCATGGTACGGAGGTGCCGTTGTATACAAATAAAATATATCCTGCTCCGTCTATCCCACTATACAGGTCAAATACGGTGCTCGGTGGATAATAAAGTGTTGCTTTTAGAAAAAAAGGGATTAAGCACATGTCTGAGATATATAAGAATGCATTGGTGAGTGAAGTATAAACAATTTATCTTTTATATCATTGCAGATACTCAGGAGATTCTGATTAACTCTCCACCTCAGGTTGTTAACAGGATCCCCTCCCATCTGTCTGGTAAGTAGTCATAGTATTGTGATCCTGTAAACTGGAACTTGTAACAGCTGATGTTAAATAAGAATCACCACAGTCTCTGATCTAGTCATGAATTGTTTGCTGTCATCTAAGTCATGAGTAGCTCATAATTCAACCTTACCACAGACTTTCTTTGCATAGACCATGCAGATATTCCGTTGTAAGTAACACAGAAGCAGATTTAAGAAAGTGAACACCTGCAACCAAGCCTCATCTTTTTAAGAGCCTTATTTAAGTATTCTTGCAGATTAACAAAAAAAAAAAAAAAAAAAAAAAAAAATCAGTATTTCCATCCATTGTGTAGGCATTACATTTTTGCTTATCTTTTATATTTACAGGTGAGAGTGGGAGTCCTGCTGGGTCTGTTTTAGCAGCTAGCCACAGTCCTGTAACTGTAGCTGGTGGTTCCAGGACCAGCAGTGGCCGTCCACCGACCACTGCGTCAAGGCAGAGCAGTGGTCGGAGCCCTGTCTGTACGCAAGGCTCTTCCATGTCGCGAACAAGCAGCGCCCATAGCCAGCGTAGTGTGGGTCAGCTGACCTGTCTGCAGCCCAGTCTGGTACCAGCTGACACCCACCTGCAGAAGATGGCTTTCCCAAAGAAAATGACGGTCACCAGTAACCCAGTGGTGCAGAGGGTAGCTGGGGGAGACATGGCCCCGGCCAGTAGTCAGATGGGTGGCTATGCCATGGGTGGAATGTCAATCCACCCTCAACAACCACAGCATCAACACCTAGTGAACAGCATGCTTCTACCTCAGGTCCCCCAGCCTCAGTTTGCCAAGTCCCTCATGCCCAATGCCGTCTCTTCACCCAAGGACCACACCTATGCTAACTTTGAGAGCATCCAATCTCAGCCCATTTACACTCAGCCTGCCCTGCATGCCACCAGTGCTGTTTTTCCCGCAGAAGCCCAGCAGACACATTCTCACTACCAGCAGTCCACCCACGCCTCTTACCAAGATTTAACAGGGGCAGTCACGTACGAAGTTAGATCTAATCTCATGTATCAGGATAGCTCCCCTCAAATGGGGTTCAGTGACCTCGAGAGGTCGTACCACCCTGACCTCCAGATGTCGCCGTTTACAGATGTGGACATGGGGTACAGGCAGGATACCAGCATGGTTTCTGGGTCCCGCCCTCCTCCAGTTTCACGAGCCAGGGACTTCATTGTGAACAGACCTAACCGCTCATACTCACAGGTCACGCCACCAGTAAGTACATATGCACTGAAACATTGCAGAAGCATGGGTAATTCTGAGAATATCTAATTTCAGTGAATGTTTTTTTCAAAGCTAATAGAAATAGAGCCCATTATGAAGAAGGCTGTAATACACTACACAAATTGTGGTTACCAGTTCAGATGGAATTTTTACATTTAAGTTTGTTTCTTTCTTTTCATTTGCCTATAGTACAAGTCCTGGGAGTTACATCCAACCTTCTGATAAGTTGAAGAGTTTCTAAATTACACAGAACAATTGACTTTCATCAGTGTTAAAGTGAATATTTGACCAAATTCTGAGAGAAAAAATAAATAAAAGACAAATATAAGTATAAAAGCTGTAGTCGGTGGATGATTAGACGTGTGCTCCATTAGTCGTTGGTGATAGTGTTCAGTCGCAGTTGGTCACTGATGTTTGCTACTAATCAATTATTCAGCTTGAATCTTAGCTTCACTAGTATATCTCAATATCCACATATTTTTTTTTAAATATTTAATTCATGTTTATTTAATAAATTCACATCTTTGTCTTGAATTTTGAGTTGGTTTATGTCTACCGCCATATTAACAGAAAGTGCGCACAATATAGAATAACAGAGATGGACAAGTTGAGGGGAAATGAGTTCATAAAATCGAAAATTCTGATAATAGAGCTTATACTCTACTACATTCACTCAGAGTTTATTGATGGTATGCAGTGTGTGAGGGTATGTAAGTTACCCATATCTTATAAGTTGAATTTGGTAATAAAATAATGTTTATTTTCAAATATAGTGATGTCACAAAACTTTAGTGGTTATTTTGACCTGTATTGTCAGGTATTAACATAGTGATTTAGGTGTCTTATTATTTGAATTATTCCACTGGAAATAGTTTGGTTTCAAATGTGCCAAGACATAAAATAGTAAAGACTAAGATCTTTTTCTCTTCTGCAAACTTTGTGACAAGTGATTTCAGGGGAATGAGTTGATGTATAATTATTCACCCGGCCATTTCAGCTCTGTAAAGCAAAAATAGAGCAACTGTTCTGACTCCCTTTCTATGTGCTTTCCTTTCAGAACAAGGTTTTATCACCACCCCAGCGTGCTGTGAGCAATGCAGAAGCATACCTGGCCAAACGTCCCAGCCGCGTGGATTGCCCTGTGCACGGGATCCGCACAGACCTGTTCCAGGAGATCCAGGCAAAGAGTAGTGGCAAGAACCTGCCTCTTCTGGCCGCCCTGTGCCGTGACCAGTCCCTCATCCAGCCGGAGGAAAATGCCAGTGGCTGCTGTTGTAATGCAGTGACTCCGCCCTCTGCCCTCAAGCGACTATCTTACAGCCACCCAGCGTCCTCCTCCACCCCGGACCTCTACCAGCCAGGCACAGTGGTCCGGCCGGTTAGCTGGCATGAGCCCACCAATCTGGATCATGCCAAGCTGCAGGTGTTCAGAGGAAGCATCCACATCGATGACCAGAAACAAGCTGCAGGCTGGACTGATAGTGCCAATGTAACCAGTTGGATGAAGCATCCCTCTACCCAGGGCACTAATCACAATGGCATTCCGCAGGGCGGGGGCATAGTCCCTTTTAATGGGGCACTACATCAGTCTATTGAGAGTTTGGACTATCCCACCATGTTAACTTATACCACAACTGCATCTTCACCAGTAGATGGATATCACCTCCCTCCCCGGCTACACAGTGGGGGGCTGAGCGGGGCTCAGAGTGTGGATAATCTACTGGGGGGTCACCATAATCCTCATTACCTGGGGCTTGGCATTGCTACGTAGTACATGGCGAGAGGGGTTTTATATGTTGTTAGGTTCAGTAGTGCTATTATTAGGGGGGTATTTTCACTTTACTGGTACAGGTTTGCTGAAATCAGATCAAAAATCAATATTTTAATAATGGCGTAAAACCCTTCCATACTTTCTCTGAATGTTGTCAAAATTTAATGGCTGAATTCTTTTCCATATTTGTAGGCAAGAAAAGTACTGGAAAGTAACAGTACTTGTGAAGTAAAAGAGATCCTGTAAAGTGTGTGTATGGTTGTGTGTACATGTGTAATTCCAGGTCTTCCAGCATTTACCAATACTCAGCAGGAGAGCCCATACTGCATCAGTGGCAGAACTCATGGTCTGTTCACTCAGTCTGCACCAATCGTAATCACTAACAACATGCAAGAAACAGTACATTGAAGATTGAGTTGCACAAAATTCAAAGTACAAATTACTTTTGAGATTTTGTCAAAGTTTTGGCTTTTGAATAGAATGTCACACTTTTTGACTTTTGTCCAGGTTTACGACATACCATGTGCCTCTGCCACTGTGCACCATTGAGCCCCTGCTTCATGTGATATTTGTTGCTGTGTGGCTTTGGCTTGTAGCTGGGTACTCGCTGTTTGTATCTTCCTGGGTACTGGTGATTGAGTACTCGAGGTCCTGTGATACTGATGCATTGAATGAGTACATATCAAATCTCTAGATAGCCTGCAATCTCGTGTCTTGTGGAGTATGTAACATTCACCACTGTGTGAAATTTCGTTACTGGAGAAAACTCTTGTTAAAATGACGGAAAAATAAGCAAAAATCACAACAAAAAAAAAATCTATATCAAAAGTACATAGCCCAATGTAGTGACAAAATAAAGAGTTTTATAGGAATGTGACATATTTGGCACAAAAAGGGGGGGGGGGGGGGGGGGGGGGGGGGAATTTCCTCCAAAGATAATTTTACATACTGATGGGAATTTTACGTAACACTCTAATATAAAGAAAAAAATACTATTTATGTCTACAGTTGTGCAACTAGTCTCATAAATTTGACCTTAAAAGAAAATCCTGTGAATTCTTGCTCTTACAATATTAAAAAGAGTTCTTGGGTTCAAAATGGCAGCCTCTTGCACCTCTTATGAAGTGTAATCCTGTGATTCCAAAGTCTGAATATGAAGCATTCAGAGTTAAATTTACCCTATTTATTATATATTAACAAGAATCCATTTGACCAATTAATTTGTAAACAATAGTGTCCGTCTTAAAAAGGAAAGATTTTAATATTGATCTTCTGTCTAATATTCTTATTGGTCAAACTTTACAAAAAGTTAACCTTTACCACAGAAAGTCTGAAGTGTCTAAGGTTACAAGTAAGGGATAATCTTATTTTCATGTAATATGCTGGTTCATCACATGTAGTACATCAAGGCATTTTGGTGTGTAGTTAAATATATGATATTTTGGGAGTTATCAGCCCATTATAGAGAAAAGTAGGTAAATACCTTGTGAATAACAATCTCATTTTAACATTTTTCTGAGAGAATGTTGTACGTGTAATAATACATTTCAAGGGTAATACATATTTATTATTAACTCTAAAAATCACTACTGTAAATAGTCAAGAGTTACCTCAGTGATGTGAATACATATTGTAAATATCAAAGAACAAACCTTGTCAATTGTTACCTGTATTTTTGCTGGCAAAAGTTCCTTTGGGTACTTGATGGATTTTAAAATTAGCACTTTTTTATTGAACAGTTTTTTTTTTTTTACTCTTGTTTAATTATTGTATTTCCCCCCCATCACAGCACTTTTCTGTGAAGTCAAAACACATTGAGTTAAATGTCAGGTAAATGTCATTGTTTAAAGGAATGACGTGGGTTACCAAAGTGAAAACATTCAAACATGTTGACATTTTGTGATGTTGTCTCCTAGGGAGAACATTAATATCTTTCTATTCATAGAAATTTTTGAAGAAGTTTTATACATGAAGATTTTAGCAAATAACTATATGAAGAATCACTATATATTTACCTAGGTTTCTTGTTTTTCAAAGACTGAAAAAAATATATATGCACAAAATTTGGTTCAAGAAATCTCTTTAATTGTTTCTAGTATTCTTTACTCATTTATATTTTTATATTTATGTGATTATTGTCCTGTATATTATGAAATATATATTGCTGATTTTAGATACAGGAATTGTAAGTTAATATGTATGTAGTTGTAGCAGAGTATATTTAAAGCTGTGAGATATTTTATACCTGTGTACACTTTCAGTGACAGATGTATTTGAACATATGGACAAGTTTACCTTTTACTTTCATAAAGACATAAGTAACTCAAACCAGTATGTTCTGTGAAAAGTGGGATATTCAGTCATATGAAATAAGCCACAAATCTCAAATTTGTCACATGGGTAAAATGTATGCCTTTCAGTGTTCAATAATGAAAGCTTTATTACGCACATAAGTTTTGATGAATCTATGGCACAAAGACACATTCAAAAAGAAATCCCCCTTTTGAACAAAAGTATATGAGCTTTCCAATAAATTTTCACATGTATTGTATGGATCTTGAGCTCTATAACTTCCTTGTCTCACCTTTTAGAAGTGCCATGGATGGGTAATAATTCATCGGGCAACACACTTGCCTCATACCTCTGGGGTTGTGGGTTTTGACTTGACTAGTATGCAAATGCTTTCTGCATCCCCATTGTGATTGCAACTAGACAATATGTTGAAAGAAATGTTAAACCCAATCAATCAAGTTTTAAATGTCATTATATTTTGGTGAAGTAATCAGCTGTCTTGTCAATATATTTGAGAAATGTGGTAACATAACATCAAAACTGAATCATCAAATTTTACAAAATTAAAATGTAGCTAATAGAAAAGTAAATACAAGCTCCTTCATTGTTCAAATTTCTGTTGTTGTGGTTAAAGTGTCTCTTTGTGCACTTTAAACATGCCTGCTTTTATTATTAACCAACTAAAGTCACAATAAAATATTATACAAAAAAAATACATATTTGTCTCAATTTTTCCCATGCACAGTTGAACAGATAGGGTAGGTTTGATATAGGTTATAACTAAGTTATTTAGTTGAGGTAAAGGTGTAATGAAATCCCGGTGGATTTGAACTATGAAGAACTCAACTTACAATGACAAATATTTGGTCATCTGTTCAGAGAAGCACTAATATTAAAATATAAATCATAATGATATCCCCAGATGAAGTCGGGAATATACTGGTTTCATGTCTACTGTGCCACTACCGTACGTTTTGACTTGTGTGCCTCACAACTCAAAAACGCTTTCACGGCACTTATTCAAACTTAGCACACACATGTATTTGGGCCAGGAGAGGAACCCTATTTTAAGGTCACCTTAAACTCCCAATAATAAAGAAGTTATGACCACCTTAAGGTCAGAAATTTGACCCTTGGCCACTTAATGCACTCCAGGTCAAAAACTATGTAGCCCATTTGGCTCCAATTTACGTGGGAACATATTAATATATTTTTTCTGACATTGTTCACATATTTTCTTTCTCTCGGACATTATTTTCTCTACTTAAACATTATTTGGGCCTTTATATAACGGACACTGCTCTGAAAGTATCCTGATCTTTGTACTCTTTCAATACTTCTACATCTCCTGCTGTTAAAAAAAAGAAGATAAGAAAAAATGGATTTTACCCCACCCCCCTTAAGGGCTGTCAGGGTATTGTTTTCACCCATGGTGTCCGGATGGGCAGGCGGCGGGAAAAAGATTGTCCGGGCTGTATCTCAGAAACCGTAAGGTGTAGGAAGTTGATACGTGGTAGGGACATTGGTCAGGAGGTGTAGGTGTGCAATGTCATGGTCTGACCTTGATTTGACCTTACCGTAGTGACCTTGACCTATAAAATCTTGTCTGGGCTATAACACGAAAACCATAAGATGTAGGAAGTTGATACTTGGTAGGGATATTGGTTAGGGGGTGTAGTTGTGCAACGTCATGGTCTGACCTTGATTTGACTTTTGACATTGCCATAGTGACCTTGACCTATAAAATGTTGTCTGGGCTACATTTTAGAAACTGTAATGTGTAGGAAGTTGATACTTGGTAGGGACATTGTTTAGGGGGTGTAGGTGTGCAGTGTAATGGTATGACCTTGATTTGACCTTACCATAATGACCTTGACCTATAAAATGTTATCCAGACTACATCTCAGAAACTGTAAGGTGCAGGAAGTTGATACTTGGTAGGGACATTGGCAGGTTGTAGGTGTGCAACGTCATGGTGTGACCTTGATTTGACCTTTGACCTTGCCGTAGTGACCTTGGCCTTTAAAATCTTGTCCAGGCTATATCTTGGAAACCATAAGGTGTAAGAAGTTGATGCTTGGTAGGGACATTGGTTAGGGGGTGTATGTAAATGTATGTGTGCATCATGGCGTGACCTTTTTGCTCTGCCAAAGTGTGTTCAGCTGGCATATTTGAGACATCTTTCTCTTATGACAGCTATTCTCCAATTAATAAATTTTACAGCTTCATGTTTTTTTAGTTTACTGATTAATGCTGTCATCTTGCTATTGAATTGTCTTGTTTTAGTACTTTATCTTTACACACATTTTCTTTCTCTTGGATGTTATTTTCTCTACTTAACATTATTTGGACCTTTATATGACACTGTACTGAAAGTATCCCGGTCTTTGTACGGTTTCACTACTATATGTCATGGTGTTGAAAACTTTTTCCCCAGGCTGTTGGGTACGGGCATAAACAGCCTGTCTGGGGATATGTTGGCATCGAGTCGGTGCAATCTAATTTTAAATGAATACAGGTTTACGAAGATGTTTTATTTTCACTTGTTTAAAGTAGGCTTTACTGATAACCTGTACAACATGAAGGCTTGTAAAATTTATTTTCACTATCAAACTTTCCAATAGTTATTCACAGATTCGTGTTCAGATGTCTTGACCTTTAGTTAGACTGCAATAGTTATTCCAAAATTCATGTTCAGATGTTTTGACCTAATTAGCCTAAAAACTTCTTTGCTGGATGTAGGAAAACAACAGGATAAATGTTCCATAATTGCATGTATTTGTCATATAATGTGTTTTATCATATTGCACTGAAGATAAAAATATGCTACATTTGACATTTTTATTGTAACTAATCTTTCTAAATTACACACTGTAAAATATATTATGTATACAGACCATTGAGCATCAGAGAAAAAAAATACATATCAATGTATAAGTCGTATAAAATTTACATAAAAGCCCTTTAATGCCCTATTCACACTACAGGCAGTATACACCTCCCAGGACGCCCCAAATCTTCCAGCCATTTGATGGGTGTGTAACAGTAACTATACAACAGTAGTACAAACGTCTATCACCACAGACAAGCTCCATTTACCTCCAATCACCTTTTACATTTGTCGGATAAACACCTGCTACCGAAACGAGAACGAGTCAAGACATTTTATAAACCACAGACCATGCCTTCAGTTTGGCTGCTGAAGGTCATGGTGAGACATTCAGAGGTGGAAATATTAAGACATTTTAAAATTTCCGTGGGACACTCAAAGAATTGGACTATATCACAAGTTTGCATACAGACGGTAGTTGAAGGTCAGGGTTGTTTTGTCTAATGCCTATAACCACTGGTTATACCGCCTGTCGTGTGAAAGAGGAATTAACAAAATGGACCAGGAATGTTTTTAAAACAAAGGTGTGTAGAGCATTATGACCAATAAGAAAATAGCATCAGAGATGCCCATACCCCACAGCCTGAGGAAATAGTTTACAACACCATGAGATATAGAAGTAGTGAAACAGTACACAGATTGGGATACTTTCAGAGCACTGCATGAAAAGATTAAGTATTAAAACAAGACAATTTGGTAAACTAAAAGTTATGAAGCTGTAAAATTTCTTAACTGGAAAATAGCTGTCAATGAAAATTTCCCAATTATGTATGGTCAAATTATGGTTTGAATGTTTTGAATATTACTCATACATACAGATGTGGCAATACATGCTTATATATGGAGTTGGGGCAAAACCTGTGACTCACTTGATGCAATACCATCTGTTTCAATGGGAAGTATAGGGCAAGGTCAAATCAAGATCACACCCATCGACACACTCTAGCCAATGTCCCTACCAAGTATCAACGGTTTCCGAGATATAGTCCCAAGTATCAACTTCCTACACCTTACGGTTTCCGAGATATAGCCCACACAAGATTTCATAGCTGAAGGTCACTACGGCAAGGTCAAATCAAGGTCACACCATGATGTTGCACACCTAACCCCCTAACTAATGTCCCTATCAAGTATCAACTTCCTACACCTTACGGTTTCCGAGATATAGCCCGGACAACATTTTATAGATCAAGGTCACTATGGCAAGGTCAAATCAAGGTCACATCATGACGTTGCACACCTACACCCCCTAACTCATGTCCCTACCAAGTATCAACTTCCTAGATCTTACAGTTTCTGAGATATGGTTCGGACAAGATTTTCAAACTCAAGGTCACTACGGCAAGGTTAAAGGTCAAATCAAGGTCACACCATGACGTTGCACACCTACATCCTCTAACTAATGTCCCTACCAAGTATCAACTTCCTACACCTTACGGTTTCTGAGATACAGGCCGGACAAACCTTTTCCCGCCGCCCATCCGGACACCATGGGTGAAAAGAATACCCGACAGCCCTTAAGGGCTATGGGTTAATAACTAGAGTGCAGTGGCTGGCTTTCTGATAACCGCTGAGTTGAATCTTTGGACAGCACTGGGTGTCAAAATCTGTAAACTCTTCCATTATCATTGTTTCTAGATTTGTGTAACAAGATGTGTTGGGTAATTGTGGTGACCAAAAACATGATGTGAAAGGTTTTTTACGTTGATGACTGCATTATACCTGCAAATTTGAAGTATTTTCATTCTCAAGCAAAACAGACCCTTTCCAGTTATATTTATTCCAAAAATTATATATTTTCAGGACATATTACAACTTTCCCCAACGCTTCGCTTCTGGTTTGCATTTATCAAACAAATAACCTCAAAGAAATGAAGTGACGTCATTGTAATATGAGACATTGGTCATGTGATAAGATCGAGAGGATGCACAAACAACGATTTTACACTATCAGTGACTGTGCGACATATTTTCATATTTATTATATTTTCAGCAT
Source organism: Sabellastarte sp. h YS-2021 (assembly GCA_964017235.1). Lineage (NCBI taxonomy): Eukaryota > Metazoa > Annelida > Polychaeta > Sabellida > Sabellidae > Sabellastarte > Sabellastarte sp. h YS-2021. Next base: position 16,886,783 of record OZ024928.1, read on the forward strand.
TTATAACATTGAAATTTGCGAGTTAATTTGCTTTGTACATGTTTATAGCTATTTATTTCTATTCTTACAGAGATGACCTTATAATTGTAAGTATATTATTCTGTGTACAAAAACAAACAAACAAAAGCGAAGCGTCCCTGAGAGTTTAAAATGCCTTGTGGTTTTAATAAGCATGCTGTAAAGCTAAGAATGCACAAAGCTGTACCGTACTGTTACATAAAGCAACCCCCTTAGTGATATCATGACAGGGAAAATCCTACAAAGGTCTTCTTTAATTAACATAAACAAGCGTTGTAGACATAGACAAGCTGGAAAAAGTGTTGTACATTGGATGTACAACATTGGATGTAACTTTAGTAAATTTTGTGTAAATGCTACAAAGCATTTCAGTAACGAGTATTGATAACTTCATATAATCATATAATATAATCATATAATCATGTGTGCAAGTATGTATTGCTATTTAGATTGTCCACAGGGTTTTGCAATAGGTTTTAATACATTGTGAAAGCATAAAAGCAACAATAAAGGCAAAAGCTATTTCATGACCCCAGTTTGACTCATACATGGGGGTCAGGAGGTAAAACTAACCGGCTATTTAGACTGTCCACATATGGTTTCCCAATACCTCTTAATACATTCCGAAGCTATAATAGCTACAATGAAGGAGATATCAGGTTAAAAACTCCAAAACAGCTATTTTTTACCCCAGTTTGACCCATAAGGGGGGTGGGTGGGGTGGTAAAACTGACCGGCTACTTAGACTCTCCACATATGCTTTCCCAATACTTCTTAATACATTCTCAATCTATAAAAGCAACATCAAAGGAGATATAAGACAAAAACTCGAAATCAGCTATTTTATGACCCCAGTTTGACCCATGGGGGTGGAGGGATCAAGGGATAAAAGTGACCAGCTATTTAGATTCTCCACATATGCTTTCCCAATACCTCTTAATACATTCTGAAGCTATAAAAGCAACGATAAAGGAGATATAAGGCAAAAACTCCAAAGCAGCTATTTATGACCCCAGTTTAGCCTATAAGGGGGGTTGGGGGGTAAAACTGACTGGCTATTTAGACTCTCCACATATGCTTTCCCAATACCTCTTAATACATTCTGAAGCTATAAAAGCAACAATAAAGGAGATATAAGGCAAAAACTCAAAATCAGCTATTTTATGACCCCAGTTTGACCCATAAGGGGGGGTCGGGGGGTAAAAATGACCGGCTATTAAGACTCTCCACATACGCTTTCCCAATACCTCTTAATACATTCTGAAGCTATAAAAGCAACGATAAAGGAGATATAAGGCAAAAACTCCAAAGCAGCTATTTATGACCCCAGTTTGGCCTATAAGGGGGGGGTCGGGGGGTAAAACTGACCGGCTATTTAGACTCTCCACATATGCTTTCCCAATACCTCTTAATACATTCTGAAGCTATAAAAGCAACAATAAAGGAGATATAAGGCAAAAACTCAAAATCAGCTATTTTATGACCCCCATTTGACCCATAAGGGGGGGTCGGGGGGTAAAACTGACCGGCTATTTAGACTCTCCACATATGCTTTCCCAATACCTCTTAATACATTCTGAAGCTATAAAAGCAACAATAAAGGAGATATAAGGCAAAAACTCAAAATCAGCTATTTTATGACCCCAGTTTGACCCATAAGGGGGGGTCGGGGGGTAAAACTGACCGGCTATTTAGACTCTCCACATATGCTTTCCCAATACCTCTTAATATATTCTGAAGCTATAAAAGCAACAATCAAGGAAATATAAGGCAAAAACTCAAAATCAGCTATTTTATGACCCCAGTTTGACCCATAAGGGGGGGCCGTGGGGTAAAACTGACCGGCTATTTAGACTCTCCACATATGGTTTCCTATTACCTCCCAATACATTTTATGGCTCTAAATGCAATACTTAAGAAGATAATAGGGGGGTTGACCTAAATTTAAGGCTCTCAGATTGGAAGGTGTGAGGAAATCACCCATAAATGAGACATTTTTCAAGGGATTGCTCCCAAAATCTAATCAGCTCACGTTTTTGATAGTATGAACAGGTGTGTCAAAGCATAAGGCTGTGTAGCAAGTAGTTTTTCCTGAACTGTGATGACGGGGGGGTGTACTTAAAAAAATTGTTTTTGATCATGTGACCTTCATAAAGGTCAAAGGTCAAATTTAAGCATGCAGAAAAATTTTCCCACGCCTAAGGTATATAATTGCCAAATATGGTTTGAATCCTTCTAATAATAAGGGAGATATACAAGGGAGACCACAATGCGGTGGCGGCGCCGGCGAGGAAACTGAGGTGAAAACAAATAAGCGCCCTTTCAGGGACGCTTAATTATAAAGACTTATAACTTCTGCCTCCAAAATCAATAGACAGAATATTGAATGGATGTAATTTCACTACAGATTGATCTCTGACAAAAGCCTTCAATGAAAACATGCACACCTCCATAGTTCTACAATTAACCAGTTAAGGTGCTAAAATATGGGATTTCCATTTTCATTGTTAAATTATACAATGCAAAATGCTTTTTAGGCTGTGACTCATTTCTAGGACATACAGGACCTTACACAAAGGCTGAAGTAGACTAACTAGACAAAGGGTAGACCAGTTTTTTATTTTAGAAAAATACTCCCTTGTAAAAACATCAAATAAACAACTAAATGCACATATGTGTACAAATATTGTGCAGAATTACATCGTTTAAAGGTTTAAACAGGTGATTTAAAATAGCGGCCACAACTCGGTACATAACTCGAATCAAAGATTCGACTAATAAGGTAAAAATAAACCCAATATAAACTAAGTCAAAGAGTATTTTTCAGATTTACTATACTTAAATAGTTTCTAATGTCAATCAAATGACCAAAATTGCAAATTTAATAAGTAAATTAAATGTTTATAAGTTAATACCCTATCCAATGGACAATTTGCTAAACCGGTCGGCGTAGACCGGCCCGCCAAACGCCAAAAAAAGACGTCCTGTGTTGCCACCGGCTGGCCGGTCCGTAGTACTGTGCACTCCCCAGATGGCGCCTCGTGCTTACTTCCTGTCTAGACAACCTGACATCATAGCATCTTTTTCGTTGTCTAAACCTGTTAGACCCCTAGTAAGCTGATAGCGGGGTCGGTGGGAGGGTCTTGTGTGTCCATTGGATAGGGTATTAACTTATAAAAATTTAATTTACTTATTAAATTTGCAATTTTATTGCGTTAATACATCCTATCCAATGGACAATTTGCTGAATAACTACCGCTTGGTCGGCGGGTAAGTTACTAGGGACATATGTGAACTCATAATAGCAAATTTTAACCTACGGTCTAGGCTGACTTTGTCAGGAGACCAATAGGCCCAGGCCTGGATTGACCTTAAGGTCAGGAAACCCTGTAAGGTCATGGTCAGTTGCCAGCAGCCGGGGTTATACCGACGTTGCCCCCCCCCACCTTTTAACAGACCTGCTCTGAGGTAGGGGGAAGAGAGGGATGAGTTCAGTCCCAGAATGTCAATAAACCTCCCAAAGGAAGCACATCACATTTTTTACTATGTACATGTAGAAACTGTTAATACTATGTACATAATCTCCTCAATCGAAGGGCCAATTGTGGATCTGCTGAGCAGCCCATACCGAGCCCAATTGTTAAAGCTCTGAGTCAGCCCAAGCCACACCCTTCAGATAGAACTGTGTGAGGGTATTATGTGACTTCAGTGGCAGGCTGACAAGATTAGATCTAAGGAGACTCCCAACTGGAAGACCATAGGAGCAGCTAAGACCCTGACATCATGGGTTTTAACCTGATGTAAAGAGTGGGCCTCCTGGTCAGAGAGCTCATAACATAGGATCAGAGTCTGTTTGATCCAAGAGGAGATAGAGGCAGACGTCTTTGTCGGAACCTTTCTTAAAGGAGACAAAAAACCACCTCCTTATTCTACTTGAGGTCTGAGGTCCTGTCCAAATAGTAGAACAATGCTCTAACCGGAGAAAGGGACCAGTCAGACTTGAGGGATCTATCCAGAGATGGGGGCCAGGGCTGTTATAACCACTGGGGCCACACTGTCTGGACCCTCTTGGCCAGCTGATTCTTGGATAGAAAGCTGGGTAATGGATACGGGGACACCGTTGACCAATCGGATTGGTGTCTAATATTTTTGTTTGCCAAGCATGAATCTCACTTCTGTGTTTGCCCGACCCAAGGGCCAAGAGGAATACCGTCTTGAAGGTCAAATGCTTCAAGGAGGCCTCCTTGATTGGTTCAAACGGAGCCTTATTCAGCTGGTGCAAGACCAGTGAGAGGTTCCAGGAGGGTATGCCCCTCCTGCCTTTGGGTCTGTCTCTGTGGAAACTGTCCAGGAGACGAGCGAGATTTTTGTCCTTGCTGATGTTGAAGGGTGAATTTCCCAGTTTATCAGCAATGGCTGAACTGTACCCATACAATGGTGCTAAGCTGTAGTTTCCTGTCCTCATAAGGTACATAAGAAAGTCAGCAACTGACTTTACTGGGGTACCCTGAGGTCCACCTGATTAGTGACGCACCACTTGTAACAATGGTCCACTTTGCCTCATAGACTGATCTGGTTGATCCCCTTTTGAGGAGCCTCAATCCTTGCTGCCACCGCCTCAGCGAAGCCCTGCTCCTCGAATGCTGAGGCTCCAGAAGCCGTGCATCGAGATTAAGATTTGTCAGATTTCTGTGAGGGATCTGATTGAATGGTTGTATCAACAGGTTGGGCAGGCTCAGTGGGATTTTGCTGGACGTGGCCACTGGATCCCAAAACCAAGGCATGATGGGCCACCCCGGAGCAATCAGAATGATTCTCTTGCATGGGGAGTCTTGCAACTTCTCCACCACTTTGTCCCAATATGGCTGATGGTGGGAAGGTGTATGCTTTCAGATCCTACCATGGCCGACTGAGCGCATCCACTGCTGTGGCCATGGGATCTGGTACCGGTGACACAAACAGAGGCAACTTACTGTTGAACCTCGTGGCAAATAAGTCTATTTTGGGCCGGTGCCACCTGCTGCATATTGAGTAGAAGTCCTCTGGAAGGTGAAACCACTCTGTTTGGATGGTCTGGCCTAGCCTGGATAGCTTGTCTGCTACCACGTTCAGCCGGCCTGGAATGTGTCGGGCTTTAGAGTCACTTGTTTCCTGGTACACCAGGTCAAGGTTCTCCATAATAGGGCACAAAGTGAGCCCGACCTCATGCCTCCTTCTATGTTTATGTATGACACTACTGTGGTGTTGTTGGTTGCTACAAGTACTATCTTGTTTGAGCAAAGGTCTTGGAACTCTTTTAAAGGCAGAAAGACTGCTTTAAGTTCTAGATAGGTTATATCCAGCTTGCTTCCCGGAAGGGACTCAGTTCCTCCTGCAGTGTGCTCGTTTAAGTGAGTGCCCCACCCTTCTATTGATGCGTCTGTAAATATTTCCAGAGCATGTTTTATTGGGTGTAATGGTTGGTCTGTAAGAACATTGTCTTCCTTCAGCCACCATTGTAAATGGGGGTGCAGGGACCTGGGGACTTGGATCACCTTTTCTAGTGATTCTGGTGTCATATGAAGTCGGCCTAGATGAACTTGCTTTTCTGTAGCTGTTAGTAACCTATCAAGGACATGAACTGCCGGACAGGGGAAGCTGGTAGGGATAGCAGTTTTAGCATTGTCTCTTGAAGGTTCTGCCAACGGTCCGGAGTCAGTCGGAACCGATCAGACCTGAGGTCAAACTGGTAGCCTACAAAATCGAAGTCTTGTTTGGGCTCCAGCTCTGATTTCTCTAAGTTCATCAGCCAACCCAGCTGGTGACACATTATTTGCTAGTTCCTGTGTATGTTGGAGACAAGCCTGGTGGGATCTGGCTCTCACAAACCAGTCGTCTAGGTACTGGTGGCTTCTTAGGTCCTTTTATATGGCCATCAGTTTCACCTCCTTTGGGATCACGGTGAACTCCAAGGGTGCTGTGGACAAACCGAATGGCAGGGCCTTGAATTGGTATGCCCGACCTTGGATGTGAAATCTCAGGTATTTCCTGGATTGTTCCTGTATAGGTATATGGAAGTAGGCGTCCTTGAAATCTATTGAGGTAACCCACTCCACTTGTTGGAGGGAGGTCCTGATAGTCTCCAAAAGGTTTGGTTTGTTCAGATCTAGAATAGGTCTCCAACGGCGGTGTAGTTTTGGGAACCAAGATTTTGAACTGGCTCGACTGCATCTTGTCCATAAGCTGATGGATTTTTGGTGACCCTGTCAAGTTTGGTCTTGACTAGAAAGGGAGAGTGTAGCCCTCCTTCAACATTTGTACTACCCAGGATAAAAGCCCCCAAGGCTTCCCAAGCTCCCAAAAGAGATTTAGTCTGGACCATACAGGCAGACTGTGCCACATTTGGGATATTTGGTAGTCTGACAAACATTTTCTGTCCCTCCGGACACTAGTCCGGACTGGTGACAATGAAAACCAGTTAAAAAGCCATCTGTTATGGCTGTGGTCCAGTCCGATGGGGCTGACACAACTCTTCACATTAATTGCCATTTGCATGATGGCTGACCCCTGACCAGACACAATCAAAGCTTGTTGAGTGTGGACCACCTTTTCTCTTGCTGTTCAAAAAACCCATTTGTTTTCTCAGTAACCAGCAATTTTGGCTATAGTAAATCTCTAGCCTGTGATACTCTGTAACCAGTAAACTGGTAGGCTGGGCTGACCACTGAATTTAGTCACTGGTCTACTAACGAGGTGATCCCCAGGTGGGTCTGCTGGTCGGTTCCGGTTCTCTGTAACCAGTATTGAAAAGGGGCAAGACAGTAATTGCACCTGATAGCAGGTCGGTAGTCTCTGTAACTACCTGGTATGAAGTAAAACTGCTCATGAAAACTGTATAGGCGGTAACCGGTTGATGAGCTCTGTAACTGGTTGAAGCAGTTTCTGTGTAGGAAAAACTTCCTGTCAGGAACTACAAACTATTAGGCCCATCATCAGTCTTAGGTCGGTGAATAGGCTGCTGATGAGGAGTGGCCAGCTAGAGGCAGGAAGGTTCTGTAACCGGCTAATATAAGGCAAGCTGTTCAATGCAGGCTGTGTAGCCAGTAACCGGTGGGTACACTCTGTAACCAGTTGTTGAAAAGACTGTACAAGGCTGTTTAGCCGGTCGGTACACTGTAACCAGTTGTTAAAGCAACTGTACAGGCTGTGTAGCCAGTCGGTACACTGTAATCAATTGGTGAAGCAACTGTACAAGGCTGTGTAGCCGGTACCCGGTCGGTACACTCTGTAACTAGTTACTGAAGGAAATTTACAACTATCTTTTATGTTGAATTCAGACTACTGCACGTTTCCTTCATTAATTAAGGTATTTATTTTAAGCGCACGTCCTATTTGAAGATTTGACAGTTGCTGGGGAAGCCCTTGTGAGCTATTTTTAGAAGCAATTGTTGGTCGGCGTGTCACGTGACCAGCTTGCTGGTCGGAAAGACACGCGACTGGCTAATTGGAGCTCGGCAGTTGTCGCGTTCTTTTGTGATATTTAAACAAAGTCATGTAAATGCGCAGTATTCTGCTCATCCACCAACCCCCCAATAACGACAATGAAGGTCAGTCCATGAGAGAGGGACTGGTATCACAGTATACGTAAGTTGTGAAGAACGCACTTCCGACCTTCCTGGTCGATGAAAACATGTGACCAGCTTCGTGATTTGGTCGGAAGGACACGCGATTGGCTAACTGGAGATGACGTCAGTATTTGCGTTCTTTGTGTGATGCTTTACCGGCAACTTAACAGTCCACAAAACCATACCACCGACAACAAGGCCGGGTCTGCAAAGCAGGGGCTGGAGTCACAGTAGACGTGAGTTCTGAAGAACGCACTTCCGACCTTTCTGGTCGGTGAAAACACGTGACCTGCTTCGTGATTGATTGGAAGGACACGCGATTGGCTGACTGGATATGACATCAGAGGTCGCGTTCTTTTCAGCTGGCCGGTCGGCTGATGCTGTAAAAGCAGAGAAGCCTGGACCAGTGCGCTCTGAAGATGGAAGTCCTGGTCGATGCCGGTCTGAAGTCGGTTGCTCAGGCGGCTGTGCACTCAAACCAGTGTCCTGGCCATCCACTGCCCTTACTACCGACACAAGTGCCAGGTCCACAAGGGTGGGACTGAGAGTGATAAAGATGAAGTTCCTTCTAGTTGAATACTAGGTGAGGTCGGCTGAATATGAGCTTGCCGGTCGACTAATGCTTTACAGCAAAGATGTCTGGACTAGTGTGCTCTGAAGAAATCTGAAGAATTCATCTCTTGCTTCTGATGAAAAAACACTAAATACTCGAGCTAGGCTGGTGTGACTGATGCTATACAGCAGAGAAGTCGGTACTGGTGCGCTCTGAAGAATGCATCTCTTGCTTGGGGAATTCCTTCTATTTGCAGTGTTCAAAACTACGTAGATTGAAGTTGTCCGTGATTCCTATTCGTAGTACTAGAAAAGACGTTTCTATGGTGATTGAACTGGAAGGTTACAGAAGGTACATTCAACAAAAGACACGGATAAAAATACCTGTAAGTAGTATATCCATTATTTCCTTAATATTGTCGATCTGCCCCTAACAACACCATGGTTGAATGGGAGGAAACTAGTAAAATGGCTGCCTTATATTTCTCATCTTAACTGCCCTATCATCAACACTGAATTGAGTCAGCTAGGGAGCGTTTCCAGCAGATTTCTAAATGTATATCCGTGCTTGATAGTAGATAAACTTCTACAGTGAAAATATCCACATATAAGGTTGAAAATCCGTCATAATGCACACTTTTCCTTTAAAAATCTGGAGATGTTGAAAGCATGTCTGCACAGTGCACGCACCAAACGAAAAAGATGCTATGACGTCAGGTTGTCTAGACAGGAAGGAAGTACGAGGCGCCATCTGGGGAGTGCACAGTACTACGGACCGGCCAGCCAGTGGAAACACAGGACGTCTTTTTCTGGCGTTTGGCGGGCCGGTCTGCGCCGACCGGTTTAGCAAATTGTCCATTGGATAGGATGTATTAACGCAATAAAATTGACATTTTTTGTGCAAACAAGCCTGAAACAACAAAAGGATTTAATATATACGTTATAAATACTCTAGCATTACAAAAGCAAATGCAAGTGTACATGACTACATGTCATATTAAAAGTGTACAAAAGTGTTTAAAAAGACAACAGATCTGGAATGTTTTAAAGACAAAGATTTGTATATCACCACAAACAAGAAGGTTAATGTACAATATGAAAATATAAAATATCTGTACAATAACTGCAAAGACTGGAAGATTTAAAATTGCACCAATAAAAGTTTTTAATCACAAAATCACATTCACTTGTTTCATTTTGTACCTTGACATATAACATAAAACAACTTTTTACTTAATTCACCCGGAAAACAAATGTAAAATTTATCTTATTGCTTAAAAATCATGTTTAAATAGAAATATTGTTCCAGGTGGGGCAGGATCGATAGCAGATTTTCCATTTCGGTATCCCGCCAGTTTGAAACTGTACCGATTCCGGGATAGAATAGGCCCACCAACAGGAAGTAAAATCAGTGAAAACAAAACATTGACAGTTCTTCCGAAAATAATCACTACAGAAGTACCACAATACACAAAAATATGATGTAAAAGTTTATAATTTCTTCAGATTTGAGATTTGTTTCTAAATGTTTATGTTTTCTCGCAATATTATGTACTGGTATTCGAAATACATGTTGTGAAGTGTTGTCACAGTATTCAAGAGAATTGGTCTCGATACCGAGATACCGGTGTTACTGACCCTGCCCTAGTTCCAGTCCCATGAGATTCAAGTTAATATAGATAAACAACACCTTACTACTCCATAAGGTGACCACTGTAACAGAAATAATGTTACATACATCAGTACTCTCAAAAAACCCCATTATACTTACATTTTTCTTTCGTTAACTTTAAGCGCCATAACCAACAATACACAACATGCTAAATTTATGTAACTGTACTTACAGAATGGAAAACCAGTGTTTTTAGTACTTTTTACCGTGCGACATGATTCTCATTCACAAATTTTTTCTGAAAAAAACTTCCCAGGTTTTACAAAGCACCGACAAACTTCCACACAAGAGCATTTAAATGTGACCAACCAATCTGCATCAGTAATTACAACCTTCATTTCAAATCACTAGATTATTTTAAAGACCAGATTCTATACCAACTACTTCAATCACTTCGCTGCTAATTTTCAGGGTCTCTTTTCATGAAAGAATTACAGCAAGATGATCCACTGGTCAGTTCAAGTTTAATGTAAAAATGCTATTGAAGCATATAATTAATTTAAAAAGTGACATTTTCTTTGACCCTTGGCTCAGCACTTGAGAAAGTCATGCATTGAACCAAAAACACGGTATGTGGAATTTTAAACTTCTGTACACATGATGAATTCAGAACTAGCACCTGTAACCTTCAAAAGGTTCTAATAAAATGTACTAGATAGCTTCAATAAACACCACCCCACTCAATTGGTGATGCTGAAAATGATTGCTTGTCCCTCACTCAGTTCTATTCTCTGAAGATTCTTCTCCCCATGATAACGATCAGATGAGTCTGCAACCATATCCCCCCAACCGGATATGCTGGACAGGTCATTGGTGATGTTCTTGTTGTGTAAGTTTGCCGTGTAGTAGAAGGTTTTCTTGCGTTTGTACATCCGTTCTAGCACCAGCGTGTCCCCGTTTATGCGTTCCATCAAGAAGTTCCATTCTTTCTCAGTCTGTTCCGAGTCCTCCCCCTGTATGCTGTCTTGTCTCAGTGCATGTTCACGGTTACGCTGGGAGATGAGGTTTTTCAGGGCGGCGATCGTGGTCTCATTGAGAGGAACGCCTGGATGATATGGGTAGATATTGTCAGAACGCCACAACATTGGCTCATGGGGATTGAGTAGATCAAACTCGAGTTCTCGGTAAAACTGACGAAAAGATAAGAAAATATATAAACCTTAGCACAGAAAGAAAGTGATATGAAATTTTATGGTTAAAAACTGAGAGAAGTCACTATACACTATACATCTGCCACTGTGGCCTAGCGGGTAACACACTTGTCTAGGAACTCAGAGGACGTGGGTTCAATCCCAGGTACAGGCAGATACATAGTGGCTCGGATGACCACTTAAAATGGCGGTCCTCTGTCATTGGGTCCTATCCCCAGTGGCAGGTTAAAGAATCTCAAGGATGTTGATAAATGGTCATCCTTGAGCCTCTATCTTCAAGTTAGGGGAATGTCAGTTACTTGTGAGTTGGGGCTGTACCTGTACAGTCGGATTGGTTAAATAGCGCTTTGAGTCCTGTAGTATATGGAGATATTGCACTGAGTATAAATATATAATAATAATAATATACACCCTGTTCTCTACTGTATCTACTGTGACATCTGGTGGACAGTATAAGCATCATCACAGGAAAGGGTGTCTTTCCATCAGAAAACAAAAAATGTAAACATAACCTACCCGTCCAATTTCCTGGCCTGCAGTCAGCATGGGTGTTCCTGGTAACATGAGAGTGTAGAGATGTACTGCAGTGATATAGCGCAGGTCCACGCCTCTCAATCCACCCACCTCCCAACAGGTCACAGGCCCCGGTACCTGAAGTAAGAGTGACACAGTACAAACATCATACACAGGTCCACACCTCTCAATCCACCCACTTCCCAACAGGTCACAGGCCCAGATACCTGAAGTAAGAGTAATACAGTACAAACATCATACACAGGTCCACGCCTCTCAATCCACCCACCTCCCAACAGGTCACAGGCCCTGATACATGAAGTAAGAGGGGATATGGTACAAATGTCACAGGTCCTCACACCTAAAATATGATGATTATGGAATTATCTGAATATTTGATTCTCTGAACTCATTTCACCTGCTCTCCCAAATTTATGTTTCCTTACAGTTTTTCTTTTACACTTAAATACCTCTTCTTACAAACCTTTAATTTCCTGAACAAAACATTACTCCAAATATGTTCCCATAAACAAGGTTGTAGTGTAATTAACACCAAAGAGGAAGTGTGTTCTGTGCTGAAGTCAAGTAGCCAATGGCCTGATATTATACTTTCTCATTCAACCTCCGATTAGACAGGATCTCATTACAGATTATTATAAAATGGTAGAATGATCAGTGACCTTGACCACATCTTTTTACATATTTCTGGAATTGCGAATACAGAATGGTAAATGAAATAACGTTGAATTCTGCATGCATCGTCCCTTGGCATTCAAATATAAACAAACAATATTTGGTTATATAAATGATTAAAAATTCATAATATTGTTATTTCTTGCTTGATTTTATTAAATACCATATCGTTTTAAAGCTTACAAGAAAATGAAAGCACCTACAGTGATAATCTCTCAATCTTTTTCAATAAATTCCATGAAAAAAGACAAAAAAATACTTACAGTATTTATTTTAACCAACCTATCCCATATGTTTCATTGATGGAACAGCCAACATTACCATGGATTTGTTTTGATTTGCATGTAAGATTTATGCTTATGTTGACCAAAACATTAGTGTTTGGGCTTTTTGGGTTTAATACAGGTAATTGATAGTTTAAAACCATCATACAGCACTTCAATATGTTATTTATTCCTATATTATAATAAGGATCCAACTCCCAAAGGTAGTCATAATGGCATGAGGGCATGCCCCAGAGCACCACAGACTCTGACAAATGCATGAGATGTAGTGTAATTCAATGGCTTGGAAATCAAAATTACCGAAATACTGAACCCAGATGCAGAGCAAAAGAATTGCAATTTATTTGAAACATCCCCACCATTGCCTTGATTGACAACTAATTTCTGTAATAATATTCCTCTGAATGAGTAGATGATGTCCCTGTATCAACCTTCACTTGTTAATGTACTTAACACCTCCTTCACAACACAACTGACCCTGTCACTACATACTTTGTCACTGTATGTACTTATTTATGTGGGAAGTATGTATCAGTGTACTTACATATACATACAGCTTATGGCATCCGACAGCAGATTTGTGACACCAATTTTTTCCAAGGACAAACATCAGATCACAAAATTGCAGTGTCATTTGTAGAAAATTGGATGTACTTTGACAAAAAAAAATCATGTGACAAAAATCGTATGCCACATAAATGTGTACGTAGACTTAGTCTACTTCCTCCCCTCTGTATACACTTTTTGTTATCACAAGTATGTGCAGGGAGTCGCTTGGGGCGTTTGGGCACCCCAGGTGTCAGTCCAGCCTCAAGGCAGTTCTTTGTGGGTACCTTAGTATGGGGTCATGGATACCAGACCAGACCTCTGTGGTTTACAGCATGGAAACCCAATGTGGGGTTTCTGTGCTGTCTGCCCAATCTCCTTGTCAACAGAGAATGCAAACCAATTCCATTGGTCAGGGATCTGGCTTCTGTTTTGTAACCCAGCCATATTCACTTTGTTTCTGACATTTGAAGGGCAAACATGAATTTTGGAAACTTTATGGAGATATTTTATGTGTTTTTAACTTTCTTTTAGTCTTTTAACTTGTACATATGTGAATACTGAACGGTCATTTATCCTGCAACAAGTCTTTTATATTATGTTATGTTTCACGCATTGGGAGTGTGAATAGACAGACTATGATATTTACTGATTAATGAATGGAAAGATTTAATTGAACTGCCAGCGTGTGCAGAGATTTCATGGTCATCTTGACAACCTCAAGCTCTGTATAGTCGCGTTGAAGGGACGGTCTAACCTATATTTCTTTATTGCATGGCATCCCATGTTTTCTGGTCAATTGGTCGAATATACTGAGCTTGAGTCTGCCATTTTGAGCATCAAATCTCAGCGCCAGGGGCGCCTATATTGTGCCTTTCAGTGACATTGACAATTATATAGTTCATGAAATATCATAAGTTCAATCAATCATGCCAGACAATAAACAAATGTGCAAAAGTTGTAAGGTGAGACACCTACCTCCTACTGGTAAAAAGTGCCAAAGAAAGAAGCAAGAAGAACCTGTGAATGAACATTTACGAGATGCTGCCGTTGCAGGAAGTATACCTGCTTCCCAGTCTATACCAGGGGCTCAGGGAGACGGACAGCTGTTGCAGCTGAAGATTCTACAGCAGCTCCAGAAGGTCACAGACAGGTTGGATCAAGTAGAAGAGCGGATTTCAACAGACAGGCACTCCACACCAGAAAAACGAGAGTTAAGTACAGATAGTTTCCTTGCAAATATTGAAAGTTGTAAAAGTAAAAAGAGTAAACCTGTGTTAAGTAGTTCGTCCTCGGACGACAGTGATGAACCCTCCCTTGAGTTATTGAAGTCTAGTCGTCTGCAACGTAAAGTTGACAAGAGATTGAGGGACCTTAGTCAAAGTTCACACTCGGCAGGTAAATTGAAATACAAATCAAAGAGAGGTGGTGAAATTGATGTTAAGGTCAGGCATAGGGTACATTGGCCCCACGAGGCGATCTTGGGTGGGGTTAATCGTCAAAGGGTAGGGTATGATCAGTTATCTTTAACTCAGTGGATTCAGGGGTTTTGTCGGAATGTCTTGGAGGAGAAGTCTGAATCCAGAAAAGATATCATGATTTCCTATCTAGGGGACCTAATGGAAGATGCCACAGACTTCTCCTGGCAGGGGGCGAAGGCGGCTCACGCGGTCCTGTTATGTGAGATGGAGAGGGGGTCTCTTAGGTGGGAAGATACTGAGAGAATTGACCGAGTGCGCAGGGCTCATGCCCAGAAACATGTCCCTTCAAGTAGGCAAAATTGGGCAAGGGCTGACAAAAAGCCCTGGTTTTGTAAGAGCTTTCAGTCGAATGCATGTTCACATCAGAAAGATCATGAGGTAAATGGTCGTATGAACAGACATATATGTGCCTTCTGCCTGACATTAGGTAAACAACTCAATCATTCTGAAAAAAATTGTCTCACAAAGAATAATCAATCAAAAAACGAGCAAGCAGCTGCCCATCGTTAGGATGGGGCAGCTGTACAGAAAATGGCAGTAGTACAACTGTCACCAGTACGTCAAGTGTTGAAAATAGTCAAAAACAAGTTGCTTGTAAACTCCGTGTCACATGTGATTCTTTGGTAGATTCACCATTACCTAAGACTAGTAAACATACCAGATTCATTTATAACTCAAGTGTGAATGTAGCCTCCATTGAAGCTTTGTTAGCCAGGAAGCGAAAAGGTTATTATGTCACAGGCAATGGGAATCCAGTTGTGTACAGTAGAGTATATAGGGCTAATGTGAATCAAGCATGTGAAGCAGACTGCCATGGAAAACGTGTAGTGGTTTCCAAAGGTATTGTGAAGCAAGGTAGTACTTGTGTAACTGATAATGCGTGTGACACTAGTAACCCCTTCAGACCTACTCCAATGGAGAAGGCGGGTTCACCTAATGTGAAGCAAGCTAATGTGAAGCAAAGTTATGTGAAGCAAGTATGTGAATTACAACCTACTGTAAAACCTCTGTGTTATGGCAGTGGTGTGGATACTTTAATTTCTAGTTCCCATGTCATACCACGTGACAATGTTGGTCAAGACTCACAAGACAGTCTTCAGACAATGTCGGATCCGATTGCTAGGGTCATATCCGCCCAAGGGGTAAGTATGGACGACCATATGTCAAAAGATGAAATCAATCAGCAGCCCATTAGTCCAGCTAAGGTCATATCTGCCCCTGGGCGTGAAGGTGAGTGTCTGGTCGTGGTAGTTGATGATGCTGTGACTGTGGCCAGTGAAAATGTGTTCAAGGCAGGAAGTGACGCAAGAAGTGACTGCCGTCAAATTTATGACGTCAATTATGTAGGTATTGAAGACAAGTTTGCAAACTCAATTTTACATGTGAATCAATTTCAGTTGGTGGGTGCTACTGATACCGTCAATACGGAGATATACAACGCATGGCGTCGTCAGTCAGATTTTGACTTTGGTTTTGTTCCAATTGGTGAGCAACTGTTACCAAACACACAGGTCGTAAATGATACCATGGGTAGGTCTCCTTTCCAGATACATGACCTTGTCAAATCTACTGGTAGGCCCAATTTCATGCAAGCTAGGTTCCCACTTCAGTCCCAGTTGAATGTCAGAGCTTGGGAAAAGTACTTACATGGTTATTGGGACAAACAGCTGCTGCATTTAATCCAATTTGGGTTCCCTTTGGATTTTAATAGATCTTGTCCTTTGATCCATGAACAAGGTAACCATAAATCAGCCACTGAGTTTCCCAGTGACATCACTGCTTATATTGAGGAAGAAAAGAAATATAATGCCTTGTTGGGCCCTTTTCACAGTCATCCCATTGCAGCAGGTCACTGTTCTCCCTTTATGACAAGGGCCAAGCCCAATTCTGACCGACGTAGGGTGACTGTTGACCTCAGTTGGCCCATTGGGGCCTCAGTTAATGCTGGAATAGATAAGACCTCTTACCTAGGAAGTACTTTTTCACTGACCTTCCCTACAGTTGATGATATAACCAAGCAATTGAAAAACATAGGTCGTGGCGCTCTTATGTATAAGGTGGACGTCAGTAGGGCGTTCAGGCACGTCAAGATTGACCCTGGGGACTATGATCTGTTGGGTTTAGAGTGGCAGGGCGTCTACGTGGACACTTGCGTTCCGTTCGGGATGCGTCACGGGAGCCAGATCTTCCAACGTTTAAGTGACGCCGTCAGGTACATGATGCGTCAGAAAGGTTTCCTCATGGTCGATTATATTGACGATTATGTCGGAATGGGCGTTCCTAGCATCGCTTGGGCGTCATATAGTGCGTTAACTGAACTTATGGGTGAGCTTGGACTCACCATTAGTGAGAAAAAGTTGGTGGCCCCCTCCACCCAAGTGACGTGTCTAGGTGTCTTGATAGACACTGTCAAGGGGACTCTTTCAATACCTCCTGAAAAATTGCGTGACGTAACGCAAGCGGTGCGTCACTGGCTGGGCAAAGACGTGGCGTCGAAACGCCAGTTACAATCTATCTTGGGCCTTTTGCTGTACGTTCACAAATGCGTGAAACCTGCCCGGATCTTTCTTAATAGAATGTTGGAGCTCCTCAGGTCATGTCAGGGGCGTCAGAAAATCAAGTTGACGCCTGACTTTAAAAGGGACCTCAGATGGTTTGCGAAATTTTTGCCAACCTACAATGGCATATCACTGTATGACCATAGGCAAGTGGATGTAACTCTCGAGCTAGATGCCTGTCTCACAGGTTTTGGGGGTTGTTCTGGCAGTTTTGTGTATCATTTGCCCATTGAAAGAGGTTTTCGAAACTGGACCATAGTACACTTAGAGATGGTGAACATCCTTATGGCCATAAGATTGTTCAAATTTCAATGGGCGTCGCGTAGGGTGTTCATTCGTTGTGATAATGAGGCTGTGGTCACAGTACTTAGAAATGGGAAGACCAGAGATCCATTTTTGGCAGCATGCGCACGCAACATATGGCTAGAATCTGCACGGTCAGATATAGACATACAATATGGTCATATCAGGGGGGTTGATAACAAGGTGGCAGATTTGCTGTCTAGGTGAGAAGGTTCACTGGAGCAGGTTCGCTGGTTGCAGTCACAGGTTGTCAATCCAGTGTGGTTGAATGCCTCTTATCATCTACTGGAATTGGTTTCCAGAATTGTAATGTTTCATGTGTTTCATACTCCCTAGGTGATGTTTGTATCAGTGTGTAGTTTTAGTATAACTTTTGGGAGTGTATACTATCATATAATGTCTATTTCACCAAGCATTGGTGATGTTTTAAAACAAGTGTTGAGCCTTTGTGTTACCAGGGGCCATGTCAATGTTATCAATGTTACAGTGTTTTCAAGCACTCCTGTATGCAGGGGCCTTGGTATGTTTTAATAGGATTGTAAGGTACTGCACTTTGTGTTGTAGGAAATGGGGTGTTGGACTCTTTGTCATCAAAGGCTACAGACAGATTGAACTTGGCCTTTCGACCCAAGACACGTGCTGCATACACCTCCATGTTCAAGACCTTTGTGGCCTTCTGCATCTACACAAAAGTGTCAATTGTCAATGTCAATGTAGTTTTGTCATTCCTTGAATGTCTGGTTGTCAATTCATGTTCATATTGTATGGTGGCGAATTATGTGTCGGCCATAAAGGCTAATTTTGTGTTGTTTGACTTACCTTTCATTGTTTTGAATCACCCTCAGATCAGGTATTTTCTAAAAGCTTTGAAAATTAATAGACCTCTCAGGGTAAAGTCACATAATATCATTACTATCTCATGGCTTGTTGAGATTTCCAAGGCGTGTGAGGGTTTCACCTCTGGATCTATCTATAAAACTGCCATACTTTTGGGTTTCTTTGCCTTTTTGAGGCTTTCAAATTTGGCCCCCCATGCATTGGCTGGTTTTGACTCAACTAGACACCTCACTGGCCATGATATCTTTTTCACAAAACATTATGCTAAGGTCTTAATCAAATGGTCCAAGACGATCCAGACCAGGGACAAGGTCCAATGTTTGACTCTTCCAAAACTTAAAAACAGAAGTATTTGCCCTTACAGGGCCCTTAAGCATATTTTTAAATTGTATCCCATGTCAGCTGATTCCTCATTATTGCAACTACCATCTCAGCATGGTCTTCAACCCCTGACTGATTCTCGGGTCAGGAAATTTTTCAAGCGAATTAACATAGCGCTTAATCTCCCTGCAAACTATTTCACCTTTCATGACCTTAGAAGGTCTGGGGCTACTTTGGCGTATAATGCCCATGTCCCCATACAAGATATCAAGAGACACGGTACATGGTCTTCTGACTGCGTGTGGACCTACATACAGTCAGACCATGCATCTGGTGAAAGTTTGGCTAATGCTCTGGCCCTCTCCATAAATGCTTTATAATGTTCTATGTCTAGGTTGGGCTTGAGGGCTTTTCCTTTTTGATATTGTTTTATTTTCAGCAAAATTCTTAATATTTTAGTTTAATTTCTGTAAACTCTGGGGGTTTCTTCCTCCTTGGGCAGTTTAGGGGGGCTTGATCTCCTTTGCTCTAAATTCTTTATGGTTGGTAAAGCTATCTCCCTGCTGTTTAGCAAACTCAAGCCTCCCTTCTGCTGGGGTGGAAGGTCACCCCAGGGGTCAACATAGGTTGTAAACTTTGAACTTATAAACTTTGAACTTCAACTGTGACCTTGATGTAATGTGTATGAACTTATGAACTATGAACTTTGAACTTTACGCTATATGATGCTAGTCACAGTTGGTAGATTAACTTTTAACTTATTCATGGGCTGCCTTTATAGTAATGCTTAGTTGCAGCCTGATTAATTACTAATTTTATATATCTTAAACTTCATTTGACTTTTATATGTAACTTTTACTGATTTGTATATATTAGATTTACTGTATTACTCATGTTATGTGTATAATAAAAGAGTACCCGCAGTAGTGGTTTTTTCTGTCTTGGGGTTTGGGGACTGTCGCTTGGGGCGTTTGGGCGCCCCAGGTGTCAGTCCAGCCTCAAGGCAGTTCTTTGTGGGTACCTTAGTATGGGGTCATGGATACCAGACCAGACCTCTGTGGTTTACAGCATGGAAACCCAATGTGGGGTTTCTGTGCTGTCTGCCCAATCTTCTTGTCAACAGAGAATGCAAACCAATTCCATTGGTCAGGGATCTGGCTTCTGTTTTGTAACCCAGCCATATTCACTTTGTTTCTGACATTTGAAGGGCAAACATGAATTTCCCTCCCTCCCTCCCTGGTGATTTGTAGATATGACCTTGGGGGAGTTTTTTAAGGTCAGGGCTTTTCCTTTTTGATATTGTTTTATTTTCAGCAAAATTCTTAATATTTTAGTTTAATTTCTGTAAACTCTGGGGGTTTCTTCCTCCTTGGGCAGTTTAGGGGGGCTTGATCTCCTTTGCTCTAAATTCTTTATGGTTGGTAAAGCTATCTCCCTGCTGTTTAGCAAACTCAAGCCTCCCTTCTGCTGCGGTGGAAGGTCACCCCAGGGGTCAACATAGGTTGTAAACTTTGAACTTATAAACTTTGAACTTCAACTGTGACCTTGATGTAATGTGTATGAACTTATGAACTATGAACTTTGAACTTTACGCTATATGATGCTAGTCACAGTTGGTAGATTAACTTTTAACTTATTCATGGGCTGCCTTTATAGTAATGCTTAGTTGCAGCCTGATTAATTACTAATTTTATATATCTTAAACTTCATTTGACTTTTATATGTAACTTTTACTGATTTGTATATAATATTAGATTTACTGTATTACTCATGTTATGTGTATAATAAAAGAGTACCCGCAGTAGTGGTTTTTTCTGTCTTGGGGTTTGGGGACTGTCTATTTCATTGCCAACTTACCCTATTTGTGTCTATCCTCCCAATATCTTGTTCCTGCTGCAGAGCTTATGTTATTCATGAGTCTTACTTAGTGCCTACTCACCTTGTTTGTATACCTCCTCCCTGTATTTAGTGCTTGCTGTAGGGAGTATGTGTCATTTTTCCCCATCACCACTGGTGCTATGACCAGGTCGATGACATTCAGCACCCCGTCCAACACGGAACTACTTTCTGCAGAGACTTGGTCCAGGAACTTCTGTTCCACTGCCAGAATGTTGTGTTCTGGTGGATCTGATTCTGTGTCACTAAACACATAAAATACTGTTTAAGTGGACAACTTCACTTGCTATCCACCTTTGAATTTTGAGCTAATGGGTTTGTATAGTAAAACATTATTCTATGTAATTTCTACAAAATTTTCTTCCACTGAATTTATAAAATGATAAAAATTAGTGAATTTTCTTCCAGGTAAAATTTCCTTTCCTGTAGTTTGTGAAAAATGTATTGCATACAACTGAAGAAACCGTTTTTCTAGCAAAGTCAGTGTTGCAATCAGCTGGGTTCAAACCTACGACCATGCAGGTGAGATCCTAGTGACCACAACAGATAACCACAAGGCCACTCAAGTTCTTATTTTGTTCTATCAGACTTTGAGTATGGTATATGAACATTTATACAAGTAATTGGTTAGTACATTGTCTTTGCATCTTGTAAACATTTTTCTTGCTTATTGTATTGGTGTTCTATATAAACCAATTCCTGCTATTTACTTTGCACTGTTTACCCCTACCCTTACTACTGACTGCGAATTCAATATGTTGACAATAGCCAATAAGTAAATCATATCAAATCTATAAGACTTACTTACAAGAGTGTTCTTTGGATTTTTTTGAGACAACAAATGAGTGTATTTTATAACAGTCTGGATTTTACACTCTCACTGGAACTACAACTTCCTTCCAGAGGGAACTGTTCTCACAGAATCACATTGCCAAGGGACTAGTCCAAGGAATGACCTTGCACTTAGTCTAAAAAATCTATTTGTAGTTTGTATTTGTATTTGTTTTTTTATACTCGGCGCAATATCTCCATGTACTACAGGACTCAAAGTGCTATATGACCCATCCGACTGCACAAGTACAGCCCAAGCTCTCAAATTACTGACATTCCCCACTGACTGAAAGACAGAGGCTCAAGGATGAGCATTATCAACGTCCTTGAGGTTCTTTAACCTGCCACATTTTAAGTGGTCATCTCAGCCACTATGTATCTACCGGTACCTGGGATTGAACCCATGTCCTCTGTGTTCCTAGGAGAGTGTGTTACCCACTAGGCCAGAGTGGCAGATGTAGTTAATGTAATGTCATCAGGTGACATTCAAAGTGGTTTAATGGTTGTTGTTATAGATCACAGTACTGTTACCTGTAGCCACCACACAGTGCTACACTCAACCATATCGTTATGACTGTTGTTATAGATCATAATTCTGTTACCTGTAACCACTACAAAGTACTACACAGAACCATATTATTATGACTGTTGTTATAGGTCATAGTTCTGTTACCTGTACCCATCACACAGGGCTTTCCACCTCTCTATTATGGCCCTCAAACTACTGTGACTGGAAACATGCACTTTATCCAGATCTCTGATCACAAAACCATCAATGTTACGATCCAACCAAAACGTCAATACTTGGATGAATTCATCTTGAAGCTGCAAAGGATATAAAACATGTAACTTTATAAATTGTTAGCTGGTTTTTTCAAACATATTCCTTCTGACTTGAAAACATTCCATAAGCTAAGCATGTGTCACATACTTTGTGTTTGAGAAACAAAAAATATACATTTATATAATTATTTAGTTAACACGTGTTGTTGTGATTGTAGGGTTGAAATTTATCCGTCTGCAGTAATTGTATTATACTCCTATTACACTATATATCGAAAACACTCACAGTACTTTTACAAAATATATGTCCCTTTCTGTTGGGTTTAAGATTGTTATAAATTTATGAGGTTCTGTTGAGAACATTAAGGTTCTGTAATCACTAAGTCTATACAAGGTACCTTGGCACTGTTCCAGTTGAGAAGAGGTCGGGAGGAGTCGTTGAGACTGAGGTAGTACATGTCTCTATCTATGCTCTTCTCCCACAGTCCTGGTATGCTAGTGTCTGGCTAGAACAAGAAAACAACAGCTTTAAATCTGGCCACGTTCTTGGACCTTCAGAAGCATTTCTCTAAAACATTCAATTCTCATTCCAAATAGTCACATACATTATCACAAGCCTTGTAATCTACAATTTTTTATAAAGATTTTATACCTTTCTTATTTTTTATTAACTTTGGGTTTGTAGCTAGGGTTGGGTCAGTAGCTCTGGTGTCTTGGTATTAAGAGCATTTTATTGACATACAGTGACAAGATTTTACAACCACCATCTCGCTTGTCAACACATATAATGGAAGAAAACAGCATCTCTTTTAGAGATGCCCGTACCCCTGAGCCTGGGGAAATAGTTTTCAACACCATGAGACAGTCCTGTGGATGGGGAAAGGAAACAACTCTGTTAAACTGACTTGGCTTTATTTATTAGTATTGTTACACATTAAAACTTGTTAATAAACAATGTTACTGCTACTAATAGATTATTTCTTTTTAGTTACTACCATCAATTAGCTTTAACACTTTATTTACATAGTTCCTGATTAAGTTTTCAAGTACATAAGACTATATCACTGTTAAGGAACCACAATGCATTAAGAGTTATTTAAGAACCTTTCTTATGCCTGTTAACCTGTTGCATTGTTACATACTGATTACTTCTTGTACATATAACCTGACATTGCAGTTCAAGGTCAAACCCAGTAAGTTTACTTTCATTATAAAACTACACAACCCAAGGTACTGGTCAAAATCTAGATAATTCATCAACTAGCTATGCCAATAGTACCATCTGGTTGGCTATCACAATGTTATACAACTTGACCTTGCAATGACCTTTAAACTGGAGTTATGTTATATAAAGAAGCACAGCCAAATGAAATGTACCAAGCCAAGAGAGTTCATAAGAGTGTAGGGGTTATGTAATATGTTGTTGAAAAGCAGAAGCCACAACAGATGCAGCCTTTGGGGTATCTGACAGATATGACCATATTGCATCTGACTTCCAATGACCATGAATTTTTATGTTTTCGAGAGGAACTTTTAATTCTAGGGCCAAAGTGGCACCACTGCGCCTAAAACAATGGAAACCATAGTCTTTAGGGTTCAATTTCATTTGTTTAACCATTACTGTTAAAACATTACGAACTTTAAATGCTGTAACAGGAATTCTTTGGTCATCAATGACCAGAAGAAATAGTGGGTCAGTTTGATGAGACTTAACATATTTTAACATACGTTTGACAGTCAAAACTGGACATATTTCTGGAACTTGAAGCTTTGGAACATGAATAATCTTATATGCATCATGAGCCTGCATATTTTTGGCACACTTCAGAATAATTTGCATACCACCTAGAAGAATCAAATTTTTTCACAGTTGTGGGGACAAGAGATGCTAGCCTAAAAAAACCAAAGAACCCCAACAACATAATGGCTTTATAGGTCAGATAATTTGGCATAACCTGTAACTTTTCAACCAATATTTTCAACATTTGAATTGACATTACACCTTTAACCTTTGGTTTCATCACAGAGTTCATTTTTACAGATTTAATCAACAATACTGTTCGTCTAGCTTGCAACGCAGCCTTCGGCCAGGCATATATAGAGAAGTAGTGGCCTAACACAGTTACATAGTTCTGTAGTGAAGCTGCAGACAAGGAGTTCTGGGCCAGGAACTCAAGAAATGTGATGACTGCTAACTCTGTCCAAGGTCGATGTATACCCATATACACAGTGAAGGCCACAAAGAGCTTGAAGCTACTGGCATACACAGTACTGGTACGATGACACAAACCCTTCTCAGCTCGTTGCACTGCTTGCTTTGTCAGCCACTGTAGTTGGTTGTTATCTACAAAGCATAGGGGAAAGGCAGTATTGATGCTACACTAAGAGGGGTAAGCCCCTCCTGTACAGTAGGTGTCATTAAATATTAAAGTTTGGAAACATATCCTGTACTTTTGGATCATACCAAATACATTTTTTAATTAATTCCACCTGTGGATTGTTTACCATTCTATAAACGTGCCACCTTGAAAGAATATCAGCATAATTATTTGATTTTCCAGAAATATGCTTGACTACCAATTTAATATTAAAAATGGCACAGGTGAGCCAAACTGACCGAACACATGCCATTATAAATGGATCCCGTATTCTAAAAGATTGGAAAGAATTAACTACAGCCTCATTGTCACACCAAATAATACATTCAGAATTCAACAATAATTTTGCCCAAGTTCTTATAGCCAACATAACATTAGCCGCCTCAAGATGAACTATAGTACATACTTCCTGGAGTTGGTTATCGACAGGCATGCCATAAACTTTATTTCCAAATTTTGCCCCCATACCTTTTAATGATGCATCCACAAAAATATGATTAGTAAATACATTAATAGGGTGAATTTTTACCATTCCATTGAATTCAACCAAAAACTCACAAAACCATGCAATATCTTTATAAAAAGCCGGATTGAGTTTTACCATACCTGACATTGGGGCATTACGTAACACAGAAAGTATACGATTTGTAAACAATCTAGCTGGTGGAATGCATTTATGAAGGTACAAGAGATTGCCAACTAGCTTTTGAAGCTGATTTCTTGTTGCTTTACTTTTAAACATCCAATTGTGACACATAGTTTTAATTTTTTCAATTTTTTTATCAGGAATAGTTAATGTACCAGCCTTTACATCGATTTCGATGCCAAGACAAGTAATTTTGTGACTAGGTGGTTCTACTTTTTTAGTATTAATGGGTAAACCTAACGCTTGAAGAAGATTGGATAAAGTTAGAAAAGCAGCCTGTGCCTTATCTGGATCAGCCACTCCCACTAAATCATCTAAGTAGGCCATGATCCAATTATTCTGAGTCCACATAAGATATGTTATGGCATCTGTGGCCGTCTGGCAGCTCGAAGCCGCTTGTTTGAATCCAAAAGGCAACGCAACGTCAACGTACGTCATACCCTGCCATCTGAGGCCCAAGACATGATAATCACCTGGATCTATACGAAAATTGCGAAAGGCACGTTGTAAATCAATCTTAAACAATAAGGATTTCGAACCCATGACCCTAATTTTTTGGATCACATTATCAATGGTGGGATATTTTAACTTAAATTCAATATTATCAAAGAAATCCATGGGGACACAGCTATTCACACTATTGCCATGAGGCCATGATAAGTCTACTATTACACGAGTACTGCCATCTGGCTTAGGTCTAGCCATTAATGGTGAAAAATGCATTTTTTCAAATGGTTGCATTGCAAGGGGGCCTACCATCGCCCCATACCCAACTTCCGCCTCGAAATATTCATTTACCCCCACTATATCACGCCTGGCAGAGGGATGGTTGGTAACGTTCTGATTAAATTGAAATAATTCGTAATCAATATTTAAAGGGAACCCAAATTCCAAATAATCACATAAAATTTTAAGATCACAATACTTGAGGTACCTCCTCCAGTTACATATATTCAAATTGGAAGGAACTTTGATTCTTGCTTGCTGATAATTGAAACAATTGGTTTTACGAACCATTTCATTTGATTGCCTAACGTATTCAACCATATCTGTAGTATTAATCTCCTGATTACCACTTAAGGTTTTAAGGTGATAACTATTCAAAGGAAGAAAACCAAAAGTTCTAACATATTTGGTACCTTTGCTTAACTGTCTGGTAGCCCAGAGAAAACTAAAATCTTTCATCAGTTTGTCGGATTGATCAAGACTATCATTGTATTTAACATTAATGTCACCATAATTTCCTACTAACCTTATGGTATTAGATACAACTTGATTAAAACTACTATCTGTACAATATAAAGCATTGTTAACTGTACTGAGGGAGCTGTGATTATAATTCGCAGATAAATTACTGCCATAGGGAATACTATCACAGCAATCTTGAACAATATTCTGCTTAAGCATATGAACAGAATATAGTGTAGAATTTTGCGTTAAATTTGAAACATCTATGGTTTGGTCAACGCCACCCAAAACCTGTGAATTAACAGTACTTTCTAAACTTGCATAACAGTCAAACCACAATTTAATAGAACTAACACTGTTTGCAGTATTTTTAAAAACTTTATTTAGGTAAAATATATCTCCCATATCTGAATTTGTGCAAGTACTTATATCCCAGAGCCCTTGTTGGTTCTCGACCTTGTACACAAGCTGCTCCAGGTCATGTATAGAGAGGTCGGTATTGCTTCCCCTAGAAGCAATACTACCCGCTATGGAGTTAATAGTTGTGTTGACCAAAATGCTTTTCAGTTTATCAGTGCAAGCGGACGGCCTGTCACCATCAACCCAACACACAGAAGTACTGCAGAAATCATGATCTACACCATATGAACTTAGTTCACCAATGTCCTCACCAATAAGCCTACCAATTGATAATTCGATGTTCGATTGGTTTGAGGCCACAGGCCGACCACTGATGGGAGTTTTATAGTTGTATTTTGGAATGAAAGTTTTTGCAAAAACATCAAATTTAAAGTTATGAGCTACAGACTTTTTCACTACACAACTTACATCTTTGCTAACTTTATCAGTAAATTCAATGCTATAGGCAGGAATTTCTTCACTCCCACCAGAATTATGGACACCCATGTTATCAATCACAGGATTTATGTTTGATACAATATATGAGTTTACAGATTCATTTGCTGCCTCGCCTTTGAATGAGTACTTATTTCCTACTGTATCAAAACGGGCCTGAACATAATTGCTAAACCTTCTGTGAGGTTTGAACCTCTTTTTTGTCATTTTTCAATCTTAAACATGCATGTTTAGGGTGATCGTATTTTCTACCTGTGTTTGCAAAGCAGTTAGTACAAAAGTGCTGGTAAGTGATACCTTTGTCTGTATGTTCCGCCTGCTTCTCATATCTACATGTCCCTTTGTTATATAATTTGCATAACATAGTTTTCTCACTACTTTCAGCAGCCCTACCATTAGGAATCTGGACCACTCTTTGGGTGTTTCGACTTCTAATTTTTTCAACTTTTTCCGGTTGTAACCAATTAACATTACCTCGTTCCATCTCTTGTAAAATAAACCCATGAGCCCTTCTCACAGTTGGAAAGGAGAGTTCGATAGCATCTTGCATTGCACTTATAAAGTGCTTCAACATATTTTCTTTGACTGAACTGTCTGTTTCTTCTAAAACACATTGAATATAACCTTGGGACCACTGAAAACTATTCAACTCATCGTATGTAGGCTGTTTGTTACCACCTAACACAGTACAGTAATCTTGTGGCCAGTTTACAAACTTTTTAACTTTATGAACACCTGGTCGAAAGCGACCTGACTTTAAAGCATCAACTGCCTTACCTTTTGCTTCTAATCTGGATGTGTGGTCGTACTGATGTAATCTGCGCTGAACCTCAGCTTGAATCTTGTCATCAGAACGCAACTCATCGAAGGTCGGTAGTTTGGGGTCGCTGTCACCCTTCTGAATTCTGAGGGAGCTATGGGCAGACGGCACTGGCGAAAGTTCTCAAAGGCGTGACTTCTGTTCCTGTTGATCAATTCTTCCTTCCATAACTGCCACCGTGTCCAGTAATTTGTCCAACTTCTGTTCCAATGCAACTAGCTTGTTATCTTCACCAGATTTCTGAGAATCTTGAGTTTCAGATGTCTTAAGTTTTCTCTTTCCCATAATGGCAGAGTACGCCGCTACTACCAAGATATTCCAACAGTGTAAAACAAAAAGTGTCCAGGTAATATAAAACAACTAAAATAATAAAATCACCTCACTAAAACACTGTTTTGGAATACTGGCTAGCGTACACTACCAGCCCCCTCAGTACTAGTTAAATGCACAGAACCCATGCTGTCCACAGTATTTAACCTCAATTGCAGACATCAGGTGATTTTTTCCCGCAATATAACTCATGAATATTCATGAGGGAGACCCCAACAGAGTAGTTCAACCTCCCCCACATTGCCAATACATGTGAATCAATACCAACTAACTAGTTTTAAAAACCCCCATAGGAATACCTTCCCCCATCAGGACTGAACCACTGTGCTACACTTCGACGCATCACCCCTATATAGAAGTAGTGAAACAGTACACAGATTGGGATACTTTCAGAGCAGTGTCAGTGTCCAAATAATGTTTAAGTAGAGAAAACAATTGTAACAAATTTTATTGTAATTTAACTCTTTGTAAGTTAAATACTTACCTTATCCTCACAAATGCTTACTTGGTTTTGTGGAGGCAAAACGCGGCGACCAACAAGAATATTTAAAAATTATTCTTGTTCGAGAGGTGAACCCCGTAGTTAATGATAGGTGTGCATGCGCACAACACATTGTCGGTTGGACTTTGTCGAGAGATCCTCATTTAATTTTTGGTCCCCTATGAAAACCAACTTGTGAGGGCAGGAAGGGTGGGTCTGTCCTTGTGAGGATAAGGTAAGTATTTAACTTACAAAAAGTTAAATTACAATAAAATTTGTTACATTTTATTGCGTAAAATAGCCTTACCTTATCCTCACAAATGCTTGATTCCAACCATAACAGGAGGAGGGGTTTGTTTTGCAACCTCCCTGTTAATAGATTATGGGGTTCACCATGAAAGCATTTGATGGAGAGGATAAGATAAGCTTAAGTATGCTACAACAGAATTTTCCATTACTGTAAAATATCTGTAAAGATAAGTAATGATAGGTAACCTCATGAATATTCATGATGTACTGTTGTAGTTGACACTTGTCCAATGTAGCATAAAGTTGTCCTATATCTAAACCATCACCCATAACTGTGTGGTCGGGGATGGCTTCCTGGGTCCCTCGAGCTGGGAGCTGTCATCCAGCAAGAAGGCACCCCAAGCTGGCTTCTGTGTTTTACAAAATACAGTCATGAGGCCATCTGCCACAGAAGAAGACATATGTCCATACAAGATACTGGTATGGAAGGAAGAGTAAAGTATGTAAGCCATATGAAATACTCAAGAACATACTCAAAGCCAATCACATGCTGAGCAGAAACCACTGGGCCTAATTGTAATCTGTTTGGTCTGTGGACTGCCAAGACACATAGCTTAAAAGGTAGAAAACGTGTTGTGGCTCTTCCAATGGCAGGAGCCTAAAATCTGCTCTAGGGACACCCATCCTTGAATACTAAAGAAGCAGACATGGACCTAACATCATGGGCCTTAACCTGTAGGTCCTGTGTATCAAAATTGGATGACTGATAAGCCAATAAGACAGTCTGTCTGATCCAAGAAGAGATAGTAGATCCCATGAGACCTCTGTCAAAGCCTTCCTTAAAGGACATAAACAAGAGATACTTTCCCTTCCTTAAAGCACTAGTTCTGTCTAGATAGTATCTAAGTGCTCTGACAGGGTATAAAGTCATATCCTCAGTCAAGTCTGAGCTCAAAAAAGGTTTAAGAGCTGGAATGACCACCGGTTTTAGCGAATCTGGGCAATCAGAAGCCAACTGATTCTTTGCTAAGAAGGCAGGAGAAGGAGAAATAGTGATCTCCTTCCAGTGAGGTTTATGCTTGAGGGAAGAGAATGTCCAAGCGTGCACCTCCCTCCTTCTTTTGCCAGCTGCCAAAGCCATCAGGAAAACAGTCTTGAAAGTCAAAATCTTAAGACTTGCATCCTTCAAAGGTCCAAAAGGAGCCTTAGTCAAAGATATAAGAACCAAAGATACGTCCCAAGACGGAAAACACCTATTTAGAATGGGTTTGTCCCTGTAAAAGCTTGCAAGGAGTCTCTTTAAGTGCAAACTCTTGTAAACTTCCTGGTCGGCAATTGCAGTTCTGTAGCCAGCAATTGTGGCAGGCTTCAAATTTTTGACAGTAAACAGATGGTTCAAAAATTCTGCTATGTCTGAGGTAGAAGGCTCTGCGCTGACCACCTTGTTCTGTTGGCACCAGAGTTCAAAAATGGCCCACCTTGACTCATATAATCTTCTAGATGTGGGTCTTTGAGGTGCCTAAATTCTATCTGCCACCTCCTCAGAGAATGATGCAAGTGATTCTGAGTGGTTTCCAGGTGCCAAACACGAAGATTCAGATATATGAGATTCTGATGGAACTTCTGACTGAAAGGATGTTTTAGCAGATGAGGCCAGTGAGGAAGTTGTAATGGGGGCTTGGTTGACAGATAGACTAGATCCCAAAACCAATGCATTCTGGGCCACCCTGGTGCTACTACTATCATTCTGCACCTGTAGGTGTTCATTTTCTGTATGACCTGTGGTATGAGAGCTACAGGACAAAAGGCATAGCCGTCCAGACCCTCCCAGGAGATGTTCAATGCATCTATGTTCATAGCATTTGCATCTGGGACTGGTGAGACATAGATTGGTAGCTTGTGATTCAATTTGGTGGCAAACAAGTCCACCATTGGTGTGTGCCAAACTTTGCAAATTAGACTGAATATTTGAGGATGAAGAGACCATTCTGTTTGAATTATTTTGTCTTTTTTCCTGGGGAGACTGTCGGCTATGACATTGAGGCAACCCTGAATGTGTCTGGCTCTTATGAGTATGTTTCGAGGATTGCAGTAGGCCAAGATGCGCCAAACCAGGAGACACATGTCCCATGAGTGTGCTCCCCCTTGTTTGTTCAGATAACTGACTACAGTGGCGTTGTCTGTTGCTATAAGAACCCTTTTGTCTAGAATTCTGTTTTGAAAGCTTTTTAAGGCCAGAAACACTGCCTTTAACTCTAGGACATTGATATGAAGCAATTTTTCCTGATCTGTCCAATCGCCACTGACTATCATGTTTTCTAAATGAGCTTCCCAACCCCGGTTTGACGCATCTGTGAAAATAAGGGTATTGTGTTCCTGTAGATGAAAAGGACAACCCATTTTAGAATTTTTTGGGATCTTTCCACCACTGAAGATGCTTTTTCAGAAGGTTTGAAACAGGAATCTTCAGGTCTAGAGACTGGGGATCCTACCAGTTTGTTTCAGGAACCATTGGAAAGGGCGCATATATAACCGACCCATTGGTATTGTCTTTTCTAGGGATGCTAGTACACCTATCAGGGACATAAGCATCCTTGGGGTTGTTTGTGATGCGATCTCCATGTCCTGAACAGACTTTTCTAGAATTTTCAACTTCTTTTCGGTTGGAAAGACTTTTCCTTGTATCAAATCGAAAAGGTAACCCAGAAAGTCGATTTTTAGGTAGGTTCGAGCTCTGATTTTTCTAAATTTATCACAAAGCCGAGTTCTTGAATCTTATGGATGAGTTCTTTTGTCTGGAGCTGACACTGGTGTCTGTTATTTGCTTTTAACAACCAGTCGTTCAGGTATTGGTGAACTCGAATTCCGCGAGACTGAAGAACGAGCCTCTTTTACAATCTGCATGAACTATAGGGGTGCAGTCACCAACCGCAATGGCAGTGCTTTGAACTGACACATTTGTTTGTCTACATGGCAACATAGCCAATGTTAAAAATCTGGGTGTATGGGCACGTGAAAGAATGCATCTTTCAGGTCTATCGAAACTAGGCATTCAACTTTAGTGACCGAGTTTCTGGTTATCTCTGCTGTCCCCATCTTAAAAGTTGGAACTAGCAGGCATTTGTCCAGGATACTGAGATCTGTCACAGGGCGCCATTTATTGGCGGGTTCTGATACAAGAAATAATCTGCTGTCAAACCTGGAGTTGTGCAATCCTTGAGATGGTAAATTGCGCTTTTTGAAACATTTGCAGCACACAATCTTTTAGGTAGCCATGTTTTTCCTGTCTGTAACCGCTTTAAATTATGGGATGTACAGACATGGGCGGATTCGACTGGAATATTATTCGATAAACCTTCTCAAGATTTGCACAACCCTTGTATTTGGTACGGAGATCTGTTGAAACTAGTCATTAACCTTTTGTGACCGTGTTTCTTTATAAAAATTCCATTTCACAGCTTGGAGACGTATGCATGTTCAGGACACAGAGATCCTCACTGGCCAATGATATTGTAAGATGCAAAGAAAATAACAGGAATGGTCATCTATCCACGCACTAACCTTGCCCAATGCTGATTAGCTTCCTTGAATAGACTAAACTTCTTGTATAGGCTATCCGTACTTTATATTTATACAGCACACAACACACCAACGATCCATGTCTTGAAGAAAGCAAATGTTTCCATCTAAAACAAGCAGCATTGTGTCAGATATGATAGAGGAAACTATTTTACTGAGAAAATCCTGCGACTTGTAGTCTTTTTCAGAAGAAAGTGTGTGTAAATAAACATATTAAATGCAACACAATATTTTCAGCAACATAGCGGATTGTTTTCCTGTCTGTAGCACCTGCAGGAGAGCTACATGAAAGGGGAGTTTCGATTGGAGGGCTACATAGTACCCATTCAAAAACTGCACAACTCTGAGATGGCAATAATATTTTCACTTAAACCAGCTATTTATAGGTATTTCTTCTACTACACCAGAATCCCCTATTTCATTGAGAATATTGGGGGGAAAGCTTATGTATTATCTTCTCTATAATGAAGTAATAAATGGTCCACCAGCCAGTTGTAGAATAAAGACAAGGCAATGGAGGAAATTAACCATCTTGATGCCTGGTTTGTAGGTTGAAAGCAAACATTGATAAACTTCTGAAGTAGATCTTATAGGACTGACTGTTTTTCAGGCTACAGGAAATCTGCTAACTGCTGGTATGGTAGAGTACTATTGAAGTTCACACTAAGCAAGCAATCTGTGCTTCTCAGAGAGGAAAGGACCTGTAGACAATGAATGGTTTACTGCTGTGTTCTTTCTAAAAATCCACCAGGACTTCATGAAAGGGATTTGCCATTGGATGATCTGAAGAATATCTTTTTCTCCAAGATGAAGGGTCACCCTCTGTGTGTCTACCAAGTGGAGAGGCTACTAGCTTTCTGGAGGTTTAATTACTAACCCCAGAAAATGAATTCTAATCAGACCAGCTATCAAATCTAAATGTCATCTGGTGTTGGAAAAGCAAACTCTAGTAGATCTTCTACTGCTAGCTGTTTTTCAATCGCAGCAGGCCACTTAATGCTGTCATTTTCAAGAAAATGTGGCCCGTTCAAAGACTTCTGTTGGACATACCTCATAAATGAAGAGGTAGGTAGCTTGAACTAAAAAATTGAAGAATCTTCTGTAGTAGATCCTCTACCAAAGACTGTTATACAGCCAAGGGGGATCTAAGAATGCTGTCATGGATTACTCAACCCTCAGCATGTAATATTGTACTTCAGATCTGTAGAATAGGAAGTCTTAAACTTCTTTCTTCTTAGCACGAACTCTATGAATTCTAAAAGAATGCATCTGCCGTCTTGGAAACGGGCAGAGTTGAAAAAACTTCACGTGTTGCCTCCTCGACGACCAAAAATTGAATGAGGATCTCTCCACAAAGTCCAACCGACAATGTGTTGTGCGCATGCACACCTATCACTAACTACGGGGTTCACCTCTCGAACAAGAATAATTTTTAAATATTCTTGTTGGTCGCCGCGTTTTGCCTCCACAAAACCAAGTAAGCATTTGTGAGGATAAGGTAAGGCTATTTTACGCAATAAAAATCTAAGAGAAAGAAACTGAATGTAGAGATTAAGTATTAAAACAGGACAATTCATTAAACTAAAAATTATGAAGCTTAAAGACTTCTCCCATTTTGATATTCATTTGTATGGTCGAATTATGGTTTGAATGTTTTGAATATTACCCATACATATAGATGTGGCAATACATGCTTTTATGTGGAGTTGGGGCAAAACCTGTGGCTCACTTGGTGCAATACCATCCGTTACAATGGGAAGTTGCAAAAGTAAAACGGTTAATGAATTCTAAAATGACTTTAACATTGCTTAATCTACATCAAAAGATACCCAAAGGTGCAACAACCAAGATTCAAGTAAAAGGATAAAAGAGAGATATAAGAGTGATAACATAGTAGTGGTCGGACCAGTTCTGAAAATAAAAACTGGTTTTCGGGGTTTCGAAACCGAATGAAATCTGGGATTTTGAAAGTTTACAGAGATATGTTAAAAAGTTTTACGCGAGCGTACATGAGCTACATTATTAATAGGAAATATGCATTCATGAGATATTTGAAGTTTGTAAACTTCATTTACCATTAATATAAAGGAAAAATGTAAGTTATTTCCTGAAATATATATGTTCTTTATTGTTTTGACGAAATATTAACCAGTAGAAAGCCTAATATAATGACGTTTTCAATAACCGGTATTTAAATATTCTTTGCGGATTTCGTCATTTCTACCTAAATGAAACGAAATGCAGTATACCGGTTTACCATTCACACCACTATAACATAGTATCAGATATCCCCGTAGAGAGATAAAATAGCATCAGATCAATGGTCAAATCCAGGTCACACCATGACATTGCACACATATAACCCCCGACCAATGTCCCTATCAAATATCAACTTCCTACACCTTATGGTTTCCGAAAATATTGTCCGGACAAGGCATTACAGGTCAAGGTCACTACGGTAAGGTCAAATCAAGGTCACACCATGATGTTTTACATCTGCACACCCTAGTCAATGTCCCTACCCAGTATCAACTTCCTACACCTTACGGTTTCCAAGATATACCCCGGAGAAGATTTTATAGGTCAAGGTCACTACAGCGAGGTCAAAGGACGAATCAAGGTCACGCCATGACGTTGCACACCTACACCGCCTAACCAATGTCCCTACCAAGTATCAGCTTCCTACACCTTATGGTTGCCAAGATATAGCCCGGACAAGACTTTATAGGCCAAGGTCACTTTCACAAAGGCCTACTAAATATAGAAGACAGTATGTTATTAAAGCTAGATCTT
Source organism: Sabellastarte sp. h YS-2021 (assembly GCA_964017235.1). Lineage (NCBI taxonomy): Eukaryota > Metazoa > Annelida > Polychaeta > Sabellida > Sabellidae > Sabellastarte > Sabellastarte sp. h YS-2021. The sequence continues at coordinate 16,922,145 of OZ024928.1, forward strand.
GTTAGGTCCTTAGGAGCCACTACAAAAGTGTTCCACTGAGCTGATACTATGGAATTTCCAAGTTCCTGCAACTGCATGGCTTCTAGCGAGGACAGCCTACTAACTAGACAAAAGTTTTTGTACACAAAAACAAAGCGTCCCTACAGCTTTTAAGCTTTATATAAAATGCTAAAGGACTAATGTGAAGAGGTAAATGTTATTGGTGAAGAGAAATGTTTGTGAAAAGGACCATGTTAGGATCACAAGAGTGACCTTAAAACGAAAAAAACACTCAGTGCCTATGAACGGGTTCTGTATCAGCTGACTGTGTGTTTTCAGCTGCAAAGAAGAAGAAGCACTTCAAAGTTTGGCTATGCTTGTTTGACCTTGAAGGAGAGGCCCAAGGTCAAATCTGACCACATCAAAAGATTTCAAGCCCATCATTTCCTATATGTAGGTATACCATCCCAAACCTCTAGGACCAATAATAAATGAGTTATAAGCACTTTAAAGTTCCTATCCTCGTTGGACCTTGAAGGAGAGGCCTAAGATCAAATCTGACCACACCAGAAGATTCCCAGCACATGATTTCCTACATGTTGGTTTACCATCCTAAACCTGTAGGACCAATAATAAGTGAGTTATAAACACTTTTAAGTTTGGCTATGCTCATTTGACCTTGAAGGAGAGGGCCAAGGTCAAATTCGACCACAGCAAAAGATTACCAGCCCTTAATTTCTACATGTTGGTTTACCATCCCAAACCTCTAGGACCAATCATAAGCGAGTTATAAGCACTTTAAAGTTTGATTATGCTCATTTGACCTTGAAGGAGAGGCCCAAAGGTCAAATCTGACCACACCAGAAGATTGCCAGCACATGATTTCCTACAGGTTGGTTTACCATCCCAAAGCTCTAGGACCAACTAGATTGGGCCAACTCGGCGCCAACATATCCCCAGACAGGTCATCACTCACGCCACAGGTTTTGATCGGGAATTTTTTAAAACATAATTACCCATTATTATATGAACTTCAGCACATCAATCTACTCTGTTTATATCTTCCAAGGAAGATGGTGTATCCCCAGACGCCGAATACATAACTCAAATTATATTTTCAATCTTCCTGCAATGATAACTCTAAACCTATTTTCAAAGTATTTAAATGATTGATGATTGAATGTCCATTCTAAAATAATAATCCCAAAAGAGCATATCTGTTTCTATATTTGTTGACAAATAAAATATTATTTTTAACTCAACTCATCATACTTTTCAATCTTCCTTCAAAGTATTTAAATGATTGATGATTCAATGTCCATTCTAAAATTCATAATCCCAAAAGCGCATATCTGTTTCTATATTTGTTCACAAATAAAATATTATTTAAAAAAAAATTATTTATATTATTATTTTATTATATTATTTTTAGAATTTGCAAATTGTTTTCAGTTATTCATTTCCTCTATACCTATATATGTGGTCCATATATATGCAACCTAAATATGTGACACAATCTCAGTTCTGACTCCCCTTTGTGTTATATGTAATGAAGCCCACCACCTCCCACCCCCACCCCTCTCCCCTTCTCCACACCTCTCTCACTATTACACAAGATCTGCAACCCCATTGAGTTCTTTGTTTCTCATCTGATATCATTAAATACCTTTGTTTATTTAGTGTCACTCAATATAGCTGGAGGTCCCAGAGGTGGGTGGGGGGAATCCGGGTGGGGGATGCATAAATGGTAAACAAACAATCTATATAAAAGGGGTACTCAAATACAAAAAGAATTGAGAATTTTAAGTATGTGATTATCAACTGAAATGAGTTCATAACTGTAGGAGCTGTGTCAAAATTAACTGAGGCAAGTTGAATAAAACTGGGCTAGTTGAGGGTTAAAAATCCCCTACTTTTACTACATAAGGATATAATTTCATTAATATTGGGACTTAAAGCTCACTTAAAGTGTCCATTTTGTCTACTTGAATATGTTTAACCAGTTTCATTTTAAAAAGTTAAAAACTCAGCAAGCAGAGGTATAACACACAAAAATAAGTTCTTAAAAGACTAAGATAGCCATAACATTATTAATATTCAAAATTTAAATAGACAGGCATTTCCTTTTAAAAATTCAAAGATTTCAGCTCTATAACCCACATAGTTTGACAGTTACTGGGCTTTAAAGTGGCATAATGTCCATAAATTGGGTTTCTGTGGGCATTTTACAATTGTTAAAGAGACCTTAGCAATTAAACAACAGATCTGAAACTTTTTGGGGGACATACATAACAAACAAAAATTATATATAATACAGTTTAAGACTTGTCACACTAAGCATTTCCAAATAACAGGGCAAAATACGGAAAAAATGTCCAAAAAGGCACTTGGGCGAGTGTCTATGGCCCTCATACACAGGTTAAATGTCTACTAAAAACCTTGATTTTCGGCATATGTAAAAAGGACATAATAATGCATTCCCAGATGGGATTTCAGCTCCATCAATCACATAGTTTAACAGTCACAGGGCTTAAAGGTGGTTAAAAAGTCCAAATATTGGGTCTCTGTGGGCCTTTTAGAGATCTCGATGTGGCTTTCAAATTAAAGCTTCAGACTTAAAATTTGTTACATACTAAGATTACACATAGAATATGTATCTAATAAAGTTTGAAACTTCTCAGACTTACCATTTCCAAGTTACAGAGCAAAATATGTGAAAAATGTCTTAAAAGGGTCACTCAGGTGGGTGTTTAAGGTCCTCATACACCGGTTAAATGTCTACTTGAAGCCTTGATTTTTGGCACATGTAAAAAGAACATAATAATGTATTCCCAGATGAGATTTCAGCTCTATCAGTCACATAGTTTAACAGTCACAGGCCTTAAAATTGGCAAAAAGTCCAAATACTGGGTCTTTATGGGGCCTTCTAGAGACCTAAATGTGGCCTTCAAATTAAAGCCTCAGACTTAAAATTTGTCACATACTAAGATTACACATAGAATATGCATCTAATACAGTTTGAAACTTCTTAGACTTACCATTTCCAAGTTACAGGGCAAAATATGTGAAAAATGTCTAAAAATGGTCACTCGGGTGGGGATTTATGGTCCTCATACACAGGTTAAATGTTTTCTTAAAGCCTTAATTTTTGGCACATATATAAATAACATACTAATATCTTCCCAGATAGGATTTGAGCTCTATCAGTCACATAGTTTGACAGTCACAGGGCTTAAAAGTAGCAAAAAGTCCAAATATTGGGTCTTTGGGAGCCTTTTAGAGACCTCAATTTGACCTTCAAAATTAAAGCTTCAGACTTAAAATCTGTTACATACTAAGATTACACACAGAATATATATCTAATACAGTTTGAAACTTCTCAGACTTACCATTTCCAAGTTACAGGGAAAAAGATGTGAAAAATGTCTTATAAGGGTCACTCGGGTGGGTGTTTATGGTCCTGATACACAGGTTAACTGTCTATTAAAGGCCTAAATGTTGGGGCACATATAAGAAAACACATAGATATATTCCCAGATGATATTTAACTTAGATGAGAGACATAGTTTGAAAGCTACAGTGCTTGAAAGTGGCAAAAAGTGCATAAATTGGGTCTCTGTGGGCACTTTTGAGACCTTAAGTCGACCCCTTTGGGTAAACCTACAGCCCTAAAATTTTCTACAGACAAGGATTACATATCAAAGTTATACCTAGCGCAGTTTGAGACTCATCAGAATTACCACTTCCAAATTATAGGGCAAAATATGTGAAAAGTATAGCAAAAAATCCCCAAGTGGGGGTATTTATGGGCCTCAAACACAATTTTCTCCTCAACTTAAAGTCGTGATTTTCGGCACATGTACTAAGAACATATTAATGTGTTGTCAGGTAAAATTTCAGCCAGCTGAGCATCATAGTTTGTGACCTACAGGGCTCTAAGTGGCCAAAAGTCCAATTTCTGACCTTAAGGTGGCCATAAGTTCTTTTTTACTGGGAGTTTAAGGTCACCTTAAAATAGGGATCTTCCTTTGGGCACCCTTAACATGTGTACCAAGTTTGAAAAAAAAATATTAATTTGTTTTTGAGTTATCGCGTCCACAAGGAAATTTCTACGGCGGCGGCGGCGGCGGCGGCGGCGGCGGCGGCGCGACGGACCTGAATCCAATATATCCCCGACTTTCGTCTGGGGATATAATAATAAGCCACTTATAAGCACTTTTATGTTTGGCTATCCTTGTTTCACCTTGAAGAAGAGGCCCAAGGTCAAATCTGACAACACCAAAAGATTCCCAGCCCATGATTTTCTATATGTTAGTATACCATCACAAACCTCTAGGACCAATAATAAGCAAGTCATAAGCACTTTTATGTTTGGCTATACTCATTTGACCTTGAACGAGGGGCACAAGGTCAAATCTGACCACACCAGAAGATTCCCAGCACATGATTTCCTACATGTTGGTATACCATCCCAATCCTCTAAGACCAATAATAAGCGAGTTATAAACACTTTTAAGTTTGGCTATGCTTGTTTGACATTGAACGAGAGGCCAAGGTCAAATCAGACCACACCAGAAGATTCCCAGCACATGATTTCCTACATGTTGGTTTACCAGCCCAAAGCTCTAGGACCAATAATAAATGAGCTATAAGCACTTTTATGTTTAGCTATCCTCGTTTGACCTTGAAGAGGAAGCCCAAGGTCAAATCTGACCACACCAAAAGATTCCCAGCCCATGATTTCCTACATGTTTGTATACCATCATAATCTTCTAGGACCAATAATAAGCGAGTTATAAGCACTTTTAAGTTTGCCTATCCTCGTTTGACCTTGAACGAGGGGCCCAAGGTCAAATCCGACCACACCAAAAGATTCCCAGGCCATGATTTCCTACATGTTGGTTTACCATCCCAAAGCTCTAGGACCAATAATAAGTGAGTTATAAGCACTTTTATGTTTGGCTATCCTCGTTTGACCTTGAAGAAGAGGCCCACGGTCAAATCTGACTACACCAAAAGATTCCCAGCCCATGTTTCCTACATGTTGGTATACCATAACAACCCTGTAGAACCAATAATAAGCGAGTTATAAGCACTTTTAAGTTTGGCTATGCTCGTTTGATCTTGAACGAGGGGCCCAACATCAAATCCGACCACACCAGAAGATTCCCAGGCCATGATTTCCTACATGTTGGTTTACCATCCTAAACCTGTAGGACCAATAAGAAGCGAGTTATAAGCACTTTTATGTTTGGCTATCCTCGTTTGACCTTGAAGAAGAAGCCCAAGGTCAAATCTGACAACACCAAGAGATTCCCAGCCCATGATTTTCTATATGTTAGTATACCATCCCAAACCTGTAGGACCAAAAATAAGCAAGTCATAAGCTTTTTTAAGTTTGGCTATACTCGTATGAACTTGAACGAGGGGCACAAGGTCAAATCTGACCACACCAGAAGATTCCCAGCACATGATTTCCTGTATGTTGGTATACCATCCCAATCCTCTAGGACCAATAATAAGCGAGTTATAAGCACTTTTAAGTTTGGTTATACTCATTTGACCTTGAAGGAATGGCCCAAGGTCAAATCTGACCACACCAGAAGATTCCCAGCACATGATTTCCTGTATGTTGGTATATCATCCCAATCCTGTAGGACCAATAATAAGCGAGTTATAAGCACTTTTAAGTTTGGTTATACTCATTTGACCTTGAAGGAGAGGCCCAAGGTCAAATCTGACCACACCAGAAGATTCCCAGCACATGATTTCCTACATGTTGGTTTACCATCCCAAAGCTCTAGGACCAATAATAAGCAAGTTATAAGCACTTTTATGTTTGCCTATACTCGTTTGACCTTGAAGAGGAAGCCCAAGGTCAAATCTGACCACACCAAGAGATTCCCTGTCCATGGTTTCCTATATGTTGGTTTACCATCCCAAAGCTCTAGGACCAATAATAAGCGAGTTATAAGCACATTTATGTTTGGCTATCCTTATTTGACCTTGAAGGAGAGGGCCAAGGTCAAATCCGACCACACCAGAAGGTTCCCAGCCCATGATTTCCTATAGGTTGGTATACCATCACAAACCTGTAGGACCAATAATAAGCGAGTTATAAGCACTTTTAAGTTTGGCTATGCTCGTTTGACCTTGAAGGAGGGGCCCAAGGTCAAATCAGACCACACCAAAAGATTCCTGGCACATGATTTCCTACATGTCAGTTTACCATCCCAAAGCTCTAGGACCAATAATAAGCGAGTTATAAGAATTTTTATGTTTGGCTATCCTCTTTTGACCTTGAAGGAGAGGCCCAAGGTTAAATCCGACCACACCAAAAGATTCCCAGGCCATGATTTCCTACATGTTGGTATACCATCCCAAACCGCTAGGACTAATAATAAGCAAGTTATAAGCACTTTTCAGTTTGGCTATCCTCGTTTGACCTTGAAGGAGAGGCCCAAGGTCAAATCTAACCACACCAAAAGATTACCAGCCCATGATTTCCTATATGTTGGTATGCCATCCAAAACCTCTAGGGCCAATAATAAGTGAGTTATAAGCACTTTAAACTTTGCCTATCCTCATTTGACCTTGAAGGAGAGGCCCAAGGTCAAATCTGACCACACCAGAAGATTCCCTGCACATGATTTCCTATATGTTGGTACACCATCCCAAACCTCTAGGACCAATAATAAGCGAGTTATAAGCACTTTTAAGTTTGCCTATCCTCATTTGACCTTGAAGGAGGGGCCCAAGGTCAAATTTGACCACACCAGATGGTTCCCAGCCCATGATTTTCTATATGTTGGTATACCATCCCAAACCTCTAGGACCAATAATAAGCGAGTTATAAGCACTTTTAAGTTTGGCTATGCTCGTTGTACCTTGAAGGAGGGGCCAAAGGTCAAATCCGACCACACCAGAAGATTCCTAGCCCATGATTTCCTACATGTCAGTTTACCATCCCAAAGCTCTAGGACCAATAAAAAGCGAGTTATAAGTATTTTTATGTTTGGCTATCCTCATTTGACCTTGAAGGAGAGGCCCAAGGTTAAATCCGACCACACCAAAAGATTCCCAGGCCATGATTTCCTATATGTTGGTATACCGTCCCAAACCTCTAGGACTAATAATAAGTGAGTTATAAGCACTTTTCAGTTTGGCTATCCTCGTTTGACCTTGAAGGAGAGGCCCAAGGTCAAATCTAACCATACCAAAAGATTCCCAGGCCATGATTTCCTATATGTTGGTATACCATCCAAAACCTCTAGGACCAATAATAAGCGAGTTATAAACATTTTTATGTTTGGCTATCCTCGTTTGACCTTGAAGGAGAGGCCCAAGGTCAAATCTGACCACACCAGAAGATTCCCTGCACATGATTTCCTATATGTTGGTTGTTACATATATTGGACACTATATTAGTACATTGTATATCACATATACTAGGCACTATTTTAGTGCATTGTTTAATTTAAGCTTTATGTTTATACATTGTCATAAAAGATAATTGTGTTGTTGGTTCTTTTTGTGTGTTGACATTTAAAGTAAGGGAGTTATTGACTTTTGTGTTTTAGTGTTTATTGATCTGTTCACAGACTGGGGGAAATCCCCCCCTCAGTGGTTATGATAGATTTGGGGAAACCCAATTGCCAGTAGTTTCTAGAACTTCCTCCTTTGGCCTAGATGGCTCAAGCTTTTCTGAGTTGGTTCTGTACAGTTCCAGAGCAATCTATGAATGTATATAAGGAATGTACATCTGACCACAAGTGAACTTTGTATTCGCTTGCTATAAGGAGAGCTATTGTGTTTTGGAATATAATATATGCTTATATCACTGTGAACTTTTACTGGAGTGAACTGGATACATCATCTGGACAGATTTATTGTACTTTGGATATTTTGGATATTGTACATTCATATAACAGAGAGTGAATTTACTGCATTTTGGACATTGTCCACATCTTGGAGCAGACAGTACAGTTGTGTTAACTCTCTAAATATCTCCAGACAGACATTCTGTGTGACTGGATATATAAAGGATAGCAGGACAAGCACCTTTTGTGTTGTTGAGTGTGGGACGGGTCACAGGATATAGATATCTGTGTGCGAGTGAACGCTGGACAGATCACGGGACAGACCACAGGACATTGGACAGATCACAGAATATACCACAGGACGGATTACAGAACAGATTGCGGGATACGGCGGATAAACTCTTAATCTCAGTGGTCAGGTCAGCTAGATCTTATTATTGTATTAGTGTGTTTAGTTAAGAGCATACCAGTTGACTGTAATCATTATTATTGACTATTAAATAAATTTGTTAAGTTTAACTTTTTGCTTTTTCTGTTACAACTTAAAGACAACCGGTAATTGCTACCGCGCTTGCCCGTGACCGTAACAGGAAAATTGGGGGCTCGTCCGGGATCCAACCATTTGATTACAACTATTTGATCAACCGTTCAATTAACATTTTGAAAATCCATTTGATTTAGTAATTGGTTACAGTCAACAGTGCTCAAAATGGCTAGTGCTAAAGAGTTTGTACAGTCACCATCTATGGAAGTTCTAGAAACTTTTAAAAAAGATATGTTAATGCAGATAGCACAAGAGTTACAGTTAGAGGTGAAAAGGTCAACACGTAAACATGAACTTAAAAGGCTTATTGTTGAACAGTTAGTTGATGAAGATGTTTTACCTGATAGTTGTTTAGAAGTGTATAAGCCTCTACCAATGGAACCTTCTGGGCAATACGAGATCAGGCGATTAGAAATTGAGAGAGAGCTAAAACTCAGAGAATTTGAGGCTAGAGAAAGAGAGCTTGAAGCTCAACAGCGGAAAGAAGAGCTTGAAGCTCAACAGCGAAAAGAAGAGCTTGAAGCTCAACAGCGAAAAGAAGAGCTTGAAGCTCAACAACGAAAAGAAGAGCTTGAAGCTCAACAGCGAAAAGAAGAGCTTGAAGCTCAAAAGGAAGAGCGTGCACTTAAACATGAAAGAGAAATGAGAGCTTTAGAACTCAATGCTCGCAGAATTGCCCATGAAGAGTCCATTGCTACCAAATTTGATTTGGGTAAAAATGTGCGACTGGTACCACCTTTTAATGAGTCAGAGGTCGATAAGTACTTTCAACACTTTGAAAGAGTAGCTCAAAATTTGAAATGGCCTATAGACCAGTGGCCTTTATTGCTGCAAAAAGTTTTGAGGGGAAAGGCCCAGGAGGCATACACGGCTTTGCCAATTTCTGAATGTGTGGACTATAACTCTGTCAAAAATGCTATTTTGAAAGCATATGAGTTGGTACCAGAAGCATATCGTCAAAAATTCAGAAATTATCGTAAACAAGAAAGTCAAACTCATGTTGAATTTGCCCATGAGAAAGAAGTGTATTTTGACAGATGGTGTAATTCTAGGGAAGTAGGTACAGACTTTGAAAAACTTAGGCAAGTTATTTTGATTGAAGAGTTCAAAAGGTGTGTTCGTGATGACATTAAAACCTATCTAGATAAACAGAAAGTTGAAAATTTGGCAAAAGCAGCCGCTTATGCTGATGACTATGCGCTAACTCACAAGTCCACTTTCAACAAGAATAAGTCCTTTGGTCCTGCTAAAAAGTCGTATCCAGAAATAGGAAAAAAATCTGAAAATGTAGCTCCAGAAAAGAGTTCAGATAAGGGTCAAACCTCAAATCAGACTATGAGTAAGGATAGGAAACCCAGATCCTTTGCTCCTGTGTGCCATTATTGTAAGAAACCTGGGCATGTTATGTCTGACTGTTGGCTCTTAAAGAAGAGAAGAGAAAAGGAGGCAACGCCCAACGCCTTTGTGTCTAGCAAGTCTAACTGGCGTTCAAATCCCAATAGAGCAGAGTCTAGTATTGGTTTAGACAAGTCTGAGATTATTAGGGAAGAGTTCAAACCTTTTGTGTCTGAGGGTTTTGTATCCTTGGAAAGTAGTTCCAGTCAGGTCCCCATTAAGATATTAAGAGACACTGGAGCTACTCAGTCCTTACTTTTAGAAGGTGTATTGCCATTGAGTGTAAGCACATCTACTGGTGAGAGTGTCATTGCTCAAGGTATTGAAGGAGGCTGTGTGAACGTTCCCTTGCATAAGGTCAAGTTAGTATCAGACTTAGTTACTGGTTCTGTTGTTGTGGGTACCAGGCCCACTTTACCCATTAAAGGGGTATCTTTGTTGTTGGGAAATGATCTTGCAGGTGGAAAGGTAGTTGCTGATCCTAAGGTTACTTCTAAGCCGATCACTTTGGTTAGCACTGAGAAATTAGAAGAGGTTATTCCTGGTATTTTTCCCTCCTGTGCTGTGACTCGAGCTATGGCCAAAAAGGCCCAAGAAGAACCAAAAGATTGTAAACAATCTACAGATGTCTTAGTTGATTTGTCAGATACATTCTTGAACAACTATGACCATGATGTGCAGAATTTTAATGATACTAATCAAGGATAGGGTAGATTCTGAAAAACAGGACCCAATTGACTGCAAAGATGTATCGCTTTCAAAATCAAAATTGATTTCAGAGCAGGAAAATGACCCTGAATTAGCTCCTTTATTCAAGTTGGTCTTGCCACCAGTAGAGCTAGATAAGGTCCCTGTAGGCTATTATGTCAGAAATGGTGTGCTTATGCGAAAGTGGAGGCCACCAAATGTCCCTGCATCTGAAGAATGGTCAGTAGTACACCAGATTGTTGTGCCAAAAGTGTACCAAAGTGAGATATTAAAATTGGCTCATGAATCTCCAATGGGTGGCCATTTAGGCATCAACAAAACTTACAACAAGATAACCAAACATTTCTATTGGCCTCAAATTCGGCACTGTGTGGCAGAATTTTGCAAGACTTGTCACATTTGTCAAATGGTAGGAAAGCCAAACCAAAAAATTCCTGTGGCTCCTCTCAAACCCATTCCAGCATTTGAGGAACCATTTAGCAAGGTGATAATTGACTGTGTAGGTCCCTTACCAAAAACTAAATCCAGAAACCAATATCTTTTGACCATTATGTGCGCCTCAACCAGATTTCCCGAAGCCATACCATTGACCAACATAACAGCTCCCAAAATCTCAAAAGCTCTGGTTAATTTCTTTACTCTAGTTGGCCTACCAAAAGAAATCCAGTCAGATCAAGGGTCAAATTTCATGTCAGGACTATTTCAACAGGTTGTATTTCAGTTAGGTGCCAAACAGATCAAATCTAGTGCTTATCACCCAGAATCCCAAGGTGCACTTGAAAGGTTCCATTCCACTTTGAAGAATATGATTAGGACATTTTGTTTAGACAATGAAAAAGATTGGGATGAAGGCATCAGCTTATTATTGTTTGCAGTTAGAGAGTCTGTTCAAGAGTCTTTAGGCTTTAGTCCCTTCGAGTTGGTCTTTGGCCATTCAGTCCGTGGTCCTCTCAAGCTGTTGAAGGAAAACTGGTTATCTGAGAACACCGAGAGCCTAAATCTGCTAGGTTATGTCTCAAAGTTCAGAGATAAGTTGAAGAAGGCTTGTGAGCTGGCGCAACAAAATTTGAAAACTTCTCAGTCAAAAATGAAGATGCTTTTTGACAAGAAATTACAGAATCGTGTCTTCAATCCCGGAGGCAAAACTTCAGTGTCATCACCTGGCCAAATGAATAAACTACAGGCCAGAGATTTAGGGTCATACCCAGTAGCAAGGAGAGTAGAAACTCTCCAAAAGACCATTAAAAACTGTGATAACAGACATTCAAACCAAATGTGGGAAATAACTATGGTAAAGCCATACTTCGAAAGAGGTATAACATAGCTTATGATGGCTATTAATAGAAACACTGTTAAAGATAGGAATTCAGTGTATAAACAGGACTTTGAAAAAGTAACATATGGCGTCCGCATGGATACGCCCTGTCCAGAAGCTGTATTTAAATTGTAATTTATATACCTGTAATTAGTAAGTTTATAAAGGTTATACATGGTACTAATTTTACTTTTGTATTTAGATAAATATGTTTTGTAAAAAGTTATTACCTGTGTATATATACCTGGTAAAAATCTCTTGTAAAATTTTGTAACTCCTTGGCTTCCAAAATTTTTCTTTAAGGGGGGAGGTGTTACATATATTGGACACTATATTAGTACATTGTATATCACATATACTAGGCACTATTTTAGTGCATTGTTTAATTTAAGCTTTATGTTTATACATTGTCATAAAAGATAATTGTGTTGTTGGTTCTTTTTGTGTGTTGACATTTAAAGTAAGGGAGTTATTGACTTTTGTGTTTTAGTGTTTATTGATCTGTTCACAGACTGGGGGAAATCCCCCCCTCAGTGGTTATGATAGATTTGGGGAAACCCAATTGCCAGTAGTTTCTAGAACTTCCTCCTTTGGCCTAGATGGCTCAAGCTTTTCTGAGTTGGTTCTGTACAGTTCCAGAGCAATCTATGAATGTATATAAGGAATGTACATCTGACCACAAGTGAACTTTGTATTCGCTTGCTATAAGGAGAGCTATTGTGTTTTGGAATATAATATATGCTTATATCACTGTGAACTTTTACTGGAGTGAACTGGATACATCATCTGGACAGATTTATTGTACTTTGGATATTTTGGATATTGTACATTCATATAACAGAGAGTGAATTTACTGCATTTTGGACATTGTCCACATCTTGGAGCAGACAGTACAGTTGTGTTAACTCTCTAAATATCTCCAGACAGACATTCTGTGTGACTGGATATATAAAGGATAGCAGGACAAGCACCTTTTGTGTTGTTGAGTGTGGGACGGGTCACAGGATATAGATATCTGTGTGCGAGTGAACGCTGGACAGATCACGGGACAGACCACAGGACATTGGACAGATCACAGAATATACCACAGGACGGATTACAGAACAGATTGCGGGATACGGTGGATAAACTCTTAATCTCAGTGGTCAGGTCAGCTAGATCTTAGTGTGTTTAGTTAAGAGCATACCAGTTGACTGTAATCATTATTATTGACTATTAAATAAATTTGTTAAGTTTAACTTTTTGCTTTTTCTGTTACAACTTAAAGACAACCGGTAATTGCTACCGCGCTTGCCCGTGACCGTAACATTGGTATACCATCCCAAACCTCTAGGACTAATAATAAGTGAGTTATAAGCACTTTTCAGTTTGGCTATCCTCGTTTGACCTTGAAGGAGAGGCCCAAGGTCAAATCTAACCACACCAAAAGATTCCCAGCCCATGATTTCCTATATGTTGGTTTACCATCCAAAACCTCTAGGACCAATAATAAGCGAGTTATAAACATTTTTGTTTGGCTATCCTCGTTTGACCTTGAAGGAGAGGCCCAAGGTCAAATCTAACCACACCAGAAGATTCCCAGCCCATGATTTCCTATATGTTGGTTTACCATCCAAAACCTCTAGGACCAATAATAAGCGAGTTATAAACATTTTTGTTTGGCTATCCTCGTTTGACCTTGAAGGAGAGGCCCAAGGTCAAATCTAACCACACCAGAAGATTCCCAGCACATGATTTCCTATATGTTGGTATACCATCCCAAACCTCTAGGACCAATAATAAGCGAGTTATAAGCACTTTTCAGTTTGGCTATGCTCGTTTGACCTTGAAGGGGGGCCCCAAGGTCAAATGCGACCACACCAGAAGATTCCCAGCACATGATTTCCTATATGTTGGTATACCATCACAAACCTCTAGGACCAATAATAAGCGAGTTATAAGCACTTTTAAGTTTGGCTATGCTCTTTTGACCTTGAACGAGGGGCCCACGGTCAAATCCAACCACACCAGAAGATTCCCAGCCCATGATTTCCTATATGTTGGTATACCATCCCAAAGCTCTAGGACCAATAATAAGCGAGTTATAAGCACTTTTAAGTTTGGCTATGCTCGTTTGACCTTGAAGGGGGGGCCCAAGGTCAAATGCGACCACACCAGAAGATTCCCAGCACATGATTTCCTATATGTTGGTATACCATCCCAAACCTCTAGGACTAATAACAAGCGAGTTATAAGCACTTTCCAGTTTGGCTATCCCCGTTTGACCTTGAAGGAGACGTCCAAGGTCAAAGGTTTCCTATATGTTGGTATACCATCCCAAACCTCTAGGACCAATAATAAGCGAGTTATAAGCACTTTAAACTTTGCCTATCCTCGCTTGACCTTGAACGAGGGGCCCAAGGTCAAATCTGACCACACCAGAAGATTCCCAGCACATGATTTCCTATATGTTGGTATACCATCCCAAACCTCTACGACCAATAATAAGCGAGTTCAAGGCTTAATCTTAGCAAAATTTTTATGAACTTATAATCAATCGCCCGTCAATCGGTCAATTATGGCCCGACTGATCCCAATATCGACTGGCGCCTAGATTCTTCCCTCAGGAATGTGCATACCAAATTTGGTTGACCCACACCCAGTACTTTCTGAGGAAATCTTGTAAAAAGGAAGTAAATTTTTTTTTGAATTTTTGATAATGTGACCTTGATAAAGGTCAAAGGTCAAATTTATGCCTGTCAAAAAATTTCCCCACGCCTATAGAAGAACACTGCCACATATCATTTGGATAGGCCTAATAACAAGGGAGATATTCAAGGGAGACGATAATGCGGCGGCGGCGGCTGACTGAAAACCGGGGGTGAAACCAATAAGCGTCCCCTTTTCAAGGGACGCTTAAGATATTCAAGGGAGACGATAATGCGGCGGCGGCGGCTGACTGAAAACCGGGGGTGAAACCAATAAGCGTCCCCTTTTCAAGGGACGCTTAATTACTATAGTGAATACAGTCTTAGAGAAATGGATAGTACAGCCTTAGTAGACTACTAGCACTTAGTAGCCTACTAAGAAGATAGTATACCTTTGGGAAAGTGGGCCCTATGTTTATCATGTAAAAACAATGCAAGCATTTCACTATGACACTGTGTCTGGGCTTCACAGAGTTACCTGGTCTCTCCACACATAGAAGTCCTCATACTTGACCGTCTGAGTGTTAGACGATGAGTACTGACTGCTGTACTCAAACCACTGGTGGTATGTGGATGTCCAAACAGGTGACAGCTCCAACACCACCTGTAATATACAGATGAGAAAACAGCACACCTATACATTACATACAGGTGAAAAACATCTGTAACAACATATGGGTGAGAATATAATACACCTGAAATGACATACTTAGAGGTAAAGCCCCTCTATCTGTTATATATAAGAAAGATGCATGAAACACCTTATTAAATTTTGTTAGAGTTTCATAACACATAACAATATTGAAGAAATCATTTGAGGGACATGAAAATAAGGAAAGCAAACCAGAATAAATTAAATAAATACTAGTAAGTACTCAGACGATGGATGTACATTTAATTAGGCTGACTCAGCATACCAGAGAATGACTTGGTGTCTGTAATTATTCCAGATTTTTTAATTATATTGATATTACAAACAAAAGAATTATGACCTTGATGTCAGAATCTCCGTGTGCTCTGTTTATAAAAGTATCCAGAGTATCAATTGGTCCCAGGCGGGGGTCAACTGCAGTGAAACTGGTGTAGGCATCCCAGTAAGGGGGGAGACTGTTCAAGATCTTACTCACAGAAACCACCTGTATGAAAAGACATAAATTGTATTTATAATGAAATTAATGTTTAACGAGAAACTGGGGTCATAGACCCCCAATAGGCGGGTTGTGCAAACAATTTTAGGGATGGGGTGCCAGATGTATACAACATGATAGCTGTGCTGGAAATTTCAAAATAGCGCTGTGTGCTGTCCTTTAACTCTGTCAAGTCTGAAATTGATCAGTGGAAGCATCTTCGAGTTAGAGTCTGGAAACAAAAATGTCGACAGACGCGCACATGACCAGATAGATGGACACAAGCACAATAATCCATTTAAAACACTAATGACCTACACATGCCTAGCCATGACTATCTGTATGTAAGTTTCCTCATGACGAATAATTGAATGTTGGTACAATGTATTGTTGTGAAAGTATCAATGACAATCAAATATAAAAGATGGCTGGCTTCAAACGAGTGTCTGTTTTGAAAAACCATTCAGTAGACTACTAAAACCATTTTAACTGTAATAGAAATATTCCTCTGAATATCCAAATTAAGCATTGCAAGAGTTTAGTAGTACCTACTGACTGCCTAGTAATGTATAGATTTTGCAGCATATTATTGCCTATTTTCTGTAAATCTTTGGAAACTGGCCCTTGTCTGATATTTCTACTACAAAATACATCAGTTCACTGTCTACACAATTTAATGACTTCAGCAAAGCATCAAGAGTTTCCTGTCAATGTAAAACTCACAAATACACTTCACTGATGATAAAGATGGGAAAAGAGGTGAGAAGGTTATCTAAGATGGCAGATCATGAAGTACTCTTTGATGGAAGAGAAAAAAGAACACAATTTATTTTGTGAAGATAATGCAAAAGACAGTCTTTCAAACAGAAAGAAGAAAATTGGAGTAATGGATCCCAAAAGGGGTTGTGCAATCGATACCAGGGATAGTTATTTTTTGTTTGTAAAAGGAATCTTGCTCTTCTACTCTGTCACGTTTGAAATCAACAGGTGGAAGCATTTTTGAGTTAGAGTCTGGAAAGAGAATTTCAAGATGGCTGCCATGGCTGTCATGTTGTTTTTCAAAATGGCACCAATTTTGAAGCACCCTGGCCTAGGTCAGGCTAGGTGTTGTCCTACCATCATGTTAAGTTTCAACTGGCAAAAGCATCTTCAAGTTAGAATCCGGCAAGGTTAGGTCCAATGTACTTTGTACTTAAGTACAATGTTCTATGGAATACATGGTCTATGGTTTTGGAAAAATAAAACCACACAAATGACTTAACACTCAATAATTTTAACAATATCAAAGTACTTTTACTTAAGTACATGTAATCATCAATTTTCAAAAGTGTTAGTACTTTTACTTCAGTACTTTGCCATGTACTTGACCCCAACCCTGGAATCCAGAAACCAAATTGTTGATGGACAAACAGACAGATGCACTGACCCCTGACCTGAACCAATTTCTAAAGCAACCTAGCCTAGGTGGTGTCAAATTTCAAATCAATCAGTGAAAGCATCTTTATGTTGGCACATAGACATACCAACTGACACCAATTTTGACAGCAACCTAGCCCGGGTAGTGTCCTACCACCCTGTCAAATTTCCAATCCATCAGCAGAAGCATTTTCGAGTTGGAGTCCAGAAACCAAAATGTTGACAGATGGATGGGCAGACATTGGACACATCAATCTAATAGGCGGGTTGTTAACAGACAACCCACCCAAAACCATTCTAGCCTCAATTGTCTACTTTGAAACATTGCTGGTTGTCTTCTGTGATTCAAGATCCAGACTAGGACCATCATGGAGGAGGACCAAGCTGTGGACAGACCCCACCCTGTGTGTAAATATGACTTCGGAGTACAGTTTTTGAATTATATGTGTGGACAAACACTTCCAGGGCAACTGTAATAAAATTCTCTATCTTCTACTTATTGCTGATATATGGAGGTCAAATATATTGCTAATATATGGATGTCCACTATTGTTTTTGGAAATGTTATTCTTTACATTACCTATAAAGTATCAGCTCTTGACAGTATTGTCCTGAGTATCTTTTTTTTTAAGTCAATTGGGGTGATGCAAATTTTTTTAGGTTCAGTTATGTCAAAAGGCTCTGGCAACACATGGTGTACAGATTACTTCTTTTGTTCTTATTTAGTGAGAAAACAATCCAATTCACAGTTCAGTGGATGATAATAGAAAAATAATACCGAAATACCTCACAATGTGCATGACATTGTGTGACCTCATAACCTCGTGAACTCTTCCCCTCTTAGAAGTGGTTACCTCGGCTCTACTTTACTTGCGTGTAGAGCCGTGGCACGACCCCACATAGAACTGGAGATTTGCAGAAAACACAAATATCATAAAAATGTGAACACATATCTGTTTCCACAACTATTTTGTTTCATTTTCATCAACAATCGGTCAACATGCAAACATGTTTGACAAAAAATAAATGACATTTCCTGATTTTCCAGGGTTTTTGGACCATTTCTCCAAATATTTAAAAATGTTCTTTTATTATAAAAGATGTGCAAAATAGCATATATTTTGTACACACATTCTATTTGCTGTGCCCTTGGTTTAAAATCAACTGTTTCTAATTATATTGAACCATTTTCAGTAGGGCAGGGTCGGTAGCATATTTTTCATTTCGGTATCCCTCCAGTGTAAAACCGTACCGATTCCGGGATACCGAAAGAAGAAATTTTGTTCTAGCATATACCCAATAGAATAAGTAGGATTGGCGAAAAGAAAACATTGCAGTTCTGAAAGTAATCACTATAAAAATGCTAAAATATTTAAAAATATGGGATAAAAGTTTGTAATTTGTTCAGATTTGAGGTTTGTTTCTAACACTTTATGTTTTCTCACAATATTATACACGGACATTCGAAATACCGGCTGTAAAGTGTCACCACGGTGTTGAAGTGAATTGGTCTCGATACCGAGAGACCGGTGTTACCGACCCTGCCCTAATTTTCAGTCATTTTATTAAGCTTTATTCAACAGAAAAAGATTTTTTTTTTATGGTGTACAAACCCTTAAAACACTTAGAATCCAAAACAGATTAAATGTCGAGGCTTCTGGTAGATCAGCCAGCTTTACAACAGAAAAAGATTTTGTGCAAATCTCCAGTTCCCTGTGGGGTCGTGCCACAGCTCTACATCCAAGTAAAGTAGAGCCGAGGTAACCACGCCTATTCCCCTCTAAACCTTTTGATCCCGCGCATGCGCAGAGGCAAGTAAAAATCAGGCAATCCCCCATTTTTGTTTTGAAATTGGAAAAAATAAAGAATTGCTTCATATATAGATTAAATATTGATATTTGTTTTTATTAATACTTCTGCATCAGTCTGACCCTCAAGTAAATACTATGTGCATAAATTGCTAGATTTTGAGGTAAATTTATGCATGTTTGTGCATAAACGGAAACACTGTCTTAGATTTTATGACCACATTTACTTGGAAAAACATGTCTCACATTTTAAAGTTTTACCTTGACTTCTAGGAATTCTAAATAGTCAAGTTTGTCCAGCATTCCAGCCAAGTCCCCAACTTTATTGTCATCAAAGTCGGCAAAGTATGGGACATCAATGGTGTAAAACACCGAGCCTTTATACCACTCAAATGGAGAGTCACAGGTCTTCCTATGCTGTACAGCAACACCTATGACTGCTGACAGCAGGCCTATCATCACTAAAATATAACGCTACAATAAAATGATTTGCAAATACTTGATAAATCACTCAAAGGGAGATGTGTATAACTTCTTTCATCTTAAATAAACAACATTCACAGGTACTTCTATGGTTAACTTTTGTCTGTACTTTCCAAATTTACTGGTTGTCATCTATGATTAGCCATAGAGAAAAGTAAGGCTGAAACACGAATACCAGATAATCATTATCCTTAGCATGGCCATAGAATAAGAATAGTAAAATGACAATTCAATTAATTGATAAAAACTACCAAAAGAAAGAAACCATCATTGATTAGCATTATTATGCCTAAATATTTCCTATTTTGATCATTTTTGTCACTGTAAAAGATCTCTGACATCTACATTGTGCCCAATTTATCCCTTATTTAACAAAAGGGTCAATAAAAATGACAAGAAATTATTTATTTGTACATATTGGATGCTGTATTAGTCTGATTTCGGGCATTGCAGGTGAGTATACACTATAACTGATTAATCGGAAAATCATAGATTTTACAGAACAATTAATTGGATAGTTAAAATTCAAATCGCTTTCAGCCTTAGAGAAAAGTAATGATTGAAAACATGATGCTTATGCAGTGGATTTGTCGTGTACCAGTTGCGATATTGTAAATCTACCGGTCACAATATAACAAATGAACAATTCGGGCTATTAAGATCACCTTAATTCTTTATTAAATTATCCCTTAAAAACCATACTTGCATAAAGTTTTTTACTCTGTGATGGTACTTTATCTTTACTTAAAGTTAGTATCACTTGAACAAAAATTACTTGCATTTTTGTTTTTGATATTCCACTTATGCAAAGTCTACAGTATTCAACTATGCTTTCCTTTAGCGTATGGGCTTTTGCCTTTACTTGATCTAAACTACAAATAAAAGGAAAAAAAATGTTTGTAAGGGTGATTTCAATCAGTTTTAGATAGTGTAAAAACTTTACTATATAACCTGATTATTACCTTTAATTCTTGAGTTTGTACAGATTTTGAGTTTTGTCATAATTTGTTTCAATATCACTGAAACAAAGTAACTAACTGAGAAACACAAATGTATTGAAAATGTATAAACTATGTTCTATTGCATCAAATTTATCAAGCTGGAAATTATTTTATATCTTCTTCATCACAAAGATATCATAAAATAATAAACTTTAAGGGTATATCTTTTTATAATTTTATCAACTGAATTTCCCCATGAATCACAATTCTTATTAAACTACATGATGCTTATTTTTTTATATCTGTCACAAAGATATAAGTGTATATCAAAAAGATTACATTAACTCCGTATCTTCAAGGAACCTGTTTTCAATAGATTAGGCAAAACATGTGTTAAACAACTAGTGAAAGCCACTGTTGTGAAAGTTTGAAGTTGTACATCAGTTATAACTTGTACAAGCAAGGATTCTGTGGAAGTTATAACTTACACATTATGATTTTGTCAAGGGTAGCAGGGGCCTACAGTGTTGCAGTGGTAGCACACTCGCCTCCTGTATCTGATATCGGAGTTCAAATCCCAGCCTGACCTGAAGCGGCAAAGCCGGTAGTTGCTTAGTATTAGTCAGCAGTTTACAGTACAAAACCTTGACCAACTTTATGAACTGGTTTCCTCTGTCCTTACAACTACCCGTCACATTATAACTGATAAGGTACTAGGTGTGGCGCAAAATACTAAATAAACAAGCATTCTGACGCATGCATTTATCTCCCGCCGTATAAATAAGATGTACTAAAGATTGTGGAATATAAATTTTCTTGTGAGATGGAGGCACATGTAGAAGTGACAAGTTTAATGTTTGATTGCAATACTTTTAAAGACAAAAGGCATTGATTCATTTTAGTAGCTATTACCCTGCCATCCAAAGAGCTACAGTTCTACAACTTTAATATGCAGTAGATCACCCAAAAGTAGGTGAATGACTTATTTAGAAGAAATTGCCTACCTGTAATACTTTTACAGATAAAAGACATTTACTCATTTTAGTAGCTATTACTCAGCTATCCGAAGAGCTACAGTTCTGCAACTTCACTATGTGGTAGATCACCCAAAAGTAGGTAAATGACTTATTTAGAAGGAATTGCCTACCTGTAATACTTTTAGAGATAAAAGACATGTACTCATTTTAGTAGCTATTACTCAGCTATCCAAAGAGCTACAGTTCTGCAACTTCACTATGTGGTAGATCACCCACAAGTAGGTGAATGACTTATTTAGAAGGAATTGCCTACCTGTAATACTTTTAGAGATAAAAGACATTTACTCATTTTAGTAGCTATTACTCAGCTATCCAAAGAGCTACAGTTCTGCAACTTCAGCATGTGGTAGATCACCGAAAAGTATGTGAATGACTTATTAGAACTAGACCAAGGACGCATCTGTGGCCAGATGCAAAATGTATCCACCAGCAAAGGCAAAAGTAGCTATTACCCAGCCATAGCATGAGCTAGAAGTCTGAAATTTTTATTATGTTATAGCTGACCCAAAAGTAGGTGAATAATATATTTGCACAAAATTCTCTAAATCCAATAGTTTTCACGTTACAATTGATTTTACTCATGATGGAAGTTAGTAAAAAGTCCAAAAGTAGCTATTACTCACTTAGCTATTGAGATAGACACCCAAGTTAGTCACCATGTTGTTGCTATTGAAAAAGTAGGTGAATATCATATTTTAACAAAATGCTCTAAATGCAATACTTTTCAAGTTATAAATGATGTAGTGTTGAGTAAGAACTTCAAAGTAGCTATTACTCAGCTATGCTATGAGCCACAGGTCTGGAACTTAACTATGTTATAGCTGCTTCAAAATAGGTGAATAACATATTGCAACTAAATAATGTAAATGCAAGAGTATTCAAGTTATAAGTGATTTACCCAACAGTGATAACCTAAAAGTAGCTATTACTCAGCTATGCAATGAGCTACAGGTCTGAAATTTTACTGTTATAGCTGACCCAAAAGTAGATGAATAACATATTTGCATAAAATTCTGTAAATACAACAGTTTTCAAGTTACAAGTGATTTTACTCATGATGGAAGTTAGTGAAAAATCCAAAAGTAGCTATTACTCACTTAGCTATTGAGATAGACACCCAAGTTACTCACCATGCTGTAGCTATGGAAAAAGTAGCTGAATAACATATTTTAACAAAGTGCTCTAAATGCAATACTTTTCAAGTTATAATTGATTTAGGGCATGATTTCATTACTTTTAATGAATAAAAAATTATTTTAAAAAGTCATAAAAAAACTTTAGCATGTGAAAGCTCTCCAAAATGTAGGTGAATGCGTTATTTGAGAAATACTGGCTATCTGCAATACTTTTCGACATAATTAGCATGTACTCATTTTGAGTAGGTGAGTAATTAACTATGGGTCTGAAACTTCAAGCGAAAGCTCTCCCAAAGGAAGGTGAATGAGTTAGTTGAGAAAAATTGGCTATCTGCAGTACTTTTAGAGATAATTCGCATTAACTCATTTTGAGTAGGTGAGTAATTAGCTATGGGTCTGAAACTTCACCATGTGAAAGCTCTTCCAAAAGTTGGTGAATGAGTTATTTGAGAAAAATTGGAAAAATTCAAGGTGAGTAATTAGCTGTGGGTCTAAAACTTCACCAAGTGAAAGCTCTTCCCAAAGTAGGTGAATGAGTTATTTGAGACAAATTGGCTATCTGCAATACTTTTACAGATAATTAGCATTAACTCATTTTGATTAGGTGAGTACTTAGCTACAGGTCTGAAACTTCACCAAGTGAAAGCTCTTCCCAAAGTAGGTGAATGAGTTATTTGAGAAAAATTGGCTATCTGCAATACTTTCAGAGATAATTAGCATTTACTCATTTTGATTAGGTGAGTAATTAGCTACAGGTCTGAAACTTCACCAAGTGAAAGCTCTTCCAAAAGTTGGTGAATCAGTTAGTTGAGAAAAATTGGCTATCTGCAGTACTTTTAGAGATAATTCGCATTTACTCATTTTCAGCAGGTGAGTAATTAGCTATGGGTGTGAAACTTTACCAAGTGAAAGCTCTTCCCAAAGTAGGTGAATGAGTTATTTGAGAAAAATTGGCTATCTGCAGTACTTTTAGATATAATTCGCATTTACTCGTTTTGAGTAGGTGAGTAATTAGCTATGGGTCTGAAACTTCACCAAGTGAAAGCTCTTCCAAAAGTAGGTGAATGAGTTATTTGAGAAAAATTGGCTATCTGCAGTACTTTTAGATATAATTCACATTTACTCATTTTGAGTAGGTGAGTAATTAGCTATGGGTCTGAAACTTCACCAAGTGAAAGCTCTCCCAAAAGTAGGTGAATGAGGTATTTGAGAAAAATTGGCCATCTGCAGTACTTTTAGAGATAATTCGCATTTACTCATTTTGAGTAGGTGAGTAATAAGCTATGGGTCTGAAACTTCACCAAGTGAAAGCTCTTCCAAAAGTAGGTGAATGAGTTATTTGAGAAAAATTGGCTATCTGCAATACTTTTAGAGATAATTAGCATTTACTCATTTTGAGTAGGTGAATAATTAGCTATGGGTCTGAAACTTTACCAAGTGAAAGCTCTCCCAAAAGTAGGTGAATGAGGTATTTGAGAAAAATTGGCTCTCTGCAATACTTTTAGAGATAATTCGCATTTACTCATTTTCAGCAGGTGAGTAATTAGCTATGGGTGTGAAACTTTACCAAGTGAAAGCTCTTCCCAAAGTAGGTGAATGAGTTATTTGAGAAAAATTGGCTATCTGCAGTACTTTTAGATATAATTCGCATTTACTCGTTTTGAGTAGGTGAGTAATTAGCTATGGGTCTGAAACTTCACCAAGTGAAAGCTCTTCCAAAAGTAGGTGAATGAGTTATTTGAGAAAAATTGGCTATCTGCAGTACTTTTAGATATAATTCACATTTACTCATTTTGAGTAGGTGAGTAATTAGCTATGGGTCTGAAACTTCACCAAGTGAAAGCTCTCCCAAAAGTAGGTGAATGAGGTATTTGAGAAAAATTGGCCATCTGCAGTACTTTTAGAGATAATTCGCATTTACTCATTTTGAGTAGGTGAGTAATAAGCTATGGGTCTGAAACTTCACCAAGTGAAAGCTCTTCCAAAAGTAGGTGAATGAGTTATTTGAGAAAAATTGGCTATCTGCAATACTTTTAGAGATAATTAGCATTTACTCATTTTGAGTAGGTGAATAATTAGCTATGGGTCTGAAACTTTACCAAGTGAAAGCTCTCCCAAAAGTAGGTGAATGAGGTATTTGAGAAAAATTGGCTCTCTGCAATACTTTTAGAGATAATTAGCATTTACTCATTTTAAGTAGGTGAGTAATTAGCTATGGGTCTGAAACTTTACCATGTGAAATTGAAAATTTCATGTTTCAAAAGAAACCCTTCTACTACACTGTGGGTCCAAAACTTGCTCGAAATCGCTCTGACAGTTTCAGAGATATTTGCCATTTTACATTTTCCGCAAAAATTCAAGATGGCCACCAAAAGTTGTAAACTTTGAAATTTGAAACTTTACTATGTGATAGCTTACCAAAAAGTAGATGGACAACATATTTGAAAAGATTTCCCTAACTTTAATACTTTTGAAGATATTTGACATTTACTTCTTCTGTTATTTAGCTACAAATGAGAAAATAGTTATTACTCACTTAAGGCATGCAACAGAACCCCAAACTATGGACCATCTTATAGCTAAGGACAAAGTAGCTGAACAACATATTTTAGGAAAACACTCTAACTGCAATAATTTTGGAGTTACAATGGCTTTACTCAAGCTACAAACGAGAAAATAGCTATTACTCACTTATGGCATGCACCAGAACCCCAAACTATGGACCATCTTATAGCTAAGGACAAAGTAGCTGAACAACATATTTTAGGAAAACACTCTAACTGCAATAATTTTGGAGTTACAATGGCTTTACTCAAGCTACAAACGAGAAAATAGCTATTACTCACTTATGGCATGCACCAGAACCCCAAACTATGGACCATCTTATAGCTAAGGACAAAGTAGCTGAACAACATATTTTAGGAAAACACTGTAACTGCAATAATTTTGGAGTTACAATGGCTTTACTCAACAGTCAGAATTTCAAAGTAGCTATTACTCAGCTATCCAAGGTGCAACAGGTCTGAAACTTTACTATGTGATAGCTTACCAAAAAGTAGATGGATAACATATAGAAAAGATTTCTGTAACTCTAATACTTTTAAAGATATTTGACATTTACTCCTCCTGTTATTTAGCTACAAATGAGAAAATAGCTATTACTCACTTATGGCATGCAATAGAACTATGTACCATCTTACAGCTAAGGACAAAGTAGCTGAACAACATATTTTAGGAAAACACTCTAACTGCAATAGTTTTGGAGTTACAATGGCTTTACTCAACAGTCAGAATTTCAAAGTAGCTATTACTCAGCTATCCAAGGTGCAACAGGTCTGAAACTTTACCATGTGATAGCTTACCAAAAAGTAGATGGATAACATATTTGAAAAGATTTCCCTAACTTTAATACTTTTGAAGATATTTGACATTTACTCCTTTTGTTATTTAGCTACAAATGAGAAAATAGCTGTTACTCACTTATGGCATGCAATAGAACCCTAAACTATATACCATCTTATAGCTAAGGACAAAGTAGCTGAACAACATATTTTAGGAAAACAGTCTAACTGCAATAATTTTGGAGTTACAATGGCTTTACTCAACAGTCAGAATTTCAAAGTAGCTATTACTCAGCTATCCAAGGTGCAACAGGTCTGAAACTTTACTATGTGATAGCTTACCAAAAAGTAGATGAATAACATATATGAAAAGATTTCCCTAACTTTAATACTTTTGAAGATATTTGACATTTACTTCTTCTGTTATTTAGCTACAAATGAGAAAATAGCTATTACTCACTTATGGCATGCAATAGAACCCCAAACTATGTACCATCTTATAGCTAAGGACAAAGTAGCTGAACAACATATTTTAGGGAAACACACTAACTGCAATGGTTTTGGAGTTACAATGGCTTTACTCAACAATCAGAATTTCAAAGTAGCTATTACTCAGCTATCCAAGGTGCAACAGGTCTGAAACTTTACTATGTGATAGCTTACCAAAAAGTAGATGAACAACATATTTGAAAAGATTTCCCTAACTATAATACTTTTGAAGATATTTGACATTTACTTCTTCTGTTATTTAGCTACAAATGAGAAAATAGCTATTAATCACTAATGGCATGCAATAGAACCCCAAACTATGTACCATCTTATAGCTAAGGAAAAAGTAGCTGAACAACATATTTTAGGGAAACGCTCTAACTGCAATGGTTTTGGAGTTACAATGGCTTTACTCAACAATCAGAATTTCAACGTAGCTATTGCTCAGCTATCCAAGGTGCAACAGGTCTGAAACTTTACTATGTGATAGCTTACCAAAAAGTAGATGAACAACATATTTGAAAAGATTTCTGTAACTCTAATACTTTGGAAGATATTTGACATTTACTCCTTTTGTTATTTAGCTACAAATGAGAAAATAGCTATTACTCACTTATGGCATGCAATGGGACCCCAAACTATGTACCATCTTATAGCCAAGGACAAAGTAGCTGAACAACATATTTGAAGAAAAAGTTGTTTCTGCAATAGTTTTTGAGTTATGAGCCCTTTACTCCAAGTAGCTAAGATAGCTATTACTCACTTATCGTTAGGCCTAAGTCCATAAAACCAAAAAAATTTTCGAGGGCGTGAAAATTCATTGGGACAATTAATTTACAAAAAATCTGTAGCTGTAGTAGTTTTGGAGGAATCTGCGTGACTAACTAACGCACGCACACACGCACGCACGCACGCACGCACGCACACACAGGCATCATTTCATAATCTCCCTCCCGGGCTAAAGCCCGGCGGGAGATAATAAATCCACTCGTCAGAGTGACAGACTTTGGGCGTTTAAGATTACCTTAATCTAGCTTTTCTCTCCTGACCCAAATATATGTGTATGCCAAATCAAACTTGTAAGTGACAGATATATCACCATAGAAAAATGATTTTCTGTTGGTAGAAACAAAGTTGTAACTGAATCAATTAACATTACCTGCAATGAGCAGAACAAGACATGCGAGTCTGATGGCCTGCCAGTTCCACTCCTCAAAGCTGTAACCCTTCTCCTCAATAGGAGTGGCCTGTACCAGTGCCTTATTACTGCCAGCACTCAGCGTAGTGCGAGAGGACCTAGTACAAAACACAAAAAATGTGGCTTAAATCTACAGAAAAACACAGAATCTGAGTTAAAACAATAGAAAACAAGAGGAGAGTGCCCGTGAACGGGCACTGTGTCAGCTGACTGAATGTTTTTGATTTGTGATGGTGATAATGAGAGGAAAGCATAATCGTCAGGGAAAGGGCTGTACAGAAATACAGTAAATGGTAACTGAACAGCATGTTCGAAAGATATTCCGAAGCTGACAGAAGAAAAGGACAAAAAAGTTGTGCCCTGCAAATGGTATTATGAAATAAAGTAACAAGGTAATTGTTTAAGTGTAAAAAGTAAAAGGTTAAAAATATTTAAAGAAATACTATAAATGCAATATCCTCGTTCGACCATGAAGAAGGGGTCCAAAGGTCAAATCTGACCATACCAAAAGATTCCCAGCCAAAGAATTTAGGATGGTTTACCATCCCAAACCTCTCGGACCAATAATAAGTGAGTCATAGGCACTTTTTAAGTTTGGCTATCCTTGTTTGACCTTGAAGGAGGGGGTCCAAGGTCAAATCCGACCACACAAAAAAATTCCCAGCCCATGATTTCCTGTAGCTTGTTTACCATCCCAAACTTGTAGGACCAATAATAAGCGAGTTCTAAGCAATTGTAAGTTTGGCTATCCTCAATTGACCTTGATTTCGTCCCAGGTCAAATCTGACCACACCAAAAGAATCCCAGCCCATGATTTCCTATATGTTGGTTTACCATCCCAAACCTCCAAGACCAATAATACGCGAGCTATAAGCACTTTAAGTTTGGCTATCTTCATTTGACCTGGAAGGAGGGGTCTAAGGTCAAATCCGACCACACCAAAAGATTCCCAGCCCATGATTTTGTATAGGTTGGTTTTCCATTCGAAACCTCTAGGACCAATAATAAGTGAGTTATAAGCACTTTTAAGTTTGGCTATCCTCATTTGACCTTGAAGGAGGGGCCCAAGGTGAAATCCGACCACACCAAAAAATTCCCAGCTCATGATTTTCTATAGGTTGGTTTTCATTCCAACCTCTAGGACCAATAATAAGCGAGTTATAAGCACTTTTATGTTTGGCTATCCTTATTTGACCTTGAAGGAGGGTTCCAAGGTCAAATCGGACCATATTAACAGATTCCCAGCCCATGATTTCCTACAGGTTGGATACAATGATTTACTCAACAGTGAGAACCTGAAAGAAGCTATTGCTCAGCTATGCCATGACATAGAGGTCTGCAATTTCACTATGTTATAGCTGAACAAAACGTCTGTGAATAACATATTAAACAAAATAATCTAAATGTAATAATTTTCAAGTTACAACTGATTTACTCAAGAGTGAGAACCTCAAAGTAACTATTACTCAGCTATGCAATGAGCTACATGTCTGAATTTTTGCTCTGTTATAGCTGACCTAAAAGTAGGTGAACAACATATTTAAGCAAAATACTGTAAATGCAATAGTTTTCAAGTTACAACTGATTTACTCAATAGTGAGAACCTGAAAATAGCTATTGCTCCGCTATGCCATGAGCTATAGGTCTGTAATTTCACTATGTTATAGCTAACCCAAAAGTAGGTGAACAATATATTTTAACAAAATACTCCAAATGCAATATTTTTCAAGTTATAGCTGATTTACTCAACAGTCAGTGCCTGAGAATAGCTATTGCTCAGTTGTGCCATGAGCTACAGGTCTGTAATTTCACTATGTTATAGCTGACCCAAAAGTAGCTGAATAACATATTGCACAAATTTCTGTAAAGGCAATAGTTTTCCAATTACAACTGATTTACTCAACAGTAAGAACTTCAAAGTAGCTATTACTCAGCTATGCAATGAGCCACAGGTCTGGAACTTCACTATGTTATAGCTGATCCCAAAATAGGTGAATAACATATTGCAACAAAATACTCTAAATGCAATAGTTTTCAAGTTATAAGTGATTTACTCAACAGTGATAACCTAAAAGTAGCTATTACTCAGCTATGCCATGAGCTACAGGTCTGAAATTTTACTATGTTATAGCTGACCCAAAAGTAGCTGAATAACATATTTATACTAAATTCTCTAAATGCAATAGTTTTCCAATTACAAGTGATTTACTCAACATTGAGAACTTCAAAGTAGCTATTACTCAGCTATGCAATGAGTCACAGGTCTGGAACTTCACTATGTTATAGCTGACCCCAAAATAGGTGAATAACATATTGAAACAAAATACTCTAAATGCAATAATTTCCAAGTTATAAGCGATTTACTCAACAGTGATAACCTAAAAGTAGCTATTACTCAGCTATGCCATGAGCTACAGGTCTGAAATTTTACTATGTTATAGCTGACCCAAAAGTAGCTGAATAACATATTTATACTAAATTCTCTAAATGCAATAGTTTTCAAATTACAAGTGATTTACTCAACATTGAGAACTTCAAAGTAGCTACTACTCAGCTATGCAATGAGTCACAGGTCTGGAACTTCACTATGTTATAGCTGACCCCAAAATAGGTGAATAACATATTGAAACAAACTAGAAATAGGCCGCCCTGTTGATAGTAGATGCGAATAGAAACAGGATAGCATAGAAGAACACACATTATCATGTGTAATGTCCACCCATGAACCTTTTGCCCAAATTGTACAGTAGTCTTACAAGACCCTGTTTCATTTGTAAAATATATCAATGATGCTTAAATATTTGATAGTGTAGATGTAATTTATTTCAGCTTCATGCCTTTTTGCATTGGTTGGGTTGAAAATTTTGACGAAATCACTCTATCTTGCACGGTTAAGAAGATAGAAGCCAATTCCTGTTTTTCTATTTTTGGCAAAAATTTGAAAATTCAAAATGGCCGCCATTATTGGGAAAAGGAAATTTTTTTGAAAATTGCCAAGAGTACATTTCTTAGATACCCTATGGGTCGAAAATTTCAACAAAATAACTCTATTTTGCACGGTTAAGGCCAGTTTGTGTTTTTCCATTTTGGGCAAAAATTCGAAAATTCAAAATGGCTGCCATTTTTGGGGAGGGGAAAATTTTTTGAAAATTGCAAAGATTACATTCCTTAAATACCCTGTGGGTTGAAAATTTCGACGAAATCGCTCTATCTCGCATGGTTAAGGAGATAGAAGCAAATTTGTGTTTTGCCATTTTTGGCAAAAATTTGAAAATTCAAAATGGCCGCCATTTTAGGGGAGGGGAAAATTTTTTAGAAATTACCAAGAGTACAATGCTCAGATACCCTGTGGGTCGAAAATTTTGACGAAATCACTCTATCTGGCACGGTTAAGGAGATAGAAGCAAATTTGTGTTTTGCCATTTTTGGCAAAAATTCGAAAATTCAAAATGGCCGCCATTTTTGGGGAGGGGAAAATTTTTGGAAAATTGCAAAGATTGCATTCCTTAGATACCCTGTGGGTCGAAAATTTCGACGAAATCGCTCTATCTCGCACGGTTAAGGAGATAGAAGCAAATTTGTGTTTTGCCATTTTTGGCAAAAATTCGAAAATTCAAAATGGCCGCCATTTTTGGGGAGGGGAAAATTTTTTGAAAATTGCAAATATTACATTCCTTAGATACCCTGTGGGTCGAAAATTTCGATGAAATCGCTCTATCTCGCACGGTTAAGGAGATAGAAGCAAATTTGTGTTTTGCCATTTTTGGCAAAAATTCGAAAATTCAAAATGGCCGCCATTTTTGGGGAGGGGAAAATTTTTGGAAAATTGCAAAGATTGCATTCCTTAGATACCCTGTGGGTCGAAAATTTCGACGAAATCGCTCTATCTCGCACGGTTAAGGAGATAGAAGCAAATTTGTGTTTTGCCATTTTTGGCAAAAATTCGAAAATTCAAAATGGCCGCCATTTTTGGGGAGGGGAAATTTTTTTGAAAATTGCAAATATTACATTCCTTAGATACCCTGTGGGTCGAAAATTTCGACGAAATCGCTCTATCTCGCACGGTTAAGGAGATAGAAGCAAATTTGTGTTTTGCCATTTTTGGCAAAAATTCGAAAATTCAAAATGGCCGCCATTTTTGGGGAGGGGAAAATTTTTGGAAAATTGCAAAGATTGCATTCCTTAGATACCCTGTGGGTCGAAAATTTCGACGAAATCGCTCTATCTCGCACGGTTAAGGAGATAGAAGCAAATTTGTGTTTTGCCATTTTTGGCAAAAATTCAAAATGGCCGCCATTTTTGGGGAGGGGAAAATATTTTGAAAATTGCAAAGATTGCATTGCTTAGATACCCTGTGTGTCGAAAATTTTGCCGAAATCGCTCTATCTCGCACGGTTAAGGAGATAGAAGCAAATTAGTGTTTTGCCATTTTTGGCAAAAATTCGAAAATTCAAAATGGCCGCCATTTTTGGGGAGGGGAAAATTTTTGGAAAATTGCAAAGATTGCATTCCTTAGATCCCCTGTGGGTCGAAAATTTCGCCGAAATCGCTCTATCTCGCACGGTTAAGGAGATAGAAGCAAATTTGTGTTTTGCCATTTTTGGCAAAAATTCGAAAATTCAAAATGGCCGCCATTTTTGGGGAGGGGAAATTTTTTTGAAAATTGCAAATATTACATTCCTTAGATACCCTGTGGGTCGAAAATTTCGACGAAATCGCTCTATCTCGCACGGTTAAGGAGATAGAAGCAAATTTGTGTTTTGCCATTTTTGGCAAAAATTCGAAAATTCAAAATGGCCGCCATTTTTGGGGAGGGGAAAATTTTTGGAAAATTGCAAATATTACATTCCTTAGATACCCTGTGGGTTGAAAATTTCGACGAAATCGCTCTATCTCGCACGGTTAAGGAGATAGAAGCAAATTTGTGTTTTGCCATTTTTGGCAAAAATTCGAAAATTCAAAATGGCCGCCATTTTTGGGGAGGGGAAAATTTTTTGAAAATTGCAAATATTACATTCCTTAGATACCCTGTGGGTCGAAAATTTCGACGAAATCGCTCTATCTCGCACGGTTAAGGAGATAGAAGCAAATTTGTGTTTTGCCATTTTTGGCAAAAATTCAAAATGGCCGCCATTTTTGGGGAGGGGAAAATATTTTGAAAATTGCAAAGATTGCATTGCTTAGATACCCTGTGTGTCGAAAATTTTGCCGAAATCGCTCTATCTCGCACGGTTAAGGAGATAGAAGCAAATTAGTGTTTTGCCATTTTTGGCAAAAATTCGAAAATTCAAAATGGCCGCCATTTTTGGGGAGGGGAAAATTTTTGGAAAATTGCAAAGATTGCATTCCTTAGATCCCCTGTGGGTCGAAAATTTTGCCGAAATCGCTCTATCTCGCACGGTTAAGGAGATAGAAGCAAATTTGTGTTTTGCCATTTTTGGCAAAAATTCGAAAATTCAAAATGGCCGCCATTTTTGGGGAGGGGAAATTTTTTTGAAAATTGCAAATATTACATTCCTTAGATACCTTGTGGGTCGAAAATTTCGACGAAATCGCTCTATCTCGCACGGTTAAGGAGATAGAAGCAAATTTGTGTTTTGCCATTTTTGGCAAAAATTCGAAAATTCAAAATGGCCGCCATTTTTGGGGAGGGGAAAATTTTTGGAAAATTGCAAATATTACATTCCTTAGATACCCTGTGGGTCGAAAATTTCGACGAAATCGCTCTATCTCGCACGGTTAAGGAGATAGAAGCAAATTTGTGTTTTGCCATTTTTGGCAAAAATTCGAAAATTCAAAATGGCCGCCATTTTTGGGGAGGGGAAAATTTTTTGAAAATTGCAAAGAGTACACTCCTCAGATACCCTGCGGGTCGAAAATTTTGCCGAAATCGCTCTATCTCGCACGGTTAAGGAGATAGAAGCAAATTACTCAAAAGTAGTACTGAAAATACACAATGAAGTACCTAAATGGCTATTACTCATGCACTGACAAAGCTATCAGTCCCAAATGCAATACCAAGCGAGCTATGGACATAACAATCTTGTATTCAAAATTGTAGTAAAATATCTTTAATTATTTTGGCTTAAATGCACGGAAACCAATGGGTACTGAAAATAGCTGTACTTAAGTATTACTCAGTAAGCAAAAGAGGTACAACAGCCAAAAGCAATCCCAAGCAAGCTACTGACCCAATAAGCCTGCATACCAAATTTGGTGACAATAGCTCTAATACTTTTCCTTTAAATGAGCGGAAACCATGCGTGACGCCGGACATCGGACGCCGGACATCGGACATCGGACAACGGACATCGGACGGCGAAAAAAGCAAAAATAATATATCCACCCCCCAGGGGGGTGGACATAAATACTCTAAATGCAATAATTTCCAAGTTATAAGCGATTTACTCAACAGTGATAACCTAAAAGTAGCTATTACTCAGCTATGCCATGAGCTACAGGTCTGAAATTTTACTATGTTATAGCTGACCCAAAAGTAGGTGAACAACATATTTAAGCAAAATACTGTAAATGCAATAGTTTTCAAGTTACAACTGATTTACTCAATAGTGATGACCTAAAAGTAGCTATTACTCAGCTATGCCATGAGCTACAGGTCTGAAATTTTACTATGTTATAGCTGACCCAAAAGTAGCTGAATATCATATTTATACTAAATTCTCTAAATGCAACAGTTTTGCAATTACAACTGATTTACTCAATAGTGAGAACCTCAAAGTAGTTATTACTCAGCTATGCAATGAGCTACAGGTCTGAAATTTTACTATGTTATAGCTGACCCAAAAGTAGGTGAACAACATATTTAAGCAAAATACTGTAAATGCAATAGTTTTCAAGTTACAACTGATTTACTCAATAGTGATGACCTAAAAGTAGCTATTACTCAGCTATGCCATGAGCTACAGGTCTGAAATTTTACTATGTTATAGCTGACCCCAAAGTAGCTGAATAACATATTTATACGAAATTATCTAAATGTAATAGTTTTCCAATTACAACTGATTTACTCAATAGTGAGAACTTCAAAGTAGCTATTACTCAGCTATGCAATGAGCCACAGATCTGAAACTTCACTATGTTATAGCTGATCCCAAAATAGGTGAATAACATATTGAAACAAAATGCTCTAAATGCAATAGTTTCCAAGTTATAAGCGATTTACTCAACAGTGAGAACCTAAAAGTAGCTATTACTCAGCTATGCCATGAGCTACAGGTCTGAAATTTTACTATGTTATAGCTGACCCAAAAGTAGCTGAATAACATATTTATAGGAAATTCTCTAAATGCAATAGTTTTGAAGTTATAAGCGATTTACTCAACAGTGATAACCTAAAAGTAGCTATTACTCAGCTATGCCATGAGCTACAGGTCTAAAATTTTACTATGTTATAGCTGACCCAAAAGTAGCTGAATAACATATTTATACGAAATTCTCTAAATGCAATAGTTTTTAAGTTACAAGTGATTGTACTCATGATGGAAGTTACTGAAAAGCCCAAAAGTAGCTATTACTCATTTAGCTATTGAGACAGGCACCCAACTTACTCACCATATTGTAGCTATGAAAAAAGTAGCTGAATAACATATTTTAACAAAATGCTCTAGATGCAACAGTTTTCAAGTTATAAATGATTTTGTGCATGATTTCATGAATTTTAATGCATTAAAAATTATTAAAAAAATTTATTAAAAAAAAGTAAGACAGATCCAGGTCTCATACTCACACAAGAGAATCTACCTCTGGCCTAGTACATATATGCAAGATATGAGAGAAATCCCTGCAATAGTCACTGAGAAAATTGTGATTAAGTGTTGAAATTTTCACACTTTTGGTGGGGGTACCCCCGTTGTAATGTCTCTAGTAAACAGACGAACAGATAGATTTGCATGCCTTGAACAATTTTTCATCCTCGATAGATAAGGTATCTTTTAAAAAAAAACAGCACGTCTCTAGGCCTTGTAGTTTTGGAGGAGAAGTTGTTCATGCGGACGCGTACGCATGCGCGTACGCCCACGCCGCAGAGTCACGACATAATGTCAGCTGACATAACAAAAAGTGATATAATTTATTTATTTATTTGGGGTTTTACGTCGCTTTCAACACTACAGGTCTTCTCTGTTGGAAGGGCGGAGGAAACCAGTACATACAGCTGGTCAAGGTTCTGTACTGTAAACTGCCGACCAACGGCAAGCAACTACCAGCTTTCCCACTTGAGGTGGGGCCGGGAATGAAACCCCGACCTCAGAGGTGGGAGGCTAGAGTGTTACCACTCTGCTACCATGGCCCCTAAAAAGTGATATAAACAAGAGAGACTGATTTGAAACAACAGAATAAATACAATATATCTCACAATGAACATTGGGTAGATTTAATAGTGACAATGTTTTTAACTGAAATAGTCAGTCATTTTACTGTTTGAAATAACATCAAATGAGCAGCAAGCAGGTTTACCTGGCAGAGTTCATCCCACCTTTCTGAGGGTCGAACATGCCAGGGTCTCCAATCATGAAAGTACCCGTTTTACCAACTCTGCTACCCACTGGATATTCCACTCCCCCAAGTGTCACTCCAGAACCTAGGGATATGTAACAAGACAATAAGATTGTAAAAATTACATGATTAAAATGTGGTATTAAATTATAAGCTGCATTACAAAACACCAAATGACACCTTGTTATATACATGTTATTTTTTGAATGCAGAAGGTGAAGACTGGAAACATTAAATCCAAAATTTTATATAAATTCATTCTCTTGCGTGTTTTGCCTAAATTATATTTCTTGCTCAAAAAATTACCAGAAAATTGTCAGAACCAGTTATCACTAATACCACACTTTAGATTTTTTGTAAGCATTGAATTTTGTTATGGATTTGGGATTTTGGTTACGACAGTGTGTACCCTGACCCTACTGCATTAATATTTAAAACAGGCAGTGCTTGAGAATACACAAACCCTCACCCACAGGTAGTGCTAAAAAAAACCCACACAAAATGAATCTCGCCACAGATGCATCGTGTGTAGAGTCGTTGGAAATTTTAAAAGGGGCTCTCACTGTGACCATCATTTTATTTTCTCCCCTTTTTATTGGTTTACACCTGATGACCTTGCTATGCACCTTCCTTGTCTGTTGTATATACTGTTCTGTGCTGTGAGGAATGAAAATAGATCAGAGATGCCTGTACCCCACAGCCCAGGAAAATAGTGTTCCACACCATGAGATATGGGAAAAGCGAAAAAGTACAAAGATCAGGAGATTTTCACAGCAAACAATGTCAGTTATGTAAAGGTCCAAATAATGTTAGCAGAGAAAATAACGTTTAAGAGAGAAAATCTCTGTAAATTATGAAGCTGTAAAATTTAATAATTGAAGTATAGCTACCAATAGAAATCACACAATTAATTAAAGATATAATAATCAGTTACAGCAATCCTCATATCTTTCTTGTAAGAAAAATATGTCTCAATTATGGCAGTTGAACACATTTTGCCAGAGCCAAGGTTACAGATCACACCATGACTTAGCATACCTGAGCTCCCCAAACAATGACCGATCCAAAAATAAACTTTCTACACCTTACAGTTTCTGAGATATGGCCCAGACAGGATTTTAAAGTTCAAGGTCACTACAACAAGGTTAAATCAAGTTTGTTGCTCACCTACACCTCTAACCAATGTCCTTAACAAATATCAACTTTCTACCCCATACGGTTTCTGAGACATAACCCGGATAAGATTTTTAAGTTCAAGGTCACTATGGCAAAGGTCAAATGAAGGTCACACCATGACATTGCTTACCCAAACCACTAACGTCCTTACCAAATATCAACCTTTTATACCATACAGATTCTGAGGTATAGCCGGGACAAGATTTTAATGGTAAAGGTCACTACAGCAAGCTCAAAGGTCAAATCAATCCACACTATAATGTTGCACACCTATACCCCTAACCAATGTCCCCACAAAGTATCAACTTCCTACACTTTACAGTTTCCGAGATATAGACTGGACAAGATTTTAAAGGTCAAGGTCACTACTGCAAGCTCAAAGGTCAAATCAAGGTCACAACATGACATTGTACACCTACATTCCCCAACCAATGTCCCTACAAAGTATCAACTTCCTACACTTTGCAGTTTACACAATACAGCCTGGACAAGATCTTAAAGGGTAAGGTCACTACAGCAAGGTCAAAGGTCAAATCAAGGTCACACCATGACGCTGCAGACTCACACCTCCCAACCAATGATTGTACCATGTTTCAATTTCCCAAACCTTACAGTTTATGAGATATAGCCTGGACAAGATTCTCAAACTCAAGGTCACTACAATGAGGTCAAAGGTCAAATCAAGGTCACACCATGACATTGCATACTTAACCTCCCAACCAATGTCCCTGCCAAGTTTCACCTTCCTACACCTTATGGTTTCTGAGATACAGCCCAAACAAACTTTTTTTCCGCCTGCCCATCCACACGCCATGGTTGAAAACAACACCCGCACAACCCTTAAAGGCTGTGGGGTAAAAATTATGGAGACAAGATCTGGATCTGGTTTATCTTCAAGGAGGACCAAGCCACTGTTAGGCCACACATTGTGTAAAAATATCACCCACATCTAATGTATAGTTTTCGAGATATGCACACAGACTGCCAGACCTGATAATAATACCATCACCCATTTACTTGGCATCAGGGGGGAGTAAACCGCTGTAATCAGTACATGTATACAATATTCATGTAAAATGGTCATTTGAGAGGTTTTACATTTATCTTTCTACTGTTATCTGAATTTTGTGGTTCAGTAAAAGCAATTTTTTGATCCCTTGATATTCAACTTATCAGTGATGAAATGTAAACCAAAGAATTCATGTGCATAGTATATACTGTATACAACTGCATTATTACCAATGCTACAGATACTAATGTGGTGAAGGATGAATACGCTCTGTGAATTTGAATTTGGCAAGATTAATTGAAGACCTCGTGTACATGTCTTGACAGGTACAATAAACAAAATTGATGCATAAACAAGTGAAATTAAAGTTGTACCAACACTGGATGTACTCATGTGGGAAAGTCTGGAGGCATTAAGCTGGTCCAGCTGCACATCTTTTGGATCAGCTGTGTAGCTTGGACCCCTCATACTTGTAGATACACTCATGTCAATCTGAAAATAAACCAAAACATGCTTTTTTGGCGTGTACAGTTAACCCAATTTCTAAATGGGCCTAAATGTGAACAAGCAATCAGTGCCTGTGAAAAGGGGTCTGTGTCAGCTGACTGTGTGTTTCGAGTTTCAGAGTAGAAGTGAAAGCAGAAAAGAACACAAAAGTTGTGCCTTGCAAATGGTGTTCATGAGTAAAGTACAAAGTTAACTGCTTATGTGTAAAAGTAGGTGAAAAAGCATATATAAAGAAAATACTGTAAATGTAATAGTCTTCAAGTTACAACTGATTTACTCAACAGTGATACCCTCAAAATAGCTATTGCTCAGGTATGCCATGAGCTACAGGTCTGAACTTTTACTATGTTATATCTGACTCAAAACTAGCTGAATAACATATTTAAACAAAATTATCTAAATGCAATAGTTTTCAACTTACATGGGATTTCATCATCAGTGAAAACCTCAAAGTAACCATTGCTCAGCTACAGGTCTGGAATTTCACTATCTTATAGCTGACTCAAAACTAGGTGAAAAACATATTTAAACAAAATACTCTAAATGCAATAGTTTCAAGTTACAAATGATCTACTCAACAGTGAGAACCACAAAGTAGCTATTACTCAGCTATACCATGAGCTACAGATCCGAAACTTTACTTTGTTATAGGTGACCCAAAAGTAGTTCAATAACATATTTAAACAAACTTCTCAAGTGCAATAGTTTTCAAATTACAAGCGATTTACTCAACAGTGAGAAACTGAAAGTAGTTATTGCTCATCTATGTCAGGAGCTACGGGTCTACAATTTCACTATGTTATAGCTGACCCGTAAGTAGGTGAATAACTAATTTAAACAAAATTTTCTAAATGCAATAGTTAGTGAGTTACAACAGTTTTACTCAAAAGTTAAGTTCTGAAAGTAGCTATTGCTCAGCTATGCAATCATCTACAGGTCTGCAGTGTCACTATGTTATATCTGACCCAAAAGTAGGTGAACAAGATATTTAAACAAAATACTGCAAATGCAATAGTTTTCAAGTTACAACTGATTTACTCAACAGTGATAAACCGAAAGTAGCTATTGCTCAACTATACAATAAGATACAGGTCTGCAATTTTACTCTGTTATAGGTGACCCAAAAGTAGCTGAATAATATATTAAATGCAATAAAATAAAAAATAAATGCAATAGTTTTCAAGTTACAACTGATTTACTCAACAGTGGTAACCTCAAAGTAGCTATTACTCGGCTATGCAATGAGCTACAGGTCTGCCATTTCACTATCTTATAGCTGACCCAAAACTAGGGCAAAAACATATTTAAACAAAATACGGTACTCTAAATGCAATACTTTTCAAGTTATAAGGTATTTAGTGCATGATTTCATGAATTTTAATGCATCAAAAATTATTTTAAAAATTCATAAAAAAACAAGCCAGATCCAGGCTTGATACTCCCACAAGGGAATCTACTTGTGACCTAGTATATATACGCAAGATAGAAAAGAAATCCCTTCAATAGTCAATAAGAAATTTGTGATGAAGCGTTGAAATTTTTCACTTTTGGTGGGGGTACCTCACTTGTAATGGCTCTGGAGAACAGACGACTGAACAGATCTGCATGCCTTGAACACTTTTTCATCCTCAATAGCCAAGGTATCTTTTAAAAGAAACAGCATGTCTCTGGGTCTTGTACTTTTTGAGCAGAAGTTGTTGATGCATACGTGTACACAGACTCATACATGGATGAAGACGCCGGAGAGTGATGCTGACATATAAATGATCAAGGTCAGAAGAAATGAAGCCAGGGAAAGAGCAGAACTATGTACCAAGTTAATTTAGATACTACTCCTTCTCTAACTCCTCATTTATTCAACCTTTTGAATTGATGAAATGTAATTATAAATGTAACAGCACAGAAAAATATAAGCAAAATGCTTCTAACAATACTCTTGTTCACATTACATAAATAGTAAAGAGAAGATGTATTTTTTCAGCAAAGATCTACTCAAAATCGAACAAATGCAACAGTGCATTATAATTGGGGTCTGATCATTGAAGTCAGAGCAGCTGAGCTGCCATGGCAAATTTTAGCCAATAGACCATGCAATTTTCCATGTAAATATTACTCCTTCCCCATCCTCTTGCTGTTCCATTTATTCAACAGTTAAATTTGAATATGTGTTGTTTCTATAAATATGGATCTTCACAGTTTATGGCCTGCCATGATATAACCTTAGCTGTTTAGCCAACTGTAGAAGTGTATTTCTAACAGTGCAGTTTGATTGAGGTAAGAACAAATGAGACCAGTGGAGGAGTACACCAGAAAATTCATGGAGCAGACCATACAAATGCTCCACTGACATTGTTCTTTCTCCAAGCCCTCCCCCCTCCCCCGCCTAATTTTTTTTCAACTATAAAATAGTTCCACTAAATATTGCTCCTACTCCAACCTCCTAAAGCAATTTCGATTATTATGGGTGTGCGGTGAACCATTCTGAAGAAATTATGCCACAGTACAGTTTGCCATACTACAGAACTTGGTCTCGAGTGAGGTTTTTACAAACAATTGTTTTTATAGGCTAATTAAATAAATCACACTCGCACACACCACTACATGAAATTCAATTGTTGATTTGTCTAGATGAGGCAATAATTGCAAAAACCAAAAACATCCAGAAATTAACTATTAAAGCCAGGAGAGAAATTTTCCATTGAATTACTGAATTTTGCAATTGAGTGATACACGGATACAAGTGCAATTATTTGCATGAGCTTTCAAATTTGACCTGAAGAACTTAGAGTGAGTCAGTAAATATTTGACATTCAAATATAAGAAAATAAATCTAAAATAAGGGATATGAAAATACAAAGAGTTGAGTTTTCTTTTCAAACTACTTATTTACTTGCCTCTGGTGAATAGAAGCTATATCCAATAAAAGGGTCAGAAAGTACTATCATTTACCTTCAAACTTGTAAACATCATATTACTGAGTTCAATATTTACTTTATTATGCACGCTTACTATATGGAGTGGTTATTTATCCAACTGCTGTCTACACTAGTAGTGATA
The DNA here is from genome assembly GCA_964017235.1 of Sabellastarte sp. h YS-2021. Taxonomy (NCBI): domain Eukaryota; kingdom Metazoa; phylum Annelida; class Polychaeta; order Sabellida; family Sabellidae; genus Sabellastarte; species Sabellastarte sp. h YS-2021. Next base: position 16,963,832 of record OZ024928.1, read on the forward strand.
TCCGTCTAGTGTACCCAACAGCTGTGTATGCAAGATCTATATCACTGCTAGCATACCTCACTCAAGACAAGGTGCTGGTGTGCAGCAATCCGTAATATAGCATATTTTGTACAGAATGGTTTACCGTACCACACCCAGACCCTAAAAGTTTATTAGAATGAGAATCTTCATAAGTGACATAGTGGCTTTCTACCAGTAAACATCCGCATAGAATGACAGAATGGTAGAATGACACTATACAGTATATTTTCTCATACAGTACATATATTTTTCATTTATTTCTCATGAGGCATGTTTTGTTTTTATTATCCACCATTTGGTTTGAATAATAAGTAAAATATATCAATATATAAAAATATAAAAACCAAAAAGTACTGTACGTAGTGCTATATATGTCATAAGGGGAGGCAATGAATGTAAAATGTTAAAAACTATATTTCTAATGCGGCAGATAAAATATTTCTAGATTACACAGTTTCAGAAATATTAGCACTAATGTTAATTTTGAGGGTAGGTAGATTTGACAAATTAGCATGGTTCTGTACTTGTGTTGCGAACTCGGGACACTTTTTGAACAAATAGTGTAAATACACAATAAAGAATAATAGAATATCTGCTTATCCTTATCATATGAGAAGACCAGTGAGAGTCTAGCACTCACAGAAAATTACCCTGTATAAAACGCCTCCCTGTCTACTAAACAACAACCAATATGTATTCCTGGGATTTTCATTCTATTTGTAACTCAGGACACTTTTAAAAGATATGCCATTTCCGTAAATCAAAGCTAAACGTGATTTTTATTATATCCTGTGTTTATTGATGTTTTTTTACAGATACTATTTTGTATAAAATAAAGCATCACACAATTTAACTAGGATATATGCTGTGCCTAAGGGACACTGAGTTCAGCAATATCGCTGAAAATTTGCACTGGATGACATCTTAAAAGTGTCACTCTATCATCTTAGGAATAACGTGGTAAAAATTATTCAAAAAATATATTATTTTGGTGGGTTATGACAAATACACTTGTGTATTATTGATATATGGATGGTGCCACTATTTTTATGAAGTTTTTATCATTTTTGTGTTTGGGTGTCCTGAGTTAAAACCGTCCCGAGTTAACAACATAGGTGTACTGTACGTTGTATTCTAACATGACACAGATGTGTCCGTCATTCTGATTGGCCGAGAGCGATTTCTAAACCGTCTAAAATTCTGCATCAACATTACGGCTGTTATCAACTTCCCCATGCATAATTATTGGCTGAAAAACAATTGTCTATAAGTTTGTTTTCATAATTATATTTAAAATACTATGAGTTAGTGCATAAAGTTGTGCATTTTTGAATTGTTTGCTTGTAACCTTGATTCAGAAAAAGTTTACAGTATATTTTTGGGGGAAAAAATTGCCCCTGTTCACTTGATGGAACAGCCAACATGGCGGCGTCCTATTGCTTTCACTTGGATAATTTTGTTAATTTTACAAGTGTTTCAGGGTATTTTATTTAAAACAGTCATGTTAGAATAGGAATATATCACTCAAAAACCGTCCAAACGCAGAATTTTATCACGGGTGGCGTTATCAAAGCACTCAGGCTTCGCCTTCGTGCTTTGACAACGCCACCCGTGCTAAAATTCTGCGTTTGGACGTTTTTGAGTGATATATTTCTATATTTAGCAGCAGTGGGCGAAAATAGGTGATTTTTGTATAAAGATGTTGTAAATATCTAACAGAAATTCCATATTGGACACAGAACCAATTTATATAATTTATTGCAATACTTCCATCATAATGTATATAGTATAGTATTCACTGTCCATTACCTAATTACTTTCCCTACTTCGCCGCCACTTCCTGGTTCTTCACAAGAGGTAGTCTGGTTCCCGTCGACCCTACTCTGCTGTTCCCCGTCTACGCAAGAGGATCTGTATCGCTGACGAGACAAATGTACAAAACCGGGGATGTCCCCCACTACGGACAGAGAGAATCAATTATTTGTATTTATAGAGTGTTCACAGTAGGAAAGTGGGATGATACTAAATCTCGGAAAACATCTCCCCCCATTAAGTACATAACAGAGATCCTCCTCTCCTCCCCATCCCTCACTAGGAGAGAGAGATATTTTTTATTTAAGAGCCGCCTGCTGTACCAAGAAATTGATATCGTACATGCCAGAGATCCTCCTCTCCTCACCCCATCCCACACTAAGGACAGGTGTTAGCAAGCATCCCCAACTGTGTATATGGCAGAGCTCCTCCTTTCCTTCCCTATCCCCCACTGGGGACATGCGTCACTAAGCATCCCCCACTGCGTACATGCCAGAGATCCTCTTCTCCCCACCCAACCCCTGCAAAGGGACATTTGTCAGTGAGCATTCCCAACTGCATACATGGCTGAGATCCTCCTCTCCTCTCAAATCCCCACTGGGAACATGTGCCACTGAGTGTCCCCCACTGCATACATATGCATACCAGAAATTCTCCTTTCCTCCCACATCTCCACAAGGGTAATTTCTCAGTGAGTATCCCCCACTGCATACATACTACAGATCCTCCTCTCCTCTCCTATCCCCTACTAGGGACATTTGTCAGTGAGCATCCCAAACTGCATACATGGCTGAGATCCTCCTCTCCTCCCCCATCCCCCACTAAGGACATTTATCACTGAGCATCCCCCACTGCATGGCAAAGATCCTCCTCTTCTCTCAAATCCCCCATTGGGGACAATTGTCACTGAGGATTCCCCATTGCATACATGCCAGAGATCATACTCTCCTCATCCCATCCCCCACTCAGGATAGGTGTCAGTGAGCATCACCAACTGTATACATGGCAGAGATGTTCCCCTCCTCTCCCATCTCCCACTAGGGACAAGTGTCACTGATCCTCTCCCACTGTGTACATGCCAGAGATCCTCCTCGCCCCCATCCCCAACTAGGGACAATTGTCACTGAGCATCCCCACTGCATACATACCAGAAATCCTTGTCTCCTCTCCCATGCCCCACTAGGGACATTTGTCAGCTAGCATCCCCCGCACAGTACATGGCTGAGATCCACTTCTCCCCCATCCCCACTAGGGACATGTCTCACTGAGCATCCCCCATTGCGTATATGCAAGAGATCCTCCTCTCCTCCCCCATCCCCCACTAAGAACAGGTGTCGGTGAGCATCCCCCTCTGCGTACTTGACTGAAATTCTCTTCTCCTCCCCCATCCACTACTTGGGACATGTGTGACTGAGCATCCCCCACTGCGTACATGGCAGAAATCCCCCTCTCCTGTACAACCCCCGACTAGGGACAGGTGTCACTGAGCATCCCCCACTATAAACATGGCTGAGATCCTCCTCTCCTCCCCCATCCCTCACTGGGGACATGTGTCACTAAGCATGTGTCATCCTCCTCTGCCATCCCCCCACTGCGTCCATAGCACAGATCCTCCTCTCCTCTAGCATCCCCCACTGGGGACATGTGTCATTGAGCATCCCCCACTGCATATATGGTTGAGATCCTCCTCTGCTCCTCCATCCCCACTGGTGACATGTGTCACTGAGCATCACCCACTGCACACATTGCTGATTCTCCTCCCCAATCCTCCACTAGGGACATGTATCACTGAGCGTCCCCCACTGTGTACATGGCACAGATCCTCCTCTCCCCCTTCATCCCCCACTCTGGACATGTCTGACTAAATGTCCTCCACTGCGTACAATTCTCAGAGATTTTCCTCTCCTCCCCCACCCCCCACTGATGTATTTCAAGTTTGGCATGTGGATGTAGCTTGTTCTTACCTTATGGCTATTGTGAGGTGACCTTTAACTGCCATGTATAAAAGAATCATATTGAGTTTAAATTTTCATATTCCTGTACAGTATTGTGGGAATAGTTCAACAGATTTTATTCAAATTTTGCATGGATGTGTTATTGGAATTAGATAAGTGCCTTGCATTAAGGTGATGTCAAGCTCACAGTAATAACAGAATTGTGTTCATACTGTGGAAGCATGTTTAAGTAACAAATCCTTAGCAGAATATAGACATAAAGATTGCCTTAAAGTCCCTCACAGTTGCAAACTAACATTGAGTTTAAGGTTATGGCAATTTTTTTTTGTCTTTGGGTGAGATTTTAGGAAAACTTTGGACTGCCAAAGTTTTTTTTATTTGGCTAACTTGAATATTCAATTTAATTACTGGAATTTTCGAGTTAGTAACTAGAATATACAAGTTTGCTAACTTGAAAATACCAGTTAGTTACTGGAATAAACTAGCAAGTCAACTTGATTATATGAGTTAGCTAATTTGAATATACAAGTTAATAATTTGAATATATGAGTTTGCTAACTTGAATATACGAGTTAGCCAGTAAAGTCCGCAGATACCCTGCGGGTCAAAAACTTCGTTGAAATCTCTCTATCTTGCACTGTGTCAGAGATGAATGGGTTTTTGTGTTTTACACAGAAATTCTATGTGGCCACCAAAACTGGCAGAAAACGATTTTTGGGAAAACTTAAAGGTAACACCATCATGCACACCTACACCCCCTAACCAGTGTCCCTATCAAGTATCAACCTTCTACACCTTATGGAATCTAAGAAAGAGCGGAGACAAGATTTTAAGACACATGGTCAATATGACAAGGTCAAAGGTCAAATCAAGCTCACACCAGGATGTTGCACACCTACAACCCCTAAGCAATGTCCCTACAAAGTATTAATTTCCTACACTTTATGTTTTCAGAGATATAGCAGGGACCAACTTTTAAATGTCAAGCTCACTAATGCAAGACCAAAGGTCAAATCAAGGTTAAACTATGATGTTGCGCACCTACACCCCCTAACCAATGTCCCTACCAAATATCAACTTCTAACACTTTATGGCTTCTGAGATATAGCCCGGACAAGATTTTCAAGCTCAAGGTCACTGCAACAAGGTCAAATCAAGGTCAGACTATGACGTTGCACACCTACATACCCTAACCAATGTCCCTACCAAGTATCAACTTCCTACACCTTATGATTTCTGAGATATAGCCCAGACAAACTTTTTCCTGCTGCCTGCCCGTCGGGGTGAAAACAATACCCTGACAGCCCTTAAGTGCTGTGGGGTAAAAATGTTTTTGCTTACAGCAACAAAGCATCCCTAAAGGTTGGATGCAAGATTGCATAAAAGTAGAAAAAGGTTTTTGAAAAGAAAAACCAGTAGCACTGTAAGGTACTTAAAATTGTAATTATGATTATTAAGTACTATGTTATGATCACAGTTTGATCCATAAAGAGGGTCAGGGGGTAAATCTGATTGGTTACATAGACTCTCCATGTATGGAATCCATTCTAAAGCCGTAAAAGCAATAATAAAGGAGATACTTGTATAAGGAAAAAACATAAAATCTGCTATTATATGAGTCCAGTGTGACCCATACGATAGGGGTGGAGGGAGGTAAGGGGGTAACTCTGACTGGCTATGTAGACTCTCTCTATATGTTTTCATATACGCTCTCTAAAGCAGTAAAACAATACTAAACGAGATATAAGACCAAAAGACAAAATCTGCTATTTTATGACCTCAGTTTGACTCGTAGGATGGGGTCAGGGTTAAATCTGACAGGCTATCTAAACTCTATGAATATGGTTTCCTATAACCCATTAATATATTCAAAAGCTGTAAAAGCAGTAATAAGGCAGATACAAGGCAAAAACACAAAATTCCTACTTTATGACCCCAGTTTGACCCATAAAGGGGGTCAGATAGTAAATCTGACTGGCTATATAGACTGTCGGCATACTGTGTCCCAATACCTGTGAATACATTCTAAAGCTGTAAAAACCAATAACAAAGGAGATATAAGGCAAAAAGACAAAATCTGCTATTTTATGACCCCAGTTTGACCCACAAGGGGGGGTTAGGGGGTAAATTTGAATGGCTATATAGACTCTCCACATATGGTTTCCCTAAACCTCTTTATACATTCTAAAGCTGTAAAAGCATTTACAAAGGAGATGCAAAGCAAAAAGACAAAATCTGCTATTTTATGACCTCAGTTTGACCTGAAACGAGTTGTCAGTCATAAATCTGACCTGCTATTTTGACTTTCCACATGTGGTTTCCTGATACCTCTTAATACATTCTAAAGCTGTAAAAGTAATAAGAATGAAGACATAAGGCAAAAAATAAATTGATTATTTTATGACCCCAGTTTGACCCATGGGAGGTTGGGGGGAATGATGCTTGCGTTCTAGAGCATCCACATATGGTTTCCTACTACCTCCCAATACATTTCTTGGTTGTAAATGCAATACATGTGTACTTAAAAAGATAATGGGGGGGGGGGGGAGGTTCATCAATTTTAAGCCTTCTGGATGGTACTTGTGAGAAAATAGTTCATTAATCAGTTAATTTTCATTGGATCGCTAACAAAATCTAATCAGCTCATGCTTTTGATAGTATAAACATATGTATGAAATTACAAGCCTATGCGATTAGTAGATTTTGCTGAGCGGCGATGATGAGCAGGTATACCCCCAACCCCCAAAATGCTATTTTTTGATCAGGTGACCTTGATAAAAATCAAAGGTCAAATTTAAGCATTTGGAAATATTCCCCCCCATATTCCCCCCCCATAAAGCTTTCAATAATAAGGGAGATATTCAAGGGACCCATAATGCATCAGTGGCAGCAGCGGTGGAGAGGAAACTGAAGTACAAACAAATAACTGCCCTTTTAGGGATGCTTAATTATGTTATTAGGAGTTGAAGGGCACCTTAACAAATGTCTGCAATGGCGGATGAGGGACGAGAAGAGTATCTGTGGCATATACACAGTGGAGGACACTCAGTGACACATGTCCCCAGTGGGAGATGCAGGAGGTGAGGAGGATCACAGCCATGTACACAGCGGCGGATGCTCAGCGACACATGTCCCTAGTGGGGGATGGGGGAGAAGAGGATCTGTAGCATGTATGCACTGTGGGATGCTCAGTGACATGTGTCCCCATTGGGGGATGGGGGAGGAGAAGAGGATCGGTGCCATGTACACAGTGGGGGAACGCTCACTGACACATGCCCCAGTATGGGATGGTGGAGGAGAGGAGGATGTCTGTCAAATACGCAGTGGGGGATGCTCAGTGACACATGTCCCCAGTTAGGGATGAGGGGAGGAGAGGAGCATCTGTGCCATGTACACAGTGGGGGATGCTCAGTGACACATGTCTGCAGTAGGTGATGTGGGCGGAGAGGAGGATCTCAGCCATATACGTAGAGAGGGACGCTCAGTGATACATGTTCCCAGTGGGGGATGGGGGAGGAGAATCAGCAATGTGCGCACTGGATGATGCTGAGTGACACATGTCACCAGTGGGGGATGGAGGAGTAGAGGAGGATCTCAGCCATATATGAAGTGGGGGGGCGTTCAGTGACTCATGTTCGTAGTGAGTGATAGGGCTGATATGAGGATCTGTAGGAGGATCACATAGTGGGAGACACTCAGTCAGATATGTCCATAGTGGGGGATGATGGAGAGGAGGGGGATCTGTGCCATGTACCCAGTGGGGGACACTCAGTGACAAACGTCCCTGGTGGGGGATGGGGCAGCACAGGAGGATCTGTGTCATGTATGTAGTGGGGGACACTCAGTGACGCATGTCCCTAGTGGGTGATGGGGGAGAAGAGGAAGATTGCGCCATGTACATAGTGGGGGTCGCTTAGTGACACATGTTCCTAGGCACAGATGGGAGGAGGAGAGGAGGATCTATTCCATGTATGTAGTGGGGGATGGTCAGTCAGACATGCCCCTAGTGGGGATGGGGAAGGAGAAGAGGATCTCTGCCATGTACACAATTGAGGATGCTCAGTGACACATGTCCCTAGTGGGGGATCTGGGGGAGGAGGATCTGACCCATGTATGTAGTGGGGGATCTAGCAGGAAAGAAGGATTTGTGCCATGTACACAGTTGGCATGCTCAGTGACACATGTCCCTAGTGGGGGATGAGGCAGGAGAGTAGGACCTGTACTATGTACTCAGTGGGGGACACTCAGTGACACATGTCCCTAGTATGCAATGGGGGAGGAGAGGGGGACCAAATCTGTTCTTTTTTCTTCTGAATGATTAGTTTATATTAGATTATGTTATATTCCTACGATTAGTTTATGTTAGATTATGTTATATGCCTACTGTGTAATAAGTAAAAGCTTCTATTTCAGTGATTTGTTTTTTTTTCTCTTTAAATAGTGATTACTCTTTGAAGCATCTCCAATTACGGACATAATGTATTGGGAGACGCACTCACTTCAGCCCTGAGGATGCCCCTTGTTCTTTGAGGAAAGGAGGGAAAAAATCCAGACCCAACCAGCCGAAAGTCTGATTGGGTCATACAGAGCATCAATTATTTGTCAGTAAAAGTCTTGTTGGTTCTGTTTGAAAACATTGGGCGGCTACCGAAAATACACAGAATTTTTACAGATAGGACACTATTTCATTGTATATACATCAATATATACATCAATAGTTACAATAATTACAGATGAGGCACAATAGAGTGGGAGGAGGGCGACCCATGAGCCTGTAATTACAGAGTAGGCACAACAGAGTGAGAGGGGGTGCGAACTGAATAGAATGTTTTTCAATTTAATACTTTCTATAAGATATGGACCCATATAACTGTCATGCTATAAAGGGTTGGACATGTTATGATGTTATGTATTCATAAATATACTAGTCTATTTTCATGCTTTAATAGTGCATTTTACATTAGTGTATTGAAAGAATCCCTATATGAGTTGCTCATTGTTCTGAATTAAAAAAAATTAATTTATCCAATGACTAGTTGTTATTGTATTTGTAATTTGGTAAATAATTTGATATATTTGATGATGTTGACTGATAAGTTGCATATTTATGAATAACTTAAGGTCCTTAGTGGCCTAGTGGTTAGCAAGTTTTGTCACCTCTTTGTGGGTTTGACTCCCACAAATGGTAATGCTGAGGACATGTCCCAATATGACCATGGCTGTTAAACAGGATGCAAAACATAAACTTTGAACTTTGTATGAATATTTTTTCAAAAATAATACAAGTACTCATTATGCTTCATATATATATATATATATGTTTCTAACAGAAGAAAGTTGGGAGATATATTGCTTACCTAATATATATAGTTCATATTGTTAATAAGTAACACAAAATCATTTTTGTTTTGTTATTTCTCTTGTTCCCTATTCATAATCTTTTCTTTTTTTGCTGCTTGTGTCTATCACATATATATATATATATACGAGGTGTATGTTCTTCTACCTTTGTTGATTTTTGTTGTCTCACTTCTTTCATAATTTGTGGTGATGTTAATGTCCATTGGAATACAGACTGTAGTGATAAAAAAATTGAAGCATATAATTCAATTTGTAAATAAATTTACCCACTTGCAGGAACAAATACTGAATATTATACTAAGCCCAAATGATTCTACTTTTGTTAGAAATGTGAGAGTTTGTGATTTTGCTTCAGATCATACATTAGTAAAATGTAAACTCGATTTTTTTATGTTCTGTTATTTGAATAGTAGAGTGAATTTCCAACCATAGGTGTTACAAATCAACATGCACAGAATTTGTGATAATATTGCCAACACTTCCTTTGTTATGTCTCCGGCTTGTACTGCGACACCTTAATATGATCAACATATTTATGCCCTTTTTGGTTTGTTAGAATGCCATGCACTATTGAATTGTCAAAACTTAAAAAATAGCCAGCTGGGTGGTTGTCTGATTCATTGAGCACAGCTAAATCTATCAGACATCGATTGGACAGATTGCTCAGTGTAGTACAATTGTCAATTGAGACAAGGCTGAACACTACAGCATTGTCATAAATGACAACATACATGACCCAAAGAAACTGTGACAAGTAGTACTATTTGAGTCAATCAAACGACATAAGTCGTAAAAATTGATCTAAAGTGATCGGAAAATGATCTAGATCACTATTGATAGGTTATTGCCTCTTGATGATGGTCTCTTGATGATGGTGCAATACACTGTGGACTTGCTGGTTTGCTTTTGAGAAAGTGTTGTGTTTCGCTGATGGTGCAATAACTGATACACCTCGCTGATGGTGCAATAACTGATACTGATGGTGCAATAACTGATATGAACCTGAACCCATTTGGAAGAACCACACTCCATTTATTTGTCAATGTAGAATCTTTTGTCTGTACACATTACAACAAAATGTTTTTTTTTTCAAATTTGGAAAGACCTCGATCTAACACATCCAAATACTCTTACATCCGACACATTTCTCAATATTCTGTCAATAATCAGATTGTATATAATCAACTAGTAGGATAACTGCATTAGTTTGAAGCGTCCCTTTTTCTCAAATTTTCAATTTCTATGATATCTCTTTGTTTGAACTGTAATTGTGCTATAAATGGAAGCATTTCATCATTTTTTCCTTTATTAATCAATCTCAGCAATATTTTATGTATGAAGAATATATATATAAACCCTCCAAAAAATCTCAAATATCATTTTTAATTTAAAATCTCTGCAATCAACAACCTCAAAAAATGTCCAACCAATCTGATTCAACTATAGATATTTGTAAGGCTGCTTCCAAGCCTTCTTATTCTTTCAGATTGACTGGTGATGAATCAAATGATGCAGCTGACTCTAAGGCTATGAGGGATGGTATGAGGCCAGGATTTGCAGGATTTGCTCTATGTAGTAGAAGTAAAGTTGAAAAAACTGGTCATGTTGCAGGCCTACATCTTTCAGCTGAAAGGCATGATAGAACAGATGTAAGAGCTGACAGATCATCAGATCTTAGAGGACCCAGATCAGATCCGAAAGTCAAAGTTCATCCTACAGATGGATTTTTCAGATATGATGACAGAATATCTACATTTGTGACCTGGCCCAAGTCGCATCCAATTCCTGCTCAGAGATATGTGAAAGCTGGGTTCTATTATTCTGGTCAAGGAGATAAAGTTATCTGTCCCTGGTGTAATCTTAACCTTATAGAGTGGGAGACCTACGACACCCCAATGGAAGAGCACCAGAAGCATTCTCCTTACTGTGCCTTTGTGTTAATGTTAAATCCATTTCTCAATTATCATTTGTTGTAAAAAAAAAATTGAAAAAGTAATAAAATATCTTGAAGCCTATATGATGTCTTTCATTCCAATACATCTCTCAAAGATCTATCTGGTCACTAAGTGCATGTAACTAGACAGTTCAATGCTTATAACCTAGACACACCAATATGTTTACATTGCTTAATTGTCTTAGATTCAAATGCCTGGATGATTGAGAAATAATTTGCTGAGGCTAATGATCTAGAATTTATTCAATATGTAAACAAACACGTGTTCACTTTCAATCCACATGCTACAACTCAGAATAATAATATGTTGCACAACAGTCAACAAAACAGCTCAGCATAATATGTGGCACAACAGTCATCAGAACAAGGTCCATATGTCTTGCTATCTGATTCAATCATTTTTAAGTGTAACAGATCACTTGTGAAATCTTTTACATGATTGCATCATATGAATGAAATTGTTAATTTTTAGGTCATATTTCGACATATATCCTTGATGAACCTGGAACAAGTCTCTACATGCATTATAGTCTGAATTTTTTGCTTGTATTGCAATTAATAACTGCCTCATCAGCCTTTTCTTTTTTGTTAGATGTTACAATCCCATTGGTCCAAGTTGTGCTACTACCTCTGCCTCTAAATCTATATAAACTCCCGAATAACGCTGATTGTCACTGAAGATTTTTTCACAGTTATAAGATACTTGTAAACTCAAACTTTTATCTTAGCTGAACTTCAAATAATGGCTGAGGCAGCAGTAGTTAAATCTAGCAATGGATCCAAGAAAAGGAAGAGTGATGGTTTGGGTGGAAGCAAGAATAAAAGGTCTTTAGCAAGTACCACTACTAGCAAGATTTCAGAAACCTTTGAGGACTCGCTTTCGAGTCTTCTGATGAGTAATGTACCCACAAGTGAATATACTGTTGAGAAACCTACTGGATCAGGAATCAATGAATGTAGTTCAACTGTGATCAAAAGGACATTTCATCTTGGAGGACCCAAGTACGTAATATATCAAGGCTCCCATGGACTTATTGAAAATATATATTTGAAGGAATGGGAAGAAGGTGAGGTCAAAAATGAAGGTATTAAACTCACCGTACCTAAATTAGTTGTAATTTTACATTACGTTGAGTTCATTATGTCTGCTATTGAGAAGATTTCTGATGGTAAAAAAGACGTGGACTGCAGTTATTATTTAGGATCTGGTATATATGTCACCTGTGCATTTCCCTATAGAAACGTATCCATAAGGTTATGGAAAATGGCAAATGGAAGGAAATATGCTACTCCTCAAGGCATCTCCTTGAGGTTTAATGAGTGGAATGAATTCATAAAAGTGGCACAAAAAATGTATTCAGAATATTCAGAAATATATACCTGTGAACCCTGCATTCTGGATCAAGATAGATCAGGGCATGATGTCAATACATGTGAAGAGTGCAAGGCTGATACAGAAACCTCCTGCAGGGGTGAGGTTTCAGAGAATATTCCATTATTATTGAAGCTCCTGGGATTTTTTTTTTTTTCCTTTAAATTTGTACAGAAGATATATAATCTAGAAATGTTTGAAGACATGAAAGTGGATCAAATGAAGTGTACAGAATTTTCAGAACTATTGTCTGGTGATATATTCTAGTTTTTTTCTAACATTTTGACGGTGATGGGAATACAGATGGGGACATATGCTCGTTACATGGACAATGGGATGACACACTTTTTGTTTATAAATATTGATGAAAATATGACTATCTACAGTCAACTGTCTCAACTTTCAAAGATTGGATCTGATCTTTCTCTGATTGAATTTCATAATTAGTTAACAGTCGAAAAGGATGGAAACTGCTGTCAACGTATTCCTTGGGAAGAAGAGGGATGTTTATTATCCGGATTTGATATCTAGTACTACAGTCACACTAATGGAGCTGGTGTCACTAGTGGACAAGAATAACTACCGTGAGGCATTTCTGGTACTGCTTTTGCTCAACGATGCTATACCCAACTATATTGCGTGAGTAGCATTTTTTATATAATAATTTAAAAAATTGTAGTCATAACTTAAGAACTGTAGCCTCAAATATGAATTTACTTCAGTATTTTATCTTCCTCATTGACTATAATCATACATTTATTAGAGCACTTTAACCCTTCATTCTTATTTACAATTAGAAATTATTAAGAAAGTGTATATTTTTTTCTAGGAATAAGTGATATCACCAATCATCAGATACTTTTATCCTCAATCCTAAAACAAAATTTTTTTAATACAGCCAGAAATACCCAGATTTTGTGCATTACGTGTCAGATGAAATGGAGACAATGAGATGTTGTGTCTGCTCCGAGTATCTGGAGAAGGACAGGATTATTATAACAAACCCTTGCTCTCATTTCCTCTGTCCTGAGTGCTCCTGTGAGTTTGGAAGAATTTGGCGAAATGATGGAAGAAAAAAAAAAAAGGTGTCCAATGTGCAGAAGTCATCTAAAGGGCAATTTATTCACTAAATCATTCACCTGTAACATGTCAAAATCTTCTGAGACCTCAGTTTTCGTATGGGTGCCCACAGGTACATACATAAGACAGAATTATGAGCAGGATTTAATTGATAACCTAACTGAAGGTAACCTTTTCAAAGCCTTCTCAGCTGCCTTCATGCTAAATCACCTTCCGAATGACATTGACTTATCATTGTGTAACGAATGGGAGACATATTACTATGAAAAGGCAAGAAATGCCTCATGTTGCTCTTGCAATATTAATTTCGAAATTAGTGTATTATTCATGACAATCTGTGGGCACCTGTACTGCACTATATGTGCAGCATTTCTGAATCAGAAAGAAAGGTCAGAGGCATTGGAATGTACATCCTGTATGGCTGTAATTGAAACAGGTGATTCACCTGTCATATTTATGAGACCTCTGTGAATTATTTCTTTAAATTTTTTTGGTTTTATATAAGAGTATAACTAAGAATCATACATGCATTACAATGGAGTAACATTGATATGAGAAATATAAATTAAGATAACCCTCATTCCACATTGGAAAAGTGTGTTAAAATCTGTTACCCCCACTCCATTGTACAATATATTAGATGTTATTAAGAACTCGCATTTAACTCTGTTTCCTTCTTTGCACACAATTGTGTGAGTTCTGACCAGTCAGATACTTAAAATGTAACTAGGTGAGACAGCGCCTACTAGAAACTCTCAAAGATGTTGTGTGAAATGATACACATCAAATGCGGTGTACTTCGTTCAGATATTTGTTGCTCCATCAGCTAATGCATGTATTGACTTAGTTATAGAATAAGGAAATATAAATCACTAGAATCACGTTCATTTATGATGCAATAATTATACCCACAAAATTATTTCACGAGGCACTCTTATAGGTTTAACTTGCAGGGAAATAAAGAAATGTAAACCCAAGTACAATGTCCTCATTCAGAATAACGTGTTATTATAATATCGGTGCATTGTACTTATTGCAATAGTCAAAGATACACAAAAGTTAATGGAAAAATTATATATTCAGGAGTATATATTAAATGAAATATACATATATATTTATTTACTGAAATATCTTGGTAATCACTTGTACATATTTATGTGGAATTACAATGTGTTTATTAACGTCGAAAATATCAGTACAAAATCTATGTAACATACAGGTTAAAATTTTTGTGGAATTACAGTGTGTTCATCAACTTCATTTGTTTATAAATCTCTAAACTATCAGTACAACATTTATGTAACATACAGGTTAAAAAATATTCTTATGTGTGTAATACATCATGTAATCTTTAAAATTACTTGTTTATAAATCTCTAAACTATCAGTACAACATCTATGTAACATACACGTTAAAAATTATTCTTATGTGTGTAATACATCATGTAATCTTTAAAATTACTCTAATGTGTTTTGAATTTTCTATTGTACATCCAAAACTTTAAAAAGTCAAGTTACATAATTATATGTTCCCATTGATCATGAAACACATGATTTCCAATGTTCAGTTTCAAATAAATGTACATGCATAATTATGGAAAATATCTTTCAATTACACAGTTTTGTAAATCCTACCAGATCTAGTTTTACTTTGAACTCTGAGGTCACATTCATCCTGTGAACTTTCTGAATCTGAGCTTAAGATGTTCACATTGAAAGATGGAAAATGTTCAGGTGAGCTAAGGTATTTAGACAAAGAAATCCTCTGAGAATCCTCACTTCTGGAATTATTGGAATTCCTCTCAGCAATTATTGGGGTTGAGGATGAAATTGGGAGTTGATTATTAGTAACGGGCAAATCATCTCGAATGGAAGTGTTTCCTGCATTGAAAAGACTGAGGTAATCCTCAAGATTGACAGCAATAACAGAACTGATGCTTGAATGGTCATTATCTTGAACTTTTGGATCCATTTCCTTTCTTTGATCACTGATCTCATTAATTAATATTTGAGCATTTTTCTCAATCGAATCGTCCCATATCAGATCAGATGTCAGATCACCATCATCACTTTCAATTCCATCCATCATTTCCAAAACTTTTACTGGGGTTTGATCTGCATCCTCCATGTCCATGTGATTGTCCAGTAATTGAATAAGATTCCGAATTCTATTCCGAATATAATGCTTGATATACATTATTGAGACGACACCAAATACTACCACTAGTGGTAAAAGAAATAACACATAATTGAGTCTCAGCTGAGTTTGAGAAAATTCCACCTGGCTTTCTTCTCCAGTTTCCTCCTCTGAGAGGGAATCAGATTCGGGATTCTTCATGTTCACTAAAAAATAAAAAAAGAATATTTAGAAATAGATCACACACATAGATTCGAGGATCTGACCTGGAAAAATATTAATACCGGGTAATAACAATTGTCTATCGCCTCCTAGCCTCAATCAGGTTAATGGTGGATTTTTTAATGAATTCAACTGTGAACTGAATAGTAACTGGATTACTGGATAGTAATATTTTATATAAAAAATTTTTAAAAAATTAATAAATTTACCCTTGGTGCATCCTTTTACAGTAATCTCATCAGTGGAGTGTAGGACATAACACTCTCCGGTACAAGCCCAGTTTATTATTCTAACTGAAGGGAAACTTCTCATAATTTTGTCAACAGGTAGTTTGATATAATTTACATGGCATTCTGTGTATGTCCAGATAACTTTGTCATCTTTACAGAAGAAAATATTACTATTCTTTGGTCCGCGACCATCAAAGGTCGAAATCACAACCTCACGACCCTCGGTCATACATTCAATTAAGTTGGAGTCCACATTTTGATAAATACAGGATATTACAACAAAAACAACAAGCAAAGAAATGAACTTCATCTTTAGAACTTATAATCCACTCAATGAAATTAAACAACAAGATCTTCACTGTTTACTAAAAAGCAGAAGCTTCTTACGTTAAAATTATACGTAGAAATATAGTGAACGTCATCAGTGACGTCACAGTACATGGAAAGTGACGTCACATTCAAGGAATATATAAAAAATGGTACGAAATAATTACCTATATCTGATTCAACAGAGCAATCAATTTCTTCCATCATTTGCCAGGAAGAATATGGGATGATAGATAAGCTGCAATCCAAGATATTCGCATTTTAATTATTGTAAATATATTTTTGCGGGTACAATATGAAGGAATTTTCCTTTAACAAGAATTAAGTGAGGTTATTGAAGATATTAAGACAACAAACGCTAATAATTTATAACTTACTCATCATCATCTCTGAGGGGGTTGTCTTCATTAGGTAGCTCAGACAATGGTATAGCAATATCATCCTCAATATCCTGAGGCTGGATTCTTCTGAGTAACTTTTTCCTGCATAGGTGTACTATGGATGGAATTATTATTGTAACCACAATACATGAGATGGCTAATAAAATCCACCAAAAATACCTGTTATTTCCGTCTTTCAAATTCTGACTTTGTGGATACTCTGAGTACCTTGTAGTCTTTGTTTCGAATCCCTCATTGTACATTGAGGTAGATTGTCTCTTATCTATCTGCTCACTTATCTGTTTTGTCTCCTCCCTCTCTGGCAGTTCAGTGACAGAAGGATATGTTGTTCCATATCGACTAGATAGCATCTTGTCCTCTTGCTCAGAGACCTTATCTTGATTCAGTGTCTTTTCTTCAAAAAAAAAACTGACCAGTTGTTGAATAATGAGTGGTAGTTGTTAATTTTAAACACATATTAGTCCTCACATACACATCCCTTGGTACTTCCTTCATCCATTTGCAGTTGAAATATTTCATATTTACTAAACTTAAATATTTTAAATTTGGCAAGTTCTTCAGAATATCGATAAAATTTACTACCTGTACATTATCCATATACAGCATAGTCACTGTGGCTCTATATTTGAACCTGGGTGCTGCAACTCCAACACAGGTTATCATATCTTCCATGCAAGTACATTCTGCATAATCACAGCTGAATCCATTCACTATTTCATTGAAAGAAAAAAGGAATACAGAAAGAAATATGTATATTTTGAAAATTTCCATATTTATGTAAACTTTATCAGCTAAAGAGATATTGCAAAAAATTGAGAGTATTTAGGAGAGGAACTAATCCACTGGAGTCTGCAAACAGATATAAAAGGAATGGATGAGTTGTAGTGAGGATGCATAACCAAGCACAGCTTTCATTACTCACACTTCTGGCTAGCTTTCAAACACTCTCTGAAATATTTCCTTTCATCTGACTTATTGCAGCTGATTGAAAACAGGTATTTGCTGGCTATCTCTCAACTGCAAACTATTAACACCTTGTACACTGCCAAAATTACTGGGGTTTATGGATCCATTTTTATTGAAGAACCCATTCACTTCTATAGTATGTGGTCCAACCGGATCCGGAAAATCTACCTTCGTTTTGAGACTTTTAAATAACATCAGTGCAATTTTTTCAGAAAAAAATAAGAAAATTTATTATTTTTATAACAACTGGCAGAAAAAGTTTGAGGAAGAGATTACCAGTGATATAGAATACAGACAAGGTCTACCTACAGAGAAGGATTTTAAGTCTTACCCTAATGATGACCAGTGCATACTTGTGATTGATGATATGCAGGCTTCAGCTCTAAACAACATTTTCATTGCAAATCTTTTTAGTCGAGAATCACATCATAAAAACATTAGTGTTATTTTAGTTTTGCAAAATTTATTTCACCAGGGAAAATATTGTCGAGATATATCTTTAAATACTCATTATTTCTTTTTATTTAAAAATCCTAGAGATATTCAACAACTTAAATTATTGGGAAGACAATTAGGTATGTCAAAGAAACTATTAGAGGTTTACTTAGATGCAACTGCAGATCCTTTTGGTTACCTATTGATCGATTTATCACCTGGAAATAAAGATAGTTACATGCTAAGAAGTAACATATTTCCTGGTGAACATATGATTATATATAAATAGGAAAAAATTTCTTTCATTTTCCTTTGAATAGAAAATTGAGCTATCTACATATGGTTTAAAATGTCTAGGAACCTCAAAAACTCTAAACATTTCATTCTGCTGTTACTGGAGAATAATTTATACCTAAATAAACATATATTCATTCATGCAACACCATCTCAGTTGAAAGCAGTGACGGAAATTTTTTACAATGTATTCAAGCTTCCTTTAACTAAGAAGAAAAGAGAAAAATTCTTAAGTTGGCTAAAAATATTGAAAAAAATATATAAAGTCTGGGGAAAGAGGGAGGAGGAGTATAGCAAGAAAACACTTTGAAGGAATAACCAATTTGCTTGTATCAATTAAATATTACATAGAAAAAATTTTAGAATGAATAAGTACGTATTAATACCACATGAACAGTATCAGAGTTTCAAAAGCTTTTTAGCTGATAAAAAGGAGCATAAAATTGCAGAAAGCAATCAGGAAACAGTGAATGAGAGGGATATCCATCCAAAAATACATGACAATAACTCAGAAATACTTAAAGGAGAAGAATTCAGAAGTGTAGACAGCAGGATATTGAATAATAATAATAATAAGAGGAAATCAGAAAAGTTGTTGGACAATAATCGAAAAGAGACTGTAAGTAGTGAGTTCAGTGATAACACAAAGGACAAGGCAGAAATAAATCATCCCCTCCCTCCACCAGGTCTTCCCGAAAAAGCAGTTTACAATCAAGATAGTTACCTCTCAAAAATTAAAGAAAAAAATGGAAGGGAAATCCAAAAAGGGAGTGGAGCAAATGAATGGATTCAAAAATGGACCAAAAAAAATTTAATTCAGATGAAGAAATCGATACATATCTTCATAACCTTTATTATGATATCAGGAGTCCAGTAGTCTACAGCAGTTACAGTAAATTATATCCATATATTAAAAGGGATGGAAAGTATCATATAACCCCTAAGTATTTAAGGAAGTGGTTAAGTAAACAGGAATACAACTTTTCGCCCAGCTCGAAGGACTTTTCGAAGACCTAAAGTCTTAGCTTTTACAAAAAATTATCAATGGGATAGTGATACAGCTAACATGGTGAAATTCAAGTCAGAAAACAATGACTACGGTTATTTTGTAGTATTCATAGATATATTTACTCGATATCTGTACACAGCACCATTGAAAACTTTAAGAGGGGATGAAATGGTGAATGCATTTCAAAGAATAATTAGAGAAACAGATGAGAAACCAGAAATTCTAAGAACTGATCAAGGAAGTGAATATAAGAACCATTCATTTAATAATTTGTTAAATGAAAATAAAATAAAACATTTGTACACATACTATGAAACCAAAGCTAATTATGCTGAAAGAGTTATTAAAACTATTAAAAACAAAATAATGAAATATTTAAGTGAAAAAGAAACCTTAAGATGGATTGATATTCTGACTGACTTAACCTATGGATACAATAATTCTATCCATAGATCAATTAATATGAGTCCAGAAGATGCAAAATCGAAAAACCAGTATTTACTTTGGAAATTTCAATATGATAATCTCAACTACCCCAAAAGTTTCTTTAGCATCAAAAAACAAAATAAAAATCCGAAACTCTTATACAAACCTTGAATAAAAAAAAATTTAAATTCGACATATCAGACAGGGTTAAGATAAGTCATCTTAAAAGAATGTTCGACAAAGAATATACTGCAAAATGGTCTGGCGAAATTTTTACTATAATTAATCGTAAATTGAATCAAAATATTCCAATGTATGAGTTAAAAGATTACAATAATGAGGTAATTCAGGGTTTCTTTTATGAACCTGAACTGCAATTAGCATACATAGGTACTGATATTTTGTATAAAATTGAGGAAATTCTTAAAAAAAGAAAGAAAAAAAAGGTGGGCAGGTGGAGGTATTAGTGAAATGGAAGGGATGGCCTCCAAGGTTTAATTCATGGATTCCAGAGGAAGATGTAGAAAATATATAGGGCATAAGAGTATATAAACCATTTCATAATGTAGGATCTCTTTCATAATTTAAGATCTCAAATAATAAAGATGGAAGAAGATAGCATTTACTTTTTCTTATCCTCTATAGATTCCTTAAATTTTCATCCGAATAACAAGGCTTATAACTTTACAGTCGAGATCGCTGAGAGAACTAGTTTATCTGGTGATTGGGAAGTAGGGATATGCGATTTCCATGCGAGTACTGTAATCAATGAAACCCTGTACTTGTTTTCAGATATTGTGGATTACTCTTATGTCAGAAATTCAATGGAGGGTATATTAAGGCTTTTACCTCAATCTAATTCGAATAAATATCAATTATTTAATAATGTTTACTATTTACCACTTAAAAATCAAAGTTTCAGTCGAATTGGTATATATATAAAGAACAAGAACCTTCATTTTGCAAGTAGTTTAACTGGAGTGGTTGAATTAACCTTGCATCTTCGAAAGAAGAAGAAATTATGAATAAATATTTAAAATTTTGTAAAAAATGTATGGATGGAAAAATAGAACTATCAAAGAACTATTACGTTCTAGATAGTGATGATGACCATGCAAAATATAAAAACAAAGATTCTATAGATATTTCTCCTACGCAAGCAGCAGTTGACCAGGCTAAAAGTGAGGTTAGAGACAAAATGATTATAAATAGAGGGAAAGCTATAAAAAATATCAAATAGGAGGTAAAGACAGACTAAACAATACCTCTAGGAAGAAAAAAAAGGTTGTTAATAAAAAAGGAAAAATTAAAAAAAAATTGCCAGTTACAAAGTCCAAGAAGAAAGCAAAAAAAAAAAAAAAAAAATTAAGAAAAAGTTAACTAGCTACAGATCCATATGGATGTAGTCCAGACATCACTATCTTTATTTGTTCCACCTCCCACTGATAGGTCCATTGTCAAGGAATACTGAGTGGATTACAGTCCTATTGCAGCCATAACTGAGGGAGGGGTTATAGAATTCAATGTACCAGGAACCTCTGTAGATTACATAAGTTTAGGAAAAAGCAAATTACACATAAAATATGTACTCACAGATGAAGAAGGGAAAAAGGTTAGCGATGAAAGAACTCTTGATGGAGACCCCACACCTAATACAGATCAAGTAGCACCTGTCAATTTTACTTACATTCTATTTTCAGACAAGTTGACTTATCTTTAAATCAGAAACTTATCTCACCGGATGTGGGTGTTAATTATCCTTACAAAGCACTCATTGACCTCTTTTTAGGGTCCAATAATGATATGATATTATCTCAGGCACAGGCAGCTATGTTTTTTAAAGACCAGGCAGGGCATTTGGATGAATTACAATATATAGGAAGCAATAGTGGATACACAGAAAGAGGTAGACCAACTAAGGATGGTGATTCAGCCAATGTTGAGGGATGTCTATATCTTGATATTTGTCAAGGCGAAAATAGAGCAATTCTAAATGGAGTTTCTGTAAACCTTAAGTTGTTTCAGGCTTTAAACGAGTTCAGATTAATGAGATTAGGAACTAAAAATTACAAGTTAGTAATCACTGCTGCGGTATGGAAAGTATGTTACATTTCTCTTAACCCAAAGATGATAGTGGCGCATGATGAGGCCTTAAAAATTAGTCCTGCAATATATCCTTTTTGGAGAAGTGACATTAAGAGTTTCAGTGTTGCTAAAGGTTCCCTTAATTTTATGACAGATAACCTATATCATGGTATGGTTCCAAGTAAATTAATAATAGGAATGGTCTCCAATGCAGGTTATTCAGGAGATTACAGTAAAAATCCTTTTGATTTCAAACACATGAACGTTAACTACCTGGAGGTGACTGTAGATGGACAACCTGTACCTAATAGAGCATTAACTACGAATTTTGAGAAAGGGGACTTCGTTACCTCTTACCTATCCTTATTGGACAATGATTATAATAAGAAAAATGGGATTATTATAAAATTATTAGAATATGACAAAGGCTATACTTTGTTTTTATTTGACATTCAAAGTTTCCTCTCAGGTCATATTATGAGTAAGGGTATTAAAGGTCATACGAGGTTAACTATGAGATTTTCAAAGGCTTTGCCAGAAACTATAAATATTATAATTTATGGAAGTTTTCCTGAGACCTTAAGTATTGATCATAGTAGAAATGTGACACTGGGATCATGAATACAGAAGAAGTTTTTGAAATGATGAAAAGCGACAAAGAAATCAATAAAATATTCATAGGGGTTTATCCTATAGATCTAATACCCCAAGATCTTCCAGTACCGGCGATTATTGTAGTGAATCTGGACAGTTCTGAGAAGAAAGGAAGTCATTGGATAGTTCTGCATTATCAAAGAAAGCATGTGGAATATTTCGATTCATTAGGAAAAAAGCCAGCGAAAGAAATACATAATTTATTGAGCAGTAAAGGATTTACATACAAGTACAATAAAAAGAGGTTACAATCATCATATACAGAGTCATGTGGATTGTTTTGCTTCTACTACAGTTACTACAGTTGCAGAAAGATAGACTACAATATATTATTAACAAATTTCAGCAGTAACTTGGAATGTAATGAAGATATTGTGAAAAGACTGTACAGTGAAATTGTCAATTGACATTTGTATATTTTTTATTTTAATAAATGTATATGTGTATTGAAGATTTGTACATAACAGTTGTATATTTATGTATTCGAGAAATTAACATAGCATGTAATAAATTAATATTAGTTCAGATTTCTTACATTTTATTTAGCAAAGCATACTACAATAACCAAAAACCATTCACTTTTTAAAGCATGCTGTCTGACCCCGATTTCAGTTTTGAGAAGCTAGCAAACTAATGCACTCATTTCCTTTCAATGTGCGAGATTTGCCGTTACAAATTCAAATTCTGATAGATTACTCATTGAGGTCGGATTGTTTTTCCTTCTTTAGGTCGTATAAGCAGAGTAGTTTGGGAAGTCCTTTTTTATTTTTACCGATTTCAATTTTAAAATAATCAAAAATTACAAACTTTTTCAACATATTCCATTAATATTTGTCCCATTATATTGTTGCCAGCTAAAGAAGATGGTTTCAAAACAGAAACCAGCTTAGAGGGTGTAGAAACTCCCCAAAAGGCAGTTTCTTCGCTGTTAAAAGTTGGTTGCTTATATACAAGATGTTTATTTTTATTGATCATTAAATCCTCTCTAAATAAAGGACACTGAATAAATTTTTGGAGTACTGCAAATCTCATAATGCGCTCTCTTATCTCTGAGTCCATGTACACATCTTTATACGGTTTCATTACCTCAGCTATTTTAAAACAATCATTTTCTACAGCTAACTGTTCGCATAATTGATTGTTTTGATAGTGTTTGGCTAATAAAAAGAAGTAAAGTTGCTCAAGAGAATAAAAATGGTATTCCTCATATCTTAATTTAACAAAAAAAATATTGGACAAAGAGGATTGAATTTTTTCAACCAAAATCACATCTTCCTCCCATGGACATAGAACCATATCTAAGGGTCTTGTACTTAGACCATCATTCTCAACAACTCTTTTACAATAGAAGTAGTTAAACCCAATTTTTTCTTGAGAATATGTGTATATTTTACTTCCTCTTAATCGAAATCCTACATTAGTTGATGAATTAACTACTTTCTCATTTAACGTCTGCTGAAATTTATTCATAGGGTCAACCAATTGTTTTTTAGAAATTCCTTTGCTAGATATCTTTTGTTTCCCTTCGGAATCTTGAATGATGTAGGACTTAGAACATAAGGAAATCATCTGACATCCTTCAAACTCTTTCTTAAAAATCCCAACCCTGCGGCGGTCTAATGCAATATGATGAGGGCAACATCTCCTAGGAAACCAAGGAGGAGAAAAGTCATCCGAACAGGAGTTAAAAATTTCATTCTGATATCTATCTTTATTTTTTTCGCATATACATTGATCAAGATCCGGTTGATTTGTAGCCATGTAGATACTATCTGTGTCTGTTTGTGTGAGTTCGAATGAATTTTTTTTAAGATAAATGTTCAGGCAATCATAATAAAATTCCAACATTCTTAACTTTGCATATTGCAAAATAAAAAAAACAATTTGAATGGGAGTGTCTACCAATATTCGAGTTTTATATGTCTCTACTTCATATAAATCCTGTCCTAATGTATTCATATTTTTAAAGACAGGCGAATTGATGAATTTACAAACCTTAGATTTATCCATTAAATATTTGACATTGGAATGTTTGGACTTATCCATGAGCAGAGATCCGTAGGAGCTATTACTGACCAACTTATAGGTTTCCCCAATGATTGCTTTGTCAGGATCTCGATCACCCTCCAGTCGATATTTGGTCACTGTTTCGATAAAGGATCTGAAAGCCAGTTTTGGTTGATATTCTATTATCTGATAAATTTTGGTAATTTCACAATTATTCTTCAGATACCACTGCAACAGCGGAGTTGAAAGTAACATCTTTGACCCTGAGGTTCCACTAATGAGAAGTTTCTTGTAGTCGAATATAATGTCATTCTGACTACAATATTCAGTCATGTGCTCACCTATGTCTGACATTGACACTTGACAGGTGCAAAAAAAGGGGGGAAATTCTGAAAAAAATTCTTTAAATTCCTTTTTTACAGATATATCAACCTCAACTACACCGAACAATTGTCCATTAGCAATGTCCGATTTAATTTTATTTTCAGTTAATGAACCTTTATTCTTAGTGTAATACGTAGGCAAATAATGGTCATAATACTCAGTGCAGAGTGATTTTACTGCTTTGTTGAAGTCACATTGTTGTATAGATACGTATTTATAACCCATGGAGATAATGAAATCCTTCTTTCTAATATCTTTGATTTGAGTTTTCTTAATTTTTTTAAGCCAATGGGAAGACTTAATCTTCTTAACAATGGGACAAGCATCCCGACAGTAATGATAATAACAACCCTGAAATTCATAAACAGTCTTTGTAGTTGGAGCGTAACCATCAACTAGAAAATTTCCAATTCTAATTTCTTTGGAATTATTTAATTTATGCAAAATTTTGATATTTTCTTTGACCATAATATAATCCATCCATACGTATGAATCCATATATTTTTCGGATATTTCCGGTCTGAAGTTATTGTCCGGATGTCTTCTTACGTATACACCTGTAGGCATATTCTGTTTAATAGCATAGGAGTATAGACCATTGCAATCATATCCAACTATAGACTGACATTTATTACCTTCTATTTTCTTAATGTTAGAAACCCCTTTTTCATGATAACGAGAAAATATTATGCTAGGTCCACCAACAATATTTTTCCTATAAGTATAATATAAATCAGCATTTTGTTGGTTAATCAAAGAAAAATTAGATTCTGTGGATGCATATAGAAGCTTCCTTGCTACTCCTGGTAAGGTCACATAATCTTTAAAAATATCAATTTTCTGCTCTGTGTAAATGCTTACAAAAGAAGATAGTGCAGTAACAAAAGGACCTGTATCTAGGTTATTGTAGTAAACCGGGTAGTCCTTAAAAGTTTGCATTCCTTGAGTACTCCATATTTCTTTCAATTCAAAATATTCAGTCTCAGACTTCAGGGGATTCGTATTAGAGAGGGTAGAATAAAAATCCTGCATATCAGGTAGTGAGGTATGATCTAGTTTCTCGAAAGAATCAAACCATTCATAAGGAAAAATACCTTTGGGTGTATCACAACCATAAGCCTTCAAAAATTGACTATAAGAACTCCCAGCAGCAAGATAATTAGAAATGTCCAAAAATTTCAACTGAGGGATAGCAATTGACAGGTAAGAGTTTTCTTTTTTTATTGTATGAATATCTTTTTCTGGGAAATTTCTGGCTATGTATAGCATAATCTCTTCCTTAATTAAGTTTATGTCATATTTACCTGAATTAAACCCTACAACTGGAATTTGGGAAAGATATATCTCAAATTTCTTCTGAAGATCCAGTATCTTATTTAAAAAATGAGTTTTCGTGTTAGAACTTAGTGATTCTTTGTTAGTGGATTCTGTGGAGGAGGTGACTGAAAAATCTGAATCACTTTCTGGATCCACTGTATATTTTGAAAGAAGGTCATCCAGATCTTGAAATACATAGTCGTATTTCAGTTTTAGTCTACTTAAATTGGAAGAGCTTATTTTAATGAGATAGGACATCATACTAGAGATAAGATTATTAGAAGATGTATCTACAAAACACTTGGGTTCACTAAAATCTTCAACATTTGAGGAAATGCTAACGCTTACTGGAATGTGTTTGGACAAAAAATTCATTTGATCAGTGCATGGAGTACTTGTCTTCATTAATACAGCCTCCATATCCCACACAATAAAAGTGGGGTAATATCTTTCAGATTCAGGTACATATATAGTTAGCGATTGTAGTTTATCGAAAATTGTCTCTTGATGTTTATGAAAGCCTCCAGGAAATATATATTTAGTTCTTTCATAGCAATTTTGATAATGTCTTTTAAGATTCCAATATCTATTAAACATTTTGTTACATTTTTCACGTTGAAATTTGTTGGCTACCTTGGAATAATTTGTTATGTAACTCAGATGGTTTTTATAATTGTTTAAATACATTATTTTTTCACTTTCATATAAGGAATCGTACATCAAATTTACAGAAGTAGATGAATTCAGAGATACAATAATTATCTTTACATTAAAACATTGTTCCAGCTGATTCATGTCTTCTATGGTGACACCTTTAAAATTTGCAATGGAATTCCTTGAAATTTCTGGGCAATTATTATATCTATTCCATTGATTAAGGTATTGCAATAATGTATCAGTTTGTTTATCTTTAAAATGATAATGTAAACATCTAAAAAAGCACAAATTATCTTGATAGGGCTTGCGAGTAACTCTATTAATGTAAAAGGAAATGATATAAGGATTCTTTTTAAGATATGAGGGAAAATTATCTGTCTGCCCCAATGGGAATTCTGTCTTGAAAACTACATATTGAATATTTGTAATAAAGGCTAATGTCCAGGCAGTTGAAGGTCTCACAGCTCTAGCCTGCTCTATAATATCTAATTTTGCAAGTTTAAACATAAGAAATCTAATACTGTTCCTATTAGATATAGTAAATGGAAAATGTAAGATCTTATTATTAAAATAAGGAATATAATACCTATATTCACCAGTTTCTGTATTCTGTAGTATCATACCAAATGAAAAATTTATTCTAAAAGCATTTTCTTGGTCGTTATATATTTGTGTCAAATGTCCTCTAATCTCGTTGAATCCTCTATGGAGGTTATTGGATGGGAAGTTGTAGACCTTCTTCATATCAGAGTCTTCATCTCCTGCTAGAATATGGCGTCTGTTGATAGCATACTCAGCCTGAAGTTCTGGATTATTCAGATCTTCCACATATGGTGGAATTTCATAGACGTCATTTCCACCATGCTGAGACATACGATGAGTGTATAGTTCCTTCCTGTTTTGACATATGAATTTACAAATGGAGCATTTGTAAACTTTATTACACTGAAAACGTCTGACAAATATTAATTTGTCATTTATTTGTCAAAATGGTGCCTAAAACGACAAACTTCCTAATTGACAAATTAAAACTTGTCATTTTCTTGTTTGACAAATTAACTGACAAACTTATGACAAGAAAATAAGCCCGGCAGTCCAATTAATTAGTCATTTTAGGCATCTGTTATTGGTGACATTCCTGTGAAATTAATTTTAAGGGCACTAATTTTCTTGTCATAAGTTTTCTAATAATTTGACCTATAAGTTATCAGCATTTGACTATCATTCAACAAGAAAATCTCATTTTATTTTGTCATTTAAGAAACTTGTCGTTTTAGGCACCATTTTGACAAATTAATAATTTTCAGTGTAACTGCATTGTCTTTGGTCCCTGCATTCCCCTGTGTCCTATGACGACATTGAATATGAGAATTCAGAGCTTTGGTACTAATAAATGGATAGTCACATTGAAAGCACATAAACTTCCCACAGTTTCTGTAATGTTGAAATAACAGCTGAGATGAGTGAAATTCCTTGTCACATATGTTACATTTCTGTAAATTATCCTTGTTTTTAGCACATATCTTCATATGACAATTCAACAAATATTGGTTAATCATACCACATTGACAATATTCACATTGAAATTTCTGTTTAGAAGTTTTCCTCTGAGATATGAACTTATTGCACATCTTCAAGTGAATTTTCAACAAACATGCATTAAGCATATTACACGCACAGAATGGACATTTGAATTCCATTTTCAAAGTCACAGATTATTGTTAAATTCTTAAGATGATGTGGAGGTTTATTTATAAGAATGTTTAGTGATGATGAGGCAATTCATGTTTGCATACATATGTAATTTTGGTTTACATATTACTGATGATGCAACAGCTTCTGAAGACCATATGGGACAGTTACCATCATATTATTGATGATAATGCATAATAAATGCATGATAAATTCTCAAGATTATGACATATTGTATATCTATGAGTGCTGTTTATGTGACCTGGAAAAAAAGAGTTCACAATACGATTTACATATTTTATTACATATTTGTATATACATTAGGTAGCATTAAAGTAAATGTCTCATGCATCTTCAACTTCATCTCCTCCCCCTTCTATTCTTCTTATCATGTCCTGGGCTTGGTCAGTGTAGAATCTGGCCATAGGTGAAAAAGTATTCATCTTATTCTTCCACTGTCGATAGGTACCAGATATTTTATGTGTACATATCTGGAAAGAGGCTGATAGCAGAGAGAAAAAATGAAAGGGATAATGCCAATAAAACAGTGCCATATAATAGGCAGAAATTCCAAATCTTCCAGGGCAGGTTATTGGAAAGTCTTTTAAAACTAACATCATAAAGTCAGCTGGTTTCTTCAGTTGGAAATTCTTTACTTGAAGATACAAATCCCAGAGTGTAATAGTACCAGCCATGTTGTAGTTATAACAAGGAATGAGTTTAACTTAACAAGGTGTCCAAATTTATATTTTCCAGCAATATTCCTTGTTATATTGGAGTTACATATTATGGGAGTTATTACAGCATATTGGAGGTATTGCAGCATCAGCATCAGCCCTACGATCTAGATTATGTTATATATAAGTATGCACCATCAGCGAAAAAACCCTGTAGCTCCTTCTCCAAGTATTGCTAAACTATCAAAATAGTGATCTGACTTCAAATAAATGAGGCAATAAGCTATCAATAGTGATCTAGATCATTTTCCGATCACTTGAGATCAATTTTTGGTTGAATTTTTCCAGCAATATTCTTGTGAAGTAGACCACCATTCCATCAAGTAGTTTGTGATTACAATATGTTCACAAACACTATTCTGATACTCATGTATGCTACCTGAAATATTGTCATTTAGAGTTCTCAAGTAAATGGAAATAAGTGCTACCAGTTATTGCACCAGTGATCTCAGACTGTAGTTCTCAAGTAAAATGGGTTCAGGTTCAAATAAGTGCTGTCAGTTATTGCGCAATATTCTGGTGATCTCACCCAGTAAGACTGATCTCACCCAGTAAAAAGCAATAACCTATCAATAGTGATCTAGATCATTTTCCGATCACTTTAGATCAATTTTTACGACTTATGTCGTTCGATTGACTCAAATAGTACTACTGTGACAGATGTTTTGACAAATTTTTCAGAAAAGTCAGGAAATTATTCTTCTTTCTCATCAGTCTAACACATCTTTGGCCAATCCATATATTTCTTTCTTAATTCGGTGAGAAAATCAAAAGGATCCATGACATGTTTATGGATTCATCTTCATCAAACTGTTTTGGTGTTAATTGTACTGTTGATCAATTAATTCCTACCTATCCCATTCCTTCAAAATTCTCTCTTCATTAGCAGCTGTAAAACATCTAGGTGTTATCTTTGACTTAGAAAACTCATTTAATAATCTATATAGCCTAGGTTTGCCATGCCATGGGTCATGGCACTCTGAATTGCATGAGCTGCTGTTTGGGGTACTGCAAGGGTCAGTCCTTGGTCCTGCTGTTTTCCTCATACACCACTTCTTTGAGTAAGGTTATTGGAATGCACCCTAACATCAAATACCAATTTTATGCAGACAATACTCAGTTGTTTATTAATATGTCTCACAAAAATACAGCCCTGGCTTTTGACAAACTGAATTCATGTCTTTTGAATGTTCAAGAATGGATGTCTTCATGTATGCTCAAATTGAACCTTGACTAAACAGAGTTTATTATCTTTGGATCCCATGCTCAACTCAAGAAATTGGATCCCTATCACCCAGTTAGGATATTTGGTAAGTCATGCATCCAGCAGTTGTAAAGAACCTTAATGGTGTCTGGTTTGATGCTAATTTCTCCTTTGATCATGTCCCCAATATTTATATGCTTCATTCAAATTTGTGATCTCAGGTGGGTTAGTCAGTATTTGACTGATGAGGCTGCTAGCCTTGCAACTAATGCCTTGGTGAGTGATCGCCTTGATTGCTGCAACTCTCTCCTCAGGAGTCTGTCCAGTCTCAACATGCGCAAACTGCAGTATATTCAAAACAACATTTGCTAGGATTGTCACAAACTGTAACAAATGCACATGGGCATCTCCTATTCTCAAATGACTCCATTGGCTCCCAGTTGAATTTCGCCGTATCTTCAAAACTGCCACTCTAGTTTACAAGTTTCTTCACAGTGCATGTGGTCACCCCAGTTACTTTTGTCCTCTTTTGTCTACTCATGGTGGAAGCTATAGTCCAAGATACAACCATCTGGATAAAAGGTTCTTGGAGACAAAGAAATACGGTTTGGAATGATTTGCCTGATAAGGTACATTCTGTACCAACTCTCACCTGTTTCAGAAAAAGGTTAAAAACTTATCTCTTCAAAAAGACATTCCTATCTTAGCATACACTCTACCTGTCATCTCTGTGATACTAGACTTAGCAATGGCTATGGATAGATTATTTTTTAATTGGATTTTGGTGTTGGCGCCTTAGATGTTGGTGCCTTTTGTGTTGGCAAAGATTAACCACAATTAAAGTACAGAATAGTATGCCTGTCACCATCATTTCAGGGATTGGCGATGCATCCTTAATGATGTCACGGGTCGTATTTATCACTCGTGAGTTGGGTGTCTCCAGAAATTTTCTAATTTGTTAACCTCTAAGTACAACAAAGATGCAGAATACATGTGCTTTTGTTATAAAAACCATGTTAAATAAAGTGTTTCGGTACTCTGGATTTTGTAAATAATCTCACAAAATGTATATATACAAGAAATCACATACACATCATTCACATGGTGGCTAATGAAATATTGTGATTACTTTTATTTCTTTGTCTTTATCATTTGTGTTTCTCTACATCCAAATATAAACATACATGTGGTGAATAACCCAAGAATGGTCAAAGTTTCCAACTGGAATATACGAACTCACTAGTGGTGCACAAAACTCGTGAATTTCCACCTGAATGCAGCATTATATTAGGTACCAGTATATTATCTCCGGCTATGTTTTGGAACCACTAACTTCCGGCTAACTTCGGTTTGACACCTGACTTTAACGTCCGAAAGACTACAGCAGATCAAGTGCTGTACAAGTCGGTATAATCTTCTCTTCGTTCAGTGAAAAAATATTTTTAAGTATTATTATTTTATTACAAAGGTTAAACTTTAATCACTGCTGTGATGTACTGAAGTTCTTCTATTATCGCTACAGGCACTTCACTACTCCGTACTGAGTATACTGCTTCCCTGCATAAGTTGGCCGCAGGTCGTAAGTTGGCCGCCACTCATTTAAATGTATCAAACAGACGAATGTGTGTCTGCACAGGTTTTAAAAGTGGTAGTTATAATAAATCTTATTATAATAGACCATTCAAGAATGATACAGGCCTTTAGATTTATAGAAATTTCAAAATATGATGATGGCGGCCAACTTACGACCCGCGGCCAACTTATGCAGGGAAGCAGTACTGGTCGGCCAGTGAATTTCGTCACCCCATAGACCGAGTTTCTGTCCCGTCGCCAATTGCTATTGATATACTGATGGACACAAGGGCGAGGGACAGAGGTCACATGTACTTGTTTTCTGTGTAAATTTTGAACGGCATATTTCTAGTGGCATTCTACCAGTAAACGCCCCCGCTGAAGTTAATATATTGAATTTAAATTATATTACAGCTTTATATTTTATTCTTCTACCACAATATTGTCAAATAATATGCACTACAATTAATAACCGAGGTGCATGTTGTAATATTTGTTTCAAAGCTTTATATTTTCACAATTTATCTGCATTATCGGCCGTTTTTACCGCAAACCGGAAATACCAGTGAACGCCCACTTTGTAGACTTATAGAAGCATTTGTCCTTGACCTCTAACAAAGATATATAAGGCGGGCGTTCACTGGTAGGCGGGTGTTTACTGGTAGAAAGCCACTACACGTATTACAACAGGTATAAAGTGTTATTTGAATTCTTTATTTATGTTTATGTGCCGTTCACTAATATTTAAATGCCAATCAAACTGGCATGCATGTATTTCAACCTGTTTTTAAAATGTAAACAAACCTTCAACAATACATAGTTATCTATAACAGAAATTGCTTGCTTGTAAAAGCAGTTTAGTTAAACAGCATATGTACTGTAAACCGGATACAGCTACATAGACAGAATAATTACTTTATAAAGTAAATGAAATAATTTCCCACAGTATGAGATTTACACAGAAAACAGGTATATGTGAACTCTGTCCCTCGCCATTGTGTCCATCAGTATATCAATAGCAATTGGCGACGGGACAGATACTCGGTCTAGTCACCCCAGTGAAGTTTGTCACCTGCCGTAAAAACACTCAAAGACAGGCAATATTCACATTTAAAGTAATGGAATAGCTTCTTTCAACAGCAAGATATACATATATGCCCTAACTGGACAGTAAAAACTCTTTAATATTGTCATAAAATGCAGGTGACGAACTTCACTGGGGTGACGAACTTCAATGGCTGAGCAGTACAGTAGGCCTAATGTAGGCCGTTAGTAAATTTGCGTTAGACCCTACTTTTATAGTTGTGGATGTGATTAATATTATATAAAATATTGTGTACCACAGGAAGGTAAGGTGTTATAAAACCACAAAAAGTTGATACAGTTCTTGGTTACACTTGACCCTAAGTGAGAGGCAAACTTAAAGTCAATGCAGATTGCATAGAGGCAGGTAATTCCATGTTGGATTAGAACCCAAGCCCAGTGGCACATAAGGTCAAGTAATGCACCTACACATAGATGCACATATAGATTAACATGGTACAAAGATCCAAGCACTGTTCTCAGTGAAGAATTTTGACACAAAACTCGCCTCTTACAAGGACCACCCCATGAAAGGTCAGACATAGGTCAAGGTGAAACAATTACCTGAGATATATATGTTACAGCCAATTTGTGTAACCAGGCATTACGCATAATGACTAAACATTTCAGTCATTTCACGAAATGCCTAAACAGTTTAGCCATTTCGTGAAAATGCCTAGGCATTTCACGTAATGACTGAAATGTAAGGTTCAGTGTTACACGGATTGCCTAAACAAGTATTTCATACATGAAAACGGTACATTAACAGACTCATGACAAGAAGTATTAGCCAAGCTGTAATTCAGGTGCAACCCACCAATGCTGGACAAAAAAAAACCAATAGATTTTAGAAAAGATGACATTTTTATCATTTTAAGGGCAAATTATTACTTCTAATGCTTCTTAATAGATGCAGTTTTACTGTATATTTAAAATTTTTGGGATTAAATGGTGAAGAAAACTTTTGTCTATTTTTGCCACCCTTCCGAGCATTGTCATAATTTTTTTAAACATATTTTTGTTTAGCATTAAACATATTTTTGCCACCATTGGCAGCATTGTCAGCATTAAACATATTTTCGCCACCATCACTAGTATCAAGCATATTTTCACCACCATCGCCAGCATCATCACGTGAGCTGTTCACTGCAGCCTCTAGCCATTTAGAGGACAATTATTACTTGGGACTATCCGGCCCCAGACTTTTTTCCATCCCTGTGATTTTGAAATTGATCTCTCTAAAAATAAATTACCTTTTAAGAAGGTGTGGGGCAGGATAGCACCCAGTGAAAACAATCACTGTGATGAAGTGGGTGTTTGTAAATAGAAGTCACAATGCCATATCAGCTGAATACAATATGTTCATAATTCTGTAGTTAGATTATCTTACTCGAGTATTATTATATTCAGTGCCATTTTATTTTAAAGTAAATTTTACATAAAAGTCATTGTACTTTTCTTTTTGTACAAAACTTTCATTCCATCTACATTCTTAAAGAGTGACAATGAGAGCAAAGTATTTGTCACATGTACCCATTTTTAAACAATTGTGTCTCCATGTTTCCTATTTTCTGTGACTTTGTCTATGAATTAAACTAGGAATATTATGAATATTTGGTTTTATTCATCTCCCTTTTTTATTATAAACTGATGTATTGGTGAAAATGTGACTGAAACGATTTTGTCATGGGAAATAAATTGAAATAATACTGTCAACATGTTGCACATAACAAAATTTTTGGTATAATTGTATAAAAGTAGGGTCGACCTTTTAAAATTTATATGCCTAGACCTTTTAAAATCTGTTGACCTTTAAAATTTAAATTTATATGTCTAGAATTATCCACAACTAAACTAAGGGAAATCAAAAACTAAAATAAAATGACATTAAAATGGTACACATACCATATTTTTACTTCAGCAATTATGAATGTTTAATATATGTTATTTCCTTTGAAAAATAGTTTCTCAAAATTTTATTTCTTGTGTTTCAGCACTCCAGCACTTATTTCAGTTCCTGGTTTAGATCTACGGAGATTTGTTTATCCACATACATTTTCCACGAACGGAACTGCAATAAGGCTTATTCTCTCAAAATGTACTCCAATGATTGACACAGTAAAAATATGAACAAGAAATGAAAAATCCACAGACACAAACTACTGAATCAACAGATAGATAAGTAATGCTAAGGGAATTGGTGCATCTCACAAAACAATGGAAAGCAAGTTGTGACACATGTTTGTAGTTAGTAATGTTTAACACATACAAGATATTGGGGGGATCTGTGTTCATAAAACCCAGAAACAATGGTTGGCTTTTAGTACATGTATTTGTTTGGTCTTTGGTTGTTTGGGGGGGGGGGGGGGTTGCACAAGGTACAAAGCACCCTATTAACAGCATCAGTCAGTCATTGTTTTTGAACCTCATTCACAAAGGGACAAGGGGGGTGGAGAAGGCAAATTTATGTTTGCCTAACTTTCACGAGTTCACTCCCTAGGGGCAGCAGTGCAAAAAAGCAATGAATGGCCAAGAAAGAGGGATCCTTATTTGTGCAGAAGAAAGACTTTAAATTGCTGTACATGATAATGACTGGGAAAGTGATGCAAATGAAATGAATGGTGTATGCAATGGCTGGAAAGATCAGAAAGAAGAAATGAGACTTTTGCCTTTAGATGTGCCAAAAGAAAGCAGTCTCAATATAAAGTGCATTTTGTACAAACCCATTGTGAGTGTTAAAATTTTATAATACTATCTTCAGATATGCAACTTTGTTACTTCAAATACCACCTACACCCATGGTGGAAATGGTACAAGATTTTGAATATCTGTGTATGACTTTGTAAGTGACTCTGTAATATTTGTATTGATATCAGTAGTATAATACAATAGCATATATGAAATTACAAAGGCACCCAATAAAATGTACCCACATGTCTATCTCCTTCCAATTGGTATACTATATGTAGTAATTACCTTTAAGCAGGCACATATTCAACTAAAAAAGCCTCCTATTTATTGTGTGGCATTGAAAAATGCCTCCTAAGAAATAACTTCACATAACCCAAAGACTTTAAATGTCAACTCATTCCGAGCTATGATGTTGGTAATAAAAGTATTGACCTAACAGCTTAATATGCAAGATTGTAAGGTATCACAGAAGTCATTTCAACATGAAGCCTTAAAACTGAATTGCAATCAGGGGCGCAAGCAGGTACCCCTTGTACTTTAGGAAATAAACACTAAATGGCTTCTTTCAGCATAACCAGATTATTGTATCTGTTTCATTGACAAATTATTAACACACAAGGGGTTGGGTTAGCTATGACATAAAAAAAGAAATAAATAATATATACCTTTGATATTACTAAAATGTATGTTACTGTTGAACAGAGAAGGTGATAAAATTTACATTGTTTCAGTGCAAAAACTTTTTTGTACCATGGGGGTTCTTCACTTGGTAGAAGAAAGGGGGGAATTCAACAGCATGAAAATCATTGGCAATCCATAAGCTTACCTCGATATGATTTCATGACAATGACCCACAATTTTAGTTTCAGCGATCAACATCAGAGCTCTTAATTCTTCTTAAAAACTGGTCAGAAATTCACATTTAAAGCTTTGGGTTATGCGAAATTATTTTGTTAGGCATTTTTTCCTAGTCACAAAATATTCAGGAGGCATTCTTTCTAAAAGACCATTTTCTAGGTGTTTTTTCCGGGATGCATTTTTTACACACAGCCTATTCTACACAACCTGCAAAACTGCCTGAGAGGTTTTCTCCACAGGCCAAATTTCAGGGGTTTTCTCCTGAGGGCTTTTCTCCACAGAGCCATTCTACTGAGGGCTGCTCTATGGATTCCTATTTGTGTCAAGACTTTATCGGTGTATCACAATAAGAAGCTGTAACACATAAAATAATTGTTTTGTACACAATGATTGGGTTTTCTCATCATTTCCAATTTATCTGTGGGGTTGTGTCTGAATGGGGTTTTGCCCTACCAGGTATGTATTAGTGGGCTTGTGTCTCAGTGGGCTTTAGGCCGTTTATAGAAACTATTGAATTCTTGGTAAAGTTTGCCTCTCAGTGCAGATAAAGACAAAGGGTAGACACAATGACTGGTATGGGTATCCAATGGGCAGAAGGGAGTGTGCTACCATTGCACCATTGTACTTGTAAAAAGGCATAAGACCCTGCTCCCCCTTATGACCTATCTATGCCAGTATGGTAAGACAAGTCCCCCCCCCCAACACCACTCATTCCACAGAAGATATGTACATCTCTATTATTGGAATGTTTGCTTTAGATGTCTGGGATGCCACAATGGGTGGGTACAGATGTTATTGCAGCCATTGATAAGGGGCAAGTTGCTCTAAAATGGGAATTGTTTTATGTACTTGTTTGTCTCCTTGTTTGTGGCATCCTGCAGACCAAGGGGCTGGGGAGGGGGGTTCATTGCATGCTCGTGGATCTGAAATGATTGGGTCACCAAGTTTGCATGTCTACCCATTATGATTCTGTCTATTGGACTGTAAAGGACATATGGAATGAGTGTTTTATATGTTTCTGGGCATTTGTATGATGTGAATGGCTTACATGGCTTGTAATGCACTTTTGAACTGAAGATTAGAATCTCTGTATCGCAGTACCACAAATGTTTGGATATTGTTTTTGTTCTATTTCTTTGGATGAAGGCACTAGCTTGGAAATATTAACAGGTAAGATGCTTTATTTTGTACCACAGTGAGGTGTCAAGATGATTCGCCCCCTGAAACAATTCCCCCCCTTTTCTGAAGACAATTCGCCCCTTAAAAAAATTTTTCCTCTGAGCAATAGTAGTTAATTGGTAATAATTTCTACTGAATAATATGCAATAAATATGTGTTTTTGTCACATGTTGGCTAGTTTTGTATAGTTGCAGGTGACAATGCAACTCAGTTGTACATAGAATAAAAGATAACCTAACTATATAACAATATGCATTGTATGAGCTTCAAAATTACACATTTAAAACGACTAGTACTACATATTGTTTACAGAATGGAAATAGACAGTACATTCATAAAAATCACCAAAGGTTTCCATAAAAAGGGGCCAATCATCTTTAAAAATGGGGGCGAATTATCTTTAAAACACGGGGCGAATCATCTGGAAAAAAACGGGGGCGAATTGTCAGCAGGGGCGAGTTGTCTCGAAATCCACAGTGATATACACGGACAACTGGGCCTTTTGCAAACTCGGGCCACGACAACTCACACCTGTTTTTACACAAACTCGTAATTTAGAAATATTCATGACTTGTATGTTTGTCTGTTTCTGTGAAACGTGGAAATAAAGTTCCGTATTATCACCACGGAAATGTGGCTTTAGTCTTGCCGTTAAATTTATGGGTCGTTCTAAAGAATTCAAGAGGTTTCGCTCCACGGAGGTTTTGCTCCACTGTGTGGGACGTTTCGCTCCATATATTTCTGTGATCTTCAACTAAATTGTGACGTTTTATGTAATGTACTTCATCTACAAAGCATTTCTATTTGATATTTGAAAAGAATTGTCAGGAAACCCCTTGGAAATCCGTGATCTTATATTTAATGTGCTGAACTGCACATGCATGTTTGTTTAAAGTCACGATCTCAAATATCCCCAATTATCGCCCATTTAAAACCTATTTCCCTTTGGTGATTCCCTCCCCATTCGGTGTCCATTCGGTGATTGCCTCCATGCGGTGATTAGACTTGCCATAAATTGATTCAATATCAAACTGAATAATGAGGCCTACAATACAATACATATTATCCTTTCATGGAGGTTTAAATTGATTGTTGTAGGATTAATAAATTGAACTATAAATTTTCCAAAGTTATATTGACATCTTTACTCCTTTTAACTTTAAAGTGCATTAATATTTTCTAAAACTAATATTTCTAATATTTTATATAACTTAATGTTTACAGTAAACAATTTTGTAAATGTAATGTATGTTAACTGCTATATGGCTGAAATAAAAATTTATTCAATTTTCAAGCATTTTGAAGTCCCAGGGCATCTGGGTGCACAGAAAAAAAGTCTGGTTGAAAAAACGATGGTGCAAAGAAAGTCAGTGTGTTTTGAAAAACATGGAAGGAAAGCCTGCTGTTCTTTTTTTTAATGTACATATCAAGATTAATGATAAAGTAGAAGTGAAACATTATTAGACTCATTTGATTTACATGGTTTTTTTGTAGTCGCACTGTCCCTTTAGAAGCCCTTTCATGTGAGTTAATCAAAAAACACCAGAGTACAGTTCAAATGGACAAAATGGCTGCTTAGGATTGGGTGTTGAACATAGAACCAACAACCTTTCATTATTGTCAAAGGGAATGGGAAGTCTTTGAAGTCCTACTGTGGACTTCAGCACAAAGAAATCTGACTGAAGGAAGGGGCTGTATATACTTGAAATTAGTAATTTATACATCCCCCAATTAGGTGCTCCACTGTTAGCCTGGGAAACAATTAATTTTAATTGCAAATCCACAAACCCTTTATTTGTAACGGCGATAAAAGAACACCAGAGCACACATGAAATGGGCTATTGTATCTACTCAAGATTGGCTCTTAAACATGGCAACTAGCTTGCAATTAGTGACATACACTTTCAGTATTTTCCTGGGAATCCAAGCATAATTGCATGTTTCAAAAAAGTTTCATTTCCTTTAATGATATACAGACATTATTTTAAAACAACCACTAAAAAGTGTAATAAATTGTACATAATTCTGTATTCTACATTCATGGAAATTAATTGTAATACAGAAATAAATTATATGTACCAAACACATTTTGAAATCAAATGAATCAAATAATGTGTTAGTTTTACTTCATCATTAATCTTGATACGTATCAAACCTAAAACAAAGACACCAGACTTTTTTCCGATCTTTTCCAAAACAGACCAGGCTTTCTTTCCACCAGGCTTTCTTTCCATTGCCATTTTTTCTACCAGGCTTTCTTTCCACCAGGCTTTTTTTCCCGGATTCGGGCATCTGTATACCCTAAGCCTTAGCCATAACCAATGGGTACGCTGACCATTTTGTAACTATGACGTCTTTGTACTAGTGCACTTAGGTATGTAACCAACCATGGGAGCAAGTATTGGGTACCCACACCATCATATAACTGGCAAGCTAGATATGTTTTTGAATTTCCATCTTATACATGGCATGAACAGAAGGATGGGCATGTGTCTTCAAGAGGAAGGTGATCAACATGACCATTGGAAGGAATGTGTACACAGCTGTACAGTATAAAGTAAAGAAAGACCAGCATTGGAGGTTGAAAGTCAGTTGTATCTATAGCTAGAGATATACCCACCATAGTAAACAGGGTCACAGAAAGAAAAAGGAAACATCCGTGAAACAGATACGGACACCAGCTATACCCACCATATGAACTGCAGCATACAAAGAAGAAAGAAAACACCCAGGAAAAGGTGTAGAGGTATGTATGAATAATGAATAGCATGTAATGTATCCTTTTACATCGATATTTAAAAGGGTGGACAAAATGTTAATGTTATGAGATCTTTCCAAATACTTAAATGCTATTTGTCAGACCAAGAAAGACATGTTCAATTGCTTTACAGTCATTTCATTATTGACATTGCAAGAAGGAAATATATAGTAAGAGTAATTACCTCCTGCCATAGTTATGTACTCACCAGACTTTGTGCATATATCTGTGCATCCGCCCCAGTGTCCATCTGTCCACAGATTTCCCCAAAAGGTAGGTGTAAGTCACAACTGATTAAATGTTGTAGAAGCCACCACCCATCAATTTGTCAGTAACGACTGATGAAATTTTGCTACTCATGGCAACTGTAAGCCTGCCTTAAATGGAAGAAATGGCTTATGGAAAGTGACTAAAAAACTCACACATTGATGTCATGTAAATGTTCAGGGACTGTCTGAAGTAAGAACTTTTGGAGATGGCAAGCCAGGGAATCTATGCCTATGTGGAAGCTATGGTGATATTTAGGAAGTGCCAGTGCCAGTCAGATCCAGTACCGGTCCACTTGTTTGTGCGTGTGATACAAGTCCCCGCTCTGTGGATATTATATGCTAGTTTTGTTAATGACACTGTGCGACATGACCTGGCATTGATGCTTGTTTATTGCTTAGTGGCGTAACAAGTACAAGACTTGCACTGATGTTGAGGTTTCATGTAAGACTGGTTGTTCTTGGTGACCCCTATTTGTATGCTATAGCGGTGGCTTATTTATCTTAGTAAATGTCTCTTTGCACATGGGCCATATCAAAGTAAATTTACTACACTTAAAGAGGATTTCTCTTCCTGAAGCTAGAGGTAATAATTATTATTGCAAGCCCTTACAAGTGAAATATAATGTGCCCTATGAAAAAGCCCGCCAATGAAAGGTATGCATTTTGTACTGAGACAGCTATGGGGCCTACTGATGGAATGAAAGGGATTGAGACCGACATGAATGAGGAATGGAAGAGGAGTGCATGACAGCAACAGTGAAAGTCTGAACTGGGAAACGGAAGGGAGTAACAAAGACGGACATTAAGAACACTAACACAAAATCCAGATTACATTGAGTAAGGTACCCGAGGAACAATATGAAGAAGTAATTTTGTGGCATGCACGTAATAGCCTGCCATTGTGTGCATTATTATTTGGGCAATCGAAGAGAGAAGCTGCCACTGGAAAATAGCCCTATGCAGAGAAGCCCTCCTTTTCCTAAGAAAAGGCAGGGCAATCACTTCTTTTTGTAAATGGTATATTTGAGCAATGAACCCTATTTGCAAGTAGTATTTTTCTTGTTTATATGTATGATTTATACATAGTAATTGGCTACTGGTAAAAGTACTTTGCATAGCTGAGGCATGTGATGTAACATAAACATTTAATTGCAATGCAACAAAATCAGTTTATTGCAAAAATGTACTGAAGAAGATGTTATGTCACTTTTCCAGATAAGAGGAGCTGAAAGGAAAGGAAGCAGCAAATCAGCGGTGAAAATTCCTGGTACAGCAGTGCATGGCAGTAAAGCTCTCGCAAGTACATCCTTAGGCTATTTCTTAATATCCATGCAGTGGAACTGAGGAAACTGCATGGGTGTACAGTAACTATTGAGCAGATATTACAAACGGTGTCTGTTTTGTTGGCATAACAATCAATTTTTACCCCACAGCCCGAGAAAGCTTTGGGGGTATTGTTTTCACCCATGGCCTCTGGCTGGGCATGCAGTCGGGCAGGCGGAATATCTTGTTCGGGCTGTATCCGAGAAACTATAAGGGGTAGAGTGTTGATACTTGGTAGGGACAGTGGTTAGGGGATGTAGGTGTGCAACGTCATAGTATGACCTTGATTTCACGCTTGACGTTGCCGTAGTGACCTAGACCTTAAAGATCTTGTCTGGGCCATATGTCAGAAAGCATAATGTGTAGGATGTTCATACTTGGTAGGGACATTGGTTACGGGGTGTAGTTGTGCAACGTCATAGTTTCACCTCGATTCGACTTTTGACCTTTCCGTACTGACCTTGACCTTAAAAATCTCGTCCGGCCCATATCTGGGAAACCATACGGTATAGGATTGTCATACTTGGTAGGGACATTGGTTAGGGGGTGTAGTTGTGCTACATCATTGTTTCACCTGGATTTGACCTTTCACATTTCTGTAGTGACCTTAAAAACTTGTCCAGGTCATATGTTGGAAAACAAAAGGTGTAGGATGTCAGCTTTTGGTGGGGACATTGCTCAAGGGGTGTAGGTCTGCAACATCATATCTTGCCCTTGATTTGACATTAGACCTTGTGTCAAATGACCTTGACCTTAAGAATCTTAAAAGATACTGTGCGGGCCATATCTGGGAAATTTTAACACATGTTGCATGTTAATACTTGGTATGGATATTTTGTTGACCTTTGGCATGACTTATATTTAGGATGATATTTATTTCTTGAGCGCATGAAATGTACATTTTATCATCTGATCTCATAAGCATTACACAAGTCAGTGACATCTATACATAAGTAACCTAATCTATGGAGAAGTCACTCATATGGAAAAGAAACAACATCCAACCCTTTGTTGACCACAGGGTACCTTAACCATTGCACAAGTGAGTGGCATTTGTACAGAAGGACCCTAAGCCATGTCACTAGTCATTGAGTAACCTAACCATTACCTTAGTAACTGACATGGAAATGCTGAGTGATGGCACTGTATCTGGTAATTGACAAGTCACCTGACATAAAAACTGTAAAGACGTCACCGTAGCCAGCAAAGCACTGTAAAGAGGCACCTTAAAACACCCTGTTATGGGGTCCTAGACAGCATAAGCTAAAGAAGTCCTCTTTCAACAATCCTTGGACTATAATACCGGTAATCTACAGCTCCATCTCCCTAATGGGGTCTCAAACCCGCAAAGAAAAGAAAGAAATCCCTTCCAAACAATTTCAGGACTAACACACTGGTCACAAACGCCCCTAACCAACTCTCTAATGGGGTGCCAAGCCCTAACCCAGACAAAAGAACTCCCTT
Source organism: Sabellastarte sp. h YS-2021 (assembly GCA_964017235.1). Lineage (NCBI taxonomy): Eukaryota > Metazoa > Annelida > Polychaeta > Sabellida > Sabellidae > Sabellastarte > Sabellastarte sp. h YS-2021. Next base: position 17,007,767 of record OZ024928.1, read on the forward strand.
TTGTAAATAGTTTTAGGACTAAAATAGGTCACCAACTCCCTAATGGGTTCCACAACCCTTAACTAAAATAAAAGATTCCCTTTTTAAAGTAGTTTAGGACTAAATCATAGGTCACCAATGCCCCATGGCAACTGCCTAATCAGGTTCCAACACGAGCCAAAAAGAAGGAATCCCCTTTAAAAAGGAATTTGTGGACTAAAATGAAGGTCACCAATGCCCCTAACCAACTCCCTAACGGGGTCCCAAACCCTAAGCAAGAACAAAGAAAGGTACCGAAAGAAACCCTTTTTGAAAAAAATTTAGTAGTAAAATACAGGTCACCAACACCCCTAAGCAACTCCCGAATGGGTTCCCCCTACCGTAACCTAAAACAAGAAATAGCCCTTTAAAAGAAGTTTAGGACCGAAAAACAGGTCAGAATGACCCCTAGCCAACTCCGTAACGGGGTCCCAAACGTGAACCAAACATAAGCAACCCCCTTGAAAAAGGCAATTTTAGGACTGAAATGAAGGTCACCAATGCCCCTAACCAAGTCCCTAACAGGGTCCCAAACTGTAACCGAAAAGAAACAAACCCTTTTCAAATTGAAGACTAAAATAAAGGTCACTAACGCCCGTAACCAATTCCCCTAACCAAGGAAAACCAGTCCCCTTTGAAACCATTTTAGGAGTAAAAAAATACAGGTTAGCAACACCCCTAACCAACTCCCTAATGGGTTCCCCAACCCTTACCTAAAATGAAAGATTCCCTTTTTAAAGTAGTTAAGGACTAAATCACGGGTCTCCAATGCCCCTTGGCATATGCCTAATGAAGTCCCAACATGAGCGCAAAAATAAGGAATCCCCTTTAAAGAGCAATTTGTGGACTAAAATGAAGGTCACCAATGCCCCTAACCAACTCCTTAACGGGTCCAAAACCCTAAGCAAGAAGAAAGAAAGGTACCGAAAGTAACCCCTTTAGAAAAACAATTAGGAGTAAAATACAGGTCAGCAACACCCCTAACCAAGTCCTGAAGGGGTTCCCCCAACCCTAACCTAAAATAACAGATACCCCTTTTAAAGAAGTTTAGGACTGAAATACAGGTCATCATCGCCCCTAGCGAACTGGCTAACAGGTTCCCAAACCCGAACCACAAATAAGCAATCCCCTTGAAAAAGCAATTTTAGGACTGAAATGAAGGTCACCAACTCCCTAACGCTGTCCCAAACCGTAACCCAAAATAAACAAAACCTTTTAAAATTGAACACTAAAATAAAGGTCACCTGCACCCCCAACCAAGAAGAAGCAATCCCCTTTTAAACAATTTCAGGAGTAAAATACAGGTCACCAACAACCCTAACCAACTCCCTAATGGGGTCCTCATCCCTAAACAAAAATAAAGAAACCCCTTCAAAAACAATTGTAGGAGTAAAATACAGGTCACCAATGCCCCAAAGCAACTCCCTAATATGGTGTAAAAGCCTAACCCAAAAGGAAGAAATCCCGTTCAAACAAGTGTAGGGCTAACATACTGGTCACGAATGCCCCTAAGCGAGTCCCTAATGGGGTCCCAAACCTTAACCTAAAAGAAACAACTTCCTTTCCAAAAAATGTTAGAACTAAAATGGAGGTGAGCAACACCCCTAATGAACTCCCTAATAGGTTCCCCAACCCTAACTTCAAATAACAGATACCCCTTGTAAAGAGGTTTAGGATTGAACTTCAGGTCACCAATGCCCCATGGCAACTGCCTAATCAGGTTCCAACACAAGCCAAAAAGAAGGAATCCCCTTTAAAAAGCAATTTGTGGACTAAAATGAAGGTCACCAATGCCCCTAACCAACTCCCTAACGGGGTCCAAAACCCTAAGCAAGAAGAAAGAAAGGTACCGAAAGTAACCCCTTTTGAAAAAAATGTAGCAGTAAAATACAGGTCAGCAACACCCCTAACCAACTCCTGAAGGGGTTCCCCCAACCCTAACCTAAAATAACAGATACCCCTTTTAAAGAAGTTTAGGACTGAAGTACAGGTCATCATCGCCCCTAGCCAACTGCCTAACGGGGTCCCAAACCCGAACCACAAATAAGCAATCCCATTGAAAAAGCAATTTTAGGACTGAAATGAAGGTCACCAACTCCCTAACGCTGTCCCAAACCGTAACCCAAAATAAACAAAACCTTTTAAAATTGAACACTAAAATAAAGGTCACCTGCACCCCCAAGCAAGAATAAGCAATCCCCTTTTAAACAATTTCAGGAGTAAAATACAGGTCACCAACAACCCTAACCAACTCCCTAATGGGGTCCTCATCCCTAAACAAAAATAAAGAAACCCCTTCGAAAACAATTGTAGGAGTAAAATACAGGTCACCAATGCCCCAAAGCAACTCCCTAATACGGTGTAAAAGCTTAACACAAAATAAAGAAATCCCGTTCAAACAAGTGTATGGCCAACATACTGGTCACGAATGCCCCTAACCGACTCTATAATGGGGTCCCAAACCCTAACCTAAAAGAAACAACTCCCTTTCCTAAAAATGTTAGAACTAAAATGGAGGTGAGGAACACCACTAACCAACTCCCTAACAGGGTTCCCCAATCCTAACCTAAAATAACAGATACCCCTTGTAAAGAAGTTTAGGACTGAACTACAGGTCACCAATGCCCCTAGACAACTCCGTAACAGGGTCCCAAACCCCAACCCAAAATACGCAATCCCCTAGAAAAAGCCAAAGCCAACTCCCTCATGGGTCCCAAAGCCTCACCAAAAATAAACAAACCCCTTTTAAAACAAATTGAGGACTAAAATACAGGTCATGAAAGCCCCAAACCAACTCCCTAATGGGGTCCCAAACCCAAACCAACAATAAAGAAACCCCTTTTAAAACAATGTTAGGAGTAAAATGCAGGTCAGCAACGCCCCTAACCAATTCCCTAATGGGGTCCCAAGCCCTAACCCAAAATAAAGAAACCCCTTTTAAAACATTGTTAGGACTAAAATGCAGGTCAGCAACGCCCCTAACCAACTCCCTAATGGGGGCGCAAACCCTAATAATAAAAAAAAGTTCGCCTCCAGAACAAGTGTACGACATAAAGAAAGGTCCTAACAGGGTCTCAAACCGTAACCACTATAAAAACCTTGCTTTCAAACAGACAAAAGACTAAACTATAAACCACTATAGGCACCTACACCGGGATGATGGTACAGTAAGGCAGGGTGGGAGATGCCTGTGTAGTTTTTGACCCATAACCCCCTTGGGTAGCGGGGAGAGACTCCCCTTGAGGGGGGGGGGGGGGGGGAGAAGCTGCATGAAATGTGAGCATGTAATCAGTCTTAAGTCAATGACATATCTCAGCAACATGATTGCAGTGTTATTTATGTATATTTGTAACAGATACACAGCGAGGTTGTGGACACATACACCAGAGAGATGGAACTAAAACGTGATACCTTATTTCTGGCGATGCTGACACTGCGACGATTAGAGCAATGGTGGAGATGGTGCCAAAAAGAAGTTAAATGCCGACAATGCTGGCGATGGTGCCGAAAGAAAGTGTAATGCTGATGATGCTGGCAATGGTGATGAAAAAGTTCAATGTTGACAATGCTGGCAATGGTGGCGAAAAAGTTGTAATCCTGATAATGCTTGCGATGGAGAGGAAACAGTTTACTACTCACAATGCTGGAGTTCCCATGGAAAAGTGTAATGCTGACGATGCTGGCAATGCTGGCGAAAAAGTTCAATGCTGAGAATGGTGGCGATAGTGGTGAAGAAGTGTAATGCCAACGATGCTGGGAATGGTGGGGAAAAACAGTTGAATGCGGACAATCCTGGCGATGGTGGCGAAAGAATTTAATGCTGACGATGCTGGCGAAAACAGCATAATGCTCACAATGCTGGTCAGTGGTCATGGCGGCGAAGAAAGGTTTAATGCTGACAAAGCTGGCGCCGGTGGCCAAAAATATGGAATGGTGACAAAGCTGGCAATGGTGGCGAAAAAGCTTTATCGCTGACAATGCCGGCGATGATGGCGCAAAATATTTAATGTTGACATTGCCGGCGATGGTGGCGAAAAAAGTTTGAATGCTGACAATGCTGGTGCCGAAGAAAGTTTAATGCTGACAATGCTGCCGCCATTGGCGAAATGCCGGGGATGGTGGGGAAAAATTAAATGCTGACAATGCCGGCGATGGTGTCGACAAAAAGTTTAATGCTGGCGATGGTGGCGAAAAAAGTTTAATGCTGGCAATGGTGGTGAGAAAAGTTAAATGGTGACAATGGCGGCAATGGTGGCGAAAAAAGTTTAATACTGACAATGCCGGCGCATGTGGCGAAAAATGTAATGCTGACAATCCCGGCGATGGTGGCGAAAAAAGTGTAATCCTGACAATGGCGGCGATCGTGGCGCCAAAAGTTAAATGCTGGCAATGCCGACGATGGTGGCGAAAAAAGTTTAATGCTGGTGATGGTGGCGAAAAAAGTTTAATGCTGGCAATGGTGGCGAAAAAAGTTTAATGCTGACAATGCCGGCGATGGTGGCGAAAAACGTAATACTGGCGATGGTGGCGAAAAAAGTGTAATCCTGACAATGCCGGCGATCGTGGCGCCAAAAGTTGAATGCTGGCAATGCCGGCGATGGTGGCGAAAAAAGTTTAATGCTGACAATGCCGGCGATGGTGGCGAAAGAATTTTCTTTGGTTATAATGTCCCCCCCACCCCTATTTGATTCAGTGGCAACGCCACAAAATAGTTGGCGGTAATAGAAATTTCGCGGGAGTTACCATGAGGAATAAACCCTGAGTTCCCCTTAGTGGGGAAGATATTGCGCCTACAAAGCAGTAGATTAGATTAGATTAGAACAGGAAAGTATGTTGTGCAAACCTTCAGTTTTATGTAGGGGACATGCCATGTGGCACTACACACAAAGTAGAGTTGAGGTAACCATGTTAAAGGACTTGGATTTGAAGAATTTAATTCCATTTCTTTTTCAAAGGATTTGAAAGGACTTCAATTCCTTTTGTTAAAAAATGATTTGGAATTGGATTTAAATCCCTTTCCATTTGCTCAAAATCTTTTGAAACTTCAAAATGCTTTTCATAATTCTTGGTAACAGTTTTAGGACATCCTTGATGGGAATAATGGTAATCTTAAAAATATAAACAATACACTGTCCTTTCTGCCTCAACAAAGGCTTCCTCAAAATTAATTCAGACACCTGCTAGTATGTTTAGGCAAGTTTTATATAAATGAACACATGGATAAAGTCTCATGTCTTTCTACACACAAACATGGGGTTTCAGGAGGCCTGAATTGAAACATGTTTTTCATGAAGTCACTCAATAAGTCTAGTATAGAGTTAAGACCGTGTTTCTGTCCCGTCGCCAACTGCTAATAATATACTGATGGTATACAGTGGTGAGGGACAGAGCTCACATGTACTTGTTATTTGTTTTCATGTATGTTCGACTGATCACGGCCGCCGGATTATGGTCTCCCTTGAATAGCCTCTTTTTTTTTCATTCCTATCTTTCTTTAAAACTATAGGGGCAGGAAAAATTTAGGATACTTTGTGGAGACCTTAAACTTTACTTAAGATAACCGTAAGCATTTTTCAAAAACACCCCGTCATCGCATTTCAGAAATAACCACACACACCAGTGCTATAAAATTTATCAGGTAAATCTGCACATTGGAAAGGATTTTCTGATCAATTGGACCATAGATGCCTCAATGGGAGGTGTTTGCTTTTCGTCAATTTTTTTTAAAATGGGTACTTTGTCTGTATCTCAAAAATGGTCAGGATTTCAGCGTTTTGTTGGACTAACTTATTCAGCTACTTTTTGATAATCTTTGACATACCGAAGTTTTAGATCTGTATCTGCAATACTAAGGTCACCTTTGTGTCAAAAGAGTGGGGTTTTAACCCTCCAGTTCACTTAGTTTTTTACTTATTTCAATCAAACTTGGCATATATATTAAGATTTACCAAAAGGATTATCCTGACTTTATGGTGACCTTAAACTGTTAATAGAGCTATGCCCCCCCCCCCCCCCCCCCCCCCCCAAAGTCGTAAAATTGGAATAAAACCATCCGGCCCCTTTCTTTTTCCATATCTAACGTATATTGATATTGAAGTAGATCAAAAGAAAACTCTTACTACCTTATGATTTAAATATTAATGATGTTTTGGCCATCTTAAACTTAAAATGTAGGGGTTTTCAGCCCTAAGCTCAGTTAATGTTTAAATTTTTAAAATAAAACTTGGCACATTTTAAAGATTGCTAGAAGGGACATTCTCATTTTATGGTCACCTTAAAATCGCAATATAAATGAAGTTATGGTCGCCTTAATTTGAAAAATGGAAGTTTCCAGCCTCCAGCTATCTTATTGTTCAACTTACCTCATCTAAACTTTATGCACTTATAAAGGATGAAAAAATTGAAATTCTTATTTTATGGTCACCTTAAAGTCCCAATATGAATGAAGTTATGGCCACCTTGCAGTGAAATTATAGAGTTTTTAAATTTCCAGCTATCATATTTTTCAGCTGATCTCAGTTAAATTTTGCACACTTATTAAAGGTGACAATAGGGACAATCTTATTTCGAATCCATGAAAAGTGCCCTCCTTGAAGACTACCCTCCTTCAATTGTAAAGTGGTGGAAAACTGCCCTCCCTTTCTCAGATGATGTACTGTGACATTACTTTAAAATATTTTATTCACAAAGTAGCTGTTCAGGCTTTCATGATTTAAGGTACAGTTAAATCTTCTAGTAATTGAAGTATGCTTTATGTCAATTCCAATATCTGCTAGGGCTTTCATGGTTAAAGGTACAGTTAAATCTGCTAGATTTTGAAGTGTGCTCTAAATGAATTCCAACAGCTGCTCAGGCTTTTATGATTAAAGGTACAGTTAATCTTTTAATGTTTGAAGTGTACTTTATGTGAAATCCAAAAGATGCTCAGGCTTTCATGATTAAAGGTACAGTTAAATCTGCTAAAGTTCCTGAGAGGTTTTGGACACTGCATTAGACTTTTCTATGGATATTTGCGGTCACATAGATGTGCTTCTGTCAATGTTTATTGTAAAAAATACTTTTTATGTATGCCTATGTATGTTATCGCCACAACCATCATGAACCATGTTGACAGTGAAATTAGTGCTTACTTACTATATGTGCTTACTTGTGTATTATCATTAATATGTTGTCACAATCATATCTTATAATTCTCTGAATTAAATGTCTATACAGTGCTTATTAAAATGCTTATAAAGTATTTTATGGTGCATCATTTGAGAAAAGGAGGGCACTTTTCTAGGAGGCACTTTTCCATGCACCCTTATTTTCTTTCCACCTTGGAGTTCCAATACAAGTACAGTCATGGCCATCTTTAAGTATAAATGAGGACTGTCAGCTCCCAACTAACTTACTGTTCAATGACATCAGTTCAACTTGACACATTGATTAAGCTTAAGGAAGATTTTTAATGACCTTTTTACTTAAAATTCCTGTATTTAAGAGACTTTGGCCATCTTAACATAATAAATATATAGTTTTTGCTCCCACCTCATTTATTTTAAGACTTTTTAAAAACACACCTGCCACATGTATACTTAAAACAAAATTTCTGTTATCTGGCAAAGCTTACCTCCTAGTGTTTTTGAAGTTATGGCATTTTAAAAGAAAAAAAAGTATTTGGCATGCAGTGATGTAGTTATTAATATATTGCAGCTGATAAGTGTTCATATAATATAAATTCTCATAAACAGTATTTTACCCCACAGCCCTTAAGGGCTGTTGGGATATTGTTTTCACCCATGGTGTCCGGGTGGTCGGGCGGGCTGCGGGAAAAAGTTTGTCCGGGCTGTATCTCAGAAACCGTAAGGTGTAGGAAATTGATACTTGGTAGGGACATTGGTTAGGATGTGTAGGTGTGCAACATCATGGTCTGACCTTGATTTGACCTTTGACCTTGCCGTGGTGACCTTGGCCTATAAAATCTTGTCTGGGCTATATCTTGGAAACTGTAAGGTGTAGGAAGTTGATACTTGGTAGGGACATTGGTTAGGGATTGTAGGTGTGACCTTGATTTGACCTTTGACCTTGCCGTGGTGAGCTTGACCTTTAAAATCTTGTTGCACCTTGGGTCTGTTTTTTGATGCAGATTAAGCACTGTTAAAGTCATATTAGAATTCATTAAGAATTCATTACTTTTACAACTTCCCATTGTAACATCATGGTCAAATGCCAAATGTAGATAAAATGTTTAGTTTACTGATTAATGCTGTCATCTTGTAATTGAATTGTCTTGTTTTAATACTTCATCTTTACGTGCATTATCTTTCTCTTAGACATTATTTTCTCTATTTAAACATTGTTTGGACCTTTATATAACTGACGGTGCTATGAAAGTATCCTGAACTTTGTACTGATACAGTACTGCTATATCTCATGATATTAAAAATATTTCCCTAGGCTGTGGGGTATGGGCATCTCTGATGCTATTTTATCTTTATGTATCTCCAGCTAATTGAAAATGAATGAGTTGTCTCTTTTTTCTCCTCCAACTCTGTATTTGCTTTTGTGTGATATCTATCTGGAGGCAGAATCATGGAAAGTCCCAGTAACTCACTGATGCCCCACTGTGCTTTTGTGTGTTAACATCTGTGTGTTACATAATGTGTCTGCACACTGAGTGCAAAGGTTGATAAGGGATCATCTTTTTGGGGGTAAAAATTCAAACAAGGACATTTATCTTAAGGTTCATGGAAGTAGAGCCTTGTGGAAAGAATGTCTTGTATGTTTTGAGAAAATGGAAAAAGCTTTAATAATATGTAAAAACCTTGGGCTTTCATTATATTCAGATATAGAGTCATGTGTGAATTAAAAATGTTAACAATAACATTTTACAATGGAACAATAAAGGATTTAATAAATATGATTATCTTAAGCATATTTATCTTATAAAAATATTAAGTAGCACTGAATTTTCAGAGGCATAAAATGCCTCAAAGATATACAACAGATGAATGTCCCTAGCTATAGCCAATTATAGTTTACTACAGTGTATCTTTATCATTATAAATCTAGGGTTAATATCTCCTGCAAAATATTTACAATTCCAAATTTACAGCTACAACCTATAGGAAAAATGATATATTCTTTTCGTAAAATATACTACTCTACGAAATACAATAAAGCTCATATTTTTCTTACAGTCTAATACTGCAACTGATACAGTTTTTAAATAATCCACTTTTCCATCAGATACAAAACACAGTCAAGTTACTTCTCCTTACAGTCTCATACCACAACTACTACAGCTTTATTAACTCTAGTCTCCATCTGGGCTGCTCGTTTTTGTTAGCAAAAACCTTTTTCTAGTTTCAAAAAGGATTTTAATTCCTTTTTCAAAAAGTATTTTTATTTCAATAATTTAAAAAAAAATGATTTAGATTTGAAGATATTCAAAGGATTTGAAGTTGGAGTTAAATCCTTTCAAAGGGATTTGACCCCGACCATGCTGTGTGGAGATGTGGCATTTCACAAACCTCATCTTGGCACAACTGGAAGACAGAATATCTATTGAAAATTGGATGTCATCAGTGTCAAATTAGAGGTCTACCTGACGATAGACATGATAAATTATTTTTAGGGATTTCCATATGTACATTAATTTGTGAAGTTGGGGTTTAGATTTGAAATACTATAGTTTAAGCTCATGCTAAGGGGAATGCAGATTGGTGTACGAATTAGCATCTACCAGTCTGTCCAAGATTGGTAAATATTCACATGGACAATACCTGTTCGAACAAAAACTGTTTTGTTAACCCCATGGAATCCTATAGGGTTTGTTACACCTTGTTTTGCACGTGCACACTTTATATCTTGTTCAGTTGTGAAGATATCTTCACCAGAGTTGCAGAGAATGTTTATGGCTGTAACAACATATCTGTAAAAAATTATGGTACTCATTTTCAAAAATAACATGGCCACCATAGCCGATTGCACAAAAATCATTGATATGTTCTAAAATTTAAAATATTGCAGCTAGCTTTGTCACATTTGCATAAAATGTAAATGGCTAGGAAAGCTTGCCTGAGAGTGATTTTTGTCTTGTTTTGAAAACAAAATGGCGGCCATTTCACATCTTTTATGTCAAATGGGGGGGGGGGGGGGGGGCATATCAAGAAGCCGTAACATCACCCTTATCATTGGTGCTAGGGGTTTGGAAAGAGAAAGCAACTTCTTGGAAATCGTGGTCTGCAAATCTTTTGCAAATTTGACCTTTGATCCCTGCTTCAAGGTCATGTACAGTCTTCATGCTAAAGGGGCCTTATATCTCCCTTATTTTTGTGCTAGGGTTTCAAAAATATGAAAACAACTTGTAAGAAATCATGGCCTGTAAATCTTATATCTGACAACATTTTATGGATTCTGTATACTTCTTACAACTGAAGTTGTTCCTTAATGTTGTTGCCCATTTAGTTGTACCTGTGGGCTGGGGTTCTTGCCTGGTTATTTTATATTGTGCTTCTTACATATATTCTGTAAGGTGATAGGACACCAGGGCTTGGTTGCTTTCGAAATTGCACCCATCTGAAATTTTTCGGTTTCTGGACTCTAACTCAAAATCACTTTGTCCAATTAATTTAAAACTTAAAAGGATGAGTGGACACAACCAGGGCTTGGTTGCTTTCAAATTGGGGTCACTGCCCATTTAAGGTGGGTGCTGTTTGAAATATTTTGGTTTCCGGACTTTAACTTAAAGACACTTTGTCTGATCAACTTGAAACTTAACAGGACGATTGGACGCCACCAGGGTTTGGTTGGTTTTAAAATTGTGGTCAGTCTGTGTGCCCATTTGTTCCGTGAATTCATCCAAAATATTTGGGTTTCAATGCTCTACCTCAAAGACGCTTTGTCCTAGCAACTTGAAACTTAACAGGGTGACTTGACACCACCAGGTCTTGGTTGCTTTCGAAATTGGGGTCGGTCTGTTTGCCTGCTTAAGGCATGCGCTCTTCTGAAAGATTTTGGTTTCTGGACTCTAACCTGAAAATGCTTTGTTTGATCGGTTTGAAACACCAACAGGGCTAGGTTTGTTTTTGAAATTGGTGTCTGTCCGTTTGCCCGTTTCGGGTGTGTGCGCATCCGCCAATATTATGCTCAACTTTAACTCGGAGACGCTTCTACAGATTGATTTGAACCAGGGTTGTAGGACACCGGCTGGGCTAGGTTGTTTTCAAAATGTGTGTGTGTCCATCTATCTGTCTGGTTGTATGCACATCCGTCCGTCTGGTCATGTGCGTGTCAACATTTTCATTTCCGGACTCTAACTCGAAGACGCTTCCACTAATCGATTTCAGACCTGACAGAGTTGAAGGACAGCACACATATTTATTTTAAATTTCAAGCACAGCGATCATGTTGCATACATCTGGCACCCTATCCCTACTACTAATTGCGCAGCCCACCTGTTGGGGTCTGTAACCCCAGTTTCTTAAGTAAATATTGTATTCTACTTGTTCACAGGTCGGTCCTTCGCTGGACACATATTGCCAACATTTTAGTTATTTTACTTTTTGCTCAGCAGAACATGCAGTTTGTTGGTTCAAGGAAGATTCTGCACAGAATTAGAAGTACAAGATTTCTGTCAAAAACTGTAGAAAATAATTTAGCAAGGCAGCTCAAGTTCAGAATTCAAGCCACCGGCCCCATAACAATAGCAGATTACATGAAAGAAGTGTTAACGAATCGACAGTGTGTAAGTGAAAATTTATTTAATCCTATCACATTTGTAAAGTGAATGTATAATTTTAATTATTAAGTGAATGTAATGTTGGTAGTAGAACCTTTTACCCCTTCTCCACCAGTGGAGTAGTATTCAAATGGCACTAATGGAAATTCAAGAGTTTATTTTCATCACTAGGGTCCTCATTCAGGCTTTTTTACACAGTGGTTATAAACAGAGTAAATATGAGTAAGTTAAGAAAGTTAACTACACATGAATATGTTTGAGCAACACCTTAGAAGAATTACATGTTCTTTTTTATACCAGCTGACAGTCACTGAAATATTGTCATGGTCCAGCTATCAGCATATGTGTGCAACAAACTGGCTTCATCTCTCTAAACCTTTAATACCTACAGTCATGCTGGTTCTTTTATTTCAGCATCTTGCCAACTATAGAGGCTACCAGGGTAAGTGTGGTCCAAAAATACGAGATTTTTGGCCGACCTGGGGTGCGGGGCAAATACTTTCAAAAATAATTGAATACTTTCCATTTCCATGAAAGAAAGAAACAATTTCTAAAGTATGTTTATACATTTGTGAATACAAAAAGTGCATTGTCTATTAATATCTTTGTATTTTTATGTTTGAAAGAACAATTGAGTAAATGATAGTTCATATTAACGTCAGTACATATTTCACAATTTGTCCTATTTATTACTCCAAGATTTCAGTATTTGATATGATAAGCATGAGCTGCTCAAAAGTATTGAATAGGAGTATCTTTATGGCCTAAAGATCATGTATTTAACTGGGCAAGCCATTATTTCTGGTAATGTTTGTAATCGCATTACTACTACTACAAGCCTGTCACTATAGGGGCCACATAAATTTTCTTAACAATTACTGATATATGACAAGGGATACCAGTACTTAAACATGTCTTAGATAACCCCTATTCTAACGAAGGCAAACACACCAGTCATTTTTTTTAGGTCAATAGCTAGGTGTTTGTAATTTTATGAACTTCCATTGTAAAAACCAATATGAGTAAAAACGTAGAATAATTTAACAATATACACATGTTTTAAACACAAACCATTTTTATTAGAGCTCTAAGAGAATATATTATATTCCTATAACTATTTTATGCCAACAGAGCAGTGTCACTGCTGTGTAATATTCCAAGGTAAATAGAATTAATTTACTTTTTACTAGATACAAGATAAATAGAAATAATTAAATTTGTGTTGTTAGATTTTACAGGCTTAAATGCAGCAAATTTTCACACTGAATGAAAAAATATTAAATGTACACAAAAACGTATTCATGGATACAAATTTTTTTAAAATGTATTCACATATAAGTACAAATTAAATGCATTGCATTTTTACCCCAAAATCTTTAAAGGCTGTGCAGGTATTGTTTTCAGTGTGCAGACAAAATGCCAGGGCCCGTATTCACTAACATGGATCAAGCTGAGCGAAAAATCAGCTCAAGATCAGATCAGATCAAGGAAAATGGCTCAGCTGATCTTTGGCTCAAGTCCGTAACATTCTTTTTTCAGTACCGCTGCCTTGTGTAATCCCTGTAATTTTGAATGCAGATTTGTATGATCTTACATTTGTTTGGCTACAATATTTGTGTATCAGAGAATTTTCTGTATTACGTTATATGCTATATACTCCTTTTTCTTTATTGTATAAAGCATGTTGATTTCTGCCAAAAAAAAAAAAAAAAAAAAAAAAAGGTCCGTATTCACAAAGGAAGGATCAACTGAGCCAAAAATTTTGAAAAATTCACATAACAACACATAAGTTAATTACTTTTATACATTGTAAACAGCATTTTTATGCCTGAATTTCCACAAAATATGCAATAATATAAATTTGGTTCATTATTTTTTCACTTAAGAATTTTTAAATATTTGATGTTTAATCCAAAAATTTAGGTTCCGCCCACTTTTGATCCAGAAAAAAACGACAAAATCTGACCTGTTTTACACATCAGTATAAGCATATTTAAAACAGGAATAAAGTATTAAAACTTATTAATTAACAATATAAAGGATTAAAGATTATTAAACAATGATTTATTTTTCATATGTTTGCTATTTTAGTTAATTATAAAGCTACAAACTTTGATCCAAAACTTAAGCCACCTTCCTAGCTGGATCAAAGTTAAGCCCAAATTTGAGCGAAAAATCAGCTCAAATTCTTTGTGAATGGTAACTTGATCCTGGTCCATTTTTTAGCTTATCTTGAGCCAAAAATCAGCTTAAGTTAAGCCTGATCTCTTTTGTGAATACGGCCCATACAAGGGCACATAAAATACTAGTCGGTTTTGGGCCAGTGGGAACAAAATGCCGATGTTATCAAATCACTAAAAATACTTTAACTCTATTTTACAGTTACATAAAATATCAAAAATTTAACCCCATTTAGAAATAATTAAAATCAGTGGGTTGTGGTAGGAAAGTGAATTATATATCATGGTTTTAAGTATAGGGATTTCTTGAGGGACTGCCTTGATTTCAATTTTATTTTATATCTAAAGAAGCTGACTTATAGGGAGCCCCTAATAGGACATGGTAAAATAAATATTGTACCAGGTATTAAGTCGTGCGCACAAGATGATCTCGTGATAACGAGAAAATAAGTCGTGATAATGAGGTCATCTCATTAGCACCACTTGTTTTCTTGATATCACGAGATCATCTGGTGCTCACTAGATAAAGTGGTGATCACCAGATAAAGTAGTTATCACGACATAATAAGTAGTGAGCACTAGCTTATGTGGTGATCACCACTTATTATGTTGTTATCACCAGATGAAGTAGTGAGCACTACATTATCTGGTGCTAACCAGATCATTCTATTATCACTAGTTATGTCCACCCCACTGGGGGGTGGACATATTATTTTTGCTTTTTCCGGCGTCCGGCGTCCCACTTGGTTTCCAGACATTTTAGGCAACAGTTCTTATCCTATCTTTACCAAATTTGGCATGCAGGTTTATTGGGTTAATAGCTTGTATGGGATTGCTTTTGGTGATGATAGCTCTATAGCTAACTGAGTAATAGCTACTTTGCTACTTTTGAGTAGCTCTTTGGTTTCCAGACATTTTAAGGAATGCTATTAAGCCTAGCTTTCTGAAATTTGGTATGGAGGTTCATTGGGTTAATAGCTTGTATGGGATTGCTTTTGGGGGGAATTGCTTCATAGATGAGTGAGTAATTAATTAAATAAATGAGTAATTAGCTATTTTGAATACTGAAAAAGGCAAATGTGCTCATATCTCCTAAACCGTGCGAGATAGAGCGATTTCGTCGAAATTTTCGACCCACAGGGTATCTAAGGAACGTAATCTTCGCAATTTTCAAAAAATTTTCCCCTCCCCAAAAATGGCGGCCATTTTGAATTTTCGAATTTTGGCCAAAAATGGCAAAACACAAATTTGCTTCTATCTCCTTAACCGTGCGAGATAGAGCGATTTCGTCAAAATTTTCGACCCACAGGGTATCTAAGGAATGTAATCTTCGCAATTTTCAAAAAATTTTCCCCTCCCCAAAAATGGCGGCCATTTTGAATTTTCGAATTTTGGCCAAAAATGGCAAAACACAAATTTGCTTCTATCTCCTTGACCGTGCGAGATAGAGCGATTTCGTCGAAATTTTCGACCCACAGGGTATCTAAGGAACGTACTCTTCGCAATTTTCAAAAAATTTTCCCCTCCCCAAAAATGGCGGCCATTTTGAATTTTCGAATTTTGGCCAAAAATGGCAAAACACAAATTTGCTTCTATCTCCTTGACCGTGTGAGATAGAGCGATTTCGTCGAAATTTTCGATCCACAGGGTATCTAAGAAATGTACGCTTCGCAATTTTCAAAAAATTTTCCCCTCCCCAAAAATGGCGGCCATTTTGAATTTTCGAATTTTGGCCAAAAATGGCAAAACACAAATTTGCTTCTATCTCCTTAACTGTGCGAGATAGAGCGATTTCGTCGAAATTTTCGACCCACAGGGTATCTAAGGAATGTACTCTTCGCAATTTGAAAAAAATTTTCCCCTCCCCAAAAATGGCGGCCATTTTGAATTTTCGAATTTTGGCCAAAAATGGCAAAACACAAATTTGCTTCTATCTCCTTAACCGTGCGAGATAGAGCGATTTCGTCGAGATTTTCGACCCACAGGGTATCTAAGGAATGTAATCTTCGCAATTTGAAAAAAATTTTCCCCTCCCCAAAAATGGCGGCCATTTTGAATTTTAGAATTTTTGCCAAAAATGGCAAAACACAAATTTGCTTCTATCTCCTTAACCGTGCGAGATAGAGTGATTTCGTCGAAATTTTCGACCCACAGGGTATCTAAGGAATGTACGCTTCGCAATTTTCAAAAATTTTCCCCTCCCCAAAAATGGCGGCCATTTTGAAATTTCGAATTTTTGCCAAAAATGGCAAAACACAAATTTGCTTCTATCTCCTTAACCGTGCGAGATAGAGCGATTTCGTCGAAATTTTCGACCCACAGGGTATCTAAGGAATATACTCTTTGCAATTTGAAAAAATTTCCCCCCCCCCCCACAAAAATGGCGGCCATTTTGATTTTTTGAATTTTTGCCAAAAATGGCAAAACACAAAATTGCTTCTATCTCCTTAACCGTGCGAGATAGAGCGATTTCGTCGAGATTTTCGACCCATAGGGTATCTAACAAATGTACTCTTGCCAATTTTCAAAAAAATTTTCCTTTTCCAAAAAATGGCGGCCATTTTGAATTTTCAAATTTTTGCCAAAAATAGAAAAACAGGAATTTGCTTCTATCTTCTTAACCGTGCAAGATAGAGTGATTTCATCAAAATTTTCGACCCAACCAATGCAAAAAGGCATGAAGCTGAAATAATTTACATGTACACTAATAAATATTTAAGCATCATTGATATATTTTACAAATGAAACAGGGTCTTGTAAGACTACTGTACAATTTTGGCAAAAGGTTCATGGGGTGGACATTACACATGATAATGTGTGTTCTTCTATGCTATCCTGTTTCTATTCGCATCTACTATCAACAGGGCGTCCTATTTCTAGTTCATCTCGTGCTCACCACTTCATCTAGTGATCACCAGATGATGTGGTGCTCACTACTTATTTTCTTGTTATCACCAGATGATGTGGTGAGCATGAGATGATCTGGTTATAACTAAATGATGTGGTGATCACTACTTCATCTTGTGATAACAAGAAAATAAGTAGTGAGCACCACATCAACTAGTGCTCACCACTTATTAAGTCGTTATCACCACTTCATCTGGTGATCACCACTTTATCTAGTGAGCACAAGATCATCTGGTGAGCACCAGATGATCTTGTGATATCAAGAAAACAAGTGGTGCTGATGAGATGATCTCATTATCACAAGAAAATAACTTGTGATAACGAGATGATCTTGTTATCACAAGATGATCTTGATATTACAAGATGAACTCATTATCACCAGATCATCTTGATATCATGAGATGATCTTGTTATCACGACTTATTATCTCATTATAATGAGATCATCTCATTATCACGACTTATTTTCTCGTTATCACGAGATCATCTTGTGCACACGACTTCATACATGACTTATTTTCTTATTTTCACGACTTAATACATGGTGCAATTTTTATTTTACCATGTCCTATTAGGGGCTCCGTAGACTTACATTTGGAAATGTTGAGATTTTTGCATGTACGAAATTAACAGTAAAGTAGTTTATTTTTATTTTTGATGACAGGGATATTATATGAGTAAGGATGTTTTTGGCAGCAAGGGTGACTTTATCACATCGCCTGAAATTAGTCAAATGTTTGGAGAGGTGAGTATTGCAACAAAAGCCAGACGGGTGTAAAATCTTGGATAGTTTTAGTGTGTATTTACACTCAGCATAATATCTCCATATACTACAGGGCTCGTATTCACTAACATAGATCAAGTTGAGTAAAACATCAGCTCAAGATCAGATCAGAATCAAGGAAAATGGCCCAGCTGATCTTTGACTCAAACTTGTATTCACAAAGGAAGGATCAACTGAGTCCAAAAATTGGCAGTATCTCGCATAGCAATGCTTAAGTCAATAACTTTTATACATTGTAAACAACCTTTTTATGCCTGGATGTGCACAAAATATACATTAATATAAATGTGGTTTATTATTTTTTGCCGGAGAATATTTCAGATATTTCCTATTCAATCCAAAAATTTAGGTTCTGCCCACTTTTGATAAAAAATCAGCTCAACTTCTGTGTGAATGCTAACTTGATCCTGATCCATTTTTAGCTCAACCCTTGAGCCAAAAATCAGCTGAAGCTGAGCTTGAACACTTTTGTGAATATGACCCCAGGATTCAAAGCGCTATTTAACCAAACAGACTTTACAAGTACAGCCCAAGCTCTCAAGTAACTGACATATGATTAAGTTTTTCTGCTTTCTGTTTGGTGCGCCTAGAGTCTGTCTTTAGATGGAGATTAGGCACTATAAAAATACTATTAGAATTAGAATTCCCCTAACTGAAAGCAGAGGCTCAAGGATGACCATTTATCAATGTCCTTAAGGTTCTTTAGCCTGCCACTGGGGATAGGACCCAGTGAAAGAGGACCGTCATTTTAAGTGGTCATCCGAGCCACTGTGTATCTGCCTGTACCTGGGTTTGAACCCAATTCCTGTGTGTTCCTAGGCGAGTGTGTTACCCACTAGGCCACAGTGGCAGATGATGATATGTAAGTATTTTCTTAGGTCCATCCTTTGAGAGGACAGATTTTATGTCTATTTAAGAGATTCAGATCTTAAAAATCATAATAGACACACAGTTTGACATTTTATTTGACTTAACTTAGTACTTGTACAGCTGAGTAGTAAAAATTATAATTTGTTAACATATTATATTGATAATCTTTGCTTAAAACAATATATTTTTGCTGCTAAGCACTTCATTTTTACAGTATCTGTTGAAAAGAGGTTTTATTAAAGACATTAAATCAGAATAAAATAATCAGATTTAAACATACCTTTGATAAATAGGAAATTCTTGATTCTACTATTATCAGTGTGGTTATATGTATTACATTTCATTGTAATTCATAAAACATTATGCCTTAAGTTTTTAATTTTTATGATATTTTTGTGATAAAGATGAAGATAAACATTTGGTAATTTTCAAATTGTCTTGAAAATGTAGCCCACAGTATAAAATTGTGTGAATATATACTTTTGTATTGTAGATCTTTCAGCCATATGATACTGAAGTAAATTATTGAAAATCAGTTACTTGGTAAATTCAAGTAATAAATGTAATTACCAGTTTTTATTGGATTAAAGTTTTACTTTATCCCATGTAAAGCATATAAAGAGGAGGAAAAGATCAGTTGTATCAAATGTATTTGTTTTGTTCCTTTTGTAATTAAATCTGGTAAACAACTAAGACAATACATCAAAATAAGCCATCATGACTTCCATTGAAGTTTTTACCAATTTCTTTGATTAATGCTCAGCTGTTTTCAGGATTTCCTCTATATCCATAAATGTTAGACTGTGTCTTTGTAGTTAATCGGAGTTTGGTGTGTAAATGAATGGATCAATTGTGGATCACCAAAAGAAGTGTCTCTAGTGGAGTTAGGCCCAGGAAGGGGTACATTAACAGATGATGTATTAAGAGTAAGTCATACGCAAACTGAATAGTTTTTCACTCTTGACCATATACACATTCTTCAAAGGCCATCTTCTGCATACAATTAACAAAGATATATTTGGTGTGAATAGTTGACCATATATATTATACAAAGGCCAAGTTTTGCTTACAATTAATAAAGATATATTTGGTCTGAATAGTAGTTGTTTTTTTTTTCTATCTGGTCATATCTCTGCTATATCCATAGCCTATCCATGGTTTGATATTTCAAGATACCAGGTATTGTTCTCCAAATAAAATCAAAGATTAAGATCAATCACTTTGGGAACCAATTTTTGTATAATTGAGAAGTACTTACTATAGAGTATGGCAAGTGTTTCTGTATATTGATTCCAAGTAATTCACATCTCAAAGGATTAGACAAATTCCTATTCTTTCACTTTACAAGAATTTCCAAATTGCCAGGTAAATATAGTGATATTATAGACGTAAAAGGAATTGATTTTTTGTTTTGTTTTAAGTATATGTGTATTTAAAATCATTTGTATTTCCTTTTAGGTATTTTCCAAGTTCCAAGGAATTACAGATGCTGTTTCTGTTCATATGGTGGAGGTTAGCCCTAAATTAAGTGCTATTCAAAAAACGAAACTAGCTATTGAGTCAGACAGAGATAATACAAAGCATGATGAAGACAAGTTATGGTATCAGCATTGCAAAAGCAAATATGGACCTGATGTCTATTGGTATGATCACCTGAGGCATGTTCCTTGTGGATACAGTTTTTACATTGCAAATGAATTTTTTGATGCATTGCCAATACACATCTTTCAGGTGAGCCACTTTACGGCATTATCATTATGTATCAGTGAACCTCATTTATCTGAAGTTTTTTTATGAAAGACAAGCCCAAAAAGTCATTGCTGTGGCTATGATATCTTATTTCAGAGAAAATTTGGAAATAGTATACTTAGCAATAGCAGCAAAATGCTTTGTGATGACTTGTTACCTCTTCTGATCAGTGTTGGGGAAATGTTGGATATCCATTTAATTGATTCAAAAAAAAAAACAAAAAAACTTCCCCACCACTCCATGGCATATTTATGAATTCTCAATTTTAAGAACATTTACAACCCATCTTTACCCCACATCCATTAAGGGCTGTCGGGGTATTGTTTTCACCCATGGTGTCCGGATGGGCGGGTGGGCAGGCTGCTTGAAAAAGTTTGTCAGGCCAGTATCTCGGAAACCATAAGGTGTAGGAAGTTGATGCTTGGTAGGGACATTGGTTAGGGGGTGTAGGTGTACAACATCATGGCATGACCTTGATTTGACCTTGACGTATTGACCTTGACCTATAAAATCTTGTCCGGGCTATATCTCAGAAAGGGTAAGGTGTTGGAAGTTGATAGTTGGTAGGGACATTGGTTGGGGGTTGTAGGTGTGCAGCATCATGGTGTGACCTTGATTTGATATTTGATATGCCGGAGTGACTTTGACTTTTAAAAGTTTATCCGGACAATATCTGAGAAACTGTAAACTGTAGGAAGTTGTTTTAATACTTTATCTTTACATACATTTTCTTTCTCTGACACATTATTTTCTCTACTTAAACATTATTTGGACCTTTATATAACTGATACTGCTCTAAAAGTATCCCAATCTTTGTACTGTTTCACTACTTCTGTATCTCATGGTGTGGGAAACTATTTCCCCATTCTGTGGGGTACGGACATCTCTGATGCTATTTTTAAGCGTCCCACAAGGGACGCTTGTTTGTTTATGGGAGACCTTCAGGCTCCGCCGGCTCCGCATTTTGTTTTCCTTATAACTCTGTAACCGTTAGGCGGATTCTTTTCAAATTTAGCAGGTTTAGGCAGTAGCCTTGGGGAATTTTTTTGAATATGCTGCAGTGACCAATCAGAGAGGTCACATGACCAAAAATGTCTTTTTTCGATGGGGAAGCTTGTCCGGATGATAACTTGAAAGGAATTTTATCAATTCACCCGAAACTTGGCAAATACATTCATTCTATTAAAATCTGGAAATCATTAGATTTTGGCATTGATTGGTTAAGAAATGGCCGAGTAATTAATGATTAATTAATCATTATGAATTTTCCAAATAAGGAAAACACAAAAATGCTTATAACTCGAAAACCGTGCTAGATAGAGCGATTTCGACGAAATTTTTGACCCACAGGGTATCTCTGCGGGGTAGTTATCCCATTTTTGAAAAAAAATTTTGTCTCACCAAAAATGGCGGCCATTTTGAATTTTCGAAGTTTTCGCAAAAATTGCAAAACATAAAAATGCTTATATCTCGAAAACCGTACTACATAGAGCGATTTCAACGAAATTTTTGGCCCACAGGGTATCTCTGCAGAGTACTTATCCCAATTTTCAAAAAATTTTTGTCTTGCCAAAAATGGCAGCCATTTCGAATTTTCGAATTTTTCGCAAAAATTGCAAAACACAAAAATGCTTATATCTTGAAAACCGTGCTAGATACAGCGATTTCGACGAAATTTTTGACCCACAGGGTATCTCTGTGCAGTGGTTATCCCAATTTTGAAAAAATTTATGTCTCGCCAAAAATGGCGGCCATTTTGAATTTTCGAATTTTTCGCAAAATTACAAAACATAAAAATGCTTATATCTCGAAAACCGTACTAGATAGAGCGATTTCGACGAAATTTTTGACCCACAGGGTAGCTCTGCAGAGTAGCCATGCCTATTTTCAACAAAATTTTGTCTCGTCAAAAATGGCGGACATTTTGAATTTTCCGCAAAAATTGCAAAACATAAAAATGCTTATATCTCGAAAACCGTACTAGATAGAGCGATTTCGACGAAATTTTTGGCCCACAGGGTATCTCTGCGGAGTACTTATCCCAATTTTCAAAAAAATTTTATCTTGCCAAAAATGGCGGCCATTTTGAATTTTCGAATTTTTCGCAAAAATTACAAAACATAAAAATGCTTATATCTCGAAAACCGTACTAGATAGAGCGATTTCGACGAAATTTTTGACCCACAGGGTAGCTCTGCAGAGTAGCCATGCCTATTTTCAACAAAATTTTGTCTCGCCAAAAATGGCGGACATTTTGAATTTTCGAATTTTTCGCAAAAATTGCAAAACATAAAAATGCTTATATCTCGAAAACCCTGATAGATAGAGCAATTTCGACGAAATATTTGACCCGCAGGGTATCTCTGCAGAGTAGCCATGCCTATTTTCAAAAAAATTTTGTCTCGGCAAAAATGGCGGCCATTTTGAATTTTCGAATTTTTCGCAAAAACTGCAAAACATAAAAATGCTTATATCTCGAAAAACCCTGCTAGATAGAGCGATTTTCATGAAATTTTTGATCCACAGGGTATCTTTGCAGAGTAGCCATGCCTATTTTCAAAAAAATTTTGTCTCGGCAAAAATGGCGGCCATTTTGAATTTTTGAATTTTTCGCAAAATTGCAAAACATAAAAATGCTTATATCTCGAAAACCGTGCTGGATAGAGCGATTTCGACAAAATTTTTGACCCACAGCTTATCTCTACAGAGTAGCCATGCCAATTTTCAAAAAAAATTTTGTCTTGCCAAAAATGGCGGCCATTTTGAATTTTCGAATTTTTGCGCAAAAATTGCAAAACACAAAAATGCTAATATTTCGAAAACCGTGCTACATAGAGCGATTTCGACGAAATTTTTGATCTTCAGGGTATCTCTGCAGAGCAGCTATCCCAAAGAGCTTTCACTTGGTGAAGTTTCAGACCCATAGCTAATTGCTCACCTACTCAAAATGAGTAAATGCGAATTACCTCTAAAAGTATTGCAGATAGCCAATTTTTCTCAAATAACTCATTCACCTACTTTTGGAAGAGCTTTCACTTGGTGAAGTTTCAGACCCGTAGCTAATTACTCACCTACTCAAAATGAGTAAATGCTAATTATCTCAAAAACTATTGCGGATACCCAATTTTTATCAAATAACTCATTCATGTACTTTTGGGAGAGCTTTCACATGGTGAAGTTTCAGACCCGTAGATAATTACTCACCTACTCAAAATGAGTAAATGCGAATTATCTCTTAAACGTATTGCAGATAGCCAATTTTTCTCAAATAACTCATTCACCTAATTTTGGAAGAGCTTTCACATGGTGAAGTTTCAGACCCATAGCTAATTACTCACCTACTCAAAATGAGTAAATGCGAATTATCTCTAAAAGTATTGCAGATAGCCAATTTTTCTCAAATAACTCATTCACCTACTTTTGGGAGAGCTTTCACTCTGTGAAGTTTCAGACCCATAGCTAATTATTTACCTACTCAAAATGAGTAAATGCTAATTATCTGTAAAAGTATTGCGGATACCCAATTTTTATCAAATAACTCATTCATCCACTTGTGGGAGAGCTTTCACATGGTGAAGTTTCAGACCCATAGCTAATTACTCACCTACTCAAAATGAGTAAATGTGAATTATCTCTAAAAGTATTGCAGATAGCCAATTTTTCTCAAATAAATCATTCACCTACTTTTGGGAGAGCTTTCACTTGGTGAAGTTTCAGACCCATAGCTATTTATTCACCTACTCAAAATGAGTAAATGCTAATTATCTGTAAAAGTATTGCGGATACCCAATTTTTATCAAATACTCATTCATCTACTTGTGGGAGAGCTTTCACATGGTGAAGTTTCAGACCCATAGCTAATTACTCACCTACTCAAAATGAGTAAATGCGAATTATCTCTAAAAGTATTGCAGATAGCCAATTTTTCTCAAATAACTCATTCACCTACTTTTGGGAGAGCTTTCACTTGGTGAACTTTCAGACCCATAGCTAATTATTCACCTACTCAAAATGAGTAAATGTGAATTATCTCGTAATAGTATTGCAGATAGCCAATTTCTCTCAAATAACTCATTCACCTACTTTTGGAAGAGCTTTCACACACGAAAATGAAAAATTGGGAATATCTCGGAAAAGCTATTTCTTCTCCTTTAATGCTCGGCGGGAGATATACCCCACGGCAGTGGTCTTGAAAAAAAATTTTGTCTCCCCAAAAATGGTGGCCATTTTGAATTTTCAAAGTTTTTGCAAAACACAAAAATGCTTATATCTCGAAAACCGTGCTATATGGAGTGAACTCAACAAAATTTTGGACCTGCTGGGTATCTCTGCAGAGTAGCCATGCCAATTTTCCAAATATTTTTATCTCGCCAAATATAGCGGACATTTTTAATTTTTTAATTTTTTGCAAAACATAAAAATGCTTATATCTTGAAAACCGTGCTAGATAGAGCCGACTGCACTGACTTTGGTTGCCACAACAGTATAAGGCTAGAAACGAAGCATTTTCTTAATACTTTAGCACTCACCTTTATATCCTTTTCGGGACGCTTTGTTTTTGCTATACAAAAACATTATCTTTTTCTTTTGCGAGCGATCCTCTAGTTAATTTTTGATTGTCGATGGGAAAAATGCATGCCAATGTATTAGACACTAAGTAGATGTAATTTTATCACCTTGCATAAATTTTATTGGAATTCCATGTATTGCTTGTTCTCCGGAATTTCTATTAATATTTGTTTGTTACAGAAAAAAAATAGTAAGTGGCATGAAGTTTTGATAGACTATGATGATACCACCAGTGAAGAAAATGCTTTTAAATATGTTTTAACGAAAGGTGAAACATTCGCATCCAAGGCGCTTTTACAGGTTGTATTCACATTTTTATCCATTCACACAGTCTCAGACATATGGTCTTGGTCTTGCAGCATACAGTGTAATTAAGTGACCCATCAGGGGTTCTTACCTCTTTTCATGTTGGTTCGGCTGCTCACTACTGCCATATTGAATAACTTATTTGTCGTTAGAAATTTTTTTTCCTTCTATCTTTCAAAGTAAAATTTTTTGGATACTTTGATCAGACCTTAAATTTTATTTGAGGTCACCGTAAGCATTTTTTTTAAAAACACCAGTGTTATATAATTTTGTAGGTACTGTCTACAACTAAATCTGCAGGATTTTCAGATCAATCAGACCATGGATGCCTGAATGGGGAGGCATTTGTTTGCAAAAAATGGGTACATGTCTGTAACACAGATAAAGTCAGGATTTCAGTGGGTTTTTTTTTTCAGCTAGTATTTTCACATGCTGAAATTTTAGCCCTTTATCTACCACGTTATGGCCACTGTCAAAAAAGTGGATTTTAATCACCCAGTTGACGTAGTTTCTCACTTTTTTCAATCAAACTTGGTACATATATCTAGGTTCGCGAAAAGAATATAATGACTTTCTGGTGATCTTAAGCTGTAAATATTAATTAAGCTGAGTACTAATTTTATTTAAAAATAAACTACATGCATTCCAAAAGAGAGGATATTAAAATCTAACTTTGAAAGTACATATGTGCAGAAGATTTCTTGCATAAAGGCTGGGGTTATAGTCATCCCCTTTGCTGCCTGGGTGACGGCGGCAGTATAAAGCTTGTGGGTGTTCCACAGCCTGAACCCCTGCATGGATTTTCACCAAATTTTCAAGGTATGTTTACCCCAAAAAGAACTAGAGCTGATTAGGTTTTGGTGGTTAAGGATTAACAACTGTTGCCATGGTAACACTTTTAAGAGTTTTAGGTCTTAAAGTTTGTGGGTGTTTCACAGCCTAAACCCATCCATTGACTTTCACCAAATCTTCAGGATTTATTAACCAAAACTGGATCTAGAGCTGAATAGGTTTTGCAGGGTATCGGGCAACACCTGTGGCCATGGCAACACTTTAATTACTTTTCGGTCTTAAACTTCTTAATGGAAAAAGAGGCGCTTTTTTCTTCGGCAAATGTCAAATTTGCCCATCGACCACTGCTTCAAGGTCATGTAGGGTCATCATGCTAAAAGGGCCTTATATCTCCCTTATAATTGGTTCTAGGGCTTCAAAATATGAAAATAACTTGTAAGAAATCATGGCCTATGAATCTTACATCTAATAACATTTTGTGGATTCTGTATACTGAAGTTGTTCCAAGGATTTTCCCAAATCTCAATGTTGTTACCCATTTAGTTGTACCTGCAAGCTGGGGTTCTTGCCTGCCGAGACTGGCTATTTTTGTTTTATTACAAATAATTGATTTTCCTGGAGAGGTGTATAGCTGAGTTGTTAGTCAATATGTTTACTTTGTTTAACATATTGCTATTTTTGTGTTTAGTTTTATCAGAGTGATGCCAGAGACCACATTGAAGTGTCACCTGATAGTGGAACAGTCATACAAGAAATTACATCACGTATTGCCTCTCATGGCGGTAGTGCTCTTATTGCAGATTATGGTCATAATGGTGACAAATCTGATACTCTTAGGGTATTCTTATGCTTTCAGTACATTATTTACATATTTGTTATACATTATTTGCATACTTGTATCAACTAGAAGCATTGAATTGACCGTTGGTTTATGAATCATCACATTACTGGCATCCATTGGGAAGTTTCCTGTGTTGATATTCTCACAAGAAAACTATTATGGCAGGCTTGACCCAAGTTTTAACACATGTTCATTATTATGAGAGCTTACCCCAATTGAATAACCATGGTGACCAACAGCATTTTTTTACAAATTTTAAAACCTCTTCAACAGGCTGTCGTTTCATAGCCTACAAGGCTGTTTAATTTTACTGATGTGACTCAGTTGGTAATTATTGAGTATTTGAAATAACTATGCTCCTTATGTCAAGTGAATGCAGTGTTTTTGAATTCCAAAATTGTATTCTTGTTACCTTTTTTTATGGAGTGGGTACCAATTGTGTCAAGATATACATATTTTACATGATTATGATGAAATTTATTGATTCCTAATTCTTTTGACCTATATTCTTGGAATTTTACTGCAACTTTTTATCTTGTGTTTTCTTTAGGGATTCAAACAGCATAATCTTCATAATGTTCTCATAGATCCAGGTTCTGCAGATTTAACTGCTGATGTGGATTTTTCTTTCTTGAAAAATATGTGCCCAAAGGAAGGTAAGTGTCCCATGTACAATGTTTTTCATTCAAGAAGCTTTTGAATGTTGTTGGTGAGGTAGACAATGTTGCTAACTGGGGACACAGATCGTGTTGTTGTTAAACTAATAGTTTAGCATTACAAGATTAAATTGTCACATTTCTTTTTCTTTCCAGTGCACCATTATTTCTGGCTGCCATGCCACTTCTTTTTAGGTTCCTTGCAACTATTTTGTGCTGCATTGCAACTGCTTCCAAATGCTTTGTGGCTATTTCTTGCTGATAACAGCAATAAATACTTACTCATTTTCAAAGCTAATTAAACTTAAATGGTTTTTGTCCCAGAAATTTTTTGGAGGTTTGAATAAATGCCTAGTAGTTCCTGTATTATTGAAACAGAGGTTTAGGAATGTCAAAATCATGGGCTGCCAATCTTGAAAGACAGAGTTTTGACTTTTGTTTCAATATTAAACAGTGTCTTAACACCAAAAATGCCTTATATCTCCCTTATATGAGGGAGGACACTCTATTTTTGTTGTTTTTTTTTTCAGTCAATACAATTGGGCCCATCACACAAGAATCTTTTTTAAAGAACATGGGTATACAGTTAAGAATGCAGGTAAATATTTTCTGTTACTTTAAGTAAAAGCATGAAAATATTATCAAACATTTTACTTAATTTCAAAAGAAGCTGCTATTGCTGTGGTGATAGAAGAGGGTACACCAAACCAGTACAAAACTCATTGTATTTGGCATGTTGTCTAAGATGATCAAAAATTTATTTATTTATTGGATGCCTCCAGTGGATACTTTGGTTTAGCGTTCGCTACGCCGCCGCTGCCGCGCGTAGAGAGATTTTTGGCGTTAACGCTTTAAGCGGAAAACTACACCAGCTAGGTTCACCAAATTTGTAGGATATCTTCATTGGGGGGTAAGCTTCTCTGGTAAGGAAATTAGCCTCATTCTGAAAAACAAGATGGCCGCCGCAGGCATTTCTTTGAAAATTATCTACATTTTCTACTGGCTGTTTCTCATAGGTAAAAGGTTGAATGTCTTCATAGGTGATATGTTTAACAGATATATATGTCCTCTACAACCTTGCAGACATTTGACCTTGAAGCTCTTAATTCAAGGTCATCCACGGAGTGCCAAAGTAACCCGCATAGTGGACTTTAAAAGTGGTTATATCTCCCTTATTATTGGTCCTAGAGGTTTACAATGGGAAACCAACCTATAGGAAATCATGTGCTGCGAATCTTTTGATGTGGTCAGATTTGACATTGGACCCCGCCTTCAAGGTCAAACGAAGATAGCCAAACTTAAAAGTGCTTAGAACTCGCTTATTATTGGTCCTAGAGGTTTGGGATGGTAAACCAACCTGTAGGAAATCATGGGCTGGGAATCTTTTGATGTGGTCAGATTTGACCTTTGGCCCCTCCTTCAAGGTCAAACGATGTTTCACTGGCTTTGGTGAGTTGTCTTTCCGGTGGATACAGATTTGCATTGGTTCTCCGATGCGTAGGTCTAGTTCATTTGGGGCTTGACATCGTTTTCAACACTGTACAGGTCATATCACAATGGGTAGTTTTATGGGCAGAGAAAACCAGTACATACAGTTGGTCAAGGTTCTGTACTGTACACTGCCGACCAACGGCAAGCAACTACCAGCTTTCCCACTTGAGGTCGGGCCGGGAACCGAACTCGGATCTTAGAGGTGGGAGGCCAGAAAGATGATCATATAAGCATTGGTACCAGGAGTATCAGTGAAAAGGTAACACAAGTGAAATATAATCTGATTACAAATATTGAGGAGATAATTAAATACTTGTGTAGCCACATAGGATATCAGTCACAAACTTCAATGATTGTTTGAAAGCGCACTAAAATAAACCTGGTCACAACTTGATAAGATTCATTTTATTTCAAATACACTTGTATATTTCCTCAGGTGGCAAAAGAATTTTGAGACAAAGTTTTCTGGTTTATACGTGTGAGGCTTTTGAGCAAGTTTAGGTTGAACTTCATAGATGCTTAAATAAAAAAAATACACAAGTAATTGGTTTGGAATTTATTTTTTGCTGAGATAAACTATCAGGAATTGCATGTGTGGAGCAAGTAAGAGACAAAACTGTAGACAAGGCAGACATTTATTGTTTTATAACAGAGTATTGGTGAGATATTAATAAAAGAGGACAGTCAAAAATATTAAAAATTCAAAGCTTTTTTTATTGAATATCTCCATCTTTAATCTTCCAATTAAAATATTTAAAACATAAAATTAATGAGGGTAAAATAAGACATAAATTCTTAATGGCTTTTAATTTCATTACATAATTGTATTGTACTTGAGTTGAAGGTTAACCAGCATTTTTATGTGTCAGACAAATATGTTCGGTATTGTTGGACTTCTGAACATGATAAATATCCTTAACAAATACAGCAGATATTCCCTAGTGGTCATAATGTAATCTTCATGAAAAATTAAAGCATGGCTGAGAAAGTTTACATCTTTTTCTGGATTGCATATCAGAAATATCACTTACTTTATCATTTGTATGACGATTATAATTTATAACAGTACTTTTTCCATTATTCAGATATTGTGTTGGCACCTCTTTTTCAGGTTTTGCTCCGTCAAGCTTCACGGGAACAGATTAAAGATCTGATGACTGGATATGACATGTTGACAAATCCAGAGAAAATGGGAGAACGTTTCAAATTTTTTTCAGTTTTTAAAAATCAATGTGATAGTTATATTCCAGCAGGATTCATAGTACAATAGGGTTTTGTATCAGCCAAGTAAGTTGCTAATGCCTATCACTACAAGCTACAACACCAGAGCTGGTGAACTTACCTATGCATTTAAACTTTAAATACCTGAACATAAATTATGTCTCACACATAAGATGTAGCAATAGCAGTCCACATAATAACTGATAACTTAATGTTTAATTGTCAGGCATATGTATATATATTTAAGCTTCCCGCAAGGGACGCTTGTTTGTGTATGGGAGAGCTTCCGGCTCCGCCGGCTCCGCATTTTGTTTTCCTTATAACTCTGTAACCGTTAGGCGGATTCTTTTCAAATTTGGCAGGTTTAGGCAGTAGCCTTGGGGAATTTTTTTGAATATGCTGCAGTGACATTTCAACCAATCAGAGAGGTCACATGACCAAAAATGTCTTTTTTCGATGGGGAAGCTTGTCCGGATGATAACTTGAAAGGAATTTTATCAATTCACCTGAAACTTGGCAAATACATTCATTCTATTAAAATCTGGAAATCATTAGATTTTGGCATTGATTGGTTAAGAAATGGCCGAGTAATTAATGATTAATTAATCATTACGAATTTTCCAAATAAGGAAAACACAAAAATGCTTATATCTCGAAAACCGTGCTAGATAGAGCGATTTCGACGAAATTTTTGACCCGCAGGGTGTTTCTGCGGAGTAGTTTTCCCAATTTTCAAAAAATTTTTGTCTCGCCCAAAATGGCGGCCATTTTGAATTTTCGAAATTTTCGCAAAAATTGCAAAACACAAAAATGCTTATATCTCAAAAACCGTGCTAGATAGAGCGATTTCGACGAAATTTTTGACCCGCAGGGTATCTCTGCAGAGTAGCTATCCCAATTTTGAAAAAAATTTTGTCTCGCCAAAAATGGCGGCCATTTTGAATTTTCGAATTTTTCGCAAAAATTGCAAAACATAAAAATGCTTATATCTCGAAAACCCTGCTAGATAGAGCAATTTTGACGAAATTTTTGACCCACCGGGTATATCTGCGGAGTAGCCATGCCAATTTTCAAAAAAATTTTGTCTCGCCAAAAATGGCGGCCATTTTGAATTTTCGAATTTTTCGCAAAATTGCAAAACACAAAAATGCCTATATCTCGAAAACCGTGCTAGATAGAGCGATTTCGACGAAATTTTTGACCCACTGGGTATCTCTGCAGAGTAGCCATGCCAATTTTCAAAAAAAAATTTTCTTGCCAAAAATGGCGGCCATTTTGAATTTTCGAATTTTTGCGCAAAAATTGCAAAGCACAAAAATGCTAATATTTCGAAAACCGTGCTACATAGAGCGATTTCGACGAAATTTTTTATCTTCAGGGTATCTCTGCAGAGCAGCTATCCCAAAGAGCTTTCACTTGGTGAAGTTTCAGACCCATAGCTAATTGCTCACCTACTCAAAAAGAGTAAATGCTAATTACCTCTAAAAGTATTGCAGATAGCCAATTTTTCTCAAATAACTCATTCACCTACTTTTGGAAGAGCTTTCACATGGTGAAGTTTCAGACCCATAGCCAATTACTCACCTACTCAAAATGAGTAAATGCGAATTATCTCTAAAAGTATTGCAGATAGCCAATTTTTCTCAAATAACTCATTCACCTACTTTTGGGAGAGCTTTCACATGGTGAAGTTTCAGACCCATAGCTAATTATTTACCTACTCAAAATGAGTAAATGCTAATTATCTGTAAAAGTATTGCGGATACCCAATTTTTATCAAATAACTCATTCATCTACTTGTGGGAGAGCTTTCACATGGTGAAGTTTCAGACCCATAGCTAATTACTCACCTACTCAAAATGAGTAAATGCGAATTATCTCTAAAAGTATTGCAGATAGCCAATTTTTCTCAAATAACTCATTCACCTACTTTTGGGAGAGCTTTCACTCTGTGAAGTTTCAGACCCATAGCTAATTACTCACCTACTCAAAATGAGTAAATGCGAATTATCTCTAAAAGTATTGCAGATAGCCAATTTTTCTCAAATAACTCATTCACCTACTTTTGGAAGAGCTTTCACATGGTGAAGTTTCAGACCCATAGCCAATTACTCACCTACTCAAAATGAGTAAATGCGAATTATCTCTAAAAGTATTGCAGATAGCCAATTTTTCTCAAATAACTCATTCACCTACTTTTGGGAGAGCTTTCACATGGTGAAGTTTCAGACCCATAGCTAATTATTTACCTACTCAAAATGAGTAAATGCTAATTATCTGTAAAAGTATTGCGGATACCCAATTTTTATCAAATAACTCATTCACCTACTTGTGGGAGAGCTTTCACATGGGGAAGTTTCAGACCCATAGCTAATTACTCACCTACTCAAAATGAGTAAATGCGAATTATCTCTAAAAGTATTGCAGATAGCCAATTTTTCTCAAATAACTCATTCACCTACTTTTGGGAGAGCTTTCACTCTGTGAAGTTTCAGACCCATAGCTAATTACTCACCTACTCAAAATGAGTAAATGCGAATTATCTCTAAAAGTATTGCAGATAGCCAATTTTTCTCAAATAACTCATTCACCTACTTTTGGGAGAGCTTTCACTTGGTGAAGTTTCAGACCCATAGCTAATTACTCACCTACTCAAAATGAGTAAATGCGAATTATCTCTAAAAGTATTGCAGATAGCCAAATTTTGTCAAATTAATCATTCACCTACTTTTGGGAGAGCTTTCACTTGGTGAAGTTTCAGACCCATAGCTAATTACTCACCTACTCAAAATGAGTAAATGCGAATTATCTCTAAAAGTATTGCAGATAGCCAATTTTTCTCAAATAACTCATTCACCTACTTTTGGCAGAGCTTTCACTTGGTGAAGTTTCAGACCCATAGCTAATTATTCACCTACTCAAAATGAGTAAATGCGAATTATCTCTAAAAGTATTGCAGATAGCCAATTTTTCTCAAATAACTCATTCACCTACTTTTGGGAGAGCTTTCACTCTGTGAAGTTTCAGACCCATAGCTATTTATTCACCTACTCAAAATGAGTAAATGCTAATTATCTGTAAAAGTATTGCGGATACCCAATTTTTATCAAATACTCATTCATCTACTTGTGGGAGAGCTTTCACATGGTGAAGTTTCAGACCCATAGCTAATTACTCACCTACTCAAAATGAGTAAATGCGAATTATCTCTAAAAGTATTGCAGATAGCCAATTTTCCTCAAATAAGTCATTCACCTACTTTTGGGAGAGCTTTCACTTGGTGAAGTTTCAGACCCATAGATAATTATTCACCTACTCAAAATGAGTAAATGTGAATTATCTCTTAAT
This sequence comes from Sabellastarte sp. h YS-2021, assembly GCA_964017235.1. Lineage (NCBI taxonomy): Eukaryota > Metazoa > Annelida > Polychaeta > Sabellida > Sabellidae > Sabellastarte > Sabellastarte sp. h YS-2021. The sequence continues at coordinate 17,041,223 of OZ024928.1, forward strand.
AGTATTGCAGATAGCAAATTTTTCTCAAATAACTCATTCACCTACTTTTGGAAGACCTTTCACACACGAAAATGAAAAATTGTGAATATCTCGGAAAAGCTATTTCTTCTGCTTTAATGCTCGGCGGGAGATACACACCACGGCAGTGGTCTTGACAAAAATTTTTGTCTCCCCAAAAATGGTGGCCATTTTGAATTTTCAAAGTTTTTGCAAAACACAAAAATGCTTATATCTCGAAAACCGTGCTATATGGAGTGAACTCAACAAAATTTTGGACCTGCTGGGTATCTCTGCAGAGTAGCCATGCCAATTTTCAAAATATTTTTGTCTCGCCAAATATAGCGGACATTTTTAATTTTTTTGTTTTTTGCAAAACACAAAAATGCTTATATCTCGAAAACCGTGCTATATGGAGTGAACTCAACAAAATTTTGGACCTGCTGGGTATCTCTGCAGAGTAGCCATGCCAATTTTCAAAATATTTTTGTCTCGCCAAATATAGCGGACATTTTTAATTTTTTTATTTTTTGCAAAACACAAAAATGCTTATATCTTGAAAACCGTGCTAGATAGAGCAGACTGCGCTGACTTTGGTTGCCACAACAGTATAAGTCTAGAAACGAAGCATTTTCTTAATACTTTAGCCCTCACCTTTATATCCTTTTCGGGACGCTTTGTTTTTGCTATGCAAAAACATTATCTTTTTTTTTTTGCGAGCGATCCTCTAGTTTTATTTTGTATCAGTAGAAAAAGGGACTACTCCAGGGCTTTGCCTTTCTAACCCCATCCTCAAGAAATTAAGTTTGGGTTTGTGATACCTATTCTCAGAAGTATTGTCTTTTATAGTTTTATCCTGTATTCAATAAATTCAACACACTTATGTCATGAATTGGTGCTAAGATGTATAGTAATAGTTTCTGATGCAAAAATGTACAGATGTGTTTTTATGTGATCTTATATTGATATATCTATTGAATAAAAATGTTGAATGCTTGTAGAAAAAGGGGGATTTCTTGTCTTAGAGACATACAGTAGTTCTTGTCACATTATCCAGAGAGTAACATTAGATTGTGCTTTTAATAAAAACTTTATTAATGTCAGGAAAAAAGGTCAGTGCATTAGATTCCAAAAATGCTAACTGTATCCCAGGCAAAAGTTGGGATATACTGGTTTCACGTTTGTCATGCTGCCACCATCCTGGGTTTTGACTTGTTTGTGCAATAACTCAAACGCTTCCGTAGATTTTATTCAAACTTGGCGCACACATATATTTGGGTCAAGAGAGGAACTCTAATGTAAGGTGTCCTTAAACACACAATAGTAAAAAAGTGATGGCCAGCTTCAGAACTAGACTTTTGGGCTCTTATCGCCCTCTAGGTCACAAACCATATGGCTAAAATTTTACCTGTGAACACATTAGTATATTCTTCTTACATACGCCAAAAATAAAGACTATATGTTGAGATTAAAATTTTTTTGAGGCCCAAAAGCCCCTACATAGGGATTTTTCTACATTTCTTACATAGTTTACATTGACATTCTATATTTCATGTGAATATATTTATATCCCCAGACTCAAGTCGGGGATATATTGGATTCAGGTCTGTCGCTCCGCCGCCGCTGCCGCCGTAGAAATTTCCTTGTGTATGTGATAACTCAAAAATGGATCAGTGTTTTTTTTCAAACTTGGTACACATGTTAAGGGTGCCCAAACGAAGATCCCTATTTGAAGGTGACCTTAAACTCCCAATAATAAAGAACTTATGGCCACCTTAAGGTCAGAAATTTGACTTTTGGCCACTTAGAGCCCTCTAGGTCACAAACTATGCGGCTCATCTGGCTAAATTTTTACCTGAGAACACATTAATATATTCTTAGTACATGTGCTGAAAATCAAGACTTTAAGTTGAGGAGAAAAATGTGGTTGAGGCCCATAAAGACCCCACTTTTTCACATATTCTGCCCTATAATTTGGAAGTGGTAATTCTGATGAGTCTCAAACTGCAGTAGGTATAATTTTTATATGTAAACCTTGTCTGTGAAAAATTTAAAGGCTGTAGGTTTACCTGTAAGGTCGACTTAAGGTCTCAAAATTGCCCACAGAGACCCAATTTATGGACTTTTTGCCACTTTCAAGCACTGTAGCTTTCAAACTATGTCTCTAAGTGAAATATCATCCTGGAAAATATCAATATGTTTTTTTTATATGTGCCGAAAATTTTGGTCTTTAATACACATTTAACCTGTGTATGAGAACACCCACCCGAGTGACCCTTTTATGATATTTTTCACATATTTTGCCCTGTAACTTGGAAATGGTAAGTGTGAGAAGTTTCAAACTGTATAAGGTATAAATTATATGTGTAATCTCTGTATGTGACAGATTTTAAGTCTGAAGTTTTAATTTGAAGGTCACATTGAGGTTTCTAAAAGGCCCACAGAAACCCAATATTTGGACTTTTTGACACGTTTAAGCCCTGTGACTGTTAAACTATGTGCCTGATAGAGCTGAAATCCCATCTGGGAATTTATTATTATGGTATTTTTACATGTGCCACAAATAAAGGCTTTCAGTAGACATTTAACCTGTGTATGAGGACCATAAAGATTCACCTGAGTGACCCTTTGTAGATATTTTTCACATATTTTGCCCTGTAACTTGGAAATAGTAAGTCTGAGAAGTTTCAAACTGTATTACATATACATTCTATGTGTAATCTTTAATTGTGAAAGATTTTATGTCTGAAGCTTTAATTTGAAGGTCACATTGAAGTCTCTAAAAGGCCCACAGAGACCCAATATTTGGACTTTTTGACAATTTTAAGCCTTGTGACTGTTAAACTATGTGACTGATAGAGCTGAAATCCCATCTGGGAATACATTATTATGTTCTTTTTACATGTGCCGAAAATCAAGGCTTTTAGTAGACATTTAACCTGTGTATGAGGACCATAGACACTCACCCAAGTGACCTTTTTATGTCAGCTGACTTGTCAGTCAGCTGACATTATGTCGTCACTCTGCGGCGTGGGCATACGCGTCCGCGTCCGCATGAACAACTTCTTCTCCAAAACTACAAGGCCTAGAGAAATGCTGTTTTTTTTTTAAAAGATACCTTATCTATCGAGGATGAAAAATTGTTCAAGGCATGCAAATCTGTCTGTTCGTCTGTTTGCTAGAGACATTACAAGGGAGGTACCCCCACCAAAAGTGTGAAAATTTCAACACTTTATCACAATTTTCTCAGTGACTATTGCAGGGATTTCTCTCATATCTTGCATATATGTACTAGGCCAGAGATAGATTCTCTTGTGTGAGTATGAGACCTGGATCTGTCTTAGTTTTTTTTTTAATAAATTTTTTTAATAATTCTTAATGCATTAAAATTCATGAAATCATGCACTAAATCACTTATAACTTGAAAAGTGTTGCATTTAGAGCATTTTGTTAAAATATGTTATTCAGCTACTTTTTTCATAGCTACAACATGGTGAGTAACTTGGGTGTCTGTCTCAATAGCTAAGTGAGTAATAGCTACTTTTGGGCTTTTCAGTAACTACCATCTTGAGTAAAATCACTTGTAACTTGAAAACTATTGCATTTAGAGAATTTCGTATAAATATGTTATTCAGCTACTTTTGGGTCAGCTATAACATAGTCAAATTTCAGACCTGTAACTCATGGCATAGCTGAGTAATAGCTACTTTGAGGTTATCACTGTTGAGTAAATCACTTATAACTTGAAAACTATTGCATTTACAGAAATTTGTGTAAATATGTTATTCAGCTACTTTTGGGTCAGCTATAACATAGTGAAATTACAGACCTGTAGCTCATGGCACAACTGAGCAATAGCTATTTTCAGATACTGTATGTTGAGTAAATCAGTTGTAACTTGAAAAATATTGCATTTGGAGTATTTTTTTAAAATATGTTGTTCACCTGCTTTTGGGTCAGCTATAACATAGTGAAATTACAGACCTATAGCTCATGGCATAGCTGAGCAATAGCTATTTTCAGGTTCTCACTATTGAGTAAATCAGTTGTAACTTGAAAACTATTGCATTTACAGTATTTTGCTTAAATATGTTGTTCACCTACTTTTGGGTCAGCTATAACATAGTAAAATTTCAGACATGTAGCTCATGGCATAGCTGAGTAATAGCTACTTTTAGGTTATCACTGTTGAGTAAATCACTTATAACTTGAAAACTATTGCATTTAGAGTATTTTGTTTCATATGTTATTCACCTATTTTGGGGTCAGCTATAACATAGTAAAATTTCAGACCTGTAGCTCATGACATAGCTGAGTAATAGCTACTTTGAGGTTATCACTGTGGAGTAAATCACTTATAACTTGAAAACAATTGCATTTACAGAAATTTGTGTAAATACGTTATTCAGCTACTTTTGGGTCAGCTATAACATAGTGAAATTACAGACCTGTAGGTCATGGCACAGCTGAGCAATAGCTATTTTCAGGTACTGTATGTTGAGTAAATCAGTTGTGAGTTGAAAAATATTGCATTTGGAGTATTTTGTTAAAATTTGTTGTTCACCTACTTTTGGGTCAGCTATGACATAGTGAAATTACAGACCTATAGCTCATGGCATAGCTGAGTAATAGCTACTTTTAGGTTATCACTGTTGAGTAAATCACTTATAACTTGAAAAGTATTGCATTTAGAATATTTTGTTTCAATATGTTATTCACCTATTTTGGGGTCAGCTATAACATAGTGAAATTACAGACCTATAGCTCATGGCATAGCTGAGTAATAGCTACTTTTAGGTTATCACTGTTGAGTAAATCACTTATAACTTGAAAAGTATTGCATTTAGAGTATTTTGTTTCAATATGTTATTCACCTATTTTGTGGTCAGCTATAACATAGCAAAATTTCAGACCGGTACCTCATGGCATAGCTGAGTAATAGCTACTTTTAGGTTATCACTGTTGAGTAAATCATTTGTAACTTGAAAACTATTGCATTTACAGAAATTTGTGTAAATACGTTATTCAGCTACTTTTGGGTCAGCTATAACATAGTGAAATTACAGACCTGTAGCTCATGGCACAACTGAGCAATAGCTATTTTCAGGTACTGACTGTTGAGTAAATCAATTGTAACTTGAAAAATATTGCATTTACAGTATTTTGCTTAAATATGTTGTTCACCTACTTTTGGGTCAGCTATAACATCGTAAAATTTCAGACATGTAGCTCATGGCATAGCTGAGTAATAGCTACTTTTAGGTCATCACTGTTGAGTAAATCACTTATAACTTGAAAACTATTGCATTGACAGAAATTTGTGTAAATACGTTATTCAGCTACTTTTGGGTCAGCTATAACATAGTCAAATTTCAGACCTGTAGCTCATGGCATAGCTGAGTAATAGCTACTTTGAGGTTATCACTGTTGAGTAAATCATTTATAACTTGAAAACTATTGCATTTACAGAAATTTGTGTAAGTATGTTATTCAGCTACTTTTGGGTCAGCTATAATATAGTGAAATTACAGACCTGTAGCTCATGGCATAACTGAGCAATAGCTATTTTCAGGTACTGACTGTTGAGTAAATCAATTGTAACTTGAAAAATATTGCATTTGGAGTATTTTGTTAAAATATGTTGTTCACGTACTTTTGGGTCAGCTATAACATAGTGAAATTACAGACCTATAGCTCATGGCATAGCTGAGCAATAGCTATTTTCAGGTTCTCACTATTGAGTAAATCAGTTGTAACTTGAAAACTATTGCATTTACAGTATTTTGCTTAAATATGTTGTTCACCTACTTTTGGGTCAGCTATAATATAGTAAAAATTCAGACATGTAGCTCATTGCATAGCTGAGTAATAGCTACTTTGCTTATAACTCACTTATTATTGGTCCTAGAGTTTTGGAATGGTAAACAGACATATAGGAAATCATGGGCTGGGAATCTGTTGATGTGGTCCGATTTGACCTTGGACCTCTTCTTCAAGGTCAAACGAGGATAGCCAAACTTAAAAGTGCTTATAACTCGCTTATTATTGGTCTTAGAGGTTTGGGATGGTAAAACAACATATAGGAAATCATGGGTTGGGATTCTTTTGGTGTGGTCAGATTTGACCTTGGACCCCTCCTTCAAGGTCAGTTGAGGATAGCCAAACTTAAAATTGCTTATAACTCGCTTGTTATTGGTCCTACAGGTTTGGGATGGTAAACCAACCTACAGTAAATCATGGGCTGGGAATCATTTGGTGTGGTCGGAACAACTTTTTTGTCCTTTTTTTCTGTCAGGTTCAGATTTTCTTTTGAACATGCTGTTCAATTACCATTTACTGTACTTCTGTACAGCATTTTCCCTGGTAATTATGCTTTCCTCTCATTATTACCTTCACAAATCAAAAACACTCAGTCAGCTGACACAGTGCCCGTTCACGGGCACTCTCCTCTTGTTTTGATATTTTTTTTTCTGTATTTTGCACTGTTATTTGGAAGTAATAAGTGTGACAAGTCTTAAACTGTATTATATATAATTTTTGTTATCTATGTCCCCAAAAAGTTTCAGATCTGTAGTTTAATTGCTAAGGTCACTTTAACAATTCTAAAATGCCCACAGAGAACCAATTTATGGACATTGTGCCACTTTAATGCCCTGTAACTGTCGAACTGTATGGCTCATAGAGCTGAAATCTTTGAATTTTTCAAAGTAAGTGCCTGTCTATTTAAATTTTGAGTATTAATGATGTTATGGCTATCTTAGGCTTTTAAGAACTTATTTTTTGTATTTTTATCCCTCTGCTTGCTGAGTTTTTTAACTTTTAAAAATGAAACTGGTTATACATATTAAAGTAGGCAAAATGGACCCTATTATTTTCACTCCATCCCTGTGTCATATTAGGTAATGTAGTCCCACCACCACCACCCACTCCCCTCTGGGGACCTCCAGCTATTGAGTGACACTAAATAAACAAAGATATTGGAATGATATCACATGAGAAACAAAGAACCAGGCTGGTCATTGGGGTTGCAGATCTCCTGTAATAGTGTTAGATCTTCATCAATAGTGTTAGATGTTTAATTAGATGATCATCATACATCAATCAGATTTATACCATATCTTCTTTTTTTTTTTGCTCTACATAGATACATGAAAAAAGCACTCCTCCTCTTTGTTTAATCAGTATGATGGTATAAAACCCGGCATATGTAGCACTATATAAACTAAAACTCAATTTTTATTGCGTTAATACATCCTATCCAATGGACAATTGCTTTACCAGTCGGCGCGACCGGTCCCACCAAACGTCAGAAAAAGACGTCCTGTAAAACTACCAGCAGGACCGGTCACAGAGTGTGCATTTGCCAGTTGGCGCAAAGTATATCAGTGACGCGACCCCCACTCTCGTGGACTCTTCAGATGTAACTCTGTTGGGACGGGTTAGTACTGACGAGCCGTCTTCAGTTGAATCTACCCCCAAGCAGAAGAAGAAGAGTTCTGATGGCTCTCCAAGATCCAGCAAACTTAAACACAGCAGTAAGCCCACTTCAGATGATCTCAAGTCCCTTGATGACAAGTGGAGTGAGAGGTTTTCCTGTCTGGAAGCTATGCTGCTTAACCAGTCCTTTGCTGTTCCGGTGAGACCTATCAGTACTGCTGCTGTGGTGCCCAGAGAACACCCTTTCTTTGATCTGGGTGCTTGTACTAGTGTTATGTTTGCTGAGAGTACTGGCTCCGGTCTTGCTCAGACTGCCACTGAATCTTTAGAGTTGACGGCTACCCAACCTCTGCTGGGGGTTCCTGGTACGAGTGCTGTGAGAGATGTGAGTGCTACCCGCCCTGTTCAGGGTCCTGGTACCTCTGATGTGGCCACCCAGCCTTTACAGGCTCCCGGTGCTGAGTTAACCACCCAGCCTTTACAGTACCTAGACGACTGATTGGTGAGAGCCATGTCCCACCAAACTTGTCTCCAGCATACACAGACCTTGGTAGCTCTCTGTAGAGAACTAGGGTGGCTGGTGAACGAGGAGAAGTCAGAACTGGACCCAAAACAGGTCTTCAACTTCGTAGGTTACCAGTTCGACCTCAGGGAGGGCAAGGTCAGATCCACACCAGAACATTGGCAGACCTTAACAGACAAGATATTGTCAATCCTGTCCAGTCCGGTGTGTCCGGTCTGACAGTTTATGTCCCTTATAGGACTTTTGACAGCCACAGAAAAACAAGTCCACCTAGGTCGGCTTCACATGAGACCCATACAGTGGAACTTGAAGAACAACTGGAGGGTACCAGAATCACTAGAAAAGGTGATACCCGTTCCCAGGTCGCTCCACCCTCACTTAAAGTGGTGGCTGGAGGAAAGCAATGCTCTTCCAGGTCAACCATTACATCCACTAAAACAAGCTCTGCAGATTTTTACAGACGCATCAAAAAAAGGGTGGGGCGCTCACTTAAACGAACACACTGCAAGGGGAACCTGGTCAGTTCCAGAAAGCAAGTTTCACATAAATCACTTGGAGGTAAAGGCGGTCTTTCTGGCCTTAAAAGAGTTCCAAGACCTCTGTTCAAACAACATAGTCCTGGTAGCCACAGACAACACAACAGTGGTTGCCTATATCAACAAAGAGGGGGGGGATGAAGTCGGGCTCCATGTGTGCCCTATTGTGGAGAATCCTGTCCTGGTGCACCAGGAAGCAAGCAACTCTCAAGGCACGTCACATCCCCGGCCGGCTGAACGTGATAGCAGACAAGCTATTCAGCCTAGGCCAGACCATCCAGACGGAATGGTCCCTTCACCCAGAAGTGTTCAAAGCTATATGCTCCCGGTGGCACCAGCCACATGTGGACCTGTTTGCCACCAGATTCAGCAACAAACTACCACAGTTTGTATCACCGGTTCCGGGCCCACAGGCATGGGCCGTGGATGCACTCAGCCTATCATGGGAAAATCTGGATCCATACTCCTTTCCACCAGCAGCCATCTTGGGCAAAGTGGTGGAGAAGTTGCAGGACTACCCTTGCAACAGGATCCAGTCAGATCCCCCTGTGTCTGCCCAACCTGCCCAATCTGGTGTCCCAACCATTCAACCAGACCATGCACAGGAATTTGTCAAACCTGAACCTACATGCCTGGCTCCTAGAGCCACAGCAATCAAGAAGCAGGGGTTCTCTGGGGCAGTGGCAGTACGAATTGAGGCTCCTCAGAGAGGATCAACCAGATCTGTCTATGAGGCAAAGTGGACCATTTTTACAAAGTGGTACCTCAGTAATCGGGTGGACTTCAGGGCACCACCTCCGAAAGCCATAGCTGACTTCCTGCTGCACTTATTTCAGGACAGGAAGTTGCAACCAAGTACCATTGATGGATACAGATCAGCCATTGCTGACAAGTTGGGCAACTCCACCATTAATGTCAGCAAACACGAGAATCTCACCCGTCTCTTGGATAGTTTCCATAGAGACAGGCCCAAGGGCAGGAGCGGTATACCCTCCTGGAACCTGTCCCTGGTATTACACCAGCTGACTAAGGCTCCCTTTGAACCCTTAAAAGAGGCCTCACTAAAACACTTGACCTTCAAGACCGTTTTTCTGTTGGCCCTGGGTTCTGGTAAACGCAGGAGTGAGATCCATGCTTGGCTTCACAAGAATATCAGACACCAGTCAGACTGGTCTAAGGTATCCTTGTACCCTTCACCCAGCTTTCTATCCAAGAATCAGCTGGCTAAGAAGGGCCCAGATAGTGAGGCTCCAGTGGTCATACCAGCCCTGGCCCCCACTTTGGATAAGTCAGTCAAAGGTGACAGGTCTGTGTGTCCAGTCAGAGTCCTTCGGTATTACTTGGACAGGGCCTCAGATCTTATGCAGAACAAGGAGTTGGTCTTTGTCTCCTTCAAGAAAAGTTTTGATAAAGACATCTCACCTGCCACCATCTCGTGGATCAAACAAACTGTGATCCTTTGTTATGAGCTCTCTGGTCAGGAGGCCCTCACACTACATCAGGTCAAAGCCCATGTCAGGGCCTTTGCTGCATCTAAGGCCTTCCAGTCGGGGGTCTCCCTAGAGCAGATTTTGTCAGCCTGTCCCTGGAAATCCCATAACACCTTCACACGGTTCTATCTGAAGGATGTAGCTTGGGCTGATACAGCATTTTCATTTAGGGCCAGTTGTGGCTGCCCAACAGGTTCACCACCAAGCCAAAAAATGAGGAGATATGTAAATATGTATATATGTACATAACAAAAAAACCCAAAAAAACCTGTGACTTGCTTCTTTTGGGAAGTTTATTTCTTATGGAACTGAACTCAAGCCTCTCTTCCTATTCTCAGCAGGTCTGAGAAACAAAGGGGGGGGGGGGGGGGCAACCTTGGACTTCTGGGTAACCGGTTAGTCTCAGCCGACCTTGACCCTTGAGTTCATGTATGTCCCTAGCAGCTTACCCACCTACCAAGCGGTAGTTATTCAGCAATTGTCCATTGGACAGGATGTATTAACGCAATAAAATTGCAAATTTAATAAGTTAATACCCTATCCAATGGACAGGCAAGGCCCACCTATACAGCCCTGCTATCAGCTTATTAGGGGTCTTAATACGATTAGACACGAAAAAGATGCTATGACGTCATTATGACCTGACAGGAAATGATATACCTTGCGCCACCTGGCGAATGCACACTCTGTGACCGGTCCTGCCGGTAGTTTTACAGGATGTCTTTTTCTGACATTTGGTGGGACCGGTCGTGCCGACCGGTAAAGCAATTGTCCATTGGATAGGGTATTAACTTATAAAAATTTAATTTACTTATTAAATTTGCAATTTGTTTGCAAGGAACTGAGAAGTGATATTGTCATATTTTACTGTTTTTTCTTATAAATGAAACTGTGAAACCAGCTTTAATTTACTTTGTAAAAGGCTTTGAAGGATACATGTAAAATTATGACGAAAAAAACCACAAACAAAATCTAATTGCATATTTGTTTTATAATATTTCATCTATCCACTAATATATTAAAACATAGAAACAGATAAACTTGTGTGTGGACCTTTGCCCACAAGGACCCTTGCCCACGGGACCTTTGCCCACAAAGGACTTTGCCCACCACATTTTTACAGGGGAGGAAGTTTACATAAAATAATGATATGAAATAATATCCACAAAATTAGCTTTTTAATGTTTTATTGAAGTATAAGTACAATATCTACCATATTAAAGGTCAGCTTATTATTATATTATCAGATTTTAAGTATGTAATGTTACAATGTATTAATATTCTCAATGACTGCTGGGCTTTCTCAAAATCTTTTTTGTATATATGCATTCTTCATTGCAAAGGTTTTGGCCACCTCTGGTATTTTTATTGTTTCCATTTTGCGGTACTATGTAAATCTAACAACGGTGAATTAAATGCTAATGAAACTTGCATACTCTATATCGTGCAACTTTAGTTCAGTTAATGTTTATCTCTTTCAACACTATATATCCTGAGTAGTTATCAAAATGGAGTATTGATTAATTGATTGATAAAAAATGAAAATGTCTATGTGGTTAGAAAAATTTCTATTATGGGTGAACATTCTACCCGTCAGATTGTTTTGGGCAAAGTTCCTTGTGGGCAAAGTGCCTGTGGATAGAGTTTTGCATTGGGCAAAATTCTCGTGGGCAAAGTTCCTGGATTCGCATCAGTCGTCTGGGGATACCATTTTGCTTGCAAAATAAAAATATTTTAGATTGAATTACTGAAGTTCATATATAAGTGATTATGTTTTCCCTCAAAATTATATCACACAGGAGGGGTCCCATGAAAAATACCCAGTCAAAACATGTGTGAGTGATGACCTGTCTGGGGATATGTTGGCACTGAGTTGGCCCAATGTAGTTTTCTCAATTTTTGGGACAGAATGGATAAAGTTATTGATTACAGTGGGCATAGGCGGACCAACAGCAGTAAAGTATGGCAGTTCTTTGGATTTTACAAAGGTGGAGACAATATGGACAAAAGTACTACTGTTTGTAAAATATGGAGGGCAGAGAAGCCTTACAAAGGATACACTACAAATAATATGATGGCTCACTTTATAACATTTTATAATGATTTAATCAATCCAGGGAAGGTTAAAAAATTTCGGGAACAGCCATCAGTTAGTTCATTTACTGCTTACAACAAACCCATGAGTAGAAATAGCAAAGTGTACAAAGACTACAGAATTACTAACTGATTGCATTGTGAGAGATTTGATTCCCTTAAGTACAGCTGATTCTAAGGAATTTAGAGCATTTGATCATGCTCTCAATCCAAGATATGAGGTCCCATTTCACCAGAAAATAACTGCCAATACCACAGAAGTATGCCGAAATTAAGGAGAAAGTGGTGAAGGATCTTGCCAAATTTGTTTCTGTTGGGATCACAACAGACTGTGGGACATCTCTTGCAACACAAAGCTATATAACAGTTATCCACAATATGTGACAATTCAATCTTAATATTTGTTCAAAAAGTAAAATGATTGCTTAAGCCAGGCCTAGAACCCAGACAGCCATCCATGTACTGACCAAACACACTGCTGCTTATCTTCAGTGATCTGACAGGAACTGGTCAAACTGTCTCAACAATTGAAGTATTTAACTGTAGAGTACTAGTGATGCTGTCTTAAATAAAAACACAAATTAAAACCTGAATTTGCAAAAGTTGACAGAAAAGCAAAAATTCCTATAATATTAGTGAGGAAATATCCACAAAATGTAGATGTTGGGCCCCAACTTGTGATCAGGAACATTTCGAGATTGTCCTTGCACAAATTCGGGATCTTGTTGTGGCAAACATCTCCAGATTGTGCAGAACATCTCGGGTTGGTACTGCCTGAACTGATGATATCAGCTTAAGTTGTGATTAGTTCTAAACATTGCTGTATTTAGAAGAAGTTCATAAGTGTGGCTTCCAAATATAATCTGGCAAAGGATTACAATTGTATTGAATATAAAACTCGTTGATTGTCTTATCAAAGGAATTTGTTTGTGTAAAGTATTGCCTGAACTTTTTCTGAAATTCCTAATTGCACTTCTATAATTGTTGGTGTACATGTGGTCATGTGTTTCCTTTCACTTTCATAGCACTGAATCCTTGGATACTTTAATTCTTTGTAGTTATACAGAAAAAAACAACAACAAGGGACTAATATATGGAAATAACTACCTGACTGAGTGAGTACACACATAATTGCCTAGCACTAAAATTAGCCAGTCTGTTATTAGTAAACCTCAAGTAATTAGCCAATCATGGCCCCAGGTAAACATCTTAAGTTTGTGCAGCCCAACGTCGGGATGGGACTCCCATCTCAAGATGTTTTCCTCAACTCAAGATCTTGAGTTTATGCAAGGACAACCTCAAGATGTTCCCGATTGCGAGTTGGTGCTCAGCATAGACACACAGAATTCCACCGGTGAGATGATAATTGTCCAGTCTGAACAGCAACTGGCCATTGGTGCTGTTTTGTTGCAAGGTGGTTCCAAGATTCAAACTTTTAGTCTGGAGGTAAAGGATATCACTGTGATGGAGCAGTTGAGAGATGTTCTTAAATCTTTTAAAGATATAACTATAACGCTAAGTGGTCGGTTTTGCTCGACACTTTCAGTTACAGCACCAACTTATCAGTGAGGTGACAAAGCAGCATCCAGATGATGATAAAGTGGCAAAAGATGTAAAAAAAATCCACAAAATGAAACAAAGACATCAGAGAGGAAGTCCGTGATTATCTACAGGTGGCTGCCTTTGTCAACCCAAGACTTCCCCACTTGTCTTTTGTTAGTAATGAGGAAAATTCAAAAATTCATCAAAGGGTTAAATAGGAGGTGAGAAGCATGGCATCTGCAAGTGCTATAAGTGGGGTCCAAAATACTCCTGTGGCAGTGAAATATGAACCAGAAGATCAGGTTACAACTGCATTGGATATAAAGCAAGAAGTTGTTTCCAATATTTTACCAAGGGATATAGAGGACACTGACCAGCAGATACCTACAGTGTCTGCTGAGAATTTTGCACTTGCAACTACAGGTAGAGCAAGGGATGATGCCACTCCTTCCAAAATGTCAAAAATTACCTTTAATTTGGATGGCTTGATTGTGGTTAAAATGACAGATAATTGACAGAATTCGACAGTTACTTGCTGTGACAAATAGACCCAAGCATCTTGAGAAATGGAAATATCAATAGACTGATGGGATGGAGTGAGGAGGCCATCTATCCCTCTCAAAAGTTGTTTCGAAATGTCTCTGCTCCTGCAACATCCACTCCTTCAGAGAAGGTATTGAGCACTGCAAGCAATATCTTAACCAAGAAAAGGTCTTCCCTACTCCCATAATCCTTGGACAAGTTAATATTCTTGCATGCCAATGAAAAGTTCAAGTAAACAAGTTAAATCAACCCAAGCAACTACATTTCAAGATCACATAATAATAAATAATTAAATTAAAACTTAAGAGAACTCCATGAATTTATTGGCGTTTAAAATGTTGCTGTTGCTGAAGGCTTCTTATTTTTTTCTTTTCTTTTTTTTGCTCTGACCAATTTTGTCAAACTTTTGTTTCCAAGTGTTGATTAAGCTCCTTAAAAAGGTTAATAAATTCGGTGTGTTTCACTTTTTAGTTTAAGTCAGCTGACAAACTGGCATCACTCTGCGGCATTCATGTATGCATGAAAAGCTCCAAAAGTACAAGGGCCAGAGACATGCTGTTACTTTTAAAAGATACCATATCCATCGAGGATGATTAATTGTTCAAGGCATGCAGATCTGTCCTTGTTCCTCAAGAGCCATTAGAAACGAGGTTCCCCCACTCTAAGTTTGAAAATTTTAACACTTTAACACATTTGCTCTTAATTATTTTTAATGAATTTCGGATTTTGATAAATAAACTAAAAGAAGTGTAAAGTAAATAATATATTGACTGAAAGTTTAAAAGGTTTGTATGATAAGCTCATTACATGAACGATGTATGCATACAGTAAAGTCTCCAAATGGAATAAAAGTCTGTTTTGAGCATTTTTCTCCATTTTCCTATTTGGAGAATTTACTTTTCTATTACTTGTTTCATACATATCTGTAAAAGTAACTTTCCCACATTTCATAGGATAATATTCAGTAGTTTAGTAGTAAATCCACTCTCAGAAGGCAGGAATTGGCGTATAATACATCTTTTCTCTGTAATGAAAAAATTGGCATATTGGTAGAAATTTGTCATGAATTTCATTGATTTATCTTATATGTACGTACTGCACAAACACCCATGTCTGTGGCTCAGTACAACATATAGATCAACAAAAAATAGCAAGTGCTTTCTTCCCATCTAAATCTAGATGCCAGTCAAATTTTAGAGCAGTTGTCTTTGGTATGCTGTATACAGACACAAGAGATTTGTAAAGTTTCAAATATCTCTTTTATTTTTGGATTTAGAGCTTGGGGATGTTTTTGGAGGTAATAGGAAACTATGGCCTGGGATTTCAAGAATCCCATCAAATTTGCCCCTGAGCATCCCACCCTTCAAGGTTAAATTGGGGTCATAAAGTTTAATTTCTTGTATAAGATATTCAGTGTGTCTATAAAAATTGCCTTAAATCCTATAAAACTTAATTGAACTATTCTTCAGGACTATTCAGACTTTGTGATATTGATTTTTTCCCCATCTTGCCTTTCAAGGCTAATTTTATTACCCTAAATGGGTTGAGTAATCAGTTGCTTTAACAATATCAAGAAATATGTCAACTTGAAAAATACATTTGATTATGATGTACATTAATGCAACAGACAACTTATTGTTCATCGAAAAAAAATCCTCGTCAAGTTTCATTTAATCAGTGTTTTTAATTTGAAATATTAAATATCAAGGAATTTTTTTCCAGGTTCACCATGTCATTATGTTTATCAATATCTTCTGCATCTTCCATTAGTTTTATCACCTGCAGAATTATCGGGCCGCCACAACACAAAAATATACTCCTTTTTATCTTTTGTTTTATCACGGAGTCAAGTGCATCAATTAATTGAGTGCCTTCCTTCGTACACTGTCTCAGGTTATATGATAGGTGGATCTGGTTTGCTTGGGTAAATATTATAGTCCTTGTATTTTTGTGTTGAAAATGGGTTGTATGGTATTAATGGAAAATATAAGATGTTTATAAATGTTATAATTTATTTTAAAGATGAACAAGATATTTATTTACTGATAATATAAAAAGCAGCATTTTTTTTTTTTTTAAATTTTATTTGCCATTAAAGCGTTTACACAAAATTACATGTCATGCATTAAAAGTATGGACAATGCACAGTCAACACAATTTACTATGACTAAATAGTTGATTCCTTCAAATCACAAATGAAACGTTATTATATATACCATACATATTCTGTATTTTATTAAAATTGACAACATGTTCTCTCACACTAGTCTTGTTTTGAATAGTTAATTGAAAAGTGTCCCATTACATTTTTTTTCCTTTCTTTTTTCCGTTCTTCTTCTTTCCGTTCTTCTTCTTTTTTTTTTTTTTCGATGTCACAATCAAGCAAAAATTTATACAAGAGATTTAAGTTTATCATATAATATGCCAAAAATATTCGAAAACGCATCAGCATTGTTGCTTAGTGTGTGCGACATCTTAAGGATTTCTAATT
Source organism: Sabellastarte sp. h YS-2021 (assembly GCA_964017235.1). Lineage (NCBI taxonomy): Eukaryota > Metazoa > Annelida > Polychaeta > Sabellida > Sabellidae > Sabellastarte > Sabellastarte sp. h YS-2021. Next base: position 17,057,876 of record OZ024928.1, read on the forward strand.
TGTTTTTTAGAATCAATGTGAATTCTAAGACGTCAATCTGTTTTTGATGAGGTCTGCAGTGGTTTATATACCACTTTCCCAACAAAATAATATAATTAAACATAATTAAGACATCACTTTGGTTGTGTAAGTTCAGTGATATACCAAATATAATTTCACAAATTCTCAAATTTAATTTTACTTTAGTTATATCATAAAGCCAGAGGCTGACTTCATTCCAAAATTTTAGTGATATTGGGCAGTAGTAAAGGTGATGTTCAATTGTGTCAATAGACACACAATAACTACATTTGCTAGAAACAGAGATGTTCCATTTGAATAGATTATACTGGCAGTTAATTGTCCTATTTAAAACCTTGTATTGGAATGTTTGGAGATAAGGTTCCTTACAAATTTTATATGCTAGAGTGAATACTGATTTCCAATCTATAGATTCCAGGAAAGGGAACAGATCAACCCAATTATTTATTGATGTTGGTTCTTTAACTTTAGCACTTGTTATTTCCCAGTACACATCTTTACTATATACTTTTATAATTTCTTTAGGTTTTTCATTGATGATGATACTGTATGGCGGGATTATTTTTGAGATTTTTGTACTATTTTGAAGCATACTTTTCCATTGTCTTGGTATAGCAGCTAAAAGTGAATGTATTTTTAAAATATTTATATTCCACTGTGGTCTTAGCTTTAGATCTGCTGCTGAACTAAGCTCTCCATTGTTGGTAAGAAGGTTAGATAATTTCAGACTCATTAAGTCTTGTTGGAGTCCAAGCATACTGGGGTGAATAGGACTGTTATTTATTGTGATGTATTTATTAAAGAAAACATTCTCATTCTCTATATCTTGTATACTGTTTGGTGGCTTGGATTTGATATTATACCATGCATTGAGCACTTGATGATGAAACTTACATTTCTGATATTTTTGCAGATAAGTATGTGGTAATTTGTGATCAAGAAGTTTTTTGTCAAATCTGGTTAATTCAAAGAATAGATTTTGCCATTTACCTTTATCATTTAAAATTAGTCTTTTGATCCACATAATTTTCTGTGCCTCATGAAAACTATATATATCTGGCATTTTCAAGCCTCCATCCTTTATTCTTGCTATTATTGTATTTCTTTTTATTCGTGGAGGCTTGTCATTCCACAAAAATTTAAACATTAGGTTGTCCACCTTATCAAGAAAGGATTTTGGTGTATATATCATACTTAATAGGTGTGTTATCTGTGACAATAGAAGAGTCTTAATTATCATAATCCGCCCTAACCATGACAAAGAACGCTGTTTCCAAATGGACAAAATTGCTTCGATCTTTTTTAGCCTTCCCTCAAAATTTAGTTCAATACTCTCTTCGAGGTTTGATGAGAACCAAATACCTAAAGTCTTAAAAGCATTTTTATTAATTTTTAACTTACACAGATCCTTAGGTAATGATAAATCTTCAACTCTATTTGGACCCAATGGTATTATCTCGGTTTTATCTAAGTTTAGCTTCAACCCAGACACTTTTTCAAATTTCTGAAAATCGTCTATTGATGCTTTCAACGAGTGTATATCTTTCACAAAAATTGTAGTGTCATCAGCAAGTTGACAAATTTTATAATTATACTTGCCAATCGAAATGCCTTTTACTTTGTTATTCGACCTTAAATTGACTGACAAGATTTCTGCAACTAAGACAAACAACAGAGCTGAAATTGGGCACCCTTGTCGAATTCCTCTGGAGAGATCAAAGTTTCTGGACAAGTGACCATTATTCATTGTACATGAGGTTATGTTAGTATATAGTAACCTAATCCATGAGATAAAGGATGGACCAAAATTTAACACTTTCAGAGTTTTGAACAAGAAGTCCCATTCAACAGTGTCAAATGCTTTTTCGAAATCTATTAAGACCAACAGGCCTGGTACATTGTTTGTCTTACTGCTAATGATGAGATCATCTATCACACGTACATTTTCACCAATGAACCTTCCTTTAATATATCCCACTTGATCACTGCTGACCAGATCAGAAATAGCTTTGTGGAGTCTAGATGCTAAAGCTTTTGCTAAAATTTTGTAGTCTGTCGCTAATAAGGACACAGGCCTCCATGATTTTAAATATCTAAGGTCTTTTTCTTTTTTAGGTATTAATGAGAGTAGCCCTCTTCTTTGACCATCACAGAGTTGACCTTGGGTTAAAGAATGTTTGTAACTTTCATAAAGGTTAACTTTAATATCTATCCAGAAAAATTTATAAAAGTTGGTTGTAAACCCATCTAAGCCTGGTGATTTATCATTCGCCATAGTACTAAGGGCTTTAGAAAGCTCCTCTAAACTTAAAGGAGTTTCAAGAAGCAACTTTTGGTCATTATTTAGTTTGGCGATATCTTTATTTTGTAGGAAGGCTTCTTCTATTTTTTCAGTAGCTAGTGGTTTATCTTTCTTACTAGTGTACAGTGTCTGGTAATAACTAGCTTGTTCTTCAAGAATCGCTTTTGGATCATTTAATACTCTCCCGTTGTCAGATAAAATTGATTTCATATATTTAGTATTATAATTATGCTTTTCTAAATTGAGGAAGTATTTTGTATTTTTTTCACCTTCTTCTACAAACTTAGCCTTCGACCTTAATATTATACCACTGTTTTTTTCTGCTTGTAATTTTTCCCATTGTTTTTTTAATGTATAATATTTATGTTCATTATTGTAATCTAATTTTTTTTCCATATCTGTTAATTGTCCAAGTAGTTCTTTTTCCATCTTTTTGTTTAATTTTGCTTTAATACCAGCATATAACATGGTATCAGTTCTAATTTGACACTTCATATACTCCCATAACATACATTTATCTTCAAACAGTTCACTAGATTTTATATTATGAATCAATGCCTTAATTCTTGAAACATATTTATCATCTTTAAGCAAGCTATTATTAAATTTCCATGTTCCTTTGCCTCTTGGTTCAGATTTTAGGTTCATAAAGGTTAAAGAAATTAAACTGTGGTCAGAATTTAGTCCTGGTTCAATACTGCAACTATTGATCTGACTTTCTATTGACCTTGACACAAACCAATAATCAAGTCGAGACTGGACAATACTATTGTGACATCTACTTCGCCAAGTATATTGTTGAGTATTGACATTTCTCTGTCTCCAGATATCTATTAAAGAAAGATCGTCTAACCAAGCATTTAAAGCATTTCTGTACTTAGAGTTTCTCTCAGGGATACCACCTTTCTTGTCTTTATGTATATCTAAACAAATGTTGAAGTCGCCTCCAATAATCAACGACATATCACTGTACATATGGACTACCCTGTTTAATTTTTCCATAAATTTTTCCTGACCTAAGCTATCATCTTTTGTAGGGGCATAGACATTTATAATCACAAAGTACTCATTTTCAAATTCTATATGTATTGCTATTAGTCTCCCCTCTTCGTCTTTAGTCTGTTCTATAATTGTGACATTTAACTTATGAGGAATCAAAATTGCAACACCCTTACTGTTTGATGTACCATGAGAAAATATAATGGTACCTTCATATTCTTTTTCCCATTGTTTTTCAACTGAGATGTCTGAATGTGTTTCTTGTAACACTGTTATATTATTATATCTTTTTAACCACTCAAAGATCACCAAGCGTTTTTCTTTGCTCCTTAGGCCTCTACAATTAAATGAGTTTAGAGTAAGGTTACCTATTTTATTAGTCATTTTATATCCGTTAGTTTTAATTTACTCTATTATCGGTATAATCGGGCAAGAGATTAGCAGTGTGATATGATATCCACAATGCATCAAATCTGAAGGTGTATAATTATAAATTTTCTTGCCATGAACATGTGAAACAGCAAGATGTAATGTGAGAACATGTTTACTGAGCATAAGGTTTTGGTAAATAATTCCATATTTTACAAGAAGGAACACAAAATAGTTGATTCTATGACATTTGAACACTTTAATATAGGCAAGAACAAAAGTAACAAAATATATCATACAACTATGAACAGATTTAGCAACGCCTAGCATATCCGTGATAACATTTCACTTGAACCCTTCTGATTACTGAGTATCCAACTTATTTAAATTTATACTAGTATTTTGATAAACTTATCACCATTCTTTTTAATCCGATATTGGATCATAAATATATTATATATTATATAAGATTCTTAAATCTAACTAGATAATGTTATGTGCAATGAGCAAAGCGTTAAGTTTGATATTGCAGTAGTAGGTCTGCCATAACTTACTATATTTGAATGAACATATGTGTTTAATTCACAATACTGACTACTTGCATGAACATACGTTTAGTTTAATTCAGAATACTGAATCAACAACTTTTCAGAGTTGAATGCAAAACCATTCTACTCATGAGCAATGAGCAATGAACTTAACACCATTCTTTTTAATCCGATATTGGATCATAAATATATTATATATTATATAAGATTCTTAAATCTAACTAGATAATGTTATGTGCAATGAGAAAAGCGTTAAGTTTGATATTGCAGTAGTAGGTCTGCCATAACTTACTATATTTGAATGAACATATGTGTTTAATTCACAATACTGACTATTTGCATGAACATACGTTTAGTTTAATTCAGAATACTGAATCAACAACTTTTCAGAGTTGAATACAAAACCATTCTACTCATGAGCAATGAGCAAAACATTAAGTTTGATATTGCAATAGTAGGGCTGCCATAACATACTATATTTGAATGAACATATGTGTTTAATTCACAATACTGACTATATGCATGAACATACGTTTAATTTAATTCAGAATACTGAATCAACAACTTTTCAGAGTTGAATACAAAACCATTCTATTCATACTGTGCATGTTAATCTACTTCACGTTACACCTTTGCTATTTGCATGAAGATACATTTTATTGTAATTCAAAATATTGAGTCAGCACTTTTTCATTGTTTCATATAAGACAACTTTGTTAACAATTTGCACTCTATTCTATTTCACATAGCACCTCATCAGTTTGCATAAACATACATTTTCCGATTCAACACACTGAATTAACAAATTGTCAGTGTTAAATGCAAAGCACTTCTAGTTGCACTCCACCTTCTGTACTACTTCCCATATCAACACTGCAGTTTGAATGAACATGTGATAAATGTAATTCAAAATACTGAATCAATAACTTTTCAGAGTTGAATACAAAGCGATTCTAATCACACTGTTTAATACAAAACAGCTTTGTTCGCACTGACGCATCCTATTTTATTTCACATAACATTTATAAATTTAAAATACTAAGTCATCATCTTATGAGTGTTGTATGTAAAACAAATCTATTCACATTTCGCAATCTCTCTTCCTTGACATACAACGATTTTACTGTTTGCCTTAACATACATTTTTTGTTTTAATTTTTATAATTTAATTTTAAATGCTGAGTCAGCCCTTTTTTGTGTGTAATATAGTTTGCATGAACATTTTAATTCCAAAATACTGTGTCAACAACTTTTCAGAGTTAAATACAAAACAACTCTACTCGTACTTTGCACGCTAATCTACTTCACATAACATCTTTACTGTTTGCATGAACATACATTTTTAGTTCAAAATACTGAGTTAACATTTTTTTAGGTATTTAATGTAAAATAGCTTTGTTCGCACTTTGCGTTCTGTTCTACTTTATTTATCAACTCCACTGTTTACACGAACGTATGTTTTTAAATTCAAAACACTGAATCAACATCTTATCAGTGTTAAATGCAAAACACTTCACAATCTGTCCTACTTTACATAACAACTTTACTGTTTGCATGAAAATACATTTAATTTAATTCAAAATACTGAATCAACATCTTATCAGTGTTAAATGCAAAACAAACCTGTTCGCACATTGTACTTCTACTTTACATGACAACTTTAACTGATTACATGAACATATGTTTAATTTAGTTTTATCCAAAAACCGAATCAACAACTTTTCAGTATTTAATACAAAACCACTCTACTCGCACTTTGTATGCTAATCTACTTTACATAACACCTTACTGGTTGGATGAAGATATATTTTGTTATAATTCAAAATATTAAGTCAGCACTTTTTCATTGTTTAATATAAGACAGCTTTGTTAGCATTTCGCACTCTATTCTACTTCACATAGCACCTCATCTGTTTGCATTAACATACATTTTGAATTCAAAATACTGAATTAACATGTTATCAGTGTTAAGTGCAAAGCAATTCTATTTGCATTCTGTACTATTTCTTATAGCAACTCTGCTGTCTGAATTAATATACAATAAATTCAAATTAAAAAAAAAAAAAAAAAAAAAAAAAAAAAAAATTACTTCATATAACAACTCCACTATTTAATATAAAACAGCTTTGTTCACACATGAACATACGTTTTAAAATTCAAAATGCTAAATATACATCTTATCACTGTCAAGTGAAAAACAATTCTATTCACACTTTGCACACTGTTCTACTTAACATAAGTAACCTACTTTTTGCAAGAACATACGTTTTATTTTAATTCAAAATACTAACTCCACAACTTTTCAGATTTTAATATAAAACAACATAGTTTGTACTTCACACTCCTTTATTCTATGTCACATAACACATCTGCTATTTGCATGATTGTACGTTTTTTTTTTAATTCAAAATGCTGACTTAGCATTTTCCAGTACTTAATATAGAAGAACTTTGTTCACACTTTACACTGTGTACTACTTTACATAACCGGTGCACTGTTAGCATGAACAGATGTTTTCTTTTTGTTTTGTTTTTTTATTTCACAAAAACTGAATCTTCATCTAATTAGTGTTGAATTGAAAATCAACTCTATTCAGACTTCGGACATAATTGGCTTGCATAGTTCACTATAAATACAATTCACTCGTGGTTTGTATCAACAAGTTTGAAAGTTATAGAACCTCTCTAACTTTGCGTAATACATCGCCCAACAGGTTTTTCCCCCTCCATTTATTCATATCTACTATATTTGGATCTCCAATGGCCAGTCCACATGAAAAGTATGTGTCCTTTGGGTTGGCTTCAATGAATATACCCTTGGTCTCTTTCAGTCTGGTGGCAAGATCTTGGTTTTGCTGAAATTTCATTGCACAACCATTGAACATAATCTGAGTGTCCACCTGGTGCCATATCGTCTCATCAAAATGTTTCACTTTATATCCCAATGCCTTCGCTTTGTTAGGAGTCTTTGCCTTCAAAATCTCATTGGCAGTACCCTCATCCTTGAAATACATTGCCTTCTTGTAGTGGTAGTACATTTCCACAGAGAGAAAAGATTGGTTCTTTTCAATAAAGGAGCAAGGATAAAAGTTGCTTAAATATGATTCCTTTCTAAAGAAAGCAGTTCCTATTCCATTTATTTTCTTTTCACTCAGCTTTGTGTTCGTCAAGTTGTGTGCTAGAGCTTGCAAATTGTCAGGGTTGTAGCTTTTTCCATCAATGATTAGACAGTCCTGTTTCAACTGACACCGTTTTACCTCTGGATGTCTACGAGCAGCCGTAAAATATGGATACATGATTTTTCGTTTCTCCAAAACTGAGCCAGGAAGATCTTCACTCATGACAATGTTGCTACCTTTCAACTTAGATTTTACCCTCCATACAGTGTCCCTGTCTGGGCTTTGAGCAAACTTAATGAGAATGCTTCTTGGTTTCTTCACCTGTTTGGGTTCAAGATGTGGTGGTTTGCCAAGCCGGTATGCTGTAATTAGCATATTAGCCGCTTGCTTTAGATCAAGATTGTTTACGAAGAATTTATAGACCACATCTGTGGTGATTTCGCTTGGGCTGGTTTCTGGAATGCCGTGCAACATGATATTGTTTTTTCTTTGTTCTATTTGCAAGGTGACTATTTCATGTTTCAGGTCATTGTTAGCGCTTTCTAAACAAGACACCTTTTGTTTCAGGTTAGTAATTTCTGTACGATTTTCTTTACATTGGCCCCCAAATTCGTTTAACACATGTACATTTTTCCTAATTTCAGTTAGGTCGTTGGCCAGGACAGAAAAGGCCTCTTTAAACCACTGAGGTGCTTCTCCTTGACTAATTTTGTCATATTCCTTTTGCTTGTCTGCAAAGTTACTTGGGGTTTTGTAGTTATCACCACTATCAAAGTCTACAATCTGCATATCTGACAACATTGTAAATTCTGGAACTTCCATAATTGACGCACAAGTTTTTGCCACACTTTTGCATTCACTGTCATGTGTTGGCGAATTTATGGTGTCGAGGCTATTTGTTGGCGAGGGACAAGTATTGATCTTTTTTTGCCCTTCACTTTTAGTTACTGGACTACGTTGTGATGCTGTCCTTTTTTTGCTTTTATGCATACCACTGCACTGTGAGCTCTTATTTCTATTGCTTTAGTCACCCTTTAATTGCAAATTTAATGCATGCACATTCCTCCACTACAGATAAAATTAACTGATGAACCGATTTTCAATCAGTAAATGAAACACAAAATGATAATTGCTCATACAAGGTATAAGATGGGAGAATTTTTTTTTTTTTTTTTTTTTTTATTTGAATGGCGATCTGGTGCAGTGGGCAGGTGTGGTGTAAATAGCCAATTCCTTCAAAACAATTCTCTTTAGTTGATACAGATAAATCAGCACAAGTTTTGTTTTCTGTACACACACACAGACTATTTTCCACATGTATATCGTACTTGCAGAGTTTGTTTTAACACACACAGTCTGTTTAAGCTTTTCACATGTATATCCTACTTGCAGAGTTTATTTAAACACACAACTTGAGTGTAGACCCTGCTACACACGTTTCACTGGTTAATGTTCACTTTCTGTACTGTTTAATAGACCACATTTTCTGTCAACACTGCCGATGGTAGTAGTGGGCGATATAAGGTTACTTTGTTAGTTCATGCTGTAAACATTGCCAGAAGAACAGTTATTAAGATTACTTTTCTCACACATGGGTATCAGAGCTATTTTCAATGCACAAATACCCTTTCTTTCATAAAAAGCAGCATATTTTAGACACCTTTTATTATGACTTGTAGTTATGTATTACTACTGACAATTCCATTCATGTATTTTACCAGCCTTTGTCATATTTGTACCATTATTCACTTTCTTTGCCATTGGACACACGTTTTTGTCTTAGCAAAAACCTTATTCTTGGTTAGATTTAGGTAGAAATTGGACAAAAATTGTGATTTCTGGGTATTTTACCCGTTAGCAATCAGAAAGCTTGAATTCATCAGAACCCCCCCCCCCCACACACACACACACACATTATATCTTTATCGGTTGCAATTAGAGCCTTAAAACACAGGGTGATAATGGGAAACTAGCCTTGCCACAGGCGTTTATATGTATAATATAGACACAACTGTTTGATTACGTTATAAGTATTTTTCATAATGCTCTCATACATATACTTAGCTTAGCTTGCTGAGGAGAACTGTCTCCCAGACTAGAAAGGCCTCTGATACAGTGTGCATTGTGGCAAAATATTTCACATTTGGTTGAGACAGCCTGGAAGGCCAGGCTAATGGGAAACCACATGCAGAAATGCAGAGTGAGGTGGTCCCGCCAAATGCCAGAAAAAGATGTCCTGATTTGAACTCCAGCCAGACCGGTCACACCCTTCTCATTTGCCAGGTGGCTAATGCCTCATTTAGTCAGGTCTACAGCAATGCCTATCAACATTTATGGAACAGATGTTCCAGAGACTTGCTTCTACAGCTCAAGCTTGTCATTCCGCTTGTGCTACACAATCTTTACAACCACCTCTGACACAGTCACAAATGGTTGCCCCTCAGCTTCCTCAACCACTGGTTAGTCCTCAAGGTACTACTCCACCAGTAACTACAGCTCAAGCAACCATGGATACCTCAGCTCCACAAGGGGTTCCCACTATCAAAAGAGTCTTAGAGGGCTGCTCCCATTGCAGCCTCTACTATTCAGGTGGTCGTAGCCCCTCCACCTGCACCCATCCAGCCTCAAGTTCTATCTTCCCACCAAAGGCTTGAGAAGGAAGAATATGGTGCAGACAGTTTATCTTTTTATACCTCTATGTTCCAACCAGAAGATTCTTTCAGCAAATACTGATTTGAGATTGTTCCATTCGACTTCTGTGAGGGAAGCACAGGTGGCACAAGCCTCTACAGGGGCACCTGAGGCACAAGGTTCTTCCCTTTTACCATTTTTTCTACAACTATAACATCTCAGATATGTATCAAAGGCTGGCATCCCGTGCCTACACCTGTCCCTCTTTTGATAAGGAGGAGTGCCTACCATAGCTGTCTAGTAAGGTGGCTACCAAACAGAACGAAGGAATATGCACAGTTGTCACTTCACCGGTCACTGGTGAATACTGGCTCCGGAGACCCCGTAGTCTCTGCATTAACCAGAAAAGTTAACAACTTTACTCCCGTTGGTGGCTTCTCTGATAATCAACAGAATATCACTCTGTTTCAATAGGTAAGTCCATTGTAGTGCAATAAAAGAGTTTGTGTGGCTGTGTTTGGTTACATGCATGCTTGTTCGTGGTAACCATGAAGGGTCAAAGAGTGTGTTGCCTATATGTAACTTCCTATATGTAACTGTTTTTTATGACTAGTTAATATTGTATTACAATATTGTATTGTATTACAATAAAAACTACATTTTATTGCTCTACAATAGCTTACCATGTGAAACTGAATGCTGATCTTGGGAGGCTGCAGGCATCCGGCCAACATCCAAGAAAAATAGATGTTTAGTGTTGGCCGTAGCCTCAGGTTGTACTCTCGTGGAACTCTTCTCAATTCTTCCTCCTTTTCTCATGGTCTGCGTGAGTTGGAAGCGTTTGATTTTTACATTCATATTTCCCCCGTTTTTACGTATTGTTGGATATTATAACTTGGCTATTTTGCTTTATTAATGTTATAGATTATTCTGTGAAAGTTCCATTTTGACAAGATAAGTATTTCTTATCTTTTGTGATTTGTGAGTTTTCTCGGTTCAGGCTTGCTTGTTTATGTGCAATTTTTAAAAGTTGTCCTCCAATACCCAAAGAACAAGCAAAGATAAACCTAGGTCTTTGAAGTGTTGGCATTTCTATCTCCTATTTGATCATCACAATTATTGCCCTTCCTGTAGCGAAGCAAATAAAGGAGATGATCCTTGTGTTACTCTTGAATCGCCATGTTAAATTTACTCTGGCTTCTCGGATGAGCAAATGCCAAAAATTAAAAACAAGAAGCGTTATGTGAGAAAACAGAAAGCAGACACTTCAAAAGATGATGAACTGGATTTGCTAGGTGACAAGGACGTGGAGTCCTTTACTGGATCTCAGGAAGACCTTGAGGGTGCTGCTGACAATTTATTTGCTTCTCCGCCATGTCCTCAGCCCCTGCGTTTCGAGTCATTGTCTCTTAAAACTCCAGCTAAAACTGTCCCTCCTACCCCAGGTACAGCTTTACAACAGAAAGTCAAATCCAAACTCAAGAGATCCCTGGGTTCTCAGTTTAACATCCAATTGCAACAGCAAATGAGGGTTTTCCAGGCTTCTATGCTTAAGGCCATGAAGTCTCTCCGAGATGAATTTCAGTCTTTCAAAAAGACGTTTAAAGAAGTGGAGGTGGATCAGACCTCCACTTCAGCCTCTAAGCCTGGGACCAGTAAACATACTGAGAATCTGGACCCAACCCCTCCTCTGAGAACTCAACCATCCTCTCATACGGATGAGGCTATGGAGGTGGAGATCACTTCATGCATGATTCTGACCCGAGACATGTCTGGTGTGTTCTCGACTAGACCCAAAAAACATGCAGATAAAAGAAAGCACAAGGTTAGGTCCAGATACTTGTCTCAGTCATCATCTTCAGAGGAGGATCAGTCGTCTGTACACATACAAAGGTCTTCCAAGCCCTCTAGGGCCCTTCTTATCAAGACCAACCTCATGATTTTCTGGCCTCTAATTTACCTGAGGGTAAATATATTAAACCCCCTCCACTGCAAAGTGGTACAAAGTGGGACATCCTTGTTATGAGGACAAAATCCAGGAGTTGAAAACAGACTGAAACAGATCTGTATCTCTCCTAAACCCTCTGGAGCCCCTATGGGCAAGGTTCCCCTACCAGTTCTTAAGCAACTGGAACATCAAGCTAGGCAGAACCTCTCCCTATCAACTTCATGGCTGCTTTTGCTAAAACTTTACTTTGGAGAAGTGTCAACACAGTCTGAAGTCTTCCTTCAAAAGAGTTAAATATCACATCCAGAAAGGTGCCAACCCTGAAAAACAGCCAGGCGTGGTTATGAACAGGCCTGTGAATATTTGGAGATTTAGAATGAGACCATTCTTATTCAACAAAGAGCACTTGCCTGCCCAAACAAATCTCTAGCTCACATACCTCAGAGGGAGCTCTACACCATGGGTAACTCTGGCCTGCTTAGGCGTGAGGCCAAGATGACCCTACTTCAACCACATTTAGGGGATACGAGACGACAAGAACTCAGGAATTCGCCCTTTTGGCCTTCCTCATTGTTCAAGTCTCAGTTAGTCAAGGAGGGAGAAGACTTCCTCCAGAAAAAAGGCACCTCTAAAGATGCTCAGGGTTTCGGACTCTATCAAAATAAGCCCTTTCATGGTCCTCACAAAAACAATAAACCCTTCCCCCCAATGACTCCTCAAAAGCCTCCCTCAGTCCACCAGTAGGAGGTCACCTCCGTTCCTTCAGAAGAGTCTGGAAAACAAACAAATGTTCAAACAATGTGTTAAATATTGTCACCAATGGTTACATTCTTCCATTCATTTCAAAACCAAATCTTTCCAGAGTCCCTCTAATTCAGTCATGATACAAGGCCCTTCAAAAAGAACAAACTCTGGCCACTTATATCCAGTCTCTTCTGTCAAAGAACGCAATAGAAAGGGTGGATGCAAATCATGCAAGCCTGTCACTGGAAAGCTCATAACACATTTACAAATTTTTACCTAAAAGATCTTACTTGGTCAGACAATGACAACAATATGTATCTGTGAGCAGTAGTAGTGGCACAACAAGTCCTAGACCCTTCCCCTCAGACTGCTCATCCTTGGAAAGAAAAGAAGGGGGCACATTCGCTGCAGCCAAATCTTCAGGAGTCTAATCCCAGGGTCTAGGTATTGGTTACCTCCTCAGGATCTTATGGTAAGGTCTCTTATCTATCATTTCTGTATTTAACTGTATAATGTATTAAGTCTTTCAGTGTAAAATAATCTCATATTTAAGGTGGCAAGTTAATGAGATTCAGGCTTAGGGCTGGTATTCATTACAGTGATGCCCTTGGGGGGCTATACTCACATAAGGGAGCGCGGCTGCATTTAACCCTTCAATCAAAACATTCAAACATTATCGGTACTGTCATTCATTAATCTTCTGGTTTTTGGCTTCTTACGGTTACGATTTTCAGAAATGGGGCTCTGTAAGTGGCACTCAGACTGTTTTTTTTTTCAAATATTCATTTTATTTATTTTTTAATAATTCAATCCAAGAAAAATTCACTATTCTTCCAGTCTCAGCTGTAATCCCTCCACTGGACGGTTGGATGCAGCATTCAGTTCCACATGGTAAGCTATTGTAGCGTAATAAAATTGAAAATTTTAATTACTTAAATGTAGGTTTTATAAGCTACAAGCTTACCATGTGGAACTGAAGATATTCCCACCCTGCCTCCCCGCTGTATTCCAGCTGAGGGAGTATGGGCTAAATTTATGAGAGAAGGAGAGTTAGACGTGATATTACACTGTTATGGTACACTATCAGCACGGGGATCCGGTCAATACTAAATGTCAATTTTTCTTGGACATTGGCCAGATGCCTGCGGCCTCCCGAGAAAGCATTCAGTTCCACATGGTAAGCTTGTAGCTTATAAAAGTTACATTTAAGTAATTAAAATTTTCAATTTGATAGGCTTAAGCCCTGCTTGGAAAAGGCTACCAATAAAGTTTGTGAAAAATGCTTTTTCTGCCATTCAATGTCATTTTGTCCCTCATGTAAAAAGTGTCCCCAGTGCTGCGGGTCTTCTTCCCGTGGGCAGCCAGCTGCAAAATTTCTTTCAGGTCTGGGTCAAAGGTGGTGTCTGTTTTGAGGGAGGGTTACACGATACCTCTCAAAAACAGACCACCTCTGACAAGATTTCCTCTCATAAGGAGTGGATATGCAGATGCCCTCAGGAACAGCTACCCTAAGGAGATATTACAAGCAGTATAAAGCGTCAGAACACAATCTTCTCTAGCTTTTTACAACCGACTTTTTCTGGTTCCAAAACCCAACAACAAATGGCGACCAATCTTGGATCTCAGTTCTTTGAACAAATTCTTAAAAAAAAACAGGTTCTATCAGGTTGCCTACACATGAAACCAATAGAGTGGCATCTCAAAAATTATTGTCGGATTTCGGAGTCCCTGGAGAAGAGCATTCCTGTCTCCAGTCTGAAGACAACTGAAGACAACTAAGGTGTCAAATGATGCCGAGAGGTTAAGCAATGTCAAAGCAGTAGGTTCGCCTCTTGACAAGAATAAGTGAACTTCATTTATTTTTATGGAGAGAAGAGTCTGTCTCAGTCGAGTGAACTGTTTTGTGTGCAGACTGGTATGGATTGTCTAAGTTATGGACGTGGATATGTTCTAGCAGTTACTTTGCAACCACCCATTCAACCAATTTTGATATGAAACTAAGGTCAGATACAGGATGACAGTTCTTCAAATCATCAGCCAGAGGAGCAGCCTTTTTGATAAGAGTAACTACAGCAGTTTTGAAACCATCTGGGACGTAACCCTCCATGAGTGGGAATTAACAAACTTTGTAATTGATGGTAGTAGTAGATCACTACACCACTTGATGAGAAATTTTTACCAGTGGGCAGGATTTTATAGGTGAGAGAATATCTGGGGAAGCCTCTTTGGCTTCTCAGGCCTGTCCCAATGAAATCTGTCCAGGAGGTGATTTAGGTTTTCATCTCATTGCATAGCTGAGAAGTAGCTACATTCAGGTTGTCACTTTTGGAGTAAATCGCTTGTAACTTGAAAACTATTGCACTTAGAGAATTCTGCTTAAATGTATTGTTCAGCTACTTTTGGGTCAGCTATAACATATTAAAATTGTAGACCTATATCTCATGGCATAACTGAGGAACAGCTACCGTCAGGTTTACACTGTTCACTAAATCAGTTGTAACTTAAAACTATTGCATTTAGAGTATTTTCTTTAAATATGTTATTTAACCTATAAGATAATGGAATTAAAGACCTGTAGCTCAATACATAAATGAGCAATAACTACTTTGAAGTTTTCACTGTTGAGTAAATCAGTTGTAACTTAAAAACTATTGCATTTAGAGAATTTTGTTTAAATATGTTTTCACCTACTTTTTGGTCAGTTATAACAGAGTAAAATTTCAGACCTGTAGTGCATTGCATAGCTGAGCAATAGCTACTTTGGGGTTCTCACTGTTGGGTAAATCACTGGTAACTTGAAAACTATTGCATTTAAAGTATTTTGTTTAAATATGTTTCTCATCTACTTTTGGGTTAGCTATAACATAGTAAAGTTGCAGACCTGTAGCTTATGGCAAGGGTGAGCAATAACTACTTTGAGGTTCTGACTGTTGAGTAAATCATTTGTAACTTGAAAACTATTGCATTTAGAGTATTTCCTTTACACGCAATTCACCCACTTCTGGGTCAGCTATAATACAGTAAAATTGCAGACCTGTAGCTCATTGCATCTATGAGGATAGCTACAGTCAGGTTTTTACTGTTGCGTTAATCAGCTGTAATTCGAAAACTATTGCATTTAGAGTATTTTTCCTAATTATGGGCCAGCTAAAGCATAGTGAAATTGTATATGTGTACTTCATTGCATAGCTGAGCAATAGCTACTTTCAGATTTTCCCTTCTGAGTAAATCAATTGTAATTACCTTGAAAACTATTACACTTAAACAATTTTGTTTAACTATGTTACTCACTCAAGTAAATCACTTGTAACTTGAAAACTATTGGATTTGGAGTATTTTGTTGAAATTTTGTTTTTCATCTACTTTTGGGTCATCAAAAACAAAATAAAATTGCAGACCTGTAGGTCATGGCATAGCTCAGCAATAGCTACTTTCTGATACTCACTTGGTTATAACTTTAAAACTATTGCATTTACAGTATTTTGTTCAAAAATGTTATTCACCTACTTTTGGGTTAGCCATAATATAGTAAAACTGTAGACCTGTAGCTGATTGCATAGCTGAGTAATATCTAATTTGAGATTCTCACTATCGAGTAAAGCAGTTGTAGCTTCAAAACTATTGCATTTACAGTATTTTGTTGCAATATGTTTTCCACCTACTTTTTACACAGCAACAGTTAACTTTGTAGTTTACTTCTTAGTATCATGTGCAGGCACGACTTGTCTGTCTCTGCTTTGACTTCTACTCTGAAACTCAAACCACACAGTCAACTGACACAGTGCCCTTTCATGGGGTCTGATTGCTTGCTTTGTAGATACACTGAATATCTGATACAAGAAATTCAAGGTTATGACCCCAATTTGACGTTGAGGAGTGGGGTGCTTGGGGGCAAATTTGATAGGATTTTTGGAATCCAAAGCCATAGTTATCTATTACCTCCCAAAACATCCCAAAGCTCTAAATTCACAAAATAAAAGAGATATTTGACATTTACAAATCTTTTCTGTTTGTAAACAGCATACCAAAGCACCAGGTTTGGCTGATTTTAAGGTAACTCTTGAAGCTATAAACCCAATATTCATACTTCAGTAACATATTCAACCTGTGTAAGGCCCTCAGTGTGGTTAGATATACACAATAAATGACCGAACGGGTCAATTTGAGCATGCATTTTTGATAATTTTCCGTTGATCAGCTAGCTTATTTATTTGATCACTATTTTTCTTTAGATTGGAAAAGATATCTTTCAAAACATTGTCCTTGACAACACAAACCCTACCACTCGGGCGGCGGGAGGAAATTTTCCGGCCTGTATCTCGGAAACCGTAAGGTGTATGAAGTTGATACTTGGTAGGGACATTGCTTAGGGTATGTAGGTGTGCAACGTCATGGTCTGACCTTGATCTGACCTTTGACCTTTCCATAGTGACCTTGACCTATAAAATCTTGTCCGGGCTATATCTCGGTAAGTGTAAGGTGTAGGAAGTTGATACTTGGTAGGGACATTGATTAGGGAATGTAGGTGTGCACCATCACAGTGTGACCTTGATTTGACCTTTCACCTTACCATAGTGACGTTGACCTATAAAATCTTGTCCGGGCTATATCTCAGAAACTGTAAGGTGTAGGAAGTTGATACTTGGTAGGGACATTGGTTAGGAGGTGTAGGTGTGCAACGTCATGGCGTGACCTTGATTTGACCTTTGACCCTGCCGTAGTGACCTTGACCTATAAAATCTTGTCCTGGGTATATCTCGCTTGGAAACCATAAGGTGTAGGAAGTTGATACTGGGTAGGGACATTGGCTATGGTGTGTAGATGTAAAACATCATGGTGTGACCTTGATTTGACCTTTGCCCTTGCTGTGGTGACCTTGACCTGTAATGCCTTGTCTGGGCTATATTTTGGAAACCATAAGGTGTAGGAAGTTGATATTTGGTAGGGACATTGGTCAAGGGTTATATGTGTGCTATGTCATGGTGTGAGCTTGATTTGACCTTTGATCTTACATATCTGATGCTATTTTATGTCTCTACGAGGATATCTGATACTATTTGATCTCTCTTATATCTTTTTACTTGAATTTTGGTTGCTGCACCTTTGGGTGTCTTTTGATGTAGATTAAGCACTGTGAAAGTCATATTAGAATTCATTAACGGGTTTACTTTTTCAACTTCCCATTGTAACAGATGGTATTGCATCAAGTGAGCCACAGGTTTTTCCGAACTCCACATAAAAGTATGTATTGCCACATCTATCCCAGCAGGCACACACCTTGAAATGTCGTCGATTTAGAGTTGAAAACAGGTCCTGATGATGAAATTCACATTATCAACTACAAAAACTAAGTTAGTTTTACTGACTTGAAAAGGTAATGATATTTTGACCAGAAATCATGGTGATTTTTGGTTGAAAAATTGACACTTACACAATTTCAACACTATTTCAAAGCTGGATTTGACTGGAAAAAGTATTGATAAGTCATGTTATGGAACTGAAAACAGACTAGTGATCGTTGATTGAAAATTCTTTTTCTAGGGGGAGATATAGTGATTAAATCTAACTTTTTAAAAGAACTATCATTGCATTAGTTTTTGAATTTGTAGGTATTTGTAATGCACAGACTAATTTTTAAACTTACGATTATAAAGATGATAAAGATTATGTGTGCATGTACTTGTACATTTTTATCTATTCTCCATATAAATTTATAGCTACAACAAAACTGATGCACCCAAATATAATTTTATAATTTATAATTATATTTTAATAAATGCAATTCCTGATAGTAAAAAACACGTTGTGAAGTCAAACTTATCTTAAATAAAAAAAGATAAATTCAAACTATTCATCAAAACTTAGTAATTTGAATGGATTCAAACAAAAACAGTTTGCAAAATCTAAATGTATTTCACCAGATTTCACCCATTGAATTCAACCTGATTTCAACGTTGGTTTCAACATGATTTCACCGGTTGGATCCAACTAAAACGGTTTGTATGGGTAATATTCAAAATATCCAAACCATAATTCGACCATACAAATGAAAATCAAAATGGGAGAAGTCTTAAAGCTTCATAATTTTTAGCTTACTGAATTGTCTTGTTTTAATACTTATAATCTTTACATGTAATTTCTTTCTCTTAGATGTTATTTTCTCTGCTTAAATATTATTTGGACACTGACACTTCTCTGAAAGTATCCCAATCTGTGTACTGTTTCACTACTTCTATATCTCATGGGGTTGTAAACTATTTCCCCAGGCTGTGGGGTACGGGCATCTCTGATGCAATTTTTATTAAATAGTAGCATCCCCAGAAAAAATCGCCTAATTATACAATACAGAGAAATCCAAGGTTGTATTAAACAGACTATGAAAAGCTTAATAATAGAGTGATTTGATAAAACAAATACCAAAATCTGCATCTTTATGTGTAGAATGCTCCTGTTTAGCATAAAATTAAGCATGATATTTCCTAAAATTCCGACACTTTTTCGTGGTTTAGAAACAACCCAACCAGTGACAAACGGTAAACTCTGCATCAACATAAAAATGCGTAACAGTGTAGCGGCTTGCAAATTTAAACAAGTATGGATGTTTGTAACATCTGAGGATTTCCACTGTGTGTCAATAGATGACATGTGCAGGTATTGTTAATTTGTAGTACCTCGTAATTGGGGGGTTTATGTGGGCGATATTATGGGGTTTTTGACAATATGTACTGTAGTGACACTACCTTAAGCCGTATACAGTACTTTTCTTACGAGTTGTACTGCTTGCCAAGCAATTAGGGTCATAGCAAAAATGTTGGACACCCGAATTTTTCTAATGCCAATCTTTTAAGTTTTGAAATATAGCTGCTGTTTTATAGTGGTACTGATATCTTCCTGTTGAATAGCAATCAATCATAGATCGGGTAGGGCTATTTACTGAATGGAGATTCCATTCGGTACTATTTGGTAGTTACCGAATGGAGATTATTTTTTTGTTAATTTAGTGGCGTGGCTCCGTCAGGGAAGTACCGTTTTTGAAAATCAGATCCGATAGAGTTAAAAATTTAATAACCCCACTTTACGTCTGCCTTGGTGCTATTATTGAAAGAACTAATATAATAATCTTTTTATCTACCCCCTTTTGACATAGTTAATTGATATTTACATATGCAAACTGCCCGCTTTATCGCTTGATCCCCTTTTATCGCTCACATTCCCCGTTATCGGGGATCATCAAACTCAAAACTCAAACCCACCAAACCACTCTAATCAACTCTAAAGACCTCAAACATGATTTTCCTTTATTTTTTACTGGCAATCCAACCAGTTATTGCTTCATATCAGCACCATAGCAACTCCAGCATTAAGTGCCCTGATGTCGTCAGTTTCTGCCCCTTCAAACCCCCCACCACCACCTTCTGTCTACATTTTATCATCAAATCTACAATTTCAATTCCACCTGCCCTACCACCTTCTCGTCTCTTCATCCTACTCCTGCTTGCTGGTGACATATAAACCCAAACCCAGAACCACCCAGGTGTCCAAAGGTCACCTATGCAAACATTAGATCAATACACAACAAATATCCTACCATTACAAAATTTATTTCTGATAATGACACCGATCTCTTCGCCATGTCTGAGACCTGGATAAGACCTGACACCACAAGTGCAAATCTGTCCGAAATTACCCCACCAGGCTACAAACTCTATCAACAGCCACAAGCGGCCCGTCGCGGTGGAGGATTGGGCTTTTTTGTCAAAGACGGATTGGATCCTCCCATAGTTCCAACAAAGACCTGCACCACCTTCGAAAATTTCCTCCTCAAGATAACCCTTCACAGAGAATCCTTTTACCTACTAAATATATAGAGACCTCCGTCCTCCAGTACTATATCCTTTTTTGACCAGTTTCAGTCACTTTTGGAGGATATTCACCATACCACGGAGAATCTGGTGATCATCGGCGACTTCAATTTTCACCTCGAAACAACATGTTCAAATTCAAAAACCTTTCATTCTTTGATTGATTCATTTGATTTAACTCAGAAAGTTAACTTTCCAACTCACATTCATGGACATACACTTGACCAGGTATTAACCAAATCTAACAATGACTATATTTCCAATGTCCATACCACTGATGCCTTTTCCGACCACTTTTCAATTAGTTTTACTCTTAATCTCTCAACTCCTACAACCCAAACCGAGGCTACTGTCACCTTTCGTAAATACCATAAAATTGATAAAGACAAATTGAAAACAGATCTCCTCACTTCTGAACTACTTAATAATCCTTCCAAGGAAGCCGACACTCTTTATGAACAATATCATACTACTTTGTCCACCCTTATTGACAAATATGCACCACCACACACCAAAAATACCAAGGCGAAGTACATCCCAGGATGGGTTAATGAAATGGTAATTGCGGCAAAGGAGACCAAGCGTTTGTTTGAACGTATTTGGCGCCAAAACAAATCTACCTTCAATAGATCCCAATACATGCAGAAAGTCCACCAGTACAATAAAATCTGCATGCAGGCCAAATCTGAATTCCTCAAAGAAAAAATTCGGGATAATCACCACAACCCACAAAAACTATGGCGAGTCCTGGGTGATGTGTTACACAGAATCCCAGCAAAGATTCTCCCATCTATAAACCCCCCAAAGCTTTTGGCTGACAGATTTGTCGAGTTCTTTACAGAAAAAATTGAAAAAATACACTCAATTTTCTCTACCTCACTCAATTTCCGACACATCACCCCAGACTCTCCTCCACCCACTTTCGCCTCTTTCTCTGCTGTAACTGAAGAGCAGGTCACCCAAATCATTCAAGACTCACCCACTAAATCATGTTCCCTTGACCCTTGGCCCACTTTTCTTGTTCTTGAATTCCTGGATATCCTTATTACCCCCATCACCTCAATAATCAACGCCTCTCTAGCACAAGGTACGTGTCCTAATTTCTTTAAGCAGGCCAATGTAACCCCAATTCTCAAAAAATCATCCTTAGACAAGGAAGTTTTCAAAAATTACAGGCCCGTTTCCAATCTAAACTTTATTTCAAAGATACTTGAAAGGGTAGTAGCAGCCCAGCTACATACTCACCTTGATGAAGCCGGCCTGATGACTGCCTTCCAGTCGGCTTATAGAAAACACCATTCTACTGAAAGTGCCCTCCTTAACATTCATAATGATATTCTTCTCAATATGGCCAAAGGGTCTGTTACAGCGCTCACACTTCTAGATCTCTCCGCCGCTTTCGACACCATTGATCACACTATACTCCTGGACAGACTTAATGGTTACTATGGAATCAGTGAACTGGCACTTGGCTGGTTCAAATCATACCTGTCGGGAAGGACACAGTCGGTCAAGGTAGGCAGCACACTCTCAAATCCTGTTGCCCTTCAGCATGGGGTCCCCCAGGGCTCCGTCCTTGGTCCAATTCTTTTTTCCCTTTACACCAACCCAATCAGCTCCATCATTCAGTCTCACAGTAGCATCAAATACCATTTCTACGCCGATGACACTCAGCTATACATTTCACTCTCTCCAGCAAATTTTTCTTACTCTGTACAAAAACTAAAAAATTGCCTAAACGACATCCAAAACTTCATGTTCACAAATAAATTAAAACTCAACCCTGATAAAACCGAGTTCATTTTGATGGTTCGAAAAACAACCGTAAACAACTCCTTCCTCACTTTCCAATCAATATTCTTGGTAATCAGGTCTCACCAGCACAAAGTGTCAAGAACCTCGGAGTGGTGTTTCACTCCAATTTCACTTTCTCCGACCATGTGTCACAGGTCATAAAGTCCACTAGAGCTCATGCAAGAGACCTCTACAGAATACGTCCCCCTTCTGGACCTTAAAACATCAGTTCTTTTAGCCAATGCCTTGGTCAGCAGCAGATTGGACTACTGCAATTCCCTGTTTCTATCACTCACAGACTTTGAGCTAAGAAGATTGCAACTAGTGCAAAACTCACTCTGCAGGGTTGTCACCCGTTCCTCAAAATTTTCTCACATCACCCCTCAACTGAAAAAACTCCATTGGCTTCCAGTTAGGTATAGGGTACAATTCAAAATAGGCCTCATTACATATAAAATCCTCAACCAAGGTCAGCCTGTTTACCTAAGAGAACTAATCCACCCCTACACTTCCTTCAGAAATACTAGACGAAGTACCCCTAAACTCAAGTTCCTTCATACCCCCACTTTTGACCGTAGAGTTCATAAATCAATAAAACACTTCTCAAATTCTTTTAGTCACTATGCCCCAGTTTTTTGGAAGTCTCTCCCCTTCCAAATAAGAAACAGTCCCTCTGTCGCATCTTTCAGGAAACACCTCAAAACGCACCTTTTCAACTCTAGCTTCCCAACTTAGTCTGCTTCCCTCTCGGTTCCACCCACAAACCCGGTACACTGACCTTGAACGCCCCTTGACTCTCCTTATAAGAAATGATTTTTGTTACTAGCGCACTGAGTTCCCCTTAGTGGGGAAGATATTGCACCTGCAAAGCAGTAGATTAGATTAGATTAGATAATTTGCCTATGTGGGAGATTTAGGAAACCTGTAACATTACTATTCAACAGGAAGAGGATTTTATTACCATGCAGACAGAAAAATAAGTTATTTTACTAATCGATATGACATAAGTATGATTTTTATGACCATAATTACTGAATGGAGATTCAATTTAGTACTCCATTCAGTAGTTACAGAATGGAGATTACTTCTTGTTGATTTGCCTCTATGGCAGGTTTTGGACACATAAAACTGATTGCTATTCAACAGGAAGAGGATTTTATTACCACGCAGAAAAAGTAAGTTGTTTTACTAATCAGTATGATATAAGTATGGCTTTTATGACCATAATTACTGATTGGAGATTCCATAACAGTTCATTAACATTCTTATGTGCGTAGAAAATAAATTGAAAGGGTTATAAATCAGGTTTCTTTATGTGCTCTAACAGTTAATAATACTGGCACATTGTGTCAGTAGAGCAAATTATAACACACTCTAGGAGACTTATTGGTATGTGCTTAATGATTAAACCAAGGAATAATATTCAATCTAGGTAAGCCCTTATTTTTGGAGGAAATTTTAGAGCTTTACATATAACAATAATAATTATAAATTTAGTTCCAAGTAATGAATGTATATTCACATACAATTTAGAATTAATAAATCTACAATAAATAGATGAACACAACAAACATTTTAGAGTAATTTTACATATTTCCCCCTTCAAAATATACATGTATGTGTGTAATATATAAAATTTGGGAAAAGGAGTTGGCAGTTCTAAGCTATTTGCCTTCAGATGAAATGCCACCCTGTTTTCAGTTACCTATTTTCACAAGTGCATTTGATTTAACTTCTTACTAAACAAAACAATATATTTTTATATACAATAAATACAATTTTGAAATTGTGAGTTTAGATCAAAATGTTACAATTAAAGCACCTATAAATAACATTGTTTTTAAATACATATTATAAATGCTCTGTTTCACCTCATGAGTCATATTTAGACTTTTTAAGTAAGTTATATTTTTTTAATCCTTTCTCAGTCTATTCCAAAGTTTAACACAATTGACGATCAATGACCGACACACTGTTAACTTTAAATTTGTTAGCATACTGATATTTAAATTTACCATGTGATGTTGAAATTCTTCAGAAAAAAAATTTTTTTGAATATTTTTAGGTGATAAATTATTATGAACTTTGAACATTACTTTTTAATCGTGTTAATATATTTTACCCAATGTTCAATAAGCTATACTTGTCAACATGACTGGTCCCGCAAAACATCAGAAAAAGACATCCTGTGCAAGCACTGGCAGGACCGGTCACAGTGTGCATTTGCCAGGTGGTAGTGTTGAAGACGGTTAACTAGAAACCTATTTGTCGACCAAAAGACAGTGATCCGGTTACATTTCGTTTTCTTCTAACAAAAACCGGTTTCATCACATATTTCATTATTTTAACTTAAGTTTACCAAAATATTGAACTACAACAAATATTTTACAGTATTTTATAATATTCTTTTGATATGTACACATTTGAAAACTTATTTGTTCGCGTTTTCTAAATCAAACATACCCGGTTTTTTACCGAATTTCCACTTTCAGAAACCGGTTCTAAAATTTGCATTCAATCACAACACTACCAGGTGTTCACTGTACATCCTTCCTGTCTAGACAATGTGATGTCATGGCATCTTTTTTGTTTGGTGCATGTGTCTTGCCTGGGAATACTTTTGGCCTCATTTTGAAAAACAATATGGCCGCCACAGGCATTTTTCGACTTTGAGCAAGGAGTTTTGTTGGCCCTCTAGAACTCTATTATAGGTAGAGATCTCAAATTCGCAGGATAATTTCATCATTACAAAATCTTAACTGGAAATATATTTAGCCTGATTTTAAAAAACAAGATGGTCGCCATAGGTGTTTCTTTTCAGTCATGAAAAGTGCTATTAACTAACTTATTATTGGTCCAAGAGGTTGGCAATGTGAAACAACCTATAGGAAATCATGGCCTAGGAATCTTATGATGTGGTCAGATTTGACTTTGGGTCCCTTCTTCAAGGTCAAACAAGGATAGCAAAAGTTAAAAGTGCTTATAACTTGCTCATTATTGGTCCTAGAGGTTTGCAATGTGAAACCAACCTATAGGAAATCATGGGCTAGGAATCTTCTAATGTGGTCAGATTTGACTTTGCTTCTTCAAGGTCAAACAAGGATAGCAAAAGTTAAAAGTGCTTATAACTTGCTCATTATTGGTCCTAGAGGTTTGCAATGTGAAACCAACCTATAGGAAATCATGGGCTAGGAATCTTCTAATGTGGTCAGATTTGACTTTGGGCCCCACCTTCAAGGTCAAACAAGGATAGCAAAAGTTAAAAGTGCTTATAACTCGCTCATTATTGGTCCCAGAGGAGAGGTTTGCAATGTGAAACCAGCCAATAGGAAGTCATGGGCTAGGAATCTTCCTATGTGGTCAGATTTTACCTTTGGCCCTTCAAGGTCAAATGAGCATAGCTAAATTTAAAATCACTTATAACTTGCTTATTATTGGTCCTAGAGGTTTGCAATGTGAAACCAACCTATAGGAAATCATGGGCTGGGAATCTTTTGATGTGCTCAGATTTGACCTTGGACCACTCCTTCAAGGTCAAATGAGGATAGCCAAACTTAAAAGCGCTAATAACTCACTTATTATTGCTTCTAGGGGTTTGCAATGTAAAGCCAAACTATAGGAAATCATGGGCTGGGAATCTTCTGATGTGCTATAATAATGCTGTGTATCTTCGAAACGATGTTAGTTGTCCTTTTACAGTGGATACATCTTGCATCTGGCTAAAGATGCGTCCTTGGTTTATTTTTTTTATGAATTTTTGAAATAATTTTTAATGCATTAAAATTCATGAGTTCATGCAGTAAATCATGTATAACTTGATAAGTATTCCATTTATAGCATTTTGTTAAAATATCTTGTTCAGCTACTTTTTCATAGTTACAACATGGTGAGTAACTTCAAAGTCTATCTCAATAGCTATGTGAGTAATAGCTACTTTCTGACTTTTCAGTACTTTCCATAATGAGTAAAATCACTTGTAACTTGAAAACTATTGCATTTAGAGTACTTTGTTGAAGTATGTTATTCACCAACTTTTGGGTCAGCCATAGCATAGTAAAATTTCAGACCTGTAGTGCATTGCATAGCTAAGCAATAGCTACTTTGAGGTTCTGACTGTTGGGTAAATCACTGGTAACTTGAAAACTATTGCATTTAAAGTATTTTGTTTTAATATGTTTCTCATCTACTGTTGGGTCAGCTCTAACATAGTATAAAGTTGCAGACCTGTAGCTCATTGCATAACTGAGTAATAGCTATTTTGAGATTTTTGTTGTTGAGTAAATCACTTGTAACTTGAAAACTATTGCATTTAGAGTACTTTGTTGAAGTATGTTATTCACCAACTTTTGGGTCAGCCATAGCATAGTAAAATTTCAGACCTGTAGTGCATTGCATAGCTAAGCAATAGCTACTTTGAGGTTCTGACTGTTGGGTAAATCACTGGTAACTTGAAAACTATTGCATTTAAAGTATTTTGTTTTAATATGTTTCTCATCTACTGTTGGGTCAGCTATAACATAGTATAAAGTTGCAGACCTGTAGCTCATTGCATAACTGAGTAATAGCTATTTTGAGATTTTTGTTGTTGAGTAAATCACTTGTAACTTGAAAACTATTGCCTCTAGATTAGCTTGTTGAAATATCACATTCACCTATTTTTGGGTCAGCTGTAACATAGTAAAATTGCAGGCCTGTAACTCATCGCATAATTGAGCAATAGCTATTTTGAGATTCTCACTGGTAAGTAAATCATTTGTAACTTGAAAACTATTGGATTTAGAATATTTTGTTGAAATATGTTATTCACCTACTTTTGGGTCAGTTTTTACACAGTCACATTGAAAATGTTGATTACCTCAAAAACTGTTAGAGATAGATCCTTTGGCCACTAAGACCATGGATATAATACCTATGAAAAAAATTTTTATATCAATTACCAGCCTCCGTCTTGGATTTTGCTGGAAATTGAAAATGTCAATAATCTCAAAAGTCCTTAGACATTGAGCAATTTTGAGCAAATTTTGGACCCTATGAGTAATATGGCCCCTGTATATGATGCCTATGAAAAGAAAATTATTTTTTAAGCGTCCCTTGCGGGACGCTTGTTTGTGTATGGGAGACCTTCAGGCTCCGGTGGCTCCACATTTTGTTTTCCTTATAACTCTGTAACCGTTAGGTGGATTCTTTTCAAATTTGGCAGGTTTAGGCAGTAGCCTTGGGGAATTTTTTTGAATATGCTGCAGTGACATTTCAACCAATCAGAGAGGTCACATGACCAAAAATGTCTTTTTTCAATGGGGAAGCTTGTCCGGAAGATAACTTGAAAGGAATTTTATCAATTCACCTGAAACTTGGCAAATACATTCATTCTATTAAAATCTGAAAATCATTAGATTTTGGCATTGATTGGTTAAGAAATGGCCGAGTAATCAATGATTAATTAATCATTATGAATTTTCCAAATAAGGAAAACACAAAAATGCTTATATCTCGAAAACCATGCTAGATAGAGCGATTTCGACGAAATTTTTGACCCACAGGGTATCTCTGCAGAGTGGTTATCCCAATTTTCAAAAAAATTTGGTCTCGCCAAAAATGGCGGCCATTTTGAATTTTCGAATTTTTCGCAAAAATTGCAAACATAAAAATGCTTATATCTCGAAAACTGTACTAGATAGAGCGATTTCGACGAAATTTTTGAGCAGAAGGGTATCTCTGCAGACTGCAGAGTAGCCATGCCAATTTTCAAAAAAATTTTGTCTCGCAAAAAATGGCGGCCATTTTGAATTTTCGAATTTTTCGCAAAAATTGCAAAACATAAAAATGCTTATATCTCGAAAACCGTGCTAGATAGAGCGATTTCGACGAAATTTTTGATACGCGGGGTATTTCTGCAGAGTAGCCATGCCAATTTTCAAAAAAAACATTTTCTCGCAAAAAATGGCGGCCATTTTGAATTTTTGAATTTTTTGCAAAATTGCAAAACATAAAAATGCTTATATCTCGAAAACCGTACTAGATAGAGCGACTTTGACGAAATTTTTGACCCACAGGGTATCTCTGGAGAGTAGCAATGCCAATTTTCAAAAAAAATTTGTCTTGCCAAAAATGGCGGCCATTTTGAATTTTCGAATTTTTGCGCAAAAATTGTAAAACATAAAAATGCTAATATCTCGAAAACCGTGCTACATAGAACGATTTCGACGAAATTTTTGATCTTCAGGGTATCTCTGCAGAGCAGCTATCCCAAAGAGCTTTCACTCGGTGAAGTTTCAGACCCGTAGCTAATTATTCACCTACTCAAAATGAGTAAATGCTAATTATCTCTAACACTATTGCGGATACCCAATTTTTCTCAAATAACTCATTCATCTACTTTTGGGAGAGCTTTCACATGGTGAAGTTTCAGACCCGTATAATAATTACTCACCTACTCAAAATGAGTAAATGCTAATTATCTCTTAAAAGTATTGCAGATAGCCAATTTTTCTCAAATAACTCATTCATTTACTTTTGGAAGAACTTTCACATGGTGAAGTTTCAGACCCATAGCTAATTACTCACCTACTCAAAATGAGTGAATGCGAATTACCTCTAAAAGTATTGCAGATAGCCAATTTTTATCAAATAACTCATTCATGTACTTTTAGGAGAGCTTTCACATGGTGAAGTTTCAGACCCGTACATAATTACTCGCCTACTCAAAATGAGTAAATGCAAATTACTTCTAAAAGTATTGCAGATAGCCAATTTTTCTCAAATAACTCATTCACCTACTTTTGGGAGAGCTTTCACTCGGTGAAGTTTCAGACCCGTAGCTAATTACTCACCTACTCAAAATGAGTAAATGCTAATTATCTCAAAAACTATTGCGGATATCCAATTTTTCTCAAATAACTCATTCACCTACTTTTGGAAGAGCTTTCACATGTTGAAGTTTCAGACCCATAGCTAATTACTCACCTATTCAAAATGAGTAAATGCAAATTATCTCTAAAAGTATTGCAGATAGCCAATTTTTCTCAAATAACTCATTCACCTACTTTTGGGAGAGCTTTCAGATGGTGAAGTTTCAGACCCATAGCTAATTACTCACCTACTCAAAATGAGTAAATGCGAATTATCTGTAAAAGTATTGCAGATACCCAATTTTTCTCAAATAACTCATTCACCTACTTTTGGTAGAGCTTTCACTCCGTGAAGTTTCAGACCCATAGCTAATTATTCACCTTCTCAAAATGACTAAATGCTAATTATCTGTAAAAGTATTGCGGATACCCAATTTTTCTCAAATAGCTCATTCATCTACTTGTGGGAGAGCTTTCGCATGGTGAAGTTTCAGACCCATAGCTAATTACTCACCTACTCAAAATGAGTAAATGTGAATTATCGCTAAAAGTATTGCAGATTGCCAATTTTTCTCAAATAACTCATTCACCTACTTTTGGAAGACCTTTCACACACGAAAATGAAAAATTGTGAATATCTCGGAAAAGCTATTTCTTCTCCTTTAATGCTCAGCGGAAGATACACACTGCGGCAGTGGTCTTGTCAAAAACTTTTGTCTCCCCAAAAATGGTGGCCATTTTGAATTTTCAAAGTTTTTGCAAAACACAAAAATGTTTATATCTTGAAAACCGTGCTAGATGGAGCGAACTCAACAAAATTTTGGACCTGCTGGGTATCTCTGCGGAGTAGCCATGCCAATTTTCAAAATATTTTTGTCTCGCCAAATATAGCGGACATTTTGAATTTTCGAATTTTTTGCAAAACACAAAAATGCTTATATCTTTAAAACCGTGCTACATAGACCAGACTGCGCTGACTTTGGTTGCCACAATAGTATAAGGCTAGAAACGAAGTATTTTCTTAATACTTTAGCACTCACCTTTATATCCTTTTCGGGACGCTTTGTTTTTGCTATGCAAAAACATTATCTTTTTTTTATGCGAGCGATCCTCTAGTTTTACTTGACTAAGTTTCTCTTAGAATTTGCATTCAGGGAGCAATACACAAATAAGATCACCTCAGATTTTAAGTGAGGATAAAACCTCTCCAACTCAGTAGGTGCGTGTCAGTAGGTTGTGTCAGTGAATCTGATTGGCCAAGAGCCATGGTAAAAAGTCTGTGTATACATTTGGCTGTTATGGTAGTGTAAGTTTCTTTCCCACAATACAGTGTTGGAACAAGCACAAAAGAGGGGGTCCAGTGTGACATTTACTGAAGTGTAAATAATAAATGGAATGGTAAATTAATTTTAAAAAAAATACAAAATTGACATGATTGTCTTCACATACATAAAATTTATTGGCAATTGTTTCCTGTTGGGACAAACACAAAAATTGTGTATCACTAGACATTAATTTTATCTATTTCAGCTTGGATAGTGAAAATTAAGTTCTAGTGAAATTTTAAAATTTGCATTAATGTCAAGTAGAAATACAGTTTCATAATTTTTAATTGAAACCCAAGAACATACATGTGTTGTCCAGTGAATGTGGCCCCTGTTACTTTTGATTGAACTGTTTAGTGCCAAACTTAAACTATCATATTTGCTTGTAAGTCATAAAATGACCACAAAAATACCTCATCGGCGGGAGATAAATGCCACGCCGGAGGGAGATTATGAAATGATGTTGTTCCAGTGTTGTTCATCAGTACATATACAATGCCATATGATTACATTTATGGTTTGCAAAGTTTGAATATTTATACACAAGTAGACTGTTATGAAGCTCTTCATCATTCAGATTTGAGGACCTTGGTCTTGCTTACCCTCTTTTCAATGAAACTTTTGCTTATAGATATGGAATGCTTATAATTAGCTCAATATATTGCAGACAAATTTTTGTGATACAAGTATATGTGGCCAAACATTTTAATTGTGAGTTTACGTAGAAATTAGAAAATATGTGTACATTATGTTTGCAGAGAGCATTTTTGTTATTCAGTGTTTTATGTATTCAATCATTTGTTGAGAGTTATAAATACTAGTTAATAGAAGAACAGTTTGCTGAGAATTGAAGAAAAAAATTTAAGTACATTGACTTCCTATAGTATGAATATTGAAGTTTTAATGATGTGAAGTAAATGTTATTTTTTTTCTCCCGCCTGGTGTGCCGGTGGGAGATTATAATTTGCACCATGTACACTGTATATGCATATACGTCCGTGCATCCATGCGTGCATCCGTTTGTTACGCAGTTTCCTCTAAAACTGCTACAGTTAC
This sequence comes from Sabellastarte sp. h YS-2021, assembly GCA_964017235.1. Classification (NCBI taxonomy): domain Eukaryota; kingdom Metazoa; phylum Annelida; class Polychaeta; order Sabellida; family Sabellidae; genus Sabellastarte; species Sabellastarte sp. h YS-2021. The sequence goes on from OZ024928.1 coordinate 17,089,441, forward strand.
ATATTTTTGGTAAATTACTGGTCCTAATGAATTGCGGGACACTTTTTATGTCAGCTGACATTATGTCATCACTCTGCGGCGTGGGCATCCGCGTCCGCGTGAACAACTTCTTCTCCAAAACTACAAGGCCTAGAGACATGCTGTTTTTTTTAAAAGATACCTTATCTATCGAGGATGAAAAATTGTTCAAGGCATGCAAATCTGTCTGTTCGTCTGTTTGCTAGAGACATTACAAGGGGGGTACCCCCACCAGAAGTGTGAAAATTTCAACTTTTTATCACAATTTTCTCAGTGACTATTGCAGGGATTTCTCTCATATCTTGCATATATGTACTAGGCCAGAGGTAGATTCTCTTGTGTGAGTATGAGACCTGGATCTGTCTTACTTTTTTTTTAATAAATTTTTTTAATAATTTTTAATGCATTAAAATTCATGAAATCATGCACTAAATCACTTATAACTTCAAAAGTGTTGCATTTACAGCATTTTGTGAAAATATGTTGTTCAGCTACTTTTTTCATAGCTACAATATGGTGAGTAAGTTGGGTGTCTGTCTCAATAGCTAAGTGAGTAATAGCTACTTTTGGGCTTTTCAGTAACTTCCATTATGAGTGAAATCACTTGTAACTTAAAAACTATTGCATTTAGAGAATTTCGTATAAATATGTTATTCAGGTACTTTTGGGCCAGCTATAACATAGTGAAATTTCAGACCTGTAGCTCATGGCATAGCTGAGTAATAGCTACTTTTAGGTTATCACTGTTGAGTAAATCACTTATAACTTCAAAACTATTGCATTTAGAGAATTTCGTATAAATATGTTATTCAGCTACTTTTGGGTCAGCTATAACATAGTCAAATTTCAGACCTGTAGCTCATGGCATAGCTGAGTAATAGCTACTTTTAGGTTATCACTGTTTAGTAAATCACTTATAACTTGAAAAGTGTTGCATTTAGAGCATTTTGTTAAAATATGTTATTCAGCTACTTTTTTCATAGCTACAATATGGTCAGTAAGTTGGGTGTCTGTCTCAATAGCTAAGTGAGTAATAGCTACTTTTGGGCTTTTCAGTAACTTCCATCATGAGTAAAATCACTTGTAACTTAAAAACTATTGCATTTAGAGAATTTCGTATAAATATGTTATTCAGCTACTTTTGGGCCAGCTATAACATAGTGAAATTTCAGACCTGTAGCTCATGGCATAGCTGAGTAATAGCTACTTTTAGGTTATCACTGTTGAGTAAATCACTTATAACTTGAAAACTATTGCATTTACAGAAATTTGTGCAAATATGTTATTCAGCTACTTTTGGGTCAGCTATAACATAGTGAAATTATAGACCTATAGCTCATGGCACAACTGAGCAATAGCTATTCTCAGGTACTGACTGTTGAGTAAATCAGCTATAACTTGAAAAATATTGCATTTGGAGTATTTTGTTAAAATATATTGTTCACCTACTTTTGGGTCAGCTATAACATAGTGAAATTGCAGACCTCTATGTCATGGCATAGCTGAGCAATAGCTACTTTCAGGTTCTCACTGTTGAGTAAATCATTGTATCCACTGGATAGCCGCAGTGTGTAGAGAGAGATTTCACCATTACTGCTCTGATGAAAAAAAATATTATAGCTAGCTTTCTTAAGTTTGCAGTATATATTAATAACCATAAAATGTTGTCTGGGAATATTTTTGGCCTCATTTTGAGAAACAAGATGGCCGCCACAGGTGTTTTTTGTCAGTCATGAAAAGTGCTTATATCTCCCTTATTATTGATCCTAGAGGTTTGGGATGATAAACCAACCTGTAGGAAATCATGGGGTGGGAATCTTTTGGTGTGGTCAGATTTGACCTTCAATGACCCCTCCTTCAAGGTCAAACAAGGATAGCCAAACTTAAAAGTGCTTATAACCCGCTTATTATTGGTCCCAGAGGTTTGGGATGGTAAACAGACAGGAAATCATGGGCTGTGAATCTGTTGATATGGTCCGATTTGACCTTGGAACCCTCCTTCAAGGTCAAATGAGGATAGCGAAAATTGAAAGTGCCTACAACTCGCTTATTATTGGTGAAAGAAATTTGGGATGGTAAACTATCCCATAGGAAATCATTGGCTCGAAATCTTTTGGTATGGTCAGATTTGACCTTTGGACCCCTCCTTCAAGGTCAAATGAGGACAGCCAAGCTTAAAAGTGCTTATAACTCATTTATAATTGGTGATAGAGGTTTGGAATGGTAAACCATAGGAAATCATGGGCTGGGAATGTATTTGTGTGGTTAGATTTGACCTTGGACCCCTTCTTCAAGGTCGAACGAGGATATTGCATTTGTAGTATTTCTTTAAATATGTTTTAACCTATTTTTTACACTTAAACAATTACCTTGTTATTTTCCTTCATAATACCATTTACAGGGCACAACTTTTTTATCCTTTTCTTCTGTCAGCTTCGGAATTTCTTTCGAACTTGCTGTTCAGTTACCATTTACTGTATTTCTGTACAGCCCTTTTCCTGATAATTATTCTGTCCTCGAATCACCTTCACAAATCAAAAACATACAGTCAGCTGACACAGTGCCCGTTCACGGGCACTATCCTCTTGTTTGTGTATGGGTGACCTTCAGGCTCCGGCGGCTCTGCCGGCTCCGGCAGCTCCGCATTTTGTTTTCCTTATAACTCTGTAACCGTAAGGCGGATTCTTTTCAAATTTGGCAGGTTTAGGCAGTAGCCTTGGGGAATTTTTTTGAATATGCTGCAGTGACATTTCAACCAATCTGAGAGGTCACATGACCAAAAATGTCTTTTTTCGATGGGGAAGCTTGTCCGGATGATAACTTGAGAGGAATTTTATCAATTCACCTGAAACTTGGCAAATACATTCACTCTATTAAAATCTGGAAATCATTAGATTTTGGCATTGATTGGTTAAGAAATGGCCGAGTATTTAATGATTAATTAATCATTATGAATTTTCCAAATAAGGAAAACACAAAAATGCTTATATCTCGAAAACTGTGCTAGATAGAGCGATTTCGACGAAATTTTTGACCCACAGGGTATCTCTGCAGAGTAGTTATCCCAATTTTCAAAAAAATTTTCTCTCGCCAAAAATGGCGGCCATTTTGAATTTTCGAATTTTTCGCAAAAATTGCAAAACATGAAAATGCTTATATCTCGTAAAACCGTGCTAGATAGAGCGATTTCGACAAAATTTTTGACCCACAGGGTATCTGTCCAGAGTAGCTATGCCAATTTTCAAAAAAAGTTTGTCTCGCCAAAAATGGCGGCCATTTTGAATTTTCGAATTTTTCGCAAAATTGCAAAACATAAAAATGCTTATATCTCGAAAACAGTGCTAGATAGAGTGATTTCGATAAAATTTTTGACCCGCAGGGTATCTCTGAAGAGTAGCCATGCCAATTTTCAAAAATTTTGTCTCGCCAAAAATGGCGGCCATTTTGAATTTTCGAATTTTTCGCAAAAATTGCAAAACACAAAAATGCTAATATCTTGAAAACTGTGCTAGATAGAGCTATTTCGACAAAATTTTTGATCTTCAGGGTATCTCTGCAGAGGAGCTATCCCAAAGAGCTTTCACTCGGTGAAGTTTCAGACCCGTAGCTAATTATTCACCTACTCAAAATGAGTAAATGCTAATTATCTCTAAAACTATTGCGGATACCCAATTTTTATCCAATAACTCATTCATCTACTTTTGGGAGAGCTTTCACATGGTGAAGTTTCAGACCCGTAGATAATTACTCACGTACTCAAAATGAGTAAATGCAAATTATCTCTTAAAAGTATTGCAGATAGCCAATTTTTCTGAAATAACTCATTCATCTACTTTTGGGAGAGCTTTCACTCCGTGAAGTTTCAGACCCAAGCTAATTATTCACCTACTCAAAATGAGTAAATGCTAATTATCTGTAAAAGTATTGTGGATACCCAATTTTTATCAAATAACTCATTCATCTACTTGTGGGAGAGCTTTCACATGGTGAAGTTTCAGACCCATAGCTAATTACTCACCTACTCAAAATGAGTAAATGTGAATTATCTCTAAAAGTATTGCAGATAGCCAATTTTTCTCAAATAAATCATTCACCTACTTTTGGGAGAGCTTTCACTCCATGAAGTTTCAGACCCATAGCTAATTATTCACCTACTCAAAATGAGTAAATGCTAATTATCTGTAAAAGTATTGCGGATACCCAATTGTTATCAAATAACTCATTCATCTACTTGTGGGAGAGCTTTCACATGGTGAAGTTTCAGACCCATAGCTAATTACTCACCTACTCAAAATGAGTAAATGTGAATTATCTCTAAAAGTATTGCAGATAGCCAATTTTTCTCAAATAAATCATTCACCTACTTTTGGGAGAGCTTTCACTCCGTGAAGTTTCAGACCCATAGCTAATTATTCACCTACTCAAAATGAGTAAATGCTAATTATCTGTAAAAGTATTGCGGATAATTCTAATTCTAATTGGACTTTTATAGCGCTTAATCTCCCCAAACAAGAGGACTCTAAGTCACAACAAAACAAAAAGCAGTCAACAAAATTCTGTGTCCAGGGACATAACAGGGGTCGAACACCACGGAGAACGCCAGGAGGATGATTCAGGCTAGGGTGGATATGCTTTGGTGTACAGGTAGGTTTTAAGCTGTTTTCTGAAGGAGGCCAGGGATGGAGAGGCCCGAATCACATCAGGGAGAGTATTCCACACAGTAGGAGCATCAAACGCAAAACTATTACCAAACTGTTTGACAGATTTATGAACAGAGGGGCAGAACTTTGGAATAACTAGGAAATTACCACCACTTTCACTGCGCCTGGTACTATAAGAACTGCTGTAGGAAGAAAGATGTGGTGAAAAATACCTGGGAAAACCTGTGTGAAGATACTTATAAACAAGTGTGACTGTCTTGAACACAATGCGCTGTTCAACAGGAAGCCAATGCAGTTTCTTTAGCACAGGAGTTATGCTGGTGTATCGACTGGTGTTTGATACAATTCTAGCCGCACTATTTTGGATGCACTGTAATTTGCGTAGATTGAACTTGGACAGGCTCCTGAAAAGTGAGTTGCAGTAATCCAACCGACTACTAACAAGAGCGTTGGCTACAAGCACAGAAACATCATGAGTAAGAAACCGCCTGACATGTCTGAAGTCACGGAGTTTAACAAAACAACTTTTGCAGACATTCTGAACATGCTTGGACAAAGAGAAATCTGAATCAAGCCACACACCCAGATTTTTTACTGAATCTGCAGGGCAGAGTGAGTTGCCCAGGATATCAATTGGAAAACATGCTTTCAACTTATCCCTTTGTCTCTTCGAACCAAAGATGATAAACTCAGTCTTATCAGGATTCAGTTTGAGCTTACTAGTTGTCATCCACTCTTTAACATCATTTAGGCACGTATTTAGCTTTTCAAAGGCAGCAGATGCATTCTTCTGGGATAAATGTATATAAAGTTGGCTATCATCTGCATAGAAATGAAACTTTATTCCATTATGTTTACTGATAATGGAACTGAGGGGGGTAGTGTACAATGAGAACAACAAAGGACCCAGGACAGAACCTTGGGGAACACCAAATAGGAGTTTACAAACATCTGACAAAGTAGAACCAATTTTTACTGATTGGTAACGGTCCATTAGGTAGGATGTGAACCATTTCAGAACCGAGCCACTGACCCCAAACCAGTTTTGGAGGCAACCCAGAAGAGTAGAGTGATCAATGGTGTCGAAGGCAGCAGACAAGTCAAGCAATACCAAGGCAGTGGATTCACCTCTTGACAATGATAAGTGAACCTCATTTTTTATGTAGAGAAGAGCAGTCTCAGTTGAATGGCCCGCCTTATATGCCGACTGGTACGGGTTGTCTAAGTTATTGGCATTAATATGCTCTAACAGCTGCTTAGCAACCACACGTTCTACCAATTTAGATATAAAACTGAGACCTGATACAGGGCGATAATTCTTAAGGTCATTTGAGGGAAGATTTGGCTTTTTAATACGTGGAGTGACCACAGCAGATTTGAAGGCATCAGGAACGCATCCCTCCATGAGTGAGCAGTTGACCAGCTTTGTAAGGGATGGTAGCAATATATCAATGCATTCCTTAATCAGGAATGTCGGCAGAGGGTCCAACAGGCATGATTTTGTTGGTGATGCTTTAATTATTTTATCAACAGCATCTTCAGAAACTTGCCTAAAGACAGTGATTTGGGGAGGATCTGAAGGAGGGTTAACATCATATTCAGTGCCAGAAGAAGCAAAATTATCTCTAATCTTCTTGATTTTGTTGGTGAAGAAGGAGGCAAACTGGTCAGCCAATGACTTTTCGGACTCATGAGATGGAAGTGTGGCATCAGAAACCGTGTTCAGGGTCTTATGGAGCTCACGCCAAAGTTTTCGAGAGTCATGACTATTGTCTGAGATCAGTTTGCTATAGTAGTCTGATTTATCTTTATTTACAAGTGCATTGCACCGAGCAATCTGGCGACAAAGCCTACTCCTGTTAAGTGTACTTTTAGCCCTACGCCAGGTTCTCTCAAATTGGCGCGTAAGGGACTTTGCACGTCGATAATCATCAGACATCCAATCGGCGGACTCCTTTTTCGTCAATTTAGATATAAGAGGTGCATGCCTATCCAGAACATCACTCAAATCATGTACATATTGATCATACAGATCGACAACAGCATCAGCTGGAGACTTGACGAAGGACGTATTTTTGAGATCTGAGCGGAAGTCAGACATATTGTTACGGTGGAACCTTCTATATTGAACTACATTTGGAGTATGAGACACTTGACAAGGGAAGGCAACTGAACATTTGACTAATGCGTGATCGGAAACAAAGTCACAAATTTTAACATCAGCAATGGTGTCCTGATCACAGGGAGATAAAATCAGGTCCAATATGTGACCATGTAGATGAGTAGGTTTATTGACTAACTGTTTGAGGTCACATGAATCAAGAAAGGTAGTGAATTTCTGACCGTCACCAACTGGAACATCAACATGAATGTTGAAGTCGCCACAAATGTAATATGAAGAATTAATGGATGAAAGGTAACCAACAAATGACATGAATTCTTCCAGAAAATTACAGGTACATGATCCTGGAGGGCGATAGATGCAGGCAAGCAACACTGAATGGCCATGAAGCCCGATTGACACCACTATATTTTCAAATGACTGATAACAAGGAGTTTCAATTATATGGGGTCTGTAGGAGGATCTGATGAAAAAATCCACACCACCACCAATACCTGAGGGACGAGGCTTGTGAGGAAAGTTAAAATCGGGAGGAGTTATAGACCGTAAGAAGCTGTCAGAGTCAAATGGACGTATGTGTGTTTCCGTGAGGCATAGAAGATCAAGGTCGTATGAAGCCACCATGTCGGCAAGGAGAGGACCCTTGTTCCTTCCTTCCTTACGGATCTGGCATTCCGAGTGTAAACGGACCAGGGTTGAGGGATACATCTCCACCCAGTAACAGAGGATACCCAATTTTTATCAAATAACTCATTCATCTATTTGTGGGAGAGCTTTCACATGGTGAAGTTTCAGACCCATAGCTAATTACTCACCTACTCAAAATGAGTAAATGTGAATTATCTCTAAAAGTATTGCAGATAGCCAATTTTTCTCAAATAAATCATTCACCTACTTTTGGGAGAGCTTTCACTCCATGAAGTTTCAGACCCATAGCTAATTACTCACCTACTCAAAATGAGTAAATGCGAATTATCTCTAAAAGTATTGCAGATAGCCAATTTTTCTCAAATAACTCATTCATCTACTTGTGGGAGAGCTTTCACATGGTGAAGTTTCAGACCCATAGCTAATTACTCACCTACTCAAAATGAGTAAATGTGAATTATCTCTAAAAGTATTGCAGATAGCTCCTTTGAGGTTCTCACTGTTGAGTAAATCAGTTGTAACTTGAAAACTATTACATTTAGAGTAATTTGTTAAATATGTTATTCACAGAATTTTTGGTCAGCTATAACATAGTGAAATTGCAGACCTCTATGTCATGGCATAGCTGAGCAATAGCTACTTTCAGGTTCTCACTGTTGAGTAAATCATTGTATCCACTGGATAGCCGCAGTGTGTAGAGAGAGATTTCACCATTACTGCTCTGATGAAAAAAAATATTATAGCTAGCTTTCTTAAGTTTGCAGTATATATTAATAACCATAAAATGTTGTCTGGGAATATTTTTGGCCTCATTTTGAGAAACAAGATGGCCGCCACAGGTGTTTTTTGTCAGTCATGAAAAGTGCTTATATCTCCCTTATTATTGATCCTAGAGGTTTGGGATGATAAACCAACCTGTAGGAAATCATGGGGTGGGAATCTTTTGGTGTGGTCAGATTTGACCTTCAATGACCCCTCCTTCAAGGTCAAACAAGGATAGCCAAACTTAAAAGTGCTTATAACCCGCTTATTATTGGTCCCAGAGGTTTGGGATGGTAAACAGACAGGAAATCATGGGCTGTGAATCTGTTGATATGGTCCGATTTGACCTTGGAACCCTCCTTCAAGGTCAAATGAGGATAGCGAAAATTGAAAGTGCCTACAACTCGCTTATTATTGGTGAAAGAAATTTGGGATGGTAAACTATCCCATAGGAAATCATTGGCTCGAAATCTTTTGGTATGGTCAGATTTGACCTTTGGACCCCTCCTTCAAGGTCAAATGAGGACAGCCAAGCTTAAAAGTGCTTATAACTCATTTATAATTGGTGATAGAGGTTTGGAATGGTAAACCATAGGAAATCATGGGCTGGGAATGTATTTGTGTGGTTAGATTTGACCTTGGACCCCTTCTTCAAGGTCGAACGAGGATATTGCATTTGTAGTATTTCTTTAAATATGTTTTAACCTATTTTTTACACTTAAACAATTACCTTGTTATTTTCCTTCATAATACCATTTACAGGGCACAACTTTTTTATCCTTTTCTTCTGTCAGCTTCGGAATTTCTTTCGAACTTGCTGTTCAGTTACCATTTACTGTATTTCTGTACAGCCCTTTTCCTGATAATTATTCTGTCCTCGAATCACCTTCACAAATCAAAAACATACAGTCAGCTGACACAGTGCCCGTTCACGGGCACTATCCTCTTGTTTGTGTATGGGTGACCTTCAGGCTCCGGCGGCTCTGCCGGCTCCGGCAGCTCCGCATTTTGTTTTCCTTATAACTCTGTAACCGTAAGGCGGATTCTTTTCAAATTTGGCAGGTTTAGGCAGTAGCCTTGGGGAATTTTTTTGAATATGCTGCAGTGACATTTCAACCAATCTGAGAGGTCACATGACCAAAAATGTCTTTTTTCGATGGGGAAGCTTGTCCGGATGATAACTTGAGAGGAATTTTATCAATTCACCTGAAACTTGGCAAATACATTCACTCTATTAAAATCTGGAAATCATTAGATTTTGGCATTGATTGGTTAAGAAATGGCCGAGTATTTAATGATTAATTAATCATTATGAATTTTCCAAATAAGGAAAACACAAAAATGCTTATATCTCGAAAACTGTGCTAGATAGAGCGATTTCGACGAAATTTTTGACCCACAGGGTATCTCTGCAGAGTAGTTATCCCAATTTTCAAAAAAATTTTCTCTCGCCAAAAATGGCGGCCATTTTGAATTTTCGAATTTTTCGCAAAAATTGCAAAACATGAAAATGCTTATATCTCGTAAAACCGTGCTAGATAGAGCGATTTCGACAAAATTTTTGACCCACAGGGTATCTGTCCAGAGTAGCTATGCCAATTTTCAAAAAAAGTTTGTCTCGCCAAAAATGGCGGCCATTTTGAATTTTCGAATTTTTCGCAAAATTGCAAAACATAAAAATGCTTATATCTCGAAAACAGTGCTAGATAGAGTGATTTCGATAAAATTTTTGACCCGCAGGGTATCTCTGAAGAGTAGCCATGCCAATTTTCAAAAATTTTGTCTCGCCAAAAATGGCGGCCATTTTGAATTTTCGAATTTTTCGCAAAAATTGCAAAACACAAAAATGCTAATATCTTGAAAACCGTGCTAGATAGAGCTATTTCGACGAAATTTTTGATCTTCAGGGTATCTCTGCAGAGGAGCTATCCCAAAGAGCTTTCACTCGGTGAAGTTTCAGACCCGTAGCTAATTATTCACCTACTCAAAATGAGTAAATGCTAATTATCTCTAAAACTATTGCGGATACCCAATTTTTATCCAATAACTCATTCATCTACTTTTGGGAGAGCTTTCACATGGTGAAGTTTCAGACCCGTAGATAATTACTCACGTACTCAAAATGAGTAAATGCAAATTATCTCTTAAAAGTATTGCAGATAGCCAATTTTTCTGAAATAACTCATTCATCTACTTTTGGGAGAGCTTTCACTCCGTGAAGTTTCAGACCCATAGCTAATTACTCACCTACTCAAAATGAGTAAATGCGAATTATCTCTAAAAGTATTGCAGATAGCCAATTTTTCTCAAATAACTCATTCATCTACTTTTGGGAGAGCTTTCACTCCGTGAAGTTTCAGACCCATAGCTAATTATTCACCTACTCAAAATGAGTAAATGCTAATTATCTGTAAAAGTATTGCGGATACCTAATTTTTATCAAATAACTCATTCATCTACTTGTGGGAGAGCTTTCACATGGTGAAGTTTCAGACCCATAGCTAATTACTCACCTACTCAAAATGAGTAAATGTGAATTATCTCTAAAAGTATTGCAGATAGCCAATTTTTCTCAAATAAATCATTCACCTACTTTTGGGAGAGCTTTCACTCCATGAAGTTTCAGACCCATAGCTAATTACTCACCTACTCAAAATGAGTAAATGCGAATTATCTCTAAAAGTATTGCAGATAGCCAATTTTTCTCAAATAACTCATTCATCTACTTGTGGGAGAGCTTTCACATGGTGAAGTTTCAGACCCATAGCTAATTACTCACCTACTCAAAATGAGTAAATGCGAATTATCTCTAAAAGTATTGCAGATAGCCAATTTTTCTCAAATAACTCATTCACCTACTTTTGGGAGACCTTTCACTTGGTGAAGTTTCAGACCCATAGCTAATTATTCACCTACTCAAAATGAGTAAATGCGAATTATCTCTTAATAGTATTGCAGATAGCCAATTTTTCTCGAATAACTCATTCACCTACTTTTGGAAGAGCTTTCGCACACGAAAATGAAAAATTGTGAATATCTCGTAAAAGCTATTTCTTCTCCTTTAATGCTCGGCGGGAAATACACACCGCGGCAGTGGCCTTGTCAAAAATTTTTGTCTCCCCAAAAATGGTGGCCATTTTGAATTTTCAAAGTTTTTGCAAAACACAAAAATGCTTATATCTCGAAAACCATGTTAGATGGAGCGAACTCAACAAAATTTTTGACCTGCTGGGTATCTCTGCAGAGTAGCCATGCCAATTTTCAAAATATTTTTGTCTCGCCAAATATAGCGGACATTTTGAATTTTCGAATTTTTTCCAAAACACAAAAATGCTTAGATCTTGAAAACCGTGCTAGATAGAGCAGACTGCGCTGACTTTGGTTGCCACAACAGTATAAGGCTAGAAACGAAGCATTTTCTTAATACTTTAGCACTCACCTTTATATCCTTTTCGGGACGCTTTGTTTTTGCTATGCAAAAACATTATCTTTGTTTTTGCGAGCGATGCTCTAGTTTGAATTTTTTTAAATTTTAAGTTGAAAATGTCAGTTATCTCGAAAACTGTTGGAGATAGAATGATTTAGAGCAAATTTTCGACCCTTTGTATTAAATGAAAAAAAATTTTATTTTCCAAATTCAGGCCACCATCTTGAATTTTGCTGGAAATTGAAAATATTGATTATCTCGAAAATTGTTAGAGATACAGAGATTTCAAGCAAGTTTTAGACCCTTTGGATACTATAGACCCTCTACATACTGTTCAAAACTTTTTACCTTTTTTAATTCCACTAATTTAATTTTTACCTTGTCTGAATTCTGTCTGCCATCTTGAATTTTGCTGGAAATGGAAAATGTCGATTATCTCAAAATAAAACAAAATGTTAGAGATAGAGTGATTTGAGCAACTTTTGGACCCTTTGAGTACCATAGACTGCATATAATGCACATTCAAAATTTTTAATTTCCCTAATTCTGGCTGCCATCTTGAATTTTGGCGTACAACAAAAATGTCTCATTTCAGTATGACAGAATTCTACATTATTCCATGTCCTATCCAGGGATGCACTGCATCAAAATAACACAATTCTACTTGGTTCTAGAACTTCAAATGTGAGAACAGCCTATAGGAAATCATGTCCTGCAAATCTTTTGCAAGTGTCAAATATATATGTATGATCTTTGACCCCTGTTTCAAGGTTCAGTTGGGTCATTGTAATGAAAAGGCTTTTTATCTCCCTTGTTGTACCTCCTTGGGCTTTGAATCTTCTTTGTGGTCAGAATACCTGTATTTCTACTTAATATCTGCCTACCCGGTGGGAGATAAATGTCATGGCAGTAGTATTGTATTCCTGTGTTAGGGGTCAAGGACAAATGCTTCTATATGCTGTTCACTGGTATTTCCGGTTTGTGGTAAAAACACCCTATAAGTAATGTCAATCATTGTTTATGAAAACTGCTACATTTATTTTCCATTGATTTATTGCATAACCCATAACATAGTGAATGACCCTGTCATCTAATCTAATCTAATGCTTTACAGGACAGTCGAGGGGCAGTCAAGGTCAGTGGTCTGGAGTCATAATAGTAATATTGGCCATCTGCCAGTAAATGTCAATATGATATTGTGTCCAATTGAGTCATACTGAAGTAAACCTAAACTATGAGTATGGTTCCTATTTTAATTGAATGATATAAGTTTATTGTCTCTATTATGAAGGAAAAGCAAAATCAATAGTAAAGGGATTGTATGAAAGCAATGTATACCAGTTTGTCAAGATGCTGCAATAAAGCTACCATGCTTTGGCTGCAATGAACAGTCTAAGGAACTTTCCCACATCAAGGTGCAGTGGGAGACAAATCACATATCACATGGATATATAAAAATAAACTTTAACTGTGTGTGATACTAAGATTTTGTTTAAACATTTTTCAATCAGTAACTAGCAAATGTTCCACATATTTTGTTTGGTTGTGTGTTTCATTAACAAATGTTTTTCTTTTTACTGCATCTTTTAAATTTTTGTTCAATGGAAAACATTCATTTTTGTAAAGTATGAAAATCATTGCAGTGTACATTTAATTTTAATCTCTTTCTAGTCAAAAAGCCTCGACGATCATTGCAGGACATGAAAATGGGGAAATAGGATTTTACACAATCCCTGATGAAAAAGAAAAGCTCAATCCCAGAAAATTCAAGAATTATATGGTATTGAAAATTTGTAAAAAATTGGTTTTTGAATAGTGACGGGTGTCATTGATGTTAGATGTCATTAATGTTAGGCCAATTGTTATTTATTGTCTGATTTTATGTAATTTCCATAAATTATTAAGAAATGCAATACATTAACCCTGGTTTATATGTATCAGTATAGATGTATCACATAAAATGTGCTTAGCTACCTATTTTGCATCACTGTCTAACAGAAATGACGTCTAACATCTAAGACTTTGGTCTTAAATTTTGTCAAAAAACTGCTAAGTCTGTGGTCTTAGACTTAGCGGATTTCACAAAGCAGCTAAGTCCATGAAATTGCTAAGTCAGTGGACTTAACTTTTAAGTCTGGGAGGTAGTGGGCTTAAATTTTGTAAAGAGGACTTAAATATGGCCGCCATAAACTTTTCTCCACTTCAAAATTTGAAATGGCTGTAAGTAAATTATAATTATGCAGAACACCTCACTAAAGTAGTGTTTGGGAAGTTTATATGTGCTAAGAAGGTTTTCAATTTCAAAACAGCACTTATCCTTAGATAAAATACATTAAAAGAAGAATATGTGGCATCAATATTATATTTTGAATAGATACAAAAGGTCACATGACACAGAAAACCACTGTGGTTATATGATAAGCCTGAACTTAGCTAAGTCACCTTTGTGAAATCCATTTTTCTAGCTAAGACCAAAGTCTTAGATTTAAGTCCAAGACTTAGCCACAAAAGGGACTTAGTTTAAGTCCTTTAGTGAAATCGGCCCCAGGATTGTAAATTGTATACACCCAGTGGTGATTAAAGTACCTTATAAACAATAATTAACTTTACTTAAGTGACTATTGTCCTGGCTGATTTGCCCGTATAAATATAAGGTTACTTCAAAGTAGCACGCCTTGTGTGATTATAAAATGATACTTAGAAAAAAAAAAGCTGACTAGTGAAAATTCATTATGTTGCTTTTGCTTAGTGCAGGGGCCGGTTTCACAAAGGGTCTTAGACTTAGCCAAGTTTTTGGCTAAATCATGAACTTAAATCTAAGGCTTTGGTCTTAGCTATGTCTGGGACTTAAAATGGATTTCACAAAAGGGTGACTTAGCTAAGTCCAAGCCTATCAAATAACCACAGTGGTTTTTTGTGTCATATGACCATTTACATCCTTCATTTGATGCATTTTATCTAAGGATAAGTGTTGTTTTGAAGTAAAAAACCTTGTTACATCATATAACCTTCCAAAAGACTACTTCAGTAAGGTGTTCTGCATAATTATACTTTATTTATAGCCATTTCAAATTTTGAAGTGGAGAAAAGTTTATGGCGGCCATATTTAAGTCCTCTTTACAAAATTTAAGCCCACTACTAACCAGACTTAAATCTAAGTCCACTGACTTAGCAAATCCATGGACTTAGCCCCTTTGTGAAATCCACTAAGTCTAAGCCCGCTGACTTAGCACATTTTTGACAGAATTTAAGACCAAAGTCTTAAACTTAAGCCCAAAACCAGGCTTAAGTCTGTTTTTGAAATCGGCCCCAGATCTCTTTTAATAGTTAATATAGGTAAAACTAGCCTCAGAGGTGGTCCTATGTGCATGGTATACTAAAAGTCTTGTACACATTACATTTTTATAAAGTACATGTCTTAAAGCAGAGAGAAGTAAGAGGTATATGGAACATTATTTCAGCCTGTGTTCACTTTGGAAAGTAAGGGCGGGCCTGTGCAGTGTATGGCAGTTGATGATGTCACCAGATTACACAGTAAAGATGTGGTTGTGGCAGACTCTAAAGGCATGGTCACCATCTTCCACAAGAGGCAGATTCTTAGGAGAAAAGCTGTGTCAGATGATGCCATACACTGTATTGCTGTGCAGAAAGACGCTTGTAAGTTGTTTGAGAAAGTCATGTAAATAATCCATATTTCCAAATATGGTCATGGTGATGATACTATCAAAATTCTAGAATTCCAAGAAAACATGTTAAGCAGGTCTAATTTTCAGATGCCGAAATAGAGTCAAAAATTACTTTCAGTCAGTGTCTGCTGTTAATTTAAGACCATTTAAAATTCCATGTATGTCAGTAGAAAGTTGTGGTGTTATGTATTAGATACAATTGTAGGTGATATAGCTGAATGTATTACAAAGGAAAAGCAGCTGGTGATCTGATATAATGTTTATTTCAGTGGGCAATGTAGTGATAGTCACAGGTGACAGATCAGGACAGTTGTGTGCATTTAACCCATATTCTGACCTCTGGAGGCTGCGATTATCTGATGTCGTATCAGTGAAGGTAATATTTCTAAGTTTCTGTTGGATGCATTAGATTAAGTTTCATTATTCTGCTCTAGTGTGCAGAGAGAATTTCTCACTACAACTTTCAAGAAATGTTTGACATCACAAATTTACAGGATTATCTTCTTTATAGCAAAAAGCTTGAAGTCTGAAAATACTTTTAGCTACATACTTTTAGCTTTGTTTTCACCCATGGTGTCCGGATGGGCGGGTGGTCAGGCGGGCGGCGGGAAAAAGTTTGTCTGGGCTGTATCTCAGAAACCATAAGGTGTAGGAAGTTGATACTTGGTAGGGACATTGGTTAGGATGTGTAGGTGTGCAACATCATGGTCTGACCTTGATTTGACCTTTGACCTTGCCGTAGTGACCTTGAGTTTGAAAATCTTGTCTGGGCTATATATTGGAAACCGTAAGGTGTAGGAAGTTGATACTTGGTAGGGACATTGGTTAGGGGTTGTAGGTGTGCACCGTCATGGTCTAACCTTGATTTGACCTTTGACCTTGCCGTAGTGACCTTGAACTATAAAATTTTGTCCAGACTATATCTCGGCAACCATAAGGTGTAGTAAGTTGATACATACAAGGGACATTGAGCAGGGGGTGTACGTATGCAATGTCATGGTGTGACCTTGATTGGACCTTTGACCTTGCCATAGTGACCTTGACCTATAAAATCTTGTCCAGGCTATATCTCGGAAACCGTAAGGTGTAGGAAGTTGATGCTTGGTAGGGACATTGGTTAGGGGTTGTTAGGTGTACAGCGTCATGGTGTGACCTTGATTTGACCTTGTCGTAGTGACATTGACCTTTAAAATCTTGTTGCACTGTTAAAGTCATAATAGAATTCATTAAGAATTTTACTTTTACAACTTCCAATTGTAACAGGTGGAATTTCATCAAGTGAGCCACAGATTTTGCTCCAACACCACACATAAGCATTCATTAAATGTATTACCGCTTGTAAGCCAAACTTACAAGTTCTTTGTTTATTATTACTCTGAGGGGTATGGGCTGTAGGAAGTCATGTGGCAGGAATCTCTTGATGTGGTCAGATTTGTCCTTCAGTCTCTGATTGTGTTTGTTTTTTCCAGGACAGGAGTGAGCTGGGACATGTACATTGCGTACTGCCAGTGGAGTTGAGTAACATCCATGGACAAACTTGTAGCTATGTGTTGGCATGTGACAGTTCTCGCCACCTGTTTGTCCTGAGTGGAAGTACAGTTGTGAAAGTGATCAACACCCCCAGTGTCATACAGGCTGTGAGTTATGTACTCGGTTATTTAGTTATATCCTAAACTACTCGGTAGTGCTTCTCATACTTTATATTGTAAGGGTGCCCTAATCAAATTTCTCATTGGTGCCCCAGTCACTCAGTGGTGACGTTTGGTGTGCTGTTCCTTCTATCCTTCATACTATTTCTTATGTTAAATTATGATAAAATAAGCAGATTTGGTACATTTGGGGGGAGACATACAAATGGGGGGAGACGATTATTATGGGGGGAAAGATATTCCAGAATATATAAATCATACAAAATACCAGACTTCAGTTTCAAATCTCCAGAAACCAGTTTTCATGTTCATAATCAGTCTGACCACTAAAAATGACACATTGTTTTCTATGAATAATCCTACTCAACATCAGACACCCCACATGGGGAGTAAAAACAAAAGAAATTATACTTGTAGATGTGTTGTGGCAAGTTTGTGGCCTCAGAACAGCTGGAGTCTGGGGAGGGACAAGCAGGAAGTCTTGTACATGACACTCAGGTTGCATTGGGAAGTGACACTGGTGCCATCTACATCATGAGTAACTTTGAGGTAATTAAATTTGCAAAATCAGTAACAACTAACTGTTTACAGCTTGCAACTGATGAGATGATTTTTTTTTTCTGGGTGACCCATTCCTTCAAAACTGTCAGCACTAACTAAAAATAAAAGGGTAATCAGTTTTATCAGACATTGCTGAAGTGTCACAGTGAGACCAATAATGTGTACAGAACACATACTTCCATTAAGACCCCAACACCTCCACTATTGCTTATGACTTAAATGATGAAAATTCCTTTAAGAGAATCCTGGATCCATTGATTGTGGATCATTCCAAAATTAAATCAGTTCTGTGGCAGTTCAAGGTCAACCTACTGTGAAAAGTTTATGTTAATCTATGCTGTAGTTTTTCATAAAAAGCTGGATGCATCTGGATACTTTGGTTATCATTCGCGACGCCTCCAACGTTGCCACGCATTGATAGATTTTTGACGTTGGCTGGTTCTCGTAACTAGAAGGTGGAATTGCTTTAATGGGTCATATGTATAACAGATATACTTGCATATGTCCTCTACAGGCATGCAGAAATTTGATCTTGAAGCTCTTCATTTTCAGGGTCTTCCACAGAGTTCAAAAGTACCTCACGTAGCAGACTTTAAACGAGTCCTATATCTCCCTTATTATTGGTCCTGGAGGTTTGGCATGTCAAGCCAACCTATAGGAAATCATGGACATCTTCTGATGTGGTCAGATTTTACCTTGGACCAATCCTTCAAGGTCAAATGAGGATTGCCAAAAATAAAAGTGCTTATTATTGGTCCTTGAGGTTTGCAACGTGAAACCAACCTATAGGAAATCATGGTCTAGGAATCTTCTGATGTGTTCAGATTTGACCTTTCACCCCTCCTTTAAGGTCAAACAAGGATAGCGAAACTTAAAAGTTCTTATTGTTGGTCCTAGGGGTTTGTAGTGTGAAACCAGCCTGTACTTTAGTGAATTTTGACCACCATCCTGAATTTTGGCGGAAATGGAAAATGTCATTTATCTCGAAAACTGTAAGAGATAGAGCAATTTTGGGCAAATTTTGGACCCCCTGGGTACTAAGGACTACTCCTCTAGGACCTTTGAAAAATTAGACTTTTCCTAATTTTGGCCACCATCTCGAATTTTTGCAGAAATGGAAAATGTTGTTTACCTCAAAAACTGTAGCATAGAGTGATTTCAGGGAAATCTTGGCCTCACTTGATAATAACGACTACTCTTTAATTCCTGCAAATAATTAAGAATTTTCTTGAAAGTTGTCCTTTGCCAGTGGATACATCTTGCATCTGGACACAGATGCGTCCTTGGTCTAGGTGTTATAGATGTTGTTATTGTTAAAATCGTTTTAGCTTTACAGTGAGGAATATGCTGACATTGAGGTGGGGATCAAACAGATGGTGTGTCTGAAAGCTGCAGACATCCAGTCCACGGACTCTATACTGTGCTCAGGAAGCTTCAACGGACTCAGCCTGGTGCGGGAAAACAAGGTATGGACTGTATATTACAGGTTCGTATTTGTAGTTGGCATGTGTGTGAAAGCAGGAGAGGAGAAACATGATACCAGTTACACAGTCTGGTCCAGGAAAAGAAACTTTAAACATTGTTACATGGTTTTATGTATTTAAGGCAATGAATAACTTGTGATAAATAAGTTGTGATTTGTTGGTAACTTAATGGTGGCCATTTTGGAAGAGTACTATTCCACGAAACTGAAGGTGTATGCATAAAATTAAATCCCTATTTTTTCCCCAGCAAATCAAACATGGCTTTAAAATAGGTATTTTTGGTCTGATGTTTGTAAGATTACTTCAGAATCCATCCAATTCCATAATCTATAACTTCTTTCGCTCTTCTTTAAAATGGTGACTTAATACATGTAAATAACTTAAAACAAGGACCACTTTTGTGTAACTATTTTCATCAGTTTGATATGTTAAGGTCATTCTAGGAGGTAGTTTAGCAGATATGAGAAAGTGTACATTGTTGATATGTGCTTGCATCATCATCAGTGATACCAGCATTGTGTAACATGTTATGACTGTATTCTGAATTGTAGGAATTTGCAAAATACAAAACCTCTTCATGGGTGGAGTCTGTGTGTCTTGCTGACATTGACCATGATGGTGTGCCTGAGATAATACTGGGTTGTCAAGACAGAACTGTGCAATGCCTCAAAGTCACCTTCTCATGACCTTAGTTCATCAATACACAGATGAGAAATCATTAAATCGTCTGACTGTATTCAATAAATTCTCTGAATAGAGAGATAATTCTGTAATGTTGGGACAGAATTGTGCAATTCCTCACTCACATTCTAATGAAGTCATGTGAATGATGTGCATCCTAATATGTTATCTCTACCTGGGAAGTAAAGATTGTGGAATATGCCAGTGGGACTACCACATAAAGTTTAGAGGATACAAGGGTATATGATCTAAAACTGTTCAAAACTATAAGAAGAATGTATTATAATTGAAACAGCAGTAAAATGCTTTTCTCAGTGGTAAATTTCAAATACCGTGGATTTCTTTTTTTAGATTTCTGTACTCCAAATATTTACCAGAGATAATGCTGACAAGACAGAACTGGACAGTGCCTGAAAGTGAATTTGTTAAAGAATATATTTCCAGTATACAGACTGTACCTTAATGTCACAGTATAGTCTCAGCATGATACAGATGCTAACTGACCTTTTGACATTGCCTGTGTACTTTGTGCCATTGTAGGTACCCAAGATACCTTTCAAACAGTCATGATCTTTTCAGAGTATATCAGAATAATTCATAGTAATGTTCAACAAAAGTATTAGTTTTACTATGGAGTGAGCAATGCAGGATTTTTCTGACTTTGTTTTTATCAGCATGGCCAATCTTAGACTGGTGTTGTAAAGGCTGGGGTTATAGTCATCCCCTGCGCCGTCCGGGCGTTGGCGGCGGTGGGCATAAAGTTTGTAGGTGTTCCACAGCCTAAACCCATGCACGGATTTTCACCAAATTTTCAGGGTATGTTTACCCAAGAGGATCTACAGCTGATTAGATTTTGGGGGGTATCTGGCAACAACTGTTGCCATGACAACACTTTTAAGATTTTTTAGTCTTAAAGTTTGTGGTTGTTCAACAGCCTAAACCCATGCACTGATTATCACCAAATTTTGAGGGTGTATTTATCCTAAGAGGATCTAGAGCTGATTAGATTTTGGGGGGTATCCGGTAACTTTAAGATTTTGGGGACTTAAAGTTTGTGGGTGTTCCACAGCGTAAACCCATGCACCGATTTCACCAAATTTTCAGGATATATTTACTCTAAGAAGTTCTAGAGCTGATTAGGTTTTGGGGGTATCCAGCCACAATTATTGCCATGGCAACACTTTTAAGATTTTTGGGTCTTAAATTTTGTGGGTGTTCCACAGCCTAAAACCCATGCACTGATTTTCACCATAGTTTTAGGGTATGTTTACCCCAATGGGATCTAGAACTGATTAGCTTTTGGGGGGTATCCGGTAACAACTGTTGCCATGGCAACACTTTGAATATTTTTGGGTTTTAACATTGGTGGGTGTTCCACAGCCTAAACTGGTGCATGGATTTTAACCAAAGTTTCATGATTCAAGTTTTATGTTAACCGAAACAGGATCTAGAGCCATGTAATTTTTGGAGGGTATCTGGCAATACCTGTTGCCATGGCAGTGCTCCAAATACTTTTTGGTCTCAAGCTTCTTAATTGAAAAAGGGCCCTGTTAAACCAATGTGACTACAGTTGGATTTTTATCCCCCTCTTTGCCAGACTTGGGAGACCATGAAATTTTTTTTGTGTGTGTGCATGCATGTGTGCGTGGTCACATTTTCTAAACAAACTTTATATCGCATTCATTTATGAAGATATCTTCAGAGAATGTTTATGGCTGTGAAAACATTTAATCTAATCTACTGCTTTGCAAGTGCAATATCTTCCCCATAAAGGGGAACTCAGTGCGTTAATTAAACAAAATCATTATCATAGGGAGAGATGAGGGGCTCTCAAGGTCAGTAATCCAGGATTGTGGGTGTGACCGTGAGGGAAGAAAACTAAGTTGGGAAACTAGAGTTGAAGAGGTGGGTTTTGAGATGCTTCCTAAAAGATGTAACAGCGGGACTGTTTCTTACATGAAAGGGGAAAGAGTTCTAAAGCACTGGGGCATAGTGACTGAAGGAATTAGAAAAGTGTTTGATTGATTTGTGAACTCTACGATCGAAAATGGGGGTTTGAAGGAACTTGAGTTTGGGGGTACTTCGCCTTGTATCTCTGGAAAAGGTACAGGGGTGGATTAATTCTCTTAGATAAACTGGTTGACCTTGGTTGAGAACTTTGTATGTAATTAGGCCAATTTTAAATTGTACCCTGTATCTGACTGGTAGCCAATGGAGTTTTTTTGGTTGAGGGGAAATATGAGAGAATTTAGAGGAACAGGTGACAACCCTGCAGAGTGAGTTTTGAACTAGCTACAATCTCCTTAACTCAAAATCAGTCCGCGATATGAAGAGTGAATTGCAATAATCCAACCCACTGCTCACCAAAGCATTCGCCAACAGCACTGATGTATTAAGGTCTAGAAGTGGACGAATTCTGTCGAGGTCTCTCGCATGTGCTCTAGTGGACTTTATGTCTTTATAACCTGTGACACATGGTTTGAGAGATTGAAATTGGAGTGGAACACCACTCCGAGGTTCCTGACGCTTTGTGCAGGCGAGACCTGATTTCCCAGAATATTGACAGGAAAGTGAGGGAGGAGTTCTTAAAGATTTTTTGGGAGCCTATGAGAATAAACTCAGTTTTGTCTGGGTTAAGTTTTAATTTATTTGTAAACATGAAAGTTTGAATGTTGTTGAGGCAGTGGTTTAGTTTTTACCCCACAGCCCTTAAGGGCTGTCGGGGTATTGTTTTAACCCATGGTGTCCGGATGGGCGGGCGGGCGTCCTGTCGGGCGGGCGGGCGGCGGGAAAAAGTTTGTTCGGGCTGTATCTCAGAAACCGTAAGGTGTAGGAAGTTGATACTTGGTAGGGACATTGGTTAGGGGGTGTAGGTGTGCAACGTCATGGTCTGACCTTGGTTTGACCTTTGACCTTGCCGTAGTGACCTTGAGTTTGAATATCTTGTCCGGGCTATATCTCAGAAACCATAAGGTGTAGGAAGTTGATACGTACTAGGGACTTTGGTTAGGGGGTGTAATTGTGCAACGTCATGGTCTGACCTTGATTTGACCTTTGACCTTGCCGTAGTGACCTTGACCTATAAAATCTTGTCCGGGCTATATCTCGGAAACTGTAAGGTGTAGGAAGTTGATACTTGGTAGGGATATTGGTTAGGGGCTGTAGGTGTGCAATGTCATGGTGTGACCTTGATTTGACCTTTGACCTTGCCGTAGTGACCTTGACCTATAAAATCTTGTCCGGGCTATATCTCAGAAACCGTAAGGTTTAGGAAGTTGATACTTGGTAGGGACATTGGTTAGGGGGTGTAGTTGTGCAACATCATGGTGTAACCTTGATTTGACCTTTGACCTTGCCGTAGTGACCTTGACCTATAAAATCTTGTCCAGGCTATATATCAGAAACCGTAAGGTGTAGGAAGTTGATACTTGGTAGGGACATTGGTTAGGGGGTGTAGGTGTGCAACGTCATGGTGTGACCAGGATTTGACCTTACCGTAGTGACCTTGACCTACAAAATCTTGTCTGGGCTATATCTCAGAAACCGTAAGGTGTAGGAAGTTGATACTTGGTAGGGACATTTGTTAGGGGTGTAGGTGTGCAGCATCATGGTCTGACCTTGATTTGACGATCTATAAAATCTTGTCTGGGCTATATCTCGGAAACCGTAAGGTGTTGGAAGTTGATACTTGGTAGGGACATTGGTTAGGGGCTATAGGTGTGTATTATCATGGTGTGGCCTTAATTTGACCTTTGACCTTGTCGTAGTGACCTTGACCTTTAAAATCTTGTTGCACCTTTGGGTCTGTCTTTTGATGCAGATTAAGCACTGTTAATTCATATTAGAATTTATTAAGAATTTTACTTTCTTAACTTCCCATTGTAAGAGATTGAATTTCATCAAGTGAGCCAGAGATTTTGCTCCAACACCACACCTAAGCATTCATTAAATGTATTACCACTTCTGTATGCATGGTAATATTGAAACCATCTAAACCATAATTCGGCCATGCAGATGTAGATAAAGAGTGTTGAATTTTAGTTTACTGATTAATGCTGTCATCTTGTTATTGAATTATCTTGTTTTAATACTTCATCTTTGTAAGCATTAACTTTCTTTTAAACATTATTTTCTCCATTTAAACATTGTTTGGAACTTTAGATAACTGACAGTGCCCAGAAAGTATCCTGATCTTTGTACTGGTACAGTACTTCTATATCTCATGGTGTTGAAAATATTTCCCTAGGCTGTGGGGTACGGGCATCTCTGATGCTATTTTTGCATAGTGTGAGAGAAATTTGCTGGTGAAAGTGTTATGTATAACTGGGTGTCCTCGGCATAAAAGTGGTAGTTGATGCTAGTGTGGGAATGAATGATTCAGCTGAATGGGTTAGTGAAGGGGGAGAACAGAATTGGTCCAAGGACGGAGCCCTGGGGAACTCCATACTGGAGCGCAGCAGGATGGGTGAGTGTACTACCTACCTTGACCGAGTGTGTCTTCTGACAAGTATGATTTGAACCAGCCAGTGCTAGCTCACTGATTCCATAATAAACAGTGAGTCTGTCCAGGATAATGGTGTGGTAAATGGTATCGAAAGCGGCGGATAGATCCAGAAGGGTAAGGGCAGTTACAGACCCTTTGGCCATATTAAGAAGAATATCGTTATGAATATTAAGCAGGGCACTTTCAGTAGAATGGTGTTTTCTGTAAGCCATTTGGCAGTCATAAGGCCAGCTTCATCAAGATGAGTTTGTAGCTGGAAGGCTACTACCCTTTCAAGTATCTTTGAGGTAAAGTTAAAATTTGAGACAGGCCTATAGTTTTTGAAAAAATATTTGTCTAAGGATGATATTTTGAGGATAGGGGTAGCATGGGCCTGCTTGAAAAAATCTGGACACCTACCTTGCTCAAGAGAAGTGTTGATTATTGAAGTGATGGGGGTAATGAGAACATCCAGATAATCCAGAACAAGGAAAGTGGGCCAAGGGTCTAGCGAACCAGATTTACTAGGAGACTTAGTAATAATTTTAGTAAATTGATCCTCTGTTCAAGTAGAAAACGTGGGGAACATAGGGGGAGGAGAGTCAGGGGTGATGTGTTGCAAATTGACAGAAGCAGAGAATGTGGAGCGTATTTTTTAAAAAAATTTCTGTGAAGAACTCCACAAACCTGTCTGCCAAAAGCTGAGGGGGATTTATAGATGGGAGGATCTTGGCTGAAAGTCTATGTAACACATCACCCAGGACACGCCATAATTTTTGTGGGTTGTGGTGATTATCCTGAATTTTTGCTTTAAATAATTGAGATTTGGCCTGCATGCAGATTCTGTTGTACTGGTGGACTTTCTGTAGGTGCTGGGATCTATTGAAGGTGGATTTGTTTCTTCGCCAAATGCGTTCCAACAAACGCTTGGTCTCTTTTGCTGCAATTACAGTTTCGTTAACCCATCCATGTCTCTAAAAAAATTTGTGCCCACTTTAAAAAATAACACGGCTGCCATAGCCGATTGCTCGAAAATCATTGATATGTTCTAAAGGTTGGAATGTGTCAAATTTGCACAAAATGTAAATGGCTAGAAAAGCTTGCCTGAGAGTGATTTTGGCCTTGTTTTGGAAACAAAATAGCTGCGATATCACATATTTAATGTCTAATGGGGGGAGGGGACATAACAAAAAGCCCTAATATCTCCCTTATCATTGGTCCTAGGGGTTTGGAATGAGAAAACAACTTCTTGAAAACTGTGGTCTACGAATCTTTTGCAATGTCAAATTGGACATGGCCTGTGAATCTTACATCTGACAACATTTCTTGGATTCTGTATACTTCTTACAACTGAAGTTGCTCCTAAGATTTTTCCAAATCTCAGTGTTGTTACCCATTTACTTTTACCTGCAGGCTGGGGTTCTTGCCTGCCGAGGCTGGCTATTTTTGAGACCCATGTTAAGCCAGGGATAAAACATGATACACTGGCCAACCTCAGAAATGCCACCCTGCAATTGCCTTCTCTGTTTCCAGACTCAGTTTTGCATAATGTAGAGGGGAAGATTTCCCAATATGAAGACAGGCATCACTAGTCTAGGGGCTCCCAGAGGAAACAGGGTTGCTACCACCTCTACTCTCAGCAGACTAAATTTACACAGGACACCAGTTTGGAGTCAGGACTACCAGCCTGGAAAATGCTCAGCTGCCGTGATCAGAACAAAAGAGGTCGGGGCAAGGCATCCAACTATTCCTAGCGATCCACCATGGATCAGAATTAGTATAAATGAGAATTACTGTGGAACCCACTGGGCTTTATAGGGCTGGTCAAAAGGGCAGAAGCTCTTGTGAAGAGTTTTGTAAATTGTCACACTTTAAATGTAAATTGTATTGCTGTGAATCGTATAACTTTTGTCACCGGGCAGCCACAAAGGAGAGGCTTAAGACCCATTGTAAAAGCAATAAGATCTGTGAAAGGTGTTTCTTGTGTACATTAGTTGTCGTCTGTCCAACCTGTCATAAATGCCCACATTGTTGCTCAAAATCTTCAGACTGCACCAGTTTTGGAAAACCTGGACCATCCTAGGGGCCAGTCCCAAGGTGATAGGAATCCTCAAGGAAGGCTGCACCCTCCCTTTCAAGAACTGACCAACTTTGACCAGGGCTAGTGGCTATGTAAATCCCCCAACAAGTGCAGATATATATTCGGTCTGAGCTCCCTGAAGCAATTTTTTGAAATTGAAGAAATTCAACATGGAGACACCAGAAAGCTTAAGGATTTTCTTACAGAAAGGAAAATCGGTAACGTCCATAGATTTTAAGGGCGCTTACTTCCGCATCCCAGTAAACCCACAGTCCAAGAAAACCGCTACAATAGCTTACCGTGTGGAACTGAATGCTAATCTCGGGAGGCCATTGGCATCCGGACAACGTCCAAGAAAAATAGATGTTTAGTGTTAGCCATAGCCTCAGGTTGTACTCTCGTGGAACTCTTCTCAATTCTTCCTCCTTTTCTTGTTGGCCGCGTGATTTGGAAGCGTTTGCTTTTTGCATTCATATTTTACACTATTTCCCAGTTTATACGTACTGTTGGATGTTATAACTTGGCTATTTTGCTTTATTAATGTTATAGAATATTCTGTGAAAGTTCCATTTTGACAGGATAAGTATTTCTTTACATTTTTGTGATTTGTGAGTTTTCTTGGTTCAGACTTGCATGTTTACGTGTTTTTATTGCAGTATAAATGTCCTCCAATACCCAAAGAACAAGGAAAGATAACCTAGATCTTTGAAGAGTCGGCATTTCTGTCTCCCATTTGGTAATCAATTATAGCCCTTCCTACAGAGAAGCAAGTAAAGGATATGATCCCTGTGTTACTCTTGAATCTCCATGTGACATTTGCTCTGGTTTCTTGGATGAACAAATGCAAAAATATAAAAACAGGAAGCTTTATGTGAGGAAACAGAAAGCAGACACCATAAAAGACAACTGGATTTGCTAGATGACGAGGATCTGGATCACAGGCAGACCTTGAGGGTGCTGCTGACAATTTATTTGCTTCTCCACCACGTCCTCAATCTTGCTGAAATTTTCACAGAAAACTCAGTTTATATCCTAGATTGAATTTGTATTGGTCTGGTCCACTCGAGGGCCATATTAGGAATTTTCGTTTCCGGGGTGTGGGGGGGCCCCCTGGCCTCCCCTCTTGGGGGGAATGTCAAGTATATCACAATATTGCCAGTCTGAAGCCCCTTTCTAATCTAATGCTTGTTTTAACAATAAAGGGGGATATTTTAGGCACATTTGGAGCATTACATGTCTGAACAGAAATATTTAGCGCAAATAATGCTGTTAAAATGGTCCCAAATAGATGTAAATCAGCCCAAACCAGTACTAAATATTGCTCTGTAACCATGAAACTTGGCCCAAATATCACCTGCCACTCACTAAATCTGATTGCACAGGTTTTAGGATTACATCTGCTGTACCAGTGGTGTCATCTGTGTAAAATATGGTCCAGGAAGGCGAAAATCCAGCCTCAGGTGGCTGTATAAGGATGGGCTGATATGTTCTCAGTTAAGGCAGATTTAAGGCTGTAAACCACATTGTGTCCCACAGGAGTCGCCACTTGAATGATTTTTAGTGGTGTGTTCCTTCAGAAATGCATATCTAGTCCAAAGTACAGGTTCAGAGAGTGTAGGTGGCGAGGATGTCATAAAATGCCAGATAGTAGTGTTATTGGAGTCTCCACAGCTATACGCCTCATTAAAATGATGTATTAATGTTATAAATAATGTTATATATCCTAATTTATCATGAATGAGGTCATTATGGTCTATATTTGATTGTCACGAATCATAGATAGGTCATTATGGAACTGGTCTATATTTGATTGTCACGAATCATAGATAGAAAATTATGTTCTATATTTCATTGTCACGAATCTTTGAGTCACGAATCATTACCTCTATATTTGAATGTCACGAATCATTACCACATTTCTCACCAATCAATTTAATATTTACCAATGATAAACCCTATAAAACCCCCCAACAACTTTATCTACTAATCAAAACACCAAAAAAATGAAGAATATCTGTGCAAAGTGTCAATCTGATCTAATAACAGATCAAAATCTAGGATATCATCAAGAATTTTGTGGAAAATCTCAATTTAGAAAGAAATCTGTTTCAACATCTACATTTACTGAAATATGCCACAAATGTCACCAAAAATTTCAATCATTTAATGAACTTATAAAGCATTTAACAATCTGTGGAAAGTATCTTTGTTATCAATGTAAAATTCCTTTTTTATCAATCTCAGGATTACATTCTCATCTTGAATCAGTTCACTCGGGAAGAAAAAATAAAGATAAACTTTACAAGTGTGCATTATGTGATCATATTTGTAAAAACAGGCGTGAGCTCTATGATCATAGATTAATCCAACATGGCGGGGATGATCAAGAGCTTGAGGATATTCCACCCTATGTATTTCAGGACCAAAATGAAGGAATTAGGAATACCTATATTACAAACAGGAAACATATATTGGCTCCTGATAAACATGGAGAGATAAAGCATGTGTATAATTTTCCTACGAATAATCTCTCAAGGGGATATAGGGAGATAAGACATCATGTGACTGAAATATACAGAGACCAACACTTCGCCTTCAGGATTAATCTTGCTTTCGGCATGATCCTACATAATCCTCAAACTGATGAATATAGATATTATTACAATTTCTAATAGGAATGGAATAAGATTTTTAATACATAAACTTGCAGGGATTGATATTATTCAACAAGCCAGGACTATCAGACCATCTTCATCATGGACTCTCGCCTTTATCACTAATATTCAGTATAATGTCTTTGTTACAGACTTTCCACTCGGTCATTCAGAACTTCTACCTGATTACATTGTAAATAATAAATATCTGAAAAATATGTAGGTTAATCCAAGAACTAAGAAACCTTATTTTGACAATATGTGTTTTTTTAGATGTTTGAGAATTCATTTCAAGAAAGAAAAAACTGTTAACCAATATTTTAATATCTGGAAAGCATATCTGAATCAACATCCTGTCCCACCAGGGTATAATCAATTTGAAGGGGTTACCTTTAATGACATGATATCATTAGAAAAATGTTTTAATGTAAAAATTAAAATATTTTCTCTCAATGAAAATGGTACAATAAGTTATATATATGAAACAATTTCAGATTACACCAATCAAATCTATTTAAATATTTATCAGTCACACCTTAGTTATATTACAAATTTTAAATATTTTGCTAAGAAGTTTGAATGTTCTAAATGTTCTAAATTGTTTAATAGGGAATGGAATTTACGGAGACATTTCAAAAATTGCTATGAAAAAACTAAAATGATCTTTCCAGGAGGATTTTATAAAACGAATGATACTATATTTGAAAAAATTCGATCTTTGGATATTGATTTGGATGAGGATGATCTTTATTATCCCTATTTTGCGGTTTGGGATATGGAAGCAATGTTAATTAAATCACAAACAGCAGCTAATGATAGAAAATTACAATGGTTAGCTCAGCATGTCCCAATTAGTGTTAGCATTGCCTCAAATGTAAAGAATTTTGAATCTCCCAAATGTTTTGTAAACTTAAATACATCCGAACTTATATCAGATATGATGCTGTATCTTCAAAAAATTAGTGAACATAACGCTGAATATTTGAGGTGTAAGTATGAGGAGGTACTTTTACAACTCGATCAACTCCAGGACGAATATCAAGACACATATTCGATAGATTCCAATTTTGAATCAGAGGAATCACATGATGAGGATTATGAAGATAAAAATAGCAAATTAGCCTCTCATTTCTGTAAAACTATAGAGAATATTAAGGAGGAATTTGATAGATACATTAATCAGTTACCGGTAATAGGATTCAATTCAGGTAAATATGATATTAATTTGATAAAGAAAGAAATTATGACATATATATCTCTTCATAACTCCGAATCTGACATATTTACAATTAAACGAGACAACGCCTATCTTTCCATAGCCACCTCATCACTCAAATTTTTAGATATGTCAAATTTTTTAGCTGTCGGTTGTTCATATAGTAAATTTTTGAAGGCATACGGATGTGAAATTTCTAAAGGAATATTCCCATATGAATGGTTTGATTCCCCTGAAAAGTTAAATTATGAATACCTACCTCCACCCCAGGAGTTTTATTCTCAATTAAATAAATCAAATCCTATTCAGTCTGAAGATGATTATAATAACCTTAAGATTATATGGGAATCTCACAACATGCAAACTTTTAAGGACTATCTTATTTATTATAATAATCTTGATACAGGTCCATTTTGTTCTGCTCTCAAGAATTTTTTTGAAATATATAAATCGCAAGGGATTGATATTTTTAAAGAATATATCACTCTTCCTGGTGTGGCTAGAAAAATGTTGTATAATTCTACTGTCAGTAATTTCGCCTTATTTAATTCTGATAATGCTGATTTGTATTATACCTTTAAGAAAAATATTGTTGGTGGACCTAGTATCATTTTTAATCGTTATCAAGAAAAGGGAGTGACCTACATCAAAAATCTTAAAAATCCAGACTTTTTATGTAAGGCAGTGGTTGGTTATGATTGCAATGGTTTGTACTCATACGCAATAGAACAGGAAATGCCAACGGGTATTTATGTTAGAAGATATGCAGAGAATAATTTTAGACCTGAAATAAGTGAGATATACATAGATTCATATTGCTGGATGGATTATGTTATGCAAGAAAAAAAAATTAAAATATTACATAAATTAAATAATCAGAAGGAGATTAGAATAGGGCCCTATTTAGTGGATGGATATTGTTCTAAAACTAAAACTGTATATGAATTTAATGGATGTTATTATCATCATTGTAAATATAATTGTTTCATAATTAGAGGTATCAGAGATAAGGCCTGGCTAATGAAAATTCGAAAGGTTCAAATCAAAGATAAAAAGAGAAGGTTATTTCTTGTATCACGTGGTTGTAAGGTTGTAACTATTCAACAGTGTCAGTTTATCAATGATATTAAACCTAAATGTTTAAAATATTATGATAATTATCTACCTTCGTATTATAGGAAAAACAAATCAATTCTCTCGACAGATAAAATTGTATCTGATATAATGGCCAATAAATTATTTGGAGCTGTAGAGGTGGACATAGAAGTTAAAGATGAATTTCAAGATTTCTTTTCGGGATATCCACCATTTTTTTGTACCTGTGATGTCCCTATGCAGGCAATAGGCGATCATATGACAAAATATTGTGAGGATAATGACATTAAATTTACACATAAAAGATTGCTTATAAGTGGATTAAAGGCTCGAAAAATTCTATTAGCTACCCCACTTTTGCAATGGTATTTGAGAAATCAATGTGTAATTACGAAAATATATCAGGTGATAGAATTTCAACCAAAATTTTCTTTTAAATCTTTTATAGACAAGGTCACTCAACATAGAATAGAAGGGGATCAGAATCCGGATAAGGCTGTAATTGGTGATACTTACAAATTAATAAGTAATAGTTCTTATGGATCAATTCTGATGGATCGGACCCGACATTGTAATGTTAAATATCTTACTAATAAAATAAAGGTTAGCAAAATTATTAATTCTTCAAAATTTAAATCTATGGAGGAACTAGGAGCTGTATACGAGGTTGAGACCTTTAAATCTCGTATTGCTATTGATAATCCAATACAAATTGGCTTTTTTATTCTACAATATGCTAAACTGCGAATGTTAGAATTTTATTATGATTGCCTAACTAAATATATGAAACCTAATTCCTTTGAAATAACAGAAACAGATACAGACAGTATTTATATGGCAATTAATGCTGAATCGATTGACGAATGTATCAGATCAGATTATGAGATATGAAAATGAAATTTTCGGATCTTGTTCGGATGATAAAAATCCGATCTGGTTTCCTAGAAGATGTTGTTCCAAACATTATGCTCTAGATTCCAGATTTTCTGGGGCATACAAATTAGAATTCCAGGGAATTAAGATGGTTTCATTATGTTCCAAATCATACATAATTGAAGATGCTGATGGTAAACAAAAAATATCTTGTAAAGGTGTTTCGAAGAAAAATCTATCTAATCCAATGATTAGTTATGATGAAACATTAAAAGAGAAATGTACTAAATCCTCCACAAATCACGGATTTAGGATGAATGGTTCAGATATGTTTACTTATTCACAAGAAAAAATTGGATTCAATTATTTTTATTGTAAAAGAGAGGTATTGTCGGATGGAATTTCTACAAAGCCTTTAGCCATAACCTTAACTCCATGGAATAGCGATGTTGAGGTTGTTATTCATGTTCAGGATCCCTTATCAAATTTATTCTTTTGCTCGTTATCGTTTAACAACCTGACTTTTCATTCACTTGAACAATTATTTTATTATTTATTTGCTGAACATTATAATCAAAATAACATATCCGAGAAAATTTATCAATGTAATGATCCATTGGAAATTCACCCCCTTGTTATAGATCTCGTTAATAAGAAACCTAATTTTTCAGAAATTGAAGAAATTATGAGGAAATGCTTTCAGGTCAAATATAACCAATCCTTAGAATTTCAAGAAAGACTTCGAGAGGTTCAAAATAAATTAGTATACTATATTCAGTCTAATTATTCGAAAAATGAATCTTTATTCTGGGGTGTGACTAATCCACCTAAAATGTTACATGTTTTAGATGCAGAGTCAGTAGTAGGGAATAATACAGTTGGACATATATTAATGGATTTATGTAAACAAAATAACCCTATTTGAAAAATTTTTTTTTTTTTTTTTTTTCTTACACAATATACATTTACTCTTACTGTACATAAGAAACTACATATATTTCTCCAAATAAAACCTCTTTACAATTTCCTCATTCTCCTCTAGGTTATTTCCAAATCTGGACAAAATTCTATTGAAATTCATACCCCTACATGAATAAAAACTGTAATAAATACAAAATAATCCACACGTGACGGTATTGTAATTTTGAATTCTTTTGTTATTGTACTTGTATGTTAAGTTTTTACTAAATAATAAATTATGAATCTCTCTTAATGGTTTTCTTCCTATTGAATCGAAGTGTTCCACAATGTCATTTTCTTTAAAATGTAGTACTATCCAATGGCTTCCCTTTTCCCCAGATTTATCATGATTTACCACAATGATTGATGGTATTCCTAAATCATATGGTATCAAATCAATTGGATATACACCACGAAATCTTGTTTTAATCATCGGATCTTGCCGCATCAAATTTGAAATCTGATTGGAATTCATCAAGATATTGTTACATTTCTACTCTGATCTATTGATAATATCTCAGG
This sequence comes from Sabellastarte sp. h YS-2021, assembly GCA_964017235.1. Lineage (NCBI taxonomy): Eukaryota > Metazoa > Annelida > Polychaeta > Sabellida > Sabellidae > Sabellastarte > Sabellastarte sp. h YS-2021. The sequence continues at coordinate 17,123,023 of OZ024928.1, forward strand.
AAATTTTGCATACACTATTACATTTATAGTTTCCTTTAAGGCCTCGGAATATCGAATGCTAAGTCTCACATGACCCTTTATAGATTTTGACATGATTTTTCCTGATAAGAAACTCTGAATATCAAATAAATATAATGCATAACCATTTGCATAATCAGCTAATCTGATAATTAAACCCTTTTTTCGACTATATTCATTATCAAATAAGGAAAGGTAAGATGAAACATAGTCATTTTCGGTAAAATTTGGTTTTAATGGCCTGTTTGGGACTGGTTGACCATCAACTGTAACCTCAAGGTAATTGGTGGACATATTTTTAAAATTAAAAGGATTTTGACCATAATTTCCTGAGTATGCTGCATTAGATACCATCCCTATAATTATTTTACTAGGAACCTTACCATGAAAAATATTATCTGTCATAAATGTATGAGATCCACTGGCCACACTGAAACTTTTTATGTCACTTCTCCAGAAAGGGTATATAGCTGGGCTTAATTTTAATGCTTCATTATGGGCTAATAGAAGACTAGGATTTAAAGTTACATGACAAACTTTCAATAAAGCATCATTAATTTTAAGTTTATATTGTGCCTACTCTCATTAACCTGAAATCATCAGATGCCTGAAATAACTTAATATTAACACTAACTCCATTTAATATGGCTCTGTTTTGTTCTATTCCAAAGTCTATATATAGACTTCCTTCAATTACTGAATTGCCTCCATCTTTAGTTTTCATTGCTCGCTCTGTGTAACCTGAATTACCTCCTAGATATGTGGCTGCATCCATCTGACCAGCTTGATCTTTATGAAAAAGTGCAGCCTGACCTTGTGATGATATCATATCCTGATTTGTAGTTAACAATAGATCTATCATTGCTTTATAGGGATAATTTAGACCTACATCTGTTGAAACTACCTTTTGGTTAAGTGAAAGGTCTATTTGTCGGAAAATAGAGTGTAAAGTTAAATTTATTGGACCTACTTGATCACTATCATCAGTGGGTTTACCATTTATATCTCTTTCATCTTTAATTGGTGTCCCATCTTCTCTTGTTATGCAATAATTCACGACAAGTTTTGTTTTAGCTAAATTAATGTAATCTAGAGATGTACCAGGAATATTAAATTCGATTGTGGCACCACCACTTATTGTAGCAATTGGATTGAATTCAACCCAATATTCTCTTTGAATACTGTTATCGATAGGGGGAGGTTGGAATAATGCTACGGATGTCTGAACTACATCCATATTGCTCTATAAGATTTGGTGGGATTTATTTTTTTTCGCTGAGAATCCTTTTTCTTGGTTTTTTTTTCTTTCCCTTTGTCCTAATAACCTTTTCACCCTTCTTTCGTCTCTTAGTTTGACTCCTTTTTCTGCTGGTAATACTTCTACTACTACTAATACTACTACTACTTTTGCCTCCAATTTGATCATATTTCCGTTTTTCCGGTCTATTTATACCATTTTGAAGGTTCAGTTCACTTTTTGCCTGCTCTACTGCTGCCTGAGTTGGAGATACCACTGAAATATCAATATCCTTACTAATTCCACTGGGTTCTGGTTTGTCTAATATATAAAAATTTTTTTTATATCCAATTTTTCCTTCAATGCATTTATTACAGAAATCCAAGTATTTATCCATCTCTCCTCTTTAGATGAAATGTAAGAGCTATTCTTTTGGAAAAGGAATCTGGAACATTCATTGATCTATCTCTTATATATACTTTTATTCTTCCAAGAGTTTTTGCTCTTATTGGAATGTAATATTTCTCTGAGAAATACTGTCCGTGATTATTTGAGGGAAAAATCATTCGTAGAACAGGTTCTAGAGAATTTTTAATATAACTATAATCACATATATCTGAATATAAATAGAGTGTTTCAGTGATAAGATCCTCTGTGTATATATCACACAAAGCTATCATCCAATTTCCATCAAGGTTAACCCTCTCTGGTAATTCTACTGTGAAAGAATGAGCAACATTATCAGGATGATAATTTTTAGAATCATCTGATGAGAGAAATAGATAAATGTTTTTTTCATCCATCCTACTAATCAGGGGTTCCTAAACTTTTGGATGTTACACTTTTAAACCTTATTTTGTTTAACAGAGCGCAGAGGAAGTAAATGGAGGAATAACAATGTATGTCATCGAAACACTGCGATCCAAAATTCACAAACCTGGCAATGCAGCATCTTATATATTTTCCAGGTGATCCTGCGGTATCCATGAATTAAATCTGTCTGGCCAACCTTCCCACTTAACTAACACCTCAATTTTATTTCCTCTTTTCCTTTTTTTAATAATTTTTTCAATTTTGTACACAACCTCATCCCCTATATAGGCTAGCTGTAGTTCAGGTTCATAAAAATAAGATTCGATTATCTCATTATTATAGTCTTTTATCCTATACATTGGAATTCCCTGATTTATCTTTCTTTCAATTATAGTGAATATTTCACCAGTCCATTTTTCAGAATATTCTCGGTCGAACGTTTTCTTTAGATAACTTATTTTAACTCTGTCTCCGAGTTTAAATTTAAATATTTTAGGATATCTTGTTTTTGAGTTTCTCTCGCCTTTTCTAACTTGATCTGCATATTGATTCTTCCATAACTCGTAAGGATCCGATGATTGAGCCTCTGATGGAGTCATCCTGATCATTCTATGAAAGGAATTATTGTAACTAAACGTGAGATCTTGAAGAACATCAATCCATCGAAAGGTTTCTTTACTAGTGAGATATTTTCGAATTTTTAATTTAATAGACTTTATAACTCTCTCTGCATAGTTAGCCTTAGTTTCATAGAATGTGAAAATATGCTTGATTCCTTCCTCTCTTACAAATTTTCGAAAATCTTTATTTTTGTATTCAGATCCTTGATCAGTCCTTAAAATATCCGGTTTATCCTCACTTTCATTTATCACTGATCTTGTAGTATTCACCATTTCCTGACCTGATAGGGTTTTCATGGGTCTAGTGTACAGATATCTAGAAAAAATATCAATGAAAACACAGAAGAAACCATAGCCATCATTTTCAGATTTATATCTCATCATATTTGCAGTATCCGAATCCCATTGATAGTTTCGAGAAAATGCTAGCACTTTAGGCCTACGAAATTTTCTTTCGAACTGGTCGATGAGAGGTATAGGTGTCCTGTTTACTCAACCATATTTTCAATTTTTTTCTAGTTAAATTTTCATTTAAATTTTTCATTTCATTTTTTTAAAAATATCTGTAAATTTTATCAACTCCGCTAAAGGCAACTGGACTTTTAGGGTCATAATAAAGTTTTTGCAATTTACTCTCCAATTTACTTGACATTTTTAATCCATCCTTTGACCCAATCTGGCTTTTCGACATTCCCCCCTCTCTGTAATTTTTTGATGGAATTTTTCAAATATACTGGCTGATCTCTTTTTTCATCCTGTATTGGAAGACCTGGAGGAGGTAATCTCTTTATTTCAGAATGTTCACCTTTTGATTTTATGATCTGATCAGAAAAAGTCGGATCTGCAATCACCTCATCAGGCTTTATATCCCCTTTTTTCCCCTCTTCCTCGTTCTCCTGATTGGACTTAGTCGAATCTAACCCTAATTTTCTCTGCTTTTCGGATAACTGAAAAACTCGGAACCTCTCATATTGCTCCTTAAGAATAAGAATAAACTTATTCATTTTTAAGTAAAACCTTTATGAATTTCCTAATCAGAAACAAGAGATCAGAAAAAAGACTGTAATTTTTCACAATGATTGCTCGTCTCCTTTCTTTATTTTGTATAAAGTTTCTCAGCAGTTTTATATTTTCCTGAAATTTTTTCTTTTTTTCACGAGATAAAGGTATACGAAATACATTGAAAAAAACCTCTGCAATTGATCTAAGTTGATAATCTTTAGCATTAATGAAAATATGACGATTTAGGGTATGATTATTGTCTAAAATAAACAATAAAAATGGTCTGGATTTAAATAAATTTTTGGACATTATACTCCATGAGATTTCATCAAACTCTTATTCTAAAATTTTCTTCATCTCTATTTATATATAACTGTGTACTCCTCAGGTAAAATATTACCTCTGAACATGTAGTCGCTCTCACATTGTGGAGATAAATCTAACAATAAGTAAGAATATGGCCTTTCTGTGGCGAGGTTATATGCCTCCTCCAACTTTTGTTTAATTCCTATTTGATTTCCTAACACTTTTATTTGATATTTATCTCTAGGATTCCTAAATAATATGAAATATTGGGTGTTAAGTGAAATATCCCTAGCATATTTGCCCTGATGGAATAAATTTTGTAAAATTAGAATCATAGTCAAATTTCTATGATGTGATTCCCTTGTGAAAAGATTAGCAATGAAGTCATTATTTAGGGCTGATATCTGAAGATCATCAATTATTATTATGTTATGATTGCCATCACTAATCTCATTAATGAATTTTTCATTTGGAATTTTCTGAATATACGTTATTTTATCTGAATTATTTTGATCGAATAAATCCTGCCAGACACTGTAAAAATAATAAACCTTGTTTACAGGTTGGTTAATCATTGTATTCATATTATTTAATATTTTAAATAAAAGGCTAGATTTTCCAGATCCGGTCGGACCCGAAATAATAAAAGTAGATGGAGAAGCAAAGGCTATGCAAGTCATTTTTTTTTTTTTTTTTTTTATTTACTAGCTCGTAGTCCAAATCTCTGGAAACACTTCAAAAGGTAATCACTATCTCGCTCTCTCCAATATAAATACATTAATGTCATCATTAATCAGCTTTATTTATACTACCTCTCCTGTATGAGAGGGACTAGAATCTACTGCAACAGTCTCCATTTACATTGTCAAAATATAGCATATTTTTTTGGCTGTGAAAGAAATTTCGAAACAAAATGAAGCTTTTCTGTCTTCTAATGATGTTTTTAATAAGAGAAATGAACTGTAGTAGTTGTGATCAAGGAATATGTAATTATAATGATCACATAGCCCTCTGTATTGATGTAGTAACACCAATTTTTAAATATAGACCGGAAATTATAACATTATATTTAGAAAAAGTGCAACTTCTAGGCTTTCAGAATATCTTAACGATGTTACCAAATTTAAAATATTTGACATTAAAGGATATGAAATACTTTAATTGTGCATGGATGGATGACCTTCCTACCTCGTTGGTGATAACCTCTGATGATTGTATTTCGAAAACTAGCCTGGAGGCAGAAGGTAAGAATATATATATAATTCTTAAATTATAATAACAAATTTTTATGTAATATACATATATAAACCAAATTTTCATGTTACTAATTAATTTATATATATATACATATTTTCAGTGACAACTCTCAATCCAATCTCAATTGACTCCACCAGTTACCCTCTCTCCAAAGATTTCACTACTGAAAAATTCCTGACCCAAACAAAAGCAGAAACCCAAATCTCAACCCATCAGAGCCAAAAAATCATCCAGGTGACCCAATCTGAATCCCAGTCAACCCAATTCTTGAATGATCAACCCACTTCAAAAATCACCCAGTCAACTCAAAGGACTTCTCAGACCAGTCCCTCATCACACCCTCAAATCACTTTAATTATGGATCCCACATCTGTTTCAAACTATGTAAGCCCTCAAAATAATTTCGAAAAAAAAGAAAGGAAATGGATTTGGATATATCTCCTTGCTAGTATTCCATCTTTTGTTCTAACCCTTATAATCGCTATAAAGCTCTTTCAAAAATGCAAAAAAATGAGAAATCGAGGGAGGAGACAAAGAAGGAGTCGTATTGTTCGAGATCTGGGGATGATTCAGATGAGCAGTATGGTTAATGAGCAATATCAGGGACCTGATGACATCAGGTATGATTTTTTAAATTTTTATTAACGATAAATTCAAATACATTTTTCAATGCATTCATAAGTAGTACTGATCTGTAAATCAGAAATATGTAATGGTAAATATGTATATATATATTTCTTTCTATTTTTTCCGCTTTCTAGTCCCTACCTAACCCCAACCTGTTGTCAAAAAGACTGTCAGAGCAAGATTTCTAATGAAAACTCTTCATTCATAGGTATATTCAATATATTTTCAGTATTAATAATCTCACTTAGAGAAAAAATCAATCGATATAAAAATTGTGACGTCATCATAGTAATATCGATTCACTAATTCAATACTACATTTGATATTTAGCGAGTTGTGAAAATGGAATCAAAATTGTTTGTAGTAGTTTCTCTGCTGTGTTTATATTTTTCGTATGCCATTAGTTATCATGTTGAATGTCTATATGAGGATAAAGATGAAACAATAACAATAAGAGGACTTGAATCAGTAATTGAATTCAACGAATATTTAATAAGATGTGGTCAGACTGATGCGATAGTGCTTATATACGACCAATGTCATGTCGGAAATGTCATGATTCCAGTGCAGAAAATTATTAAAAATTATCCAAAAATTAGAACTATTTACTGGATGTGCAAAGGAAACTGTAACTACCCCTCGACCTATGTGGGTATTTTTGGATGTAAACCAGGTACGTTTTCCATATACTCTCTAATCTCTCGACCAAAATAATAAATAACATTTTTTTTTACTTCAGATTTTAATTCCTTTGACGAGGAAGATGATATTTATGAGGATTATGAGGAGAATGCATGTTGTCAAGAGGATATTATAACTGTAGGTATGATACAAAGTGTACTAATCAAAATATTATCAAAAAATAAAATAACAGTTTTTTTTTCATAATGTTTGTAATTTTTTTGTATTTAGACCAGACTCTGAAAGATCAGCCTACCACTCGGGTGGATATACACTCTAATGATGATGATGATGATGATGATGATTTTGCAATATATCATGATATTGACCATGATGGTGATGATGAACAGAATGCAGAAAATCATGATAGTGATGTGAGAAATCAGGACCTCCATTCAAATCATGCAATATACGATGATATTATTTATGATGATACTGATGATGAACAGGAATTTTATAATGACATTGACAAGATACACATGGATAATGATGATTACGACAATGAGGATATTGACAAGATACGCAGGGATAATGATAATGATGATGATGATGATTATATGGACAAGATACATAATGATGATGATGATGATTATGACAATGAGGATTTATATGGACTATTGTCCATTCCTGGTTTTGGAATCATTTGTGCAATATTAGTGTTTTTGTGGAAAAGATACAGACACAGATTTCTATTGGGGATAATAAACAGATTTGTCGATTGGATTGGGGGAGCTGATTCGGATGATTCCCTTCCTACTACAACTACCACCAGTGCTAACACCACTTTAGTTAAAACCCGGATGTCGGATTCAGATACTACCTCATTCCCTATATCCTCTATCCCCACTCCCTCAGGTAGCGAAATATGGAATGATAGGATTTACACAGATGCCCGAAGAATCTACAAGCATTTGAGGGAGGTTAAATCATCAGATTTAGCATCTTCATCCGAACTAGGCCGCTCAAATATCCCCCAAAATTCAGATCAGGAAAATATCCAGTATGTTGACGCAGAAATCCAAGTCAGTATGGACTCAATGAGTGATTTTCATCAATTATTGACCATTGAAATGTTAAATATGAGTGATCACGTATATTGTAATGAAATGGATACATCACAGGATAATATTCAAACAGAGACAAGTTTTATACAAACTAGATCAGGTGGGCGGTACGACAAAGGCATTAAAAGATAGATACTAATTAATTAAAACATTTATTAATCTATATTACAAATTTTATGTTAAAAAATATATGTTTTCTATGTAATTTTAATCATATATCATATATCATGTACTTTCTTTCGAAATAAGATATTTCAATCTTGAATGAGCACATTATGATCCTAGAATGTTTTATCGGAGTAGTTAGAATTTTATTATCTAATAGAGAATTAGTGTGTTAATAGATGTGCACACGTATATTAGTCTGTTAATATAACAATATATATATATATATGTGTAATGAGTGTTCTTTCTCAATTGATACTAAAATATTTTACCATTTTAGGGGTCCTAGAATGTTTTATCGGATTAGTTAGAATTTTATTATCTAATAGAGAATTAGCGAGTTAATAGATGTGGATATGAATATTAGTCTGTTATTATATATATATGTCTAAGGAGTGGTCTTTCTCAATTTATATTCAGATTTTTTGACATTTTAGGGGTTTAATTTGAAATAAATGCTTGATAGTAGTACTACAGTTCTTTTTAATGATAAAAAGATGTACCTTTAACATCACTATCCAACATGCAAAAATTAAATTGGTCTGATGAACAATAATTCTGTTCTTTCATCCTCAATTTCCTGGTCACATTCAGGACATCTCAATGGTCCCTCTCTAGATTTCATTGGTAGGAAGGCTGCACACAAGATGCAGAAAAAATGACCACACAAGGCCACAAATGCCTTCTCCAGAGGAAGTTTTAGTTTACATTGACCACATTTTAAATTTGCGACTTTGTTGTTGTAAAAATCCAGCCATTCTGGTGCAGTTGCATTATGCACTGCAATTGGAGCTGTATCAGTCAGAAAAGCAGATCGAAAGGCCCCATCAAAGTCCTTCCTGGTTAAACAACTAACAAACACCTGGTTATGATTTTCGTGGATGTAGATTGATGAAGGAACCCAAACATATAGTGATGTTTCATGTAATTTCGTGGAACTATAAGAAACAGGTGTAGCAAATAGGTGATCAAGGAGAATGGTTCTACAGACAGGACATTTTTTTCTCTCTCGTCCTTCCTCCTTCCATATCCTTACTTGATCACATGTGCAGGAAACGCAGAGAAAATGTCCGCAGGGATTAGTAATGGCCAACTTGGATTTTCCTGGTTTTTCCTTACATAACGCACAGGAGGCACTGAATATTTCGTCACAATAGTATTCCACAAATGAGGCATACTTTTGGCTGAAAAAAATTTTAAAAATTTTTAACAATTCATCGAAATTATCCCTACAATGCATTTACAGGTAACAATCCTTTTATACATGAGTATATTTGATTGATCTCTCATTTACGACCTAAGAGAAACTTTCTCAGATTGATGACATTATATGCTCAAAACATTCATCTCCCACAAGTTTGGGAACGTATCTCTTACACCAGAGATAATCCAGGGTTTTTTTTATTAATTCATTGAATAAACAAATAATAGTAATTCAAAAAATACTTACATCAGCAAATCAGGGATGACATCATTTAATAAGAATAGACAGATAAGTCCATTTCGAAATTGAGCAGCATCAATGAATGCTATCATTTGCAGAGGTGTGACCATGGTAGATGTAATTTGTAATGGAAAAAATACTTTATGTTTTCGTCCTCGGAAAACATTAAGCTCAATATTGGATAAATCCATCCTAAATGTGTTAAAAAGAACTGAGACTAAGACCCTCCGATAATCAAAATGATTTTACCTCTCAAATGTTTCCAAGATATATAAAGTAGGTTAAATTTTTTATGTACAAGGTTATTTACAAAAGGTTTCAAGATATTCTTATTTAAATTGGAATATCGAATTCAACCTCCCCCTGAGGTAGTGGATCAATGTGCCCACATTCGGAACAAGTTAATTTATTATGAGATTGTGAATCCTCTATGAGGCATGGTACGAATGTAAACAGCTCCACCCTCTCTGAAAACATTTGATTAGCAATTTTCAGAAATTCCTGCCATTCTTTATGCTTCAAAGTTTGACCTTCACTGGTGGGGTATAAATCACCCGAGGCGTTATTTTTCCATAACCTTATACCAATAGTTTTGTAGGGGGAATTACAGGTAAGATAGTAACCCCCACCTAGATGTATTTTCTGAGATGTATCCCGATCACCCTTCAAAATTTTATCCATAGACCTATTTATAATCTCTACATTATGTAGAACCATCACAAATCGGGATATATTTAATTTAACACCCGGATTTGTGACCTTCTGACCATCCCATTCCTTCAGTATTATATCCTCAATGTGCCCTGAGGGACCATAAAAAACTAGATATCTTTTGCCACCTAAATGATAATTTTTCCTGATGACCTCTGGTGGATTATTACATTGCATATCCATAGTAGAGCTCTGCTGTTGATTATTCACAGATGATGATGAGGCTGACATCATTGCAACAATATCCATTGATTTCTTATTCTTCTGTACAGAATTTTCATTCACTTTTCTTTTCTTATTTTGAGACTTGGAGGAGTTAAGATATGCCTCAGCCATGTTTTTTATGCAAAAAAAATAAAATGATGGAACAATTTGCTAATCTGATGATAGAATGAGGTAATGGGGCTCGAAATCTGATTTTATAGGGATGGTGAGAGAGCTGACTCATTAAAAATCTAGTTAATTGGTCACGACCTGATGATATTGAAATATAAAAAAATAGCTTTTATAATGGATTATTCGTGACTATAGTCACAAATTTAGAAAGAGATTTTAGGACACCGTAAAAATCGTGACTAGAGTATATCCTATTTTCAAGACCAAGTTATTTTATATAGATAACATATAGTTTGACCTAAATATTTACCAGTAAATAAAAAAAAAATTTGGAGTGCATACAAGATGAATGGTATTTGTGATAAGAGTCATCTCATGTTTAGGGGAATGAGGTCACAGAATATTAGGTAAACTTTGTTACAGTAAAATAAGAAAAGAGGTCTAGGCGGAAATAAAAAGACATACATATAAGATTAACGCTTTTATTCCATAATTATAATTTACATAGGTTAAATTTACATGTTTTAAGGAAATAGCATTTTAATAAAATCACAAAATGGAGAATGTCTTCTATGCTCATCTATAGGTACATCGTAGGACTCCCACTCGATCAAATGGATTCGACACCATGGGCAGGTCACTTTGTCTCCCTCTCCTGTATATAAAAATCCAGCTCTTGATAATTGATCTGGTCTGATTGGGTGTGATTTAGGCCATGATTTGAAAGTCATAAATCTATTACAATATCTTTGATAATATGATAATTCATACGTCTTGACTTGGAATTCCATCCTTGGTTTATGACATTGAAATTTATCGTATATTGGGAATAATGAGTTCCTTTGATGCAGGGATGCTCCATCTACCGAATCAGATTTCTCTGGTGGATTAGACAAAGATGATGTAGGATTGGATGACATTGAAAATCCTCCTACAAAACCAGTATTATTGGAAGGCTTTGATGCTGGAAGTAAAACCTCTTTCTCAGCGTCAGCAGATTTTGAATTTGAAAACATTTTAAAATTTTTTCGAAAAAAAATGATGTTACATCCAGTGTGATGGTTGATTTGGATTCTGATTTTTTTTAAAAATTTTTTAGATTTTTATATAAGTATCACTGGATTACGTCATACATAGATTAGGTCAGCGATTATGTCATACATAGATTAGGTCAGCGAAATTTTATGATGAGATTGATATTTTCCCATAACATGTTGAGACATGTCTGATTATTATTATTATTATTATTATTATTACTATTTATTTTTTTAATTATTATTTAAATTTTTTTTTTTTTTTTTTTTTAGAGAAAGCAAAAATATTTTAGATTACGGTGATATAGAACATTTAAAAAAAAGTGATCTTGATTTATGATCACATCGTGATTTAGAATCACATTTCCATAGATTAAATATCTAGTGTTTGACAATAATAAATCATTGTATATACCTTTGATGTCTGATTCATGACTACATCATTTAGTAAACAATTTTTGCATCCTACAATAGGTTCACTTCAAGATCAGATTTGCATACGACAACAATAAATCATGTAGCAAATATCTAGTGCAAGATATATATAGCTTACTGCATATAATATAGTAAAACAATTTTTTTTTTTTTTTAAATTTATTAACAAGATAACCAAAAAAAAAATAAAGTTTATATGTCGCCTAGTCGTGATATTAGTACAAAACAAGTTTAAAAGCCAATTCCTAAAATAGAATGGACATAAGAAAATCGTGACATATATATTCATGACTGAGCTGGTTTCATGTACATGGATGAGGACATTATGGAAAGAAATATTACTACATTAAAGAAATACCGTGATATATAACTATATCATTAATACATTGGGGAGTACATAACATTATTTATAACATTAATACATCATTTTAATGAGGCGTATAGCTGTGGAGACTCCAATAACACTACTCCAGATCAGTCCAAACTACCTCTTAAAGTGGCTCAATCTTGCTGAAATTTTCACAGAAAACTCAGTTTATATCCTAGATTGAATTTGTATTGGTCAGGGGCCGATTTCACGAACGGACTTAAGCCTGGTTTTGGGCTTAAGTTTAAGACTTTGGTCTTAAATTCTGTCAAAAATGTGCTAAGTCAGCGGGCTTAGACTTAGTGGATTTCACAAAGGGGCTAAGTCCATGGATTTGCTAAGTCAGTGGACTTAGACTTAAGTCTGGGAGGTAGTGGGCTTAAATTTTGTAAAGAGGACTTAAATATGGCTGCCATAAACTTTTCTCCACTTGAAAATTTGAAAGGGCTGTAAATAAAGTATAATTACACAGAACACCTTACTGAAGTAGTCTTTGGGAAGTTTATGTGTGGCAACAAGGTTTTTCATTTCAAAACAGCACTTATCCTTAGATAAAATGTATTAAATGAAGAATATAAAAGGTCACATGACACAGAAAACCACTGTGGTTATATGATAAGCTTGGACTTAGCTAAGTCACCTTTGTGAAATCCATTTTAAGTCCCAGACCTAGTTAAGACCAAAGTCTTAGATTTAAGTCCCTGACTTAGCCAAAAAAGGGACTTAGTTTAAGTCCTTTAGTGAAATCGGCCCCTGGTCCACTCGAGGGCCATATTAGGAATTTTCATTTCCGGGGTGTGGGGGGGGCCCCCTGGCCTCCCCTCTTGGGGGGAATGTCAAGTATATCACAATATTGCCAGTCTGAAGCCCCTTTCTAATCTAATGCTTGTTTTAACAATAAAGGGGGATATTTTAGGCACATTTGGAGCATTACATGTCTGAACAGAAAATATTTAGCGCAAATAATGCTGTTAAAATGGTCCCAAATAGATGTAAATCAGCCCAAACCAGTACTAAATATTGCTCTGTAACCATGAAACTTGGCCCAAATATCACCTGCCACTCACTAAATCTGATTGCACAGGTTTTAGGATTACATCTGCTGTACCAGTGGTGTCATCTGTGTAAAATATGGTCCAGGAAGGCGAAAATCCAGCCTCAGGTGGCTGTATAAGGATGGGCTGATATGTTCTCAGTTAAGGCAGATTTAAGGCTGTAAACCACATTGTGTCCCACAGGAGTCGCCACTTGAATGATTTTTAGTGGTGTGTTCCTTCAGAAATGCATATCTAGTCCAAAGTACAGGTTCAGAGAGTGTAGGTGGCGAGGATGTCATAAAATGCCAGATAGTAGTGTTATTGGAGTCTCCACAGCTATACGCCTCATTAAAATGATGTATTAATGTTATAAATAATGTTATATATCCTAATTTATCATGAATGAGGTCATTATGGTCTATATTTGATTGTCACGAATCATAGATAGGTCATTATGGAACTGGTCTATATTTGATTGTCACGAATCATAGATAGAAAATTATGTTCTATATTTCATTGTCACGAATCTTTGAGTCACGAATCATTACCTCTATATTTGAATGTCACGAATCATTACCACATTTCTCACCAATCAATTTAATATTTACCAATGATAAACCCTATAAAACCCCCCAACAACTTTATCTACTAATCAAAACACCAAAAAAATGAAGAATATCTGTGCAAAGTGTCAATCTGATCTAATAACAGATCAAAATCTAGGATATCATCAAGAATTTTGTGGAAAATCTCAATTTAGAAAGAAATCTGTTTCAACATCTACATTTACTGAAATATGCCACAAATGTCACCAAAAATTTCAATCATTTAATGAACTTATAAAGCATTTAACAATCTGTGGAAAGTATCTTTGTTATCAATGTAAAATTCCTTTTTTATCAATCTCAGGATTACATTCTCATCTTGAATCAGTTCACTCGGGAAGAAAAAATAAAGATAAACTTTACAAGTGTGCATTATGTGATCATATTTGTAAAAACAGGCGTGAGCTCTATGATCATAGATTAATCCAACATGGCGGGGATGATCAAGAGCTTGAGGATATTCCACCCTATGTATTTCAGGACCAAAATGAAGGAATTAGGAATACCTATATTACAAACAGGAAACATATATTGGCTCCTGATAAACATGGAGAGATAAAGCATGTGTATAATTTTCCTACGAATAATCTCTCAAGGGGATATAGGGAGATAAGACATCATGTGACTGAAATATACAGAGACCAACACTTCGCCTTCAGGATTAATCTTGCTTTCGGCATGATCCTACATAATCCTCAAACTGATGAATATAGATATTATTACAATTTCTAATAGGAATGGAATAAGATTTTTAATACATAAACTTGCAGGGATTGATATTATTCAACAAGCCAGGACTATCAGACCATCTTCATCATGGACTCTCGCCTTTATCACTAATGTTCAGTATAATGTCTTTGTTACAGACTTTCCACTCGGTCATTCAGAACTTCTACCTGATTACATTGTAAATAATAAATATCTGAAAAATATGTAGGTTAATCCAAGAACTAAGAAACCTTATTTTGACAATATGTGTTTTTTTAGATGTTTGAGAATTCATTTCAAGAAAGAAAAAACTGTTAACCAATATTTTAATATCTGGAAAGCATATCTGAATCAACATCCTGTCCCACCAGGGTATAATCAATTTGAAGGGGTTACCTTTAATGACATGATATCATTAGAAAAATGTTTTAATGTAAAAATTAAAATATTTTCTCTCAATGAAAATGGTACAATAAGTTATATATATGAAACAATTTCAGATTACACCAATCAAATCTATTTAAATATTTATCAGTCACACCTTAGTTATATTACAAATTTTAAATATTTTGCTAAGAAGTTTGAATGTTCTAAATGTTCTAAATTGTTTAATAGGGAATGGAATTTACGGAGACATTTCAAAAATTGCTATGAAAAAACTAAAATGATCTTTCCAGGAGGATTTTATAAAACGAATGATACTATATTTGAAAAAATTCGATCTTTGGATATTGATTTGGATGAGGATGATCTTTATTATCCCTATTTTGCGGTTTGGGATATGGAAGCAATGTTAATTAAATCACAAACAGCAGCTAATGATAGAAAATTACAATGGTTAGCTCAGCATGTCCCAATTAGTGTTAGCATTGCCTCAAATGTAAAGAATTTTGAATCTCCCAAATGTTTTGTAAACTTAAATACATCCGAACTTATATCAGATATGATGCTGTATCTTCAAAAAATTAGTGAACATAACGCTGAATATTTGAGGTGTAAGTATGAGGAGGTACTTTTACAACTCGATCAACTCCAGGACGAATATCAAGACACATATTCGATAGATTCCAATTTTGAATCAGAGGAATCACATGATGAGGATTATGAAGATAAAAATAGCAAATTAGCCTCTCATTTCTGTAAAACTATAGAGAATATTAAGGAGGAATTTGATAGATACATTAATCAGTTACCGGTAATAGGATTCAATTCAGGTAAATATGATATTAATTTGATAAAGAAAGAAATTATGACATATATATCTCTTCATAACTCCGAATCTGACATATTTACAATTAAACGAGACAACGCCTATCTTTCCATAGCCACCTCATCACTCAAATTTTTAGATATGTCAAATTTTTTAGCTGTCGGTTGTTCATATAGTAAATTTTTGAAGGCATACGGATGTGAAATTTCTAAAGGAATATTCCCATATGAATGGTTTGATTCCCCTGAAAAGTTAAATTATGAATACCTACCTCCACCCCAGGAGTTTTATTCTCAATTAAATAAATCAAATCCTATTCAGTCTGAAGATGATTATAATAACCTTAAGATTATATGGGAATCTCACAACATGCAAACTTTTAAGGACTATCTTATTTATTATAATAATCTTGATACAGGTCCATTTTGTTCTGCTCTCAAGAATTTTTTTGAAATATATAAATCGCAAGGGATTGATATTTTTAAAGAATATATCACTCTTCCTGGTGTGGCTAGAAAAATGTTGTATAATTCTACTGTCAGTAATTTCGCCTTATTTAATTCTGATAATGCTGATTTGTATTATACCTTTAAGAAAAATATTGTTGGTGGACCTAGTATCATTTTTAATCGTTATCAAGAAAAGGGAGTGACCTACATCAAAAATCTTAAAAATCCAGACTTTTTATGTAAGGCAGTGGTTGGTTATGATTGCAATGGTTTGTACTCATACGCAATAGAACAGGAAATGCCAACGGGTATTTATGTTAGAAGATATGCAGAGAATAATTTTAGACCTGAAATAAGTGAGATATACATAGATTCATATTGCTGGATGGATTATGTTATGCAAGAAAAAAAAATTAAAATATTACATAAATTAAATAATCAGAAGGAGATTAGAATAGGGCCCTATTTAGTGGATGGATATTGTTCTAAAACTAAAACTGTATATGAATTTAATGGATGTTATTATCATCATTGTAAATATAATTGTTTCATAATTAGAGGTATCAGAGATAAGGCCTGGCTAATGAAAATTCGAAAGGTTCAAATCAAAGATAAAAAGAGAAGGTTATTTCTTGTATCACGTGGTTGTAAGGTTGTAACTATTCAACAGTGTCAGTTTATCAATGATATTAAACCTAAATGTTTAAAATATTATGATAATTATCTACCTTCGTATTATAGGAAAAACAAATCAATTCTCTCGACAGATAAAATTGTATCTGATATAATGGCCAATAAATTATTTGGAGCTGTAGAGGTGGACATAGAAGTTAAAGATGAATTTCAAGATTTCTTTTCGGGATATCCACCATTTTTTTGTACCTGTGATGTCCCTATGCAGGCAATAGGCGATCATATGACAAAATATTGTGAGGATAATGACATTAAATTTACACATAAAAGATTGCTTATAAGTGGATTAAAGGCTCGAAAAATTCTATTAGCTACCCCACTTTTGCAATGGTATTTGAGAAATCAATGTGTAATTACGAAAATATATCAGGTGATAGAATTTCAACCAAAATTTTCTTTTAAATCTTTTATAGACAAGGTCACTCAACATAGAATAGAAGGGGATCAGAATCCGGATAAGGCTGTAATTGGTGATACTTACAAATTAATAAGTAATAGTTCTTATGGATCAATTCTGATGGATCGGACCCGACATTGTAATGTTAAATATCTTACTAATAAAATAAAGGTTAGCAAAATTATTAATTCTTCAAAATTTAAATCTATGGAGGAACTAGGAGCTGTATACGAGGTTGAGACCTTTAAATCTCGTATTGCTATTGATAATCCAATACAAATTGGCTTTTTTATTCTACAATATGCTAAACTGCGAATGTTAGAATTTTATTATGATTGCCTAACTAAATATATGAAACCTAATTCCTTTGAAATAACAGAAACAGATACAGACAGTATTTATATGGCAATTAATGCTGAATCGATTGACGAATGTATCAGATCAGATTATGAGATATGAAAATGAAATTTTCGGATCTTGTTCGGATGATAAAAATCCGATCTGGTTTCCTAGAAGATGTTGTTCCAAACATTATGCTCTAGATTCCAGATTTTCTGGGGCATACAAATTAGAATTCCAGGGAATTAAGATGGTTTCATTATGTTCCAAATCATACATAATTGAAGATGCTGATGGTAAACAAAAAATATCTTGTAAAGGTGTTTCGAAGAAAAATCTATCTAATCCAATGATTAGTTATGATGAAACATTAAAAGAGAAATGTACTAAATCCTCCACAAATCACGGATTTAGGATGAATGGTTCAGATATGTTTACTTATTCACAAGAAAAAATTGGATTCAATTATTTTTATTGTAAAAGAGAGGTATTGTCGGATGGAATTTCTACAAAGCCTTTAGCCATAACCTTAACTCCATGGAATAGCGATGTTGAGGTTGTTATTCATGTTCAGGATCCCTTATCAAATTTATTCTTTTGCTCGTTATCGTTTAACAACCTGACTTTTCATTCACTTGAACAATTATTTTATTATTTATTTGCTGAACATTATAATCAAAATAACATATCCGAGAAAATTTATCAATGTAATGATCCATTGGAAATTCACCCCCTTGTTATAGATCTCGTTAATAAGAAACCTAATTTTTCAGAAATTGAAGAAATTATGAGGAAATGCTTTCAGGTCAAATATAACCAATCCTTAGAATTTCAAGAAAGACTTCGAGAGGTTCAAAATAAATTAGTATACTATATTCAGTCTAATTATTCGAAAAATGAATCTTTATTCTGGGGTGTGACTAATCCACCTAAAATGTTACATGTTTTAGATGCAGAGTCAGTAGTAGGGAATAATACAGTTGGACATATATTAATGGATTTATGTAAACAAAATAACCCTATTTGAAAAATTTTTTTTTTTTTTTTTTTTCTTACACAATATACATTTACTCTTACTGTACATAAGAAACTACATATATTTCTCCAAATAAAACCTCTTTACAATTTCCTCATTCTCCTCTAGGTTATTTCCAAATCTGGACAAAATTCTATTGAAATTCATACCCCTACATGAATAAAAACTGTAATAAATACAAAATAATCCACACGTGACGGTATTGTAATTTTGAATTCTTTTGTTATTGTACTTGTATGTTAAGTTTTTACTAAATAATAAATTATGAATCTCTCTTAATGGTTTTCTTCCTATTGAATCGAAGTGTTCCACAATGTCATTTTCTTTAAAATGTAGTACTATCCAATGGCTTCCCTTTTCCCCAGATTTATCATGATTTACCACAATGATTGATGGTATTCCTAAATCATATGGTATCAAATCAATTGGATATACACCACGAAATCTTGTTTTAATCATCGGATCTTGCCGCATCAAATTTGAAATCTGATTGGAATTCATCAAGATATTGTTACATTTCTACTCTGATCTATTGATAATATCTCAGGAAATTTTGCATACACTATTACATTTATAGTTTCCTTTAAGGCCTCGGAATATCGAATGCTAAGTCTCACATGACCCTTTATAGATTTTGACATGATTTTTCCTGATAAGAAACTCTGAATATCAAATAAATATAATGCATAACCATTTGCATAATCAGCTAATCTGATAATTAAACCCTTTTTTCGACTATATTCATTATCAAATAAGGAAAGGTAAGATGAAACATAGTCATTTTCGGTAAAATTTGGTTTTAATGGCCTGTTTGGGACTGGTTGACCATCAACTGTAACCTCAAGGTAATTGGTGGACATATTTTTAAAATTAAAAGGATTTTGACCATAATTTCCTGAGTATGCTGCATTAGATACCATCCCTATAATTATTTTACTAGGAACCTTACCATGAAAAATATTATCTGTCATAAATGTATGAGATCCACTGGCCACACTGAAACTTTTTATGTCACTTCTCCAGAAAGGGTATATAGCTGGGCTTAATTTTAATGCTTCATTATGGGCTAATAGAAGACTAGGATTTAAAGTTACATGACAAACTTTCAATAAAGCATCATTAATTTTAAGTTTATATTGTGCCTACTCTCATTAACCTGAAATCATCAGATGCCTGAAATAACTTAATATTAACACTAACTCCATTTAATATGGCTCTGTTTTGTTCTATTCCAAAGTCTATATATAGACTTCCTTCAATTACTGAATTGCCTCCATCTTTAGTTTTCATTGCTCGCTCTGTGTAACCTGAATTACCTCCTAGATATGTGGCTGCATCCATCTGACCAGCTTGATCTTTATGAAAAAGTGCAGCCTGACCTTGTGATGATATCATATCCTGATTTGTAGTTAACAATAGATCTATCATTGCTTTATAGGGATAATTTAGACCTACATCTGTTGAAACTACCTTTTGGTTAAGTGAAAGGTCTATTTGTCGGAAAATAGAGTGTAAAGTTAAATTTATTGGACCTACTTGATCACTATCATCAGTGGGTTTACCATTTATATCTCTTTCATCTTTAATTGGTGTCCCATCTTCTCTTGTTATGCAATAATTCACGACAAGTTTTGTTTTAGCTAAATTAATGTAATCTAGAGATGTACCAGGAATATTAAATTCGATTGTGGCACCACCACTTATTGTAGCAATTGGATTGAATTCAACCCAATATTCTCTTTGAATACTGTTATCGATAGGGGGAGGTTGGAATAATGCTACGGATGTCTGAACTACATCCATATTGCTCTATAAGATTTGGTGGGATTTATTTTTTTTCGCTGAGAATCCTTTTTCTTGGTTTTTTTTTTCTTTCCCTTTGTCCTAATAACCTTTTCACCCTTCTTTCGTCTCTTAGTTTGACTCCTTTTTCTGCTGGTAATACTTCTACTACTACTAATACTACTACTACTTTTGCCTCCAATTTGATCATATTTCCGTTTTTCCGGTCTATTTATACCATTTTGAAGGTTCAGTTCACTTTTTGCCTGCTCTACTGCTGCCTGAGTTGGAGATACCACTGAAATATCAATAT
Organism: Sabellastarte sp. h YS-2021; assembly: GCA_964017235.1. Lineage (NCBI taxonomy): Eukaryota > Metazoa > Annelida > Polychaeta > Sabellida > Sabellidae > Sabellastarte > Sabellastarte sp. h YS-2021. The sequence goes on from OZ024928.1 coordinate 17,143,709, forward strand.
CCTTACTAATTCCACTGGGTTCTGGTTTGTCTAATATATAAAAATTTTTTTTATATCCAATTTTTCCTTCAATGCATTTATTACAGAAATCCAAGTATTTATCCATCTCTCCTCTTTAGATGAAATGTAAGAGCTATTCTTTTGGAAAAGGAATCTGGAACATTCATTGATCTATCTCTTATATATACTTTTATTCTTCCAAGAGTTTTTGCTCTTATTGGAATGTAATATTTCTCTGAGAAATACTGTCCGTGATTATTTGAGGGAAAAATCATTCGTAGAACAGGTTCTAGAGAATTTTTAATATAACTATAATCACATATATCTGAATATAAATAGAGTGTTTCAGTGATAAGATCCTCTGTGTATATATCACACAAAGCTATCATCCAATTTCCATCAAGGTTAACCCTCTCTGGTAATTCTACTGTGAAAGAATGAGCAACATTATCAGGATGATAATTTTTAGAATCATCTGATGAGAGAAATAGATAAATGTTTTTTTCATCCATCCTACTAATCAGGGGTTCCTAAACTTTTGGATGTTACACTTTTAAACCTTATTTTGTTTAACAGAGCGCAGAGGAAGTAAATGGAGGAATAACAATGTATGTCATCGAAACACTGCGATCCAAAATTCACAAACCTGGCAATGCAGCATCTTATATATTTTCCAGGTGATCCTGCGGTATCCATGAATTAAATCTGTCTGGCCAACCTTTCCACTTAACTAACACCTCAATTTTATTTCCTCTTTTCCTTTTTTTAATAATTTTTTCAATTTTGTACACAACCTCATCCCCTATATAGGCTAGCTGTAGTTCAGGTTCATAAAAATAAGATTCGATTATCTCATTATTATAGTCTTTTATCCTATACATTGGAATTCCCTGATTTATCTTTCTTTCAATTATAGTGAATATTTCACCAGTCCATTTTTCAGAATATTCTCGGTCGAACGTTTTCTTTAGATAACTTATTTTAACTCTGTCTCCGAGTTTAAATTTAAATATTTTAGGATATCTTGTTTTTGAGTTTCTCTCGCCTTTTCTAACTTGATCTGCATATTGATTCTTCCATAACTCGTAAGGATCCGATGATTGAGCCTCTGATGGAGTCATCCTGATCATTCTATGAAAGGAATTATTGTAACTAAACGTGAGATCTTGAAGAACATCAATCCATCGAAAGGTTTCTTTACTAGTGAGATATTTTCGAATTTTTAATTTAATAGACTTTATAACTCTCTCTGCATAGTTAGCCTTAGTTTCATAGAATGTGAAAATATGCTTGATTCCTTCCTCTCTTACAAATTTTCGAAAATCTTTATTTTTGTATTCAGATCCTTGATCAGTCCTTAAAATATCCGGTTTATCCTCACTTTCATTTATCACTGATCTTGTAGTATTCACCATTTCCTGACCTGATAGGGTTTTCATGGGTCTAGTGTACAGATATCTAGAAAAAATATCAATGAAAACACAGAAGAAACCATAGCCATCATTTTCAGATTTATATCTCATCATATTTGCAGTATCCGAATCCCATTGATAGTTTCGAGAAAATGCTAGCACTTTAGGCCTACGAAATTTTCTTTCGAACTGGTCGATGAGAGGTATAGGTGTCCTGTTTACTCAACCATATTTTCAATTTTTTTCTAGTTAAATTTTCATTTAAATTTTTCATTTCATTTTTTTAAAAATATCTGTAAATTTTATCAACTCCGCTAAAGGCAACTGGACTTTTAGGGTCATAATAAAGTTTTTGCAATTTACTCTCCAATTTACTTGACATTTTTAATCCATCCTTTGACCCAATCTGGCTTTTCGACATTCCCCCCTCTCTGTAATTTTTTGATGGAATTTTTCAAATATACTGGCTGATCTCTTTTTTCATCCTGTATTGGAAGACCTGGAGGAGGTAATCTCTTTATTTCAGAATGTTCACCTTTTGATTTTATGATCTGATCAGAAAAAGTCGGATCTGCAATCACCTCATCAGGCTTTATATCCCCTTTTTTCCCCTCTTCCTCGTTCTCCTGATTGGACTTAGTCGAATCTAACCCTAATTTTCTCTGCTTTTCGGATAACTGAAAAACTCGGAACCTCTCATATTGCTCCTTAAGAATAAGAATAAACTTATTCATTTTTAAGTAAAACCTTTATGAATTTCCTAATCAGAAACAAGAGATCAGAAAAAAGACTGTAATTTTTCACAATGATTGCTCGTCTCCTTTCTTTATTTTGTATAAAGTTTCTCAGCAGTTTTATATTTTCCTGAAATTTTTTCTTTTTTTCACGAGATAAAGGTATACGAAATACATTGAAAAAAACCTCTGCAATTGATCTAAGTTGATAATCTTTAGCATTAATGAAAATATGACGATTTAGGGTATGATTATTGTCTAAAATAAACAATAAAAATGGTCTGGATTTAAATAAATTTTTGGACATTATACTCCATGAGATTTCATCAAACTCTTATTCTAAAATTTTCTTCATCTCTATTTATATATAACTGTGTACTCCTCAGGTAAAATATTACCTCTGAACATGTAGTCGCTCTCACATTGTGGAGATAAATCTAACAATAAGTAAGAATATGGCCTTTCTGTGGCGAGGTTATATGCCTCCTCCAACTTTTGTTTAATTCCTATTTGATTTCCTAACACTTTTATTTGATATTTATCTCTAGGATTCCTAAATAATATGAAATATTGGGTGTTAAGTGAAATATCCCTAGCATATTTGCCCTGATGGAATAAATTTTGTAAAATTAGAATCATAGTCAAATTTCTATGATGTGATTCCCTTGTGAAAAGATTAGCAATGAAGTCATTATTTAGGGCTGATATCTGAAGATCATCAATTATTATTATGTTATGATTGCCATCACTAATCTCATTAATGAATTTTTCATTTGGAATTTTCTGAATATACGTTATTTTATCTGAATTATTTTGATCGAATAAATCCTGCCAGACACTGTAAAAATAATAAACCTTGTTTACAGGTTGGTTAATCATTGTATTCATATTATTTAATATTTTAAATAAAAGGCTAGATTTTCCAGATCCGGTCGGACCCGAAATAATAAAAGTAGATGGAGAAGCAAAGGCTATGCAAGTCATTTTTTTTTTTTTTTTTTTTTTTTTTTTTATTTACTAGCTCGTAGTCCAAATCTCTGGAAACACTTCAAAAGGTAATCACTATCTCGCTCTCTCCAATATAAATACATTAATGTCATCATTAATCAGCTTTATTTATACTACCTCTCCTGTATGAGAGGGACTAGAATCTACTGCAACAGTCTCCATTTACATTGTCAAAATATAGCATATTTTTTTGGCTGTGAAAGAAATTTCGAAACAAAATGAAGCTTTTCTGTCTTCTAATGATGTTTTTAATAAGAGAAATGAACTGTAGTAGTTGTGATCAAGGAATATGTAATTATAATGATCACATAGCCCTCTGTATTGATGTAGTAACACCAATTTTTAAATATAGACCGGAAATTATAACATTATATTTAGAAAAAGTGCAACTTCTAGGCTTTCAGAATATCTTAACGATGTTACCAAATTTAAAATATTTGACATTAAAGGATATGAAATACTTTAATTGTGCATGGATGGATGACCTTCCTACCTCGTTGGTGATAACCTCTGATGATTGTATTTCGAAAACTAGCCTGGAGGCAGAAGGTAAGAATATATATATAATTCTTAAATTATAATAACAAATTTTTATGTAATATACATATATAAACCAAATTTTCATGTTACTAATTAATTTATATATATATACATATTTTCAGTGACAACTCCCAATCCAATCTCAATTGACTCCACCAGTTACCCTCTCTCCAAAGATTTCACTACTGAAAAATTCCTGACCCAAACAAAAGCAGAAACCCAAATCTCAACCCATCAGAGCCAAAAAATCATCCAGGTGACCCAATCTGAATCCCAGTCAACCCAATTCTTGAATGATCAACCCACTTCAAAAATCACCCAGTCAACTCAAAGGACTTCTCAGACCAGTCCCTCATCACACCCTCAAATCACTTTAATTATGGATCCCACATCTGTTTCAAACTATGTAAGCCCTCAAAATAATTTCGAAAAAAAAGAAAGGAAATGGATTTGGATATATCTCCTTGCTAGTATTCCATCTTTTGTTCTAACCCTTATAATCGCTATAAAGCTCTTTCAAAAATGCAAAAAAATGAGAAATCGAGGGAGGAGACAAAGAAGGAGTCGTATTGTTCGAGATCTGGGGATGATTCAGATGAGCAGTATGGTTAATGAGCAATATCAGGGACCTGATGACATCAGGTATGATTTTTTAAATTTTTATTAACGATAAATTCAAATACATTTTTCAATGCATTCATAAGTAGTACTGATCTGTAAATCAGAAATATGTAATGGTAAATATGTATATATATATTTCTTTCTATTTTTTCCGCTTTCTAGTCCCTACCTAACCCCAACCTGTTGTCAAAAAGACTGTCAGAGCAAGATTTCTAATGAAAACTCTTCATTCATAGGTATATTCAATATATTTTCAGTATTAATAATCTCACTTAGAGAAAAAATCAATCGATATAAAAATTGTGACGTCATCATAGTAATATCGATTCACTAATTCAATACTACATTTGATATTTAGCGAGTTGTGAAAATGGAATCAAAATTGTTTGTAGTAGTTTCTCTGCTGTGTTTATATTTTTCGTATGCCATTAGTTATCATGTTGAATGTCTATATGAGGATAAAGATGAAACAATAACAATAAGAGGACTTGAATCAGTAATTGAATTCAACGAATATTTAATAAGATGTGGTCAGACTGATGCGATAGTGCTTATATACGACCAATGTCATGTCGGAAATGTCATGATTCCAGTGCAGAAAATTATTAAAAATTATCCAAAAATTAGAACTATTTACTGGATGTGCAAAGGAAACTGTAACTACCCCTCGACCTATGTGGGTATTTTTGGATGTAAACCAGGTACGTTTTCCATATACTCTCTAATCTCTCGACCAAAATAATAAATAACATTTTTTTTTACTTCAGATTTTAATTCCTTTGACGAGGAAGATGATATTTATGAGGATTATGAGGAGAATGCATGTTGTCAAGAGGATATTATAACTGTAGGTATGATACAAAGTGTACTAATCAAAATATTATCAAAAAATAAAATAACAGTTTTTTTTTCATAATGTTTGTAATTTTTTTGTATTTAGACCAGACTCTGAAAGATCAGCCTACCACTCGGGTGGATATACACTCTAATGATGATGATGATGATGATGATGATTTTGCAATATATCATGATATTGACCATGATGGTGATGATGAACAGAATGCAGAAAATCATGATAGTGATGTGAGAAATCAGGACCTCCATTCAAATCATGCAATATACGATGATATTATTTATGATGATACTGATGATGAACAGGAATTTTATAATGACATTGACAAGATACACATGGATAATGATGATTACGACAATGAGGATATTGACAAGATACGCAGGGATAATGATAATGATGATGATGATGATTATATGGACAAGATACATAATGATGATGATGATGATTATGACAATGAGGATTTATATGGACTATTGTCCATTCCTGGTTTTGGAATCATTTGTGCAATATTAGTGTTTTTGTGGAAAAGATACAGACACAGATTTCTATTGGGGATAATAAACAGATTTGTCGATTGGATTGGGGGAGCTGATTCGGATGATTCCCTTCCTACTACAACTACCACCAGTGCTAACACCACTTTAGTTAAAACCCGGATGTCGGATTCAGATACTACCTCATTCCCTATATCCTCTATCCCCACTCCCTCAGGTAGCGAAATATGGAATGATAGGATTTACACAGATGCCCGAAGAATCTACAAGCATTTGAGGGAGGTTAAATCATCAGATTTAGCATCTTCATCCGAACTAGGCCGCTCAAATATCCCCCAAAATTCAGATCAGGAAAATATCCAGTATGTTGACGCAGAAATCCAAGTCAGTATGGACTCAATGAGTGATTTTCATCAATTATTGACCATTGAAATGTTAAATATGAGTGATCACGTATATTGTAATGAAATGGATACATCACAGGATAATATTCAAACAGAGACAAGTTTTATACAAACTAGATCAGGTGGGCGGTACGACAAAGGCATTAAAAGATAGATACTAATTAATTAAAACATTTATTAATCTATATTACAAATTTTATGTTAAAAAATATATGTTTTCTATGTAATTTTAATCATATATCATATATCATGTACTTTCTTTCGAAATAAGATATTTCAATCTTGAATGAGCACATTATGATCCTAGAATGTTTTATCGGAGTAGTTAGAATTTTATTATCTAATAGAGAATTAGTGTGTTAATAGATGTGCACACGTATATTAGTCTGTTAATATAACAATATATATATATATATGTGTAATGAGTGTTCTTTCTCAATTGATACTAAAATATTTTACCATTTTAGGGGTCCTAGAATGTTTTATCGGATTAGTTAGAATTTTATTATCTAATAGAGAATTAGCGAGTTAATAGATGTGGATATGAATATTAGTCTGTTATTATATATATATGTCTAAGGAGTGGTCTTTCTCAATTTATATTCAGATTTTTTGACATTTTAGGGGTTTAATTTGAAATAAATGCTTGATAGTAGTACTACAGTTCTTTTTAATGATAAAAAGATGTACCTTTAACATCACTATCCAACATGCAAAAATTAAATTGGTCTGATGAACAATAATTCTGTTCTTTCATCCTCAATTTCCTGGTCACATTCAGGACATCTCAATGGTCCCTCTCTAGATTTCATTGGTAGGAAGGCTGCACACAAGATGCAGAAAAAATGACCACACAAGGCCACAAATGCCTTCTCCAGAGGAAGTTTTAGTTTACATTGACCACATTTTAAATTTGCGACTTTGTTGTTGTAAAAATCCAGCCATTCTGGTGCAGTTGCATTATGCACTGCAATTGGAGCTGTATCAGTCAGAAAAGCAGATCGAAAGGCCCCATCAAAGTCCTTCCTGGTTAAACAACTAACAAACACCTGGTTATGATTTTCGTGGATGTAGATTGATGAAGGAACCCAAACATATAGTGATGTTTCATGTAATTTCGTGGAACTATAAGAAACAGGTGTAGCAAATAGGTGATCAAGGAGAATGGTTCTACAGACAGGACATTTTTTTCTCTCTCGTCCTTCCTCCTTCCATATCCTTACTTGATCACATGTGCAGGAAACGCAGAGAAAATGTCCGCAGGGATTAGTAATGGCCAACTTGGATTTTCCTGGTTTTTCCTTACATAACGCACAGGAGGCACTGAATATTTCGTCACAATAGTATTCCACAAATGAGGCATACTTTTGGCTGAAAAAAATTTTAAAAATTTTTAACAATTCATCGAAATTATCCCTACAATGCATTTACAGGTAACAATCCTTTTATACATGAGTATATTTGATTGATCTCTCATTTACGACCTAAGAGAAACTTTCTCAGATTGATGACATTATATGCTCAAAACATTCATCTCCCACAAGTTTGGGAACGTATCTCTTACACCAGAGATAATCCAGGGTTTTTTTTATTAATTCATTGAATAAACAAATAATAGTAATTCAAAAAATACTTACATCAGCAAATCAGGGATGACATCATTTAATAAGAATAGACAGATAAGTCCATTTCGAAATTGAGCAGCATCAATGAATGCTATCATTTGCAGAGGTGTGACCATGGTAGATGTAATTTGTAATGGAAAAAATACTTTATGTTTTCGTCCTCGGAAAACATTAAGCTCAATATTGGATAAATCCATCCTAAATGTGTTAAAAAGAACTGAGACTAAGACCCTCCGATAATCAAAATGATTTTACCTCTCAAATGTTTCCAAGATATATAAAGTAGGTTAAATTTTTTATGTACAAGGTTATTTACAAAAGGTTTCAAGATATTCTTATTTAAATTGGAATATCGAATTCAACCTCCCCCTGAGGTAGTGGATCAATGTGCCCACATTCGGAACAAGTTAATTTATTATGAGATTGTGAATCCTCTATGAGGCATGGTACGAATGTAAACAGCTCCACCCTCTCTGAAAACATTTGATTAGCAATTTTCAGAAATTCCTGCCATTCTTTATGCTTCAAAGTTTGACCTTCACTGGTGGGGTATAAATCACCCGAGGCGTTATTTTTCCATAACCTTATACCAATAGTTTTGTAGGGGGAATTACAGGTAAGATAGTAACCCCCACCTAGATGTATTTTCTGAGATGTATCCCGATCACCCTTCAAAATTTTATCCATAGACCTATTTATAATCTCTACATTATGTAGAACCATCACAAATCGGGATATATTTAATTTAACACCCGGATTTGTGACCTTCTGACCATCCCATTCCTTCAGTATTATATCCTCAATGTGCCCTGAGGGACCATAAAAAACTAGATATCTTTTGCCACCTAAATGATAATTTTTCCTGATGACCTCTGGTGGATTATTACATTGCATATCCATAGTAGAGCTCTGCTGTTGATTATTCACAGATGATGATGAGGCTGACATCATTGCAACAATATCCATTGATTTCTTATTCTTCTGTACAGAATTTTCATTCACTTTTCTTTTCTTATTTTGAGACTTGGAGGAGTTAAGATATGCCTCAGCCATGTTTTTTATGCAAAAAAAATAAAATGATGGAACAATTTGCTAATCTGATGATAGAATGAGGTAATGGGGCTCGAAATCTGATTTTATAGGGATGGTGAGAGAGCTGACTCATTAAAAATCTAGTTAATTGGTCACGACCTGATGATATTGAAATATAAAAAAATAGCTTTTATAATGGATTATTCGTGACTATAGTCACAAATTTAGAAAGAGATTTTAGGACACCGTAAAAATCGTGACTAGAGTATATCCTATTTTCAAGACCAAGTTATTTTATATAGATAACATATAGTTTGACCTAAATATTTACCAGTAAATAAAAAAAAAATTTGGAGTGCATACAAGATGAATGGTATTTGTGATAAGAGTCATCTCATGTTTAGGGGAATGAGGTCACAGAATATTAGGTAAACTTTGTTACAGTAAAATAAGAAAAGAGGTCTAGGCGGAAATAAAAAGACATACATATAAGATTAACGCTTTTATTCCATAATTATAATTTACATAGGTTAAATTTACATGTTTTAAGGAAATAGCATTTTAATAAAATCACAAAATGGAGAATGTCTTCTATGCTCATCTATAGGTACATCGTAGGACTCCCACTCGATCAAATGGATTCGACACCATGGGCAGGTCACTTTGTCTCCCTCTCCTGTATATAAAAATCCAGCTCTTGATAATTGATCTGGTCTGATTGGGTGTGATTTAGGCCATGATTTGAAAGTCATAAATCTATTACAATATCTTTGATAATATGATAATTCATACGTCTTGACTTGGAATTCCATCCTTGGTTTATGACATTGAAATTTATCGTATATTGGGAATAATGAGTTCCTTTGATGCAGGGATGCTCCATCTACCGAATCAGATTTCTCTGGTGGATTAGACAAAGATGATGTAGGATTGGATGACATTGAAAATCCTCCTACAAAACCAGTATTATTGGAAGGCTTTGATGCTGGAAGTAAAACCTCTTTCTCAGCGTCAGCAGATTTTGAATTTGAAAACATTTTAAAATTTTTTCGAAAAAAAATGATGTTACATCCAGTGTGATGGTTGATTTGGATTCTGATTTTTTTTAAAAATTTTTTAGATTTTTATATAAGTATCACTGGATTACGTCATACATAGATTAGGTCAGCGATTATGTCATACATAGATTAGGTCAGCGAAATTTTATGATGAGATTGATATTTTCCCATAACATGTTGAGACATGTCTGATTATTATTATTATTATTATTATTATTACTATTTATTTTTTTAATTATTATTTAAATTTTTTTTTTTTTTTTTTTTTAGAGAAAGCAAAAATATTTTAGATTACGGTGATATAGAACATTTAAAAAAAAGTGATCTTGATTTATGATCACATCGTGATTTAGAATCACATTTCCATAGATTAAATATCTAGTGTTTGACAATAATAAATCATTGTATATACCTTTGATGTCTGATTCATGACTACATCATTTAGTAAACAATTTTTGCATCCTACAATAGGTTCACTTCAAGATCAGATTTGCATACGACAACAATAAATCATGTAGCAAATATCTAGTGCAAGATATATATAGCTTACTGCATATAATATAGTAAAACAATTTTTTTTTTTTTTTTAAATTTATTAACAAGATAACCAAAAAAAAAATAAAGTTTATATGTCGCCTAGTCGTGATATTAGTACAAAACAAGTTTAAAAGCCAATTCCTAAAATAGAATGGACATAAGAAAATCGTGACATATATATTCATGACTGAGCTGGTTTCATGTACATGGATGAGGACATTATGGAAAGAAATATTACTACATTAAAGAAATACCGTGATATATAACTATATCATTAATACATTGGGGAGTACATAACATTATTTATAACATTAATACATCATTTTAATGAGGCGTATAGCTGTGGAGACTCCAATAACACTACTCCAGATCAGTCCAAACTACCTCTTAAAGTGGCTCAATCTTGCTGAAATTTTCACAGAAAACTCAGTTTATATCCTAGATTGAATTTGTATTGGTCAGGGGCCGATTTCACGAACGGACTTAAGCCTGGTTTTGGGCTTAAGTTTAAGACTTTGGTCTTAAATTCTGTCAAAAATGTGCTAAGTCAGCGGGCTTAGACTTAGTGGATTTCACAAAGGGGCTAAGTCCATGGATTTGCTAAGTCAGTGGACTTAGACTTAAGTCTGGGAGGTAGTGGGCTTAAATTTTGTAAAGAGGACTTAAATATGGCTGCCATAAACTTTTCTCCACTTGAAAATTTGAAAGGGCTGTAAATAAAGTATAATTACACAGAACACCTTACTGAAGTAGTCTTTGGGAAGTTTATGTGTGGCAACAAGGTTTTTCATTTCAAAACAGCACTTATCCTTAGATAAAATGTATTAAATGAAGAATATAAAAGGTCACATGACACAGAAAACCACTGTGGTTATATGATAAGCTTGGACTTAGCTAAGTCACCTTTGTGAAATCCATTTTAAGTCCCAGACCTAGTTAAGACCAAAGTCTTAGATTTAAGTCCCTGACTTAGCCAAAAAAGGGACTTAGTTTAAGTCCTTTAGTGAAATCGGCCCCTGGTCCACTCGAGGGCCATATTAGGAATTTTCATTTCCGGGGTGTGGGGGGGGCCCCCTGGCCTCCCCTCTTGGGGGGAATGTCAAGTATATCACAATATTGCCAGTCTGAAGCCCCTTTCTAATCTAATGCTTGTTTTAACAATAAAGGGGGATATTTTAGGCACATTTGGAGCATTACATGTCTGAACAGAAAATATTTAGCGCAAATAATGCTGTTAAAATGGTCCCAAATAGATGTAAATCAGCCCAAACCAGTACTAAATATTGCTCTGTAACCATGAAACTTGGCCCAAATATCACCTGCCACTCACTAAATCTGATTGCACAGGTTTTAGGATTACATCTGCTGTACCAGTGGTGTCATCTGTGTAAAATATGGTCCAGGAAGGCGAAAATCCAGCCTCAGGTGGCTGTATAAGGATGGGCTGATATGTTCTCAGTTAAGGCAGATTTAAGGCTGTAAACCACATTGTGTCCCACAGGAGTCGCCACTTGAATAAATTTTAGTGGTGTGTTCCTTCAGAAATGCATATCTAGTCCAAAGTACAGGTTCAGGGAGTGTAGGTGGCGAGGATGTCATAAAATGCCAGATCAGTCCAAACCACCTCTTAAAGTGGCTCAATCTTGCTGAAATTTTCACAGAAAACTCAGTTTATATCCTAGATTGAATTTGTATTGGTCTGGTCCACTCGAGGGCCATATTAGGAATTTTCATTTCCGGGGTGTGGGGGGGGGGGGGGGCCATCCACTATAGGCTGACATCTAGAGAGGAGACCCACTTTCATGTTTGCAATGACACTCTTATTGATTCTGGTGTTTCCATTTTGAAGGTCTGGACCTTTAGGAATTTGTTCAGAGAGCTGAGATCTGTGATTGGCCGCCACTTGTTGGAAACCAAGAAGGGGTGGTTGTAGAAGGCCAGAGGTGATTGAACCTTGAGCCTTTTCTATGCCCTGTTTGTCCCGAGAGGGTTTGCATAACCACTTTTGACAATTTGGATTCTGATTAACGGAGGTTTGATGTTGAAGGGGAGGTTGTAATGAGAATGTAACCAATTTTCAGAATGGACACTACTCTTTGGCTGGCACCATTAGTGGCCCATATTTGCCAGAAGTCTTTCAGAAGTCCCCCCACAGGTACATTTTAGACAACATTGTGGACACTTTCTACAGTAGGAGAAAAACATAAGTGACTGTAACAGAAGCACGATTTACAGGCTTTATTGTGATTTACTTCTTTCTTTTGTTGATGCCCTCAAAAACAACATAAAGTACATGAGTTACACTCATCAACAAGACCACTGCCGCAGTGTGTATCTCCCGCCGAGCATTAAAGGGGAAGAAATACATTTTCCGAGATATTCAAATTTTTCATTTTCCACTAAAATCCAAGATGGCCGCCAAAAGTGGCGAAACTGAAATTTTTCCCCTGTGGGTCAAAAGTTTGCTCGGAATCGCTCTATCTCTTACCGTTTCCGAGATATATTCAATGTTTTATTTTCTGCTTAAATCCAAGATGGCTGCCAAAAGTGGCGAAAATTGAAATTTTTCCCTTTGCATAGGATACGCTTGTACTACCCTGTGGGTCAACAGGAGTAGAGTGCCCGTGAACGGGCACTGTGTCAGCTGACTGAGTGTTTTTGAGTCGTGAAGGTGATAATGAGAGGAAAGCATAATTATCAGGGAAAGTGCTGCAAGACATTTTGTAAAGAAAATGTCCACAATCAGAGCTTTCCAAAACACGTCTTGACTACTAAGATGGCCAACAAAATATGGTAAACAAAGAGTGGTCAGGTGACCTAGTGGTGGGAGGACGGACTACTATGTATAGCCCTTTGGCTGATTAAGGTTGTCATATAACCTTAAAAATGCTTTTTGGAAAACCATTGGGTTTGATGGCTCCAACATAATAGCTACTTTTAGGAAATGGTAGGAGTATTTCGCTATAAAAATGTAAGATTTCAGATAAGTCTCTATCATAGTGACCGAGAAAATGACGACTAAGTGTATAATTTCATATTTTTCAACACAAAAAAATATTTAAAATAAATTAAGATAGATGTGGGGCTGATACTCACACAAGAGAATCTACTAGTACTCCACTATATATAAATACTAGAAGTGACAGAAGAAAAGGACACAAAAGTTGTGCCCTGCAAATGGTATTATGAAGGAAAGTATCAAGGTAACTGTTTAAGTGTAAAAAGTAGGTTAAAACATATTTAAAGAAATACTGCAAATGCAATATCCTCATTTGACCTTGAAGGAGGGGTCCAAGGTCAAATCTGACCACACCAAAACATTCCCAGCCCATGATTTCCTATAGGTTGGTTTACCATCCCAAACCTCTAGGACCAATAATAAGTGAGTTATAAGCACTTTTAAGTTTGGGTGTCCTCATTTGACCTTGAAGGAGGGGTCCAAACGTCAAATCTGATCACACCAAAAGATTCCCAGCCCATGATTTCCTATAGGATGGTTTACCATCCCAAACCTCTAGGACCAATAATAAGTGATATATAAGCACTTTTCATGACTGACAAAGAAACACCCGTGGCAGCCATCTTGTTCTTCAAAATGAGTCCAAAAATATTCCCAGTCAAGATTTTTTAATGACGAACATATCCTGCCAATTTGAGATCTATACCTATAATACCCTTTGCTCTAGGGGGCCAACAAAAGTCGAATAAACGTCCCTGGCGGCCATCTTGTTTTTCAAAATGAGGCCAAAAATATTCCCAGGCAACATTTTATGGTTATTAATATATCCTGCAAACTTCAGAAAGCTAGCTATAATATTTTTTCGTTAGAGCGGTAATGATGAAATCTCTCTACACACTGCAGCTATCCAGTGGATACAATGATTTACTCAACAGTGACAACCTGAAAGTAGCTATTGCTCAGCTATGCCATGACATACAGGTCTGCAATTCACTATGTTATAGCTGACCAAAAATTACGTGAATAACACATTGAAACAAATTACTCTAAATGCAATAGTTTTCAAGTTACAATTCAAGTTACAACTGATTTACTCAACAATGATAACCTCAAAGCAGCTATTACTCAGCTATGCAATGAGCTACATGTCTGAATTTTTACTATGTTATAGCTGACCCAAAAGTAGGTGAACAACATATTTAAGCAAAATACTGTAAATGCAGTACTTTTCAAGTTACAACTGATTTACTCAATAGTGAGAACCTGAAAATAGCTATTGCTCAGCTATGCCATGAGCTATAGGTCTGTAATTTCACTATATTATAGCTGACCCAAAAGTAGGTGAACAACATATTTTAACAAAATACTCCAAATGCAATATTTTTCAAGTTACAACTGATTTACTCAACAGTCAGTACCTGAAAATAGCTATTGCTCAGCTGTGCCATGAGCTACAGGTCTGTAATTTCACTATGTTATAGCTAACTCAAAAGTAGGTGAACAACATATTAAACAAAGTACTGTAAATTGAATGGTTTTCAAGTTATAACTGATTTACTCAACAGTAAGAACCTGAAAATAGCTATTGCTCAGCTATGTAATGAGCTACAGGTCTGCAATTTCACTGTGTTATAGCCGACCAAAAATTAGGCAAATAACATATTTAAACAAATACTCTAAATGCAATAGTTTTCAAGTTACAACTGATTTACTCAACAGTGATAACCTCAAAGTAGCTGTTACTCAGCTATGGACTAAGCTACAGGTCTGAAATTTTACTATGCTGTAGCTGACCCAAAAGTAGCTGAATAACATTTTTCAAAATTCTGTATATGCAATAGTTTTCAAGTTATAGGTGATTTTACTCATTATGGGAGGTACTGAAAAATCAGAAAGTAGCTATTACTCACTTAGCTATTGGGATAGACACTCAAGCTACTCACCATGTTGTAGCTATGAAAAAAGTAGTTGAATAACATATTTTAACAAAATGCTCTAACTGCAATTCTTTTCAAGTTATAAGTGTTTTAGTGCACGATTTCATGAATTTTATTGCATTAAAAATTATTTTAAAAATTAATAAAAAAAAATAAGACAGATCCAGGTCTAATTCTCACACAAGGTAAACTGCTAGTGGCCTAGTACATATATGCAAGTTATGAGAAAAATCCCTGCAATAGTGAAGGAGAAAATTGTGACAAGAGTGTTGAAATTTTCACACTTTGGGTGGGGGTACCTGACTTGTAATGACTCTGGGGAACAGACGAATTAACAGATCTGCATGGCCTGAACAAATTTTCATCCTCGATAGTTAAGGTATCTTTTAAAAAAAACAGCATGTCTCTGAGTATTGTAGTTTAGCAGGAGAAGTTGTTCACGCTGACGCCCACGCCGCAGAGTGATGACATACTGTCAGCTGACATAAAAATTATCTCAAAATCACTCTATCTCTTACAGTTTTCGTAATATTCACACTTTTTCATTTTCCGCTAAAATCCAAGATGGCTGCCAAAAGTTACGAAAATTGAAATTTTTCCACTACTCACAGGATACTCCTGTACTACCATGTGGGTCAAAAATTCGCTCAAAATCGCTGTATCTCATACTGTTTCCAAGATATTTTCAATGTTTTATTTTCCACTAAAATCCAAGATGGCCGCCAAAAGAGGCAAAAATTGAATTTTTTCCCTTAGGCACAGGATACTCTTATACTACCCTATGGGTCAAAAATAACCCTATGGGTTGAAATCGCTCTATCTCTTATCATTTCCAAGATATGTTCAATGTTTTATTTTCCGCTAAAATCCAAGATGGCCGCCAAAAGTGACGAAAATTGAAATTTTTCTCCTAGCCACAAGATACTCCTGTGCTACCCTGCGATTCAAAACTTCGCTCCAAATCGCTCTATCTCTTACCGTTTACAAGATATTTGCAATGTTTTACTTTCTGCTAAAATCCAAGATGGCCCCCAAAAGTGGTGAAAATTGAATTTTTCCCTTTTGCATAGGATATTCTTGTATTACCCTGTGGGTCAAAAATTCGCTCGAAATCACTCTATCTTGTATGGTTTTCGAGATATTGACACTTTTTCATTTTCCACTAAAATCCAAGATGGCCGCCAAAAGTGGCAAAAATTGAAATTCTTCCCCTTTGCATAGGACACTCTTGTACTAGTAAAAAAATTCTATTACTATTACATCGAAATTGACTCCAATCTATTACTTTTCTATTACTTCTATTACTTTGTTTACAAGTCTGATCCTATGCAAAGGGGAAAAATTTCAATTTTCGTCACTTTTGGCGGCCATCTTGGATTTTAGCGGAAAATGAAAAAGTGTGAATATCTTGAAAACCGCACGAGATAAAGCGATTTCGAGCGAATTTTTGACCCGCAGGGTAACACCAGAGTATCCTACGCCAAGGGTAAAAATTTCAATTTTCGCCACGTTTGGCTATCTCATACGGTTTTCGAGATATTCACACTTTTTCATTTTCTGCTAAAATCCAAGATGGCCGCCAAAAATGGTGAAAATTGAAATTTTTCCCCTTTGCATAGGATACTCATGTACTACCCTGCGGGTCAAAAATTTGCTCGAAATTGCTCTATCTCTTACGGTTTTCGAGATATTTCTGATTTTTTTTCATATTTCCACTAAAAGTAGCAATAACATAGCCACTACTCACTTGTACACTGGGCAACAGGTGTGAAACTTAAATATGTCATAGTTCACAAAAAAGTAGATGAACAACATATTTGAGAGAAATTGTGTAGCTGCAATACTTTTGAAGATATAGGCCATTTACTCATTATGGTTACCATTAAAAATTGACAAAGTAGCTATTACTCACTTAGCTATGTTCTGTTTGCCCCTTCCTGTGAAGGTGCCACACTAGGGAGCATCAGATCCCCTGTTCCTGCCCCTAGAGTAACTAATTCTATTGCCAAAACTGTGCCATGCAGGCATATCCTGGTTTTGGTCCTGGGCCTGTGATTTGTTTATTTTTCCATCCTTGCGTCATGACAAGTTGGTCTCATAGGGCGGATAACATCTGCTGTTGTGACTGCCAAGTCGGTTGGGATGGGAATCAGCTTCAGATTTAGTTGTGTCTTCCTCAGCCTTAGCGATAACTGTATCTGGGAAAAGAGCTGAGTGGTGAAGAGCGCTGTTGCTGAGTGAATACTAAGTATCTGGCTTGACTTTGGGTTTGAGGTATTCTAAGTATGAATCACAACGCGAGTCATGTAGGTAGCCTGCACATAGAGGGTGTCCGCCATGTGTTGCATGGCATTCCTAGCACAATAATTCACGTTCTGCTGAAAGAGGTCGAGTGTTTCAGTTCATTGAGTCTTTTCTGCCTTGTGTGATCACTGTTCTTTTCCCATCTCACCAAATAAGAGTCTAAGGTTATCCTGGATTTTGTCCTGGACCTTATCACACATGACTGTGGATTCTTTGAGAGATTTCTCCCACTTGCACAGTGTCCTGTGAGATAGGTCTACAAGTAGGAGAGTTACTTGCCAGAAGCTTGGAGATAGTAAAAAGTACTGTTTAGAGAGGACGCATCACAGGACATTTGTTGACAGACTTCCCTGGTTGACTAACTGATAGTTCAGGCCAAAATGCATGGCATACCATCTTGTTGGAGATTTAGGAGGCTTCACTAACTGGTCTTTTTGAACCTAGTTCTGATCTCCAGCTCTAGAAACATGACCCTGAAGAAGATGAAGGTTCATTTGTTTAAACTTTGAGCAGAACTAGTCATTAGCTGGCATAGCAATAGAAACTATCCTGGTGGGTTGAGACCTGCTGCCAGTCCACGGGTTATCCTCGCTTGAAGGGCATTCATGATCCGGGATGAAAGATTCCATGTAGAGTATAATTGCATGTAGTGTCTCTATAACTTCTGAATGAAGTGACTCTCCAATTTGGCTAAGTCGGCTTCTGAACCAGAAGGTAGTTCTTGGAGATCTTCATATGAGACCAGTGCCCAGTTGGAGGGGGTATCGTACAAAGTATCCCAACTGCTGACCCTTGAAAGAGGTTGTGCTGTGGAAGATCTGGTAGGCATGGCCTGAGAAGCTGTTGATTGGGTTGCTGTGTCTCGGTGGAAGACACGGCACTACTGGCACCCTGAGGTTGATAAGGAACCGGACCGGACACAAAGGTTTGTTGAGGTGGCTATTGGCTAACTGGACCAGTAAACAATGGTTGTTAAACCGGTCCAGGTGAACTAACCAGGGGAGGTGTGGACACTGGAGTATGCAACAAACCTAGCCTGGTTGCAAAGCCCACATATTTTAGTCCTGGGTCAACTGAACCAGTTGAACTGGGAAACATGACAGGGTTAGTAGAAGGAAACCCAGTCAAAGTAGTAAGGGGTGTAGGGTGTGAAATAAAAGGAGTTGTAGAGACGGCCCCGCTAGGGGGATTAGATACTCCAACCCTGACAGAAGCATCCACTGAAGATAAGACAGCTTCTAGCCTGGTGAATTGAAAAGAGAATTGGTCCTTAAAATCCACAAACTCACTGCTAGATGCGTGAGGAGCTGGTTTAGAAGCCTTGAGAAGTGAAATGTCAGTTGTATCCACATTTTCACCAGCACTGGTGCTAAGTCCAGTGAGTGTGACAGAAGATGGGCCAACCAGCTTAACCCCTTTCTCCAGTTTATCAACTTTCTCCTTTTTATCCTTATAATTCTTGTATGCTGGAACAGAAAGTTGCTGAACTTGGTCAGGTGTAAGTCAGACTGGACAGTCTTCTCCTAACACACAGGGGACAGACCCCAAACCTTTCTCCCAATAACGTGCACACTTTTGAAGGTAATCGAAAACAGCAATGATGTGGCCACACACCCTTTCTTCTGTCCCCAAGAAGACACTGTGCACAACAACTAATACATCACAATCACACTCGCATTTATAAAAATATTCAAGTTTTGAAAAGCACATATTTATAAGCATCTTATTGTAAGCACCAAATGAAAAAGAGGAAGTGACGTCCCTAGAAGGTCGGTTCCACTGGAGGAGGATATGTAATCAGATCTTAACAGATTAACTTTTATTTTTAGAATTTCCATTTTTTTTTTTTTCAAATTACCCAGTTCCTCATTACCTATATAAGTGGTCCATATATGTATGCTTTGTGCATACCTAAATATCTGATACAATATCAGTCCTCACTGCCCTTTGTCTTATTAGGTAATGAAGTCCTCTTGCCCCACCCCACTTATCTCTCTGACACTGCGTTAACAGAAGTATATAAATGGTCTGTGATAAGAAACAATGGAACCATAATGCTCACTGGGTGATGAGAATAGGGTTTCTCTTCTGTATCTGTCTCCTCAGAATTAATACATCCAATACATGTGTACAAAAAGGAATAGTAAAAATAATCACAAATCACCAATGGTCCAGTTTATGCATTTTACCCAACTTACGAAAAAAAAGCTCTGTTAATGTTATCAGAACTAAAAATCCAACATATCTACAAAAATATCCACAAGAATGAAAATCAGTGAAAAAAGTGTATATTATGTACTTAAAATTGGAAATTTATAAATGTGTGACCATCAAGTGACTAAAGTGAAATTAGTTCATCAATGTAAGAGCTGTGCCAAAGTTAACCAAGTTGAATAATACTAAGCTAGTTAAGGGCTGAAAATTGACCTCCCCTTTAGTGTAAAGATGCCATAAAGATGCTAGGTACTTCTTTCTAGGCGAGAGGGTGTGATGTCACAGAAAAAATCCCCGAGTGGCAGCTTTATGGGCCTCAAACAGAATTTTATTCTCAACATAAAATTGCACATTTAATAAGTAAATTAAATTTTTATAAGTTAATACCCTATCCAATGGACAAATGCTTTACCGGTCGGCACGACCGGTCCCGCCAAACGCCAGAAAAAGACGTCGGTGGCACATCGTACTTCCTTCCTGTCTACACAGCGTGACGTCATAGCATCTTTTTTGTTGTCTAAACATAGTAACACCCCTAGTAAGCTGATAGCGGGGACGGATGGGTGGGCCTTGCCTGTCCATTGGATAGGGTATTAACTTATATAAATTTAATTTACTTATTAAATTTGCAATTTTATTGCGTTAATACATCCTATCCAATGGACAACTGCTGAATAACTACCGCTTGGAAGGCGGGTAAGCTGCTAGGGACATAAGTGAAATCATAACAGAACAAAACTGAGAAGGCCCATTTTGACCTAGGGTCAGAGAACACAGTGAGGTCAAAGTCAGGTACCAACTAACCAGTTACCGGAAGTCAACCGATGTTGCCCCCCCCCACCCCTTTTTCTTTCCCAGATCTGCTCTGAGGAAGAAGAGAGAGGGAGAGAGGGGCTGAGTGCAGTCTCAAGAAATAAACTTCCCAAAAGAAGCAAGTCACAGTTTTTTGGTTTGTTTTACTTTATTTACAGGCTATGTACATATATACATATTCAAATATCTACATATCTCCTCATTTTGGGGCTTGGCGGTGGACCTGTTGGGCAGCCACCACTGGCCCTAAATAAAAAAGCTCTGTATCAGCCCAAGCCACATCCTTCAAATAAAATTGTGTGAAGATGTTATGGGATTTCCAGTGGCAGGCTGAGAGAATCTGCTCTAAGGCGACCCCAGACTGGAAGGCCTTAGAAGCAGCAAAGGCCCCAACATCATGGGCTTCGACCTGATGCAGTGTGAGGGCCTCCTGGTCAGAGAGCTCATAACAAAGGATCACAGTTTGTTTGATCCATGAGATGGTGGCAGGTGAGATGTCCTTATCAAAACCTTTCTTGAAGGAGACAAAGACCAACTCCTTGTTCTGCCTAAGATCTGAGGTCCTATCCAAGTAATAGCGAAGGGCTCTGACTGGACACAAGGACCTATCACCCTTGAGTGACTTATCCAGAGTGGGGGCCAGGGCTGGTATGACCACTGGAGCCACACTATCTGGACCCTCCTTAGCCAGCTGATTCTTGGACAGAAAGCTGGGGGAGGGGTACAGAGACACCTTAAACCAGTCTGACTGGTGTTTGATCTTCTTATGTAGCCAAGCATGGATCTCACTCCTACGTTTACCAGAACCCAGGGCCAACAGAAAAACAGTCTTGAAGGCCAAGTGTTTTAGTGAGGCCTCTTTTAAAGGTTCAAAGGGAGCCTTAGTCAGCTGGTGCAAGACCAGGGACAGGTTCCAGGAAGGTATACCCCTCCTGCCCTTGGGCCTGTCTCTGTGGAAGCTATCCAGGAGACGGGTGAGATTCTCATCTTTGCTGACATTAATGGTAGAGTTGCCCAATTTGTCAGCAATGGCTGATCTGTAACCATCAATGGTACCAAGTTGCAACGTCCTGTCCTGAAACAGGTGCAACAGGCAGTCAGCTATGGCTTTTAGAGGTTGTGTCCTGAAGTCCACCTGATTACTGAGGTACCACTTTGTAAAAATGGTCTACTTTGCCTCATAGACGGATCTGGTTGATCCTCTTTGAGGAGCCTCAATTCGTTCTGCCACTGCCTCAGAGAATCCCTGCTCCTTGATTATTGTGGCTCTAGGAGCCAGGCATGTAGGTTCAGGTTTGACAGGTTCCTGTGCAGGGTCTGGTTGAATGGTTGAGATACC
Source organism: Sabellastarte sp. h YS-2021 (assembly GCA_964017235.1). Lineage (NCBI taxonomy): Eukaryota > Metazoa > Annelida > Polychaeta > Sabellida > Sabellidae > Sabellastarte > Sabellastarte sp. h YS-2021. The sequence continues at coordinate 17,165,593 of OZ024928.1, forward strand.
AGATTGGGCAGGGTGGGCAGACACAAAGGGATCTGACTGGACATTGCCACCAGATCCCAAAACCAGGGCATGTTGGGCCACCCTGAGGCAATCAGAATGATCCTGTTGCAGGGGTAGTCCTGTAACTTCTCCACCACTTTGCCCAAGATGGCTGCTGGTGGGAAGGCCTATGGGTCCAGATTTTCGCAAGACAGGCTGAGTGCATCCACTGCCCAAGCCTGGGGGTCTGGAACCGGTGACACAAACTGTGGGAGTTTTGTTGAATCTGGTGGCAAACAAGTCCATTTGAGGTTGGTGCCACCAGGAGCATACGGCTTGAAACACCGGGACCACTCTGTTTGAATGGTCTGGCCCAGTCTGGATAGCTTGTCTGCTATCACGTTCAGCTGGCCGGGGATGTGACGTGCCTTGAGAGTTACCCGTTTCCTGGTGCACCAGGACAGGATTCTCCACAGTAGGGCACATAGAGAGCCCGACTTCATCCCCCCTTCTTTGTTGATATAGGCAACCACTGTTGTGTTGTCTGTGGCTACCAGGACTATGTTGTTTGAACAGAGGTCTTGGAACTCTTTTAGGGCCAGAAAGACCGCCTTTAGTTCCAAGTGATTTATGTGCAACTTGCTTTCTGGAAGGGACCAGGTTCCCCTTGCAGTGCGTTTAAGTGAGCGCCCCACCCTTCTTTTGATGCGTCTGTAAATATCTGCAGAGCATGCTTTAGTGGGTGTAATGGTTGACCTGAAAGCACATTGCTGTCCTCCAGTCACCACCTTAAGTGGGGGTGGAGCGACCTGGGGACGGGTATCACCTTTTCCAGTGATTCTGGTACCCTCCAGTTGTTCTTCAAGTGCCACTGTATGGGTCTCATATGAAGTCGACCTAGGTGGACTTGTTTTTCTGTGGCTGTTAGACGGCCTATGAGGGACATGAACTGCCGGACTGGCACACTGGACCGGACAGGACCGACAGTATCTTGTCTGTTAAGGTCTGCCAACGCTCTGGTGTGGACCCTGCCCTCCCTGAGGTCGAACTGGTAACCTACGAAGTTGAAAACCTGCTTTGGGTCCAGTTCTGACTTCTCCTTGTTCACCAGCCAACCTAGTTCTCGACAGAGAGCCACCAAGGTCTGTGTATGGTGGAGACAAGTTTGGTGGGATGTGGTTCTCACCAACCAGTCGTCTAGGTACTGGTGGATTCTTATACCCCTCTGTAAAGCCATCAGTCTGACCTCTCTGGCCACCACTGTGAACTCCATGGGTGCTGTGGACAGGCCAAAGGGTAGGGCCTTGAACTGGTAGGACTGACCCTGGATGTGAAAACGCATGTACTTCCTGGACTGACTGTGAATTGGTATATGGAAGTATGCGTCCTTGAAGTCTATGGAGGTGACCCACTCCCCTACCTGTAGGGAGGTTTTTATTGTCTCTGGGGTCTCCATCTTGAACAACTCTGTGTTTAGGAAGGTGTTCAAGGTGCTCAGGTCCAGGACCAGTCTCCACCAGTTGTTGAGTTTGGGTACCAAAAATACCTGGTTGTAAAACCCTAGTGAATTATGGTTTGCTACCGGTTCCACCGCATTTTTGTCCGTCAGCTGATACAGTGCCTCCAAAAGGTGGGACTGTCTTTGTGGGTTGACATAGTTTCTTGCGACAGTTGGTGACCCGGTTAGATTGGGTCTGAACTGGAAGGGGAGGGTGTACCCTCTCTCAGTATTGTGAATACTTTTGGACTCGAACCCAGAGCTTCCCATTTCTCCCAAAACTGATGTAACCTTGCCCCTACAGGTGGATTTACGACAACAGTTGGGACATTTGTGACAATATTTGCAGAACTCAAGTGACCTACACAGGAAACATTGTTCACGTTTTATTTCTGTATGATTGTAATAATAATTGGGATTTACGCCTTTCTTTTGTGGTAACCTGGTGACAGAATGAACATTTGCAACACAAGAGTTTACATGTAAAAATACAGTCTTGCTCTTGCTGGTCACTGGTGAAGGGTTCAAATCTTCTTACTTGCTGGATACATGTAGAGTCCTTCACTCCGGCTACATTTAAAACACAGTAATTGTCATTTACTTCTCTTGAACCCTTGGTCGGCTTTTGGATGAAGTTTGAGGCTTTACCACGACCTTTCTGTCCAATTTGCCGGTCTCTAATTTGCTTCCAGGCTGGTGTAGTGGGCTTCTGGTCCGGTTGCTGTGTTGATCTGCCATTTGAGGAAGCGTACAGATGAAAACATCCAGGCTTCCTATGAGAATTGCCAGAAGAACGCCTCTCCTCACTACGAGAGATTTCATCTTCAGCCTTGACCAGTAAACTGTCTGGAAACAGTGAATGGAGATGGTCCGGTGCTGTACGTAAGGCAGTTAAGGTATCTGGCTTTACTCCACCGCGTATGAACTCCAGGTAGTTGTCTCTACATGTCAGAGTGAGATTGGCCATGCTGATGAAAACTCCCTCTGAGAGATCCTGCATAGTACACTGCATGGCTTGAGAGATTGACCGGTTGAATGTCACCAAATATTCTAGTTCTTCAACTGCCTGCTGCGTTCTTTCTGCTGCCTTGCCCTTAGTCTTGTCCACACGTAGTGTCTTTAAGTGTGTAACCATAGAGTCCTGTACCTTTGTCAAACATCTTGACAGACCAGCAGCCTGCTTACACATCACTGTTACCGGAATGCTCTCTCCCATCGCCTTAAAGTGTCCTGGCTGAAAGTACGGGGGGCTGGGGCAGAAGGCAAACTACAAAAGGCAAACTACTAAAGGTGCTGTTTAGTATGGCTGGTTCTGGAGACCAGTTACATACAGTAGTTGAAGCAGAGTCTTTCTTATCTGTATGCATGTCGTACCACTTTGATGACCTGGGTGGCTTGACAAACTGGTAACGCAGCAGTCCACCAGTTTCAGTGTCCCTGGAAGGGTAGCCTTCAGCAACAGTTACATTCAGTCTCTCAAATTTTTGACACAGCCACTCATCTAACAGTCACTTAACAGACACTTTACCGGTTGGCTTGGCTCGGGAACCGGCAAATGGATTGTCATCCAGGGAGGAAGATGCACTGTCAAAGTCAGGTATCTGATGCCAGCCCATGAAAGATATGACCCCTCTGATTGTCTCTCTGTAGTTGGCTTCTTCAGAGAGGTCCTGGTCAGTAGTATCTTCCGGCAGTTCACCTTGGGCATTGGCACTAGCTGGAGACACCGGTTCCCTATCAACCTCTACCTCACTGTCAGATTCACCGGCAAACTCATCAGTTCGTACACTGGAAAGTGACTGGTTCAATTGCGTAGAATCAATACCGGTTGGCAGCACTTCAGGACCTGCACCGGGAGCCTGTGTAGGCTGGGTGGCTGTCCCTGCACCGGGAGCCTGTAAAGGCTGAGTGGCTAACTCTGCACCGGGAGCCTGTGAAGGCTGGGTGGCTACATCAGAGGTACCAGGACCCTGAACAGGGCGGGTAGCACTCTTACAGACATCCTGCACAGCATTCGTACCGGGAACCCCCAGCGGAGGTTGGGTAGCAGACAACTGGGCAGCTTCACCGGTGCTCTGTACAAGACTGGGACCAGCACCATCAGTGACCAACACAGCAGACCCCACACTGGAAGATGCACCCGGGTCAAAGAAGGGATGTTTTCTGGTCACCACAGTAGAGGGCTTTACAGGTTCCACTGGCACAGCTAACAACTTGTTAAGAAGCAAAGCTTCAAGTCGTGGAAACCTCTCACTCCACTTCTCATCCAAACTCTTGAGTAGGGGTGTTGCGGTAGTATCCTTGCGTTGCCGGTTTTCGACGGTCTTACGCATTTTAATCCATTTTCGTTTCTTTCATTAGTCCCCACGGTATTTTAAACTTAAAATGTAAAAGTGTGCTTCTTAAATGACAAGAACAAATATAATGAGGTAAATATTTTATCTTATTTTACTTATTTTTATTTGATTAAATATCTGTGTGTACAGTGTTTTTATTTCACAAATGGTTGTCTGTTATCGACGGTAAAATAAAACCAATATTAAAGGTATTCAAAGTATATTCTACATTTTTTTATTTTCTACATTGTCCTCTGTAAATTGACAATTTAACAACTAAACGCAATACTTGTTGCAATTATATCATAGAAATTGCAAATAACATTCTTTCTTGAAGGTGTGCACATAAAATTATTTTCAAAGACTATTATATCATTAATTTTTTAATTTGGTTTTGAAGTCTGTTTCTTCCATTTTATGTCAAGACAAAGCATGTGATTTTATGTTAATTAGCATGGGCATTGTTTATTTTATTACAACATCCAAAAATCAAAATATTTTATCGCACGTTTTTCTCATATTTGCTGCTGATCTAAAGCATGCCGTCAGTGACAAAAGATTGAGATAAAGGTTAATAATTAAAAAAAGATGACATTTTATTTTTGAAAAATAAATCTTATAAATCTATTTATCTTTTACAAAATATATCAGTACAGTATTTTATCAGGATGAAATTTGCATATTTCACGGAAATTCATGAGTGTTGCCAATGGCAACCATATTTTATTTTGCTTTGAACATTCATATTAGATTTCACCTAACAAAATCGGAATTTTACTGCACCATGTAATTAGAAACTTTATTTTATAAAATGCAAAACAATATTTGAATTTAATATCTTGTAAAATATTTTAAAATAAGGTCATTATCTTTATTTATTTCATTTTTACTAACGATAAAAGCATGTGTACAGAACTACAATATATTAATGCGCGGCCGTCGATAATGGACGACCCTCGATAACAGACGACACAACGATACCGGTATCGTCGGTACAGTAAATAAATTACTGCAAACCGTCATAAAGTTCAGCTACCGGTTTTCCGCTTACACTTGAATATAAAGAAATTTTACTAACCTTACGTACAAAATAAATGTCATAATCCACTTTTATTTGCTTTTTACTGTAAAACAACAGCCATAATGAGCGATAATTCACGGAAACCGTATATTTAGTCTTTTAGCCAATCAGAATCGAGGACACATCTGTGTTATGTTGGAATTCCTGTTTTACAGTATGAAAACTATTTGGACTTTCATCTTGGGATATAATTAATTATAGCAAAATTAAATCAGAAGAGACATTTATAAATGTCTCAAAGAAAGATAGAAAATTAAAGCTTGCAACTTTTTTGGAACACAGAAAGCAGTAAAACAACATTGTGATGCAGTTACAGTATATCATGTATTTTATATATGATGCAAAACAATATATTACAATATCACACACATATATAACTAAAAATTATTATGAATCACCTAAATTGACTTGTTCAGTACTGTAGAATTAGAACAGTTTGTTGCTGATAAAGGAAATACAATCTGGGATACGTGTCAACTCAAACCAGTAAGTAAATAATTCTGTCCTAATCAGTTTGTATCTGGTCAGACTTTCAAAGACTGATAAACAAGGCTCATTCATTTGGCAACTTAGACATGAAAAGAAAGGCAGGTATATACCAAAGGCTAGTTACTTTTCAACTCCCACAAATCTATAATTAAATAATGTGTTTGATTTGTATTCTTGAAACTGAAAGAAGTGGATGAAAGTGTTAAGACTCAAAATAATGTAAAGTGGCAAAGTAATATTACTGTATTCATCCAATTTAACACCCCGAGGCAATGCATTTTTAAAAGTGGGGGGGGGGGGGGGGGGGGGGGGGGGGGACTATTACAGATAGATAAACAACACTCAAGTCTCATGGTAATGGGCAACAATACTTTGCAAACTGCATCTTCACTGCCAGCACCTATAATTGTGGGGTGAATTAAAATATCTGGAGCAACCCTAAAATCTGAAGAAATTATACAATTTAATCTCATATTTTTGAAAAATTTGAAGTGTTCTTGATCAATACTGGTATGTTTGGACTTTCTTTTTGTCCTGCTTGTGTTAATTTAATTGGGGATTTACTACAACACATTTTTGGGGGGAATCCCAGAAGTTGGTGATTGTTGAAAGGGATGTAAAAACCCAAACCTTGCCTTCACAAAGGTGAAGTGGAGGGGGCGTTAATATGGACACAGTCAATATATTTCAATTTATAAAGATGATTCACTCAAATGAGACCTAAGTTGTGCAAAGTATATTTGAGAAGACAGTGTGTAAAACTATTACATTTTAACTTGATCTTAGCAGCAATTATAAAATCATTTATCTTTAAAAAGAAAATATTTTACAGTTTCTGCCACTCCAGTGATGTAAATAAATCCTGGAAAATGTATTGCAGTTTCAACATCATGGTAATTTGTAACATTAATGCTTCAAATTTGAAAAGAACCAACATACTTCTCTTACAAATGAACATTATTAGAATCATTGACTTTTGTAATTTCTCAGTTCCATGAATATTTTATTCAATCCATAGTAAATATTCTTGAAGAAATATCATCTATAAGCCAGTCTATTCCACCCAATAAGTTTTCCCCTGTGACCGCACTGCAGTCTTGAATCAACCAGTGGTGTGTCTTGATACTGTCCAAATCCAGAGCCTGTAATAGTTAAAAAAAAACAGATTTTATTGTTTTAAATAAATGGTTTTATTTAATTTTTTTCACACTTAGAAAGGTATATCAAGACAACTGTTTTTAGACAATCATTACACGATTGGGACACATTACAAAGAAAAACAAAATTGCATTTATTGTTTATTAATAATTCAACAATAACAGAGCACAAGACCATATTATATTGGTAGATTCTAAGTCATACACAAAGTACTCTACTGACAGCATTCCCAGTACCAAGGACATGATTCAACCTTGAAGGAAGAGTGCCCGGTCAAAAGTAATCCACCAACATGCAGGCCACATGGTGTTTCCTTTAAGTTATTTTCACAGCTCACAGACAAATACTACAGGAGATGCAGGGGATCATAAGTTCAAGACAGTCATGTAGGTAACTTCTGAGGGTTGCAGATGTCCCCACAGCCTTATATATTTGAAGTTCTAAGTAATTTACTCAGTGGTGAACTGTTAATGGTTCACAAAAAAAGTGGCTGAACAACATGTCTGACCAATTTCAGGTCATCTTGCAAAATCAGAAAATAAGACCTTCTTATAAGAGCTCAAAATAATTCTTTTATACATAGGAATTTACGGTCACCTTAAAATAGGGCACACCTTTATGACTAGTTACATCCACATGCAAAATTTTAACTGAATATGTTGCACCAATTTTGTGATACTTTCTGGAAACAAAGAAACTTAAATTCAATACAACTATGTTATTACTGGGAGTTTTAGTCACCTTATAATAGGGCACATCTCCATGAGAAGTTACATTCACATGCCAAATTTAAAATTAATCTACAAAGCAATGTGGACAAAGCAATCCTGAAGTGCTCCCCAGCATAGATAATGGTGATACAATAAACTGACTTACCTCTCTGATTTCTTGTGCTGTTAGAGCTCCTGGTAAGTCTTGTTTGTTTGCAAATACAAGCAATGTGCAACCTGCCAGCCTCTGTAAATAACATAAACTTCTATTAGTATGCAATACCACATGCGACTTTAGATGTCGACCCATGTCTGTCCCTGGACTCTCCCTTCTTGGACTTAAGCGCATTGGAGGATTTGTATCAATTTTGCTCTCTATAAATCCTACTATCTGTTCCATAACCAAAGTGTGTAGAAATCAGATAATTATATAATCCATATTTAAGAACTAGACCAAGGACACATTTAAGGGCGAATGCTAGATGTAGCCACCAGAAAAGTAGGAGCAATATAAAACTTTTTTATTGTGACAATCCCATTTGACCTTCAAGGGTTGTTCAAAGGTTAAATCAAAAGATCTTTCAGCAAAATAAAATGAATAGTCCTTACTACCCAGAGGGTCCAAAATTTTCACTAAATCACTCTAACAGTTTCCCTGATAAACATCTTTGATTTCCGGCAACATTCAACAAGGGTGCCAAAGATTCTAATTCCAATTGAATATTGACATCACTTGATCTCATGTACAAAGAGGACTCTGGTACAAAAACACCAAAACATTTTTAGTATCCAGGGAGAGAAAAAAAGGTCAAGCACCACGGAGATCGTCGGGGGAAATTAAGTCTAAAGTAGGTATGCCTTGGTGTAGAGGTAGGTTTTAAACTTTTTTTCTGAAAGAGGTGATAGAAGGGGATGCACATATCAGGAATTAGGAAGAGTATACCAAATAATCGTATAACATGATGTAACCCATTTTCAATTTAAAAATACAAAGACCATAATATACTTCATGAGCCCAGTTTGACCTTGAGGCGGGGGCTCGGGTACAAGGGATGCTTAATTACCAACACTCTGACTGTGCCTGTACTATAAGAACTACTTTAAGAAGAAAGATATGGAGCAAACTACTTTGGGAAACCAGTGAGAGGAAAGTTGTAAACAGGTGTGGCTGTTTTAAACATTGAGCGATGTTCAACAGGAAGCCAATGCAATTTCTTAAGAACAGGAGTGATACTGCCGCAATTCTAGTCGCATTATTTTGTATCTATCGTAATTTACATAGACTGAACTTAGAGAGACTCCTGAAAGGTGAAATACAGTAATTCAACCGATTAAACAGCACTGGCCATAAGTATAGAAAAGCATCATAAGTTGGAAAGAGCCCAACATGTTTGAAGTACTCTGATGAGACAAATGCACATGAAAATATAACTTAATATCTTTGTATTTACAAATCACCAAGATGAGAGGAGTAGTGTACAGGGAAAACAGCAAAGGGACCACAACAGAGCTTTAGGGGAACACCAGACAAGATTTTACAACAAATATCGGACAAAGTAGAACCAATCTTTATCAATTGAAACCCTCAGTTAAGTAGGAAGTGAACCATTCAAGAAAAGAGCCCCTGACTCCAAACCACGTCTGAAGACAACTGAGAGTAGTGAAAGCATCAAAAGTGTCAAAGCCAGCAGATAGGTCAAGCAATACAAAGCAGTAGGTTCGCTCCTTTGCAAGGATAAGCCAATTTCATTTTTTATAGACACAAGAGCGGTCTCAGTCGAATGACTTGTTTTACCAGCGGATTGCTATGAGTTGTCCAAGTTATAGACAGGAGTATGTTTGAATTGTTTCAGAAGCATTAAATAAATCCTTTAATACTTAATGGATCCAATATTTGCTCAAATTTCCCCAACTCTAATGGTTTTCAAGATAACTATGAAACTAGAAATAGGCCGCCCTGTTGATAGTAGATGCGAATAGAAACATGATAGCATAGAAGAACACACATTATCATGTGTAATGTCCACCCATGAACCTTTTGCCCAAATTGTACAGTAGTCTTACAAGACCCTGTTTCATTTGTAAAATATATCAATGATGCTTAAATATTTGTTAGTGTAGATGTAAATTATTTCAGCTTCATGCCTTTTTGCATTGGTTGGGTTGAAAATTTTGAGGAAATCACTCTATCTTGCACGGTTAAGAAGATAGAAGCAAATTCCTGTTTTTCTATTTTTATCAAAAATTTGAAAATTCAAAATGGCCGCCATTTTTGGGAAAAGGAAATTTTTTTGAAAATTGCCAAGAGTACATTTCTTAGATACCCTATGGGTCGAAAATTTCAACGAAATAACTCTATTTTGCACGGTTAAGGCCAGTTTGTGTTTTTCCATTTTGGGCAAAAATTCGAAAATTCAAAATGGCTGCCATTTTTGGGGAGGGGAAAATTTTTTGAAAATTGCAAAGATTACATTCCTTAGATACCCTGTGGGTTGAAAATTTCGACGAAATCGCTCTATCTCGCATCGTTAAGGAGATAGAAGCAAATTTGTGTTTTGCCATTTTTGACAAAAATTTGAAAATTCAAAATGGCCGCCATTTTAGGGGAGGGGAAATTTTTTTTTAAATTGCCAAGAATACAATGCTGAAATACCTGTGGGTCGAAAATTTTGACGAAATCGCTCTATCTCGCACGGTTAAGGAGATAGAAGCAAATTTGTGTTTTGCCATTTTTGGCAAAAATTCGAAAATTCAAAATGGCCGCCATTTTTTGGGAGGGGAAAATTTTTTGAAAATTGCAAATATTGCATTCCTTAGATACCCCGTGGGTTGAAAATTTCGACGAAATCACTCTATCTCGCACGGTTAAGGAGATAGAAGCAAATTAGTGTTTTGCCATTTTTGGCAAAAATTCAAATATTCAATTTGGCCGCCATTATTGGGGAGGGGAAATTTTTTTAAAAATTACCAAGAGTACAATGCTCAGATACCCTGTGGGTCGAAAATTTCGACAAAATTGCTCTATCTGGCACGGTTAAGGAGATAGGAGCAAATTTGTGTTTTCCCATTTTTGGCAAAAATTCGAAAATTCAAAATGGCCGCCATTTTTGGGGAGGGGAAAATTTTTTAAAAATTACCAAGAGTACAATGCTCAGATACCCTGTGGGTCGAAAATTTCGACGAAATCACTCTATCTCGCACGGTTAAGGAGATAGAAGCAAATTTGTGTTTTGCCATTTTTGGCAAAAATTCGAAAATTCAAAATGGCCGCCATTTTTGGGGAGGGGAAAATTTTTTGAAAATTGCAAAGATTACATTCCTTAGATACCATGTGGGTCGAAAATTTCGACGAAATCGCTCTATCTCGCACGGTTAAGGAGATAGAAGCAAATTAGTGTTTTGCCATTTTTGGCAAAAATTCGAAAATTCAAAATGGCCGCCATTTTTGGGGAGGGGAAAATTTTTGGAAAATTGCAAAGATTGCATTGCTTAGATACCCTGTGCGTCGAAAATTTTGCCGAAATCGCTCTATCTCGCACGGTTAAGGAGATAGAAGCAAATTAGTGTTTTGCCATTTTTGGCAAAAATTCGAAAATTCAAAATGGCTCCCATTTTTGGGGAGGGGAAAATTTTTTAAAAATTACTAAGAGTACAATGCTCAGATACCCTGTGGGTCGAAAATTTTGACAAAATCGCTCTATCTCGCACGGTTAAGGAGATAGAAGCAGATTGGTGTTTTGCCATTTTTGGCAAAAAATCGAAAATTCAAAATGGCCGCCATTTTTGGGGAGGGGAAAATTTTTTGAAAATTGCAAAGATTGCATTCCTTAGATACCCTGTGGGTCGAAAATTTCGACGAAAACGCTCTATCTCGCACGGTTAAGGAGATAGAAGCAAATTTGTGTTTTGCCATTTTTGGCAAAAATTCGAAAATTCAAAATGGCCGCCATTTTTGGGGAGGGGAAAATTTTTTGAAAATTGCAAATATTACATTCCTTAGATACCCTGTGGGTCGAAAATTTGACGAAATCGCTCTATCTCGCACGGTTAAGGAGATAGAAGCAAATAAGTGTTTTGCCATTTTTGGCAAAAATTCAAAATGGCCGCCATTTTTGGGGAGGGGAAAATTTTGTAAAAATTACCAAGAGTACAGTGCTCAGATACCCTGTGGGTCGAAAATTTCGACGAAATCGCTCTATCTGGCACGGTTAAGGAGATAGAAGCAAATTTGTGTTTTGCCATTTTTGGCAAAAATTCGAAAATTCAAAATGGCCGCCATTTTTGGTGAGGGGAAAATTTTTGGAAAATTGCAAAGATTGCATTCCTTAGATACCCTGTGGGTCGAAAATTTCGACGAAATCACTCTATCTCGCACGGTTAAGGAGATAGAAGCAAATTAGTGTTTTGCCATTTTTGGCAAAAATTCGAAAATTCAAAATGGCCGCCATTTTTGGGGAGGGGAAAATTTTTTAAAAATTACCAAAGAGTACAATGCTCAAATACCCTGTGGGTCGAAAATTTTGACAAAATCGCTCTATCTCGCACGGTTAAGGAGATAGAAGCAGATTGGTGTTTTGCCATTTTTGGCAAAAATTCGAAAATTCAAAATGGCCGCCATTTTTGGGGAGGGGAAAATTTTTTGAAAATTGCAAAGATTGCATTCCTTAGATACCCTGTGGGTCGAAAATTTCGACGAAAACGCTCTATCTCGCACGGTTAAGGAGATAGAAGCAAATTTGTGTTTTGCCATTTTTGGCAAAAATTCGAAAATTCAAAATGGCCGCCATTTTTGGGGAGGGGAAAATTTTTTGAAAATTGCAAATATTACATTCCTTAGATACCCTGTGGGTCGAAAATTTGACGAAATCGCTCTATCTCGCACGGTTAAGGAGATAGAAGCAAATTAGTGTTTTGCCATTTTTGGCAAAAATTCAAAATGGCCGCCATTTTTGGGGAGGGGAAAATTTTGTAAAAATTACCAAGAGTACAATGCTCAGATACCCTGTGGGTCGAAAATTTCGACGAAATCGCTCTATCTGGCACGGTTAAGGAGATAGAAGCAAATTCGAAAATTCAAAATGGCCGCCATTTTTGGGGAGGGGAAAATTTTTTAAAAATTACCAAGAGTACAATGCTCAGATACCCTGTGGGTCGAAAATTTTGACGAAATCAATCTATCTCGCACGGTTAAGGAGATAGAAGCAGATTGGTGTTTTGCCATTTTTGGCAAAAATTCGAAAATTCAAAATGGCCGCCATTTTTGGGGAGGGGAAAATTTTTGGAAAATTGCAAAGATTGTATTCCTCAGATACCCTGTGGGTTGAAAATTTCGACGAAATCGCTCTATCTCGCACGGTTAAGGAGATAGAAGCAAATTTGTGTTTTGCCATTTTTGGCAAAAATTCGAAAATTCAAAATGGCCGCCATTTTTGGGGAGGGGAAAATTTTTTGAAAATTGCAAAGATTGCATTCCTTAGATACCCTGTGGGTTGAAAATTTCGACGAAATCGCTCTATCTCGCACGGTTAAGGAGATAGAAGTAAATTAGTGTTTTGCCATTTTTGGCAAAAATTCAAATATTCAATTTGGCCGCCATTATTGGGGAGGGGAAATTTTTTTAAAAATTACCAAGAGTACAATGCTCAGATACCCTGTGGGTCGAAAATTTCGACAAAATCGCTCTATCTGGCACGGTTAAGGAGATAGGAGCAAATTTGTGTTTTCCCATTTTTGGCAAAAATTCGAAAATTCAAAATGGCCGCCATTTTTGGGGAGGGGAAAATTTTTTAAAAATTACCAAGAGTACAATGCTCAGATACCCTGTGGGTCGAAAATTTCGACGAAATCGCTCTATCTCGTACGGTTAAGGAGATAGAAGCAAATTTGTGTTTTGCCATTTTTGGCAAAAATTCGAAAATTCAAAATGGCCGCCATTTTTGGGGAGGGGAAAATTTTTTGAAAATTGCAAAGATTGCATTCCTTAGATACCCTGTGGGTCGAAAATTTCGACGAAAACGCTCTATCTCGCACGGTTAAGGAGATAGAAGCAAATTTGTGTTTTGCCATTTTTGGCAAAAATTCGAAAATTCAAAATGGCCGCCATTTTTGGGGAGGGGAAAATTTTTTGAAAATTGCAAATATTACATTCCTTAGATACCCTGTGGGTCGAAAATTTGACGAAATCGCTCTATCTCGCACGGTTAAGGAGATAGAAGCAAATTAGTGTTTTGCCATTTTTGGCAAAAATTCAAAATGGCCGCCATTTTTGGGGAGGGGAAAATTTTGTAAAAATTACCAAGAGTACAATGCTCAGATACCCTGTGGGTCGAAAATTTCGACGAAATCGCTCTATCTGGCACGGTTAAGGAGATAGAAGCAAATTCGAAAATTCAAAATGGCCGCCATTTTTGGGGAGGGGAAAATTTTTTAAAAATTACCAAGAGTACAATGCTCAGATACCCTGTGGGTCGAAAATTTTGACGAAATCAATCTATCTCGCACGGTTAAGGAGATAGAAGCAGATTGGTGTTTTGCCATTTTTGGCAAAAATTCGAAAATTCAAAATGGCCGCCATTTTTGGGGAGGGGAAAATTTTTGGAAAATTGCAAAGATTGTATTCCTCAGATACCCTGTGGGTTGAAAATTTCGACGAAATCGCTCTATCTCGCACGGTTAAGGAGATAGAAGCAAATTTGTGTTTTGCCATTTTTGGCAAAAATTCGAAAATTCAAAATGGCCGCCATTTTTGGGGAGGGGAAAATTTTTTGAAAATTGAAAAGATTGCATTCCTTAGATACCCTGTGGGTTGAAAATTTCGACGAAATCGCTCTATCTCGCACGGTTAAGGAGATAGAAGTAAATTAGTGTTTTGCCATTTTTGGCAAAAATTCAAATATTCAATTTGGCCGCCATTATTGGGGAGGGGAAATTTTTTTAAAAATTACCAAGAGTACAATGCTCAGATACCCTGTGGGTCGAAAATTTCGACAAAATCGCTCTATCTGGCACGGTTAAGGAGATAGGAGCAAATTTGTGTTTTCCCATTTTTGGCAAAAATTCGAAAATTCAAAATGGCCGCCATTTTTGGGGAGGGGAAAATTTTTTAAAAATTACCAAGAGTACAATGCTCAGATACCCTGTGGGTCGAAAATTTCGACGAAATCGCTCTATCTCGTACGGTTAAGGAGATAGAAGCAAATTTGTGTTTTGCCATTTTTGGCAAAAATTCGAAAATTCAAAATGGCCGCCATTTTTGGGGAGGGGAAAATTTTTTGAAAATTGCAAAGATTACATTCCTTAGATACCATGTGGGTCGAAAATTTCGACGAAATCGCTCTATCTCGCATGGTTAAGGAGATAGAAGCAAATTAGTGTTTTGCCATTTTTGGCAAAAATTCGAAAATTCAAAATGGCCGCCATTTTTGGGGAGGGGAAAATTTTTGGAAAATTGCAAAGATTGCATTGCTTAGATACCCTGTGCGTCGAAAATTTTGCCGAAATCGCTCTATCTCGCACGGTTAAGGAGATAGAAGCAAATTAGTGTTTTGCCATTTTTTGCAAAAATTCGAAAATTCAAAATGGCTGCCATTTTTGGGGAGGGGAAAATTTTTTAAAAATTACTAAGAGTACAATGCTCAGATACCCTGTGGGTCGAAAATTTTGACAAAATCGCTCTATCTCGCACGGTTAAGGAGATAGAAGCAGATTGGTGTTATGCCATTTTTGGCAAAAATTCGAAAATTCAAAATGGCCGCCATTTTTGGGGAGGGGAAAATTTTTTGAAAATTGCAAAGATTGCATTCCTTAGATACCCTGTGGGTCGAAAATTTCGACGAAAACGCTCTATCTCGCACTGTTAAGGAGATAGAAGCAAATTTGTGTTTTGCCATTTTTGGCAAAAATTTGAAAATTCAAAATGGCCGCCATTTTTGGGGAGGGGAAAATTTTTTGAAAATTGCAAATATTACATTCCTTAGATACCCTGTGGGTCGAAAATTTGACGAAATCGCTCTATCTCGCACGGTTAAGGAGATAGAAGCAAATTAGTGTTTTGCCATTTTTGGCAAAAATTCAAAATGGCCGCCATTTTTGGGGAGGGGAAAATTTTGTAAAAATTACCAAGAGTACAATGCTCAGATACCCTATGGGTCGAAAATTTCGACGAAATCGCTCTATCTGGCACGGTTAAGGAGATAGAAGCAAATTTGTGTTTTGCCATTTTTGGCAAAAATTCGAAAATTCAAAATGGCCGCCATTTTTGGGGAGGGGAAAATTTTTGGAAAATTGCAAAGATTGCATTGCTTAGATACCCTGTGCGTCGAAAATTTTGCCGAAATCGCTCTATCTCGCACGGTTAAGGAGATAGAAGCAAATTAGTGTTTTGCCATTTTTGGCAAAAATTCGAAAATTCAAAATGGCTGCCATTTTTGGGGAGGGGAAAATTTTTTAAAAATTACTAAGAGTACAATGCTCAGATACCCTGTGGGTCGAAAATTTTGACAAAATCGCTCTATCTCGCACGGTTAAGGAGATAGAAGCAGATTGGTGTTTTGCCATTTTTGGCAAAAATTCGAAAATTCAAAATGGCCGCCATTTTTGGGGAGGGGAAAATTTTTTGAAAATTGCAAAGATTGCATTCCTTAGATACCCTGTGGGTCGAAAATTTCGACGAAAACGCTCTATCTCGCACTGTTAAGGAGATAGAAGCAAATTTGTGTTTTGCCATTTTTGGCAAAAATTCGAAAATTCAAAATGGCCGCCATTTTTGGGGAGGGGAAAATTTTTTGAAAATTGCAAATATTACATTCCTTAGATACCCTGTGGGTCGAAAATTTGACGAAATCGCTCTATCTCGCACGGTTAAGGAGATAGAAGCAAATTAGTGTTTTGCCATTTTTGGCAAAAATTCAAAATGGCCGCCATTTTTGGGGAGGGGAAAATTTTGTAAAAATTACCAAGAGTACAATGCTCAGATACCCTGTGGGTCGAAAATTTCGACGAAATCGCTCTATCTGGCACGGTTAAGGAGATAGAAGCAAATTTGTGTTTTGCCATTTTTGGCAAAAATTCGAAAATTCAAAATGGCCGCCATTTTTGGGGAGGGGAAAATTTTTGGAAAATTGCAAAGATTGCATTCCTTAGATACCCTGTGGGTCGAAAATTTCGACGAAATCACTCTATCTCGCACGGTTAAGGAGATAGAAGCAAATTAGTGTTTTGCCATTTTTGGCAAAAATTCGAAAATTCAAAATGGCCGCCATTTTTGGGGAGGGGAAAATTTTTTAAAAATTACCAAAGAGTACAATGCTCAAATACCCTGTGGGTCGAAAATTTTGACAAAATCGCTCTATCTCGCACGGTTAAGGAGATAGAAGCAGATTGGTGTTTTGCCAGTTTTGGCAAAAATTCGAAAATTCAAAATGGCCGCCATTTTTGGGGAGGGGAAAATTTTTTGAAAATTGCAAAGATTGCATTCCTTAGATACCCTGTGGGTCGAAAATTTCGACGAAAACGCTCTATCTCGCACGGTTAAGGAGATAGAAGCAAATTTGTGTTTTGCCATTTTTGGCAAAAATTCGAAAATTCAAAATGGCCGCCATTTTTGGGGAGGGGAAAATTTTTTGAAAATTGCAAATATTACATTCCTTAGATACCCTGTGGGTCGAAAATTTGACGAAATCGCTCTATCTCGCACGGTTAAGGAGATAGAAGCAAATTAGTGTTTTGCCATTTTTGGCAAAAATTCAAAATGGCCGCCATTTATGGGGAGGGGAAAATTTTGTAAAAATTACCAAGAGTACAATGCTCAGATACCCTGTGGGTCGAAAATTTCGACGAAATCGCTCTATCTGGCACGGTTAAGGAGATAGAAGCAAATTCGAAAATTCAAAATGGCCGCCATTTTTGGGGAGGGGAAAATTTTTTAAAAATTACCAAGAGTACAATGCTCAGATACCCTGTGGGTCGAAAATTTTGACGAAATCAATCTATCTCGCACGGTTAAGGAGATAGAAGCAGATTGGTGTTTTGCCATTTTTGGCAAAAATTCGAAAATTCAAAATGGCCGCCATTTTTGGGGAGGGGAAAATTTTTGGAAAATTGCAAAGATTGCATTCCTCAGATACCCTGTGGGTTGAAAATTTCGACGAAATCGCTCTATCTCGCACGGTTAAGTAGATAGAAGCAAATTTGTGTTTTGCCATTTTTGGCAAAAATTCGAAAATTCAAAATGGCCGCCATTTTTGGGGAGGGGAAAATTTTTGGAAAATTGCAAAGATTGCATTCCTCAGATACCCTGTGGGTTGAAAATTTCGACGAAATCGCTCTATCTCGCACGGTTAAGGAGATAGAAGCAAATTAGTGTTTTGCCATTTTTGGCAAAAATTCAAATATTCAATTTGGCCGCCATTATTGGGGAGGGGAAATTTTTTTAAAAATTACCAAGAGTACAATGCTCAGATACCCTGTGGGTCGAAAATTTCGACAAAATCGCTCTATCTGGCACGGTTAAGGAGATAGGAGCAAATTTGTGTTTTCCCATTTTTGGCAAAAATTCGAAAATTCAAAATGGCCGCCATTTTTGGGGAGGGGAAAATTTTTTAAAAATTACCAAGAGTACAATGCTCAGATACCCTGTGGGTCGAAAATTTCGACGAAATCGCTCTATCTCGTACGGTTAAGGAGATAGAAGCAAATTTGTGTTTTGCCATTTTTGGCAAAAATTCGAAAATTCAAAATGGCCGCCATTTTTGGGGAGGGGAAAATTTTTTCAAAATTGCAAAGATTGCATTGCTTAGATACCATGTGGGTCGAAAATTTCGACGAAATCGCTCTATCTCGCACGGTTAAGGAGATAGAAGCAAATTAGTGTTTTGCCATTTTTGGCAAAAATTCGAAAATTCAAAATGGCCGCCATTTTTGGGGAGGGGAAAATTTTTGGAAAATTGCAAAGATTGCATTGCTTAGATACCCTGTGCGTCGAAAATTTTGCCGAAATCGCTCTATCTCGCACGGTTAAGGAGATAGAAGCAAATTAGTGTTTTGCCATTTTTGGCAAAAATTCGAAAATTCAAAATGGCTGCCATTTTTGGGGAGGGGAAAATTTTTTAAAAATTACTAAGAGTACAATGCTCAGATACCCTGTGGGTCGAAAATTTTGACAAAATCGCTCTATCTCGCACGGTTAAGGAGATAGAAGCAGATTGGTGTTTTGCCATTTTTGGCAAAAATTCGAAAATTCAAAATGGCCGCCATTTTTGGGGAGGGGAAAATTTTTTGAAAATTGCAAAGATTGCATTCCTTAGATACCCTGTGGGTCGAAAATTTCGACGAAAACGCTCTATCTCGCACTGTTAAGGAGATAGAAGCAAATTTGTGTTTTGCCATTTTTGGCAAAAATTCGAAAATTCAAAATGGCCGCCATTTTTGGGGAGGGGAAAATTTTTTGAAAATTGCAAATATTACATTCCTTAGATACCCTGTGGGTCGAAAATTTGACGAAATCGCTCTATCTCGCACGGTTAAGGAGATAGAAGCAAATTAGTGTTTTGCCATTTTTGGCAAAAATTCAAAATGGCCGCCATTTTTGGGGAGGGGAAAATTTTGTAAAAATTACCAAGAGTACAATGCTCAGATACCCTGTGGGTCGAAAATTTCGACGAAATCGCTCTATCTGGCACGGTTAAGGAGATAGAAGCAAATTTGTGTTTTGCCATTTTTGGCAAAAATTCGAAAATTCAAAATGGCCGCCATTTTTGGGGAGGGGAAAATTTTTGGAAAATTGCAAAGATTGCATTGCTTAGATACCCTGTGCGTCGAAAATTTTGCCGAAATCGCTCTATCTCGCACGGTTAAGGAGATAGAAGCAAATTAGTGTTTTGCCATTTTTGGCAAAAATTCGAAAATTCAAAATGGCTGCCATTTTTGGGGAGGGGAAAATTTTTTAAAAATTACTAAGAGTACAATGCTCAGATACCCTGTGGGTCGAAAATTTTGACAAAATCGCTCTATCTCGCACGGTTAAGGAGATAGAAGCAGATTGGTGTTTTGCCATTTTTGGCAAAAATTCGAAAATTCAAAATGGCCGCCATTTTTGGGGAGGGGAAAATTTTTTGAAAATTGCAAAGATTGCATTCCTTAGATACCCTGTGGGTCGAAAATTTCGACGAAAACGCTCTATCTCGCACTGTTAAGGAGATAGAAGCAAATTTGTGTTTTGCCATTTTTGGCAAAAATTCGAAAATTCAAAATGGCCGCCATTTTGGGGAGGGGAAAATTTTTTGAAAATTGCAAATATTACATTCCTTAGATACCCTGTGGGTCGAAAATTTGACGAAATCGCTCTATCTCGCACGGTTAAGGAGATAGAAGCAAATTAGTGTTTTGCCATTTTTGGCAAAAATTCAAAATGGCCGCCATTTTTGGGGAGGGGAAAATTTTGTAAAAATTACCAAGAGTACAATGCTCAGATACCCTGTGGGTCGAAAATTTCGACGAAATCGCTCTATCTGGCACGGTTAAGGAGATAGAAGCAAATTTGTGTTTTGCCATTTTTGGCAAAAATTCGAAAATTCAAAATGGCCGCCATTTTTGGGGAGGGGAAAATTTTTGGAAAATTGCAAAGATTGCATTCCTTAGATGCCCTGTGGGTCGAAAATTTCGACGAAATCACTCTATCTCGCACGGTTAAGGAGATAGAAGCAAATTAGTGTTTTGCCATTTTGGGCAAAAATTCGAAAATTCAAAATGGCCGCCATTTTTGGGGAGGGGAAAATTTTTTGAAAATTGCAAAGATTACATTCCTTAGATACCATGTGGGTCGAAAATTTCGACGAAATCGCTCTATCTCGCACGGTTAAGGAGATAGAAGCAAATTAGTGTTTTGCCATTTTTGGCAAAAATTCGAAAATTCAAAATGGCCGCCATTTTTGGGGAGGGGAAAATTTTTGGAAAATTGCAAAGATTGCATTGGTTAGATACCCTGTGCGTCGAAAATTTTGCCGAAATCGCTCTATCTCGCACGGTTAAGGAGATAGAAGCAAATTAGTGTTTTGCCATTTTTGGCAAAAATTCGAAAATTCAAAATGGCTGCCATTTTTGGGGAGGGGAAAATTTTTTAAAAATTACTAAGAGTACAATGCTCAGATACCCTGTGGGTCGAAAATTTTGACAAAATCGCTCTATCTCGCACGGTTAAGGAGATAGAAGCAGATTGGTGTTTTGCCATTTTTGGCAAAAATTCGAAAATTCAAAATGGCCGCCATTTTTGGGGAGGGGAAAATATTTTGAAAATTGCAAAGATTGCATTCCTTAAATACCCTGTGGGTCGAAAATTTCGACGAAAACGCTCTATCTCGCACTGTTAAGGAGATAGAAGCAAATTTGTGTTTTGCCATTTTTGGCAAAAATTCGAAAATTCAAAATGGCCGCCATTTTTGGGGAGGGGAAATTTTTTTAAAAATTACCAAGAGTACAATGCTGAGATACCCTGTGGGTCGAAAATTTCGACGAAATCGCTCTATCTCGCACGGTTAAGGAGATAGAAGCAAATTTGTGTTTTGCCATTTTTGGCAAAAATTCGAAAATTCAAAATGGCCGCCATTTTTGGGGAGGGGAAAATTTTTTGAAAATTGCAAAGATTACATTCCTTAGATACCATGTGGGTCGAAAATTTCGACGAAATCGCTCTATCTCGCACGGTTAAGGAGATAGAAGCAAATTAGTGTTTTGCCATTTTTGGCAAAAATTCGAAAATTCAAAATGGCCGCCATTTTTGGGGAGGGGAAAATTTTTGGAAAATTGCAAAGATTGCATTCCTTAGATACCCTGTGGGTCGAAAATTTCGACGAAAACGCTCTATCTCGCACTGTTAAGGAGATAGAAGCAAATTTGTGTTTTGCCATTTTTGGCAAAAATTCGAAAATTCATAATGGCCGCCATTTTTGGGGAGGGGAAAATTTTTTGAAAATTGCAAAGATTGCATTCCTTAAATACCCTGTGGGTCGAAAATTTGACGAAATAGCTCTATCTCGCACTGTTAAGGAGATAGAAGCAAATTTGTGTTTTGCCATTTTTGGCAAAAATTCGAAAATTCAAAATGGCCGCCATTTTTGGGAGGGGAAAATTTTTTAAAAATTACCAAGAGTACAATGCTCAGATACCCTGTGGGTCGAAAATTTTGACGAAATCGCTCTATCTCGCACGGTTAAGGAGATAGAAGCAGATTGGTGTTTTGCCATTTTTGGCAAAAATTCGAAAATTCAAAATGGCCGCCATTTTTGGGGAGGGGAAAATTTTTGGAAAATTGCAAAGATTGCATTCCTTAGATACCCTGTGGGTTGAAAATTTCGACGAAATCGCTCTATCTCGCACGGTTAAGGAGATAGAAGCAAATTTGTGTTTTGCCATTTTTGGCAAAAATTCGAAAATTCAAAATGGCCGCCATTTTTGGGAGGGGAAAATTTTTTAAAAATTACCAAGAGTACAATGCTCAGATACCCTGTGGGTCGAAAATTTTGACAAAATCGCTCTATCTCGCACGGTTAAGGAGATAGAAGCAGATTTGTGTTTTGCCATTTTTGGCAAAAATTCGAAAATTCAAAATGGCCGCCATTTTTGGGGAGGGGAAAATTTTTTGAAAATTGCAAAGATTACATTCCTTAGATACCATGTGGGTCGAAAATTTCGACGAAATCGCTCTATCTCGCACGGTTAAGGAGATAGAAGCAAATTAGTGTTTTGCCATTTTTGGCAAAAATTCGAAAATTCAAAATGGCCGCCATTTTTGGGGAGGGGAAAATTTTTTGAAAATTGCAAATATTACATTCCTTAGATACCCTGTGGGTCGAAAATTTCGACGAAATCGCTCTATCTCTTACGGTTTCTGAGATATTAGCAAATTACTCAAAAGTAGTACTGAAAATACACAATGAAGTACCTAAATGGCTATTACTCATGTACTGACAAAGCTATCAGTCCCAAATGCAATACCAAGCGAGCTATGGACATAATAATCTTGTATTCAAAATTGTAGTAAAATATCTTTAATTATTTTGGCTTAAATGCACGGAAACCAATGGGTACTGAAAATAGCTGTACTTAAGTATTACTCAGTAAGCAAAAGAGGTACAACAGCCAAAAGCAATCCCAAGCAAGCTACTGACCCAATAAGCCTGCATACCAAATTTGGTGACAATAGCTCTAATACTTTTCCTTTAAATGAGCGGAAACCATGCGTGACGCCGGACATCGGACGCCGGACATCGGACGCCGGACGCCGGACATCGGACAACGGACATCGGACGGCGAAAAAAGCAA
Source organism: Sabellastarte sp. h YS-2021 (assembly GCA_964017235.1). Classification (NCBI taxonomy): domain Eukaryota; kingdom Metazoa; phylum Annelida; class Polychaeta; order Sabellida; family Sabellidae; genus Sabellastarte; species Sabellastarte sp. h YS-2021. The sequence goes on from OZ024928.1 coordinate 17,188,159, forward strand.
AAATAATATATCCACCCCCCAGGGGGGTGGACATAATAAACAATTTATTCATTACAGTAACTGAAAAGCGACAGAGCAGCTATAGCTCACTTAGCTACCGTGATGTTTATACATACACGGAACAAGTATTGTGCACTGTCACTATGATGAAGCACACACTGTGGTTTAAGTACATAATACATAAAAATATGCAGAATCTTTGAGTAAGTACCAGTCTAACAAACATGAAGGATGATGTAAACAAATATTACTAAATAAAATGTTAAATATCTGTTAAAATAAGGAAAATTAGGTAATTTTAAAGGTGAAGGTCACTACAGCACAGTCAAATGAAGGTCACACTATGATATTGCACACCTACACCACCTAACCAATGTCCCTACCAAGTTTCAATTTCCTACACCTTAAACTTTCAAAGATACAGAGTGGTCAAGATTTTGAAGGTCAAGGTCATTACAACAAGGTCAAAGGTCAAATCAAGGCTACACTATTAACTTGTACACCTACACCCCATCCACCTAACCCACCCACCCTCTCCCCCCGAATCAATGTCCCTGCCTGCCAAGTATAAATATCTTACCCATCTGAGATACAACCGGACAACTAGAAGAGATTTACAGGCCATGATTTCCTGTAGGTTGTTTTCACATTTCTAAGCCCTTGGACCAATAATAAGGGAGATATTTGGCTTTTTCAGTATGATTATCCCACTTGACTTTGAAGCTGGGGTCAAAGGTCAAGTTCAATAACTGCAAAAAATCACAGGATATGACTTCTAAAAGTTGTTTTTACATTCCAAACCCCTAGGACCAATGATAAGGGAGATGTTTGGCCTTTTTAAATATGATAACCACTATTGAATCGTAAAAGATATGACATGGTGGCCATTTTGTTTTCAAAATAAGACCAAAATTACTCTTGGGCAAGTTTGCATAGCCATACACATTTTGAGCAAATCTGATGAAGCTAGTTCCAATATTTTAAGTTTAAGAACATCTTAATGATTTTCGAACAATCAGATATGAGAGCCATTTTGTTTTTCAAAATGAGGCTCAAATATTTACAGGCGTGCTTTCATAGCCATAAACATTCTCTGCATTTGTTATATCCACTACAGTTTGAAACTTGTCAGACTCACCATTTCCAAGTTACAGGGCAAAATATGTGAAAAATGTCGAACAAAAAAATGTCTAAGTAGTAGTGCTGGGGTTATTAGTGGAGCGTTCGATGCATTGATTAATGGTGGCATCACCTGCATCGAGTGAAAGTGTTTTTGAGTTATTACGTACACAAATGACATTGAATAGTGATGGCGCTAAGACATGAAACCAGTATATTCCCGACTTTCATCTGGGGATATAAATAGTCCTCTAAGAAAATATTGGAACAACTCTACAATGAAACTCATGACATTACAACTTTGTTTAAATAAGATACTGCACCTCTTCAAGAAGCAGAGCATCAAGTTCCTGTTTACAGTCACTGATTCGCCTTCTGTCTGCACTGTCCACCACCCAGATCAGACCATCTGTGCTCTCAAAGTAATTCCTCCAGTAGGAACGAAGGGACTTCTGGCCCCCAACATCCCAAATGTTTAACTTAAAACTGAAAGTAAAATAACCCAAAAAGAGCATAGACCTTTTCTTCATTAGGTGAAAACCAATTTCAATATGTGAAATTCAGTTTTAAGAGTTCAACATGTTTTAACATCAGCAATTAAGCCTTTTCAAAAAACATGAAAAATAAATTCACTAAAATTTATTTCAGCTGCTTATCAACACCAATAACTGCATTTCTTTGAAACATTTGTAAAATCCAAAATAATCTATTACAGAAAAGAACAAATAAGACAGTTACTTTCTGTGTTCCAGTGTCTTAATGTTAAATCCAAGTGTTGGTGATATTGTGTCGATGTCTTCTCCATTAAATTTCTTCAGAATTGTTGTTTTTCCAGCATTATCCAGGCCTCTGCTGCATGTCAAGAAGTAAATAATTCACCTTTTTAGCTTAATTTTAATGTTGATGCTAACCTTGTGCACACATACCTAGGTCTGTGACTAACACTAACCAGAAAAATAGCATTGGTTATGCCTATACCCCAACCTGGGGCAAAAGTTTTCAACGTCATGAGATATAGAAAAAGTAAAACAGTACAAAGATCAAAAGACTTTCAGACCAAAAAGTGTCAGTTATGTAAAGGTTCAAATAATGCGAGAAAATAACGTTAAAGAGAGAAAATGTATGTAAAGATAAAATAATAAAACAAGACAATTCAGTTGCAAGATATAGTAAACTAACAAGCAATCAGTGCCCATGAAATGGCTCTATGTCAGCTGACTGTGTGTTTTGAGTTTCAGAGTAGAAGTGAAAGAAGAAAAGGACACAAAATGTTATGCCATGCAAAGGTTATTCAGAAGAAAAGTACAAAATTAACTGTTAATGTGAAAAAAATAAATAGAAAACATATTTAAACAAAATACTGTAAATGCAACAGTTTTTGAGTTACAACTGATTTACTCAAAAGAGAGAAGCTCAAATTAGCTTTTGTTTAGATATGCAATGAGTTACAGGTGTGCAATTTTACTAAGGGATACCTGACCCAAAAGTAGGTGAATAATATATCTAACAAAATACTGTAAATGTAACATTCTTAAGTTAAAACTGCTTTACTCAACAGTGAGAACCTGAAAGTAGCTTTTGCTCAGCTATGCAATGAGCTACAGGTCTGCAATTTTACTATGTTATACCTGACCCAAAAGTAGGTGAATAACATATTTAAACAAAATTCTCTAAATGCAATAGTTTTCGATTTACAACTGATTTACTCAACAGTGAAAACTGAAAGCAGCTATTGTAATGAAATGAGCTACAGGTCTGCAATTTTACTATGATATATCTGACCCAAAAGCAGGTGAATAACATACTAAAAACAAAATTCTCTAAATACAATAGTTTCAAGTTACAACTTATTTACTGAACAGAGATACTCTGAAAGCAGCTATTGCTGAACTATGCCATGAGATACAGGTCTGCAATTTCACTATGTTTTAGCTGACAGAAAAGTAGGTGAATAACATATTTAAACAAAATACTGTAAATGTAATAGTTTTCAAGTTACAACCAATTTACTCAACAGTGAGAACCTGAAAATAGCTATTGCTCAGCTATGCCATGACCTACAGATCGACCATTTCACTATGTTATAACTAACCCATAAGTAGGTGGACAATATATTTAACAAAATTCTCTAAATACCATAGTTTTCGAGTTACAACTGATTTACTCAACAGTGAGACCCTCAAAGTAGCTACTGCTCCGCTTTGCAATGAGCTACAGGTTTGCAATTTTACTATGTTATAGCTGACCCAAAAGTACATGAACAACATACTTAAAGAAATACTGTAAATGCAATAGCTTTCAAGTTACAAGTGATTTTAGTCACAAAGTAATATACTTAAAGTCAGAAAGTAGTTATTACTCTACTAGCTATTTGGATAGACAACCAAGTTACTCACCATGCTGTAGCTATAGAAAAAGTAGCTGAATAACATATTTAAACAAAATACTCTAAATGCAATACTTTTCAAGTTGTAAGTGATTTAGTGCATGATTTTATGAATTTTAATTGATTAAAATTATTTTAAAAATTCATAAAAAAATAAATAAGAAAGATCCAGGCCTGATACCCACACAAGAGAATCTATTTCTGGCCTACTACATATATGCAAGATAAGAGAGAAATACCTGCAATAATGAATGAGAAAATTGTGATAAAGTGTTGGAATTTTCACACTTTGGGTGAGGGTACCTCACTTGTAATGCCTCTGGGGAACAGACAAATGAACAGAACTGCATGACTTGAACAATTTTTCATGCTAGATAGATAAGCTATCTTTAACAAGCAATCAGTGACCGTGAACGGGTCAGCTGACTGTGTGCTTTGAGTTTCAGATTAGAAGTGAAAGAAGGAAAGGACACAAAAGTTGTGTTCAGCAAATGATACTCAAAAGTATCAAGTTAACTATTAAGGGGTAAAAAATAGATAGAAAACATATTCAAACAAAATAATGTAGATGTAATAGTTTTCAAGTTACAACTGATTTACTCAATGGTGAGAACCTGAAAGTAGCTATTGCTCAGCTATGCCATGAGCTACAGGTCTGCTATTTTACTATAATGTTATAGTTAACCGAAAAGTAGATAAATAACACATTTAAACAAAATACTCTAAAAAATCCAATAGTTTTCAAGTTATAACTGATTATCTCAACAGCGATAACATCAAAGTAGCTATTACTCAGCTATGCAATGACCTACAGGCCTGTATTATTATGTTATAGCTGACCCAAAAGTAGCCGAATAACATATTTAAACAAAATACTCCAAATGCAATAGTTTTCACTTAACAACTGATTTACTCAACAATAATAACCCCAAAGTAGCTATTGCTCAGCTATGCAATGATGTTACAGGTCTGCAATTTTATGGAGGACTCTAAAGTAGGTGAATAACATATTTAAAGAAATTACTGTAAATGCAATAGTTTTAAAGTTACAACTGATTTACTCAACAGTGAGAACCTCAAAGTAGCTATTGCTCAGCTATGCCACAAGCTACAGGTCTACAATTTCACTATGTTATAGCTGACCCAGAAGTAGCTGAATAACATATTTATACAAAACACTCTAAATGCAATAGTTTTCAAGATACAACTAATTTACTCAACAGTAATAACCTCAAAGTAGCTATTACTCAACAATACAATAAGGTACAGGTATGCAATTTCACTATGTTATAGCTAACTGAAAAGTAGGTGAATAACATATTTAAACAAAATACTGTAAATGTGACAGTTTTCAAGTTACAACTGATTTACTCAACAGTGAGAACCTGAAAATAGCTATTGTTCATCTATGCAATAAGGTACAGGTCTGCAATTTTACTAAGTTATAACTGACTCAAAGTATGTGAATAACATATTTAAAGAAATTACTGTAAAGTAATAGTTTTCAAGTTACAACTGATTTACTCAACAGTGATAACGTCAAAGTAGCTATTACTCAGCTAAGCAATGAGCTACAGGTCTGATATTTCACTATGTTACAAAGGACTGAAATGTAGGCAAATAATATATTTAAAGAAATTACTGTAAATGTAATAGTTTACAAGTTACAACTGATTTACTCGACAGTGAGAACCTGATAGTAGCTATTGCTCAGCTATGCAGTGAGCTACAGGTCTGCAATTTCACTGTGTCATAGCAGACCCAAAAGTAGCTGAGTAACATATTTAAACAAAATTCTCTAAATGCAATAGTTTTCAAGTTACAACTGATTTACTCAACAGTGACAACCTCAAAGTAGCTATTACTCAGCTATGCAATGAGCTACAGGTCTGCAATTTCACTATGTTATAGCTGACCCCAAAATAGGTGATAACATATTGAAACAAAATTCTCGAAACGCAATAGTTTTCACGTTATAAGTGATTTACTCAACAGTGATAACCTAAACGTAGCTATTACTCAGCTATGCCATGAGGTACAGGTCTGCAACTTTACTATGTTATAGCTGACCCAAAAGTGGCTAAATAACATATTTATACAAAATTCTGTATATGCAATAGTTTTCAAGTTATAAGTGATTATACTCCTTATGGAAGTTATTAAAAAGTCACAAAGTAGCTATTACTCATTTAGCTATGGGGATAGATGCCCAAGATACTCACCATGTCGTAGCTATGTAAAAAGTAGCTGAATAACATATTTAAGCAAAATGCTCTAAATGCAATACTTTTCAAGTTATAAGTGATTTAGTGCATAATTTTATCAATTTTAATACATTAAAAATTATTAAAAAAATTCATAAAAAAATAATTAAGAAAGATCCAGGTCTTATACTGACACAAAGAAATCTACCTGTGCCCCAGTACATATATGCACATTAAGAGAGAAATCCCTTCAAAGGTCAATGAGAAAATTGTGATAAAGTGTTGAAATGTTCACACTTTGGGTGGGGGTACCTCGCTTCTAACAGCTCTGGGGAACAGAGGAACAGACAGATCTGCATGAATTTAACGATTTATCATCCTCGATAGATAAGGTATCTTTTAAAAGTAACAGCATGTCTCTGGGCCTTGTGGTTTTGGAGGAGAAGATGTTCACGCGTACGTACATGCCGCAGAGTGACAATATTATAAATAACTATGTTACCACTGGGAGTTTTAGGTCACCTTACAACAGGGCACACCTTGAGGACCAGTTAGACCATATGCCAAATTTGAATATAATTTGTCAAGCCATTTTTAGATACTGTTTGGAATGGAAAGTGTGACGATGACAGATGACGACGAGGCTACAGGAGTGAGGACAAAGTGATCCCTATATGCCACCCAGCATACATGCTGGTGACACAATAAGAGAATTAAGACATGTTAAGCAAAAAGTGAAAATCTGACCCATTTAGGGTCAGAAATTACTTACATGATCACACAAAATTTATTTACTCTTTTATGGTCAGTGGTTCACAGCTGAAAATGAATCATATAAGCTGGGACAGCGATGGGATCCAGTTTTCCAATTTAGCTAAGTTTTTGTGCTTTTCTTCAAACAACATGAAAAAGTTAAATATTTGGCATGGCAGACAACTAAACATGATGATTTCACTTGACAGTTTGTGGTAAATTGAAAGTTCTTTTCTATAGTTATAATGAAAGTACACTTGAATAAATTAAAACCATAAAACATCATTTTTATTGTGTTAATACAGCCTACCTAATGGACAATATGCTATACCAGTCGGAGCGACCGGTCCTGCCAAACATCAGAAAAGGACATGCTGTGTAGGCACTGGCAGGCCAGGTCATAGTGTATACTCGCTGGGTGGTGCAGTCCCCTCCCTTCCTGTCTAGCCAATGTGATGTCATAGCATCTTTTTGGTTTGGCACATGTGCATTCAGACAGTTTTTGGAAGTTTGAAAGATTTTTGTTAAATTCTCCAAGACCTCTTATTTCAACAAACATTTTATATAAACTGTTTTTATATGTATCGTGGCCTCTCCAGGCCAGAAACAAGGCAGTTGTGGTCATGTGTACTGAAGAAAGACTGTGAACTGTGCAACATTGTAACTACTGATCAAAAAGCAAGCTCGCAACCACTACATATAAGACCCTTAAAGAAAAGAAATCAACCAGCCCCTCTCCCTTCCTAGTTGAATCTGGCACTGTTCAGATCCTAGGGCAGGTTGAGTCCAGCAAGATTACTGATACTACGACCATTAGCAAGAAGAAGAAGACATCTTCAGTTAAATCTACACCTAACAAGGACTACAGCAAGAAGAAAGCTTCTATGTCATCTAGTACTGCTGATATCAGGGCTCTAGACTAGAAGTAGCCACAGGGATTTGCAAGACTTGAGGCCATGCTGTTAGCAAAGACATTCACTATGCTGGTTTCACTAGTGAAGCAGTGTACAAGTGTTGCAACTTCATTCAGATCTTTTTTACCACTCAGACAACCAGCTACCGGTACAGGTGTTTTACAGTCTACCAGACAGGTGAGCCAAGTTACTGCCAGTCAGACCAAGCCTTCTACCGATTCCAGTGAGATGCCTATGCATGCTACCAGGCAAGTCAGCTAGATTACTGCTAGGCCAATTCCACCGGATAGGTCAACCAGAGTATCTCCGGTCATATCCCTACCGGAATGAAGGTCCTGTCCACTGTTTCATTGGCTGGTGCTGCTGCTTCACAGGACACTGACTGTGACCTGGATTAACAGACCTGCTTCACCTCTCCTGCTCACCCTATGGAGCAAGAAGGTGAGGTTTCTAAGCAGGATGCCAGAACAGGAACCAGACCAGCAACTGTCTGATGAAGAAAACTACCAGGAAACTGTCAGAGGTGTCCGATCGTTTATGGGGTGGCACCAGGTTCCAGGATTCCAGTGTTCAGCCTCATCTCAAGATAACAATCAGTTTGCTGGTCCCAGAATCCACTCAACTGGTAACATCTTGGTCAAGCTCTCATCAGATGACTGGCTCTGCCGGAAAATGGAAAAGTTAAACCTCCCTCTGACAGAAGATTACCCTACCCATAGTTCTGACGCCAGTGGACTGTCAAGGGACCAGTTTGTCAAGGTTCCTCACACTCAGAAATGGTATGATGTGTATGCACAAAAGAAAGGCATTTCCCAGTCAAAAGTGTATTGTTGGCCCAATGAACCGGTGAAACTGAATAACTCTTTCACCAGAGTTGCTAGACCGTCCATATCTGGATCACCAGCTTCCAGGCCCATAGCCCAGGAAACACTGAGATGATGGGAGAGGTCGACCAGGGACCAGTCCTTCATTTGCAACCAAGCAGACGGCTTGAGTCACTGCTTGACCACGGTCAAGGACAGCATGGCCACCCAACTTAGAATCATCCAAAGTGACAAACCCAAGGGAAAGTCAGTCAGCAAAAAAAAACAGGAAGCCACTGAGGAACTAGTTTACGACTTTTAATCAGAGTATAACATAATCTATAGTCACCATCATGCGGGACCTCTGAGACTGTGTGTTCATCCATATGGCTAACCGCACTCTGGCTAAGCTCTGACATGATAGTTACCTGGACTATTTGAAAGCAGGAGGCAAATATGATATCCTGTCTGCTCTCAGGAACTCACTTCTTCTTATGACCTCCATATTCCCAGACCACGTCATTGACAAGGCAGAGGAAGAGATATCTCACCATGATGAGAAACATTTTTCTGGTACCTCTCATAAGAAATCTAGCCGCTACCACCCATCCAGTCAGATTAACAAACAGGCACCCAACACCGGACAGAAATCCGGTCCCCAAGCATGGAAACAACTCAGTCAGCGTGGACAGGGCAAACAAGGTCGAAGCAAGGCCTCCAACTATTCAGTGACCAGCCAAGAGTTACAGCTCTTATACATGACAATTACTGTGTTCCCCAGTGGTGTTGTGTACAGATGACGGGGTATAACCTTTTCAAACTTGAACTGTGACCTTGATTGTAACATGTATGAACTATGAACTCTGAACTTTACTTTAAATGATGCTAGTCACAGTTTGTAAACTACCATTTTAATCATTCACTGGCTGTCATTCATTACTGTGCAGCCTTGTTAAAAGTTAAATTTTATGTATCTTAACTTGACTTTTATGTGTAACTTTTACTGACTTGTATATACTATTTAGATACATATATTGTATTTACTCATGTATAATAATAAAGAGTACCCGCATTTGTGTTTTTCTGTCTTGGGGTAGGGACTGTCGTTTGGGGCGTATAGGCGACCCAGGTGTCAGTCCTGCCTCAGGCCAGTTGGTGGGTACCTTAGTTTGGGTTGTGGATACCAGACCACGGCTCTGTGTTTTACAGTCCAAAAACCCCATATGGGGTTCTTGGGGTTTGTGCTGGGTTTCCCCGTCAACAGCATAACAAATTGAAACCATTGGTTGGAAACTTTACCCCTGTCCTGTAATTCTACTGAGGGTCACTTTACATTTGACACTTGAAGGGCAAACATGGAAAAAGTTTCCCTCCCTCCCTCCCTAGTGGTTGACAGGTATGACCTTCATTTTGACCTTCAAAGGGTTTCTGATTTATTTTCACAGGGTTTCTTGTGTAGGGTTTGTGAGGGTTTCTTGTGTCTTGATATTGTTTTATCTTTGCTAAAATTTTATAAAGTTTTAGGTTAATTTCTGTAAACTCTGGGGGTCCCTTCCTCCTTGGGCAGTTTAGGGGGCTTGATTCACCTTTGCTTGAAATTTCTCACAATTTCTTAAATACATGTCTCCCTGCTGTTTAGCAATTTCAAGCCTCCCCTTCTGCTGGGGTTCAAGGTCACCCCAGGGGTCAATAGGTCGTAACTTCTGTATAACCTTTTCAAACTTGAACTGTGACCTTGATTGTAACATGTATGAACTCTGAACTTTACTTTAAATGATGCTAGTCACAGTTCGTAAACTACCATTTTAATCATTCACTGGCTGTCATTCATTACTGTGCAGCCTTGTTAAAAGTTAAATTTTATGTATCTTAACTTGACTTTTATGTGTAACTTTTACTGACTTGTATATACTATTTAGATACATATATTGTATTTACTCATGTTACGTATAATAATAAAGAGTAATAAGAGACTTTTGTGGACAATTATCACACTTTTAATGTAAATTGTTTTGCTGTGAATCATGTACCCTTTATGGCCAGGCAGCTGCAAAAGAAAGGCTTAAGTCTCACTGTAAAACAAATAAAATATGTGAAAGGTGTTTCCTGTGTAGACCAATTGCCTTCTGTCCATCCTATCACCAATGTCCACACTGTTGCTTAAAATCTGTCTGTAGGGGCCAGACTGAACCAGTTTTGAAAAACTTGGGCCGCCCTAGGGCCTAGCGCCAAGGTCCCAAGAATCCTGAAGGAAGACTATACCCTCCCCTTCCGGAACCGACCAACTTTGACCAGGGGCCAGATTCAACTCTAAGGTGACCCTTAAACCCGTACTTAGATTTTAAGTTAAGTTGAAAGCTACTTTGGGAGGACAGGATGTTGATATTACATTATTTAGTTTGTACTGCTCAGCCAGTGAATTTCGTCACCCAGTGAATTTCGTCACCTGCATTTCATGACAAAATTAAATCATGTTTATACTTTATTTCCATCCCTGAATTACATAGTACTATTGCAAGTTGCAGTTACATGTATTTAAGCTAAAGTATTGCTGGTTTTTGAGGGTTTACATGGCAGGTGACGAAATTCACTTGTTTAGCAGTAAACATTGGGCAATGATAGTGTTGTTTTTGGATGGGGAGGTTTATTTATCCATGTGGTTAGTGTATAAGTCAAACTCAAAGTTTTAACTAATTCTTCAGAAATAATTTCCACTAATGGCTAGATTCTACTTGAAAGGAACAGATTAAAATTTTCACTAGGAAGTAATTTTACTCTCCAAGTTCATAAGCTAAAATAGTTAAAAATCTCACTTTAATAAGCTGTGACTAATTTTCTTTGCAGAGGGTCATTATCATAAACAATCAAATGTATAGACCAAAATTTTCCATACCTCTTGGCCAATCAGATTCACTGACACAACCATAACTAAAGAGTTAGGAGAGGTTTTTTCCTTACCTAAAAATCTAAGGTGACCTTATCTAAGTATTGTTTCGTGACTACCAATTCTAAGAAAAACTTAGTCAAGTGAAAAACCTTCTCTTACTTAGATCTAAGGTCACCTTATCTAAGTATTGTTCGTGAATCCGGCCCCAGGTCTTCAACAATAAAAAGTGGCTAGTACTGCTACGTACATCCCCTCAGGAACAGCTACCTGATGGAGGCATTACATGCGCTTATCCAAAAGGATGCAGTAGAAAATGTCAACAATTGGAGATCTGGCTTTCTTCAATAGTAAAAAAAAACAACAACAAATGGAGACCTATTATAGATCTGAGTTCACTGAACAAATATCTGAAATCAGAAACCTTCAAAATGGAGACATCAGACAATATAAGGACTTCCTTGCAAAAACGTGAATGAGTAACAATCCATAGATTTCAAGGATACTTACTTATACATATCAATAAACCCACAGTACAGGAAATACCTGCGTTTTCAGGTTCAGGGTAAATCCTACCAATTCAAAGCACTACCATTTGGTCAGTCCACTGCTCCAATGGAAGTCATGTCAGTAGTCAAGGAAGCTAAACTGATGGCTCAAAACAAGAGCCACATCAGTCACAAAGAGAATCAAGTCCACCAAGGTTGGCTCCACATTAGACCCATCCAGTGGTACCTAAAATATCATTGGAGTATCCCAGAATCACTGGAAGGTGATCCCAATCCCAAGATCTCTCTATCCACACTTAAAATGGTGGTTCCAAGAGGCAAATGTCCTTCAAGGTCAGCCATTTTACCCTCTCAGCCATGCTTTTCAGATCTTTACAGATGCCCCAAGAGAAGTCTGAGATGCTCACTTAAAAGATATAACAGCAAGAGGGACTGGGTCCCTACCAGAAAGCAAGTTGTATATAAACTACCTGGAACTAAAGGCAGCCTGAATAGAAGCAGCAAAGGCCCTAACATCATGACCTTTCACCCGATATAGAGTAAGGGCCTCATGATCAGGGAGCTTGTAGCATAGGATCACAGTTTGCTTGATCCATGCTGAAATGGTGGCAGGAGATACAGTCTAACCCACTTATCCCGATCTGAGAAATATCGACTTCCTGTTTATCTCGAGGATACACCCTCAGTCCCAACTCATTTAAACTAAAATATATAAGAAAATTAAAGGTTATTTTGATGTAAAATGCTAGTATTTGCGCTTATATCGAGGCTATTTGCCATTTTACACACCATGTTTTGTTGATAAATATTTTGTCCGGTGGAAAGTGTTTACTTGTAAGAAAAACAAACAAACACATCTAGCGTATGTTACAAAAGGCAATTTACCCAGTAAACCTGAAAGTCAAACAATAATATGACAATTTCTAAAGAGTACATCTACTAGCAGTCTAGCAACACTTTCAATGACAAGCCAACTCGTTTTTTTTTTTTGCCTCCCCATTTCTGTCGGTACTATAAACTTATTGATACACAGATTATATGAGAGATTAGGTTTCAACTACTACACTTGTTGTGATGCATGTTTTGTTGGATATTCATGAAGGAATAAATTAAATTAAAGGTATTTACTAGGTATTTACTATGTACTATATACCCCCCGGACATTGCTTCAAACAACATCTTCCAGCTATTTGGCTAATATCCTTCATTATCGCCCATACACTCAGTAGTTGTTTGGACAAGTTTAGTCTCTCAAAGGCTTGAATAGATATTTCGACTTTTGGATAAGTTGAAGTGATTGGAATGGTCCTATAAAATTCAAGATAATGAGGTTAGACTGTATATCTTTGTTGAAACCTTTCTTGAAGGAGACAAAAACCAGTTTCTTGTTCTGTCTGAAATCGGGGCAAAGACTTATCAGCCTTGAGTGACTTATCCATAGTTGGGGGCCAGGGCGGGAATAACCACTGGGTCACACTGTCCGGACCCTCTATGACCTGCTGGTTCTTTGAGAGAAAGCTGGGTGAGGGGTGGAGAGTCACCTTGGACCAGTCTGTCTGGTGTCGGACATTTTCATGTAGCAAAGTATGGATAACACTCCTGCGTTTAACAGTACCCAGAGCTAAAAGGAAGACAGTCTTGAAGGTCAGATTCTTCAAGGAGTTCAAAAGGAGCCTTTGTAAGCTGGTGTAGAATCGGGGAAAAGTTTTAAGAGGGGATACCTCTGCGACCCTTAGGCCTGTTAGGAGACAAGTGAGATTTTCATCCAGTTTGTCTGCTATGGCTGATCTGTAGCCATCAATAGTACTTGGCCGTAACTTACTGTCCTGGAACAGTTACAGGAGAAAGTCAGCTACAGACTTGATGGGTGGTGCCCTGAAGTCCACCTGATTACTGTGGCACCATTTTGTAAGAATAGTCCATTTTGCACCATAGACTGATCTGGTTGAGATTCTTTGATTTGTGCTGCCACTGCCTCAGAGAAGCCTTCCTCTTTGATGCCTGAGGTTCTAGGAGCCATGCATGGAGATTTAAGTTCAATAGAGTTTTAGTGGAATCTGATTGAATAGTTGAGTTAGCAGGGTGGGCAGACACAGGGGGATCTGGCTAGATATTGCTACCAGATCCCAGAACCAGGGCATGTTGGGCCACCCCGGAGCAATCAGAATGATTTTCCTGCATGTGTAGTCTCTTAACTTCACCACTTTGCCCAAAATAGCTACTGGTGGAAAGGTATAGGGGTCCAGTTCATCCCAAGATAGACTGAGTGCATGCATCCACTACCCTGGCTACAGAGTCTGAAACTTAATGGTGAACCAAACTGAGGTAACTTGTTAAACCTCATTGCAAAAGGTCTATTTCAGGTAATTCTGTCTGAATGATCTGGCCCAGCATTCCAGTCAGGAGTCCCATTACAGCAGTTTTTATCAGCCTGTGACAGGAAAATGGAAATCCCACAACATGTTGACGCAATTTTACTTGAAAGATGTAGCTTGGTCTGATTCAGAGGTCTTTCATCTTGGCCCGGTGATGACTGCCCAGCAAATACGTCAGTAGACCACATACATCAGAAAGCAGCCTGTAACTTTACCCAAGGGTTTTTTAAGTTGTCAGTGGCCTGCCAAGTATATGTCTCTTCCTTCTAAAGAGGGCTTTATAGGGACTGAACTCATACCCCTCTATCCCCACCTCTGAGGTCCATTAAAAAGGGGGGTGCAAGGTCTGTTTGATCCAGGAACCTGCTCACCAGCAATCAACCAAGAGGACCAGCTGATGTCCCTCAAAGTCTACCAATTCTTCTGTCCAGTAACACATTATAAGTGACCTACTTTGACGTAGGGCGCTTCGAAGGTAAAACAAAACTAAATAATTTATTCCCAAATTCATTCATCTATTTACAGTAATAATTCTTACAATATATATATATATATATATATATATATATATATATATATATATATATATATATATATATATATATATATATATATATTACTATAGAGTACTCAATTAATTTTCGCCATTTCATGGTTTCTATGTCACAAACACAGTTTGTCTTCACTTAAAAAGAAAAGTTCTCGGATTTGCCAGGCAGAAGAATGTGTTTTCGAGTTCAATTTTAACTCCCTAATAAGCTACCCCATTCGAAGTGGTAGTTATTCTAGCATATTGTCCATTAGGTTGGATGTATTAACGCAATAAAATTGCAAATTTAATAAGCAGTACTGTACTGAGTAAAAAATTTGGCAAAGCGCTGATTCTTCCAGAAATTAAAACCATTTGTTCACTCGGGAGAACTACAAAGGATACAACATCAACAATCTAACTTCCTTTTCCTTTTGTTTCATCTTCTTTAAAATTGTAAGTAAACCCATTTTTATATCTTTGGCGAACGTGCTGAAAGCTCCTACAGTACAGTGACAGTTTTTGCTAACTTTGAGTCATGTTTATCTTGGTACATAAAACTGTACTTGAAATATGTTCGTAACACAAAGCTGAGTCATAAACAATTTAGAATTTACAATATTTTATGCTAAGTTTCACAATAAAATCGTTTTATCAATTGTTAAAATATATTTTAATTATATGTTGAGATCGAAAAAAATCTTATTTTTAAATTTATAAAATCACTACATATAAATATTGTTATCGAAGGAAGCTACAAACAACATACTAAACTTCGGTGGTTTCTAAAGTTCGGAATTTCCGTTGGGCGATACGGAAAATCGCCTAAATATCGCCTAAAATCGCCTAAAATCGCCCAAAATATCGCCTAATTTACTTTCAGTATAAAATCAGTTCTTTTACTTGAACAGAATAGAATTATCAAACAGTTCCTTAATCATTTAAACAGGGGAAGAGGGATAATATATCTCCACAACCTAGGTCTAGGCAGATTAAAGAATATGGAGATGGACATACCCTGATGGCAATTAACAGTTAGGTAAAATAACTAGGGTAAAGGTAGATCAATAGAAGAAAGATGGACAGACCCTGATCACAATTAACAGTTAGGGTGCATACTTCAAATAATACTGAAATGTTTGAAGATTAAATGAATTGGAAACCACTTTTTTTATGGCAATTGACAGTTTTCAAGAAAATATTAAAGAATAAAGTTGGGACTTCAAAAAAACTGAAAAAAAAACAAGCAAAAAAAAACAAAAAACAAAAGCCTGAAGTATTTCTCCACAACTGTGATAAATTAAAGTTATTAATCACCCACATCCACGGAAAAAATCAAGCAAATATTGGGAAATCCAAGGCCTTGATAAAATATCTGTAAAATACTCAATGTTTAATGATTTTTATAAGACAAACACCAAATTGTTCATTATTATGTGGACAATAGTCGTAGATAGATAGTTAAAATGTAAACTTAATGTAAGATATCTTACAAGTAAGATATTCATGGAGCAAATACACGGAAAAAAATCATAACATATCTTAAAAGTAACATATTAATTGAGGAAATTCACGGAAAAAATCGCCCAATTAAGAAACACTGGGAAATCCAAGGCATTGTTAAAATACCTGTAAAGTACTCACTATTTGCTTGATTTTAATAAGACAAACACCAAATTGTTCATTATTATGTGGAGAATACTTGTAGATAAATAATTAAACTGGAAACTTCACATAACATATCTTAAAAGTAAGATATTAATGGAGGAAATTCACAGAAAAAATCGCCCAATTAAAAACACTGCGAAATCAAGGGCTGAGTTAAAATCCCTGTAAAATGCTTAATATTTGCTTGATTTTAATAAGGCAACCACCAAGTTGTTCATTATTGTGTGTAGAATAGTCGTAAATAGATAATTAAACTGGAAATTTAACATAACATATCTTAAAAGTAAGAGATTAATGGAGGAAATTCACGGAAAAAATCGCCCAATTAAGAAACACTGGGAAATCCAAGGCTTTGTTAAAATACCTGTAAAGTACTTAATATTTGCTTGATTTTAATAAGGCAACCACCAAATTGTTCATTATTATGTGTAGAATAGTCGTAGATAGATAGTTAAACTGGAAACTTAACATAACATATCTTAAAAGTAACATATTAATTGAGGAAATTCACGGAAAAAATCGCCCAATTAAGAAACACTGGGAAATCCAAGGCATTGTTAAAATACCTGTAAAGTACTCAATATTTGCTTGATTTTTATAAGACAAACACCAAATTGTTCATTATTATGTGGAGAATACTCGTAGATAGATAATTAAACTGGAAACTTAACATAAGATATCTTAAAAGTAACATATTTAGGGAGCAAATCCACGGATAAAATCACCCAAGTAAGAAACACTGGGAAATTGAGGGTTATTTTGAAACATCTGTAAATTACTTAATAGTTGAGTGATTTTAATAGGACGATATTTTGCAATATTCAAGTCGGTGGAGGCTCACAGAATTAAACATATACAACCCCTTTTCAGGAATTACAAATAATGCATCCGAAGGAATGAATACTGTCATAAAAAGACTTATAAGGTGGAAGGAGGCACCTTTAGATACCATGGTACTTTGTCTAAATTATCTTCAAAATTATTACTTAAATGAAATTTATAGAGGCTTTTGTGATCTAGGAAATTTTAAGATAAAAAATAATTTCCATTATCTTAAAGAAAATCCTGAAGACTTAAAGTTTCCGCAATATATATACCAACCAGAGAAGATTGTTCAAATATGTCAAGAACGGATAAACAGCATAATCAGTGAAAATAGAGAAGATATAAATAATTGTAGGGAATCTGAAAATGAACAGAAAATTAGGGATAGTGCTGACCAAATTAAACCAGAATCTCCTGAAAAATGTAACAATGTTGGGGATAGAGATAATTTAAACACAATTAAACCCAAGAAAGAGACTTCACAACTAGCCCTAGCTAGGGCAGTGGTAGATGAAAATTGCATAATACATGTGGCAAAGATGGGTGCATTTATGGTATCAGGGTCTAGTGGAGATAAATATGCAGTAAGTTTATTTCCTCAGGAAAAGTGTCAGTGCCCAGCAGTAAGCAACTGTTACCACATTTTGGCAGCCAGGATCTCAATAGTTCAAAATTTACATGAAAAGAAAGCAAAGGTTAACATGACACAGTTTACGAAAAATAAAAGAAAGAGATGTGATAAAATTTCAGGCAAAAAAAAGCCTCGCTATTTGGATTATGAAATAACTCCAGCTCCTGATTCTAAGTTAGTCGAATTAGAATCAAAAAATGAGGATATACATAAAGATATTAAAAATGAGATAAGTGGACTTAATACCCCCATAAAATCAATATTAAAAACACCGACAACAAAGCATAAGAAAAAGGATGTTACATTTTTATTAGAACAGCCACCAACCCCAAAGAGTACAAGCACACCAGAGCAACCTAAATCCAGAATACAGAAGGCAAGGAGAAGTTTAAGTTTCCAAGAAAATCTTTCAGAAATTTTAGGCACTATCCCAAATACATCATTAAGTAATTTAATCTGCACTCCAAAACTTGACCTTATGGAGGAGCACAATAGAACAGATACAATGGAAGTAAGTGATGACAATGGAAGTAAGAATGAAAGTACAAAAGACATTGCATGGTGGGTTAAGGAACTAGACTTAAGAATTACCGATAAGGAAACATTACTAGAAAAGGGTGCATGGCTTAATGATGCCATTATCAATGCATCAATGAAAGTACTGCGAAATCAATTTCCACTGATCAAAGGACTACAAAATTGCTTATTAATACCAACACGATGTGACACTAATGGAAAACGATCATGGAACTATGACACTAGGAAACATTTCACTTATATAGATTATGGTGGCCAAATTCATTTTGTTGGGGTTAATCATTGGTTAGCATCGGTTAAACTTGCAGGAGATAATAACATATATATTTTAGACTCTGCAGCATTAGGTAAATTAACAGATTCAGTTAAAATTCAATTAGGAAAGTTATACTGTAAACCACAAGAAAAATACACCTTAGAATACTGCAAGGTTCAACCACAAAATAAGGGGGACTGTGGGGTACATGCCATTGCCAATATTGTTGAGTATTGCATAAATTCATTCAATGGACAGACTGATGTCCAATTTAAGAAGGAGGACCTTAGGAAACATTTGCATGATTGTTTAGAAAATAATTTTTTTGAACCTTTCCCCAAAAAGAGAAGCTTAAAAAGTAAGGCTCATATTAGTGCTCGGAAATAAGAAAATTTTTATATGGATTGTGACTGTGGATATCCAGATTGTTTTGAAACTATGGTGCAATGTGACAACAAGATGTGTAAAAAATGGTATCACATAAAATGTAGTGGATATTCAGGTACAGCTAACAGTGATGAGTCATGGTTATGTAAGAAATGTAAAGAGTAATTTAGTTTCGTATTATTAAATCATACATTATTTATCATTGCTTTTTTTGTAATCTACATGTTCTATATACCTCAGTAAAACAGTATAATTGTACATCAGTAAGTAAAATACTTTGTCATTGATTCATTGTAATCTTATATAAATTTGTAAAATATGTCATACTTATGCAGATACAATAAATCAGTAAACTACTGTGTCGTTGATCCTTTATAAAATATAAAAATATTAATATTTTTAAATATAAAATATTTGTAAAATAAAAGTCAGTAAACTTTGAAACTTTGCAAGTATTAATATGTATATTAGGCGATTTTTAGGCGATTTTCCGTTTCCGTCACCTTTCCGAGTTTTAGAAACGACCCTAAACTTCAGACCCTTCATTTCAGGCGGAAATTCACAAGTGGTGTGTACCATTCGTGAGTTGGTACCATGCACGATTTCTGTGGTTGGTACCTACCAGTGGAAAGCTGAATGTTTATATGTGGATGTAAACAAACACAAATGACAAAGAGAAAGAAATGAAAGAAATCACAATATTTCTCTATCCACCACACTGTAAAACCGGGTGTTTGACTGAACACAAAAGTTTTAAGTAATTTTGACATTACCTCACATCATGATTACTAGAACATAAAAATTTTGAGTAAATACAACTTTGTCATATCAACCTAAATATTTAAGGTTGAATAGACTCAAAAGATTTTGCCGACGTTGGGCCGCCATCTGTTTCAGGTTTAGCGTTTCCCGCCGTTTCTACTATGACATCAGCATGCAGAGGAGACTTGTGTTGAAGATTTGGATGTAGTGTAAGTATATCGGATTGCATCTGGGGATATGCAAGCCATCAGTCTTTATCTATTGTGTAAAATTTGTTATTAGTAATTGTTGCATCTGTAGGACTACACTCTGTGGGTGTACAAGTACCAGCATTTGATATTTTACAAATATATAATTCAGCAATATTTTACTGTCACCGCCACAGTCGCGAGGGACCGTCGTGCGTCGTGCACGACGGTCCCTCGCGACTTTGTGTACACCCACAGAGTGCTGAAAACGTGAGGCTACCATTGGGTTTCTAACAGTATTTTACAAATATATAATCCAGCAATATTTTACTGTCACCGCCACAGTCGCGAGGGACCGTCGTGCGTCGTGCACGACGGTCCCTCGCGACTTTGTGTACACCCACAGAGTGCTGAAAACGTGAGGCTACCATTGGGTTTCTAACAGTATTTTACAAATATATAATCCAGCAATATTTTACTGTCACCGCACCTCGCAATAATTTAAAGCAAATAAAATATCAAGTACTGGTACTTGTACACCCACAGAGTGCTGGAAACGTGAGGCTACCATTGGGTTTCTAACAGTATTTTACAAATATATAATCCAGCAATATTTTACTGTCACCGCACCTCGCAATAATTTAAAGCAAATAAAATATCAAGTACTGGTACTTGTACACCCACAGAGTGCTGAAAACGTGAGGCTACCATTGGGTTTCTAACAGTATTTTACAAATATATAATCCAGCAATATTTTACTGTCACCGCACCTCGCAATAATTTAAAGCAAATAAAATATCAAGTACTGGTACTTGTACACCCACAGAGTGCTGGAAACGTGAGGCTACCATTGGGTTTCTAACAGTATTTTACAAATATATAATCCAGCAATATTTTACTGTCACCGCACCTCGCAATAATTTAAAGCAAATAAAATATCAAGTACTGGTACTTGTACACCCACAGAGTGCTGGAAACGTGAGGCTACCATTGGGTTTCTAACAGTATTTTACAAATATATAATCCAGCAATATTTTACTGTCACCGCACCTCGCAATAATTTAAAGCAAATAAAATATCAAGTACTGGTACTTGTACACCCACAGAGTGCTGGAAACGTGAGGCTACCATTGGGTTTCTAACAGTATTTTACAAATATATAATCCAGCAATATTTTACTGTCACCGCACCTCGCAATAATTTAAAGCAAATAAAATATCAAGTACTGGTACTTGTACACCCACAGAGTGCTGGAAACTAGTGCTGAAACAATTAACCGTACTAGTCGATTATTACGGTCCGTGAACATGAACCGACTACCATTTTCAGAGATCGACTAGTTGATAATTCCGTAATATAATCATCTCACCCTTTTATTTCATTGTGTTTTGCATCTTTTATATTTAAAAAGCACATTTACTTTATTTCCATGCTTTATTTGATCAAATATAATTTTACTGATCGATCCTTTAAGTAAACATTGGTGCACATGCCGTCTGAAAATTTTAGAATCAATATTTTTTGCCGCGAATATTATTTTTGTTTTGTCTGATACTCTGAGCAAGGTCAAACATGTGCCATACTATACAATGAAATTTTTGACATGTGACTTGGTCTGGGGTTACAGCTTTAGTGATTCACACATTAATGATAGAGTGGGCATTATCTTTTTGAACTTTAGTACTTTGGATATAATTTTGAAATTGCATAAATTCCAAAATGAGTGATAAAAAAAGGTCTGCAGTGTGGCAACACTTTGAAATGGTTGAAGTTAATGGCAGAAGGAAGACAAAATGTAATATCTGTAATTTTGAACTGGCATATAATGGTGGAACCAGTGCTATGCAAAATCATCTGAAAAAACACCCTGCAAGTGTAGAACCAAAAAAGTCTCAGGCTTCTGACATTTCATCAAAACAACAAACTTTGAAACAGGTGATGGGTGCTAGGTCTGGAATAAAAATGACAGAAACAAGGTATCAGCTCCTTGTTAGAAAAATTGCTGAAATGTGTGCTTTAGACTTTAGACCACTGTCTATTGTTAATGGGGAGGGTTTTCAATCACTGGTTGGTGCTTTGGATCCAAACTTTAAAATTCCTTGTCACACTACTGTAAAAAATTATTTGCACAAAATTTATTGTGAGAAAAAGGAGGAAATGGCGAAGGCTGTATCAAGCCAATCAGGAGTAGCACTTACAACTGATTTATGGACTTCTGCTGCTACTGAAGGATACATAACTTTAACATGTCACTACATTGATGAGGATTGGGAGCTTCGTAGTCAGGTTCTGGCTACGCGTACAATGTTAGAAAGGCACACAGGTAAAAATATTGCCGAAGAAATCAAAAAAATTGTGGATGAGTTCAAAATTAATGTGGTAGCAGTAACCCATGATAATGCCAGTAATATGGATACCTGTCTTGCCATCCTTGGATATGCCCATTTTGGATGTGCTGGGCACACTTTGCAGCTGGCTGTCAATGACGGATTGAAGATTGCAGATGTTTCCAAAACCTTGGCCAAATGTCGTAATCTTGTTGGGTTTTTCCACAGATCTGTTGTTGCATCTGATGCTTTACAGAGAGTCCAGAAATTATCTGATGGGAAGGGCAAATCACTGACACTTGTACAAGATGTACAAACACGCTGGAATAGCACATATTTCATGCTTGAGCGGTTGGTGAAGCTACGTGTGCCTGTTTATTCAGTCCTTTATGACAGGTCTATCATAAAGGAAAGTGATGCTCGTTCAATGGAACTATCAGACTCAGACTGGAAGACTATCGAAAGCCTTGTCACTATCCTCATGCCTCTCCAAGTGGCAACACAGGCATTCAGTGGAGAGTATTATCCAACCCTTGGCCATGTTTATCCAATCATCAGTGGTCTTGTCATCAACCACTTGAAAGACTGTGCAGATGATTCAGGTACAGCCAAAAGAATCAGAACCATTATTAGGGATTCCTTAAAACGTCGTTTTGCCATTGGTAATGAGCATGTTATCATTGGCATAGCCTCAGCTTTACACCCTGCTCATAAGCAGCTGAAGATGTTCAGTGATGCAAAGCGAAATGAAATTCATGATGCTATCCTGTCGAGGATTTTAGAAGACCAGCCACAAAGTGACAAGACCCAAGAACCCCCAGCTAAAAAGGTTTGCTCAGAGGTTGATCCTTTAAAGTTCTTAATGGGTGGTTTGTATGATGATGTAATCATTGATGATTCACCTCAGGCTGAAATTGAAATGTATTTTGCAGAGCCCCCTTCACATCAAATGTTGTACAATCCTCTGGCCTGGTGGAAAGCCAATCAGTCAAAGTACCCTTCACTGGCAAAATTGGCAAAGAAAATGTTGGCAATTCCATCCACCTCTACTCCTTCAGAACGAGTCTTTTCAGCTGCTGGCAACACTGTTGTTGCTAAGCGAGCAAGCTTAGATGGTGACACTGTGGATGAGCTGGTGTTTCTACACTCATGTCTTTCAAAGAAAGGCTATAATCAGGTTGCAAATACAACATCCAGTGTGTCATTACCGACATTACCATTACCAGTGAAAGAGGTGAAGAAGGAGATCACTGATCGGGTTCAGCCTCAATCCAATGAATCTAGGGAGTCAGAACAACCTACTTTGGCTCATGTGGATATTTCTGAGAATACACTACCAATTTCACCACCTCTGCCTTTTCTTCCAAAAGTTGAAAAAAATTGACCTTGAAAAACCTTTAGTGACCTCAGTTAAGTCAGTTATGTAGTTCTCATCCAGTGACTTTATTTTGTTAAGCTTTAGTGACTTAGTTTTTCATTAATTCAGTTGAATTACATCTTCTTAATTTTGCAATTGTCAGTACTTTCTTTTTCTAAGTAAAAAAATAAACATCTGTGACTAGAATGAACTATAAATCACATAATAGACAAGCAATTATATACAGATTAAGTGTAAACAGGTTGTATTCAATAAAAATACATGAAAGTTTTAACCTCAGTTTATTTATTCTACATACTACCATAATAGTACCATTCAGACACAGCTATATATAACCGGCTAAAAATATTTCAGATATTTCTGGCAGTTAGGACGTTCTCTTATTGATCAATTTCCTGTTTGATGTCAGGAGTTTATAAATGCTTAAAAATCCATAAAATGCTTTAAAATATGAAATAGAATGTTGTTAATGCATATATTTTGTATGGTGAGTGATTTACAGTAGTTTATTGGGCATTTATTAGAATTTACGACTAGTCGATTACGAGTCGACTAGTATAAACAACTAATCGACCGCATCAAAATGCTAGTCGTTTCAGCTTTACTGAAAACGTGAGGCTACCATTGGGTTTCTAACAGTATTTTACAAATATATAATCCAGCAATATTTTACTGTCACCGCACCTCGCAATAATTTAAAGCAAATAAAATATCAAGTACTGGTACTTGTACACCCACAGAGTGCTGAAAACGTGAGGCTACCATTGGGTTTCTAACAGTATTTTACAAATATATAATCCAGCAATATTTTACTGTCACCGCACCTCGCAATAATTTAAAGCAAATAAAATATCAAGTACTGGTACTTGTACACCCACAGAGTGCTGGAAACGTGAGGCTACCATTGGGTTTCTAACAGTATTTTACAAATATATAATCCAGCAATATTTTACTGTCACCGCACCTCGCAATAATTTAAAGCAAATAAAATATCAAGTACTGGTACTTGTACACCCACAGAGTGATGAAAACGTGAGGCTACCATTGGGTTTCTAACAGTATTTTACAAATATATAATCCAGCAATATTTTACTGTCACCGCACCTCGCAATAATTTAAAGCAAATAAAATATCAAGTACTGGTACTTATACACCCACAGAGTGCTGAAAATGTGAGGCTACGATGGGGTTTCTAACAATATTTTACAAATATATAATCCAGCAATATTTTACTGTCACCGCACCTAATACTGCCTTCACGAAATATTTACAACAAAATATCAAATGCTGGTACTTGTACAGAGTGCTGAAAACGTGGGGCTATGACCAAGATAGCACCGGGCCGACGTTGGCCCAACGTCAGCACATCTGTCGGTCCGACGTTGGGCCGACGGCTTTTTGACCGTCGGCCCAACGTCGACAAGCCAACGCTATATTTTATTGCGTTAATACATCTTACCTAGTGGACAGATGCATTTGTCCGGCGCTCTGCCGGTCTCGCCAAACGTTAGAAAAAAATGTCCTGAGCTGGGCTCTGGCCGGGACCGGTAGTGTCCTGTTCATTCACCAGGTGGCTGTGTAGCCTCCCTGTGTACTGCGCATGCGTGCGCACGCGCACTTCCTCTTTTTGTTGTCTACCTTAGAAGGTCCCCTTTTTAGCTTAGAATAGCGGGGAAGGTAGGGTGGGAGTCCCCCTGTCCACTAGGTAAGGTATTAACTTATAAAAATTTAATTTACTATTAAATTTTCCAAATTATATTTTATGTACAGCATCAACCAATCAGATAATGTCCCAAACAATTTTTTATGTCCAAATTTATAATGAGAATATTGTTTTTATGTCCAAAATTATTAAATAAATAGTTATAATTTGTGGGCTCACTGAAATACGATTTTTAGATATACCATTATAAATATTTTTTTTCTAAGTTTCCACAAATCCCCTATTATTGCTCACCGCCATCTTGAGTAAAAATTCGCCATCTACTCCCGAGTGTGGCCGGCAGAACATCGGTTAATTTAGAGTTTGTTGATTTTACTGGACTTAATCTCTTCATCTAAAGAGATTCTGAGGGACGAAAGTCAAAACTATTTTGCAACATTTCTCAAAAACTAGTGGTCGGATTTAGGTCATATTTTCACAGGATGTGTATTGTATGAGTGGGTAGAGTTTGTTAATTGTATAGGACTTAATCTTTTCATGTAAAGAGATTCTGAGGGACGAAAGTCAAAACTATTTTGCAACATTTCTCAAAAACTACTGGTCCGATTTAGTTCATATTTTCAAAGGACGTGTATTGTATGAGTGGGTAGAGGTTGTTTAATAGGAAATAATGTCCTATGAATAGTTTGTTGAGTTTAATTCTGAATTTTGATGCCTCTTTTAAGGTCAAAGGAGGGTCTGTCACCTTTAAAGGGCCTAAAACTCACTCATTATTGTGTCACCAGCGTAGGGGGGCACCTTAAGGTGCAGACAATTTATTCAATGCTTTAATAAATACTTTACATACAGAAGGTCTGATTTCAATTGGACCACTGCACACTTGACTGGCTGTCCTTGGAAGTTTCTGGTTAAGGCAAGAGAAGACACACAACTGCCTTTGAAGTATATGTGGTGTATGCAGAAAAGTAGTGCTGCTTCCGGCTGATGTTTCACTTAAGGATTAATCTCCACACAATATTCAATAAAATATACAGTTTTCGATTGAAATTTAGATGTTTTTGAAAGCAGCCATTTTGGCTGGAGTGGAGTGGATCAATAATGTGCTCTTCTCCAAACTTCCTAAAAGGGCCTAAAACTTACTTATTATCAATTCTAGAGGTTCAGAATGTTGAACCAGCCAATAGGTAATCATGTCTTGCAAATGTTTTGGTGCATTTGAATTTGACCTTGGACGCCTCCTTCAAGGTCAAAGGAGGGTCTATCACCTTTAAAGGGCCTAAACTTACTTATTATCAGTTCTAGAGGTTTGGAATGTTAAACCAGCCTATAGGAAATCATGTCTTGTGAATCTTCTGGTGAGTTTAAATTTGTCCTTGGATGCCCCCTGAAGGTCAAAGGAGGGTCAATGACCTTTTAAGGTCATTTTTCTCGCTTATTATTGGTTCTAGCTGTTTGGGATGTTCACCCAATTTATAGGAAATCATGGGTCATGAGTCTTTTGGAGTGGTCAGCTTTGACATCCAACCCCCCCCCCCTCAAGGTCAAATGGGGTCAATGACCTTTTAAGGTCATTTTTCTCGCTTATTATTGGTTCTAGCTGTTTGGGATGTTCACCCAACTTATAGGAAGTCATGGGTCATGAGTCTTTTGGAGTGGTCAGTTTTGACATCCAACCCCCCTACAAGGTCAAATGTGGTCAATGACCTTTTAAGGTAATTTTTCTCGCTTGTTATTGGTTCTAGATGTTTGGGATGTTCACCCAACTTATAGGAAATCATGGGCCACGAATCTTTTTTGAGTGGTCAGTCTTGACCTCTGACCCCACCTTCAAGGTCTAATGGGGTCAATGAACTTTCAGTGTGAATTTTGTTGCTTGTATAGGTTTAGGATTTTCGCACAACCTGTAACTAATCATACGGATAGTCATTGTGTTTTTACTTTTCTGTTCTTCACCATGTCCCATCTAGGGATACACAATTTGTAGTCTCTAAAAATATTGAAGATAGCCTATTTTATCAAATAAGTCATTCACTTACTTTTAGGTGACCTTTCATATGGTGAAGTTTCACAGCTGTAGTTATTGCATAGCTGAGTAATACCTACTAGAATGAGTAAATGATAGTGAATTTTTCACAAATAAATCATTCATCTACTTTTGGGACACCTATCACATGATGAAGTTTCAGCCTGTAGCTAATAGCATAGCTAAGTAATAGGTACGGAAGTGAATAAATGTCTATTTTTAAAAAAAAGCAATCTATATATTAGGGTTTCATTAGGACATATATAGTATGTTAAGAACATAAAATGTATACCTGTCTTACCTTGTGAGTATTATCTTTGTATTCAGTCCAGATGCCAAGAGACAATATTGTGTGTAAACTGTGTGGTGAAAGCTGTCGTCATATTTTACAACACTACCGCCTGCAGCATCTTCACACCAAACAATCTACCATCCCATGTTATTTTGATCATTGTAAATTAAATTTCAATTCTGCTGGTGCTTTGAAAGCACATGTGTTCAGAAATCATTCATCTAAAAGTGTGGCAAGTAACATTTTACTGAAATGTGTTTGCTGTCACAATAGTGTTGTGCTTGAAAAGTATTTCCACCATCTATATAGGCATTTGAAAGAAAAGGAGACAGTTCAGTGTCCATACAAGGAATGCTCCTTTAATAGTAACAACATAAATTCATTCAAACCTCACAAGGCAAGAAAGCATATCTCTGCATGTAACAGTTCAAATGTGTCACATTTTAAAGAAGATTTAGTAATTTGTGACAGCAGTGTTTCTTCAGTTCCTCATCAAGATACACCAGAATTTTCAGACACCAGCTGTGCTACTTGCAATTATACTGAGAGTCAGGAGGCTAACTTCAATTGTTGTACCTCTGACCAACAAAGCAATGCATTTGAAGATCTTGTTCCATCGGAAACTAGTGATGTTGCAGATTATCATAATAAATTGAAAATTAAAATAGCAGCATTCTTGATACAATTGGAAACAAAATTGCGTGTTCCATCATCAACAATTCAAACAATTTTATCTGGTTTGAATGACATTCATGAACTCTCAAAACCTGTTATATTTTCTGAAATCAGATCTATATTATGTAAAAGTGATGTGAATCCTAGTTTGGCAAATGAAATCAGTGAATCTGTTATTCAGAGATATCCATTCTTCTCATTAACTTGTAAAACTGGTGGTGAACTTGCTACAAGGAAACTTCGACAGAAATATGTGAAGCAAAATCTCTCTTATGTTGAACCTGTGGAGATTGAACTTGGCTATAGGGAAGGTAAATTGAGAACATTTGCATACATTCCAATTTTATCAGTGTTAAGAAATATACTTTTGAAGCGTGACGTATTACATGAAGTCATTCCTGCTGTTAATGAAAGAGATGAAGCAAGTGCAAAGTATAGTGGTTTTCAAGATGGATTGTTTTTTAAGAGTAACACTTTATGTCAGAGCAATGGGACAGTTTTATTAATTGGACTTTATCAGGATGATTTTGAAGTAGCTAACCCATTAGGAACAAGTAAAAAGGTTCACAAAATATGTTCCTTTTATTGGTCACTGATCAATATACCCTATCGTTTTCGTAGTTCACTGCAGTTGATTAATACATGTATTTTGTGTAAGAGTAGTGATTACAAGTACTTCGGCAAGGATGCTGTTTTAGGGCATTTGCTTAGAGACATTCACAGTCTTGAAACTAGTGGTTTGTATGTTGACTCACTGCAAGCAGATATCACAGGTACACTGGCCTACATATCTGCTGATAACCTAGGTGCTCACACAATTGGAGGGTTCTTTGAAAATTTTTCAACTGTCCAGTACTTTTGCAGGTTTTGTTGCTTAACTTTACATGACTTTTTACAATCAGAAAACCCTAGTATCAGGACTGCTAAATTCAGAGACAAACATGTTTATGAAGAGCAAGTTAAATTGTTAAAAGATAATCAAGAAAACTCTAGAATTTGTGGCTTGAAGAGTGAATGTGTTATACATAGTTATCTTACAAACTTCCATATTACCAGCGGATTACCTCCAGATGTCTCTCACGACCTCTTAGAGGGGATCGTCCCTTATGAATTAGCTTTATGCATTGGTTATTTCATTAGTTGTGGACACTTCAGCTTGGATTTTTTTAATCATAGGATAAGAGATTTCCCCTTCAAAGGTCAGGATATAACAAATAAACCACATGAAATAAATTCTACATTCAGGAAAACTCTGACAGTAGGTGGAAATGCCACAGAGAACAGGTGTTTGTTAAAATTTATTTTTCTTCTTATCGGCAGTATTGTGCCAGAAGAATCATCCACATGGCATTTGTTATTAGACTTAAAGGACATTGTTGAATTGTGCCATGCTCCAGCTCTGGGTGAAAATGAAATTTGCATTCTTGAGGCCAGGATAAATTCTCATAATACAATGTTTAGGAAATGTTTTCCGCTTAATAAACTCAAGCCTAAGCACCACTTTATTGAGCATTATCCACATCTAATGAGATGCTATGGCCCCCTTGTACAATGCTCAACCATTCGATATGAGGCAAAGCACAGTTATTTCAAGAATGTTACAAGAAGTAAGAAAAACTTTAAAAATGTTTGCAAGATGCTTGCAGAACATCACCAACTTGAGCAAGCAAATTATTTGTGTAATCCAAACTACCTAAGAACTGATATTTGCAGCAATGAGCTTACGTTGATTGATCTTGCAGAGTTTTGTGAAAGAGATAGACAGTGTTTCAGTAACTTTGACTGTGGACAACTTTTTTCTCTTTCCAAAGTAGACATTGGTGGAATTATGTATAAACCTGGATTTTTAGTTGTTCACTCAGTTGATCTGATGCCAAAATTTGGTAGAATCAATAAAATTCTCATGTACAATGGTATTGTTCACCTTTATCTAGAGGTAATGGAAACTGGGTATGTTGATCATCTGAGAATGTTCACAGTGACTGCAACTGACTCCCGAGAGATTATTTCATTGCACAAGTGCCATGATCCTCAACCTCTTGTCGACTATTATTACAATGACGATAATGTAGTCCCTTTGAAACATTATATACTAATAAACTAATTCTGTTTTTTCCAGATACATACTCAATCTATTGCAGAGGTTTAGTCAATGGATGAACCAGATACTACATATCAAAGTTCTCAAGCTGAGACAGAAGTTTTTTCACAAACAGCGGAAGGAGGCACTCAAGATACAGAGAAAAAGTGTTTAATTTGCAACCTTCCCAATCCCAATTCACAAGAACTACAACAGTTATTTAGCATAGATGAAATAGCCATCATATTGGTAAAAAATATTGTTTGGCTTCATTGCTCAGGGTGCAAAAAGTTTTTTCATTTGAAGTGCCTGCCTAGGTACTTGGATGTGCAAGACCTCATTGATATTATTGAGAGTCAATTTCTTTGTCAAAATTGTGAGTTCAATTGAAATGCTATCATGGCAGCTAATCACATACTTGTGAAATTGGTTATTAGTGAACAGAATGTACAGAAACTTAAATTACAGAGTTTGTCCACAATTGAAGATCTCAAAGAACTGGTGAAGCAAAAGGCAAATCTTAAAACTGACTTTGTGCTACAGTATCTGGATGAAGATTTCAAAGACTTCTTCAACTTGGATGATATCGAAAATGTTACTCATCTGGGGACAATTAAGGTAGTCCGCCATCCAGCGGAGAAAACTGAAAGTGTTTCTAAGAAAGCAGAGACAGCTTTAAATCCTTGGCCAAGTACATTCCCGTTGCCCAACTTTGAAACTGCAGTCATCAAAACCAGTTTAGAGAAACTTGCTCTAGATTTTTCAAATGGTGAATTGACTGTTGTCCCTGAAATGCTGCGCCGCAAGATTGTTGCTTCAATGGCAGAGGAAATCATAAAATTTACTTTCTATCCATCTGGAAAGGATATTGACAATATGTGCAGAAGTCTCATCAATCAATATCCATATCTAAAAGATCTAGGCCCAGGT
Source organism: Sabellastarte sp. h YS-2021 (assembly GCA_964017235.1). Classification (NCBI taxonomy): domain Eukaryota; kingdom Metazoa; phylum Annelida; class Polychaeta; order Sabellida; family Sabellidae; genus Sabellastarte; species Sabellastarte sp. h YS-2021. The sequence goes on from OZ024928.1 coordinate 17,219,257, forward strand.
GGCTATAGCACCTGGTGTACTTGCGTGAAATTTAGAATTGGTAACTTACGAAAATCTCTCAAGCATACAGTACCAGAAATTGCAACCAATAGTGGGAAACGTTCCAAAGAAAACCCTTCAGCACCATCTCCACATACATCCATCAAAAAGCAGAGAACAGGTACTGTGATGGTTCCAAGAAACGTGATGGCTGCTGATGATGTGTATGAAAGCAAACTTTTCTTGGGTACCGAGTTGATGAAGCCTGAGCCAAATTTCAGACAGGTATGGTAATTTTGTTGATTGAATACTTAAGAAACAGAAGTATATTTTAGGTCCTTCAATATAATTACAAAAAGTTGTGAGTTGTTTTAGATAAATAATGTAAGTAATAAACGTCTTTACTTTTAAATGCATAACATAAAGGTTATTTTATCAAGGGTGGCAATCGTTCATCTAGATTTGGCTGATCAGATGATCTAATAAAATTACAGAACTCGAACACATTGTATAACTAAATAATGTATAACTACTAAAAGTAGTAAATGCCTTTTACGTCTAAATCTTCAGCAGATTTCCATTTTTTTGCAGCTCCACTTTTCTTGTCATGGAATTTTGTTAATGCTTCAAAAAGAGTTTGGATCAAAAGCCTAAAATGTGTTTAGGCTTGTAAATATTTTGGGAGCTGATAAGATATAAGTGGTGTGTGGGCCATCAAGAGACAACAGACTTCTGGCTAGCATCAAAAATTGAAAACCTTGAGTTCGGCACATTTTTTTATAATCTAAACAATAGAAACCTTTTTTTCTACATTTTGAATAGATAAAAGATGTCATGGGCAAGACTTGGCCTGCCCGATGGAGGTACATTCAAAATGATCCACCCATAGCAGATATTTTGAAAGAATGGCCCACCTACAGTTTTGAACAATGTGTAAGTAGAAGTACCAGATTTTGAATTGAGTTCATCTGTTTACAAAGAGTTTGTTGTAAACAAGGTAGACCAATAATTAAGCAACGGAAAATAACGTATCAAAGGCTATAGAAATAGAATGTATCTATGTTACATATCCATTTTAAATTAACTATCCTGTGGGTTCATCAAATGTGATGGTCAGTAGCTGTCAAACTTTCACAGTATGTATTCAATATTACGACTATTCTTATCTGATGTTATGACTTTAAAAGTAGTGCATTGAGAGTATGTTGTAAAATACATTCTTCAGGAACTTTATCATAGGAACCAAGATACTAAATATTCTAGTGCTTTATTGTATTGAGTAAGTATATCATGAATAAGTGATATGTTGATGGGGGATACTGACTTTGGTAGTGCATGGTGTTTAAAAGTGTTGTTTAAAACACTGTTTTATGGAGCAATGAATTTTATTGGCAATAATTAAGTGATTTATCCTTACTAAAGTGATTTTCAACAGATGACTAAGGCACTTGTTGACATCCATATTAGTACCAGAATTAGCTGGTGATGGCCTTACACTGATCATTAAGATATTACACTGACAGATGAAACCAAATGGTAACAGCATCGATTAAAGACTCTTCAATCACTGATGTTTCCTTTTTGCCTGAAAACTTGTCTCATTATGCAAGCTCTAATTTGTGCAGGAGTTCAATGCCTTTGGGGATGTAATTTTAGATTGTTTAATAATAAAATGACATTTTCCAGTTTTCCAGTTTCCTTTCTTTTAGAATTGTTAATGCTTCAATTAGCCCGAAGTATAGGTTTAGAATGTTTAAATAGTTTTAGTGGCCCATTTATATTACTTATAGGTTCTGATGGACTTTACGAGACTTACAAATGTCTCGATAGAAGATGCATTTTGTCCAGCCTTAGATGACTTACTTCCCAAAGTGTTTATGCTTGGGGCAAAACGAAAAGAATCCAGACATTTGTGTACATCTCTCCCGGATTCAATTGAGGTAATGACTTTTGTCTTTATTACAAAGATAATTTGAAAATCTAAGCTTTTCTAGTGTGTTAACTTCTTCAAACTAACCAACTTTGTGGTATCAGTATGTGATGTTATGTCTGTAATACCTTTTTTTATAAAAGGAAATGAACACTTTCTGAAATATAATTATCAGGACCTATATTGCTTATTTAAAACAGACACTACACCATTCATTTTTAGAATTAATTTATGTCTGATAAAAACAATTATTATGTCTCAACTTTTGCTACCCTCTGTGTAGACCTGGGGTAAGAGTAAAGAAATAGCTATTTTTAGTATTTTACCATTCATCCATTAATGGCTGTGCGGGTATTGTTTTCACCACTGTCATCAGCAAATATAGGGTGGAGGAGGTTCAAACTTGGTAGAGACATTCATCGGGGGATCTAGTTTTGCAATGTCATATTGTGACCATGACTTGACCCTCTGGCCTTGGATGTTAAAATCTTGTCCTGGGCTGCTGCCAACCTTGTCCGGGCCAGGTCTCAGCAATCATATTGTGAAAGAATTTCCTTAGAGGGGTCTAGTTATGCAACGTCATGGTGTGACCTTGACGTTACCTTTGACCTTAACCCTGTTACCTTGATTTTGAAAATCTTGTTTATGCCATATCTTTGCACCTGTCGGAAAGAATCAGTTCAAGTGAGGCACAGTCCCAGTACAGAAGGATATTTATCTCGTCCAGTATATTGTTATTTGGGGAGTACTGCATGGTTTGTCACTGTAACCTTTGACTGTGGGTGGGGTCTCGGCATCTCTTAAGATTTTATTTGAGTAATTGACCTATAATTCAAAGCTTCTGCATTAACAGTGTTTACATGAAATGTATTGTTCAGGTACTTTATTTTTGGCTGTAAGATAGTTAATGCTCATGCTCTGTTGAACTGGAAAGTGTGAAATACATATAAATTATTTCACAAAGTGCTCCAGAAGATCCAGATAATTCCAGATTGACCCCAAAGTAACAGCAGTGTTAGGCACTCATGATATGTAACTACTCTGAAAATCTGAAGTGAATATGTGCAGTACTTTTTGAGATATAGTCTTTGCAAATTATGCCCCCCATTGACTTCTATTGAAGTCAAATCTTTAAAGTGCTGTAAAAGATCCATAGTGACTTGGATTTGCGCCAAAATCTATTCGATTGGTCCTTGGCCCATTTCGGACCTATCCTGAAAATTTTGTGAAAATCCGTCTATAACTGTTTACGCTAGACTGTTGACAGACAAACAGACAGACAAACGGAGGCGAAAACATAACCTCCTTGGCAGAGGTAAAGATATGAAAGCATCAAACGTGTCAAAACGTTTGGAGCATTGCGATCAATGCATAAAATCCAGGAAGGCAATAATTTCCTAATATGGAAATGATGAGTGGGGATATCCCCATAGCTAGTTCTCGCATTGAAGTTTTCAAATCGTAGGTTTTCTTTTATTTCTCTTTTTAAACAATATTTTGGATATATGCATGCTTATATAATAGAAATCCTCATTAAAACAAATAATTTATATGATAAACCGGAAACTGGTTTGAAAATATTTCTGTCGAATATCAGGTATTTTGAGTGTTCCGACCGGCATTTGTTTCTTCTGGTTTTCCGTTTCTCCCATTAATGGTAAGCTATGACATTGTGAAGTAGCACACCTGTAGGTTCTTGCATAATTAGGAACTTTCCATTTACATTTTGAGTAACTTACTTGTGAAAAGTTATTTCTTCCAGAGGTTTGCTCCTATAACAAGCGATTTCAGCTGCTGATCAATTGATAGTCATTTGGTGTTTTATTTGAAGTTTTCCCTCTTTAAAGGTCAAACTGGAGTAGTCAAATTTAAGGTGCCTTTAAATCTGCTTTAAGGTCAGATGATGCAAGCAACAATTTAAAGGTGTTCAGATACTTTATCATCTCTTCTTGAAAGGTGGTGAAAAGTTTTAGGCTCTGTATAATTAGAAAGGATATTGCAATAGATTGTCATTTATTTTAATGAGATTTTTCTAAAGCTTATATATAAACTAGTAATTAAAACATGACCATCATCTAGTAAATATCATATATTCGAAGGTAATTTTTACTCCTGGGCCGAACTCTGCTGTAGGGGTATTGTCAGCATTTCGTCCGTCTGTCCGGGAATCTTGTCCGGGCTATATCTCCGCAACCATTGCGGGAAGTTCAAACTTGGCAGGGATGTTTCTTAGGGGTCTAGTTGTGCAACGTCATGGTCTGACCTCCATGTGACCTTTGACCTTGACCCTGAGACGACCGGCGCCGAAGGGTATTCAGCGACGCGTTCTTTTTCCCTTTTACTATGCTAAAAGTTACCACAGATTATACAAGGGTATGTGCTTTATCAATGCTTTTGTTTTCAGCTGCAGCGTGACCTGGCGATAAATGTTTTGAGAGTACTGCTAGGAGAGAAGCATAACAGTCCTTTAGTGCAGGTATTTTATTGCCATATGCTTGAAATAATCTTGCACAATAATTAAAACATTTACAGATCTTCAATAGAAGTCCAAACAGAAGTTCAAGCTTTACAAATCTAAGCTGCTCAAGAAGTGATTGAAGTCACACCATTCTGCTGGTCCATGGCCGCCTAAATTCATACCAGACCACCAAGTTTTCAAAGTTAAAGGTTGGCAGAATACAAGCAACCTGTCCGAGTCAGATATATAGGAAAGATTCTAAAACCGATCTGTCCCGACAGCTTTCACATATACAATATAAATATGACCTTTATAAGCTTGCAATATTTTTATATTAAAGTCCTTTTTTCAAGGTTATCGATTGCTTCAGGTCACCTTTTCCACAACATCTGTGTTATCTTTTTCAGATCACCTTTCCCCCTATATTTCTATTATATTTTGGCAAAACTACATATCCACATATAGAGATCACCTACAGGCTAGATGCAGGCATGCTAAATTCAGTAATTCAGCTGCCTTTTTAATGTGTAAATATGTTTGTGAGGCATGCTTTCATTGTATCCACAGGACCCATCTGGTGGATACTATGGATTTCACTTCATTACCCTGCCCCCGCAGTGTGTAGACTGTCGAAAGATTTCAATGTTACTGCTCCATAAGCCGCAATTTTTGACCTAGCATTCTCAAATTTATTGGACATGTTCCTTATCAGAAAAGATTCTCTAGGAATATTTTTGGATCATTTTGAAAACAAGATGGCCGCCATAGACATTTCTTTGTGGAAAAATGCCTTTTTTACACATCTGTTTATTGTTCTCCTCAATAGAAGGTGGAACATTTTTATAATTGATATGCTACACACATATATGTGTCTTCTTCATGTATGTGAACATTTGACTTTGAGGCTCTTCATTCAAGGTCATCTATGGGATATCCAAGTTCCCCATATAAGCAATTATGCCAGTCTTAGGCAGTGTTGTCTGACTTATTATTGGTCCTAGAGGTTTGGGATGTAAAGCCAACCTATAGGATATCATGTCGTGCGAAACTTTGATAGGTAAAATTTGACCTTCTCCCCTCTTTCAAGGTCAAACATGGGTCAACCATTTTTAAATGGCCTAAAACTCTTTAATTATTGGTCTGGGAGGTTTGTGATGTTAAGCCAACCTATAGGAAACCATGTACTGTGAATCTTTTGATGAGATCAAATTAGACTTTTGGCTTTTTTATGCTCTCACATATCAGCTTTTACCAACTCCTTTATGATCAAATTAAGGTTTACCATCTTTGAAATGCCTCTTACTATTGCTTTTGGAGGTTGGATGATGAGGCTGTCCTGATGTTTGGACAAATTGCAAACATATAGCAAAATGATCTATTGCTGCGTTAGGAGGATTATTTTAGCGGTGGATACACTCTTGCTTCTGGTTCAGATGCAACCGGCCGAGGTCTAGTTATTTTGAGAAACTTGATAAAACTATACCATTCTGCTCAGTGACACAAAATATAAAATTGTTGATTTGACCCATAAACAAAAGCAAACTGTTGTGCTACTGCTTGTAAATGAGATATGTGTCTCTTTTTGCTGTTGGTTTTTCTCAAAACTAGACTACAATATTTTAAATAGTATACTAATCTTGACCTGCTCATTCTTACAGGTGTTATGCACACTGAAAATTATTAATTTGTCAAAATGGTGCCTAAAACAACAAGTTTCCTAAATGACAAATTTCAGTCCCATTTTCTTGTTGAATGATAGTCAAATGTTGATAAATTATAGGTCATATTACTTGAAAGCTTATGACAAAAAAATTAGTGCACTTAACATTAATTTCATAAGAATGTCACCAATAACAGATGCCTAAAATGACAAATTAATTGGAATATCAGGGTTATTTAGTTGTCATAAGTTTGTCAGTTAATTTGTTCAACAAGAAAATGACAAGTTTAAATTTGTCATTTAGGAAGTTTGTTGTTTTAGGCACCATTTTGACAAATAAATGACAAATTAATATTTGTCAGAGGTTTTCAGTGCATTATTTCAGCAGGCTACGGATGAATCCAATAACATTGCTACAATTTCTACTTTTCTAAAGTAATGTGTTCTGTGTATATTTTATTTAGGTCCTAAAGTTTGATTCAGATGATGTAAATGAATTCAAGAGCTTTGCAATCGTTAAAGATGGAGAAAGTTATGGAGTTTTAATAGAGAACAATCTTGTCGCAAAAGACATATCTACATTGACAAAAGCCATGTACATTTTGTTTGCCTTCATATGGGTATTGAATTTACAATATCCAAAAGACAGCAAGTATATATGGGAGTTTGTTGAAAAAGTTCTGCTCAAGATCAGCCCTGGAAATATCTCCGCAAAAATGGCTCTTTTTAAACAAAAGTTAAATGCTGCTGTTTAAATGACTCTTGTCTGACTCTTGTTAATCAGTAAACAAAATCATGTTTTATATATTTGAACTTGGTGGCATTATACTGTCCCCAAATACTTAAGTGTGAAGATTTGGTGGTGACATTTTCAATTTCATCTGATATTTTTCTTAAAAAGTTGAGGATATATATCATAACCTTACAAACAGCTTCAGTTTTGTCTTAAAAGAAATGAATATTATGTAGATTGTAATTTGCCCTATATTTTAATAAGGTTTATTTTGTTCTCTCAAATCTTATGAAAATGGTTTTATTTTTAGGAAGGTATTGACCTTTTTCTGTTAATTTATTCTTCTCTAACATGGGGTTATTTTTATTTGTATTCCCTAAATAGGAGTAATTGTTGTAGGTTAGAGTAGGTTAAAAAGTTAGGTTAATTCTCATACTTTTTTTTCTGTAAAAACAAACACAAATTTTAAGTTGAAACAATGCACCCAAGTTACACCAAATTTTTTAAGTAATTTTGACCCACCCAGTTTTACAGTGCATGCAAAAGATGTACTTCATTTGTATACTTCATTATGTTTTTCAGGTTATTTATCAAAATCCAGAGTCCAAAACACATTTTTAACATGTTTATCATGTATTCTGCATCTTTGTTGTCATTAGTGAAGGTCACAAATTGGAAAGTTTCTTGAGGCACACAACTCACGAGTGGTAAATACGATCCATGACATTGTTCTTGACAAATTTACAGGCTGTGAACTCATGTTTATGGCCAGCAACAATGCTGCCTTAGTTCCCCAAGGCTGACAAGCCCAGCTAAGAAACCATTTATTCTGAAAAGAGATCCTACAATTGGTGACAACTATCAGATCTATAATTGTTAAATATCCAATCTTTGATTCACGTTTTTTTATTTATCAATTCATGTAATTAACTGGTTTGTTGTTATGGTGTTAGCTACAAAATTGAGTATTCAACAATTTATCTATTTCAAACACTTCTGGTCCATATAAATTCTAACAACGTGAATCTTTTTTTTTTTTTTTTGAGTAACTTTAAGTAACTGATGTGTTAAACTGCATGGTGAGGAGTAATAAGTTAAATTTTTACCCAATGAGAAAACAATCCTAAAGACAGGCCTCCATCAGGGCAGCCAAGTATCCCAATATTGTAATTCTTTCAAACTACTGCCTTTTTATTTAATCCCAAGAATGACAATGCATGATCATGGAAATCATTGAAAATTGGACTAGTGAAAATTATGCTGGAATTTTTCTTATTTTTTAGTTATTTTTTTCAGTATTGAGAATATATAGGAGCCAGGTTTCAAAATTTGATCAATTTTTCCCAGCAAAAAAAGAATTTTATAATGACCCATTTGTTAATTTTTGAGTAATACTGAACACAGACAGAATGACAAAGACACATAACCCAAACCCATTTAGCAGAGTTACATAGCAATTCTTATTTGCCCAGGCAGAAGACTAAATTACTTAGAAATATTCAATCAGAAAGTGTGACATTGTTTTTCTACAAATAGCGACTATCCTTGACCAAGGGCACACACTGTTGTTACACTGGTTGTCATTGTAAAACGTGCAATACCTCTGTCACATTTTCTCACAGGTTGGGAATAATACACGCACAAATTCAATTGTCAGACTTCAGTAGTGAGTTCAACAGTCGACATTGAGGTAGAAGCAGCCAGGAGGAAGACAGAAGTGAAGTAAGAGCAGCCACCAGCTACAACTAGCAGTCACAAGGTGCATGTGCAGTAGGGAAGAAGCCATGCATTCAGCACTGAATACTGGTTCCAGCCAGATGGTGTCCAGTTACAAATAGTCACAAATAATCACATAAATCCATCCACATCAATTCCAGTTACATACATCCACAAGTATACATACATCCAGCTATTGCCACCACTAGCTGCCAATGTAGCTGCCAGTAGCCACATATATATATCTACATCATGATCAGCCATATATACCGCCAGTAGCCATCCATAGCCACCAGTAGTCACTTATACCAGTCTATATCAATTTCAGCCACATGCAGCCACCAGTAACCATCCACAGCTGCCAATATCCGCCAATAGCAACATATATCCATCTATATCATGACCAGTCATATATAACTGACAGTAGCTATATCCACAGCCGCCAGTAGCAACCTTTATCTATCTAGACTATGAGCAGTACAATATCATTAATTTAAAGCCATTCAATTTATTTACTTATTTGGGGTTTTATGTCGCTTTCAACACTGTACAGGTCATATCACGACGGGTAGTTGGAAGGGCAGAGGAAACCAGTACATACAGTTCGTCATGGTTCTGTACTGTAAACTGCCGACCAACGGCAAACAACTACCAGCTTTCCCACTTGAGGCCGTGCCAGGAACCGAACCCCATCCTCAGAGGTGGGAGGCGAGAGTGTTATCACTATGCCACCGTGGCCCCTACTACAGCCATTCAAATTCATAGCTGCCAATACAGCAGTCAGTAGCCAAATGCTAGTCAATAGCAGCTACCTCTATACATGTACTATATTTTGTATATTCATCCCAGCTTTGTCGCTGTAGCGTATATAGGAGTAATATATATATATATACAATTTGGAAGTTTATGAAGCTTTTTATACATGATTAACTTGAGTTATAGTAGCCTGATTATTTGCACTACTACTTGTTCCCATTTAATAAATTAACACTTTGATTTGCATGCTTAATAAATGGTAACAGCTTAAATTCTTTGAGTTGCTTGCTTGTTTCCTGTTCTGTTCTTTCCCTTAGTTAAAACATACTTATCTGCTAAAGAATTATACATGTGAAGACTTGTGCTCAGATTGGAGTAAGGTAAGAAAAAATTGACTCAAGACCACAATCTGGCAGTGAATCTATTTTTCCACACAGGGATCCAATGGCTTGAGATTCAGTAGTGAATCTGGTTTTAACATATTTTAGATCCTGGAAATAAGCCTTGATTGAGACTCAGTAGTGAGTCTGACAAATTTCTGTTCAGGTAAGAAATGAAAAATATGATGGGCTGGACAGATTGTCCACCTGAGAGCAAGAGTGTGAGATATTGAACCACTTGGATCTGTCACAATATGTGAATTGCCTTAAAATAACTTGTTATTAGCTAATTGCTAGTGATTACCTGACACAATGCTATATAATTTGCAAACAATGATATTTAACAATGACCATGTCTATAATGTTTAATAAATTGCAAAACAGTTTGATATCTATGTTAAGTCAGGTGTAAGAGATAAGAGATCTTTAAGACAGTATATATATCGAAACGTGATTCTCAAATAATTATTTTAACTGTTTCTTAAATGAAAAGTTAAATGCTTAATGAAGCTATATCTCAAATACAAATACATGTTTTGTGAAAGATGTAAACAGCAAATATTTTCATTATTGAACAAACCAGAAATAAAATTATCTACACACAGGTACACACTTTTACGGATTTCACTTGGATTCATCTGGATTTCGACCTGGCAACAGTAGGAAGCTCAATTAATTTGTAACTAGGTCTTCTTATGATGCATTACTAGACAAAGACAAATGAATTTACTGAAACACAGCCCAGTCAACTTGTGAAATAAAACAGGTCTTAAGTCAGTAAATATACGTATTTACTGAGAATTTCAGAGAATGTTCCTATTTACTGACCAAATCATATATGTATACTGATTTCGCATATTTACTCTAACATATATAGATCTATCTTCGAAAGCTGGCCGAAATCGGTGCAACACATATCCGTAAATTTTACATCCGATATATAGCATAGCATAGTTGTGTTTATGTTAGTTTGTACTTCCGTTTATTTGGTTTCTTCATAAAATCCCAAAATCTTGACCAAAAATGGCAAGGGAAGGAGTTTACGATGAGTTGATATATTTTCTGGGTGAAGTTACGTTCCAAGTCCCAGTTAGAACTTTTATGGATGAAAATTCTATAAGTAAGTGTTTATCTCTTCCACTCGCCCAAAGTCAGAGTATTCAGATTCATTCTGGCCAGCCAGTGAAATGAAGTTCGTCACCTCAGTGAAGTTGATCACTTGCATTTATGACAATATTAAAACTTCTTTACTCTGAACTGTACATATTATAGCTAGTTTTAATTACCTATCCTCGATGGACAGGTTTTCTAGTGGTCGGCGACCGATTCGCGCCCACCCAAACAAGCAAAAACGGCCATATAACCTTAATTACTCAAGAAAAGTACATAAACTAACGTTGAAATTGACGATGAACCATGTACCACCCGTGTACAAGTTGTGGCTTCAAATAATATACTGAGAAATATTAACTTTTTGACGAAAATACCTATATTATCACCCATTGCTTGGTTGTTGTTAAGGACCAGATCTAGCCCACCCTTATTCAAGTGGCTAAAAAGAAAGGGCAACAATGGTCCAATCTTATGCAAATACAGATCAAGTGACAGTAAATGGAAATACATACAAACAAACCTTTAAACCATTAGAAAAAACGTTTTTGCCTTTGTTTTTTTTTTTCTCCACACTTTTAGAGAATGAATTATTTCATATCATTACATTCTACTACAAAAGCAAACTTTGTACAATCAATGGGAGTGGTCTCAAAAATAATCATTATTCTACCAAATCCTATTTATGTGTTATTTATATATAAGTAACATCTCATAGTTGTAGAAAATAGTTCTAGAAATTGTTTTTTTTCTCTCTCTCTCTATAGTGTTCATTATTTCACATGCTTACATTCTGATACAAGGTCCATTAAATTGGTGAATGCAGACTACTCATTTTAGTCTTGGGTGATGTTTGTACTGTTAATATTGCACATTAAATTTAACACATTGAATGCTATAGCTAAAATAATGAATAGAATAACATGCAACTGAAAATTCATACAAAGTATGTGAAAGTTGAATTGTGTGGATTTCTAGTGAATTGTCTTGCCAAACACTTCTCCATAGATGAATAAATCCTAAAATGTTCTGCATGATTCAATATCAGCCTTAATTCATTAAGATATAATTTATTCAATTTAAGAGGGTATAAATTGTTTACATCATTTACTTTTTAATGCACATTTAATGCATTCACTGAAACACAGTAAGCTTCATCACTTTATTTTTACTCAGGAACCACTTTATATTCTGTGTTCATGTAATGGTGCAACCATTTGCACCTGCCATTTCTTAAATCTATTACAAAATAATATATACTAAAATTTGAAGATATTCCAATATTCCAGAAAAAGGCAGGTAATGTTACCGACAACTGAAATCACTTGCACCATACATTTCCGCTAATTAATAGTTGTGCAAATGACTGTTTCAAAGAAAGAACTGTTTTCTTTGTAATGACGTGAAAGGTTAACATTTAAGTTTCACCTCTTCATCAGTCAGAGATACATCGGGCCATGTTTACAGTGTGGTATCTAACGAGAGAATAACCCATGCAAAGACTATGGCCCTGACAATATGTCCCAGATGCTTAGCCACTAGGTCACGACCTGCATGATGGGTATTGTGATTAAATACATTGCCAAATGTAATTGTTTGCAAATTCATCCTAATCATCTAGGGTCGTTTACTTGTATTCAATTTATGAATAAATGTATGCTGTTGGTTTCTCAGAGTTGGTGCAGTAACAGCCATACCAATTTATGATATATCTTAACTTTTTGCAGAGACTAAGTTACTGTACCAAAATTAAATCATTTCCCAAGCATTTGTCCAATTTAAAGTCTAAAATTGTGCATTAGGTCCACTTATAAAGCAACAATGACATTGGGACATGCAGGCATTGCACATTATATTTGAAGAAATAGCAAATCAAGATATGGTGCATGCTGGTGACTTATATGTAAAAATTGTAATCACTGGGGTTTAATGCATCTCGTCACCCATACAGCTTCCTTCTTGTGTATGAGGTATGCAACCATTGTGGCATATTTTGTTATTTACTTATACTTAAATGTGCATTTCACTCCAGAAAATACAAAGTGAAAACATAAATCATACTCGGTAAACAAAATAACATCTTATTTGACAGTTGATTGCTTATGATTAATTCAGCATTAATGGAGTCATTTATGAGCAGTACACTGGTATTATTTCTCAATTTGGGCTTGTAATAAGCTCTGAGGCCAGGCACTTAAATAGTCATTTATGAGGCAACTATTCAGAAGAGCCATTTGGGAACTACAGAGTGTAGTCCTTTGTTGGTGGAAATCAATACAATCAACTTAGTCAATGAATTTATATATGTCCCCTCAGTAACATCACTAAACTTCAAATCAATATATTGTCTGATATATATATCTCAACCCTTTTCATTAAAAATGGATATTATCAATTAGTCCATACATAAGCCTAACATAGCTGTAGATTTCAAACATTAGTTTTTGAAGCAGAAGTGCATGTGCTATAAGTGATTACTTGAAATAATTTATGATCGTCTTGTTTATAAGCATGGCTGTGTTGAGTTTCTCACAGAATACTGTTGCAATGAAATATTAATAAATACAGATTATTAGTGCTATTCAATGTCTTATGAAGTAGGTATATGCATATTTTAAATAAGGTGTCACATATTGCATGACATTTTATACCTTTGGAGCCTGAATTAGAGCAGGATTTGGACATTTTCAATGGTGATTCACGATGTCACTTGCAATTCACGATGTCACTTGCAGACATGTAGGTCACTTCCAGTGGTCAGTGAGTGCTGATCATGTGACATATATTGCACAACTGACCATTGGGTGACCAGTACCAGTGATATTAACGGTTATATATAAACAAGAGGTGGGCGTGAATTGGTACACGGGCGCGAATCGGTCGCCGACCACTATATGACAACGTAAATATATCGCCGCACGTCCCGTTATCGACCACTTCCTATTATCGACTGGGAACAAATATCACCTTTCTTAGGTCACATGACTGCGTTTCGAATTTGCTGATCGGAGAATCTAATGTAAATAACTTCTGAAATAATATCTCACAAAACTTTCAAAAAGATGAGGTTAAAGCAGGTATGAAATTTTTAAAGTTAAAAAGTATATGTGATAATTGCTGAAGACACTAGAGCTGAAAGGGATATTCGCATTATTCGTTCTCCGCTCTGCATTTTCCATATTCGACTTTCTTTATAAGCAAACAAATATTCGGTATATGTATAATAATTGGGCATCAAAACGCAAAATAGCACAATTAAGTATGATTTTTGTCCAATAACATAATAAATAATTAAAATTACGAAGAGCTTTGATCCACGGCATCGTGGATTTAAAATTTATTATATTTACACGGCATCGTGAGCTTAATGTCACACTTAAATACACGGCCCCAATATAGAGAGTAACAAATTATTTCATTGGTTAATGCAGACGAAAAGTAGACTGGTTTCCAGGATCCTCGTGGCCTCATATTTGCTTAAATCTACATGTACAAGTACTAATTTTGTAACAAATTATTTCACTGGTGAATGAAATTAATCACGTTTGCAGACGGAAAGTAGACTGGTTTCCTAGATCAATCTTCTGTTTGTAAAATATGGCCCTTTTCTGTGTTAAACGTAATTAAACTTTAGGAGATTCATGTCAATATATTTTATTTAAAAAGTAACAATCCCTGAATATCGTATTTACTATCATATATCTATTTCATGAAAAAAAATCCAAGCTGTTAAATCCAAGTTTTCTTTTTTCGTGTCTTAGCCAATCAGAATCGCGGACACAGCCGTGTCATGTTAGAATCTCGGTTTTACAATGGTGATTGACCAATCAAAATCGCGGACAGAGCCGTGTCACATTAGAAAATTGGGGCCGTGTATTTAAGCTTGTCATTAAGCTCACAATGCCGTGTAAATATAGTAAATCTTAAATCCACGATGCCGTGGATCGAAGCTCTTCGTTAAAATTAAGGAAAATATACCTCGTTTTTATGACAACTTTCATGCGGTTGTACCAACAACCGCATTTGGGTATTTCGGCAAAATAAATGGACAGTGCTAAAACACACCAAACGAATATTCGAAAATTTCCGAATTCCGGGATGCAGATATTCGACCACGATTTTGGTCTTCTCTTTCAGCTCTACAAGACACTAATGTCCATTTTTCACAATTTATAAATCTTTAATTTTAAAGTATTTTATGAATGTTTCTGTCACTAAGTTCATTTCTCTACTGTAGAATTCTGTTTATTTTTTATCCAAACCAATAAATAGGTCTAAATTGTTCAGAGTAATGTTTACTAAACCTGAGAGAGTGATATGGTCCTTATGGGTCCTCTCCCAGAAAAGTTAAAAATTGTTTCTCAAATATTTCTTTTACTTCATTTTATATAAAAAAAACGCAGTGGTTAAATCACAGGACATCCCGATATGTAACTTACTGGCTAAATGTCGGGAAATAATTTTATTGGTTGATATTATATATAGTTTTCTATATTGCTAGAAAATCCGGGAAATCTGTGACCTCATATCTTCTCATGAATATTAATTAGTTGATGCTGCTGTCATGAATTCTCGAGTTTAAGGTATTTGATCTTTATTGAAGCTTCCATTTTTATAAAATATTGTTAGAAAACCCCGGGAAATCTGTGACCTCATATCTTCTCATGCATATTAATGAGTTGGTACTACTGCCGTGATTTCTATATTGTTAGAAAATCCGGGAAATCTGTTACCTCATATTTCTCATGAATATTAATGAGTTGGTACTACTGCCATGATTTCTCAAGTTTGAAGTATTTCATCTTCTTTGAGGGAAGGGCTTTGGTTTTGTAAAATATTGCTGCAATCCTAAAACAAGGCATCCCATGATATAAAGCACTTCCTTAGATAAAACACTTCCCCGTTCTCACGATTAAATAGCACTTCCAGACATATATCCAATATGTTACATATCGGGACGTCCCAGGAATAACCTTTCCGTAGTGTTACAATCGAAAGTAAATATGGAAACCGGGTCCGGAAAACAAAAATTCGGCGGAAACCGGATTCGTTCGAATTAGTATACACCAAACTATAGTCATACTGTAAAATCTTCTGCACGCATACATGAACAATTACTTCAACTAAAATGCGGTTTATTTTTTGATAAAATCTGATATTTTGGATATTATTTCACTGTATATTGGCAAAATATTACACAAGTAAATGTTTTTCAGCATTTTTGTGCAATATTTTATACGTTTGAGGTGAAATATGTGACATTTCGGGAACCGGTTCTTGGACTTTTGTCACCAGATTTCGTTTATGTTTATATGAATCGAATAGAAACCAACTATCTGGTTTGCCGTCTTTGCCACTACCTTGCCGTAAAAAAACCGGAAACCAGTCAAAACGCCACCAAACCATAACACCACCTCCAAAACGCCACCACCATAAGGCCACCACTTACAAACATTAAAGTATAGAATATGCAGGTACATAATTTGTATTAATTCTATTTATTTTTTTCTAAACAGACTTACAAGTTGTTAAAGAAACAAAATAAATAAGATTCCCATTGGCAGAGTTAAAAACACAATACAACATATGACATTGTTTTAACACATTTTCTTTATGCACACATATGTACAGCTTTTCATGAGTCTTGGTTGTGAAATTTTCCTTTATATAAGATGGGGAATATCTTTCTGTTAGGTTTAAACATTTTTCATTTATATTCTTATTTATCTCTTGCTTACCTGTTGTAAAGTCAACCATAGCAGAGCAAGGTTGGCTCAAGTATACATCAAATAAAACGGTGGGGGCATTATGGAGTGGCGTTTCAGGTGGTGTTACGGTTTGGTGGCGTTGTGACTGTATTTAAAAAAAAAACGTACATCAGATATAATATTGTCATGATGCAAGTGATCAACTTCACTAGGGTGATAGACTTAACTGGCTGAGCACCAGGGCTCTTGAAGAAGCCACATTTGAAGCATGGGATTGTACAATACATGTCACTCCCACCTCTCTTACCCAATGTAGATGACACTTCAATATAGTTACCAAATTCCATTGTTGGCAATACCCCAATCTATGTCCCTACCAAGATGAGCTTAAAGCAACTTGTTGACAAACAAATCTTGTGAATTAATCTCTTTCAAAAAAAGAACAGTGGATATTTGAGCAGGTACACATATAACAATACTCCTGAATAAATAGGCAATAAAGTATCAACAAAACTTTTTTTTCTATTGACTAGTGTTGACCAGATAAGGTTTAAACAAAAAGAAAGCTTAAAGAGCAATATTTGTCACCAATAATACAGTCAGGGTGTATCCTGTCATGGAAAACCTGGGAAAGTCATGGAATTCCATTTTTTCAGGCCTGGAAAGTCATGGAAATTGACTCCAGGTTTTGGAAAATTCATAAAAAGTCATCCTTTTCGCGAAAATGGCGTTGTTCCTGTACTGTGACTGGAACCTTGTGCATGGTTCTCAAAGGCAAGACTGGCGGGAGCTCGTGGCCTCAGTACATGTCTATTTCATGCCACAAAGCATGTAAAAGGTCCTTGATTTTAATGCTTCAGTCATGGAGAAGTCATGGAAAAAATATTGAAATTTAGTGGATACACCCTGAACAGTGGAAATTGAAACAGTACAGGTATGTTATAATAATGTTTCATTTAAAATAGGCAAAAATGTATCCACACAGTATGGTGTATCTGTTTTTTATGTCAGCTGACTTGTCAGTCAGCTGACATTATGGCATCACTCTGCGGCGTCTGTGTACGCGTCCGCGTGACAAACTTCTTCTCCAAAACTACAAGACCCAGAGACATGCTGTTTTTTTTAAAAGATACCTTAACTATTGAGGATGATAAATCGTAAAATTCATGCAGATCTGTCTGTTCGTCTGTTTGCTAGAGCCATTACAAGTGAGGTACCCCCACCCAAATTGTGAAAATTTCAACACTTGATCACAATTTTCTCATTCACTATTGCGGGGATTTTTCTCATATCTTGCATAGATGTAATAGGCCACTAGTAGAGTACCTTGTGTGAATATAAGACCTGGATCTGTCTTAATTTTTTTTTTATTAATTTTTAAAATAATTTTTAATGCAATAAAATTCATGAAATCATGCGCTAAATCAATTATAACTTGAAAAGTATTGCATTTAGAGCATTTTATTAAAATATGTTATTCAGCTACTTTTTCCATAGCTACAACATGGTGAGTAACTTGGGTGTCTATCTCAATAGCTAAGTGAGTAATAGCTACTTTTGGACTTTTCAGTAACTTCCATCATGAGTAAAATCACTTGTAACTTGAAAACTATTGCATTTAGAGAATTTTGTGTAAGTATGTTATTCAGCTACTTTTGGGTCAGCTATAACATAGTAAAATTTGAGACCTGTAGCTCATGGCATAGCTGAGTAATAGCTACTTTTAGGTTATCACTGTAGCGTAAATCACTTATAACTTGAAAAGTATTGTATTTAGAGTATTTAGTTTCCTATGTTATTCACCTACTTTTGGGTCAGCTATAACATAGTAAAATTTCAGACCTGTAGCTCATGGCATAGCTGAGTAATAGCTACTTTCAGGTTATCACTGTTGAGTAAATCACTTATAACTTGAAAACTATTGCATTTACAGTAATTTGTTTGTAATATGTTATTCAGCTACTTTTGGGTCAGCTATAACATAGTAAAATTTCAGACCTGTAGTTCATGGCATAGCTGAGTAATAGCTACTTTCAGGTTATCACTGTTGAGTAAATCACTTATAACTTGAAAACTATTGCATTTACAGTAATTTGTTTGTAATATGTTATTCAGCTACTTTTGGGTCAGCTATAACATAGTAAAATTTCAGACCTGTAGCTCATGGCATAGCTGAGTAATAGCTACTTTTAGGTTATCACTGTTGAGTAAATCACTTATAACTTGAAAACTATTGCATTCACAGTAATTTGTTTGTAATATGTTATTCAGCTACTTTTGGGCCAGCTATAACATAGTAAAATTTCAGACCTGTAGCTCATGGCATAGCTGAGTAATAGCTACTTTTAGGTTATCACTGTTGAGTAAATCACTTATAATTTGACAGTATTGTATTTAGAGAATTTAGTTTCATATGTTATTCACCTATTTTGGGGTAAGCTATACCATGGTAAAATTCCAGACCAATGGCTCATTGCTTAGCTGAGTAATAGCTACTTTGAGGTTCTTACTCAACACTAAATCATTTATAACTTGAAAAGTATTGCATTTAGAGCATTTTATTTAAATATGTTATTCAGCTACTTTTTCCATAGCTACAACATGGTGAGTAACTTGGGTGTCTATCTCAATAGCTAAGCGAGTAATAGCTACTTTTGGACTTTTCAGTAACTTACATCATGAGTAAAATCACTTGTAACTTGAAAACTATTGCATTTAGAGAATTTGGTGTAAATATGTTATTCAGCTACTTTTGGGTCAGCTATAACATAGTAAAATTTGAGACCTGTACCTCATGGCATAGCTGAGTAATAGCTACTTTTAGGTTATCACTGTTGAGTAAATCACTTATAACTTGAAAAGTATTGCATTTAGAGTATTTACTTTCATATGTTATTCACCTATTTTGGGGTCAGCTATAACATAGTAAAATTCCAGAGCAGTGGCTCATTGCATAGCTGAGTAATAGCTACTTTGAGGTTTTTACTCAACACTAAATCATCTATAACTTGAAAAGTATTGCATTTAGAACATTTTGTGTAAATATGTTATTCGGCTACTTTTGGGTCAGCTATAACATAGTAAAATTTCAGACCTGTAGCTCATGGCATAGCTGAGTAATAGCTACTTTCAGGTTATCACTGTTGAGTAAATCACTTATAACTTGAAAACTATTGCATTTACAGTAATTTGTTTGTATATGTTATTCAGCTACTTTTGGGTAAGCTATAACATAGTAAAATTTCAGACATGTAGCTCATGGCATAGGTGAATAATAGCTACTTTCAGGTTATCACTGTTGAGTAAATCAATAATAACTTGAAAACTATTGCATTTACAGTAATTTGTTTGTATATGTTATTCAGCTACTTTTGGGTCAGCTATAACATAGTAAAATTTCAGACCTGTAGCTCATGGCATAGCTGAGTAATAGCTACTTTCAGGTTATCACTGTTGAGTAAATCACGTATAACTTCAAAAGTATTGCATTTAGAGTATTTAGTTGTATCCACCGGACAGCAGGATATGTTCCTCATTATAAAATCTTGACTGCAAATATTTGGGTCCTCATTTTGAAAAAAAACAAAACAACATGGCCGCCACAGGTGTTTCTTTATCAGTCATGAAAAGTGGTTATAGGTCGCTTATTATCGGTCCTCGAGGTTTGGGATGGTAAACCAACATATAGGAAATCATTGGCCTGGATTCTTTTGGTGTGGTCGGATTTGACCTTGGACCCCTCTTTCAAGGTCAAATGAGGATAGCCACACTTAAATGTGCTTATAGCTCACTTATTATTGGTTCTAGAGGGTTGGGATGATAGAACAACCTATAGGAAATCACGGGCTGGGTATCTTTTGGTGTGGTCAGATATGACCTTGGACCCCTCCTTCAAGGTCAAATGAGGATACCCAAACTTAAAAGTGCTTATAACACGCCTATTATTATATCCCCAGACGAAAGTCGGGGATATATTGGATTCAGGTCCATCGCGCCGCCGCCGCCGTAGAAATTTCCTTGTGGACGCGATAACTCAAAAACAAATTAATATTTTTTTTTCAAACTTGGTACACATGTTAAGGGTGCCCAAAGGAAGATCCCTATTTTAAGGTGACCTTAAACTCCCAGTAAAAAAGAACTTATGGCCACCTTAAGGTCAGAAATTGGACTTTTGGCCACTTAGAGCCCTGTAGGTCACAAACTATGATGCTCAGCTGGCTGAAATTTTACCTGACAACACATTAATATGTTCTTAGTACATGTGCCGAAAATCACGACTTTAAGTTGAGGAGAAAATTGTGTTGGAGGCCCATAAATACCCCTACTTAGGGATTTTTTGCTATACTTTTCACATATTTTGCCCTATAATTTGGAAGTGGTAATTCTGATGAGTCTCAAACTGCACTAGGTATAACTTTGATATGTAATCCTTGTCTGTAGAAAATTTTAGGGCTGTAGGTTTACCCAAAGGGGTCGACTTAAGGTCTCAAAAGTGCCCACAGAGACCCAATTTATGCACTTTTTGCCACTTTCAAGCACTGTAGCTTTCAAACTATGTCTCTCATCTAAGTTAAATATCATCTGGGAATATATCTATGTGTTTTCTTATATGTGCCATAACATTTAGGCCTTTAATAGACAGTTAACCTGTGTATCAGGACCATAAACACCCACCCGAGTGACCCTTATAAGACATTTTTCACATCTTTTTTCCTGTAACTTGGAAATGGTAAGTCTGAGAAGTTTCAAACTGTATTAGATATATATTCTGTGTGTAATCTTAGTATGTAACAGATTTTAAGTCTGAAGCTTTAATTTGAAGGCCACATTTAGGTCTCTAGAAGGCCCCATAAAGACCCAGTATTTGGACTTTTTGCCAATTTTAAGGGCTGTGACTGTTAAACTATGTGACTGATAGAGCTGAAATCTCATCTGGGAATACATTATTATGTTCTTTTTACATGTGCCAAAAATCAAGGCTTCAAGTAGACATTTAACCTGTGTATGAGGACCTTAAACACCCACCTGAGTGACCCTTTTAAGACATTTTTCACATATTTTGCTCTGTAACTTGGAAATGGTAAATCTGAGAAGTTTCAAACTTTATTAGATACATATTCTATGTGTAATCTTAGTATGTAACAAATTTTAAGTCTGAAGCTTTAATTTGAAAGCCACATCGAGATCTCTAAAAGACCCACAGAGACCCAATATTTGCACTTTTTGCCACCTTTAAGCCCTGTGACTGTTAAACTATGTGATTGATGGAGCTGAAATCCCATCTGGGAATGCATTATTATGTCCTTTTTACATATGCCGAAAATCAAGGTTTTTAGTAGATATTTAACCTGTGTATGAGGGCCATAGACACTCGCCCAAGTGCCTTTTTTGACATTTTTTCCGTATTTTGCCCTGTTATTTGGAAATGGTTAGTGTGACAAGTCTTAAACTGTATTATATATAATTTTTGTTTGTTATGTATGTCCCCCAAAAAGTTTCAGATCTGTAGTTTAATTGCTAAGGTCTCTTTAACAATTGTAAAATGCCCACAGAAACCCAATTTATGGACATTATGCCACTTTAAAGCCCAGTAACTGTCAAACTATGTGGGTTATAGAGCTGAAATCTTTGAATTTTTAAAAGGAAATGCCTGTCTATTTAAATTTTGAATATTAATAATGTTATGGCTCTCTTAGTCTTTTAAGAACTTATTTTTGTGTGTTATACCTATGGTTGCTGAGTTTTTAACTTTTTAAAATGAAACTGGTTAAACGCCGGTTAAACATATTCAAGTAGACAAAATGGACACTTTAAGTGAGCTTTAAGTCCCAATATTAATGAAATTATATCCGTATGTAGTAAAACTAGGGGATTTTTAACCCTCAACTAGCCCAGTTTTATTCAACTTGCCTCAGTTAATTTTGACACAGCTCCTACAGTTATGAACTCATTTCAGTTGATAATCACATACTTAAAATTCTCAATTCTTTTTGTATTTGAGTACCCCTTTTATATACCGTAGCCGCGCTCCGTAACGCTCATGCTTTTGAAAGCGCCCATCCACAATCTTACGTTATCGCTCATATGTCGTTTTGAGGTAAACTGTCTCCATATAAACCCAATAATCGGTGAAATATTTTTAATTTATATCAATTTTCAACAAAAGTTTCCTTATTTTAGCAGTTATGACAACTTTTATTGCATCGAGATTTGTTTACCAACCGCATATTTTACTTCCAGTCGGTGTGTGCTAAAAAGCGGTTTCCGTAAATTCGGGTTATTTTTTTCGAAACGCCCGGCTGGTTTTCATTGTTGTAAACGCCCATCCCCAACTTTCACAAATATTTGGTCACATTGCCCATGGGCGTTACAGAGCGCGGCTACGGTAGATTGTTTGTTTACCATTTATGCTGTAGCACTCCATCTCTTTGAGAGAACATGTAAACTGTGTAAAAAGATGTAGAAGATGAGATACATTTTGTTTGTGTTTGTCCAGCTTTAGAGCTGATTCGTATGAAATATTTCAAAATTTTAAATATAGATAAATCTGAATTATTAATAGATCAATTATCAAGGGTATTAACTCATATGAATGTCAATATGGTTATTAATTTTATTTTTTATTTGTGGCAAGAAAGAAAAAGTAAATTATATTGTTAATTTTTATGTATTGAATTGCTGTCTTTATTTACTGTATCTTACCTAAAAATATGTTTGCTCTGTTTGTTATTAACTCTCTATTTAAAGTGACTTATAAGCCCATATAGGGCTGGGTATTACTTCAATAGTTTTTGTATAATCCTTGTCAACATAATACATGTCACTATAATAAACTAATAAACTAAACTAAGTCCCAACCCACATCCCCCACCCGGATTCCCCCCACCCACCTCTGGGACCTCCAGCTATATTGAGTGACACTAAATGAGGTCCTCAGTGGCCTAGTGGTTAGCAAGTTTGGCATCTAATCATAGGCTGTCACCTCTGTGGGTTCGAGTCCCACAAGTGGCAATTCTGAGGACCTGTCCCAATATGACCCTGGCTGTTGAACGGGACGTAAAACCCCAACTTTGTGACACTAAATAAACAAAGGTATTTAATGATATCAGATGAGAAACAAAGAACTCAATGGGGTTGCAGATCTTGTGTAATAGTGAGAGAGGTGTGGAGAAGGGGAGAGGGGTGGGGGTGGGAGGTGGTGGGCTTCATTACATATAACACAAAGGGGAGTCAGAACTGAGATTGTGTCACATATTTAGGTTGCATATATATGGACCACATATATAGGTATAGAGGAAATGAATAACTGAAAACAATTTGCAAATTCTAAAAATAATATAATAAAATAATAATATAAATAATTTTTTTTTAAATAATATTTTATTTGTGAACAAATATAGAAACAGATATGCGCTTTTGGGATTATGAATTTTAGAATGGACATTGAATCATCAATCATTTAAATACTTTGAAGGAAGATTGAAAAGTATGATGAGTTGAGTTAAAAATAATATTTTATTTGTCAACAAATATAGAAACAGATATGCTCTTTTGGGATTATTATTTTAGAATGGACATTCAATCATCAATCATTTAAATACTTTGAAAATAGGTTTAGAGTTATCATTGCAGGAAGATTGAAAATATAATTTGAGTTATGTATTCGGCGTCTGGGGATACACCATCTTCCTTGGGAAGATATAAACAGAGTAGATTGATGTGCTGAAGTTCATATAATAATGGGTAATTATGTTTTTAAAAATTCCCGATCAAAACCTGTGGCGTGAGTGATGACCTGTCTGGGGATATGTTGGCGCCGAGTTGGCCCAATCTAGTTGGTCCTAGAGGTTTGGGATGGTAAACCAACCTAAAGGAAATCATGGGCTGGGAATCTTTTGGTATTGTCGGATTTGACCTTGGTCCCCTCATTCAAGGTCAAACGAGGATAGCCAAACTGAAAAGTGTTTTTAAGTCGCTTATTATTGGTTCTAGAGGTTTGGGATGGTGAACCAACCTATAGGAAATCATGGGCCTGGATTCTTTTGGTGTGGTTGGATTTGACCTTGGACCTCTCTTTCAAGGTCAAACAAAAATAGCCAAACTTAAAAGTGGTTATAACTTGCGTATTATTGGTCCTAGAGATTTGGGATGGTAAACCAACCTATAGGAAATCATGGGCCTGGATTCTTTTGGTGTAGTCGGATTTGACCGTGGACCCCTCTTTCAAGGTCAAAAGAGGGTAGCCAAACTTAAAAGTGCTCATAACTCGCTTATTATTGGTCCTAGAGATTTGGGATGGTAAACCAACCTATAGGAAATCATGGGCCTGGATTCTTTTGGTGTGGTCGGATTTGACCTTGGACCTCTCTTTCAAGGTCAAACAAAAATAGCCAAACTTAAAAGTGGTTATAACTTGCGTATTATTGGTCCTAGAGATTTGGGATGGTAAACCAACCTATAGGAAATCATGGGCCTGGATTCTTTTGGTGTAGTCGGATTTGACCGTGGACCCCTCTTTCAAGGTCAAAAGAGGGTAGCCAAACTTAAAAGTGCTCATAACTCGCTTATTATTGGTCCTAGAGATTTGGGATGGTAAACCAACCTATAGGAAATCATGGGCCTGGATTCTTTTGGTGTGGTCGGATTTGACCTTGGACCCCTCCTTCAAGGTCAAACAAAAATAGCCAAACTTAAAAGTGCTTATAACTTGCTTATTATTGGTCCTAGAGGTTTGGGATGGAAAACCAACCTCTAGGAAATCATGGGCTGAGAATCTTTTGGTGTGGTCGGATTTGACCTTGGACCTCTCTTTCAAGGTCAAACAAAAATAGCCAAACTTAAAAGTGGTTATAACTTGCGTATTATTGGTCCTAGAGATTTGGGATGGTAAACCAACCTATAGGAAATCATGGGCCTGGATTCTTTTGGTGTAGTCGGATTTGACCGTGGACCCCTCTTTCAAGGTCAAAAGAGGGTAGCCAAACTTAAAAGTGCTCATAACTCGCTTATTATTGGTCCTAGAGATTTGGGATGGTAAACCAACCTATAGGAAATCATGGGCCTGGATTCTTTTGGTGTGGTCGGATTTGACCTTGGACCCCTCCTTCAAGGTCAAACAAAAATAGCCAAACTTAAAAGTGCTTATAACTTGCTTATTATTGGTCCTAGAGGTTTGGGATGGAAAACCAACCTCTAGGAAATCATGGGCTGAGAATCTTTTGGTGTGGTCGGATTTCACCTTGAAACCCTCCTTCAAGGTCAAACGAGGATAGCTAAACTTAAAAGTGCTTATAGCTCGCTTATTATTAGTTCTAGAGGTTTGGAACGGAAAACCAACCTATAGGAAATAATGGGCTAGGAATCTTTTGATGTGATCAGATTTGACCTTTGGCCCCTCTTTGAAGGTCAAATGAGGAAAGCCAAAATTAACAGTGCTTATATCTCGCTTATTTGTGTTTCTAAAGGTTTGCAATGTCACACCAACCCATAGGAATCATGGGCTAAGAATCTTTTGACATGGTCAGATTTCACCTTGAGCTCCAAGGTTAAGCATGTTTTAATGGCTTTTGTGAGTTTTCTGGTGGATACAATTTGCATCAGTTCTCCGATGCTATAGGTCTAGTTTCAGTGTGTTATTCACATATTTTGGGGTCAGCTATAACATAGTAAAATTAAAACTATTGCATTTGCAATATTTTCTTTAAATATGTTTTTAACTTACTTTTTACACCTTAACAGTTACCTTCTCAGTTTTCTTCCAAACACCATTTCCAGGGCACAACTTTTGTGTTTTTTTTCTCCTGTCACTTCTACTCTGAAACTCAAAACACACAGTCAGCTGACACAGAGCCCGTTCACGGGCACTGATTGATTGTTCATTTTTATCTCCCGCCGTCCGATAGGCCCGGTACGGGAGATTACAAAATGCCCTCTGTCCGTGCGTCCGTCCGCGGGTCACATTTTTACAAAAGCCTTTCTATCTCTTAAAATATTATAGCTAGAGCTTCCAAATTTGCAGGATAAATTCATCATTGGAAAAACTTGCCTGGGAATCTTTTTCGGCTGATTCGGAAAAACAAGATGGCTGCCATGGGTTTTTTTCAGGTGTTCTGCCATGGGTTTTTTTTCGTTGATTTAGATGGCTGCCATAAGTGTGTAGTTGCACTTTTGTACAGCCTAAAAATAGCCTGCTTGGTATTGATATGGGGCCTATTTTGAAAAACAACATGGCCGCCAGAGCCTTGCCAAATATCTGCAAATAGCAGAATGTAAGTCTTAAAGGTCTGTCCAAAGAAAAGTGTTGCAGGTATCCTCACCAGTTTCTCCTTGGCCTTTTCAATATTTCATGACCTTATTGCTTATGTCTTTTCATTTGATGCTGTTTTTTCAGACCTAGGTCCATAGCTAAGTGAGTAATAGCAATGGTGGCTACTTCCATAAAATGCTCATAACTCCAAAACGACTGCATTTAGTGCATTTCTGTAAAATATGTTGTTCAGCTACTTTTTCCATGCCTACAAGATGGTACCATTTTTAGGGGTCTATCTTGATAGCTAAGTGAGTAATAGCTATTTTCTGTTTTTAACAATGACCAAAATGAGTAAGTTGCTTTTATCTTTGTAACTATTACTTACAATATTGGTCTCAAATATGTTGTTGAACAACTCCTTCATGTACTATATCATGGTGAGGTTTTCAAGGTGTAGCACCTTAGCTACCTGAGTAATAGCTACACTAAGTTTAACATTTGACCATTCAGCAAGTCACTTATAACTCAAAAACTATTGAATATACTGCTTCCCTGCATAAGTTGGCCGCGGGTCGTAAGTTGGCCACCACTCATTTAAATGTATCAAACAGACAAATGTGTGGTTGCACAGGTTTTAAAAGTGGTAGTTATAATAAATCTTATTATAATAGACCATTCAAGAATGATACAGGCCTTTAGATTTATAGAAATTTCAAAATATGATGATGGCGGCCAACTTACGACCCGCGGCCAACTTATGCAGGGAAGCAGTAGATGATTTGTGTCAGATATGTTGTTTATCTACTTTTTGATGTACTGTGTCGTGGTGAATTTTCAGAGCTGTAAGTCCATAGCTAACTGAGTAATAGCTACTTTGAAATTTATTAATTTCAACATTGAATAAGTCACTTATACCTCCAAAACTATTGAATTTAGGGAATTATTGTCAAATATGTTAATCAGTTACTTTTTATCTAGGGTTGGCCATCTCGGGCCAACCCTAGATACTGTTATGGGATTTTTCGCGTCTTTCTTCATGAATTTCGGGCGTTTCGAGTGGAAACTAATTGCCGTTTTCGGATCGTTTTGAATAATTTCAACCAGTAAACGTTTTGTAGCTTTCACAGTTTTCGATCTTTTGTTTTTAAGATTTGTGGAGGGATTTTTATTATTGACCTCAGCAACCTAATTACAAACAGGAAATGAACCGTGCTGATAAGATCTATCTGGACTGCGTTTCTCTTGAAAACATCTTTTATTTAGTAAAATCTACTAAAACTCGGAAAAAACGTTGTTTGATTAGTCTGGTACCCTGTCTATTTTTTCTTCTGTGAGCCCCGGGAAATTGTGAGTTGTGTGAACCGAAAATATTTACTAAACCTTTATGAAAAACGTCTTTTAATTAGTCTGGTACCCTGTGTATTTTTCTTCTGAGACCCCCTGGGAAATTGTAAGTTGTGTGAACCGAAAATATTTTCAGGAGACAATGGCAATAATCATGCAATACTATATTCTGAAATGTTTAAGCATACAAATCACTAGTGCATATTTTTACAGGCTTTAATCAACTATAATTTGTCAAGCTCAGGCTGAATAAAAAATCAGCTCAAGCTTACTATACATAGCTAGCCACTTGAGCTGATTTTTGCTCAATTTGAGCTTGATCCCTTACAGCCCTTGGTGATCTGTCTATATATATTATCTCCTGCCGGGCTTTAGCTTGAGACAAAAATCAGCTCAAGCTTATTATAAACAACTAGACACTTTTTGACACTTCAGCTTGATCCCTTTTGTGACTACAGCCCTTTATGTTGTGTCGATATTTATGTATTTATTTGTTAATATACGATATAAATATATTATGACACAATAAAATTGATATAGAGGTGGGGGATAGTTAAATATGGACTTCTTTATTGTGTGGATTTAATTTTGTCAAAGGTCAAAGCACTGTGGTCTAAGTTCTCTATGTGTGATATGAAAACAACTCATGTGGATTTAACTTTGTCAAAGGTCAAAGTTGTGATTTTTATGTCTCATGCAACAGCCAGGGTCATATTATAACAGGTACTCTGCATTGTCATTTGGGGGAGTCATACCTACACAGAGGTGACAGCCTATCATTAGATGTCAAACCAGCTAACCCACAAGGACATTCTATTTTGTCAAGCATAAGAAATCATATCTGAAGCACTAAACTATTCCAACTAAAGGTAGCACAAGTGATAAAGCCTTGTTTTCCTCTCAGTTAATGACACATATTTATTGTTTGATGTCATTTTTATTACATTAAATTCCATACACAAGTCACAGAGAAGAATATTGTTTATTATTATTTGCTGTGCATAGTAATTTTTAAAAGAATTATCTTAATATTAGACCAATTTTCCTCAAATCAAAAGGAACATATATAACCTCTAGAAATTTGCCTTTGAATTGGTATAGATATTATATTGCTAGCTTCAATAAAACAATCTCAAAAATTATTTTAAACAGAGTTCCAGTAAGATTGTGGATCACAACAGGTGTTCGTGTTCTTCAATTATTTTAAAAAGTCACTCCAGTTATTGCAATAAATATGATATAATTAATATACTATAACACAATAAAATGATATAGAGTTAGGGATATTTAAATATGGACTTCTTCATTATGTGGATTTAATTTTCTCAAAGGTCAGAGTTGTGATTTTTATGTCTCATGCAACAGCAACAGCCAGGGTCATATTATAACAGGTACTCTGCATTGTCATTTGGGGGGAGTCATACCTACACAGAGGTGACAGCCTATCATTAGATGTCAAACCAACTAACCCACAAGGACATTCTATTTTGTCAAGCATAAGAAATCATATCTGAAGCACTAAACTGTTCCAACTAAAGGTAGCACAAGTGATAAAGCCTGCCTTTCCTCTCAGTTAATCACACATATTTAGTGTTTGAAGTCATTTTTATTGTATTAAATTTCATACACAAGTCAGAGAGAAGAATATTATTTATTATTAGTTGCTGTGCATAGTAATTTTTAAAAGAATTATCTTAATATTGGACCAATTTTCCTCAAATCAAAAGGAAGATAACCTCTAGAAATTTGCCTTTAAATTGGTATAGATATTATATTGCTAGCTTCAATAAAACAATCACAAAAATTATTTTAAACAGAGTTCCAGCAAGATTGTGGATCACAACAGGTGTTCGTGTTCTTCAAATATTTTTTAAAAAGTCACACCAGTTATTGCAATAAATATGAAATAATTAATATACTATAACACAATAAAATGATGTAGAGTTAGGGATATTCAAATATGGACTTCTTTATTATGTGGATTTAATTTTGTCAAAGGTCAAAGTTGTGATTTTTATGTCTCATGCAACAGCAACAGGCAGGGTCATTTTATGACAGGTACTCTGCATTGTCATTTGGGGGAGTCATACCTGCACAGAGGTGACAGCCTATCATTAGATGTCAAACCTGCTAACCCACAAGGACATTCTATTTTGTCAAGCATAAGAAATCATATCTGAAGCACTAAACTATTGTTACTAAAGATAGCACAAGTGATAAAGCCTGCCTTTCCTCTCAGTTAATCACACTTATTTAGTGTTTGAAGTCATTTTTATTGTATTAAATTTCATACACAAGTCACAGAGAAGAATATTATTTATTATTAGTTGCTGTGCATAGTAATTTTTAAAAGAATTATCTTAATATTGAACCAATTTTCCTCAAATCAAAAGGAAGATAACCTCTAGAAATTTGCCTTTAAATTGGTATAGATATTATATTGCTAGCTTCAATAAAACAATCACAAAAATTATTTTAAACAGAGTTCCAGCAAGATTGTGGATCACAACAGGTGTTCGTGTTCTTCAAGTATTTTTTAAAAGTCACACCAGTTATTGCAATAAATATGAAATAATTAATATACTATAAGTCTATAACACAATAAAATGATGTAGAGTTAGGGATATTCAAATATGGACTTCTTTATTATGTGGATTTAATTTTGTCAAAGGACAAAGTTGTAATTTTCATGTCTCATGCAACAGCAACAGTCAGGGTCATATTATGACAGGTACTCTGCATTGTCATTTGGGGGAGTCATACCTGCACAGAGGTGACAGCCTATCATTAGATGTCAAACCTGCTAACCCACAAGGACATTCTATTTTGTCAAGCATAAGAAATCATATCTGAAGCACTAAACCATTGTTACTAAAGATAGCACAAGTGATAAAGCCTGCCTTTCCTCTCAGTTAATCACACATATTTAGTGTTTGATGTCATTTTTATTGCATTAAATTCCATACACAAGTCACAGAGAAGAATATTATTTATTATTAGTTGCTGTGCATAGAAATTTTTAAAACAATTATCTTAATATTGGACCAATTTTCCTCAAATCAAAAGGAAGATAACCTCTAGAAATTTGCCTTTAAATTGGTATAGATATTATATTGCTAGCTTCAATAAAACAATCACAAAAATTATTTTAAACAGAGTTCCAGCAAGATTGTGGATCACAACAGGTGTTCGTATTCTTCAAATATTTTTTAAAAAGTCTGACCAGTTATTGCAATAAATATGAAATAATTAATATACTATAACACAATAAAATGATATAGAGTTAGGGATATTTAAATACGGACTTCTTTATTATGTGGATTTAATTTTATCAAAGGTCAAAGTTGTGATTTTTATGTCTCATGCAACAGCAACAGCCAGGGTCATATTATGACAGGTAATCTGCATTGTCATTTGGGGGAGTCATACCTACACAGAGGTGACAGCCTATCATTAGATGTCAAACCTGCTAACCCACAAGGACATTCTATTTTGTCAAGCATAAGAAATCATATCTGAAGCACTAAACTATTGCCACTAAAGGTAGCACAAGTGATAAAGCCTGCCTTTCTTCTACGTTAATCACACATATTTAGTGTTTCATGTCATTTTTATTGTATTAAATTTGATACACAAGTCACAGAGAAGAATGTTGTTTATTATTATTTGCTGTGCATAGTAATTCTTAAAAGAATTATCTTAATATTGGACCAATTTTCCTCAAATCAAAAGGAACATAACCTCTAGAAATTTGCCTTTAAATTTATATAGATATTATATTGCTAGCTTCAATAAAACAATCACAAAAATTATTTTAAACAGAGTTCCAGCAAGATTGTGGATCACAACAGGTGTTCGTGTTCTTCAAATATTTTTAAAAAGTCACACCAGTTATTGTAATAAATATGATATAATTAATATACTATAACACAATAAAATGATATAGAGTTAGGGATATTTAAATACGGACTTCTTTATTATGTGGATTTAATTTTGTCAAAGGTTAAAGTTGTAATTTTTATGCCTCATGCAACAGCAACAGCCAGGGTCATATTATGATAGGTACTCTGCATTGTATTTTGCATTTCCTGTTCATTGCTGTACATACTAACTTTTAAAAGTAGTATCTTGGCCAATATATTGCCAAACTTTTCAAATCAAGGGAATATAACTTAGGGTACCAATCTAAAATGCTTGTTAAGATTTCAATTTTATTTTGATTTTTATGATCAGGTTGCATACCCACTTCTCGGGGAGTCGTTTTCGTTGAAAAATATTATTCAGGGTACCAGTCTGAAAAGCTTTTGCAAGCCCACCATCCACGCATGCGCATTCCTCTATTTTCGAGATCTATCACTTCAAAACTTTAAATATTGCCAGAAGACGTATGAAAAGGGTTAAATATGAAAGAAATAATAAAATAAATATAAAATATGTCGCTTATTGATGTGTAAGAAGAAATATTTCCGAAAATGTCGAAATCTGCATATTTAGGTAAAATCTTCTAATATCGCCCATGGCCGAAGCGATCAGTGACACGAAACCCCCTCAAAGAACTGCCGTGTCTGCGCATATTTGCTCATTAATAAATATTAATGAGGTAGGTCCGTGAACAGGAAATATGCTGGTAGTTTTCATCTTAAACCAGTCTTTCTGTTAGTGGCTAGTGTTATGTTTCCAGTTTAATTATCTATCTACGACTATTCTACACTCAATAATAAACAATTTGGTGGTTGTCTTATTAAAATCAAGCAAATATTGAGCATTTTACAGGTACTTTAACTCAGCCCTTGATTTTCCAGTGTTTTGAATTGGGGGGTTTTTACCCGGACCAGCATCTGTTCTCTGATTGGCTGGGCGGTGGTAAGGGCGGTCCGTAAATTGGTCCGGTTCCGATTCCGGTTCCGACTTTTATAAAGTACCAAAATGTACACTATATTAGTTTATTTAGGTTATATTCTTCTTAAACAAAATCATCAAATGACATGCAGTACAGTTAATGATTTGTTTATGTTGTTCAATCTTTTCTTGAAAGTGTTGTATTTTGACAATATATCTCTATTATCGGCCGTTTTTACGGAAAACCGGAAATACCAGTGAACGCCCAGTTTGCTTGCAAATAGAAGCATTTGCCCTTGACCTCTAACAAAGATATATAAAGCGGGCGTTCACTGGTAGGCTGGCGTTCACTGGTAGAATGCCACTATAAAATATTGTCAGGAACCTCCCTCAAACAACTTCCGTGACCTGAAATTTGCTCATTAATATTAATTAGGCAAGTACTGATAGTTTTCATCTTAAAGCAGCATATATATATAGATAGCCGCGAATATCTACTGCAAATCTTCCAATATTGACCGCATATATTCCAGATACCCAGTACTAGTATATTATAAATTTCAAAGAAGTACTGGTTTAAGATTAAATACCAGTGAATTTCCTGTCCACGGAACCGCCTCATTAGTATTCATAACAAAATATGAGGTCCAGAATTTCTGGAATAAATAGAAAAAAAGACTGGTTTATGATTAAATGCCAGTGAACTTCCAGTGCACGGACCTGCCTCTTTAATATTAATGAGGAAATATGGCCTAATCGAATTTCTTGGATGGGGGTTTACTACTGTACTGTAAGTTCATGCAAAGCTTTCTGTTATAAAATATTGTCAGGAAACCCCTAAAAGAACTGCCGTGACCTTATATTTGCTCATTAATATTAATTAGGCAGTTACTGGTACTTTTCCTCTTAAAGCAGCATATCAATTTATAAAATATTATTAACCACGAATCTATAATATATTTACCGCGAATCTTCCAAATATTTACTGCAAATCTTCCAATATTGACTGCATATCTTCCTGACTGCGTATATTCCAGATACCCAGTACTAGTATATTATAAATTTCAAAGAAAAACTGGTTTAAGATTAAATATCAGTGAACTTCCTGTCCACAGACTTGCCTCATTAATATTAATGATGAAATATGAAGTCCAGAAGTTCTTGGATAAATAGAAAAAAAGGGCTGGTTTATGATTAAATACCAGTGAACTTCTTGTCCACGGGCCTGCCTCATTAATATTAATGAGGAAATATGATCTGATCAAATTTCTTGGACAAGGGTTTAGTACTGTGCTGTAAGTTCACGTCAAGAGTTTTGTTTATCGGTATACAGAAGTATTTTATAAATTTCTAAGAAAAGCTGGTTTAAGATTAAATACCAGTACACTTCCTGTCCACGGACCTGCCTCATTAACATTAATAAGGAAATATGAGATCACAGAATTTCTCGAATAAATAGAAAAAAAGGCTGGTTTATGATTAAATACCAGTGAACTTCCAGTGCATGGACCTGCCTCATTAATATTAATGAGGAAATATGACCTAATTGAATTTCTTGGATGGGGGTTTACTGCTGTACTGTAAGTTCACGCCAAGAGTTTTGCTTATCATAATCCAGCAGTATTTCATAGATTTTAAAGAAAAGCTGGTTTAAGATTAAATACCAGTGCTCTTCCTGTCCACGGGCCTGCCTCATTAATATTAAAGAGGAAATATGAGGTCACAGAATTTCTTGGATAAATAAATAAAAGGCTGGATTACGATTAAATACCAGCGAACTTCCTGGCCATGGACCTGCCTCATTAATATTAATAAGGAAATATGACTTAGTCGAATTTCTTGGATGGGGATTTACTACTGTACTGTAACTTCATGCCAAGAGTTGTGTTTATCAGTATCCATATGCTTTTACCTTCAAAACAGTTTTAACATTGGTCCACTGTTGGAAATACACTGGTTAAAATTCTTATTTATTTATAATAAAAATATTTTCTAAAATGGTTAAAAAGTGAGTTCAAAATTGTGGGCTCACTGAAATCACTGAAAATATATAATGATGATTAAATTTTGACTACGTTTCCCAAAATCCCTTATTACTGCTCACTGACATCTTGAACAAAAATCCACTGTTGTCTGAAGATTGCTTGGAAAGCCACCATTGGTCCAACCATAGGAAAATGGTGAACATGCAACCAATAGCTGCCAGTAATTGCTATGTTATAGCTGACCCAAAAGTAGCTGAATAACATACTATACAACATTTTCTAAATGTAATAGTTTTCAAGTTACAAGTGAACCACTATGTCCTTGGGCCTTGAAAGCCATTCAATTTGGGAAATTTTATTTAAATGTATTATTCGCTAACTTATGGGTCAGCTATGACATAATAAAATTGCAGACCTTATCTGATATTCTCTAAATATGTTATTCCCCTACCTTTGGGTCAGCTATAACACAGAGGAATTGTACACCTGTAGTTCATTGCATAGCTGAGCAATAGCTACTTTCAGGTTCTTACTGTTGACTAAATTAGTTGTTCACTTGAAAACTCTTTCATTTACAGTATTTCTTTAAATATGATATGCATCTACTTTTGTGTGAGCTATATCGTATTAAAATTGCAGCCCTATAACCAATTGCTTAGCTGAGCAAAAGCTACTTTGACCTGTGCCTCATTGCTGAGCAATAGCTATTTTGAGGTTCTCATTATTGAGTAAATCAGTTGTAACTTGAAATTTATTGGTTTACAGTATTTTGTTTAAATATGTTGTACACCTACTTTTGGGTCAACTATAACATACTGAAGTTACAGACCTATAGCTCATGGCATAGGTGAGCAATTGCTACTTTCGGGCTGTCGAGGTATTGTTTTCACCCATGGTGTCCAGATGGGAGGGCGGGTGGCGGGAGAAAGTTTGTCTGGGCTGTATCTCAGAAACCGCCAGGTGTAGGAAGTTGATACTTGGTAGGGACACTTGTAGGTGTGCAACATCATGGCCTGACCTTCCTTTGACCTTGCCATAGTGACCTTGAGTTTCGAAATATTGTCCGGGTTATATTTTGGAAAGCGTAAGGTGTAGGAAGTTGATACTTGGTTGGGACATTGGTTAGGGGGTGTAGGTGTGCAACATCATGGTGTGATCTTAATTGACCTTGCTGTAGTGACCTTGACCTATAAAATCTTG
This sequence comes from Sabellastarte sp. h YS-2021, assembly GCA_964017235.1. Lineage (NCBI taxonomy): Eukaryota > Metazoa > Annelida > Polychaeta > Sabellida > Sabellidae > Sabellastarte > Sabellastarte sp. h YS-2021. Next base: position 17,255,304 of record OZ024928.1, read on the forward strand.
TCCGGACTATATCTCGGAAACTGTAAGGTTTAGGAAGTTCATACTTGGTAGGGACATTGGTTCGGGTGTGTGGGAATGCAACGTCATGGTCTGACCTTGATTTGACCTGTCTGTAGTGACCTTGACCTATAAAATCTTGTCCGGGCTATATCTCAGAAACCATAAGATGTAGGAAGTTCATACTTGGTAGGGACATTGGTTTTATGCACAACCACTCTCTGTACACCTTTCACACATGAAACACACATTAAGCCATTCTACTATGCCAAACCCTAGATATGTGACCGATTCATTCGGTCACTGATTGCTTGTTAATGTTCTGTGTCGTGGAAAAGTTTCAGATCTGTATTTCCATAGCTAACTGAGTAATGGCTACTTTGAATTTCAACAATGAGTAAATCACTTATAACTCCAAAACTATTAAATTTAGACAATTATTGTCAAATATGTTGTTCACTTACTATTTGATGTACTGTGTCATGGGAAATTTTCACAGCTGTATCTCCATAGCTACCTGAGTAATAGCTACTTTGAGGGTTTCCATTGAGTAAATCACCTTTAACAGCAAAACTGTTGAATTTAGAGGATTTTTGTCAAATATGTTCTTCACCTACTTTTTGATGTACTGTGAAATGGCAAATATTGAGAGCTGTAGGTCCATAGCTAACCCAGTAATAGCTACTTTAATGGTTCTCCATTGAGTAAATCACTTATAACAGCAAAACTGTTGAATTTAAAGGATTTTTCTCAGACATGTTGTTTAGCTACTTTTTTATGTACTGTGTAATGGCAAATTTTGAGACCTGTAAGTCCATGACTAACTGAGTAATGGCTACTTTGATGGTTCTCCATTGAGTAAATCACTTATAACAGCAAAACTGTTAAATTTACAGGATTTTGGTCAAATATTTTGTTCATGTACTTTTTAATGTTCTGCGTCATGGCAAAGTTTCAGAGCTGTAGGTCCATAGCTAACTGAGTAATAGCTACTTTCATGGTTTTCCATTGAGTAAATCGCTTATCACAGCAAAACTGTTGAATTTAAAGGATTTTTGTCAAATTTGTTTTTTGCGGAAAATGAAAAAGTCTTAATATCTCGAAAACCGTAAGAGATAGAGCGATTTTGAGTGAATTTTTGACCCACAAGGTAGTACATGAGTATACTATGCAAAAGGGAAAAAATTCAATTTTCGCCACTTTTGGCGGCTATCTTGGATTTTAGCAGAAAATAAACATTGAAAATATCTTCGAAATGGTAACAGACAGAACGATTTCGAGCGAATTTTTGACCCACAGGGTAGTACAACAGTATTCTGTGCCTAGGGGAAAATGTCATCTTGGATTTTAGCGGAAAATGAAAAAATTGTGAATATATCGGAAAAGGTATTTCCTCCCCTTTAATGCTTGGCGGAAGATACACACCGTGGCAGTGGTCTTGTTTTTCAGTTGACCAGTCTTGACCAGATGACGTTTAACTTTAAATATATATGTCACAGTGGAGACACCAAGTCTGGGGAATGAATGATTCCCCTATTGGAGATCCTGATTGGAGTTTCCACCAGTGAAAACATCCCTAGTGGAGATCCTGATCGGAGTTTCCAGTGGTGAAAACCTCCATCTTGTTTCACCTCCATCTTGTTTCCAAGATGGTCCCCACTAGTGCTGTGAGATCATTTAGAATGACGGGTTCGATGTTTCGTATCTGTACAAGCCAACAAACTTCTATCTAGTCTGACCATCGAAAATGTTTTCAAGACCTTTTAAAACCAAAAGAACTATTGCATAAAATCTTGTCACTTTGTTAAAAACATGCTTAAAATATAAAAGCCATAGATTTTTTGAATAAATTTCACCTTATTAAGCGTCCCGCAAGGGACGCTTGTTTGTGTATGGGAGAGCTTCAGGCTCCGCCGGCTCCGCCGGCTCCGCCGGCTCCGCATTTTGTTTTCCTTATAACTCTGTAACCGTTAGGCGGATTCTTTTCAAATTTGGCAGGTTTAGGCAGTAGCCTTGGGGAATTTTTTTGAATATGCTGCAGTGACATTTCAACCAATCAGAGAGGTCACATGACCAAAAATGTCTTTTTTCGGTGGGGAAGCTTGTCCGGATGATAACTTGAAAGGAATTTTATCAATTCACCTGAAACTTGGCAAATACATTCATTCTATTAAAATCTGGAAATCATTAGATTTTGGCATTGATTGGTCAAGAAATGGCCGAGTAATTAATGATTAATTAATCATTACGAATTTTCCAAATAAGGAAAACACAAAAATGTTTATATCTCGAAAACCGTGCTAGATAGAGCGATTTCGGCGAAATTTTTGACCCGCAGGGTATCTCTGCGGAGTAGTTTTCCCAATTTTCAAAAAATTTTTGTCTCGCCCAAAATGGCGGCCATTTTGAATTTTCGAAATTTTCGCAAAAATTGCAAAAGACAAAAATGCTTATATCTCAAAAACCGTGCTAGATAGAGCAATTTCGACAAAATTTTTGACCCGCAGGATATCTCTGCGGAGTACTTTTCCCAATTTTCAAAAAATTTTGGTCTCGCCAAAAATGGCGGCCATTTTGAATTTTCGAAATTTTCGCAAAAATTGCAAAACACAAAAATGCTTATATCTCGAAAACCCTGCTAGATAGAGCGATTTCGACGAAATTTTTGACCCAAAGGGTATCTCTGCAGAGTAGTTATCCCAATTTTGAAAAAAATTTTGTCTCGCCAAAAATGGCGGCCATTTTGAATTTTCGAATTTTTCGCAAAAATTGCAAAACATAAAAATGCTTATATCTCGAAAACCGTGCTAGATAGAGCGATTTCGACGAAATTTTTGACCCACAGGGTATCTCTGCAGAGTAGCCATGCCAATTTTCAAAAAAATTTTGTCTCGCCAAAAATGGCGGCCATTTTGAATTTTCGAATTTTTGCGCAAAAATTGCAAAACACAAAAATGCTAATATTTCGAAAACCATGCTACATAGAGCGATTTCCACGAAATTTTTTATCTTCAGGGTATCTCTGCAGAGCAGCTATCCCAAAGAGCTTTCACTTGGTGAAGTTTCAGACCCATAGCTAATTACTCACCTACTCAAAATGAGTAAATGCGAATTATCTCTAAAAGTATTGCAGATAGCCAATTTTTCTCAAATAACTCATTCACCTACTTTTGGGAGAGCTTTCACTCTGTGAAGTTTCAGACCCATAGCTAATTACTCACCTACTCAAAATGAGTAAATGCGAATTATCTCTAAAAGTATTGCAGATAGCCAATTTTTCTCAAATAACTCATTCACCTACTTTTGGCAGAGCTTTCACTTGGTGAAGTTTCAGACCCATAGCTAATTACTCACCTACTGAAAATGAGTAAATGCGAATTATCTCTAAAAGTATTGCAGATAGCCAATTTTTCTCAAATAACTCATTCACCTACTTTTGGGAGAGCTTTCACTCTGTGAAGTTTCAGACCCATAGCTAATTACTCACCTACTCAAAATGAGTAAATGCGAATTATCTCTAAAAGTATTGCAGATAGCCAATTTTTGTCAAATTAATCATTCACCTACTTTTGGGAGAGCTTTCACTTGGTGAAGTTTCAGACCCATAGCTAATTACTCACCTACTGAAAATGAGTAAATGCGAATTATCTCTAAAAGTATTGCAGATAGCCAATTTTTCTCAAATAACTCATTCACCTACTTTTGGGAGAGCTTTCACTTGGTGAAGTTTCAGACCCATAGCTAATTACTCACCTACTCAAAATGAGTAAATGCGAATTATCTCTAAAAGTATTGCAGATAGCCAATTTTTCTCAAATAACTCATTCACCTACTTTTGGGAGAGCTTTCACTCTGTGAAGTTTCAGACCCATAGCTAATTACTCACCTACTCAAAATGAGTAAATGCGAATTATCTCTAAAAGTATTGCAGATAGCCAATTTTTTTCAAATAACTCATTCACCTACTTTTGTGAGAGCTTTCACTTGGTGAAGTTTCAGACCCATAGCTAATTACTCACCTACTCAAAATGAGTAAATGCGAATTATCTCTAAAAGTATTGCAGATAGCCAATTTTTGTCAAATTAATCATTCACCTACTTTTGGGAGAGCTTTCACTTGGTGAAGTTTCAGACCCATAGCTAATTACTCACCTACTCAAAATGAGTAAATGCGAATTATCTCTAAAAGTATTGCAGATAGCCAATTTTTCTCAAATAACTCATTCACCTACTTTTGGGAGAGCTTTCACTCTGTGAAGTTTCAGACCCATAGCTAATTACTCACCTACTCAAAATGAGTAAATGCGAATTATCTCTAAAAGTATTGCAGATAGCCAATTTTTTTCAAATAACTCATTCACCTACTTTTGTGAGAGCTTTCACTTGGTGAAGTTTCAGACCCATAGCTAATTACTCACCTACTCAAAATGAGTAAATGCGAATTATCTCTAAAAGTATTGCAGATAGCCAATTTTTGTCAAATTAATCATTCACCTACTTTTGGGAGAGCTTTCACTTGGTGAAGTTTCAGACCCATAGCTAATTACTCACCTACTCAAAATGAGTAAATGCGAATTATCTCTAAAAGTATTGCAGATAGCCAATTTTTCTCAAATAACTCATTCACCTACTTTTGGGAGAGCTTTCACTCTGTGAAGTTTCAGACCCATAGCTAATTACTCACCTACTCAAAATGAGTAAATGCGAATTATCTCTAAAAGTATTGCAGATAGCCAATTTTTCTCAAATAACTCATTCACCTACTTTTGGGAGAGCTTTCACTTGTTGAAGTTTCAGACCCATAGCTAATTACTCACCTACTGAAAATGAGTAAATGTGAATTATCTCTAAAAGTATTGCAGATAGCCAATTTTTCTCAAATAACTCATTCATCTACTTTTGGGAGAGCTTTCACTTGGTGAAGTTTCAGACCCATAGCTAATTACTCACCTACTCAAAATGAGTAAATGCGAATTATCTCTAAAAGTATTGCAGATAGCCAATTTTTCTCAAATAACTCATTCACCTACTTTTGGGAGAGCTTTCACTTGGTGAAGTTTCAGACCCATAGCTAATTACTCACCTACTCAAAATGAGTAAATGCGAATTATCTCTAAAAGTATTGCAGATACCCAATTTTTCTCAAATAACTCATTCACCTACTTTTGGGAGAGCTTTCACTTGGTGAAGTTTCAGACCCATAGCTAATTATTCACCTCAAAATGAGTAAATGTGAATTATCTCTTAATAGTATTGCAGATAGCCAATTTTTCTCAAATAACTCATTCACCTACTTTTGGCAGAGCTTTCACACATGAAAATGAAAAATTGTGAATATCTCTGAAAAGCTATTTCTTTTGCTTTAATGCTCGGCGGGAGATACATACCGCGGCAGTGGTTTTGACAAAAAATTTTGTCTCCCCAAAATTGGTGGCCATTTTGAATTTTCAAAGTTTTTGCAAAACACAAAAATGCTTATATCTCGAGAACCGTGCTATATGGATCGAACTCAACAAAATTTTAGACCTGCTGGGTATCTCTGCAGAGTAGCCATGCCAATTTTCAAAATATTTTTGTCTCGCCAAATATAGCGGACATTTTTAATTTTTTTATTTTTTGCAAAACACAAAAATGCTTATATCTTGAAAACCGTGCTAGATAGAGCAGACTGCGCTGACTTTGGTTGCCACAACAGTATAAGGCTAGAAACGAAGCATTTTCTTAATACTTTAGCACTCACCTTTATATCCTTTTCGGGACGCTTTGTTTTTGCTATGCAAAAACATTATCTTTTTTTTTTGCGAGCGATCCTCTAGTTTTCATTTAAATGCAGGTTTCATAAATGGGCAAAAATAGGATCCATTGGGATGTGGTCTGATCTTTGTGATTTCTAAACATTTTGCAAAGTCCAAATTTCAGACGTTTAAACAGAATTTTTAAATCAGGGCAGTAAACGAGCAAATTATCAAACTTCTACAAACATGGTCGCAGCACTAGTCACCTCCCATTTTTATGTCAACTGACTTTTCAATCAGTTTACGTTGTGGCATCACTCTGCGGCATCCACGTGAACAACTTCTCCAAAAGTACAAGGCCCAGAGACATGCAGCTACTTTTAAAGATACCTTATCTATCGAGGATGATAAATCATAAAATCCATGCAGATTGTTCCGTTTGTCTGTTTCACAGAGCCGTTAGAAGATAGGTACCCCCACTGAATGTGTGAAAATTTCAACACTTACCACAATTTTCGAATTGACTATTGAAGGGATTTCTCTCTTATTGTGCATGTATGACCTAGGACACAAGTAGATTCTCTTGTTTGAGTATCGGGCCTGGATCTTTCTTAATTTTTTGTATGAATTTTTAAAATAATTTTAATGTATTAAAATTCATGAATTCATGCAGTAAATCACTAATTACTTGAAAACTACATGTATTGCACTTAGACTATTTTGTTAAATGTTTTTCAGCTATAACATAGTAAAGTATTTCAGAATTGTAGCTGGTTTCATAGCTAAGTAATGGCTAACAAACTATACATATATATGTTACAGTGAATACATGTAATCAGGGAATACACATATTCCCTGAAATTTTCAGTGAATATGTGTATTCCTTAAAATGGTCAGAGAATATGTGTATTCCCTGAAAATTTTAGGGAATATGTGTATTCCCTTGTTTTGTCAAATAAATGTTTCACATATTCACTGAATTGAAATCAGTGAATATGTGTAATGGGTCATCATTACATTATAATTCTATAAATAAGCTAGAAAATACACTTTACAAATTTAACAATTTACTGTCTCACTTTATGTATAACTTTTTAAGTTTACTAAAAGTGGTATTGGAAGACATCTTTAAAGTTTTCTAGAAGGACAAGTTATACTCACAGAAGTTTTGGAGGTAAAAGTTCCATTTTATAGAATAAATGAAACAACCTCATAACTAATGGGTATATTGCTTATTAAAGTGAAATATTTTTTGTGCTAAGCATATATTTAACTGTTAAGTTAGTTGAGTTGTTTACTTAAGCAGTATCCTCAAGTATTGAGTGCTTTTAAATATTGATCTTTTTTTGTGGAGAAAATATGAAATGTTGCTTTTTAATATTGAACCTTTGTGTAGAGATTATATGTATGTTGTTGCGATTTTAATAAAGTTGCTTCAAAGTTCAGCTTTTTATATGGAAAAGTCTTTTATCTCCCTTATTATTGCTTCTTGGGGTTTGAACCCAGTTTCGTTGTCACACTACCACCATTTTGTTTAATACCCAGCGGTAGATAAACACCACAGCAGTGGTCTTGTTTGCATATTTTTTTACTATACTGTGATACCTACTGCATTCATCAAGTTCTAAATTATGCCTTCCTGGTATACCTGAGGGGAGTACTCCATGCATGTACAGATTCTAAGACAGCAATGTATCTTCCCAAAACTCGGGCCCCCTTTAATCCCCTTCTTGTAACTTCAAAGTCAATGTCCAGAATGCTTTAAACAATTGTCTTCAAACTTTGTACAGTCATTGATATTGCTCATGGGAGGAAGCCTATTGATTTTGGGCAAAATTGATTTAAAACTCAACTTTACCGATGCAATGCTAAGTACCATAAGGCTTGCTTCAAATGTCTTAAAAATGTTCCCAGTGTGTTGTTCGGACACATGTTATCCCATATAGAACATTTTTTGCCATATTAAAATTTATGACTGTTGTAATAAATTTTGACATTTTGCTGACTCATCACTCGTCCACTCCATAGTATGTCATTACAGCAAAACCATTACAGATAAGTTCAGCTTTCCTGTGTTTATTTAAGGACCAAGGGGGACAACTTTTGAAAAAAAAATTATGTCTGCCATCCTGCTTTTAAGATGGCCGCCACCCAGGTTTAAGGCTTGTGTGCACTCTAAGTCCAGACTGCTTTCACCGATTGTCTTCAAACTTTATACAGTCATTGATATTATTAGAGGAATCCTATTGATTTTGGACAAAATTGCTAAAAATGCATGGCCCCAGTGGTGAGTTTGGAAAATGTGACTTCAATGATGTGTTGCTAAATACCACAAGGCTTGCTCCAAATGTCTCAAAAATGTTCCCGTTGTGTTTTCCCACATGTTTTACCCCCATATAAAATGCTTTCTCCTTTTTTCAGGTATGCTGCTGTTACATCTGTTAATATTTACATATATTACCTTATCACAATACAAACAGCCATAACTATAGAATTACAGATACATATTTTTAAAAAGGTCAATATAGACCCTTGCAGCTAAAAATGAAAACAGACTTTTCTGCATGTCTCTGGAGTCAGTCCCAAGGCCTGCAGGCCTTCAAGGTCTAGTTTAAAATCTAACTTATCACTGATATTGAAGTAGACCGAAAGAAGACCCTGACTACCTTATGATTTAAATGTCAATGATGTTATTATTGTCTTAAACTTCAAATATAGCATTTTAGCCCTCAGATCAGTATTTAAATTTTTAAAATAAAACTTGGCACATTTGTAAAGGTTGGCAAAAGGAACATCTTCATATGGTCACTTTAAAGTCTCAATATGAATGAAGTTATGGCCACCTTACAGTGAAGTAATGGGGTTTTCTGCCTCCAGCTATCTTATTCTTTACCTGACCTCAGTTAAACTTTACACACTTATAAAGGATGACAAAATGGGTATTTTTTATTTTCTTGCCACCTTGAATTTCCAATACCAGTAAAGTTATGGCCATCTTTCAGTAAAATGGGGAAATACCTATGGTCAAATGCTCCCACCACTACAGTTTTTAATACCCCACTTCTCCATCAGAGCTGCTTGTTTCTGTTAGCAAAAAACTTTGTATAGTTTATATTCTTTTTAAATATTTTTCCATATGTTGGTCTTACACTGCCATTACTTGTGTGGATTTAGATTAAGAACTTATTTCATTTGTAGTATTTGATCCCAGTATGACAGCTGGAGAAGACCACATGAAAGTTCATGCCCAGTACAAAAAACTTGTAAGTATCATACCTTTTAGTTTATTCACTTGGTTTCATCTTTTTATCATAGAAAATGTCAAAGCAAATGGCAGACATGAAAAAACCAGAAAACATGATCTTGTGGTTTTCACTTTTCCAGTTGACACTCTCACCTGGTAGTATGGTTTAAATCTTGCAAATGAAAGAATGTGTTGGGATTTTTGTCCACACATGGCTTCATATGTTAGACACCCTTTAATATGCAATACAGTAGATTTGGTATAAGTAGAACTGCCATAAGTAGAATATTGCCATAAGTAGAAGTAGTTTCTAAGTCCCAACAATTATTAATGCAAAATATAAGGATAAGTAGAAGTTCGACTTACAGAAAGTTCCCATAACTAGAACCTAATTTGATGCACAAACTGTTACTTTTCAATAGGAATAACAAGGTATAAGTAGAACCTATAAATATTGTGTGCACAGAAGTGTCAATCTCCACAAAAGTTGTGACAAAATAGTATCATTGTGACACTCTGTACCTGATTCCTCACTTTTGTGTTAGTAAGTCTGACCAGCAAACAAATAAATTTCAAAGTGATCACACAAGTGTTAATTATTGCAAGAGACTTGAAATTACATAGTATCTTTAGTACCTCATATATTTCTCAAAGTGGGTATAACTAGAAGTTGCCATAAGTAGAAGTAAAAGGCTGACATTTTGCAACTTCGACTTAGACCAAATCCACTGTATTTAATTAATTAAGCGTCCCTGAAAGGGCGCTTATTTGGTTTCACCTCAGTTTCCTCGCCGCCGCATTATGGTCTCCCTTGAACATCTCCCTTATTATTGCAAGCGTTATATACCTTAGGCGTGGGAAAATTTTTCTCGATGCTTAAATTTGACCTTTGATCTTTATCAAGGTCACATGATCAAAAAATAGTTTTTTCGGGTACACCCGCCCGTCATCGCAGTTCAGGAAAATCTACTGACCGCAGAGGCTTGTAACTTCATACACATGTTTATACTATCAAAAACGTGAGCTGATTAGATTTTGGGAGCAATCCGATGAAAATTGACCGATTTATGAGTGATTTTCTCACAGGTACCAATCAGAAAGCTTAAAATTCATGTGAACCCCCTATTATCTTCTTAAGTATTGCATTTAGAGCCATAAAATGTATTGGAAGGTAGTAGGAAACCATATGTGGAGAGTGTAGAAAGCAAGTCAAATTACCCCCCCCCCCCCCCCCCCGACCCCCCTGTAGGGGGTCAAACTGGGGTCATATAATAGCCAATTTCATCTTTTCCCCTTATGAATGCTTGAGAATGTATTAAGAGGTATTGGGAAACCATATGTAAAGAGTCTAGATAGCTACTCAGATTTACCCCTGGACCCCCCCTTATGGGTCAAACTGGGGTCATAAAATAGCCAATTTTATTGCATAAAAACGTACTTACATAATCCCAACAAATGCTTACTTGACCTACCATTCGGTCAAGGACACAGACAATGTGTCTCGCCATGTTTTTTCTACTGAAAGTACACACGTAAACCCCAGGGGGCACCTGCTGGAGGTTATCTCCACTATAAGTTGCCATTCTAATTTTGACCGCCGTGAAGTGCACATGCGTTCTTTTGTACGATTCAAGATGTCCGAAAAACAAAGGAAATGTTCAGTTTGCTTGGGTGATATGCTTCCATGGGATAATCACCAAGCTTGTTTAAAATGCAGAAATGACAAGAAGGGAAAAGACAAGTGTGTTGTGAGTAAAGAACAGTCTTCCTCTCTGTCAGGAGCAGGGTATGAGTGCCCCTGTCTCCCAGACGAGAACTCAGCCTTCAGAAGGAGAGCTATCTGATGAGGACTCCTCTTTGCCTGCCAGCAAGAGACACAGATCTAAGTCTCCTCAAGGGGATGCAGACTCTCATTCACAGGAGTTAGATCCCTCTTATGTTGAGATGCTCAATGCCATCAGAGGTCTACTGGATCTGGAGGTACCACAAGTGGAGTGCCTTGTGGCCCCTTCTGCTTTTTCCAAGAAACCCTCCAAGCAGGTGGTGAGGAAACAAAATTTGGCTTTACCTCCTGTCCAAGATATTCAGTCCATGTGGGACTACAGGTTTAGGAAGGCCTCTGGAACCTCAGTCAAAGACAAATCCAGCTCTGAATCATTGTCCCAGGGACAGTTTTTGGCCTTTGAGAGGCCCGACATGATCTACTACACTACCTCTCCACAAAATATGCCTTTGAAAGCTCCTAAACTACCTGACTCCTACTTCAACATAGCTAGAGTGAAATCATTGTCAAATTCCATCTCTGTACCTTCCAAACAACATATTGTTCAAGAGACAGTTTGCAGGGAAAATGTTCAAATTTTGGGCCATGTAGTGTGGTTTAAAATGGCTATAGAGGGGCTCAACAACAGAATCCAGGAGTTGGCTACTGAAATTAGAGGGTCTGAAGATCTGGATACAGTCAAGGAGTCAGCAGACCTCATGATAAAATATTCTCAGCTACAGGCTTCAGTTACCTCCTCTCTGGAGATAGCCCTGGATATGGTCCTCAAACAAAACATGACTCTGGCATGCAATATGCTCCTTCAAAGGAGGGATAGCTTATTGAAGGACTGCAGCTCAAAATTAGGTCCAAAAGACTTGGCAAGCTTGCGTACAGACCATTTTGACCAACAGGAGGTCTTCAACTCGGATATTTTATCCCAGGTTGAGGATAACATGATCAAAAGATTGTCAATAATGAAGGAATCTGATTCCAAGTCATACAGAGACTCTGTGAAGAATTTCGATTTCGGGAGGTCTTCACATCCAAAGCCCTCACAGGAAGGTAACAGATCGTTTCGTGACAAACGAACGCAGCCAAACACCTATAACCACTTCTCTGCGCGCGCATCGCGAGGAGGCAGAGGCAGAAAGAGGAAGTGACTTTCCAGGGACAAGATTGCAGGATTTTTGGCAGGTATGGGCAAAAAATCAAGCACATCCCAGAGTAGTAAGTTTACTACAACATGGTTATTGCCTAGACTTCAAAATTCTACCCAAATTATCGAAAATTCCGCTCATTTTGAGCAAATATCACAACAAAAACAAAGATGGCGCTCTACACGAAGCAGTTCAGGCCATGCTTGCAAAAAAGGCAATAACTCATGTCAGGAAACCTTCTACTCTGGGATATTACAGCAGACTGTTTCTGGTACCCAAACCCATGAAAAGGTGGAGACCAGTGATAGATTTAAGTATGTTAAACAACCATTTACATGTACCGACATTCAAAATGGAAACAGCCGAATCTATCAGGAAGTCGATTCGACAGGGGGAGTGGGTCACCTCGATAGACCTCACAGACGCTTATTTTCATGTTCCAATTCACCCACAATCTCAAAAATATCTGAGATTTCAAACGAAAAAAGGGGTTTTCCAATTTCAGGCTCTCCCTTTTGGTGTCGCAACAGCTCCCCTAGAGTTTACTCGCATTGTGAAAGAGGTAAAACTCATAGCTCAAGCCAGGAACCTCAGAATCCATCAATATCTGGACGACTGGCTTCTTCGGTCACCAACAAAAGATCAATGTCTCAAAGATTCGGAAAAATTAGTGAAATTGGTCCAAGAACTAGGCTGGCTCATCAATTTCCAAAAATCGGAATTGGTTCCCACACAAAATCTAGATTTTCTGGGTTATCACTTCGATCTTCACAGGGGTCTGGTTTTTCCAACCCAAAAGAAACTCGATCGGTTGAAAGTTCAGACTGTTTCCATCAGAAAGTCATTAGTTTTGACTCCAAGAAAGCTCATGTCACTCATAGGGACATTAGCTTCCTTAGAAAAAACAGTACCTCTAGGAAGGTTGCACATGAGACCTTTTCAGTGGTACCTAAGGTCAAACTGGAAGTTTCCCCAGTCACTGGACAAAAACATTCCAGTAACAAGGAATTTCCTCAATTATCTCAAATGGTGGGAGGATCTACAAAATCTTATGGCAGGTTCTCCCCTCCATCCTCATGTTCACAACACTTTGGTGTTCACAGATGCCTCCCAAAAAGGCTGGGGAGCTCACTTGAACGAAATAGTCCTCAGTGGCCTCTGGTCAAACAAGGAGGCTCAGCTTCACATCAACGTATTGAAGCTGAAAGCTGTTCTTCTGGCCCTAAAGGGGTTTCAGGAGCACTTGCAAGGTCAAAGCGTGCTCATCTGTTCAGACAACAGTACAGTAGTATCTTATCTGAACAAAGAAGGAGGCACACATTCCATAGAAATGTGTGCTCTTATCTGGAGAATTCTTGCATTCACAAATTCCAGAAGAATCCAGATAAGGGCAAGACACGTACCTGGATCCCTAAATGTCATAGCAGACTCTCTATCACGAAGGGACAAGGTCATACAGACGGAGTGGTCACTTCACCAACAGATATTCAACCAAATTTGCAAAGTTTGGCACACACCAATGGTAGATCTATTTGCAACTCATCTTAATTACAAACTTCCAATTTATGTATCTCCTGTCCCAGACAAAAAGGCATGGAAAATAGATGCATTGAATATCTGTTGGGAAGGCCTAGACGGCTATGTCTTCTGTCCAGTAGCCATCCTGCCACAAGTAATTCAAAAAATAATAACATACCCATGCAGGATGATAGTACTGGCTCCAGGGTGGCCAGGGATGCCATGGTTTTGGGATCTGGTGGATCTCTCGACCAGGGTACCCCTACAGCTCCCTCACTGGAAGACACTTCTGAAACAGCCACATTCCAACAGGTTCCACAACAACGTGGAGTACCTGAATCTACATGTGTGGCTTCTGGATTCCAGGAATCCAATTCTGGAAGATTCTCATCTGAGGTGGCAGAAAGAATTAAGGCACCTCAGAGGGAATCCTCAAGAAAAGTCTATCAATCAAGGTGGACCATTTATGGGCAATGGTGCACAGAGAATAAGGTGGACATCACCTCAACAGCTGTTCCCCAGGTAGCAGAATTTTTAAACTACCTGTTCACAGTCAAAAATCTCAAACCAGCTACAATCACTGGTTACAGAACAGCAATTGCTGATGCTTTAGGTTCACAGGGTGAATTCATTTCAAAAAGTCTAGAACTGAATAGACTTATTGCCAGCTTCACCAGGGATAGACCTAAACCAAATAGGTCCATACCTACATGGGACCTCTCATTGGTCCTCTTAGGTTTGACAAAACCTCCCTTTGAGCCTTTGTCAGAGGCTCCTTTGAAGTGGCTAACTTACAAGACAGTGTTCCTGTTGGCTTTAGCCTCAGGTAAAAGAAGGAGTGAGATACATGCATGGACTCACTCTTCTGTCTCTTCAAGGAGAAATTGGTCAGAAGTTACTGTTTCTCCTTCTCCAGCATTCCTGGCCAAAAACCAGTTGGCTTCGGATGGCCCTGATTCCATTAAACCAGTAGTTATACCAGCTCTTACTACCATGTTGGACAGTTCACTGGTGGAGGACAAGTCACTTTGTCCAGTTAGGGCCCTCAAGGTCTATTTAGAGAAGACCAAATCCATGAGAAAGGGCAAGGCCCTGCTCTTTGTATCCCTTAGGGAGGGTTATTCTAAGGATATCACAAGAATAACCATTTCCCAGTGGATCAAACACACCATTCAAACTTGCTATCAGTCTTCAGATACGGCTGATCAACAGGTCACTCAGGTTAGAGCTCATGATGTTAGAGCTATGGCTGCATCACTTGCATTTAAAGGAGGTATCTCTTTAGAGCAGGTCTTGAGCTCCTGTTACTGGAAATCCCACAATACCTTTACAAACTTTTATTTGAAGGATATTTGCTGGGAAAATGATGATATCTTTAAGTTAGGTCCCATTGTGTCTGCACAGCATATAGTGAACAATTGAGACTTAATAGTTTAATCAGTCTTTATTTTTTCAGGATATATGGAATTGGACTGGAATGTAGTAGGACTTTGATTTTTGAACACGACTATGGATAAGATTTCATGTTATGACTGCTTGGCTTAAAGGACAGCTGCACTCTGACTGCTGGAGTTTTATTCAACTGGGCACAGCTGACCTTTGACCCCTGCACATCTGTACAGATACGGTGACGGGATTCATAAATATCATACTATGTATAGTACAACATGCTGCTTTCAAAAGTGGGTGAGTACTTTGCAGTTACTTTATTACAACTACTTTTTCACTTTATCAGTACTTGTAATAACAATAATATAATTACAGTTTTAACTATATGTACTATGTTACAGTTGTTTGTAGTATAACATATGGTGTCTATGCATTTTTTGTATCTGTATAACCTCAAGAACTCTCCTATAGCACTTGACAGTCCTCAGAAGTCTACCCACCATGGACCTCAGGGCTGTATTCAAGCATTTGTTGGGATTATGTAAGTACGTTTTTATTAGTGATCTCAACGGGTATCCGGATATCCGGGTACCCGAACTTTGAATATCTACCCGAATCTGAAATCACATACCCGAGTACCCTCATCTAAGCTTAAGTGCTTCCAATATCGCCCATGTTGGCCGACCGAGTCTCGATATGTCCAAACTTCATAAAGTCACTTCAAAAGGAAACTGTTCAGTCAATTTGTACAATAATATTGTTTTCTCACCTTTTTGCTCCATTTATAGCATCATATTTATCCTTTATTTTTGTTGTTTATACATTGCCAAATGCAGGAACACTTTGAAATTCGTCAGCATGTTAAAACAATTACCTAATTCCGACAACATAAATTACTGTATATTGTCCATATAGTGGCATGTCCTACTTCAATAAATAAAACATCAGTGTTTTCACACAGTATTTTACACTTTTGTCACTTTTAATCAGTAAAATTAACTTATTGATCTGAGAAAAAAAAATAAAAGTTGCGATTCCGAAACTACATTCGAGCTTTGTTTAATGTTTGACTTTTTGGTCATGTGACTCCATTTTATGGCATAATCAACCGTGTTTTGAATTTACAAAAGTCTTTTTATAAACATTTCTTCGTCTCCTGGTGTTTTGAATGCACCAACGAGTGAAGCAAAAAACAATATTATCCTAATATACACGATTATTTTGTCATTTGTCAAATAAAAAGCTTGGCAGATAAGAAATAAAGCAAATGGTTGGATCCCGTGCTTTATGTGAGTTTTAAGTTTGTAAATGTGGAGACTTTTGTTTTAATACCTATTATCGCCCATCGGAACGAGTACCCGGGTACCCGCCTGTTAAAATTATTACCCACCCGGTCCCACATAATTGTATATATTGAGAACACTAGTTTTTATGCAATAAAATTGGTTAATTTTATTGTAATTGGAATTTTTATAAATAAAAATACTTACATAATCCCAACAAGGAGAGTCCCACCCTCCTCCCCTCTACCATCTTCTGAGGGTTAGGGTCAAAATTTTAAGAATGGCAAATTATAGTGGAGATAACCTCCAGCAGGTGCCCCCTGGGGTTTACGTGTGTACTTTCAGTAGAAAAAACATGGCGAGACACATTGTCTGTGTCCTTGACCGAACGGTAGGTCACGTAAGCATTTGTTGGGATTATGTAAGTATTTTTATTTATAAAAATTCCAATTACAATAAAATTAACCAATTTGGTGTTTCTGCCTTATATCTCCTTTATTCTTGCTTTTACAGTTTTAGAATGTATTAAGAGGTATTGGGAAACCTTATGTGATGAGTCTAGATAGCCGGTCAGATTTACCCCTGCATCCCCCCTTATGGGTCAAACTGGGGTTATAAAATAGTCGATTTTGTGTTTTGGCCTTTTATCTCCTTTATTCTTGCTTTTACAGCTTTAGAATGTATTAAGAGGTATTGGGAAACCATATGTGAAGAGTCTAGGTAGCTGGTCAGATTTACCCCCGGATCCCCCCTTATGGGTCAAACTGGGGTCATAAAATAGCTGATTTTGTGTTTTTGCCTTATATCTACTTTATTCTTCCTTTTAGAGATTTACAGTGTATTCAGAGGTATTCGGAAACCTTATGTGAAGAGTCTAGATAGCTGGTCAGATTTACCAGATAGATGTGTTCAAAGCATTGTGTCATAAACTTCTTGCCTTTCAAGGCTCACATTTTACTATGCCTTTTTCTAAAATGTAAATAGATATATGGCATTTATAAAGCACTGTTACTCTTTAATTAAGTAGTTTTATGGTGTAACTTTCGACCTATTATAAGTATTGATGCTTTATGCATTCTCAGCCAGAGCATTTATTCAATTAACTTTTCGCAATTTGTGACCATAGAAAACAAAATAAGCTTAAATTTTTCTTTCATGTTAATGCATGAACTTCCACACTGTCTGCTTAACTTTCACTTCTTCTCTCAGCACTGCATGTTTTTATTTTCAAAAACCTTTTTCTACTGTATATTATATTGCAGTGAACCTTTTTGGGACACTTAGTTTTTGTTAGCAAAAACATTTTTCTAGTTAAAACTTGAAATATCAATAAACCAGAGAATATTACTTATTTTTTAAACTGACATTGTATTAAACTCAATCATTTGACAAAGTGGTTGGATAGAGGTTGACCAAAGAATAGAAGTGTTAACAGTATGATGAGAATTGCTTAATTTTCTTATGTTAAATATGTAAATGTATTTTAACATCAGTGTCGTTATCTTACTGAAGGTGGATACTCTGTTGGAGAGTTTCTGTCAGGATAATAAGATCACCATGGATCAAGCCATCAAGGGCATCAAATCCATGAGCCAAGTGCCAGATTTACAAGAAGTTTTTCAGGTAAGAAATGAATGTCACATTTTATAGTGTAATTTATGTGTTTAAAAGCTACTGTTTCTGAAAATATATGAATGTGTTACAGTTTCTTGAAAAAATGACACATGCAGATTGGTTCAAGAAATAAGTTGTACCGCCATAAAGCCCCTAATCCAGTTGTACCTCAAGAAGAATCGTTTGACAATGACATGCACTGCCGTAAAAAAGTAGGACATACTGGGCAATGGACATAACAAAACATGGGCTCAGGTTCCTCATTCCAGCCATTATTCCAAATTTTATTACGGAGAGGTTTGT
The DNA here is from genome assembly GCA_964017235.1 of Sabellastarte sp. h YS-2021. NCBI lineage: Eukaryota > Metazoa > Annelida > Polychaeta > Sabellida > Sabellidae > Sabellastarte > Sabellastarte sp. h YS-2021. The sequence goes on from OZ024928.1 coordinate 17,273,309, forward strand.
TTACATCAGTCACACTCTATTTCTATTTGGTCTATGCTAAAATGTGAGTACCTAGATTCAGATCATTTTTGGGGGGAATACCCTGCTCAGTTTTCGACATTGGTGGTTACCCGCTGGTCCGAGTCCACAAATTTCATCCCCGGACCAAAAGCGATGTGCACTGTGTCGGTCCCGATGTCCAGAAACTTTTAAAATAAGATATATCCAAATATATTGCTACGTTTTTCAACATATTAGGGGTTTTTAAAGTGGTAACCATTATTGTTGACAAATATTGTCTTCACATTTCTTATCTCTCTTCTGATTGGCCAATGTCCTCTACCATTGACCAATCAGTGCTTTTTGTCGAATTTTTAACTCGTCTTCTGCATATTGTTGTACAGGCGAAACAGTCAAAACAACCACTGACTAAAGAAATTTGTTTATAATCGGAAGCGACGACGTACATATTTCCTCATATAAATGTGTGAGAAAGACATGGGAGTGAGTTTATTTTATTTGATACGTCCAGCTAACAGTAATTCACATGAGAATTTGGGTATTCTCGCAAGATTTCAGTTCTTTTTGTGGAATTTTTAACTCGTCTTCTGCATAGAGTACCACATGCAAAACAGTCGAAACAACTACTGATCAAAGAAATTTGTCTATTATCGGAAGAGACAAAATATATATTTCTTCAAAGAAAAGAGAAGGAATGCAGTTTATTTTATTTGATGGATCCAGATAACAGTAGCACCCAGCCATTAAGACTTAGATATGCTTTTTGAAGAGAATGTTACAGTTGTCATGGCTGGAAACACAGAACTTGTGGGATATATATATCTAATTAATAATTGTTATAAGCACTGGAAGTTTATGTATATTAAAAAGTGAACAAAGTGCCTTATGGTTTTTGTCTTTTTAATGTACAATTTGGGGTAAGTTATGATCAGAAGGGACACAGAATATGGGGCGAGTTGACCTAAAATTTCTGGGGTGAGTTGGCACTTGGGGCGAGATGTCCTGTAAGCGCACTAGAGCCCCTAGTGAGTAGATTTATAACTATATTTGTAAACATGTGTTGCAGTGTGAATACCGGTTTGTAGTTTATTTAGCGTTCAACTTGGTATTAACTTAATAGGCTGAAATATGTAAATTACATCTGTAATCGGCATATCTTTGGAGTTTTTAGCCGGGCCTGCAACTTTTTCTGCGGTCGTACAACATATTTTGCTAAGCGGTGAGCACTGACCCAGCTGGTTTTTGTTGTCATAAATGCCCATCCCAAACTTTTGCAAATATTTGGTCACATTACCCATGGGCATTTCAGAAAAATGAACTGATATATTAAGTGGATAAAGAGAGATAAATAGGTTTTAGGCTTTCAAGTTGAGAATGCACAGTCAAACAGTAAAATACTTTACAGTGTCATGGCAGTAGTGCCTCAGCAAGATACATATATACATAATTCAGTCTTTGCATTTTCTGCTTCTTCAGTGACATTTAATTTATCCTTTGGGATGCTTTGTTTTTGTAAGCTAGAACATTTTTCTAGTTTTTACTTGGATTCCTTACCAGAGTACAAATGGAACTAATTGATATGAACCATCGCCTTGATGAGGACTCCAACTGGATTCTTCGAGTGAGAGACCACTCCAGCAAGTTCAGCTGGACACAATCACTGCTTCCAAAGTCTGCTGATGTTACCAGACAGCTGATTCAAACATTTCACCTCTTTGGTCCACTAATCAGACAATGGTAGAAAAGTTCTGTTGGCTGTGGTTGATAAACTGTCAAAAGCAAGGCCAGGACTCATAGTTATCTATAATGAGGATGATCCTATAGGAACAGTAGAACCTCAGTTATCCGAACCCAATGGGAGACCTACCATCCAGTTGGATAATCGAGGGGTTCGGATAGATGAAGGAAACCAAAATTCGCCATATGTGGGTTACCAGGTGGGCAATAATTGAAGGAGGAACATTTTTAGCTTGAAATATACACGTGGGTATACACTTTGAACAATGTAAATGCAGAATAATTTACCGTAGGAGGAATACTTGTTCAATTAGCCACCTGATGGATGGTTGATTGTGTCCCACAGTCTAGTAAATGCATTACAGTGGGTGGTCAGTGATGAAGTAGTTTAATATATTTATGTAATATAATGTGACTGACCGTTTCGACTTCTTTGCCTCATTTCTATTGTTATTTTTGTTTAAAATATTACGCGGAACTGAGGTGGGCGTGTTTGGTTGGCACATACATTCATTATTCATGTTTCACTTTTGATAAACGTTGTCATGCATTCTGTCCATTGAAACACTCGGGGAGATTTTTAACTGCAAAACTCTCACACAAACTCGTCTTCATGATGGCGTGTGTTTGGTTGGTAATACATTCTTGACATTTTTTTCTTCTTTTAATACACGTCAGTCTGTGTATAAACTACTGTGGGAGATTATATTTTGCAAACCCCAATCGAATACGCATTCAGTGATTGGCGCATTATCAAAGAAGTTGTCTAGTGGGGTCGTGTAAATGAATTGATCCCTCCCCAATTGAAACAATGGTATTAAAGATCAAAGAAGTTAGGCGTTTCTGTGGACGGTATGTTTTGTAAAGCACTAGAATTAATGGTTTATGAAAATGTGTAAAATCCTGTATTTTTGCTTATGCCAGACCGTGCATTATACATGTATGTAGGGAGACGATGTTTTGGATCGGTTAATCCAGAGATTCAGATGACAGAGGGCTGGATAATCGAGGTTCTACTGTATAAGTATTCATTAAGTTGACATGACCAGCACTGAAGCCAGACTCCAGCCATGCAAAGTTCTCTCTCTCTCATAAGAGAAAAAGGAGGCATACCAAATCTTTCAGACTTAAAATGGCTGAGGGGATTCTGAAAAATCATTTCTCCTCAGATGACTTGGTGGACATGAGGGCATGTTCTTTCCAGCTTTGCAGAATATCATTACTGAAGGTATTGGAAAAAATAATCCTCATTCAGAGATCATACAAGAGTAACAGCCAGAATACCACTGTAGTGAACGGACCAACATTGTGTTCATGCAAAGGTACCTGCATATCGAACAGGTACAGGCGCAAGAAAGCTGATCTCAAATAGTTCCATAAATGTCATTCATCAGATGCTATATATGCTTTAATATTCAATGGGAAAACTATATCAAATTGGATTGTCTAATTTCTGGTGCATATAGACATCTAAGACTAGGTATGTTGTATCACTTGTAGGTTTATTTTTGGATTCTTGGGGCTCATATTGTATCATTGTTGGAATGTACAGGCTTATAAAAGTGGCCACTATGAGGAAGTGTTACTGATGTACTCTAACACGTAACGCAAAACAAAAACTGCAAAGATTTACATAAGATTTTAGGGATAAATACAGGGAAAGAAAATTCCAACACTGAGCATTAGTATTTACAATTGCAATGCAAGGAACCATCTCATTATACCCTCGGAATATGGAGAGTACATATACTAGCTGTAGTATTTGATGAAATGCCTTCTTGTTTGATAACTCACCTGTGATAATGTATTGTATTATGTGATTATGTATTGTGAGAGCATTGTCAGGCAGCTTGCATGTGCTGAAAAGACCAGTATGTTATAATTAACAGCCAGATTCTATGGAGACATGTTCATGGTAAATGTTATTTTCTTACAATGTAATTTTGCTTTCGATATGGATGGTTTTGAGACACTTTGTTTCAGATAGACTACCCCAGAGTAATCGATATACACAGTGGAAATAATATGTCCTGCAGACATACATTTGTATCAGAACAAAGTGAAAGAGGTGTAAATATTATTGAAGTATATTCTTTAATATAAAATAATATTCGCACTATGTTATGCTTTAGGGGAACAAAATGGTTCACATTTCAAATGTGGGATGAAAGTATTATGATATATTCCATATTAAGTCAAGCCTCTTTGAGCAGAAATATGTTGAGCAGGACTTCCTATATAGAATAAATTTGACATCCTTAGTGAAATCCAGGGGCCGATTTCACTAAAGGACTCAAACTAAGTCCCTTTTTTGGCTAAGTCTTGGACTTAAATCTAAGACTTTGGTCTTAGCTAGAAAAATGGATTTCACAAAGGTGACTTAGCTAAGTCCAGGCTTATCATATAACCACAGTGGTTTTCTGTGTCATGTGACCTTTTGTATCTATTCAAAATATAATATTGATGCCACATATTCTTCATTTAATGTATTTTATCTAAGGATAAGTGCTGTTTTGAAATTGAAAACCTTGTTAGCACATATAAACTTCCCAAACACTACTTTAGTGAGGTGTTCTGCATAATTATAATTTATTTACAGCCATTTCAAATTTTGAAGTGGAGAAAAGTTTATGGCGGCCATATTTAAGTCCTCTTTACAAAATTTAAGCCCACTACCTCCCAGACTTAAAAGTTAAGTCCACTGACTTAGCAATTTCATGGACTTAGCTGCTTTGTGAAATCCGCTAAGTCTAAGACCACAGACTTAGCAGTTTTTTGACAAAATTTAAGACCAAAGTCTTAGATTTAAGCCTAAATCTGGACTTAAGTCCCTTTGTGAAATCGGCCCCAGAGAATTAACTGGAATTCTAGATTAAGTAGAACTATTTCCCTTGTCTGAAAATTTGAATAAAAAAGGGTGTAATGTGTAAACTGCAGAATAACTATGAAAGTAGTGTTCAGAATTTACTTTTCATGATTTAAGCTTATCCTTCTCAATGTTCACCTTTAGTGGTAAACAGAATAAACACAAAACCACAGGATCTTTTGTCTTTTGTCATATGTACAGCAGAGCATGTCTGTGATTTCCAGATTAAACATCTACACATGCACATTGACAGGCAGGAAACATCTGAAATTATTGATGAATATTGATTTCTACCCTTGTATATGGTACAAGTACTATTTGTAAATATCTGAAACTCTGCTAATAACTTAGTTATTAAAAGAACAGAGTAAGATTTAGTATTGATAGTTGCCAGTGTTGATATTTGTGGGATTTGATTTACTCAGAATATTTGTTCCTGGCTGAAAATGAATATAAAACTGAGCTTTAAAGGAAGGATAAACCATCTGGTAATTAGCAAGAGTGGACATGCCTCGTCTGAAGACAAAGAAATGATAGGGGTGAAAATCAATATCTATGAATGACAAATCATGAGAATGTGTGTGTGGCATGAAAGGTACCAAAAGTGAGAAAAAGCTGTCTGTATTGCCATTAAAGAAGCCAACAGAATCACAAAGTTATTATGAGAATTCAAAAACTCAGTGAAATATACTATCTTCTGTATGTGTTCTTAATTAAGCATCCCTTTACCACTGTTTCACAGAAACTATTTGAGGTCACTTTACGGAATTTGACCTTTGGGGTGTGTATCGGTTGGGCTGTTGGGCTGTGTAGGTGTGCAATATTGTGGTGTGACCTTGATTTGATCTTTGACCTTGCTGTGGTGACTGACCTTTCAGATGTTGTACAGGCTGTACCTTGGAAACTGTAAGGAGTAGAAATTGATACTTAGTAGGACATTGGTTAGGTTAGTAGGTGTACAACATTATGGTTTGACTTTGGTACAAGGTTTAACTTGGAGTTTGCCAAAATGTTCTATCACAAAGATACATAGATTACTGCAGCTGATTATACCTGTACTTTTTTACCTAATTGTACTATCACCTTTGATAGCTGTACTTCAATTAAGAAATTTTACAGCTTCATAACTTTTAGCTATCTAGTTGCCTTGTTTGATAATTGTCTTTACATACATATTTGCTCTCTTAAATATTATTTTTTTCCTTTACCTTTTCATAACTTATACTGTCTATTCTGAAAGTTCTGACTTTTATACTGTATCACCTCTTCTATATCTCGTGACAGTCAATGCTATTTCCCTGGACTGTGGGGTGCGGGCATCTCTGCTATTTTAAATTTATCTTGCTGAAAACTTGTCGACTAATAGAAATTAAGCCTATTCACAATGTTGCTCCAACTGAATCCAAATTATTATCTGGAAAGTTAGAACCTAGTCTTTTTTCAGATTAAGTGGGTCCATTAAGAGACTGGTGAGCCTTTCATTATAAATGCATAATATCACTATCTGTACATGTGTATAATAATGTACATAACTTCAGAATCTTCTTTTCTCATGTACACTTTCAATTGCGTGTCACTGTGCCCCCTTCTCCTGTTCATGAAGATAAGACCTACCCTTGTGCACTCACTTTCCCCTGGGATCTTTTCTGTTGTTTGTTTTCTATTCACACAATGACATCTTTATCAAAGAACTGGTGTGCCCACATATTTATGATTTAGGTATATGATGAAATTGAATTATTGCTGTCAGGAATTAAATTAATTGGTATTGGGAATGAAACTAATTGACAAGAGTATTCATTAAGCGTCCCGCAAGGGACGCTTGTTTGTGTATGGGAGAGCTTCAGGCTCCGCCGGCTCCGCATTTTGTTTTCCTTATAACTCTGTAACCGTTAGGCGGATTCTTTTCAAATTTGGCAGGTTTAGGCAGTAGCCTTGGGGAATTTTTTTGAATATGCTGCAGTGACATTTCAACCAATCAGAGAAGTCACATGACCAAAAATGTCTTTTTTCGATGGGGAAGCTTGTCCGGATGATAACTTGAAAGGAATTTTATCAATTCACCTGAAACTTGGCAAATACATTCATTCTATTAAAATCTGGAAATCATTAGATTTTGACATTGATTGGTCAAGAAATGGCCGAGTAATTAATGATTAATTAATCATTACGAATTTTCCAAATAAGGAAAACACAAAACTGCTTATATCTCGAAAACCGTGCTAGATAGAGCGATTTCGACGAAATTTTTGACCCGCAGGGTACCTCTGCGGAGTAGTTTTCCCAATTTTCAAAAAATTTTTATCTCGCCCAAAATGGCGGCCATTTTGAATTTTCGAAATTTTCGCAAAAATTGCAAAACACAAAAATGCTTATATCTCGAAAACCGTGCTAGATAGAGAGATTTCGACGAAATTTTTGACCCGCTGGGTATCTCTGCAGAGTAGTTATCCCAATTTTGAAAAAAATTTTGTCTCGCCAAAAATGGCGGCCATTTTGAATTTTCGAATTTTTCGCAAAAATTGCAAAACATAAAAATGCTTATATCTCGAAAACCCTGCAAGATAGAGTGATTTCGATGAAATTTTTGACCCACAGGGTATATCAGCAGAGTAGCCATGCCAATTTTCAAAAAAATTTTGTCTCGCCAAAAATGGCGGCCATTTTGAATTTTCGAATTTTTCGCAAAAATTGCAAAACATAAAAATGCTTATATCTCGAAAACCCTGCTAGATAGAGCGATTTCGACGAAATTTTTGACCCACAGGGTATCTCTGCAGAGTAGCCATATTTTCAAAAAAAATTTGTCTTGCCAAAAATGGCGGCCATTTTGAATTTTCGAATTTTTGCGCAAAAATGCTAATATTTCGAAAACCGTGCTACATAGAGTGATTTCGACGAAATTTTTTATCTCCAGGGTATCTCTGCGGAGCAGCTATCCCAAAGAGCTTTCACTTGGTGAAGTTTCAGACCCATAGCTAATTGCTCACCTACTCAAAAAGAGTAAATGCAAATTACCTCTAAAAGTATTGCAGATGGCCAATTTTTCTCAAATAACTCATTCACCTACTTTTGGAAGAGCTTTCACTTGGTGAAGTTTCAGACCCGTAGCTAATTACTCACCTACTCAAAATGAGTAAATGCTAATTATCTCAAAAACTATTGCAGATACCCAATTTTTATCAAATAACTCATTCATGTACTTTTGGGAGAGCTTTCACATGGTGAAGTTTCAGACCCGTAGATGATTACTCACCTACTCAAAATGAGTAAATGCGAATTATCTCTTAAAAGTATTGCAGATAGCCAATTTTTCTCAAATAACTCATTCACCTACTTTTGGAAGAGCTTTCACATGGTGAAGTTTCAGACCCATAGCTAATTACTCACCTACTGAAAATGAGTAAATGCGAATTATCTCTAAAAGTATTGCAGATAGCCAATTTTTCTCAAATAACTCATTCACCTACTTTTGGGAGAGCTTTCACATGGTGAAGTTTCAGACCCATAGCTAATTATTTACCTACTCAAAATGAGTAAATGCTAATTATCTGTAAAAGTATTGCGGATACCCAATTTTTATCAAATAACTCATTCATCTACTTGTGGGAGAGCTTTCACATGGTGAAGTTTCAGACCCATAGCTAATTACTCGCCTACTCAAAATGAGTAAATGCGAATTATCTCTAAAAGTATTGCAGATAGCCAATTTTTCTCAAATCATTCACCTACTTTTGGGAGAGCTTTCACTCGGTGAAGTTTCAGACCCATAGCTAATTACTCACCTACTCAAAATGAGTAAATGCGAATTATCTCTAAAAGTATTGCAGATAGCCAATTTTTCTCAAATAACTCATTCACCTACTTTTGGCAGAGCTTTCACTTGGTGAAGTTTCAGACCCATAGCTAATTACTCACCTACTGAAAATGAGTAAATGTGAATTATCTCTAAAAGTATTGCAGATAGCCAATTTTTCTCAAATAACTCATTCACCTACTTTTGGGAGAGCTTTCACTCTGTGAAGTTTCAGACCCATAGCTAATTACTCACCTACTCAAAATGAGTAAATGCGAATTATCTCTAAAGTATTGCAGATAGCCAATTTTTCTCAAATTAATCATTCACCTACTTTTGGGAGAGCTTTCACTTGGTGAAGTTTCAGACCCATAGCTAATTACTCACCTACTCAAAATGAGTGAATGCGAATTATCTCAAAGTATTGCAGATAGCCAATTTTTCTCAAATAACTCATTCACCTACTTTTGGGAGAGCTTTCACTTGGTGAAGTTTCAGACCCATAGCTAATTACTCACGTACTCAAAATGAGTAAATGCGAATTATCTCTAAAAGTATTGCAGATAGCCAATTTTTCTCAAATTAATCATTCACCTACTTTTGGGAGAGCTTTCACTTGGTGAAGTTTCAGACCCATAGCTAATTACTCACCTACTCAAAATGAGTAAATGCGAATTATCTCAAAGTATTGCAGATAGCCAATTTTTCTCAAATAACTCATTCACCTACTTTTGGGAGAGCTTTCACTTGGTGAAGTTTCAGACCCATAGCTAATTACTCACCTACTCAAAATGAGTAAATGCGAATTATCTCTAAAAGTATTGCAGATAGCCAATTTTTCTCAAATAACTCATTCACCTACTTTTGGCAGAGCTTTCACTTGGTGAAGTTTCAGACCCATAGCTAATTATTCACCTACTCAAAATGAGTAAATGTGAATTATCTCTAAAAGTATTGCAGATAGCCAATTTTTCTCAAATAACTCATTCACCTACTTTTGGGAGAGCTTTCACTCTGTGAAGTTTCAGACCCATAGCTATTTATTGACCTACTCAAAATGAGTAAATGCTAATTATCTGTAAAAGTATTGCGGATACCCAATTTTTATCAAATACTCATTCATCTACTTGTGGGAGAGCTTTCACATGGTGAAGTTTCAGACCCATAGCATATTACTCACCTACTCAAAATGAGTAAATGTGAATTATCTCTAAAAGTATTGCAGATAGCCAATTTTTCTCAAATAACTCATTCACCTACTTTTGGGAGAGCTTTCACTTGGTGAAGTTTCAGACCCATAGATAATTATTCACCTACTGAAAATGAGTAAATGTGAATTATCTCTTAATAGTATTGCAGATAGCCAATTTTTCTCAAATAACTCATTCACCTACTTTTGGAAGAGCTTTCACACACGAAAATGAAAAATTGTGAATATCTCGGAAAAGCTATTTCTTCTGCTTTAATGCTCGGCGGGAGATACACACCGCGGCAGTGGTCTTGACAAAAATTTTTGTCTCCCCAAAAATGGTGGCCATTTTGAATTTTCAAAGTTTTTGCAAAACACAAAAATGCTTATTTCTCGAAAACCGTGCTATATGGAGCGAACTCAACAAAATTTTTGACCTGCTGGGTATCTCTGCAGAGTAGCCATGCCAATTTTCAAAATATTTTTGTCTCGCCAAATATAGCGGACATTTTTAATTTTTTTATTTTTTGCAAAACACAAAAATGCTTATATCTTGAAAACCGTGCTAGATAGAGCAGACTGCGCTGACTTTGGTTGCCACAACAGTATAAGGCTAGAAACGAAGCATTTTCTTAATACTTTAGCACTCACCTTTATATCCTTTTCGGGACGCTTTGTTTTTGCTATGCAAAAACACTATCTTTTTTTTTGCGAGCGATCCTCTAGTTTTCTTTCTTTTCTTCAGAATAAGTATTGCAAGAACAATGTAAATGCAGAATAATTTACTGTAGGAGGAATACTTGTTCAATTAACCACCTGATTGATGGTTGATTGTGTCCCAGAGTCTGGTAAATGCCTTATTCTCACCAGCCCAACCCTCATGAATGTAGTCAGTATGGTCTCCTCCCTGAATAGTTGTATCATGGACATTTCAAATTGACTGAGTATTCTTGAGTAATTATCAAAGCATTGAAAGCAGTGACATCTGTGAGGTAAGTGTATTGTCCATGTCTTGTGTAGTTATGTGACTGTTATTCTAGTTCTTACCTTTCAGGGAAGTATGGAGTGACATCTGTAAAGAATCACTTACAATGTCCATGTCTGTTTATTTTTCTATTTCTAATAGGAAATCCCCACCACCTTGTTCTGTATGTTAATCTTAAGAAATAAATATGTCAATTAATTTACTGGTACACAGATATATATTTTTCCCCTTTTCAGAACCATCCTAATACAACGTGCTTGTGTCCACGATTTTGATTGTTCAAGAGGCAAAAATCTTCAGATTGAAAATCTGTTTTATGTCTTCCTAATTATTACCCACATAAGAATGGTATTTAACAGTCAATCTACATATAATTGTGTCCACCGGGTAGCATCCAGTGGATACTATGGATTACGCATGAGTACACCGCCGCCGCCGCAGTGTGTAGAGATTTTCTCATTACCGCTCTAGAGGCCAGGGTATTATAGGGAGACTTCTCAAATTTTCAGGTTATATTCATAACCATAAAATCTTGCCTGGGAATATTTTTGGTCTCATTTTGAAAAACAAGATGGCCGCCACGGGCATTTTTCGACTTTCAGCAAGGAGTTTTGTTGGCCCTCTAGAACAAAGGGAATTATAGATAGAGATCTCAAATTTGCAGGATATGTTCATCATTACAGAATCTTGACTGAAAATATTTTGGCCTCATTTTGAAAAACAAGATGGCCGCCACGGGCATTTCTTTTCAGTCATGAAAAGTGCTTATATCTCCCTTATTATTGGTCCTAGAGGTTTGGAATGTCAAACCAACATATAGGAAATCATGGGCTGCAAATCTTCTGGTGTGGTCGGATTTGACCTTGGGCTGCCCCTTCAAGGTCAAACGAGGATAGGCAAACTTAAAAGTGCTTATAATCTAATGTGGACTTTTATAGCGCTTAAACTCCATCTCAGATGGACTCTAAGGCGCAACAGAACATAAAGCAAGGGCAATTAACATAACTCGCTTATTATTGGTCCTAGAGGTTTGGGATGGTAAACCAACCTATAGGAAATCATGGACTGTGAGTCTTCTGGTGTGGTCAGATTTGACCTTGGGTCCCTTCTTCAAGGTCAAACGAGGATAGCCAAACTTAAAAGTGCTTTTAACTCCCTTATTATTGGTCCTAGAGGTTTGGGATGGTAAACCAACACATAGGAAATCATGGGCTGCGAATCTTCTGATGTGGTCAGATTTGACCTTGGGCCCCTCCTTCAAGGTCAAATGAGGGTAGCCAAACTTTAAAGTGCTTTCAACTTGCTTATTAGTGAAAAATGCTGTTTATCTTCTAAGCTATGTTAGTTGGCCTTTTCTGGTGGATACATCTTGCATCTGGCCACAGATGCGTCCTTGGTCTAGTTTGATATCATTTGTGGTATTGCTTTCCCTTTGTGGTGCTAAAGTGGCCATCAAACTATAATTCTGCGTAACATCCACCCAGTGGTGGATTATTACCATATTAAACACATATATATTTAATAATTAATATTTAAAAAAATTTTATACAAGCAATATACCATGTGCTTATACTATAGCACGAGAATTTGTCTTTTATTCCTATTCTAAAATGGTTACACTAATATTTTGGTCAAAATAAGCAGTAAATCTTATGCAAAATTCCCCCCAAAAAAATCCAACGCCATGTTGGCTGTTCCATCAATGAAACGTACATAGCGATATCTAAGGTAAAAAAATAAGTATTTTTGTCACTCTAGTTTCATAGAATTTGTTATGAACTATTAAGAGACTGTCACTGTAGATGCTTTCAATTTGTTGTACGCTTTAAAACGATATTTATTAAAATCAAGCAAGAAATTACAATTTTATGAATATTTTAACCACTTATTTTACTGCGAGTCATTTGTTTACATTTTTATGCGAAGGGACGATGCACGCAGAATTCAACAGCGTTATTTTATTTACCGTTCTATATTCGCGATTCCAGCATTGCGCAAAAGACGTGTCTAAGGTCACTGCGCAGTGTACCATTTTAGAATGAGGTATAGAGTGACTTTTGAGTCTTCTGTAAATTTTCAGTACATTGTCCATTTGGATTTGGGTGTTATTTCAGTCCCTACTCTTCAACCATGTATCATCTGTGTCAGTACATTGCCACTTCAGATTTGTGTGTTATTTCAGGTGATATTTGAGCAGGTGTTGGCAGCTGTGGACTTTGATGTGTTTTTCAGTGTCATGTGTAAGCGCAACATTGTCATCCAAGAACAGGTATGCCTTTATATGGGAAATAAGTTTGTTTCTGTTTTCTGACATAAGTTCAACTGATGATACTTAAAGACAGGGTTTACATTAATGAACAGCTGAAATATATATTTTATTGCGTTAATACATCCTATCCAATGGACAATAGCTTATCCTGTCGGCGCAGACCGGCCTGCCAAACGTCAGAAAAAGACGTCCTGTGTTTCCACCGGCCAGGCCGGCCCAGTGCTGTGCACTCGCCAGATGGCGTGTAGTACTTCCTTCCTGTCTAGACAGCGTGACGTCATAGCATCTTTTTCGTTTGGCGCGTGCCTTGTGTACACGAAATTTTGAGAGTGAATTAAGCATCCTGCAAGGGACGCTTGTTTGTGTATGGGAGAGTTTCAGGCTCCGCCGGCTCCGCATTTTGTTTTCCTTATAACTCTGTAACCGTTAGGCGGATTCTTTTCAAATTTGGCAGGTTTAGGCAGTAGCCTTGGGGAATTTTTTTGAATATGCTGCAGTGACATTTCAACCAATCAGAGAGGTCACATGACCAAAAATGTCTTTTTTCGATGGGGAAGCTTGTCCGGATGATAACTTGAAAGGAATTTTATCAATTCACCTGAAACTTGGCAAATACATTCATTCTATTAAAATCTGGAAATCATTAGATTTTGGCATTGATTGGTCAAGAAATGGCCGAGTAATTAATGATTAATTAATCATTACGAATTTTCCAAATAAGGAAAACACAAAAATGCTTATATCTCGAAAACCGTGCTAGATAGAGAGATTTCGACGAAATTTTTGACCCTCAGGGTATCTCTGCAGAGTAGTTATCCCAATTTTGAAAAAAATTTTGTCTCGCCAAAAATGGCGGCCATTTTGAATTTTCGAATTTTTTGCAAAAATTGCAAAACATAAAAATGCTTATATCTCGAAAACCCTGCTAGATAGAGCGATTTCGACGAAATTTTTGACCCACAGGGTATCTCTGCAGAGTAGCCATGCCAATTTTCAAAAAAATTTTGTCTCGCCAAAAATGGCGGCCATTTTGAATTTTCGAATTTTTCGCAAAAATTGCAAAACATAAAAATGCTTATATCTCAAAAACCCTGCTAGATAGAGCGATTTCGACGAAATTTTTGAACCGCAGGTATCTCTGCAGAGTAGCCATGCCAATTTTCAAACAAAAAATTTCTCGCAAAAAATGGCGGCCATTTTGAATTTTCGAATTTTTCGCAAAAATTGCAAAACACAAAAATGCTTATATCTCGAAAACCGTGCTAGATAGAGCGATTTTGACAAAATTTTTGACCCCACTGGGTATCTCTGCAGAGTAGCCATGCCAATTTTGAAAAAAAGTTTGTCTTGCCAAAAATGGCGGCCATTTTGAATTTTCGAATTTTTGCGCAAAAATTGCAAAACACAAAAATGCTAATATTTCGAAAACCGTGCTACATAGAGCGATTTCGACGAAATTTTTTATCTTCAGGGTATCTGCAGAGCAGCTATCCCAAAGAGCTTTCACTTGGTGAAGTTTCAGACCCATAGCTAATTGCTCACCTACTCAAAAAGAGTAAATGCGAATTACCTCTAAAAGTATTGCAGATGGCCAATTTTTCTCAAATAACTCATTCACCTACTTTTGGAAGAGCTTTCACATGGTGAAGTTTCAGACCCATAGCCAATTACTCACCTACTCAAAATGAGTAAATGCGAATTATCTCTAAAAGTATTGCAGATAGCCAATTTTTCTCAAATAACTCATTCACCTACTTTTGGGAGAGCTTTCACATGGTGAAGTTTCACACCCATAGCTAATTATTTACCTACTCAAAATGAGTAAATGCTAATTATCTGTAAAAGTATTGCGGATACCCAATTTTTCTCAAATAACTCATTCATCTACTTGTGGGAGAGCTTTCACATGGTGAAGTTTCAGACCCATAGCTAATTACTCACCTACTCAAAATGAGTAAATGCGAATTATCTCTAAAAGTATTGCAGATAGCCAATTTTTGTCAAATTAATCATTCACCTACTTTTGGGAGAGCTTTCACTCGGTGAAGTTTCAGACCCATAGCTAATTACTCACCTACTCAAAATGAGTAAATGCGATTTATCTCTAAAAGTATTGCAGATAGCCAATTTTTCTCAAATAACTCATTCACCTACTTTTGGGAGAGCTTTCACTCTGTGAAGTTTCAGACCCATAGCTAATTACTCACCTACTCAAAATGAGTAAATGCAAATTATCTCTAAAAGTATTGCAGATAGCCAATTTTTCTCAAATAACTCATTCACCTACTTTTGGGAGAGCTTTCACTTGGTGAAGTTTCAGACCCATAGCTAATTACTCACCTACTCAAAATGAGTAAATGCGAATTATCTCTAAAAGTATTGCAGATAGCCAATTTTTCTCAAATAACTCATTCACCTACTTTTGGGAGAGCTTTCACTTGGTGAAGTTTCAGACCCATAGCTAATTACTCACCTACTCAAAATGAGTAAATGCGAATTATCTCTAAAAATATTGCAGATAGCCAATTTTTCTCAAATAACTCATTCACTTACTTTTGGGAGAGCTTTCACTTGGTGAAGTTTCAGACCCATAGCTAATTACTCACCTACTCAAAATGAGTAAATGCGAATTATCTCTAAAAGTATTGCAGATAGCCCATTTTTCTCAAATAACTCATTCACCTACTTTTGGGAGAGCTTTCACTCTGTGAAGTTTCAGACCCATAGCTAATTACTCACCTACTCAAAATGAGTAAATGCGAATTATCTCTAAAAGTATTGCAGATAGCCAATTTTTCTCAAATAACTCATTCACCTACTTTTGGGAGAGCTTTCACTTGGTGAAGTTTCAGACCCATAGCTAATTACTCACCTACTCAAAATGAGTAAATGCGAATTATCTCTAAAAGTATTGCAGATAGCCAATTTTTCTTAAATAACTCATTCACCTACTTTTGGGAGAGCTTTCACTCTGTGAAGTTTCAGACCCATAGCTAATTACTCACCTACTCAAAATGAGTAAATGCGAATTATCTCTAAAAGTATTGCAGATAGCCAATTTTTCTCAAATAACTCATTCACCTACTTTTGGGAGAGCTTTCACTTGGTGAAGTTTCAGACCCATAGCTAATTACTCACCTACTCAAAATGAGTAAATGCGAATTATCTCTAAAAGTATTGCAGATAGCCAATTTTTCTCAAATTAATCATTCACCTACTTTTGGGAGAGCTTTCACTTGGTGAAGTTTCAGACCCATAGCTAATTACTCACCTACTCAAAATGAGTAAATGTGAATTATCTGTAAAAGTATTGCAGATAGCCAATTTTTCTCAAATAACTCGTTCACCTACGTTTGGGAGAGCTTTCACTTGGTGAAGTTTCAGACCCATAGCTATTTATTCACCTACTCAAAATGAGTAAATGCTAATTATCTGTAAAAGTATTGCGGATACCCAATTTTTATCAAATACTCATTCATCTACTTGTGGGAGAGCTTTCTCATGGTGAAGTTTCAGACCCATAGTAATTATTCACCTACTCAAAATGAGTAAATATGAATTATCTCTTAATAGTATTGCAGATAGCCAATTTTTCTCAAATAACTCATTCACCTACTTTTGGAAGAGCTTTCACACACGAAAATGAAAAATTGTGAATATCTCGGAAAAGCTATTTCTTCTGCTTTAATGCTCGGCAGTAGATACACACCGCGGCAGTGGTCTTGACAAAAAGTTTTGTCTCCCCAAAAATGGTGGCCATTTTGAATTTTCAAAGTTTTTGCAAAACACAAAAATGCTTATATCTCGAAAACCGTGCTATATGGAGCGAACTCAACAAAATTTTTGACCTGCTGGGTATCTCTGCAGAGTAGCCATGCCAATTTTCAAAATATTTTTGTCTCGCCAAATATAGCGGACATTTTTAATTTTTTTATTTTTTGCAAAACACAAAAATGCTTATATCTTGAAAACCGTGCTAGATAGAGCAGACTGCGCTGACTTTGGTTGCCACAACAATATAAGGCTAGAAACGAAGCATTTTCTTAATACTTTAGCACTCACCTTTATATCCTTTTCGGGACGCTTTGTTTTTGCTATGCAAAAACATTATCTTTTTTTTTTGCGAGCGATCCTCTAGTTTATTTTCAAAGTCATAAATAAATTTAAATCTGATTTATTGCTTTTTAGTAACTGGGTGTATCTAAACATTGTTTTTTGAGGAAAATCTGGCAGAATATCACTTGTACCCCATATTCGATGGCCCATGGGTACATGGTACCCCACATTTCGTAACTCTAACACACACTGTCTTTTTAAGGTATTTTAAGTATTGTTTGTCCATTATTTTTCTAACCGGCAGTTTAAGTAGAAGGGGGTCAAGCCTAACTGACCCTCAAAAATTTTGATTGACCCCCGGTTTTCAAAGGAGGGGGTCAACTGACCTCCAGAAAAAAGAGGCTCAGGAAACACTGTATCTCTGCAGAGCAGCTATCCCAAAGAGCTTTCACTTGGTGAAGTTTCAGACCCATAGCTAATTACTCACCTACTCAAAATGAGTAAATGCGAATTATCTCTAAAAGTATTGCAGATAGCCAATTTTTCTCAAATAACTCATTCACCTACTTTTGGGAGAGCTTTCACATGGTGAAGTTTCAGACCCATAGCTAATTATTTACCTACTCAAAATGAGTAAATGCGATTTATCTGTAAAAGTATTGCGGATACCCAATTTTTATCAAATAACTCATTCATCTACTTGTGGGAGAGCTTTCACATGGTGAAGTTTCAGACCCATAGCTAATTACTCACCTACTCAAAGTGAGTAAATGTGAATTATCTCTAAAAGTATTGCAGATAGCCAATTTTTATCAAATAACTCATTCACCTACTTTTGGGAGAGCTTTCATTCTGTGAAGTTTCAGACCCATAGCTAATTACTCACCTACTCAAAATGAGTAAATGCGAATTATCTCTAAAAGTATTGCAGATAGCCAATTTTTCTCAAATAACTCATTCACCTACTTTTGGCAGAGCTTTCACTTGGTGAAGTTTCAGACCCATAGCCAATTACTCACCTACTGAAAATGAGTAAATGTGAATTATCTCTAAAAGTATTGCAGATAGCCAATTTTTCTCAAATATCTCATTCACCTACTTTTGGGAGAGCTTTCACTTGGTGAAGTTTCAGACCCATAGCTAATTACTCACCTACTCAAAATGAGTAAATGCGAATTATCTCTAAAAGTATTGCAGATAGCCAATTTTTCTCAAATAACTCATTCACCTACTTTTGGGAGAGCTTTCACATGGTGAAGTTTCAGACCCATAGCTAATTACTCACCTACTCAAAATGAGTAAATGCGAATTATCTCTAAAAGTATTGCAGATAGCCAATTTTTCTCAAATAACTCATTCACCTACTTTTGGCAGAGCTTTCACTTGGTGAAGTTTCAGACCCATAGCCAATTACTCACCTACTCAAAATGAGTAAATGCGAAATATCTCTAAAAGTATTGCAGATAGCCAATTTTTCTCAAATAATTCATTCACCTACTTTTGGGAGAGCTTTCACTTGGTGAAGTTTCAGACCCATAGCTAATTACTCACCTACTCAAAATGAGTAAATGCGAATTATCTCTAAAAGTATTGCAGATAGCCAATTTTTCTCAAATAACTCATTCACCTACTTTTGGCAGAGCTTTCACTTGGTGAAGTTTCAGACCCATAGCTAATTATTCACCTACTCAAAATGAGTAAATGTGAATTATCTCTAAAAGTATTGCAGATAGCCAATTTTTCTCAAATAACTCATTCACCTACTTTTGGGAGAGCTTTCACTCTGTGAAGTTTCAGACCCATAGCTATTTATTCACCTACTCAAAATGAGTAAATGCTAATTATCTGTAAAAGTATTGCGGATACCCAATTTTTATCAAATACTCATTCATCTACTTGTGGGAGAGCTTTCACATGGTGAAGTTTCAGACCCATAGCATATTACTCACCTACTCAAAATGAGTAAATGTGAATTATCTCTAAAAGTATTGCAGATAGCTAATTTTTCTCAAATAACTCATTCACCTACTTTTGGGAGAGCTTTCACTTGGTGAAGTTTCAGACCCATAGATAATTATTCACCTACTGAAAATGAGTAAATGTGAATTATCTCGTAATAGTATTGCAGATAGCCAATTTTTCTCAAATAACTCATTCACCTACTTTTGGAAGAGCTTTCACACACGAAAATGAAAAATTGTGAATATCTCGGAAAAGCTATTTCTTCTGCTTTAATGCTCGGCGGGAGATACACACCGCGGCAGTGGTCTTGACAAAAATTTTTGTCTCCCCAAAAATGGTGGCCATTTTGAATTTTCAAAGTTTTTGCAAAACACAAAAATGCTTATATCTCGAAAACCGTGCTATATGGAGCGAACTCAACAAAATTTTTGACCTGCTGGGTATCTCTGCAGAGTAGCCATGCCAATTTTCAAAATATTTTTGTCTCGCCAAATATAGCGGACATTTTTAATTTTTTTATTTTTTGCAAAACACAAAAATGCTTATATCTTGAAAACCATGCTAGATAGAGCAGACTGCGCTGACTTTGGTTGCCACAACAGTATAAGGCTAGAAACGAAGCATTTTCTTAATACTTTAGCACTCACCTTTATATCCTTTTCGGGACGCTTTGTTTTTGCTATGCAAAAACATTATCTTTTTTTTTTTGCGAGCGATCCTCTAGTTTATATTTTGGAATTTGTCAGTTTATCTTCAAGAAGTGTTTCGGAAGTTATATAACATTGTTGTGGGAGTGTCATAGAACGTTTGTATCTTATTTTCACATTCTATCAGTACATTATGTCTTCTCCTAGCCAGAAACACGGGAGCTGTGGACGTATTATGGCCAGTTTCGACAGCCATAGTTTCTGCGCTAGATGTAGAGAAAAAAGTAAAGGCTCAGATCCTTGTATTTCACATAATGACTGCCCTGCTTGTAACTCCCTCACAAAGGACCAACGCTTACAGTTGTCCACTCCTAGCTATAGGATTAAAAAGGAAAAGCGAGAGCTTAAGAAATCGTCTGATACACCAAACAAAGACTCAGCTAGTTCCTCTCTCATCGACCCGTCCTCTGTGACGGTAGTGGGAGCTGTGGACGCCCAGGGGGTTGTCAAATCCCCGGGTTTAAGTTCTGAAAAGAAAAAGAAGAAAACAGAACCCCAGGAAAAGAAAACTTCCGCTAAACACCACAAGACTACTGAAGGAAAGCCTTCTAAATCGCCACCTCAAGCTCACAAATCCGCAGCAGATTCCCGGATTGACGAGTTAGACCTTAAATGGTCGGAGAGGTTTAATAGATTAGAAGCTCTTCTGATTGCAAAAACCTTGGATAGTCAAGAACCGACCTTTGCTCCAGTTAAGATCACACCGACGCACACCCCACCAGTTGGTGTAGTTAAATCTTCGGACCCCTTCATCCGACCGGCTGAAAAACTACCAGCCTCAGATTTGTCCAGCACAGACCACTCTCCTCAGAGACAGGCAACGGACAAATCGCTTTCATCTACTGTCAAGAAGTCTTCAGATTTGCATGGTGACTCTCAGATTGGCTCCAAGGGTCAATCACCCAAGCTATGGCCAAGACCTTTGAACATCTTACTGACTTTGTTTTCATTACAGTGGCCAACTCCACACTCACCAGGAGGGATGCATACCTGTCTCACCTCAAACCTGGTATAAAGCCGGACACCTTGGCTGCTCTCCGGACAGGTCCGCTTAACATGTCTACGCTTTTCCCAGAAGAAGCCTTAAAGCAGGCAGAGCAGGACATAGCCACCTTTGAATCGAAAGGACAGATTCACACTGGGAAGAAAGCTCGCTTCCACCCCTATGAGCGGCCGGAAAAACGACCAGACAATAAAAAGCCGGATCGTCCAGCTTGGAAAAATGTGGGATACAGAGGACAAAGCAAGAGAGGTAAGGGCAAATCACCTTACTACTCCTCGCGACCAGCCAAGGGCCAGCAGTCATATAAATGACAATCAATGTGTTTTCAAATCACAGGAAGGACTGCTGGCCGGGAGCCCAGTTACAGAACAAAGACAATACAAAGACACTTTTGTAAAATTAAATGTTGTGAACCATGCTCATACTGCCCCCGGGCTTTCGCAAAAGAAAGAAATAAGTCCCGGGGTAGCAGACTGTCATCCCTTTCAAAAAAGTCATACAGTGAAATATGTGAAAGGTGCTTCTTGTGTCACTCAATTGTCTTATGCCCAACCTGTAACAAATGTCAGAAATGTTGTCACAACTTATCCTGTAGGGGCTCGATTCCAACACTTTTGGCAAGTTTGGCTGGAGCTGGGGGCCGGTCCGAAAGTAACTCAAATTTTGAGAGAGGGTTACCCCCTCCCCTTCCGGATTCGACCCAGACTCACAAGATATCCCACAGTCGTAAGTTGCTATGTCAATCCTCACAGGGACAGCTACCTGATGGAGGCATTACATCAACTTATCGACAAAAATGCAGTGGAACTAGTTCAAAATCAAAAGTCCCTAGGGTTTTTCAACCGGCTATTTCTAGTTCCGAAACCAAACAACAGGTGGAGACCTATCCTAGACCTGAGCAAGCTAAATCTCTTCCTCAAGGTGGAGAAATTCAAGATGGAGACACCGGAAACCATCAGGTCATCACTCCAACAAGGGGAATGGGTCACATCCATAGACTTTCAGGACGCCTATTTCCATATTCCAATACAGGAACAATCCAGGAAATATTTGAGATTTCACGTCCAAGGGCGAACATACCAGTTCAAGGCCCTGCCGTTCGGACTGTCCACAGCACCCTTGGAGTTTACTGTGGTCGCAAAGGAGGTGAAACTGATGGCCACACACAAGGGTATAAGAATCCACCAGTACCTAGACGACTGGTTGGTGAGATCCAAATCCCGCAAAACTTGTCTCCACCATACCCAAGTCCTGATCAAAATGTGCCAGGACCTAGGTTGGCTGGTGAATTTAGAAAAATCAGAGCTGGAACCCAAACAGATCTTCGACTTTGTAGGTTACCAGTTCGACCTCAGGTCCGGCCGGGTCAGACCGACCCTGGACCGGTGGCAAAGCCTTCAGGACAAGATACAACTACTCCTGTCGTTACCGGCCTGTCCGGTCCGACAGTTCTTGTCCCTGATAGGCCTACTAACAGCCACAGAAAAACAGGTTCACCTCGGCCGACTGCACATGAGACCCATACAGTGGCATCTCAAGAACAACTGGAGGGTACCAGAATCTCTAGAGAAGATTATTCCCCTACCAAGGTCCCTGCATCCCCACTTACAATGGTGGCTAGAGGAAGACAATGTGCTTCAAGGCCAACCATTACACCCAGTAAGACATGCTCTGCAGATATTTACAGACGCATCAAAAGAAGGGTGGGGCGCTCACTTAAACGAGTTCACTGCAAGAGGGACCTGGTCGGTGCCGGAAAGCATACTGCACATAAATTATCTAGAACTCAAAGCGGTTTTCCTGGCCCTCAAAGAGTTCCAAGACCTTTGTGTAGACAAAATGGTTCTGGTGGCAACCGACAATACTACAGTGGTAGCTTACATAAACAAGGAAGGAGGCATGAGGTCGGGCCCACTGTGTGCCCTACTGTGGAGAATCTTGACCTGGTGTTCCCAGCGACAAGTGACTCTAAAAGCCCGACACATCCCAGGCCATTTAAATGTGATAGCAGACAAGCTATCCAGGCTGGGTCAGACCATCCAAACAGAATGGTCCCTCCTTCCGGAAGTTTTCCAACAACTATGCAATCAATGGCACCGGCCTCAAATAGACCTATTTGCCACGAGGTTCAACCACAAGTTACCTCAGTTTGTCTCTCCGGTACCGGACTCCCTGGCTGTAGCAGTGGATGCGCTCACCCTGCCATGGGACGATCTGGATGCATACGCCTTCCCACCGACCGCCATATTGGGCAAAGTGGTGGAGAAGCTACTGGACTCCCCGTGCAAGAGACTCATTCTGATTGCTCCGGGATGGCCCAACATGCCTTGGTTTTGGGACCTAGTGACCATGTCCAGTCAGATCCCTCGCAGCCTGCCCAACCTGCCCGGTCTTCTAACACAGCCTTTCAATCAGATCCCTCACAGAAATCTGACAAATCTAAATCTCCATGCCTGGCTCCTAGAGCCTCAAAAATCAAAGAACAGGGCTTCTCTGAGGCAGTGGCAGCAAGAATTGAGGCTCCTCAAAGAAAGTCAACCAGATCAGTCTATGAGGCAAAGTGGACCATTTTTACAAAGTGGTGCGACACTAATCAGGTGGACTTCAGGTCACCATCTGTAAAGTCAGTGGCTGACTTCTTAATGTACCTCTTTGAGGACAAGAAATTACAGCCCAGCACCATTGATGGATACAGATCTGCCATTGCTGATAAACTGGGTGATACATCAATCAATATCAGCAAAAATGATAACCTCACTCGTCGCTTGGAAAGTTTCCACAGAGACAGACCCAAAGGGCGGGGGGGAATACCCTCCTGGAACCTTTCCCTGGTACTACACCAGCTGACAAAGGCTCCTTTCGAACCACTTAGGGAGGCATCTCTGAAGCATGTGACCTTCAAGACTGTCTTCCTTTTGGCCCTGGGCTCTGGCAAAAGACGGAGTGAAATCCATGCATGGCAGCATAAGAACATCAGGCACCAGTCGGACTGGTCTAAGGTGTCTCTTTTTCCATCCCCCAGCTTTCTCTCTAAGAACCAGCTGGCCAAGGAGGGTCCAGAGAGTGTAGCCCCAGTGGTCATACCAGCCCTGGCTCCTACTCTAGATAAATCCCTCAAGTCTGACAGATCCCTCTGTCCAGTCAGAGCTTTGCGCTACTATTTGGACAGGACTTC
Organism: Sabellastarte sp. h YS-2021; assembly: GCA_964017235.1. Lineage (NCBI taxonomy): Eukaryota > Metazoa > Annelida > Polychaeta > Sabellida > Sabellidae > Sabellastarte > Sabellastarte sp. h YS-2021. The sequence goes on from OZ024928.1 coordinate 17,297,054, forward strand.
AGACCTCAGGCAGCACAAGGAGTTAGTCATTGTCTCCTTCAAGAAGGGTTTCGACAAAGACATCACCCCTGCCACTATCTCCTCATGGATCAAGCAAACTGTGATCCTATGCTATGAGCTCTCTGATCATCAGGCCCACACCCTACATCAAGTTAAAACTCATGATGTCAGGGCCTTTGCTGCCTCTAAGGCCTTCCAATCGGGAGCTTCCTTAGAGCAGATCTTAGCAGCCTGCCACTGGAAATCTCACCCAATTCTACCTGAAGGATGTGGCTTGGGCTGACCCAGAGCTCTACCATCTTGGACCGGTTGTGGCTGCTCAGCAGATCCACCAACAGACTGGTACCTAGAGGAGATCTGTACATATGTAAATACTGGTACATATTTGTATATATTGCACATTTAGTTAAGAAGTAACAAAAAAAAAAAAAAATCTCTCACGTACTTCCTCCAGGAGGTTTTATTTTATGGGATTGAACTCATCCCTCTCTTCCCCTACCTCAGAGCTGCATGCAGGTCTGTAAAAAAGGGGGGGGGGGGGGGGGGGGGGCAAGGCCGACTCTGACGGTTCCATTCCGGATAACCGGATGATGATATTCGACCATAGCCTTAAGGGTGTTTTTGACTTCAAGGTCCACTCAGGCTAAAGGAGAGATTATTACAATCTCTGACATAAGTTCAACTTTTAATCCCTAGTAACTTACCCGCCAACCAAGCGGTAGTTATTCAGCTATTGTCCATTGGATAGGATGTATTAACGCAATAAAATTGCAAATTTAATAAGTAAATTAAATTTTTATAAGTTAATACCCTATCCAATGGACACACAAGACCCTCCCTCCGACCCCACTATCAGCTTACTAGGGGTCTAATAGGTTTAGACAACGAAAAAGATGCTATGACGTCACGCTGTCTAGACAGGAAGGAAGTACTACACGCCATCTGGCGAGTGCACAGCACTGGGCCGGCCTGGCTGGTGGAAACACAGGACGTCTTTTTCTGATGTTTGGCGGGCTGGTCTGCGCCGACCGGATAAGCTATTGTCCATTGGATAGGGTATTAACTTATAAAAATTTAATTTACTTATTAAATTTGCAATTTTGTTTTCTTTGAAGTTACAAGTTTGACTGAGTGTAATATGTAACTGAATAGTGATTTTTGTTGTTGTTTTTTTTTTTTGGTTCTTCAGTTTTCCAAATAGAAGTATCAAAACAGTGTTGAAAATCTGTAAATGAAATAGAGTACAATTATTAAGGCAAAGGTGTGTCTCACGGAAAATAATTGCTGCATTGACCCAGAGCTTGCACTGTGTAAAAACCATTGTTTCCTTTCTCCAAGCAAGCAAAGGGTCATTCAGAATTGTTTTTACATAATTGTTCAAAGAGATTTGTGAGGGTTTTGATTGAACATTATGTGTTAAAAAGTAGTAATGTGCCTTGAATTGGCACAAATATTAATATTTTCTACATCGTTATTTCCTGTGATGAAAATTATCGTTATATTGGTCATGCTGCATCCACCACAAATATCCTTGAAATACTGTAACTCAAAATTATTTTGTATAAAGCTTAAAAATTTGGTGTATAGTTCTATATGGCAATGGCAAGAAGGTTAATTTTTGTCTTTTCTCACATTTTTTTACCCCACAGCTCTTAAGGGCTGTCGGGGTATTGTTTTCACCCATGGTGTCCGGATGGGCGAGCGGGTGGGTGGGCGGGCGGCGGGAAAAAGTTTGTCCGGGCTGTATCTCAGAAAACGTAAGGTGTAGGAAGTTGATACTTGGTAGGGACATTGGTTAGGGGGTGTAGGTGTGCAACGTCATGGTGTGACCTTGATTTGACCTTGCCGTAGTGACCTTGAGTTTGAAAATCTTGTCCGGGCTATATCTCGGAAACCGTAAGGTGTAGGAAGTTGATACTTGGTAGGGACATTGCTTAGGGGGTGTAGTTGTGTAACGTCATGGTGTGACCTTGATTTGACCTTTGACCTTGCTGTAGTGACCTTGACCTATAAAATCTTGTCCGGGCTATATCTCAGAAACCGTAAGGTGTAGGAAGTTGATACTTGGTAGGGACATTGGTTAGGGGGTGTAGGTGTGCAACGCCATGGTCTGATCAGGATTTGACCTTTGACCTTGCTGTAGTGACCTTGACCTATAAAATCTTGTCCGGGCTATATCTCAGAAACCGTAAGGTGTAGGAAGTTGATACTTGGTAGGGACATTGGTTAGGGGGTGTAGGTGTGCAACGTCATGGTGTGACCTTGATTTGACCTTTGACCTTGCCGTAGTAACCTTGACCTATAAAATCTTGTCCGGGCTATATCTCGGAAACTGTAAGGTGTAGGAAGTTGATATTTGGCAGGGACGTTGGTTAGGGGGTGTAGGTGTGCAACGTCATGGTCTGATCAGGATTTGACCTTTGACCTTGCTGTAGTGACCTTGACCTATAAAATCTTGTCCAGGCTATATCTCAGAAACCGTAAGGTGTAGGAAGTTGATACTTAGTAGAGACATTAGTTAGGGGGTGTAGTTGTGCAACGTCATGATCTGACCTTGATTTGACCTTGCCGTAGTGACCTTGACCTATAAAATCTTGTCCGGGCTATATCTCGGAAACCGTAAGGTGTAGGAAGTTGATACTTGGTAGGGACATTGGTCAGGGGCCATAGGTGTGTATTATCATGGTGTGACCTTAATTTGGCCTTTGACCTTGTCGTAGTGACCTTGACCTTTAAAATCTTGTTGCATCTTTGGGTCTGTCTTTTGATGCAGATTAAGCACTGTTAATTCATATTAGAATTTATTAAGAATTTTACTTTCATAACTTCCCATTGTAAGGGATAGAATTTCATCAAGTGAGCCACAGATTTTGCTCCAACACCACACATAAGCGTTCATTAAATGTATTACCACTTCTGTATGCATGGTAATATTCAAAACATCTAAACCATAATTCGGCCATGCAGATGTAGATAAAGAATGTTGAATTTTACTTTACTGATTAATGCTGTCATCTTGTTATTGAATTGACTTGTTTTAATACTTCATCTTTACATGCATTATCTTTCTTTTAAACATTATTTTTTGGAACTTTATATAACTGACAGTGCTCTGAAAGTATCCTGAACTTTGTACTGGTACAGTGCTTCTGTATCTCATGGTGTTGAAAATATTTCCCTAGGCTGTGGGGTACGGGCATCTCTGATGCTATTTTTTTCATATTTAGTAGCTTGGATCATGTTTTATAGCCAATGTATAAAATAAACACCATAATTGTCCATGGTAGCATCCCATGGGGGATAAGTCTAGAAAAATATAAGGTATGGGGAGGGCATTTGCATGAGCATAAGTTAGACACATATTAAACATTTAATGACATACCTCACAAAATCACACATTGATGCATTCAATTTAACAATCTGTGTATGTGAAATCCCACTACTTGTTTTTATGAAATAAATATATGACCTTATGAATGCGCAATCAATCAAGTGTATTATTGTACCTGCAATATTCATTCTTACCTGATCAAAATTCTTCTCAAACTGTGAGGAAATCCCACTTTTATTATACGCTTTTGCAGTATGGCTAAAATTATGCACTTTTGAAGAATTTAAGAAAACAAGGTGAAAATTAAGTAAATTATGTATAAAAATTCCTCAGTCAATCAAGATTCTACATTTTATAGGAAAGGGTGTGCGTTTTCATGTATTAGGGATCCCGCAAGGGATGCTTGTATATATACAGGAGAAATTCACGCGAAAGGGGCTCATAGCTCGGCAACCACTGGGCGGGTTCTCTTCAAATTTGGCACATATAATGCAGTAGCCCTGTAAAAAATTTCTGCATTTGGTGTCAAGACATTTTAACCAATGAGAGAAGTCACATGACCAAAAAATGTTTTTGAAAGGGGTTTGTTTGTCTGGAATATAACTTAAAGATCGTTTCACCTGTTTATGAAGTTTAGCAAGTAGATTTGTTATATAGATGTCTGGAAATCATTAACTTTTGCAAGTGATCCAATGCAAAATGACTGACTTATTAACGATTAACTAAATGCCACAAAGTTTTTCAGTGATCAAACTGAAAAATCTTTAATATCTCAGAAGCGGTGCCAGATGGAACAATTTTGATGAAATGTTTGACCCATAGGGTATACTCAATCTTATGGCACTTTTTGCCAAAAACCATTTCCTGCCATTTTGGTGATCATCTTAAATTTCTGTGTAAAACACAGAACCCATTTTATTCCACTTTTTGGCAAATATTGTTTTCCCAAACATTTTTGGCAGCCATCTTGAACTTTGGGGAAAACATAAAGTCACATTTATCTCGGAAGCAGTGCGAGATAGAGTGATTCGATGAAATTTTGGATCCACAGGGGATATGCAGTCACCTGCCCTTTCCTGTAAATCGTTTTGCCACCTTTTTTGGTGGCCATCTTGAATTTCTGTGTAAAACACAAAATCTCATTTATCTCAAAAACTGGTGAATGGTAGAGCAATTTCAATGCAATTTGTGCACACAGGGTAAGAGTGATCTGGCAATCATGCAAGAAAGGATTTTCCTGCCATTTTTGCTTGCTTCTTGAATTTTTGCACAAATGGAAAAAAAACACATACTAAAGAGAGCAAAATAGTCATTTCAGTAAATCAATAGTACTCATTGGGATGCTTTGTTTTTGCTGTGCAAAAACAATTTCTTTTTGTCCTGCAAAGCAGTACTCTAGTTTTTCATGTTTTTAGGGCTGAGCAATAATGCAATCATGGTTGCTATCCTAGACAACTTCAGTATATAGGTGTCAAATGTCACAACTTCCTGTTTAAAATATCAGGGGCTTTGAAATTTTGTGTGAATTTGTCTTTGTCTACAGATTTTCTGTGTTGAAATCCTACTTGTGGTTCATTTATTGGCTTGTTTGAAATTTTTTCCTGTGTCAGATAAATACGCAATGCTCTGTTTTTGTTCCAGGCACTGCTACTATTAATCTCTATGACTGGACACATCCCATCATCCCTGGTACAAGATGACCAACAGCCAAAAACCAAGGTAAGGCTTAATCACACAGTATCTATCTGTACAGTATCTTCATGTAAAGATGTCAAAGGCCAAATCTATTCAATCTACTGTGTCTGTATCGTATCTCCATGTATAGAGGTCTTTGGCTGAGATGAGTTCTTCTGCTGTATATTGACTGTGATTTATGTCCCATATTTCAATGTTCCTGTTATATTGTATACGACAAACAAAAAAAAACTATTTGTAATTTAATAAACTGAGAATCCAACTTGATAAAAACTAGTACCATCGAGGTACTTTGAAGTCTTGTAGTTTTGAAGTGTGAACTGAAAATATGGACAGTGATTTCTTTATCCTTGTGGGGTTCTTGGTTCAATTCTGACTTGTGATTAAAGTGTAGGATTTGAAGAAGCTCACCTGAATAGAACTTAATATGATAAAAAAATTAAGAAACCAGAGGGTGTTGAATAGATGAAAGGGATATTACCATTAACCATTCATTTCGAAAGACATACTCTACCACTTCAGTTTTACTTGTTCTGTTGTTTGATGTCACATTTTACAAAAAAGTCCTCTCTGTAAAACTGAATAAACTGAAAGATAATTGAAAATAAAGTCAACATATTTTGAACTGTTTTTGTGGACACTTTCGATTGTTGCACTTACAACCAAACTTTGGTCTTTTGATAGTATTTATGTGCTGTACTAAAACTCGTATTCAAATTGTAAATTTTGAAAAAAATGCATAGCAGAATTTTAGCTCATTACATAGCTGAACAATAGCTATTTTTGGGTTCTCACTATTGAGTAAATCGTTTTATGACTTTCAAACATATGCCCTATCTTGAATTTTGCTGAAAATGTCGATTATCCCGAAAACCATTACAGATAGAGCGGTTTTGAGCAAAGTTACTATAGAGTATAAACCCTGCATATAATGCCTCCAAAAATCTGTTATCTTTTCTGGCCGCCATCTTTAATTTTGCTGGAAATCGTAATTGTCTCATTTATAAATGGCGGAATTCTCGATTTGTTGGATTATACACTCTCCTGTCAGGGGATGCACTGCGTCGAATTAATGCAATTCTGGTTGGTTCTAAAACTTCAAATGTGAAAAGAACCTGTTGGAAATCATGTCTTGCAAAAAGATTCAGTTGGATCATTTTATGGAAAAGGCCTTAATCTTCCTTATTATTGCTCCTTGCACTTTAAATCCTTTTTTGTGGTCAGACCACCTCAATTTCTGCTTTATACCCAGCGGGAGATAAATGCAATTGCAGTGTTCTTGGTTTTATTTTGTGTTTTGCCAGTTTAACAAAGGATGGTCAGCAGGCGGTATGTAGTGTCAGAAGTACCAAAAGGCCCATAGTGGTAAAACATCAGATATCAAACAAACCCTGTTCTGTTATAGTGAAGTGATTCTTGGAACTTTAAATGTGCCATGTTTTAATTATTCCCACAGCCAGCTTTATTACTGTGCCCATTAGTTTTCATTCTATATGATCATTTTGTAAATTGTTTTGACTGTAACTAAGGATGGTAAGAAGACGCAGGCATCCAGTCAACCAATGGTGTCAGCAAACCAGGAGGATGAGGAGATTCTCAGGAAAGCCGTGAGGTGAGTCTGCTTGCCGCCTTGTGTATATCAGGCTGCTTATTAAGCGTCCCGCAAGGGACGCTTGTTTGTGTATGGGAGAGCTTCTGGCTCCGCCGGCTCCGCCGGCTCCGCATTTTGTTTTCCTTATAACTCTGTAACCGTTAGGCGGATTCTTTTCAAATTTGGCAGGTTTAGGCAGTAGCCTTGGGGAATTTTTTTGAATATGCTGCAGTGACATTTCAACCAATCAGAGAGGTCACATGACCAAAAATGTCTTTTTTCGATGGGGAAGCTTGTCCGGATGATAACTTGAAAGGAATTTTATCAATTCACCTGAAACTTGGCAAATACATTCATTCTATTAAAATCTGGAAATCATTAGATTTTGGCATTGATTGGTCAAGAAATGGCCGAGTAATTAATGATTAATTAATCATTACGAATTTTCCAAATAAGGAAAACACAAAAATGCTTATATCTCGAAAACCGTGCTAGATAGAGCGATTTCGACGAAATTTTTGACCCGCAGGGTATCTCTGCGGAGTAGTTTTCCCAATTTTCAAAAAATTTTTGTCTCGCCCAAAATGGCGGCCATTTTGAATTTTCGAAATTTTCGCAAAAATTGCAAAACACAAAAATGCTTATATCTCAAAAACCGTGCTAGATAGAGCAATTTCGACAAAATTTTTGACCCACAGAATATCTCTGCAGAGTACTTTTCCCAATTTTCAAAAAATTTTTGTCTCGCCAAAAATGGCCGCCATTTTGAATTTTCGAAATTTTCGCAAAAATTGCAAAACATAAAAATGCTTATATCTCAAAAACCCTGCTAGATAGAGCGATTTCGACGAAATTTTTGACCCACAGGGTATCTCTGCAGAGTAGCCATGCCAATTTTCAAAAAAATTTTGTCTCGCCAAAAATGGCGGCCATTTTGAATTTTCGAATTTTTCGCAAAAATTGCAAAACATAAAAATGCTTATATCTCAAAAACCCTGCTAGATAGAGCGATTTCGAGGAAATTTTTGACCCGTAGGGTATCTCTGCAGAGTAGCCATGCCAATTTTCAAACAAAAAATTTCTCGCAAAAAATGGCGGCCATTTTGAATTTTCGAATTTTTCGCAAAATTGCAAAACACAAAAATGCTTATATCTCGAAAACCGTGCTAGATAGAGCGATTTCGACGAAATTTTTGACCCACTGGGTATCTCTGCAGAGTAGCCATGCCAATTTTCAAAAAAAATTTGTCTTGCCAAAAATGGCGGCCATTTTGAATTTTCGCGCAAAAATTGCAAAACACAAAAATGCTAATATTTCGAAAACCGTGCTACATAGAGCGATTTCGACGAAATTTTTTATCTTCAGGGTATCTCTGCAGAGCAGCTATCCCAAAGAGCTTTCACTTGGTGAAGTTTCAGACCCATAGCTAATTGCTCACCTACTCAAAAAGAGTAAATGCGAATTACCTCTAAAAGTATTGCAGATGGCCAATTTTTCTCAAATAACTCATTCACCTACTTTTGGAAGAGCTTTCACATGGTGAAGTTTCAGATCCATAGCCAATTACTCACCTACTCAAAATGAGTAAATGCGAATTATCTCTAAAAGTATTGCAGATAGCCAATTTTTCTCAAATAACTCATTCACCTACTTTTGGGAGAGCTTTCACATGGTGAAGTTTCAGACCCATAGCTAATTACTCACCTACTAAAAATGAGTAAATGTGAATTATCTCTAAAAGTATTGCAGATAGCCAATTTTTATTGCGTTAATACATCTTACCTAGTGGACAGATGCATTTGTCCGGCGCCTTGCCGGTCACGCCAAACGTTAGAAAAAAACGTCCTGAGCTGGGCTCTGGCCGGGACCGGTAGTGTCCTGTTCATTCGCCAGGTGGCTGTATAGCCAACCTGCTGGTATACTGCGCATGCTCGCGCATGCGCTCTTCCTCTTTTTGTTTGGCGCGTCCATTTTGTTAACGCTTGAAGTTTAAGAGAAACTTTTTTAATTTTTACTAGTGTTAGATTGGATATTTGTTTAAAGTGTGTTAGTAGTTTTGTGCTATACATATCATGGATTCACCAGGGGAAAAGAAAGGACAAAGGCGGGGGTCTTGTGGCCACGTTATGGCCGCCTTTGATTTGCACAAGAAATGCGCGCGTTGTCGCGATAAAGGCATTGGGGATGACCCTTGTGTTAAAGACAAACAGTGTAGTGTGTGCGATTCCTTCTCTGATGAACAAAAGGAGTTGATTTCTACCCCTTCTTACAGAATCAGAAAAGACCGTAAAGCAGGTATTTTAGTTTCCCCTAAAGAAGTTGAAGTCATTGCTTCCGTGGATTCTTCTGCGGAGCCAACTTTTACTGCCCCTCCTCAGAGTACATCTCATCCTGCCACTTTTGTTACAGCAGAACAGTTTTCTCTGATGAATGATAAATGGGCAGAGCAATTTGCACGTGTAGAAGCCTTGTTGAGTAGAGGCAATGTTTTCTCCACCCCCAAGATGGCGGTGAACCCTTCAAGTTCAAAAGCTGTGCCTTCTGAATCCCCCTTTATTGCCCCGGCTGCCCGGCCCACCGGTCCGGTGGAGTCCCCGGCAGTGCAGGAGGCCGTTGTTAAATCTGGGGAGGATAAACCTAAGAAAACTAAAGACAAAAAACATAAGAAGTCAGTCAAGATAGCTGATAAACCGGTTCCCTTGGATAAGCCGGTCCCTGCTTTGGGCACCTCCGGTCCGGAGAGTGTAACGCAGGCTACAGTACAGAAGAAAGCCCCTCCGGCATCTTCAGTCACCCTTACACCAGAAGATGACCAAGCCGGTTCTGCTGGTGACCTGTTTTTGGCTAAGCCTACAACTTCATCTTCAGCTTCTGCTTTCCCCGGTACATTCAATCTTCCACCGGAACCGGACGACATTGATTTTGATGACCCTTTGGCCGGTTCTGATGTGTCGTCTGTGCACTCTGACTCTGACGAGGGTGAGATTTCCTCTGATACTCTGGAACACCCTGAGCAAACCGAAGAGATGAACTACAGAGAAACTGTAAGGTCGGTTCGTTCCTTCATGGGGTGGACTCACATACCGGACTTTGAAAGTGACTTGAATGAGCCGGATAAATCCAATAACCCTTGGAAGGGTAAGAATCCTAAAAGGCCTGCCCGTATTTCAGTTGAAATGCCGCCGGATGACTGGCTCTGCCAGAAGTTGGAGCGACTCAATACAGTTGTGGCAGAAGGCTACCCTTCAAGGGCCCAAGACTCGGCCGGACTGAAAAAAGACCAGTTTGTGAAGATCCCCAAGTCACAGGCAAGATGGTATCAGATGTATACCATTAAACAAGATGGCCCCCACAGACCGGGTAGAAAACTCTTCAGTTGGCATAATACAGAAGCGAAACTCAATTCTCAGTTTCCAAGGCTTACTAAGGCTTCGGCCTATCCAGCTGCAGGCCCTCCTTCTAGGCCCATTTCACAGGAATACCTCAGAAGGTGGGAGAAGTGCGCTAGGGAGAACTCATATATCGTTAACAATGCTGCAGGGTTCAACCGGTGCGCTAGTGAGTTGCAAGATAAAATGTCTAGTAATGTTGCCATGTTATGTTCCCGCATCAACAAGGGCAAAGCCCCTAAGGAAGTGTCTGGTGCCCTGAACGACCTCAAGGATCTTATGGCCTTTCACCAAAGTGTCTCTGTTGCCATGGGCACGGCTTTGCAACATCTCGCGGACAGTGTGTTTGTGCATCTTGCTAATCTTATCTTGATCCGACGTGATGCTTATCTAGAACATATGAAGCCTGGTGTCAAGCAAGATACATGGTTACATCTTAGAAATGCTCCAATGTTTGGCTATGGCCTCTTTCCCGACGCAGTCATTGCCACTGCTGAACAGGATATCATCAAGCATGAGGCTTCCGGTTCTGCTCTGAGACCCGGTCCGGGTGCTTCACAGCAGTCCGGTTGGAGGACAGCCAACAGATACCGGCCTTATGACAGAAGGGATCAAAGGTCTACCGGTACGGAACAAGAACAACAACCATGGAGGCAATTTAGTAGGCCTAGGAATAGAGGACGTGGCAGAGGAAGGGGTTCTAACCCTCGTTTCTCTCGTTCCAAGGGATATAAAGGTTTTAAATGACAATTACAGCATGTTTCCTCCCATTCAGAAATCAGTAAATGTGGGGAAAATGTCAAAGTTAGTAAAGCAGACTGTACAACCTGTGGTTCAGGACAGTTTAAATGTTCAGACAATAGTCAAAGTTCCTTCTTTAAACACTGTTCCAAAACCTTCAAATCCTCTTGTATCTTGTCATGTTGCAACTCATGCTCAGTATGCAATTTCAAAAGGGCTTCCGCAAAAGAAAGGTATAAGACCCGTGGTGAAAAAGACAGAAATAAAGCTTGTCAAAGGTGCTTCTTTTGTAAATCATTGTCTTTCTGCCAAACCTGTTCCAAATGTCCCCAATGTTGTCAAAGAGTTGGGTGTAGGGGGGAGACTACAGACCTTTTGGCCAAAGTGGCAAGAACTAGGGGCAAATCCCAGGGTAGTCTCCATTTTGAAGGAGGGTTATACCCTACCGTTCAAAATGAGGCCCCCTTTGACACGGTTTCCTCTCATCACAAGTGGTTATGCAAATCCGGTAAGAAGCCGGGCTCTGTCAGAGGCCTTGGTTGCACTAAGAAAAAAGTTGGTAGTCGAAAAGGTGGTTGTACGGACCTCCCTGTCCTTTTACAACCGGTTGTTCTTGGTCCCAAAACCCAACAAAAAGTGGAGACCCATTTTGGACCTCAGCCAGTTAAACCTTTATCTCCAAACAAACACTTTCAAGATGGAAACACCGGAAACCATAAGGGTCTCCTTACAAAAAGGGGAATGGGTCACGTCACTGGATTTCAGCGACGCTTACTTTCATATCCCCATCCATCCCAGATCCAGAAAATACCTCAGGTTCTTTTTGAACAGCAAGGCATATCAGTTCACAGCCCTTCCATTCGGACTAGCCACGGCTCCGTTGGAATTTACCAAGGTGGTAAAGGAGGTGAAATTGTTGGCTCAAACAAAGGGTATAAGAATCCACCAGTACCTAGACGACTGGTTGCTCAGAGCCCCGTGCCCGGAAACCTGCCAACGAAATACCCAGACCCTCTTGGCCCTCTGCCGCGAATTAGGTTGGGTGGTCAACTTGGAGAAGTCAGAACTGGTACCCCAGCAAGTGTTCAATTTCGTAGGCTACCGGTTCGATCTCCTGACGGGACGGGTTCTACCCACGTCAGAGCGCTGGGAGACATTAAAGGCAAAACTTCTCTTTGTAAAGAACAGGGACTCCTGCACGGTCAGGCAGTTTATGTCCCTCATAGGTCTCTTGACAGCCACAGAGAAGCAAGTCTGGCTGGGTCGCCTCCGCATGAGACCAATTCAGTGGCATCTCAAACAGCATTGGCATGTACCGGAGGTCCTGGAAAAAGTGATTCCGGTTCCCCCGTCCCTGCACCCCCATCTGGATTGGTGGTTGGACGAAAAGAATGTACTGCGAGGGCAACCCCTACATGCCCTACGTCACGCTCTACAAGTTTTTACAGACGCCTCAAACGAAGGTTGGGGCGCTCACTTAGGAGAGGCTATAGCGCAAGGCGTTTGGTCAGAACCAGAAAGTCACCTCCATATAAACTTTCTAGAGCTGAAAGCAGTCTTTCTGGCCCTCAAGAGTTTCGAGCATCTCTGCAGGGATCAGGTTGTTCTCATAGCCACAGACAACACAACTGTGGTTGCCTACATCAACAAGCAAGGAGGTATGAGATCAGGCTCTCTCTGTGCCCTCCTGTGGAGACTTCTGGCTTGGTGCCATCCCAGAGGAATAATCCTGAGGGCAAGGCACATTCCGGGTCGCCTGAATGTGATAGCGGACAAACTATCCAGGCACAGTCAGGTGATCCAGACAGAATGGTCCCTGTCCCTACCAGTGTTCAATCGCTTGTTCTCCAACTGGGACCTCCCACAGGTGGACCTCTTTGCAACCCGGTTCAACCACAAACTTCCCCTGTTTGTGTCACCGGTGCCGGATCCGGCAGCCTGGGCTGTGGACGCCCTCAGCATACCATGGGGGAATCTGGATGTTTACGCCTTTCCTCCGGTCTCACTGCTCAATCAGGTGACGTCGAAGGTAATGGATCAGGGATGCTTAAGGATGGTCCTAATTGCCCCAGGTTGGCCCAACATGCCTTGGTTTTGGGATCTGGTCAATCTGTCCGTGCAAATTCCTTTCCAGCTCCCCCTTCGCAAGGATCTCGTGACTCAGCCTCTCAATGGCCTTCTTCACAAGAACCTAGCCAACTTAAATCTACATGCGTGGCTCCTAGAGCCTCCTGCATTCAAGAACAAGGGTTCACTGATGAAGTGGCAGCAAGAATTGAGGCTCCTCAGAGAAGTTCAACCAGAGCCGTTTATAAGTCAAAGTGGGCCATTTTTATCAAATGGTGTGACGCACATAAGGTGGACTTCCGGTCGCCCTCTGTGAACCAGATCGCTGATTTCCTGCTCTATCTATTCAAAGAAAGGAAACTCCAGCCTAGCACCATTGACGGTTACAGAACTGCTATTGCGGACATGGTGGGAAATCAGGAGGTGAACATCAGCAAAGATGAAAACTTAACCCGTTTATTGGACAGTTTTCATAGGGATAAGCCCAAGGGCAGACGAGGGCTGCCTTCTTGGAATCTTTCCCTTGTCCTTCACCAGTTGACTAAACCTCCTTTTGAACCAATGAGGAAGGCTTCCCTTAAGCATCTGACCTTTAAGACAGTTTTTCTTCTAGCTCTAGGTTCAGGCAAGCGTAGAAGTGAAATTCATGCTTGGCTATTCAAGAATATACGGCACCAAGAGAACTGGAGTCAGGTGTCTTTCTATCCGTCTCCCATGTTTCTTTCCAAGAATCAGTTGGCCAAAGAAGGCCCGGCATCTGTGGCTCCAGTAGTGATCCCGGCCTTGGCACCCTCCTTGGACAAAGAGCTTAAGGAGGATAGGTCCTTGTGCCCAGTCAGGGCCCTACGTTACTATCTAGACAGAACCAAGGATCTCCGCAAAGGGAAGGATCTGGTTTTTGTGTCCTTCCGGAAGAGCTTTGAGAAAGATATTGTTCCGGCTACTATCTCCTCTTGGATTAAACAAACAGTGCTCTTGTGCTACCAAGTATCCGATGAGGATTCCCACAAGTTGCTTCAAGTCAAGGCACATGATGTCAGGGCTTTTGCGGCTTCCAAGGCTTTTCAGGGAGGCGTGTCCTTGGAACAAATTCTCTCGGCCTGTCATTGGAAAGCCCACAATACCTTTACTCAGTTCTATCTGAAGGACCTAGCTTGGGCCGACTCGGACCTGTACCATCTGGGGCCCATTGTGGCTGCCCAACAGGTCCAGGCGGACAAATAAAGTCCCTCTTTGGGAATTATTGTGTATAGTGTACATAATTTCATAAATAAGTTTTCCCCTGGATTATCACGAGCCTAAGTGGTTCCAGGGAATTATTAGGTTTTTCAGTTCCTGTTCGTCTTCCTCACTACGTGATGAACTCATCTCTCTCCTTCCCTCTGTACCCTCGGTTGAGTTGGTACAAGGAAATTTCAAAAAAGGGGGGGGGGGGGGGGGTGTTTTTTCCTAAGGACTGGTTTATTTAACCATGGCTGGAATCACCCCTTAGTATCTAGAGTTCTCAGGAATTCCCCTTCTTCTGCTACCCTCCTTCCACTGGGTAGTTATTCTGCATCTGTCCACTAGGTAAGATGTATTAACGCAATAAAATGGAAAATTTAATAGTAAATTAAATTTTTATAAGTTAATACCTTACCTAGTGGACAAGGGGATTCCCACCCTACCTGCCCCGCTATTCTAGTATAAGGGGAAATTCATAGGTAGACAACAAAAAGAGGAAGAGCGCATGCGCGAGCATGCGCAGTATACCAGCAGGTTGGCTATACAGCCACCTGGCGAATGAACAGGACACTACCGGTCCCGGCCAGAGCCCAGCTCAGGACGTTTTTTTCTAACGTTTGGCGTGACCGGCAAGGCGCCGGACAAATGCATCTGTCCACTAGGTAAGGTATTAACTTATAAAAATTTAATTTACTATTAAATTTTCCATTTTCTCAAATAACTCACCTACTTTTGGGAGAGCTTTCACTCTGTGAAGTTTCAGACCCATAGCTAATTACTCACCTACTCAAAATGAGTAAATGCGAATTATCTCTAAAAGTATTGCAGATAGCCAATTTTTCTCAAATAACTCATTCACCTACTTTTGGCAGAGCTTTCACTTGGTGAAGTTTCAGACCCATAGCTAATTACTCACCTACTGAAAATGAGTAAATGTGAATTATCTCTAAAAGTATTGCAGATAGCCAATTTTTCTCAAATAACTCATTCACCTACTTTTGGGAGAGCTTTCACTTGGTGAAGTTTCAGGCCCATAGCTAATTACTCACCTACTCAAAATGAGTAAATGCGAATTATCTCTAAAAGTATTGCAGATAGCCAATTTTTCTCAAATAACTCATTCACCTACTTTTGGGAGAGCTTTCACTTGGTGAAGTTTCAGACCCATAGCTAATTACTCACCTACTCAAAATGAGTAAATGCGAATTATCTCTAAAAGTATTGCAGATAGCCAGTTTTTTTCAAATTAATCATTCACCTACTTTTGGGAGAGCTTTCACTTGGTGAAGTTTCAGACCCATAGCTAATCACTCACCTACTCAAAATGAGTAAATGCGAATTATCTGTAAAGTATTGCAGATAGCCAATTTTTCTCAAATAACTCATTCACCTACTTTTGGGAGAGCTTTCACTTGGTGAAGTTTCAGACCCATAGCTAATTACTCACCTACTCAAAATGAGTGAATGCGAATTATCTCTAAAAGTATTGCAGATAGCCAATTTTTGTCAAATTAATCATTCACCTACTTTTGGGAGAGCTTTCACTTGGTGAAGTTTCAGACCCATAGCTAATTACTCGTCTACTCAAAATGAGTAAATGCGAATTATCTCTAAAAGTATTGCAGATAGCCAATTTTTCTCAAATAACTCATTCACCTACTTTTAGGAGAGCTTTCACTTGGTGAAGTTTCAGACCCATAGCAAATTACTCACCTACTCAAAATGAGTAAATGCGAATTATCTCTAAAAGTATTGCAGATAGCCAATTTTTCTCAAATAACTCATTCACCTACTTTTGGCAGAGCTTTCACTTGGTGAAGTTTCAGACCCATAGCTAATTATTCACCTACTCAAAATAAGTAAATGTGAATTATCTCTAAAAGTATTGCAGATAGCCATTTTTCTCAAATAACTCATTCACCTACTTTTGGGAGAGCTTTCACTCTGTGAAGTTTCAGACCCATAGCTATTTATTCACCTACTCAAAATGAGTAAATGCTAATTATCTGTAAAAGTATTGCGGATACCCAATTTTTATCAAATACTCATTCATCTACTTGTGGGAGAGCTTTCACATGGTGAAGTTTCAGACCCATAGCTAATTATTCACCTACTGAAAATGAGTAAATGCGAATTATCTCTAAAAGTATTGCAGATAGCCAATTTTTCTCAAATAACTCATTCACCTACTTTTGGGAGAGCTTTCACTTGGTGAAGTTTCATACCCATAGATAATTATTCACCTACTCAAAATGAGTAAATGTGAATTATCTCTTAATAGTATTGCAGATAGCCAATTTTTCTCAAATAACTCATTCACCTACTTTTGGAAGACCTTTCACACACGAAAATGAAAAATTGTGAATATCTCGGAAAAGCTATTTCTTCTGCTTTAATGCTCGGCGGGAGATACACACCACGGCAGTGGTCTTGACAAAAATTTTTGTCTCCCCAAAAATGGTGGCCATTTTGAATTTTCAAAGTTTTTGCAAAACACAAAAATGCTTATATCTTGAAAACCGTGCTATATGGAGTGAACTCAACAAAATTTTGGACCTGCTGGGTATCTCTGCAGAGTAGCCATGCCAATTTTCAAAATATTTTTGTCTCGCCAAATATAGCGGACATTTTTAATTTTTTTATTTTTTGCAAAACACAAAAATGCTTATATCTTGAAAACCGTGCTAGATAGAGCAGACTGCGCTGACTTTGGTTGCCACAACAGTATAAGGCTAGAAACGAAGCATTTTCTTAATACTTTAGCACTCACCTTTATATCCTTTTTGGGACGCTTTGTTTTTGCTATGCAAAAACATTATCTTTTTTTTTTGCGAGCGATCCTCTAGTTTTGCATGAGTCATGTTAGACTTTCACAAGATTCTGTGTTATGTACCCAAGGTTTAAAAGAGTCACAGTAAACTTTAGTTCTATAAAATGCAGCAAGTTTTCGGTCCTCAACCTCACATCAGTCTTATTACCTCCACCAAGGAGGTATTAAATTTGAGACCGTTTATTTGGTGGTACGTATTAGAGTTACAAATATTATTATCTTTTCCAAAACCAATTCTTGGTTTCCAAACAAGCAAGGAATAACCGCTCACCACTGAATTATCTGTTGCCTAATATTCAGATATAAAATTATGTGGTTACTGCCATACTCCTACAGAAAACAGTCATCAGTTTGTTTTATTATGATCATATCTATTGGTCTGTTATAGGGAGTCTCAGAGAGAAGATGAAAAAAGAAAGCTACAAGCTACACAGGAAGAGAAGGAGCTTCAGAAAACACTAGCTATGTCACAGCTAGAGTCTGACAGGTTGGACAGAGAGAAACAAGCACTGGAACAGGTGTGCCAAAATGTTACAAAATCAGTAAAAATTAGCTTGTCTTAAAAGCTTTCAATTTCAAGAATGTGAAATACATCTTCCCAGGCATAAAGATTGTTTCTATTAATATAAAACTGAAATCTTGTTTATCTTCTCAGAGAAATTAGTGTATTAGTCATTCTGATTAGGTTATAATTGCTAAGTAATTCCTGTTGACTTTAGTCGAGTGTTGAATTATCAAGGAAAACAGTAGAGACAATTTTTGTTCTGTTTTAGGACATGCATAAGCTGTCAGTGTCTGAGAAGCTGCCCGCACCTAGCACTTCAACCGTTCCCAAACCTGCCCCAGCCTTCACAGCAGGTGCTGTTGCCTCAGCATCCCGACCGGCTCCCCGGCAACCCATGGTCGGTAAGCACCCGCCCACCCCTCTCAGCAACTCTGGGGCAGCCAACGACTGGCTGAAGACTGCACAAGCAGAGGCCTCCAAATCCACTACACATGCAGCAGTGGTGGTACGTATTAGACTTACAGATGCTATTATCTTTTCCAAAACCAATTATTGGTTTCCAAACCAGCAATCAGCACTTATTAACTGGTTTGAAAAATGTTTTAATATATCTTCAAAAACTACTGATCAGTTTGCTGAATCTATGTTATAATTAAGCGTCCCTGAAAGGGTGCTTATTTGTTTTCGCCTCAGTTTCCTCGCCGCCGCATTATGGTCTCCCTTGAATATCTCCCTTATTATTAGAATGTTTCAAACCATATTTGGCAGTTATATACCTTAGGCGTGGGAAAATTTTTCTGCATGCTTAAATTTGACCTTTGACCTGTATGAAGGTCACATGATCAAAAACAATTTTGAAGTACACAAAATAGCTGACTTTGAGTTTTTGCCTTATATCTCCTTTATTGTTGCTTTTATAGCTTCAGAATGTATTAAGAGGTATTGGGAAAGCATATGTGGAGAGTCTAAATAGCCGGTCAGTTTTACCCCCCGACCCCCCTCCTTATGGGCCAAACTGTGGTCATAAATAGCTGCTTTGGAGTTTTTGCCTTATATCTCCTTTATCATTGCTTTTATAGCTTCAGAATGTATTAAGAGGTATTGGGAAAGCATATGTGGAGAATCTAAATAGCCGGTGTAACGCGAGATAATGACTCCCCTCTAGTTCTGACTCCTCTCCTTTGATCTTTTGGGGGAGTCATTATTCTGCAAACAACATTTATCCCCCCAAACAATAGGATTTAGGGGGGTTAGAATATTGCTTGCAAGATACTCACCCCCCATTCAGAAACTGACTCCCCTCTATTGTTTCTGCACCTATTCAATTGGGGGCAAATGGGGAGGGGGTGGTGTTATTGTCTCTCAACTTGTATAGGCAAAAGTATTGATAAATTTCCACAGCCACCTATTAAAAAGATTAGCTAATTCATTCTATTGAGAATTAATAACAACTAGCCAAAGGTAATTCAAAACACATTCAATACTATTTTACAATATATATAGCTATATTATAGCTAACATAATAGCTTTCATTTTAAAAATATTTATAATAAATAATTTATTGCTCAGAAGTCCATGCTGTACTATTTACATGATATTCAATATTCATAATAGTGTCTATTTTTTAAAATATTAATTGCTGTGTGTAATACTTCATTGTTATAACAGTATTAAATGTTTATAAACATGAACATATTTAATGACTATGTGTGATTATTATTTTGTATTGGAAAAACAACCACATGTATGACTATATCTTCATGTTAAAAGTGACTTATAAGCCCATATATTGTTGGTGCATGTCAGTATAATAAATGAATAAATAATATTAATAACTTATTGCTCAGCACACAAATGAGTACACAACCCCACCAATATGTGCTTTAATGGCACTAAATTAAGTGGGAAGTGGGGGGTAAAGTGGGAGTCATAATCTTGCAGGGGGGTCAGAATATTTCAACCCCCCTTGCAAGATACTGACCCCCCAGTCAGTAATCTAGGGGAGTCATTATCTCGCGCTACACCGGTCAGTTTTATCCCCCGACCCCCCCTTATGGGTCAAACTGGGGTCATAAAATAGTTGCTTTGGATTTTGCCTTATATCTCCTTTATTGTTGTTTTTATACCTTCAGAATGTATTAAGAAGTATTGGGAAAGCATATGTGGAGAGTCTACATAGCCAGTCAGTTTTACCCCCGGACCCCCCTTATGGGTCAAACTGGGGTCATAAAATAGCTGATTTTGAGTTTTTGCCTTATATCTCCTTTATTGTTGCTTTTATACCTTCAGAATGTATTAAGAGGTATTGGGAAAACATACGGCGCAGCTTTATGCATTCTTAGCTTTACAGCATGCTTATTAAAACCACAAAGCATTTTAAACTTTCAGGGATGCTTCGCTTTTGTTGGCAAAAGCATTCCTCTAGTTTTAACAATAAAGCTAAGAAGGTGGAAATGGTATTTCATCAGACAGCTGGCATTATACAACCTTTAAATATGTTATACTGAAAGTGTGACAGATGTTACATATATAATGCAATAGTTGCTTTAACAATTTATAAACAGCGATTGATTTTAATGACAATTCCGACTCAAACCAAATAGGCCAGTTTTCCATTTGTAACCTTATATATGTTACAGGCAGTCTGTGTAACAAGGCATTACACGTAATGTAATATGTATTGAAGCTGTAAACATACTTGAACTAAATGTTAAAAAGGTTTTCCAATTTCCCACATTTATAATTTGGTGTTATCTTATGCTAAAACCACTTCTATTTTATAAACGTAATATTGGAACTCTCCCAGTGTTTTGGATCTTATGACCCAAATAACTAACACAAAAACAGTATTCAGAGAAAAACGTGTGAGTGTAACTGTATTATATACATTCACAGTAATTTAATGCTATTACATCCATCTGTTTGTAGAAGAGATACAATCTCAATTATCCTACCCTCTATTATCCAAATCTTCAATTATCCAATCTCAATCCCACTCTCCCGAGTCCATTTAAACCCTTTATTTTAGCCTTTCTGTTATCCGGCCTTTCTATTATCTAACCTAATTGTTACTCCCCTAGTAGAGGGTTCAACTGTATTTATTCCCATGTTGTTTCAGTCGGAGACATGACAATTTAATTATTTGGTTTGGCAGGAAATGTGAAAAGATGAGGCAGTTTGCTGACCAAAAGTTAATTTAACTACATTATGGATATTACATGTAATATTTTGCTGTGTATTTCAGGCGGAGATGTCCAAGATGAGCCAGGATGAGCTAAAGAAAAGACAGGAGTACCTGAAGGAACAACGTGACAAGCTACTCGCCCTGAAAAAACAGCAGCGTGAGAAGCAGCTCAACACGGCAGAGAAAACCACCAAACGGCCTTCCTCTGCACGCGCCGCACGCATCGCCATGCAGGCGACACCACCAGCACAGACACAGGAAGACGAGAAGAAGATGGCAATGAGGAGAGCCATAGCAGACAAACTGAAAATGGAGGTCATCGGAAAGCCCTGAGAGGATGGGTTTAATATGTAAATGTAGAGATTGGGGATGGTACATTTGTATAGGGGGAATGGTTGGGGTGAACCAGTGATAAGGGGCATATAATAGCTTCAGATTATTCTGACAATTGGTTGTGCAGTAGAACCTCAATTATCCGACCTTCTGTTATACGAGTATCGGATTTTTAAATTTAATTCCACTCTCAGTTGTTTGTATTTTCTCACAGTTTAATATGAAAATGTCTCTTCTATTTTATTAACAAAACACTTGTACTCCTGCTTGTTTACATAATGGAGGTTGTATCTTGATCTCTTGCCAATGATGGCAATCCATGCATGTCAAATTTCTCATGAAGTTGATGTAGAATGGAGCTCTGAATCTAATGTCATTTGCCTGTGGATATACTTGATAAATGTGAAATAAATACCTAGATGGTAAAATTAGATGACGCATTGTTGGTGGAAATGGTTTGGTTCAAGTAGATGTCTGCTGGTAGTGTTTGGTGTTTGAATAAAAATCATCTCATTATAATAATACACCCAATTCAACCTACCTTCTTCTGTGTTACTTTTCCCAAATCATTTACCGTTGATCATTGGAATGTATACAGCTTGATATTGTAAATCTCTGTGTGAGAGACAAGTGTGTGTGAAGTGTGAATTGTAGAGTTTGGATGTTTAGGAGCAAGGGAATATATTGTACAAATGTCACAAAACTAATACACTCGAATCGACTGAAGTAGATCGATGTTGAGCTGCATTCCATTTCACGAGCAATATTCATCAGGTTCTCACAGGGCCTTTCCAGTGAAATTCTCCTTATTTTTTTGGAATTCTTGAGCAAATAGTTTGTTTTTTGGTGCCTTGAGGTGTGACTTAACAAGGTCCAACTGTTATATAATGGAGTCTAGCCTTCATGTTCATGCTTTCTCGAAACGGGTATGTAGTTATTGTCTTGGACTTGTTTCCTTTACTTTGTGGTTAGACCATTTGACAATTAAGTAGTAGCTATAACACTACAAAGTATAAACGCAATGTTAAGCAAACAAGTTTTACTTGAATTGCAAATATATTATGTGTGATATTGTTATAAATGTACATTTGTATGTTATTATAATTATCAAATGCAGTGGATGCTGTATGTTTAAAAACATTCTGAAACATATTGACAGTGACAAAACTCACTTCAGATAGATGGAGTCTATATGTGTAACTACTAATTAGAACCTCAAGTATCCTCCGGTAACTTCTCCTTGGACATGCGAACATACTGTATTTTCTAACAATGAGACAAAATAACTGGTTTTATTTTCTAGTGGATGTTATATTTTGGCTGCAAGGACATTGATATTGAAGTTAAAAATATATTTCAATATTTGGGAGATGGGTAATATTGTCTACTAAAAAGTCTGTTCCAGGATACTGAAAAAGATTTGGTCTAGCATGTCCCCAGTCAAATAGAAATACTAACAGGAAATGAAGTTTATAAAATCAAAACATGGCAGTTTCTGATTGTACATTGTATTGGTACATGTCTTTGCATTTTAATACCGGCAACCGTGTCCCAAAACCATAAATATTAACGATATGACAAACTATTCGCTTCTGCTTAAATTTAACTTACTGCACCCACTTACACAAAGTCCACTGTGTTATGTATTTACATATAGCATTGTGCAATTAGGCAAATGCAGAAAATAGCATTTGTAGCATCAGCTATAGAGATAATCTGTGTTTAGACAGTGGAGGCTGTACTGTGTTTAATATATTATTATTATATAGTGTGTATATGTTATTACTGTTTACTATCAGCTCAGATAGCTAGTATTATTATCTGTTGTGCTTTATGGTATATTTTAACTGGACACAGACTTGGGTCATTGTGCAGTAATTACATGTGATTATTTATAGGGGAGATGTTGTGTGGTTTTGTTATACGATGGGTTCATGCAGTGACGTGTTGTACTTACTATCTGTTCATATTTCTCATTGTACTTTACTACTCAACACTTCTCAGTGAAAAAAACAACACTCTGACAGATGTGTCTTTTGATGTCTGCTTTACCTTTTTTCTTTTCAAGGATGTCGTTTATTTTTGGACTGGAACACCCTCTTATGATTACTCTCCACCCTTGTGAGTACTCCTATCGGCAATAAAGTTATAAAAATATCTTCTTTTTTTTTTAAATATCTGTCATTACAGCCTTTAGTATTACTCCCTATTCTTCAGGTCACACGTAAAAAAGCTGATTCATTTGACAGATAAAAGTAAACAGTATCATTTCTGCATTGATAATGTGAAAGTTTGATAACTTGATGTACAATAGTCAGTGCTCTTAGGGTGTGAAGTTATTAAACGGTTGTGATTGTGGTAGTGGCCTTAGCTAAAATATCGTTTTATTTGGCGTAATGAGACATAGGGCCCTTACAATAGGAAATCTGTGGCACATATAAGAGTTGCAAAGGGGTTACTGTAAAACGAGAAATGTTTGCGGACGATTTATTTGGCGAATTTCGCGATCGCGGGAAAAGCACGAAAATAAATCGCCCGAAATTTAGTTTAGTACTAGTATACACCCAAATACGGGAATTATCGCTCAAAAAACGGGAAAAATCAACAAACTTTAATAGTGCCAATTAAATTTTAAAGGGAAAACCACGAACTTTAATAGCTGCAAACATTTCTCGTTTTAAATATTACAGCTATATGAGAGGGAATTATAGAAACCTAGAATGTTTGAAGAGATTACTTCAATAAAAGTTGTATAAGCAATACAAGAATACCTCTGATTTCTGTAGAAATTCGGGTTGGTGATACACAAAGATCAAACACTTGTTGTAGGTGCTTTACCAAAGGGACCAATTTATATTGTTTATATTAAGTTTTGATCGTGAGAAAACTACTTGTGTATTTAATATTATTTACATATTTTGATTACATTCCATGATATATGCTCGCAGATGTGTAAAATTTACACAAATTAAAAGTTACCAATGAACCCAAAGAAAAAAAACAGTTGTATATTAAGTAGAGATTATATTTAATGTTTTCATAAATATTTATTTTAAGAATGTTTAAAACGTGGCAAATTTTGTTCATTTTTACATTAATTTGTATAGCAAGTGTGGGAACAGTGGGAACTTTGAATTTGTGGCAAATTGTATATTCCTGACTCTGAACATGCATAGCAGGCAATTTTTATGTCAGCTGACATTATGTCATCACTCTGCGGCGTGGGCGTCCGCGTCCGCGTGAACAACTTCTTCTCCAAAACTACAAGGCCTAGAGACATGCTGTTTTTTTTAAAAGATACCTTATCTATCGAGGATGAAAAATTGTTCAAGGCATGCAAATCTGTCTGTTCGTCTGTTTGCTAGAGACATTACAAGGGGGGTACCCCCACCAAAAGTGTGAAAATTTCAACTTTTTATCACAATTTTCTCAGTGACTATTGCAGGGATTTCTCTCATATCTTGCATATATGTACTAGGCCAGAGGTAGATTCTCTTGTGTGAGTATGAGACCTGGATCTGTCTTACTTTTTTTTTTAATAAATTTTTTTAATAATTTTAATGCATTAAAATTCATGAAATCATGCACTAAATCACTTATAACTTCAAAAGTGTTGCATTTACAGCATTTTGTGAAAATATGTTGTTCAGCTACTTTTTTCATAGCTACAATATGGTGAGTAAGTTGGGTGTCTGTCTCAATAGCTAAGCGAGTAATAGCTACTTTTGGGCTTTTCAGTAACTTCCATTATGAGTAAAATCACTTGTAACTTAAAAACTATTGCATTTAGAGAATTTTGTATAAATATGTTATTCAGCTACTTTTGGGCCAGCTATAACATAGTAAAATTTCAGACCTGTAGCTCATGGCATAGCTGAGTAATAGCTACTTTTAGGTTATCACTGTTGAGTAAATCGCTTATAACTTGAAAACTATTGCATTTAGAGAATTTCGTATAAATATGTTATTCAGCTACTTTTGGGTCAGCTATAACATAGTAAAATTTCAGACCTGTAGCTCATGGCATAGCTGAGTAATAGCTACTTTTAGGTTATCACTGTTGAGTAAATCACTTATAACTTGAAAAGTGTTGCATTTAGAGCATTTTGTTAAAATATGTTATTCAGCTACTTTTTTCATAGCTACAATATGGTGAGTAAGTTGGGTGTCTGTCTCAATAGCTAAGTGAGTAATAGCTACTTTTGGGCTTTTCAGTAACTTCCATCATAAGTAAAATCTCTTGTAACTTCAAAAACTATTGCATTTAGAGAATTTCATATTAATATGTTATTCAGCTACTTTTGGGCCAGCTATAACATAGTAAAATTTCAGACCTGTAGCTCATGGCATAGCTGAGTAATAGCTACTTTTAGGTTATCACTGTTGAGTAAATCACTTATAACTTGAAAACTATTGCATTTAGAGTATTTTGTTTCAATATGTTATTCACCTATTTTGGGGTCAGCTATAACATAGTGAAGTTTCAGACCTGTGGCTCATTTCATAGCTCAGTAATAGCTACTTTGAAGTTCTCACTGTTGAGTAAATCAGTTATAATTGGAAAACTATTGCATTTACAGAAATTTGTGCAAATATGTTATTCAGCTACTTTTGGGTCAGCTATAACATAGTGAAATTATAGACCTATAGCTCATGGCACAACTGAGCAATAGCTATTCTCAGGTACTGACTGTTGAGTAAATCAGCTATAACTTGAAAAATATTGTATTTGGAGTATTTTGTTAAAATATATTGTTCACCTACTTTTGGGTCAGCTATAACATAGTGAAATTACAGACCTATAGCTCATGGCATAGCGGAGCAGTAGCTATTTTCAGGTTCTCACTATTGAGTAAATCAGTTGTAGCTTGAAAACTATTGCATTTACAGTAGTTTGCTTAAATATGTTGTTCACCTACTTTTGGGTTAGCTATAACATAGTAAAATTTCAGACATGTAGCTCATTGCATAGCTGAGTAATAGTTCCTTTGAGGTTCTCACTGTTGAGTAAATCAGTTGTAACTTGAAAACTATTACATTTAGAGTAATTTGTTAAATATGTTATTCACAGAATTTTTGGTCAGCTATAACATAGTGAAATTGCAGACCTCTATGTCATGGCATAGCTGAGCAATAGCTACTTTCAGGTTCTCACTGTTGAGTAAATCATTGTATCCACTGGATAGCCGCAGTGTGTAGAGAGAGATTTCACCATTACTGCTCTGATAAAAAAAAATATTATAGCTAGCTTTCTTAAGTTTGCAGTATATATTAATAACCATAAAATGTTGTCTGGGAATATTTTTGGCCTCATTTTGAGAAACAAGGTGGCCGCCACAGGTGTTTTTTGTCAGTCATGAAAAGTGCTTATATCTCCCTTATTATTGATCCTAGAGGTTTGGGATGATAAACCAACCTGTAGGAAATCATGGGGTGGGAATCTTTTGGTGTGGTCAGATTTGACCTTCAATGACCCCTCCTTCAAGGTCAAACAAGGATAGCCAAACTTAAAAATGCTTATAACTCGCTTATTATTGGTACCAGAGGTTTGGGATGGTAAAAAGACAGGAAATCATGGGCTGTGAATCTGTTGATATGGTCCGATTTGACCTTGGAACCCTCCTTCAAGGTCAAATGAGGATAGCGAAAATTGAAAGTGCCTACAACTCGCTTATTATTGGTGACAGAGATTTGGGATGGTAAACCATCCCATAGGAAATCATTGGCTCGGAATCTTTTGGTATGGTCAGATTTGACCTTTGGTCCCCTCCTTCAAGGTCAAATGAGGACAGCCAAGCTTAAAAGTGCTTATAACTCATTTATAATTGGTCCTAGAGGTTTGGAATGGTAAACCATAGGAAATCATGGGCTGGGAATGTATTTGTGTGGTTAGATTTGACCTTGGACCCCTTCTTCAAGGTCGAACGAGGATATTGCATTTGTAGTATTTCTTTAAATATGTTTTAACCTATTTTTTACACTTAAACAATTACCTTGTTATTTTCCTTCATAATACCATTTACAGGGCACAACTTTTTTATCCTTTTCTTCTGTCAGCTTCGGAATTTCTTTCGAACTTGCTGTTCAGTTACCATTTACTGTATTTCTGTACAGCCCTTTTCCTGGTAATTATTCTGTCCTCTAATCCCCTTCACAAATCAAAAACACTCAGTCAGCTGACACAGTGCCCGTTCACGGGCACTCTCCTCTTGTTTTGAGATTGTGATTTCAGACAAACCGTCCAGTTGTTTTTACATTATTGCATTTTATTGATTTACCCAATTTTTTTATCCCACTGACAGAGATTTGCCTGCTTAAAACATATACTTTATCACTGTTTTACAATTTGTTTTATACCAATGTTAATTTATAGAAATAGGAGTAGAAATCTTATTTAGAAAAATAATGAAAGTAGACATAAATATCTACATTTAACGGTTTATTTTCCTTGTGTAAAACTTGAAAGTACAAGTGTATTATTCATTCATTGCTCATGTATTTCATATGCTTTAATTGTCGCGGGTAACTAGGACAGCATAGCTTTAACCTGTTGCGCCATTGTTACATAGTCTGAGATTTTTGAACAGTGAACTTTTTTGAATGTAAATGTTTGGCATAGACATATTAATATTCTAGGAATCATTCTATAAACCTGTGTGTGGGAGAGGTTGATGCATAATTATATCCCCAGACGAAAGTCGGGGATATATTGGATTCAGGTCCGTCGCGCCGCCGCCGCCGCCGCCGTAGAAATTTCCTTGTGGACGCGATAACTCAAAAACAAATTAATATTTTTTTTTCAAACTTGGTACACATGTTAAGGGTGCCCAAAGGAAGATCCCTATTTTAAGGTGACCTTAAACTCCCAGTAAAAAAGAACTTATGGCCACCTTAAGGTCAGAAATTGCACTTTTGGCCACTTAGAGCCCTGTAGGTCACAAACTATGATGCTCAGCTGGCTGAAATTTTACCTGACAACACATTAATATGTTCTTAGTACATGTGCCGAAAATCATGACTTTAAGTTGAGGAGAAAATTGTGTTTGAGGCCCATAAATACCCCCACTTAGGGATTTTTTGCTATACTTTACACATATTTTGCCCTATAATTTGGAAGTGATAATTCTGATGAGTCTCAAACTGCGCTAGGTATAACTTTGATATGTAATCCTTGTCTGTAGAAAATTTTAGGGCTGTAGGTGTACCCAAAGGGGTCGACTTAAGGTCTCAAAAGTGCCCACAGAGACCCAATTTATGCACTTTTTGCCACTTTCAAGCACTGTAGCTTTCAAACTATGTCTCTCATCTAAGTTAAATATCATCTGGGAATATATCTATGTGTTTTCTTATATGTGCCCCAACATTTAGGCCTTTAATAGACAGTTAACCTGTGTATCAGGACCATAAACACCCACCCGAGTGACCCTTATAAGACATTTTTCACATCTTTTTCCCTGTAACTTGGAAATGGTAAGTCTGAGAAGTTTCAAACTGTATTAGATATATATTCTGTGTGTAATCTTAGTATGTAACAGATTTTAAGTCTAACGCTTTAATTTTGAAGGTCAAATTGAGGTCTCTAAAAGGCTCCCAAAGACCCAATATTTGGACTTTTTGCTACTTTTAAGCCCTGTGACTGTCAAACTATGTGACTGATAGAGCTCAAATCCTATCTGAGAAGATATTAGTATGTTATTTTTATATGTGCCAAAAATTAAGGCTTTAAGAAGACATTTAACCTGTGTATGAGGACCATAAATCCCCACCCGAGTGACCATTTTTAGACATTTTTCACATATTTTTCCCTGTAACTTGGAAATGGTAAGTCTAAGAAGTTTCAAACTGTATTAGATGCATATTCTATGTGTAATCTTAGTATGTGACAAATTTTAAGTCTGAAGCTTTAATTTGAAGGCCACATTTAGGTCTCTAGAAGGCCCCATAAAGACCCAGTATTTGGACTTTTTGCCAATTTTAAGGCCTGTGACTGTTAAACTATGTGACTGATAGAGCTGAAATCTCATCTGGGAATACATTATTATGTTCTTTTTACATGTGCCAAAAATCAAGGCTTCAAGTAGACATTTAACCTGTGTATGAGGACCTTTAACACCCACCTGAGTGACCCTTTTAAGACATTTTTCACATATTTTGCTCTGTAACTTGGAAATGGTAAGTCTGAGAAGTTTCAAACTTTATTAGATACATATTCAATGTGTAATCTTAGTATGTAACAAATTTTAAGTCTGAAGCTTTAATTTGAAAGCCACATCGAGATCTCTAAAAGGCCCACAATGACCCAATATTTGAACTTTTTACCACCTTTAAGCCTTGTAACTGTTAAACTATGTGATTGATGGAGCTGAAATCCCATCTGGGAATGCATTATTATGTGCTTTTTACATATGCCGAAAATCAAGGTTTTTAGTAGACATTTAACCTGTGTATGAGGGCCATAGACACTCGCCCAAGTGCCTTTTTTGACATTTTTTCCGTATTTTGCCCTGTTATTTGGAAATGCTTAGTGTGACAAGTCTTAAACTGTATTATATATGATTTTTGTTTGTTATGTATGTCCCCCCAAAAAGTTTCAGATCTGTAGTTTAATTGCTAAGGTCTCTTTAACAATTGTAAAATGCCCACAGAAACCCAATTTATGGATATTATGCCACTTTAAAGCCCAGTACCTGTCAAACTATGTGGGTTATAGAGCTGAAATCTTTGAATTTTTAAAAGGAAATGCCTGTCTATTTAAATTTTGAATATTAATAATGTTATGGCTATCTTAGTCTTTTAAGAACTTATTTTTGTGTGTTATACCTCTGCTTGCTGAGTTCTTCACTTTTTAAAATGAAACTGGTGAAACATATTGAAGTAGACAAAATGGACACTTTAAGTGAGCTTTAAGTCCCAATATTAATGAAATTATATCCTTATGTAGTAAAACTAGGGGATTTTTAACCCTCAACTAGCCCAGTTTTATTCAACTTGCCTCAGTTAATTTTGGCACAGCTCCTACAGTTATGAACTCATTTCAGTTGATAATCACATACTTAAAATTCTCAATTCTTTTTGTATTTGAGTACCCCTTTTATATAGATTGTTTGTTTACCATTTATGCTCAACCCACATCCCCCACCCGGATTCCCCCCACCCACCTCTGGGACCTCCAGCTATATTGAGTGACACTAAATAAACAAAGGTATTTAATGATATCAGATGAGAAACAAAGAACTCAATGGGGTTGCAGATCTTGTGTAATAGTGAGAGAGGTGTGGAGAAGGGGAGAGGGGTGGGGGTGGGAGGTGGTGGGCTTCATTACATATAACACAAAGGGGAGTCAGAACTGAGATTGTGTCACATATTTAGGTTGCATATATATGGACCACATATATAGGTATAGAGGAAATGAATAACTGAAAACAATTTGCAAATTCTAAAAATAATATAATAAAATAATAATATAAATAATTTTTTTTTAAATAATATTTTATTTGTGAACAAATATAGAAACAGATATGCGCTTTTGGGATTATGAATTTTAGAATGGACATTGAATCATCAATCATTTAAATACTTTGAAGGAAGATTGAAAAATATGATGAGTTGAGTTAAAAATAATATTTTATTTGTCAACAAATATAGAAACAGATATGCTCTTTTGGGATTATTATTTTAGAATGGACATTCAATCATCAATCATTTAAATACTTTGAAAATAGGTTTAGAGTTATCATTGCAGGAAGATTGAAAATATAATTTGAGTTATGTATTCGGCGTCTGGGGATACACCATCTTCCTTGGGGAGATATAAACAGAGTAGATTGATGTGCTGAAGTTCATATAATAATGGGTAATTATGTTTTAAAAAATTCCCGATCAAAACCTGTGGCGTGAGTGATGACCTGTCTGGGGATATGTTGGCGCCGAGTTGGCCCAATCTAGTTATATATAGAAAGTCCATCTGTATAATGTACATTACTTTCATGGAAGAAATGTTAATTTGCCGCATGGGTCATGTTTCTAGAAGTAAAGTTCACTGCAATTCTGCAGTAGATCAGCCTAACAAGTACAAGGATATTGAGATTACTCCATAATTTTCACAGTAAAATGAACAGGTTTCCTGACCGCCAGATGTCATAGTGACATGTTTCAAATATCCTGCTTAGAAAAGAACTTTCTTCGTTGATTAGGTAATCTTAAAGATAAAATAATGTAACTGTTTTAATAATACTTTATTAAGCGTCCCTTGCGGGACGCTTGTTTGTGTATGGGAGAGCTTCTGGCTCCGCCGGCTCCTGCGGCTCCGCCGGCTCCGCATTTTGTTTTCCTTATAACTCTGTAACCGTTAGGTGGATTCTTTTCAAATTTGGCAGGTTTAGGCAGTAGCCTTGGGGAATTTTTTCGAATATGCTGCAGTGACATTTCAACCAATCAGAGAGGTCACATGACCAAAAATGTCTTTTTTCGATGGGGAAGCTTGTCCGGATGATAACTTGAAAGGAATTTTATCAATTCACCTGAAACTTGGCAAATGCATTCATTCTATTAAAATCTGGAAATCATTAGATTTTGGCATTGATTGGTCAAGAAATGGCCGAGTAATTAATGATTAATTAATCATTACGAATTTTCCAAATAAGGAAAACACAAAAATGCTTATATCTCGAAAACCGTGCTAGATAGAGCGATTTCGACGAAATTTTTGACCCGCAGGGTATCTCTGCGGAGTACTTTTCCCAATTTTCAAAAAAATTTTGTCTCGCCCAAAATGGCGGCCATTTTGAATTTTCGAAATTTTCGCAAAAATTGCAAAACACAAAAATGCTTATATCTCAAAAACCGTGCTAGATAGAGCAATTTCGACAAAATTTTTGACCCGCAGGATATCTCTGCGGAGTACTTTTCCCAATTTTCAAAAAATTTTTGTCTCGCCAAAAATGGCGGCCATTTTGAATTTTCGAAATTTTCGCAAAAATTGCAAAACACAAAAATGCTTATATCTCGAAAACCGTGCTAGATAGAGCGATTTCGACGAAATTTTTGAGCCGCAGGGTATCTCTGCAGAGTAGTTATCCCAATTTTGAAAAATTTTTCTCTCGCCAAAATTGGCGGCCATTTTGAATTTTCGAATTTTTGCGCAAAAATTGCAAAACACAAAAATGCTAATATTTCGAAAACCGTGCTACATAGAGCGATTTCGACGAAATTTTTTATCTTCAGGGTATCTCTGCAGAGCAGCTATCCCAAAGAGCTTTCACTTGGTGAAGTTTCAGACCCATAGCTAATTACTCACCTACTCAAAATGAGTAAATGCGAATTACCTCTAAAAGTATTGCAGATGGCCAATTTTTCTCAAATAACTCATTCACCTACTTTTGGAAGAGCTTTCACATGGTGAAGTTTCAGACCCATAGCCAATTACTCACCTACTCAAAATGAGTAAATGCGAATTATCTCTAAAAGTATTGCAGATAGCCAATTTTTCTCAAATAACTCATTCACCTACTTTTGGGAGAGCTTTCACATGGTGAAGTTTCAGACCCATAGCTAAGTATTTACCTACTCAAAATGAGTAAATGCTAATTATCTGTAAAAGTATTGCGGATACCCAATTTTTATCAAATAACTCATTCATCTACTTGTGGGAGAGCTTTCACATGGTGAAGTTTCAGACCCATAGCTAATTACTCACCTACTCAAAATGAGTAAATGCGAATTATCTCTAAAAGTATTGCAGATAGCCAATTTTTCTCAAATAACTCATTCACCTACTTTTGGGAGAGCTTTCACTTGGTGAAGTTTCAGACCCATAGCTAATTACTCACCTACTCAAAATGAGTAAATGCGAATTATCTCTAAAAGTATTGCAGATAGCCAATTTTTCTCAAATAACTCATTCACCTACTTTTGGGAGAGCTTTCACTTTGTGAAGTTTCAGACCCATAGCTAATTACTCACCTACTCAAAATGAGTAAATGCGAATTATCTCTAAAAGTATTGCAGATAGCCAATTTTTGTCAAATTAATCATTCACCTACTTTTGGGAGAGCTTTCACTTGGTGAAGTTTCAGACCCATAGCTAATTACTCACCTACTCAAAATGAGTAAATGCGAATTATCTCTAAAAGTATTGCAGATAGCCAATTTTTCTCAAATAACTCATTCACCTACTTTTGGGAGAGCTTTCACTCTGTGAAGTTTCAGACCCATAGCTAATTACTCACCTACTCAAAATGAGTAAATGCGAATTATCTCTAAAAGTATTGCAGATAGCCAATTTTTCTCAAATTAATCATTCACCTACTTTTGGGAGAGCTTTCACTTGGTGAAGTTTCAGACCCATAGCTAATTACTCACCTACTCAAAATGAGTAAATGCGAATTATCTCTAAAAGTATTGCAGATAGCCAATTTTTCTCAAATAACTCATTCACCTACTTTTGGGAGAGCTTTCACTCTGTGAAGTTTCAGACCCATAGCTAATTACTCACCTACTCAAAATGAGTAAATGCGAATTATCTCTAAAAGTATTGCAGATAGCCAATTTTTCTCAAATTAATCATTCACCTACTTTTGGGAGAGCTTTCACTTGGTGAAGTTTCAGACCCATAGCTAATTACTCACCTACTCAAAATGAGTAAATGCGAATTATCTCTAAAAGTATTGCAGATAGCCAATTTTTCTCAAATAACTCATTCACCTACTTTTGGGAGAGCTTTCACTTGGTGAAGTTTCAGACCCATAGCTAATTACTCACCTACTGAAAATGAGTAAATGCGAATTATCTCTAAAAGTATTGCAGATAGCCAATTTTTCTCAAATAACTCATTCACCTACTTTTGGGAGAGCTTTCACTTGGTGAAGTTTCAGACCCATAGCTAATTACTCGCCTACTCAAAATGAGTAAATGCGAATTATCTCTAAAAGTATTGCAGATAGCCAATTTTTCTCAAATAACTCATTCACCTACTTTTGGGAGAGCTTTCACCAGACCCATAGCTAATTATTCACCTAATCAAAATGAGTAAATGCTAATTATCTGTAAAAGTATTGCGGATACCCAATTTTTATCAAATACTCATTCATCTACTTGTGGGAGAGCTTTCACATGGTGAAGTTTCAGACCCATAGCTAATTACTCACCTACTCAAAATGAGTAAATGCGAATTATCTCTAAAAGTATTGCAGATAGCCAATTTTTCTCAAATAACTCATTCACCTACTTTTGGGAGAGCTTTCACTTGGTGAAGTTTCAGACCCATAGATAATTATTCACCTACTCAAAATGAGTAAATGTGAATTATCTCTTAATAGTATTGCAGATAGCCAATTTTTCTCAAATAACTCATTCACCTACTTTTGGAAGACCTTTCACACACGAAAATGAAAAATTGTGAATATCTCGGAAAAGCTATTTCTTCTGCTTTAATGCTCGGCGGGAGATACACACCACGGCAGTGGTCTTGACAAAATTTTTTGTCTCCCCAAAAATGGTGGCCATTTTGAATTTTCAAAGTTTTTGCAAAACACAAAAATGCTTATATCTCGAAAACCGTGCTATATGGAGTGAACTCAACAAAATTTTGGACCTGCTGGGTATCTCTGCAGAGTAGCCGTGCCAATTTTCAAAATATTTTTGTCTCGCCAAATATAGCGGACATTTTAAATTTTTTTATTTTTTGCAAAACACAAAAATGCTTATATCTTGAAAACCGTGCTAGATAGAGCAGACTGCGCTGACTTTGGTTGCCACAACAGTATAAGGCTAGAAACGAAGCATTTTCTTAATACTTTAGCACTCACCTTTATATCCTTTTCGGGACGCTTTGTTTTTGCTATGCAAAAACATTATCTTTTTTTTTTGCGAGCGATCCTCTAGTTATGTTTTAATAGTAGTGCATCAAATTTAAAATACAATAGTATGAAGCATTTGCACCAGGTTTGCAGACAATGTGAAATTTGCTAAGTATGAGAACGTTGTTGATTGAGGAAATCCCTTCCCATTTCCTTTACTTGTGGGAAATTCTAAGCACATTTGTTACTTTTGTAACCACATTAGCCTCCAATCTTCCTTATTGAAAAGTGGCACATATGTTTTGTTTTTTTATGTCTCAGTTTGTTTTATACCACATTATTTTATAGAAATATAATCAGAAATTTTATTTAGAAAAATAACGTTGGTGGAAATGGACATATGTGCCTCCATCAAGCAAACTTCAGATACTAATGATATCTCTGAAGAGTTTTCCATTTCTTACTATACGACAACAGCCATTTATTTCAGCTGGAAATATGATCAAAATTGAGGTAGGTGGAGGTAGGTGACAATGACCCATGCAAAATTTGTAAAGAGAAAGTGAAATATCCCCCCCCCCCCCCCCCCCCCCCCCCCCCCCTGTAAATCTTACAGTAACATTATAAATACAGTTGGAGAGGCATTATCCAAGTTTTTCATTTCCTAAACACATTTTACTCTCTTGAGTTTACAATTTCCTTCAGTTTTACGTAAACAAATCTTCTCTTGTTTTATGAATATTCTGTTATCTGTACACAAGGGCACACTTCCTGTATGGCTGTATAATAGAGGTCATACTGTGTATATGTACCATGTACATGTTTCCTCCACAAAAACATGGTAGAGATCGAGTTTTTAACAAGGACTTCCTCTTGCCTGTTTTCACATTTCTGATAAAGTCATCTGTTCAAAAATAGGTACATATAAAATTGAAAATTTTAATTACTTAAATGTAGCTTTTATAAGCTACAAGCTTACCATGTGGGACTTAATGCTGATCTCGGGTTGCCACACCCGGGGCCAACGTCTTAGAAAAAAAGACAGTTCTTGTTAGCCACCGGATATACTGGTAGTTGTCGTCACGTGATAACTTCTGACCAATCGTCCTACTTTCTCGTTGAAATTTTTTAAACCTACCCCTCAGCTGTAAACAGCGGGGAGGCAGGGTGGGACTCTTCTAAGTCCCACATGGTAAGCTTGTAGCTTATAAAAGCTACATTTAAGTAATTAAAATTTTCAATTTTATTACGCTACAATAGCTTACCATGTGGGACTTAATGCTGAATTCAACCGCCCGGTGGCGGGATTACAGCTGAGACTGGAAGGAATGTCATTTTTTTCTAAGATTTTGAGTTAATATGTATAGAATAGTGCCAGAAATACCAGTCTGAGTCCCATTTACAGTGCCCCGATCCCGAAGGCCGGGCCTGTAACGAGCCAAAAACCTAAGTAAATGAGAGACAGTGCTAAAAACTGTCTAGATGTTTTATTGAAGGACGGGAGTGCAGCAGTGCTCACTCCGAGGTCTAAGGGTCCAAAAGGGGCCCTTCACGTGTGACTGACCAACCCAGAGGTTGGGAATCTCATAAAATTTTTACAACCTGAATATGAGATTAATGACAACTAAATAAGTCCTTAATAGAAAATACTTGATAATTAAAGGATAAAATGACCTTACCCGTAACATCTTGAAGGTAGAGGAATACCTAGATCCTGGGAAAGACTCCTGAAGACTTGGTTGTAGCGGATGTGCCCCCCCCCCCCCCCCCCCCCCTTTTTTTCTTTCCGAGGACAACTGGTCTGAGGGGAAGGATCTAGGACTTGTTGTGCAGCCACTACGGGTCCCAGGTACAAATTGTTGTCGGTGTCCGACCAAGTAAGGTCTTTTAGGTAAAAATTTGTAAATGTGTTGTGAGCTTTCCAGTGACAGGCTTGCATGATTTGGTCCACCGATACCCCACCGTAAAAGGCCTTAGAGGCCGCGAAGGCCCGGATGTCATGCGCTTTGACTTGGACCAAGTCCAAGGCTTGTTGATCTGCTTGTTTGTAACAAAGTAAAATGGTTTGTTTCAACCATGAAGAGAGTGTAGCGGGTCTGATGTCTGAGGTATGTCCTTTCTTAAAGGAGATGAAAAGGAGAGAACGAGACCCTCTCAGGTCTTTAGTTCGATCCAAATAAAACCTCAGGGCCCGTACGGGACACAGGGTCCTGTCTTCTTTAAACTGTCTATCCACAATGGTAGTCAGAGCAGGGATAGTCACCGGAGACACACTTTGAGAACCTTCTCTTGCTAGTTGGTTTTTGGCTATGAAATCAGAAGAAGGGAACAAGGCAACCTTTTCCCATTGGCCTAAATTAGCTACTTTGTTAGCGACCCAGGCATGGATTTCGCTGCGGCGCTTGCCGGAGGCCAAGGCTAGCAAGAAAGCAGTTTTTAAAGTGAGATGTTTGAGGTCTGAGTCTTTCATGGGCTCAAAAGGTGCTTTGGTGAGCTCGTTAAGGACAACAGAAAGGTTCCACTTGGGTAAGTTTCTGGAACTTTTAGGACGATCCCTGTGAAAACTGGAGAGTAACCTATGAAGGTCTGCATTGTGTGCAATATGTTGGGCCGTTGGGCCCAAAGTGTCAACGATTGCAGTCCTGTAACCGTCAATGGTCGAGGGGCGCCTGTTTAGGTCTTGGTACAGGTACATGAAGAAATCTGAGATTTGTTTCACAGATGGAGTGGAGAAATCCACCGAATTTTCTCTGCACCATTTTTCAAAAAGGGCCCACTTTGACTTGTAGATGGTCCTTGTTGATGACCGCTGAGGGGCAGCAATTCTCTCTGCCACCTCCACAGAGAAGCCTTGTTCTTGGAGTTGTCCGCTCCTAGACACCAGGCGTGGAGGTTCAGGTGCTGGGGGTTGTTGTGGAACACCAGCTTGTGGGACTGTTTGAGTAGGGTTGTTGACACTGGGAGTTGCAGTGGGATCTCTGTTGAGAGCTGCACTAGGTCCCAAAACCAGGGCATCCCTGGCCAGCCTGGGGCTATTACGATGATCAGGCACTGGCATTGCCTGATCTTTTGGATCACCTTGTGAAGGAGAGCCGTAGGAGGGTACGCATATGCTGTGAGGTTGGTCCAGTTTATGTTCAGAGCATCTATGTCCCAGGCCTTTGGGTCTGGGATAGGAGACACGTATAGAGGGAGCTTGTGGTTCAGGTGAGTGGCAAACAAGTCTACATGAGGGGTGAACCACTTCTGGCAGATCTGTTTGAAGACCTGTGGGTGCAGAGACCATTCGGTTGACTGCACTTGGTTGGACCTGGATAGCAGGTCGGCCATCACATTCAGGCACCCTGGAATGTGCCTGGCTTTCAATGTTATGTGATAGTGATGGCACCAGGTCATGATCTTCCACAGGAGAGCACACATCTCTGCCGAGTGTGTTCCTCCTTGTTTGTTGATGTAGGCTACCACTGTTGAGTTGTCCGTCGCGACCAACACTGTTTGATTCTGGCACTGGTCCTTGAAGTCTCGAAGCGCCAGGGAGACCGCCTTCAATTCTAGGACATTTATGTGAAGCCTTTTTTCCCGATCTGACCACAGACCCTTGGTAAAGTTTTGGTCTAAGTGAGCGCCCCAACCTTCGTTTGAGGCGTCGGTAAAGAGTTGGATACTGTGGTCTTTGGGATGAAGGTCTGCACCTTTCATCACCTTGGAGGGATTTTGCCACCAATCTAGGTGGGCTGCAATGGCTTCTGTCCAGGGAAGGAGGTTGTCCAGCGACTGAGGATATCTCCAGTGCTCCTTGAGATGAAACTGAAAGGGCCTCATGTGAAGGCGTCCCTCCGGGACCATTTTCTCCGTTGAGGCTAGCAACCCAATTAGAGACATCAAACATCTTGCAGTCAAAACACGTTTTGACTTGAGTCGTAGGATCAAATCCTGAAGTTTGAGCCATCTCTCTTGAGTGGGTTTTACAAGGGCTGAATCGAGGTGGTATTCGTAGCCCACGAACGAAAACACCTGTGTAGGTTTCAGTTCTGATTTTTCCTGATTTATTATCCATCCCAAGGACTGGGTCAGGTCTACTACTGCCTGAGTGTTCACTTGTGCTTCCTCCTGAGACTGGGACCTGATCAGCCAGTCGTCCAGGTATTGGTGAATTCTGAGTCCTCTTGAGAGGGCCATTAGTTTCACTTCCTTTACGATCATTGTAAAGACCTGGGGGGCTGTAGCTAGTCCGAACGGGAGGGAGGTGAATTGGAACACCTGAGCCTTGTAGCAAAACCTTAGGTATTTCCTTGAGCTTGGGTGGATGGGGATATGCAGGTAGGCGTCCGACAGATCTATCGACGATACCCACTCCCCTGGAATCAGGGAGGTCCTGATGGACTCTGGAGTTTCCATTTTGAACTTTTCTACGTGTAGAAAAGTATTGAGCCTGCTTAAGTCTATGACTGGCCTCCACCTTTGGTGAGGCTTGGGTACTAGGAACAGGCGACTGTAAAACCCGAGAGATTTTACGTTGTCTACCCTTTCGATAGCGTTCTTTGACAGGAGAGACTGGATACAAGTAGCCAAGGCTTGGTCTTTTTGTTGGGCCTTGTACTCTGACAGAATCAGAGGAAATCTGATCAAGTTTGGCTTTGAACGGAATGGCAGAACGTAGCCATTGGTGATAATGTTTAACACGTTTTGAGAACATTTGTTTGTGAGCCAGTCTCTCCTGAAAGAACGGAGGCGACCTCCTACTGGTGGACTGAGTGAGGCTTTGGAGGAGTCATTGGGGAGGGGGGTTTCCACGCCCCCTTCCTCTATTGTGGGGTCGAAAACGACCCCTGGAGCCTCTGAAGTTGGATTTTCCTCTTCCCGAAGGAAAGGACTGGTTACTGCTTTGAGAGGTATTGCCCCCATAGGGGCGTTTCCTGTAGGAGCCTCTTTTCCTGTGGGGACCACGAAAGGGCTTATTCTGGTAGGGTGCAAAACCCTGAGAATCTTTTGAGGTGCCTTTTTTGAGAAGGAAGTCCTCACCTTCCTTCACTAA
This sequence comes from Sabellastarte sp. h YS-2021, assembly GCA_964017235.1. Classification (NCBI taxonomy): domain Eukaryota; kingdom Metazoa; phylum Annelida; class Polychaeta; order Sabellida; family Sabellidae; genus Sabellastarte; species Sabellastarte sp. h YS-2021. The sequence continues at coordinate 17,336,776 of OZ024928.1, forward strand.
TTGAGACTCGAACAAGGAAGAGTCCCAAAAGGACGAGTTCCTGAGTTCTTGACGTCTCGTTTCTCCTAATTAAGCGTCCCGCAAGGGACGCTTGTTTGTGTATGGGAGAGCTTCCGGCTCCGCCGGCTCCGCATTTTGTTTTCCTTATAACTCTGTAACCGTTAGGCGGATTCTTTTCAAATTTGGCAGGTTTAGGCAGTAGCCCTGGGGAATTTTTTTGAATATGCTGCAGTGACATTTCAACCAATCAGAGAGGTCACATGACCAAAAATGTCTTTTTTCGATGGGGAAGCTTGTCCGGATGATAACTTGAAAGGAATTTTATCAATTCACCTGAAACTTGGCAAATACATTCATTCTATTAAAATCTGGAAATCATTAGTTTTTGGCATTGATTGGTCAAGAAATGGCCGAGTAATTAATGATTAATTAATCATTACGAATTTTCCAAATAAGGAAAACACAAAAATGCTTATATCTCGAAAACCGTGCTAGATAGAGCGATTTCGACAAAATTTTTGACCCGCAGGATATCTCTGCGGAGTACTTTTCCCAATTTTCAAAAAATTTTTGTCTCGCCAAAAATGGCGGCCATTTTGAATTTTCGAAATTTTCGCAAAAATTGCAAAACACAAAAATGCTTATATCTCGAAAACCGTGCTAGATAGAGCGATTTCGACGAAATTTTTGACCATTAGGGTATCTCTGCAGAGTAGTTATCCCAATTTTGAAAAAGATTTTGTCTCGCCAAAAATGGCGGCCATTTTGAATTTTCGAATTTTTCGCAAAAATTGCAAAACATAAAAATGGTTATATCTCGAAAACCCTGCTAGATAGAGGGATTTCGACGAAATTTTTGACCCACAGGGTATATCTGCAGAGTAGGCATGCCAATTTTCAAAAAAATTTTGTCTCGCCAAAAATGGCGGCCATTTTGAATTTTCGAATTTTTTGCAAAAATTGCAAAACATAAAAATGCTTATATCTCAAAAACCCTGCTAGATAGAGCGATTTCGACGAAATTTTTGACCCGCAGGGTATCTCTGCAGAGTAGCCATGCCAATTTTCAAACAAAAAATTTCTCGCAAAAAATGGCGGCCATTTTGATTTTTCAAATTTTTCGCAAAATTGCAAAACACAAAAATGCTTATATCTCGAAAACCGTGCTAGATAGAGCGATTTCGACGAAATTTTTGACCCACAGGGTATCTCTGCAGAGTAGGCATGCCAATTTTCAAAAAAATTTTATCTTGCCAAAAATGGCGGCCATTTTGAATTTTCGAATTTTTTGCAAAAATTGCAAAACATAAAAATGCTTATATCTCAAAAACCCTGCTAGATAGAGCGATTTCGACGAAATTTTTGACCCGCAGGGTATCTCTGCAGAGTAGCCATGCCAATTTTCAAACAAAAAATTTCTCGCAAAAAATGGCGGCCATTTTGATTTTTCAAATTTTTCGCAAAATTGCAAAACACAAAAATGCTTATATCTCGAAAACCGTGCTAGATAGAGCGATTTCGACGAAATTTTTGACCCACAGGGTATCTCTGCAGAGTAGGCATGCCAATTTTCAAAAAAATTTTGTCTTGCCAAAAATGGCGGCCATTTTGAATTTTCGAATTTTTGCGCAAAAATTGCAAAACACAAAAATGCTTATATTTCGAAAACCGTGCTACATAGAGCGATTTCGACGAAATTTTTTATCTTCAGGGTATCTCTGCAGAGCAGCTATCCCAAAGAGCTTTCACTTGGTGAAGTTTCAGACCCATAGCTAATTGCTCACCTACTCAAAAAGAGTAAATGCGAATTACCTCTAAAAGTATTGCAGATGGCCAATTTTCTCAAATAACTCATTCACCTACTTTTGGAAGAGCTTTCACATGGTGAAGTTTCAGACCCATAGCCAATTATTCACCTACTCAAAATGAGTAAATGCGAATTATTTCTAAAAGTATTGCAGATAGCCAATTTTTCTCAAATAACTCATTCACCTACTTTTGGGAGAGCTTTCACATGGTGAAGTTTTAGACCCATAGCTAATTACTCACCTACTCAAAATGAGTAAATGCGAATTATCTCTGAAAGTATTGCAGATAGCCAATTTTTCTCAAATAACTCATTCACCTACTTTTGGGAGAGCTTTCACTTGGTGAAGTTTCAGACCCATAGCTAATTACTCACCTACTCAAAATGAGTAAATGCTAATTATCTCTAAAAGTATTGCAGATAGCCAATTTTTCTCAAATAAGTCATTCACCTACTTTTGGGAGAGCTTTCACTTGGTGAAGTTTCAGACCCATAGCTAATTACTCACCTACTCAAAATGAGTAAATGCGAATTATCTCATAAAGTATTGCAGATAGCCAATTTTTGTCAAATTAATCATTCAGCTACTTTTGGGAGAGCTTTCACTTGGTGAAGTTTCAGACCCATAGCTAATTACTCACCTACTCAAAATGAGTAAATGCGAATTATCTCTAAAAGTATTGCAGATAGCCAATTTTTCTCAAATAACTCATTCACCTACTTTTGGGAGAGCTTTCACTCTGTGAAGTTTCAGACCCATAGCTAATTACTCACCTACTCAAAATGAGTAAATGTGAATTATCTGTAAAAGTATTGCAGATAGCCAATTTTTCTCAAATAACTCATTCACCTACTTTTGGGAGAGCTTTCACTTCGTGAAGTTTCAGACCCATAGCTAATTACTCACCTACTCAAAATGAGTAAATGCGAATTATCTCTAAAAGTATTGCAGATAGCCAATTTTTCTCAAATTAATCATTCACCTACTTTTGGGAGAGCTTTCGCTTGGTGAAGTTTCAGACCCATAGATAATTATTCACCTACTCAAAATGAGTAAATGTGAATTATCTCTTAATAGTATTGCAGATGCCAATTTTTCTCAAATAACTCATTCACCTACTTTTGGAAGACCTTTCACACACGAAAATGAAAAATTGTGAATATCTCGGAAAAGCTATTTCTTCTGCTTTAATGCTCGGCGGGAGATACACACCACGGCAGTGGTCTTGACAAAAAATTTTGTCTCCCCAAAAATGGTGGCCATTTTGAATTTTCAAAGTTTTTGCAAAACACAAAAATGCTTATATCTCGAAAACTGTGCTATATGGAGCGAACTCAACAAAATTTTGGACCTGCTGGGTATCTCTACAGAGTAGCCATGCCAATTTTCAAAATATTTTTGTCTCGCCAAATATAGCGGACATTTTTAATTTTTTTATTTTTTGCAAAACACAAAAATGCTTATATCGTGAAAACCGTGCTAGATAGAGCAGACTGCGCTGACTTTGGTTGCCACAACAGTATAAGGCTAGAAACGAAGCATTTTCTTAATACTTTAGCACTCACCTTTATATCCTTTTCGGGACGCTTTGTTTTTGCTATGCAAAAACATTATCTTTTTTTTTTGCGAGCGATCCTCTAGTTGTGGATGTAATAGAGTCATCTCGGCTTCTCGCCTGAGCAAGCCGGTATTAGCCATAGAGTATAATTCCCTCTGCAAAATATGGGCTAGAGATTTGCTGAGACAAGTGAGGGCCCTGTGTTGAACAAGTACTGTCTTGTTCCAAAAATCTAAGTAGTCAGCTACTTCCTCATATCCGCGCTTTGCCGCTTTCTCAGGATTGGCACCTTTCTGAATCTGAGATTTAATCTTCTTGACGGTAGACTTAATGCTATGTTGGCATTTTTCCAATGAAGCATTGCAAGAAGATGAGGTTTTGGCAAATGCAGCGGTGAAGTTGAGGGTAGAGATGTTTTGTCTAGCCTGGAGTTCTAGCTCCTTGAGAACTGGCAGGGGAACTCTGGCTACTGGGGGCCCAGAAGGTCTAGGAGTAATACAGATCTTAGCAAAGTCTGTATTCAACTCCTGAATTTTGTCCTGAAAAGTTGGTTGTCCCACCTTGTACCACTTGGAAGTTGAGGGAGGAGGCTTGACATATTTTCCCTCAGATAAGTTGGCAGCCTTAAAGTCATGTTGGAATTTATCAAAGGCGTCCTTGATAACTGAGCTAAGTGGAAGAATAGAGGAGGGACCTCTAGGTCTGAGCTCTTGACGGCCTTTTTCATCATCCAGACCCAACACTGAGGTGGAAGACCTGGGCATAGATTCCCTGGGGTCAGGGAGAGACAAAATACGCCTGAAGGTATCCACTTCCTCAGAGTATTGTGAGGGCATGTCAGACAAAGCTACTGCTCTATAATAAGGGGGGTCTGGATCATGTTGTGGGAGGTCTTGGTCAGAAGCTACTCCTGAGGGCTGAGCCCTAGAGGGCTTAGAAGACCTGTGTCTGGCTACAGGGGAGTGATCCTCCTCTGAGGAAAATGACACATATCTAGATCTTGATTTATGTTTGCTCTTGTCAGAGTGCTTTTTGGATCTAGAAGAAGGGATCCGAGGTTCATCGGAATCTTCATTTAGTTGGTCCGAGGCAGAGCTCGGGTCAACTGGCTGCTTATGGCTTTGCTTTTTGTGAGAGTACGAAACCTCTTCGGGATGACCTTCAGAGGGGGCAACGTACTGATCCGAGGAAGGTTGAGTAGATACTAGACGAGGAGGAAGAGCTGGACCGTAGTCCACATCCATATCCTCGCTTGGAATGTTAGTACCAGATCTCGGAGGGGGCAAATCCAGAGGGGCAGCAGAAGTACTGGACAAGCCAGGTTTTGAAGCAAGAGTCGAGGACTGTGTCTCAACTTTCTGTTTTACAGCCAACTCCTCTCGGAGTGACTGAAAAGCTTCCAACATGGATGCCTGGAAGGAACCCATTTGCTGCTGTAAGTGTATATTTAAGGAATCACCGAGTGATTTCTCTAAATTTTTCTGGATTTTATTTTGCAAAGCTGTACCAGGGGTGGGTGGGACGGTTTTTGCTGGAGTTTTCAAAGACAGGGAACTGAAGGCAAGAGGTTGTGGACGGGGGGGTGAGGTAAAGAGGCTATCAGCAGCACACTCGAGGTCTGCATTGGACCCAGTGAAAGAGTCCCCGTCGCCTTCACCCAAAAGATCTAGTTCATCTTTGGAACTAGTTGTCGCTTTCTGCTTTTTCAAATACCGTTTCCGGTTTTGGATTTTCTGTAGTTGCTCATCTGTAAAAGACGTGCAAATTTCGCAAGGGGTTTCAAAGGTGACACAGGGGTCATCTCCCTTGCCAGCCTCCCTACAGGTAGGGCAGAAATTATGTGTATCAAAACTAAAGCAGAAATGGCGGCATTTCTGCGCTCTCGGTTTGTCTTTATTTGCTTGATGTGTAGACATTTTGTACGCAATAAAAGACGTAGAATGTATTAGCCTGAACCGAGGAAAACTCAAAACACGCGACTGCAATAAAAATACTTATCCTGTGAAAATGAAACTTTTACAGAATGATCTATAATATATATTACAAGAAATATGCAAATATTAGCCTCCAACAATAAGTAAAGACTGAGAAATAAATGAAAATGTCTGTATATTTACAAACTGCTACCAGTCAATCGTGGCCAACGAGAAAGTAGGACGATTGGTCAGAAGTTATCACGTGACAACTACCAGTATATCCGGTGGCTAACAAGAACTGTCTTTTTTTCTAAGACGTTGGCCCCGGGTGTGGCAACCCGAGATCAGCATTAAGTCCCACATGGTAAGCTATTGTAGCGTAATAAAATGAATAGATAAGAGGGACTGAATCCAACAGGGTGCATTGTACTGATATTTTATGTTGTAATATTTTATTGGGAATATCACAATGACTATATTGTTCAAAAGTACTTCATTGTAACACCTGTGATGAAAAAAATAAACAGAATATTACTGTGTTTCTTGCTATACTTTTACTCTCAGACTGACTGATGCCCTTACTAGGCCTTTAGAGGGCTAGACAATTAATAATCATGGTAGATGGTTTTACAGACCCCCCCTTTCAAACAACATGTTTAATAGTGCTGTTATGTCTTTTTTGTCCATCAGAGTTGCTTTAAAAAGAATGTTTTTAATGATTTTATTGGAAGCAAACCACTGTTTTAAGAGTTCTTCAGCCTTGGAGTGATACCAGAAAAATATATCACATAATTGATTTTAATTTGTGGTTTTCTGTGTCAAACCAATTTATAAGAGAAGCCAGGCAATGGTTTAAAGTTTCGCTCCCACCTTTAGGACTATTGTTTAAGTCTGTAGGGTCTTGCCAATGCTAGGTGATTTCCACTGGAGAATCTTGACCAACTAGTATACATAGCTTTCCTCCACCCCTTTAAATGCCCACTGTGATATTATTGTAGTAATAAATACCAATTGTGAGGATGTTTGTTACAGGATATACGCCCGGCAAAAATTCCAAATATTGCCAGAGCGCCGTTAGATGACCGGCCAACCTGGTTTCAAGAAATGTCCCTTTATTTTTATGAGGTGACACAAACAAGGACGCCGTCATATTGTTTTGAATGCATGATCGCTCTCGTAAAAGCAGATTTTACTACCAACATACAATTGAGCAATTCGAAACAGCACTTCCTTTTTTTAGTGGGCGGTTTTACGCATGTTTTACGCCCAGCTGATTCTAAACGCACACACAGGTTTTTGTTCACTGCGCACTTCCAGTCTTAAAATTTACATCTAAATATCAATGCATTGTTATCAAAAGGTGCATAAAAATCCCAGCTTGATCTTAGATCAGTCTTTTGCATGGCTGATTAGAAACACAGTCTGTTGATGTGCATGTACTTGACTTGAATATTGCAAAAGCCCTAGTTTTACTGGCTGTTATATTCCCATCTTTTACTGTTGACAGTATCACCAAATTGTTAACAAATTTCAGGGTTTTGGGTTAATGTTCAGGTGTTGGTACTGAATACCCATGGAGTAATGTTAATTCTACCAAAATGGTTAATAACAAATACAAGCCCTACTATATGGCCATTTTAGCATTATAATAATCAAATACTAATTTAAGCAAGTGGCCTCAACTTCATGAAATCATATATTGATAATAGGTCACTTAATAGAGGTTCTACTGCACTTCAAAGATGTTCAGTCTTGAACACTTGTATTTTGAAAATGGACATTCACATATACATGTACGCTGTGGTTGATTTTCACCTAAATACAGGGTAAACTGGACCTGCACATCGGAGAACCGATGCAAATTTGTATCCACCAGCAAGACAACTGCCCAAAGCCAGTGAACCATTGTTTGACCTTGAAGTTGGGGACCAAGGTCAAATCTGACCACATCAGGAGATTCCCAGCCCATGATTTCTTCTAGGTTGGTTTCACATTGCAAACCTCTAGGACCAATAATAAGCAAGTTATAAGCACTTTAAGTTTGGCTGTTCTCGTTTGACCTTGAAGGAGGGGCCTAAGATTAAATCTGACCACATAACAAGATTCCCAGCCCATGATTTTCTTTCAAGTTGGTTTCACATCCCAAACCGCTAGGACCAATAATAAGCGCGTTAAAAGCACTTTTTATGTTTTACTCTCCTCATTTGACCTTGAAAAGGGGCCCAAGGTCAAATCTGACCACATCAAAAGATTCCCAACCATTGACTTCCTACAAGTTGCTTTCAAAATGCAAACCTCTAGGACCAATAATAAGCAAGTTATAAGCACTTTTTAAGTTTGACTGTTCTTGTTTGATCTTGAAGGAGGGGCCCCAAGGTCAAATCTGACCACATCAGAAAATTCCCAACCCATGATTTCCTATAAGTTAGCTTGACATTTTAAACCTCTAGGACCAATAATGAGCGAGTTGTAAGCACTTTTAAGTTTGGCTATCCTCGTTTGACCTTGAAGAAGGGGTCCAAGGTCAAATATGATCACATCAGAAGATTCCCAGCCCAGGATTTCCCATAGGTTGGTTTCACACTGCAAACCTCTAGGACCAATAATAAGGGAGATATACGCACTTTTAAAGTCCACTACATGGGGGTACTTATATTCCACTACAGACTAATTCCAATTGGGTTTTCTATTCCTTTGAACAGCTAGCTTCATATTGGGACAGGTCACTGGACTTTTACACATTGTGAGGAGTCAGACTCAAACCCATGAGAACTCTCACAGGTGAGAGTCCAATGATCAATTCCAAAAAACTGAAGACCACCAGGACAATGAAGCCCCCCCCCCCCTTTCACTGATGACAAAGTGTGGGCAATTGATCTTTGTTCCAGATTTAATGTAACAGTGTTCAGATAAACACACACTCAAGGTTACCATTTTTATTACCAGTTATAATAGTGCATCACTAGAAGGTAATGCTGTTCTCTGTGAACAATTTAAACAACAAACTGTAAGCACATTATAACATACCAGGAAGTAAGGCTGCTTACTCCTATTACAGTAGAACCTCCATTATCCAAACCCAGTGGGAGACATACAATGGATCGGGTAATCGAGGGGTTCGGATGGAGGAAAGAACCCGAAATTCACCGTCTATGGCTGACCAAGTTGGTGATAATTAAGGAAACTATTGTTTTTATGCACGTAATATTGATGCGAGTGGTGATTGATGAAATAATTTTAATATATGCGTGTAATTTAATATAACTGACCCTCTAATTATCATTTACTTGCTCCATATCTATGGATTTTATCATTTTTATTTAAAATATTATCATACTTGGGCTGGGTGTGTTTGTTTGGTACATGCATTGTTGACGTTTTAATTTCAGATAAACGTTGTGATGCATTGTGTCATGTGAAAAACTCAAGCGAATACACCTTCAGTGATTGGTGCATTTGGTTGGTAATGCATTGCTGGCATCTTTTCTTTTAATACACGTCAGTCTGTAAAGCAACATATTCCGGGAGATTATAAATTGCAAAACCCAATCCAACATACTTACACTGATTGGCTCATTATCAAAGAAGTAGTGTAGCGGGGTCATGTAATTGTAATAATCCCTCCCCTATTGTAACAATGGTGATAAAAGATCAAAGAATTTAGGTTTTGTGGATGGTATGGTTTATAAAGCACTTGAATTAATGGTTACTGAGAATGTGTAAAATCCTGTAATATCGCTCATGCTAGACAGTGCATTATATGAAGGCAGACAAGATTTTGGTTCGGTTACTCCGGAGATTCGGTTATAGATGGCCAGATAATCAAGGTTCTACTGTACTCACAAACTGGTCACTTTTAATGTATGTAACATTTAAAATGATAATATAAGATTTGTTAAAGAAAATTGCCAAATATATCACCTCTATGGACTAGAATCAGTGAATAAAGCCTTGACAACATGTTCCATCAATGACAAAAGGTTAGACAATCACCAATATTTTTGGTCAATTTTGCATGCGGTGTTTAGTGTTCAGAAATTAAAATCACTTCAATTATTCCAAAGTGAAATACATGCATATTATATGGATATACAGTGTAAGTATTGTAACCAACAAAAGACTGACGCATCACTTACAGGAATAAAAATAGAATAGAATCCTATCATCATTGTTCTTGTTTTGCTTAATGTAAATTATTACTAGCTGAGCGTGCGTTACTAGGGGATTATCAGTGCAGAATCAAGTCTTTGAAAACACAGTATTTTATTGCTAGCCGGTCCGTGGCCCAATAATGAGTATTATTGACTGGGTTCTGACGTCACCATATATTTGTTTACAAATATTGTACTCTCACTTGAAATTTTTAACTTGCAATATCAGACTTATTACTGCACGGATTTAAACCAAACAAAAACGAAAAGAAGCAGTGTAATGATATCTTTACAATGATATAAACAATTTGTTAGTGGGTTAACTGATTATTGTGAAAAAAATGGCTCTTGTTTACGGAAAAAAAAACATATAAACCACTTCAAAACAAAACGTCATGGTGATGTGTTTTTATCAGTCTCTACTTATATGATGTCACAACATTAATTTGATTAGTACAAAGTCCAGTTATATGAAATTCAGCTAGTAATAATAGTAATAATGTAATTTTTATGTGCAATATGCTGTAGAAATGGACCTTCATCAATGATTATCAGCCTTTCACATCCATTAGTGCCCTCGGCAAACCTCGGGCACTAATGGATGTGTCATTGATAATCATTGATGGCGGTCCATTTCTACAGCATATTGCCCTGTAAAATTACATTATTGTACTATTAATTAATAGTACACTTTATAACTGATAAATGCACTTTTAAACATTTCAACAATATTTTTTTATGTTTTGGCATCAAAATTTGCACAAAGCCTTTAAAACATCAACCTTTGATTTTTGGAGATTCACACTCTACTTCACATTCTATCGTATGTAGATTGTATTATGTACACTATTTTTACAATTTATATTTGTATAAATAGCACTTTACATTGTATGCTAACAAAACATCAAACTTTTTAATACAAAAAGGCAATATAAACCTTGCACTCACAGTTACTACTAACCCTTTGTACATAACTCCTCATCAATGGTTATTGCTTTATCAGTCACTAAGAATAATAACAACAATTAACAAAACAGTAACTACAATCAAAATTAACTTTGATCTGCTGACCATTTCTCCAATCACACAGCTGCTTGCACTTTTGATTTTTTTTTGACAAGTTAAGGTTTTTTTGATTATTTCAAATACACATTCACAACAAGGTCTGAATTGTGACAAATATTACAAAACTCATCATAAAAAAGTTTTACACAACTAAAAATGTCAGCAGAACATAGAACCTTGTGATGAGTTGAGACTAGTTACACGTGTACATAGAACTCACCATACATATCTATACTACAGGCAAATATATATTTACCAACCTTAATTAAGTCCAGTTAACATATATCAACACCTAAGTTTCAAGGACAATGTCAACAGACCAAGGTTGGAAGATTAATCCTTTCATTGCTAAAGTATAATTTCATTTATGTCAATAAACTCTGTATAACTAGAACCTCCAATATCCACAGAATCTGGTTCTAATTATGACCAACTTACATTAATACCAACAAATTTACTGCATTTTGGGACCTTGTTTTGCTTGAACTTGCAGCTAAATTCAACATAAACTGGTTTTAGTTATAGAGAGTTCACTGAATTTGCAATACGCAGTCTGTAGAAAATACTCCAGAACCAGACCTATACATTCTGTAGTTAATAGGTTGTGATGAGGTTGAAACTGGAAAACTAGTTCATCTGGTTATTGGATATTTTCAGCTAAAGAACAATGAACTGACTTGTACAGTTTAAACAAGCAATCAGTGACAATGAACAGGCTCTGTGTCAGCTGACTTTGTGTTCTGAGCTTCAGAGTACAAGTGAATGTAAAAGAAAGGGATTAAAAGTAGCAAGGACTAATTTGACCTTAAAGAGGGTCAAAGGTTAAATCTGAACCACAAAAAGATTTGGGGCACATGATTTCCTTTGAGTTGTCTTTAAATCACAAACCTCTAAGACCAATAATAAAAGAAACACTGGTATAATGGTAAATCCTACCCCTCAAAAATACTTCCCCGGGGGGAGGAAGATCTACTTTTACACCGGGTATTAAAAGTATCAATGACAAGTTCTGGAAAACTTAAGTATAATCTTAAGCATCCAGAATTATAGTCTTTCTTAAGATAATGGGTTCAATATATCCACAAAAGTGTCCTTGACAGATTGCACATGTAGCTACATTTGAAACAGAATTCTTTCCTGCTCACCCTATTCCTGGCTTTTTAGCCATTACATATCCCTGTCAGCCTATCAGAACTGTGGAATGACAGCATTTATCAAATGAGAAGACCAACAGGTTTTCCATGAGATCTATAGGATAAGGCACCTTGATAAACTAGGACTGTCCCGAGTAGTGTTCTTTTTCCTGAGTACAGTTCTTGTAATTAATCTGTGCACACAAAGATATTTTGGCATCACTATTTCTGAAACATTTACAATTTGCAAAAATCTGGCAAAACATACAATTTTCAACATGCCTGGGACACTTGTGTATCTTAGTGGGTCAGAAATGAGCTGAATACTGTCTAGACATGCCTGATTTTTAAAAGAAAAGATGTAAAGTTACAAGATCCAATATGTTCACCAAAAGTGAAATATTTTTCTAAATTTAGACAATGATCATAAAATTTAGGGGCACAAAAATGAAATTGAAATAGCTTTACCTTTTACAGTTTCTGAGAATTTGATAACATATACATGTTTGTATATGCCATGGCAGAAAGTCCAATTACAGTTTCCACTCTGGATTTTGTTATGCTCTAGTTATACAAGTTAGGCATTTTCCTAAACGAAGATGGAACTAAGCGTAGTTCTATAAAGTCCTACCAGTGGATCATGGATGTTTGCTTTGAATCCAGGACAATACACCAGTGGACAAAATGCTGGTCATAATTGCATTGGCGGACAAAATGCTGGCCAGTTTTGGGGCAGGTTGGACAAAATGACCGGTCTCTGTAATTTTTTTAATCAGTTCAATTTCACAGTAAATCCCAATATTTAAAAATATTTCAATCTAAAAAATGAAGTATTTTGATATGAAAGTTGCTTCATATCCTCTTATTTCTATAGTTATAGATGCAACTAAGTTTTACATGGAAGAATTCCTTTCAAGCACTATTAATATTATTTGAAAATATTGATTTTAATCAAACATAATTGGGCACTGGAAAATAAAGCAGAAATGACCATGGTCCTTTGCAAAGTGCTCTGGTACGTTGATCATAAGAAAATTAAGAATACTTCTTTGAAACATACTCAGGAACCACTGAATCTCTTTGATAGGTGTTACCCCTCTGTATAAATTGCAATAAGGTGACTAAGGGATATTTACCAATTACAATCAATATTCTGTAATCTGCTTCTTTAAAGAAAGTACTCAGGTAAAGTGTTCTCAGGTAAACAGTACTTAGAAATGCATTTCTGTATATCCCTTACAGTATAGCAAATCTCTATAGCTACTTTTTTTCATTTTGAACTGTTCCTTATAACTGTAAATAAAGTATGCACCACCCACTACCATTTTGTCACCCTTTTAACAGTTCAAACTATCAATCATTTTGTCATACTTTTACTGTGATATGCTAGAAGGTCCTTTCCTTTTCCAATTTACTTTTCATATCCCTTACCAAAATGATACTCAAATATCTCATAAAACTGTGATTTCTGATCGACAGTGAATTCTAAAATTTTTATTCAACTTAAAAAGGGCACATAAAATTGACCCATAATACTGAAATATTTGAACCTGGATTTGAAAATTTTAATAAGTTAAATGTAGCTTTTGTAAGCTACAAACTTATCTCGAGTGCTATCTCGAGTGGCCACTTGCGGCTTGGCCAACTAGAAAAAACTGGACATATAATGACCAAGTCACCCCACCTGCTGCCTCGAGGCAACGTACATAGTGACATAGTACACAACTTCCTTCTTCGAGTTGGAATTTTGCCTATATTCCTTGGCTGTTTACAATAAAATAGAGAAAATGACACTCTGACCAGAGGTCCTGTGATGGTATCAATGATACCTGATGTTCCTGGGCTGTTAGGCTCTGGAAGACTTGGTTACAGAGCTGTGCCCCCAACCCACGTGTCTGTGGACAAGGAGTCAACAATAGCAGTCCTGTAGCCATCAAGGGTTGATGGGCATCTATTTAGGTTCTGGTACAGGTACTTGAAAAAGTCTGAGACTGGTTTCACAGAGGGTGTGGAGAAATCCGAATTTTCTCTTCACCATGTTTCAAATAGGGTCCACTTTGACATACAGACGATCCTTATTTATGACCTTTAAGGGGCAGCAATTCTCTGCCACTTCCAGAGAAGCCTTGTTCTTGGAGCTGTCTGCTCCTAGACACCAGACATGAAGGTTCAGATGTTGTGGGTTGCTGTGAAACACTTGGTTGAGGGACTGCTTGAAAAGTGCTGTTGGAAAGGGATCTCTGTTGAGAGCTGCACTAGGTCCCCACAACCAGGGCATCCCTGTCCAGCCTGGGGCTATTAGTATTATGAGGTAATTGCACTGACATACTTTCTGGATCACCCTGTGAAGGAGAGCCATAGGAGGGTACGTATGCTATGAGACCAGACCAGTCAATGTTCAGAGCATCTTTTTTCCATGCTTGTTGGTCTGGAACTGGGGATACATACAGAGGAAGTTTGTGGTTCACACGAGTGGAAAATAGTCTACATGAGGAGTGAACCACATTTGACACATTCACTTGAATACTTGAAGGTGAGGTGACCATTCTGTTGATTGGATCTGAGATGCCCTGAACAAGGAGTTGGCCATCACATTTAGGCACACTGCAATGTGCATGGCACATAGTGCTATTTTGTAAGGATGGCACCAGGTCACAATTTTCCACAGGAGAGCACACATCTTCGCTGAGTGAGTTCCTCCCTGTGTGTTTATATAGGCTCCCATTATTGAGTTGTTTGTGGCTTTTAACACAGTCTGATTTTGGCACTGATCAGTGAACTGTTTCAGGCCCGAGAACACTGCCTTTAGTTCTAGTACCTTTATGTGTAGCCTTTTTTCCCCGTCCGACCACACACCTTTTACTGAGTCTTGATCTAAATGAGTGCTCCAACCTGCATTTGAGGCGTCAGAAAGATCTGTATGTTACTGTCTTTGGTATGAAGATCTGAACCCTTCAGGGGATTTTGCAACCAGTCCAGGTGAGCTGATATGGTCTCCTACCAGGGAAGGAGGCTGTCCAGCAACTCAGGAAATCTACACTTTTTCTTGAGGTGCCACTAAAAAGGTCTCATGTGAAGGCGACCCTCTGTGACCATCTTCTGTGTTGAGGCAAGAAACCCAAATAGAGACATCAAACATTTTGCAGTCAAAGCAAACTTTGACTTTATTTTCAGGATCAAGGCCTATCATTTTTGCCATCTGTCTAGAGTGGGTTTTACAAGGGCTGAATCTAGAATTGTCTATTCCTTGACAACTTGAAAGGGAACTCTTTCCACTTAACAGCAGCACGGAGAGGTTACATTAGCAGTTTTCAAATCTAATTAAATTTCTCCAGGGCCTCTTTGAGGGAGGGATTAGCTGGAAGAAAAGAAAAATAGCATCAGAGATGCCCATACCCCACAGCCTGGGGAAATAATTTTTAGCTGGAAGAAAAGAAAAATAGCATCAGAGATGCCCATACCCCACAGCCTGGGGAAATAATTTTCAACACCATGAGATATAGAAGTAGTGAAACAGTACAAAGATCGGAATACTTTCAGAGCAGTGTAAGTTATATAAAGGTCCAGCTAATGTTTAAGTAGAGAAAATAATGTTTAAGAGAAATGACACTGTAAAATTTATTAACTGGAGAATAGATGTCAATGGAAAATAGCACAATTATGTAAAAGTACATATAATAATCAGTTGCAGAATACTTTCAGAGCAGTGTAAGTTATATAAAGGTCCAGCTGATGTTTAAGTAGAGAAAATAATGTTTAAGAGAAATGACACTGTAAAATTTATTAACTGGAGAATAGATGTCAATGGAAAATAGCACAATTATGTAAAAGTACATATAATAATCAGTTGCAGCAATGCCAATATCTTTGTCAAAAGAGAAACATGTCTCAAATATGGCAGGTGAACACACTTTGGCAGAGCCAAAGATCACACCATGATGCACACCTACACCCCCTAACAGGGTTCGAAATTAACAAAAACCTGCCAGTCCACAACTGACAGAAAAACCTTTAGGTCAAAAAGATAAAGAACCTGCAAGTCTGCTTGTTCTGCAAGCTGTTTTTTTCACAAATCTTGCACAGTGGAATTATGGTTGGGATAGTTTGAATATTGTCCAAACATGCCAAAGTGACTCCAATCTTATATGTGTTTGCACGGTCAATAATATTATGGTTTGAATTTTTGAATATTAGATACATACAGATGTGGCAATACAATGTCCCTACCAAGTATCAACCTCATATACCTTACGGTCTCTGAGATATAGCCTGGTAAGATTTTATAGGTCAAGATCACTACGGCAAGGTCAAATCAAGGTCACACCATGACATTGCACACCTACACCCCCTAACCAATGTCCCTACCAAGTATCAACTTCCTACAACTTACGGTTTCCGAGATATGGCCCAGACAAGATTTTATAGGTCAAGTACACTATGGCAAGGTCAAAAGTCAAATCAAGGTCAGACCATGATGTTGCACACTTACACCCCCTAACCAATGTCCCCCACCAAGTATCAACTTCCTACACCGTACGGTTTCTCAGATATAGCCCGGACAAGATTTTATAGGTCAAGGTCACTACGGCAAGGTCAAAGGTCAAATCAAGGTCACATGACCTATCCAGCCTCAGGGTCATCCAATAAATCCGATTCCTCTTGAGGGTATCAGACTTCTGGCTTTTCTTTT
Organism: Sabellastarte sp. h YS-2021; assembly: GCA_964017235.1. NCBI lineage: Eukaryota > Metazoa > Annelida > Polychaeta > Sabellida > Sabellidae > Sabellastarte > Sabellastarte sp. h YS-2021. The sequence goes on from OZ024928.1 coordinate 17,353,097, forward strand.
GATAGCATATTCTGTCAAGGATTTTGTTCTTTTGTACATCAAAAAATGACCCGCAGAGTAGACATGGTCTGCTGCCAGAAATGCAGAAATCCTCCCCATTACCTGCCTCTCTGCAGGTAGGGCAGTAGTTAAGGTCACAGTTGAAGCAGACGTGTTGACACTTCAAAGTATGAGGCTCATTGGGGTTGAAACATTGAGAAGACATGCTAGATGTCCCAGGCGACACACAGAATAAAAAGTCAAAATAAGGAAAGAATACTTATCTTTATAATACATATATCCACTAATAAAAAGCGAAAATGGTCTCTGATAAAATCTGAGTTTCTAGCAATATGGCAGCCAACGAGAAGAAAGAAGTTGTGTACTACGTCACTATCTACATCACCTTGAAGCAGCAGGTGCTACCATTGAATGGCAACTCGGTCATTATGTGCTCATTTAACTGAGCCACAAGGGGCCACCCAAGATGGTACTTAGTCCCTCATAGTAAGCTATTGTAGCGCAATAAAATCAATTGATTAAATGTTTAAAAATTGAACTGAATGTCATATTATAATGTAATGTTGACTTCTGTATCAGATATGTTCATTTACAATTCCTACTAGGTTGGAAGAAAGTCCAAATTGGCAGAATCTGAAATCCTACCAGACTAGAATTTCTAGCATGACACACACCAAAACCAGAAGACATTGTATCAGTAAATGTCGAGGTAAATATTTGAGAATAACCCTTGAAAATATAAGAAGAGATATATTAAACATAGAAATATAATTCTGTACTATACAAAATATCTGCACTTTAAATAATAACACTTTATAACATGAAAATAAATAATTAAGGAATATGTAAAAAAATGTACATGTTAGACACACAATCAATGCAGTATACAAAACTAAAATAAATAAAACAGAATGTTAAATAATACAAACACTGATATATAGTATACACTGAATTGGTTTTCCAACTTTTAATTTCACAGTTTTACCCATCTTAGAATTATTTAAGATTCTCAGGTCACTAATTTCAATGATTCATTGACCATGAAAGAAAAAAAATTCTTTTTTTTTTTTTTTGAAAATAAAACATGGCAAGACATTTTGTTTGGAAAATAAGACTCTGATGATAGTAACTGAATATGAAACTGGTGTTTTGGTTCCAAATGCATTACTCTCCCATTACTAACTCACATATTACTACCAGTGTTCTCTGCCAGTACAGAGAGTAGCCACTTAGTAGACGGACTGACAATGGACACAATGGACACTGGGGACATGTGAGGACATCTGACACGCGCATCATCAGCTGATATATAATCTTACTTCAGTAAATGAGCCTATCAATAAAGATCTTTAAATCATACTCAGACTGCTTGGCAGACAACAACTGTACAGCCAAATCAAAGCAACCATTACACTCAGGTGTTGTTAGCGCTTCCTTCTTTTCACTTCATCATGCATGAAGGCTATACCTATATATGCTTAGTCAGATTCATTATCAAGAAGATTCAAACTACAACTAAATTTACATTGTAAAACAAACATTTTCAAAATGAAGCACTGTATAACAAAATCTAGGTACAAGCCCAACACATGCCAAAGTTGACCGACACCCTCTCATTTGTGTGACAACAAGATTACACATAAATATATACTCCACACTTTCACTTGGCATAAAATCTGTATCTATTGATAGATGGACATTGACAATCACTTACAATACAATCTAAGTTAAGCTTGGGTCCCCTGCACACTGCACAGCTGGTGTCTTGTTGGGTCAGACATTCATGCTTTCCCACGTGATTCTGAGTTTAATCCAATCCAGGAAACGGAGCTGACAGTCAGATCATTGTGAAACTTGATAACCTCAGAGCCCATGCACAACTGGTCCTTTATCACAAAAACCCACTTAATGTATCAATGGAAATTTCACTGAGAAGAAAATTTTGCTAATTTATCAATTTTAAGAAATTCAGTGGATTTAATATTCAGTTATTTTCAGTACCTACTAAAGAGACAAATACAGATTTAATACTTCATATGGAATAAATTTCCACTACTTAAGGTCATAAGTACAGTAAAATTTGTAATGACTTCCATGGACATTAATTTAAAAAGGAATAAAAAATTCCTTGATATATTCTCTCTGCTATCTGAATTGTCTGTGGGCAATTTGATCAAGTATCTGGAAAAGTTAGGGATGGGCAGCTACCAGAATGAAAATCAGCCACATGCACTAACTGGGAACAAAATGTGTTGGATGTAAATATATCTATTGTAAATATGATGAGACATTACTGATAAAATAAGGAAAATTGTGTTGAAAATGCAAATAATTAGTAAAATTTGACCTTATATTAGCCTTCAATTGAGTTTATTTACCTTGGGACAATATATTAGCAGTTTATAGGTTTTAATACAAGATCTGAGACATGGGCACTTACCACCTACGTATTTGGAATGTTTATATGTGTGCCAGATATCCTATTTAAACAATGTCAACTCCTCTGAACATATAAAGGAAGCACGGTGATTGTCATTTAATAAACATAATAATTCAGCATAACAAACAATGCTTAACAGGCAAATAACAGTACAAATGTCAAAAGTATACTACAAAAACAAGCAAGTCTTTGTGAAGTCATGGAAGGAAAAGCACATGTAGGGAGCGTGCCTGTTTGTGTATATTTACACTCCAGTTGAACTAGTGGACGTGTGCACAAATGCGTATAAAATAGTGACATAAACATACAGATCCATACAATGAAGTATCTCTGGAATAGAGTGAAGTCCATCTGAACACAGTTTGTTGTACACTGAATCCCAACCATCTGAAACAAACCATACATCAACTTAAATATGAAATAGCACCAGAGACGTCTGGTCACACAAAGGCCACACAAAGTTCACACCACGATGTTGCACACCTACACCCTTGAGCCTATATATCTAACAAGTAACAACTTCTTCCTTACTGTTGAAATAAAGCCAAGAGAAGATTTTTAGATCAGGGTCACTACAGCAATCTCAAAGGTCAAATCAAGGTCACACCATGACATTGCACACCTGCACCTTCCACCAAGTATGACCCTGCTATATCCAACGGTTTCTGAGGTACAGCCCAAACAAGATTTTTCATGCCGCCCTCCCAAACACCTACCAGCCCACCCAGTCAGATACCATTGGTGAAAACTAGCTTGTGCCGACTTGACATCAAGATATCCCCAGACATGACATTTCTCATGCCACAGGCATTCATTGAGTATTTTTGGTCAAACCATTTTCATTATATTTTTGGGGTCAATCTTCCTGCAATGATAATATTTATACTTTTTCAAAGTGTTTAAATGGTTTCAGTACTTTCTAACATAGTATTACAGCTAAAGAGCTTAGATTTGCACATGATTTAAAATAAAAATGGGAAAATTTTACATAAACAGACAATCACTTTCCAAATATTTATCACTTGATTGATCTAAATATTGACTGGGATGAGTTAGAGATAGAGTCATACTACATAACTGAAAAGAAGTGGTCCCTCTTGTAGTTTTAGAAACTTTAATGTGGCCTTAAAATTAAAAGTACAGAGCTCAAATTTTCATAGTTTGATAGTCCTGAAACAAATCCTTCTGAAACTTCTTACAGTTCTCAAATAAAAAAAGCTAAAAGATTGTATGACGTGACCAGCAGGACTGTAAACAGATGACCATTTAATCCTTTGTCTGAGGACATCAACCAGCTGTCGACAGAAAAGTATATTCACCTGTGCCATATCTGTCGGCTAGCAGTCAATGACCCTGTTATTTTACTTTCCTTCAGTATTGTGTGACTAAAACTCTTGGTATTCATTGTTTAACTAGATAGCGCCGACTCGACGCCAACATATCCCCAGACAGGCAATCTCTCATGCCACAGGCAGTCACTGGGTATTTTTTGTAGCACCCATTTTGTATGATTCACGATTATTATAATCTATTTTTCATTTGATTTGATTTTTTGTCAAACCATTTTTTAATTTTAATTTTTAAAGTTTTCTGGGTAGACTGTTCATGGGCCTTCCATATAGGTTAAATGTCTACTTAAAGCCTTGGTTTTTGGCACATGAAAAAAGAACATAATTATTAATACATTCCAAGATGAGATTTGAGCTGTATCAGTCCCATAGTATGACAATTACATAGCTTAAAAGTGGTAAAAAGTCAATAAAAAAGTCTCTGGGCATTTCAGAGACCTTAAGGTGACCTTAAAATTAAAGTTACAGACTTAAACTTTTTCACAGACAAAGATTACATGTAGAGGTTATATCTACTACAGTTAAAGACTTGTCAGACTTACAAGTTATAGAGCAAAATATGTGAAAAATGTAAAAAAAAAATGTCTAAGTATGGTCTTATGGGCCTCAAAGACAATGTTAACCTTAAGTCTTGACTTTTGGCACATGTAAGCAGAATATATTTATATGTTCTCGGACAAAATTTGAGCCAGATGATCCACATAGTTTGTGACCTAGAGAGCATCAAGTGGCCAAAAGTCAAATTTCTGACCTTAAGGTGGCCATAACTTCTTTATTATTGGAAGTTTAAGGTCACCTTAAAAACAGGGTTCTTCTCCTGACCCAAATACAAGTGTGTGCTAAGTTTGAATGAAATCCATGAAAGCATTTTTGAGTTATTGCGCACAAAAGTCAAAACGAATGGCGGGGGCAGTGGTGCGACGGACGTGAAACCAGTATATCCCCGACTCTTGTCTGGGGATATAAATATTATGCATACTGAAGCTATGGATGACAAGAATACTTGGTGTGTTTTAGTAAATTCAGCTATCTGTAAACTCTTCTGTCGTGGATTTTCTTTTGATACAGATGAATACTGTATCAATGGTGGCAAGGAAGTTAAGATAGGAATCCATATGAATCAACAGTTACTTTTCCACACAAAATATAGCTGCAATACTTGATCAGTAGCCAGTCAATTACTGCTACCTGTTGGAAATGATCAAGTAATTAAAACGATGGGTTCAAAAAAATGCTTCAAAGTAATCACTTATCTTTTAATCAAGCAAGAAGATTTTCAGAGCATTGACTATATCTACTCTCTCTCTCCTGTTTTATGGATATCCACACATTATCCGAAAATCTGGTGCAGGCAGTTAGCTTCAACAATTTCTTAGCAGATGATACAGTAAAAGTTTGAAAATGGATACAGGGATGTTTACCTTTGAATGGAGCTACTTGAGGACAGGTAAGTGGCTGAAGTGATATCCCTTCTTTCCTTTGACAGCACAGTAGATATAAATGACGTGGTAAGCTACAAAGAAAGCAACACACTAAATGTTGGGACAGGGCTCAAAGGAGATACTATGCTGTATTATTAAACAAACTGTAAGTAACTGAACAGTGATGAGCATATCAATGATATGCTTAGCCTATTTCATTATCAATATTCTGAACACAGGAGGACTTTAAAAAAATGAAAAAATGGTTTGACTGCTACAATCTGATCTAGTCCAAATATCACACAATTAAAGTATTGGTTCTATTCAATAAACATATCATTATCTCAACAGAATATCGCTCTTCAAGCTAATTTGCATAACAAGGGGACAACAGTGATTGCTTCAGATAGAATTATTCCATATCATTTGAAACAAGCAGTCGGTGCCTGTGAACGGGCTCTGTGTAAGCTGACTGAGTGTTTTGAGTTTCAGAGTAGAAGTGAATGAAGAAAAGGACACAAAAATTGTGTCCTGCAAATAGTATTCAGAAATAAAGTACAAAGTTAACTCTTAAGATGTAAAACATAGGTGAAAAACATATTTAAGAAAAATACTGTAAATGCAATAGATTTCAAGTTACAACTAATTCCCTCAACAGTAAGAATCTTAAAGTACTTTTGCTCAGCTACAGGTTTGAAATTTCACCATATTATAGCTACATGAATAACAAATTTAAACAAAATTCTCTAAAGGCAACAGTTTTCAAGTTATAAGCAATGTACTCAACAGTGATAACACGAAAGTAGCTATTACTCAGCTACGCCATGAGCTTCATGTCTGCAATTTTACTATGTTATAGCTGACTAAGAAGTTGCTGAATAACATATTAATACAAATTTCTGAAAATGCAATAGTTTTCAAGTTATAACTAATTTACTCAACAGTGATAACCTCAAAATAGCTACTGTTCAGCTATGATATAAGCTACACGTCTGCAAATTTACAATGCTATAGCTGATCCAAAAGTAGGTAAATAAAGTATATGTGGAGAATATACTTTAAATGTAATAGTTTTCAAGTTCTGACTTACTCAACAGTAATAACTTCAAAGTAGCTATTACTCAGCTATGCAATAAGCTACAGGTCTGAAATTTTACTATGTTATAGCTGACCCAAAAGTAGCTGAATAACATATTTATATGAAATTCTCTAAATGCAATAGTTTTCAAGTTACAAGTGATTTTACTCATTATGGAAGGTAATGAAAAGTCAAAAAGTAGCTATTACTCACTTAACTATTGGGATAGAAGCCAAAGTTACTCACCATTTTATAGCTACGGAAAAAGTAGCTCAATAACATATTTTAACACAATGCTCTAAATGCAATACTTTTCAAGTTATAATTGATTTACCGGTAATGCATGATCTGAGGAATTTTAATGTTTTAAAAATTATTTTAAAAATGCATAAAAAAATTAAGAAAGATCCAGGCCTGATACTCAAACAAGGGAATCTACTTGAGGCCTAGTACATATATGCAAGGAAGGAAAGAAATCCCTGCAATAGTCAATGAGAAAATTGTGATAAAGTGTTGAAATTTTCACACTTAGGGTGGAGGGTACCTCACTTGTAATGGCTCTAGCAAACAGACAAAAAAACAGATCTGCATGCCTTGAACAATTTTTAATCCTCGATAGATAAGGTATCTATTAAAAAACAGCATGTCTCTGGGCCTTGTAGTTTTGGAGGAGAAGTCGCGGACGCGGACGTAAAATTGGTCTTGAAATTCTCAAGAGTGAGAAGCAACTTGCTTTTTTTCTCTAGAAATTGATTGCCAAAGCAAAATCAGGCTTGTGACAAAATTTTAAAATTCGGACTCTTCAGATCAGCTCATTCAGCAAATATCCTCCTCCTGCAGCTTCAATCAATTTTTTGATAACAATATGCAAGAAAGAAAGTAAAATGATCCTAAAGTCTGAAAACGTTCACTCAAAGATTAAATCTTTAAAACGTGCTATCCCATTGACCACAAAAGGTATCAGTATCATTGAAGTAAAACATTTAACGTTTTGAAAAGATAGACATGACAAATTACTGACAGAAATTGATATGTTTCCACATCAACGAGGCTAGTATTATGATGGGCACAAGAAGTGTTAATAGTTTTACTAACAGGTAAACACAGACTGTGATACCAGTGAGATGCTTAGCTCATTGACTAGGATTGGTATTGAAAGATAAATTTAAGAAAACCTACATGGATAATGCGATTCATATCTTCTTTGTTATTTACTATCTCTACAAGGAATCATCAAAAACATACAAATAAATTGTAGATTTAGCTGAGTGAACAGGGACAAATTTCCAAAAGCAGGATAAAGTCAGTGGAAGTTGTTAACAGTAGAAATGTGTGTACTCTATAAAATGTATACTTGTCTACTGAAAGGATACTTTTCCAGCACACAAGTTTAAGTCTGTAGTAAAATCATTATTCCTAAAAATGATGTAATTAAGGGCATAGTGATTTGACAGGAAGCTATTCCAGGCTCACAAAGTGCTGGCTAAGGTTTCCAAATATCCTCTAGCAGTGCTAATCCAGTAAAATTCAAACAGACGCAAATATTTTAAGGTAAACCTAAAATGGAAACAGTTCATCTTGCTACAGCCTGTCATGTTCCAATACATACATGCATTTCATTGTCATGTTCACTAGCTTATATTTTTGACTTCTGTTATAAGGACCTCTGTTTTTCCAAATATATGTAATCATGTAGATAAATGCTATGATGGCTATATGTTGTGAATGAGTAAAAACATATCAGATTTTTCTGTCACACTACTTAACTGCATAAATGACTCACATGTTTAAAGAATATGTGTACTTTCTGTTTTCGTACTTTTATTTGACTGGCACTAGTTCTATTTAATATACAGTCTACTGGACCACACAACCAATTAACATTTATCAAAGTACTAGTGTACACCTACCTCCTGGAATTATACATATTACTCCTGCTATATAAAATACCACACTGTGAATACCTGCACAAAACACAGAAGTTATTTTGGATACATTATTTACCACATCTTGTCATGACTTAAGTGTCACTGACTATCAGAAAAGAACAATTTCATTTGAATACAATAAGACACACAGTGTAAATGCTCTAGGATAACAGAATTCTGCCACATTGCTCACAATATAGTTAAGAAATTACCGTTCATGTATCAACATGTTTGCTTATACTAAGGTAGAAATCTAATTATAGTAAAATAACAAATTTTACATAGTGGCATTTAGAAAACTTTTAAATATTTGGTATGTTTTAAAGTTTATGTAACTTTACTGCTTTCTTATATAAAAGCATATTAATATTATCCTCTCTTACTCATATACATCAGAAAACTCATCACAAAACACATGTTGGGTAACATGTTAATGTCAACACAAATGAAAGGGAAGTTACCTTTTTATATACTTTAACTTAAACAAAGGTATATAGCTGAACATGACTTAAGCCATAGCTCATGCCATATATAGATTTTTAAAATATCATTATTAACAAGTTTAAAGCTAATTGAATCATTAAATGGATAAATTAAATGTTCCTGATGCTTAACAAAGGGTTATCAAAGTAAAGCATGGGCAAACTGCAGTACCACACATAATAGAAATATTAATTCAATGTAAACTAAAGACAAGAACTTCATAAATAAAAACATACCAATGGAATGTGTCACCTGAACAGCAACTCCCACACATATTAAAACTGTAAACACACAAAACACACATTTATTTAATACCTTGCAATTGAAACAACTTGTTTACTGAACAGTCAATTTGCCAATTACCTCAACCTTAGAATCACTATATGTATTTATTGTTCAGAGTGTAAGGTCTCCATTAAATTGGAGTTTCAAAACAAACTAGAGTACTGCTTCGCAAGAGAAATTGTGTTTGCACAGCAAAAACAAAGCATCCCAATGAGCATTAATGATTCTGTTGAAATGATTATCTTCCTGTTCAATATGTTTTTCCATATAAGGAAAAATGGACTGTTTCCAAGATAAATGCATTTTTGCATATTGTGAAAAAAATATGTGATGGCCACCAAAAATGGCGGGAAAACGATATTTGGTAAAAAGTCACCAGATGACTGCAGGTCAAAATTTTTCTGAAATCGCTGAAGATGACTGCCAAAAATGGAGAGAAAAAGATTTTTGGTAAAAATCGACAGATGACTCAGGGATAACTTGGGGGTCAAAAAGTTTGCTGAAATCACTCTATCTCGCGAGATAAATGCGTTCTTGCATTTTACACAGAAATTCAAGATGGCCGCCAAAATTTGGCGGGAAAATGATTTTTGAGAAAAATTGCTAGTTCACTCTGCAAATATCCTGGGAGTCAAAAATTTTGCCCAAATCACTGTATCTTGCACCGTTTCCGAGATAAATGAGTTATTGGGTTTTATGCAGAAATTCAATATGGCTGCCAAAAATGGCGGGGAAAATGATTTTTGGGAAAAATTGACAGATGACTCTACAGACTGGGGAATCAAATTTCGCTGAAATCACTATATCTCACACTGTTTCCGAGAAAAAGTGATTCTGATGATACCCTGGGGGGTAAAAAATGTTGCCGAAATTGTTCTATCTCGCATCATTTCTAAGATAAATGTGTTATTGCGTTTTACACAGAATTTCAAGATGGCCACCAAAATTGTAGGAAAACCATTGTCACCATAAAGAAAAATTGTGGCGTTTAGTTAATCGTTAATAAGTCGGCCATTTTGTATCGGATCACTTCCAAACGTTAATGATTTCCAGACATCTGTATAAGAAACCTTGCCAAATTTCATGTGAATAGGTGAAGCGCTTTTTAAGTTATCATCATGTTTTGGTCATAAGATGTCTCTGATTGGTTGAAATGTTATGACACTGTTACGGCCACGGGCAAGCGCGGTAGCAATTACCGGTTGCCTTTAAGTTGCAACAGGAAAAGACAAAAAGTTTAACAAATTTATTTAACAATTAAAAATAAAGATTACAGTCAACTGGTATGTTCTCAATAGTACATACAATGATACAATAATGAAATGAATCTGACCTGGCCACTGTAACGACAGTAAAGTTTGTCCACTCTATCCAATAATCTGTCCTGTGATCTGTCCTGTGATCCGTCTGATGTCCACTAACACAGATATCTGTATCCTGTGATCCATTCAGTATCCAATAACACAAACTATTCTTATCCTGTGATGATTTCGATATCCAATCACACCAAATGTCTGTATAGAAATATTCTGTACTGCACAACTGTACTGTCTGCTTCAAGATATGGACAATGTCCAAAATACAATAAATCCACTCTCTGGTAGAACCACACACTATGTGCAGACAAAAAAGTATCCAAAGCACAGCAAATCTATCCAGACACTGTATCCAGTTCGCTCCAGTAATAGTTCAATCATAAAGTATAAAGTACACAAAAAGTATATATTCAGTTGACAGTACAATGTAGCTCTAAGACACAGCCTTCTGTATAGCCAGCGAATACTATGTTCATCTGTGACCAGGTCTACAGTGCTTATATACAAGCATGGAAACTTCCAGGCAGTTACAGAACTAACTTGAATTTAAAACCTGTTACCAGATTCACCAAGGAAGTTCTAGAGACTACTGGTAATTGGATTTCCCCATATCTACTAATATAATCACTGAGGTTATTAGAAGGATTTCCCCAGTCTATAAATAGATCAGTACTGCATAACACATAAAAAGAATCAACAACACAATTATCTTATATGGCAATATATAGACATAAAGCTTAGATTAAACAATGCACTTATATAGTGCCCATATATGTAACAACACAATATTCAGAAATTTTTCCCTGGGCTACTGCAAACCTGAGCTATAAGCAATAGAAAATGCGGGAGCTAGCTACCCTCTCTTGCCTCTCCTCTGAATACAATCGTCCCTTGTGGGATGCTTAAAAATAGAAAAACAAATGAGCCAGAAGGTTAAAGCTCAATTTCATGAATGTAAGGCCATCACGCAGTCTTTCCTGAGCCTCTTTTTTCTGGAGGTCAATTGACCCCCTCCGTTGAAAACTGGGGGTCAATGCAAATTTTTGAGGGTCAGTTAGGCTTGACCCGTACCCCACAGCCTGTGGAAATAGTTTTCAACACAATGAGATATAGAAGTAGTGAAACAATACAAAGACCGGGATACTTTCAGAGCAGTGTCAGTTATAATAAGGTCTAAATAATGTTTAAGTAGAGAAAATAACATCTAAGAGAAACAAAATGTATGCAAAGATAAAGTATTAAAACAAGACAATTCAATAACAAGATGACAGCATTAATCAGTAAACTTAAAACTATGATGCACACCTACAACCCCTAAGCAATGCCCCTACCAACTGTCAACTTCCTACACTTTACAGTTTTAGAGATATTGCCTGGACAAAATTTTAAAGGTCAAGGTCACTATGGCAAGATCAAATGTCAAATCAAGGTCACACCATGACATTGCACACCTACAACCCCCAAGCAATGTCCCTACTAAGTATCAACTTTCTATACCTTACGCTTTCTGAGATATACCCCGAACAAGACTTTATAGGTCAAGGTCACTATGGCAAGCTCAAAGGTCAAATCAAGGTCACACTATCATGTTGCACACCTACACCCCCTAACCAATGTCCATACCAAGTATCAACTTCCTACACCTTACAGTTTCTGAGATATAGCCCGGACAAGCTTTTATAGGTTAAGATCACTACAGCAAGGTCAAAGGTCAAATCAAGGTCACATCATGATGTTGCACACCTACACCCTTAACCAATGTGCCTACCAAGTATTAACTTCCTACACTTTACAGTTTCCGAGATATAGCCCCAACAAGATTTTTTAGGTCAAGGTCATTACAGCAAGGTCAAAGTTCAAATCAAGGTCACATCATGACGATGCACACCTACAACCCTCAACCAATGTCCCTATAAAGTATCAACTTCCTACACCTTACGCTTTCAGAGATATAGCCCGGACATGATTTTATAGGTCAAGGTCACTACGGCAAGGTCAAAGGTCAAATCAACGTCACACCATGATGATGCACACCTACACCCCCTAACCAATGTCCCTACCAAGTATCAACTTCCTACACTTTACGGTTTCCGAGATATAGCCCGGACAAGATTTTCAAACTCAAGGTCACTGCGGCAAGGTCAAAGGTCAAATCAAGGTCACGCCATGACGTTGCACACATACACCCCCTAACCAATGTCCCTACCAAGTACAGTTTCTGAGATACAGGCCAGACAAACTTTTCCCACCGCCCGCCCGCCCGGACACCATGGGTGAAAACAATACCACGACAGCCCTTAAGGGCTGTGGGGTAAAAAAAAATGGACAAACAATACCTAAAATACCTCGCAAAGCCAATGTTTGCATTAGAGTTATGAAATATGGGGTACATGGTACCCCATGGGGCATCAAAAATGGGGTACAAGTAATATTCTGCCACATTTTCCTCAATAAACAATCTTTAGATATACCCAGTTACTAAAAAGCAATAAATTAGATTTTTATTTATCGCTTTGACAGCAAATTATAGTACAATGTACATGGTTGTACATTCATAAAAATATCTAAAGTACCCCTGTATACAACAGTCAAAAAATAAATTTGACTTTTATTATCTCCCGCCCGAATTTTTACACTCTTCAATATTTTTGGGGTTTGGTGAACTTTGGCCTAATTTTGAGTGAGTAATAGCACTTTTACCTAATATACTTATATGACTTATAACTCTCAAACTATTGCATTTAGAGTATTTTGTTCCAATATGTTGTTCAGCTACTTTCTCCACAGCTACAACATGGTCAGTAGTTTGGAAGTGTATCTCCATAGCTAAGTGAGTAATAGCTACTTTGTCAATTTTTAATGATAACCATAATGAGTAAATGGCTTATATCTTCAAAAGTGCCAAGGGGGAAAAATTTCAATTTTCGCCCCTTTTGGCGGCCATCTTGGATTTTAGCGGAAAATGAAAAAGTGTGAATATCTCGAAAACCGTACGAGATGAGCGATTTCGAGCGAATTTTTGACCTGCAGGGTAGTACAAGAGTGTCCTATGCAAAGGGGAAAAATTTCAGTTTTCGCACTTTTGGCGGCCACTTCGACTTTAGCGGAAAATGAAAAAGTGTGAATATCTTGAAAACCGTAAGAGATAGAGCGATTTCGAGCAAATTTTTGACCCACAGGGTAGTAGAAGAGTATCCTATGCAAAGGGGAAAAATTTCAATTTTCTCCACTTTTGGCGGCCATCTTGGATTTTAGCGGAAAATGAAAAAGTGTGAATATCACGAAAACCGTATGAGATAGAGTGATTTTGAGCAAACTTTTTTACCCCCAGGGTAGTACAAGAGTATCCTATGCAAAGGGGAAAAATTTCAATTTTCTCCACTCTTGGCGGCCATCTTGGATTTTAGCGGAAAATGAAAAAGTGTGAATGTCACGAAAACCATACGAGATAGAGTGATTTTGAGCAAACTTTTTGACCCCCAGGATAGTACAAGAGTCTCCTATGCAAAGGGGGAAAATTTCAATTTTCGCCACTTTTGGCGGCCATCTTGGATTTTAGCGGAAAAGGAAAAATTGTGAATATCTCGGAAAAAGGTATTTCTTCCCCTTTAATGCTCGGCGGGAGATACACACCGCGGCAGTGGTCTTGTTTCCTCTTATTTTTGGATGATTTTTAAGATAACAAAAATAACCAGAAGTACAATTCAATTTTCAACTAGAGGATCGCTTGCAAAACAAAGCGATTGTTTTTGCATTGCAAAAACAAAGCATCCCGAAAAGGAGAAATAATGGCAGCTTAATCAGGTAAGAAAGTTCTGCTTATAGCTCCACAAAGCCAGAATATAGGAAAAGTGGTTCCTGGGCAGGATAGTTATCTTGGATATAGTGTGTTTCAAAAATTTTGATGAAATTGCTCTATCTTGCACAGTTAATGGAAACAGTGGCAATTTGGTGTTTTGCACTTTTTGTCACAAATTCGAAAATTCCAAATGGCCGCCATTTCTGGAGGGACAAAAATTTTTTTTAAATTGGGTCAGCTACGAAATTGCTCTATCTAGCACAGTTTTCGAGATACAAGCATTTTTGAAAATTTTGAAATCCAAAATGGCCGCCATTTTTGGCAAGTGTAAATATTCATTGAAACTTAGAAAGGCTAGACTTCACAGATAACCTGTGGGGCAAAAATTTTGCCGAAATCACTCTATCTTGCACGGTTTTCGAGATGCAAGCATTTTCGTGTTTTGCAATTTTTGCGAAAAGTTCGAAAATTCAAAATGGCCGCCATTTTTGGTGGTACAAAATTTTTTTGAAAACTGGGTCAGGTACTCTCTGACCTCTGACCTCTCTGGTGAAAATATCATTGCTGTATATTCAGAAAAATTTCCCAGGGCTATTGCATACACCTGCCAAATATGAAAAGAATTCGCCTTATGGCTGTGCAGCTATTGCAAAAAGAAAATGCGGATCCGACGGATCCTGTGGAGTCGTTTCTCCTATATACAAACAAAACAAGTAACGCAGAAATTCAAGAAGGCCGCCAAAAGTGGCAGGAAAATGAATTTTGCGAAATGTCGCCAAGAGACTCTGCAGAAATCTTGCGTGTCAAAAATTTCGTCGAAATCACTCTATCTCGCTCTGTTTCCGACATAAACAGGTTTTACGTTTAACATAGAAATTCAAGATGGCCTCCAAAAGTGGCAAGAAAACGATTTTTTGGAAACATCTCCAGCAGACTCTGGAGATACCCTGTGGGTCAAAAATTTTGTCGAAATCCCTCCATCACGCTCCGTTTCCAAGATAAATGGGTTTTGTGTTTAACGCAGAAATTCAAGATGGCCGCCAAGAGTGGAAGGAAAACGATTTTTGGGAAAAGTCGGCAGTAGACTCTGCAGCTACCCTGTGGGTCAAAAATTTCGTCGAAATCGCTCTATCTCGCTCCATTTCCGAAATAAGCAGGTTTTTGAGTTTAACGCAGAAATTCAAGATGGCCGCCAAAAGTGGTGGGAAAACGATATTTGCAAAAATTCGCTAGTACATTTCGCAGATACCCTATGGGTAAAAAATTTCATCGAAATCGCTCTATCTCACTCCGTTTCCGAGATAAACATGTTTTTGCATTTAACGCAAAAATTCAAGATGGCCGCCAAAAGTGGCGGGAAAATGATTTTTGCGAAAAGTTGCCAGTAGACTCTGCAAATACCCTGCGGGTCAAAAATTAGTCAAAATGGTCAAAAATTAGCTTGAAATTGCTCTATCCCTTACGGTTTTCGAGATAAACGACATTTTCAATTTCTGCCCAAATTCAAGATGGCGGACAAAATTCTGGAAATTCAACTTTTTTCACAGGCACTATATCTAAGGTCTCTAGAACCCAAAGGGTCCAAACATTGCTCGAAATCACTTTCTCTCTAAGGGTTTTTGAGATAAATGACATTTTTAATTTCCGCCAAAATTGAAGATGGCAGCCAAAATCTCATTCCCAAGATAAATGTGATAGACTGGGGATCCAAAATTTTGTCAAAATTGCTATATCTGGCACCGTTTCCAAGATAAATGCGCTTTTGCATTTTACAGAGAAATTAAAGATGGCCGCTAAAAGTGGCGGGAAAGTGATTTTTGCGAAAAGTCGCCAGTAGACTCTAGAACCCAAAGGGTCCAAACATTGCTTGAAATCACTTTCTCTCTAAGGGTTTTTGAGATAAATGACATTTTTAATTTCCACCAAAATTCAAGATGGCAGCCAAAATCTCGTTCCCAAGAAAAATGTGTTTTTGCATTTTACGCAGAAATTCAAGATGGCCACCAAAAATGTGAAATATCGTCAGTACACTCTGCAGATACCCTGTGGGTTAAAAAAGTTCATCAAAATCGCTCTATCTCGAACAGTTTTCATGCAGAAATTCAAGATTGCCACCAAAACTGTGAAATGTCGCCAGTACACTCTGCAGATACCCTGTGGGTTAAAAAGTTCATCAAAATCGCTCTATCTCGAACAGTTTTCAAGATAAATGTATTTTTGCGTTTTACGCAGAAATTTAAGATGGCCTCCAAAAATGGCGGGAAAGCGATTTTGGTGAAAAGTTGCCAGTAGACTCTGCAGATAACCTGCAGGTCAGAAATTTCGTCGAAATCACTATCTCGAACGGTTTCCCAGATAAATGTGTTTTGCGTTTTATGCAGAAATTCAAGATGCCCACCAAAAAATGGTGGGAAAGTGACTTTTGCAAAATGCCCCCAGTACACTCTGCAGATACCCTGTGGGTCCAAATTTTGTCGAAATTGCTCTATCTCGCAACGTTTCCGAGATAAATGCGCTTTTGCGCTTTACGCAGAAATTCAAGATGGCTGCCAAAAGTGGCGGGAAAGCAGATTTTGCAAAAAGTCACCAATAGACTGGGGATCCAAAATTTTGTCAAAATTGCTATATCTGGCACTGTTTCGCTTTTGCGTTTTACAGAGAAATTAAAGATGGCCGCTACAAGTGGCTGGAAAGCGATTTTTGCAAAAAGTCGCCAGTAGACTCTGCATATACCGTGTGGGTCAAAAATGTCTCTATCTCACACCGTTTCCGGTTAACGCAGAAATTCAAGATGGCCACCAAAAGTTGCGGGAAACTGATTTTTATGAAAAGTTGTCATTACACTTTCAACGAAATCCCTCTATCACGCACGGTTAAGTAGATAGAAGCCAATTTGTGTTTTTCCATTTTCAGCGAAAAATCAAAAATTCAAAATAGCCATCATTTTTAGAGAGAGGAAAGTCTTTTGAAAATTGGCAAGAGTAGATTGCTGAGATATCCTGTGGGTCGAAAATTTCAACGAAATTGCTCTATCTCGCACTGTTAAGGAGATAGAAGAAAATTTGTGTTTTTGCATTTTTGACGAAAATTCAAAATGGCCACCATTTTTGGGGAGAGGAAATTTTTTTGAAAATTGCAAAGAGCAATTTGCTGATATACTCTGTGGGTTGAAAATCTTGACAAAATCACTCTATCTCGCACAGTTAAGGAGACAGAAGCAAATTTGTGTTATTGCATTTTTGGCAAAAAATTCTAAAATTCAAAATGGCCGCCATTTTTGAAGAGAGTAAAATTGTTTGAAAATTGCAAAAAGTAGTTTGCTAAGATACCCTGTGGGCTGAAAATTTTGACAAAATTGCTCTATCTCGCATGGTCAAGGAGATAGAAGCAACTGTGTGTTTTTCCATTTTTGGAAAAAATTCGAAAATTCAAAATGGCCGCCATTTTTGGGGAGAGGAAAATTGCAAATAGTACATTGCTTAGATATATTGTGGATCGAAAATTTCGACGAAATCGCTCTATCTCGCACGGTTAAGGAGATTAAGAAGCAAATTTGTATTTTTGGCAAAAATTCGAAAATTCAAAATGGCCGCCATTTTTGGAGAGAGGAAAATTTTTTGAAATAGAACATTGCTTAGATACCCTGTGGGTCGAAAATTTCGACAAAATCACTCTATCTCGCACTGTTAAGGAGACAGAAGCAAATTTATGTTTTTGCATTTTTGGCAAAAAAAATTCAAAAATTCAAAATGGCCGCCATTTTTGGGGAGAGGAAATTTTTTTTGAAAATTGGCAAGAGTATATTTTTGGATACCCTGTGGCTCGAAAATTTTGAAAATTCGAAAAATGGCTGCCATTTTTTGGGAGAGGAAAATTTTTGGAAATTTGGCAAAGAGTATATTGCTTAGATACCCTGTGGGTTAGAAAATTTCGACGAAATCGCTGTATCTTGCACCGTTTAGGAGATACACATATTTATGTTTTTTTGCTATGTGGCTATTACTCAGGAGATTAAAGCTATTACCACCAACCACAATACCAAGCAAGCAATTAAACCTATAAACCTTTACACCAAATTTTACAAAGATGAGTTAAATATGTTTCCTTTAAAAGAGTGAAAACTACTGACCCAATTATCCTTCATATAAATTTTTGTGAAGAAAAAAAAACATTGTTTCATTAAAATGTCCAGAAAAAAGTCAACTCAAAATAACATAATAGCTATACAGCACAGTAGCTATTACTCAGTTAGCTATAAAAGTATTATCACCAAAAGCAATCCCAAGCAAGCTACTGATCCAATAATCCTCCATCCCAAATTTTGTGAACATCGGTGAAATACTTTTCCTTTAAGATGCTTAAAATAAAAAAGCTACTGAAAGTAGCTAAGTAGCTATTACTGAGTCAGTTATATAGCTATTATCACTAAAAGCACTCCCAAGCAAGCTATTGACTTAACTATTGCTCATACCAAATTTGGTAAACATATGTCAAATATTTTTCCTTAAAATGCCCGGAAACAAAAGAAGTACACAAAAGTAGCTAAGTAGCTATTACTCAGTTAGCTATAGAGCTATCTTCACCAAAAGCAATCCGATGCAAGCTATTAACCCAATAAACCCCCTTAGAAAATTTGCCAAATTTGCTTATAGCATGAATACTTTCCTTGAAATGACCGGAAACCAAGTGTGACAGACACCGGACGTCAGATGGTGAATGGCAGAAAAAGCAAAAATAATATGTCCACCCCTCAGTGGGGTGGACATAATTATCCCATACATACAGAAATTTCTACACCAGTGAACCTGAATCCAGTATATCTTCTGACTTTCATCTTGGGATACAAATATTACACTCAAACACCTGAATAGCATTTGGCACAATTTAGTTGTTATAATTTAATTTTTTTTTCAAGATTAATTTATTAGATGATCTATATAAATACAATAAAAAAGATATAATGTTTGCACTAATGTGACAAGGCATTTAAAAACACAAAAGCTAAAATTTTACTTTTTCTGACTGGAATGATTCAAACATGTACCGTAAGTTATCTTACCAATGCCAGTAACAAACAGCAGAATTGAGGTCAATACTACTTTCCAGTTTTTTTGCACCTTTGGATGTTTCCAACTAAAATACACAAATAAAAGAATATTTAATAACAAGCATTATTAAGATAAAAATAGCATCAGAGATGCCCGTACCCCACAGCCTGGGGAAATAGTTTTCAAGACCATGAGATATAGAAGTAGTGAAACAGTACACAGATTGGGATACTTTCAGAGAAGTGTCAGTGTCCAAATAATGTTTAAGTAGAGAAAATAACATCTAAGAAAAAGAAACTGCATATAAACATTAAGTATTAAAACAGGATACGTCAGTTAACTAAAAATTATGAAGCTTTAAGACTTCTCCCATTTTGATATTCATTTGTATGGTCGAATTATGGTTTGCAAGTTTTGAATATTACCCATACATACAGATGTGGCAACACATGCTTTTGTGTGGAGTTTGGGCAAAACCTGTGGCTCACTTGATGCAATACCATCTGTTACAATGGGAAGTTACAAAAGTAAAACAGTTAATGACTTCTAACATAACTTTAACAGTGCTTAATCTACATTAAAAGACACCCAAAGGTGCAACAACCAAGATTCAAGTAAAAGATATAAGAGAGATAAAATAGTATTAGATATCCTTGTAGAGAGATAAAATAGCATAAGATATGCAAAATCAAAGGTCAAATCCAGGTCACACCATGACGTTGCACACATATAACACCTGACCAATGTCCCTACCAAATATCAACTTCCAACCACCTTATGGTTTCCGAAATATAGCTCAGACAAGGCATTATAGGTCAAGGCCACTATGGCAAGGTCAAAGGTCTAATCAAGGTCACACCATGACGTTTTACATCTACACACCCTAACCAATGTCCCTACTCAGTATCAACTTCCTACACCTTACGGTTTCCAAGATATAGCCTGGACAAGATTTTATAGGTCAAGGTCACTACGGAAAGGTCAAATCAAGGTCAGACCATGACGTTGCACACCTACAGATATAGCCCGGAGAAGATTTTCAAACACATGGTCACTACGGCAAGGTCAAAGGTCAAATCAAGGTCAGACCATGACGTTGCACACCTACACCCCCTAACCAATGTCTCTACCAAGTATCAACTTCCTACACCTTATGGTTTCTGAGATACAGGCCGGACAAACTTCTTCCCAACGCCCGCCCGCCCGGATACCATGGGTGTAAACAATACCCCGACAGACCTTAAGGGCTGTGGGGTAAAAATTAAGATAAAAGCACAAGTTTAGAATATACAAGATAAAAGCACAAGTTTAGAATGTACAAGCTTTGTTTACCTATACTGTGGCAAATGTGCCCAAACTGTAAAGAAAAACAGAAATGTTAACGGTCAAAGTCAAACCTGGGCTTTTATGTCCTGTTCAACAGAGTCATATGAAGACAGCTCCTCAGCATGGCCACTTGTGGGAGTCGAACCCACACAGAGGTGACAGCCTATGATTACATGCCAAACCTGCTATCCCACTAGGCCACTGAGGACCCCCAAAATGGAAATGTTGTACACAGAAACAAGACAGCTGCATTGACCTAAAGCTGATATACAATGATATATATTGATCTACTCTTACAAACCATCATAGATCCAGATCACTTTTCTATTCAAGTTAAACCTGTAAATTATGTTCTGTCACATATCTTGGCTTACAGGGACGTCAATTCTTATTCTGTGAAAAATCTGTTCATGACTACCCATAAATTGTTGTAATTTTCACACCATCCAACCAACTAGACGCCTTAGGTGAAAATAATACCTTCATAGCCTTTAAAAGGAATCACTGACCATGATTTCTAGAGGGCTGTTTTCACATCCCAAACCTCAAGAAGCAACAACAAGCGAGATTAGAGAAATAATTGTTTACTTGGTGTTTACTTGGAACAAAAGTGCTGTCTGACCTCAGTAAAAGTGGGAACTAAGGTCAAATCTGACTCATGCACAAAAACACACACCATAATTTCCTGTGAGCAGTTTTTACATCTAAAAATTTTTGGTGTAATAAGTGTGACATAATATATGTAGTTTATAGAAACATACATATTGTTTGACCTTAAACAGCATTTTTATGTTGTCACTCTGCGGCGTTGACATACGCGTCCGCGTGAACAACTTCTCCAAAACTACAAGGCCTAGAGACATGCTGTATTTTTTAAAAGATACCTCATCTATCGAGGACGAAAAAGTGTTCAAGGCATGCAAATCTGTCTGTTCGTCTGCTAGAGCCATTGCAAGGGAGGTACCCCACCAAAAGTATGAAAATTTCAACACTTTATCACAATTTTCTCAGTGACTATTGCAGGGATTTCCCTCATATCTTGCATATATGTACTAGGCCACAAGTAGATTCCCTTGTGTGAGTATCAGACCTAGATCTGGCTTAAATTTTTTTAAATAATTTTTAATACATTAAAACCGGGCTGCAACGATACTTTGGTTACTCTGAAATGAAACGATTCAGTGTAATACTTGAGGAAAGAAAAGTGAACTGGGTCTTCGAAAACAACTAAACATAGACGTAAAATCTACTACAAAATTAGATTTTTCTTTAAATATATGAATAAATTTATATTTTACTAATAATATAAGGTGTTTCTGTTTCCGTTTTTTTGTATTTTAAGCATTTGCAAGCTTTAATTGTTTGTGTAACAATGGTTTTATAAGACAGCATTTTAATATAACGTATTTCGAAGACGCCTCAAATCTTGCAATATAAAAATGCTTAAAGTTTCCTGTATTTTGCATTATAAAAATATAAGGTGTAATATCTCAAAATATGATGCAGTTTATTTTGTGGGCAATAATCAAACGATTAACCGAGTCCAAGTTGGTTCTTCCAAAACGAGGAATCGAGGCTCATTTTCGGGCTCGCCTGCAGCCCCACATTAAAATTCATAAAATCAAGCACTACTAAATCACTTATTTTCTCAGACTATTGCAGGGATTTTTATCTTATTTTGCATACATGTACTAGGCCACTAGTAGATTCCCTTGTGTGAGTATCAAGGCTGGATCCTTTTTGATGATTCTTTTATGAATTTTTAAAATAATTTTTAATGCATTAAAATTCATGAAATCATAGAGTAAATCACTTATAACTTGAAAAGTATTGCATTTACAGCATTTTGTTAAAATATGTTATTCAGCTACTTTTTCCATAGCTGCAACATGGTGAGTAACTTGGTTGTCTATTCCAATAGTTAAGTGAGTAATAGCTACTTTCTGATTTTTCAGTACCTTTCAAAATGAGTAAAATCACTTATTACTTAAAAACTATTGCATTTAGAGAAGTTTAGATAAATATGTTATTCAGCTACTTTTGAATCAGCTATAACATAGTAAAATTGCAGACCCGTAGCTCATTGTATAGCCGAGTAATAGCTACTTCGAGGCTATCACGTTGAGTAAATTGCTGGTATCTTCAAAACTATTTCATTTAGAGTATTTTGTTTAATATGTTTTTCATGTATTTTTGGGTCAGCTATAACATAGTAAACTTGCAGACCTGTAGCTCATGGCATAGCTGATTAATAGCTACATTTGGGTTCTCACTGTTGAGTAAATCAGTTGTAACTTGAAAACTATTTAATTTACAGTATTTTGTTTAAATAAATATGTTGTTCTTTCAGATCAGCTATAAAATAGTGAAATTGCAGTTCTTTCGGATCAGCTATAAAATAGTGAAATTGCAGACCTGTATGTCATGGCCCAGCTGAGTAATAGCTACTTTCAGGCTCTCCCTGTTGAGAAAATCAGTTGTAACTTGAAAACCATTGCAATTCACCTACTTTCTGGTGAGCTATAACATAGTTAAGTTGCAGACCTGTAGCTCATTGCATAGAGTATTTTCTTTAAATATATTATTCACCTACTTTTGGGTCAGTTATAACACCTGTAGCTCATTCAATAGCTGAACAATAGCTACTTTGAGGTTCAATCTGTTGAGTAAATCAGTTATAACTTGAAAACTATTGCATTTAGAGAATTTTGTTCAAATATGTTATTCTTCTACTTTTGAATTGGCAAAAACATAGTAAATCTGAAGACGTGTAGCTCATTGCATAGCTGTATAATAGCTATTCTCAGGTTCTCACTGTTGAGTAAATCAGTTATAACTTGAAAAATATTGCATTTTTAGTATTTTCTACAAATATGTTGTTCACCTACTTTTGGGTCAGCTATAACATAGTGAATTTGCAGACCTGTATGTGATGGCATAGCTGAGCAATATCTACTTTCAGGGTCTCACTATTGAGTAAATCAGTTGTAACTTGAAAACTACTGCATTTAAAGTATTTTGTTTAAATACGTTGTTCACCTACTTTGGGCTGAGCTATAACAGTGAAATTGCAGACCTGTATGTCATGGCATAGCTGAGTAATAGCTACTTTCAGGTTCTCACTGTTGAGTAAATCAGTTGTAACTTGAAAACCATTGCAATTAGAGTATTTTCTTTAAATATTTTGTTCACCTACTTTCGGGCGAGCTATAACATAATAAAAGTTGCAGACCTGTAGCTCATTGCATAGCTGAACAATAGCTACTTTGACATTTTTTCTGTTGAGTAAATCAGTTCTAACTTGAAAACTATTGCATTTAGAAATATTTTGTGTTAATATCTTATTCATTTACCTTTGAATTAGCTATAATATAGTAAAATTGAAGATGTGTATCTTGTGGCATAGCTGAGTAATAGCTATTCTCAGGTCTTCACTGTTGAGTAAGGCAGTTTTAACTTGAAAATATTGCACTTTAGAGTATTTTCTTTAAATATGTTGTTCACCTACTTTTGAGTTAGCTATAACATAGTGAAATTGCAGACCTGTAGGTCATGGCATAGCTGAGCAATAGCTATTTTCAGGTTCTTAGTGTTGAGTAAATCAGTTGTAACTTGAAAACTATTGAATTTAGAGTATTTTCTTTAAATACATTGTTCACCTACTTTTGAGTCAGCTATAACACAGTAAAGCATTCCATAGCTGAGCAATAGCTACTTTCAGGTTTTCTCTGATGAATTAATCAGTTGTAACTTGAAAACTATTGTATTTAGAGAATTTTATTTAAATATGTTATTCATTTTCTTTTGAATTAGCTATAACATTGTAAAAATGTAGATGTGTAGCTCATGGAATGGCTGTGTACTAGCTATTCTCAGTTTCTCACTGTTGAGTAAATCAGTTGTAACTTGAAAAATATTGCATTTAAAGTATTTTCTATACATATATGTTGTTCACCTACTTTTGGGTATGCTGTAACATAGTGAAATTATAGACCTGTATGTCACGGCATAGCTGAGCAATAGCTATTTCAGGTTCTCACTGTCGAGTGAATCAGTTGTAAGTTGAAAACTATTGCATTTAAAGTATTTTGTTTAAATATGTTGTTTACCTACTTTTGGCTGAGCTATAACATAGTGAAACTGCAGACCTGTATGTCATGGCATAGCTGAGTAATAGCTATTTACAGATTCTCACTGTTGAGTTGTAGCTTGAAAGCTATTGCATTTAGAGTATTTTCTTTAAATATGTCGTTCACTTACTTTTGGGTCAGATATAACATAGTAAAGTTGCAGACCTGTAGCTCATTCCATAGCTGAGCAATAGCTACTTTGAGGTTTTCTCTGTTGAATAAATCAGTTGTAACTTGAAAACTATTGCATTTAGAGAACTTTGTTTAAATATGTTATTCACCTACTTTTGAATCAGCTATAACGTAAAATTTCAGACGTGTAGCTCAGACGTCATGGCATACCTGTGTGATAGCTATTCTCAGGTTCTCAGTGTTGAGTAAATCAGTTGTAACTTGAAAAATATCGTATTTTAAGTATTTCCTGTAAATCTGTTGTTCACCTTCTTTTGGGTCAGCTTTAACATAGTGAATTTGTAGACCTGTATGTCATGGCATAGCTGAGCAATAGCTACTTTCAGGTTTTCTCACTGTCGAGTAAATCAGATGTAACTTGAAGACTATTGCATTTAGAGTAATCTCTTTAAATATGTTGTTCACATACTTATGGGTCAGCTATAACATAGTGAAATTGTAGACCTGTAGCTCATGGCATAGCTGAACAATAGCTACTTTTAGATATTCACTGTTCAGTTCAGTAACTTGAAAACTATTTTATTTACAGTATTTTGTTTAAACTAGAGGAATGCTTTTGCTAACAAAAGCGAAGCATCCCTGAAAGTTTAAAATGCTTTGTGGTTTTAATAAGCATGCTGTAAAGCTAAAAATGCACAAAGCTGCACCGTATGCTTTCCCAATACCTCTTAATACATTCTGAAGCTATAAAAGCAACGACAAAGGAGATATAAGGCAAAACTCCAAAGCAACTATTTTATGACCCCAGTTTGACCCATAAGTGGGGGTCGGGGGATAAAACTGACTGGCTATTTAGATTCTCCACATATGCTTTCCTAATACCTCTTAATACATTCTGAAGCTATAAAAGCAACGATAAAGGAGATATAAGGCAAAAACTCCAAAGCAGCTATTTTTGACCCCAGTTTGGCCCATAAGGGGGGTCAGGGGTAAAACTGACCGGCTATTTAGACTCTCCATATACGCTTTCCCAATACCTCTTAATACATTCTGAAGGTATAAAAGCAACAATAAAGGACATATAAGGCAAAAACTCAAAATCAGCTATTTTATGACCCTAGTTTGACCCATAAGGGGGGGGGGGGGTCGGGGGATAAAACTGACCAGCTATTTAGACTCTCCACATATGGTTTCCTATTACCTTCCAGTACATTTTATGGCTCTAAATGCAATACTTAAGAAGATAATAGGGGGGTTGACCTAAATTTAAGGCTTTCACATTGGAAGGTGTCAGAAAATCACTCATAAATGAGACATTTTTCAAGGGATTGCTCCCAAAATCTAATCAGCTCACATTTTCGATAGTATGAACAGGTGTGTCAAATTATAAGGCTGTGTAGCAAGTAGTTTTTCCTGAACTGCGATGCCGGGGGGGGGGGGGGGGTACTTCAAAAAATTGTTTTTCATCATGTGACCTTCATAAAGGTCAAAGGTCAAATTTAAGCATGCAGAAAAATTTTCGCACGCCTAATGTATATAACTGCCAAATATGGTTTGAAACCTTCTAATAATAAGGGAGATATTCAAGGGAGACCATAATGTGGCGGCGGCGAGGAAACTGAAGCGAAAACAAATAAGCGCCCTTTCAGGGATGCTTAATAAGTTATTAACCTACTTTTGGGTCAGCTATAAAATAGTATAATTGCAGACCTGTGGCTCCTTGCATAGCCGAGCAATAGCTACTTTCAGGTTCTCACTGTTGAGTAAATTAGTTGTAACTTGAAACTATTTCATTTACAGTATTTCTTTAAATATGTTATTCACATACTTTTGCGTGAGCTATACCATATCAAAATTGAAGCCCTTTAACTGATTGCACAGCTGAGCAAAAGCTACTTTGAGATTCTCACTGTTGAGTAAATCAGTTGTAACTCCAAAACGTTGAGATTCTCACTGTTGAGTAAATCAGTTGTAACTCGAAAACAAACTATTGCATTTGCAGTACTTTCTTTAAATATGTTTTTAACTTACTTTTTACATCTTAACAGTCACCTTGTTACTTTCCTACTGAATACCATTTCCAGGGCACAACTTTTGTGTCCGTTTCTTCTGTCACTTCTACTCTGAAACTCAAAACACACTGTCAGCTGACACAGAGCCTGTTCATGGGCACTGATTGCTTGTTTTTTAAGTATGTGACCTGAACTTCACGCATCTGACAAATTTGCCCCATGGCAAATGAATATACAACCAAAAAGTAATCAGTGTATTGTCTATACTGAAAGATATTAAATGGGAAATTCTAATTTACAGGTTAAATAGTCTCAATATGAATAATAAATATAACAGCCCTATAATTAGCCCTTTGTGACCCTATTGATCTTAAGTAAAACAAGCAATCCATGAACGGGCTCTGAGTCATCTGATTTTATTTTGTTTTGAGCTTCAAAATACAAGTCAAACTAGAAAAAAGGTTTTTGCTAACAAAAACGAGCGTTCCGGATGGAGACTTGAGTTAATAAAGCTGTAGTAGTTGTGGTATGAGACTGTAAGGAGAAGGTAAGCTTTACTGTTTTGAATCTGGTGGGAAAGTGGATTATCTAAAAACTGCATTAGTTGTAGTATTAGACTGTAAGCAGAATAACAGCAAGCACAGCTAGGCTTGATAAAGCTCAGTGAGACTGAACCTTTCCACTTTCTTTCAGTTTCTTTTTTTTTGCAAGACAGAAAAGATACACACATTGCACACATATTCTCCTCTTTGTCTGAATGGGGGGAAGTGAGACAACACACACACATAATCTCACTTCCCCATCTCACTTCCCCCAATCCACCATACACACAGGCAATTCTTTTCTCATATGCATTTTTATTTGAGTGAGGGGAGTGGGGAGGGGGCAGATATGTGCAGAAAAAGACTGCCTCTTCCTCACTCCCCTCACTGAAATAAAATGCAGGTGAGAAAAAGATAATTTACTGCAGTAGAATGTTTAGGTTTTACAGCAATTACTTAATTATGTAAGGGTCTACTGTTCTGAAAATTTACTATGTTATAACTGACACAAAACTACATCAAGAACACATTTAACAAAATGCTCTAAATGTAATCCTTTTCAAGTTATAAGTGATTTAGAATTTTAATGCATCAAAAATTCATGAAAAAATAATTAATAAAGATCCAGGCCTGATACTCCCACAAGGGAATCTACTGGTGGCCTAGTACATGTATGCAAGATATGAGAAAAAACCCTGCAATAGTCAATGACAAAATTGTGATAAAGTGTTGAAATTTTCAAACTTTGGGTGAGGGTACCTCTCTTCTAATGGCTCTGGGGAACAAACGAACAGACATATCTGCATGGATTTTACCATTTATCATCCTTGATAGATGAGGTACCTTTTAAAAAAAACAGCATGTCTCTGGGTCTTGTAGTTTTGGAGGAGAAGTTGTTCACGTGGACACGGACAAGTATGTGGACGCCACACAGTGATGCCATAATGTCAGCCGACTGACAAGTCCGCTGACATAAAAACAGGAATTTTAAGGAAAAAGATCATTAAAAGTCTTCCTTAAACTTAATCAATCTGTCAAGTTGAACTGTTGTCATTGAACAGTAAGTCGGTTGGGAGCTGAAAACCCCCATTTTTACTTCAAGGTGGCAAAAATTTAACTGAGGTCAGCTGAACAATACGATAGCTGGAGAGTAATTACTCCATAATTTCACTGCAAGGTGGCCATAACTTCATTCATATTGGGACTGTAAGGTGACCATAAAATAAGAATGTCCCTTTTGTCACCCTTTATAAGTGCATAAAGTCTTCTACTTCAAGGCGGCCACAGTGGCAGAGTGGTAACACTCTCGCCTCCCACCTCTGAGGCCGGGGTTCTGTTCCCGGCATGGCCTCATTTGGGAAAGCTGGTAGTTGCTTGCCGTTGGTCGGCAATTTACAGTACACAACCCTGACGACCTGTATGTACTAGTTTCCTTTGCCCTTCCAACTACCCGTCATGATATGACCTGTACAGTGTTGAAAGTGACATAAAACCCCAAATAAATAAATAAATAAAATTGATCTACTTCAATATCAATATACATTAGATATGGAAAAAGAAAGGGGCCAGATGGCTTTACTCCAAATTTTATGACTTTTTATGACAGTTTAAGGTCACCATAAAGTCTGGTTGAAAAAAAGTGAAAAACTAAGTGAACTGGAGGGCTAAAACCCCCTTTTTTTGACATTAAGGTGACCTTAAGATTGCAGATACAGGGCTAAAACTTCTGCATGTGAAAGATTATCAAAAAGTAGCTGAATAAGTTATTCCAACAAAACGCCAAAATCCTGACCATTTTTGAGATACAGACCAAGTACCCATTTTTAAAAACTTTACAAAAATAAAACACCTCCCAATCAGGCATCTATGGTCCGATTGATGAGAAAATCCTTTCCGATGTGTGGATATAGGTCTAGAATGTACCTGATAAATTTTATAGCACAGGTGTGTGTGGTTTTTTTCCGAAACGCGATGACAGGATGTTTTTGAAAAATGCTTAAGGTTAGCTTAAGTAAAGCTTAAAGTCTCCGCAAAGTATCCTAAAAATGTTTCCCACCCCTATAGTTTTGAAGAAAGATAAGAAGGAAAGAAAATTTTGAAAGCCCAAGAAGTTATTCAAGGGAGACCATAATCCTGCGGCGGCAGTGGCGGCGGCGTTGATCAGTCAAACTTACGTGAAAACAAATATGCGCCCCTCACGGGTCGCTTAATTAGAAAAGTTCTCCTCTACAAATGGTAGTCAGAAGTAAAATACAAGGTAACTGTTAAGGTGCTTCCCAAGAAACTATTGAGGACCCGGTTGTTTAACATACATGCAATTTACTCCATTATGGCCTAATAAAAGTAGCTGATACATACTCATATACTGAGAAACAAGTCTGAAACTTCAACATACTATTGTTCATCAAGAAGCTGAACAACACCTTCGACAGAATATTGCATATGTGCATACTTTTGAAGATACAAGCCATTTACTCACTAGGTAACTGCTGAAAAGTGCAAAAGTTGACATTACTCACTTAGCTATGGAGATAGACTTTCCAAACTTCTGACAATGTTGTAGCTATGGAAAAGTAGCTGTACAATATATTTCAACAAAATGCTCTAATAAAATGCAACAGTTTTCAAGCTGTAAGTGTTTTTACACATTATGGAAGGTACTGAAAAGTTAGAAAGTAGCTATTACTCACTTAGCTATTGGGATACACGCCCAAGTTATTCACAATGTTGTAGCTATATAAAAAGTAGCTGAACAACATATTTTAACAAAATGCTCTCAAGTGATTTACTCAACTGTGAGAATTTCATAATAGCTATCGCTCAGCTATGCAATTAGCTACCAATCTGCAACTTTACTATGTTACTGCTGATCCAAAAGTAGGTGAATAACATATTTTAACATAATTCTGTAAATATAATAGTTTTCAAGTTACACGTGATACAAGTCATTCACTCAGAGAATCTCTCAAGTAATTTTTGGTCAGTTATTCAATGAGCTACAGGTCTGCAATTTTACTATATTATAGCTGACCCAAAAGTAGGTGAATAACATTTCAACAAAATATTCTAAAAGAAATGCTTTTCAAGTTACAAGTGATTTATTCAGCAGTGAAAACCTAAAAGTAGTTATTGCTCAGCTATGTAATGAGCTACAGGTCTGCAATTTTACTACGTTATAGCTGACCCAAAAGTAGGTGAATAACATATTTCAACAAAACATTCTAAAAGGAATACTTTTCAAGTTACAATTGATTTATTCAGCAGTGAAAACCTGAAAGTAGTTATTGCTCAGCTATGCAATGAGCTACAGGTCTGCCATTTCACAATGCTATAGCTGATCCAGAAAAGGTGAACAACATAAGGGGAAAGGAATAGAGTAAGTTCAGTTCTTTTTGAAGATATTATATGTTTACTCTTACAATTACTCTTACTAAGAGAATTACTCTTACATAGTGTGATAGAGCTCTGAAGCATATACAATCTTGTAGGTAAGGAGAAAGCAGCTGAACAACATATTTCAACAAAATGTTCTAAATGCCATAGTTTTAGAGTTAGAAGCAAAATTTTGAAGAGGATAAATATCCATTAGTGCAAGTAAATTATCAAAAATAGCATCAGAGATGCCTGTACCCCACAGCCTGGGGAAATATTTTTCAACACCATGAGATACAGAAGCAGTGTAATAGTACGAAGTTCAAGATACCCGTACTTTCAGAGCAGTGTCAGTTATATTAAGGTCCAAATAATGCTTAAGTAGAGAAAATAATATCTAAGGAAAAGATATGTATGTAAAGATGAAGTATTAAAACAAGACAATACAATAATAAAATGACAGCATTTATCAGTAAACCAAAACTGGCCGAATTATGCTTTGGATGTTTTGAATATTACCAATGCATACAGAAGTGGCAATATACATTCAATGAATGCTTATGTGTGGTGTTGGAGAAAAGCCTGTGGCTCACTTGATGAAATTCCATCTGTTACAATGGGAACTTGCAAAAGGAAATTCTTAATGAATTCTAATATAACTTTAACAGTGCTTAATCTGCATCAACAGACAGACCCAAAGGTGCAACAAGATTTTAAAGGTCAATACAGCAAGGTCAAAGGTCAATCAGTGTCACACCATGGTGTGGCACATCTAAAACCCTCAACCAATGTCCCTACCAAGTATAAACTTCCTACACCTTACAGACTCTGAGATATAGCCTGAACAAGATTTTATAGGTCAAGGTCACTACAGCAAGGTCAAAGGTCAAATCAAGGTCACACTATGACGTAGCACACCTACACCCCCTAATCAATGTCCCTACCAAGTATCAACTTCCTATACCTTACGGTTTCCAAGATATACCCCAGACCAGGTTTTATAGGTCAAGTTCACTACGGCAAAGGTCAAAGGTCAAATCAAGGTCACACTATGACGTTGCACATCTACACCCCCTAACCAATGTCCCTACCCAGTATCAACTTCCTTCACCTTACAGTTGCTGAGATATAGCCCGGACAAGGTTTTATAGGTCAAGGTCACTACAGCAAGGTCAAAGGTCAAATCAAGGTTAAACCATGACGTTTGCACACCTACACCCCCTAGCCAATGTTCCTACCAAGTATCAACTTCCTACACCTTACGGTTTCCGAGATATAGCCCGAACAAGATTTTAAAGGTCAAGGTCACTACGGCAACGTCAAAGGTCAAATCAAGGTCAGACCATGATGTTGCACACCTACACCCCCCAACCAATGTCCCTGCCAAGTATGAACTTCCTACACCTTACGGTTTCTGAGATACAGCCTGGACAAACTATTTTCGCTGCCCGGCCGCCCGCCCATCTGGACACCACAGGTGATATAGCCTTAAGGGCTGTGGGGTAAAAAAGGGTAAGTGCTGTAGTTTTAGAGAAATTTGTGTGACACACTTACGGATGCACCTATGCATGCATACACACATAGAGGATGCATTTCACAATTTCCGTCCCAGGGTAAAGCCCAGTGAGAGATAAAGTACACTAAAAGTTCCTGGAATGGCAGCTAACTTGAGAATTTGTAGTCTCAATATCTTGGATTCAGTTTATTGACATATGTAAAAATTTAATAAAACAACTTTACCAAGAAAAGTCTGTGTAAATCCCAGTGGGTGCAATACTTATCTCATCTTCCCATTTGTCTAGTGATCCTGGCTGTGCCATTTCTGGATCCCTGTAAAAAGTACAATAATAATAAGTTTTGGTCCAAATATCAATGTATACTGTTTATTCATTTTGTATGCATCTGCCTGTGTCTGAAAAATATTTGTGATGAATGCTTAGAAAAAAATAGTTATCAATATTTTTAGACAGACTCATTGTCTTCACATTAAAACATGTTAAAAACAACATCTATATGCTAATTGTCTACAAAGCAAATCTCCTGTTGACATTACATGTTAATGTTTATTATTATTTGTGTGCAACATAATAAGAATTTTAAGCTATAAACATGTACCAGACAAAAATATTACGATTTACTGTTCAGAACACTACATAATGTGTTTACATGTACAAAGAACACCAAATATATTGCATTTAGATATGCTGTTTAGTATCAAGAACCAACCCTAATACAGGGTGGACAGTATTACAGAGGTCATAACAGACAAGTGGTAAAATTCAAAATTTCTGTATGACTGTCCATCTGTCCGCACCTATAAAGAAGAATAAGGACCAGATGCATTATGGCTTTATTATCTCCCGCCGGCCGATAGGCCCGGTACGGGACATTATAAAATGCCCTCTGTCCGTGCGTGCGTCCGTTCGTCACGTTTTTACAAAAGCCTTTCTATCTCTTAAAATATTATAGCTAGAGCTTCCAAATTTGCAGGATAACTTCATCATTGGAAAAACTTGCCTGGGAATCTTTTTCGGCTGATTCGGAAAAACAAGATGGCCGCCACGGGTGTTAACAAGATGGCTGCCATGGGGTTTTTTTTCGGGTGTTCTGCCATGGGTTTTTTTTTCGTTGATTTAGATAGCTGCCATAAATGTGTAGTTGCACTTTTATACAGCCTAAAAATAGCCTGCTTGGTATTGATTTTGGGCCTATTTTGAAAAACAACATGGCCGCCAGAGCCTTGCCAAATATCTGCAAATAGCAGAATGTAAGGCCTAAAGGTCTGTCCAAAGAAAAGTGTTGCAGGTATCCTCACCAGTTTCTCCTTGGCCTTTTCAATGTTTTATGACCTTATTGCTTATGTCTTTTCATTTAATGCTGTTTTTTCAGACCTAGGTCCATAGCTAAGTGAGTAATAGCAATGATGGCTACTTTCAGTAAAGTGCTCATAACTCCAAAACGACTGCATTTAGAGCATTTCTGTAAAATATGTTGTTCAGCTACTTTCTCTATACCTACAAGATGGTACCATTTTTAGGGGTCTATCTTGATAGCTAAGTGAGTAATAGCTATTTTCTGTTTTTGACCAAAATGAGTAAGTTGCTTTTATCTTTGTAACTGTTACTTACAATATTGGTCTCAAATATGTTGTTGAACAACTCCTTCATGTACTATATCATGGTGAGGTTTCCAAGGTGTAGCACCATAGCTAGCTCAGTAATAGCTACACTAATTTTAACATTTGACCATTCAGCAAGTCACTTATAACTCGAAAACTATTGAATATAGAGGATTTTTGTCAAATAGGTTGTTTATCTACTTTTTGATGTACTGTGTCGTGGTGAATTTTCAGAGCTGTAAGTCCATAGCTAACTGAGTAATAGCTACTTTGAAATTTCTTAATTTCAACATTGAATAAATCACTTATACCTCCAAAACTATTGAATTTAGGGAATTATTGTCAAAATTTTTTAATATGTTAATCAGTTACTTTTAATGTTCTGTGTCGTGGAAAAGTTTCAGAGCTGTATCTCCATAGCTAACTGAGTAATAGCTACTTTGAATTTCAACAATGAGTAAATCACTTATAACTACAAAACTATTAAATTTAGAGAATTATTGTTAAATATGTTGTTCACTTACTATTTGATGTACTGTGTCATGGGAAATTTTCACAGCTGTATCTCCATAGCTACCTGAGTAATAGCTACTTTGAGGGTTTCCACTGAGTAAATCACCTTTAACAGCAAAACTGTTGAATTTAGAGGATTTTTGTCAAATATGTTCTTCACCTACTTTTTGATGTACTGTGAAATGGCAAATTTTGAGAGCTGTAGGTCCATAGCTAACCGTGTAATAGCTACTTTAATGGTTCTCCATTGAGTAAATCACTTATAACAGCAAAACTGTTGAATTTAAAGGATTTTTCTCAAATATGTTGTTTAGCTACTTTTTTATGTACTGTGTAATGGCAAATTTTGAGACCTGTAAGTCCATAAGTAACTGAGTAATAGCTACTTTGATGGTTCTCCACTGAGTAAATCACTTATAACAGCAAAACTATTAAATTTACAGGATTTTTATCAAATATGTTGTTCATGTACTTTTTAATGTTCTGTGTCATGGCAAAGTTTCAGAGCTGTAGGTCCATAGCTAACTGAGTAATAGCTACTTTCATGGTTTTCCATTGAGTAAATCGCTTATCACAGCAAAACTGTTGAATTTAAAGGATTTTTGTCAAATATGTTGTTCACCTACTTTTTGATGTATTGTGTAATGGCAGATTTTGAGACCTGTAGGTCCATAGCTAACTGAGTAATAGCTACTTTGATTTTTGTGGAAAATGAAAAAGTCTTAATATCTCGAAAACCGTAAGAGATAGAGCGATTTCGAGTGGATTTTTGACCCGCAGGGTAGTACATGAGTATACTATGCAAAAGGGAAAAATTTCAATTTTCGCCACTTTTGGCGGCTATCTTGGATTTTAGCAGAAAATAAACATTGAAAATATCTTCGAAATGGTAACAGACAGAGCGATTTCGAGCGAATTTTTGACCCACAGGGTAGTACAACAGTATTCTGTGCCTAGGGGAAAAATGTCATCTTGGATTTTAGCGGAAAATGAAATATTGTGAATATCTCGGAAAAGGTATTTCCTCCCCTTTAATGCTCGGCGGGAGATGCACACCGCGGCAGTGGTCTTGTTATATGGTGATCCGACATGATATCACCACAATATACTATTGCCCTGCTTCTTAAGTTCCTCACCCACCCAAGTTTGTCTCCTGCATAAAAAACTATCAACAACAAGCAATATTAATATTGAGACAAACTGATTGAGTACTTATAGCACTACTGCTCAGCCAGTGAAGTTTGTCACTCTAGTGAAGTTTGTCAGTTGTAGTTTATGAGAATATTAAACTTTTTTACTCTAAACTTCCAGCATACAATTATACATTGCGGTCAAAAGCCATTATATATTTAAAAAGGAATCTTGTTTGTCCTTGAGCATTTTTATATCAGGTGACAAACTTCACTGGGGTGACAAACTTCTCTGGCTGAGTGGTAATGAATAATCCTAAAAAAAATATTGTGAAGGGCTTTTAATATTGTCAAAAAATGCAAGTGACAGACTTTGGTCAGTGAAAAACTTGAGTAGCTGATTGACCAATACATGATAATTCAATATGGACACCCGGAAACTAATCAACTCGGACCTCTGCCAACTTGGCCCCAGCTTTAACAAACTCAGACCTATTGTGATACAGACACTGATCCATTTTGAAACTTTAAATTGACATACAATCGTTTTCATTTATAGACTCTGATCACCTTGGTATCATTGTTTTCAGTTTTTAATCGTCAATATAATGTTGCGACAGAATGTACACCATGGATGGTGAATTGGACAGGACAGTCATGTCGGACACCAAATTAATGAATATAACTTGTCAGAGTCCCTTTAAAAGCATAAAAGCACATGTGAACATAAACATCTGTCTTGTGTGCTATGTTTTGTTGTACGTCTTTATTTCACTTCAACATTAAAATTCAATTAAGATGCATCTGTTACAAGTTATTTTTGTGTGTGACAGGAATGTCCTGTCCAACTGAATGTCCACAGGTTGTAGTGATTGCATAAGAATGGGTCGGTGGGGCGAGTTGCCAAGTGCAAGTACAAACACGCAACCACAGCAACTCTCTTCCATTGTCTCACTTACCACAACTCGCTACCAATTACTAATACATACACGGTGCACTTTAAATGGTTAATATTCATACTTGCGTAGAAAGTATAAGATCAAGGAATTTTGTGGGGTTTCACAACAAATATTTTATAAAAACAGAAATGTTGCTTGATGATCAAATAATTTCAAAGTCCTGGATTGGTAAAACTCATTTATATTCATGTCAGGCAATTGAATTCAGCGGGGTTTGCTAACTATATTCTAATAATACACTAAATACTTAAAATTCGCAAATGTAGCTCATTAATATTCATAAACGCATATAGAAAATAGATGAGGTCATGGAAACCTGTGGTGTTTTATTAAAAATGCTGCTTTCAGATCAAATACTTCAAATTTGCAATAATGTTTTATGATTGAAGGAAGATATATAAACAGGTAAAAAGTATGTGAAATGTAATAAAGTAGCCAACATAATGTTATAAATGTACTTTTAATATGATTTAATGTGATTAACGATGTAAAATTACCGGCAGTTGCCAATAGTTGAAACTTTGCATTAACGGCATCGCCGATACATGACAGTAGCAAGATGTGGTAGCAAGTTACAGGTAGCAAAATGTGATGGACATGAGTTAGTGGCTTTCGACCTGTAACCGCCAGCCTATAAATGAACACACGCCTTATATTTCTTTGTTGGAGGTCAAGGGCAAATGCGTATATTTATCAAGAAAATGGGTGTTAACTGGTATTTCCGGTTTGGGCTGATTATACAGAGAAGTTATGAAAATATAACCTTTGAAACAAATGTAACAACATATGTACCTCGATGGGTTATTTATTGTAGTGTATATCATTTGACAATCAGTTGGTAGAAGAATAAAATATAAAGTTGTTAATGTAATTTAAATTCAATATATTAAATTCACCATAGGCGTTTACTGGTAGAATGCCACTAAACATAAATCGCATGGCCAAAGGTCATCTATATAGTTGTCGGATTCATTCTACCTCGTTCCAACAGGATTAAGTAGCTCCTCTTGGTCTTCTTTATCAAATTCACAATGAGCCATATCATTTGTTATTTCTTCAAATGCAGAAGTCTTATTATTGCTTGATAACGTTTCTTTTGAGTCATCATTCTGCAAATGTCTTATTTTTGGTTGGGACTGGGGGGCAGAATGGGCAGTCGACCCATACACCATCACAACGTCTTCCTCTTCTGTCAAGCTATCAGCCATTATGCAGAAAGTCAGAAGAAAATGCAACTTATGATTCAAGCTTATAGTTTACAGTTCCAGCAAACATTATTTATTTCTGATCATTGCAGTGTTTCACTCCAATGGGGTCCGCTCCAATGTTTTGAAAGAAAATTTAATTCTCGATGAAGTGATATCACAACTAGACATTAATTAGTAATCAGTTAAGGTAGCAGCTAAACTGATAACTCATTACGTCTTTCACATCTTGGCTCATGTCTGAGTTCCCTACACTATTATTTTTATATAGTCATTGAAGAATTTGAGCTGCTACATAGATTACCACTGTGCCATTGATGTAAGGTTTTATATGACCATTACATTATGTCAAAGGTATTGTTGAATCTCTAACATTTATCTTAACATTCCAAAACTTAAGGTTCACATGTTGATTAACAGTAGTACTGTTACCTGTGTTATAAAAGAGTTCTAACATGACACGGCTATGTCCGCGCATCTGATTGGCTAATTCAGGAAATATTTCAACCTCAATTCACATGTGAAGTACGGACGATTGCCGTTCTTCACGTAACAGCTTACGGGGAATTCCGGTGTTTAGTGTCAGCGTTAGGTTTTAGTACTCCCCATATTATGGACTTTGGTACAATGTTCCGGTTGGAAATGTATTGTATTATCTGAATCTGGTAAAATGTTAAATCTAACCTAAAGTAGGAGGTGGACAGTGTCCTGGCTTCAGGAACATGATGGGTAATGGTGTAAGAGTTATCAGGTGAAGCTTTATGTTTGAATTCTGTCTGTAAGTAGTGTTTGTACTGATGTACTTAAGATATCATTTTGGCGCAATTTAGATACCCAGTGCTTTTGCGCCAAATCTTGTAAGCACCTGTTTCCTGTCAATCTTAATATTCTTTTGTGGGTGGAGCTTACACTTTATCCAATCAAATCCAAGTGTTTAGAGCAACTGTTAGGGGTATATAAACACTGACACCTCAGATTTTGGGGCTTTTTCTGTTTGGTTGCTCTTTGGTAAGCACGTATTTTAGTGTTTGCAAAGGGGGTAAAACACGAGTTAGTGCATCTAAATTCCAAATTGGTATTAAATTGTTGGGTTTGGAAAGTGTTTGCTAATATTAGCTGTGGTAGTAAATTAAATCATTGGATAGACCTTTTATGGTTTTGAATCCAGTTTTTTTTTACACTGCTTTGGATATAATTCTTGATTATAAAAATTCTTATCCGGAATTTGAAAGTAATATTGTGTGGTTGTGCCGGTGGCCACTTGTATTTTTCGGTTTTGCGTGGGTAAGTAATTATTGTGGATAAATACCCGTAGCCATGAGTATTCTTATCTACTGTGTTTTGGGTTAGTATATTAAAACTTTTAGTAATATTAACTTTTATAACTTTTCTTGATTTCTTAATATCTAAATTTAACAGTTTGTACATTGTCTGAAGTGCACGTATTAATATTGTATCGTTTTTACTATCTGACTAGTACGGAAGTTACTAAGTATAGCGTGTAGTACTTGTCAGTAAAGTATTTCTTAGTTGTGTGGCAGTAACTTACGTTTTTGCCAAATATTACAGTCTTTAGGACTTTAAACAAGGGAGTTTATATTTATAATAGTCCAGTGGCGTACGATACGTATATATTTGATACTTTGTATTTAGCTGACCGGTATAGAGGTCATTATCAGTCAACCGGACCAGGTTGTCGGTGTCATTGCTTGATCAGATAGATCAGTAGGTTTAGTTGACCGGGGTAGGTCAGCTGGGTTGACGGCTTAGTCAACAGCTTATACAAAACTAGAAGGTGTCTAGAAAATACATCAGGTGGTATTGTCCTAGTGCACAGGTCATACTAGCCACTGCGTGTTTAGTCTTATCATACTGATATATTCAGTATTGAAGTTAGTACGGCGACCACTGGCTAACATAACACGATAGTGCAAATTCGCTCCCCTTTACGATGGCAAGTTAAGTAAGGAGTTGTTAATATTATGCCACAGTATTATACATTTTAGTGCACACTTAGGAGGGTGTACAAACTTTCATGTATTATTTCAATTTTCATTCATTTACCTAACCCAAGTGTTGGTAGATGGTATTCACATTTTGGGTATTTTATTCATATATGCGTACAGTACTGTAACTTAATTTTCTGTGCTCTAATCTACATTGGAATATTTGATTGTGTTTGACCGTCTTCGTCATAATTGCATTTCTAATTTATTGTATCAACTTGTTGGATTACTCATTTAACTTGTACTTTACCAACTTGTTGGATTACTCATTTAACTTGTACTTTACCAACTTGTTGGATTACTCATTTAACTTGTACTTTACCAACTTGTTGGATTACTCATTTAACTTGTACTTTACCAACTTGTTGGATTACTCATTTAACTTGTACTTTACCAACTTGTTGGATTACTCATTTAACTTGTACTTTACCAACTTGTTGGATTACTCATTTAACTTGTACTTTATCAACTTGTTAATTACTCATTTGACTTGTACTTTATCAACTTGTTGGTTACTCAATTGACTTGTACCTTATCAACCTGGTGGTTACTTGTTGATTTGTACTTTATGTACATGGTGGTATGTTGATGAATCGTTAACTTCCAGTCATCGTTAAATTATTGTACTTGTTATTGTTGGACTTTAAAGTAATATATTTGCCTTATGTTGTTGTTACTGTTGTTGGTTTTTTTAGTCCTTACCTTGTTGTGTATCTAATACATATATATATATACTTGTTGATATTCAATAAATCGGACTGAATTATATATCAAGGCTGTTATAACTTGCTAGTCTTTCAGACTACTTGTGTTGCCCTAATATATTTAAATTGGAGAATCATTGCCTAGTGGTTGAGTCACTTGTATCTTTGGACAAACGGATATTGAACGCTTGGTTGACTGGGTGCCAGTCCAACTGAGGCATTAGTATCCACCTCTTAAAGGTCACAGGACTTGGTGATCTTCTCATTAACGTGGGTGAAAAGAATGAACTTTGGGCATAACAGCCCAAACCAAAGGTCAAGGTTACTGGTATTGGTGCTAGTAGTATACTAGCTGGGGGCTCGAAACTTTGGATAGTCCCAAGTAGTAACCCCAAGGTTGGGCCGTTACACACATAGGTTTAAATTATGCTCATTATAGCAACCACATGCAATGTGAAATGAATGTAAGCCAAGATTCCACATATTGTGATAATTGACTATAGAAGACAAGGTAGATTGTGCTGAAAAAAATGATGAAATTCTGATGAAAATGATGAAATAACTAACAATTCATAGTTATTGTAATTACAAAGAGTGGGGGGTGTGGGGAAAACATCAAACATTATATATAAAAAAAAAAACATTTACATGTTAAGATTTTGTGCAAGTTGCAACTTGTACAGGTTGATTTGTACAAGTTGCAACATGC
Organism: Sabellastarte sp. h YS-2021; assembly: GCA_964017235.1. Classification (NCBI taxonomy): domain Eukaryota; kingdom Metazoa; phylum Annelida; class Polychaeta; order Sabellida; family Sabellidae; genus Sabellastarte; species Sabellastarte sp. h YS-2021. The sequence goes on from OZ024928.1 coordinate 17,394,102, forward strand.
ACAAATTCCACCTGAACAATCAAGCTGCAACTTGTACAAGCTCCATATTTTATCAGTTGAACAATGCATTTTTAATAAATTTTACTTTCAACTTTAAAGCCTATTTGCCCAGTTGAAAAGCTAACCATATATAATGCCATATAGTGATGCAAAACATGCAAAATAGTGTTTCTGCAGCTACTTCATCAGATGGCCTAATTCAGACTTCAACCAATTGTGAAATAATCATTTGTGATGGGGATCATTTTTCATGTTCATTGACTTTTTATTTATTCTATAAACATTTGAATGTAGTAATAATCATTACTTCCTCTGACAAGGCATTTTATGACTCTTTTATGATTGTCCATCAGTCAATACAAAAATTGTTTTAACATGGGTTCCAAGTGTTCAAAGTATTCAGAGCCTTAAAAGGTAAGATGAGATTGCCAAATAAGTTTTGACTTTTAAGGTTACAGAAATACAAGATAATGTTAACAGTGTTTTAAACAGAAGTGACCAGCTTAGTCGATTTAAGCTAGTAATAACATACTTTATTTGGAATTAAACTTTTACATTTGGAGAGTTTTATATTTGGTCATGCATGTTTGGAACATTTCTTTATTCATTTAATTTTGCATCACAGGTAGTACCTTTGTATCAGTTGTATTGTGATGGGTAGTTGGAATGGTGGAGGACATCAGAGTATACAGTTGGTCAAGATTCTGCATTATAAACTGACAACCAACAGTAAAAAACTACCAGTTTTTCCATTTGAGGTCAGGCTGGGATTCAAACTCTGATTTCTGAGGTGGGGGCTGAGTCTGTTGCGAGTGTGCCACGATGTCACACTATGTTTGTAGCAATACATTTATAAATATATAGCCTTTAATTTAATTAGAAGTTGAAACAGGATAAGAGCAGGATGGACCAGTGAGAAAATGTTTACAGAAAGCATAATACAGTGAGGGGAGAATTACAACAAAAAATGTCTGATCGAGGCAGAATGAATGTGCTTGATATATAACTAAACAATATGCATACAGAGAGAGCAAAACGCTCGACTCGATGTGACCAGCCTAGCAAGTGTTATACAGAATTGTATTATCGACCATCTATTGTTTGTATTTGAAGCTATGTTGGAAGATATTAAAATGAAACCAAAAATGTTAATTTTCTGTGGATTTCTGTGCACATCAAGACACTGAAAAATTATTTTGTAAAATTTTAGTCAGTTCACAATAACATAGCTCACCCTCTAGCTGACATAATTATGAGTATTAATTGATAAAATTGACAAAAAATGTACTAGAAACCTCTGAGCACTCACTTCCATCAGAGTAGCGTTTTCCAAAATTTTGGAGGTTTATTGGTATCCAGAATATTAAGTGGATCATTCCTAAAATGTAATTACTAAATTTCCTAAAATGCAGTCAGGCAGTTCTGGTAGAACAATGCACAGTGACTCAAATCACTGGTGAGACGGAGAGGAAGCCCAGCCAGGAAGCAAACCACAGTGCTGAGAATCCTAAAGGATCTCCTGAAATGCCAAAAGCACTGAAATCCATAACCAGGAAAACAACTGTAAAGTGGCCATCAATGAGAAAGAACAAAGAATGGGAGATGTTTGAGGAAGATGTCAACAAAATTTTAGACACAGCACTAATTGGAAGCGTTGAAAGAAAGCTACAGACATTGCCCACAAGTATCCACTGTGTTGGCCGAGATAGGTTTGGTATTGTGGAGAGAAAGAACACACCAACGAATAAGCCAAACCACAGAGAAGAGAGAGTCAACCAGATTAGAAAAGAGCTGCGAATCCTATGAAATAGATGGAAGACTTGCTAGGAGAGGGAAAAAGAAGGCATCAAACAGCTCAGAGATGAGTTAAGGGAGAAACTGAAGTCTAAAAAAGGGCAGAGTATTACAAGAAAAAGAGAAAGAAAAAAGAGACGGCTAGGCAAAGATTCATAAACAATCTATACAAATTCACATCTGAGCTGTTGGGTAAACCCAAAGGTGGCAAATTAGAGAGCACAATGGCAGAAGTAGAAGAATATTTGAAACAAACCTGAGGTACCCCAAGTGCAGTTCAACATGAAAGAGCTTACTTTAGTACAGTTAACAGAAATCATGAGAAAGGCCAGAAGCAAATCAGCCCCAGGATACAGCAGAACCTCATACAAAGTGTATAAGAAATTCCCATTGCTATTGGGCAGATTACACAAACTGATCAAGGTGGTATGGAGACAACAGAAGATTCCAGAATGTTGGCAGTATGTAGAAGGTTGCTTAATACCCAAGGAAGAAAACTCCAGACATATCAAACAGTTCCGCACAATCTCACTACTAAGTGTAGAAGGCAAAATCTTTTTCTCATTAATGTCCCAAAGAATGACTGCTTACATGTTGGAGAATAATTACCTAGATGTTAGCGTCCAGAAGGGTGGAATCCCAGGATTTGCAGGCTGCTTGGAACATACTAGTGTACTTACCCAAGTAAAGAGGCAAGGAATAACAAAGGAGATCTGTCAGTGGCTAGATTTGACTAATGTATATGGCTCCATCCCACATAAGCTTGTTGCTGAAACTGTCACTAGATACCATGTTCCAAATAAAATACAGAACGTGCTAGCACAGTACTATGAAAGATTTTACATCAGATTCAATGTAGGTGAAAGAACAACAAATTGGCAGAGGCTGGAGAAAGGCATCATTACGGGATGTAGTATTCCAGTTATCATATTTGCAAGTGGAGTGAATCTCATTGTGAAATCTGCTGAAAAGGAATGCAAAGGCCCACTGATGAGATCTGGTATCAGAAAACCACTAGTGAAAGCTTTGATGGATGATTTAACTCTGGCCACACAGTTTACTGTGCAAACCAGATGGTTGTTAAAATCACTAGAAATGTTGATTAAATGGGCTAGAATGAAGTTCAACCCCCAAAAATCTTGTAAAGAATTCCAACGGTCAGTGAGGCTCCAGTCAAAAGCTTAAGTAAGATGTTTGATGACACTTTGAAGGATGGCAACAATAAGCTGTCCGTTATAGCCCAGATAGAAAAATGGCTACTATCTGTTGAAGAAAGTGAAGTACTCCCCAAAAAGATAATTTGGAGTGAACTGTGGAACATGGAACCACGTAGAATCAAGTTCTGCCTTAGGTCTGTATATGATGTGCTACCAACACCAACTAATTTGGTAAAGTGGGGAAAGACTGAAGACCCAAATTGTAAACTGTGTGGCAAACCTTGTACATTACAATATGTTCTCTCCAGCTGCAATGTCGCCCTGACTCAAGGGAGATTCACTTGGCGACATAACACAGTATTGCAAGAGCTGGCCTCAGATATTGATAAAAAGTTAAGGTGTAAGAAGAATGAAGAAAGGACTCTGATTAGGTTTGTCAAAGAAGGGGAGAAGCCAAACCAAGGAGTGAAAAGCACATCAGGACTATTAGACCTGGCTAGGGACTGGGAATTATTGGTGGATACTCATGTGAGGCTTGTCATACCTGATGATATTGTGAAAACTAAGCAAAGGCCAGACATTGTCTTATTATCCAGGGGTAGCAAAAGAATTATCTTTATAGAACTCACTGTTCCATGGGAGGAAGCTGTGGAAGAGGCTTATGAGAGGAAACTGCTCCGATACCTAGACCTAGTGAAAGATTGTATAGCCAACGGATGGAATGCGGTGTTTTATCCAGTGGAAATTGGTGCACAGGGTTTTGTTGCGAGATCTATGGTTAAGTTGATGAAAGAATTGGGGATGGGAGGGAAATAAAGACGAACACTTATTAGAAGGCTGGGAGAAACCAATGAAAGAAGCTCAAACTGGTTATGGTTGAAAAGTGGTGAGAAAGAGTGGAAAATTAAAAGCTAATCATCCCCGGATGGGACCTGATCACTCCCGTGGGCACACCTTGGAGAAGTTGTATGGAGATGAAAGTGCTGAAACAACTGGTGACCCAAGGCTCTTCATTGAGGATGGGGATGATTTATGCAGTGCTACTACTGTATTAAGTAAACTTCTTCCCTTGACTAGGTCCTTCCTACTAAAACTTCATCATCAAAATTTTTTCCTTACTTTTGAGGACATATCAAGTAGAAAGCCAAATTAAGTCACTGAAAATACATTAAAATAGGACCTCAGAAAATTCATGATTTTTTTGTATCCAAAATATGATCCATATCTTTCCCAAAAATTAGTAACTTCTTCCTTTGGCCAGGGCCTTCCCACATAATTTTTTTTGATAAAGATCTGTTTATTACTTCTGGAGTAATCTAAACATAAAAAACCCCCAGAAACAGACAGACAGACAAATAGACAAAAACACACAAAAACTCATGGTGGAGGTAAAAATATTGTATAAAAAACACTTCTTAGTGAAAATCACTCAGCATAAAGGCTTTGTGATGGCCTGTCAGGGAAATGAAAAAAAAAGAAGCAAAAAACGAAGACAGAAATTAATAAAAATATAAAATCATGAATACACCACCACTTTCTTGATTATCTTTGTCAATTTCAAGACATAAAATGAGAAGAAATATTTTTAACTAAAGACAGCAAAAACGACAACCTAGGTTTGTGACCTCACAATGACAATGGCTTTGTGACATCATTAAGTGATGACATCATCAGAAAGCAAAATATTGATTTTTGTATGTGAGGAAGAGAAAAACTATCTCCTGAGTTTAACTTTGACTAAAATTTCAACAAATTTGAAGAAATTTGTGTGTACCCAATGCAGTATTTTCCCACCATATTTGAACTCCATTGATATTATAGTTTTGGTGTACAAACAGGACAGAAAAACAGGACAGAAAGGCAGAATGAAACTGATTACAATAACCCTCTCCTATCGTCGATTATTAATGAAAAATAAATAAAAGATATATACATATAAAAAAGATAGACCCAAATGGGATTTGAACCCAGGGCCTTAAGATCACAAATCCAATACCCTACATGCAGAGATACATGGCAGTGATTTGTTTCTGCTGTGTGAATATGTCCCAAGTGTGAATATTAAATCAATATCACAACAGAATTTTTTTTCTTCATGCTTTTCTATGTAACCTACAAATAAGATATTTATATTGTTGAAAGGTATTATTACAGTGCTTCTGCTATTTTTAATTGTGTAAAAATTCATGTAGAAATGGTGGCAAAATCACAAGTTAAACAATCAAGTTGTCATGTATGTGAAATCAAATGGTGGGTAGAAATTTATTGCAACTGTTCTTCATTTTACTTGTGGTAAACACCAGTTCAAAACTGATAAAGTATGCAGTATAGGACGGGCAAAAAGGAAGGCGAAATGTCTATTATGAGATAATCGGTTATATATTTACCTGTCCTTGACATCTTTAAAACGTCAACAAATGTGAAAAATTATCATTTACTTTTATGAGTCACAGTGATCGGTAATTACAGCCCTTTAAGCTACAAACCTTTGGAATAAAATATGTTAGACGATGCGGATAAGATAACAGATGCTGAGATCTGTGTCTGACCGATTTAATGTGGTCCCTGGCCACTCTCAAAACTTCGGGTCTCTCATTATCGACCACAGAACGCCACCAAACCCCAGGGGTTTCCAGTCAAATCATCCGAAATAACAACTCACCCCATGGTTTATCCACTCGATTCAACCCAACACATATTCTAGATTCTTGTTAGATAGCGAATCACATCAAAGGACAGCTACTATACATGGAACTGTACACATATCCTCGATGGACGGGTTTTCGATATGACAACGTAAACAGACAATGATGACTATCAAAACTAACACAACCAAAACGATCAGAAATATAACCACAAAATTAAATCCACGAAGTCTCTGATTCAGTCTGATCGCATATTCATTCGGTAATATTATAAACACATCATCCAAAAATGACACTTTGAGGTTTTAGTTTAAATGATCGAAAACGTGAATATATTGAAAACCCGTACATCGACTATACCTATACTTTGACCTCTTATTTTTGACTGGATTCTCCGATCGGCAAATTCGAAACACAGTCATGTGACTTTACAAAAGAAGGTACACATGTACTTGTTTCTGATCGATAATAGGAAGTGGTCAAAAACGGGACGTGCAGCAGTATAGCCGATGTATGTGTTTCCAATATATTCATGTTCTCAATCATTTAAACTATAAGCTCATAGCCTCATTGTTGGACGACGTGTTTACAATATTTTAAAATGAATATGCAGTCATGTTGAATCAGGGACTTGGGATTTAATTTTGCTGTTTTATGGCTGTTAATTTTGGTTGTGTTGGTTTAAATACTCCTGATTCATTATTGTTTGTTTACATTGTCATATAAAAAAAGCTGTCCATCTTCGATATGCTACTAGGAAATGTCAGTGCAGCCTGCAGGTCCAGACCTTTTAAAACACATTGATTACAGCTGTTGAAAATCAATCCAGATGCTTATATACATTTTTAAACACTAAATGTAAATTATTTTCTGACATAAAAAAGTAGTTGTATTTTAGACAAAAAAAATCTTGGTGATTTAGTGTCAAAAAATGATCCTAACATTTATGTATGCATTTTCAACACTAAATCAAAGTTAGATTACCGACTTGAAAAGGTATTTATATTTCAGAAGAGTGGTCAGCTAAATCTAGTTTAGATTTCCAACATAGAAAAGTGGTTCCAGTATATTAAAGAAGTCCTGTTGATTAAGTGTTGAAAATTGCTCCTACATTTCCAGCACTAAATCCAAGTTTGATTTCTGACATGAAAAAGTAGTCCTATTTTAGAACAAAACATATGCTGAATATGGGTATGAATGGAGTATGCTAATAGAGAAGACAATATAATGAACAAGTGATTTTAGGACCCCAGCTTAATCCATGAGGAAGGCTGCGGGTAAATCCATCTGGCTTTTTAGACCTCCTTGCGCATTTTAAGGCTCCTATTTAAGGTCAAATCTAAGCATGTGGAAAAATGTTCCCACCTCTAAGGAATATAGGTACCAAATATGGTTAAAAAACATGTACTACACTGTAATAAGGGAGACCATAATACAGTGGTGGTGGAAGTGAAGATGTCCGACTGAAAACAAGTAAGCACCCATTTCAAGGTATGCTTAATACTTTGTAAAATCGAACCATATTTCGACATTATTTCACCCATTGGACTCAACCAGACTTCACCCGTTGGAGCCAACTAAAAACAGTTTGAAAAATCTACACATATTTGAACCAGATTTCACCCTTTGTATTCAACCTGATTTCAAAAGTTGTGTGCTTGCTGGGCCTCTACCATTGAATGTCCATGCATCTGACGTCACTTTGTTAGAGATAAACAAATGCTTCTATTCTTAAGGTGTTCACTGGTATTTCCATTTTGTGGTAAAAATGGCCAGCAATAGCCAGAGATTATCAAAAATATGGCTCTAAAAGAAATCCCATCAAACTGTTAATAAATATAACATTTGGTAGTCTGATTTAGTGAAATATTACATACACCTGTAATTGGACTTTAAAATCAAACATGAACTACAATATGAGCCTTTACTGGTAGATTGCCAGTGATAAGAAGTGTTTTTATCAATCCTATTCACAACCTACATTACACATAAATTACACAAATAAGTTCTAAGTAATATTGCATAATTAACTTATTTTCATTTCGTGCCTGTGATTGTCTTTAAAATACCCCCACTCCATAACGCCACCAGGAGTTTCAATGAATTATGCACATCCTCACAGCAGGCCTGGGGCGAATACTTTGAAAAGTATTCGAATACGAATACTTTCTAAATTTATGGATACGAATATGAATACATCATTTACCAAAGTATTCAAATATGAATACTTTTGAAAAGTATTCGAATACATTTACAGGTACTTTTAAAATTTATTTGAATACATTTATGAATACTTTTGAAAAGTATTCGAATACATTGATGAATACTATTTACCTTATACCAAAAAAAACAAGCTGTATTTTCACTACTTTATTTTCATTACTTTATTGTAAAGTGTAAACATAAACTGTGTTAAAATATATTTTCCTAAGCTTGTGTTTTCAGGGCAAAAAATGATACAAGTTTTATTATGAGGGGTTTAGGCCTTTCATTATATTGATGAACAATAATAAAAATTAACCCCAAATATTATGGGGGACGGAATAGTGCCCTCCTAGAATAGTGCCCTCCTAGAAGACTGCCCTCCTTTTGAGAGGGTGGACAACTGCCCTCCTTTTTAAAAACAATATGAATTAATCATAATTTTGAAAAATATTTATTAAAAACATTTATTAAGCACTCTAAAGATGTAGCATAGAAGACATATAGACAAAGCAGTGTTTACAAACATTTAGTAAGCATTTTAAAAATGTAACATTGGCATAGCAGTAAAAGTGTCCTTACAAAAGTCTAATACAGTGTCCAACACCTCTTAGGAACTCTTCAATAGTTTTCTCTCCACTTGATCTTGCCCGGATGATGTAGACTTGTTCAAAGAGCTTAGGTGCCACCTTGAAGGTACCATCCATGTACCAGGTATCCTTTGTTGCCAAGTGCCGTAAGCCTATTTCACTAGCAAACACAATCACCATGTTATGGCTGCCTGGTCCAGAGTCATGGATCAGGAATGGTTCTTCTCTGGATGTCTGACTCCATTCGCCGTCAATGGTCAACTCTTGCAAGGTAGCAGGATCTTTTGGCAGAACACCTCGTTGAACATTCCTTATAATGCGCTTCATTCAATCCAGTATATAAGCCTGCTTTACACATAAACTTTCGTCTCTGAGCACACTCCCACTGAATACAGTTTTTCTTCACTGACTTCTGAGTAGCTATTTCAATTCTCAAAGACCACACTTCAAACACTAGCAGATTTAACTGCACCTTTAATCATTAAAGCCTGAGCAGGTCTTGGTATTCTCAAAGCAAACACTTCTAACACTAGCAGATTTAACTGCACCTTTAATCAAAGAGGCCTGAGCAGCTATTTGGCATTTCAAACACTCTGGCAGATTGAACTGCACCTTTAATCAAGAAAGCCTGAGCAGCTATTCAAATTTTCAAAGACCACACTTCAAACACTAGGGGATTAAACTATACCTTTAATCAAGAAAGCCTGAGCAGCTAAAATGTTTTGATGATACAGAATAGACTTCAAACAGCAGCAAAAATAAAACTTTTAAAGTGTTTTCACAATGCATCATAAAATATATACATATATTATAATATTTTTCAAAATTATGATTAATTCATATTGTTTTTAAAAAGGAGGGCAGTTGTCCACCCTCTCAAAAGGAGGGCAGTCATCTAGGAGGGCACTATTCTAGGAGAGCACTGTTCTAGAGCAAGTGATGTAAATTCGCCAGTGGATGTAAATTCGCCACTTTTTGGTTTTTGTCAATTTTACAGCACAAATATGGAAAACATGTCTTAATTATGTTGCATATACATAGATAAAATACTTATCTATTGCCCTACAAGATTTCATAGGCCAACATTTTATATTTTCACAGTATTAAGTATATTTTTGAATAATACTTTTTTACAAATGACTTTAGAGAGTGTAAATTATGCAATTTTTAACAAATACCAACCAACATTTTAAACTTCTCTGGGACAAACTTTTGAAAATTTAAATCTATGTTAATAATAATTTTTGGCTAGAAAATATGTAAAATAATTATTTAGCTTAATTTTTTCACAGTATGGTAGGTATTATGCTTGAAAAACAGTTTTTTTCAAACAACGGCGAATTTAGATCCATTTTCATAAATATATTTTTGTATGAAATAATAACAGCCCTCTGAGTGAACCTATGTCCAAGTGAGATAATTTTTTTCCAGGTTTGGATAATGCAGGGATGGGCCATATTTATTAAAACATAATTTTTTTTTAAACATTATGTGATTTGATGTAGCAGAACCAAAAGTACCAAAAAACTGGCGAATTTACATCACTCACTATAGGAGGGCACTATTCTAGGAGGGCACTATTCCCAGATTCAATATTATATTCACAAATTAAATTCACAATTTAATGACAGGGTTTTATTGTTACATAACATGTACATATAAAATAAATATAAATATTAAAATAAGTTTATAACCATAGTGGATTGTGTATTACTTGTTGACATTGTTTGTCACTGAAGAATTACTCCCTAACAAAACATTAATAAATCCTCTATTCAAATGAACATCATGTGTCCATAAAACAAATGAGCTTACCTTTAAACGAATCAATAGATTGGAAGTTGTTATTCCAGAAGTTGCTACAGTAGTTGTGCAATGTTTACATTTTGCTCTGTATTTCCCAGAAGTGTGATCTGGCAGATGTGCGGACAATTGGCTGGTGGACAATTGGCCGGTGGACAACTGGCTGGTGGACAACTGGCCGGTGGACAACTGGCCGGTGACTTTTTTGGGGGGGTAGGACAATTGGCCGGTGACTTTTTAAAAGTTGTTTTAGAATATGTTTTTTTCAATTTTATTGACACAAAACATACAGGATTGAACTCATCAGAGTGTTTCACAAGCACTGTTATTGGTATACAGGGTAAAACAAGGTTATAACAATTCATCAAAACATATTAAGCACTATCATTGGTATAAACAAATGAAACATAAAATAGCAATACATCAAAACATTACATAATCATTAGCACTGCCATTGATATAAACACTGAAACTGGCACCAAGAGCCTTTACTTCTTTATTGTAGCAATCCTGAGTAGTTATCAAAGAGCCTTCACTTCTTTATTGTAGCAATCCTGAGTAGTTATCAAAGAGCCTTCACTTCTTTGTTGTAGCAATCCTGAGTAGTTATCAAAGAGCCTTCACTTCTTTGTTGTAGCAGTCACGTGTAGTTATCAAAGACAAACTCTTGCAGCAATTCTAATTACAAATTCTGATTAGGAAAAAAAGGCTTTTGGTTCTTTCATGATCTTTACAATAAATGGAAGCAGGTAATGAAAAATAAATTTATAAGCATATCATTATTATAAGATTTCCTAATTATGAGCAGCTAAACAAAAGAACATTTTAAGGCAATCTGAGTAGGAATCAAGGGACCTTTAGTGTGTGCAACCTAGCAAAAAGGCATACTATGACTCTATTTGCAATATGAAGACAACTTGCAAAATTTAAAACAATATTAAAACAACTTTTAAAAAGTCACCGGTCAATTGTCCTACCCCCCAAAAAGTCACCGGCCAATTGTCCCACCGGCCAGTTGTCCACCGGCCAATTGTCCCGGATTCGATCTGGCATTTCAAAGCAATCAAATACTGCAGAGTTTTGCTTAAAGCTAGCCATCATTCCTTTATGTTTGTAATGTTTCTCATGGAATTATCAAGACAGTTTTCACTTGTCACAATAGCTGCCGCATAAACATTACTGAGACTTAATCCAATATGACAACTTGACAAGTGGCACCCATATTTATACACATGCTTCATAATCCCCTTAAATATTCTGTCAATTGTATTACTTCTTTTAACCCTTTATCTAATGTCTTTATACCTTGTTATAATTGCAAACACCATTCAGCAAAACAAAACAAACATCAATGAGAAAATTAATACCTAACTCATCCCTGAGTACTTTTTTGGCTATTTTTAAAGTTGATCTTAAAGACAATTGGATTTAAATTTTTAACACCCAGATAACCTGTGATTATAAGTTTTGATTTAACTAACACAAGATATAGTAACAACAATGACTGGGGTACGTCACTTTCGCCCCCAATAATTTCGCCCCCAAAATATTTTAGGCATCAATTTCGCCCCCAGCAATTTTGCCTCCATTATAAAGTAAGACATTTCGCCCCCAAAATATTATTTTTTTTCTGACATGCATATTTATTAAGACACAGAGTGACAATATATATGACTCAACAAATAAACAATTAAAAGTGAAAATATACATTTTATTAACACATATAAAACATGTACACAATTATTATTTCAATGCAAAGTAGTCAAACTAAATTAACAACATCAAACATCAACTTTAAACTCAATACAATTTGGTTAGCACTATACTAATATATAATTTATCCAGTCAAATAAAAGTCAAAAGGTCCATTTTATTACTATTGACAACTATTTAACAACATTAATCTTTAGTAATTTGTACAGGTGTGAATTAATCTATACTCAGGCATTTTAAATCTTGCTACTAACACTAGCCAGAGCACACTTGAAAAGGAATTCAGTCCAGGAATTCTTAATAATATGTCCTGTAGTGGAATTAATTACAATTACACTTTTGTTTTCTTTTCATACACACTTTGCTTTTGTGTAGTAAAAAGAATAATGGCCAAACTGTTCTTTGATTGAAAAGAAAAGTTCAAAGACAGTGGAGCTACACCTAATATAACAAAAAAAAGCCACATGTAATATAAATCAAAGGGTTTCACTTCATAATAGTCTTCCTTTGCTTGGAGAGGATAGATGGTTGTGAAGCCACATCTGATAAAATTCACAGGACATTACTTCATAATAGTTTTGCTTTGATGCACAAGGCAAGTCCGTGTATACACATCTGATAATGCTAATCCCAAAGCCTAACATAAGAAGCCATTCCTATAGATTCACTTCTTTGTGATTTAACTTAGTAAGGTGTTATGCATCACAATTACCTAATTTGTCAATTTAAAATTTAAAAAATAAACCAACATCCTGTCCATTTTAAGTCAAAAATATTTTGGGGCGAAATGTCCTACTTTAAAATGGGGGCAAAATTGCTGGGGGCATAGTTGATGCCCAAATTATTTTAGTGGCAAAACTGATGGGGGCGAAATTGAAGTAAACCCAATGACCATATACTAAATTAAGAACTTATAACTCCCAAGTTTACCTCTTGAAAAAGTGCTTCAGTATATAGCTAAAAATCTTTCCTATATATTAATTCTTTAATTCATATTCTAACTATTAGCAACCAATAGCATATGAAATGCAAAAATTCTTTCTGTATCTTTCTACATATATTCCTATGAAAACATTTATATGCTATTTATACCCCGATATGAAAAGTCAATGTTAAAATACAGATATACAGCACAAATATACAACATATATACAGTCTACATTGGGATGCAACATTCAAGTTAAATGGTTTTGTTCAAGATATACAGTCCATTGCCTATAAGGTGCCAAAGACACCACTTACCAAATGTCACAGTAAAGTTATCATAAAAGGTTTTGCAGGTACAAGTATAAAGAATGAAAACTTCAAACAAAATGAAAAATTGCAAAAGTATTCGTAAAAGTATTCATGAATGCGAATACATTTGGAATGTATTCAAATACGAATAATTTGCATTTTTCACAGAAGTATTCGAATACGAATACAAATACTTTTTAAAATGTATTTGAATACTTATGAATACGAATACATTTTGCGCAGTCCTGCCTCACAGTGAGGGAATAATGAATATCAGAACAAAGAAACAAAATTGTTAGACATATTACAACAAAATTATAACCCCAAAGTCTCAGCTTAAATGGGTGTACGTTGATTTTATCCCCATTGAATTCATCCCCATTAAATTCCTCCCTTTTTTTTCACAAGGCTATAAATTCCTCCCCATGGGGCATTGATTTCGTCCCTTTTTATTTTTTATTAAATTGTGACAGAAATAGAAAGAAAATGTGCATTATAATTTTATTGAATATAATACACATTACATAAGGCATATAAATGGCACAACAACTCAGAACATTGCATATAATACACATTCTTCATACAAATGTAAGTCACAACAATTGAGCACTAAAGTCAGAAAGAAAGCACAATTTCATATTGTCAATTTAAGTTTTCTGCAAGTTTTTTCCAACACCTTCAAGGAAATCAACCATGTCTTTGTTTCCCTCATCATAGGCAATAACAAGTCTCTGTAGGCGTTGTTGAAGGTTGATATACACTTGGTGTGTGCGTTTGTTAGGAGGGTTCCCCATCCTTTCCTGGGCAATGGAAATTAACACAGTAGCATTTTCCTGCTGGAGGGCAATAATGAGCTTCCAAATGCTTGGATGGTGATGTCCTACCAGGCTTTGGAATCTTGTGTTCCAACCTTCACACAAATTATTGGTCCTCGCATTTCCTGTCAATGTAGCTTCATGTACGTTCCAAACTTGTGGAGGGAAGGGAGCAGGTACTCTTCTCACCCGCATTGTCACATCACCTATCAATGCAGGTTTGAAGCTCCCATTTACATAGGTGGCCCCAACATAGTCCAGGAGTTCCTGGCCCTCAGGTGGACATATGTTCTGCAAGTGGCTGTATCCATCAGGAACCTTTGTCACTGGTAGAAAGGCTAAGCCATCGATCATCCCACAGAAGATGCTGAAATCTTCATTTTGCTCATAGTGGGACACCAGTCCAAGACTTTGGATTTTCCTCCAAGTACATTGCCTTTTGTGATAGAAACAGCCTGAAACTTCCACCCCCAGGATATTTTTCACTGCATTTATTACTGGGGCCTCAAAGTCGACTAGTACTCTCTCTGGATCTGGGTACAGAGACATCTGATTGCACTGATCCACAATGGCTTTCAGCATCTCCTCATAGGTAGTTTGGGTTTCTTTTGTAGAAGGATGTACACAACTGAAACAGCGGTTTCACCTAGTGGTACTCGAATAACATACAACTGCATAAACAGTTTGGGAGACATCTTGAAGTTTCCATCCATATACCATGTCTTGGATCTGCTCAGAAGTTGAAGGCATTCCTCACTAGCAAATATCACTATCCTGGATGCTGCATCAGTCCCATTGTCATACCTCAGGAAAGTCTTTGGATTAGAACCCCCAGTTGTTTGCCATTCACCCTCAATGCTCAATTCCTTCAGGGTAGTTGGAGTCTTTGGCAGGTTTTTCTTCCTGTGGTACCGTATTACTTGCTTGCAGTTGGTCTCGGATGACATGACCTCTTTTGCCCTTTGATCCAGACTCATCACTCTGGCAGCAAATATCTGTGCTGGGGTATCCCTGGACTCCACACATTTCTCTTTGATGCTTTGTCTTGCCTTCTCTGCATCAACAGCTGCTTGATCCCCACCATGTGAATGAGGCTTAGCCTGAAGGATCTCATTCACACTCAGGTTGCTTTTCAAAGTGCCAGCACAACCATTAATCCTTTTCTTTGTGCATTCCCAACTGAAAAAAATAAAAGTATACATATTATGGTATACAAAATTCATGATACAACAAGCTGTCTTTTGATTCAAAAGGAAGGATACCTTTGATGGCCTTAAAACACTAGGAAACCACATCAATTCTTCAATTTATAATCACTTTACATTTGTGCATTTACATTAGCCTTTGATGCATTTTCTTAATCCTAAAGCCTAACATGGTATCTCTTACAAACAGGGAAGCCACATCCTCACATAATACTTATTGCCCTTTGACTGACTGGGACAACAAAGTGTCCTTATTGTAGTTAGCATTTTTAAACAAGAGATTTGTAAAGACCATAAATGGAAAAAACATGTATACATATCTGTTTTCAAAAGGTAGAAAAAGAACACTGTTTTTGTGTCAACATTTATTAGAAGATCTCATACTTACTTTACAGAATCTTTTAAGGTTTTCTTCTTGGTGTACATATGTCCTTGATAACATAACTTTTGTCCACCTCTGTTTGTTTTGATAATCTCCATAATGAGACAGTATGAATGAACTGATGAAAGTGCAAAGAATTCATGGAGTTTATATACACAAACAAGGTACCTGATTGCAATTAATCTTAAGAGTTTGATCTTGTAAAGATTTTGTGATGAAAATCTTCTGAAATTAACTGTTAAGTCTTTTATGGTATAGGCCATTGTACCCCTGAGCAGGTCTTGAACAATCACCTGAGTACACTACAATCAGGTAGCAATGTTTGATCTAACTTCTTTGTACCCCTGAGCAGGTCTTGAACAATCACCAGAGTACACTTCTATCAGGTAGCAATGTTTGATCTAACTTCTAAGGCATAAGCCTTTTTACCAATGAGCAGGTATTGAACAATCACCAGAGTGATCTTGTAACATAACCCTCTCCAGTTTGTTAAAAACTTGCATTATTTGTGAAAATAAAAGGGGGGAAATCAGTGCCCATTGGAGGGGAATTCATAGCCTGGTAGAAAAAAATGGGGGAATTGAATGGGGAGGAATTTAATGGGGGGAGAATCATAGGGAATCGCTTAAATGGGACCGCATATTCAGTTTAAAATATTATGAAAATATCATCCAAACACGAGGCAGTGAATAAATAGTTAAATGATAAAAAATGTGAACATATCAACATGTTCATCAGCTATGTGTTGTTGTTTGTGAACTCTGATTTTTAAAATTCAAATGCCCATGGAATCTGCAGGTCAACAGTTTCCTTTCTCATCTAAGAAATATAACACACAGTAAATTTGACATTCATGAAAATTAGATATGTTGATTTTGTGAATTTTAAAGTATAAATTCATTAAAGTACATTGTTCAACTGATAGAATATCTAGTTTGTACAAGTGGCAACTTGTACAGGTCCAAAATTTGTACATGTTGCAACTTGTACAAGTCAACCTGTACAAGTTGCAAATTGTACAAGCTGTTTATATAAGTTGCAACTTGTACAGATAGATGGGGAGATAGATAGATAGATAGATAGATAGTTTTTTTATTTTACTGACGTTGTGTTATACAATAAAGTAACATCAGACATTAAATACATTTCTTAACACCCAGCCATAAAGGCTTACAAGTCAGTTTAATTCAAAAATCTTTAGTAGAAAGTGCACGTGTGACAGGAAGAATTACGTTACAATTTAAGATTCCAATACACAAAAAAAGAAAATTATTACTTATTTCTCTTCTAATGAATTCTCAGCATTTATAAATTGACAAAGGATTTTATCAACTAACATTAATTATTTGTATATAATACGGATTTTCTACATTCCCAAATTGATACAAGGAATTTCGCCAAGCGACGAATATGTACACCTTTTAGTTTCATTAGAACCATAAATTTATCAAATACATCTATATTGTTAAACTCAACTGTAACATTATCACAAATATATGAAAAGAACGTTTCTCTTTGATTCTGATATCTTGGACACTGAATAACAAAATGAATTTCGTCTTCAATTTCCATTTCATTGCATAAAGTGCAAATTCGTTTTGAAAATTTTTCATTTTGTACAAAATCTCAACTTGTACATAACATTATTTTCAACCACAAGACTTCAATTATATCAGAATACCCACTTTGAAATATTTTCTTTGTAGTGTAGAAGTTTCTGCTTGTTTTAGGTTTCATATCACCAACAATGGCTGATGATCTTGCACAGCAGAATTTACTGGCATTGAAGAACAAATCCTTTGATATTAAGTTTGATTTGAGAAACAGCAATTACAAGGCCATAGAGAATATTGGAACTGGTGCTTATGGTGTTGTATGCTCTGCTGAGCATATTCTGTCAAAGAAAAAGGTGTGTGGTCACATTTAATCATTCTTATGTTGTGGTTAATTGCTTTACATGCAAATGTGGAAGCTAATAAATAAGATGTGATAGTTCTCTTTATTTTTATCATCAGTTTTACTAACAGTCAAATTTTTGTTTATTTAGGTTGCTATTAAAAAAATTCCTGACATTTTTGAGCAACCGACCATAGCGAAAAGAACCTACAGAGAAATAAAAATATTGAAACACTTTAAACATGAAAATGTTATTGCCATCCGAGATATTCTCAAACCTGCTGGGGAAAATGAAAGTTTACGGGATGTGTATATGGTGTTGGACTTAATGGAGACAGACATGCACCGAATTATTCATTCAAAACAGGTAAATTTGGACTGTATTTGTCCTTTGGAAATAAAATTTAAATTTTATTTAAATGGTAAATCTTTTCCTTAAAGTTTTTCATTAAAATATTCTTTCCAGTGTATGCCAATAATATTTTATTTTAATTTTGAACTTAGCATCTTATCAGTTTTCCATGAAAGTTTGGTCAGTATCTGAAGTTCTCACAACAGTATAATATTAACAGTGGGTGTAACAAAAAAACAATTTATCTTGAACCACTCAATGGATTATCTTAAATAACAAGGCCGAAAAGTCTTTCGGTCTACATGTGCGAGCTGCACGGCCATCAGAGACACAAGTAGTGCACTAGAATTTATGAAAGTCTGGTGACAAAAAGAAATTCCAACTCAGACACATCTCATAGCTGGTCTAGAACTCAGACGGTCACCCTTCCAAGTGCTACTAACATAGCCCATTGCCGCTAACTTCAGTGAAGAGACACATATCATCACACTAAGCCACATTTCATGAAAGTCTAGAGACAAAAAAAAGCAAGGCCAAAAGGTGTTTTGGTCCCCTAGCGTGAGCACAAAGCCATTAGAGACACGAGTAGTGCACTAGAATTTACGAAAGTCTCGTGACAGAAAGAAATTACAACTTAGATACATCCCACAGCTGGTCCCGAACTGAGACGGTCACCCATCTAAGTACAGTGGACTCTGTATAATTCGAATGTCAAAAATCCAGGGGCTGATTTCACGTAAGGACTTAGTTAGACTTAGTCAAGTTTTTGGCTAAGTCAATGACTTAAATCTAAGACTTTGGTCTTAGCTAGGTCAGGGACTTAAATCGATTTCACAAGGGGTGACTTAGCTAAGTCCAAGCTTATCAAATAACCACAGTGATTTTCTTTGTCATGTGACCTTTTATATCCTTCATTTGATGCGTTTTAACAAAGGATAAGTGCTGTTTTGAAATGGAATTCCTTGTTACCACAAAAAACTTCGTAAAGGCTACTTTAGTGAGATGTTCTGTATAATTATACTTTATTTACAGCCATCACAAATTTTAAAGTGGAGGAAAGTTTATGGCGGCCATATTTAAGTCCTCTTTACAAAATTTAAGCCCACTACCTACCAGACTTACAGTTAAGTCCACTGACTTAACAATTTCATGGACTTAGCTGCTTTGTGAAATCCACTAAGTCTAAGACCACAGACTTAGCATTCTGTTGACAAAATTTAAGACCAAAGTCTCAAATTTAAGTCTAAATCTGGGTTTAAGTCCCTTTGTGAAATCAGCCCCAGGGCCGTCATGACCTTTTCTCCACTTTAGAATTTGAAATGCTATAAATAAAGTGTAATTATACAGAACTCCTCACTAAAATAGTCTTTGGGAAGTCTATATGTTGTAGGAAGGTTTTCCATTTCAAAACAGTACTTATTATGAGGTAAAATGCATCAAATGAAGGATATATGTCACCAATATGACACAGAAAACCACTGTGGTTATTTGATAAGCTTGGACTTAGCTAAGTCACCCTTTGTGAAATCTATGACCAAAGTCTTATATTTAAGTCCCTGACTTAGCCAAAAACTTGGCTAAGTCTAAGTCCGTTTGTGAAATTGGCCCCAGGTAATTTGGTTCGAGTTATACTGAATTCGAATTTTATCTTTGTTGGAAGGGGATTAGGGAGGAGACTGGTATAATAGAAGTGTAGTAAAAGACTATTGGTAAATATGTTTATAAGCGATAACTTAGGAAGTCATTAAGGTAACCTTAACAGTTTTAAAGTTTTAATTTTTTCATTTATCAAACTTTTTCAATTACGAAAATCACTTAATTCCATCAGTTTTGTTCAATGACACTGTGTATTACTGTTTTTATAATATATAATGACCATCTGTTATTTTTAAGCGTCCCTTGCGGGACGCTTGTTTGTGTATGGGAGACCTTCAGGCTCCGCCGGCTCCGCCGGCTCCACATTTTGTTTTCCTTATAACTCTGTAACCGTTAGGCGGATTCTTTTCAAATTTGGCAGGTTTAGGCAGTAGCCTTGGGGAATTTTTTTGAATATGCTGCAGTGACATTTCAACCAATCAGAGAGGTCACATGACCAAAAATGTCTTTTTTCGATGGGGAAGCTTGTCCGGATGATAACTTGAAAGGAATTTTATCAATTCACCTGAAACTTGGCAAATACATTCATTCTATTAAAATCTGGAAATCATTAGATTTTGGCATTGATTGGTTAAGAAATGGCCGAGTAATTGATGATTAATTAATCATTATGAATTTTCCAAATAAGGAAAACACAAAAATGCTTATATCTCGAAAACTGTGCTAGATAGAGCGATTTCGACGAAATTTTTGACCCACAGGTTATCTCTGCAGAGTAGTTATCCCAATTTTCAAAACAATTTTGTCTCGCCAAAAATGGCGGCCATTTTGAATTTTCGAATTTTTCGCAAAAATTGCAAAACATAAAAATGCTTATATCTCGAAAACTGTACAAGATAGAGCGATTTCGACGAAATTTTTGACCCACAGGGTATCTCTGCGGAGTAGCCATGCTTATTTTCAAAAAAATTTTGTCTTGTCAAAAATGGCGGCCATTTTGAATTTTCGAATTTTTCGCAAAAATTGCAAAACATAAAAATGCTTATATCTCGAAAACCGTGCTAGATAGATTGATTTCGACGAAATTTTTGGCCCACAGGGTATCTCTGCAGAGTAGCCGCGCTAATTTTCAAAAAAAAATTTGTCTCGCCAAAAATGGCGGCCATTTTGAATTTTCGCATTTTTCGCAAAAATTGCAAAACATAAAAATGCTTATATCTCGAAAACCCGGCTAGATAGAGTGATTTCAACGAAATTTTTGACCCACAGGGTATCTCTGCAGAGCATCTACCCCAAAGAGCTTTCACTCGGTGAAGTTTCAGACCCGTAGCTAATTATTCACCTACTCAAAATGAGTAAATGCTAATTATCTCTAAAACTATTGCGGATACCCAATTTTTATCAAATAACTCATTCATGTACTTTTGGGAGAGCTTTCACATGGTGAAGTTTCAGACCCGTAGATAATTACTCACCTACTCAAAATGAGTAAATGCGAAGTATCTCTTAAAAGTATTGCAGATAGCCAATTTTTCTCAAATAACTCATTTATCTACTTTTGGAAGAGCTTTCACATGGTGAAGTTTCAGACCCATAGCTAATTACTCACCTACTCAAAATGAGTAAATGCTAATTATCTCTAAAACTATTGCGGATACCCAATTTTTATCAAATAACTCATTCATGTACTTTTGGGAGAGCTTTCACATGGTGAAGTTTCAGACCCGTAGATAATTACTCACCTACTCAAAATGAGTAAATGCGAAGTATCTCTTAAAAGTATTGCAGATAGCCAATTTTTCTCAAATAACTCATTCACCTACTTTTGGAAGAGCTTTCACTTGGTGAAGTTTCAGACCCATAGCTAATTACTCACCTACTCAAAATGAGTAAATGCAAATTATCTCTAAAAGTATTGCAGATAGCCAATTTTTCTCAAATAACTCATTCACCTACTTTTGGGAGAGCTTTCACTCGGTGAAGTTTCAGACCCGCAGCTAATTACTCACCTACTCAAAATGAGTAAATGCTAATTATCTCAAACTATTGCGGATACCCAATTTTTATCAAATAACTCATTCATGTACTTTTGGGAGAGCTTTCACATGGTGAAATTTCAGACCCGTAGATAATTACTCACCTACTCAAAATGAGTAAATGCGAATTATCTCTTAAAAGTATTGCAGATAGCCAATTTTTCTCAAATAACTCATTCACCTACTTTTGGAAGAGCTTTCACATGGTGAAGTTTCAGACCCATAGCTAATTACTCACCTACTCAAAATGAGTAAATGCGAATTATCTCTAAAAGTATTGCAGATAGCCAATTTTTCTCAAATAACTCATTCACCTACTTTTGGAAGAGCTTTCACTTGGTGAAGTTTCAGACCCATAGCTAATTACTCACCTACTCAAAATGAGTAAATGCAAATTATCTCTAAAAGTATTGCAGATAGCCAATTTTTCTCAAATAACTCATTCACCTACTTTTGGGAGAGCTTTCACTCGATGAAGTTTCAGACCCATAGCTAATTATTCACCTACTCAAAATGAGTAAATGCTAATTATCTGTAAAAGTATTACGGATACCCAATTTTTATCAAATAACTCATTCATCTACTTGTGGGAGAGCTTTCACTTGGTGAAGTTCCAGACCCGTAGGTAATTACTCACCTACTCAAAATGAGTAAATGTGAATTATCTCTTAATAGTATTGCAGATAGTCAATTTTTCTCAAATAACTCATTCACCTACTTTTGGAAGAGCTTTCACACACGAAAATGAAAAATTGTGAATATCTCGGAAAAGCTATTTCTTCTCCTTTAATGCTCAGCGGGAGATACACACCGCGGCAGTGATCTTGTCAAAAATTTTTGTCTCCCTGTTATAAGTGTAATTGCAGAACATCATTAATAAAATTGTCATTATTTATTTTAAACCAGAACAAATATATATATATATGTACACATGAAAATCATTCAACCATAATGTTCACATAAACGTCATTAGTTCATATTCATAGATTTAATACACTGGCATGAAGTTCATATCCTGCTGTTGTCCATATTATATTGAGTGACACCGTAGAACAACTGATAACGTCTGTTGGCAATGAGTTAAGCAGTAGTGTAGCTTTGTCAATTATCACATGTTACATTAGATCCTCAGCACTGTTCAAATCTTACACAACATCTTCTGACATAACAAGGCAGCTACAACAGTAATTTAAGCATGAAATAATAACTTGGATTACTATAGTTTAATGAATCTTTTGATTTAAATAGCATACACATAATACATATATTCAAGTTGAAACAGTGCAAGGATAACTTTAATTAATTTATGTAATCTAATCTTTTAAACAAACATATTTATTGTTTCATCTTATATTACAGTACATTAGAATTATATTCACTCACCTCCCAGTTCCACAATCATATTTAATACACAAAACAAATACACCAACAAGTGTGTTTATCTTTCCAGTGTCCACAAACAACAAATTCTTTCCCAAACTACCAAACCCCCCACACACAAGGTGTTTTCAATATTGACCACATTCAACACATTGTGGAACTGTCCACTTGACACCTTTTACAAAGAAACAGCACACTATGGTGACCCAATGGTTAAACATCACATATAAATATACGCTGTGTCATTAATCTCACACTGTGTTAAACATCACTCTATGGTGACCCTATGGATACCGGTCACAAATAAATAATCACTGTATCATTAATCAAACAATGTGTTAAACATTTCATAACATTTTTCCCCCTACAAGGACACATTGTGATTGATATAAAACATGAAATAAGCAATGACAAAACATTAAGGATAATACACACATTAAAAAAAAATAAACAACTGTACAAGGTACATTATACCTGACGACTTAACATATCTGCACCTAAATTGTCTTCACCTTTTATATACTCTACACGGTACCTATATGGCTGTAATGCAAGAGACCATCTCATTACCCGTTGATTAGTAAATTTTGCCTTGTCTAGGTAGGTTAACGACTGGTGATCAGTTTGCAATATGAATTCTTTCCCATAAAGATACATCCTAAGTTTGTTGACTGCCCACACTACAGCAAGGCATTCTTTTTCCATCACAGAGTAACTACACTCTCTAGGCAACAGTTTTTTACTGATGTAAGCTACCGGAAATAACATGCCTCCATAATCTTGTAACAGTACTGCTCCTACTCCAATTTCTGAAGCATCAGTTCTCAGCACAAATGGTCTACTTAGATCTGCCAATTTCAATATCGGTTTTTTGGAAAGCTGTTCTTTAAGCATATCGAACGCATGCTGATGTTGATCTTCCCACTTCAATTTATCTGGACACCCAGTCTTTGTTAAGTCAGTCAGTGCTTTAACCTTTCCAGCATACCCTGGAATAAATTTCCTGTAGTAATTGGCCAACCCGAGAAAGGAACGTAGTTGTTTCTTGGTCTTAGGCACTCCTGCCGTATGGATCTTCTCTGTGAGGGAGTCCATTGGCATTATCTCACCTTCTTTGATGCGGTGACCTAAGAAATCTACATCATTGTATGCAATGAAACACTTAGACGGCTTAATGGTCAGATTTGCTGCCCTAATCCTCTCAAACAACTTCCTCAAAATGTCAATTTGTTGACTCCAATCTTTTGTGTGTTGAAGCACATCATCAACAAAACAATCCGTGCACTCAAGATCTTTTAGTAACAGTCTCATCATCTTCATGTAAGTAGCCCCTGAGTTTACCAAACCAAATGGCATTTTTTTGAATTGGTAGTGCCCAAAAGGCGTAGAGAATGCAGTTATTTCCTTAGCATCTTCGGCCATCGGTATCTGCCAATAACCCTTGCAAAAGTCAAGTTTTGAGAAAAATACGTCTCCTGTCAACTTGGCATAGATACTATTTGGATCTGGTAGGCTTTCACAATTGAACCTCGTAACTTTATTCACCTGTCTCATATCTTGGCAATGTCTCAATCCGCCATCTTTTTTCTTTACTAGTACCACTGGACTAGAGTATGGAGATTCTGATGGTTCAATTATATCCATTGACAGCATACTGTTGATTTCTTCCCTCATGGTTTCATACATGCCATAGGGAACTGGATACATCTTGCTTCTTATTGGTGTATTATCTGTCAATTCAATTTTGTGTTCAATAAGGTTTGTTGTTCCTGGAACTGAAGATAATATATCTGAGAATTCTTGTAGTAAATCATGAACCTCTTCTTTTTGATTTTCAGACAGTTCTGGGTTGACATTAACATCTTTCCATGTTTCAATTTTGTTTCTGCTGCATAGTTCAATCACTTCAGCTCGTGATTCCTCTTCAACATCTTCTTCATGGTCCGACTCCCATACAATAGCACTCACTGTCATCTTCTGTTTTGTTTGATCATCACGCCTGTAGTACTTTTTCAACATGTTTATGTGGAAAACTTTTTCATTATTTCCTATCTCAACCACATAATTATACATGCCTACTTGTTGCTTTATTTTGAATGGTCCTTTCCATTTCATCTGGAGTTTGTTGTTTTCTGATGGTAGTAATAGCAGAACTTCATCTCCTGCTTCTAGTATTCTAGGTTTTGATTTCTTATCAAAGTAATACTTCTGTTTCTCTTGTGCATTTAACAGTGATTCTGTGGCTATCTTACATGTTTCTTCCAACTTGCTCCGTAGGTTAAGGACATACTCGTATGTATTCATCATTTCTTCATTCAGTTCTTCATTGGACCAAATATCCCTCAGCACGGACATGGGGCCTCTCACTGTCCTTCCATAGATCAACTCAAAAGGGGAAAATCCACCTAGACTCTCTACTGGGACTTCCCGGTAGGCAAATAACAATGGTTCTATGAAACGATCCCATTCCTTTTCTTGCTCAGAGATCATTCTTCGTAGCATTTGTTTAAGTGTGCCATTATACCGCTCACATAAACCATTGCACTGAGCATGGTAGGGTGTGGTTGTTATTGATTTTATCGATAATAGCCTGTGAACCTCTGCCATCATGTCTGACGTGAATTGTGAACCATTGTCTGACAAGATTTCATTTGGGATACCTATGTCACTGAACATTTTTACCAGTTCTTCTGCAACTGTAACTGTATCGATTCTTGGTATGGCAGATGCCTTCGGATACCTTGTGGCCATATCAACCGTAGTAAGAATGTATCGGTTTCCTTTACTGGATACTGGCATCAATGGTCCAATCAGATCTATGGCTACACGCTGAAATGGTGTCGATATCACTGGCATCTTATCAAGTGGAGCCTTTGGAACACGTCCCTTCGGTATGGTCTTTTGGCAATCATCACATGATTTGCAGAATCTAGACACATCATCATACATACAAGGCCAGTAAAAGTTCGACTGTATCCTGTCCAATGTTTTGGTTATTCCCATATGACCAGCCATAATGGATTCATGTCCTAACTTCATGACACTGCAACGATACCTCTTTGGCACCACGAGTTGATCTTGCTTCACTTGTACTCCCTTTTTGGTTGAAATACACCTGTATAGCAGTCCTTTCTTTACTTTAAAACTGATTACAACATCCTTGTTATCTCCCTGTTTTTTCTTACTAATTTCAGCCCATTTCCTTGCCTGATGTAATGTTGGATCTTTGCCTTGTTCTTCTTTAAATTCCTCATAACTAACTATAACATCCAGACCTGGAACTTTCAATGGCTTGATCTGCTTTATCTTTGCTTGTGTCGCTTGTTGTCTTGTTACCACCGCTTGGACAATTTCATGTTTTCCATCAACTACCTTGTGAGCTTGAGATACCACTGGCCCTTTGTTTTGAGAAATATTCACCTTGTTACGATTGGTCATTGTTGCTTTGGTATTTATATCACCACTGGAACTTGAACCAACACCTCGATTTAAACTTGCTCCTTTTGGATCTGTATCTTTTTGGCAAGATCTGTGTGCTCTTGTACATTTGGCATTATCCCTACTCCCAAGATACAATATATCAGTAGGCTGTTTCACAACTTGAGGCAAGTTACCAATTATAACATCACAGAGAGGATCTTCCATGCTTAATGCTTTCAACATCCCTGTATATACTGAAGACTGTACATAAACTTCAGCCACAGGTGCAGATCTGATGGTTTTATCAACAGATATATACTGACATGTTTTCCCAGTGAATTGCTTTCCATCTACTAGATCCTTCTTGATGACTGCTCCTGAGCATCCTGTGTCTCTTAAAATGGTAACTTCTTTGTTGTTGACAAATCCTTTTGATGTCGGCAAATATTTCAGAACTTTCCTATCTTCTATCAGCACCTCATTCTGGCCAATTGTTGGAATTCTTGCACATTTCTGTTTCTTTTTTATATTTGGGTGACATTGATGTATATCTTGCACTACTAATGCTGTAGATGTGGACTGTATATCAGTCAGGTCATCATTTTCTTCAATCAAGACAGCAGCAATGGCTTTTTGCTTTGCTCGACAATTAAAAGCTATATGTCCTTTCTGCTTACAAAGCCAACATGTCTTCTCGCTTTCTTTCTTCTTACAAGACCCTTCCTCACTTTTCTTTGTATTGAACCCCGCCCTTCCATCGGCAGTCTTGGTTTCTGTTGTTTTCTTTCCTTGTGAATTGAAGTTAATTTTATGTGCATCCATAAATACTTCAGCTGCATGTACCACTGTCTCTGGGGTCTTAAGCTCCTTTTCCCGTATATGAACAGATACTTCTTTGGGACAAGCATGTAGAAACTGTTCCTTGACTATGAAATCACGAAGTTCTTCGTAGGTGTCTCCGATTTCTGCCAACTCCAACCACCTATCAAAATAGTCACCGAGTTTTGCCATAAATTGGTGTGCAGTTTCACTTTTGTCCATTCTCACTCCATGGAATTTCTTTCGGAATCCTTCTTCTGTCATGTGGTAATGTCTAAGCAATGCAGATTTCAATTTTACATAGTCATTCATATCGGTAACTGCCATTCTTGAATAAACTTCTAAAGCTTTTCCACGGAGCAGTGAACTAAGATACATGGCATAATTACTTTCTCGCCACTTGCACTGGGCTGCATACATCTCAAAACGTTTAATATATGCATCTATGTCATCCTTTTCTTCCTCAAATGATGGTAAATGTGGAACAACTGGGATTGTTTTTGTTTCAGAACAATCTTTTAGTCTCTGGGTTTCATAGTGAATTTTAGCCAATTCTATTTCATGAACCCTCTTTTTTTCTTCTTCCTCTTGCATCAGGATTCTTTGCTTTTCTTCTTCATCAGCCATTTTGAGGTCATGTTCTCTTTTCCTTTCTTTTTCTATTAATTCCTGCTCCAGTATCTTTTGTCGCCTGGCTTCTAGTCGTTCCTCTCTCTCTTCATCAGCCTTAACTTTTTCTTCCACATACTGCCTTAGAGTAGCACCATCCAATCCCAACGTTTTACCTCTGGCCAACCACTTATCATAAGAATCCAATGCCTCAGCCATAGTTGCTAACAAGAATCATTTATCTTGATCAGTGAAATATAAATCCCAACTCACTACACTTTAGTTGCAACGTGAATAGGAACAGATTGAAACTATTGTTTCACTCAAAAATCATCTAGTATTAAACATGTACTTGATTTAATACATTGGAACCATTCCATTAAATATCAGTACCTATCGTTTATAACTAACTGATACACTAGATGGATTACTGGGAGCTGACTTATCACACTTGCTGTGACCCACACTAGAGTTATAAATACATGTGTAAATTTAAAAACCTAATTAGCTTATATTAACCCTTAAGCCATTACCATAAGGTTATACAAAGTACACATTAATAGATTGACTCTATTAAACTCTATGTATTAAGTGGTAGATAAACACACTTAACAAATACCCTGGTTGATATTTAGCACAGCAATACTATTATCCAAACCTATACCATACAAAGACACTGTCAATATAGTACAAGCAATTACACAGCTTTACTTGGTGTTCTGCTTATCCCGGACGAGCCCCCATTTGTTATAAGTGTAATTGCAGAACATCATTAATAAAATTGTCATTATTTATTTTAAACCAGAACAAATATATATATGTACACATGAAAATCATTCAACCATAATGTTCACATAAACGTCATTAGTTCATATTCATAGATTTAATACACTGGCA
The DNA here is from genome assembly GCA_964017235.1 of Sabellastarte sp. h YS-2021. NCBI lineage: Eukaryota > Metazoa > Annelida > Polychaeta > Sabellida > Sabellidae > Sabellastarte > Sabellastarte sp. h YS-2021. Next base: position 17,422,649 of record OZ024928.1, read on the forward strand.
TGAAGTTCATATCCTGCTGTTGTCCATATTATATTGAGTGACACCGTAGAACAACTGATAACGTCTGTTGGCAATGAGTTAAGCAGTAGTGTAGCTTTGTCAATTATCACATGTTACATTAGATCCTCAGCACTGTTCAAATCTTACACAACATCTTCTGACATAACAAGGCAGCTACAACAGTAATTTAAGCATGAAATAATAACTTGGATTACTATAGTTTAATGAATCTTTTGATTTAAATAGCATACACATAATACATATATTCAAGTTGAAACAGTGCAAGGATAACTTTAATTAATTTATGTAATCTAATCTTTTAAACAAACATATTTATTGTTTCATCTTATATTACAGTACATTAGAATTATATTCACTCACCTCCCAGTTCCACAATCATATTTAATACACAAAACAAATACACCAACAAGTGTGTTTATCTTTCCAGTGTCCACAAACAACAAATTCTTTCCCAAACTACCAAACCCCCCACACACAAGGTGTTTTCAATATTGACCACATTCAACACATTGTGGAACTGTCCACTTGACACCTTTTACAAAGAAACAGCACACTATGGTGACCCAATGGTTAAACATCACATATAAATATACGCTGTGTCATTAATCTCACACTGTGTTAAACATCACTCTATGGTGACCCTATGGACACCGGTCACAAATAAATAATCACTGTATCATTAATCAAACAATGTGTTAAACATTTCATAACATTTTTCCCCCTACAAGGACACATTGTGATTGATATAAAACATGAAATAAGCAATGACAAAACATTAAGGATAATACACACATTAAAAAAAAATAAACAACTGTACAAGGTACATTATACCTGACGACTTAACATATCTGCACCTAAATTGTCTTCACCTTTTATATACTCTACACGGTACCTATATGGCTGTAATGCAAGAGACCATCTCATTACCCGTTGATTAGTAAATTTTGCCTTGTCTAGGTAGGTTAACGACTGGTGATCAGTTTGCAATATGAATTCTTTCCCATAAAGATACATCCTAAGTTTGTTGACTGCCCACACTACAGCAAGGCATTCTTTTTCCATCACAGAGTAACTACACTCTCTAGGCAACAGTTTTTTACTGATGTAAGCTACCGGAAATAACATGCCTCCATAATCTTGTAACAGTACTGCTCCTACTCCAATTTCTGAAGCATCAGTTCTCAGCACAAATGGTCTACTTAGATCTGCCAATTTCAATATCGGTTTTTTGGAAAGCTGTTCTTTAAGCATATCGAACGCATGCTGATGTTGATCTTCCCACTTCAATTTATCTGGACACCCAGTCTTTGTTAAGTCAGTCAGTGCTTTAACCTTTCCAGCATACCCTGGAATAAATTTCCTGTAGTAATTGGCCAACCCGAGAAAGGAACGTAGTTGTTTCTTGGTCTTAGGCACTCCTGCCGTATGGATCTTCTCTGTGAGGGAGTCCATTGGCATTATCTCACCTTCTTTGATGCGGTGACCTAAGAAATCTACATCATTGTATGCAATGAAACACTTAGACGGCTTAATGGTCAGATTTGCTGCCCTAATCCTCTCAAACAACTTCCTCAAAATGTCAATTTGTTGACTCCAATCTTTTGTGTGTTGAAGCACATCATCAACAAAACAATCCGTGCACTCAAGATCTTTTAGTAACAGTCTCATCATCTTCATGTAAGTAGCCCCTGAGTTTACCAAACCAAATGGCATTTTTTTGAATTGGTAGTGCCCAAAAGGCGTAGAGAATGCAGTTATTTCCTTAGCATCTTCGGCCATCGGTATCTGCCAATAACCCTTGCAAAAGTCAAGTTTTGAGAAAAATACGTCTCCTGTCAACTTGGCATAGATACTATTTGGATCTGGTAGGCTTTCACAATTGAACCTCGTAACTTTATTCACCTGTCTCATATCTTGGCAATGTCTCAATCCGCCATCTTTTTTCTTTACTAGTACCACTGGACTAGAGTATGGAGATTCTGATGGTTCAATTATATCCATTGACAGCATACTGTTGATTTCTTCCCTCATGGTTTCATACATGCCATAGGGAACTGGATACATCTTGCTTCTTATTGGTGTATTATCTGTCAATTCAATTTTGTGTTCAATAAGGTTTGTTGTTCCTGGAACTGAAGATAATATATCTGAGAATTCTTGTAGTAAATCATGAACCTCTTCTTTTTGATTTTCAGACAGTTCTGGGTTGACATTAACATCTTTCCATGTTTCAATTTTGTTTCTGCTGCATAGTTCAATCACTTCAGCTCGTGATTCCTCTTCAACATCTTCTTCATGGTCCGACTCCCATACAATAGCACTCACTGTCATCTTCTGTTTTGTTTGATCATCACGCCTGTAGTACTTTTTCAACATGTTTATGTGGAAAACTTTTTCATTATTTCCTATCTCAACCACATAATTATACATGCCTACTTGTTGCTTTATTTTGAATGGTCCTTTCCATTTCATCTGGAGTTTGTTGTTTTCTGATGGTAGTAATAGCAGAACTTCATCTCCTGCTTCTAGTATTCTAGGTTTTGATTTCTTATCAAAGTAATACTTCTGTTTCTCTTGTGCATTTAACAGTGATTCTGTGGCTATCTTACATGTTTCTTCCAACTTGCTCCGTAGGTTAAGGACATACTCGTATGTATTCATCATTTCTTCATTCAGTTCTTCATTGGACCAAATATCCCTCAGCACGGACATGGGGCCTCTCACTGTCCTTCCATAGATCAACTCAAAAGGGGAAAATCCACCTAGACTCTCTACTGGGACTTCCCGGTAGGCAAATAACAATGGTTCTATGAAACGATCCCATTCCTTTTCTTGCTCAGAGATCATTCTTCGTAGCATTTGTTTAAGTGTGCCATTATACCGCTCACATAAACCATTGCACTGAGCATGGTAGGGTGTGGTTGTTATTGATTTTATCGATAATAGCCTGTGAACCTCTGCCATCATGTCTGACGTGAATTGTGAACCATTGTCTGACAAGATTTCATTTGGGATACCTATGTCACTGAACATTTTTACCAGTTCTTCTGCAACTGTAACTGTATCGATTCTTGGTATGGCAGATGCCTTCGGATACCTTGTGGCCATATCAACCGTAGTAAGAATGTATCGGTTTCCTTTACTGGATACTGGCATCAATGGTCCAATCAGATCTATGGCTACACGCTGAAATGGTGTCGATATCACTGGCATCTTATCAAGTGGAGCCTTTGGAACACGTCCCTTCGGTATGGTCTTTTGGCAATCATCACATGATTTGCAGAATCTAGACACATCATCATACATACAAGGCCAGTAAAAGTTCGACTGTATCCTGTCCAATGTTTTGGTTATTCCCATATGACCAGCCATAATGGATTCATGTCCTAACTTCATGACACTGCAACGATACCTCTTTGGCACCACGAGTTGATCCTGCTTCACTTGTACTCCCTTTTTGGTTGAAATACACCTGTATAGCAGTCCTTTCTTTACTTTAAAACTGATTACAACATCCTTGTTATCTCCCTGTTTTTTCTTACTAATTTCAGCCCATTTCCTTGCCTGATGTAATGTTGGATCTTTGCCTTGTTCTTCTTTAAATTCCTCATAACTAACTATAACATCCAGACCTGGAACTTTCAATGGCTTGATCTGCTTTATCTTTGCTTGTGTCGCTTGTTGTCTTGTTACCACCGCTTGGACAATTTCATGTTTTCCATCAACTACCTTGTGAGCTTGAGATACCACTGGCCCTTTGTTTTGAGAAATATTCACCTTGTTACGATTGGTCATTGTTGCTTTGGTATTTATATCACCACTGGAACTTGAACCAACACCTCGATTTAAACTTGCTCCTTTTGGATCTGTATCTTTTTGGCAAGATCTGTGTGCTCTTGTACATTTGGCATTATCCCTACTCCCAAGATACAATATATCAGTAGGCTGTTTCACAACTTGAGGCAAGTTACCAATTATAACATCACAGAGAGGATCTTCCATGCTTAATGCTTTCAACATCCCTGTATATACTGAAGACTGTACATAAACTTCAGCCACAGGTGCAGATCTGATGGTTTTATCAACAGATATATACTGACATGTTTTCCCAGTGAATTGCTTTCCATCTACTAGATCCTTCTTGATGACTGCTCCTGAGCATCCTGTGTCTCTTAAAATGGTAACTTCTTTGTTGTTGACAAATCCTTTTGATGTCGGCAAATATTTCAGAACTTTCCTATCTTCTATCAGCACCTCATTCTGGCCAATTGTTGGAATTCTTGCACATTTCTGTTTCTTTTTTATATTTGGGTGACATTGATGTATATCTTGCACTACTAATGCTGTAGATGTGGACTGTATATCAGTCAGGTCATCATTTTCTTCAATCAAGACAGCAGCAATGGCTTTTTGCTTTGCTCGACAATTAAAAGCTATATGTCCTTTCTGCTTACAAAGCCAACATGTCTTCTCGCTTTCTTTCTTCTTACAAGACCCTTCCTCACTTTTCTTTGTATTGAACCCCGCCCTTCCATCGGCAGTCTTGGTTTCTGTTGTTTTCTTTCCTTGTGAATTGAAGTTAATTTTATGTGCATCCATAAATACTTCAGCTGCATGTACCACTGTCTCTGGGGTCTTAAGCTCCTTTTCCCGTATATGAACAGATACTTCTTTGGGACAAGCATGTAGAAACTGTTCCTTGACTATGAAATCACGAAGTTCTTCGTAGGTGTCTCCGATTTCTGCCAACTCCAACCACCTATCAAAATAGTCACCGAGTTTTGCCATAAATTGGTGTGCAGTTTCACTTTTGTCCATTCTCACTCCATGGAATTTCTTTCGGAATCCTTCTTCTGTCATGTGGTAATGTCTAAGCAATGCAGATTTCAATTTTACATAGTCATTCATATCGGTAACTGCCATTCTTGAATAAACTTCTAAAGCTTTTCCACGGAGCAGTGAACTAAGATACATGGCATAATTACTTTCTCGCCACTTGCACTGGGCTGCATACATCTCAAAACGTTTAATATATGCATCTATGTCATCCTTTTCTTCCTCAAATGATGGTAAATGTGGAACAACTGGGATTGTTTTTGTTTCAGAACAATCTTTTAGTCTCTGGGTTTCATAGTGAATTTTAGCCAATTCTATTTCATGAACCCTCTTTTTTTCTTCTTCCTCTTGCATCAGGATTCTTTGCTTTTCTTCTTCATCAGCCATTTTGAGGTCATGTTCTCTTTTCCTTTCTTTTTCTATTAATTCCTGCTCCAGTATCTTTTGTCGCCTGGCTTCTAGTCGTTCTTCTCTCTCTTCATCAGCCTTAACTTTTTCTTCCACATACTGCCTTAGAGTAGCACCATCCAATCCCAGCGTTTTACCTCTGGCCAACCACTTATCATAAGAATCCAATGCCTCAGCCATAGTTGCTAACAAGAATCATTTATCTTGATCAGTGAAATATAAATCCCAACTCACTACACTTTAGTTGCAACGTGAATAGGAACAGATTGAAACTATTGTTTCACTCAAAAATCATCTAGTATTAAACATGTACTTGATTTAATACATTGGAACCATTCCATTAAATATCAGTACCTATCGTTTATAACTAACTGATACACTAGATGGATTACTGGGAGCTGACTTATCACACTTGCTGTGACCCACACTAGAGTTATAAATACATGTGTAAATTTAAAAACCTAATTAGCTTATATTAACCCTTAAGCCATTACCATAAGGTTATACAAAGTACACATTAATAGATTGACTCTATTAAACTCTATGTATTAAGTGGTAGATAAACACACTTAACAAATACCCTGGTTGATATTTAGCACAGCAATACTATTATCCAAACCTATACCATACAAAGACACTGTCAATATAGTACAAGCAATTACACAGCTTTACTTGGTGTTCTGCTTATCCCGGACGAGCCCCCATTTGTTATAAGTGTAATTGCAGAACATCATTAATAAAATTGTCATTATTTATTTTAAACCAGAACAAATATATATATATATGTACACATGAAAATCATTCAACCATAATGTTCACATAAACGTCATTAGTTCATATTCATAGATTTAATACACTGGCATGAAGTTCATATCCTGCTGTTGTCCATATTATATTGAGTGACACCGTAGAACAACTGATAACGTCTGTTGGCAATGAGTTAAGCAGTAGTGTAGCTTTGTCAATTATCACATGTTACATTAGATCCTCAGCACTGTTCAAATCTTACACAACATCTTCTGACATAACAAGGCAGCTACAACAGTAATTTAAGCATGAAATAATAACTTGGATTACTATAGTTTAATGAATCTTTTGATTTAAATAGCATACACATAATACATATATTCAAGTTGAAACAGTGCAAGGATAACTTTAATTAATTTATGTAATCTAATCTTTTAAACAAACATATTTATTGTTTCATCTTATATTACAGTACATTAGAATTATATTCACTCACCTCCCAGTTCCACAATCATATTTAATACACAAAACAAATACACCAACAAGTGTGTTTATCTTTCCAGTGTCCACAAACAACAAATTCTTTCCCAAACTACCAAACCCCCCACACACAAGGTGTTTTCAATATTGACCACATTCAACACATTGTGGAACTGTCCACTTGACACCTTTTACAAAGAAACAGCACACTATGGTGACCCAATGGTTAAACATCACATATAAATATACGCTGTGTCATTAATCTCACACTGTGTTAAACATCACTCTATGGTGACCCTATGGATACCGGTCACAAATAAATAATCACTGTATCATTAATCAAACAATGTGTTAAACATTTCATAACACTCCCCAAAAATGGTGGCCATTTTGCATTTTCAAAGTTTTTGCAAAACACAAAAATGCTTATATCTCGAAAACCGTGCTAGATGGAGCGAAATTTTTGACCTGCTGGGTATCTCTGCAGAGTAGCCATGCCAATTTTCAAAATATTTTTGTCTCGCCAAATATAGCGGACATTTTGAATTTTCAAATTTTTTGCAAAACACAAAAATGCTTATATCTTGAAAACTGTGCTAGATAGAGCAGACTGCGCTGACTTTGGTTGCCACAACAGTATAAGGCTAGAAACGAAGCATTTTCTTAATACTTTAGCACTCACCTTTATATCCTTTTCAGGACGCTTTGTTTTGCTATGCAAAAACATTATCTTTTTTTTTGCGAGCGATCCTCTAGTTTTATTTCTTTTGTAAACTTTACTTCAAACTAAAAATCTCTCATTTTTAAAAATACGAATGAGGCTGTGAAATAGTTCCCAGAACATGAAAACTTCTTTTGGTGCAAATATATTTTACTGTAAAGTATGTGTCTATATTTCTGTTTTATTTGTCTTAATCTAAGAAATACTACATGAAATTTACTTTCACTTAAGCTAATCTACATGATTGATTGATTTGGTACAAACAGGTCACTTGAAAGCATTACATTCCAAAGTGGTGATAATGCAGTAAACATTTAATTTTACATGTGTCCTTTTGGCCATTGGAGAGCAAGAGAGGCAATTTCAGAATGCACGGGTAAATTTCATCAAAGTCCGGAGACAAAAAAAAAGTGATCTGTAGAAGCGCGAGCTCTAGCAAGACTCGCGCTTAAAAAATGATTCCTAGAAGCAGGAGCCTCGCTAGAGCTCGCGCTCAAAAAGCAACAGAAACTAGCTATTTACTTTTAAATACTTTGTTGTATGTGTTTTGAACTAAGACTCTTTTGAGTTTTTCATGAAATTGTTTCAGTATAACAAGTTCTAAACTAAGGATGATATTAAGATTGGGAGCAACAGAAAGACATTGTATCTCTTGAACCAGAGTAGAATATTTGCTGTCAGATACTCTAAATATCAATATGTGGGTGTAGACAGTGCTTGATATAGTTGTAACTTTTAAAAATATGTTATAATGTGGAGTTATGGATTCATATCATTTAAAATGGTGGATATATCACTTAAACTACATAGATAGTGTTAATTAAGTGTCCCTGAAAGGGCGCTTATTTGTTTTCGCATCAGTTTCCTCGCCACCGCCACCGCCGCTGCCACATTACGGTCTCCCTTGAATATCTCCCTTATTATTGGAAGCTTTCTAACCATATTTGGCTGTTATATACCTTAGGCATGGGAAAAATTTTCCACATGCTTAAATTTGACCTTTCATCTTTATCAAGGTAACGTGATAAAAAAAAAGTTCTTTTGGGTACACCCGCCTGTCATCGCCGCTCAGCCAAATCTACTGACCGCAGAGTCTTGTAATTACAAATACACACATGTTCATACTATCTAAAACGGGAGCTGATTAGATTTTGGGAGTGATCCGATGAAAAATTACTGATTTATGAGCGATTTTCTCACAGGTACCAACCAGAAAGCTAAAAATTCTTGTGAACCCCTCCCCCCCCCCCCCCCTATTATCTTCTTAAGTATTGCATTTAGAGCCATAAAATGTATTCGGAGGTAGTAGGAAACCATATGTGGAGAGTCTAGAAAGCTAGTCAAATTCCCCCCCCCCCCTGTAGGGGTCAAACTGGGGTCGTAAAATAGCCAATTTTTACATTTTTCCTTATATCTCCTTTATTATTTGTTTTAGAGCTTAAGAATGTGTTAAGATGTATTGGGAAACCATATGTGAAGAGTCAAGATAGCCTGTCAGATTTACCCCCCCCCCCCCCCCCCCCCCCCCCCCCCTTATGGTTAAACTGGGGTCATAAAATAGCCGATTTTGTGTTTTTGACTTATATCTCTTTTTTTCTTGCTTTTAGAGCTTTAGAATATACTAAGAGGTATTGGGAAACCATATGTGAAGAGTCTATATAGCCTGTCAGATTTACCCCCTGACCCCCCACCCCCTCCCACCCCCCACCCTTATGGGTCAAACTGGGGTCATAAAATAGCCGATTCTATTTTTGCCTAATATTTCCTTTATTCTTGCTTTTTAGGCGGGTTGCATGTTACCAACCCGCCTATTAGATTGATGTGTCCAACGTCCGTCTGTCCATCCACATTTTCATTTCCGGACTCTAACTCAAAACGCTTTGTCCAATCGAATTGAAACTTGACAGGGACATAGATAACCATCACAGCTAGGTTCCTTTCAAAATTGTTGTAATTCAGTCCATTTGTTTGTCCGTTTTTTGTCCTTTTGTCTGTCCGTCAAAATTTCCGTTTCCAGACTCTAACTCGAAAACGGGTTGTCCAATTGAATTCAAACTTGACAGGGAGATGGATCACCATCACAGCTAGGTTCCTTTCGAAATTGGTGTAATTCCGTCCGTTCGTTTGTCCGATTTTTGTCCGTTTGTCTGTCCGTCAAAATTTCTGTTTCCGGACTCTAACTCAAAAATTGTCCAATCGAATTCAAACTTGACAGGGAGATAGATCACCATCATAGCTAGGTTCCTTTCGAAATTGGTGTAATTCTGTCCGTTCGTTTGTCTGTTTTTTGTCCATTTGTCTGTCCATCAACATTTCTGTTTCCGGACTCTAACTCGAAAACGCTGTGTCCAATCAAATTCAAACTTGACAGGAGATAGATCACCATCATAGCTAGGTTCCTTTCGAAATTGGTGTAATTCCGTCCGTCCGTTTGTCCGTCAACATTTCCGTTTTTTGGACTCTAACTTGAAAACGCTTTGTCCAATCGAATTCATACTTGACAGGGAGATAGATCACCATCACAGCTAAGTTGCTTTCGAAATTGGTGTAATTCCGTCCTTTCATTTGTCCGTTTATAGTAGATACAATTATGTAACCTAGATTACAAGTTTTACATTTCTTAGCACGTCTAACACATTCACCTTAACTGGGTGACCTAACATTTCTTTCCTTGTTTCTAAATTTAATTACAGCAGTCGCTAACCTTATTGCTGCCTGCACAACCCGCCTTTTGGAGCATCTTTGACCCTCTTGTAGAGCTTTAGAATGTATCAAGAGGTATTGGGAAACCTTATGTGAAGAGTCGAGATAGCCGGTTAGATTTACCCCCTGACCCTCCCTAATGGGTCAAACTGGTGTCATAAAATAGCCGATTTTGTGTTTTTGTCTCATATCTACTTTATTCTTGCTTTTAGAGCTTTACAATGTATTAAAAGGTATTGGGAAACCTTATGTGAAGAGTCTAGATAACCGGCCACGTTTACCCCCAGACCCCCCCCCCCCCCCTATGGTCAAACTGGGGTCATAAAATAGCCGATTTTGTGTTTTTGCCTCATATGTCCTTTGCATTTTTGCTTTTACAGCTTTAGAATGTATTAACAGGTAGTTGGAATTCGTGGAGAGTCTAGGTTGCGGGTCAAATTAGCCCTCTGACCCCCTCTTATGAGTCTAACTGGGGTCATAAAATATCCTTTTTTTCTGTTTTTGCCTCATATCTCCTTTATAATTGGTTTTACAGCTTTACAATTTTTAAGAGGTAGTGGGAAACCATATGTGGAGAGTCTTAATAGCTGGTCACAGTGGGGTCATAGATTGCAATTTCCACTTTGATATTTCAATATTAATGATGTCATTATCTTAATGTTATTTTCATATCTTAGTGCAAAGGATGTAACTTTTTGAAATTGCACTCACGACTTATACATACTATTAAAGCAGGCAAAATACATTCCTATTTTGTTGTCATCATCTAAAATTATGATATGCATCAAATTATGCTTGTTTTATTGTAAAAAACTGGGTCCAAATATTTACAAACTTATTTCAGTGCAGCAGTTTGATAATGACACATTTATAAATTTCCATTTTCAGCTCATTATCACTTCTTCTAATTTCTTTTCTTCTGCAGTAAACTAATAACTTAGCAATGCAAACATAATCTTTACTATGTCCCTTATTTATACATAAAATCTAAATATCACTGACATGTTCAACAGAGCATAAATAAAGATGACAACTTACTCCTGATATGAGCATTTCTTCATGCGTAGACTAAAACAGGGGGAGGGGAGTGTTGGGGGAGACACGTTAACTATTGATTTTATCCCTTTTCAGCATATACCCAGTGGACTAATTCTCTGGGGACTCATCAAAGACTGGTAATTATATATAAATGGAAATGAGCATTATCCATAAGATGTAAATAGGCTTGTGGGAACATTGTCCTGTTATTTACTCATTGGGATAGATGTGTTCAGAGCATTGTGTCATAAACTTCTTGCCTTTCTAAAGGCTCAAATTTTACTAAGCCATTTTCTAAAATATAAATATATTTATGGCATTTAACAGTGACAAGCTGTTTCATGTAAAAACATCCAAAAAGGTGCTAGAATCTGAGAAAGGCTTTTATTGAGTTGCAACTTCCCCCTTAGCAAATTTTTCTTTAAATGCCTGATATATTAGTAAGACATTGATATTCATACTGATATAATATTTAGCATCAAAATTGAAAAAGTTGTTTTAAACCAATTCGATTCATGAATTGATCTGGTTTGCAAAAGTTGATTTGCAAATTGATTCAGTTCACAATTTTACGATTCCTTGCACCCCTAGTAGTAAGGAGTCTTCTGGGAAAAAAATTTGAATTTTCAATATTCTGACAGGGGTCTTGGAATTTTTGTGGAAATGGAAAATGTCATTTATTTAACTGCAAAACATTTAGCAATTTGATTTTAGCAAATTTTACATCTGCTGCTCAGTAAAGTTGTTTCAAAGTTGAGTTTATCATATGGAAAAGGTCTTTTATCCCTCTCATTTTTGCTTCTTGGGCTTTCAACCCAGTGTTGTGGTCACGCTACCCCATATATGGAGAGTCTATATAGCCAGTCAGGTTTACCTCCTGACCCCCCTCTTATGGGTCAAACTGGGGGTCATAAGATAGCAGATTTTCTGTTTTTACCTTATATCTCCTTTAAAACTACTCTTCTTACAAACTATAACATTTATTAAATTAACTTTCCACAATTTATGACCATAGAAAGCCAAATAAAGCTTACATTTTTCTTTCATGTTAATGCATAAACCTCCACACTACTAAACGTTCACTTCTTTTCTCAGCGCTGCATGTTTTTCTTTTCAAAAACCTTTTTCTGCTTAATGCTATATTGCATCTAACCTTTGGAGACACTTTGTTTTTGTTAGCAAAAACATTTTTCTAGTTATTTTTTAATTTATCCTAATAGGAGAAAACAGGTTTTCGAACCAGGGACCACTATCTGCTATGCCTAAACATGCCTTTGATTGAACCATGACTGATTGCTTCTTTACTGATCGCTTGTCAGATGATGAATTCTTGAATTTGAATTAGGTGTCTTATTCTTGGTTGTCAAGCAGTTAAATGCCTCGGAATGTCTGAAAACATTGCCTCATTCATGTGATTCTTCATAAATCTGAAGCTGTTGTGTTACAGGAAATTACAGATGAACATGTACGATACTTTTTGTATCAAATTTTACGGGGCTTGAAATACATTCACTCAGCCAATGTGATCCACAGGGACCTCAAACCAAGCAACCTACTTGTTAATGAGAACTGCGATATCAAGATTGGAGACTTTGGTAAAAAATGTCATAGACTTTAAAAATATATTCAATAGAATGCTGTTACTATTTATATTTTCCCAATATATTCTTTATTTTATGGTAATAAGTGTACAAAATAAAATTAAGTATAATGTAAGTAAATAGTGTATGTTAAACTTGCCTGAAGATTTTAAAAGAAACTAAAAAGGTTAAAATATAATTTTGGAGATACTTGAAAAAACAAGATGAGTTAGTGTGTTAACCCCAGTCAATAAAGGCTGGGGTTATAGTTGTCCCCTGCGCCATCAACATGTTGGCATCATTGGCAACAGTGGCAGCGGGCATAAAGATTGTGTGTTTTTGCCAGCCATACACAGATTTTTACTAAATTTTCAGGATATGTTTACCCCAAGTGGATCTAGAGCTGATTAGGTTTTGGTGGATATCTGACCACAACGTTGTCATGGCAACACTTTTGTGGGTGTTCCACAGCCTAAACCAATACATGGATTTTCACCAAAGTTTCAGGATATGTTTACCCCAAGAGTATCTACAGCTGCTTAGGTCTTGGTGGGTATCTGGCAACAATTGTTGCTATGGCAACACTTTCAATATTTTTGGGTCGTAAGCTTTGTGGGTGTTCCACAGCCTATACCAATGCATGGATTTTCACCAAATTTTCAAGGTATGTTAACCGAAAGAGGATCTAAAGCTGATTAGCTTTTGGAGGGTGTCTGGCATCAACTGTTTCCATGGCAACACTTTCAATATTTTTGGGTCTTAAGCTTTGTGGGTGTTCCACAATCTAAACCAATGCTTGGGTTTTCACTAAATTTTCAGGATATGGTAACCCAAAGAGGATCTAGAGCTGATTAGCTTTTGGGTGATATCTGGCAAGAGCTGTTGCCATGGCAATGCATTAAATACTTTTCAGTCTTAAACTTCTTGATTGAAAAAGGGTTGCTATTAAACCAGTGTTACTACAGTTGCATTTTTATCTCCCGCGGCTAAAAGCCAAGGTTGGGAGATTATGAAACACCCTCTCTGTGTATGTGTGTGTGCATGTGTGCATCACATTTTTACATAAACCTTTATATCATTCATTTATGAAGATATCTTCACCAAATTTGCAGAGAATGTTTATGGCTGTGAAAACATCTCTGTAAAAATTTTGTCCTCATTTTAAAAAGCAATATGACCACCATAGCCAATTTTTATGTCAGCTGACTTGTCAGTCAGCTGACATTATGTCATCACTCTGCGGCGTGGGCGTCCGCGTCCGCGTGAACAACTTCTTCTCCAAAACTACACGGCCTAGAGACATGCTGTTTTTAAGCGTCCCGCAAGGGACGCTTGTTTGTGTATGGGAGAGCTTCCGGCTCCGCCGGCTCCGCCGGCTCCGCATTTTGTTTTCCTTATAACTCTGTAACCGTTAGGCGGATTCTTTTCAAATTTGGCAGGTTTAGGCAGTAGCCTTGGGGAATTTTTTTGAATATGCTGCAGTGACATTTCAACCAATCAGAGAGGTCACATGACCAAAAATGTCTTTTTTCGATGGGGAAGCTTGTCCGGATGATAACTTGAAAGGAATTTTATCAATTCACCTGAAACTTGGCAAATACATTCATTCTATTAAAATCTGGAAATCATTAGATTTTGGCATTGATTGGTCAAGAAATGGCCGAGTAATTAATGATTAATTAATCATTACGAATTTTCCAAATAAGGAAAACACAAAAATGCTTATATCTCGAAAACCGTGCTAGATAGAGCGATTTCGACGAAATTTTTGACCCACAGGGTATCTCTGCGGAGTAGTTTTCCCAATTTTCAAAAAATTTTTATCTCGCCCAAAATGGCGGCCATTTTGAATTTTTCGAAATTTTCGCAAAAATTGCAAAACACAAAAATGCTTATATCTCAAAAACCGTGCTAGATAGAGCAATTTCGACAAAATTTTTGACCCGCTTGATATCTCTGCAGAGTACTTTTCCCAATTTTCAAAAAATTTTTGTCTCACCAAAAATGGCGGCCATTTTGAATTTTCGAAATTTTCGCAAAAATTGCAAAACACAAAAATGCTTATATCTTGAAAACCGTGCTAGATAGAGCGATTTCGACGAAATTTTTGACCCACAGGGTATCTCTGCGGAGTAGTTTTCCCAATTTTCAAAAAATTTTTATCTCGCCCAAAATGGCGGCCATTTTGAATTTTTCGAAATTTTCGCAAAAATTGCAAAACACAAAAATGCTTATATCTCAAAAACCGTGCTAGATAGAGCAATTTCGACAAAATTTTTGACCCGCTTGATATCTCTGCAGAGTACTTTTCCCAATTTTCAAAAAATTTTTGTCTCACCAAAAATGGCGGCCATTTTGAATTTTCGAAATTTTCGCAAAAATTGCAAAACACAAAAATGCTTATATCTTGAAAACCGTGCTAGATAGAGCGATTTCGACGAAATTTTTGACCCACAGGGTATCTCTGCAGAGTAGTTATCCCAATTTTGAAAAAATTTTTGTCTCGCCAAAAATGGCGGCCATTTTGAATTTTCGAATTTTTCGCAAAAATTGCAAAACATAAAAATGCTTATATCTCGAAAACCCTGCTAGATAGAGCGATTTCGACGAAATTTTTGACCCACAGGGTATATCTGCAGAGTAGCCATGCCAATTTTCAAAAAAATTTTGTCTCGCCAAAAATGGCGGCCATTTTGAATTTTCGAATTTTTCGCAAAAATTGCAAAACATAAAAATGCTTATATCTCAAAAACCCTGCTAGATAGAGCGATTTCGACGAAATTCTTGACCCACAGGGTATCTCTGCAGAGTAGCCATGCCAATTTTCAAACAATAAATTTCTCGCAAAAAATGGCGGCCATTTTGAATTTTCGAATTTTTCGCAAAATTGCAAAACACAAAAATGCTTATATCTCGAAAACCGTGCTAGATAGAGCGATTTCGACGAAATTTTTGACCCACTGGGTATCTCTGCAGAGTAGCCATGCCAATTTTCAAATAAATTTTCTCTTGCCAAAAATGGCGGCCATTTTGAATTTTCGAATTTTTGCGCAAAAATTGCAAAACACAAAAATGCTAATATTTCGAAAACCGTGCTACATAGAGCGATTTTGACGAAATTTTTTATCTTCAGGGTATCTCTGCAGAGCAGCTATCCCAAAGAGCTTTCACTTGGTGAAGTTTCAGACCCATAGCTAATTGCTCACCTACTCAAAAAGAGTAAATGCGAATTACCTCTAAAAGTATTGCAGGTGGCCAATTTTTCTCAAATAACTCATTCACCTACTTTTGGAAGAGCTTTCACATGGTGAAGTTTCAGACCCATAACCAATTACTCACCTACTCAAAATGAGTAAATGCGAATTATCTCTAAAAGTATTGCAGATAGCCAATTTTTCTCAAATAACTCATTCACCTACTTTTGGGAGAGCTTTCACATGGTGAAGTTTCAGACCCATAGCTAATTATTTACCTACTCAAAATGAGTAAATGCTAATTATCTGTAAAAGTATTGCGGATACCCAATTTTTATCAAATAACTCATTCATCTACTTGTGGGAGAGCTTTCACATGGTGAAGTTTCAGACCCATAGCTAATTACTCACCTACTCAAAATGAGTAAATGCGAATTATCTCTATAAGTATTGCAGATAGCCAATTTTTCTCAAATAACTCATTCACCTACTTTTGGGAGAGCTTTCACTTGGTGAAGTTTCAGACCCATAGCTAATTACTCACCTACTCAAAATGAGTAAATGCGAATTATCTCTAAAAGTATTGCAGATAGCCAATTTTTCTCAAATAACTCATTCACCTACTTTTGGGAGAGCTTTCACTTGGTGAAGTTTCAGACCCATAGCTAATTACTCACCTACTCAAAATGAGTAAATGCGAATTATCTCTAAAAGTATTGCAGATAGCCAATTTTTCTCAAATAACTCAAACACCTACTTTTGGCAGAGCTTTCACTTGGTGAAGTTTCAGACCCATAGCTAATTACTCACCTACTGAAAATGAGTAAATGTGAATTATCTCTAAAAGTATTGCAGATAGCCAATTTTTCTCAAATAACTCATTCACCTACTTTTGGGAGAGCTTTCACTTGGTGAAGTTTCAGACCCATAGCTAATTACTCACCTACTCAAAATGAGTAAATGCGAATTATCTCTAAAAGTATTGCAGATAGCCAATTTTTCTCAAATTAATCATTCACCTACTTTTGGGAGAGCTTTCACTTGGTGAAGTTTCAGACCCATAGCTAATTGCTCACCTACTCAAAAAGAGTAAATGCGAATTACCTCTAAAACTATTGCAGATGGCCAATTTTTCTCAAATAACTCATTCACCTACTTTTGGAAGAGCTTTCACATGGTGAAGTTTCAGACCCATAGCCAATTACTCACCTACTCAAAATGAGTAAATGCGAATTATCTCTAAAAGTATTGCAGATAGCCAATTTTTCTCAAATAACTCATTCACCTACTTTTGGGAGAGCTTTCACATGGTGAAGTTTCAGACCCATAGCTAATTACTCACCTACTCAAAATGAGTAAATGCGAATTATCTCTATAAGTATTGCGGATAGCCAATTTTTCTCAAATAACTCATTCACCTACTTTTGGGAGAGCTTTCACTTGGTGAAGTTTCAGACCCATAGCTAATTACTCACCTACTCAAAATGAGTAAATGCGAATTATCTCTAAAAGTATTGCAGATAGCCAATTTTTCTCAAATAACTCATTCACCTACTTTTGGGAGAGCTTTCACTTGGTGAAGTTTCAGACCCATAGCTAATTACTCACCTACTCAAAATGAGTAAATGCGAATTATCTCTAAAAGTATTGCAGATAGCCAATTTTTGTCAAATTAATCATTCACCTACTTTTGGGAGAGCTTTCACTTGAAGTTTCAGACCCATAGCTAATTACTCACCTACTCAAAATGAGTAAATGCGAATTATCTCTAAAAGTATTGCAGATAGCCAATTTTTCTCAAATAACTCATTCACCTACTTTTGGGAGAGCTTTCACTCTGTGAAGTTTCAGACCCATAGCTAATTACTCACCTACTCAAAATGAGTAAATGCGAATTATCTCTAAAAGTATTGCAGATAGCCAATTTTTCTCAAATAACTCATTCACCTACTTTTGGCAGAGCTTTCACTTGGTGAAGTTTCAGACCCATAGCTAATTACTCACCTACTGAAAGTGAGTAAATGTGAATTATCTCTAAAAGTATTGCAGATAGCCAATTTTTCTCAAATAACTCATTCACCTACTTTTGGGAGAGCTTTCACTTGGTGAAGTTTCAGACCCATAGCTAATTACTCACCTACTCAAAATGAGTAAATGCGAATTATCTCTAAAAGTATTGCAGATAGCCAATTTTTCTCAAATAACTCATTCACCTACTTTTGGGAGAGCTTTCACTTGGTGAAGTTTCAGACCCATAGCTAATTACTCACCTAATCAAAATGAGTAAATGCGAATTATCTCTAAAAGTATTGCAGATAGCCAATTTTTCTCAAATTAATCATTCACCTACTTTTGGGAGAGCTTTCACTTGGTGAAGTTTCAGACCCATAGCTAATTACTCATCTACTCAAAATGAGTAAATGCGAATTATTTCTAAAAGTATTGCAGATAGCCAATTTTTCTCAAATAACTCATTCACCTACTTTTGGGAGAGCTTTCACTTGGTGAAGTTTCAGACCCATAGCAAATTACTCACCTACTCAAAATGAGTAAATGCGAATTATCTCTAAAAGTATTGCAGATAGCCAATTTTTCTCAAATAACTCATTCACCTACTTTTGGCAGAGCTTTCACTTGGTGAAGTTTCAGACCCATAGCTAATTATTCACCTACTCAAAATGAGTAAATGTGAATTATCTCTAAAAGTATTGCAGATAGCCAATTTTTCTCAAATAACTCATTCACCTACTTTTGGGAGAGCTTTCACTCTGTGAAGTTTCAGACCCATAGCTATTTATTCACCTACTCAAAATGAGTAAATGCTAATTATCTGTAAAAGTATTGCGGATACCCAATTTTTATCAAATACTCATTCATCTACTTGTGGGAGAGCTTTCACATGGTGAAGTTTCAGACCCATAGCTAATTACTCACCTACTCAAAATGAGTAAATGCGAATTATCTCTAAAAGTATTGCAGATAGCCAATTTTTCTCAAATAACTCATTCACCTACTTTTGGGAGAGCTTTCACTTGGTGAAGTTTCAGACCCATAGATAATTATTCACCTACTCAAAATTAAGGCTGCCGCGAGTACGCAAATCTGCACTCGAGTAATCGCTGGGAAGAACTCGAATCGCTACTCTGTTCTTGCGAGTAATACCCGTGTCAAATTAAAGCAACTGGCTGTGTAAAAATCTTTTTTTATTAATATTTTCATATATAAATCAAATATCTTGCAGAATATACACAGTTTTCTTACCTTTTACAGCCACACAGGTGATTATTCAGTACTTATCAGTACTTGTCTACCTGTACTGTGTTGTCAAGGAGATAAAATCAGAACGAGGTCACTACATGATCAATAACGTAACAATGAAGAAACTTCAAGAAAGTGTTTTGCAGTTTTTTGTGTGTACTAGTGTCCTTTTATGACAATAGAAAGGTATTTTTGTTTTATAAATGTTAAATATGCTGATAATTTGTAGAAAGAATAAAATTATTGCGAGTAGACGAGTACTGAATTTAAACTCGAGTACCGTGCCAACTCTCGTCGTAGATTAATACTCGGTTACTCGCGGTAGCCCTACTCAAAATGAGTAAATGTGAATTATCTCTTAATAGTATTGCAGATAGCCAATTTTTCTCAAATAACTCATTCACCTACTTTTGGAAGACCTTTCACACACGAAAATGAAAAATTGTGAATATCTTGGAAAAGCTATTTCTTCTGCTTTAATGCTCGGCGGGAGATACACACCACGGCAGTGGTCTTGACAAAAATTTTTGTCTCCCCAAAAATGGTGGCCATTTTGAATTTTCAAAGTTTTTGCAAAACACAAAAATGCTTATATCTCGAAAACCGTGCTATATGGAGTGAACTCAACAAAATTTTGGACCTGCTGGGTATCTCTGCAGAGTAGCCATGCCAATTTTCAAAATATTTTTGTCTCGCCAAATATAGCGGACATTTTTAATTTTTTTATTTTTTGCAAAACACAAAAATGCTTATATCTTAAAAACCGTGCTAGATAGAGCAGACTGCGCTGACTTTGGTTGCCACAACAGTATAAGGCTAGAAACGAAGCATTTTCTTAATACTTTAGCACTCACCTTTATATCCTTTTCGGGACGCTTTGTTTTTGCTATGCAAAAACATTATCTTTTTTTTTTGCGAGCGATCCTCTAGTTTTTAAAAGATACCTTATCTATCGAGGATGAAAAATTGTTCAAGGCATGCAAATCTGTCTGTTCGTCTGTTTGCTAGAGACATTACAAGGGGGGTACCCCCACCAAAAGTGTGAAAATTTCAACTTTTTATCACAATTTTCTCAGTGACTATTGCAGGGATTTCTCTCATATCTTGCATATATGTACTAGGCCAGAGGTAGATTCTCTTGTGTGAGTATGAGACCTGGATCTGTCTTACTTTTTTTTTAATAAATTTTTTTAATAATTTTTAATGCATTAAAATTCATGAAATCATGCACTAAATCACTTATAACTTCAAAAGTGTTGCATTTACAGCATTTTGTGAAAATATGTTGTTCAGCTACTTTTTTCATAGCTACAATATGGTGAGTAAGTTGGGTGTCTGTCTCAATAGCTAAGTGAGTAATAGCTACTTTTGGGCTTTTCAGTAACTTCCATTATGAGTAAAATCACTTGTAACTTAAAAACTATTGCATTTAGAGAATTTCGTATAAATATGTTATTCAGCTACTTTTGGGCCAGCTATAACATAGTGAAATTTCAGACCTGTAGCTCATGGCATAGCTGAGTAATAGCTACTTTTAGGTTATCACTGGTGAGTAAATCACTTATAACTTGAAAACTATTGCATTTAGAGAATTTCGTATAAATATGTTATTCAGCTACTTTTGGGTCAGCTATAACATAGTAAAATTTCAGACCTGTAGCTCATGGCATAGCTGAGTAATAGCTACTTTTAGGTTATCACTGTTGAGTAAATCACTTATAACTTGAAAAGTGTTGCATTTAGAGCATTTTGTTAAAATATGTTATTCAGCTACTTTTTTCATAGCTACAATATGGTGAGTAAGTTGGGTGTCTGTCTCAATAGCTAAGTGAGTAATAGCTACTTTTGGGCTTTTCAGTAACTTCCATTATGAGTAAAATCTCTTGTAACTTAAAAACTATTGCATTTAGAGAATTTCGTATAAATATGTTATTCAGCTACTTTTGGGCCAGCTATAACATAGTAAAATTTCAGACCTGTAGCTCATGGCATAGCTGAGTAATAGCTACTTTTAGGTTATCACTGTTGAGTAAATCACTTATAACTTGAAAACTATTGCATTTAGAGTATTTTGTTTCAATATGTTATTCACCTATTTTGGGGTCAGCTATAACATAGTGAAGTTTCAGACCTGTGGCTCATTTCATAGCTGAGTAATAGCTACTTTGAAGTTCTCACTGTTGAGTAAATCAGTTATAATTGGAAAACTATTGCATTTACAGAAATTTGTGCAAATATGTTATTCAGCTACTTTTGGGTCAGCTATAACATAGTGAAATTATAGACCTATAGCTCATGGCACAACTGAGCAATAGCTATTCTCAGGTACTGACTGTTGAGTAAATCAGCTATAACTTGAAAAATATTGTATTTGGAGTATTTTGTTAAAATATATTGTTCACCTACTTTTGGGTCAGCTATAACATAGTGAAATTACAGACCTATAGCTCATGGCATAGCGGAGCAATAGCTATTTTCAGGTTCTCACTATTGAGTAAATCAGTTGTAGCTTGAAAACTATTGCATTTACAGTAGTTTGCTTAAATATGTTGTTCACCTACTTTTGGGTTAGCTATAACATTTTAAAATTTCAGACATGTAGCTCATTGCATAGCTGAGTAATAGTTCCTTTGAGGTTCTCACTGTTGAGTAAATCAGTTGTAACTTGAAAACTATTACATTTAGAGTAATTTGTTAAATATGTTCTTCACAGAATTTTTGGTCAGCTATAACATAGTGAAATTGCAGACCTCTATGTCATGGCATAGCTGAGCAATAGCTACTTTCAGGTTCTCACTGTTGAGTAAATCATTGTATCCACTGGATAGCCGCAGTGTGTAGAGAGAGATTTCACCATTACTGCTCTGATGAAAAAAAATATTATAGCTAGCCTTCTTAAGTTTGCAGTATATATTAATAACCATAAAATGTTGTCTGGGAATATTTTTGGCCTCATTTTGAGAAACAAGATGGCCGCCACAGGTGTTTTTTGTCAGTCATGAAAAGTGCTTATATCTCCCTTATTATTGATCCTAGAGGTTTGGGATGATAAACCAACCTGTAGGAAATCATGGGGTGGGAATCTTTTGGTGTGGTCAGATTTGACCTTCAATGACCCCTCCTTCAAGGTCAAACAAGGATAGCCAAACTTAAAAGTGCTTATAACTCGCTTATTATTGGTCCCAGAGGTTTGGGATGGTAAAAAGACAAGAAATCATGGGCTGTGAATCTGTTGATATGGTCCGATTTGACCTTGGAACCCTCCTTCAAGGTCAAATGAGGATAGCGAAAATTGAAAGTGCCTACAACTCGCTTATTATTGGTGACAGAGATTTGGGATGGTAAACCATCCCATAGGAAATCATTGGCTCGGAATCTTTTGGTATGGTCAGATTTGACCTTTGGACCCCTCCTTCAAGGTCAAATGAGGACAGGCAAGCTTAAAAGTGCTTATAACTCATTTATAATTGGTCCTACAGGTTTGGAATGGTAAACCATAGGAAATCATGGGCTGGGAATGTATTTGTGTGGTTAGATTTGACCTTGGACCCCTTCTTCAAGGTCGAACGAGGATATTGCATTTGTAGTATTTCTTTAAATATGTTTTAACCTATTTTTTACACTTAAACAATTACCTTGTTATTTTCCTTCATAATACCATTTACAGGGCACAACTTTTTTATCCTTTTCTTCTGTCAGCTTCGGAATTTCTTTCGAACTTGCTGTTCAGTTACCATTTACTGTATTTCTGTACAGCCCCTTTTCCTGATAATTATTCTGTCCTCTAATCACCTTCACAAATCAAAAACACTCAGTCAGCTGACACAGTGCCCGTTCACGGGCACTCTCCTCTTGTTTTTTAAATTATTGATATATTGTAAAACTTAAAATATTGCAGCTAGCTTCTTCAGATTTGCACAATATGTAAATGGCTAGGAAAGCTTACCTGGGAGTAATTTTGGCCTTGTTTTGAAAGCAAAATGGCCCCCAGAAGTCTGGTATTAAAACCATCCAGACCGCAATATGGAATGGACTGGACATTGGTTCATGAAGACTATGTTTGACTCGGTATATGACTCTGTAGGCATGGCACGGGGTATTTTCTCGGACCCAGAAGACTACAACCTGATGATGACTCAGTATGTGGCCACTCGCTGGTATCGGGCACCTGAACTGCTGATGGCTGGAGTGGCTTACACTGGTGCTGTGGACATGTGGTCTGTGGGCTGTATTTTTGCAGAAATGCTTGGAAGAACACAAATATTTGCAGGTATTTATACTTTATACAGTCAGATCCATGTTAACATGCCTTTGGAATATTTTTTAAAAGGGTTAAATGTTTAGTCAAATTTTAAATGTTTATTTTTTAAATTCCTCTTGTGATAGCTTCTTCTGTAAAGAAAAACCAATGTTGTCTATTTTTTAACATTAATTTTACCCAGTTTTGTATTGTTAACTTTGTAAATCAGAATAATATCATGAAATTAGATATTTTGTAAGTGAGGTATAAGAAAAGATATGAAAAAATAGCAGCAAAAAATGAGAATATCATTGTACATGGGCCCAGTGTTTTAGTTTTGTAAAAAGTAAATGTTTGTGTTTGATACATGGAAGGATTACATCCACCAGCTCAAGCTCATGACTTAGTTCTGTACACACTCCATGTTTCAGTTGGAGTTACATGGAAGGATTACTGTCAACCAGCTGAAACTGATCATTTTATTGCGTTAATACATCCTATCCAATGGACAATTGCTAATCCGGTCGGCGCAGAGCGGCCCGCCACACGTCAGAAAAAGACATCCTGTGTTTCCACTGGCCGGCCAGTCCCAGTACTGTGCACTCACCAGGTGGCGCATCATACTTCCTTCCTGTCTAGACAGCGTGACGTCATAGCATCTTTTTCATTTGGCGCCTGTACTGTGCGGACGTGTTTTCAACAGTCTCCAAAAATTTTGAAGAAAAGTATGGATTATCACAGATTTTCAACCTTAATTGCAAATATTTTAGTGTAGAAATGTTATCTTCACATCTGGCATGGATATACATTAAGAAATCTGCTGGAAACGCTCCCTAGTCGACTCAATTTAACATTGATGATAGGGCATTAAGCAACGAGAAAATATACAGATGGCATTTGTTGCTAGTTTCCTCCCTAGCTGACTCGGCCTTGTGCTGATGATAGGGGCAGTAGAAGATAGACGACAAAGAAATTTGCTGGATTAATGGTTGTAATAGAGTTTCCTTACCTTCTACAAAGGAACGCATCGTCTTCATTAGAATTCTTCAACTCCAGCAATTGGGGTAAGTGGCAAGTCGCTTGCAAAATCTATAAATAGAATTCCCCTCTTCACTGTTTATAACCATTTATATAAGATAAGAGATTATCCGTGTGTTTTTGTGAATAATGTGCCTTCTGTAACCTTCCAGCCACAAATCACCATAGAACATCAGTCCTTTCAAGTATTTACTTCAAAAATAGAAGGAATTCCCAATAGAAGAGCATGAAGTGCGTTCTTTTGAAGTCACGTCTACTGTGATACCAGAGTTTCCTGGATCCGACTTCTCTGCTGTATAGCATCAGTCGACCAGTAAAACTCAGACTGACCAGGATCTATTTCTTTAGAATTTCTCCTCTTCAAAGTGCACTGGTACCGACTTCTCGGCTGCAAAGCATCAGTCGATCAGCCAGCTCAAGGCAGACCGGCACCGACCAGGATATTCACCTTCAGAGCGCACTGGTACAGACTTCTCTGCTACAAGCATCAGTCGACCAGCCAGCTCGAAAGAACACAACCACTGACGTCATCTCAATTGCATTCTTCACTCCTCAAGTCTACTGTGATACCAGTCCCTCCCTCATGGACCCGGCCTTATTGTTGGTAGTGGGGTTTGTCGACGAGTAGAATACTACGCATTTGCCTGTTTAAGTATCAGGAAAGAACGCAACAACTGACGTCATCTTCTCCAGCAAGCTGGTCACATGACACACCGACCAGCAATTTCTATGGTGCCGTTCTAAAAATAGCTCACAAGGGCTTCCCCAGCAACTGTCAAATCTACACAATAAGATGTGCACTTAGGAGAAATCCTTTTAATTAATGCAGGAAACGTTCTGTAAACTGGATTCAACACAAAGATAGTTGTAAAATTTCTTCAACAACTGGTTACAGAGAATACCGACCGGGTACCGGCTACACAGCTTTGTACAGTTTACCCCACCCAACCGGTTACAGAGTTACTACCGACCTAGTCCAGTCAACTCTGTGTTGGTTCTGGGGCAGGCAGACAGTAAGTATCTACATGATATGGCTTCAACCGACCGGTTACAGAGTCCACCGACTGGGTGACGGCCACACAGCCTGCACTGAACAGTTTGCTTCACATTAGCCGGTTACAGAGCCTTCCTGCCTATTACCAACCAGCACCAAGAATCAACCAACCCACAGGTCTTTCTACCAGCTGGCCACTCTTCATCAGCCACCTGTTCACCGGCCTAAGACTGATGACAGGCCTAATAATGGTGTTGTTCCTGACAGGAAGTTTTCCTACACAGAAACTGCTTCAACCGGTTACAGAGCTTACCAACCAGTTACTGGATATAGAGTTTTCACTGAGCAGTTTTGCTTCACACCAGCTGGTTACCGACTTGCTACCAGGTGCAATTACTGTCATGCCCTCTTTCAACATTGGTTACAGAGGGCCGGACCGGACCAGCAGACCTCCCTGGGGATCACCCAGTTAATATAAACCAGTAGCTAAATTTAATGGTCACTCCAGTCTACCAATTTTTACCAGTTACAGAGAGTATCACCGGTTACAGAGTATCACAGGTTATGGAGAATTACTGTTTGCGCAAAATTACTGGTTGGAGAGAAAACTTTAAATTAAAAAAAAAAACTGGGGCTACCAGATACTGGTTCCAGAGGAGTTGTTCACCTACACCTGGTAAAGGACAGAGTTGCCCAAGAATTCTTAGAACAGTCATTTGTCTTGTTGAGATGACTGTATCCCAAGCTACTACCAGTCAATCTTCCCTTATCACACCTCTCACCAGCCTGTTATCGGTGTTGAATTTGACAAACAATTGGATAAACAAACACAGAAACAGAGACCTGATAAACCAGCATGAAAACAAATAGGTCTTTTGAACAGCAAGAGAAAGGGTGGTCCACAATCAAACAAGTTTTCATCGCGTCCGGCCAGGCGTCAGCCATCATACAATGACAATTAATGTGTAAATGCTCCACCTTGCAGGCAGCTGGCCTGGGGCCAAGAGTCTGTAAAATGTGAAGAGTTGTGTCAGCCCCACCGGACGGACCACAGCAAGAACAGATGGACTGTTAACTTGTATCATTGTCACCAGGCCGGACCAGTGTCCGGAGAGAAAGTAAATTTTTATTGCGTTAATACATCCTATCCAATGGACAATTGCTTTACCGGTCGGCGCGACCGGTCCCGCCAAACGCCAGAAAAAGACGTCCTGTATATAATACCGGCAGGACTGGTCAGTAGTGTGCATTCGCTAGGTGGCGCATCATACTTGCTTCCTGTCCAGACAGAGTGACGTCAGTTCATCTTTTTCGTTTGGCGCGTAGTGTGCAGACGCGTTTTGAAATTATCTCCAAGTTTTGAAGGAAACGCGGCTTATTCTACGAATTTATATATATTTATTGTGTTCATACATATCACTGCCTCTCCAGGACTAAAACGAGGCATTATCCAGCACTTTATAACCAGTTTTGAAGAATTTCTGTGTACTTGTCGTCGAGACGAAGTCGTGGGTGAGAGGTCGTGTGTCGTCCCTGCAGCATTCCTTCTGCTGTTTAGAAGCGTGTAGTTTCCACGATTCACCCTCCTTTTTTCTACCTGGTCGAGTAACACTGAGTGTATGTCGACGAGACGATATTTGAAGGAAAGAAGAATGCATCGTCTGACGTCATCACTTCCAGCTTATGCTTGTCACGTGACACGGACCTGGTCACGTGATACGCATTCAACAATGGAGGTCACGTGATACGCATTTAACAATGGAGGAATCGTGTTTTCAACAGAAGTTTTAGAAGAAAAGACGAGTATTTATCACTCTACAAACACTTTTTAACTGGCAAGAAGAATTCCAGCAACTCGTCTGTTGACCTGAAGAAGTTAGATGTCAAATAGTCTTTGAATTCTGCAAATTTTGCCGGTGCCGGTCATGTGACTTCACAGATCTCAACACAACTACCGGCAAGCAAATCCCCAAGCGTGACTGGTTCAGCTGACAAGAAGTGATGGGTTTTACCGGTACCAGTTCTGGTCAGACTACCGGTGGGGAGCACTAGTGATGGGTTGTACCGGTTCCAGTCTGTACAGACTACCGGTGGTTCATGTTCCTGTGAAGAAACCCCTTCAGTGGTTACCAGTGATCAGTCCTGTTGATCCTGGAACCTCCACCAGAGGCCTTTCCACTGGTGGAACTGTTGGGGTACCTGTTCCAGTCATGTTCCTGTGAAGCTGTCAAGAAACCCCCCCTTCAGTGGTTCCGGTGATCAGCCCTGTTTTGATACTGGAACCTCCACCAGAGGCCTTTCCACTGGTGGGACTGTTGGGGGTACCGGTTCCGGTCTGTACAGACTACCGGTGGGTGCTGTTCCTGTGAAGAAACCCCTTCAGTGGTTGCCAGTGATCACCCCTTTTTTGATTCTGGAACCTCCACCAGAGGCCTTTCCACTGGTGGGACTGTTGGGGTACCGGTTCCAGTCATGTTCCTGTGAAGTTGTCAAGGAACCCCCCTTCAGTGGTTTCCATTGATCAGCCCTGTGTTGATACTGGAACCTCCACCAGAGGCCTTTCCACTGGTGTGACTGTTGGGGGTACCGGTTCCAGTCTTGTTCAGACCACCGGTGCGGCTGCTCAGAGGGTTCACCTACCAGAAGTCGCGGTGACCATTGAGACCCTTATCTCCCCAGTGCAGATTTTTGGACCGGTACCAGTCCTGTTCAGGCTACCGGTAGGGTCACTAGCCAGCCTGTGCTGAGGGATACCGGCACCAGTTCTGCTCAGACTGCCGGTTGTGGTCACAAAAATCCAGCAAGGGCTACCGGTTTCACAGGACTACCGGTTTCAGAGTTGCTGGTGGTGAAATACAGCAGGGCTACTGGTTACGGAGAATTGCCGGTTCCGGAACCGGAATGATGCCGGTTCCAGAACCGGAGTGATGCCGGTTACAGGCTGCTGGTTACAGAGAAATCTGCTGTTCCCATCATTACTGGCAAGGCACCAGCTGCAAATCCAGTGCTGACAACAGGTTCACCGGTTACAAGGTTTCCCGGTTACAGAGAATTGAGGGTGACAAGTTAGTTGGACAGGAAGTTTCTTCAGTAAATTCCTTTAACCAACCGGTTACAGAGCCTACCATCCGAGTGCTGGTTTACACAACCTTCAGGGACAGTTGCTTCACGAGATCTAGAGATACTGGTGAAGTACTCAGGTACTGTGCTGGATCTGTGCGGTCCCAAAATTTTTGGTTACAGAGAGACACCAGCCTATCGATTTGACCGGTTACAGAGCTTGTTGGTTGCAGAGAAAAGCTGCTGAACCACCACTCTGGACAGGAAGAAGGCAGCTTAATATGAGCCTATCCCTGCTAAGAAGTAGTTCAGTTCACCCAGTTCTGCCAACTCTGGTGAGTTTATGCAGAACTGTGGAGCCACCAGGAACCGGTTACAGAGCATTGCCTCACGTATAACCGTTTAAGGCCTGGTACTGGGCAGGTCTCCAGGACTGACTGACAGACCGGCAGAAGTTCCTTAAAGGCAAAAACAGCTGTTTAGGCCAACCAGTGGCAGCCTAAGGAACTGGTTACAGAGGAATTCTTTGACCAGTCACTGGCCCCGGTGAAATGCCTGTCAAGCTACCTGACCAGTCAGCCAGCTACCCTTTCGGGTCCCAGCTGGTCAGACAGTGGCTAGAGATTGCGGGAGGGTTACACTCTCCCCTTCCGGTTCAGACCCCACTTGACGAGGTCACCGACTGTTATAAGCAACAATCCAACCAAACAGTCCTTCCTTTTAGAGGCACTGTATCAGCTGATAAACAAGAATGCAGTCGAACCGGTGGAAAATCAAACTCACTGGGGTTTCACAACCGGCTTTTTGGTACCCAAACCCAACAACCGGTGGAGACCGATCCTAGACCTGAGCACCTTGAACACCTTTTTAAACACAGGGATGTTCAAGATGGAAATCCCAGAGACAATAAGAACCTCCCTCCAAGCAGTGGAGTGGGTCACATCCATAGATTTCAAGAAGCATACTTCCACATACCAATTCACAGTCAGTCCAGGAAGTACATGCGCTTTCACCTCTAGGGTCGGTCCTACCAGTTCAAAGCCCTTCCCTTTGGCCTGTCCACAGCTCCCATGGAGTTCACAGTGGTGGCCAAAGAGGTCAAACTTGTGGCTTTTCAGAAGGGTATGAGGATCCACCAGTACCTAGATGACTGGCTGGTGAGAGCTTCTACCCACCACACCTGTCTCCAGCATACTCAAACCCTAGTCACACTTTGTCAGGAATTAGGGTGGCTGGTGAACAAGGAAAAGTCAGAGCTGGTTCCCAAACAGGTCTTCAACTTCGTAGGTTACCAGTTCGACCTGAAAGAGGGCAAGGTCAGACCAACAGAAGAACGTTGGCAGGCCTTGACACACAAGATCAGATCTATATTGTCGGATCCGCTTTGCCCGGTCCGACAATTCATGTCCCTCATAGGTCTACTCACAGCAACAGAAAAGCAAGTCCACTTAGGGCGACTACACATGAGACCCATACAGTGGCACTTGAAAAACAACTGGAGGGTCCCAGAGTCACTGGAAAAGGTGATCCCGGTCCCCAAATCCCTCCACCCCCATCTAAGGTGGTGGCTGGAGGAAAGCAATGTGCTTCTGGGTCAACCATTACACCCTCTAAAACATGCTCTGCAAATCTTTACAGACGCATCAAAAGAAGGGTGGGGCGATCACTTAGACGAACATACTGCAAGGGGACAGTGGTCCCTACCAGAGAGCAAGTTACACATATAACCACTTGGAGCTGAAAGCAGTATTTCTAGCTCTAAAAGAGTTTCAAACCCTAGTCTTCAACAAGACAGTGTTGGTAGCTACAGACAACACAACAGGGGTTGCCTATATCAACAAAGAAGGGGGGATGAAATCGGACTCTCTGTGTGCCCTACTGTGGAGAATTCTGTCCTGGTGTACCAGGCAGCAAGTAACCCTCAGGGCACGTCACATCCCCGGCCGGCTGAACGTGATACCAGACAAGCTATCCAGGCTTGGCCAGACCATTCAAACAGAGTGGTCACTTCATCCAGAAGTGTTCCAAGTTGTATGTTCAAGGTGGCATCAGCCACAAGTGGACCTGTTTGCCACCAGGTTCAACAACAAACTACCACAGTTTGTATCACCGGTACCAGACCCCCAGGCTTGGGCAGTGGATGCACTCAGCCTCTCCTGGGAGGACCTGAACCCATACGCCGTCCCACCGGCAGCCATCTTGGGCAAAGTGGTGGAGAAGCTCCAGGACTACCCCTGCAACAGAATAATTCTGATTGCTCCAGGGTGGCCCAACATGCCCTGGTTTTGGGACCTGGTAGCAATGTCAAGCCAGATCCCACTGTGTCTGCCCAGCATACCCAACCTAGTGTCTCAGTCATTCAACCAGGTCCTTCACAGGAACCTGTCGAATCTGAACCTACATGCCTGGCTCCTAGAGCCTCAGCAATCAAGGAGCAAGGCTTCTCTGAGGCAGTGGCAGCACGAATTGAGGCTCCTCAAGAAGATCAACCAGATCTGTCTATGAGGCAAAGTGGACCTTTTTTACCAGTGGTGCCTCAGTAATCAGGTGGACTTCAGGGCACCACCTCTGAAAGCCATTGCTGACTTCCTCCTGCACTTGTTTTAGGAGAAGTTACAACCAAGCACTATTGATGGCTACAGATCCGCCATTGCTGACAAACTGGACAATTCCACCATTAATGTCAGCAAAGATGAGAATCTCACTCGTCTCCTGGATAGTTTCCATAGAGACAGACCTAAGGGCAGGAGGGGCATCCCCTCCTGGAACCTTTCACTGGTTTTACATCAGCTCACAAAGGCTCCCTTTGATTCCCTGAAAGAGGCCTCCTTGAAACATCTAACTTTCAAGACTGTTTTCTTGCTGGCTTTGGGTTCAGGTAAAAGCAGGAGTGAGATCCATGCTTGGTTACATAAGAACATCAGACACCAGTCGGACTGGTCTCAGGTGTCTTTGTACCCCTCACCCAGCTTCCTATCCAAGAACCAGCTGGCTAAGGAAGGTCCAGATAGTGTGGCACCAGTGGTCATCCCAGCCCTGGCACCATCTCTGGATAGGTCACTCAAGGGTGACAGGTCCCTATGTCCAGTTAGAGCCCTGCGCTACTACTTGGACAGGACTGCAGACCTCAGGCAGAATAAGGAGTTAGTCTTTGTCTCCTTCAAGAAGGGTTTTGATAAAGACATCTCACCTGCCACCATCTCCTCATGGATCAAACAGACTGGTTCTGTGCTATGAGCTCTCTGACCAGGAGGCCCTCACCTTACATCAGGTTAAAGCCCATGATGTTAGGGCCTTTGCTGCCTCTAAGGCTTTCCAATCAGGGATTTCCTTAGATCAGATCTTGTCAGCCTGCCACTGGAATTCTCACAACACCTTCACCCAATTCTATTTGAAGGATGTTGCCTGGGCTTACTCAGAGCTTTTCCACCTGGGACCTGTAGTGGCTGCCCAGCAGGTGCACCACCAGGCCCAGAAGTGAGGGGATGTTGTATATATGTAAATATGTACATATTGTAAAAAAAAAACAAAAAAAACTGTGACTTGCTTCCCTTGGGAAGTTTTATTTCTTCTGGGACTGAACTCAGCCCCTCTCTCTCTATCTTTCCCTTCTCAAACCGACTCTGGAAGGAAAGAAAAAAGGGGGGGGCAACGTCGGTAGACTCCCGGTTAACCGGTGAGTTGGTGGCCGACCTTGACCTGTCGGGGTTCTCTGACCCTAGGTCAAATGGGCCTGTACTATTTTGTTTTGTTATGAGTTCACAGAAGTCCCTAGCTGCTTACCCGCCAACCAAGCGGTAGTTATTCAGCAATTGTCCATTGGATAGGATGTATTAACGCAATAAAATTGCAAATTTAATAAGTAAATTAAATTTTTATAAGTTAATACCCTATCCAATGGACAGGCAAGGCCCTCCCAACCGACCCCGCTACCAGCTTACTAGGGGTCTAAATCTGTTTAGACAACGAAAAAGATGAACTGACGTCACTCTGTCTGGACAGGAAGCAAGTATGATGCGCCACCTAGTGAATGCACACTACTGACCGGTCCTGCCGGTATTATATACAGGACGTCTTTTTCTGGCGTTTGGCGGGACCGGTCGCGCCGACCGGTAAAGCAATTGTCCATTGGATAGGGTATTAACTTATAAAAATTTAATTTACTTATTAAATTTGCAAGTTTGTCAGTCTACCAAATGGCCAAAATGTTGCACTAAATCTACCTGTAGGGGCCACCTTTGGGAACTTAGGAAGCCTTGGGAGCCGGACCCTAGGTAGTACAATGTTGAAGGAGGGCTACACCCTGCCTTTCCAGATCAGACCAGGCTTGACAAGGTCACCGAACATCATAAGCTGCTATGTCAATCCCCACAGGAACCTCTACCTGTTGGAGGCATTACATCAGCTTATGGACGAAAACACAGTAGAACTGGTAAACAATCAAAGATCTCTGGGATTTTTTCAATCGCCTATTTTTAGTGCCCAAACCCAACAACAAGTGGAGACCTATAAACAAATTCCTCAAGACTCAAAAATTCAAAATGGAGACACTGGAAACCATCAGGACCTCCCTCAAACAAGGGGAGTGGTGACCTCAGTCGACTTCAAGGATGCCTACTTCCACATACCAAAACAGGAACAATCCAGGAAATATCTGAAATTTCACGTCCAGGGTCAGACATACCAGGTAAAGGCACTGCCATTCGGTTTGTCTGCAGCACCCATGCAGTTCACTCTAGTAGTAAAGGAGGTGAAACTGATGGCCATACACAAGGGTATAAGGATGCACCAGTACCTAGACAACTGGTTGGTGAGAGCAAGATCCCACCAGGCTTGTGTCCAGCATACACAGGATCTAGTGAAAATGTGTCAAAAACTGGGTTGGCTGGTGAATTAGAAAAGTCAGAACTGGAGCCCAAGCAAATCTTTGATTTTGTAGGCTACCAGTTCGTTCTCAGGTCCGGCTGGGTCTGACCGATACCGGACCAGTGGCAAAACCTTCAAGAGAAAATACTGAAACTACTATCCCTACCGGCCTGTCCAGTCTGGCAATTTATGTCCTTGATAGGTTTACTAACAGCAACAGAAAAGCAAGTTCACCTTGGCCGACTTCATATGAGACCCATACAGTGGCATCTCAAAAACAACTGGAGGGTACCAGAATCTCTAGAAAAAGTGATGCCTATTCCCAGATCACTGCACCCCCACCTACAGTGGTGGCTGGAGGAAGAAAATGTTCTTCAAGGTCAACCATTACACCCAATAAAGCATGCTCTGCAGATCTTTACAGACGCACCAAAAGTAGGGTGGGGCGCTCACTTAGAGGAGCACAGAAAGCAAGCTGCATATATATTACCTAGAGCTCAAAGCAGTTTTTTCTAGCATTAAAAGAATTTCAAGACCTCTGTGCAGACAAGATAGTTCTTGTAGCAACCGACAACACCACAGGTGCGTCATACATAAACAAGGAAGGAGGCATTAGGTTGGGCCCACTTTGTGCCCTGCTGTGGAGAATCTTGACCTGGTGTACCAGATAACAAGTGACTCTCAAAGTCCGACACATTCCAGACCGGCTGAACGTGGTAGCAGACAAGCTATCCAGGCTAGGCCAGACCATCCAAACGGAGTGGTCCCTCCTTCCAGAGGTCTTCCAAACATTAGGCAGCAGGTGGCACCAGCCTCAAATAGATCTATTTGCCACGAGGTTCAACAACAAGTTGCCCCTGTTTGTGTCACCGGTACCGGATCCCCTGGCTTCAGCAGTGGATGCACTCAGCCTGCCATGGGAGGATCTGGACGCGTATGCCTTCCCACCAGCAGTCATCTTGGGCAAAGTGGTGGAGAAGTTGCAGAACCCCCATACCAGAGAATCATTCTGATGGCTCCGGGGTGGCCCAATATGCCTTGGTTATGGGATCTAGTATCCATGTCCAGTCAAATTCTATTCTATCCCACTGAGTCTGCCCAACCTGCCCAATCTGTTGACACAGCCCTTCAATCAGATCCCTCACAGAAATCTGACAAATCTAAATCTCCATGCATGGCTCCTAGAGCCTCAGCAATCAAGGAGCAGGGCTTCTCTGAGGTGGTGGCAGCAAGAATTGAGGCTCCTCAAAGAGGATCAACCAGATCAGTCTATGAGGCAAAGTGGGCCATTTATTACAAAGTGGTGTGTCACTAATCAGGTGGACTTCAGGGCACCCCCTTAAAGTCAGTTGCTGATTTCCTTATGTACCTTTTTCAGGACAGGAAGTTACAGCCCAGCACCATGGATGGTTACAGGTCTGCCATTGCTGATAAACTGGTAAACTCACCGATTAATAACAGCAAAGAGGAAAATCTCACTTGTCTCCTGGATAGTTTCCACAGAGACAGACCCAAAGGCCGGAGGGGAATCCCCTCCTGGAACTTCTCCCTGGTTTTGCACTAGCTGACAAAGGCTCCATTTGAACCAATTAAAGAGGCCTCTTTGAAGCTTTTGACCTTCAAGACGGTTTTCCTCTTGGCCCTTGGGTCGGGCAAGCGTAGAAGTGAGATACATGCTTGGCAAAACAGAAATATAAGACACCAATCCGACTGGTCAAAGGTGTCCCTGTATCCATCACCCAGCTTTCTTTCCAAGAATCACCTTTCCAAAGAGGGTCCAGACAGTGTGGCCCCAGTGGTTACAGGGGCGGATCCAGCTTTTATGTAAGGTGGGGTTCACATCGAGTAAGGTGGGGGTTCACATTGAGTAAGGTGGGGGTTCACATCAGACATATTATAACTAAGGGGGTCGGGGGGCATGCCCCCCTGGAAAAAAATTAATTTTTTGGTAAAAATAGAGTGCATTTCCTGTAAATTTAACACCACTGTCAAGAAATAATTTTGTACTTTGGGTTGAACCCCTTTACATTATTTTTTAAGGGGGGGGTTCGAACCCCTGAACCCCCCCCCCCCCCCCTGGATCCGCTAGTGGGTTATACCAGCCCTGGCCCCTACTCTGGATAGGTCCCTCAAGTCTAACAGGTTCCTTTGTCCGACCAGAGCATTACGCTACTATTTGGACAGGACCTCAGACCTCAGGCAGAATAAGGAGTTGATTTTTGTCTCCTTTAAGAAAGGTTTCGACAAATACATCTCACCTGCCACTATCTCCTCATGGATCAAGCAGACTGTGATCCTATGTTATGAGCTCTCTGACCAGGAGGCCCACACTTTCCATCAGGTTAAAGCCCAGTATGTCAGGGCCTTTGCTGCTTCTAAGGCCTTCCAATCAGGAGTCTCCTTAGAGCAAATCCTATCAGCTTGCCACTGGAAGTCACAATACCTTCACACAATTTTATCTGAAGGATGTTGCCTGGGCTGATTCAGAGCTTTACCAACTGGGACCTGTAGTGGATGCTCAGCAGATCCACCAATAGTCCAGGATATAGAGGAGATTTGTACATATGTAAATAGTTGTACATATATAAAAAAAAAACTCTTGACGTGCTTCCTTCGGGAGGTTTATTTCTGCTTCTTATGGGACTGCACTCATCCCTCTCTTCTCCTACCTCAGAGCAGGTCTGTATAAAAGGGGGGGGGGCAACGTCGGTATAGCCCCTGGTAACCGGCTGCTGATAACCGATCATGGCTCCTGACCTCAAGGTCGACCCAGGCCTGGAGAAAATTTTGTTAGTTTTGTTTATGAGTTCACTTAAGTCCCTAGTAACTTACCCGCCGAGGAAGCGGTAGTTATTCAGCAGTTGTCCATGGAATAGGTTGTATTAACACAATAAAATTGCAGATTTAATAAATAAATTAAAATTTTATAAGTTAATACCCTATCCAATGGACACACAAGACCCTCCCACCGACCCCGCTATCAGCTTACTAGGGGTGTAAAAGGATTAGACAACGAAAAAGATGCTATGATGTCATGCTGTCTAGACAGGAAGGAAGTACGATGCGCCACCTGGCGAGTGCACAGTACTGGGACCAGCCAACCAGTGGAAACACAGGATGTCTTTTTCTGACGTTTGGCAGGCCGGTCTGCACCAACTGGATTAGCAATTGTCCATTGGATAGGGTATTAACTTATAAAAATTTAATTTACTTATTAAATTTGCAATTTAGTTCTGTACACTATCCATGTATCAGTTGGAGTATTAAATGTTTGTGCTACAGGGAAGGATTACATCTACACACTGAAACTGATCACTTAGTTCTGTACACCGTCCAATTTTGAGTCAGAGTAGTAAGCGTTCATGTTTGTTACAGGGAAGGATAACATCTACCAGCTGAAACTGATAATTTAGTTCTGTACACACTGTCCACGTTTCAGTTGGAGTATTAAGTGTTTGTGTTACAGGGAAGGATTACATCCACCAGCTGAAGCTTATCATTGGCATCATGGGTTCTCCAGAACCAAACTTTATGCAGCTCATACAGTCTCCTGCAATCAGAAAGTTCATCAACAGTAAGTCACAAGGATATCTCCATACAGTGGCCAAACTCTTCACTGGTGCATTTCTGTCTGTGTGTACATTTCTGTGTATGTAATTTATATATGTAAATTGTATGAACAATTTAAATATCCATTCGTTTGAAAACATTTTTGGACAGATATAACAACAGTATAAAAATCCACAGGATGTTACCACAGGATGTTACCAGTGACTTCAGCACCTCTGTTTATTCATTCTACTGCTTTGGAAAGTCAGATAGTCGTGGTCTTGTTGCATGGGCAAGAAGATGTTTTGTTTTGCCCATTTGAAATTAAATTGTGTTTCTCATTGTAAAATAGTGAAGCTTTCTGCGTCACAATTGATGCCTGCAAGCACTTATTTGTGCTGTCTTGGAGTTGTCTGCTCATTTGACTGTTTTTCGATGAGGTGAAAAAGAGTTGTTCTGTAATAACACTTTTACCATGGATTCTAATCTGGATTGTGGTAAAGTGGACTATTTAAGTGATTGGAATTCAGTTTAAGCCGATGCTATAGTTGATATTGTCCAGCTGATTATGTTTAGAATATTAGATATATTTTTGTTTATTTGTTTGTTTTTAAGTGAGTATTTTAGGTGTTTATACACTGATACATCCTTTGAGTCTATTGCTTGTATTGGGCACTTTTGTATTCTTTCAATACAAGAATGCGCTTATGAAATCAGACCAAAATTTGGTGTCTTCCACATTTTCCTGTACTGTGACTGGAACCTTGTGCATGGTTCTCAAAGGCAAAACCGGTGGGAGCTCGTGGCCTCGGCGGAAGCTCGTGGCCTCATTACATATCTCTCATGCCACAAAGCATGTAAAAGGTCCTTGATTTTAAAGCTTTGGTCATGGAGAAGTCATGGAAAAAATATTTCGTCAGGGTATTGTTTTCACCCATGGTGTTTGGATGGGCGGGCAGGTGGCCGGAAAAAGTTTGTCTGGGCTGTATTTCAGAAACCGTAAGGTGTAGGAAGTTGGTATTTGGTAGGGACATTGGTTAGGAGGTGTAGGTGTGCAACGTCTTGGTGTGACCTTGATTTGACCTTTGACCTTGCCGTAGTGACCTTGAGTTTGAAAATCTTGTCCGGGGTATATCTGAGAAACCGTAAGTTGTAGGAGGTTGATACTTGGTAGGGACATTGGTTAGGGGGTGTAGGTGTGCAACGTCATGGTCTAACCTCGCCGTAGTGACCTTGACCTATAAAATCTTGTCCTGGCGATATCTCAGAAACTGTAAGGTGCAAAAAGTTGATACTTGACAGGGACATTGGTGGGGGATTGTAGGTGTGCAACATCATGGTGTGACCTTGATTTGACCTTTGACCTCGCCATAGTGACCTTAACCTTTAAAATCTTGTCCAGGCTATATCTTGGAAACGGTAAGGTGTAGCAAGTTGACACTTGGTAGGGACATTGGTTAGGAGGTGTAGGCGTACATCATCATGCTGTGACCTTGATTTGAACTTTGACCTTGACGTAGTGACCTTGACCTATGAAATCTTGTTTGGGCTATTTCTTGGATTCCATAAGGTGTAGAAGGTTGACACTTGGTACGGACATTGGTTAGGGGGTGTATGTAAATGTGTGTGTGCATCATGGTGTGACCTTTTTGCTCTGCCAAAGTGTGTTCAGCTGCCATATTTAAGACATCTTTCTCTTATGACAAGGATATATGGATTGCTGCAACTGATTATTATATGCACTTTTATTTAATTGTGCTATTTCCATTGACAGCTATTCTACAATTAATAAATTTTACAGCTTCATATTTTTAGTTTACTGATTAATGCTGTCATCTTGCTATTGAATTGTCTTGTTTTAGTACTTTATCTTTACATACATTTTCTTTCTCTTAGATGTTATTTTCTCTACTTAAACATTATTTGGACCTTTATATAAGTGACACTGCTGTGAAAGTATTCCGGTCTTTGTACTGTTTCACTACTTCTATATCTCATGGTGTTGAAAACTATTTCCCCAGGTTGTGGGGTATGGGCATCTCTGGTGCTATTTTAATATTTTTGGATTTTGTGGATTTGTACAATGTTTATAATGGTTTTGATCTAAAAGGATTGATACATCATTTAACAGTGTCTCAGAAATAAATAAATGTTCTCTGCACTAGCAGATACCATCAAAGTTTGTCATATAGTAATAAGTGATTTAGAAGATGTAAAACCAGTAAAGAAAATAGTGTGATTAAATTTATAAAATTTATGCCATGACATATGTTTATTTTTGTTTAACAATGTTACATGCTTCTGCCTCTTTATATAAATTCTTGAAATGTACCACTTTTATTCAAGTTAATTTAATTGCTTATTAAATGCTAGAAAATATCCAAAGTATGTTATAAATTAAAGTTGTTTGCATATAACATTTATATTTGTATTGAATAAGTCTGGCACTCTATATCACCATTTCATATTTATTTATACATTCCATGCCTTGGGTCATTGAATGTACACATTCAATGATTTTAGCTATTGAATCTATACATTCCACAGCTTAGCCATTGAATGTACACATTCAATGATTTGCCCATGAATCTGTACATTCAATGGTTATTCACATTCAATACAAAATATGTTTTTGTCAAATACCTGTCAGTAAAATGCCATATAAAGTTACTGTATGAGGCATGACATAATTGAATTTTGTCCCATTATGTATTGTATGCCCATGTATGTAGACCAACAACTGAGTTTACGTGATAATTTGACATGCAATTAAGCACATATTTGACTTTAATCTGTTAACTGTCCTTGTTTAAGGCTGGGGAGTAAAGAAGCCTGTTCCCTTACAGAAGCTCTACCCTAAGGCGCCGTCACAAGCCATTGATCTGCTGACGAGAACCCTGGCCTTAAACCCTGATAATCGGGTCAGTGTGGAATGTGCACTTAGTCATCCCTTTCTGAAGAAATACCATGATCCTCAAGACGAGCCCAGCTGTGTGCCCGCATTTGATTTTGACTTTGAAAAGAAGGTAAAGTGGAACTATGGATAATAGTAAGATAATAATTAAGAGTGAGACATTTCACAGTATACTAGCCATTGAAATGGACATAAAAACTCTTTCTTCTGGAATGATTATAAGTAAACATACTTACAGTCAGAGCTAGTCAGAGGGTCCAAACATTAACAAATACTGTACTTTTCTAGGTATAAATGTAAGATGATTAAAATTGGAACCATATATTTGGGGATTCTAGTATTACAGGGTGTACTGTGTGTCAGATTTATTGGTGATAAAACTTTCTCATGTTACCTGAATTGTTGAACATCAAATTTTTTGCTTCATAACAATTTTGTGTCATTTAACTTGTGTTGTATCAGGTTATATTTGCTAAATATTTTTTACATTGATTCTGTTCTTGCCAATAAGACATATCTAAGAAATATTTCTTGAACACAGCCAGTTTAAAAGCAAGACTGGTTTAATTAAATGCCTGGTGTAAAACTTAAATTAAGGAATAAACTTCTTATGTCCAATGACAGCATCAGAGCTGAAAGGTGCCATTCTGAATGGGATTCAGGACTGTCATCTTTTCTTTAAGGGACAAACTCAATTTCTTATATATTTAAGTTTTACCCCAGTTATTTAGCAGTACTGGTTATTAATTCGAACCAGGATGATATTTTGGAAAAATTTTTATTAAATCTGTTTTCGACTCAGGACATGACACCACCAGAGCTGAAGGCAGCCATTCTGAAAGAGATCCAGGACTATCATCCAGTCTATGAGAAACCCAGGGTTGCCTTCAACTTCCGGCCCGTGCCCAAGTCTGAGATAAACCAGAAGGCTTCCTCTCCCAAAAAAAAGTCACCGGCCATCCATTCAGAGACGTTCATTTCTAGTGACAAAGATGCAAACTTTGGACTCAATGCATTTCTTACACAAATCAGGAAATCTGATAAGAAGGATGACATTGGTCAGGAAAATAAGCCTGTTGGGAAGGCAGCCATGTTTTTACAGCAGCAAAACTTGAAGTCCAGTGAGTTCAGTGGTTCAGGACAGCCGCTGTCTTTGCTGTCCACCAATAGCCCAAAGTTACAGAGCACAGAATTCAAGGTGCCCATTGGACTGCCACTTGGAAAGCAGAATAACCAGGTACAGTACAACTTGTTGGTTATTCACTCTTAGAACTGAAAAATATGTGATGCTGTACCTTAACAAGTCATATCTGTTCACCACTCTGTTGTCGTGGTAACATTTTCTAAGCTGGACCTGGAGCTGACAGAAATGAAAAGTAGAATGGCATGAATCATCTTCTGTCGATAAAAGAATTGATAGATCACACATTTTAATGAAGTGTTTCGTGAAAAGAGCATTTTTATGTCGGCTGACTTGTCAGTCAGCTAAAATGTTTTTATCACTCTGCAGTGTCCGCAGATGCATATGTATTGGCGACTGCGTGAACAACTTCTCTAAAAGTACAAGAAAAATTCAACACTTTATCACAATTTTCTCATTCACTATTGGAGGGATATATATGTCGTGTACAAGTTGGGATTTTGTACAAGTTATAACTTGTACAAAATCTTGTACAAGTTATAACTTGTACGGCTGAGTTGTACAAGTTATAACTTGTACAAAATATTTTTCAAATTTTGTACAAGTTATAACTTGTACAGATTTTGTGCTTCTAAAAAGCTTAACTTGTACAAATGAGTTGTACAAGTTAGGCCAATACACTTTTTAATGGTTTTGAAGCTTTACAAGTAAGTTTTAACAGTTTTGGGCTCCTATAAAGCCTGCCTTAATTAAGTGATTGCAGTTAATGGTATAATTTCAAGCTCTATAAATAAGTTTCAACTTCCTTTCTTCAAATCTAAACAAGTAACAAGGATAATGTAAAATTTAAAATTTATTTAAAGTAAATCAATAACAATTGAATAAACTAGTACTACAAGGTAACACAGGGTATAAGTGATAAGGAAATTAGTTATAACTTGTACAAAATCCCAACTTGTACACGACATATATACTGGGCCACAAGTACATTCCCCTGTGTGAGTATCAGGTCTGGATCTTTCTTAATTTATTTTAACAAATTTTAAAAATTATTTTTTATGCATTAAAATTCATGAAATCATGCACTAAAGCATTTATAACTAAGAAAGTATTTTATTTAGAGCATTTTGTTAAATGTATTTTCACCTAATTTGGGTCAGCTATAACATAGTAAAATTTCAGACCTGTAGTTCATTGCATATCTAAGTAATAGCAAAACAATCAGTATAATATTGCTGATCAGCACAGCACAGTATCTCTTCTGTGTTGCACATGTGTTGGGTAATAAGTATAAGGAACTGAAAATACATGTTAAGGTTCACTTTGATTGAGCTGTTTCAAGCTTAGCTGTGTATGATGTTCTTTCATATGCATCTTGTTTTTCATCACCTTATCCCATTTCAGTTAGACATCTAACTTTAATAAATTTTAACTCAAGTGGGAAAACCTCTAAAGATTGCTGAAGAGTTAGGAGTATGTAAAACTAGAAAAAAAAAGTTAAAATTTGAATTTTGAAAATTCTGACAGCTGTCTTGAATTTTTGTGGAAATGGAAAGTGTCACTTATCTCGAGAACTATAAAACATACAGTGATTTGGCAAATGTTACATCGGCTGCTTACTAAAGTTGCTTCAAAGATCAGGTAGTTTATCATATGAAAAAGGTCTTTTATCTCCCTTATTATTGCTTCTTCTTGGGCTTTGAACCCAGTTTTGTGGTCATTCTACCTGCATTTTTGCTTAATACCCAGCGGGAAATAAACACCATAGCGGTGGTCTTGTTTGCATTTGTTTTCACTACACTATAACACATATTGCATTTATTAAATTCTAAAATACACCTTTCTGGTATATCTGGAGGGGAGTACTCCATCCATGTATAGATTCTAAGACAGTACTGTATCTTCCCAAAACTCGGGTCTGTTAATTCACTTCTTGTGACTTCAAAGTTTACAAACCAACATATCATTATTGTATCCCCGGCGCGAAGCGGGGATACTATGGATTCATCATCGTCGTCGTCCGCATCGTCGTCCGCAGAGATTTCTTGTTAGCGACTTACCGTCCACATTTCTTTCCAGATTTCTTTCATATTTGGCAGGTGGCTTGATATGGTGGAGGACTCGCCACCCTATCTTTTTGGTAGGCTTTATGTCTAAATTAGGCCTGTGGTAGACAAAAATGTCTAAAATGTGGAATATTGCTTGTTAGCGACCTACAGTCCACATTTC
This sequence comes from Sabellastarte sp. h YS-2021, assembly GCA_964017235.1. Classification (NCBI taxonomy): domain Eukaryota; kingdom Metazoa; phylum Annelida; class Polychaeta; order Sabellida; family Sabellidae; genus Sabellastarte; species Sabellastarte sp. h YS-2021. The sequence continues at coordinate 17,465,666 of OZ024928.1, forward strand.
TTTCCAGATTTCTTTCATATTTGGCAGGTGGCTTGGTATGCTAGAGGACTTGCCACCCTATCTTTTTGGTAGGCTTTATGTCTAAATTAGGCCTGTGGTAGACAAAAATGTCTAAAATGTGGAATATTGCTTGTTAGCGACCTACAGTCCACATTTCTTTCCAGATTTCTTTCATATTTGGCAGGTGGCTTGGTATGCTAGAGGACTCGCCACCCTATCTTTTTGGTAGGGTTTATGTCTAAATTAGGCCTGTGGTAGACAAAAATGTCTAGAATGTGGAATATTGCTTGTTAGCGACCTACAGTCCACATTTCTTTCCACATTTCTTTCATATTTGGCAGGTGGCTTATCGCTTAAAAGTATTGCAGATAGCCAATTTTTCTCAAATAACTCATTCATCTACTTTTGGGAGAGCTTTCACATGGTGAAGTTTCCGACCTGTACATAAGTACTCACCTATTCAAAATGAGTAAGTGCGAATCATCTCTTAAAAGTACTGCAGATAGCCAATTTTTCTCGAATAACTCATTCACCTACTTTTGGGAGAGCTTTCACATGGTGAAGTTTCAAACCCATAGCTAATTACTCACCTACTCAAAATGAGTAAATGCGAATTATCTCTAAAAGTATTGCAGATAGCCAATTTTTCTCAAATAACTCATTCACCTACTTTTGGGAGAGCTTTTACTTGGTGAAGTTTCAGACCCATAGCTAATTATTGACCTACTCAAAATGAGTAAATGCGAATTATCTCTAAAAGTATTGTGGATAGCCAATTTGTCTCAAATAACTCATTCATCTACTTTTGGGAGAGCTTTCACATGGTGAAGTTCCAGACCCGTAGGTAATTTCTCACCTACTCAAAATGAGTAAATGCGAATTATCTCTAAAAGTATTGCAGATAGCCAATTTTTCTCAAATAACTCATTCACCTACTTTTGGGAGAGCTTTTACCTGGTGAAGTTTCAGACCCCTAGCTAATTATTGACCTACTCAAAATGAGTAAATGTGAATTATCTCTAAAAGTATTGCGGATAGCCAATTTGTCTCAAATAACTCATTCATCTACTTTTGGGAGAGCTTTCACATGGTGAAGTTCCTGACCCGTAGGTAATTACTCACCTACTCAAAATGAGTACATGCAAATTATCTCTAAAAGTATTGCCAATTTTTCTCAAATAACTCATTCACCTACTTTTGGGATAGCTTTTGGGATAGCACTTGGTGAAGTTTCAGACCCGTAGCTAGTTATTCACCTACTCAAAATGAGTAAATGCGAATTATCTCTAGAAGTATTGCAGATAGCCAGTATTTCTCAAATAACTCATTCACCTACATTTTGGAGAGCTTTCAATTAGTGAATTTTCAGATCCGTAGCTAATTACTCACCTACTCAAAATGAGTAAATGCCTATTATCACTGAAAGTATTGCAGATAGCCAGTATTTCTCAAATAACTCATTCACCTACAATTTGGAGAGCTTTCACATGCTAAAGTTTTTTTATGAATTTTTTAAATAATTTTTAATGCATTAAAATTAATGAAATCATGCACTAAATCAATTATAACTTGAAAAGTATTGCATTTAGAGCACTTTGTTAAAATATGTTATTCAGCTTCTTTTTTCATAACTACAACATGGTGAGTAACTTGAGTGTCTATCTCAATAGCTAAGTGAGTAATAGCTATTTTTGGACTTTTCACTAACTTCCATCATGAGTAAAATCACTTGTAACTTGAAAACTATTGCATGCTCTGATTGCTTGCTTTGTTTTGGGGGTCAAGTTTCCTCACTGCCACCGGTGCTGGATTATTGACTCAGTTGAATATCTCCCTTGTTGGTGGGCACTGTCTAACCCTTTTTGGCACTCATATACCTAAGGTGTGGGAAAGTTTTCCTATATGCTTATATGGGACCATTTGGACCCAAATTGAGTGATTTGTATGCATTTTTATGCCAGGTAGCAATGAGAAGGCTTAAATTCATCAGAATCCCACTAATTCCTCCTTATCTGGTGCATTTAGAGCCTTAAAATCTATCAGGAGGTAATAGGAAACCATATGCAGGAAGTCTAGAAAGCCCCCCCACCCCACCCCACCCCCACCCTTATAGGTCAAACAGAGGTCATAAATTGCTGATTTTGTGTTTCTGGCTTGTATCTCCTTAATATTGCTTATAGAGCTTTTCAACAGCATGCTGTATCCTTTTTTTTTTTTTGCTTCCTTTAAACTTTAACACTTTCTATATATATATATATATTTTAATTTAATTGGATCCTTTGTTTTTGCCCATAAAAAGCTTTTTATGGTCATTACTGTTGGTCAGCCATCTCATTTCGATTAATTATTGAATATCAGAAATTTATTTGATTTGTTATTCACACAATCAAATAATATTATGAACACCGTTATTATTTTAAAACTACCAATATTACTTAACGTTATATTTAACTGTTTATCTCTCCATTGCCTTGGTAACAGTACTCTATTTACCTCTCTGTTGCTTTGGTAACAGGTAAAGCATGAAGCCGAGGATGTTGAGATGCTGAGCGCCAAGTCTCAGATGAAGGTGGAGACAGATTCCAAGCCCCCAGCAGATGTAGAGATGCTCAGTGCAAACAAATTAGAGGCAGTAGGGCCAAAGAGAACCGTGGAGCAGGACGGACCAGAGGTGAAGGTCAAAGGGGAGCGGGAAGAGGGGGACAAAGGTGTGAACACAAAGGAAGTGCTCAAAGCAGCGATACTCAATGCAGCACTACGCAAACAAAAAGGAGGTAATTTGGGCTGGTTTTAGGTATTTTAAAATATTAAACAGCCAAACACAGAGAGAAAGGAGTTATATAATTTTATGTCATGCAAAAAGTTAGGATTTTGTAACCAGTTATACCTTGTTATAATGTCATTGCAAGTCATTGGAGTAATTATGGGTAGGATTTTAGGGGATTCCCTTTAGATGAACCTGTGAAAGAACTGGACTTGTATATGTGTCTGCAAATCAGAAGAAAGATTTCATTGTCATGTCCTTATTTTCCTCTTTTCTAAACTAAGTCAACTTACGTACGAGTTGATCTGAGACCTGAGGATATGCCCCCCTCAATGATGAGAAGTTTGTAATATACTTGTGTACATGTTGATATGATAACAGATGATCTGACTGCTTAAACTTCTCGAGTTCCCCCTTATGATGAACTTGTCAAAGCGTCTTACTTGTGTTTATTTTATACAAGTCAAAGATCCTCAGTTCCTGACATATTAGTTTGCTAACAGCTTTAACCTCTTGGTAATTCCCTAGTAGGTCAACCCATAAGCATAAGATATTCATTATATCCAAATCAGGCTTGGAATTGCATAAGTTCCATGCAAATCAATTTTCAAACAGCCTTAGTTCAGGCAGCTTTCTCTTTTGCCCAAACATTGAACATAAGACATAAGTTATTCGTTGTCTGAAAATCTGAAGGGACTTGAGATTGCATCCACTGGTTCATTGCTTTTTATGGTAAACCCTTCAAATTCTTTTGGTCAGTCTCTACACAGAAGGAACGACCCAAGACAGCTCTCCAACGGCAGAAAGAGCGAGAAGAGAAGAAACGCAAGAAAGCAGAAAAAGCGCAGGAGAGAAAGAAGAAGCAGAGGGAGAAAGGTAATGCTTGAATCGTTTTTACTGGAGCTACACTCTCTATCACCCATATTTTTGTAAGTACCTCCATGAAGATGATTCAGTTCTAGACCCAGATCGAAACTGTAGATTTTTTTTTTGTATTTTTCATGAATGTTTCATTTTTCATGAATGTTTCATACTTGTTGCACACAAAAGCTGACCGCAAATCAGAACAAATGTGGTAGGTACAATACATGAGATTGGTTGCCTATGCTTGAGGCCATGCATTTATTTAGGAAAGTGGGATTTCAAACATTGATTGTTAAATTGAATACAGTATTTTGTAATATTACGAGGTATGTTGTTTTATGTTTTTATTGGCATTTCATGGTATCATCCATATTCACATTATCGGCCATCCTAACATTATCATCTTTGTTGGCTTTATCACCCCTGCTCACACAGATGCCCCTCCCCTATTTTATATTTTCTCACCTTGTTGCCCAGGGGCACTGCCGTGGGCAATTTCAGTAATATCCATGTAATTGTAGTTTTAAGGCACATTAAAAAATCATCATTCAAAATTCATCATTCAAAAATCATTATTCAAAATCATCATTCAGGACGTCTTTTTCTGGCGGTTGGCGGGACCGGTTGCGCCAACCGGTAAAGCAGTTGTCCATTGGATAGGATGTATTAACGCAACAAAATGTAATTTTAAGGCACATTGAAAAAATCATCATTCAAAAATCATTGTACAGTGGGATGGGCAGGAGATGTGGTTCAATGTTCCAGTGCTGTGTGAGAGATAAAAGTAACTTCACCATTGAGAAAGTAGTGTTTTACTTTAAATTATGGGATAATTATTTTGTAAAAAACTTTCACTGATCTCATGCAGAATTTATATGCATTTTGCATATCATTTTAGTAGGTGGTCCCACATGTTAATATCTTCTGTAAATGTTGGTTAAATACGTACATAGACTCCTCAAGAAGGTTGTATGTTGTGTTTGAATATAAATTCCATCTATGAAAACCGATTTGTTAACAATACTTTTAATAACTATTGGACCAAAAGGAATTTTTAAAACATTTACATGGTTTTTGAGAGCTCATCACACTCCAACCACAGGAACTTTGATTGTAAGTTCACATCAGATTCTTTGCCACACATGGGAAATCCTAGAAGTTTGTGCCAGAGTGACCGTAAAATCGGCATAAAAAGTAATTCTCAAAAGGTCAAAACTTTGAATTAAGGTATAAATGTGAGTTAAGATGAACAACCTAAATTTTTCAAAAAGAATTATAAGATATATATTCTAATTGGATATAAATGTTTCAGTTAGGTGTTTTTATGTAAAAATTAGAAAAAAGTAAAGTTATGTTTTCGTCTTTAAGTACAAGTAACTGTGTCAGTTAATATTCCAGAAATTGTGTCATAAAGTTACAGCATTATTTTATATACTCAATTTATACAGAAAAGTTGAGCAAGGGGATTATGTTGAGTGATGAGGACAAAAATCTACTGCAAAGATGGACCACAATGCAACAGCAGCCCTCCAAACAAGCCACCCATACTGCCAGTGCTGCCACCAATGCTGGTACTGGGGAAAGAACTGAAGTAGCTTACCCAGAAAAGGCAACTGCAGGCACACTAACACAAAATGCATTGTTCCAGCAAGCTCCTGTTAATATGAAGGAGCAGGCTACTGTGTCACAGTCTAGTAACACAGTCATTGGTTCACATGAGACAGATACAAGTTCTATAAATAGTCAAACCAAAGTGTTCAGTGCTACAGAGCAGATTCCACCATCTCTGTCATCCAGTCATGTCACCTGCATGAACTCTACTGTAGTGCCAAATGAATCTTCAGTACATAACTTTGCATTTCCAGAGAATAACCCTGAAACATCTGGGGAGGTTAATGTTAAAATGGGTGTTAATAACCAGTTAACACAACCTGAGAATGAAGACACAGGCTCAGTAGAACTGACAAACAAGACTGAAGCACACCAACCTACAGACCCTTCCTTTGACAACTCAGATATTTACAGCTATAGCCTGCCCTCTCTGTCCCCACTGGATACACACATGAAGACAGGGAATGGTGAGCTCGACGACATTCTCAATCAGTTTGTAAATGAGGAATCTCAAGACAAGCTTCCACCATCTTATCCTGAGGCTCTGCAGGCTAAAATGTACACCTCATCCCCGCCAAACTCAGTTCATAATAATGCAGTGCTCAAAGGCACAAAGGATGGCTTCTTACCATTTCAGACGTATAGCCCAAGTGAGGACTCACTGAAATCTGTGTACTCGCCTGAAATGCCCTTTGAACAAGCCTCCACATCCTCGGCTAATAATCCCACGGAGAATGGCAATATGCTGTCAGTCATAACACGGCAGATGATGCGCTCCCACATGGACGATCTGACCCTGACCAAGACTCCAAAAGGCACAGGAGGCACAGGGTATGGAGTTGGCACTGACTTGGAGTCCCTTATGGAAGAGGCAGCCAAAGATCTGCCCTTGGACAGGTATTTAGTGCATAAAGTCTGGGAGTCTTTAAGTTATCAAACAATCTGGGTGAATCTAGGGATCAGGCATGCTTTACATGTTTTCCTATGGGTGAGCTAGGTTTTGTGGCTACTTCAGTTTCACCTTAATGCACTGCTTTCCTCCATTGTTTGTCAAGATTCCACACTGTAACCATCAGGTAAACAACAAATAAACTTTCCCACTAAAGATCCGGGCTGAGACTCGAGTCCATTCAGTCACAGGAGGCAGTGTGTTACCACATCAAATTTAATAATTAAGCGTCCCTGAAAAGGCGCCTATTTGTTTTCGCCTCAGTTTCCACGCCACCGCCGCCGCATTATGGTCTCCCTTGAATATCTCCCTTATTATTAGAAGGTTTCAAACCATATTTGGCAGTTATATACCTTAGGCGTGGGAAAATTTTTCTACATGCTTAAATTTGACCTTTATGAAGGTCACATGATCAAAAACAATTTTAAGTTATCAAACAAGTTATCCCCCCCCCCCCCCCCCCCCCCCCCGTCATTGCAGTTCAGGAAAAACTAGAGATTGCGTCTCGACGCAGTGTATCCCCGGACGGGACATAGTTAAGGCGTGAATATGTCGGTCTTGAGCCTGTTCCTGGAGCACCAGGTCAGGATTCTCCATAGTACCAGATTACTCCCAAAAGCTAATCACTAGTTCTTTCAGTTATATCTGTCTTTAAAAATTACATATCATGGATCCAGAAGATCCATATAGTGATCCGGATCACTTCCAAAATTCAATCATTTCATCCTTTTACCTTTTCAGACATATTCTAAAAATTTCATCAAAATCCATCCATAAGTTTTTAGTTATCTTGTACACAAACACATCTGGCAGCCTGGATCCACATGATCCAGACAGTGATCCAGATTACTCCCCAAAACTAATCACTTGTTCTTTGTCCCATTTAAGACATTTCCTGAAAATTTCATCAAAATCCACCCATGACTTTTTGAGGTATTTGTCTTTAAAAATTACATTTCTTGGATCCAGAAGATCCAGATAGTGGTCCAGATCACTCGCAAAATTGAATCATTTGTTCCTTTTACCACTTCTTCCTTTTACCATTTGTAACATATCCTAAAAATATCAAAGTCCATCCCAAGATTATGTGGCAGCCTGGATCCAGATCACTCCAAAAATTTAATCACTTGTTCCTTGTACCATTTAGGCCATTTGCTGAAACAATCCATCCATAACTTTTTGCGGTATCTGTCTTTAAAAATTACATTTCATGGATCCAGAAGATCCAAATAGTGATCTAGATCACTTCCAAAATTCAATCATTTCATCCTTTTACCTTTTCAGACATATCCTGAAAATTTCATCAAAATCACTTCCAAAATTCAAAAAAATCTGTCCATAAGTTTTTGATTTATCTTGTACATAAACACATCTGGCAGCCTGGATCCAGGTGATCCAGATCACTCCCAAAATCTAATCACTTGTTCCTTGTCCCATTTAGGACATTTCCTGAAAATTTCATCAAAATCCACCCATGACTTTTTGAGATATTTGTCTTTAAAATTATATTTCATGGATCCAGAAGATCCAGATAGTGGTCCAGATCACTCGCAAAATTGAATCATTTCTTCCTTTACCACTTCTTCCTTTTACCATTTCTAACATAAAAATATCATCAAAATTCATCCTAAGATTCTGTTGCAGCCTGGATCCAGATGATCCAGATCACTCCAAAAATGTAATCACTTGTTCCTTGTACCATTTAGGTCATTTGTTGAAAATGTCATCACAATTCATCCATAACTTTTTGAGGTATCTGTCTTTAAAAATCTGTCGTTTTACCTTTTCAGACATATCCGAAAATTTCATCAAAATCCATCCATAAGTTTTTCAGCTACATTGTACACAAACACATCTGGCAGCCTGGATCCAGATGATCCAGACAGTGATCCAGATCACTCCCAAAATCTAATCACTTGTTCCTCGCACCATTTAGGTCATTTGCTGAAAATGTCATCACGATCCATCCATAACTTTTAAAAATTACATTTCATGATTCCAGAAGATCCATATAGTGATCCTGATCACTTCCAAAATTCAATCATTTCATCCTTTTACCTTTTCAGACATATCCTGAAAATTTCATCAAAATCCGTCCATAAGTTTTTGATTTATCTTGTACACAACACATCTGGCAGCCTGGATCCAGATGATCCAGATCACTCCCAAAATCTAGTCACTTGTTCCTTGTCCCATTTAGGACATTTCCTGAAAATTTCATCAAAATCCACCCATGACTTTTTGAGCTATTTGTCTTTAAAAATTATATTTCATGGATCCAGAAGATCTAGATAGTGGTCCAGATCACTCGCAAAATTGAACCATTTCTTCCTTTTACCACTTCTTCCTTTTACCATTTGTAACATATCCTAAAAATATCATCAAAATTCATCCTAAAATTATGTTGCAGCCTGGATCCATATGATCCAGACAGTGATCCAGATCACTCCAAAAATTTAATCACTTGTTCCTTGTACCATTTAGGTAATTTGCTGAAAATGTCATCACAATCCATCCATAACTTTTTGAGGTATCTGTCTTTAAAAATTACATTTCATGGATCCAGAAGATCCATATAGTGATCCGGATCACTTCCAAAATTCAACCATTTCATCCTTTTACCTTTTCAGACATATCCTGAAAATTTCATCAAAATCCGTCCATCAGCTATAATTTTACACAAACACATCTGGCAGCCTGGATCCGGATGATCCAGACAGTGATCCAGATCACTCCCAAAATCTAATCACTTGTTCCTAGTCCCATTAAGGACATTTCCTGAAAATTTCATCAAAATGCACCCATAAGTTTTTGAGTTATCTGTCTTTAAAAATTAAATTTCATGGATCCAAAAGATCCAGACAGTGATCAGGATCACTCCCAAAATTTAATCATATCTTCCTTTTACCATTTTGGACATTCCTGAAAATTTTATCAAAATCCATCTGTCAGTTTTTGAGTTATCTTGTTCACAAACAAACAAACAAATAGAGGGCCAAAAATGACCCTCGGTCAGGTACTTTGGCAGTCAGTGGATGACCTTAAATGAAGATCTGTAACCGGTAAGCCTGGATGCTGGTACTCCATCATGTACTCAACCTCCAAAGCCATTTTTAATAGTTTCCATGCAATGTAGTCAGCATTAAGTGTGAAAATATCTCCAAATTTGCCAAAAATGACCCTTGGTCAGGTACTTTGGCAGTCAGTGGATGACCTTAAATGAAGATCTGTAACCAGTAAGCCTGGATGGTAGAAGTCCATCATGTACTCAACCTCCAAAGCCATTCTCAATAGTTTCCATGCAATATAGTCAGCATTAAGTGTGAAAATATCTCAAAAAAGGCCAAAAATGACCCTCGGTCAGGTACTTTGGCGGTCAGTGGATGACCTTCAATGAAGAGCTTCAAGGTCAAATTTCTGTATGCTTACAGAGGACATATATGTGTATTATATATACCAGCCATAGGATGATCTGACTTTCTGTATAGAACTGGGCCAAAAAGTGAAAAAATGGCCAAAATCTGACCTTTAAGAGGCCACCAGTGACCTTGAGATTGAAGGTCAAGGTCACAAAACAATAGCGTTCGTGGCATTGCCCATATATACCCACATACCAAATTTGAAAGTTCTAACTAAAATATTTTTTAAGTTATCACGTCCAAAAGGAAATCTCTGCGGCAGTGGCGTGACCGTACTGAAGCCTAAGTATCCCCGACTTTCGTCCAGGGATACAACTACTTGCTACACAGCCTTATAATTCGACTCACCTGTTCATACTATCGAAAACGTGAGCCGATTAGATTTTGGCAGTAATCCCTTGAAAAATGTCTCATTTATGAGTGATTTTCTGACACCTTCCAATCTGAAAGCCTTAAATTTAGGTCAACCCCCCTATTATCTTCTTAAGTATTGCATTTAGAGCCATAAAATGTACTGGGAGGTAATAGGAAACCATATGTGGAGAGTCTAAATAGCCGGTCAGTTTTACCCCACGGCCCCCCCTTATGGGTCAAACTGGGGTCATAAAATAGCTGATTTTCAGTTTTTGCCTTATATCTCCTTTATTGTTGCTTTTATAGCTTCAGAATGTATTAAGAGGTATTGGGAAACCATATGTGGAGAGTCTAAATAGCCGGTCAGTTTTACTCCCGACCCCCCCCTTATGGGCCAAACTGGGGTCATAAATAGCTGCTTTGGAGTTTTTGTCTTATATCTCCTTTATCGTTGCTTTTATAGCTTCAGAATGTATTAAGAGGTATTGGGAAAGCATATGTGGAGAATCTAAATAGCCGGTCAGTTTTATCCCCCGACCCCCCCTTATGGGTCAAACTGGGGTCATAAAATAGTTGCTTTGGAGTTTTGCCTTATATCTCCTTTATTGTTGCTTTTATACCTTCAGAATGTATTAAGAGGTATTGGGAAAGCATATGTGGAGAGTCTAAATAGCTGGTCAGTTTTACCCCCGGCCCCCCCTTATGGGTCAAACTGGGGTCATAAAATAGCTGATTTTGAGTTTTTGCCTTATATCTCCTTTATTGTTGCTGTTATACCTTCAGAATGTATTAAGAGGTATTGGGAAAGCATATGTGGAGAGTCTAAATAGCCGGTCAGTTTTAGCCCCCGACCCCCCCTTATGGGCCAAACTGGGGTCATAAATAGCTGCTTTGGAGTTTTTGCCTTATATCTCCTTTATCATTGCTTTTATAGCTTCAGAATGTATTAAGAGTTATTAGGAAAGCATATGTGGAGAATCTAAATAGCCAGTCAGTTTTATCCCCCGACCCCCCTTATGGGTCAAACTGGGGTCATAAAATAGTTGCTTTGGAGTTTTGCCTTATATCTCATTTATTGTTTCTTTTATACCTTCAGAATGTATTAAGAGGTATTGGGAAAGCATATGTGGAGAGTCTAAATAGCCGGTCAGTTTTACCCCCCGACCCTCTCTTATGGGCCAAACTGGGGTCATAAATAGCTGCTTTGGAGCTTTTGCCTTATATCTCCTTTATTATTGCTTTTATAGCTTCAGAATGTATTAAGAGGTATTGGGAAAGCATACGGTGCAGCTTTGTGCATTCTTAGCTTTACAGCATGCTTATTAAAACCACAAAGCATTTTAAACTTTCAGGGATGCTTCGCTTTTGTTAGCAAAGGCATTCCTCTAGTTACACATTGGGGACTTACATTTTGTGAATGTGGTTTTATGAAAACTCAAAAATAACACTGCAGCAACCTTTTAAAAGTAACATGTAAGCAGACTTTTACAGTGCTTATTCTTTGTCTTGATAATAATTGTAATAAAATCATTTGGCCTCTTGACAAAAATGTGTCCTGGACTATGTAGACACTGGATTGTCAAGGATATTCACGGCTAAATGTGGAAAAGTCTCATTCCATAAATATATGTTTCAGGGTCAAAGTGGGCATGGGTTCAAACCCAGCCCATGACAGTATATAGGATGCACTGAGAGTCAGTCTGGATATGATTTTAAGCAGTGAAAAGGAATGTAAAACCATGGCTTTTATTTTAAGTGGGTACACCTTACCATACCCTTTACAAAAACAAGTAACAAAATAGATTTTCATTCAATTTGGGGTAAATATGGGGTTAACATAAGCTCTCGAGCTTTTCTAATTGTAAATATTTTGTTTGGTGCATGGGTGCACCCCTTTATGTATCTGTTATGGAAACTCAAGATGTAGCGCTGTGGCAAAGTGATTATAGTCTTGGAAGGTCTGAAGTTTGATCATCTCCCAGGCCATGAAAATTATAATAAATATTACCCTTCCTATTGCAGGTCTGCACCAATTTCTGCCACGGAGTCACTGATTGGCGATTGGCTGGAGGTCAGTGGAATGAAAACTCTGGATGCCAAAGAGTATGAAGCTTTAGAGAAAGAACTCGGACTGGAATCTCCGATTAATATCCATGAACTGGTGAACACCCCATCAAAATACAGCTGAATACCTTAGTTGGAATTGAATAAGTGGTCATATCTAAATCCAAGTACAGCTGACTCTTGAAAATGAAACGAGTCCTAACCTAATGAAAGTAAAGCTTTAACGTTTTAAGTTTTTAGAACTCATAAGAAAATTCATTTCCGAGTACAGCTTAACTTTATCATGGAACAAAGTCATACAACCAAGTCACAACGTCATTGAGTAACAGCTCATTTCTGAGTGAAACTGATTAGACAAGTCATTACCCTGTTCAAGTATGGCATAACTGAGTGAAACTCACGAGTCACCAACCTGTCCGAGTACAGTAGAACTCTCTGGAGTGAAATTCCACTCAAAGTGAAGCAGGTGAAATCTTCCAAGTGGAAAAAGTAATGCAACCTGGTACCACCCCATCACAGTACTCATGACGCAAACCAGGACCAGCCAAACTTTTAAGCTGGATTTGTCACCACCCTTCCCAGTACACCAGAACTTGTGAGTTAAAGACATAAAAGTCAGCCAGTCTGTCTAGCTGGACTGTTCAACTGGTTACCACTCAAGTAAACCCAAATCCTTTTAATATAATTCATGATTCACGAAGTACAACTTTTTTAGTGAATCTGGGGTCAGTGTTCAAACCATAATGAAAGATACGTCTGGCTCCCAATAAAACATAGGGTTAAAAACTGGACTGATCTTGAACATTTTAAAACATGGCCAACCAATATACCACAATGAAATCCCAAGTAAAAATTAACAGTATATCTCAGTGAAAAACATTCTAGTCTAGAAATACCCAATGCAGTTCCAAAGGTGCTTCAGGTCCCCTCTTCCAAATATAAACCTCATAATTCCCACCAACTCCCTCCATTAAGAACTAGTCCCTCAGAAACATAATTTAGAAAGCATCAGATTTGCCTCTTCAAATTAACCTTCCTCGCAGAGTGCTTTCCCTTATTCCCACCCACAACCTTGGATAATAGTTATTACAACAGGGCTACATTGGGTTTAATGTCACTCATCTACATATTGTATAATCCCATCAAGGTGGTTGATGAGGCAATGCACTAAGCAGTGCATGCTACTTGATCAAGGCTACACAGGGATCCACAGGGCAATGGGAATCAGCTGCTACTTTCCCACTTAAGGTCACAACAGTGACCTCAACTCACAACCTCAGAGGGAGAATGTTACCCTGTCGGTGGATCAATACACGGAAATTGAATCCAGCAAATTTGTACCATTTAATCATCCTAACTAGCTTAGTTTTTTCTTTTATATTTTTGATGTTTTGTGCAACATGAAAAATTGAAAATGTATATATATATTTTTTTCATGGGCATATACAATAAAACAAAAATTTAAATATATACCTTGTTTTTATTCAAAATTATGGTGACCAAATTGATCTTTTAAAAAAAAACATTGGTCGATGAGATGCGTTGATGTATGAATACATTAGACATATGGCACAAAACATTGCCACAAGAGACCAAATGTGCTGGCCCAAATAACAACATTCTACAGTAGAGGTGATCGTATCAGGCATTGAACAACTAATGTCTTTACATCTGTACACAGTATACAATTCAAAATATCCTATTAATTACAGCAAGCTCACTGCCTGTAAGTCCACACTGGTACAGTGAAGACTGTCTACACAAATCACAACTTGTAACTCTGGCAACAACCATTATTAGACTACTGCAAAAAGGCAACATTTGCCCAGATTATAGCACAATCAAATAAACATCGATTAAAAATCTTTACTCTAAAATATTTAACACCAAAGTAGTCTTAAAACTGTTAGCTGCTTTAAATCACCAGTATATTAATACCATTACAAATAAAATAACAAGAGTTTTAAATTGTTTTTCAACAGGCCGACATAAAAGAATACAAACACTTCAAACCAATGTGTCTTGCACAATCCAGTCACAGTTGATGCATGACCTGTTTCCACCTTTTGTGAAATCTCTTGAAGGAAAGTGCTCTAGGTATTGATTACAGTGCTAAATTACTTGCTAACAATCTATTCATAGTATGTTATTCTTTAAATTCACTTAAATAAATGCATCAATTAATTAGACCAATAGCACTTGATAAACGGAAATGGTTCATATTACACATTATGGTTGGCAGTGAGACAATCCAGTTCTTCAACAAATGACCTTCACAGAAGGTCACTTTTATATCCAGCTATCCGAGCAATTTTCACCAACAAACATCATTTGCGAATTACTACTACAGCATTTTTCTTCTATTAGTGGTCCCCAGACTAAACAAAGTGAATTTGCTTCGTCACAATAACAGAACAGCTAAATATACAACTTAATACTGGGCTTCAAGTTATTATTGCATCTGATTTGAATGAAGACCTCCAACATCTGAAACAATTTCATTTATAACAACCTTTGACTTGGCCTTCTAGACTCTCTCTTAAAGAGTTCCTACATCTTAAACATAAAAAGAGCTGTTATGCCATTAGTGTTTTACCAATTAAGCAGCTATCAAGACAAAGTGCAAAATATCTCTCAAGTCCGTTCCACACGACCGCATAGCTATTATTCTATGGAGCAATTTAACTCGACACTTTGACCTTTGGTATTGAAATTTGCTTTCATTTAAAACATTTCAACAACACTTCTGAAAATTCAACATTACAAACTTCAAAGACAGGATTATGGTTTGTCACCAAACCAATATGCCGTCTTAAAATTGTGACTAAAATAGATAATTCAACAATTACACTGTTTTCAGCTGCATTCGTGCAACACTTTGCTCACACTGTGTACAATGTACACATATGGAAGTCCCTGAGGAATGAACAAATGAATCTGTAGGTATTTTAAACTGACAGATAAAAATTGAATCAGCTGAAATATTAAAGAGTAGACTTTAAAACCCAAATGGAATTTAATGTGTTAAGGTAATTTTTTTGTGGGTTTTTTTTAACAACAATACTGTTTCTATAACCAGCTTTAATACTAGCCTTTCAAGCTTATAATTTTTCTAAAATATCTGAACCATTAGAGATGAGGACTTTGCTGTCCTTTGATATGCCACAGCGTCACCTACCTCAACCAGTCTATATCTCTGCAGTGACTAGCAGATAAATCCTACACGTTTTGGTACAATTAATATTAAATATTAACCAAGCACATATTGCTTGACAGACTTATTGATACTGAAGACTGAATACTGAACCTCTTACATTTCGTACCCTCTCACAAAACAGGATTTCAACTAGTTTTCTTTGAAATCTATATCAAAATATGCACCAAATTGATTTTACCAAGTATACTTTCAACATCATAATTTGTATAAAATTCATTTCATGCTCTCTTTTTTTGTTTCTTTCACATATTCCCTTCTGATTTTCAATCTTGCCTTCAAATAGAGATATAAGCACAATATGTCATCAAATTATGAACTTCACACACCACTTTCCGAGTTTGTGTATTGGGTGCCACTATGGATTTTGGAGAGGAACCCTGTGGGAAAAGCTGGCAGCTTTCAGAACTGAGAGGGATTCAGTTCCTGTGTATTGAGTTATCACAGTTCTAGCAGTCTCTCCTCTGTACACATACTGTTACACAGAGGCTCAAATGAGTCTGTACAGTCTGGCGGTATTTGTTCCTTACAGTTTGAGACTGGAAAACCACTGGCCAATGAATGTACAGTTTCCACTCCTGTGTTGTGGCTTGGAAGGGGGTCCAACCAGTCTCGGTCCTGGAGCTTCTAGGTTCCAATCCTAGCCCTCTTCATGGCAGGTGTCTCTCCATCCTCTGATTCCTCCTCCTCCTCATCGTCAAAAGGGTAGTCAACCAGTCCAACCAAACCACCAGGCTGTAAGTATACAAATAAAGATATAAACCACCAGTCCAACTAAACCACCAGGCTCTAAGTACACAAATAAAGATATCATCCACTAATCTTACCAAACCGCCAATCTGTGAGTAAACAAATACAGATATAACCCACCAGTCCAAACTAACCCCCTGGCTTAAATACAGAAATAAAGATATAGTCCACCAGTCCAACCAAACCACCAGGCTGTAAGTACACAAATAAAGATATAAACCACCAGTCCAACTAAACCACCAGGCTCTAAGTACACAGATACAATCCACTAATCCAACCAAACCACCGGGCTGTAAGCCTACAAAGATATAATCCACAAATCCAGCCAAATTGCAAATATGTAAGTAAACAAATACAGATACAGTCCACCAGTCCAACTGAACTACCAGGCTGTAAGTACACAAATAAAGATATAGTCCACCAGTCCAACCAAACCACTAGGCTGTAAGTACACAAATACAGATATAGTCCACCAGTCCAACCAAATCATTAGGCTGTAAGTACACAAATACAGATATAGTCCACCAGTCCAACCAAACCACTAGGCTGTAAGTACACAAATACAGATACAGTCCACCAGTCCAACCAAACCACTAGGCTGTAAGTACACAAATACAGATATAGTCCACCAGTCCAACCAAACCACTAGGCTGTAAGTACACAAATACAGATATAGTCCACCAGTCCAACCAAATCATTAGGCTGTAAGTACACAAATACAGATATAGTCCACCAGTCTAACTGAACCACCAATCTGTAAGTAAATAAATACAGATCAGTCCAACATAACCACGGGTTGAAGATACACAACGACAGATATAAACCAGCAAACGAAACTACCAAGATGAGAGTACACAAACTGCTCCCGAGTCTAACTAAACCTGCTTTTGCTGCTTGCCTTAGTACTGGGCCTTAGTACTCAACAGTTAGCTTTTGCACACTCACCTTGGAATTGGCCTGTAGCTGCAGCGTGCCTGTCTTGCTGTTGGCCAGGCTCTGCTTGAGATGGGAGACAGGGGACTGGGGGCTGCTCACAGGAGACGATTGGGGTGTTGGGGTGGGGCTGAGGGGTGGGCTGGAGCTGCGGATCAGATTGATACTAATGGGACTAGTCGTCCTGTTGAACAGACGGGGCGGGTTCTCCTTGTAGTCATTCTCTTTGGCATTAACTGAAATGTCAAATAGTCCATATCACTCAAATGCTTTAGTATTAAGTAAAAACATCCAATCATGGAGTTTTATTTCCTTAATAGCTAATCCAACAATTTTTTACAGAGACTGACTTTCTCTCCTATTCCAATTTTTATCAAAGGAGCCACGTCATTGATAGTTATTATTGGTTAAACTTCTGTGATGATGTAAATTGTTCAACTACCTATAATTCAAAAACTAATATGCAAGAGTTCCACCAACATAAAGAGAACATGTGAATTTAATATTTGTCCAGACACATTTACTCATGCACAGTTTCTCAGGCACAGTATTTTTCAGTTACATTCATGTGAAAGAAAAGCACTTTACATTAAGTGTTTTGTTCCATTTAAATGGATTTGATTTACTTGGATTTTATGTCACTTACATTAAGTGTTTTGTTCCATTTAAATGGATTTGATTTACTTGGGTTTTATGTCACTTTCAAAAATATTCCTGGATTGAATGTTGTAGGAAAAGCATGTGGAGCATGCATCTGATTAACAAAATGCTTAGTAATTTGGGTCCTTGCCTTTTTACACAGGGTGATTTATTCTGTCATTTTAGACTGAAAATTCTTTTCAATGCATTGTATCGTACACAAAGAAGCATTGCATGCTAGTGGAAGATTAAGTAATGCAAACAACCCTACAGCGACAAGACCAGCTTCATCAATTGTATCATTCATATCTCTTTAAATAAATGATATAGTGACATCATTTGTAGTTATGACAATACTTACAGGAAGGAAAAGAGCTGCGGTCAAAGAAGCGATTGATCTGGTCAAACATGGAGTCAGTCTTGGGTTTAAGCATGTCTGTCATGGGCAGCATGTTCTCCTCCTCGGGGAAATCCTCATCCCCATCAAACCATATCTCTTCCTCCTCTTCCATGTTGCGTGCATCCCGCCGGAACCGGTTGTTTGCCCGCAAGATGGGCGGTGTGCTGCAGCAGAAATACAGCAAGTGATTTGGTTAAATATTGGTAGGCCTCCTTAAAAAGTGGTTTTCTATCTCTTTCAATGGCCAAGGTCATACTAGAGCATGCCGTTGGCATTTCACCACATGAGCTACATCTGAACCTACACCAACAGTGCCACATGATCATTCTCCAAACTTCATATCCACATGGAGAACTGATGCTCTACGTGCTGAAGCTAAAACACAAGGGACTACCCACTGAAACCCTGCCACAATGAACATGTATATCTGCATGCAACAATCTAGCACTAGCACAAAGAATAAACCTGTTATGTGCGCATAAAAAATAACTAAACAGAAATACACAGGAACCGTTAAGATTGTAACATGTATTAGTTAAAGATCAACAATGAGCTTATGAAAAACGTAAGAATATGGTACAAGATTCAAGGACAGGTGCCCCAAAGGAAAGTGAACTTAATGCTAGTGGTGGCATCATTTACAAACCTCAAAATCGTTTAGTGGGGATTTGAAACAAATGAAATCTGGTATATCATATGTTTGTCACCGATATGGTGAAAATTAAATGCAAGCATACAAAAGCCATACTTTACAATTGGAAAAGGCTTTTGCGCCTTATAATGAGGCGAGTTAACATTACTTGCACCCAGTATAAACTAAAAATAGTTCACAAAATTGCAAATTTAATAAGTAAATTAAATTTTTATAAGTTAATACCCTATCCAATTCTAGATAGATAGATATTCTAGATAGTTTATATACAACTGGCTTCCCAGAGGGGGTTGCTCTTGCCAAGTGCTCATCTAAGTGAGCGCCCCACCCTTCTATTGATGCGTCTGTAAATATTTGCAGAGCATGTTTTATTGGGTGTAATGGTTGGCCTGTAAGTTCATTGTCTTCCTTCAGCCGCCATTGTAAATGGGGGTGCAGGGACCTGGGAACTTGGATCACCTTTTGCAGTGATTCTGGATACCCTCCAGTTGTTTTTGAGATGCCACTGTATGGGTCTCATATGAAGTCTGCCTAGATTAACATACTTTTCTGTAGATGTTAGTAACCTATCAAGGACATGAATTCCCGGACCGGGCAAGCCGGTAGGGATAGCAGTTTTAACAGTCTCTTGAAGGTTCTGTCACCAGTCCAGAGTCGGTCGGAACCGATCAGGCCTGAAGTCGAACTGGTAGCCTACAAAATCGAAGTCTTGTTTGGGCTCCAGCTCTGATTTCTCGAAGTTCACTAGCCAACCTAGTTGCTGACACATTACTTACTAGGTCCTGTGAATGTTGGAGACAAGCCTGGTGGGAGCTGGCTCTCACCAACCAGTCGTCTAGGTACTGGTGGCTTCTTAAATCCTTGTGTATGGCCATCAATTTCACCTGCTTTGGTATCACGGTGAACTCCAAAGGTGCTGTGGACAAACCGAATAGCAGGGCCTTGAACTGGTATGCCCGACCTTGGATGTGAAATCTCAGGCATTTCCTGGATTGTTCTTGTATAGGTATATGGACGTAGGTGTCCCTCCTTCAACATTTGTACTACCTAGGGTCCAGTCCCCAAGGCTTCCTAAGTTCCCAAAAAGGGCTTAGTCTGGACCCTATAGGCAGATGTGTGCCACATTTGGGACATTTGAGAGTCTGACAAGCATTTTGTCCCTCCAGTCTCCGGACACTGGTCCGATCTGGGGACAATGATTCAAGTAAACAGTCTCTCTGTTCTTGCTGTGGTCCAGTCCTGTGGGGCTGACACAATTTTTCACATTTAAAGGCTCTTGCCCCAGGGCAGCACCCTGCAAGGTGCAGCATTTACCGAGTAAATTGTCATTTGTGAGGTGGCTGACCCTTGGCCGGACATGATGAAGAAGTTGTCTGACTATCGACCACTGACCACCGACCATTCACTGCAATCAAATTTACCTTGGGCAACTTTGTCCGGTACCAGGTCTCCATAACCGGTAATTTACTGTAAACAGTAATTCTCTGTAACTGGCGAAAAATTGGCAGACTGAGGTCACCAAGGAATATAGAATATAGAATATAGAAGGCTACTGGATGAATTTTTTTTTCACCAGTTGGGGTGAAGCATTCTACAGTTAGGACTGTGTAGCCACCACCCAATCAGCAGACTTGGTAACCAGAAGATTGAAACCATATGTAGCCAATTGCTAAAGCAAGTGTACAAGGCTGTATAGCCGGTACCAGTCAGTACACTCTGTAACCATTCGTTGAAGCAAGTGTGGAAGGCTGTGTAGCAGGTACCAGCCGGTACA
This sequence comes from Sabellastarte sp. h YS-2021, assembly GCA_964017235.1. NCBI lineage: Eukaryota > Metazoa > Annelida > Polychaeta > Sabellida > Sabellidae > Sabellastarte > Sabellastarte sp. h YS-2021. The sequence continues at coordinate 17,486,053 of OZ024928.1, forward strand.
CTCTGTAACCGGTTGTTGAAACAAGTGTACAAGGCTGTATAGCCGGTACTGGTCGGTACACTCTGTAACCAGTTGAAGCAAGTATACAAGGTTGTGTAGCCGGTACTAGTCGGTAAACTCTGCAACCGGTTGTTGAAACAAGTGTACAAGGCTGTATAGCCGGTACTGGTCGGTACACTCTGTAACCAGTTCTTGAAGCAAGTGTACAAGGCTGTGTAGCCGGTACTGGTCGGTAAACTCTGCAACCGGTTGTTGAAGCAAGTGTACAAGGCTGCAAAGCTGGCACTGGTCGGTACACTCTGTAACCAGTTGTTGAAGCAAGTGTACAAGGCTGTGTAGCTGGTACTGGTCGGTAAACTCTGTAACCAGTTGTTGAAGCAAGTGTACAAGACTGTATAGCTGGTACTGGTTGGTACACTCTGTAACCAATTGCTAAAGCAATTTTACAACTATCTTTTGTGTTGAATTCAGCTGGTTGTAGGTTTCCTCCATTAATAAAATATTTCTTTAAAAAGCACGTCTTATTCGTAGATTTGACAGTTGCTGGGAAAGCCCTTGTGAGCTATATTTAGAAACACTTGTTGTTCGGTGTGTCACGTGATCAGCTTGCTGTTCGGAAAGACACGCGATTGGCTAACTGGAGATGACGTCAGTGATCGCGTTCTTTGTGTGATACTTAACCAGCAACTTTACAGTCCACAAATCCTCACTACTGACAACAAGGCCGGGTCTGCAAAGCAGAGACTGGAATCACAGAAGACGTGAGCTCTGAGAACGCATTAAACGACCTGCCTGATCGGTGAAAACACGTGACCAGCTTCGTGATCTGTTCGGTGAATCACGTGACCAGCTTAGATATTTGCAAGGAAGGACGCGATTGGCTGACTGGGTATGACGTCAGAGGTCGCGTTCTTTTAAGCTGGCCCGTCGGCTGATGCTTTAAAAGAAGAGAAGCCTGGACCAGTGCGCTCTGTAGATGATATTCCTGGCCGGTCTGAAGTTGGTTCTTCTTCTCAGCCGGCTGTACACTCAAACCAGTTCCTGGCCATCCACTGCCCTTACTACCGACACAAGTGCCGGGTCCATAAGGGTGGGACTGAGAGTGTGTTCTGAAGAAATTTGAAGAATTCATCTCTTGCTTCTGATGACAAAATACTCAAGCTAGGCTGGTGTGACTGATGCTTTACAGCAGAGAAGTCTGTACCAGTGCGCTCTGAAGAAATCTGAAGAATTCATCTCATGCTTCTGATAAAAAAACACTAAATATTCGAGCTGGCTGGTGTGACTGATGCTTTACAGCAGAGAAGTCTTTACCAGTGCGCTCTGATGAAGAATGCACCTTCATGGGAAATCCCTTTTATTAACAGTGCTGAAAACTACGTAGACTGAGGTTTTCCGTGATTTCTAAGACGTTTCTATGGTGACTGTAGCTGGAAGGTTATAGATGGTACATTCAAACAAAAGACACGGATAAAAAATACCTGTAAGTAGTATATCCATAATTCCTCAATAAAGTCGATCTGCCCCTAACAACACAATGGTTGAATGGGAGGAAACTAGCAAAATGGCTGCCTTCATATTTCCCGTCGATTACTGCCCTATCATCAAAATTAAATTGAGTCAACTAGGGAGCGTTTCCAGCAGATTCCTAAAGGTATATCCGTGCTTGATCAGTAGGTAAAACTTCTACACTGAAACTATCCACAAATGAGGTTGAAAATCCGCCATAATGCACACTTTTGCTTAAAATATCTGGAGATTGTTGAAAACACGTTCGCACAGTACACGCGCCAAACGAAAAAGATGCTATGACGTCAGGTTGTCTAGACAGGAAGGAAGTACGAGGCGCCATCTGGGGAGTGCACAGTACTACGGACCGGCCAGCTAGTGGCAACACAGGACGTCTTTTTCTGGCGTTTGGCGGGCCGGTCTGCGCCGACCGGATAAGCAATTGTCCATTGGATAGGATGTATTAACGCAATAAAATGTACATTTTTTATTGTATTAATGAGTATTAGCCATAAGTAACCCAAAATAATGTTTGCAAAAATAGCATCACATACCAGTACCCCACAGCCTCGGGAAATAGTTTTCAACACTATGAGATATAGAAGTAGTAAAACAGTGCAAAGCTCGGGATACTTTCACAGCAGTGTCAGTTATATAAAGGTCCAAATAATGTTTAAGTAGAGAATGTAACATCTAAGAAAAAGAAAAGGTATGTAAAGATAAAGTATTAAACAAGACAATTCAATAGCAAGATGATAGCATTAATCAGCAAACTAAAAATTATGAAGCTGTAAAATTTATTAAGTGTAGAATAGCTGTCAACGGAAATGGCACAATTATGTAAAACTGCATATACTAATCAGTTGAAGCAATCCATATATCTTTGTCATCAGAGAAACATGTCTCAAATATTGCAGGCAAACACACTTTGACAGACCTAAAGTTTAAGGTCACATTACAATGCACACCTACACCACCTAACTAATGTCCCTACAAGCGTCAACCTTCTACACCATACAGAATCCAAGAAATAGTCCGGACAAGATTTTAAAACTTATGTTCACTATGACAAGGTCAAATCAAGGTCACACCAGGATGTTGCACATCTAAAACACCTGAGCAATGTCCCCACCAAGTATCAACTTCCTACACTTTACGGTTTCAGATACAGTCTGGACAAAATTTTAAAGGCCAAGGTCACTACGGCAAGACCAAAAGTCAAATCAAGGTCACACCATGATGTTGCACACCTACAACCCCCAACCAATATCTCTACCAAGCATCCACTTCCTACATCTTACATTTCCCGAGATATAGCCTGGACAAAATTTTATAGTCAAGGTCACTATGGCAATGTCAAAGGTCAAACCAATATCACACCATGACATTATACACCTACATCCCCCAGCCAATGTCCCTACCAAGTAACGACTTCCTACACCTTACAGTTTCTGAGATATAGCCCAGATAATATGCTATAGGTCAAGGTCACTACAACAAGGTCAAATGTTTAATGAAGGTCAAACCATGATGTTGCACACCTACAACCCCCAACCAATGTTCCTACCAAGTATCAACTTCCTACACATTATGGCTTACAAAATACAGCCCGGACAAGATTTTATAGGTCAAGGTCACTATGAAAGGTCGAATCAAGGTCACACCATGACGTTGCACACCCACATCCCCCAACCAATGTCCCTACCAAGTATCAACTTCCTACACCTTACGGTTTCCAAGATATATCCTGGACAAGATTTTCAAAATCGAGGTCACTAAGGCAGAGTCAAAGGTCAAATCAAGGTCACACAACCATGATGTTGCACACCTACACCCCCTTACCAATGCCCCAACCAAGTATTAACTTCCTACACCTTATGGTTTCTGAGATACAGCCCAGACAAACTTTTTACTGCCGCCTGACCACCCGCCCATCCGGATACCACAGGTTAAAACAATACCCTAGCAGACCTTGAGGTCTGTGGGGTAAAAACTGTTTCCAAATATCATTTGCGGATTTCGTTGTTTCTACGAAAACGAAAAAATTGAAAAACCTAATATACTAGGTTACCCTTACCAACACTACTTTATGCCTACTGCAAGACGACTGAAACAAAGAAACCTTACTTTAAATTTAGTAAGATTTGTCATTATTTATTTGAGGATTATGTTGTTAAGGTAAAAAAATCCTCGCAAGATAGCTTTTCTGACCTTTACCCTGAAATACCACCATACTTCCCATTCTGGACAAAACAATTGCCTGATCAGCCAAAAAGATATAGTAGTGCATGCTCAGGTGTCTGACCTTTCCATGGATTGCTTTTCCTGTGTACTGTTCCTGTACTCATCATATCGATCTTTTAATGTCCTGAATGTCTTCACATAGTCCACCTTGTCAAATGCCTTGAAGTGGGTCTCCACTGTATATTTCACCAATGCTTCGATACTTTCCTGCAAACACATAGCCACCAACATATAAAACCTGACACATTTGAAGTCAGTTTAGAAAGAAGATAAAGATAAATTCCATGATAATCCTTCCTATGTTTTCAAAGATGAAATTTTTATCAGCAGATAGGAAAATGAAGTGAAAATACATTTTAACTGGTAGAGAAATGCACACAATGTCTCAGAAAATACTCACTGTTTTAATAAATTCAAAAAGTTCTATGAAGGCAGAATTGAGCAGGTTGTACTTGCTTCCATTGGCCTGGAAGGCTTCAGCTATTGGCTTGAAGAGGTCACCTTTGATTAAGTATTTGCTGTAGAATTCGTCTTTTAAACCAATAAGCTTCCGCACTAGTCGCAGGGCAGCTGGAAAGAGATATAATTTCACTACAATGGACTTGAAATCAATAGCTTCAAAATGGTACAAAGCACTAGTGCTGGGACGATGTGGGACGACGCAAATTTCGGTATTAACGCTCGCTGGCACATTGTCAATCAATGGTTGGTAAAATTTAAGTACAACCGATAGGTGGGATTAGTTGCTAAACTCATTTCTTTGTAGGTATTTTGACATAATAAAATCGTATTTTGCCATAATTTTGTACATTTACCAGTTAAATTTACAACATTAGCCGTAAATGCAAAATATATAAAGTAAACATTTGGGGATTTCCCACTGTTGTCAAGGTGATCACAAAATTAGCCAATTGCAAGTGAGGATAGATAAAGCATGACATGGAGTGAGGGATACATTTGTGAAAGCTGTTAGGTTATAGTTTGGTTATATTTGTGGTACTTATGCCCATTTCCTTGTTTTATTCATTTTTGATTATTTTTGGTCTGGTTTGCACTTTTGATTCTATTATCGGCAATGATCGATCTTTGTTCACATTTTTCCGATACGAAGGTTGACAGGTAAAAAAGGAGCAATCTCCCAGCACTACAAAGTACACGCTGGTGTAAACGTATATTTTAATACATATTTATGTTTTAGATTAGAAGAGGTGACATCTTTCATTAGTCTTTAAATCACTGTCAATGTTACTGTACTACTAAATAACATTTAGCAGTGTCAATACATATACCTTTGGCATTTCTCCTTGACAAAGTTTACTTACTTTACTTCTGCCAAGTGCAAAATTAATAAAAGGGAACCAGGAAAAACTCACCCAGTGCCAGAAAAGCATGTTTTGATTTGAGTAGCACCAAAGCCCGGCGGACCAAGTCTTTATTGACAATGTAGTTTTTCATGTGGAAAGTGTGGTGTTCTATACAAAAGGTCAGCAGTTCCATGATCAGGGACAAGAGCTGTGCTGTGCGGTAGTCATCTGAAGTGGGCAAAGGTATTTTCATTAGCCAAGCAAGAACTGATCGGTAACTACAATATACAACTCAAAGAGGCCTAAACAGCCATGATCACAGTACACTAGCCATATTAAACACATTTCAATAGCAGAATATTTATGATAAAAGGGTCCGTAATAGATTCCTATTTATATTGTCTATAGTAGGGCAGGCTTTGTGACAATGTTACTTTGTAGATGCAAATCCAAAGTCAACATGGTGATAGCCATGCCATCACTTGAAAATATGATCCTGCCAACTGAAAAAAATACAAACTAGATTGGGCCAACTCGGCGCCAAGATATCCCCAGACAGGTCATCACTCACGCCACAGGTTTTGATCGGGAATTTTTAAAAACATAATTACCCATTATTATATGAACTTCAGCACATCAATCTACTCTGTTTATATCTTCCAAGGAAGATGGTGTATCCCCAGACGCCGAATACATAACTCAAATTATATTTTCAATCTTCCTGCAATGATAACTCTAAACCTATTTTCAAAGTATTTAAATGATTGATGATTGAATGTCCATTCTAAAATAATAATCCCAAAAGAGCATATCTGTTTCTATATTTGTTGACAAATAAAATATTATTTTTAACTCAACTCATCATACTTTTCAATCTTCCTTCAAAGTATTTAAATGATTGATGATTCAATGTCCATTCTAAAATTCATAATCCCAAAAGTGCATATCTGTTTCTATATTTGTTCACAAATAAAATATTATTTAAAAAAGAATTATTTATATTATTATTTTATTATATTATTTTTAGAATTTGCAAATTGTTTTCAGTTATTCATTTCCTCTATACCTGTATATGTGGTCCATATATATGCAACCTAAATATGTGACACAATCTCAGTTCTGACTCCCCTTTGTGTTATATGTAATGAAGCCCACCACCTCCCACCCCCACCCCTCTCCCCTTCTCCACACCTCTCTCACTATTACACAAGATCTGCAACCCCATTGAGGTCTTTGTTTCTCATCTGATATCATTAAATACCTTTGTTTATTTAGTGTCACTCAATATAGCTGGAGGTCCCAGAGGTGGGTGGGGGGAATCCGGGTGGGGGATGTGGGTTGGGACTTAGTTTAGTTTATTAGTTTATTATAGTGACATGTATTATGTTGACAAGGATTATACAAAAACTATTGAAGTAATACCCAGCCCTATATGGGCTTATAAGTCACTTTAAATAGAGAGTTAATAACAAACAGAGCAAACATATTTTGAGGTAAGATACAGTAAATAAAGACAGCAATTCAATACATAAAAATTAACAATATAATTTACTTTTTCTTTCTTGCCACAAATCAAAAATAAAATTAATAACCATATTGACATTCATATGAGTTAATACCCTTGATAATTGATCTATTAATAATTCAGATTTATCTATATTTAAAATTTTGAAATATTTCATACGAATCAGCTCTAAAGCTGGACAAACACAAACAAAATGTATCTCATCTTCCACATCTTTTTTACACAGTTTACATGTTCTCTCAAAGAGATGGAGTGCTACAGCATAAATGGTAAACAAACAATCTATATAAAAGGGGTACTCAAATACAAAAAGAATTGAGAATTTTAAGTATGTGATTATCAACTGAAATGAGTTCATAACTGTAGGAGCTGTGTCAAAATTAACTGAGGCAAGTTGAATAAAACTGGGCTAGTTGAGGGTTAAAAATCCCCTAGTTTTACTACATACGGATATAATTTCATTAATATTGGGACTTAAAGCTCACTTAAAGTGTCCATTTTGTCTACTTGAATATGTTTAACCGGCGTTTAACCAGTTTCATTTTAAAAAGTTAAAAACTCAGCAAGCAGAGGTATAACACACAAAAATAAGTTCTTAAAAGACTAAGATAGCCATAACATTATTAATATTCAAAATTTAAATAGACAGGCATTTCCTTTTAAAAATTCAAAGATTTCAGCTCTATAACCCACATAGTTTGACAGTTACTGGGCTTTAAAGTGGCATAATGTCCATAAATTGGGTTTCTGTGGGCATTTTACAATTGTTAAAGAGACCTTAGCAATTAAACTACAGATCTGAAACTTTTTGGGGGACATACATAACAAACAAAAATTATATATAATACAGTTTAAGACTTGTCACACTAAGCATTTCCAAATAACAGGGCAAAATACGGAAAAAATGTCAAAAAAGGCACTTGGGCGAGTGTCTATGGCCCTCATACACAGGTTAAATGTCTACTAAAAACCTTGATTTTCGCCATATGTAAAAAGGACATAATAATGCATTCCCAGATGGGATTTCAGCTCCATCAATCACATAGTTTAACAGTCACAGGGCTTAAAGGTGGCAAAAAGTCCAAATATTGGGTCTCTGTGGGTCTTTTAGAGATCTCGATGTGGCTTTCAAATTAAAGCTTCAGACTTAAAATTTGTTACATACTAAGATTACACATAGAATATGTATCTAATAAAGTTTGAAACTTCTCAGACTTACCATTTCCAAGTTACAGAGCAAAATATGTGAAAAATGTCTTAAAAGGGTCACTCAGGTGGGTGTTTAAGGTCCTCATACACAGGTTAAATGTCTACTTGAAGCCTTGATTTTTGGCACATGTAAAAAGAACATAATAATGTATTCCCAGATGAGATTTCAGCTCTATCAGTCACATAGTTTAACAGTCACAGGCCTTAAAATTGGCAAAAAGTCCAAATACTGGGTCTTTATGGGGCCTTCTAGAGACCTAAATGTGGCCTTCAAATTAAAGCTTCAGACTTAAAATTTGTCACATACTAAGATTACACATAGAATATGCATCTAATACAGTTTGAAACTTCTTAGACTTACCATTTCCAAGTTACAGGGCAAAATATGTGAAAAATGTTTAAAAATGGTCACTCGGGTGGGGATTTATGGTCCTCATACACAGGTTAAATGTCTTCTTAAAGCCTTAATTTTTGGCACATATATAAATAACATACTAATATCTTCCCAGATAGGATTTGAGCTCTATCAGTCACATAGTTTGACAGTCACAGGGCTTAAAAGTAGCCAAAAGTCCAAATATTGGGTCTTTGGGAGCCTTTTAGAGACCTCAATTTGACCTTCAAAATTAAAGCTTCAGACTTAAAATCTGTTACATACTAAGATTACACACAGAATATATATCTAATACAGTTTGAAACTTCTCAGACTTACCATTTCCAAGTTACAGGGAAAAAGATGTGAAAAATGTCTTATAAGGGTCACTCGGGTGGGTGTTTATGGTCCTGATACACAGGTTAACTGTCTATTAAAGGCCTAAATGTTGGGGCACATATAAGAAAACACATAGATATATTCCCAGATGATATTTAACTTAGATGAGAGACATAGTTTGAAAGCTACAGTGCTTGAAAGTGGCAAAAAGTGCATAAATTGGGTCTCTGTGGGCACTTTTGAGACCTTAAGTCGACCCCTTTGGGTAAACCTACAGCCCTAAAATTTTCTACAGACAAGGATTACATATCAAAGTTATACCTAGCACAGTTTGAGACTCATCAGAATTACCACTTCCAAATTATAGGGCAAAATATGTGAAAAGTATAGCAAAAAATCCCTAAGTGGGGGTATTTATGGGCCTCAAAGACAATTTTCTCCTCAACTTAAAGTCGTGATTTTCGGCACATGTACTAAGAACATATTAATGTGTTGTCAGGTAAAATTTCAGCCAGCTGAGCATCATAGTTTGTGACCTACAGGGCTCTAAGTGGCCAAAAGTCCAATTTCTGACCTTAAGGTGGCCATAAGTTCTTTTTTACTGGGAGTTTAAGGTCACCTTAAAATAGGGATCTTCCTTTGGGCACCCTTAACATGTGTACCAAGTTTGAAAAAAAAATGTTAATTTGTTTTTGAGTTATCGCGTCCACAAGGAAATTTCTACGGCGGCGGCGGCGGCGGCGGCGCGACGGACCTGAATCCAATATATCCCCGACTTTCGTCTGGGGATATAACAAGTAGGTCAGAGTGAAAGCACGGTAAAACAGAAGCAACTGCAATAGGAACTGTAACTGGAGAGCTTCGTTCAAGTGTACCTGAATACACAGATATTAGCCAATCTTCTACTTTCAACAAGTCATTAGTCTTTGTAGTCTCAGTGGTCAGCACTCACCTTTACTGGGGGATTCCCCTGATGTGTTAGCAAACAGAGGTGCCGTTAATACATGCATGCTGTGCTTGTAGAAGAAAGCAAGGAACTCTGTCTTCTCTGTTTTCTGCAAAATCACACAATGCATGAAGGGATTACAGGGTCAAAACAAATCTGTAGTACTAGAAATAATATATATTACCACAGCATGGTAATTCCTTTAAAAATACATGTCAATATTACAACAGTTGTTCCTTAAAATGACTGATTCCAATACCATTCAAATGCAATCTTTTGCTAGTTATTCCACTGACTGCAAAGTGCAGGGCTACATAAATTTCTTCAATAAACAAAACCTCCTTATGACCTTCATAAATTGTACCAATCACACTGAAACTTCAAACCAATTCAATGCAATATTATCATAATATTAATTATAATATAGAGATAATATTATTATGTCTGCAGAGTGAGTAGTTCTAGACCATTTACATTTACTATGATTGCCTCAATCACTGGGAGTATTAAACCTTGTATATGGATTGTCATGTATTCCACAATTCAAGCAATAGTTGCTTTAAAATACTTACATTTTCTGATAGCGTCATACTCTCTGGGTCTAGTAGTATTCTCATGGTTCCCATCAGTTTCAGAGACCCTGCCAACTCTGTGAAAACAGTGATCCATACACTCATAAAGCAGTCAACATTAAATATTGAAAATGTTTGTGGATTTCACCCACTTTACTGAAATGCTTTGGCGAAATGTCACAACCGCCATCTCGCTTGTCAATACGTATAATTGAAGGAATACTTAGAAACAATGCTACAATATTAGAAACTAACCCTGAATCTGGAGAAATTGCACACTTTTTCATCTCCTATTTTTGTGTATTTGGGGACATTTGGATGATTTTGTTTAAAGAAAGTGCCTTGTTTCGTTTTCATTAGTTTCACTTCCTGTCAGTGGCCTATTTCATTGGGGCTGTCTGCTGAAAACACATCTTTTTTTTACTGAATCTGGGAACCAAAACAGGTTTGCATTAGTGGCCTTCCAATGTACGCATTTTGGATACCGATCCATCCCCAGTATTTCCCCAGTATAAGAAACCATAACACAGTGGTCTAGCACATTACTTAACAAGAAAACAGCAGCAATGTCTTAACTAGAAATAGGACGCCCTGTTGATAGTAGGTGCGAATAGAAACAGGATAGCATAGAAGAACACACATTATCATGTGTAATGTCCACCCCATGAACCTTTTGCCAAAATTGTACAGTAGTCTTACAAGACCCTGTTTCATTTGTAAAATATATCAATGATGCTTAAATATTTATTAGTGTAGATGTAAATTATTTCAGCTTCATGCCTTTTTGCATTGGTTGGGTCGAAAATTTTGACGAAATCACTCTATCTTGCATGGTTAAGAAGATAGAAGCAAATTCCTGTTTTTCTATTTTTGGCAAAAATTTTAAAATTCAAAATGGCCGCCATTTTTGGGAAAAGGAAAATTTTTTTTAAATTGCCAAGAGTACACTTCTTAGATACCCTATGGGTCGAAAATGTCAATGAAATATCTCTATTTTGCACGGTTAAGGCAAATTTGTGTTTTTCCATTTTGGGCAAAAATTCCAAAATTCAAAATGGCCGCCATATGTGGGGAGGGGAAAATTTTTTGAAAATTGCAAAGAGTACATTTCTTAGATACCCTGTGGATCGAAAATTTCGACAAAATCGCTCTATCTCGCACGGTTAAGGAGATAGAAGCAATTTTGTGTTTTGCCATTTTCGGCAAAAATTCGAAAAATCAAAATGGCCGCCATTTTTGGGGAGGGGAAAATTTTTTTGAAAATTGCAAAGAGTACATTCCTTAGATACCCTGTGGGTTGAAAATTTCGACGAAATCGCTCTATCTCGCACGGTTAAGGAGATAGAAGCAAATTTGTGTTTTGCCATTTTTGGGGAGGGGAAAGTTTTTGAACATTGCAAAGATTACATTCCTTAGGTACCCTGTGGGTCAAAAATTTCGACGAAATCGCTCTATCTCGCACGGTTTAGGAGATATGAGCACATTTGCCTTTTTCAGTATTCAAAATAGCCAATTACTCATTTATTTAATTAATTACTCATCTATGAAGCAATTCCCCCCAAAAGCAATCCCATACAAGCTATTAACCCAATGAACCTCCATACCAAATTTCAGAAAGCTAGGCTTAATAGCATTCCTTAAAATGTCTGGAAACCAAAGAGCTACTCAAAAGTAGCAAAGTAGCTATTACTCAGTTAGCTATAGAGCTATCATCACCAAAAGCAATCCCATACAAGCTATTAACCCAATAAACCTGCATGCCAAATTTGGTAAAGATAGGATAAGAACTGTTGCCTAAAATGTCTGGAAACCAAGTGGGACGCCGGACGGCGGAAAAAGCAAAAATAGTATGTCCACCCCCCAGTGGGGTGGACGTAATTTCTGTACTGTGAATAATTTATTACTCCACTGGTACTGTATTTGCTAAACCTTCCATTATAAATATATGGAAGTGAGAATGTGGACTGACCTGGGTCTGTGTCGCTAATCAGCTGCTCTATGACTAGGTTGACGAGTAGGTCATCCTGTAACAACAGTAACAGTACAAATAAGCTCTGAATAGGTGCAAACAGTCAAAAGGGAAAGTCAGCACAACAAACACTACAAACAGGTGCAAAAGCTAACTCTATTTTTTAACTTTTAACACTTTCATTTATGATGCTTCACATAAATACTGTTTATGGTTTTAAAGCACATATAGCCAAAGCGAAATTTGTACTTATTTAAGCATCAACTGCCAGAAGTACAACTTGTATAGCACAGAGACTTAAACCAGTTAGAACTTAGAAGTGGCCTGACAGCCATGTATCATAAATGATGTAGTGATGTATATTCCATCCTAAAGTGTTTAAACTATTCTATATTATTATCCATTATGTATCATATAAGCTAGAAAATACAAGTAGACAGAATCTCACATCATCTTGGTGATGACTCTCTTGAAGGATAAACGCTCGCACACTGGACGGATTGTGTTCCAAGATAAAAGAAAATACATCTAAAGCTGCGGACTTGACCACCTCATCATCTAGCCCCTGAAGCACAGGAAAATGCATGTGTTTTTTTTTTCCCTGTTTGTACAAAGCAAAATTAAATGAAAACTTCTGGTACTTCATTTTTGGTGAAAAAGGATCACAGAGTTTAACTTACCCCTGAAGTTTAAATCAGAAAAATGGATTTTACGGGATGGGAGGGGGTGGATTTGTTAATACAGTTCCACGTCTGACAACTAAAAGCCAATGAATTACTTAGTGTCATTAGGATTATTTGATTCACTGAGCTACAATTACGATTCTCTGAATGTGTAACAAACTTGTTTGTTTCCCACAATACTGAACAATCACATCCTGTAACAATTTTGTTAGAAGTTTGTGATGAATGCAAATACTTACCAAAACAACTTCTATTGCTCCAAATACACCAAAATCCATTAAATTCTGAAAAAGAAGAAAAAAAGGAGAAAAACATTACAACTTCTCAAAATAAGATACAAGTCTGAGATAACTTCTACAATTTTAAACAATTAAGGCAATAAACAAGGGAATGCCCCAATTGAATAGCACTTTTTTTTATCTTTTCAGCAACTGACACCCTGATTTCTCAGCAGTGACTAAGTGAATGTCCTAATCCGAATGTCATCAGATTTCACAGTGAAGAAGCCTACCACTTTTGTCAGGAAATAGTAAAGCCTAAAAAGGTCGAGAGGTCAAACAGCATGACCTTTCCCCTTTAAACAAAGTGTAAAAACATACACTTAATAGAGACACAAGCATCAGGTTCTGCATGCATGGAACAAATAGGTCTTCTAACCAAACCAAAAGTTATTAATCACAAAAACAATGCTCGTATTATGAAATTGAACAAACTGAAGCAGCAGTACTTTCTGGAGCCTTATAGTAAGTCAAGAAGAAGCATGAGAAATGGTGGAATATTGAAGGAAATCCATCCTGTTTGCTAGTGCTGAAACAACTAGAGGAATGCTTTTGCTAACAAAAGCGAAGCGTCCCTTAAAGTTTAAAATGCTTTGTGGTTTTAATAAGCATGCTGTAAAGCTAAGAATGCACAAAGCTGCACCGTATGCTTTCCCAATACCTCTTAATACATTCTGAAGCTATAAAAGCAATAATAAAGGAGATATAAGGCAAAAGCTCCAAAGCAGCTATTTATGACCCCAGTTTGGCCCATAAGAGAGGGTCGGGGGGTAAAACTGACCGGCTATTTAGACTCTCCACATATGCTTTCCCAATACCTTTTAATACATTCTGAAGGTCTAAAAGCAACAATAAAGGAGATATAAGTCGAAACACCAAAACAACTATTTTATGACCCCAGTGTGACCCATAAAGGGGGGTCGGGGGATAAAACTGACTGGCTATTTAGATTCTCCACATATGCTTTCCCAATACCTCTTAATACATTCTGAAGCTATAAAAGCAACAATAAAGGAGATATCAGACAAAAACTCCAAAGCAGCTATTTATGACCCCAGTTTGGCCCATAAGGGGGGGTCGGGGGATAAAACTGACCGGCCATTTAGACTCTCCACATATGCTTTCCCAACACCTCTTAATATATTCTGAAGCTATAAAAGCAACAATAAAGGAGATAAAGGCAAAAACTCAAAATCGGCTATTTTATGACCCCAGTTTGACCCATAAGGGGGGGTCGGGGGGTAAAACTGACTGGCTATTTAGACTCTCCATATATGCTTTCCCAATACCTCTTAATACATTCTGAAGCTACAAAAGCAACAATAAAGGAGATATAAGGCAAAAACTCAAAATCAGCTATTTTATGACCCCAGTTTGACCCATAAGGGGGGGGCCAGGGGGTAAAACTGACCGGCTATTTAGACTTTCCACATATGCTTTCCCAATACCTCTTAATATACTCTGAAGCTATAAAAGCAACAACAAAGGAGATATAAGGCAAAAACTCAAAATCAGCTATTTTATGACCCCAGTTTGACCCATAAGGGGGGGTTGGGGGGGTAAAACTGACCGGCTATTTAGACTCTCCATATATGCTTTCCCAATACCTCTTAATACATTCTGAAGCTATAAAAGCAACAATAAAGGAGATATAAGGCAAAAACTCAAAATCAGCTATTTTATGACCCCAGTTTGACCCATAAGGGGGGGCCGTGGGGTAAAACTGACCGGCTATTTAGACTCTCCACATATGGTTTCCTATTACCTCCCAGTACATTTTATAGCTCTAAATGCAATACTTAAGAAGATAATAGGGGGGTTGACCTAAATTTAAGGCTTTCAGATTGGAAGGTGTCAGAAAATCACTCATAAATGAGACTTTTTCAAGGGATTGCTCCCAAAATCTAATCAGCTCGTGTTTTCGATAGTATGAACAGGTGTGTCAAATTATAAGGCTCTGTAGCAAGTACTTTTTCCTGAACTGTGATGACGGGGGGTGGGGGAGTGGGGTGTACTTCAAAAAATAGTTTTTGATCATGTGACCTTCATAAAGGTCAAAGGTCAAATTTAAGCATGCAGAAAAATTTTCCCACGCCGAAGGTATATAACTGCTAAATATGGTTTGAAACCTTCTAATAATAAGGGAGATATTCAAGGGAGACCATAATGCGGCGGCGGTAGCGAGGAAACGGAGGCGAAAACAAATAAGCGCCCTTTCAGGGACGCTTAATTAACCGTACTAGTCGATTATTGCGGTCCATGAACGTGAACCGACTACCATTTTTAGTGATGAATAATTGTACATTTCCATAATATATTTATCTCACCCTTTTGTTTCACTGTGTTTTGCATCTTTTGTATATTAAAAACCCATTTATTTACTTTCTATGCTTTAATTTGATGAAATATAGCTCTACTGATCGATCCTTTGAAGTAAACATTGTTGTGCGTGCCGTCTGAAAATTTTAGAAGCAATAATTTTTGCCGCGAATATTGTTTTTGTTTTGTCTGATACTCTGAGCAAGGTCAAACATGTACCATACTGTATAGTGATATTTTTGACATGTGTTTTGGTTTGGGCTTGCATTTTTAAGTGATTCACAAATTAGTTGGCAATTATCTTTAGGACT
This sequence comes from Sabellastarte sp. h YS-2021, assembly GCA_964017235.1. Taxonomy (NCBI): domain Eukaryota; kingdom Metazoa; phylum Annelida; class Polychaeta; order Sabellida; family Sabellidae; genus Sabellastarte; species Sabellastarte sp. h YS-2021. The sequence continues at coordinate 17,501,634 of OZ024928.1, forward strand.
TTAGGACACTGGATATAATTTTTAAATTGCATAAATTTAAATTACAAAATGAGTGATAAAAAAAGGTCTGCAGTGTGGCAACACTTTGAAATGGTTGAAGTTAATGGTAGAAGGAAGACAAAATGTAATATCTGTAATTTTGAACTGGCATATAATGGTGGAACCAGTGCTATGCAAAATCATCTGAAAAAACACCCTGCAAGTGTAGAACCAAAAAAATCTCAGGCTTCTGACACTTCATCAAAACAACAAACTTTAAAACAGGTGATGGGTGCTAGGTCTGGAATAAAAATGACGGAAAGGTATCAGCTCCTTGTCAGAAGAATTGCTGAAATGTGTGCTTTAGACTTTAGACCACTGTCTATTGTAAATGGGGAGGGTTTTCAATCACTTGTTGGCAATTTGGATCCAAACTTTAAAGTTCCTTGTCATACTACCGTCAAAAATTTGCACAAAATTTATTGTGAGAAAAAGGAGGAAATGATGAAAGCTGTATCAAGCCAATCAGGAGTAGCGCTTAGAACTGATTTGTGGACTTCTGCTCCTACTGGAGGATACATAACTTTAACATCTCACTACATTGATGAGAATTGGGAGCTTCGTAGTCAGGTTCTGGCTACACGTACAATGTTAGAAAGGCACACAGGAAAAAAATATTGCCGAAGAAATCAAAACAAGAGGCGAGTGCCCGTGAACGGGCACTGTGTCAGCTGACTGAATGTTTTTGATTTGTGATGGTGATAATGAGAGGAAAGCATAATTATCAGGGAAAGGGCTGTACAGAAATACAGTAAATGGTAACTGAACACATGTTCGAAAAATATTCCGAAGCTGACAGAAGAAAACGACAAAAAAGTTGTGCCCTGCAAATGGTATTATGAAATAAAGTAACAAGGTAATTGTTTATGGGTAAAAAGTAGGTTAAAAATATTTAAAGAACTACTATAAATGCAATATCCTCGTTCCACCATGAAGAAGGGGTCCAAAGGTCAAATCTGACCATACCAAAAGATTCCCAGCCAAAGAATTTAGGATGGTTTACCATCCCAAACCTCTCGGACCAATAATAAGTGAGTTATAGGCACTTTTTAAGTTTGGCTATCCTTGTTTGACCTTGAAGGAGGGGGTCCAAGGTCAAATCCGACCACACAAAAAAATTCCCAGCCCATGATTTCCTGTAGCTTGTTTACCATCCCAAACTTGTAGGACCAATAATAAGCGAGTTCTAAGCAATTGTAAGTTTGGCTATCCTCAACTGCCCTTGAAGGAGGGGTCCCAGGTCAAATCCGACCACACCAAAAGATTCCCAGCCCATGATTTTCTATAGGTTGGTTTTCCATTCGAAACCTCTAGGACCAATAATAAGTGAGTTATAAGCACTTTTAAGTTTGGCTATCCTCATTTGACCTTGAAGGAGGGGTCCAAGGTGAAATCCGACCACACCAAAAAATTCCCAGCTCATGATTTTCTATAGGTTGGTTTTCATTCCAACCTCTGGGACCAATAATAAGCGAGTTATAAGCACTTTTATGTTTGGCTATCCTCATTTGACCTTGAAGGAGGGTTCCAAGGTCAAATCGGACCATATTAACAGATTCCCAGCCCATGATTTCCTACAGGTTGGATACAATGATTTACTCAACAGTCAGAACCTGAAAGAAGCTATTGCTCAGCTATCCCATGACATAGAGGTCTGCAATTTCACTATGTTATAGCTGACCAAAACGTCTGTGAATAACATATTTAACAAAATACTCTAAATGTAATAATTTTCAAGTTACAACTGATTTACTCAAGAGTGAGATCCTCAAAGTAACTATTACTCAGCTATGCAATGAGCTACATGTCTGAATTTTTGCTCTGTTATAGCTGACCTAAAAGTAGCTGAACAACATATTTAAGCAAAATACTGTAAATGCAATAGTTTTCAAGCTACAACTGATTTACTCAATAGTGAGAACCAGAAAATAGCTATTGCTCCGCTATGCCATGAGCTATAGGTCTGTAATTTCACTATGTTATAGCTAACCCAAAAGTAGGTGAACAATATATTTTAACAAATTACTCCAAATGCAATATTTTTCAAGTTATTTCAAGCACTTTTAAGTTTGGCTATCCTCATTTGACCTTGAAGGAGGGGTCCAAGGTGAAATCCGACCACACCAAAAAATTCCCAGCTCATGATTTTCTATAGGTTGGTTTTCATTCCAACCTCTGGGACCAATAATAAGCGAGTTATAAGCACTTTTATTTTTGGCTATCCTCATTTGACCTTGAAGGAGGGTTCCAAGGTCAAATCGGACCATATTAACAGATTCCCAGCCCATGATTTCCTACAGGTTGGATACAATGATTTACTCAACAGTGAGAACCTGAAAGAAGCTATTGCTCATCTATCCCATGACATAGAGGTCTGCAATTTCACTATGTTATAGCTGACCAAAACGTCTGTGAATAACATATTTAACAAAATACTCTAAATGTAATAATTTTCAAGTTACAACTGATTTACTCAAGAGTGAGAACCTCAAAGTAACTATTACTCAGCTATGCAATGAGCTACATGTCTGAATTTTTGCTCTGTTATAGCTGACCTAAAAGTAGCTGAACAACATATTTAAGCAAAATACTGTAAATGCAATAGTTTTCAAGTTACAACTGATTTACTCAATAGTGAGAACCAGAAAATAGCTATTGCTCCACTATGCCATGAGCTATAGGTCTGTAATTTCACTATGTTATAGCTAACCCAAAAGTAGGTGAACAATATATTTTAACAAAATACTCCAAATGCAATATTTTTCAAGTTATAGCTGATTTACTCAACAGTCAGTGCCTGAGAACAGCTATTGCTCAGTTGTGCCATGAGCTACAGGTCTGTAATTTCACTATGTTATAGCTGACCCAAAAGTAGCTGAATAACATATTTGCACAAATTTCTGTAAAGGCAATAGTTTTCCAATTACAACTGATTTACTCAACAGTGAGAACTTCAAAGTAGCTATTACTCAGCTATGCAATGAGCCACAGGTCTGGAACTTCACTATGTTATAGCTGACCCCAAAATAGGTGAATAACATATTGAAACAAAATACTCTAAATGCAATAGTTTTCAAGTTATAAGTGATTTACTCAACAGTGATAACCTAAAAGTAGCTATTACTCAGCTATGCCATGAGCTACAGGTCTGAAATTTTACTATGTTATAGCTGACCCAAAAGTAGGTGAATAACATATTTATACTAAATTCTCTAAATGCAATAGTTTTCCAATTACAAGTGATTTACTCAACATTGAGAACTTCAAAGTAGCTATTACTCAGCTATGCAATGAGTCACGGGTCTGGAACTTCACTATGTTATAGCTGACCCCAAAATAGGTGAATAACATATTGAAACAAAATACTCTAAATGCAATAATTTCCAAGTTATAAGCGATTTACTCAACAGTGATAACCTAAAAGTAGCTATTACTCAGCTATGCCATGAGCTACAGGTCTGAAATTTTACTATGTTATAGTTGACCCAAAAGTAGCTGAATAACATATTTATACTAAATTCTCTAAATGCAATAGTTTTCCAATTACAACTGATTTACTCAATAGTGAGAACCTCAAAGTAGTTATTACTCAGCTATGCAATGAGCTACAGGTCTGAAATTTCACTATGTTATAGCTGACCCAAAAGTAGGTGAACAACATATTAAAGCAAAATACTGTAAATGCAATAGTTTTCAAGTTACAACTGATTTACTCAATAATGATGACCTAAAAGTAGCTATTACTCAGCTATGCCATGAGCTACAGGTCTGAAATTTTACTATGTTATAGCTGACCCAAAAGTAGGTGAACAACATATTTAAGCAAAATACTGTAAATGCAATAGTTTTCAAGTTACAACTGATTTACTCAATAGTGATGACCTAAAAGTAGCTATTACTCAGCTATGCCATGAGCTACAGGTCTGTAATTTCACTATGTTATAGCTGACCCAAAAGTAGCTGAATAACATATTTATACGAAATTCTCTAAATGCAATAGTTTTCCAATTACAACTGATTTACTCAATAGTGAGAACTTCAAAGTAGCTATTACTCAGCTATGCAATGAGCCACAGATCTGAAACTTCACTATGTTATAGCTGATCCCAAAATAGGTGAATAACATATTGAAACAAAATACTCTAAATGCAATAGTTTCCAAGTTATAAGCGATTTACTCAACAGTGATAACCTAAAAGTAGCTATTACTCAGCTATGCAATGAGTCACGGGTCTGGAACTTCACTATGTTATAGCTGACCCCAAAATAGGTGAATAACATATTGAAACAAAATACTCTAAATGCAATAATTTCCAAGTTATAAGCGATTTACTCAACAGTGATAACCTAAAAGTAGCTATTACTCAGCTATGCCATGAGCTACAGGTCTGAAATTTTACTATGTTATAGCTGACCCAAAAGTAGGTGAATAACATATTTATACTAAATTCTCTAAATGCAATAGTTTTCCAATTACAAGTGATTTACTCAACATTGAGAACTTCAAAGTAGCTATTACTCAGCTATGCAATGAGTCACGGGTCTGGAACTTCACTATGTTATAGCTGACCCCAAAATAGGTGAATAACATATTGAAACAAAATACTCTAAATGCAATAATTTCCAAGTTATAAGCGATTTACTCAACAGTGATAACCTAAAAGTAGCTATTACTCAGCTATGCCATGAGCTACAGGTCTGAAATTTTACTATGTTATAGTTGACCCAAAAGTAGCTGAATAACATATTTATACTAAATTCTCTAAATGCAATAGTTTTCCAATTACAACTGATTTACTCAATAGTGAGAACCTCAAAGTAGTTATTACTCAGCTATGCAATGAGCTACAGGTCTGAAATTTCACTATGTTATAGCTGACCCAAAAGTAGGTGAACAACATATTAAAGCAAAATACTGTAAATGCAATAGTTTTCAAGTTACAACTGATTTACTCAATAATGATGACCTAAAAGTAGCTATTACTCAGCTATGCCATGAGCTACAGGTCTGAAATTTTACTATGTTATAGCTGACCCAAAAGTAGGTGAACAACATATTTAAGCAAAATACTGTAAATGCAATAGTTTTCAAGTTACAACTGATTTACTCAATAGTGATGACCTAAAAGTAGCTATTACTCAGCTATGCCATGAGCTACAGGTCTGTAATTTCACTATGTTATAGCTGACCCAAAAGTAGCTGAATAACATATTTATACGAAATTCTCTAAATGCAATAGTTTTCCAATTACAACTGATTTACTCAATAGTGAGAACTTCAAAGTAGCTATTACTCAGCTATGCAATGAGCCACAGATCTGAAACTTCACTATGTTATAGCTGATCCCAAAATAGGTGAATAACATATTGAAACAAAATACTCTAAATGCAATAGTTTCCAAGTTATAAGCGATTTACTCAACAGTGATAACCTAAAAGTAGCTATTACTCAGCTATGCAATGAGTCACGGGTCTGGAACTTCACTATGTTATAGCTGACCCCAAAATAGGTGAATAACATATTGAAACAAAATACTCTAAATGCAATAATTTCCAAGTTATAAGCGATTTACTCAACAGTGATAACCTAAAAGTAGCTATTACTCAGCTATGCCATGAGCTACAGGTCTGAAATTTTACTATGTTATAGCTGACCCAAAAGTAGGTGAACAACATATTTAAGCAAAATACTGTAAATGCAATAGTTTTCAAGTTACAACTGATTTACTCAATAGTGATGACCTAAAAGTAGCTATTACTCAGCTATGCCATGAGCTACAGGTCTGAAATTTTACTATGTTATAGTTGACCCAAAAGTAGCTGAATAACATATTTATACTAAATTCTCTAAATGCAATAATTTTCCAATTACAACTGATTTACTCAATAGTGAGAACCTCAAAGTAGTTATTACTCAGCTATGCAATGAGCTACAGGTCTGAAATTTCACTATGTTATAGCTGACCCAAAAGTAGGTGAACAACATATTAAAGCAAAATACTGTAAATGCAATAGTTTTCAAGTTACAACTGATTTACTCAATAGTGATGACCTAAAAGTAGCTATTACTCAGCTATGCCATGAGCTACAGGTCTAAAATTTTACTATGTTATAGCTGATCCAAAAGTAGCTGAATAACATATTTATACGAAATTCTCTAAATGCAATAGTTTTCCAATTACAACTGATTTACTCAATAGTGAGAACTTCAAAGTAGCTATTACTCAGCTATGCAATGAGCCACAGATCTGAAACTTCACTATGTTATAGCTGATCCCAAAATAGGTGAATAACATATTGAAACAAAATACTCTAAATGCAATAGTTTCCAAGTTATAAGCAATTTACTCAACAGTGATAACCTAAAAGTAGCTATTACTCAGCTATGCCATGAGCTACAGGTCTGAAATTTTACTATGTTATAGCTGACCCAAAAGTAGGTGAATAACATATTTATACGAAATTCTCTAAATGCAATAGTTTTGAAGTTATAAGCAATTTACTCAACAGTGATAACGTAAAAGTAGCTATTACTCAGCTATGCCATGAGCTACAGGTCTAAAATTTTACTATGTTATAGCTGACCCAAAAGTAGCTGAATAACATATTTATACGAAATTCTCTAAATGCAATAGTTTTTAAGTTACAAGTGATTCTACTCATGATGGAAGTTACTGAAAAGCCCAAAAGTAGCTATTACTCACTTAGCTATTGAGACAGGCACCCAACTTACTCACCATATTGTAGCTATGAAAAAAGTAGCTGAATAACATATTTTAACAAAATGCTCTAGATGCAACAGTTTTCAAGTTATAAATGATTTTGTGCATGATTTCATGAATGTTAATGCATTAAAAATTATTAAAAAAATTTATTAAAAAAAAAGTAAGAGAGATCCAGGTCTCATACTCACACAAGAGAATCTACCTCTGGCCTAGTACATATATGCAAGATATGAGAGAAATCCCTGCAATAGTCACTGAGAAAATTGTGATAAAAAGTTGAAATTTTCACACTTTTGGTGGGGGTACCCCCCTTGTAATGTCTCTAGCAAACAGACGAACGGACAGATTTGCATGCCTTGAACAATTTTTCATCCTCGATAGATAAGGTATCTTTTAAAAAAAACAGCACGTCTCTAGGCCTTGTAGTTTTGGAGGAGAAGTTGTTCACGCGGACGCCGCAGAGTGACGACATAATGCCAGCTGACTGACAAGTCAGCTGACATAAAAAATTGTGGATGAGCTCAAAATTAATGTGGTAGCAGTTACCCACGATAATGCCAGTAATATGGATACTTGTCTTGCCCTCCTTGGATATGCCCATTTTGGATGTGCTGGGCACACTTTGCAGCTGGCTGTGAATGATGGATTGAAGATTGCAGATGTTTCCAAAACCTTGGCCAAGTGTCGTAATCTTGTTGGATTTTTCCATAGATCTGTTGTTGCATCTGATGCTTTACAGAAAGTCCAGAAATTATCTGATGGGAAGGGCAAATCATTGCCACTTGTACAAGATGTTCAAACACGCTGGAATAGCACATATTTCATGCTTGAGCGGTTGGTCAAATTACGTGTGCCTGTTTATTCAGTCCTTTATGACAGGTCTATCATAAAGGAAAGTGATGCTCGTTCAATGGAACTATCAGACTCAGACTGGAAAACTAGAGAGAGTCTTGTAACTATCCTCATGCCTCTCCAAGTGGCAACCCAGGCATTTAGTGGAGAGTATTATCCAACCCTAGGTCATGTCTACCCAATCATCAGTGGTCTTGTCATCCACCACTTGAAAGATTGTGCTGATGTTTCGGGTACAGCCAAGAAAATCGGAACCATCATTAGGGATTCCTTGAAACGCCGTTTTGCCATTGGTAATGACTAATGAGCATGTTATCATAGGCATAGCCTCAGCTTTACACCCTGCTCATAAACAGCTGAAGATGTTTAGTGATGCAAAGCGAAATGAAATTCATGATGCTATCCTAACCAGACTTTTTTAGAGCAACAGCCAGAAAGCGACAAAACCCAAGAACCCCCAGCTAAAAAGCATGCTCAGAGGATGATCCTTTAAAGTTCTTGATGGGTGGTTTGTATGATGATGTAATCATTGATGATTCATCTCAGGCTGAAATGGAGATGTACTTTGCTGAGCCTCCTTCACATCAAATGTTGTACAATCCTCTGGCCTGGTGGAAAGCCAATTAGTCAAAGTACCCATTACTGGCTGAATTGGCTAAGATGTTGGCTATTCCATCCACATCTACTCCTTCAGAACGAGTCTTTTCAGCTGCTGTAACACTATTTTTTCTAAGCGAGCAGGCTTAGATGGTGATACAGTGGATGAGCTTGTGTTCCTCCACTCATGCTTGTCAAAGAAGGGTTCTAATCAAGTTGCTAACACAAAATCCAGTGTATCATTACCGGCATTACCAGTGGCAGAGGTAAAGAAGGAGATCACTGATCAAGTTGAGGCTCAATTCCAGTGAATCTAGTGGATCAGAACACCCATCTGCTGAGAATAATGTAGAGCCAACACTTCCAGCCTCACCACCTCTGCCTTTTCTTCCAAAACTTGAAAAAAAAAGACCTTTAAATTGATCTAAAAGAACTTAAAGTGACCTTCATTCTGAATTTCAGAAAGCCAGTAACTTTCTTTTGTTAAGTGACTTTACTGATGTTTAAACTGTTTTCACTCAATCAATTGGTAATATACTGATTCCTGAACATTTACTGCTCTAATGACTGCACCTATTTATAATGCATGTTTTACTTAAGTCAGCAGCTTGTCAAAACAAAAATAAAAAAATTAAAGTTCAAGTTCAACTTAGAAGTTTTTAACTTTTAACCCCAATATGATATACAGTATTATACACCACCATTGGCAAGTTTATGTAAGCGGCTAAAAATGTTTCAGATATTTTTTATCAGTTAGAATGTTTACTAATTGATCAATTTCCTGTTTGATGTTTAGAAGTTAAAATGCTTGAAATAGCCCAAAAATGGATTGATTTTATGTGTAAGTTATTTAAAACAGTTTACTTTGTGATTTATGAGCATTTATATTTACGAATAGTCAATTACGGGTCGACTACCATAAACGATTAGTCGACCTCGTAAAAGCTATACTCGTTTCAGCCTTACTGTTTGCATCAACCAATTTATCTTAATAAGAATTTATTTTTGGTCAGTTTGCACATTCAATAGACTCCTCTCCCAGATTTCTGCTCCCAGATATTTATAGGCTTCACCATAAGTTAATTGACTGAAACAACCTTTAAGAAGTTAGAAAACTAAGAAATTACAAACTGAAGATTTGTATAATTAAGGGAGAAAGATAAAGCAAGAAAATGAAAGAATTCTTGATGCAGCTTTTCTGTAGTGACAATTTTAGCAAGGGCTGCTATATTGCGGTTTACATTTTGTCATGCTCAGTTAAAAGACAAGTAAACCCTGGTTGTACTTTTCTGTTGTGATGAGTTAAGTGACTACTAAACCCTAGTTTCTATTTTCCTGTAGTGATGAGTTTATCAACTACTGTGCTGATGAATTGGCTGTTTACCTTTAAGAAGATGGCTTTGCTATCTTGTTGAAGAGTCTGGGAGAACAAGCAGAACTCCTTGAGGAAGAGGATCAGATCTCTCCGCCTCTCGTCATCTACATCCTCATCAGCAATCTGCTGGAACAGGCACTGCAGGAAGTTCTCATCTTCCTGTAACATGGCACAAGGTCAAAAATAATTTAAAAATTCCCATTAACAAAATACTAGAGATTACATACAGTTATACATCATCAGCGATCTAGTACAACAGGCAATGTAGGGACTTCTTGTTCTTGTAGAACAAGTCCAGCCATAAGGTTAGAGAATCGTGCACAATGTACTGCAATGACAGCTTCCGCCACCCACATTTATTAAAGCTCTAAATAGGTTTCACTATCGCTAGTTGCCAATCATACAAAATTGACCCAAGTCCAATCTTACTGGACATTCTATTCAACTACTCAATTTTAAGAACCAGTACACTACCCAAATTTCCATTTCCATATTGTTTCATACTACTAACTTAGGGATGGTTAGACACTGCCGATGTCTTGATATTGAGAGCATTTTACTGAAATACATCGACAAAATTTTACAACCGCCATCTCCCTTGTCCACACAAAAATGGAAGGAAAAAAATATTGGAAAGACTTCCCAAATCTGAAGAAACTGCAAACTTTTATTCCATATGTTTGTGCATTTGTAGTATTTTAATAGTGATTTTGTAATGACGACACTTTAATAGTGGCCATTTCACTCATCAACACATAAAGGAAAGAAAACTTCAAACATTGGGAACAAGCATTCTGACACATGCAATTATCTCCCGCCGTATTAATTAGATGTACTAAAGATAGTGGAATATAAATTTTCTTGTGAGATCTTAGCTATTCAAAAAGCTATAGATCTGCTTCACCATGTGGTACATCACCCAATAGTAGGTGAATGACTTAATTATCACTGAAATTGCTCTATCTTGCATATCCTAAAATTTCCTCAAAATCTGTCCATAAGTTTTTAAGCTATCTGTGTTTAAAAATTATATTTCATGGATCCACAAGATCCAGATAGTGATAAGGATCACTCCAAAAATTGAACCATTTCTTCCTTTTACCTTTCCAGACATATCCTGAAAATTTCATCGAAATCCATCCATACGTTTTTGAGTTATCTGTCTTTAAAAATCACATTTCATGGATCCAGAAGATCCAGACAGTCATACGGATCACTCCAAAAATTGAATCATTTTTTCCTTTTACCTTTTCAGACATATACTGAAAATGTCATCGAAACCCGTCCATAAGTTTTTGAGTTATCTGTCTTTCAAAAATACATTTCATTGATCCAGAGGATCCAGATAGTGATCCAGATCACTCCCAAAATTGAATCATTTCTTCCTTTCACCTTTCCAGACATATCCTGAAAATTTCATCGAAATTCGTCCATAAGTTTTTGCGTTATCGGTCTTTAAATATTACATTTCATTGATCCAGAAGATCCAGATAGTCATCCAGAACACACCAAAAATTGAATCATTTCTTCCTTTTACCTTTTGAGACATATGAACAACATATTTGAAAAGATTAGCCTAACTTTAATACTTCTTAAGATATTTCACATTTACCTCTGTCATTATTTTGCTACAAATAACAAAATAGCTATTACTCACTTATGGCATGCTATGGAACGCCAAACTCTATGTCATCTTATAGTTAAGGACAAAGTAGCTGAACAACATATTTTAGGAAAACACTCTAACTGCAATAGTTTTAGAGTTACAATGGCTTTACTCAACAGTCAGAATTTCAAAGTAGCTATTACTCAGCTATCCAAGTTGCAACAGGTCTGAAACTTTACTTATGTGATAGCTTACCAAAAAGTAGATGGACAACATATTTGAAAAGATTTCCCTAACTTTAATACTTTTGAAGATATTTGACATTTACTTCTTTTGTTATTTAGCTACAAATGAGAAAATAGCTATTAGTCACTTATGGCATGAAATAGAACCCCAAACTATGTACCATCTTATAGCTAAGGACAAAGTAGCTGAACAACATATTTTAGGAAAATACTCCAACTGCAATAGTTTTGGAGTTACAATGGCTTTACTCTACAGTCAGAATTTCAAAGTAGCTATTACTCAGCTATCCAAGGTGCAACAGGTCTGAAACCTTACTATGTGATAGCTTACCAAAAAGTAGATGGACAACATATTTGAAAAGATTTCCCTAACTTTAATACTTTTGAAGATATTTGACATTTACTTCTTTTGTTATTTAGCTACAAATGAGAAAATAGCTATTACTCACTTATGGCATGCAATAGAACCCCAAACTATGTACCATCTTATAGCTAAGGACAAAGTAGCTGAACAACATATTTCAAGAAAAAACTCTAACTGCAATACTTTTTGAGTTACGAGTCCTGTACTCAAAGTAGCTAAATTACTATTACTCACTTATCTTTAGGCCTAAGTCCACAGAACCAAAAAAATTTTCAAGGGCATGAAAATTCTTTAGGACAATTAATTTACAAAAAATCTGTAGCTGTAGCAGTTTTGGAGAAATCAGTGTGACACACTGACACAAAGCCCGGCGGGGGGGGAACAACCCCAAAATATGAAGAAATTACCCACTTTTATCCCATATTTTTGTGCATTTGGGAACTTTTGTTGTGATTTTGTTGAGGGGAAGAGTCCATGTTTTGGTTTCATTAGGTTCACTTCCTCTGGGTGTGTACAAAAATGCAGGCTCCCAGAATCAGAACCGTTTTGCATTGGTGTGTATTAAAGCGTTGAGTCCAAGAATCAGAACACTTTTGCATTGGAGACCTCCCAATGTACACATTTTTATACTTAACCATTCCTACTACAAATCTTCATTTTATGAACCTGTTTTTAATATAAAATAGGGTTTCAACATATTTTCCACTTGGTATTATTTTCAACACATTTCCTCTTATTTTCATGGATAACTTGCATTTTACTTTTTGATAAATATGTTCACATTAGCTTCCACATTTGTTCCACGAATACTTCACAATCATAACTTATGAATATTTGGATTTGAATTTGCTTGCAAGGCATTGTACTTGCTACATCATAATGGATACTTGGCAGGGTTGGAGAGAAGGCAGTTCATACTCTAGGAATAAATACCGACTGTGTGGGCATTTATTTCGCTATTTACGCCCGGCATAATGAAGAAATTTTGCCAGACATAAAGAGCGAAACATTTGCCTGAGCATGAGGTATTTATTGCTATTATAAAGACTGGCCTACCTACTTTAAAGAAATATCCCTTTATTTTTATGAGGTGACACGAACAAGGACGCTGCCATATTGTTTTGAATGCATGTTTGCTCTCATAAAAGCAGACGATTTTACTACTAACATACAATCAAACAATTTGAAACAGCACTTCCGGTTTTCGGCGGGCATTTCTTTTCTATTTTAGACCCGCCGATTATATACGCAGAGAATTGTTGTAGACCACCTGACTTCTAGGTTTAAACATGCACCAAATGAACATTAGGTTACCCAAGTACTAGCTAACACCCTTATTGTTGAACCCAATTCCCCTAACCTGGGCTTTTACACAATTGTTAAAATTCTCGACATTTCTTTTCACAACCTTAAAAGTTATCAATTCAAAATATTGTTTGCCATAATTACGTCTGCAGTGCATACACATCTGACATTTTTTGGGATTTTATCTCTCTCCAAAAGATACTACAAATCAGAATCATTTAACCAGTTAGTCATTTGCTATTTTAAGCAGCTACCTGCCAACCAAATTATGCAAATCTTTTCAGCCTTAATTCTCACCAAGTTGCAATCAACAACAACCACAGACAACTAGTGTTTTACCACCACACAATCATGCCTTGGAACTCCATGTAACAAAATCCTTTATTTTCTTGGAAATAGGGATCCACTTAACTCTCGAGACTTCATTGAAACACAAACATTTCATTATTCCCTGGATTTCCTACTGCTGTACACTGAAATAAGTCTTGTTTAATGTTTCTTTCATTATATCCTCATAATCTTCTTTCATAAATGTGTTTTAATATTAGAAATTCTGTGATATAATTACTCTGACCCCCAGTGATTTCACTTCCCACTCTAGTCACAATGGTCACCGACCACATGGCCTTGAAATACTGACACCTACAACTCCTGTAAAATATATTTTGTGTAGAAAAACTTGTTCCACTACAAGTATTGATACAAGATTCAACAAAAATATGGATCAAAAAGACTTCAAAAGAAGTTTCAGGTATGTAAATTACAAAATATGTTGTACCTGCAATATGCTGACAATTTCTGACTTGTTGAACAAAATGATTGATGTTAGAGTAGATAACATATTGTCTTCAAAGACTGAGGGTGCGGGGAGTAGAACATCTTGGATGTACTGAATGCGGTATGTCTGGTGGATCTTTTGTACGAGCTCCTGATTGTTCACTGGCACTACTTCTTTAAACTTTGCCTGCGACCACAAGAAGTCTCTGTGCTTGTTTGGTTGGGGTGCTTTGTGATCGTATTCTAACACACCTACCACATCAAAAATATTGTCCTCCTGAAACATGACCTCAAACAGTTCTGTCTTGTTTAATGAGAATATACTTTTAAAGATATCGTAGAGATGATGCAGTCCCTCCATGTTTTCCAGGTCTTCACACATGTGAAAGAGGTCTAGTAGTTTTTTTATGTAGCCCTCCCTGTCTATGGCTGCAGCCAGCCTCTCTTGATGTGCTGGGGAGCCTAGGATGCTGCTGAAGAGTTCAGAGATCTCATCCAGTTTACTAAGTTCACAGGGTGGTAGTTCTATTGGGGGCTCAGTGTCCAGACTCTCCCGGAAACGCTCATCCTCCATGGACATCTCCACTGCTTCCACAGGCTCTTCACCAGGCAACACACACTCGTGTGGTGGCTGCAGATTCGGGTCTCGGCCCTGCACCTAGGAACAAAGAAACAAAGGTTTCAACAATCAGTGGACAACTACACAGAGGAAGACAGAAGTAAACTCACAAACAAGGATAATGCATCTCTGCCATGCACAAATGTAGAAGTTTTACCCTCACTATGAAAAACTCACAGAAAAGTGGCATCCTAGGGGTTTTGGAACACCCCACCACAGCTGAATAAGTTTACAAACCAAATACAGATGTATGTGGTCAGCCAGAATCATAACTTTACAAAAAATCAGAGATGCCCGTACCCCACAGCCTGGGGAAATATTTTTCAACACCATGAGATATAGAAGTAGTATAACAGTACAAAGTTCAAGATACTTTCAGAGCAGTGTCAGTTATATTAAGGTCCAAATAATGCTTAAGTAGAGAAAATAATATCTAAGGAAAAGAAATGTATGTAAAGATGAAGTATTAAAACAAAACAATTCAATAATAAAATGACAGCGCTTATCAGTAAACCAAAAATGGCCGAATTATGGTTTGGATGTTTTGAATATTACCCATGCATACAGAAGTGGCAATACATTCAATGAATGCTTATGTGTGGTGTTGGAGAAAAGCCTGTGGCTCACTTGATGAAATTCCATCTGTTACAATGGGAACTTGCAAAAGGAAATTCTTAATGAATTCTAATATGACTTTAATAGTGCTTAATTTGCATCAACAGACAGACCCAAAGGTGCAACAAGATTTTAAAGGTCACTACAGCAAGGTCAAAGGTCAAATCAAGGTCACACTATGACGTAGCACACCTACACCCCCTAACCAATGTCCCTACCAAGTATCAACTTCCTACACCTTACGGTTTCCAAGATATAGCCCGGACCAGGTTTTATAGGTCAAGTTCACTACAGCAAGGTCAAAGGTTAAATCAAGGTCACACCATGATGTTGCACACCTACTACCCCCAATCAATGTCCTCACCAAGTATCAGCTTCCTACACCTTACAGTTTCCGAAATATAGCCCAGACAAGATTTTATAGGTCAAGGTCACTACGGCAAAGGTCAAATCAAGGTCACACTATGACATTGCACATCTACACCCCCTAACCAATGTCCCTACCAAGTATCAACTTCCTACACCTTACAGTTGCTGAGATATAGCCCGAACAAGGTTTTATAGGTCAAGGTCACTACGGCAAGGTCAAAGGTCAAATCAAGGTCAGATCATGATGTTGCACACCTACAACTCCTAACCAATGTTCCTACCAAGTATCAACTTCCTACACCTCACGGTTTCCGAGATATAGCCCAGACAAAATTTTATAGGTCAAGGTCACTATGGCAAGGTCAAAGGTCAAATCAAGGTCAGACCATGACATTGCACACCTACAACCCCTAACTAATGTCCCTGCCAAGTATCAACTTCCTACACATTATGGTTGCTGAGATATAGCCCAGACAAGATTTTCAAACTCAAGGTCACTACGGCAAGGTCAAAGGTCAAATCAAGGTCAGACCATGACGTTGCACACCTACACCCCCCAACCAATGTCCCTGCCAAGTATGAACTTCCTACACCTTACAGTTTCTGAGATACAGCCCGGACAAACTATTTCCCGCCACCCGCCCGCCCATCCGGACTCCATGGGTGAAAACAATACCCCGACAGCCCTTAAGGGCTGTGGGGTAAAAAGGACCCACTACTTCATAAACAGGATAATTCAGCATACAATATAGTTTCCAGTGGTAACCTTTAACTTTCCAGACGTGATACTTTATGACAAGTTTCACACAAGTGGAGTTCATCAAAAATAGCATCAGAGATGCCCGTACCCCACAGCCTGGGAAAATAGTTTTCAACACCATGAGATATAGAAGTAGTGAAACAGTACACAGATTGGGATACTTTCAGTGTCAGTGTCAAACTGTCAGTGTCCAAATAATGTTTAAGTAGAGAAAATAACATCTAAGAGAAAGAAAATGCATGTAAAGAATAAGTATTAAAACAAGATAATTCAGTAAACTAAAAATTATGAAGCTTTAAGACTTCTCCCATTTTGATTTTCATTTGTATGGTCGAATTATGGTTTGGATGTTTTGAATATTACCCATACATACAGATGTAGCAATATATGCTTTTATGTGGAATTAGGGCAAAACCTGTGGCTCACTTAATGCAATACCATCTGCTACAATGGGAAGTTGCAAAAGTAAAACAGTTAATGACTTATAACTTTAACAGTGCTTAATCTACACCAAAAGACACCCAAAGGTGCAACAACCAAGATTCAAGTAAAAAGATATAAGAGAGATATAAGAGTATAAATAGTATCAGATATCCCCGTAGAGACATAAAATAGCATCAGATATAAAAGATCAAAGGTCAAATCCAGGTCACACCATGACGTTGCACACATATAACCCTTGACCAATGTCCCTACCAAATATCAACTTCCTACACCTTATGGTTTATAGCCTAGACAAGGCATTATAGGTCAAGGTCACTACGGCAAGGTCAAAGGTCAAATCAAGGTCACAGCATGACGTTGCACACCTACACCCCCTAACCAATGTCCCTACCAAGTATCAACTTCCTACACCTTACGGTTTGCGAGATATAGCCCGGACAAGATTTTGGAGGTCAAGGTCACTACGGCAAGGTCAAATCAAGGTCAGACCATAACGTTGCACACCTACACCTCCTAACCAATGTCCCTACCAAGTATCAACTTCCTACACCTTACGGTTTCCGAGATATAGCCCGGACAGGATTTTAGAGGTCAAGGTCACTACGGCAAGGTCAAAGGTCAAATCAAGGTCACACCACGACGTTGCACACCTACACCCCCTAACCAATGTCCCTACCAAGTATCAACTTCCTACACCTTACGGTTTGCGAGATATAGCCCGGACAAGATTTTCAAACTCAAGGTCACTACGGCAAGGTCAAATCAAGGTCAGACCATAACGTTGCACACCTACACCTCCTAACCAATGTCCCTACCAAGTATCAACTTCCTACACCTTGCGGTTTCTGAGATACAGTCTGGACAAACTTTTTCCCGCCGCCCACCTGCCTGCCCATCCGGATATCATGGGTGAAAACAATACCCCGACAACCCTTAAGGGCTGTGGGGTAAAAAGCTATCACTATTTGAATGGACAATCTGTATAGAAGCAACACATCATAAATTGATGCAGCACTTGTACATACTGTACACAAACTTCAATTACCTCACAAATTTTGGCCCAAACTTCATCACAACCAGCCTTTTCTTGGAAGCTGAGTGCAAAGTCATTATCTAACTCTGACCATACTATTAGTGTATCCTGAAGAAACAAGAAACAAATTATTACAACTTAAAAGTGTTAGGTAAATCGTTTGGCTTTGTGGATATCTATATTGTATGCAAAAATATTTCAATATTGACTGTCTACTGAACAGCCTGAATCTGGGATACTGAAAATGTTTTTATTCTAGCATACCGCCAACAGGAAGTGAACTTTACCAAATATAAACATAACAGTTTTCATTAAAAAAACGACAAAAACGCGAGATAAAAGTGATACTGATATACATCTTTAGACATTGATATCGGCAATCCTGTTCCAAAACAATAAATATCACTAATATTGAAAAACGTTGTGCCCACTACTTAAAAGTAATAGTAATGTCACCAGCCATTGCAAATTTACATCAAATATTGCTCAAGTTGACCAACTGAATACAGACATTTATGGACTACATAAGCTCCTCTCAAAACAGAACTATTCACCAAAAATGTACATGAATATTGTTCCTCACCTCCATATTCCATTTATTACATACTTGTCTTTTATTTTGATTGTCAAATGCAGGAACCCTTTGAAAATCATCAGCACAAACGGATATCAATTCCCTATATTTAAATGCCCTACAATGGCTATATTATGCTGCACCTCACAATCCAATAAATAAAATTGCAATGTTTTCATGCAGTACTTTAAGGTTTTGAATCAATCTTAAACACTGGCATCTCAAAAAGCTGAAAAATTTACTAAAAAAAGGTAAATCTAGCACTTTTTAAGGATATTTTATAGTGAAGGGATCATATATCGATATTTCAATATCGATCAATATTAGGGGTGCGACCAAGCAGTCGACACTTGCTCGTGTATACATAACAACCTATAGAACCGGTTACGTTTTTTAGTTAATAAAACATAAATAACATACCTTACTTTCATCAAATCGCATAATCCACCATTTGTAACATAATATTATTGATATTATGTGCTGACAATAGCTAATTCAAGCGATTCAAAGCTTTTCTCTTTGTATTTTTTTCGTTTACGGGAGCCGCCATATTGGATGTCGTTTCCTGTTATGGTGGATACCAAATGTCGCGAGGGCTCGATGTCGAGTCGAGTTTTTATCTGCGAGTAATCGACACAAATTATTTGTACTCGTCCCACCCCTAATCGATATGTCTTTCTAAATTTCAATATCGTTTCCATCACCCACCAGGAAGAATGTTCAAAATAGTTCTGTAATTTATCAGTTCCCTGTAGTTTGATCATCAATATTTATGCATTAAAAAGACTTATTGTGAGATTTTTCATGAAATTTAATTACTTTTATAGGCTGCTTGTATTAAATTCATGGTCAGTTTTGTATATCTTATATGTTAGCAAAATGATTTATGATAACTGAAAAATCAGTAGGTGCAAAATAACAGATTTTACGGCGTGAAACGATATTTCAATATCGATCTATATGCAAAGCCAAAATAGAGTTTGATACCGATATTGAAATTGCATTTCAATCCCTACACTAATATTTTACCATTTCTATACAAATATATTGATATCTTTGTTTTACAGTCGATGTAGCAAATGATATTTTTGTGTAGCAAGTGTCACGGCAGCACTAAAATATTATATCCACATTTAAAGGAAGGCTGTTACAAAGATTTCAAATTTTTTCTGATGTGGCTAGGTCAATATATTTCAGTATCTTTAGTGACAACATACTTATTATACTTCAGCACCTGTCTATAAAATTAACCACAAATGTAGTTTATATTTAAATGTTATGTTTGAATGATATTGCATACTCTACCTGTTGTTTCTGGTAAGTTGTTTCTGCCTGTATCTTTGATTCTAACAGTACAGAACCTGAAAAACGGAAAACTTGTCATCAGAAAATTTTACAAATTTTACTCATCTTAATTTGAATTCTGGTGAGGAAAAAAAAAAGTCACAAAAACACTTGTTCTCAGCATTTTTACGAAATATGGCTGAAGTTACATGGAAACAGCAGCTTTTTGATAATCTCAAAAAGTGTAAATTGCAAACATTTACGCTCAATTAAGACAGCAACCTGAAACATCCTGAACATTCTGATTTAAATTTGTCGCACATAATTAGTGTAAAAGACAGTAAACCGAAAACTTATTTGCCAACTGAAAGACACTGATCTGGCTACCTTCTGTTTTCTTGTAATCAAAACCAGTTTCCTCAAATGTTCATTTTTAGCGCAAGTTTAACAAAATATTCAACTGTAAAAAATATTTCATAGTATTTTAGGATATTCTATCAAGAAAACACACAGCAGTAAATTTTTACAAGCGAGTTATAAACTAATGTAAGCACTGGTAAACTTATGGCATTTACTAAATCAAATGCACCTGGTTTATCGTCGAATGTCTGCTTTCAGTAACCGGTTCTAAATTTGCATTCAAGCACAACACTGTATAATGCTGTAAATGGGCCATGACACTGAGATGTAACTTGAGTGAACATGTGGTTTCTAGAACAAAGACAGGTTTTTTTAGACAAAAAAGAAACTCATGGGCTTACCATTGGTTTCTGATCTGACGGACAATTGCATCCTCTTTATTTTTTCCATGTACATTGTAGAAATATAGCCTGTCCCTTGATCAGACCATGTTCTCTCTTTATCTAGTACATAAAGCTTCACCCTTCGACTTGAATGCACATCCATTTTGTCTCAAAACAGACTGGCTACTGCTTCACTTCCTGTTGTGTAGATATCATCAATCTTTGTAAAGCCTTCAAAAAAAAACAAAAAAAAACAAACCACTTGGATTAAGTAATGATAAGCATGGTGCAACCGACCTACAAATGCCCAAATTGTCATTGTCTGGTATGCTTTTAGTGAACTGTATGAGCAAATTATATGCTCTTGTCACTGATATAATGAAACTCAAATACAAGTGTACAATAGCTATAACTTAGAACCAGCAATGTAATAATATCTTGCAAACACATTTTCTGTTTTAAATTGTGGCCCATGTATGCTTGGAGTTAATTTTCACCATATCACACATAATCCTGGATTTCCATCGGTTTCAAAGCCCTGGAAGCCAGATTGTATTTTCAGAACCAGTCCAACCACAAAAACATGGCAGTGCTGCTCAAAGTAACATCAATAGAACTATTAAAATGTACCAAAAATAGGGGATAAAAGTTTAAAATAATTTCAGCTTTAGAGTTTGTTTCTAATATTTCAAGTATTCTTACATTATATGATAGATATTGCTGCCACTGACTCATCCTTTGTACAAAGTAAAAATGTGTAATATTTTATATTGTATAACACATTAAACCAGAAACCTATTTACTGACCGAAACACCCTGATCAAGCTACTGTCCATTTGCAAAGGGGCCATGGTGGTAGAGTTGTAACACTCTCGCCTCCCACCTCTGAGGCCGGGGTTCAGTTCCTGGTATGGCCTCAAGTGGGAAAGCTGGTAGTTGCTTGCCGTTGGTCGGCAGTTTACAGTACTAGTGCAGTAACGATGCGGCTCGACTTGTTCATAGTCGTTTGTTAGTGGGTAAATTGTTTATCGATATTGCCGATATTTATTGTTTTGGAACTGGACTCCCGATATCGAGATCTAAACACGTATTTCAATATCGCCATTTTAAGTAAAACTGTAAACTTACACTGTTAATACTCGAAATAAAGCAAAAATCTGAAGACATTGTACACTTTTATCTCACATTTTTGAAGTTTTCAATGCGTTTTTGCATTGTTTTGTTTTGATTCATTTCGTTTCCTGTTAGCGGTTCGGGAAACACTAAAATAAAACGTTTTCAGTTTCCCGAATTCGGACTATTTGGTAGACAATATGAACCCCCCGATATCACCCGATATTGAAATATTTTTACATTCAATATCGATACCCACAAAGCCAAACGATTTACCCCCTATCGTTCGTGAGTGTTGAAATTACGACTCGTTGGTTCATGCATTATAAAGATTGATTTTTCATCAAAACTTTTATAATACTGCAAAATATTACTTACCTAATAAAATCTTATGATAATTAGCGTTTTTAAAGAAAACAGTTACATTTTTAAGTTGTCACAGCTTTCAAGTGGAAACAACAATGGCTGCTTCCCTCCATGTTTTTCTCATGAGATGCAATATTTTATTGGGTAGGGTCAAAGATCAAACTACAAAAATTTGTTTTTTATTTAAAACTGGCTAATTAATAAATATATTTCTTCTGAAGTCCTTGATCGACACTAGTGCGACCTTCATCGGTTCACCGTCGTCTATTAGTTCCGACACATCGACTGTAGTATTTCTTGACTTACAGCACTATACAGTACAGAACCCTGACGAACTATATGTACTGGTTTTCTCTGCCCTTCTAACTACCCGTCGTGATATGACCTGTACAGTGTTGAAAGCAATGTAAAAGCCCAAATAAATGTTCATTTGCAAGTACATATAACCACTATTAACTAGGGGCGTCACGACTAACCGAATAATCGACAACGGTTAGAATAGTGCTATTTACCGGTTCATATTTTAAAGTCGGAATAATCGCTCAATGTAGTGTAAAAGATGGCAGAAGGTCTGAATCTATGAAATATGTCCATATTGTCACATAAAATAAGCTAAAATCCCAAAACAGCCACGTTTTCTGCATTGTTTATGCATTCACGTAAAACCGGAAGTACCATTAAATCTTATATCGCTCACTTCCTGTCTGAAATAAACGAAGTAGAAGTCGCAGGAAAATGGCAAATTTATTCATTTTTACAGGTTATATACATATATTTTCATTTTATTTCACATATTTATCATTTCCAGTGCTTTTTACAATATGAAACTTAAGATGTTTGGATGCTATTTTAATTCGACGGTTATTCGTTGTCGACATGAATAGTACTTACCGATTAGTCGACATCAAATATTTGGAGTCGTGACGTCCCTACTATTAACCAGTTTCACCAAACATTAACCATTTCAACCAATTCAACGTCACCAAAAGCCGCGACATTCCTTAAATCAAATATAGCCATTGTTTTCTGTTGAATTTCTGCTTTTGAGAACCAGTTCTAAAAGACGCATTCAACCACAACACTAATATTTTTCCATACTTGTTTTTTTTCCCCCACTCTTTTGATGAAGTTTCCGCCATTAAAAAGGCTAAACCTAAAAAGCACTCCTCAAGCGCAGACAGCCAAATATTCCAATATTGTCATTTTACTGAAAAGTACTCATTTTATTTTAACCATCATAAATGACCTGTATACGACCATAAATATATAAAGAGTGATGTTGAACAAAAAGGCATAAGCTTTGAAAATTCAGTAGAATTGGGACTTTTGTATATCCTGGAATTTTTTATACTAAGAGTAAGATCCCAATCTCTCCCAAAATTTTGCAAAAAAATCACTTCCTGCTTTGGTCAGGGCCTATACCCGCATAAAAAATATAAAGGTTTAGACTATTCACACATTATACATTTATTTCTGTTGCTGAATCAGGTAATGGGCCATCACTTCACAAACTCTTTTACTCCTTATTCTGGTTTAAATAATACTGGTTTGCAAATAATTTTTCCATCCACGCAAAGGTGAAATTTTGTTAATCTTTAATTGTTTGTAAATCTGTCAGTGCGTAACCATTTTTTACTATTAAAACACCATTGGAAAGGTTATTTGTGCACAGAGTTTAACAATGTCTTCTTGGTATTGTATGAAAATTATGGAATATTAAATTTTCTGAAATGGCCAACAGATAGCATGAAAACTAGGTCAGTAACCCTGTCACAAAAAAACCTTTGACACTGAAAATTATATGAATGAAAGAAATGTTTTTCAGTATATTAGTGGATACATTCCTCATAATTTGGCATGAATAATACCCAAGTATTTATATTTAAGGAGAACATAGATTTGTTTATTAGGGCAATTTACTTTACCATGAAACTGTAAAGGAAATATGAAATTAAATTAACAGAGTTATAAATGGGAGCAAGCCCCCAACCCACATAAATAGTATCCTTTTTTCACAATAAAAATACCGGTACTGAAAAAGTGGTTATTTTCGCGTGGAATTAATTTTCGCTATATTCGCGAATGCCTGTCAATCGCGAAAATAAAGTCCCGCTAAATAAAATATCAATTACCTTCAGTGAGTTTGAATTGCCAGATAGACCTTTTTTGCATATCCAAGTTAAGATCAGGTTATAAACCTTTTCACAGCATGTTTAAATCACATTTCATAAAATACAGAAACAAGACAAGTGCACTTTATACATTTTAAGTATTTTTTAAACAATAACTTTTTACCGTTCATATGAAATTTGAAATCATAAAGAGTACAAACAAAAGAAAAAGAACAAGAGGCGAGTGCCCGTGAACGGGCACTGTGTCAGCTGACAGAATGTTTTTGATTTGTGATGGTGATAATGAGAGGAAAGCATAATTATCAGGGAAAGGGCTGTACAGAAATACAGTAAATGGTAACTGAACAGCATGTTCGAAAGATATTCCGAAGCTGACAGAAGAAAAGGACAAAAAAGTTGTGCCCTGCAAATGGTATTATGAAATAAAGTAACAAGGTAATTGTTTAAGTGTAAAAAGTAGGTTAAAAATATTTAAAGAAATACTATAAATGCAATATCCTCGTTCGACCATGAAGAAGGGGTCCAAAGGTCAAATCTGACCATACCAAAAGATTCCCAGCCAAAGAATTTAGGATGGTTTACCATCCCAAACCTCTCGGACCAATAATAAGTGAGTCATAGGCACTTTTTAAGTTTGGCTATCCTTGTTTGACCTTGAAGGAGGGGTCCAAGGTCAAATCCGACCACACAAAAAAATTCCCAGCCCATGATTTCCTGTAGCTTGTTTACCATCTCAAACTTGTACGACCAATAATAAGCGAGTTCTAAGCAATTGTAAGTTTGGCTATCCTCAATTGACCTTGAAGGAGGGGTCCCAGGTCAAATCTGACCACACCAAAAGATTCCCAGCCCATGATTTTCTATAGGTTGGTTTTCCATTCGAAACCTCTAGGACCAATAATAAGCGAGTTATAAGCATCTTAAGTTTGGCTATCCTCATTTGACCTTGAAGGAGGGGTCCAAGGTGAAATCCGACCACACCAAAAAATTCCCAGCTCATGATTTTCTATAGGTTGGTTTTCATTCCAACCTCTAGGACCAATAATAAGCGAGTTATAAGCACTTTTATGTTTGGCTATCCTCATTTGACCTTGAAGGAGGGTTCCAAGGTCAAATCGGACCATATTAACAGATTCCCAGCCCATGATTTCCTACAGGTTGGATACAATGATTTACTCAACAGTGAGAACCTGAAAGAAGCTATTGCTCAGCTATGCCATGACATAGAGGTCTCCAATTTCAATATGTTATAGCTGACCAAAATGTCTGTGAATAACATATTTAACAAAATACTCTAAATGTAATAGTTTTCAAGTTACTACTGATTTACTCAAGAGTGAGAACCTCAAAGTAACTATTACTCAGCTATGCAATGAGCTACATGTCTGAATTTTTGCTCTGTTATAGCTGACCTAAAAGTAGGTGAACAACATATTTAAGCAAAATACTGTAAATGCAATAGTTTTCAAGTTACAACTGATTTACTCAATAGTGAGAACCTGAAAATAGCTATTGCTCCGCTATGCCATGAGCTATAGGTCTGTAATTTCACTATGTTATAGCTAACTCAAAAGTAGGTGAACAATATATTTTAACAAAATACTCCAAGTGCAATATTTTTCAAGTTATAGCTGATTTACTCAACAGTCAGAGCCTGAGAATAGCTATTGCTCAGTTGTGCCATGAGCTACAGGTCTGTAATTTCACTATGTTATAGCTGACCCAAAAGTAGCTGAATAACATATTTGCACAAATTTCTGTAAAGGCAATAGTTTTCCAATTACAACTGATTTACTCAACAGTGAGAACTTCAAAGTAGCTATTACTCAGCTATGCAATGAGCCACAGGTCTGGAACTTCACTATATTATAGCTGACCCCAAAATAGGTGAATAACATATTGCAACAAAATACTCTAAATGCAATAGTTTTCAAGTTATAAGTGATTTACTCAACAGTGATAACCTAAAAGTAGCTATTACTCAACTATGCCATGAGTTACAGGTCTGAAATTTTACTATGTTATAACTGACCCAAAAGTAGCTGAAT
Organism: Sabellastarte sp. h YS-2021; assembly: GCA_964017235.1. Taxonomy (NCBI): domain Eukaryota; kingdom Metazoa; phylum Annelida; class Polychaeta; order Sabellida; family Sabellidae; genus Sabellastarte; species Sabellastarte sp. h YS-2021. The sequence continues at coordinate 17,527,619 of OZ024928.1, forward strand.
AACATATTTATACGAAATTCTCTAAATGCAATAGTTTTCCAATTACAAGTGATTTACTCAACATTGAGAACTTCAAAGTAGCTATTACTCAGCTATGCAATGAGTCACAGGTCTGGAACTTCACTATGTTATAGCTGATCCCAAAATAGGTGAATAACATATTGCAACAAAATACTCTAAATGCAATAATTTCCAAGTTATAAGCGATTTACTCAACAGTGATAACCTAAAAGTAGCTATTACTCAGCTTTGCCATGAGCTACAGGTCTGAAATCTTAATATGTTATAGCTGACCCAAAAGTAGCTGAATAACATATTTATGCGAAATTCTCCAAATGCAATAGTTTTGAAGTGAAAAGCGATTTACTCAACAGTGATAACCTAAAAGTAGCTATTACTCAGCTATGCCATGAGCTACAGGTCTAAAATTTTACTATGTTATAGCTGACCCAAAATTAGCTGAATAACATATTTATACGAAATTCTCTAAATGCAATAGTTTTTAAGTTACAAGTGATTCTACTCATGATGGAAGTTACTGAAAAGCCCAAAAGTAGCTATTACTCACTTAGCTATTGAGACAGGCACCCAACTTACTCACCATATTGTAGCTATGAAAAAAGTAGCTGAATAACATATTTTAACAAAATGCTCTAAATGCAACACTTTTCAAGTTATAAATGATTTTATGCATGATTTCATGAATTTTAATGCATTAAAAATTATTTAAAAAATTTATTAAAAAAAAAGTAAGACAGATCCAGGTCTCATACTCACACAAGAGAATCTACCTCTGGCCTAGTACATATATGCAAGATATGAGAGAAATCCCTGCAATAGTCACTGAGAAAATTGTGATTAAGTGTTGAAATTTTCACACTTTTGGTGGGGGTACCCCCCTTGTAATGTCTAGCAAACAGACGAACAGACAGATTTGCATGCCTTGAACAATTTTTCATCCTCGATAGATAAGGTATCTTTTAAAAAAAACAGCACGTCTCTAGGCCTTGTAGTTTTGGAGAAGTTGTTCACGCGGACGCGGACGCCCACGCCGCAGAGTGACGACATAATGTCAGCTGACTGACAAGTCAGCTGACATAAAAACGATCCCCCAAAAAACCCAAGTTTTATTTGTACACACATAAAAGTTTATCCTTCCTTTTGACAGCTCTAGTACAACCTGTATTTTTTTTCTAAGCCAAGTTTAATGACCCTGTGTTGTGTACAATGTACTAGGCCTGTAAACTGTAGAAGCTCATCACTGAGACCTGGAGGTGCACTCATCTGGTTTTATCACCTCATCTGTATACCACACTGGGAAGAGCCGTTTAAGGTAGCCTTTCAATTTTTCAGTACATTAAAAATCTAAGGAGTTTTATTCAGTTGAGATGTTTGCTGCTGTCACATTACTCCTGTAATCCACTTTCTCAAACTCATTTTGAAATAAATGCAGAAATATAGACTAATTTCATTTTATCATCTGAACTCTGAAATTTTCAGGGTTTATACACACAAATTGGTTTCTTTGTTTTTTTATCAAAGAAATCACTTTTTAATTGCCCCTAATATTTCTGCACAAGTCCATTCAAGCGGCTGAGAAAGATTAGCAATATAAAAGGGAAAGTTTTGATCCTCACTTTATACACGGACATAAATTGCACTTGTAAACTAGAAAAAGGACGCATCTGTGGCCAGATGCTGGATGTATCCACCGACAAAGGCCAACTAACATAGTTTAGAAGATAAAAAGCATTTTTCGTTAATAAGCAAGCTGAAAGCACTTTTAAGTTTGGCTACCCTTATTTGACCCTGTACCAGGGGCCCAAGGTGAAGTCTGACCACATCAAAAGATTCGCAGCCCATGATTTCCTATAAGTCGTTTTCACATTGCAAACCTCTAGGACCAATAATAAGCAGGAGGGGCCCAAGGTTAAATCTGACCACATGAAAAGATTTGCAGCCCATGACTTCCTATAAGTTGTTTTCATATTAATGAGTTATTTGAGAAATACTGGCTATCTGCAATACTTGTAGAGATAATTCGCATTTACTCATTTTGAGTAGGTGAATAATTAGCTACGGGTCTGAAACTTCACCAAGTGAAAGCTCTCTCAAAAGTAGGCGAATGAGTTATTTGAGAAAAATTGGCTACCTACAATACTTTTAGAGATAATTCGAATTTACTCATTTTCAGTAGGTGAGTAATTAGCTACGGGTGTGGAACTTCACCATGTGAAAGCTGTCCCAAAAGTAGATGAATGAGTTATTTGATAAAAATTGGATATCTGCAATACTTTTAGAGATAATTAGTATTTACTCATTTTGAGTAGGTGAATAATTAGCTACTGGTCTGAAACTTCACCAAGTGAAAGGTCTCCCAAAAGTAGGTGAAGGAGTTATTTGACAAAAATTGGCTATCTGGAATACTTTTAGAGATAATTTGCATTTACTCATTTTCAGTAGGTGAGTAATTACCTACGGGTCTGAAACTTCACCAAGTGAAAGCTCTCCCAAAAGTAGGTGAATGAGTTATTTGAGAAAAATTGGCTATCTGCAATACTTTTAGAGATAATTCGCATTTACTCATTTTGAGTAGGTGAATAATTAGCTACAGGTCTGAAACTTCACCAAGTGAAAGGTCTCCCCAAAGTAGGTGAAGGAGTTATTTGACAAAAATTGGCTATCTGGAATACTTTTAGAGATAATTTGCATTTACTCATTTTGAGTAGGTGAATAATTAGCTATGGGTCTGAAACTTCACCATGTGAAAGCTCTCCCAAAAGTAGATGAATGAGTTATTTGATAAAAATTGGATATCTGCAATACTTTTAGAGATAATTAGCATTTACTCATTTTGAGTAGGTGAATAATTAGCTACAGGTCTGAAACTTTAGCAAGTGAAAGCTCTCCCAAAAGTAGGTGAAGGAGTTATTTGACAAAAATTGGCTATCTGGAATACTTTTAGAGATAATTTGCATTTACTCATTTTCAGTAGGTGAGTAATTACCTACGGGTCTGAAACTTCAAGTGAAAGCTCTCCCAAAAGTAGGTGAATGAGTTATTTGAGAAAAATTGGCTATCTGCAATACTTTTAGAGATAATTCGCATTTACTCATTTTGAGTAGGTGAGTAATTAGCTACAGGTCTGGAACTTCAGCATGTGAAAGCTCTCCCAAAAGTAGGTGAATGAGTTATTTAAGAAAAATTTGCTATCTGCAATACTTTTAGAGAAAATGCAGAATTACTCATTTTTAGTAGGCAAGTAATTTAGCCACAGGCCTAATTTAGACATAAAGCCTACCAATAGAATACTGTGGTGCACCCTCTAATATACCTTGCAAACTTGAGAAGGCTAGCTATAATATTTTTTTCGTTAGAGCGGTAATGGTGAAATCTCTCTACACACTGCAGCTATCCAGTGGATACAATGATTTACTCAACAGTGAGAACCTGAAAGTAGATATTGGTAAGCTATGCCATGACATACAGGTCTGCAATTTCACTCTGTTATAGCTGACCAAAATGTGAATAACATATTTAAACAAAATACTGTAAATGTAATAGTTTTCACGTTATAAGTGATTTACTCAACAGTGATAACCTCAAAGTAGCTATTACTCAGCTATGCAATGAGCTACATGTCTGAATTTTTTCTATGTTATAGCTGACCCAAAATTAGGTGAACAACATATTTAAGCAAAATACTGTAAATGCAATAGTTTTCAAGTTACAACTGATTTACTCAATAGTGAGAACCTGAAAATAGCTATTGCTCAGCTATGCCATGAGCTATAAGTCTGTAATTTCACGACGTTATAGCTGACCCAAAAGTAGGTGAACAACATATTTTAACAAAATACTCCAAATGCAATATTTTTCAAGTTACAAGTCATTTACTCAACAGTCAGTACCTGAAAATAGCTATTGCTCAGTTGTGCCATGAGCTACAGGTCTGTAATTTCACTATGTTATAGCTGACCCAAAAGTAGCTGAATAACATATTTACACAAATTTCTGTAAATGCAATAGTTTTCCAATTACAACTGATTTACTCAACAGTGTGAACTTCAAAGTAGCTATTACTCAGCTATGCAATGAGCCACAGGTCTGGAACTTCACTATGTTATAGCTGACTCCGAAATAGGTGAATAACATATTGAAACAAAATACTCTAAATGTAATACTTTTGAAGTTATAAGCAATTTACTCAACAGTGATAACTTAAAAGTAGCTATTACTCAGCTATGCCATGAGCTACAGGTCTGAAATTTTACTATGTTATAGCTGACCCAAAAATAGCTGAATAACATATTGAAACAAAATACTCTAAATGCAATAGTTTTCAAGTTACAAGTGATTTTACTCACGATGGAAGTTACTGAAAAGCCCAAAAGTAGCTATTACTCACTTAGCTATTGAGACAGACACCCAAGTTACTCACCATGTTGTAGCTATGAAAAAAGTATCTGAATAACATATTTTAACAAAATGCTCTAAATGCAACACTTTTCAAGTTACAAGCGATTTAGTGTATGATTTCATGAATTTTAATGCATTTTAGACATTTTTGTCTACCACAGGCCTAATTTAGACATAAAGCCTACCAAAAAGATAGGGTGGCGAGTCCTCTAGCATACCAAGCCACCTGCCAAATATGAAAGAAATCTGGAAAGAAATGTGGACTGTAGGTCGCTAACAAGCAATATTCCACATTTTAGACATTTTTGTCTACCACAGGCCTAATTTAGACAAAGCCTACCAAAAAGATAGGGTGGCGAGTCCTCTACCATATCAAGCCACCTGCCAAATATGAAAGAAATCGGGAAAGAAATGTGGACTGTAGGTCGCTAACAAGAAATCTCTGCGGACGCGGACGAGGGCGCGGACGACGACGATGAATCCATAGTATCCCCGCTTCGCGTCGGGGATACAATTAGACTGAGCCACTACTTCTTCTTTTGTGTGTTAAACGAATGGGGTTTAGTAGGTATTTGGATATGATTACATGTACTTGAAGTGCATGAGTCAATTGTGAATGGGTATATTTGCTGTTATTGTTGCCTTGTTGGCGATAATAGAATATCTTTCACCGCGAAAATTAATTCTCACTAACAAGGCTTCTGTGTCAATTCGCGAACTTAAGTACCCGCGAAAATAACCACTTATACAGTAAATGGATGGGGTTGCTAAAAAACATGGAATTATATTATTGCCTAAATTGTAGGGCTGCAATAATTCTTCGGTTACTCGGAAACGATTCAGTTCAGTACTCAAGGCAAGAAAAGTGAACCGGGTCTTTGAAAACAACTAAACACAGACGTAAAATCTACTACAAAATTTTTTTTTTCTTTAAATGTATGAATATATTTATATATTTTATTAATATAAGGCGTTTCCGTTTCAGTATTTTATACTTTAAGTATTTGCGAACTTTAATTCTTTGTGTAACAATGTTTTAGAAGATGGCATTTTATTATAACGTATTTCGAAGACGCCTCAAATCTCGCAATATAAAGATGGTTAAAGTTTCCTGTATTGTGCATTATAAATGTGTCTTTTACCCAAACTTCAATAAATTATCAAAATTCTTGCCTGTTGTGTGCCCTGTAACCATTTTATAAGGCGTGATATGTCAGAATATGAAGCAGTTTATTTCGTGGGCGATAATAAAGCGATTAACGGAGTCCGAATCGATTCTTCCAAAACGAGGAATCGAGGCGCATTTTTGGGCTCGTTTGCAGCCCTACTAAATTTCATACCAGTAAAATAAAAGCTAGCCGTTTTATGACTTTATTGACACTTTATATTAAGCAGCAAGATTACATGGGTGTCATTAATGTTAGACATCATTAATGTAAGACAAGTTGTAATTATATTGTCTGATTTTACATAATTTCCTTAAATTATTAAGAAATGCAATAAGTGAACACTGGTTTTGTACGTACGAGTGTATATGTATCATATAAAATGGGTTTAGCTATCTGTTTTGTATCACTGTCCAACATTAATGACACCTGTGCACTAGTGCACCTGACATACTTTAAATAACAAAATCGCACAAACTAAACAATAAAATTTAGCTTGTCACAAATTAAACATAAACTTGCTCTTTAAATAATGTGCATTGACCACTAATACTGAAATAAAATAGATTTTATGTTTCATTTGTGCTGTCAGTTGTTAAAATGGTGGATATCTGAACTAGGGACGTCACGACTCCAAATATTTCATGTCGACTAATCGGTAAGTACTATCCGTGTCGACACCGAATAACCGTTGAATTAAAATAACATCCAAAAATCTTAAGTTTCATATTGTAAAAAGCACTGAAAACGATAAATGTATGAAATAAAATGAAAATATATGTATGTAACCTGTAAAAATGAATATGTTGCTGTTTTGCTGTGACTTTTGCTTTGTTTATTTCACACAGGAAGTGGGCGACATAAGAGCTATATGGTACTTCCGGTTTACGTGAATGCATAAACAATACAGAAAACATGGCTGTTTTCGGATTTTAACTTATTTTATGTGACAATATGGATATATTTTATGGATTCAGACCTTCTGCCATCTTTTACTACATTGTAGCGATTATTCTTCATTTAAAATATGAAACCAGTATATATATCACTATTCTAACCGTTGTCGATTATTCGGTTAGTCGCGACGCCCCTAATCTGAACCAATAAAAAGTCAACAAAACGTATGTTTCTTCACTTCCTGTAGGAAGTGGAAAGGGTCATCACCACATTGTTACATCACAAATCAAAACAAAACCGCATAAACGTGGAAATCGGATTAATATTTCACCATATTTTTATTAAATCCCTTCGAAAACAAGCTAAAGTTAATGGTTGAATATGTTTATATGAGATGCATCGCAGATGATCATTAATCCTCAATTATCATCCATTTTTTCATCAGCGGTGAATCTGCGATATCGCCACTTGTGATGACACCACTACCTAAAGCCTAAACTATAGCAAAGCAGATCAAAGGACTCCCACTAAATTAAAAAGGATTGTACAAAAGTTATATAGTTTATGCTGCTTCAAAAAGAGAATCCATCTCTGTTGTCAAATCAGTTAACTGGTGGTTTGAAGTCCATTTTAAGGATGATTGCATATTAGTCATAAGTGGTGCTGTAACGAGTTGACCGCCCATCAAGTCGTAACTCGATGGGCGATATTTGGTAACACCGAACACATCGATTTACGCAATTTAAACTCGAGTTTTTAAGAAATAAATTATATGTTAATCTTATCATAAAACCAGCACTTTTGCAATTTATCAAACCATAAAGACATAAAAATCAATAAGCAATGGTCGTTTTTTTATTTGCCTTATTTACGTGGCTGTTCCATAAAGTGCTCCTACATATCTGCACAATTTACCCGGCAACAAAATAGATTTCCTTCCAATAAAATGGTTATAAAGATGTTAATGGCGGATCCCTTGATGAAAATATTTGGACATTGTTATTTTATTAATATCTGTGTCATTTACTAGAGTTCAACTCGCATCTAGCAGGCGAGCGTCGCTCTACAGAAATCGCTAATGATAACAGCTGTAGTCATAACAGTTTTCTTGAGCACTCATGTTACATTGTTAGCCTAATTTATCTGAGTTGTGGCATATAGGAAGCTCAAAAGTAAATGTTTCACTTCGCGGGGTAATTCAACAATTCCCAATTCAACAGTGGAGAAATAGGGGCAAAACAACTGCTGAAAGTATGTGGGAGCTCTATTGCCCTTCATTCAAGTGGGGCCAAGAAGACCACACCTCAGCAGAAACTTGTGACACCACTGCAGAAGGAATGCTAGATGTGGTTACCTTGGTTCTACTTTGCGTGTACAGCCATGGAACGACCCCACATAGAACTGGAGATTTGCATAAAACAAAAATATCATACAAATGTGAACACATAACTGTTCCCAAAACTATTTTGTTGAATTTTCTTCAACAATCGGTAAACATGCAAACATGTTTGACAAAAAATAAATGACATTTCCTGATTTTCCAGGGTTTTTGGACCATTTCTCAAAAAATTTGAAAATGGTCTTTTATTATAAAAGCTGTGTAAAATAGCATATATTTTGTACACATATTGTATTTGTTGTGTCTTTGGCATAATACCAACTGTTTCTAATCAAATTAAACCATTTTCAGTCATTTTATCAAGTTTTATTCAACAGAAAAAAAGATTTTATGCAAATCTCTAGTTCTATGTGGGGTCGTGCAATGGCTCTACATGCAAGTAAAGTGGAGCTGAGGTAACCACATCTAAAGGAATGCCAGCCAGAGGAGCCCAGGGTGATTTATCATGAACAATAAAAATAACACTTTTCATTGTTTATTTTATTTCAAGCTACAGGTTTTTGATTATGTACTGCTTCCCTGCATAAGTTGGCCGCGGTTCATCTACAGGATCCGGAAAGACAAATAAGTTATTGTACAGCGGGGACAGCGCTTCGCGAGGGACAGCGATTCGCCAGTTTCTATTGTACGCCATTTAAAACTAATATCTGTGTTGATACTGAAGGAGCCTTATAGCATAGAAAAGTGTGCAACATGTCTTGATACTTTTCTAAGATTTTAGAACTAACAGCATGCAGGATTATAAAGATGAATATAAAAGTTTATATGTCAGTGAAAATATGCCTAACAAACTGTATCTAACTGATGGCAAAGAGCTGTATGTTCTCTAAACTTAGACGTGGTTACCTCGGCTCTACTTACTTGCATGTAGAGCCGTGGCATGACCCCACATAAAACTGGAGATTTGCATAAAACACAAATACCATAAAAATTATACACACAACTGTTCCCACAACTATTTTGTCACATTAACCTTAACTGTCAGCCAACATGCAAACATGTTTGACAAAAAAATTAATTACATTTCCTCATTTTCAATACTTTTTGGACCATTTCTCCAAAAATTTGAAAATGCTCTTTTGTTATAAAAGCTGTATAAAATGTCATATATATTATACACATATTGTATTTGTTGTGTCCTTGGCTTAATATCAACTGCTTTTAAATATATCAAACCATTTTGAGTCATTTTATCAAGTTTTATTCAACAGAAACTGATTTTATGCAAATCTCTAGTTTTATGTGGGGTAGTGCCATGGCTCTACATGCAAGTAAAGTAGAGCCGAGGTAACCACGTCTACTCTAAACTGTGTCTGAGGTCAATATAAATACTATTTATAACTTCATTAAGTGCTAGAATACAATGAGAAGAATTGATCTTTAGCTTTAACTAATACTTGCAAAGTGTTTAACAGTCTTTGTAACTTTTTTGGGAACAGTATAAAATAATTGGCGAAATGCTGTCCACTTTCCAACAGCTTTAATCTTACACTCTATTGCCATGGGACACGTTCTATGGTTGTATTTGTACTTATCACAAAATATATTTTATGATGCTACTATCATTTTACAGTTTGAGGAACCTCTTTTCATTCTGATAACTTTTAAAAAACTACACTGCATATTTGTCAAGAAACTTCATTTTGCTGTTTTTATGGGCGAATCGCTGCCCCCCCCCCCCCCCCCCCCCCCTGTACAGCAATGAAAACTGTTGCATATAATAAGTTTAACAATAATATATGGTTTCAGAGTGTACGTAGTAGGCCACTAACGTTAAAGCCCCCGTGAAGCTGTGGTGAGGGCGGCCAACTTATGACTGTGGCCAACTTATGCAGGGAAGCAGTATATGCATGTCTTCAGCATTAATATGTTGCTTTTGGAATAAATTTTGGTTCATTTGAGCTTATTTCAACAAATAGTGCACTACAGTATCTCTATACAGTAGTTATGGGGAGAGTTGTCTTATGGGGTGAATTGTGACATGGGACGCCCTGTCTTAAAATCTAGGGAAGTTTACATACGGGGGGAGATGTCTTGAAAGCCAGAAAAAAATTGTTGCGACCCAAATGCTTAATTGCATTTTGTTATATGAGCGTTGTCGTACAAGAGACGTCACATAAAACAGGAAAAATTTCCGCGATCGTTACTAGGACACTGCCAACTAATGAGTGGGTTGAGGGACAAAATTTGTTTACCGCAACAAATAATGAACTAGAAGCTGTTTTTAATTGAGGGATTTGGGGGGAAAGCTGGACGAGGAAAGATAATATAGTTGAAATTGCACCTTTCCCGTTATTTTATCACAGCCGCCATGACAGGTATTGACAACAACAATGTACGGGGATAAATTTGAGAAATCAGGGCGTCCACAAAGGTGAAGGTCGTGTACACTTTCATTCGCCAGGGGAACGAGTGTTTAAGGTTAAACCGTAACTAAAATTTGTGCGTCAAATTCTGTTTCAACACGATTTAAATTGCAAAAATAGGTATGTCGAAAATTCTTTGGGGAAACATATTTCTGAACGAATGTTTTACTGAGGTATAAAAAAAGAGATTTGTGTGGGCCGAAATATTCTCTTTGTAGCTAAAATCATTGTGCAGCTATCTCTGGAAAATTGTATTACTTATCACAAAGTTACAATGTGTATATATCAACTGCTTCTGCCAGGACTGACCTGAATTTGAAGAGTTATGATCCTGCAACACCTTATTTAATGAAACTGCTCTGGCTACCTGTAAGATGGTGCATTATCTACAAACTGAACCTCATTGTCAAGGCATGAACTGGTGATGCCCCTGACTACATTCAATCCTTGCTTTTTATAAATCAACCACCAAGATCACTACATTCTGGTGACAAAATGTATAAACTAAAATAGTATCTATGGAAATTGCTAAGCAAGGGATAGCAATCTCTCCACATTGCATCACCCTGCTATTGGAATAGCCTATACCTGTTATTGTCTGCAACATCAAACTTGCATGATTTGAATAATATCAAAGCTTAAACCTTTCTGTTTAAGAGCGCTTTTTCATTGGAGTAACAAAGCGATTCGCTAATCAGTGACTAGCATTGCTATAAATGAACTATTTTATTTAATTCAGAATCTCTTTCATGCATGGGGTGAGGGTATTCATATCTCTGTTGTGGTTAGAACTTTGCAAAAATGGTGGTACTTCTCTGAAATTTTGTGCGGATGTTATGCCAGGAATAAGAACTTTCAAAATTAAAATACAGTTTCAAAGTAGCTCTGGTGCCAGATTGTGCCAATATATTTGAAAATAGCGTAGCATAGAAAAGTAATTGAAAGCAGTAAATCTCATTAATCTCATGCGTCAGTGAATATTTAGGAACTGTAACTTTCTAAAATTCTCATCCAATTATTCATATAAAATAAACCAATTTTCAAAGATAGGTTCTATATGCCCTTTCAGTGGCTAAGGTCATATCAAAACAAGTCATTATTAATTCCACATGTGTGTCGTCATGAACTAGATTTGAATCTTTGACAACAGAGTGGCATTAAAGAGGGTCCTAAAAACCCCAACGGGGGCCACGGTGGCAGAGTGGTAACACTCTCGCCTCCCACCTCTGGGGTCAGGGTTCGATCCCCGTCATGGCCGTAAGTGGGAAAGCTGGTAATTGCTTGCCGTTGGTCGGCAGTTTACAGTACAGAACCCTAGCGAACTATATGTACTGGTTTCCTCTGCCCTTCCAACTACCCATCGTGATATGACCTGTACAGTGTTGAAAGCGACGTAAAACCCCAAATAAACAAATAAAAACCCCAACATACAAAACCAGTTTTTGGCAAATCTATCAAAAGCCATCCTCACAATTGCAGTGGGCATAAAAATAACCCTACTCAGTAAATTTCTAAATAATAGGGTTTTAAATTTGTGCATTTTATGATATAAAAATTTGAAATACATTAGAGAAATAATAAAGTTCATTTATTTGATCAACTGTATCAAATAATCCAAATTATAATTCAATAAAATGAATAGTAGCAGGTGTGTAAAACTGTTAAACTGTAGCACTGCCTAATTTGATATTCTTTTGTCTGTCTACATATAAAGAGGCCAAGAGTCATGTAAAACTATCTTTATTCCTTCAAATGAATTACTAAGGGGCCACGGTGGCAGAGTGGTAACACTATATGTACTGGTTTCCTCTGCCCTTCCAACTACCCATCGTGATATGACCTGTACAGTGTTGAAAGCGACGTAAAACCGCAAATAAATAAATCAAATGAATTACTGCAGTAGATTATAAATTTTTAAAAATGACTTTTTATGCAGAGTGTATGCATGTGGCTTCATAATAAGAATCCATCTAATATCAAATGTCAAATAATACAACAAAGGAGACCTTTAGCTTTTATGATTAAATTCCAAAAATTGTAAAGATTTTCTAAGCCATGATAAATTCTGTGAAACTCCAAATAGCAAAATTTCAACAGTTTAAGTTATTGTAAAATAATGTGGCATGCTTCAAGTAGGAAAAATAAAGTTTATCCAACAAACTAGAAATGAAAGTTTTTTTATTGAATGTGGGTTATGCCCTTTGCATTTCTGAAGGTGGATTTTTTATGGGCTTGCCACAACAGTGCTTTTATGGTGTTGTTTTTTTTTGTGTGTGTGGGGGGGGGGGGGGGGGTACATCCAGCAAGGATTGAATGTCAAACTTAACCACTCAGCTGCTGACAGTAGAATAAATGATACCCTTCAAATCTGACATCACCCAGGTCACTTGTAACCAGAGTACTTTAAATGTATCCCTAGTGGAGACATCACAACGCAGTTTAATTCTTTATAACCTATATATAATTTTTCTTAGAAACACTTAGTGTGTACAAACACTGGAAACTTAAAACATGATTAGATTCCCTACCGTATAGCAGACAAAAGTACCGATATTGGAAAGTTATTAGACTAGCTCCACACATATGCAGGTATGATATAGATCTGCACCAATCAGTACATGTAGTTATAAGTCCTTGAAAGTGAAGATAAATAGTTCAGGCCAAGAAGTATTGCTTTAAAAAGGCTCAATAAATTATCCAATTAAGCAATTTTTTCCAAGGTATGTTTTGCATCCAAACTGAAAAAAAGAGATTATTTTGATGCATGCATGCAATTGATGTTGTTAGCATGCTGGTAAATAGAGTAGTGAGTTTCATTATTACTAATATTTCCATTTAATTACATAAACGCTGCTTGTTAGTTCAAGTGTAGCCTACAATGGCATGTGGTATTCACAAAGGACCTGTCCTGATAAAGGCTGTTAAAGGAGGCATAAAATGTACACTTTGTCAACAAATCTGAACAAAGCTCTAGCAAAAGCTAGAATGGGCGTTTAAAAAAAATGTACATTAATTAGACTTCTGACACACTGAGTTTGGTTTTAAGATAAAGTATGCTTTGAACACCCATTGCATTTGCTGACAATATGGGCATATCATTCACCTTGCTTGGTATTGTAAGAAAAGTGAAACTAAGCTCGTGACTTTCCAGAACAGAAAATTGCAAATTTTAATTAGTAAATTAAATTTTTATTAGTTAATACCTTACCTAACAGATATACTCTGGCGCCAACCAGTCCCGCCAAACGCCAGAAAAAGACATCCCGTGTTTCACCTCCGGCAGGACCGGTACACTACAATCCACTCACCAGGTGGCCTAGTTCCTGCTTCATTCACCAGAGGGACGTGACGTTGACGTCATAGCATCTTTTTCGTCCCTAGATTTGAAACTGAAGCTGAAACCGGGGAAGGCCCGGTGGGAATCTTCCGTCTGTTCGGTAAGGTATTAACTAACAAAAATTTAATTTACTAATTAAAATTTGCAATTTCATTGCGTTAATACACCTTACCTAACAGACGATAGCTAGAATAACTACCCAGTGGATGGAGGGCAGCTTCTCAGGATAAAAGGGAACTCTATGTCTAGGCTCAGGGGCACTGGCCTGTTTGGTGAAAAGGTCACACCAGGCTTTTAAGGCCCAAAGAGCATCCCCTCCCCCCCCTTTCTGCTCTGAGGGGAAGAAGAGAGAAAGTTCCGTCCTAGAGAATCCAGATCCCAGATACACCCAAGAAAGAGTGGAGAAAGGTTTTATACCTCGTACTTTAGGCACCCAGGTAAAAAACCTTACAATTAGGGAATAGGTCAAAAAGGAGAGACTTATACCCAACAAACTTATAACTGCTATGTACACTATATACAGGATAGGAGCACAGGAGGTTTAGTGATGGATCTGCTGTGCAGCCCCACAAGACCTAAATGAAAGAGCTCCGAATCTGCCCAAGCAACATCTTTAAGATAGAATTGAGTAAAGGTGTTGTGGGACTTCCAGTGGCATGCCGCCAAAATTTGGTCCAGAGAAATGCCACCTTGAAAGGCTTTGGAAGCCACAAAGGCTCTAGCATCATGCGCTTTAACCTGATGTAACGTTAGAGCCTCCTGATCTGAAAGCTCATAGCAAAGGATAACTGTCTACTTAATCCAGGATGAAATTGTAGCAGGAGAAATATCCTTATTAAAACCCTTCTTGAAGGAGACAAAGACTAGCTCTTTGCCTTGTCTGAGGTCTTGTGTTTTGTCCAGATAGTAGCATAAAGCTCGAACTGGACAGAGTGACCTATCCTCCTTCAAGGATTTATCTAGATTAGGAGCCAGAGCCGGGATGACCACTGGAGCCACACACTCTGGACCCTCTTTTGCCAAGTGGTTCTTAGCCAAGAAACTTGGTGACGGGTAAAGGGACTCTTTTGACCAGTCAGCTTTGTTCAACCATGCATGTACATGTATTTCACTCCTACGCTTTCCTGAACCAAGAGCTAGGAGAACAACCGTTTTAAAGGTCAGGTGTTTTAATGATGCCTTTCTGAGAGGCTCAAAAGGTGGTTTGGTGAGCTGATGCAATACCAAAGAAAGGATTTCCTCGTCGACCCTTAGGTCTATCTCTATGAAAACTGTCCAAAAGGCGAGTTAAGTTTTCATCTTTACTGACATTCAAGAATTGCCTAATTTGTCCGCAATGGCTGATGTGTAACCATCAATGGTACTGGGCTGGAGATTCTTCTCCTGGAAAAGATGTAGGAGAAAATCTGCTATTTGTTAGAGGGAGACCTGAAGTCCACCTGACTTGCCTCACACCATCTGACAAAAACGGACCATTTTCCCTCATAGACTGTTCTGGTTGAACTTCTTTGAGGAGCCTCAATTCGTGACGCCACTGGACTAGAGAAACCCTGCTCCTTGATTGCCTCGGCTCTAGGAGCCAGGCGTGAAGGTTTAGGTTAGCCAGATTCCTGTGACGAGCCTTGTTGAATGGCTGTCACTAGGTTGGGATGAGTGGGTAGGCAAAGAGGAATCTGGGATGACAGCTCCACCAGATCCCAGAACCATGGCATGTTGGGCCAACCCGGGGCTATTAGGATCACCCTCTTGTAATTTTTTTTTTATTTGGGGTTTTACGTCGCTTTCAACACCATACAGGTCATATCACGACGGGTAGTTGGAAGGGCAGAGGAAACCAGTAGAGTTCGCTAGGGTTGTATACTGTAAACTGCTGACCAACGGCAAGCAACTACCAGCTTTCCCACTTAAGGCCATCACAAGGATCGAACCCCGGCCTCAGAGGTGGGAGGCGTGGCCCCTCACCCTCTTGTAAAGATGGTCTGATAATTTGCTGACCACCTTGCCCAGTAACGACACTGGGAAAGACATACATGTCCAGGTTTTCCCAAGAGACTGTTAGAGCGTCCACTGCCCACGCATTGGGGTCCGGCACTGGAGACACATATTGGGCTAGTTTGCAATTGTACTTTGTTGCAAACATGTCCACTTGGGGACGGTAGCAGGTCTGAACCAGGAGGTTGAAAACCTCCTGATGAAGGGGCCATTCCGTCTGAATGATTTGGACAACTTGTCTGCAATCACATTTAGACCAGGGATGTGCCTGGCCTTTAGAACAACCTGTCTCAGATTGCAACAGCAGAGGAGTCGCCATAGAAGGGCACAAAGTGAGCCTGACCTCATACCTCCCTTATGGGAAATGTGGAAATAGGCGTCGCTGAAATCCAGCGATGTCACCCATTCCCCTTGTTGTAAGGAAATCCGAATTGTCTCTGGAGTTTCCATTTTGAATGTTTTTACGCTCAAAAATTTGTTTAGAGCATTGAGGTCCAAGATTGGTCGCCATTTTTGGTTTGGGAACTATGAAAAGTCTGTTGAAGAAGGCTAGAGATGTTCGAACCCTCACCATCTCTACTGCCTCCTTTTGCAGTAGGGCTTGCAAAGCCTCCCTGAGGTAGAGGTTCCTGAGGGGGTTTGCATAACCACTGACTATCAAAGGATCTCTCACCAGAGGAGGTCTGATTTTAAATGGGAGAATGTAGCCATCCTTTAAGATGGACACTACTCTCGGATTTGCACCCAGGAGGGACCATTTCTGCCAAAAATTTTGGAGGCGCCTTCCTACCAGCTGAGCATTGACAACATTGTGGGCATTTGGCACAATGGGGGCAAAAACGCAATGATCTACAGAAAAAGCACTTTTCACAAAATTCATTTCTGTTTTCACTTTTAATGAGGGACTGCCGTCTTTCTTTTGTGACTGCCCTCTCACATTTAAGACAAAAGGTACAGGATTGACAACAGGACACAATACAGGTTGTTGAGCAGACACATGAAAACTTTGTCTTTGAACACTGAACACATGATCTACTGGCCGGGCTAACAGCACCAGGCTTATTAAACAGTAATTGTCATTTATACTGAGCTGGATCTTTTGCTGGGCGGGTGCCACGTCCTGGTTGACCACCCCTACCCAGACCTCTAGCTCTGCCCCTGTTGCCAAATGATTTCCAGGCGGGCATATCCTTACCAGATTGTCCCCCGGACCGGGATGCATCCTGAGATTGTTTCCAGTTAGCAGGGTATGGTTGGAAACGTCCTTGTTGATGTTGCTGCTTTTTGAAACCACCGGTGAACCCCCATGGCCCGATCCGGGCTGGGAAGTACGCTTGGTGTTTTCAAACTGAGTGATCTCATCTTCACCTTTTCTTATGATAGAGTTGGGGAATAAAGCATATCCATTGAGAGGGCAGTTGCGTAAATCTGAGAAAGTGTCAGGTTTAACTCCTGCTTTGAGATTTCAAGATAAGCATTCCTACGTGCCAAGGTCAGGTTAGCCATCTGTACAAAGATTAAATCAGACAAATGTTGAAGCGACTTCCCCATGGCAAAACTAACGTTCTGATTAAATGAAGCCAAGTAATGAAGTTCGTCCAAAGCTGCTTGGGCTTTTCCCGAAGATTTGCCTTTTGATAACTCAGACTGTAAAGCTTTAAGATTGTCTTACACACTGTCCTGAATTTTAGTGATGCAACGGTTGAAGCCTGCTGACTGGTTGCACACGTAACTCGTTTCTTTGGCTGCTTTTTCCCATTTACACAATGTATATTGTGCAATTGGATGGCCTGGGGGATGAGAGTTAGCAACAGAAGGTTTACAGATCCTGGGAAAGGCGCTGTTCAGTTTTGCCGCATCGTTGGGCCAGGTGTTGACAGATTTTCCAGGTCTTAGTGGATCTTTCAGCTCTGCAGGATAGATGCCATACCATCTGTTCTGCGATTTGGGTGGCCCCAGAAACTTGTCCACATGGAGTCCTCCAGGCTCACTAGACTTAGAGGGATAACCCTCAATAAGTACCAAGTTCAAAGTTTCTAATTTGCGACATAACCAATCCTCAGGTGGTAGTTCCACTGAAACTTTGCCCACTGGTTGAGCACGGTGTCCTACCCAGGGGTTGTCAGTTCTGGAAGCCGGGGAATACACCAAGTCCGGAATGTAAGTCCATCCCATGAATGCTCTTACACCCCTGACAGTTTCCCGGTAATTCTGTTCTTCACTGATCACCCTATCAGAGTCTCCGGTTTCAACATCCGGTTGGTATTCCGGGTCAGACAGTTCTCCTTCCTCGACCGGATCCGGAGGCAAATAACTAGCACTGGATACTGGATGAGAGTGGGAGAGTGAATCACCATAAGATACCGGACCGGGCTGTGAAAATACCGGTTCAGTAGTGTCTACATCCGGTTCCCGGTACAGGCGTTGTCCCATAGTGATCAATGCCTCAAGTCTAGCCATGCGAAGAGACCATTTCTCATCCAATTCTTGTAAATCTTTTTTGAAAGATGGCTAAGGTAGGGAGAGATCTTCCAAAGTGTTCAAAGAAGAGGAAGCCCCTACAGACTTGTCCTGATCCACAGATGATAAAACAGTTACAGAACTGGGATCTACTAGAGACTCACGTTCTTGTTTCCTTTCTTTCCTTGGCTTGTATGTAGGCGTTGAGAGTTGTAAAACCTGCCCCGGGGTTAGCAACTCACAAAATTCGCAAGGCAGTTTCTTCACGCATACGTTGTAGCCATGTCCCTTGTCCCTACAACGGGCACATCTTGAGTGCTGGTCAAATGAAGCCATAATATGGCCGCACGCTCCCTTTCTTTGTCCAGGTGATGCCATGACACAACTTCCTAATCGCACCAAACAAAAAAGATGCTATGATGTCACGTCCCTCTGGCGAATGAAGCAGGAACTAGGCCACCTGGCGAGTGGATTGTAGTGTACCGGTCCTGCCAGAGGTGAAACTCAGGACGTCTTTTTCTGGCATTTGGCGGGACCAGCTGGCGCCGGAGTATAGCTATCGTCTGTTAGTAAGGTGTATTAACGGAATGAAATTCATATTTTCTACATAATTTAACTGGAGTATATCCCGACATGTGCAAAAGGTTCTCTATTTTATTGCGTTAATACATCCTATCCAATGGACAATTGCTTTACCGGTCGGCGTGACCGGTCCCGCCAAACGCCAGAAAAAGACGTCCTGTATAGAATACCGGCAGGACCGGTCAGGAGAGTGCATTTGCCAGGTGGCACATCGTACTTCCTCTTCCTGTCTAGATATCCTGACGTCATAGCATCTTTTTCGTTTGGTGCGTGGAGAGTGAAGACGTGTTTTCAACGACAAGGAAATTTTGGTTTTATACCGAACTCATCCGTTTTATTTCATATTTGAAGTAATTCAGAAGTTTTATCTACAACTATGTCATCACCAGGACAAAGAAGAGGTTCATGCGGACACGCTATGGCTGGGTTTGACACCCACTCCAAGTGTGCACGGTGTAGGGACAAAGGGCTAGGCGACGACCCCTGTGTCCTGAAGAAGGAATGCGTGATTTGTAAACGGTTTACCCCTGAGCAGTCCCTTCAACTGGCTACGCCTACCTATAGGGACAGAAAAAACAAGAAGACGACCTCCAATGCTACGACCTCATCCACCCCCACTCTCGTGGACCCAGCACACGTTAGCGTACTGGGTAAAGTGGAAAAGGTCAAGGCTGTGCAGACGACCCCTTCCAAGAAGACAAAACGTAGTGAGTCTCCCAAGCCGTCTGCCAGTAAGAAAAGATTTTCAAGCAGTAGACCTACAACTGAAGATCTCCAGCATCTGGATGACAAGTGGGGAGAAAGATTTTCCAGACTTGAGGCTATGCTGCTAGCCAAGGCTTTCACAGTGCCGGTTGAACCGGTTGTGAAGCCAGCTTCAGATGTGACTCCCTCTCAGAAGCCTTTTTTTTACCCTGGTGCCACCACCAGCAGTCTACCTTTGGAGAAGAGTCTGCCAGCTGAGAAATCCAGTCCCTGCCTTGACCAGGCTACCGGTAGTGCTGTAGAGGAGATGCAGACTGCCACCCAGCCCCTTGGGGCTCCCGGTGCAGGGATAGCAACCCAGCCTGTTCGGGCCCCCAGTTCGTTCCCAGAGGTTCAGCCCACCGGTGATGTGGATCTGAGTGCAGCTTCTGACAGTGAAGCTGAGCAGTTCAGCGAAACCGGTTCCCTGGATGGTGACATCCACCGGGACCGGTCAGCAGACAAAGAACCTTCTAGAGATGACCCTGAGACTGAGCCCACTGAGGAGGCAAACTACAGGGAAACCATGAGGGGTGTGAGGAGTTTCATGAACTGGCACAGGGTTCCTGAGTTCGAAACTGTGTCCTCTGCTGCAGATGACAACCCCTTTGCCGGTACCCGTGTCCAGCCAACCGGTAAAGTCAGTGTGAAACTTCCTGTGGACGACTGGTTGTGCAGGAAGATGTCCAGTCTTAACCTCACAATCAAAGAAGGCTACCCTACCAGGAATTCTGACAACACTGGCCTCCTCAGGGATCAGTTCATCAAAACCCCTAGACCTTCTAGATGGTACGGGATGCATGCTGAAAAAGACAGTGAGAGTTCTACGGTTCGTATCTGGTCACCGGATCCGGCCAGACTAAACCACTCTTTCAGCAGGGTTGCCAGAAGAAATTTGCCATCTGCTCCACCCTCTCGAGCCTTCAGTCAGGATCTTCTCAGACGCTGGGAGAGGGCAGCTCATGAACAGACAATAATGTGTAACCAGGCTGCTGGTTTGTCAAGGTGTCTGACCAGGGTTCAGGACTCAATGAACACTCAGTTAAAAACCCTGCGTCTGGATAGTAAAGGCAAGTCATCTGAAAAGATGAAACAGGCTGTTAGTGAACTGGAGTACTTGACCACTTTCAACGGGTCAGTATCTCAAGCAATGGCCAGGACTATGCAAGATCTTTCAGAAGTAGTATTTATTAACCTGGCCAACTTCACCCTTGCTCGCAGGGATAGTTACCTGGACTATCTACATGCTGGGGTAAAGCAAGATATGTTGCACACCTTGAGAACGTCACCAGTTCATTTGAATGCTTTATTCCCGGACCAGCTTATATCAAAAGCTGAGGAGGAAATCTGTAAGAGCAAAGAGAGGCGTTCTTCCGGTACTTCACACCGACAGCAAAGTCGCTTCCACCCATATACTGCAAGTGACAAGGTTACTAGCCATCACACCGACAAGAACGCCCCTGCTTGGAAACAGATCAAAGACAAGCAGCAGGCTAGGAAAGGTCGTGGCAAGGCCTCAACTTTTACACAGAAACCTGCCAAGGGGTTCAAGTCTCATAAATGACAATCACTGTATACTTTCAGTGACCGGTCAGAAGAACTCTGTACTTATTACCGGTCAGGGAGACTTGAACCCAGCACCAGTGGTGTCAAAGAACAGCAAAGTGACTTTAAATTTCAATGTAGACTCTCATGTTGCAAATGCTCATATTGTCACCGGGTTGCCACAAAGGAAAGACGTAAATCCCACATTTTGTCAAATGTACACAGAAATAAAATATGTGAAAAATGTTTCTTGTGTAGGTCACTTGAGTTCTGTAAATCTCGTCACCAATGCCCCACATGCTGTTATAGATCCTCCTGTAGGGGCAAGGTTACACCAGTTTGGGGAGAAATGGGAAGCTCTGGGTTTGAGTCCAAAAGTAGTCACCACACTGAGGGAGGGCTACACCCTCCCCTTCCGGTTCAGACCCAACTTGACAGGGTCACCTACTGTAATAAGCAACTACCACAATCCAAGCAAACAGTCCTTCCTTGTGGTGGCACTGCATCAGCTAATAAACAAAAATGCAGTCGAACCGGTGGAAAATCAAAATTCACTGGGTTTTTACAACCGGCTATTTTTGGTACCCAAACCCAACAACCGGTGGAGACCCATCCTGGACCTGAGCATCTTGAACACCTTTTTAAACACAGAGTCGTTCAAGATGGAGACCCCAGAGACAATAAGAACCTCCCTACAGGCAGGGGAGTGGGTCACATCCATAGATTTCAAAGACGCATACTTCCACATACCAATTCACAGTGAATCCAGGAAGTACATGCGTTTTCATCTCCAGGGTCGGTCTTACCAGTTCAAAGCCCTACCCTTTGGTCTCTCCACAGCCCCCATGGAGTTCACAGTGGTGGCTAAACAGGTCAAACTCATGGCACTTCAGAAGGGTATAAGGACCCACCAGTACCTAGACGACTGGCTGGTGAGAGCCTCTACCCACGACACTTGTCTCCAGCATACTCAAATCCTGGTCACACTTTGTCAGGAACTAGGGTGGCTGGTGAACAGGGAAAAATCAGAACTGACCCCCAAACAGGTCTTCATCTTCGTAGGTTACCAGTTCGACCTGAAAGAGGGCAAGGTCAGACCAACAGGAGAACGTTGGCAGACCTTGACAGACAAGATCAGATCCATACTGTCGGATCCGGTCCGACAATTCATGTCCCTCATAGGTCTACTCACAGCAATGGAAAAGCAAGTGCACTTAGGGCGACTACACATGAGACCCATACAGTGGCACTTGAAAAACAACTGGAGGGTCCCAGAATCACTGGAAAAGGTGATCCCGGTCCCCAAGTCCCTCCACCCCCATCTAAGGTGGTGGCTGGAGGAAAGCAATGTGCTAAGAGGTCAACCATTACACCCTCTAAAACATGCTCTGCAAATATTTACAGATGCATAAAAAGAAGGGTGGGGTGCCCACTTAGACGAAAACACTGCAAGGGGTACTTGGTCCCTGCCAGAGAGCAAGTTGCACATAAACCACTTGGAGCTGAAAGCAGTATTTCTAGCTCTAAAGGAGTTTCGAACCCTGATCTCCAACAAGACAGTGTTGATAGCTACAGACAACACAACAGTGGTTGCCTATATCAACAAAGGGGGGGATGAAGTCGGGCTCCCTGTGTGCCCTACTGTGGAGAACTGTCCTGGTGTACCAGGCAGCAAGTAACACTCAGGGCACGTCACATCCCCGGCCGGCTGAACCTGATAGCAGATAAGCTATCCAGACTTGGCCAGACCATTCAGAGTGGTCACTTCATCCCGAAGTGTTCCAAGCTGTATGCTCAAGGTGGCATCAGCCACAAGTGGACCTGTTTGCCACCAGGTTCAACAACAAACTGCCAGTTTGTGTCACCGGTCCCAGACCCCCAGGCTTGGGCAGTGGATGCACTCAGTCTCTCCTGGGAGGACCTGGACCCATACGCCTTCCCACCGGCAGCCATCTTGGGCAAAGTGGTGGAGAAGCTCCAGGACTACCCCTGCAACAGAATAATTCTGATTGCTCCAGGGTGGCCAAACATGCCCTGGTTTTGGGACCTGGTAGCAATGTCAAGCCAGATCCCACTGTGTCTGCCCAGCATACCCAATCTAGTGTCTCAGCCATTCAACCAGGTCCTTCACAGGAACCTGTCGAATCTGAACCTACATGCCTGGCTCCTAGAGCCTCAGCAATCAAGGAGCAAGGCTTCTCTGAGGCAGTGGCAGCACGAATTGAGGCTCCTCAAAGAAGATCAACCAGATCTGTCTATTGCTGACAAACTGGGAAATTCCACCATTAATGTCAGCAAAGATGAGAATCTCACTCGTCTCCTGGATAGTTTCCATAGAGACAGGCCTAGGGGCAGGAGGGGCATCCCCTCCTGGAATCTTTCCCTGGTTCTACACCAGCTGACAAAGGCTCCCTTTGAACCCCTAAAAGAGGCCTCCTTGAAACATATAACTTTCAAGACTGTTTTCTTGCTGGCCTTAGGCTCAGGTAAACATAGGAGTGAGATCCATGCTTGGTTACATAAGAACATCAGACACCAGTCAGACTGGTCTAAGGTGTCTTTATACCCTTCACCCAGCTTCCTATCCAAGAACCAGCTGGCCAAGGAAGGTCCAGATAGTGTGGCTCCAGTGTTCATTCCAGCCCTGGCACCATCTCTGGATAGGTCACTCAAGGGTGACAGGTCCCTATGTCCAGTTAGTTTATTTATTTATTTATTTGGGGTTTTACGTCGCTTTCAACACTGTACAGGTCATATCACGACGGGTAGTTGGAAGGGCAGAGGAAACCAGTACATAGAGTTCGCTAGGGTTGTGTACTGTAAACTGCTGACCAACGGTAAGCAACTACCAGCTACTACTTGGACAGGACTGCAGATCTCAGGCAGAATAAGGAGTTAGTCTTTGTCTCCTTCAAAAAAGGGGTTTGACAAAGACATCTCACCTGCCACCATCTCCTCATGGATCAAACAGACTGATTCTGTGCCATGAGCTCTCCGACCAGGAGGCCCTCACTTTACATCAGGTTAAAGCCCATGATGTTAGGGCCTTTGCTGCCTCTAAGGCTTTCCAATCAGGGATCTCCTTAGATCAGATCTTGTCAGCCTGCCACTGGAAATCTCACAACACCTTCACCCAATTTTATTTGAAGGATGTTGCCAGGGCAGACTCAGAGCTTTTCCACCTGGGACCTGTAGTGGCTACCCAACAGGTGCACCACCAGGCCCAGAAGTGAGGAGATATTGTATATATGTAAATATGTACATATATAAAAAAAAACTGTGACTTGCTTCCCTTGGGAAGTTTATTCTTCTGGGACTGAACTCAGCCCCTCTCTCTCTATCTTTCCCTTCTCAAACCAACTCTGGAAGGAAAGAAAAAGGGGGGGGGGGGCAACGTCGGTAGACTCCCGGTTAACCGGTGAGTTGGTGGCCGACCTTGACTTGTCAGGTTTCTCTGACCCTAGGTCAAATGGGCCTCTACTATTTTGTTTTATGAGTTCACATAAGTCCCTAGCTGCTTACCCGCCTACTAATCGGTAGTTATTCAGCAATTGTCCATTGGATAGGATGTATTAACGCAATAAAATTGCAAATTTAATAAGCAAATTAAATTTTTATAAGTTAATACCCTATCCAATGGACAGGCAAGGCCCACCCAACCGGCCCCACTATCAGCTTACTAGGGGTCTTACTAGGACTAGACACGAAAAAGATGCTATGACTTCACGATGTCTAAACAGGAAGAGGAAGTACGATGCGCCACCTGGCGAATGCACTCTCCTGACCGGTCCTGCCGGTATTCTATACAGGACGTCTTTTTCTGGCGTTTGGCGGGACCGGTCGCGCCGACCGGTAAAGCAATTGTCCATTGGATAGGGTATTAACTAATTTTTAATTTAGTTATTAAATTTGCAAAATTCATTATCACCACCTTATCTTAAATACAATCAGCTGAAGATACCAATTTTACACCACTTTTAGAAGCTGGCTCACAACCAGCTTCAGATATAAGCCCTGAAAATCAAACCACAGATATGTAATGTTTGGTCACTTACCCAGTAAAAAATTATTAAATTATCCTTTATCTATTTTATGGTTACATCCATCCTTACATTATGTTGTTACATCAGTTAAGGTGAATGTGTTAGACGTGCTAAGAAATGTAAAACTTGTAATCTAGGTTATATAATTGCATCTATGCTATAAATGGACAAATGAAAGGACAGAATTACACCAATTTTGAAAGCAACTTAGCTATGATGGCGATGTATCTCCCCGTCAAGTTTGAATTCGATTGGACAAAGTGTTTTTGAGTTAGAGCCCGGAAACAGAAATGTTGGACAAACGAACAAACAGAATCATAGCAATTTCAAAAGGAACCTAGCTATGATGGTGATCTATCTCCCTGTCAAGTTTGAATTTGATTTGAAGCAGCGTTTACGAGTTAGAGTAAGGAAACAGAAATGTTGACAGACAGACAAATGGACAAAAGACAGACAAACGAACAGACAGAATTACACCAATTTTGAAAGGAGCCTAGGTATGATGGTGATCAATCTCCCTGTCAAGTTCGAATTCGATTAGACGCAGCGTCTTCGGGATAGAGTCCGGAAACAGAAATCTTGATGGACAAACGGACAAAAGACAGACAAACGAATGGACAGAATTACACCAATTTTGAAAGGAACCTAGCTATGATGGTGATCTATCTCCCTGTCAAGTTTGAATTATATTGGACAAACCGTTTTCGAGTTAGAGTCCTGATACAGAAATTTTGACGGACAAACAAAAAATGGACAAACGAACAGACAGAATTACACCAATTTCGAAAGGAACCTAGCTTTGATGGTGATCTATCTCCCTGTCAAGTTTGAATTCGATTGGACAAACCGTTTTAGAGTTAGAGTCCCGAAACAGAAATTTTGACGGACAAACAAAAAATGGACAAACAAACAGACGGAATTACACCAATTTCGAAAGGAACCTAGCTTTGATGGTGATCTATCTCCCTGTCAAGTTTGAATTCGATTGGACAAAGCATTTTTGAGTTAGAGTCTGGAAACGAAAATGTGGACAGAGACGGACGTCTGACAAATCAATCTGATAGGCGGGTTGGTTACACGCAACGGGCAACCCGCCTAACAAAAACCTAGTCAAACCTACTTTGCTAAGCAAATTACTGTTTAAATGAAAGTTATATTTCATTTGATAAACACTTCTGTGACCTGGGGTTTGAACTTAGAACTTAGTGATAACTTAAGGAAGGACAATGCATATTTTAAAATGTGTTATCCTTTTGAACTGGGAATTAAAGCCAAATTTAAAACAATAAGTATTCTTTTGTGTGCCAGACTCGGAAGTTTTACATTTAAGCTTTGGTGCTCCAATGACGTCAACACATGAAATGTACTGGAATGGAACTTCATAAAGTGTTTGTTTTGGGATGCAAACAACTATTGGTTAATAGTTATATCAGCTTTATTCATGAAGTTACATATATGTATACCTTACAGTGCATAAATATACATATCTCGCCATAAAAAAAAGTTTTTAAACAAGAAACTGGCCATAAATCTTTGTGTTTCACCTGTACTTTTTATAACTAACAACATTAAGGACTGCCAAGATATAACTAGCAGGGGATTACATAATTGGATTATTTGTTGTGTATATGAAATGGGACTGCAATTATATAATTTCTCAATATTATTAATATTTGTGGCGAACATCTTAATCTGTTAGTTAACTTAAGTTAGAGACACTGTGTGAAAAAGGATGGTATGATGATTATATAACCCCTGCTGTTTATATAATGACAGTCAATTGTCTTATGCATTAATAGCAAAAATATAAATCCATAAATTAAACAAACAAGAGCACTTGGAGAGCAGAGACCTCCGCTATGGCAGCTCAATTCCTGGACTTTCAAAACCTACCATTAGCACTGATATTGCTTTTTTTATATTGCTATTTCATATTTTTGCCGATAGTGATCCGGATCACTCCCAATTTATTTTTCATGGATCCAGCCGGTGATCCAGATCACTCCCAAAATCTAATCACTTGTCCCTTGTCCCATTTAGGACATATCCTGATTTCATAAAAATCCGCCCATAACTTCTTGAGTTATCTGTCTTTAAAATTGCATTTTATGGATCCTGAAGATCCAGATAGTGATTCAGATCACTACCAATATTGAATCATTTCTTTCTTTTACCTTTTCAGACATATCCTGAAAATTTCATCAAAATCTGTCCATAAGCTTTTGAGTTCTCTTGTTCGTGAACAAACAAACTCACAAACCCACAAACAAACCCAGGCCAAGACCTCCTTGGCGGACATAATCACACTGTATTTATTCTACCATGCCTAATCAGTATTTTTCAACCATATTTGGGATCAGGTTTTATTTGTTTTATTTTTGTTATATTCTCACCAAAATCTGGGCGATACAAATATGACAGGGTGATATTCCACAGAAATGTAGACAAAATGCGAATTTCCATTTATGTTCCTGTGAATGTGTGAAACAGCCTTAAGTCAGAATCTGGAAGGAAAAGGTAATGACTATATATTACATAAGACTGTGAATTCTTATCAACAGATACACATATTATCACAGAGTGTATTAACACAGACAGTGAGCTGAATAATAAACAGTGTGACATTCACAGATGTTGAGATAAGACAATGGCACAAAACAAACTGGTGTGAGAACATTAGTTTCTAATATCACTCTGAGACTTTGTAAAGTAACTAATAAAATGAATGTAGTTAATAAAGGTACTTACAGTAAATATAAACATGCATTAAATTTGACATCAACAAAATGAAAGGTGTCATTAAAACATATTTGTCTTTTGGAGAGAATGTAACAGTACAACAGAATAAATTTTATTTTAATAGCTGTATCAGGAGATACAAATATGTTACTGAAACTTTTATTGACTACATTTTATTTACTTCCAAATTTATTTTTTATACACTGAGCACAGCTTCAGGAATATCATCGTTTTCTTTGCTGCTGTATCCATTTTGTCATTTATTTTTGCATATGATTCTTTAGTTTTTGGCCAACATATAAAATGGAAGGCCATGGACAATGACAACGGTCAAATTTAGAAAACACAATGAATACATCCTTAAAACTGTTTGGAAAGCATTAAGAAATAGGCCCTATGTATTGTAATACTGCACTGTCATCTTCTGAGGCTTCATCCAAAAACACAATACACAAACACTGAGTAGCAGAATTCTGAACTCAAGAAACATTAAGCTATCCTCTAACTTTCTCAAACTACAATATATATATATATATATATATATAGATAAAAACTAGCAAACAGACGAACAGACAGATTTGCATGCCTTGAACAATTTTTCATCCTCGATAGATAAGGTATCTTTTAAAAAAAACAGCATGTCTCTAGGCCTTGTAGTTTCGGAGAAGTTGTTCACGCGTACGCCCACGCCGCAGAGTGACGACATAAAAACGGCTGTATATATCACTTTCAAATGCAGCAAAAATGTACAAGGCGGAAACACAAAATCTGTTACCTGTGCTATTGACAAAGAATACATTAAAATAAGATACACATAAATTAAATAGCAACAAACATGACCCCAGAGTTGGAACATATGTTTTATCACAATTTGCCTATCTCTTCTCAACTTACATACAGTTTAACTTTACTCAATTAAAGCCTCAATGTATTTCAGAATAAAAAAAAAAAAAATGAAATATTTTGTTTTGCACAAACTTAATTTCAAGTCATAATTTCATAGAATCTTTTGAGGAAACTTTTTTCTTGTACATTTTACTCACACTTAATTGATGCTGCCAATATCCAGATTCACTGTGTAGGTATCATAAATTTTAAACAACAAAATTCCCATTTTTTTATTAATTGTACATAAAATAACTGGAATATTGTTCTGATTTAGTAATCCTCTATATTCGATATTTCAATAGAATCAGATTCAGTCACATTCATCATGTCCTCTGACCTGGCTGTTTCCACTTGTTCTGGCGTCCTGGATGCGTATTTTGGAGTTTTGGGACTTTTGGGGCTCCTTTTTCTTCTTGGCGTAATTGCTTTCTCGGAATCATCCATGTTCCCGTGTGATGACCTGGCGGTCTCTGTGAGTGTTCTCTCAGTATAGTGTGCCTCCTCATCTTCTTCAGTGACCGATGTGTACTCGTCCACTGTTCTATCTGACATCTGACCTTCTGTCCTCTCTGTATTTATTCCTCCTTCCGTAGATCGCTGTGTGTCCTGCGTGCGTGGTGAATACTCGCCTGCCCGCTGCGTATCTTGCATATCTAGTAAATCCTGGCTTTCCTGAGACCTGTAAGAGCTCTGAGCTGTTCTATCTGTGTATTGGTCATCCCCTGTTCTATCTGTGTACTGGTCTTCTTCAGACCTCTGCGTATGTAAGGGTCTCTCGCTCAGTGCTTCACTGTCCTCACTGTCATGGTCCAGGGAAGCCTGTAGCTGCTGCTGGTACAATAAGGTACTGTCCTGCGTATTTCCATTGTCCTGGTCTGCTCTAAGTGAACCTCCATTTAAGGTGTCATCTTTCTGCAGGGGGTCAGTCCCAGAGGACACAGCAGTTTGTGTCACAGTCCCAAACACCGAGTCTCCATCCTTTGTGCTGCCATACTCTTGTGACAAACCCAAGCTGGAGGTGGTTGAATCCAAGTATCCTCTTGACCCCTGACCTTTTGACCCTCCTTTAGGAAGTGGTGGCTTGCCCTCTGGGCTGGGAGTTCTGCCCCTGACTGGTGGGGATGACCTTGAGTGTAGGTTGGGCAGTGTTTTACGGCCTGGAGACTTTCCCCCTCCAGCTGATGCGGTTGCCACATGTTCTTGCTGGTTGCGCCTGTTCTTTCGAGAGTTTGACAATGTAGAAGTCAGACCAAGGTCATCATCATCACTGCTGGGGATTCCAAGGTCAATACGCAGATCTTCCAACATTTCCCGCATCTTCTCCTGAAATAGTGCAGAAACAAGTAGACAAAATATTATATACACCACCTTTTTGTATTCTTAACATTTTCAAGAAATACAAATGAATTGTTTGGTTGAATTCTTTCTTTTAGTAGACATAAATGTGTTCACCTTAGTAAGATCTTATAAATTCATAATCTTAAGAGCACTCGGAGAGCACAGACCTCCGCCAAGGGAGCTCAATTCCTGGACTTTCAAAACCTACCATTAGCACTGATATTGCTTGAGTTATCTGTCTTGAAAAATTACACTTCATGGATCCAGAAGATCCAGATGATCCGGATCACTCCCTAAATTGAATCATTTCTTCCTTTTACCTTTTCAGACATATCCTGAAAATTTCATCAAAATCCGTCCATAAGTTTTTGAGTTATCTTGTTCACAAACAAACTCACAAACCCAGGAAAACATAACCTCCTTGGCAGAGGTAATTAAACATTCTTGCTGTCAAACCTTGTAAAGTCTTTGTAATTATTCAGTGGACTTGGTAACTGTTGAATACCTGGGATCCCAGATAGTTTTCCTGAGAGAATACTAGGGGTGTGACTGAGTAATTAACGCTTCATAAACAAGTAAAATTTCATGAAACTTCAGTCGCAATTTTAAGGGTCTAGTGATCACATATATCTAAAGTACCACTGAACTGATTACATATTTACATGGTAAAACATTACACACCTTACTAACATTAAATCGCAATAATGCACAATATTTGACATATTATTCAGTATATTATATGGTGACATCAGTAAATTCACATCATTCAAGGCTTTTATGTTTATCTTTTTTCTTGTTTATGGGAGCTGCCATATTGGATGTTGTCTCCTGTTGAGGTGTATACTAAAGTTCGCGAGGGCTCAATGTCAAGTCGAAATTTTATCCACAAGCAATCGACCGAAATTATTTGTATTCATCACACCCCCAGAGAATACTGGTTAAGGTATTTTAACTTCAAAGCGTATCACAAGACACTGAAAGATGATACTATTACTTCTAATTAAAAGCCCACAAACCTCCTTTAACTGATGACGCCTTCTGATGACATGGGTTTCAAATACTTGCTTCAATACCCTGCACAAACACAAAACTGTAGTCAAAACCTGATCTACATGCATGGGAAGTATTCAGAGATTACAAAGAAAAAAAAAAGCATTTCTAGGTTTGGTATGTGATAACAAATATCAAGTTTAATAATGTGATACAAATGTATAAAATGATTATGGTATTAGTTCACAAATATTTTAAAACTCCATTTTAATAAAGAAATATATAAAAAAGTTTTACTTTTTACCAATATCAAACTGATTACCGATTTGTAAATATTCCTCTGTCTAATATGTCATTGGTGACATCTTTGACAAACTCCAAGTACTGCAACTCTTCATCCCTTCAAATAAAAAGAAAAACTACAAATTATCAGAACTTCTCATGAAGTCACAAAATGAACTGAAGGTGGTGAGTCAATTCAATGTGATTAAACAGATTGTGTTAAATGTGCCCAGGAATTTCCTAAAATTGCCTTAAACCAGAGAGGTACATTCATTTCAGAAATGACAATTGTTTACTTAAAATTGATAAATTAGAAATTTATGAACTATGTTAATATTAAAAAAAAAAAAATCCAGCCAACTACAAATAATGAAATAAAATGATTCAGTAAATAGTTTCAACCTGTTTAGAACATCAAAGTCCAATTAACTCAAAAAGGTAAAATAAAAAAAATTACAAAAAAAAAAAAATTTTTTAAACAAATAATCAGTGCCCGTGAACGGGCTCTGTGTCAGCTGACTGTGTGTTTTTAGTTTCAGACTATTTATTTATTTACCTGGGGTTTTACGTCGCTTTCAACACTGTACAGGTCATATCACGACCGGTAGTTGGGAGGGCAGAGGAAACCAGTATATACAGTTGGTCAAGGTTCTGCACTGTAAACTGCCAATCAACTGCAAGCAACTACCAGCTTTCCCACTTGAGGTAGAGCCGTGAAGCAAACCCCGGCCTCAGAGGTGGAAGGCGAGAGTGTTACCACTCTGCCACCGTGGAGCCTGTTTGAGTTTCAGAGTAGAAGTGACAAAAGAAAAGGATACAAAGTTGAGCTGCAAATGGTATTCAGAAGGAAAGTAACAAGATAACTGTTTAGGTCTAAAAAGTAAGTTAACACACTTAAGAAAATACTGCAAATGCAATAGTTTTTGAGTTACAACTGATTTACTCCACAGTGAGAATCTCAAAGTAGCTTTTGCTCAGCTATGCAATCAGTTGAAGGGCTGCAATTTTAATACGGTATAGCTCACGCAAAAGTACGTGAATAACATATTTAAAGAAATACTGTATATGAACTAGTTTTCAAGTTATAACTGATTTGCTCAACAGTGAGAACCTGAAAGTAGCTATTAATCAGCAATGCAAGGAGCTACAGGTCTGCAATTTTACTGACCCAAAAGTAGGTTAATAACTTATTAAAACAAAATACTGTCAAAATACTGTCAGTGGAATAGTTTTCACAACCAATTAACTGAACAGTGAAAATCTAAAAGTAGCTATTGCTCAGCTATGCCATGAGCTACAGGTCTACAATTGCACTATGTTATAGCTGATCCATAAGTATTGGAACAACTTATTTAAACAGAATACTATAAATGCAATAGTTTTCCAGTTACATTTGATTTACTCAACATTGAGAACCTGAAAGTAGCTCTTGCTTGGCTATGCCATGACATACAGGTCTGCAATTTTACTATGTTATAGCTGACCCAAACGTAGATGAACAACATATTTTAAATATAGAAAATACATTAAATGCAATAGTTTTCAAGTTACAACTGATTTACCCAAAAGTGAGAACCTGAGAATAGCTATTACATAGCTATACCATGAGCTACATTTCTGCAATTTTACAATGTTATAGCTAATTCAAAAGTAAATGAATAAGATATTTAAACAAAATTCTCTGAATGCAATGGTTTTCAAGTAACACCTGATTTACTCAACAGAGAAATCCTCAAAGTAGCTATTGCTCGCTATGCAATGAGCTACAGGTCTGCAACTTTACTATGTTATAGCTGACACAAAAGTAGGGGAATGACATATTTAATAAAAATACTTTAAATGCAATAGTTTTCAACTTACAAATGATTTACTCAACAGTGAGAACCTGAAAGTAGCCATTGCTCAGCTATGCCATGACCTGTAGGTCTGCAATTTGACTATGTTATAGCTGACCCAAAAGTAGGTGAACAATATTTAAATAAAATAGTCTAAATACAATACTTTTCAAGTTACAACCGATTCACTCAATAGTGGGAACCTGAAAGTAGCTATTATTTAGCTATGCCATGACATACAGGTCTGCAATTTCATTATGTTATAGCTAACCCAAAAGTTGGTGAATAACATACTTATAGAAAATACTTTAAATACAATATTGTTTCAAGTTACAGCTGACTTATTCAACAGTGAGAACCTGAGAATAGCTATTATACAGCTATACCATGAGCTACACATCCCTAATTTACAATGTTATAGCTAATTCAAAAATAGAAACTGAAATTTGTATCCACCGGAAAGATAACTCACCAAAGCCAGTGAACCATCGTTTGACCTTGAAGGAGGGGCCAAAGGTCAAATCTAACATCAGAAGATTCCTAGCCCAAGATTTCGTATGAGTTGGTTTCGCATTGTAAACCTCTAGGATCAATGATAAGCAAGTTATAAGCGCTTTTAAGTTTGGCTATCCTCGTTTGTCCTTGAAGGAGGGGCCCAATGTCAAATCCGACCACACCGAAAGATTCCTAGCCCATGATTTCCTATACGTTGGTTTACCATCCCAAACCATTAGGACCAATAATAAATGAGTTATAAGCACTTTTAACTTTGGCTATCCTCGTTTGACCTTGAAGAAGGGGCCCAAGGTCAAATCCGACCACACCAAAAGATTCCCTGCCCATGATTTCCTATAGGTTGGTTTCACATTGCAAACCTCTAGGACTAATAATAAGCCCGTTATAAGCACTTTTAAGTTTGGCTATCCTCGTTTCACCTTGAACAAGGGGCCCAAGGTTAAATCTGACCAAACCAAAAGAATCCCAGCCCATGATTTCCAAGGTTAAATCTGACCAAACCAAAAGAATCCCAGCCCATGATTTCCTATAGGTTGGTTTATCATCCCAAACCTCTAGGACCAATAATATGCGAGTTATAAGCACTTTTAAGTTTGGCTATCCTTGTTTGACCTTGAAGGGGGGGTCTAAGGTCAAATCCAAAATACCAAAAGATTCCCAGCCCATGATTTCCTATAGGTTGGTTTACCATCCCAAACCTCTAGGACCAATAATTAGCGAGTTATAAGCAATTTTAAGTTTGGCTATCCTTGTTTGACCTTGAAGGAGGGGCCCAAGGTCAAATCCGACCGCACCAAAAGATTCTCAGCTTATGATTTCCTATATGTTGGTTTACCATCCCAAACTTCTAGGACTGATAATAAGCGAGTTCTAAGCACTTTTAACTTTGGCTATCCTCGTTTGACCTTGAAGGAGGGGGCCAAGGTCAAATTTGACCACATCAGAAGATTCGTAGCACATGATTTCCTATGGGTTGGTTTCACATTGCAAACCTCTAGGACCAATAATAAGGGAGATATAGGCACTTTTAAAGTCCACTATGTGGGTTACTTCGGCACTCCGTGGATGACCTTGAATTAAGAGCTTCAAGGTCAAATGTGTGCAAGGTTGTAGAGGACATGTATACCTGTTATACATATCACCTATGAAGAGATTCAACCTTTTACCTATAAGAAACAGCCAGTGGAAAAATGTAGATTATTTTCAAAGAAATGCCCGCAGCAGCCATCTTGTTTTTCAGAATGAGGCTATTTTCAGTCCCAGAGAGCTTACCCCCAATGAAGATATCCTGCAAATTTAGTGAAAATATCTGGTGTAGTTTTCCTCTTAGAAAATCTCTCTATACACGGCGGCGGCGTAGCAAATGCTAAACCAAAGTATCCACCAGATGCTTCCGGTGGATACAATAACATATTAAAACAAAATTCTTTAAATGCAATAGTTTTCAAGTTACAACTGATTAACTCAACAGAGAAAACCTCAAAGTACCTATTGCTCAGCTATGGGATGAGCTACAGGTCTGCAACTTTACTATGTTATAGCTGACCAAAAGGTAGGTGAACAATGTATTTAAAGAAAATACTCTAAATGCAATAGTTTTCAAGTTGCAACTGATTTACTCAACAGTGAGAACCTGAAAGTAGCTATTGCTCAGCTATGACATACAGGTCTGCAATTTCACTATGTTATAGCTGACCAAAAAGTAGGTGAACAACATATTTAAACAAAATACTCCAAATGCAATGGTTTTCAAGTTACAACTGATTTACTCAATGGTGAGAACCTGAGAATAGCTAATACACAGCTATGCCATGAGCTACATGTCTGCAATTTTACTATGTTATAGCTAATTCAAAAGTAGATGAATAACATATTTAAACAAATTCTCTAAATGCAATAGTTTTCAAGTTACAACTGATTTACTCAACAGAGAAAATCTCCAAGTAGCTATTGCTCAGCTATGCAATGAGCTACTGGTCTGCAACTTATAGCTGACCCAAAAGTAGGTGAATAACATATTTAAAGAAACTACTCTAAATGCAATAGTTTTCAAGTTAAATCTGATTTACTCAATAGTGAGAACCTCATAGTAGCTATTGCTCAGCTATGCCATGACATACAGGTCTGCAATTTTACTATGTTATAGCTGACCCAAAAGTAGGTGAACAACATATTTTAAAAAAAATACTCTAAATGCAATAGTTTCAAGTTGCAACTGATTTACTCAACAGTGAGAAACTGAAAGTAGCTATTGCTCAGCTATGAAATACAGGTCTGCAATTTCACTATGTTATAGCTGACCAAAAAGTAGGTGAACAACATATTTAAAAAAATACTCTAAATGCAATGGTTTTCAAGTTACACTGATTTACTCAACAGTGATAACCTTAATTGGCTATTGCTCAGCTATGCCATGAGCTACAGGTCTGCAATTTTACAATGTTATAGCTGACCCAAAAGTACATGAAAAACATATACATGTAAAACAAAATACTCTAAATGCAATAGTGTTAAAGATACAAGCAATTTACTCAACAGTGATAACCTCAAAGTAGCTATTACTCAGCTATACCATGAGCTACAGGTCTGCAATTTTACTATCTTATAGCTGACCCAAATGTAGCTGAATAACATATTTTTACAAAATTCTCTAAATGCAATAGTTTTTGAGTTACAAGTAATTTTACTCATTATGAAAGGTACTGAAAAATCAGAAAGTAGCTATTACTCACTTAGCTATTGGAATAGACAATCAAGCTACTCACCATGTTGTAGCTATGTAAAAAGTAGCTAAATAACATATTTTAACAAAATGCTCTAAATGCAATACTTTTCAAGTTACAGGTGATTTAGTGCACATGAATTTCATTTTAATGCATTAAAATTATTATAAAAATTCATTGAAAAATAATTTAAAAAGATTCAGGCCTGATACTCACACAAGGGAATCTACTAGTGGCCTAGTACATATAAGTATGATAAGAGATAAATCCCTGCAATAGTCAATGAGAAAATAACTGATTTAATGCATTATTTCATGAATTTTAATGCATTAAAAATTATTAAAACAAGAGGGTCAAAAATGCCCCAAAAGGCGGGTTGCGCAGGCAGCAATAAGGTTAGTGACTGCTGTAATTAAATTTAGAAACAAGGAAAGAAATTTAGGTCACCCAGTTAAGGTGAATGTATTAGGCGTGCTAAGAAATGTAAAACTTGTAATCTAGGTTACATAATTGTATTTATGCTATAAACGGACAAACGAAAGGACGGAATTACACCAATTTCAAAAGCAACTTAGCTATGATGGTGATCTATCTCCCTGTCAAGTTTGAATTCAATTGGACAAAGCATTTTCGAGTTCGAGTCCGGAAATGGAAATGTTGACAGACAGACAAACGGACAAACAAACAGACGGAATTACACCAGTTTCGAAAGGAACCTAGCTATGATGGTGATCTATCTCCCTGTCAAGTTTGAATTCGATTGGACAAAGCATTTTCGAGTTCGAGTCCGGAAATGGAAATGTTGACAGACAGACAAACGGACAAACAAACAGACGGAATTACACCAGTTTCGAAAGGAACCTAGCTATGATGGTGATCTATCTCCCTGTCAAGTTTGAATTCGATTGGACAAAGCATTTTCAGATTAGAGTCCGGAAACAGAAATGTTGACGGACAGACTAGTGGACAAAAAATGGACAAACAAACAGACAGAATTACACCAATTTCGAAAGGAACCTAGCTATGATGGTGATCTATCTCCCTGTCAAGTTTGAATTCGATTGGACAAAGCATTTTCAGATTAGAGTCCGGAAACATAAATGTTGATGGACAGACAAACGGACAAACGAACGGACAGAATTACACCAATTTTGAAAGGAACCTAGCTATGATGGTGATCTATCTCCCTGTCAAGTTTGAATTCGATTGGACAAAGCAGTTTCGAGTTAGAGTTCGGAAACAGAAATGTTGATGGAAAACGGACAAAAAAACAGAGAAACGAACGGACGGAATTACACCAATTTCGAAAGGAACCTAGCTATGATGGTGATCCATCTCCCTGTCAAGCTTGAATTTGACTGGACAGAGCATTTTTGAGTTAGAGTCCAGAAACGGAAATTTTGACGGATTTCGAGTTAGAGTCCGGAAACGGAAATGTTAACGGACAGACAAACGGACAAACGAACCGGCGGAATTACACCAATTTCGAAAGGAACCTAGCTATGATGGTGATCTATCTCCCTGTCAAGTTTGAATTCGATTGGACAAACCGCTTTCAAGTTACACACAACCCACCTAAAAATTCGTTAAAAAAAAATTAAGATAGATCCAGGTCTGATACTCACACAAGGGAATCTACTTGTACCCTAGTACATATATGCAAGAAATCCCTCCAGTAGTCACTGAGAAAATTGTGATAAGTGTTGAAATTTCCACACTTTTGGTGGGGGTACCTCCCTTGTAATGTCTCTAGAAAACAGATGAACAGATAGATTTGCATGTCTTGAAAAAAATTTCATCCTCGATAGATAAGGTATCTTTTAAAAAAAACAGCATGTCTCTAGGCCTTGTAGTTTTGGAGGAGAAGTTGTTCATGTGGATGTGTATGCCAATGCCGCAGAGTGATGACATAATGTCAGCTGACTGACAAATCAGCTGTCATAAAAAGGCAAAAAAGCAAATACACATACAATAAACTTTCCCAATATTGAAAGTGTGTAAACTGTTCTATTCAAAATTTAAAAAAAAAATAAAAAAATAAAATATATGGGAAAATCTGGACTACAAACAGATTATCGAGTCCAATACATAGGGGATAAAAAAAAAATCGAATCAACTGCTGTATTGTTATTATTCTTGGTAAGTCAACACACAATGAAGATTGAAATATAAGTTTAAAAAAGCTTTATGTGACATACATATATTATGCTACTCTAAAGGCAAATCATTGAAAGTTTCTGACATTGTTTATTTGAGGGAAATCATGAAGTATGGAAAATTTTTGTAATGAAATAATATAGATTAAAATTTTATTTTAAAATTTAAAACAAGTCTTGAAGCTACAAATATGTTGTCTCTACAACTCTGAATTAAAATTAGGTCTAGGTATAACAAATGTTAGAGGGTTAGCTTTTATATGAAACAGGATATGAATGTCAATTTTTAAAAGTCTTCACAAGAATATCTGTCATTTAACCATTGAACTATAAAGACTAAACTGTTAAGAACTAGTTACAGAAACAAATTCACTAGCATTGAAACATTCTTCTCCCACGACTCCCAATAAACAAAACAAACAGGGAAAAAAAAATCACCACAAAAAATGTCAGAATTGTACAAGTTCTCTAGTTAAACATATATTTTTTCCAATAAAATATAAATAATAGAATGCTGAAATGAAAAACTCCTTTTTTTAAAAAAAAAAAAACAAAAAAAAAAAACCCCAGAATCACAAGAGGAAGACAAACATAGGAAGAAAGTTAGAAAAAAGCAAAGTATTTCAAGGGGAAAAAAAATGTAATCATTCTGATTATAAAGCAAAAATTCAAAGTAAAATCACTCTCTCTTAAAACCAGGGTCAAGGTACAACCTCACAGCATTGGTGGTGGGTGATGAGTATTGATTAGTTGCTACTGCAAAACAAATGTCTGTTATGCCGTTATGACCCTTTGAACATGTTATAATGTTACTAAGTTCCAATAAAATCTCGTCATCTTGGTCTAGAATAACCAAATTTTATTGTCAATCGACATCTCAGAATTTTTCCTGATGACTT
The DNA here is from genome assembly GCA_964017235.1 of Sabellastarte sp. h YS-2021. Taxonomy (NCBI): domain Eukaryota; kingdom Metazoa; phylum Annelida; class Polychaeta; order Sabellida; family Sabellidae; genus Sabellastarte; species Sabellastarte sp. h YS-2021. The sequence continues at coordinate 17,566,935 of OZ024928.1, forward strand.
ATTTTGCATTATTTTAGTGATTATTATGTAAAGTTTCAATAAAGAATTTCTCTTAAATAAAATTGCATTTGGTCTGAGCAGGGTTCGATATAAGTTGAATTAATTTGGTCCAATTGTTGGATTAGCTCTGTTGTAAGATCATTTATTGTTTTTCTGATGGTTATCTCATGGTTATCAATAAATCTTTTTTTAATTAACTTTATTTCTGCAAATAACATGACATGTTTAATAATTCCTTAAAAATAAGTTACACTGAATGCATAACCTGTTTGTGGATGCTGTATCAGTCATTTGACATTTCTTACAAGTTAGAAGACCAAGGCTGTATACCATTTGTCCCAAACCTTACGACCATTTAGATTATCTACGAGAGAATTGAAATATTTTTTCATCTATACTTAGTGCATTCAAAATTATAATGCCATTTGACAAGTTTTTGGCAAAATGTATTTGAATTTCTTATTACAAGCAATATCTTAATTAGCAGGATTCTAAACCTGCCAAGTAACAGACATTTAAACTTATAAATACAAATCAAATATAATATTGCACCCTATACAATGCTACAAATCACACAGAAAAAAAAAAGCTCAAAAATTGAAAAATCAGGGCTAAACACATACCCACTGCTGAAACTGAAAGACACAAACTATGATTTTGCATGCAAGATTTTAGAATTAAGAGACAATAAGTAACAACACATGTTATCTCAATTCTATGAGTCACAGAGAGAAATGTGTTATTTAGACAATAACAGACAAGAGCACTCGGGAGAGAGTAGACCTCGGTGAAGGGCCAACACCTCCAATATTGCTTACGAGAGCAATGATTAAAAAATCCTTTAAAAAATTCCTAGATCTAGAGAGAAATCCTTATAACCAACAAAATTTTCAATCATTTGTTCCTTTTGCCATTGTCTAAATATCAAAATCTGACCATAACTTGTTACTTATTCTGCAAAGAAACCGACACCACCATATTTATAACATAACCTCAACGGTGGAGGTAAAATCATATATTTAATAGTATAAACAGAAAATGGAATCAGATAATTGTGGAAAATCAGAGATCATTTCATTTTACCTAAAATGTTCAGTGCCACTGGTTTTTTTTTTTTCTAAAAGGAACTTTAATATATATGTAGAAACTAACTTTAGAACTTTGGGTAATCCCATCTTTTCAAAGACACCCAATTTCAAAACAAATTGATCCAAGATAAATTTGTGACAGCAAAAAAATTTTGATAATAATATTTTTTCAAACCTTGTATTATCTTTTGAAATGGTTAGCAATCATGCAGTTAGATAAACAACACAGTGAATAGAGCTAGTATTACACAGAGAGATATCAGAAACTGCTATATATAAAGAAAGATACATGCTTATGATAAGTACTTAAATACAGAGTTGAAAGTGTAACGTGAGTTGACTGAATACACAGTTACTGGTGAAGATCTACTTACTCCAATTCTATCTCCCTGGCTGTTTTACTGCCCTGGAAACTGTTGGAAAAATGGTACACTACTACCTGAGTTATTTCTGTATGGCAACTACTTTTGTAAGAAGTTATATGAAAAGAATCAAATGAAAAATTGACTAAGATAATCTAATGATTAAACCTTTAATTTATTGGTGCTGAAAATATTTAGTTGAAAATGTTAAAGAAGAGTTATAACTAATTATCCTTTGAGATGCTCGATCCACCGACAAATATTTTCTATATAAGGCTTCAGTTCCTATCAACTGATAGCAATGCTGACAGAACTGAGGTTAACACAAATCGGCCGATGTAGTGCTTTCTTTTGTCAAGAAAAAGAGTTATCAAAAGTTCACCAGATTACAAAGGAAACTACTGCTTTCTCAGTTCCTTCTACTGGAATACCAACTAGATTGTAGCGAATCCTGGAGAGATTGGATCTGTTCGTGGCCAATATTTAAACAGATAGGACAAAAATCTGGCTAAAACCAAGTGTAGCCATAACGGGATTTGAAAATGAGCTGAAATGTTCTTCGTGTCTGGTGGTTCAAACATGTGTTTCAATTTTCTCTAAATTAGCTCAATCATACTATTTTTGTAAAACAATGTAAAGACATAATGTTAACTATTTTAACATGTGAAATTTGTCATTATTCACATTATGCTTTAAAGATACTCTGCAAAAATAGGTAAATTGTAAACAAAGACATTAAAAATTACAAACTTTTCAATGCAACACTTCAAACAAAATTACTAAAGCCCTTTAAACAATTATGCACATCGAACCAAAAGATGGTAAAATTTAACACTTCACAGCAACACACAATATAAAAAAATATATTTAAAAAACAATGGTTGCACATCAAAACAATGTGGGAAAATTATAAATTGGAGATCTAAGGATGTCATATTTTACTCAACTTGGGCCTGTCGCGTTCACTAAATTTGATTAAAAATGATCATTAAAATACACCTCCTATTCACAGTTTATATGAGTGCAATCTTCCCTAACTAATATTTGACCAAATATTAACAACTTTTGTTTTTTAGATCTGGCCCGTTTGCATCATTTTCCAATGCTAACATTAAGCTTTAAATTTTTTGGCCCTTATTTTCTTTTCCAGAGAAGAAGCTGCAAGAGGTAGGATAGTCAACAAACACAGCTCTAACCTTCATGGTTTTGTGTTCAAATTCAGACCAGTTTTAAGTAGGAAAGTTTGGTGCATTGGTAGTAAGTGTTTGGCGATGCTACAGGTTTCACAATTGAAAATCTGGACAATTATACAGTAACTTCACCTCCCCTTACAAGTATCCATATACAGAAAGTGATGTTGCAGACACTTCTTTCTCTGCCTTTTAGACTCACCTTGTAGATCCAAGAGCCCCATTCAGAGTGAAGGTGGCACCATGTCCATTGGTCTCCATCAGATCCTCAGCTCGATGGGAAGATCGCAGCTCCTCCGATCTGCCGGTCCTTGCAGATCTCAGATTGGCCTTTGCGGACTGGTCTTGCAGCCAGCTAAGATGGTCCTTGTCCAGTGAGATATCCAGTCGTGGCACTCCAGAAGGACTGGTGTGGTCTGTGTAGTCGCGGCTCATGAGGGTGTCATTCATCCAGTCAGTGCTTTCCATTGTATTGGCTGTACCCGGCCGCATGGACGAGCGGAGATTGCCCTGTGCATAACATAAGTAGGCAAGCCACCAATCATCATTTCTGTACTTGGGCACTGTTTTTTTTTCTTATGGACACTACATTTTAATAAACACTCTAAACCAAAAAGACCCAAAACTTAACTTTCTTTTTCAAATGTTTAGACATAAATTATTTTGCAGAAGTTGTGTGTGTGTGCGTGTGTGTGTGCGTGCGTGTTCTTGTTTACGCATTTAAACTGAGGACATGACCCTGGTTGCACACCTTCTAACCGAGGACGCACTGCCAACCGAGGACGTCCTCAGTTAGAATCTTGTTAGAAATCCAATAAGTATACACTAAATAACCTTTTCTCAAGTTTTCATTGAATTCTGAGATATGTCCTCAGTTAGACTGTAAAACACCTAGCACATATGTATGGAGTTATAGGAATTTATTAAAAGCTGTTAATATTCTCCATGCACTCCATGTCCTCAGTTCCTCCATAAAAATCCAAGCACACTCCATGTCCTCAGTTGTACATAAAAAATCCTGCACAGAATTCTAGTGATGTCCTCAGTTATACAGGTTAATACTTGGACACCTATGTCCTCATATTGGTATTAAAATGCCAACTGTGTGTTTAATTAGATATTTTGAATTTTTCATATCTAAATAATGCACAGAGATATTGCTATATATTTATATGAGGGACAACTAAAGTTAGTATATTGATCTCATAATTATTGTACCAAAACTTGTTTTTCGATTTTTTTTAATAATAAATGATTAAAAACAGATTGTAGACAACATGTCTTAAACACCAGCTATGTGGTAAGATATCACAATAGATATATGCATAATTTATCCTCATTTTAGTGGTTGAATTGATATATAAATTAATAAATATAATTAAACTAATTAAGCAGATTTATTCTTTCAAAATCGAAATTGACCTTTAGTGTTGAGTATGTGATGAAAATGACAAATATTAATACTTGTTTCATTTAAAATTGATGGATGCTCTATAATGTAGATAATCCCATACAAACTTATTCAAGGAATAATATGAAATTAATATATTTATGAATTTGCTAAGTTTTTTAAAAAGATAGGGAGACATAAATAACAAGAATATGGGCTATGCAAAAGTAAAATAACTTAAGTTAACACAAGAAAGAGTTGAATATGTTTTTGTCTGTCAGTTATGTGGCTTTTCCATAATTAAGATGAAGTAGGAATACTCCTTTGTGCAGGTTATTTAAATCAAATTCTTAATGAAAACCAATAATTTGAGTGACCTTAAATGTGTTTTTATCAAGAACTTAAAAACTTATGGATGGATATGTCTGAAAAGGAAGAAATGATTAAATTTTGGGTGTGATCTGGACCACTCTCTGGATCTTCTGCATCCATGAAATGTAATTTTTAAACACAGATAACTCAAAAAGTTATGAATGGATTTTGATGAAATTTTCAGGAAATGTCCTAAATGGGACAAGGAACAAATGATTAGATTTTGGGAGTGATCTGGGTAACTGTCTGGACCATCTGGATCCGTGCTACCAGATAATTGTATCACCGGAGGCATCCGGCGGATACTTTGGTTTAGCGTTCGCTATGCCGCCGCGCATAGAGAGATTTTCAGCGTTAACGCTCTAAGAGGAAAACTACAATAGCTAGGTTCACCAAATTTGCAGGATATCTTCATTGGGTGGTAAGCTTCTCTGGGACTGAAAATAGCCTCATTCTGAAAAACAAGATGGCCGCCATGGGCATTTCTTTGAAAATAATCTACATTTTTCTACTGGCTGTTTCTCATAGGTAGAAGGTTGAATCTCTTCATAGGTGATATGTATAACAGATGTACATGTCTTCTACAACCTTGCACACATTTGACCTTGAAGCTCTTAATTCAAGGTCATCCACAGAATGCCGAAGTAGCCCACACAGCAGACTTTAAAAGTGCCTATATCTCCCTTATTATTAAGGCTGCAATGATTCTTCGGTTACTCGGAAACGAAACGATTCAGTCTAATACTCGAGTCAAGAAAAGTGAACCGGGTCTTCGAAAACAACTAAAAATAGACGTAAAATCTACCACAAAATTAGATTTTTCTTTAAAAATATGAACATATTTGTATATTTTACTAATGTAAGGTGTTTCTGTTTTCAGTTTTTATGTTTTAAGCATTTGCAAACTTTAAATTTTCGCGTAACAATGTTTCTATAAAGATGGCATTTTAATATAACATATTTCGAAGACGTCTCAAATCTCGCAATGTTAAAATGGCTAAACGTTCCTGTTTTTTGCATTATAAATGTGTATTTATTCCAAAATTCAATGAATTATCAACATTCTTTCCTGTTGTGTGCATTTTAATAATTTTATAAGGTGTGATATATGAAAATATGAAGCAGTTTATTTCGTGGGCGATAATCAAGCGAATAACCGAGTCCGAGTCAGTTCTTTCAAAATGAGGACTCGAGGCGCATTTTCGGGCTCGCTTGCAGTCCTACTTATTATTGGTCCTAGAGGTTTGCAATGTGAAACCAACCTATAGGAAATCATGTGCTGCGAATCTTCTGATGTTGTCAGATTTGACCTTGGACCCCTCCTTCAAGGTCAAACAAGGATAGCCAAACTTAAAAGTGCTTATAACTCGCTTATTATCGGTCCTAGAGGTTTGGGATGTCAAACCAACCTATAGGAAATCATGGGCTGGGAATCTTTTGTTTTGTTCAGATTTGACCTCGGACCCCTCATTCAAGGTCAAACGAGGATAGCCAAAGTTAAAAGTGTTTATAACTTGCTTATTATTGGTCTTAGAGGTTTGGGATGGTAAACTAACCTATAGGAAATCATGGGCAGGGAATCTTTTGGTGTGGTCAAATTTGACCTTGGACCCCCTCCTTCAAGGTCAAATGAGGATAACCAAACTTAAAGGTGCTTATAACTCACTCATTATTGGTCCTAGAGGTTTGGGATGGTAAACCAACCTATAGGAAATCATGGGCTGGGAATCTTTTGGTGTGGTCAGATTTGACCGTGGACCCCTCCTTCAAGGTCAAACAAGGATAGCCAAACTTAAAAGTGCTTGTAACTCACTTATTATTGGTCGTAGAGGTTTGGGATGGCAAACCAACTTACAGGAAATCATGGACCGGCAATCTTTTTATGTGGTCAGATTTGACCTTGGACCCCTCCTTCAAGGTAAAACAAGGATACCCAAACTTAAAAGTGCTTATATCTCGAAACATTTTGCTTACTTAGTGTCAGTACAAGTTGCTCCCATAAACGCTTATGGCCCCTCCCCACAGGGGTATATTTGTGTCAACCATAATACTCTGTATGTCACGTTTCAACCATGTCCCGTCCGGGGATACACTGCGTTGAGACGCAATCTCTAGTCTATTGGATGGTGTACATTGAATAAAATGCGTGGACACTCTTGTTATTATGTATCTTTATTTGATATTTTATTATTATACAGAAATTATGCATCCACTATTTGATATTACTGATCCCGAAATGTGTTTCTCCCATTTGCTCTGATAAATTAACAATTAATTGTGCTCTCTATTTTGTAAGATAAATCCCAAACTATTTCTATCTACTGCCTGCGTCCGTGAGTCCGTCCGCCTGTTCGTCACGTTTTTACATAAACCTTAATATCTCATTCATTTATAAAGATATCTTCACCAAATTTGCAGGGAATGGTTATGGCTATGAAAACCTGTCTGTGTAAAATTTGAAAAACAAAATGGCTGCCATCGCTAATTGTTTGAAAATCATAAAGGTGCTCTAAATCTTGAAATATTCCAGCTAGTTTCATTAAATTTGCACAAAAGCTATATGGCTAGAAAAGCTAGCCTGATAGTAATTTTGGCCTAGTTCAAAAAACAAAATGGCCGTCATATCGCATGTTTTATGTCAAACAGGGTTATCCTATTAAAAAGGGCTTATATCTCCCCTAAAATTGCTCCTAGAGGTTCGGAATTTGAAAACAACTTGTAGGAAGTCATGGTCTGGGAATCTTTTTCAGGTGTTGAATTTGACCTTTGGCCCCTGCTTCAAGGTTAAATCGGGTCATCACACTAAAACACCCTTATTTCTCCCTTTTTATTGGTGCTATGGCTTTAGAATGTAAAGATAGACCATGAAAAGTCCTGGCCTGCAAATGTTTTTGAGAAAAGTTTGGCCTTATTTGAAAAACAAAATGGCCACCATAGCCGATTATTTCAAAATCATTAGGATGCTATAAAAATGGAAATATCGCAGCTAGGTTGATCAAATTTGCACAAAAGATATAAGGCTAGGAAAGTTAGCCTGATAGTAATTTGACCTAGTTTCGAAAACGAAATGTCCATCATATCAGATGTTTAATGTTAAATGGCATTATCCTATTAAAAAGGTCTTATATGTCCCTTATCATTGCTACTAGGGGCTCCAAATGTGAAAACAACTTAAAGAAAGTCATGGTCTGAGACTTTTCTAACTGCTGACTTTTACTTTTGACCCCCTTTTCAATGTCAAGTGGGGTTATCTTACTACAAAGGCCTTATTATTATATTTCCTTTAGTTCTCCATTATTACTGGTTCTAAGGCGGGAGATAACTGCTGCGGCAGTGGCCTTGTATATTTTGTAATTGATTTCAAATAAACAGTGGCATATGTTATCAGCTACAAATCTTATCAAGTAAATTTAATCATTGATATTGTTAAGATCATTGACTGTTTGACAGATCATCTTGCAAATGTATGTCCTCTGTCATATAGATTAATTCATATATGTGTGTCCTCAGTTTGGTTGCAAATGTACCAAATGGTGTGTCCTCAGATTGGCAGAACACATGTAAAATGTGTGTCCTCTATCACATGTATTAATTCCTATACTTGTGTGTCCTCAGTTGGCTGTAATACATATTACTAAGTGTGTCCTCAGTTTGACAGATCATGTATAAAGCGTGTGTCCTCTATCGTGGGTATTAATTCCTGTACTTGTGTGTCCTCAGTTTGCTATTAAATATATGACTTAGTGTGTCCTCAGTTTGACGGATCATACATAAAGTGTGTGTCCTCTATCATGTGTGTTAAGTCCTCTACCTGTGCGTCCTCAGGTTGCTGGTAAGAGTACAACTAAGTGTGTCCTCAGTTTGACGGATCATTTTTGAAATGTGCGTCCTCAATCATATGCATTAATTCCTATATACTTATGGTCCTCAGTTGGATAGTAAACATACAACTAAGTGTGTCCTCAGTTGTCTTGTAAAAAACCACCTTCTAGAAAATAAGTTTTTTCTCAGATTTAAATACATGGGATGATATAAAATAATTCATTTTATGCATATCAATCAAAATCTGATGTTTAAACACAAAAATAAAGATGTCCTCGGTTGGATAGTAAAAAACCAGCGTCCTCGGTCTACACCATAAACCTGTATGTGTGTGTGTGTGTGTGGTTACATAAAATTGAAAAATTTTGATTACTTAAATGTAGCTTTTATAAGCTACAAGCTTACCGTGTGGGACTGATTGCTGTTCTCGGATGGCCGTAAGGCATCAGGCCAACGTCTAAGAAAAATAGACATTTATAGTTGGCCGTAGCCTCAAGTTGTCGTCACGTGATAACCTTTGACCCCTCGACCTACTTTCTTGTTGAAATTTTTTAAACCTTACCCCTCAGCTGTAATACAGCGGGGAAGCAGGGTGGGACTCTTCTCAGTCCCGCATGGTAAGCTTGTAGCTTACAAAAACTACATTTAAGTAATCAAAATTTTCAATTTTATTGCGCTACAATAGCTTACCATGTGGGACTGATTGCTGAATCCAACCGCCCGGTAGCGGGATTACAGCTGAGACTAAAAGATCTGTCAATTTTTCTTAGATTTTGAAGTAATATATTAGAATGAATGTTAGAAATACCAGTCTGAGTCCTGTTTACAGTGCCCCAATCCCGAAGACCGGGCCTGTAAAGAGCCAAAAACCTGAATAGAATGAATGACACTGTTAAAAACTGTTGAGATGTTTTGATAGTAAGAGAGAAGTGCAGCCGTGCTCACTTAGGGGTGTAAGAGCCCTCAGGGCCTATCACGATTAAAAACCAGCCCAATGGATGGAATTCTCATAAATTTTTGCCACCGAATATGAGCTTAATGACAACTTGCTAAGTCCTTAATACATATATACTTGATAACTAAATAAAAAATGACCTTACCAGTAACATCTTGAGAGGTAAACCTATACCTAGATCCTGGGATTAGACTCCTGAAAACTTGGTTGTAGTGGATGTGTCCCCCCCCCCCCTTCTTTTCTTTCCGAGGATACCTGGTCTGAGGGGAAGGATCTAGGACTTGTTGTGCCGCCACCACTCATCCCAGATACATACTGTTGTCGTTGTCTGACCAAGTAAGGTCTTTTAGGCAAAAATTTGTAAATGTGTTGTGAGCTTTCCAGTGACAGGCTTGCATGATTTGGTCCACCCATACCCCACCGTAAAAGACATTAGAGGCCGCGAAGGCCCGAATGTCATGCGCTTTAACTTGGACAAGTCCAAGGCTTGTTTGTCTGCTTGTTTATAACAAAGTAGAATGTTTTATTTCAACCAAGAAGAGAGAGTAGTGGGTCTGATGTCTGAGGTATGTCCTTTCTTGAAGGAGATGAAAAGGAGGGATCGAGACCCTCTCAGGTCTTTGGTTCGATCCAAATAGTACCTCAGGGCCCGCACCGGACACAAGATCCTGTTTTCTTTGAATTGTCTATCTACAATGGTAGTCAAAGCAGGAATAGCCACCGGAGACACACTTTGAGAACCTTCTATTGCTAGTTGGTGTTTGGCTATGAAGTCAGAAGAAGGGAACAAGGCAACCTTTTCCCATTGGCCTAGATTAGATACTTTGTTTGCAACTCAGGGATGGATTTCGCTGCGGCGCTTGCCGTAGGCCAAAGCTAGCAAGAAAGCAGTTTTGAGAGTAAGATGTTTGAGGTCTGTGTCTTTCATAGGCTCAAAGAGCTCATTGAGAACAACAGAAAGGTTCCATTTTGGAAGATTCCTGGAACTTTTTGGACGATCCCTGTGAAAACTGGAGAGTAACCTATGAGGGTCTGAACTTTGTGCAATATGGTGGCCCGCTGGGCCCAAAGTGTCAACAATAGCCGACCATCAATGGTCGAGGGGCGCCTATTTAGATCTTGGTACAGGTACATGAAAAAATCTGAGATATGTTTCACAGATGGAGTGGAGAAAACCACTGAATTTTCTCTGCACCATTTCTCAAATAATGCCCACTAAGACTTGTAGATAGTCCTTGTTGATGACCTCTGAGGGGCAGCAATTCCCTCTGCCACCTTCACAGAGAAGCCTTGTTCTTGGAGTTGTCCACTCTGAGACACCAGGCGTGGAGGTTGAGATACTGTGGATTGCTGTGGAACATATAGTTGTGGGGCTGTTTGAGACGAGTTGTTGACACTGGAAGTTGTAGTGGGATCTCTGCTGAGAGCTGCACTAGGTCCCAACACCAGGGCATCCCTGGCCAGCCTGGGGCTATAACTATGATCAGGCAATAGCATTGTCTGAATTTGGGTCATCCTGTGAAGGAGAGCCGTTGGAGGGTAAGCATAGGCAGTGAGACCCGTCCAGTTTATGTTCAGAGCATCTACGTCCCAAACCTTTGGGTCTGGGACAGGAGATACATACAGTGGAAGTTTGTGGTTCAGATAAGTGGTAAATAGGTCTACATGAGGTGTGACCATTCTGTTGACTGCACTTGGTTCAACCTGGACAAAAGGTCAGTCATCACATTCAGACAACCTGGAATGTGTCTGGCTTTCAATGTTATGTGATAGTGATGGCACCAGGTCATGATCTTCCACAGGAGAGCACACATCTCTGCTGAGTGAGCTCCTCCTTGTTTGTTTATGTAGGCTACCACTGTTAAGTTGTCCGTTGCAACTAGCACTGTTTGGTTCTGGCACTGGTCCTTGAAGCTTCGAAGGGCCAGGGAGACTGCCTTCAATTCTAGGACGTTTATGTGTAGCCTTTTTTCCCGGTCTGACCACAGACCCTTTGTAGAACTTTGATCTAAGTGAGCGCCCCAACCTTTGTTTGAGGCGTCTGTAAAGAGTTGGATACTGTGGTCTTTGGGATTAAGGTCTGCACCTCTCATCACGTTTGAAGGATTTTGCCACCAGTCTAGGTGTGCTGAAATGGCTTCTGTCCAAGGAAGGAGGCTGTCCACCGACTGAGGATATCTCCAGTGCTCCTTGAGATGAAACTGAAAGGGCCTCATGTGAAGGCGTCCCTCTGGGACCGTTTTCTCTGTTGAGGCAAGCAACCCAATTACAGACATCAAACATCTTGCAGTCAAAACATGTTTTGACTTGAGTCATAGGATCAAATCCTGGAGTTTGAGCCATCTCTCTTGAGTGAGTTTTACAAGGGCTGAATCTAGGGCTGAGCAGGTTTCAGTTCAGATTTTTCCTGATTTATTATCCAACCAAAGGACTGGGCTAGGTCTACCACTGCCTGAGTGTTCACTTGGGCTTCCTCCTGAGACTGGGACCTGATCAGCCAGTCGTCCAGGTATTGGTGAAGTCTGAGCCCTCTGGGGAGGGCCATTAGCATCACTTCCTTTACAATCATTGTAAAGACCTGTGGGGCTGTGGATAGTCCGAAAGGGAGGTGAACTGGAACACCTGGGACCTGTAGCAAAACCTTAGGTATTTCCTTGAGTTTGGATGGATGGGGATATGAAGGTAAGTGTCTGATAGGGTCTATCGACGATACCCATTCCCCTGGAATCAGGGAGATCTTGATGGACTCTGGAGTTTCCATTTTGAACTTTTCTACATGCAGAAAAGTGTTGAGCCTGCTTAAGTCTATGACTGGCCTCCACCTTTGGTGAGGCTTGGGTACTAGAAACAGGCGACTGTAAAACCCGAGATTTTACATTTTCCACCCTTTTGATTGCGTTCTCCGACAGAAGAGACTGGACACAAGAGGCCAGAGCTTGGTCTTTTTGACGGCCCTTGTACTCTGACAGAATCAGAGGGAATCTGACCAAATTTGGTTTTGAAAGAAATGGCAGTACGTAGCCATTGGTGATAGTGTTTAACACGTTTGATGAACATTTGTTTGTTTGCCAGTCTCTTCTGAAAGAACGGAGGCGACCTGAGGGAGGCTTTCAAGGAGTCATTGGGGAGAGGGGATTCCACGCCCTCGCCCCTTGGAACCTCTGAAGTTCGATTTCCCCCTACCTGAGGAAATGATTGGTTACTGCTTTGTGAGGAGTTCCCCCCATAGGGGCGTTTCCAGAAGGAGCCTCTTTGCTTGTTGTGGGAACCTCGAAAGGGCTTATAGGGTCCGAAACCCTGACAGTCTTTAGAGGTGCCTTTTTTGAGGAGGAAGTCTTCGCCTTCTTGAGACTTGAACAAGGAGGAGTCCCAAAAGGGAGAGTTCCTGAGTTTTTGACGTCTCATTTCCCCTAAATGTGGTTGCAAAAGGGTCATTTTGGCTTGGCGCCTAAGCAAGCTAGTGTTACCCATAGTATATAATTCCCTCTGGAGTTTATGGGCTAGGGATTTGCTGAGGCATGTGAGAGCCCTGTTTTGAACAGTCTTATTCCAAAAGTCTAAGTACTCATAGGCTTGCTAATATCCACGTTTTGCTGCTTTTTCAGGACTGGCACCTTTTTTGATCTGAGACTTAACCCTCTTGAAGGTTGACTTCAGACTATGCTGGCACTTCTCCAGAGATGCATTGCAGGACGAACAAGTCTTAGCAAAGGCAGCAGTAAAATTTAGTGTGGAAATGTTTTGCCTAGCTTGGTGTTCCAATTCCTTAAGAACTGGTAGGGGAACCTTGCCCAAAAGAGCCCCAGGGGGTTTAGGAGTAATATAGATCTTTGCAAAATCTGTATTCAACTCCTGTATTTTCTCCTTATAACAAGGCTGTCCCACTTTGTAGTGGAAGGAGGAGGCTTGATTTATCTACCCTCAGGTAAATTCGCGGCCTGAAAATCATGTTCAAACTTATCAAAGGCATCTTTGATAACTGAGCTGAGTGGTAGCATACAGGAAGGACCTCTAGGTCTGAGCTCTTGATGGCCTTTTTCATTGTCCAGACCCATAACTGAGGTTGAGGACTTAGGCATAGACTCCCTGGGATCAGGGAGGGAAAGGATACGCCTGAAAGTGTCCACCTCCTCAGCGTATTGGGACGGAACGTCAGACAGAGCTACTTCCCTATAATAAGGGGGGTCTGGATCATGTTGAGGTTGGTCTTGATCAGAGACAGCCCCAGAGGGCTTTAAAGACCTGTGTCTGACTACAGAGGACTGATCCTCCTCTGAGGAAGATGACACGTATCTGGACCTCACCTTGTGTTTACTCTTGTCAGCATGTTTTTTGGGTTTGGATTTAGAAGATGCAATCCGAGGTTCATCGGACTCATCAGTTACTTGATCCGAGGAAAACCTCGGGTCAACAACATGCCTTTTGTGAGAGTGAGTTTTAGGTCTAACCGAAGCCTTCTTAGAAGGCTCCTGGGCTGGACTAGAAGGCTGATCTGATGTCATATGATGGTCAGCACCGAGATGAGGAGGAAGTGCAGACCATAGTCCACTTCCATTTGCTCAAGATTTGAGGCAGCCCGAGGTTGACTCAGAGGGGGTAGGTCCAGATTTACAGCAGTTTGAGAAGATTCAGGCTTAGAAGCTGAAGCCGAGGTCTGATCCACCTCGACTTGCTTTTTTGCAGTTAGTTAGTCTCGAAGAGACTGGAAAGCTTCTAACATTGAAGCCAGAAAGGAGCCTATTTGCTGCTGTAAATGGATGTTTAGTGAATCACCCAGGGATTTTCTAATTTAACTTCAATTTTCTGCTGTAAGGCAGTACCTGGGGTGGGTGGGACAGTCTTAGTTGGCGTTTTGAGAGACAATGAACTAAAGGGTAGGGGTTGTGGACGCGGGGGTGAGGTATCAGCAGCACTCTCAAGGTCTGCATTGGAGCCAGTAAACAAATCCATGTCATCCCCTAGGAGATCTAGTTCATCATCTTTTGAAGTGGAAGTGAGGGCTTTTTGCTTTTTAATATAATGTTTCCTTTGTGAGATTTTCAGCATTTGTTCTTCAGTAAAAGAACCACATATTTGACACAGACTTTCAAAAGTGACACAGGGGTCATCACCCTTGCCAGATTCCCTACAGGTAGGGCAGAAATTATGTGTGTCAAATGGAAAGCAAAAATGCCTACACTTGCCAGATCTCGGTTTGTCTTTATTCGTTTGGTGGGAAGACATTTTAAATGCAATAAAATACGTACCAAAAAGCCTGAACCGAGAAAAACTCAAGACACGCAAATATAAAGGAAAATACTTATCCTGTCAAAATGGAAATTTTACAGAATAATCTATGATATATATTAAATGAAATGACCAAAAATCAACATCCAACAATACGTATGTGCTGAGAAATAAATTAAATTGCAAATTTAATAAGTAAATTAAATTTTTATAAGTTAATACCCTATCCAATGGACAATTGCTAATCCGGTCGGCGCAGACCGGCCTGACAAACGTCAGAAAAAGACGTCCTGTGTTTCCACCGGCCGGCCAGTCCCTAGTACTAGCGCACTCGCCAGATGGCGTGTCGTACTTCCTTCCAGTCTAGACAGTGTGACGTCATAGCATCTTTTTCGCTGTCTAAACCTATTAGACTCCTAGTAAACTGATAGCGGGGTCGGTGGTAGGGTCTTGTGTGTCCGCTTGGTTGGCGGGTAAGCTACTAGGTGAACTCATAAACAGAACCAACAAAATTTTCTTCCAGGCCTGGGTTGACCTTATGGTCAGGAAACCCTTAAGGCTATAGTCGGTTATCAGAGATCGGTTAACTGGTCCAAATGATAGATGGTAGAGCTCTGAATCAGCCCATACCACATCCTTCAGACAAAATTGTGTGAAGGTATTATGTGACTTCCAGTGGCAGGCTGACAAAATCTGTTCCAAGGAGACTCCTGATTGGAAGGCCTTGGAAGCAGCAAAGGCCCTGACATCGTGGGCTTTAACCTGATGTAAAGTGTGGGCCTCTTGGTCAGAGAGCTCATGGCATAGGATCACAGTCTGTTTGATCCATGAGGAGATAGTGGCAGGTGAGATGTCTTTGTCGAAACCTTTCTTGAAGGAGACAAAGACCAACTGCTTATTCTGCCTGAGGTCTGAGATCCTGTCCAAATAGTAGCGTAATGCTCTGACCAGACAGAGGGACCTATCAGACTTGAGGGATCTATCCAGAGTTGGGGCCAGGGCTGGTATAACCACTGGGGCCCCACTGTCTGGACCCTCTTTGGCCAGCTGGTTCTTGGAAAGAAAGCTGGGTGATGGATACAGGGACACCTTTGACCAGTCAGATTGGTGTCTAATATTTCTGTTTTGCCAAGCATGAATCTCACTTCTGTGCTTGCTCGATCCAAGGGCCAAGAGGAAAACAGTCTTGAAGGTCAGATGCTTCAAGGAAGCCTCTTGGATTGGTTCAAAGGGAGCTTTAGTTAGCTGGTGTAATACCAGGGATAGGTTCCAGGAGGGGATCCCCCTCCTACCTTTGGGTCTGTCTCTATGGAAACTATCCAGGAAACGAGTGAGATTTTCGTCTTTGCTGATGTTGAAAAGGTGAATTACCTAGTTTATCAGCAATGGCTAACCTGTAACCATCAATGGTGCTGGGCTGTAACTTCCTGTCCTCGAAAAGGTACATAAGGAAGTCAGCAACTGTCTTTACAGGTTGTGCCCTGAAGTCCACCTGATTAATGATGCACCACTTTGTAAAAATGGTCCACTTTGCCTCATAGACTGATCTAGTTGATCCTCTTTGAGGATCCTCAATTCTTGCTGCCACTGCTTCAGAGAAGCCCTGCTCCTTGATTGCTGTGGCTCTAGGAGCCATGCATGGAGATTTAGATTTGTCAGATTTCTGTGAGGGATCTGATTGAATGGCTGTGTTAACAGGTTGGGCAGGCTCAGTGGTATCTGACTGGACATGGTCACTAGATCCCAAAACCAAGGCATGTTGGGCCACCCTGGAGCAATCAGAATGATTCTCTTGCATGGGGAGTCCTGCAACTTCTCCACCACTTTGCCCAAGATGGCTGCTGGTGGGAAGGCATATGCGTCCAGATCCTCCCATTGGAACTGAGTGCATCCACTGCTATTGCCAGGGGATCCGGTACTGGTGACACAAACTGAGGTAACTTGTTGAACCTCGTGGCAAATAGGTCTATCTGTGCCCGAACTCATGCCTCCTTCTTTGTTTATGTATGACACTACTGTAGTGTTGTCGGTTGCCACAAGTACTATCTTGTCGGTACAGAGGTCTTGAACTCTTTTAAGGCTAGAAAGACTGCTTTTAGTTCCAGGTAGTTTATATGTAGCTTGCTGTGTGGCAGTGACCAGGCCCCTCTGGCAGTGTATTCGTTTAAGTCAGCACCCCACCCTTCTTTTGATGCGTCTGTAAAGATTTCCGGTGTCTCCATTTTTAATTTCTTCGTCTTGAGGAAAAGATTCAGTTAGCTCAGATCTAATATGGGCCTCCACTTGTTGTTGGGCTTTGGGACTAAAAATAGTCGGTTGAAAAACCCTAGAGATGTTTGATGTTTTACTAGTTCTACAGCATTTTTGTCTATAAGCTGATATAATGCCTCCAGCAGGTAGCTGTTCCTGTGGGGATTGACATAGCAGCTTATGACCGTGGGAGACCTTGTGAGTATTGGCCGGATCCGAAAGGGGAGGGTGTAACCCTCTTTCAGGACTTGAACTACTTTTGGACTGGCACCCAGATCCAGCCAAGATTGCCAAAAGTTTTGAAGTCTGGCCCCTACAGGCAGATTTGAGGCAGCATTTCTGACATTTGTTACAGGTTGAACACAAGACAATTGACACAAGAAACACTTTTCACATACTTTAATGTGTGATTTTTGTAATAACAACCTGCTGACCCGGGACTTAACTCTCTCTTTTGGGAGTGCCCAGGCACAGAATGAACAACTTGAGCAACATGACAGTTTACATTTAAACTTTGACAAGTGTCTAATGTCTGTCTTGCTGAAATCTGGCTCCTGGCCAGCAGTCCTCTCTGTAACATGGCTATACAGTAATTGTCATTTCTAGGACTACTGGCCCTTGGCTGGTCGCGATGAGTAACTGGCAGACTTCCCCTTGGATTTCTTATAAGAGTCCTTGCCAATGTTCTTCCAAGCGGGTCTGTCATTCTTGGAGTCCGACCTCTTATCCGACCTTTTCTCTGAACGCTCATATGGGTGGTACCGACCCTTACCCCTGGAGCTAGATTGTCCTTTGGTCTCAAAGTGTGCAATTTCCTCTTCTGCACGTTTGATGACACTATCCGGAAATAGAGTGGGGATGTGCAATGGAGCAGTCCTGAGTGCGGCTATGGTATCTGGCTTGACACCTCCCTTGACATGGTTCAAATAAGCGTCCCTGCGGGCTAATGTCAGATTCCCCATGGAAATAAAGTCAAAGTCTGACAAATGTTCCATTGTCTTGGCAGCTGCTTGGGTTATGCTGGCATTAAAATCCGTGAGGAATTAAAGTTCATCTAAAGCAGGAGACACCTTGGCTGAACCCTTCCCTTTGCTTTCCGACCGGATAGTTTTCATCTGTTCTTGCATACTCTGTTGCACTTTGAAGAGGCAACGATTGAAGCTGGCCGCCTGATTACAGATCACCGTGGCCTCCCTAGACGACTTCTCCCATTTTCGCAGAGTCTCTTGTGAAAGGTGACGCAAAGTAGGTGGGGTAGAAGTAAGGCTCAACTGTCTGGTGAATCTGCTGAAGCAACTGTTCAGCTTTGAGGCATCCGTACTCCAGGTTTTGACAGTTGATGAATCTCCCTTGTGGTCAGAGTGAAGCCCATACCACTTGGATTGGGATCTAGCTGGCCTCAAAAATTGGTCCTTCATCAATCCACCGACCTCAGAATTTCTTGTCGGATAGCCTTCAGTCAGTGTCACATTTAACTTACTAAACTTTTTACAAAGCCAGTCCTCTGTTGGCATGGTGAGAAACTTTGCCGGGCATAGGAACCTTGGGGCCAGAGAAAGGTGTGTCATCAGAAGCTGTGTTGGAACTGTCGACATCAGGGATGTTAGTCCAACACATGTAAGACCTGATGCCCCTCATTGTCTCCCGGTATGTCTGTTCAGCAGAAGGAATCTGATCCGGCTCAGTAACAGTCATATCCTGTTCATCCGACAGCTCTCCTTCCTCCACGTACAGATCTACAGGTAGTCAGTCACAGAGTTCACTACTGGCCTCAGAACTGCAACTAGAAGCACTGTCCTTCCTTTGTCGGTGCAAATGAGGAGAGCCGGTGTCAGTAGGAACTGAAGAACTAGGTCGGTGAAGATGAGGTCGATGAGATGCAAGCTGGCTGGTAGACTGATGCCTGGGGGCAGAGGAGTCGGTACCAGTGCGCTCTGAAACTTGTGGTCGGTGTCGGTCAGATGAAAGCTGGCTGGACCGACTGATGCTTGACAGCAGAGGAGTCAGAACCAGTGCGCTTTTGTGACGAATCCGGGGTCGGTCAGAAGTAAGCTGGCTGGTCGACTGATGCTTGGCAGCAGAAAAGTCAGACACAGTGCGCTTAGGTGAAGATTCTGGCTGTGGAAGGTCAGATCTGAGCTGGCTGGAAGGCTGATGCAATAAAGCAGAGGAGCCCAATCCAGTGCGCTCTGAAGATGTAGTTGTAGTCTCTGTTCTGAGCTGGCTGGCAGACTGATGCATAGCAGAGAAGTCCTGGCCAGTGCGCTCTGATGATGTCGGTTGAAAAAAAGGTTCAGTATCTTTACCAATGGTAGAAGGAGGAGAATGGGTAGGCGTTACCTTAACAGCAGATGAGAAGGTCGGTGGGAAGGACTTAGACATGAGAAGCACTTCCAGGCGGTTGAATCTATCTGACCATTTTTTATCCAATTCCTCCATTTTCTTGTCAGTAGATTTTTCAACAGTTTTCTTTGACTTGGGGGCAGATGGTTTGTCCTTCTTAAGCTTCTTTTCAGGGGCAGATTCCAGAGGGGAAGACACAGAAACCTTGTCGCTTACAGCCCCAATAACTGATATGATAGATGGATCAACCAAAGTACCGTCTTTGGAAGGTGATGAAAGTTCAGCCTTCTTAGCGTCCCGTTTCTCTTTTTTCGGTTTATAGGAGGGGGTTGCTACTTGTGCTTTCTGTTTAGGGGTCAGAAGCAAGCAGAACTTACAGTCCTTGGTAGGTGATTCAACACACATGTCCGTCCCCTTCTTGTCCCTACATCTGGCACAGAAGGCATGCCCATCAAAGCTGGCCATAGCGTGGCCGCAGCTACCCCTTTTTCTGTCCTGGAGAAGACATGATGGTCTATAATATCTCTAATATCCGTGTAAGTATATAAATTACTTAAAAACACAAATTGCAGGTAATAAACTTAAAGAATCTGAAGCACTGAGAAAATCTGTGTGCACTAGTTCGTGCCAAATGAAAAAGATGCTATGACGTCATGCTGTCTAGACAATAGGAAGTATGACACGCCATCTGGCGAGTGCACTAGTACTAGGGACCGGCTGGCCAGTGGAAACACAGGACGTCTTTTTCTGACGTTTGGCAGGCTGGTCTGTGCAGACCAGATTAGCAAATGTCCATTGGATAGGATGTCTTAACGCAATAAAAATATCTGTGTAAATGACAGACGCTACATATCCACACGGCCAACAAGAAAGTAGGTCGAGGGGTCAAAGGTTATCACGTGATGACAACTTGAGGCTACGGCCAACTATAAATGTCTATTTATCAGACGTTGGCCTGATGCCTTACGGCCATCCGAGAACAGCAATCAGTCCCACATGGTAAGCTATTGTAGTGCAATAAAATTGCTCATATTTAACAAAAAAAAAAAGAAATAAATGCACTCTGTTCTGAATTACATACTCCAATACTCCCCAATAATTGATTACACAGGCAATATGTTTTTCAGAAACATGTAATCCATCTCAACGCCTTCGTAGATCAAAGTACTATCATAAAAAACAATTGTTATTTCACAGGTGACTGCACTTACTGTAAGTTCTACATCATGTAAAGTAAATCCCAGTGTGACCCCAACACAGATACTGTTGATTCAGAAACCCTCCACATACCTTAGTACTCATGGAAGACTCGGGCCGAACAGGGCTGTGGTCAGCCTCCTTCGGCTTCCTCTTGGGCGGGTTGTAGTACTTGAACTGGCTGAGCTTGGACTCACGGTTGGTCTTGAGTGTGCGTGGCTGGAAGGTCTTCTCTTCTGTGAATTTGTCTTTATGGCGATCAATGAGGTCAGCACTACGGGGTGTCAGAATTGGGTTACCATACACCAGCACAGTAGCACCATCACTTGGCATGGAAGGGGAATAGTGACCTGCGAGCACCTGGGTTCTATACAGAGGCTGCTGGGACATAGCCTTATGATGAGGTGCAGACACATGCTTCTTCTTGAAGGAAGAGCCAGTGGAGGATGGGATGTTGGACTTGTAGGTTTTGTGGGAATGGTACCTAGAGTGTATAAAAAGTACAGCTGATTACAATTTAACCATGCTTACAGGATTTGGTTCTAGTCACTGCTCACTTTAACTAATGCTTCCACAATTTTCTAATTTTTCAGGCCTTTAAACATGTTCCACTCACAGATTTGATGATTCTCATTATACAATATTCACATATTGCTTCATATAGGCTTTAATTAAACTTGAGTTTGATTTGTACTGACTTTATTTACACCTGATTTTGATTTTTACAAACTCCATTTACACCTGATTTTAACCTGTACTGGTTTTTATTTATAAGAAATCTACTGTACAATAAATTTCCAAACTACTACTTGGATACAAGATTAATGTCTGTTTCAAACAAATGGCTGTTGTAGAGCAGCTTTATTATAATCTATAGTGCTATTTTTTATATTTCATGCAGATGTCTAGGTCCAAGAAAGACATAAGTTCCACATAAAAATAGGATAACTTCACCAGAAAAAAAACTCGTAAAGGATTTGACACTCCTGTTTACATTTATACATGCTAACAAGTCTCTACTTTGGGAGTTTTTGAGACAACGAATGAGTGCATTTTATAACAGTTTGGATATTACACTCTCCTTCTGGGGGAAATGCTCTCAGAGAATCATAATGCACTAAGGAAGGACCTTGCACAAGGTCTAGTTTACGTTGAACTTAAATCCAAATTCTGAATTCCACTAAAGTGGTCTGACTAGAATATTCAGCTAGACATGTGGATAACAGACATTCTCCTGTTTTCTGGAAATCCACAGAACTGACTTTACCTGCTGGGAGACTGCACTGTGTCATCCACCATACTGTTTACAAGGAACATCTCACTCTCAGTCTGCTTGGCAAATGAACGGGCATCGGTATCCGAGGCTTGTCTTGCAGAGTGAACCACACCATCATTGTAAAGGTCAGCGTTCATCTGTAGAGAGGGAGACTGTCACAATCATCTCAATAGAATATCCCACTATAATACACTGAGAACCAAACATGATCTGCTGATAAACTATGAACTGATACGGGTTAGTGATGGGTCGGTGGTCCCAGTACCAAAGTATCAAGAGCATTTTACTGAAAAACCATCCACCGCTATCTCACTTGTCAACCCATTTGTACTACTGACTCTTTATAAAAACTTAAAAAATGTAATTGAAAAAAAAAAACTTAAAACATTAGAAACAAACTCTAAATATGAAGAAGTTGCAAACTTTTAACACATATTTTGGTGTATTTGGGGACTTTAATTATGATTTTGTTGAAACTGTCACCCTTTGGTTCACCAGGTTCACTTTCTGTCAGTGGCCTATTTGAATAGGGGTGTACTAAAATGCATCTTTTTTTCGGAATCCTGAAATACAAATGATTTGACACTAGTAACCTCCTGATGTAAAAATTATTTTATACCAACCCATCCCTAATATTGGTACAGTTTGGTGATTAAATAATAGCAAGATATGTTTTGCTGTGTCAAACTGCAGCAGAATAATTTTTAATTCAAAAAATAAAAAAAGCTATTTTCGCAATATTATACACATAAATGTACAGATATAAATGCACAAAAAACTTATTTTAAACATGAGAATCAAGTGTTTAATTACCATATTTTACCATACAAACATCCCTTGAGCAATGCATATTTCAGAAGCATGGCCTCCTATTACAGTTAACAAAACAACTCTCAAGTATGGTGTCGATGAGCAATAAATAGTCACTTTACAACATGCATCTCGACTGACAGTGGGAGAGTATAATAGTGGGAGAACTTAAAATATTAGAAACAAACCTTAAATCTGAAGATATTATTAATTTTTATCACCTATTTTTGCAGATTTTAAGTTGTTCTTGTTTCATGTTTGTTTGATTGTTTTCATTTCCTGCTAGTAGTTATTTAATTGGGGACTTACTAAACCTTATTTTTTTTTCAGCATCCCGGACAAAGTACAAAAGAGTGGGCGAGTGGGGGGAAGCATTAAATAGGAAAGGGGGGGGGGGGGGGGGGGGGGGGGGGGGAGCGTTTGTATGGTGAAATGTGTTAACTATTCACAATTAGTTACATGTATACCTAGCTTCGACTAAAACACAAAGTCATTTAAATTTTCAGTAACTCACTACATCCACAAGCTTATCCGCATGCTTGTCCACAAATACTGCATCACATACACCATAATCAAAAAAAGTTACTTGTACACTAACCAGGGTTGTTACGGTATTACTTGGACAGTATTTCCCATGCAGAAAATACTAGGAAACTCTGTCCTTTCCACAAGTGGTATAAACTGGAAAATACTCATAAAATATAGTTACTCATGGCAATGAGGAGTAGGTCGAGATACAACTTGTATCACAACCTACTCATCATTGCTATGAGATTGTCTCATATTCAAACACAGTCGATTATATCACATTTAACTAACCAAGTTTCTCTGAGTTTAAAGTCACCACTAACTCACCATTGCTAAGATCTCATCTCTGTCTACATCAGAGTCAGAGTACCTGCGGGCAGAATGTGGTCGAGGCCTCTGTGAGTGTTTGTCTCGCTTGTCCTCGGCTTTCATTGCTTCCCGACGTGCCTGATCCCGCACTGAAAAGAACAAAATGTGTGCAAAACTAATTCAGGTATAATCAGACACAAACAAAATATGTACAATGATAAAACTCACCTATATTGATATTGCCTAAATTACCCAAGAAAGTCTTTTAATGATGCTAAATCAAGTTCACACTGAAAAAAGTCAATTTTGCACTCGGCATATCATCTTGAACTTCTTTTACTCAGCTATTCTGCCAATATACCTGACATTCTGTTATTAACCATTTACTAGTTTTCACCCAAAAGTACTTTTTGGTAATTAACAGACTCCCATAATCCTTAAACACTTGCAAATAATGAATGATTGTTGGCTATACTTTGAAACTTACTTTGTACCTTTGAGCCTATTATAAGTGTGAGGCTATCCCTACTTTTTATCATTTACACACCAATGTAACCATGAATTGCTGCATGGCATCTACAACACTTAATACCAAGAAATTGCAAATTTAATAAGTAAATTAAATTTTTATAAGTTAATACCCTATCCAATGGACAATTGCTTTACCGGTCGGCGCGACCGGTCCCGCCAAACGCCAGAAAAAGACGTCCTGTATATACTACCGGCAGGACCGGTCACAGAGTGTGCATTCGCCAGGTGGCGCATCGTACTTCATTTCCTGTTTACCTATTGACGTCATAGCATCTTTTTCGTGTCTAATCCTAGTAAGACCCCTAGTAAGCTGATAGCGGGGCCGGTTGGGTGGGCCTTGCCTGTCCATTGGATAGGGTATTAACTTATAAAAATTTAATTTACTTATTAAATTTGCAATTTTATTGCGTTAATACATCCTATCCAATGGACAATTGCTGAATAACTACCGCTTGGTAGGCGGGTAAGCAGCTAGGGACTTATGTGAACTCATAACAACAAATTTTAACAGGCCCATTTGACCTAGGGTCAGAGAAACCTGAAAGGTCAGGGTCGGCCACTAACTCACCGGTTAACCGGGAGCCTACCGACGTTGCCCCCCCCCCCTTTTTCTTTCCTTTCAGAGTTAGTCTGAGTTGGAAAGATAGAGAGAGAGAGGGGCTGAGTTCAGTCCCAGAAGAAATAAACTTCCCAAAGGAAGCAAGTCACAGTTTTTTTTGAACATATATGTACATTCAACATATTTACATTATGTACATATCTAACATATTTACAATATGTACATATTTACATATATACAACATCCCCTCACTTCTGGGCCTGGTGGTGCACCTGCTGGGCAGCTACTACAGGTCCCAGGTGGAAAAGCTCTGAGTCAGCCCAGGCAACATCCTTCAAATAGAATTGGGTGAAGGTGTTGTGAGATTTCCAGTGGCAGGCTGACAAGATCTGATCTAAGGAGATCCCTGATTGGAAAGCCTTAGAAGCAGCAAAGGCCCTAACATCATGGGCTTTAACCTGATGTAAGGTGAGGGCCTCCTGGTCAGAGAGCTCATAGCACAGAACCACAGTCTGTTTGATCCATGAGGAGATGGTGGCAGGTGAGATGTCTTTATCAAAACCCTTCTTGAAGGAGACAAAGACTAACTCCTTATTCTGCCTGAGGTCTGCAGTCCTGTCCAAGTAGTAACGCAGGGCTCTAACTGGACATAGGGACCTGTCACCCTTGAGTGACCTATCCAGAGATGGTGCCAGGACTGGGATGACCACTGGTGCCACACTATCTGGACCTTCCTTAGCCAGCTGGTTCTTGGATAGGAAGCTGGGTGAGGGGTACAAAGACACCTTAGACCAGTCTGACTGGTGTCTGATGTTCTTACGTAACCAAGCATGGATCTCACTCCTGCGTTTACCTGAACCCAAAGCCAGCAAGAAAACAGTCTTGAAAGTTAAATGTTTCAAGGAGGACTCTTTCAGGGGTTCAAAAGGAGCCTTTGTGAGCTGATGTAAAACCAGTGAAAGGTTCCAGGAGGGGATGCCCCTCCTGCCCTTAGGTCTGTCTCTATGGAAACTATCCAGGAGACGAGTGAGATTCTCATCTTTGCTGACATTAATGGTGGAATTGCCCAGTTTGTCAGCAATGGCGGATCTGTAGCCATCAATAGTGCCTGGTTGTAACTTCTTGTCCTGAAACAAGTGCAGGAGGAAGTCAGCAATGGCTTTCAGAGGTGGTGCCCTGAAGTCCACCTGATTACTGAGGCACCACTTTGTAAAAATGGTCCACTTTGCCTCATAGACAGATCTGGTTGATCTTCTTTGAGGAGCCTCAATTCGTGCTGCCACTGCCTCAGAGAAGCCTTGCTCCTTGATTGCCGAGGCTCTAGGAGCCAGGCATGCAGGTTCAGATTCGACAGGTTCCTGTGAAGGACCTGGTTGAATGGCTGAGACACTAGGTTGGGTATGCTGGGCAGACACAGTGGGATCTGGCTTGACATTGCTACCAGGTCCCAAAACCAGGGCATGTTAGGCCACCCTGGGGCAATCAGAATTATTCTGTTGCAGGGGTAGTCCTGGAGCTTCTCCACCACTTTGCCCAAGATGGCTGCCGGTGGGAAGGCGTATGGGTCCAGGTCCTCCCAGGAGAGACTGAGTGCATCCACTGCCCAAGCCTGGGGGTCTGGCACCGGTGACACAAACTGGGGCAGTTTGTTGTTGAATCTGGTGGCAAACAGGTCCACTTGTGGCTGGTGCCACCTTGAGCATACAGCTTGGAACACTGCTGGATGAAGTGACCACTCTGTTTGAATGGTCTGGCCAAGTCTGGATAGTTTGTCTGCAATCACGTTCAGCCGGCCGGGGATGTGACGTGCCCTGAGGGTTACCTGCTGTCTGGTACACCAGGACAGGATTCTCCACAGTAGGGCACACAGTGACCCCGACTTCATCCCCCCTTCTTTGTTGATATAGGCAACCACTGTTGTGTTGTCTGTAGCTATCAACACAGTCTTGTTGCAGACCAGGGTTCGAAACTCCTTTAGAGCTAGAAAAACTGCTTTTAGCTCTAAGTGGTTTATGTGCAACTTGCTTTCTGGAAGGGACCAGGTTCCCCTTGCAGTATGGTCGTCCAAGTGAGCGCCCCACCCTTCGTTTGATGCGTCTGTAAAGATCTGCAGAGCATGTTTTAGAGGGTGTAATGGTTGACCTAGTAGCACATTGCTTTCCTCCAGCCACCACCTTAGATGAGGGTGGAGGGACTTGGGGACCGGGATCACCTTTTCCAGTGATTCTGGGACCCTCCAATTGTTTTTCAAGTGCCACTGTATGGGTCTCATGTGGAGTCGCCCTAAGTGGACTTGTTTTTCTGTTGCTGTGAGGAGACCTATGAGGGACATGAATTTCCGGACCGGACAAACCGGATCCGACATCATTGATCTGATCTTGTCTGTCAAGGCCTGCCGACGTTCTTCTGTTGGTCTGACCTTGCCCTCTTTCAGGTCGAACTGGTAACCTACGAAGTTGAAGACCTGTTTGGGTGCCAGTTCTGACTTTTCCTTGTTCACCAGCCACCCTAGCTCCTGACAAAGTGTGACCAGGGTTTGAGTATGCTGGAGACAGGTGTGGAGGGTAGAGGCTCTCACCAGCCAGTCGTCTAGGTACTGGTGGATTCTTATACCCTGTCGTAAGGCCATGAGCTTGACCTCTTTGGCCACCACTGTGAACTCCATGGGTGCTGTGGAAAGACCAAAGGGCAGGGCCTTGAACTGGTAGGATTGGCCCTGAATGTGAAAACGCATGTACTTCCTGGACTGACTGTGAATTGGAATGTGGAAGTATGCGTCTTTGAAATCTATTGAGGTGACCCACTCCCCTACCTGTAGGGAGCTTCTTATGGTTTCTGGAGTCTCCATTTTGAACGACTCTGTGTTTAAAAAGATGTTCAAAGTGCTCAGGTCCAGGATAGGCCTCCACCGGTTGTTGGGTTTGGGAACCAAAAATAGCCGGTTGTAAAACCCTAGGGAGGTCTGATTTGTTACCGGTTCCACTGCATTTTTGTTTGTTAGCTGAGCCAGTGCCTCCAAAAGGAGGGACTGTCTTTGGGGGTTTACATATTTGCTGATGACCATTGGTGACCTGGTTAGGTTGGGTCTGAACCGGAAGGGAAGGGTGTAGCCCTCTCTCAGTATTCTGATAACTTTTGGACTCGAACCCAGAGTTTCCCACTTCTCCCAAAACTGCTGAAGCCTTGCCCCTACAGGAAGATTTGTGACAACAGTTGGGACATTTGTGACAATTTTTACAAAACTCAAATGATCTACACAGGAAACATCGTTCACATGGTTTATTTCTCTGATAGATTGACAATAAACGGGATTTACACCTTTCTTTTGCGGTGACCCGCTGGCAAAAGGAACACTTGCAACAAAAGAGTTTACATGTGATAACACAGTCTCGCTCTTGCTTGTCACTGGTGGTGGTGGGTTCAAACCCTCCATCTTGTCGGATACATTTACAGAGTTCACCAATCCGACCACATTTGAAACACAGTGATTGTCATTTATGCTTTTTAAATCCCCTTGCCGGCTTCTGGCTGAAGTTTGAGGCTTTACCACCACCTTTCTGAGCAGTTTGCCGGTCTCTAATCTGCTTCCATGCCGGAGTAGTGGGCTTCCGGTCCGGCTGGTGAGGGGTTCGATTGGAGGGGACGTATGGATGAAAACGTCCAGGTTTCCTCTGTGTGGTACCAGCAGAACGCCTCTCTTCACTACGTAAGATCTCCTCTTCAGCCTTGACCAGTAAGCTGTCCGGGAAGAGTGAGGGTTGGTGAACTGGAGACGTACATAAGGCAGACAAGGTGTCTGGTTTAATGCCACCTCGTATGAACTCTAAATAACTGTCCCGACGGGCCAGGGTGAGATTAGCCATGCTGATAAAGACTCCCTCTGAAAGATCCTGCATGGTACGCTGCATAGCCTGTGAAATTGACCGGTTAAATGTAACCAGATACTCCAGTTCTTCAACAGCCTGTTGTTGTTTCTCAGCACCTTTGCCCTTTGAGGAATCGAACCTGAGGGACTTTAACTGGGTGACCATGGAGTCCTGTACTTTCGTGAGGCATCTAGATAGGCCAGCAGCGTGATTACACATCACTGATTGCTCTCTGAAGGACCTCTCCCACCTTCTAAGGGTGTCCTGGCTGAAAGTCCGGGAAGCTGGAGCAGAAGGTAAACTGCGCCTTGCAACTCTAGAAAACATACTGTTAAGTTTTGCCGGTTCCGGAGACCAGTCACCAACAGCCTGGGTAGACGTATCCTTCTTAACAGCTTGCATGTCGTACCACTTTGAAGTACGGGGTGTCTTGACAAATTGATCACGCAGCAGACCACTGGTTTCTGTATTCCTGGAAGGATAACCTTCAGCAATAGTTACATTTAGTTTCTCCAGCTTTTTACAAAGCCATTCATCCACCGGCAATTTAACTGACACTTTACCGGTAGTCTTCACTCTAGAACCGGCAAAGGGATTGTCATCCATAGATGCAGCTGAGGTGTCATAATCCGGGATTTGATGCCAGCCCATGAAACTCCTCACCCCTCTCAAGGTTTCCCGGTACTTGGCATCTTCAGAGAGGTCCTGGTCAGCGTTTGTTTCCGGTACATCACCCTGGTAGTGAACACTAGCCGGTGAAGCCGGTTCCGCATCCAACTCAGCCTCACTGTCAGATTCCCTAGCAACCTCAGTATTCTGGCCAATGGGAGGCGACTGGTTAGACAGCGTAGTTTCATAACCGGAAGGCAGAACCTCAGGACCCGCACCGGGAGCCTGTGGAGGCTGGGTGGCAGTCCCTGCACCGGGAACCAGTAAAGGTTGGGTGGCAACAGTCTCAGAGGTACCGGGGCCCTGAACAGGGTGGGTAGCACTCTCAGTCACTTCCTTCACAGCTTGTGTACCGGGAACCCCCAGAGGAGGTTGGGTAGCCGTCAACTGCGTAGCAACGTCACCAGTGCCCTCAGAAAACATAACACTAGTAGAAGCACCCGGATCAAAGAAGGGGTGTTCTCTGGGCACCACAGAAGCAGAATTCACCGGTCTCACAGGAACAGCAAATGACTGGTTAATCAGCATAGCTTCCAGACGGGAAAATCTCTCACTCCACTTGTCATCAAGGGACTTGAGGTCGTCTGAAGTGGGCTTACTGCTGTGCTTCCGTTTACTAGACCTTGGGGAGCCATCAGAACGCTTCTTCTTCTGCTTGGGTGTAGAATCAACAGGAGACTGCTTTCCTGAATTAACAGGACCCAGCAGTGAAACCTCAGACGGATCAACAAGCTTGGGAGACGTACTTGTCAATTCTTCAGATTTCTTCTGGCTAGAGCGTTCTTTCCGTTCCTTGTAGGTCGGGGTTGCTAACTGGTGGATCTGAGCAGGCGTAAACGCCTTACAGATACTACAATCCAACTTCTTCACACAGGGGTCGTCTCCCACCCCCTTGTCACGACAACGCGCACATTTCTTATGGTTGTCGAAAAGGGCCATAACGTGCCCGCAAGAACCTCGCTTCTGTCCAGGAGACGACATAATGATCAGTAACGTTGTAGAATTACTCTGTACTAATAAAAAACAAGAAACTTGGAAGAGTTCGTTGTAAAACTTCAAAAACGTATCTCTGAAGAAAATCTTCTGCACACTCTTTTCGCGCCAAACGAAAAATATGCTATGACGTCAATAGGTAAACAGGAAATGAAGTACGATGCGCCACCTGGCGAATGCACACTCTGTGACCGGTCCTGCCGGTAGTATATACAGGACGTCTTTTTCTGGCGTTTGGCGGGACCGGTCGCGCCGACCGGTAAAGCAATTGTCCATTGGATAGGATGTATTAACGCAATAAAAAGGTATGTTCTAGAACCCTTGCATTATTTGTCCCCGAGTTCACATTGTCTTGAAGGATGTTATATCAAAATTGCAGTTGCATTATTGAGATGTGCAGATCAGAAAACAAGCTCCACTAGTCTCGAAGTAACGCTAACAATTCTATCACTTAAACTGGGATACTTCATGATTTGAAATGCTGCATTGGAACAAATGTTGCCTTGGACCAAGTGTTTAAATCTTTAAAGTTTAAAACAAGTTGAATTACACTGTGGTAATATACATATCACACTTACTTTTCTGGCTAACTAACCAAGCTTTTGGTGGTGCTGTATCAACAGCAGCTGAAACAGACATGTGAAAGAAATTAAAATCAGTTTATGTAAAATAAAAACAATCTTCTACCAAATATAAGGTGGTGCCACGGTGCCTGGATACTTGAATATGTACACAACAGTGCTAAGTAACAAAGTATAAAATTGTGAAGCGGCGACTGAAAAATGATTAATATACTATTTATTTCTATAAATAACATGGGTGAATCAGATTTGCCCACCTCATAAATGCATTCTTTTTCATATTAGTCTCCTTATTTTCAGATAGTTTACATTCTATTTTATATAAGTTTGTTTACATCAATCGCAATGTTTCCTTTACAGGTACTTTCATTTGGTTACCACGGAAATGTGGATAGCCACAATTGGGCAGTTTTACATTTCAATCTCCTGGTCCAAATACTGTGGTACAGCTCACCCCTATGAAAATGCTGGTACCAAACTATAACAATTTTACAACAAACTGGCACAAAAGCAAAAATTTTAATTTAACCTTTCTCATTCCCATGATGATGGTCTTTTATATTTCTTAATTCTTATCATCCGAAAGCAAATTTATTTCAATCATACTGTTTTAAATTATGGCTGTTATTGGCTAATGTTCAATCACAAGTAAGTTTCACAATATCTATAACTGATGGAATACCAGATTTCATTCATTTCAAAGCCAGGGATTATGATTCTGATTGTCATAAATGGTCGGACTATTATTGCAAATAAATTTTCTTAAAGCATTTTATCAAATTTTACGCATACTTTACATAGTCCATTTTTATAGTTTCAAGTAATCACCCCTTGCGCAAAAATACAGAAAGGCCTTGCCTTGTAAAATTTACAGATTTTAAATACAAACCCCTTGCTTTGTTGAGCTTTTTATAATGTGCTGTCATCCTGTCTCTGACCATGTACTGGTTCACCAGTTTGCAATCGGTTGGGGCAAAAGCTTAAAAATATACACATTTATTTATTTCTTTATTTATCATATATCCATATAAACATATATGAGTCAAATATGTGTGATAGAGTGAAAAATAAAAAAAATATTGAATTTGGTAACTAAGGTTAATACATGTGACCTACAAATCTATGAAATAAACTAAGACAATTAAACATATACAGTAAACTTTTCGGGAAATAAAAGTAACACGCAGATGATGACTTGAACAAAGTCAAAAAGTTTAAAAGAAAAACATTTGAAAGTAAAAAAAAAAAAAAATGGGGTTTTTGAAAAGACTTTACATAATTGAAACACACTTTCTTTTCTAGGGGTTTTCTCAGACAAATGTAAAGTTCAACTGGTACTCAATAAACGTTAGTAAATTTTAACATTCAAAGGCCATCCACAGCCAAAGATTTTAAGTTTTTAACATTGCAAAATTCTTTTAAAAGGATTCTGAATGCACAAATTCTTGACACAAGTTGACAATACAATTTCCTCATCAGAAATTCTAAGACTCAATCTGAGATTAGCATTAATTACCCCAGTCTCAAACTAAATCACTGAATGACTGATACTCTACATAAAAGCCTAGTGGCAGACTAATAGTGGGTGATTTATTTGTGAAAATTACAAAAGTAAACGATAATGGTAATGAATTTCAATATTAATCATAAATGTGTCATTTAGAAATATGGTGGGTTTAAATAATAACTTACGGCTACTTTTCACACCCAAATGACCAAGAGGCTTTGTTGGCTCCCCTGTCCTTTGGGTCTGTGCTGAATGACCACCTGAAAAAAAAAAGTTATCTTGCAAAATGTGCCTACATTTCGAGTCAATTTCGGGAAATATAGGGCAAATGGATACACTGTATATTAGTGTTATGTTTGAAAAGAAATTTAGAAACTGGTTTTCAAAAACAAAAACATGTGGACTGGACAAGACCACTTTATTTTTCTTTTTTTAACACAGATTAATGTTTCATCATTTGAAGGTCCAGATGTTAAAAGTATCAGATGATGGGAATGACCTCTTCTTCAAATCTTAAATTTTTAAGAATGATAACCAGAAGCAGTTGTATCTCAGATCTAAGCTGTACAAAACACTACAAATATACTTCAGCAACTAGAAACAGCTTCTAGCTCATGTATACATATATTCTGTCCAAAAATTAAGTGGCTTCTGGAGCTGCACACTAATCTAATCTAATGTGGACTTTTATGGTGCTTAATCTCCATCAATTGACAGACTCTAAGGCACAAATGAATGAAAGCAATGTGAATAATCATAAGTTCAATAACATAACCAAGTCATACCAAAAAGACACAGTGGTGACCTGGAGGCTATGGTGGATAGGCTTTGCAAACAGATAAGCTCTGAGCTTTTTCCTACAGGAGGCAATAGATCTTGCACTGCGTACATTATAAGGGAGATCATTCAAAATCTTGCAAAGCAAAACTTATGGCCAAAGTGTAAGATTGACTTGTAGAGTGAGGAGTGAACAAGAGGATCTCACTGTCAGATATTGATGATCAGGGTGACTACACCTGGTAGGCTGGTACTGTAGGAGCAACTGCTAAGAGACAAGGATGGTCCAAAATAGCTAGAACCACTGTGTAAACATTTATAACCATTATTGTGATTTTGAACATACAGCGGTAGTTGACAGGCAGCTAGTGGAGTTGCTTAAGGATGAGTGCAACATGGGCAGACTTTCTGTGATTTGTGACAATATGTGCAAGAGCATTCTGAATACTCTGCAGCTTGTGCTGATTGAAACATGACAAACCTCTAAACAGAGAGTTATTTTAGTCCAAACCACTACTAACCAAGGCAATTACAGCAAGGACAGCCACTTCTTGAGTAAGATACCGCCTAAATCTACAAAGGTCTCGTATCTGGAGAAAGCAGGCTTTACAAGTCTTCTTAACATGTTCTGAGAAAGAAAAGTCAGCATCGAACAACACACCTAGGTTTTGACAATGTCAGCAGGATGGAGAAGACTTACAAGAATATTGACAGGCAAATGAGAGGAGAGTTTCTGACACTGAGCCTTGGAATCAAAAACAATAAATTTAGTTCTA
This sequence comes from Sabellastarte sp. h YS-2021, assembly GCA_964017235.1. Lineage (NCBI taxonomy): Eukaryota > Metazoa > Annelida > Polychaeta > Sabellida > Sabellidae > Sabellastarte > Sabellastarte sp. h YS-2021. The sequence continues at coordinate 17,600,312 of OZ024928.1, forward strand.
TCTACGGATGGGGCGGTCGCATATTTTTCTTTTTGGTATGTTGCCAATACAAAATCATTCCGATTCTGGGATATAGAAATAAATTGAGTTTTAGTATTTCACCAATTGAACAGGCTGTCAACAGGAAATGGAATTCATCAAAACAAAACAGGTTTATCAAAAATTGCTACAAAACCTTAAAATTTGCAAAAAAAATACTGCATAAAATGAAAGAACTTCTTCAGATCTATGGTACATTTCTAATATTTCATGACATACACATGTCGGAAATGATATTTTGTTATGGTACTTCAGTAAAATGGTCCCAAAACCGTTATACTGTTAATACCATCTTATCCCTAGTTTTATCAGGGATGAGTTTCAATTTATTAAGCATTCTTGTGAGATAGATGGACATATAATTGGGTGTCCTCTGCATAGGGGTGAAATTCTATGTCTGGATGAAGGCCGACAGTTTTGCTTAGTGGAGTTGTATAGAGTAAAAATAACAATGGACCCAGCACAGATCCTTGAGGGACTCTGGAATGAGCTTGCTCAGTTTAGATAATGTAGAAACTTTAGGAAACTTACACTAAAACCAAATCAGGATTTGAGATAGCCAAAGAGAGAATTGTGATCAATGGGGTCAAAAGCTGCCGACAAGTCAAGCAACACTAGAGCAGTAGGTTTAACTCGTGCCAGAGAGTTGAACCTCACTTTTAATTGAGAGTAAAGCAGACACTGTCATGTCAGAGTGTGAATTAAACAAATTTGATAGAATATTCAGATATCTGATTTAATACAGATGTGCAAACAGGCAAAGCAGGTTCAGGTACCTGAAGAAATCATACCAGAACAACCAATTTCAGAAGAGATTGCCTTGAAAACAACTCGTGAGAAAACCAGTCCCAATCCCAGAAAAATAGGCATTCCAGACTAACCCATGCAATTTTTGCTTCTTTTTCTCAATATGTAGGAATTACATTTTGCCTCAAAAAGCAGAAACAGTGGAAAACCAAACTACCTTAGGATTGGTGAAAGCCATAATCTGACTAAAACAAAAGACTCCCACTTCCACATCCTAGATATGCAGTCCAAACAGAAGACACTTTTTGGTTGGTTAGTCATTCACATCGAAGTTACAGATGTCATTCATAGACACTATTTGAAGAGGTAGGTGGAGACTCATGAAGTCAAAATTCAAAGTCAACTGAAATATAGCCAAGTAGATGTTGACATATTGTGACGATTGTTTAACAGTGACAGAAATTATTCAGTCAAATCAATGACTGGATTAAAATTGGATATGTGGAGAATGCAAATAGATCTTGAGCAGCTGTAAATCCATTGCCTGTGATTCGTGCCTAGAATCGAAGCACCTGCCATTCACCAGGCTGAAGAAGGACTCCAAACATTAGTACTGTTCTCATTGTAACATATAAGGTCATCTTTTGTCTTCTTTTTGTGTTACTCTTCTTAAAATAATATTGAGCATGTCATTCATTTTGTGTGTCTTATTTGTCTTCATATTGGGGCTGACAATGATGCATAGAATTTATAAACAGTGTGCGTTTTTCTGATTTTGACTTTATCAAACAAACTGCAACATGACTCATGAGGAGAGAAGACCCCACTCAAGCGTTTGTGCACACAGCATTGCATATATACCACCAGTGAACACATGCCTAGCTATGAATATTCCTTTGTTAGAGGTTAAGCACAAATGGTTGTATGTGCTAACAATTAATATGTGTATTTACGGGTACTTCTGGCAGATAATGGAGGTGAAATGTCAAACAAAAAGAATTTGTTTTAACAAATAAGAAATATTATCAAATTAACTGTTTATGTACATGCAACAATTTAGCTTTGATGATTCATAAATTTTGACTTTTTGTTTACAGACTTCCTTCACTTTCATTATTCTATCTGCAGCAGTTTGAGCAGTTTGAAAATGTTTTAAACCTAAAAGCATCATTTTATCTTTACAAATATTGAAAGTAGATTCTCTTATATCCAACAAAAAATAGCAATACTGAAATAATTAATAAGACCCTCGAATCCAGGAAATTTGACTATGTAAACATTAAACATTATTGGATAGTGTGTTCATATAAAATTTCTAACTGTTTGTTAATAGATTATAAATCAAAATTTCAACTACAAAGGGGAGCCTTCACTGGTGGATTGCTAGTACAGTATTTGCTTTTGGATACAAGTTTTGTACAAGTGTGTGTTGTTCGGTGCAATTCACTGGCAATTAAGAGACTTGACTTGACTGCAGACAGTTGGGAGGACTGCAGAATTTCCCACTTAGAAGTACATAAGTGTGGTTATATAATAAATATATGTAATCTTTAGTGGTAGTAATATGTATTAAGTGAATTTTTACAGCAATATTGTTCCTTGCAAGTTAATTGAAATTAATAGAGGTTGGCAGGAAGACAGGTTGGTGGGTCTATCTGCCTACACAGTACACAGGTAGTTAAAATCATTATGCACCTGCCTGCCTAAACAAAGTATGGTAATATATATCATATTCAATTATTCATGCAAATTATAAGAGATTTTGCAACAAAAAGCAATATTGGGGTCACGAAGGCAAAGCTTGTCATCGGTTATTTCTTTTCTAACATGACAAACTTAATATTATTAATACTATATTATATTACAAGGAAAATAGTCTGCTTCATCCACTGGCTTAATAGCAGAATTCCCCTCCTGGAAAGAGATGAAAGTAGTGTCGTCAATACTACAATAGGGATAATTATATATAAAAATTTACATATATATAAGTAGACAGAGAGGCATTTAGACAGTCTCTTTTCAAAGAGATAAATTTGCATTTCTACTACACATTAAATAAGTTCTGATATCCATGGAGGGATTTTAAGAAGGTTGTATATTACAAATGATGGCTATATTATTAAAAGTGTTACCAACGGATTTGATAAAACGCTCTTGTAAATATTACTCTATGTAAACTTGATTCAAGATTATGTCATACCATTTTATCCATGATTTGAAACAGCAGGCAATAACACCTAGATTATCAAAATCTACCCATAAAGATTTTATGTCAATTTAAATTTCTAAATGAATGGGGCCAAGTGTGCATAGCTAGGTCACAGTTCACCAGTTTCCACTCAGATAAACACGGCCATTAATTAATTGAGATACTGTATTTATTTATTTGGGGTTTACGTCGCTTTCAACACTGTACAGGTCATATCACAACAGGTAGTTTGAAGGGCAGAGGAAACCAGTACATACATTTGGTTAAGGTTCTGTACTGTACACTGCCGACGAATGGCAAGCAACTACCAGTTTTCCCACTTGAGGCCGGGAACCGAACCCCGGCCTCAGAGGTGGGAGATGAGAGTGTTACCATTCTGCCAACGTGGCCCCTTGGAGATACTGTAAACAGTTTTCAGAATTAATTGAATATTAAACAGTCTCAACTACAGTATAACATAAACCAAATACAAAAGACCATGCTAAACTTTGTGTATTTTATGTGTATTATGTTAGCTAGTTTGTACAATGTTGTTATTTACACCACTTAGATTTGAAAAACTCTGGTGACCATTTTGACCATTTATCTCAGTGACCACCTGTGTAGCCAATCAGAATCGCTGACACAGTTGTGTCTTTACAGAATGCGTGATAATTCAAACCAAGGCTGAACTGCAGAATCCCCCCGACGGAAGTAGAAATATGGTCATTTTGTGTAGAATAAAACTAATTAATATTTATGTATATGAAGTCTTGAATATAAATTACACTCACCACGGAACACTTGATCATGCACTAAATTTGGTTGACAAGGTCAACAATATAAATTAGGTTGACAAGCATTCTTATTTATTAATATTAACAGCATTTTGTCAACCATAAACTGATATACATATGTATATAATTTGGTGTGTGTGTGTAAAGGTTTCAAGTATTTTAATGTTTACAGAATTTTGTCGACTTTGTCGACCTGTCGACCAATCACTGATATACATATGTGTCTGTGTGTATCTGTTTGTCGACTTTGTCGACCTTGGGGACCAGGGATTCATTGGAAATTATGTTGTCGACCCTGTCTATTCTATCTATTTGACAATATTACCTAATTAGCATAATTTTAAGTAGGGCTGCGAACGAGTAGTCGAGCCTCGGTGTACGAGGCGGTCTTGGCTTGTACTCGAGTCAATTTTAAAAACTTGGTTACTCGTGAGGTATTGTATTATCGCCCACGTAATCAAACGCTTGTGTAAAATATGCTACATTTCAGCATTTCCGTCACATAATATCAATTAAAGTTGTTATTTTCACTTGAAAACATACAATTTACTTCATATTCTATAATATATGGTCAAATAGAAGATGTTTTTCTTCAAAAGTTTCGTTTCCGGAACCGACTATTTGTTTACAGAAGACTTCTAATGGTGGGAACTAAATCTCGCGGCTACTCTAATTCGGGCCGGTTGTCAGAGGGCGAGTACTCGATGCCGTTTTTTGTACCCGTCACAGCCCTAATTTTAAGAATTATTATTTATCTTTTCCTGTAGTGCACTAAACTTCCTAATTATCATATTTTCATTTCCGCCAGGGGGATTCTACAGTCGCGCCCAAACCAATAAAGTTATGCTGATTTTACCGAAAAAATATACGCTAAAATGTCTCCTCGATAAGCCAATATAAGAAGGGCGTGGCTGCGGTACGGTAAAACCGTTCCGTAGAAAATATGCTACAGTACGGATTGCCGCACTCTAGAACTTTGTCTCGAGTGAGGTTTCAGTAACAAATGATTTCATTGGTTAATTAAGTTAATCACATTTGCAGACGTTCGGAGTAGACTGGTTGTCTTGATCTTCTGTTTGTAAAATATGGCTAGAAACCCATCGTGGCCTCATATCAGGGTTGGGGTCAAGTACATTAAAATGTACTTAAGTACAAGTACTTTGTTAATTTTCAAGTACAAATACAAGTCCTTTTTTCATCAAAGTACAAGTACTTTTCAAAGTACTTAAGTACAAGTACTTTTCATCCGTGAATGACAAAGTAAATTTAAAAAAAAAACACCACCAAGTTTATTTAAACATTTATACAAAATTTACAATTATACACTAATTAGTTGTTATCCACTTATTACTATTATAATTGTTTATTCTATTTTAGTGACTACCGATATTTCACAAAACAACAGATACAACATACAAAAAAATATCCAGCCTGCTATTGGGCTTATAAGTCACTTTAAGTTAGAAATTAATTAAGTGTTATGATGATGGAAAATCAGTTAATCTAATACTGTAATAACAATAATACTATACATAATAAATTTTATGTTAACTAGTCTATGTAAATTGAAGTATTATAGAGAAAGCAGAAAGCCTGCTGTGTATTACATTTTCCTTTAAGAAATAGGTGTCTTTCTGTGGAGTACAATGTTATCACCCAAAATTGCTATTCAATAAAAGTGAGAAGTAAACAATGAACTAATCCTCACCTTCAAATGTTTGACAGAAATTGAAGTGACTTTTGTGCTGCTTGCTATAACCTTTCAGTGTAAGCTGGAATCTCAAAATGCTTTAAAACAGCAGCCATTGTGCTGACACAATGTGATTACCATAACAGTGAGTGGTTTGTCAATCCGCCTGTCCTAGTACTTATAGTGGTCAGACCATGGCCATTGAGAGAAATAATCTTTTTTCTGTAATCAACAGTCTTGCCTACTCCAACAATCTTCTGATCTCTATTCATGCATTGAAAAAAAACTCATTCCTGAGCAATTACATCACAGAGACTGTGTCAATCTGGTCCTTATGATTTACTTGGACCAACTGAAAGCTCTTAAATGCCAGGTGCAATTTACAAAGAATACTCATACCAGGGTAGATATTAACTAAGATCAGGCAAGTTCAAAGTAGACAGTTATAAGAGGATTAAAGAAGGGGAGTGTATGCAGTCTTGGAACAATTGTCACTCTTTTTAAGATGTGATTGGCTTATTGAATTGAAACTTAAATAATTTTATTCATTATTATTATCAATTATACTAAACTTTTTAAAAGAAACACTATTATCAAAATGAATCAGATATATCAGTGAAACTTTTATGAAAATTTTATCTAAATGAATGTTTATCAGTAAAGATATGGAGAAAGCTCAATTCAGTTGTAATGATTATATAATACACAAACTTTTGCAAAATTAGCAAAAAATTACTTAAACTAAAAGTACTTAAAAGGGACTTAAATGTACTTGTAAGTACATCAAAATTAAAATGTACTTAAGTACAATTCAAGTACATGTACTTGGAATTTGAAAATGTACTTAAGTACATTTTAGTACTATGAAAAATGTACTTAAGTACAAATGTACTTAAGTACAAAGTACTTCGACCCCAACCCTGCCTCATATTTCCTTAAGTCTGCTTGTGCAAGTACTAGCATTTGATATTTTATTTGTCAAATATTGTTAGAAAACTTCAACAGAAGTTGTGGTAAGAGTAAAATATTGCCAGACTTCTGTTTGTAAAATGGTAGAAAATTCATCGTGGCCTCCTATATTTTCTTAAGTCTTCACGTGTACTAGTGCTGGGAGATCGCTTGGATTTTCCCTGTCGATGTTCGTATCGGACATTTGTAACCAAACTTCAAACATTTCCGACTCTGGAGTCGAAGTGTAAAAAAGACAGATAAAATATTAATATTAAATTATATCAAGTAAAATACACACAAATTACCACAAATATGACCAAAATATAATCTAAAAGCCATTCACAGACGTCTCCCTCACTAACAGACCATGCTTGATGTATCCTCACTTGTGATTAGCTGATTTTAAGATTACCTTGACAACAGTTGGAAAACCCCAAGGTGTTTCTATTTACGTTATTTTTATTGCATTCACGGCTAGTTTTGTGATTTTAACTGATGGATATTTCAGATTTTTACAAAATATTATTAAGGTTAGCATTTTATTGTGACCAAAAGGCTGCAAAGAAATGGATTTAGCAAATATCGGTTTTACTTAAATTTTACCGATCATTGACTGGCAATGAGCCAGCGAGCGATAATACCGAAGTTTGCGAACATCGTCCCAGCACTAACGTGTACAAGTACAACAATTTGATGTTTTATTTGTAAAATATTGCTACATTTTCAATTTCTAAAATATGGAAACCCCCACCGTGGCCTCATATTTTCGTCACTCCATGAGATGTTTGGGTTACCAGTTTGAACCGCACTCCAGTCAATTTGCTGGAATACAGTAAATGAATGCTACCGTACTGTAGAATTTCTTCTCGAGTGCGGTGATTTACCGTACTCCAGCCACTTCGATATAAGAACCGCGGTACACGGGTGGTCATGAAGATAAACGGTCATAGAGATAAACGGTCTTCAGATCGAATTATTCAAATCTAAGTGGTGTAAACAACAAAAACACACAAACTAAATAAGAAAATACAATCAAAGAAAGCTTATCAAGACATCTGGTATTTGGTTTGTGTTGTGCTGCTCTTTAGACTACTTATATTTGAAGAATTCTGAAGACCGTTTATCTCTATGACCGTTTATCTTCGTGACCACCCGTGTACTGTACAGTACGTGTCATGTTAGAATGCCGCTTCACTCTGTAAAATGGACATATCTCTTTTCAATTTACTAACTTTCTCTCTTTGTCTTCCCTGCCATGATTCCCGTCATCAAGAATAACCAATAATATATTTTACGTGAGTTTTAATACATTTTGAAAACAAAACCCAAATTTTCTAAACCGGAAGTTTTAGGTACGCCATCGTAACCATCGACAAAGTGAAAACATCTCACTTTTTTTTTTCTTTTGTCTCCGGACTTTGATGAAAGTGACAACACACGTGGATTCTGAATTTGCCTCTCTTGCTCTCTAATAGCTAAAAGGACACATGCCCATGTGAGTTTTTTCCATACGTATGTCCTTTTGTCTCTGGACTTTGATGAAATTAAATTTCTCTCTCTTGCCCTCCAATAGCTAAAATGACACATGTCCTTTTGCCTTTTCCCCATACATATGTCCTTCTTGCATTGGACTTTCATGATTTGTGGCACAGAGTGATGACTATTTGTCTGCTCACTGAAGTAAAGTTGGAATTTTTTCTGTCAATTTCGTAAATTCTAGTGCACTACTTGTGTCTCTGATTGGCATTGCACTCGTGCTATGGGACCAAAACACCTTTTGGCCTCATTTCTCCTTTTCCAGAGACAGTTCACTTTATAACTTTCAATATCAAAACTACGGTGAGACCAAAATAATAAAGAAAGTATTAAAGAGAAAATCCAAAACTACCAGGTTTAAAAACATAGATGTACATTTTCGACTGAAAATTTTAGAGTTCATTGCACACACAAGAACCAACATTCTTGTTACTTTAATTATTTTTACTATGTCAGGAAACTTTCAGTCACTAAAACAATTGATTCTGCCATGTCGTTGAAGTATTTTGAAAAAAAAAATAAAAACTACACTTCAGAACTCTGCTAATAATGTGACGTTGACAATGCATTAGATGTGTTATGTAATATGCCATAATTTGATATCCAATTTATGTTATTAATTTTGATATTTTTACAAGTTCAGAGTTTGCTTGGCTAAGTTTATGATTGTTTTAAATTAGGTAGAGTCTTAAATATTCACTTGGCTAATAATTATTCCTGGTAGATATACAACAAGAGTAGCATTGAGTTGCATCATCCAACAATAGCATGGATATTGGACGAGATCTTGAGGTAGTACTAGGGTCTCTGGTGACACCCCCTAATAAGCCATAGTTCCAAGTAAGGCCAGGACCGTTAATCTCAGTAATTAAAGAAAAGAGCGAATGACATTAATAACCTCCTTTGTTTATTATCTGACACAAGTTCAAAATTCCAACAAAAATCATGCTTACATATTAACACACTGTACTCATATCTCACAAGTCTTCTTATTAAACACTCAAACTCCTATGTTTTTCTCTCACTATAAAGTTCATTCATCTCTAGTTCTCTTGTTTTTGGTCTACCTTTCAGCAGAAAACAGAGCTTTATATAAACATAACTTTTTGTGTCTTCTCTAGACTAGTATCAGTCTGGCAAACCAAAAGGCTTTCACAAATTGGCAGTTATTCGGAAAATTAATAATTGGGTCAAAGTCTTGGCTTGCATACAAGCAACAGCTCTGGCTCTGAGCCAATCCTTGGAACATTTCCAGGGACTCCCTTGACTCAGACTAATTGCTTTAAGGTCCTGGCAATTAAACATGTTGAAACTCATGTATAATTATGAAATCACCTTAAATAGGAGGATAATCAATACCCAAATTATCAATATCTTAATTTTAAGTTAGACTAATAATAACAGCTATTTATAAATAGTAGAAACACTAATTGACAAAATGTGTAATAAGAAAGGCTATTACTCAGCAAAGCTGAGTTCTTAAATGCTGTTTTCTCAATTCAGGCAAGCCTCCAATAATCATGTGTAAACAAAGCAACTGCTAGTGTACAACCGGGAAGGCTGTCAGCCCAGTAAATAGCATATAGCGCTTAAAAGACAAACACTTCCATTTTCTCTGTTTTTTAATCCTAATAGTAGTCCTGGGAATTACTGTGAATCATCTCAAAACTCACTGGAGATTTCAATGCCTCTGGAAACGCTAATACCCTGGAATCAGAAGATGATACAACATAGGAAATGGTGGTTAGACCCTCAAAATGTGCTACAATAAGAATTTACCCATCCCAGAGAACACAAAAAACTAATCCTTACAGGTGCCTCAAATGCAGGTCGGGCCGTTCTGGCTCTGCAATTCTTCAAGACAGATTGCAAGAACAATCAACTCCTCATCGCCTTAGACAACACCTCAGTGGTTGCCTACATCAACAAACAGGACAGCACAAGATCAGCAGAACTCTGTGGTCTAATGTGAAGAATTCTCAGATGGTGCCATCAAAACAATGTCACATTCACAGCAAGACATGTACCAGGCTCACTCAACATGATGGCAAATGGTCCCTCCAGGAAGAACCAGATCCAATCAACAGAGTGGTCCCTGTCTCCACAAAGCTTCAAAAAAATTTCCAAACTTTGGGAGAATCCCCAGGTGAACCTTTTAACAACCAGCCTGAAGAGGAAACTTCCTCTCTATGTCTCTCCAATTCCAGACCCTCAGGCCTGGGCAGTAGATGCCCTCAACATCCAATGGGAAAACCTGGTTGCCTACGCTTTTCCTCCCATCACTCTGCTGCCCAATGTTGTACAAAAACTTCTATCACAAATGTGCAGGATAATTCTGATTGCCCCGACTTGACAACAAAATTGTCATTTTGGGACCTAGTGGAGATGTCTCTGGACATTCCAAGACAACTACAACCCATACAGACTCTGCTCAAACAACCACTGAACAACCATTACCACACCAATGTTTGATATCAAGGAGTTCAACACCCCAAGAACATGGATTCATTGCAGAAGTGGCAGAAAGAATTGCTGCTCCTCACAGACTCTTAGCAAGAGCCATCTTCACATCCAAGTGGACCGTTTTCCAAAGATGGAGCACAGAAAAACAGGTGGACTTCAGGAATCCCTCTATAGGTGACATCTGCAATTGTTTGTGGTACTTATTTAATGATCTGAACAATACCCTTCTACCATTGAAGGTTATAGAATGGCCATTGCAGATACCATTGGGACTAAACATTAGTACCAAAGTGGCAATGTGGAGATTGCCAGACTAATCGCTAGCTTCCACAAGGATAGACCCAAGAGCTCCTGGTCCCTTCCCAAGTGGAATCTGTCTCTGGCTCTACAGAGAATCACCAGCTTCCTTTTGAACAACAAGAGGAAGCAGCTCTAAAATATGTAATATGGAAGACAGTTTTCCTGTTAGCCCTAGCCTCCAGAAAGAGGTGCAGTGAGATTCACGCCTGGACTCTCAACGGAGTACAATGCCTGGGCAATTGGGATCAGATCCAATTAATGCCCTCTCCCTCCTTCATTGCAAAAAAAAACAATTAACAATAGAAGGGCCACACCCTATCTCTCCAGTGGTCATTCCAGCCTTAAAGTGTCGTCAAGGCTCTCAGGACACAGATATTCTACTTTGCCCTATCAGGGCCCTCAAGTGTTATCTGGATTGAACCAGTTAGTCTTTATCTCCTATAAACTGGACCATATCAAGGATATTCAATGTTCCACTATCTTGTCTTGGATTAAAAACACTATAAAATTTTGTCACACCAAGGTGGACAATTCATGACATAAACCTTATAAGGGTAAAGGCCCATGATGCTAAAGTGTTTGCGGCTTCACAGGCCTTTTATGTTGGAGTTTCCATGGATCAAATTATGCACACCTGCCATTGGAAATCACACAAAACCTTTACCAGATTCTGCCTCAAAAATCTAGATGGACAAGACCGAACTCTCTTTATACTTCAGCCAGTGTACAGTCTCCCCAGCCATCCACGAATGCTGGGATTTATAGTAGCGTGAACTATTGTAACTTAATAAAATTAGAAATTATATTTTAAATGTAGCTGTTACAAGCAACAATAGATTTAAGCCAGTGGCTCAGCCTGAGACTAGGCCAAGTTTGAGACCTTTCATGAAATCCACCCCTAGCCTAGTAAGATGTTCGCGATACAGTCCAATATGATCGCGATACAGTCCGAAAATGTAAAAAAGTCCGAAATGTAAAACGTTTCTTAATTCTAACATTTAGTACGAATCGTAAATATGGAATCGGAGGAAGCATTTCCAAGTGAACTACAAGATAGATTAACAGCATTCGATGATGCTTTGACAGAAATAGAAGATATTATGAATGATTTCACTCGAACACCAATAAATAACGTACACACAAATGTAAGCAGTACACATGTAATAATTCTATTATCGCCCACATGAGACTTGATCTGGTATTGGTACTGCCTGGCGCCATATAACGGCACAAACCTTAACTTGGCAAAAAACGGAAGCTAAAATAGTAAATAGTTTATAGTTTGTTTTATAAAACCACACAGCATATTTGTTCTCAAGAAACTGCATTTTGGTGTTTTTATGGGTGAATCGTTGTCCCCCCTGTACTGCTCAGCCAGTGAATTTCGTCACCCCGGTGAAGTTCGTCACTCATATTTTATGACAGTATTAAAACTTCTTTACTATGATCTTCCTGCAAACAATTATACCTTGCTGTCGATGGCAAGTATTCCACTTTTTAAAATGTGGATATTGCTAGTCCTTGAATGCTTTTATAGCAGGTGACGAACTTCACTGGGGTGACAAAATTCACTGGCTGAGCAGTATATGGGCAATGCCATGAACACTATTGTTTTGTGACCTTGACCTTCAATTTCAAGGTCACTGGTGGCCTCTTAAAGGTCAGATTTTGGTCATTTTTTCACATTTTGGCCCAGTTCTCATATACAGAAAGTTAGATCATCCTATGGCTGGTATATATAATACATATATATGTCCTCTGTAAGCATGCAGAAATTTGACCTTGAAGCTCTTGATTGAAGGTCAGTCCACAGACCGCCAAAGTACGTCACCGAGGCCATTTTTTGGCCTTTCTAGAGATATTTACTCACTTAAAGCTGTCTATATTGAATGGAAACTATTGAAATGGCTTTGGAGGATGAGTACATGATGGAGTACCAGCATCCAGTTTGTTGACCTTGGCTATTGTTTTCAAAGTTACCTTAGGCCTGCTAACGTGACTCAAAGTGGTACCTTAGACTGTGAGACCATATACCTCCTTTATTATTGGCTGTTACTGCACTAACAAAATAAATATTATAGCTAGCCTTCTCAGATTTGCAGGATATATCCATAACCATAAAATTTTGCTGGGGAATATTTTTGGCCTCATTTTGAAAAGCAAGATGGCTGCCAGGGACATTTATTCGTCTTAAAGCAAGGACTTTTGTTGGCCCTCTAGAGCAAAGGGTATTATAGGTAGAGATCTCAAATTCATGAAAAGTGCTTATATCTTTCTTATTATTGATCCTAGAGGTTTGGGATGGTAAACCAACTCATAGGAAATCATGGGCTGGGAATCTTTTGGTGTGGTCGGATTTGACCTTGGGCTGCTCCTTCAAGGTCAAACGAGGATAGCCAAACCTAAAAATGCTCATAACTCGCTTATTATTGGTCGTACAGGTTTGGGATGGTAAACCAACTTATAGGAAATCATGGGCTGGGAATCTTCTGGTGTGGTCAGATTTGACCTTGGACCCCTCCTTCAAGGTCAAATGAGGATACCCAAACTTAAAAGTGCTTATAACTCGCTTATTATTGGTCCTAGAGGTTTGGGATGGTAAACCAACCTATAGGAAATCATGGGCTAAGAATCTTTTGATGTGGTCAGATTTGACCTTGGCCCCTTTCTTCGAGGTCAAACGATGATAGCAAAATCTAAAGTGCATATAAATCACTTTTTCTTGGTCCTAGAGGTTTGTTATGTGAAACCATCCTTATAGGAAACCATGCACTAGGAATCTTTTGATGTGATCAGATTTGAGCTTTGGCCCCTCTTTCAAGGTCAAATGAGGACAGCCAAAATTAAAAGTGCTTATAACTCGCTTATTCGTGTTCCTAGATGTTTGCAATGTCACACCAACCTATTGAAAATCATTGGCTAAGAATCTTTTGATGTGGTCAGATTTTACCTTTCACTCCTCCTTCAAGGTTAAGTGATGCTTGATTGGCTTTGGTAAGTTTTCTTTCTGGTGGATACAATTTGCATCGGTTCTCCGCTACGTCTAGTTACATTTGTATCTTTTATTAAGCAAACATTTTGTTTACTTAGTGTCAGTACATGTTGCTCCCGTAAAGACTTAGGCCTCCTCCCCACAGGGGTATATTTGTGTCAGCCATAATTCTCTGTATGTCACGCTTCAACCATGTCCTGTCCAGGGATACACTGCATCGAGACGCAATCTCTAGTTATTTGTTTGATCTTGACCAGCTACTGTGAGAAATACTTGCTTCTCACTGTGGAAGGCCTATAACCATTAGACTAACACAATGTGTTAAAACTTGTCATATTAATCCCAAATGAAACCAGTTCATGGGTGGAAAATATGACCTCCAAACTGTTGTTTATTTTGTATTAGATTTTCAGTAAACCCAATTTTCGCCTTTCAGTCTCTGTTTCTAATATCTGACAGTTGTTTTGCTGTATTTGTAGATTAACCCTTTGGAGAAAGCAAAACTGGATCTTGTCGGGGCATACACAATGAATTCTTTGTTTTGGAGTAAGTACTGTTAATTCATGGAAGCAAGTTGTCTGATATGGAATAAAATCTGTAATTTTTCAGCAGTCACATGTAGTTGCTGACGAAGGCCTCACAATTACTCCTTTATAGTGGTGTCATCGTCTGGGTATATGAGGTCTCGATACCGTGAACAAAACAGTGAGCGATATCGCTGTGCCATCGTATCACAAATTAAACCTATATTTGCTCTTTAAATAATGTGCATTGACCACTAATACTGAAATAAAATAAATTTTATGGTTCATTTGTGCTGTCAATTGTCAAAACAGTGGCTATTTGAAGGAATAAAGTAAACAAAACTTACGTTTTTTTCACTTCCTGTAGGAAGTGAAAAGGGTCATCACCATAGTTACATCACAAATCAAAACAAAACTGCATGAAAAGTAGAAATTAGATGAATATTTCACCATATTTTTATTAAATCCCTTCGAAAATAAGCTAAAGTTAATGGTTTAATATGTTTATGAGATGCATCGCGGATGATCATTAATCCTTGATTATCGTCCATTTTTTTCATCACCGGTGAATCTGCGATATCGCCGCTCGTGATGACACCACTACTCCTTTATAACATATGGTATACAGTCTTTCTCCAAGTGTGATGCTAAACTGTGAGAGGACATTAGTTTTTCTGTTCACCCCAAACATGCTCACTAAAACTTGTAGACAATGCTTCAATATCTTTCTGTGTACTTTCCATATTATTTGGGAAGGGTTGGTTCAGTTCTTCATTTTTTTAAATTTATTTATTTTTAACTAACATGCAATGATGGTGTGACAGGAAGTAAAATAAGACAGTTGCATAAGTATTTCATAATAACATTACTACTGAAACATTATAACAAAATTTCTACATGAAAAACTTTACAGGACATGAAATATACTGTTAGATATTTATTTCATAACAGCAAAACTACTAAAACATTCTATCAAGAACTGTTAAAAATTATCTATAGCTTTGCCAGTAGAAATCCATACCTCTCTTGAAAAAGTAAGTGATTACCTTTACCTGATGCAATACATTCTTCAATTTTAAGTTTGTCTTTTAAGCAGTACTGAAAATGAGTTAATGACAGTTCTTTCAAACCATCTCTTGACTGTTTAATATAATATCTACCCACAACTGTGATAAATTTTACCAAATAAAAAAGGGGCTTACTCATGTTTATGAAACCCAGAAAGACCCCCTAGGACTGTAAAGTCGATTTTAATGTTTGCTTGATAGGAAAATCTTTATTTCTTTCCAGAAAGTATGAATGTCTTGACAATAGAAGAAGGTTCTAGGTTATCAATATCCCTACACCTTGCACAATCTGAAGAGTCTTTGATACCCCATTGATACCCCAAATAGATTGTAGTTGCAGTTAAAGATTCGATGAAGTATTTTGTATTGGAGAGAAATTAAATGAGTTTCTTACTTTCTAGTAAGATTGTAGGTCAGATTATATTTGGATTTCCAGTCAACTTTTTCTAAGATTGGATGGTACTCTATCCATTTATTTTGGCTTTTGGGGATTTGATACAAACATGTTATGTAGTAGTTGTATACTTCTCGGCTTTTGATATTGCCAAGCTTTTCAAGACAATGCCTAGGTAATGAACTTTGATAAGTTGAGACATGTTTGATGTTTAGTGAATGTTTTTTGGAACAGACAGTACTAATTATTTGGTTATATCTCATGTGATCAAATTGAATGCCATATTTTGTTTCAAGATCTGACTTTGACAGAAAATTTCCATCTTCTGAAACAAGATCACTCACTTTAGACATACTAGTAGCTGTCCATTCAGTAAACTCATCTGATATGGGTTACTTATCGATTGTAAGTAGATCATTATGAAATAAAGGTTCATTCAAAAACTCCGCATAACTTGAAGGTTCAAACGCCACAAGATCACACCAAACTGACAACAGATCCTTATAAAATGGGGTCTTGATGAGACACATGTTTTTAAAAGTTTGTTTTCTTAATAGTTCTTCAGTACAAAGTCCCATTAGGTTCTGTGAGAGTTTTTCCAATTTGCATCTATACCATTACAAAATCTTTTTAAAAACATCATTTTTAGCTTACTGGTCAACGGCCGTAAGCTAATGGCATGGCCTGGCGTCGTCTTCGTTGTTGTTGTTGTGGTTGTTGTCGGCGTCGTCAACAATTTTTTTTCCAGCCTCTTCTCCTCAGAAACTACTGCACCGATTTCTTTGAAATTTGGTATGGAGCTTCCTTGGGTGGAGGACTATCATTTTTCCTCATTGCATGTTTTTCCACCAATCAGAAAAGTCACATGACCAAAAACATGTTTTTCAAAAGGGTGTGCTTGTCTGGACGATAACTTAAAAAGTGCTTCACCTATTCCAATGAAATTTTGCAAGTAGGTTCGTTATATACATGTCTGGAAATCAATAACTTTTCGAAACGATCCAATACAAAGTGGCCGACTTATTAATGATTTACTAAATGTCACGATTTTTCTTAACATTGAAAAAACAAAAACGCGTTTATCTCAGAAACGGTGCTAGATAGAGCGATTTCGTCGAAATTTTCGACCCGCAGGGTATAAAAGGAATGTACTATTGGCAATTTTCAAAAAATTTTCCCCTCCCAAAAATGGCGGCCATTTTGAATTTTCGAATTTTCGCCAAAAATGGAAAAACACAAAATTGCTTGTATCTCCTTAACCGTGCGAGATAGAGCAATTTCGTCGAAATTTTCAACCCACAGGGTATAAGAGGAATGTACTATTGGCAATTTTCAAAAAATTTTCCCCTCCGCAAAAATGGCGGCCATTTTGAATTTTCGAATTTTCGCCAAAAATGGAAAAACACAAAATTGCTTCTATCTCCTTAACCGTGCGAGATAGAGCAATTTCGTCGAAATTTTCGACCCACAGGGTATAAGAGGAATGTACTATTGGCAATTTTCAAAAAATTTTCCCCTCCCCAAAAATGGCGGCCATTTTGAATTTTCGCCAAAAATGGAAAAACACAAAATTGCTTCTATCTCCTTAACCGTGCGAGATAGAGCGATTTCGTCGAAATTTTCGACCCGCAGGGTATAACAGGAATGTAGTATTGTTAATTTTCAAAAAATTTTCCCCTCCCCAAAAATGGCGGCCATTTTGAATTTTCGAATTTTCGCCAAAAATGGAAAAACACAAAATTGCTTGTATCTCCTTAACCGTGCGAGATAGAGCCATTTCGTCGAAATTTTCGACCCCGAGGGTATAAGAGAAGTGTACTATTGGCAATTTTCAAAAAATTTTCCCCTCCCCAAAAATGGCGGCCATTTTGAATTTTCGCCAAAAATGGAAAAACACAAAATTGCTTCTATCTCCTTAACTGTGCGAGATAGAGCAATTTCGTCGAAATTTTCGACCCACAGGGTATAAGAGGAGTGTACTATTGGCAATTTTCAAAAAATTTTCCCCTCCGCAAAAATGGCGGCCATTTTGAATTTTCGCCAAAAATGGAAAAACACAAAATTGCTTCTATCTCCTTAACCGTGCGAGATAAAGCGATTTTGTCGAAATTTTCGATCTGCAGGGTATAAAAGGAATGTAGTATTGTTAATTTTCAAAAAATTTTCCCCTCCCCAAAAATGGCGGCCATTTTGAATTTTCGCCAAAAATGGAAAAACACAAAATTGCTTCTATCTCCTTAACCGTGCGAGATAAAGCGATTTCGTCGAAATTTTCGACCTGCAGGGTATAAAAGGAATGTAGTATTGTTAATTTTCAAAAAATTTTCCCCTCCCCAAAAAATGGCGGCCATTTTGAATTTTCGCCAAAAATGGAAAAACACAAAATTGCTTCTATCTCCTTAACCGTGCGAGATAGAGCGATTTCGTCGAAATTTTCGACCCTGAGGGTACAAGAGGAATGTAGTATTGTTAATTTTCAAAAAATTTTCCCCTCCCCAAAAATGGCGGCCATTTTGAATTTTCGAATTTTTGCCAAAAATGGAAAAACACAAAATTGCTTGTATCTCCTTAACCGTGCGAGATAGAGCGATTTCGTCGAAATTTTCGACCCACAGGGTATAAGAGGAGTGTACTATTGGCAAGTTTCAAAAAATTTTCCCCTCCCCAAAAATGGCGGCCATTTTGAATTTTCGCCAAAAATGGAAAAGCACAAAATTGCTTCTGTCTCCTTAACCGTGCGAGATAGACCGATTTTGTCGAAATTTTCGACGCGGAGGGTATAAGAGGAATGTACTATTGGCAATTTTCAAAAAATTTTCCCCTCCCCAAAAATGGCGGCCATTTTGAATTTTCGAATTTTCGCCAAAAATGGAAAAACACAAAATTGCTTCTATCTCCTTAACCGTGCGAGATAGAGCAATTTCGTCGAAATTTTCGACCCGCAGGGTATAAAAAGAATATACTATTGGCAATTTTCAAAAAATTTTCCCCTCCCCAAAAATGGCGGCCATTTTGAATTTTCGCCCAAAATGGAAAAACACAAAATTGCTTCTATCTCCTTAACCGTGCGAGATAGAGCGATTTCGTTGAAATTTTCGACCCACAGGGTATAAGAGGAATGTACTATTGGCAATTTTCAAAAAATTTTCCCCTCCCCAAAAATGGCGGCCATTTTGAATTTTCGAATTTTCGCCAAAAATGGAAAAACACAAAATTGCTTGTATCTCCTTAACCGTGCGAGATACAGCCATTTCGTCGAAATTTTCGACCCCAAGGGTATAAGAGAAGTGTACTATTGGCAATTTTCAAAAAATTTTCCCCTCCCCAAAAATGGCGGCCATTTTGAATTTTCACCAAAAATGGAAAAACACAAAATTGCTTCTATCTCCTTAAACCGTGCGAGATAGAGCGATTCCGTCGAAATTTTCGACCCACAGGGTATAAAAGGAATGTAGTATTGTTAATTTTCAAAAATTTTCCCCTCCCCAAAAATGGCGGCCATTTTCAAATTTTCGCCAAAAATGGAAAAACACAAAATTGCTTCTATCTCCTTAACCGTGCGAGATAGAGCGATTTCGTCGAAATTTTCGACCCACAGGGTATAAGAGGAATGTAGTATTGTTAATTTTCAAAAAATTTTCCCCTCCCCAAAAATGGCGGCCATTTTGAATTTTCGAATTTTCGCCAAAAATGGAAAAACACAAAATTGCTTGTATCTCCTTAACCGTGCGAGATAGAGCCATTTCGTCGAAATTTTCGACCCGCAGGGTATAACAGGAGTGTACTATTGGCAATTTTCAAAAAATTTTCCCCTCCCCAAAAATGGCGGCCATTTTGAATTTTCGAATTTTCGCCAAAAATGGAAAACACAAAATTGCTTCTATCTCCTTAACCGTGCGAGATAGAGCAATTTCGTCGAAATTTTCGACCCACAGGGTATAAGAGCAATGTGCTATTGGCAATTTTCAAAAAATTTTCCCCTCCCCAAAAATGGCGGCCATTTTGAATTTTCGCCAAAAATGGAAAAACACAAAATTGCTTCTATCTCCTTAACCGTGCGAGATAGAGCGATTTCGTCGAAATTTTCGACCCACAGGGTATAAGAGAAATGTACTATAGGCAATTTTCAAAAAATTTTCCCCTCCCCAAAAATGACGGCCATTTTGAATTTTCGCAAAAAATGGAAAAATACAAAATTGCTTGTACCTCCTTAACCGTGCGAGATAGAGCCATTTCGTCGAAATTTTCGAGCCGCAGGGTATAAGAGGAATGTACTATTGTTAATTTTCAAAAAATTTTCCCCTCCCCAAAAATGGCGGCCATTTTGAATTTTCGAATTTTCGCAAAAAATGGAAAAACACAACAACATGCGGGTCGCCAGTAAGCAGCAGGCCTTGGCCTATTTTTTGCTGCATTGATAAATTCAGAGATTGAAACCATACTCATTCCACCTTGTTCTATAGGTGAATTAAGGTAGTTTTTGAGAAGAGAGGTTTCTTCTGATTCCATATAAAATTGAAAAGAATTTCATCTAAAATTTTTAATATGTTTTTACTAAAAGGGATGGCCAAGACAAGTTGTACAATATGAGGTAAAACAAATGAATTTTATCACTATTACCTTCCCTTTTAATGTTAGGCGCCTCAATGACCAGGAGTTTAAAATGTTTTTGATAACCAAAATTTGTCATTCTTGTAAATTTATCATCTCATTTGTCGAAAGAGAACCATGTTTCCGGGGTTTTAAATGGCCTGTTTATCCATTTAATTCCCAGTGACAAATTGTGCTCCAGAGTCCCATCATTTTGAATAATTATTGCCTCAGTCTTCCCTTTAATTTAAGACCCACATATCGGTAAAATTCCTCAAACATCCTAAGAGAGTGCTTAACAGATAAGTTGTCTGGAAGAAACAAAGTCATGTCATCTGCCAGTTTACATAGCTTTATACATTTTCCATTGACTTTAAAGCCTGTAATATGAGGGGAGATCCGAATTATGTTAGCTATCATTTCAGCAGGCAATAGAAGTAACAAGGCACTTGGGCAGCCTTGTCTGATCCCTCTAAAGAGCTTGAAGAAGTGTGACATATAACCATTATTGGTTACACAGCTTTCAATGTCAGTATATATTCTGCATATGTTTATGACTATTAAAGTAAAAGTGGGAAGGACTCTTTCAGTTCTTCATGAGATATGTTTTCTTGTGTAAAAGGAGGGCAGGTTTGATAAGTTCTCCACATGAAATGCATTAGTATGTAAATGTGTGTCTGTCATAATGCTGAGGGAAACTTAGAAGATTTGCACTTAAAGAACACATAATAGCTGTAATTTTCACCCCACAGTCTTTAAGGGCTGTGTGGGTATTGTTTTCACCCCGGGCATTTGGATGTGCAGGCAGGTGGGCGAGAAAAAGCTTGTCTGGGCTGTATCTCAGAAACCGTGAGTTGTACAAAATTGATATGTAGTAGTGACATTAATTGTAGGCTGTAGATGTGCAATGTCATGGTGTGACCTTCATTTGACCTTGCTGTGGTGACCTTGACTTTAAAACCTTGTCAGGGCTATATCTTGGAAACCATAGGGTGTAGGAAGTTGATACTTAGTAGGGACATTAGTTAGGGGGTGTAGGTGTGCAGCGTCATGATGTGGCCTTGACTTGACCTTTGACCTTGCTGTAGTGACCTTGATTTTTAAAACTTTGTCAGGGCTATATCTCAGAAACTGTAAGGTGTAGGTAGTTGATACTTGGTAGGGGTATTGGTTGGGAATTGTAGGTGTACAATATCAAATATACAAAATTGCTTGTACCTCCTTAACCGTGCGAGATAGAGCCATTTCGTCGAAATTTTCGAGCCGCAGGGTATAAGAGGAATGTACTATTGTTAATTTTCAAAAAATTTTCCCCTCCCCAAAAATGGCGGCCATTTTGAATTTTCGAATTTTCGCAAAAAATGGAAAAACACAACAACATGCGGGTCGCCAGTAAGCAGCAGGCCTTGGCCTATTTTTTGCTGCATTGATAAATTCAGAGATTGAAACCATACTCATTCCACCTTGTTCTATAGGTGAATTAAGGTAGTTTTTGAGAAGAGAGGTTTCTTCTGATTCCATATAAAATTGAAAAGAATTTCATCTAAAATTTTTAATATGTTTTTACTAAAAGGGATGGCCAAGACAAGTTGTACAATATGAGGTAAAACAAATGAATTTTATCACTATTACCTTCCCTTTTAATGTTAGGCGCCTCAATGACCAGGAGTTTAAAATGTTTTTGATAACCAAAATTTGTCATTCTTGTAAATTTATCATCTCATTTGTCGAAAGAGAACCATGTTTCCGGGGTTTTAAATGGCCTGTTTATCCATTTAATTCCCAGTGACAAATTGTGCTCCAGAGTCCCATCATTTTGAATAATTATTGCCTCAGTCTTCCCTTTAATTTAAGACCCACATATCGGTAAAATTCCTCAAACATCCTAAGAGAGTGCTTAACAGATAAGTTGTCTGGAAGAAACAAAGTCATGTCATCTGCCAGTTTACATAGCTTTATACATTTTCCATTGACTTTAAAGCCTGTAATATGAGGGGAGATCCGAATTATGTTAGCTATCATTTCAGCAGGCAATAGAAGTAACAAGGCACTTGGGCAGCCTTGTCTGATCCCTCTAAAGAGCTTGAAGAAGTGTGACATATAACCATTATTGGTTACACAGCTTTCAATGTCAGTATATATTCTGCATATGTTTATGACTATTAAAGTAAAAGTGGGAAGGACTCTTTCAGTTCTTCATGAGATATGTTTTCTTGTGTAAAAGGAGGGCAGGTTTGATAAGTTCTCCACATGAAATGCATTAGTATGTAAATGTGTGTCTGTCATAATGCTGAGGGAAACTTAGAAGATTTGCACTTAAAGAACACATAATAGCTGTAATTTTCACCCCACAGTCTTTAAGGGCTGTGTGGGTATTGTTTTCACCCCGGGCATTTGGATGTGCAGGCAGGTGGGCGAGAAAAAGCTTGTCTGGGCTGTATCTCAGAAACCGTGAGTTGTACAAAATTGATATGTAGTAGTGACATTAATTGTAGGCTGTAGATGTGCAATGTCATGGTGTGACCTTCATTTGACCTTGCTGTGGTGACCTTGACTTTAAAACCTTGTCAGGGCTATATCTTGGAAACCATAGGGTGTAGGAAGTTGATACTTAGTAGGGACATTAGTTAGGGGGTGTAGGTGTGCAGCGTCATGATGTGGCCTTGACTTGACCTTTGACCTTGCTGTAGTGACCTTGATTTTTAAAACTTTGTCAGGGCTATATCTCAGAAACTGTAAGGTGTAGGTAGTTGATACTTGGTAGGGGTATTGGTTGGGAATTGTAGGTGTACAATATCATGGTGTGACCTTGATTTAATCTTTGACTTTTCTCTAGTAACCCTGACTTTAAAATCTTGTCTGAGCCATATCCCAGACATTGTAAGCTGTAGGAAGTTTATTCTTTATTTTTGAATGGGTCATTCTTTCAGGAGTGTGGGTATGACATGGTCTGACCTATCACTGTGTCTGCCAAAGTATGTTTACCTCCCATATATGAGATATATTTCTGTTACCACAAAGATACATAAATTAATGCAGCTTATTATTATATGTTCTTTTATTTAGTTGTGCTATTTCCATTGACAGCTATATTTCACTTAATAAATCTTACAGTTTCATAATTAAAGTTCACTGATTACTGCTGTCATCTCGCTACTGAATTGTCTAGTTTTAATACTGTATCTTTATATACATTTTCCATCTCTTAAATCTTCTCTATTTAAAAATTATTTGGGTCATTCTATAACTGACACTATTTGCTCTGAAAGTCTCCTGTCTTTGTACTTTTTCACTTCTATACATCATGGTGTTGAAAACTATTTCCCCAGACTGTGGGATTTGGGCATCTCAGATGCTGTTTTCTTTTGAGTGATACCTTTGTATTTACAGTGTACATGAGCGTTACGGGAGAGAATCCAAAAGAACATGGGATTAAACAAGAACTGGTGAGTCTCACTGCACCTTTTCATGAAAGAACAGTTTAAAATAATTAGAGTAAGAAAGGTGAAATTCAGCACATTATATAAAATGTAATCACATTATGTGAAACTCAACACAGTACGTGATACTTCCCAGGCTATGTGAATCTCAGCATACTATGTGAAACTCACCACAGTATGTGAAAGTCACCAAAGTAGGTAAAAATCACTGGAGTATGATGCTCCTCATGGTATGTGAAACTCCCCACACTTTCAGTGAGTTTAAGTTACCACAGTAGGTAAAAGTAGCCACAGTCATGGGCACAGTGTGTGTCTACTTATGGTATGTGAAAGTTACTACAGTGTGTGTGACTCCCCACACTAGTATTTGAAATTCATTGTAATGTGTGAAACTCACCACCATGTATGAAGCTCGCCACTACTAAGCAGAGTAATGTGAAACTCACCACAGTATGTGAAACCAATGAAGTGTGCAATACTTCCCATGGTATATCAAATTCACTGAAGTATGTGAAACTCGTTAAACTATGTGAAACTCACCACAGTATGTTAAAGTTATCTTGTATTTGAAACTCCCCATCATATATGAGACTCACTGAAGTATGTGAAACCACAGTATATGAAACTCGCTGAAGTATGTAAAAGTTAAACACATTGTGTTAAAGCCCTAAAAGTTTTTGTGTAAAAGGAAGCCAAATCCACTGAAATTCTAGATTATAAAATATGAATTGCAAAAGATGGTATAAGTATTATGCAAGTAGAATTTTCCGTAATTTAAGATAAATTAAGAAGAGGGATATCCTCTGTTAAAATTTACTTGCTACAGCAAAGTAATTTAAATTTGTACCACAATTTAATCAGATTGCAATGGGATCCTTTTTGGTGAAGCCAAAAAAAATTTAAAAATTTAATATTTATATAATTAAATATTTAAACATATTTTAATTAAATCCCTTCGAAAATAAGCTACAGTTAAATAATACATTATTTGAATAATACATATAAGATGCATTGCGGATGATCATTAATCCTCGATTATTGTCCATTTATTCCATAGCCAGTGAATCTGCGATAACGCCGCTTGTGATGACACCACTAAACTGATCTCATTTCCTGCATCACTAAACTTTTCTATTAATTAAGCGGCCCATCAGGGACACTTATTTGTTTTCAAGTAAGTTCGACTGATCACCGCCGCAGGATTATGGTCTCCCTTGAAAAACTTTTTGGGCTTTCAAATTTTTCTTCCCTTCTTATCTTTCTTTAAAACTATAGGGGCGGAAAAAAATTTGGGGATACTTTGTGGAAACCTTAAGCTTTACTTAAGGTAACCTTAAGCATTTTTTTCAAAAACACCCCCGTCATCTTGTTTCGGAAAAAAACACACACACCTGTGCTATAAAATTTATCAGGTACATTCTAGACCAAATTTCGAAGGTCGGAAAGGATTTTCTCACCAATCGGACCATAGATGCCTGAATGGGAGGCGTTTTATTTTCGAAAATATTTTTAAAATGGGTACTTGGTCTGTATCTCAAAAACGGTCAGGATTTTGGCGTTTTGTTGGAATAACTTATTCAGCTACTTTTTGGTAATCTTTCACATGCTGAAGTTTAAGCCCTGTATCTGCAATCTTAAGGTCACCTTAATGTCAAAAAAGGGGGTTTTGGTCCTCCAGTTCACTTAGTTTTTCACTTTTTTCAACCAAACTTGGCACATATATTAAGATTTGCCAAAGGAATATCCTGACTTTATGGTGACCTTAAACTGTTAATATAATTGGAGCTATGGTCCCCCTAAAGTCGTAAAATTGGACTAAAACCGTCTGGCCCCTTTATTTTTTCTATTTTTAAAGAATCTATCTTATATTGATATTGAGGTTGATGAAAAGAAGACTCTAACTACCTTATGATTTAAATATTAATAATGTTATTGCCATCTTAAACTTAAAATGTAGGGTTTTTCAGTGCTAAGTTCGGTTAATGCTTAAATTTTTAGAATAAAACTTGGCACATTTATAAAGGTTGCCAGAAGGGATATTCTGATTTTATGGTCACCTTAAAATTCCGATATCAATGAAGTTATGGTCACCTTACAGTGAAAAAAGGAAGTTTTCAGCCTTCAGCTATCTTATTGTTCAACTGACCTCAGCTAAACTTTGTCCACTTATAAAGGATGACAAAAGGGACATTCTTCTTTTATGGTCACCTTAAAGTCCCAATATGAATGAAGTTATGGCCACCTTGCAGTGAAATTATGGAGACTTTAACCTCCAGCTATCGTATTCTTCGGCTGACCTCAGTTAAATTTTGCAAACTTATTAAAGATGACAATAGGGACATTCTAATTTTCTTTCCACCTTGGAGTTCCAATACAAGTACAGCCATGGCCATCTTGACATAAAAATGAGTGTTTTCAGCTGCCAACTGACTTACGGTTCAAAAACATCAGTTTTAACTTGACACATTGATTAAGCTTAAGGAAGATTTTTATGTTCTTTTTACTTAAAATTCTTGTATTTCAGTGACTTTGGCCATCTTAACATAGTAAATATATAGTTCTTGCTCCCACCTCATTTTTATGTCAGCTGACTTGTCAGTCAGCTGACATTATGGCATCACTCTGCGAACAACCTCTCCTCCAAAACCACAAGACCCAGAGACATGCTGTTACTTTTAAAAGACACCTTATCTATCGAGGATGATAAATCGTAACATTCTTGCAGATCAGTCTGTTCGTCTGTTTGCTAGAGAGGTACCCCCACTCAAAGTATGAAAATTTCAACACTTTATCACAATTTTCTCATTGACTATTTCAGGGATCTCTCTCTTATGTTGCATATATGTACTAGGCCATAAGTAATTCCATTGTGTGAGTATCAGGGCTGGATCTTTCCTAATTTTTTTATATGAATTTTTAAAATAATTTTTTCAGGCATTAAAACTCGTGAGTTCATGCAGTAAATCACTTATAACTTAAAAAGTGTTTCTCTAAGTTAAAAACAAAGCTTGTTATGGTCAGCCTTATTTTATGGAAAGTCAAACTAAATGCATTAGCAAAGAAAATCCATGAAAATTCCTTAATACATGCACAATTTGTAAATGATCAATGAAGAGTATTTTAAATTCATATCTTGACATACCGGTATTCAGAAATATTACCTTATACTAATATCTGTTCTCATTACTACCATAAGGAGGTTATGTTTTGGTTGTGTTTGTCTGTATCTCTGTTTCTTAATACTCGAAAAGACATGAACAAATCTTTATGAAATTTTTTTATGTACATAGGGCCTGACTGAAGGAAATGAAATTAAATTTTGTGAAAAATCCGATACAAAAACCCTGAATTTTCAAATGTCAAATTTTAATGTATTTTTTCAAATGGTTTTGGTTTATTATGGTATCACTCTGCGGCGTCTTGTCTGTTTTGAGAGAATGGAAAAGGCCTTAAATTAAATATATCGTGGAAACAATTTACGATTCCACATTTACAGCTGCAGTTTCTCTTCAGCCAACCTCTATCAAAAATGATACTACTTTATGAAACACAATAAAGCTCACCTTCTGCTTATAGTTTAATACTGTAACTGGTACAGCTTTTTAAATCATCTAGTTTTCGATCAGATACAAAACACAGTAAAGCTTACATTCTGCTTACAGTGTCATACTGCAACTGCTACAGCTCTCCATCCGGGCCGCTCGTTTTTGTTATCAAAAACCTTTTTCTAGTATTCAGTTTGTTTTTTTCTTCATAAAACTTATTTACTTACAGATACCCAGAGTAAATAAACCATATCGGCCATTTTGCATGTTTTTGTTGAATTCTATGAAATATCCCAGGCAGAGTAAGGGTTGATTTTTCAACTTTGTCACTTGGTTTTTATCGCAAAATTGTTGCTTTCAACAATGAATTTTCACCTGCTTATAATTGAATGTAACAGAGCCAGTGAGAGTTCATTGATTTTTAAATTTGGATTACAGGACCGTATCAAGGGTTACATGGGTCGTGTGAAGGAGATTGAAGACAAAGAAAAAGCTCCAAAGCTTGACAAAGAGGCCAGTAAGAGGTTCATACGTAGTGCACTGTGGCTCGAGGCCCAGAAGAAGACCTTTGCAGGTACATCATTACAGATGATATCAAACCTAATCCAAGTGGTTCAGTCATCTGTTATATTTAAACTCAATTCCAGAAAATTCTAAGTGTAACAAAACACTGGTCTATTGGGTCTATCAGATTCTAAGGTGCAAAAGAGGCCTCAGAGTCACCATGGTTAACAAGCTTGGCATTTACTTTAATTGTATTGTGCTTACGACAATGTATTGTGCTTATGACAATATACAAGATTCACTAAATGCCTTTGTTGATGTGAGTTTAGCTGTTAAACTTGGATCTATGATGCATAAATCATTGTTCCAGAATCCTATAGCCAGGCAGAATAGGAAAGTAGACTTAGGTTTGAAAAGCTTTGTTGAATATGTTGGTTTTGAGACTGTGTCTTAATTGTACACGTAGAGGAGATGGAACAAAGCAAGTATAAAGAAGTTGCCTGAGATTAACTTTCGCCTTGTTTTGAAAACAAAATGGCTGCCATATCACATCTTTAATGCCAAATGGAGGGGGCATATAAAAAATCCCTAATATCTCCCTTATCATTGGTGCTAGGGGATTTGGAATGAGAAAACAATTTATTGGAAATCGCGGTCTGCAAATCTTTTGCAAGTGTCAAATTTGACCTTTGACCCCTGCTTCAAGGTCATGATGTTTGTTTAAAGGACACAAAGAACAAAATGTCTATGGTAATATTTCTACACAGAATCCATCCTTTACCATTCTATAGTCAGGTCAGTGGTTAAGTATAAAGTACATTGTCAAATTTGGAGTTTAATTTGAGACCACATGCTATTAATCTACATTGTTTTTGTAGACTCTGAACAAGGTGATGAGAAAAAAGCACGTGTGCAGGATAGTACTTCAACATCAGCAGTCAGTACAGGTGCTACCACTAGTGGGAATGGACAGAATCATAGGAACAAAAGGAAGAAGCAT
Source organism: Sabellastarte sp. h YS-2021 (assembly GCA_964017235.1). NCBI lineage: Eukaryota > Metazoa > Annelida > Polychaeta > Sabellida > Sabellidae > Sabellastarte > Sabellastarte sp. h YS-2021. The sequence goes on from OZ024928.1 coordinate 17,629,079, forward strand.
AAAAATAAACATAAACACTAGGATCGTTATTGAAAAGTTGTGCATGTAATGTCTTTTCTTTAACATGTGTAATCTCTAGTGGGGTCAGTGTGTGTCTCCTTTGTGGAAGACACCTTTGCAAGCCAAAGGTTTTATTATAATCATTTATACAGCAGACCCTGGGAGAGAGAAGAGGTGAAGCTGTTAGTTTCCTGATCCAGATCCACAATGACTCATTGTTTCAAGGTGATAAGTAACAGGCTTCTGCCCAGCATTTCTAGGAGAATGTGGTTCCACAGCTGTTTGGAAATGGTTTTCCAAGCAGTTCTGCAATAACTCTATCACTGGACTTCATTGAATATGCATTTCCTATGGTAGTGCAATGATTTTGGTTTAAAGATATTTTTATAGTTTTTGTACGATGAACGTAGGTAAAATTATTTTAAATAATGTACTTTTTGTGTCACCAGCATTTATGTTGCGTGGCATATAGGGATTGCTTCGTCATCCAATTTTGTGGTGGCAGCGGCTGTAGTCATCACACTTTGTATTCCGGACAGTATCTCAAAAATGGCATGTCAGATTTAGTTCAAATTTGGCATGTAGATGTAACTGCTTATCAGGGTGTGCTGTATAGTTTGGTGACCTTAAACTCCGACTAGTAAGATACTTATATTGAGTTTAAGTTTTTTCGTTTCCGGACAATATCTCAAAAATGGCTTGATGGAATCAATTCAAATTTGGCATGTGGTTGTAACTAGTTTTGAAGGTGTGCCCTATTTTAAAGTGACCTTAAACTTCCATATATAAAAAACTTATGTCCAGTTTACGTTTTTTCTTTATCCATGGAGTATACTGAAAAGAAATTTCATTCAACTTTTGCATGTATATGTAACTGGCCATAGATAAGTGCCATACAATAAAGTGACCTTAAACCCCCAGTAATAACGGAATTATATTCACTTAAGTTTGGTAATTTTTGAACAGTGTTTCAAATATTGTGCAATTCTAGGCATGTTTCAGTTGTGGATATAACAAACCTTGAGCAGAACCTTCAGGAAAAGATTACCTTAAACTCACTACAATATACAGCAGTGTAAACACACTTTGAGTTTAAGGTTGGGACAATATTTTTGGTGTTTGGAAGATATTTTATATGCTAATTAGGACTTTTTACATTGATATTCATCATGTACATATATCTACACAAAAATGGTCTGTTTTGTAAGATGCCACACAATAAGGTGACCTTAAACTCCCAGTAATAACAGAATTATATTTACTTTAAGTTTGGCAATTTTTCAACAGTATTTCTAACACTGTGCAGTTCAAAGCATCTTTCAAGTTTTGGATGTAACAAACCGTGAACAAATCCTACAGGAAAAGATTGCCTTAAACTCCCTCACAGTTGCAAACTAACTTTGAGTTTAAGGTTGAGACAATTTTCTGGTGTTTGAAAGATATTTAAGACTTTATTCTTTGATATTTATCATGTACATCTGTGTACACCAGAAAAGTCTCTTTTGTAAGGTTATAGTAAATTCCGGATATTTCATAAACTTATGAGTTTAAGGTTGCATTACTTTTGTGTCACTAGCAGCTATGTTGGAGGACAAATATGGTCAGTGTCGTTGTCACACTTCCTTTCCAGAGAGTATCTCAAAAATGGCATAATGGATTTAATTCAAATTTGGCATGTGCATGTAACTGGTCCTCAAGGTGTGCCCTATTTTAAGGTAACCTCAAACTCCCAGTAGTAACATATTTATATTGAGGTTAAGGTTTTTCGTTTCCAGACAGTATCTTAAAAATGGGTTGATGGATTCAATTCAAATTTACCATGTGGTTGTAACTGGTTTTAAAGATGTGGCCTATTTTAAGGTGACCTTAAACTCTCACATATTTAAAAGTTATTTGTTGAGTTTACATTTTTTATTTTTCATTCAAATTTTGCATGTATATGTAACTGGCCATAGATAAGTATCATACAATAAGGTGACCTTACGCTCCCAGTAATAACAGAATTATATTCACTTTAAGTTTGACAATTTTTTAACAGTATTTCAAATACTGTGCAATTCTATGTATGTTTCAGTTGTGGATGTAACAAACCTTGACTTCTTTTCAGGAAAAGATTACCTTAAACTCCTTACCTTAAACTAACATTGACTTTAAGGTTGGGACAATTGTTTTGGTGTTTGGAAGATATTTACTCAGATGTTTTCATCGATATTTATCATGTACATTTATTTAGACAAAAACCAAAATGTCTCTTTTGTAAGGTTACAATAAATTGCTGATATTTTAGAAACTTATTAGTTTAAGGTTGTGACAGTTTGGTGTCACTCAGCTGTGATGGATCACCTATAGGACCAGCATTGTTATCACACTTTGTTTCTGGAAAATATGTCAAAATTACTTGTAGGATGAAATTCAAATTTGGCATGTGGGTGTTGCTAGTCATCGATATGTGCCCTATTTTAAGATGACCTTAAACTCCTATTTATAACACATTTATATTGAATTTTACTTTAAATTTGCGATTTGTGGGCAATAGCTTAAAGATGGCTTCACAGATTCAAATCAGATTTGGTACGTGGGTGTAACTGGTCTTCAAGGTGTGGCCTATTTTAAGGTGACCTTAAACTCCTAATAATAACATAACTATATTGAATTTAACCCTTTGGCTACCATGTCTGTCAACTAGCAGTCAACACCTAAGTGTATTACCAGGGACCATGTTTGTCGAGAGGGGTCGACGATTTTATAATATAAATATAAGTTCCTTCAGTACATTTCTATAAATTTTATAAGTTCAGGGGACTTCTATCAGCATATTGTGACATCATTTATATGTTGTGACATCACAAAAACGTCAATCAAACATGATATAGACATTTACATACCTCTCTAAAACGTGGTGTGTTCGTGGCATATGTGCTGTATGTGTTACGTAGTACTTTTTGGTGAAATATTTTTAGTGAAATATCTTTCATAATGGCCACATTTAGTGCATCTCAGGCCAGGAGGGGTAGAGGGGATGGCAGGGGTGGTCGCAGGGGTCAAGGCAGGGCTGGTTGTAGGGGTCAAGGCAGGACTGGGGGTCAAGGAAGGGCTGGTGGTCACTTTTATGTTATTTACAAGTGACATCATATGACATCCAATGCCACAGTCCCTCAGAATAACACTCCTCAATTTTGGTTAATATCTTAAATTATGTGCAATAGATTTTAAGCACATTTAAATTTTGGCTATAAGTAACCTAGAACAGAGTCTACACGGTTAACATGACCCTAAACTCTTAACATTGGCATTGACTTACATTCAGTTTAAGGTAAGGACAACTTTCTATGATATTTTGGCAATATGAAAGTAATAGTTAAGAGTTTTCATTTAAATTAAACATGTACATGTATCTAGACCAAAACAGGATCTTTATTGTAATGTTACCATAAAAGCCTGAAAGTTAAAGAAGTGAGTTTAAGGTTACAACTTATTTTAATTATTATATCCATCCTGCTTGACATTGATATTATTTTGCCTTTCCCTCTGAATCACCCTTCATTGCTGCTCATTTACAAGTACAGATTTTTACGTGTCTCAGCTAAATTTGGTGTGGAGGTTTAATGGCATGAGAGTTTGTGTGTGATTGCTTTCTTGGCAATATCTTTTCATGTTTTTTGGGCTTTAATATCTTTTTGGGGGTTCTTTGCATTCCACACCCCTGCATGGATTGGAGCTGATTAGCTTTTTAACAATAACTGGCAACAAGTGTTGCCATGGCAACTTTTTTTGTTTCTTGGACTTACAAATAGTTTTATGGGTGTTTTGCTTTCCATATCCCTATGCAAATTGGAGCTGATTAGTTTTTCGGCAAAACCTGGCAACAAGTGTTGCCATGCAAAAAGTTTCTTTGGCTTAAAATTCTTTCTCGGTGTTCTTTACACTCCAAACCCCTTCATGGATTGGTGCTGATTAGCTTTTCAATGATGCCTGGTAACATTTTTTTGTTTCTTGGACTTATAAATATTTTTATGGGTTCTTTGCTTTCCATACCCCTGCACAGACTGGAGCTGATTAGCTTTTCATCAAAAGCTGGCAACAAGTGTTGCCATGGCAACACTTTTTTTTAACGTACAAATATTTTTATGAGTTCTTTGTTTTCCATACCCCTGCACAGACTGAAGCTGATTAGTTTTTTGGCAACAACTGGCAACAAGTGTTGCCATAGCAACACTTTTTTATGTTTCTTGGGCTTAAAAATCTTTCTCAGGTATCTTTGCATTCCAAACCCTTGCACAGATTTCAAATGATTAGTTTTTCATGGCAACACTTTTTTTCTGTTTCTTTGACTTAAATTTCTGTGGATTTTTTGCATTCCAAACCCCTGCATGAATAGGAGCTGGTTAGCCTTTCACCAATATCAGCCAGCCATGGCAACACTTGTTTCTGTTTCTACATTGTGGATATAAAAAGTCCTGAAGAATACCTGTATGGTAAAATGACCTAACACTCCACAAGATTAGACAATGATCTTGCTTGTTTGCTCTCCCACAAAATGGCGGACAAATATAAGTCCTTCTTTCCTCCATGAAGAGAGGAGGTGGACATATAAGAGTCCTTCTTTCCTCCATGAAGAGCAGAGGCAGACAAGACAGGACATCTTGCACAATGCATTAATTTGTATGGTCATATGACTAGTAGTTTAAGTTATATTTTTCAGCGAGATGGGGCTTCACCATGACTCAATCCTTTTGAAAGATGGTCTGCATCTGCTAAAATACTGCACGTCAGCCAACTATTTTTGTCTATCCAGCATAATGTATGTCCTTTTGAATTTCATCCGCTTCAGTCTTTAACCAAAGCTGGTGACACAGTACAATTCTACTGAATTCTTGTGTTTGTATCACCTGTTGGCTGAAATATGGTGATAGTTTTCTCATCATTGTCGTCACACTTTTTGAGCAACATCTGACTGTAGGAGGAACCACATGTTATGAAGACCCTAAACTCCTCATAGTAGTGACTTTAACATTACAACTGGATTGTAGCCAGGTCATGGGACAAAGTACAATTAAATTGAGTTCTTGTTCACAAGAAGGTCAGCAGTTTTGTTGATAAGTAGACTCCTAGCTTGGTGGTGTTGGTGTACATCTTGGCAGCTGTATATGAGGCAGTAAGCAACACACTAATTAAAGGTAGATGGTTTACAGTGCACAAATCACCTCCAATGTCTCTTCTCTGTTTTTGAAGTTTTTTTTCCATGATTGCGTTTTGCAGATTTTTTTCATAAAAAATATGTGTAAAATAAACATGTATCGACAGATTGTAAAACAATGACTCTGTGAACAGGAAATTTAGCCCGCTGGCGGGCGCCGTGAAAAAGTTTGTCCGGGCTGTATCTCAGAAACCGTAAGGTGTAGGAAGTTCATACTTGGTAGACCATTGGTTAGAGGGTGTAGGTGTGCAACGTCATGGTGTGACCTTGATTTGACCTTTGACCTTGCTGTAGTGACCTTGACCTATAAAATCTTGTCCAGGCTATATCTCGGAAACCGTAAGGTGTAGGAAGTTGATACGTGATAGGGACATTGGTTGGGTGTTGTAGGTGTGCAACGTCATGGTGTGACCTTGATTTGACCTTTGATCTTGCCACAGTGACCTTGAGTTGGAAATTCTTGTCCGGGCTATATCTCGGCAACTGTAAGGTGTAGGAAGTTGATACTTGGCAGGGACATTAATTAGGCGTTGTAGGTGTGCAACGTCATGGTGCGACCTTGATTTGACCTTTAACCTTGCTGTAGTGACCTTGACCTTTAAAATCTTGTCTGGGCTATATCTCGGAAACCGTAAGGTGTAGGAAGTTGATACGTGGTAGGGACATTGGTTAGGGGGTGTAGGTATGCAACGTCATGGTGTGACCTTGATTTGACCTTGCCGTATTGACCTTGAGTTTGAAAATCTTGTCCTGCTATATCTCGGCAACCGTAAGGTGTAGGAAGTTGATACGTGGCAGGGACATTAGTTAAGGGTTATAGGGGTGCAACGTCATGGTGTGACCTTGATTTGACTTTTGACCTTGCCGTAGTGACCTTGACCTTTAAAATCTTGTCCGGGCTATATCTCGGAAACCGTAAGGTGTAGGAAGTTGATACTTTGTAGGCACACATTCGTTAGGGGGTGTAGGTATGCAATGTCATGGTGTAACCTTGGTTTGACCTTGCCGTAGTGACCTGAACCTATAAAATCTTGTTCGAGCTATATCTCAGAAAGTTGATACTTGGTAGGGACATTAGTTGGGGTTGTAGGTGTGCGTCATCGTGGTGTAGTCTTGATTTGACCTATGACCTAGTCGTAGTGACCATGAGTTTGAAAATCTTTGCTGGGCTATTTATTGGATTCAGTAAGGTGTAGAAGGTTGACACTTTGTAGGGACATTGGTTAGGGGTTGTAAGTGTGCATCATGGTGTGACCTTTAACTTTGGCTCTGCCAAAGTGTGTTCACCTGCAAGATTTGAGACATGTTTCTCTTATGACAAAGATATATAGATAGCTGCAACTGATTAGTTTATGTACTTTTGTATAATTGTGCTATTTCCATTGACAGCTATACTCCAATTAATAAAATTTACAGCTTTGTAATTTTAAGTTTACTGATTATGCCCAGGTCACACAGTGGCGAGGGTGCTACGATGATATCTGCGAATATAGAAGAACAGAGGCAACTTCAAATTCGCCAGAATTCGCCAAAAAAAAAGCGGAAAAGTGTAGTCACGTGATAAAAGATCTTCATACTTCTACGACCCCTCTACGATGTTCTACGATGCCTTTCGAATGTCCTGAGACAAAGCAAGAATATACAAAGAATACCCTATGAACTGGTGAAGATATCTGGCAAATTTACCCACGAATCAGCTACAAGTAGGGGAGAATGAATGCGATACTTGAGGAATCTTCTACGACAAAGGAAGAACCAGTTGAGAACAAGGAAGAATATTTGGCGAATTTACTGAGAACAAAAAGGTAGTACGATTTGCTGGAGAATGTCCTACCACAGAGCTACGATGTAGAAGAATCTGCTACCAATAGTGGCAAATTCTAATGGCGAACTAAAAAATGGCCACGAATCGGTGAATACCGGCGATAGTTTTGAACAGTTTGAAACTGTCGTAGCTAGATGACGATCCATGGAGAATGGTGGAGAACAGTGAAGATGGACCAAGAATATGCTACCAACAAGGACGAATTTCAGGATCGCACATATTCGCCACTAAACATCGCCACAGTGTGACCTGGGCATTAATGCTATCATCTTGCAGTTGAAATGTCTTGATGTAAATACATTATCTATACATAAATTTTCTTTCTTTTAGATGTTAATCTTCTATACTTAAACATTATTTGGAGCTTTATATAACTAACACTGCTCTGAAAGTATCCAGATCTTTGTACTGTTTCACTACTTCTAATATTTCATGGTGTTGAAAACAACTCCCCAGGCTGTGGGGTACGGGCATCTCCGATGCTATTTTTTTTGTTGTCTCCAGATTTTAATGTATTGTCAAGTTAAGCGGCCATGGCCTATGTTAGTACTTGGATGGGGGACTGCTTCAGTGTACTACTGCTGTCTCTGATGGTTTTGCGGCTCGCGCTAGTAGACCGAAACCCCTTTCGGCCTTGTTGTTTCAGTTTTGACTAACCATTACAAGTATTTTCTGACAATAAAGACCGAGTTTGTTTATCTTTTTGTTTACTGTCGTCTGTTGTGTAAGATATGTGTAAGACATCTGTTACAGACTGGCCTCCCATTTCTGCAGTCATGGCTTTATATCAGTCTTCTCTAAAATGTGGGAAAGCCACTCATTTGTAGTGCTCAATAGTTTGTGTGTGTTGGGTGGGGTTGTGGTTACATATGACAGCAACTTTAAAGTTATGTTGAAGTATTCTATAACTTCGCATCTGATGATGGAGAGTGTTTTTCATTGCAGAATGTTGACTTGTAGGACTAGTTTCCTCCAACTGTAAAAAACTTTTGACACAACTGTATGTTAAACTGTTAAATCAAGAAAAAGTAACTTTTGAGGGTCGCAGTCTTGGCATCAGACAAGTAGATAATAAACCGTCCTAAGTAATGTATCCAGTGAAATTCAAACCCTTGTAACTACAAGTAGAAAGTTGAAATGGCCCATTAGTTATATAATGTAGGAATAAATACAGAGTGCGAGGGCATTTGTTACACGATTTATGGCTGGCAAAAATTCAAATGATGCACGAGTGCTGTTAGGTGCGAGGGCATTATGAAAGAATTTTTGCCGGGCTTAAATAGTGCAACAAATGCCCGAGCATGAGGTATTTATTACTATTATATAGACCGGCCTACCGGGTTTAAAGAAATGTCTTTAATTTTATGAGGTGACTCAAATAAGGAATCTGCCATATAGGATTACTGTTTTGAATGCATGATCGGAAAATTGTTTGACTTTGCACCAACATACAATTGAGAAATTTTCGAAACAGCACTTCCTTTTTTCAACGGGCATTTGTTATTTTATTTAGGCCGGTGAGTGTATGCACACTTCTGTCTTTAAAATGTACAGCACACATTTCTCTGCAGAAAAAAGGGGCGACAAAATTCATCAAGTGAAAAACAAGTTCGTTGATAAAATAATGACTTTATTTATCATTTTCTCAATGTTTTTGGACCTTGACATTCGATCTGTACAAAAATATACAAATAAAATTATGAGATTTCAAAGAAAGTTTTGTACACGAAGCAACAAAAATGGTTCCTAATAAATTTTCTCGAGCCATGAGCAGTTTCTTTAAACACTTAGAAATAATTGGTACAATGTTCAATTTTGAAGATTTAAACATGAGCCAAGGATTAAACCAGAAAAGTATTACAAATTATCAAAAAATATTTTGAAATATTAGATTGTCATTTTGTCAAATGGATAAACCAACTGCTATAAATAACTATTATATATATGGATACATTTTCTATATAACAAAACACTGTGGCAGCTTATCTTTGAGTGAAAAAAAACAAAACAAAAAAATAATACTTTGTACAATAAACTTGAACTTGGAACAAGATCATTTTGCTTTGTATAATGTATTTTTTATGGATTCTAGGTGTTAATGTAAGAAAACTTACATTTCTTGTGAGAAATTGAGGGGTTCGTTTGCACTTAGGCGTGGGGTCATACCTTCTATTTAATAGCAAAAAGTGACCTGGCAACGCTATAAGCAATTAGATAATGTGCTAAATATATCAACAAAGTTCTGAACTTCAGACACTGAAATAAATATCACATTACTCTGAACAAAGAAACATGTTTTGTGTTATGTAACTTAAAACTGTTAAGGTAACTCAAAAACAATGGCCTGATTTCTAACTGATGTGAATACACTGTACCTGCATTGTGTTCTCAATGCCGTAATGAGTAGAGTTAAGATTCCTCTTCTGCAAACATATATGTTAATATTATGAGGAATAAATATAAACAGTGGTAACAATTCACAAGATAGTGCTACTCAAGAGATTAAAATATTGCTTCTGGTGTGTATGCATAGTTCTTTACATGATTGTGATACACAGGACTAACAGGGATAACAGGGTTTACAATATTTCCACATGAATGGAAAAGTCACACTAAACACTAAAACATATGTACACAAACACCAAAAACAGAAAACATGCATCAACATGAAAACAGAGCATCATACAGACTGTTAAGTAAGAACCTCAAGAGACAAAGTACTTCTGCACCTTAACTTCCACATAGGTGGGTACAGCAAGCTAAATATGTGACACTCAATACACACACAAGTCACAGATTTGAGGAGAGTTTCAATGTAAATAGTCATTTGATATAGAGTAATGAAATGTGACCTGTGACACAGTATGTGAAATTTGCAAGTTGGGAAATCCCCTTTTGTATTTCATTGACTATTGTGGGAAATTTTTTGACAAATTTCTGATTTTTATGACTGCATTATTCCTATAATATCCCTGGATTGAAAATTGGCACAAATTTGAATTCTTATTGTCTTTCTTTAAAGGCGTGTTCCCCTCCCCTCACACACAATCACACCCATAGCAAATTCCATATACAGCAGCAAATTTCAGATATCTTTTTTCCCTTATATTGACTTCTACTTGCAGGAAAATTCCACATAATAGAGCTCTATTGGAAAAGGCTCGTCTAGTTTTCAAGGAAGAATACTTCTCTCAATACATTAGTTACAAATTTATAAGAATGAAAATTTTGTCTGTATTCTTAAAATATGTCTCATTGTCATTGCTTTTATGACACACCAAAAATGACATTAAGATAAAGGAGGGGCCACTCAATCGATATTTTTGATTTCTGACCTATTTGCTTTCAAGTTCTGATGTTTATCATAGTTTATTTTGCCCTACATAGAATGCACAGCTAAAACATTTCTTGTATGGTTGTGCATCGTTTAGATATATTAAAACCCCCAAAGTAGGCATGTTTTGCTGTAGAATGTGACAAAATTCCAGGTATTTTAGTTTAAAAGTTACACAAATGACATCAATTTTGGAGGGGGAAAAAATCTTGCAAACAACGCTGAATATACTGTATTGATGTTGTAAGGGCAATTTATGACAAAATATGCGTCGAAATAACATACAACATTCACACATTATTAACATGATAATTATAATTCAGTGAATGTTGATATTTTACCAAAACATAGTTTTTTTAAGAGAAGTTTTTAGAAAGGGATTTGTGAAACTGACATCCAAGTTCAAAATACTGTCTTTCTAATCCCAAATACAAAATTTAAATTAGAAAAACTTTATTGTGTAATTTGGATGACATTTCCAGGTTTCCAGAGTGTTTTAATGAACATAAATCACCGGGTATGTTCTGGGAATAAGAATTCATGATTATATATCCCAACATAAGTCCCAACAATTATTGCATTGAATTCTTTTGTTGTGTAATAATAATAATGGTATTAATAAATACAACATTTTTACAACAAATGCTTAGCCTGTTAAACTTGACGTACATTCACACTTAAGTTAAAAGCAACAAGCATTGTACAAATACAGTATCACTCTATCCAGGAAATAATGCCAGCATCTTCTGAAGTAGCTTTGTCGCAATGCTTTACAATATACAACATGCATATTTTCTGAATAGTCATTGCAGATATGGCAGTGATATATATATAAACAAGCTCCAATACCATACAAGTGGAGTCTACAGGCTTCAAACTGAGCTTTTGATAAAGTTGTATACCTTTTTTGTTGACGGTAAACTTTCAAATGTCAAATTTTCCTATTATTTCATAATATATCTTTTATCATTACATTATATTGTGACATGTTTCTGCAATTCATTACAAGCCAAGGAATCTCATTTTCCCATGCATTAATCTGGGCTTCTAATTGGATTTACTTTTGATACAACAGTTTGCAATATATAACATATATACTGGAGATATTTTACAAGATATCAACCATTTTTTATATATTTCATAAGACAGAAAATAAAGGGTCATGCAAATTAAGCAGGCAGCATGTTGCAGTATAGTAGTTTAATATTTAATCAAAACACTGAAAATGCACTTTGAGTTTGGGAATGTGTCATTTGATATTACCTACATGCAGACTTGAGTAACATTAGTAGCACAACACAATAAGAATATCATTTTGCTTAAGCGATAGAAGCAAAGTCTTGTAAAATTTTACTTGGGAAGAGATTTTATAGTTTGAGTTGGACAAGGTATTATAAACTAGACTTATGCCGCTCGCTCTATTGTGATCTGGCGGTGTATCCCCCAACATAGCAAACCTGTAGAAACAATAATAAAAGACATAGAGGCTGAAGATTCCTAAAGTTATAAGCATTTTTAAGTTTGGCTGTCCTTGTTTGACCTTGAAGGAGGGGTCCAAGGTCAAATCTGACCACATCAAAATATTCCCAACCCATGATTTCCTATAAGTTGGTTTCACATTGCCAACCTCTAGGATCAATAATAAGTGAGTTATAAGCACTTTTAAGTTTGCCTATCCTTGTTTGACCTTCAAGGAGAGGCTAAAGGTCAAATCTGACCACACCAGAAGATTCCCAGTCCACGATTGCCTATAGTTTGCTTTCACATTTCAAACCTCTAGGACCAATAATAAGCGAGTTATAAAAACTTTTAAGTTTGGCTATCCACGTTTGACCTTGAAGGAGTGGCCCAAGATCAAAGCTGACCACACCAGAAGATTCCCAGCCCATGATTTCCTATAGTTTGCTTTCACATTTCAAACCCCTAGGACCAATAATAAGCGAGTTATTAGCATTTTAAGTTTGGCTATCCTCGTTTGACCTTGAAGGAGGGGCCCCAGGTCAAATCTGACTACACCAGAGGATTTCCAGGCAATGATTTCCTGTAGGTTGGTTTCACATTTCAAACCTCTAGGACCAATAATCAGCGACTTATATGCACTTTTAAGTTTGGCTGTCCTCATTTGACCCTAAAGGATGGGCCCAAGGTCAAATTTGACCACATCAGAAAATTTCCAGCCCATGATTTCCAATAAGTTGGTTTCGCACTGTAAACCTATAGGATCAATAATAAGCAAGTTATAAGCACTTTTAAGTTTGGCTATCCTCGTTTGACCTTGAAGGAGGGGCCCAAGGTCAAATCTGACCACACCAGAAGATTCCCAGTCCATGATTTCCTAAGTTTGATTTCACATTTCAAACCTCTAGGACCAATAATAAGCAAGTTATAAGCACTTTTGCAATAGTTTTCAAGTGACAACTGATTTACTCAACAGTGAGAACCTCAAAGTAGCTATTACTCGGCTATGCAATGAGCTACAGGTCTGCAAGTTTACCATGTTATAGCTGACCCAAAAGTAGATGAATAACATATTTAAACAAAATTCTCTAAATGCAATAGTTTTCAAGTTACAAGTAAAACTTTTGATATTTTTGACTCCCCAGAGCATAATTTTGACTCCTGGGCTTAAAATTGCTATTATCCGCTTGATTTTGACCCCCAAGCCTACAAAACAGATAGGGTGGTGAGACCTCATACCCACCAATTCATGCACTAAATGTAAAATAAATCTGAAAGAAACTGTGCCCTACAGCTTGAACACAAACAATAGTCAAAATTTTTGACGACTCCCCAGAGCAACATTTTGACTCCAGGGCTACCAAAACAATAGGGTGGCCAGACCTCTTGCAAAGATTAAAAGAAATCCAAAAAGAAATTTGAAAAATTTAATAGTAATTTAAATTTTTATTAGAAATACTTACCATTTCCTAACAGTAGCTATTTGTTGGAGCCATCCAACCCAATGGCCAACGCAGAGATGCGATTTTAAGGTTATATAACAACCTTAACCAAGCCATTGGGTTACAGTAGTCCGTCCTCCCGCCAATTAGGTCACATGACCACATTGTTTACTTCATTATTTTTGTTGCAAGTAAAAGAATGACTTGCGGGGAGGCGGGAGGGAAATTTGAGTGTTAGGAAATGGTAAGTATTTCTAATAAAAATTTAAATTACTATTAAATTTTTCAATTTTATAGCGAAATACCCTTACCATTTCCTAACAGTAGCTGAATTCAGCCTTGTAGGATGGAGGGAATTCTTTTTAAGAAAACCACTACCTAACCTACAACTAGACATCATGAGAACTTCATAATGGAATTACATGCATTAATGAACATATAACTTCCAAACATTCACAACATACAACTTCCAAAAAATGGCAGTATGTAGTTGTAGTTCTCACAACTGCTGACAATGTTGGTGTTGCAAAAAGATGTCATAAATAGATAGCCCATCTACCTTGTAACATCCGACCCCAAAACAAGGTCAAACCAACCTGTAAGTGTCATCAGCATAATGCCAAATCCTTCCCAAGTCGGATTTAGGCAACACTGATATCTAACTACAAACATCCAGCATTGCAGACATACCAGCCACAAACTGCAAATGTACCAATATAAGTATGAAACACATACTTAAAAAGTAACAAAACTGTAACTGCAACTGTAGGACCCAATTTCAAATCTGACCCTATGACAACAGAGGTTTTTCAGACAGAAATTGGTATACATACAATGGAATTCCCAATAACATGTATCAAAAAACAATGTAAGGAAATCACCTATAAAAACTAAAGATGTAATCAAAACATACATCAATAGTTTCCATGACTCAATCTTGACTCATTCAAGATGAAATAGGTGCCAAAAGATAAGTCTTATTAAGAAACTTTCTTGATGGCAGTAAAAACAAAAGATTTTGTTCTATCCCAAACCTTTTGAATACCAAAGCCCTAACAGGACAGACAGACCCACATTGAGTCAAACTGTTGTCCAAAGAGGCTAAGAGCTGGCATGACCACAGGCTTAATTGCAGTAGGCCCATCCAAAGCAAACTGGATCTGGCAATTGATGGGCCAGAGTTACTCGTGATCAATTCTCCTTATAACTAAAGGAAGAATATGTCCAAGCATTAATGTCACTCCTTTACCATGACTCTGTAGTCCACAGACAAAGACCACTGACTCAGTTGCAGTAAATGCAGTAGGCCCATCTGAAGCCAACTGGTTCATGGCCAAAAAGGCAGTCAATGGGCCAAAGTTACTTGTGACCCATTCTCCCTATAACTAAGGGAAGGGTCCAAACATGAATGTCACTACTTTACCTGAAGCCAAGACCAAAGACTGTCTTGAAAAGAAAATAACTTCAAGAAAACCTTCCTCACAAGATCAAAGGTTGTCTGATAAGAGCATGTAGGACCAATGACAAAATCCAACATTGGTTTGTCTCTTACTAAAAGTTGTTAGTGTCTTATTTATCTCAACTTTTAGATACTTCTTGACCCGTTTGGCCCCAAACCATCCACAGTTGCTGTTCTATAACCCACAATAATGGATGGTATTAGGATGTTCCCTAAACTAGAATTTCAGGAAATTTGCTCCATGTGGAATGGTACATGGCTCTCTTCACACCACTTCCCAAAAAGAACAATTGATTCTCAGATTCTCCTTGAGGAGTGCTCCTTCATTGTTTCACCACTTCCTCTGGGGATCTACCATAATCTTCATGCCTGACTTCCAGATGCCAAACATGAATATTCAAGTAAACTAGATTGTTGTGAAGTCTGTTGCTGAATGGTTGAGTCAACAGATTTACCTCCAAGGAAAGTCTTAGAAGAAGTTTTGTGGACAGATTCATCAGATCCCAAAACTAAACAATCCCTGGCCACCCAATCATGATGATTCTGCACCTGTAGGTGGCTATCTGTTGAATCACCTGAGGGATGAGGGCCACTGGACATAACTGACCAGACCCTCCCCAGAGATGTTCAATGCATCTGTTTCCCAAGACTGACTGTCTGGGACATGAGACATATACATGTTACAACACCTGCAGGACCAAGACCCTGGGCAAAAACACATGTCTGTCCAGACCTTCACAAGAGATGTTGAAGCACCTGTTTCCAGAGCCTGACAGCAGAGCTACATAGGAAAACTTGTGATTCATCTTGTTGCAAACACATCAACCACTGATTGATGGCAGCAATGTCTAATTTGATTGAAAACCTGACGATTCATAGCCCCTTTGGTCTGAAATAACTTATCTTCCTAGACAAGGAATCTGCCAGAACATGTGGATTCCCTGGGATGTACTTCCCTGAATCTGAATCATTCTGACATTGGACTGAATCATGATTCTACAGATGAAGGTACATATTCCCCAAGTGGAAAACCTCCCTGGCTGTTCACATAGGCAACCACTAAAGAATTGTCTGTGAAAACCAACTGATTTCAACTCATAAGCTGATTTCTGAACCATATTAAGGTAACAGCATAGCTTCCGGCTGCATAATGTTGCATAAGAGTCTTGACTCTTGCTGATTCCACAGACCAATGGCTGTGGATGCTTCAAGAGAGCACCCCAAACCCTTAGGGAAACTTCTGTGAAAGGAGAGAGACTGAGCTCCTCCCAAAGGAGTGGTGAGTTCTCCTTCAAAATTGAATGATTGGTCGACCACTTAAGATGACCCCTGTGAACCAGAGAAACAAGAAGTGAGATAATCAGAAACTAAGGATATACGCAGTGTTTCCAAATACCATTGGAGTACCTTCATGTGCAGAGTTCCCAATGGTGTAGTCTTCTCCATTGAAGCCATGCTTTCAAAGTGACCTGAGCTTCCAAGGAGATAAGTGAGAACTTTCAACCGTCTTTCAATCAATTTTCTTTGAATTGCGAAGACTAGACCTACCCTGAGGTCGAATTGTAACACTAAATTGATTACTGAAGTTGGAAATAACTCTGATCCTTGAAATTTGTGATCCAACCCAGGCTTCGACAAGATGCACCAAACATTGCTGCTTTGAGTTCATTCTCATTAGCCAACCCTCTATATACTGGCGAATACTGATGCCTTCTGCACGAGCCATCAGCTTCACCTCTTTTGCTACCTTGGTGAACTGGGGAGGAACTGTAGCCATAATGCAGGTTAAGGCAGTGAACTGGTAGAATCTGTAGCCTCCAATGAGGCGAAGATACTTTTGGTAGCTGAGTCTACCGGTGACGAGTGTGTACCCATAAAGGTCGAGTGACGTCATCCAATCTCGTTATATAAACGAATTGCAAATATTAACCAATTTCATATTGAGTAAGGTACATGCAAAGCTTGTTTACCTGACCCTAAGTATACTGACAGTCATTTCTTCTTCACTAACCCCAAGACATAGACTGTAAGTGTAAGCTTCCAGCGATGTGACTGGTGATATCGCCCTTTTGTCGATCATTTCATAAACAGCTTTTATCAAAATTGCTGTTTCTCCCGTTTTTTTTTTTTTTTTTTTAACTTCTGCCAACCTCACCTCTAAAAAGTCTGGCTGAATATTTTCCTTTCCCAGGACTTGTATAGTACCAAACTGGAGAAAGGTTCCTTGAAACCACAGGAAGCCAGCTATCATCCCTGCTTCCATAGGCCTGTATAAGTAAGATCCACTCCCCTTTTAACTAGCTGAGGAGTAGGAGGCACTTGTAACTCTATTCCATGGCTTATTAGATCAGAAACTAGAAGCATGCTCACCTCTAGAGTTACTAATCCTTGTTATTTCCATGAAAACACTAGATGAAAATCCTCTGAACACCTAATATGTCCAGCAAGAGAACATCATTAGGAGTGAAAAATGCATTGTAGATTTGCTAAAGACATTCTAAATTACATCCCTCCTGTTGAGTCACATGTTCTTAGACATGGTGAAACTGCAAACAAGAAGATTTGGACACCAACTGGTTGACTGGACTAGAAATGCAAACATCATTGCACCCAGTCCAAAGCATATTGAAGTCTATAACATATCATAGTGATCCCTAGGATCCTCTAAATATGACCTGAACTGAAGGAGTGAGAATATACACGCTTCTTCTCTCTTACAATCCCCTACCAGGGACCTTGTTTGCAAAGTGTCTGAAAGGTCATGTTCCTCCTGCAGACCTGCTGTAACTAAGGAGCTGTCCAGGAAAGTAATGTATGTAAGGAAGTCCAAGCAAACTTCTTCCTGTATAGCTGCTCTTTAAAACATCAGAGGCTTCAAACTCCTTGAAACCCAACATAAAAGCCACATTTAAATGCTGGCTGTTCACCCAAGAAATGTAAATGTGACTAAACAAGGGAGCATTCACAGAAACTGTGCCTGTTAACTCAATCCCTAGTCATTCAATAACAGTCAAGCAAAAGTAAAATAAGGAATAGATTCCTTGTAATGAGATGAATCATAATCACCATCTCCTGACAACCTGAATTCTAAACCTTTTGAGAGGTATAGAAACCCGATTGTACTAAAATTTCTTGTGCATAGATCAAAAACCTCTCCTTGTAGACATGAATGACACTCCCGGACATCTGACAACCCGAATTCTGACCTTCTGAGAGGTATAGAATACTCGATTGTGCATGGATGACTTCACACAGGTATTTCCTCTGGTGAATGTTTTGACTGGACCTCGACGGAAGAGTTTTCCGAAGAAGTAGTCTTTTCCTGCATTCAAAACTCCTCCACGGTGTCGTGTCCATGGTAACTTAATGGCTGCCCCCAAGGGAGATTCCTTCGTCTGTAGCATCGACAATCTATTCGACTGGGATGCATACTGTGATAAAATTGCTTTCAACGCCTAGCTATTAGAACCCGACGTGAACAGCAATAACGGCCACTCGAATTGTCATTCTCATCCAAGATGGCGCCGTCCAGATCGCTTCTGTTATTGAAGAGTACATTCTTTCTATAAACGTATGCTGCAAAATTATAGCTTCCAACGTCCAGCAAACTGAACCAAACGACTGGCAAGCTGTATAATAATATTATTGTTGCAGTAGGACCTTCTTTATGAAGACTTATTCCTCGAGGTTGAAGATGATAGAACTTTCGATGTCGCCATCCAAAAAGTCCTTTATTTGTATAAAATAATGCATACCTTCGAAGATTCAATAAATGAATCAGTTCTGTATCATATACATATAAAATATAAAGTGAGATTCACAGCAAAATCTCAAAAAATAAATGAAAACCTTGAGAAACTTCTACTAATTCCCAAAGACGTCCATACTGATGATGGCCAACAAAAATAATGAAGTAAACAATGTGGTCATGTGACCTAATTGGCGGGAGGACGGACTACTGTAACCCAATGGCTTGGTTAAGGTTGTTATATAACCTTAAAATCGCATCTCTGCGTTGGCCATTGGGTTGGATGGCTCCAACAAATAGCTACTGTTAGGAAATGGTAAGGGTATTTCGCTATAAAAATGGCTTGTTGGTTGAACACAAGAAAATCTCTGGGGACGCGGATGTGTACGATGACCGTGTATGATCCATTTTATCCCCGCTTTTCGGGGATACAATTATATCTTTGTGCCAAGCCATATGCCAGAGCATTATATAAAATCATATGAATAAAACATTTAAAATCAATAACTTTTTATGATAAAGTGTTTTTCAGACTGACTTGTGTATGTTTGGTTCATTCAAATAACCTTGAAGATTTAATGGCAAAAGAGCCAACAAATTTTTTAATAAATATCAGTGGTTCATAGTTCCTAAAAATGTCAATTATTTACACAGTAAAACATCTATTCTCTCATCTTTCTAACATCTGATGTTCAATTTGTTTCCCCATTTCTATACTTTGATGTCTATGTAATTATCATTCTATTATCCAAACAAAAAACCTCACTCTGCCAGCATGTCCAAACAACAGGGGTTCTCACTGAATTTAGATAGTTTATCTGAAATGTACAAATATGATAAATTTTCAATATTCAATACACTGCTTTAAATTTCAATCATGCCAAACACAAATTTTGGGAATGTGCCAGAATATAGATTTTCAGTGAAATATTCTGCAAACGATTAACAAAAAATTCTCTCACACTTCAGACCACTGCGGCCTACACATGTAGAACAAGTGTAGGTTAAATTTTAGGTATAAATGGAATCGGTGCTGAAATTTCAGCATCTGAGGATGTAGTATTTTTGTCAGTATAATTGTAAGTCAATACATTTAAGTTTGGTGGATATTAGCACTTATAGTCATTCAATTGCATATAACCTGCTCCACAACTGCTTTGAAAAGGCTTACATCTCACTCAACAACAAAACTCAACAAAATTACCAAGGACATAAAAATACAAATAAAATGCAATTTATGAATACATGTATATAACATTTAATAGCTTTGCTGTAACTTGTTAACAAACTAACGATCACATGTGTGTTTGCCAACACTTTGTGAAACAAAAAAATTCTGCATTAACTTGAACCAGAATATACATAAAACTATGGTTTTATGCCAGAATATATACACATACATGTACACACGTACATAAAGCTCATGCAAAATATATAAGTCCAGGATAAGTATAAAATTACCGAGCTATTTGTACAAATCTAGCAAAGCGGCTATGCCGAAATAAATATAATATTTACAAAGGGACATTATATGAACACAAATTCAAATGGTTCTCAAGAATTTTTTACTTAAAAATTAATTTAGTCATTTGTCCCTTTAAAGTTGAGATTTGACATATTTTCCTCACTGCATAAATAAAGGGTCATCTACATTACACTTTTCTTCATCTTTGGGACACATGGCTTCTACTCTTTTTAACTGCTTTTCATAAAAAGCCACAATGTCCAGTCAATGTTTGCTTGCTCCAATGTAGACATTACATGTGCTCGTACTTCATTACCAGTGATTCTGCCATCAAAAGTTTGAACAATTTGAACAATTTTGAACAATGAACAATTTGACCACCAGCAATTTTTACTTTGCTACCAATACACATTTTTGCTGTGCAGGTAGAAAATTTTATTGACAAGGTTAACATTATTCAATTCTTATAATCTTTAGGTCAACAGTACAATATTTTCTATGGGTGTATATACTGAAGTATTTTAACATGAAAATTGTATTTAATGGAGGAGTAGAATGCCCATGTGATGTGCTACATGTAATATGTCTCATTTGTTTTTCTATCGGTTTGCAGTTCTTTATATTGTCATTTCACAAAATAAGCTTCCAGTATATCAAGTGTGTTGGGACTAAGACTCCAAACTGGCAGAGTTGGGACATGAGTTTTAATAATTTTCTCTTTGTTGATTCAAACTGATCAATGCTCAAGTCAGATAGTTTTTGAAGCATTAATAATATGATTAACGCAATGAAAATGCTTAATTTCTTATCAGTATATGATAACGCCATGTGGTATTCTGCAATTTGTCAACATATATTGGTAGCAAAATGTATCGCCTTAAATATTGAAGTTGATGTGAAACTTATGGCTGTAAAGTCATGGAGGCCAAACTGCTGTCATAAATTTTCATACTACATGACCTAGCTCCATTTGATTTAAAATGTACAACTCAATCATTGCATGCAATCACAAAATGTGGCTGCCTTCAACTTAGGGTCACTTCAAGTCTCAGTGTCTTTGCATTGAAATATGACTTGAAATAATCACATTTGAGTGGCAGCCACTAGTAGCAGTATGAATTATCCTCCTCAAACAATAAGAGTGCCCATATAACCAGAAATAATGTTTAACCATGAATATGTGTGTAAATTATTATTATTATCTCCAAGGATGTTATGTGAGCGTAGATTCTGTTTGCTTGCTTGTATGTTAGCAAGATTACAAAAGAATTACTTCATGGATTTACATCAAATTTTCACAGTAATTGGATCTTACTCTAACATAGAACTGATATAATTTTGGGAATAAAAACATGCAGGATTTTGTTATCATTGCACTCATTAGCAATAGTAGAGGTGTTGGACCTGGACGGAGGTATGCGCTCTCAAAGTACTCTTGTTGATTGGGCTTCTGCTATATGCTAATGTAGATGCAAGTATTTTTCATATAAAGACTGTATACGTATATTCATTTGCAATATGTATGTGTATTTGTAATCATTGGTTCTAGTTTTTAGCTTTGACATACACTCCTTCCACGACCACTTTCATGAAAGGTCTTATCTGGATTTTAGGCTACACTCCTTATACGAAAATGAAAAGACTTTGTCTAAAACTTGGATAAGCCCTTTTGTGAACAGGGGAAAACATTCTGGATAATTTTCAAGGCCATACATGGGCACTACATCCTTTTGTTTAATTAGGTCATGTGACATTAACACTGGTATAGAAGTATACTGACCCCTTGGTAGTGAAACGGGAAAAGCTCATGGTCAGTGAAAATTTCCATTTGTTCAGAATCAGTCCAGCTGGTCTTATGTACACAGACTTTATGCTGTAAAACATTATCATCACAGTATTTTTTTGAGAGTCAGATTCTCAAAATTTGTAAGTTACAATCCAAAAACAACAAATAGCATTGGGATCAAATATACCAACACGACAGAACCTTATTATCTAGACCAAGGATGCAACTGTGACCAGATGCAAGATCAAGATGTATCCACCAGAAAAGGACAACTAATATGGTTTTGAAGATAAACAGCATTTTTCAAGATGGTGGCAAAAATTTAAAAAATTCTAAATTATTCACAGGAATTAAAGGAGTAGTCCTCATTATCCCGTGAGGCCAACATTTGCTCAAAAATCACTTTATGTGTTACAGTTTTTGAGATAAATGAAATTTTCAAATTCCACCAAAATATAAGATGGCAGACAAAATTCAGAAAAGTCTCAATTTTTCAGAGATCTTAGAGGTGTAGTCCTTACTACCCAGAGGTCTACAATTTGCACTTTTAACTTTGGCTATCCTTGTTTAACCTTGAAGGAGGGGCCCAAGGTCAAATGTGAACATATCAGAAGATTCCTAGCCCATGATTTCCTATAGGTTGGTTTTACATTGCAAACCTCTATGACCAATAATGAGTGAGATATAAGCACTTTTAAAGTCTGCTACATGGGGTACTTTGGCACTCCATGGATGACCTTGAATGAAGAGCTTCAAGGTCAAATTTTTACACGCTTGTACAGGATAAATATATCTGTTATACATATCACCTATGAATAGATTCAACCTTCTAGTAACGAGAATTGGCCAGTAGAAAAAGGTAGACAATTTTCAAAGAAATGCTCAGGGCAGCCATCTTGTTTTTTCAGAATGAGGCTAATTACAGTCCCAGAGAACATTACCTCCCAATGAAGATATCCTACAGATTTGGTGAAGCTAGCTGGTCTGGTTTTCTGCTGAGAGTGTTAAAGTCAAAAATCTCTCTACACATGGCGGTGGCAGAGTAGCAAATGCTAAACCAAAGTATCCACCAGATGCATCTGGTGGATACAATTATTCACCTTGGCAGAAGAAAGTCACATGGTGATTATGTTAATGTCTGGACTACAACAAAACAAAACTTTCAAAATCAATCAATTCCAAATGAGACAAACTAAAAGTTCTGGTAATTTCAAAAGTTTCACTGTACACAAACGTATTAACACTACAATACTGCAAGTTGCAAGGGTCCACTACCACTTCGACACCATTCTCTTCTTTGGTATATATCACATTGGTACAGATTTACATCAGAAATTGTACACTTTTTATATAGCACTGAAAGTGTTCTATCCCGACGCAAGGTTTCACTTGGGTCCACTGCCAGTTCCTGTCTTGCCTCTGTAGCAGCTGACAATCTGACAGAGTCATGTTAATGGGTTACAACACTCTGGTTAGCCTGGCATTTCAGTGACTGAATATCCTTCACCTTTCTGCCACTGTCAATTGGGTTAGTAAAACTATCTCATAAAGCATTAAAAGTATAAAAAAATATTACACTAACAGATAAATGCCCTCGTTGTTATAATACGATTAAATCACATCAGTAATGTTTCGTCTCATAGCACAACATCTAGTATATATTATGTAGTGTCAGTGGGAAATGGGGTGGGGGTTGTAGGAGGAAGGCTGGAAGGGATTTTGCATGACTCTTGAAAATAAATAAACAGCACAAAGAGTTCATTTCGAGGCTCACATGCAACAAACTTGAAGTGTTGTGCACGTAAGAGTTTCTGTTATGTGGAATTATATATTTTTATATGTTTTTTAAACTGCAAGGTATGAAAAGAAAAAATGCTGTTACAAGCTGTATCGATTGGATGTGGTATTATCACAGAGAAGCACTTTTGCGGCCTTATCGTCCCCTGTGCCACAACTACTATAGCGCCAGCTACTTTTCTCACTCACTACTGCGGCCTTGTTGTCCTCCCCTGTCAGTGGGGTGTACTCATTGTTCACCGAGTGATTATGCAGACCCTCTAATGTTGCGTACTCATTGACTGTACTGTATTCATTGACCACATTTGTCACCCCAGGCAATGGTGTGTAATCATTCATAGGCGCAGTGATCCCCTGCAGTTTTTTCTCAGTGCTTAGTGGGTCAATGCCCTGGAGGTCCAGGTTAGTGGATTTTGGACGCTTCTTGTAGTCACCTTGAGTCTGTGTGAAGTGTGAGATCGATGTGCCAATGTGGGGTAGGTCATGTGACCCTGCCCGACGTCTTCGGAGTAAGATAAAAAACAGGAGGAGTACAAGCGTGGCCAGGATGATAATTAGTGGCAGTAAAATCCCCAATGTCACTTTGAGGGATCCGGGAATTGCCTGTTGGTCGTGATGCTTGTGTTTGTCATGGTGAGGATTGTCCATTGGTGTGTGACTATCTTTATCTGCTGCAATTACTGTGACATCTGTGGGAGAAAATATTAAATTTGAATATGTGAGTTTAAAAATAAATACAGTATTGATTTCTAGTTTCAGTACATAAGAAATTTTGGAGTAAATAATCAGAACTAGCAACTCTTTTAGCACAATTGTCAATCATTGAGTATTTTTGTCAGCTGATAAACAAGCATTTAGTGTGGCCAAGAGGGTTGTAAACAGTACACTCATGTGTATCAATATTCTAACCTACTATAAAGTTGCATTTCCCTTGAGCAATCTGTGGAGCTGAAAATGCACGCGCTGAGTATATGAGACAAACATTTTATAATTTCTGTAAAAATTTTACATTTCCACATTAATCCAAGATGGTCGCATATTTTTTCCATTTTTAAAGTGAGCAATTATTTATATATTACTGCTTTATAATTCAATTAAAAACCCTCCATCTCACTTCACACCACTTATATTTTACGCAGAAGTCCAAGATGGCCACCACAACTCAATAAATTAATTTTTCCACAAACTTCCTACTGGTTGGTAATTTATCTGAAATTGCGTAATCTTGCTCCTTTTATTAGATAAATGTGATTTCAAATTTTTCACCCCTCCAAAAAACAATATGACTGGAAAAACACGAGAAAATGAAAACCTTTCCTTAAGTTGCATGCAGCAGAACCTCTATCGTCCGACCCTGTTGGGGAGTAACACTCAGGTTGGATAATAGAAGGGTGGGAAAAACACGGGTAAAATAACAGGCTTAAATGGAGTTAGCAGAGTGGGTTTGTGCTCGGCTAACTGAAGTTTAGATAACTGAGGGTCAACTGTATGTCCAATTTCCATACCCTCCTATGAGTTCACAATTAATTCAGTCGCTCCTTCTCAATCTGTTTATGAGACAAAATGCCTTTTTATATTTTCTGCAAAAAATCCAAGTCGGAAGATAAAAATGTTTTCCTTATTTGTATATACATGTTTTAGACACACATGAATCCAAAATTCACTTGAAATCACTCATCTCACTACATATACGAGATAAACACATTTTATCATTTCTGCAAAATTCCAAAATGGCTGCCAGAACAAGAGAAAATGAATTTTTTTTCTTATGTTACTCATAGGCATTTTCTTATACCCTTTGGGTTTAAAATACACTAGAAATTGCTCTATCTTGCTCCACTTATAAGAGAAGTGCATTTTTATATTTTTCCATGAAAGTCCAAAATGGCCGCCAAAATGGGAGTAAATGAAATTCATCTCTAAAGTTATATTTATCACTCTATCTATCTATTCCCTTTTCAAGACAAAGGCAATTTTATGTTTTACCTGAAAATGCAAACAGCTGCAAGTAAAAGTGAGTAAACGCCAGCCATTTTTGAGTGGAACTTTACCAATATTGACCAAACCTATGTTAGGAATCTCTCCTTCAAATTACACCCCTGTAACTTTTCTAAAAGTTGCTGTCAAGCAAGCAAATCACATCATGATGTTGCACAGTTACAATCTCCAACCAATGTCCCTACCAAATATCAACTTCCTACACCTTACGGTTTCTGAGATACAGCCCGGACAAGATTTTTAGGTCAAAGTCACTACGGCAAGGTCAAAGATCAAATCAAGGTCACACCATGACGTTGCACACCTACAACCCCCAACCAACATCCCTACCAAGCATCAACTTCCTACACCTTACGGTTTCTTAGATATAGCCTGGACAAGATTTTATAGGTCAAGGTCACTACAGCAAGGTCAAAGGTCGAATCATGGTCACACCATGATGTTGCACACATACACCCCCTAACCAATGTCCCTAACATGTATCAACTTCCTACACCTTATGGTTTCTGAGATAAAGCCCAGACCCAACTTTTTCCCTGCCACCCGCCCATCCGGACACCATGGGTGAAAACAATACTCTGACAGCCCTTAAGGGCTGCAGGGTAAGAACGATAAATCTAAGAGAGATACTTACTCCATAAACTGAATAGTTGGATAACACAAGGTCAGATAATTAAGGTTCTACTGTATTTACATACATTTAATCCTTTATTATCTTAACAATATCTTACTTTCTCTGCATGTTTGGATGACAGAGTTTATAACTAATTTATACTCAGCCTACTTGTGCACTGTGGACAGCATATTCCAGGCAGGAAGACAACATTGGGGCAGTCCTGCAACAGGTCGTTACATTCCTCCTCAGCACACATCGGCTGGCCATCAACACAAAAGCATCGTGTACAGTCAGAGAGCATCCACACCTCTCCTTCAGAGTACTCAACACCCTCGTGTACACACTGCTTGTGTAAGCGTGTGTGTTTGTCTGTCAACACAACAAAACACTCTCACAACGGGTTTTAATGCTTTAGTTTTGCTGACATGGTCAATAAACAATTGACACCCAAAGAAGATGATAGTTCCAATATTAGAAATTGGCAGAAAGTCAAAATAATTCAGCAAAAATAAATCATATACCTATTATCATGTGTGTTCTGGGGCCAGTTTTACAAAAGGACCTCACCCAGACTTAGACTTAAAGTTAAGACAATTTTCTTTAATTCAGTTTAAGTCTGTGGTCTTGGACTTGGCGGGTTTCACAAAGCAAACTCTAAGCTTTGGCTAAGTCTTGAGCTCAGGTCCACCAGGGAGCCTTAAATATGGCTGCCATAAATATTTTTCCACTTCAAAATTTGAAATAGCTGTAAATAAAGTATAAATTTATGGAACATCTACCTAAATTAGTCTTTGGGAAGTTTTTATGTGGTTAAAAGGTTTTCCATTGCAAAGGAACATTTTTTCATGAGATAAAATACATCAAACAAAGGATTTATGTCACCAATAATATATTTTGAATAGAAATAAAAGGTCATGCAACACAAAATAAACTAGACCTAGCGCATCGGAGAACCGATGCAAATTGTATCCACCGTAAAGACAATGCACCAAAGCTGAGCAAGTATTGCCTACTTGGAAGGAAGGGTACAAGGCCAAATTAGACCACATGAGAAGATCCCAGGCCATGATATCCTTTTGGTTGGTTTCACACTCGAAAAATGTATGAGCAATAAGGGAGTTATAAGCACCTTTAAGTTTGGCTGCTCTCATTTGATCTTGAAGGAGGAGCCCAAGGTCAAAGGTGACCACATGAGAAGATTCCTGGTCCATAGTTTCCTATAGGTTGATTTTGCATCCCAAAGCTTTAGGAGCAATAATAAGTGAGTTATAAGTGCCCAAGTTTGGCTACCCTCATTTCACCTCAAAGGAGAGATCCAAGTCCAGAGAGAGATGTCTAGTCCATGATTATCTGAAGTTGGCCTCACATTGCAAATCTCTACAACCAATAATAAGTGAGGTATAAGCGCTTTAGGTTTGGCTACCACTGTTTGACCTTGAAGGAGGCCCCAAGACCAAATCTGTCCACATCAACAGATTCCAGCCCATGTCCTACAAGATGGTTTCACATCCCAAATTTCTAGCAATAATAAGGAAGTTGCAAGTATATTTTAAAATTTAGCTTCCCTGGTTTCACTGTAAAGGAGGAGTCCAAGGTTAAAAGTAAAAATATGAAAAGAATCCCAGCCCATGATATCTTGTCAGATGGTGTCACACCCCAAACCTGTAGGATCAATAATAATTGAGGTAGAGGCACTTTTAACTTTGGCTGTCCTCATTTGACCTTGAAGGAGGGGCCCAAAGTCAAATTCGACCACACCAGAAGATTCCCAGCCAATGATTTCCTATATGTTGGTTTATCATCCCGAAAGTCTAAGATCGATAATAAGCGAGTTATAAGCACTTCTAAGTTGGGCTATCCTCATTTCACCTTGAAGGAGGGGCCAAGGTCAAATCCAACCACGCCAGAAGATTCCCAGCCCATGATTTCCTACATGTTGGTTTACCATCCCAAACCTCTAGGACCAATAATAAGCGAGTTATAAGCAGTTTTAAGTTTGGCTATCCTCATTTAACCTTGAAGGAGGGGCCCAAGGTCAAATCCAATCACGCCAGAAGATTCCCAGCCCATGATTTACTATATGTTGGTTTACCATCCCAAACCTCTAGGATCGATAATAAGCGAGTTATAAGCACTTTTAAGTTTGGCTATCCTCGTTTGACCTTGAAGGAGAGGTCCAAGGTTAAATCTGACAACATCAGAAGATTCGCAGCACATGATTTCCTATAGGTTGGTTTCACATTGCAAACCTCTAGGACCAATAATAAGGGAGATATAGCCACTTTTAAAGTCCGCTATGTGGGTTACTCTGGCACTCTGTGGATGACCTTGAATTAACAGCTTCAAGGTCAAATGTGTGCAAGGCTGTAGAGGACATGTATATCTGTTATACATATCACCTATGAAGAGATTCAACGTTCTACCTATGAGAAACAGCCAATAGAAAAATGTATATTATTTTCAAAGAAATGCCCATGGCGGCCATCTTGTTTTTCAGAATGAAGCTATTTTCCTTCCCAGAGAAGCTTACCCCCCAATGAAGATATCCTGCAAATTTGGTGAACCTAGCTGCTGTCGTTTTCCTCTTTGAGTGTTAATGCTGAAAATCTCTCTACGGGCGGCGGCGGCGTAGCGACCGCTAAACCAAAGTAAGGAGGGACCAAAGGTCAAATCCGACCACACAGAAAGATTCCCAGCCCATGATTTCCTACATGTTGGTTTACCATCCCAAACCTCTAGGACCAATAATAAACGAGTTATAAGCACTTTTAGCTTTGGCTATCCTCGTTTGACCTTGAAGGAGGGGCCCAAGGTCAAATCCGACCACGCCAGAAGATTCCCAGCCCATGATTTCCTATATGTTGGTTTACCATCCCAAACCTCTAGGATCAATAATAAGCAAGTTATAAGCACTTTTAAGTTTGGCTATCCTCGTTTGACCTTGAAGGAGGGGTCCAAGGTCAATTCTGACAAGATCAGAAGATTCACAGCACATGATTTCCAATGGGTTGGTTTCACATTGCAAACCTCTAGGACCAATAATAAGGGAGATATGGGCACTTTTAAAGTCCGCTATGTGGGTTACTTCGGCACTCCATGGATAACCTTGAATTAAGAGCTTCAAGGTCAAATGTGTGCAAGGTTGTAGAGGACATGTATATCTGTTATACATATCACCTATGAAGAGATTCAACCTTCTACCTATGAGAAACAGCCAGTAGAAAAATGTTGATTATTTTCAAAGAAATGCCCGTGGCGGCCATCTTGTTTTTCAGAATGAGGCTATTTTCCTTCCCAGAGAAGCTTACCCCCCAATGAAGATATCCTGCAAATTTGGTGCAAACCTAGCTGCTGTCGTTTTCCTCTTAGAGCGTTAATGCCGAAAATCTCTCTACACGCGGTGGCGGCGTAGTGAACGCTAAACCAAAGTATCCACCGGATGCTTCCGGTGGATACAAAAAAAAGGTTATTTGATTATGCTTGGTCTTAGCTGAGTTACATTTTGTGAAATCCATTTAAGTCCCAAACCTAGCAAAGACCAAAGTCTTAGATTTAAGTCCCTGATTTAGCCAAAAACTAGGCTAAGTCTAAAACCCTTTCTGAAACCGGTCCCAGTAATAATAAAATGAGATTATGTATATTTCTAATAAAATAATATATCTATTTCTGAATTGTTGACTTTGTATACTGCTTCCTGCTATAATTTAGCACATGCCTTAATTAAGCACAACTATGATGGACACAATAACTTCAAACTGTGAAGGAATTTGGGTAACTAATACAAAAATGTAACTTTAAAATGTGTTTCTTGATTGGTCTTGAACAGTTGTAGATGATTATTTGAATAATAATTACATTATTGTCCATTTGAAGCTATCTAAAACTTTATTGAGTTGTCTGTATTAAATACATTATCTGTGTAGAACTTGTACAAAAACCTACCATCACATTTATCTTTAACTTCTTTAGGTTGTCCGATAACTACATTGTATATATAATTGCTTAATAAGACTCAATGTACATCAGAGGCCATATTGCGAAACGTCTCAGCCAAATGTTAGGCTTAATTTGGTTACATTTGTATACAAATTACAAGATTTCTGAAATGGTGACTTAGCTAAGACCAAGCTCAGACAGATTTATCAAATAACAACAGTGGTTTTGTGTGATTTGACCCTTTATTTTTACTTAACATGTAATACTGATGACATAGCAAGTTCCCAAATATAAATGGTTTCAATTTTACTGCTTTGGGAAGGCATTCAAACTCATCCACTGTATGGAATGCAAACTCCATCTGGGTGGTTTAATGCAAGCATAAGGCCCTCTTTAGTTACATCTATATCTTAACCCAATAATTAAAATATATGGGTGTGAGTCAGTTTAGTCACTAATGCCTTCTAATTTACATGCAATCATCAGTTTCTAATGGTGACTTAATACATATCTCTGCAGGTTTCCCTTAGTCTTCCTCTAAAGTCTCCCTTATGTTGATTGTGAAAAATATATTAAACCCAATACATATCCTATATTACATATTCCCTGATGTTTCCTCCGTGTCACTCTGTTGTAGCCCAGTGTTCTGCTGAGTTGAATTTTGTATGTGCTTTCTGTTACTCATATTTCTCTATTACCTGTGCAAGTAGGACAGCACTGGCCTTTTTTCAGTGTGGGCATCTTGCAGTCCAGTACTGCACAGGTCTGACTAAAGCAGTGGATTTGACCCTCTCGACACATGCAGCTCTGGCAGTCATTGGTGCGCCATGTGTCACCGTGTGTGTACACACTGCCACTGGCAGACTGGCACATCATGTGACCACCCTCAGAATCACCATCAGGAAGCATGCCTCGCAAGAGTTCTTCATCTATCACAAACAGGAAAATCATTAAATGTAGCAAAAACAATCGAATGATCGACTGAAGAAAAAACAATGATTTTATACACAGTAGTGTAGACTTGCTCCAAGTCTTTGTATTTCTTATTCAACAAATCTGACATACATGGAATCATTATGAATCCATTTTGATGGTGGGAATCCTTCTGTCTGCACCAAATTCTTGAAAAAAAAAGTCATTCAGTCCTCATATAATACCTAAGACAATAGGACTTGAGGAAAATCTAACAATAGTGATATGAAGGAGGAATAGGGCCACATTCACTAAACGGAATAAATGAAGGATGAAACTAAGTTTAGAACTAAAAGTTATACACTTAAGCTGAGTTTTTTTTGTTTTTCTTTGTTTGAGCACTTTTATAAATTCCAGTCAAGGTCTTGGCGGGTTGTGACCCACTGTCCTTATTTGCACAGAATTAAAACAAATCATGCGCGTTTTTAACAAGATGAGCTGAAGGACAATCTCAAGAAGTACAAACCTCCGCTGGTGCTAGTTTATCCCATGGAATAAGAGCTATAAAATGCCAGAAAAGAAACAAACACGAAAAGACACATGTACAGTTTTAAGAGCCTTGTTTCACTGAAACAAAATGGTGCAGACTTAAATGGAAAGAAGTTCTATAATGCACACATTTAAGATAACTGAACCTCTGTGAGTACATTATGAACATCAAAGTCAAGGTGAACCATTTTTCCTGAATAATCATCTCATACTCTGACACATAACATTAATTGCACTTGGAACTAAAATGCTGTACAATGGCTTTTTTACATCAGTTATAACTGTTGGTGTAATTGAATCATGTGGAACTCAATGGACCAAGGTCCATATTACAATACTTGGCTCATTTCTAACTTAGATTTTAAGTATTTCTTAGATTTCGAGTAAGAAATAATGACACTGAACATTTCTAAATTTTGTTTCGTGAATACAAAGTGCAAGAAAACTTAAAATTGAAAAATCTTCCCTTTCTTAGATCCCATGTCACCTTATCTAAGTATTGTTGTAGAATCAGGGCCCAGACATTACTCCTGGTGACCAGAAATTTCAGATATCATGACAAGCTTCAATAGAAACTGAACGCACTAGAAGGACCTGGGCTGGTATTCTCAAAAGCATTGAGATCAAGATCAGCAACATTCAGCTCAGATATACAGCTTCTGCGTTAAAACTTGGGCTTTGTTGGCTTTCACTGATCCCCTTTGTACATATGGCTTTAATGTTGAGATTTTTATTGTGAATATTTATTTTTACTGCAAAGTAAATTATATCAAGCAGGTTCAACTGTGATACTTTTGGTGGTGTGTGTTTGCCTGTATGTCTTTTTTTTTGTAAAACAACTACTTATATAATGCACTGACTTGGATAAAATTTTCAGGAAATCTCGACAATGGCCCAAGGAACAGATAATTTAATTTTAATGGTGATTCTGATCAATATGTGGATCCAGGAATTTTTTAAAGGATTATAAGGTCATAAGCAATGTTGGGCCTTGGCAGAGGTATTCACTCTCTGAGTGCTCCTTTAATTTTAGTTTGAAATACTTTGAAATAACAAACAATAAGTTGAAAGAAAGTGGCTTGTTTACAAGAACAAATATTTACATTTTAATCTTTGTGCAGTCTAATGTGATATATTACCACAAGCTTACAAGTGTCAACTTGTACATGACATGTATCACAAATGTGGTTTTCAGGTTATCAAAAGAGTAATAAATATGTTATTGTGGGGCAGTATTTTTTTCACAAAAACAGAACACAGAACTACAACATTTTACAGGATGTCAAAACAAAAAAAAGCATATCTTATCCACTGATGAATATCTGCTTTTAAAATCCTAAAATCATAATTTAACCAGTGGAATGTCACACGTTTCATAATTTATTGAAGCCCCAAATATTTCAAAGAATCTTCTGAAGACTCTAAAATAATTACATATAATATATTATTTATTTCATACTTTCTTCACATGTTTTAAATACAATAAAAAGCCATCAATCACACTTAAAAATTCATTAACTGTAACGTGTATATATTTTTGTTAATTACTGATTTTTTCCCCAAATAGCTGTACACCTGATCTCCTTTCACTTAATAAATTTGAGATTTAACGGATTTTTTGTATGGATAACATAATTTTGACTCTGATGACATGGACACATTATTATATGACACAATGATTCAGATAATTAATTGACCTCCTTTCAATTAAGCCACACATCTCTAGTTGAGTATCATGAATTTACTGAGGAAGCAAATTCTTCACTTATTACTTCAGATGTACCTAATGCCCAATTCCAACAAGTCCATGAATTTTGACGATAAACATACATATAAAGCATAAAACTGGAATGATTTGTACAAGATATATATCATTTGTTCCTGAGGCTATCTATTCTGGTTGAACCCATGTATAAAGGGTGGTGTCTTATTTTGAAAGATGATTTATGTTCTATCTGTGTTAGATGTTTTTATGAAAGTGAAATATGATTTCTTTTTCCTAAACAAGTTAATAATATTTATGAGTTCTAGACAAAACAAAGCACGAAGAGAAAGAGAATGCAGAGAAGTTGCATTATTTTGTGATAATAGGCCATTAACAATACCATATTGCTGCTACAAAAGGATCACTTCTAGAAAACATGACAATCATCAGTCAAACAGCACGTCAGAATGCCTGTTTCATCTTTCTTACCATAGTAATGGCAAGCTATAATTCATCCCCACATCCCTCCAAGCTCCAGTGTATTTTTTGTCAAATACTTCTCAGCAATATTTCTAAGCTTCAATCACTCATTGGGGCATCTATATAAAATAAAGTAATGTCAATGCCCACCTACTCGAAAACTGCCGATTACCTAGGTTACTGACACAAGGTAAAGAGTCTTTAAAATGTAACTCACAGTGTTTGATAGTCATTAAAAAGAGTTATCAGAAACTCTTACAAGTGAAAGAACTCCAATACTGAAGACATGGCCCTTGAGCCACCATCTGTATGGGTTGAGTTTGAGGGAATGTGCAAGTTTTTACACCCTGATAATATACCCAGAAGGTCCCATGAACACACAGTTGTAAATAACTGCTTTGGCTTCTCAGCTGGATTTCTTTGAGAAAAAGTGTGAGGATACACAACAGATTAACACAAAAGAGCTAGCGCTTCAACTCCTGGTATATATGAGGCCATTGTAAGTTCTTTGTAGGTGAAAAATCATCTGGTACATTTCACAGAGTCAGTCTGAGTAAAGTAATTCATTAGTGTTTTTGCACTGGCAGTTATTTGTGACAGAGTCTGATGGTCTTATAGATTCATTTAAAACTCATAACACATGACACAGATATCCTTTTTGTGCACTAGACCCTGAAGTTGTAATGTCATAGTGGACACTGAGGTAGAGGAGATATAATGTGTTCTTCTATGACTTAACACCGTCTGGAGGGATCTAGGCATGCTGTGCTAACTCATGGACTGACAACCGTGTACACTGAACATTATGTGTATTTTACAGATGTAAAGGTCTGTGATAATTCTTAAGACTGTACTAACATATGAAGAGTACATCAGCTCCAGAGATATATGCACAGAGTTGGTAAAATTCCAGCCAAATGTCAATGTCTTTCAGCCACTTGTGAAAGCCAAGAAGCATTGACAATATTTTATTCTGAGAAGAATTGAATCTGGAGTGACCCAACAAAAATCACCTATTTTATCTGGTTTTTTTTGTTAGCATGGCAAGTTTTGATACTCTCTAGATGCATATCCTGTGGGGTATAAGACAATAAAATATTGACTCCTTACTTTAAAAAAAACTAAATTTATTAACAGTCTTACTTTGGTTGCATTCTGTTCCAAGCATACATTGGTTAATGGATTACTAACAATGAAGAAATAACAATAACACATAACACAGAAACCAATAATACACACAATGTTTGGAAATTTTTTTGAGCCGGACAGCCATTATTAAAATACATAATTATAAACACACTATTACTCAAAGTTAAGGGAAAATTGTACAGACCCCTGGTAATTTTAACTACAGGTCTAAAATATAACCTTCACTTTGCTAATAATGTGGGTCAACCATTGACAAAGAACATTTTACCTATGTTCACTTTCAGTAAATCTTGTGTCTCTGCCTTAACCTAAAAAGTGTATAACAAATATTAACAATAAACAAATCTCTAGGAGTGTGACAAAATCATTTTTTAAACCCAAACTTCCAAACTTCACCAGTTAACCAGCTGTATTGTAATAGAAAATGC
The DNA here is from genome assembly GCA_964017235.1 of Sabellastarte sp. h YS-2021. Taxonomy (NCBI): domain Eukaryota; kingdom Metazoa; phylum Annelida; class Polychaeta; order Sabellida; family Sabellidae; genus Sabellastarte; species Sabellastarte sp. h YS-2021. The sequence goes on from OZ024928.1 coordinate 17,664,363, forward strand.
CCTTATGCATGTAATATTTACTGCTACTTATAAGGGACTTCCATTTAAGCTAATTATGGGGTTTGATGGTACATTTAAATGTTGATTTGATTGAAATCATCCTACTTTATGTGGAAGAGTTATATTGAAGTACCTGCTGATGGATTTCAGGATTAGATTTAGCCAAACGATGAACACATTATAAGAAAATTGTACAAACAGATATCTAACATTCCCCACTTCTCAGTTTGATAAGTAGTGGAATGACTGGCACTTTTCATCATGACAAGAGGCCTATTATTTAGATATTAATACACATAATGTCCAATTGATTACAGAAGTCTCTGTTGTAAATACCACTAAAATATCACTGGGATGCCTTCAACTAGTGAACTATGGCCTCATCTGTGGAAGTATATTACACCCTGTTAGTGGAGCCAGGTCCTTATCAAATACCAATTCCAAATGCCAGGGTTAATTATTTTATTATTTACTCCTCAATAACTTACTCAAACTGATGAACAAACTGTGTTTCCAATACCCACTATCTTGTTCAGCTGAAGCTAGGAAAACCATATACCTTGGACCACTGTATTAAAGTATAATATGATGTCGAGTAACGTACACATATATATGTTAGTATGTCTAAATTGGCTTTGTTTTTGTGCATAAATTCCAACTGGAGAAGCATTTTCTTTATAGTTCTGCTGAATCTAATAAACCATCGCAACATTATGGCACTTTGTTGGCTAATTTTAAAGAACGTGAACAAATATAATGTAAGAAATTACTTCATGAACTGCACTATTATAACAAACTGGTGAGTTTGTTGGTATTTAGATGGTGCAATGCACTTATTATCCAGTACTCTGGGTTGATTTTCTCTATAAATATTCAAAGCCTTTGTTGCACTCAAGACATATTATTGTACAACATATTTACAGTTCTTAAAACCTTGTCTTTTGAAATGTTTAAATTTTAATTTTTGTCAAACATAGTACCATAATGTAAATGTTTACTTTTTGTTTTTATGACACATCCATCTTTTTATGAATATCACTTTGTAGTTTTACTGTTTTTCGTGCTATTATCAACTAATTTTAAAGAATGTCAGAATTAACAGTTTTATCAAGTAAAGAGTAGTTTTCAGTTGGGTTCGGAGAGATATGAACCCAGATTACTGAGTTGAAAGGGCAGTCTCTTGACCACTGAGACGCCAAATCTTGTGATAAATCTTTGTGTCAATGACAATTAATGAATTAAAGTGTTTCAGGCAGAGAGAATGTAAGTAAAAGTAATGATAAAAGATAAAAATATGCACAATTTAAAAATTTGTAAAAGTATTAATGCTTTAAAGATACATGCTGTTTCAATGGAGACTTTGAAGGCATGTATTTACAACTGTTTAGTTCTTTTAATTATTTATGATGCCATTTAATATATTCCTTTTAAAACTTTAAAGCTATTTTTCATATACTCATAAAATATACAAGACTTTGTCTACAAATGTTTGTATTGATCAAAACATCCAGATTAATATTGTGGAAATCTACTTATAATAATCTATAGTATATGTTTAATCAAGAAACAAGGTGCTGACATTGATAAGGGTATGTTGTATTATTATACAAATGTTATTATGTTAGTATTATAAATTTCCAAAGAAGGAAAGCATATAACTGGATATTTTTGAGATGAATAATATCTTGGAAATGCCAGTTCCCTTCCTGTGCCAGTTAACAGGGTGGGTTGCTGACAAGGTGTGATATACAGCTATCCACAACACTCCTTGGTGTATCACTACCCCCAGCACAGACCCGTTGTCTTATCACACCAGTTGGATGAGTGGCTGGGTGTGTGGGTGAATGTATGACAGGAAGACACTGACTCCATAATCTGCCGTTATTTATGACCCCCCACTGAAGATGATAACATAATTGTCATAAAAAAAACAACAACTGAAAAATAGGTTGGGAAACTAGGGCAAAACCTGCACATATCCCCTGTGATAACTCACTTTTCAGTATCTCTTATCTGACACCACCTGAGATTATTTTGTTTCTATCTATTTTGGTTAATACATATATCTGACTGCTTAACCTTTGCATAAATATCACATTTAGGTTACAAAAACTACATTTCTTTCACCAGTACCAAAAACAAAAGCTCTTTCAGTTTCATCTGCCCACTAAGATTTGTCTCTGTGGTGTATTTTTTGGTTTGTATTTTAAAAGAAATAAAATCTTAAGAATTTTTTCCAGAATGTTCTCATATCAATGATTTCACATCAACTGCCGATGAATGTCTCCTGTCTCTTCTTCATGTTCTATTTATGATATTTCAGCACGGGGAACACAAGAAGGAATGTGCTGTGCATTCCTCGAGGAAGACAACAACTCCGCAAAAACAACCTGTATTTATAATTTATGTATAATTTATTACTTATCCATTGTAGATCTAGGATGTATGTGTCAACCTAGTAACTAGACCTAGCACATTGGAGAACCAAATTTGTATCCACCAGAAAGACAACTAACCAAAACCAGTGAACCATCGTTTGTCCTTGAAGGAGGGGCCCAACGTCAAATCTGACCACATCAGAAGATTACCAGCCCATGATTTCCTATATGTTGGTTTCACATTGCAAACCTCTAGGACCAAGAATAAGTGAGTTATACACACTTTTAAGTTTGGCTGTCCTTGTTTGACCTTGACGGAGGGGCCTAAGGTCAAATCTGAACACACCACAAGATTCCCAGCCCATGATTTCTTATAAGCTGGTTTCACATTTCAAACCTCTAGGACCACTAATAAGCACTTTTAAGAGTGGTTGTCCTTGTTTGACCTTGAAGGAGGGGTCCAAGGTCGAATCTGGCCATATTACAAGACTCCCAGCCCATGACTTCCTATAGGTTGGTTTCACATTTCAAACCTCTAGGAACAATAATAAGGGAGATATAGGCACTTTTAAAGTCTGCTACATGGGGTATTTTGGCACTCTGTGGATGACCTTGAATGAAGAGCTTCAAGGTCAAATGTCTGTAAGCTTGAAGTGGACATATATCTGTTATATGTATCAGAAGAAAAAGGTAGATAATTTTTAAAGAAATGCCATCTTGTTTTTTCAGAATGAGGCTAATTCCAGTCCCAGAAAAGCTTACCTCCCAATGAAGATATCCTGTAAATTTTGTGAAGCTAGCTGGTGTAGTTTCCTGCTGAGAGCGTTAAAGCCAAAAATCTCTCTAATTAGGGAACTTATTCATGGTAATTAAGGATTCTACTCTTGTTAAATGAGGAGGTGTCTGCCCCTTGTAATAAATTAAGTGGCCTACTCTTAGTAATTAAGGAACTTATTCATTGTAACTAAAGAGTCTACACCTGATAATAAAAGGTGTCTTCTCCCAAAAAGTAAGAAGCCTACTATTAGCAATTTACAGATCTACCATATTTATTTGTATAAATGCCTCCTCCCTATTAATCTCCCCCCCTCCCCCCCTTCTCAACCTTTGCAAAGTTCATATTTCAGGGTTTTACATCCCTCTTAACAGTCACCAGCCTTGCGATTCCGGGATTCCGAAAAAAAATGCATTTTAGTACTTCCCCAATCAAATACCGCTTACGAGAAATAAAGAAAATCACAACAAAACATGGCAATTCTGATCACAGATGACATTAAAATCTGTAAAAAGCGAGATAAAAGTTTACAATTTCTTCAGATTTAAGGTTAGTTTCTAATATTTTAAGCTCTCCCGCCATTATACATGCTTGCAAGCGAGATCAAGGCTGTATAAGTGTCCATTATCGCCCATTGTCACTGGACCTGAGAGTTGAATTTTTTTTTATCTGTAATAGTAGTCCCCCCTTTTGAAAAATGCATCGTATATCGAAGCTGGTGATATACAGGTATGTGGTCTATATTGTCACATCTGTGTTTTTCCACAATAATAAAGTCATTATTACACATGTTCTTTACAGTGGATAAACACCAATTAATTCTCCTGTCTATTGGTAAGTTAGTGGGGTTGGCTTTATGTAAGAATTGTTTTTTTATTCTATTCTATTCTAGACTTTTACAGTGCTTGATCACTGCCAAGCCAGACTCTAATGCAAAACATCAGGAATAATCATTATTTCATAGACATAGTTATAGTCGTTACCACGGAGATGCCAGGTAGTTTATGCAATAAGGTTGGAAAATCTTTTTAAAGATATAAGATTTCAGCTTTTTTTGCTGAAACAGGCAAGAGTTGGGGCAGAATGAACATCATCGGGTAAATCATCTCAAACAATCATTCCAAACTCAACTGTGGGAGCACCTAAAGCAAAACGGTGACCAAATTGTTTTTCGGATTTATGTACAGATGGAAAGAAGAGAGGAATCTCTAAGAATCTTTTATCTATATGGTTGTAACTTATTTTTATGAATAGTTTAATTTCACACCAGGTACTTGGTTCTGGTTGATTCACAATTCTCATACATGTGTTACAACAAACATTTTCAGACACACCCTTTCTGTTTTTGCTGGAAAGATAGTAATCCCTGGCTGTTAAACGGGATGTAAAATCCAACTTTAACCTTTGATAGATAGTAGTATGCTTTCTATCTCAAAGACTCTTGCAGTTATATCACATCAAATAGTACATCGCTTCACTAAAAATACCAAAGTAAAATGATAATAATTGTCCAGTTTCATTTCATATCTGAATCTATTGTTCTCAGTAGTAGTAAAAAAACTAGAAGAATAGTCCCGAGAAAACAACAAAAAAAAGAGCAAAAAGCAAACGGAGATACTATATGTAATCTGGTAACCCTCGGAGACTGGAGAATATTTATGTTGAGTTGCCACTATAAAACACAATAAAGATCACGTAACGTGATTGTGGTACATACAAAGTCTATGTAAAATCTACTACACCTATGTTATGAAACACCACAAGCGATCTCTAAACTCCCGAATCATTTCCACATTAGTGGGTAAGAAATCAAATTATCTCGCTAATCCCATCAACAAAACATTTTCCTGTAAACAAAGATGCCAGACTTCACTGGAAGTAAGGTGTGGGCGTAATAAATAAACATGTAATAGTCAAAGTGTCTGTAATAATACTGTCAAAAATAAATCCCAAACTATCCCCAAGATAAGCTTGCACTTCATTGTAGATTTAGTGAAGTAACAGAGGTACAGTTAAATAACAGCCACAAAGTGGACTAGTAAATGGTATATATGCACTATTGATATAGTTTCAGGGAAACTGAATAGCATCATTGAAATATGAGTGACTCCAATTTGTCATGTTGTATGTGGCATGCATAATTATTCCCGCAATTAAAAACTGAAGCTGGTTAATCATTGGTGGAGCTCCAATGCATAGCACCACTGAATGTGATACAAGTTAAGAGACAAAGTCAAGTATAAAAGCAAATACACAGCTGTATACTTATGCATACAAAGACCCAAACTGAATCACAAAGAGACACCCACACTTGTATAAACACTCACACATTTAATCAACAGAGACAATCCCAGCATTGTAAACAGTTACATATACAGTAACATGCACAAGCAAACAAAGTCCCAAACTGAATAAAAAAACACTCATATGCACAACCCTACACTCAATCACAAAGGGATGGGCAGTTGTGTACACAGATGTATACACAGATATGTAATTGACCATCCAAAACCCAGACTGAATCAAAAAGAGACAGTCCCACTCATACAAAAACCCAGACTGAATCACAAAGAGACAGTCCCACTTATACAAAAACTCCAGACTGAATCACAAAGAGACAGTCCCACTCATACAAAAACCCAGACTGAATCACAAAGAGACAGCCCCACTCATACAAAAACCCAGACTGAATCACAAAGAGACAGTCCCACTTATACAAAAACCCAGACTGAATCACAAAGAGACAGTCCCACTTATACAAAAACCCCAAAAGTGACAGTCCCACTCATACAAAAACCCAGAATGAATCACAAAGAGACAGCCCCACTCATACAAAAACCCAGACTGAATCACAAAGACACAGTCCCACTCATACAAAAACCCAGACTGAATCACAAAGAGACAGCCCCACTCATACAAAAACCCAGACTGAATCACAAAGAGACAGCCCCACTCATACAAAAACCCAGACTGAATCACAAAGAGACAGCCCCACTCATACAAAAACCCAGACTGAATCACAAAGAGACAGTCCCACTCATACATGCATTCAGACACTCAATCATAAACAATTCTTCAGTCCTAGTTATACATACAGACATATACACAGCCCAACGTACAAGCATACAAACAGCCAATCTGAATTATGAGGAGCGAGTCCCACTTATACACTGAAGCATACCAGAGCCACAAATACCATACTCACCAGGACAGATGGGGCAGCACCTTCCCCTGAGTATGACAGGATGGTTACACAGGACAGGGGGGCAGCTCTCTATCTCACACATCATGCCACCGTCATGACAGATACACAGAGTACACTCATCCAGCATCCAGGTCTCACCCTCACTGAGACGCACTCCCTCCTCTGTGAGACAGTGAGACGTCTTGGATGGTATTAGGACAACATCATCTGAAGCAAAACATAAGTAATACATACAGTTAGTATAAGGTGATGTCAGTAGTGTCTGCTCCTCACTGAGATGCTGTTAGCATGTCATTATCTTAAGAACAGAAAATGTAAAGAAATAGGGACAATAGAGTGTCTCCTCCCATCATTTAGACAGACTAACCTCCTCTGTCAAGCAGTTACACTCAGGAGGGTCAGAAGGAGTTCAACTGGGTCATATTGGGACACGTCCTTTGATTTGCCACTTGTGGGGCTGAAACCCACACAGAGGTGACAGCCTGTGATTAGATGCCAAACTTGCTAACCGCTAGGCCACTGAGGAGCTCTACAGCTATCCACAAAGAAACAGAGTATACAGACTACAAAGTCAGGACACCATCAGCTGAACTGCAAAGTAACAAGGTGAACACAGGTATGCACAAAGTACAAAGAGGGTAACACTACAAAAAAGTACAAACAGTGTGTAAAACAAAACCTAAAAATATGTCATATCAGCGATTTCTATACAACAGTCTACTACTTAAAGAGGTTAGACTGTGAATGATTTTCTCACTGACCTTCACAGGTTGGACAGCAATCTCCCACTTTGATAAATGGGTAGCGACATCTGGGTACGGGGCAGGAAATCAGAGCACACATTTCACGGCCATGGTAACAAAAGCAGCGACGGCAGCCGTCATGCCAGGTCTGACCATCTTCCATCAGGTGACCCTCTACAGACATACAGGCACGACCACTAGGGGGTACTGTTGTTACCAATGCCGTGGGTGGCGGAACAGTCACTTGTGCTGTGTGAAAAAGTAAAATATTCATTTGGTACAATTAAATGTTGCTTGGCCATACTGTACAGGTCAAATTACCAAGGATCAAGTTAACATTTTCAGCATAGAGTTTTCAGGACTCCTCACATTTCAGCATATTTACCAACACTAGATTGTTTTTATGTTATTTTTAAATAGGTTTTATTTATCATATACAAAACTAATGAATATATAAGTATAGAAAAGTGCTCACTGTATAAAATCCTATACTTTACTTTTCAACGTTGAATGGTTACCCAGAAAGTTCATGCATCTATACTGCGTATCTTATATATATATTAGTAGAATTAACATAGCTATATTTTAATTGCAACTAATTTTGTACAAAGCCAGGGTTAACCACAAAGGCTGCGGGGCATAAACAAAAGCATACTCACGCAGACACTTGCAGAGCTGGCAGCCCTTGTTGTTCTGTGCGAAGCCATGTGGACATTTCTTTCTGCAGTCAAATGATGGACACTTGCGACATTTGCATTTGGAGCAGCCCTCCTTATCCCTTCGATAACCATAGAGACACTGGATATTGCATCTATCCATGGAAGGACATTGGTGTGGGGAGGGCTGGCACTCACAGAGCCTGGAACCTGTCACTGGGTCCTCTTTGTAACCATGGCGACACTCCAGCACACACTTGGTCTGTACTTCTGTGAAAACAAAAGGCAGAGAAATAGGTTTTGTACTGTGGCAGTGGAAAATTGAAAGAAATCATTCAGAAGAGTAGTAGGAGTAGCAACAATACACCTCAGGCAACATACTGTCACCACTTATGGAAAATATAAGGGCACAAAAAATGATGGGTGCAAGAAGAACTGGAAATGTACAATTAATCTTTTATTGGCAAATGACATAACACAAAGGCAGTGACAGACGCATTTAGTCATCCCTTCCAGTAAAACAGAGGTACAGTAAGGAACAGAGAGAAGCATGCAAACATTCAGTAATAAAAACTGTGTGGTACAATGTGCTTATACACAAGGATACTCACGGACACATTTTGTTATGGCCTCTGCTCTCTGAAGCACTCACAGGAAATATGACCAAATATTTACAAAAGTTAGGGATGGGCATTTATGACAATGAAAACCAGCAAGCAGTTCCCAAAAAATGACTTGAATCTGGGTACTCCCATCTTAGCACACACCAACTGCAACTAAAAGGCGGTTGATGCAAAAGAATCTCTCTGCATAAAATGTGAAGTAACTGTTAAAATAAGGAAAATTTTATTGAAAATGATTAGAAATTAATAAAATTATACCTATCATTGGACTGTAATGGACAAAGGTTACCTCGAATTACATATTTGCAATTTATTAACTATAATATAAGATTGTAAGGAGGCACTTATGAAAACATGGGTGATACAGAGAGAAGCACCAGTAATTTTCATTCAAAGGTTACATCTGGGAAGACAAAGGACCATACCTAATCTCAACTATTTCTGATACAAAAAGGAAATTATAGATAGCAGTGAAAGAGAAGATCAGTCACACCATGATAAAGTATCAATCACATTGCTTGCTAACATGAAAGTTGGACGTCATATTTTACTGAATGACAGGCAATTGTTTCATAAATATAGAGATGTCTTACAAACACAGATACTTTAAATGCTCTGAATTGGAACAATTTACCCTCGGAGAAATCCAGTAAACTTGTGGCATTCCAGACAATTAAGCAGAATGGCTGGAACAAAATGTGGGAATTCATTATGTACTTGAACTCATAAAATACCGACATTCATTTGTCACTGACAATGACCGCTCACACTTGATGAACTCTCTTTAGCCACATATAAACCTAGATATATTTTTACTGCGAGAGATGATGTAAGTCGGATGATACATGGACACTTTGGGGAATAGACAGCCATCACTCTTACTGGGACAAAGTGAGATATCTATCAATCTACAGTCTACTTGTCTGAGGGGAAAAATTACTGAATTCCTAGACCTAGCACATGATCAACCCATTAAAAAAGTGATGGGATTCCATGTATGGTGAGACACTGTAATCCACTGAGTGGGCAAAGATAATGTAATAGAAAATTCATTGTAATTTCAAGGTAAAAGATCAATCCAAGCAAGATGTCAAGATATGAAAAATTAGGATTGATTGCACTGACTTTCCTGACTTTACCAAGATCAAGATTATTGGTAACAGTAACCAATTCTATCAAGTTCAATAGACTTATCATCACAGCAATTGAAGTGGGGTGGATAAACACACACTGCTGAAACAGTGCAGAATGCTAGTGACCTGCTGGGAAAGTGAGATTTTGTTCAGATAATAATAGGGTGCAGACAATAGATATGTTATTTTGGTATTAAACAAAATGAAATAATAATTTTTTTTCAAGTTGAAATGAGTTATTAGGCTTACAGACAGTTGGATACGAGAGGTTCTACTATACTGATTAATGTAAAACCTTCACAGGGATATTCTATTACAACTAGACCAAGGACGCATCTGTGGCCAGAAAAGGACAACTTATGTCATTTGAAGAAAAAACAGCATTTTTGAAGATGGTGGTCGAAATTAAGAAAGGACTTGTGAGCACTTTTAAGTTCAGCTACCCTCATCTGACCTTGAAGGAGGGGCCCAAGGTCAAATCTGACCACGCCAGAAGATACCCAGCTCATGACTAGTATTGATTATCTATAGGCTGGCTTAACATTGCAAACCTCTCAGAACAACAATGAGTGAGCTATAAGCACTTTTATGTTTTGCTATCCTCATTTGACCTTTTAGGAGGGGCCAAGGTCAAATCTGACCACATCAAAAGGCTCCGAGCCCATGGTTACCTATAGGTTGGTTTCACATCCAAAAACTCTAGCAACAATAATAAGCCAGTTATAAGCACTTTTAAGTTTGGCTATCCTCATTGGACCTTGAAGGATTGGCCCAAGCTCAAATCTGACCTCATCAGGAGACTCCCAGCCCATGATATCCTATAGGATAGTTTCATATCTCAAAACTCTAGGACCAATAATAAGAGAGTTATAAGCACTTTCAGGTTTGGCTATCCTCATTTGACCTCAAATCTGACCAAATCAGAAGATTCCCAGCCCATGATTACCTATAGGTTGGCTTCACATGTAAAACCCTAGGAACAATAATAAATGAGATATAGGCACTTTTAAAAATACAATAATAAATGAGATATAGGCACTTTAAAAGTGGAAAAACATCCATGGTGGCCATCTTGTTTTTCAAAATGAGGCCAAAAATAGGCCCAGGCAAGATTTTGTAATGATGAATATATCTTGAAAATTTGAGAACTCTATCTACAATACCTTGGCCTCTAGAGGGCTAACAGGAAAATCTCTACGCACTTCGGCAGCGACGGTGTACTCATGCGTAATCAATAGTATCCAGCAGATGTTATCCGGTGGATACAATTAAATGCTTAGTCAAGGCAATGTATTCAATACTGAGTGTATTAAATAATCACATGTGCTCTCTGACAGATTGTACGTGATTGTGTTAATCTTACCAGTAGGTTTACACTGACATAGTGCACATCCATACTGGTCCACCACCAGTCCGTTATCACATTCCACCTCACAATCTTGCAGTGATGGGCAGTGGCTTGGAAGTGCTATGAATGACTCATTGGCTGCAAATATACATATACACTTGCAACAAAGCCTGTAGTAGTATTATGACCCACTTGTTGGTTTGACATAGAAATTCAACTCTTTCAACTGCTTAGTTCAGGAGACAGTCTGAGTATGAGCCCAGTTAGGAGATGATACAGTTGTTAACCACTTTGGTCACTGAGTCTGTAGCTGGAAATACAAAGTCATTTGCTGCAAAATGCAATCTAACATCATCCATCAACAGGTTTAATTCTTGGATATTAAGTTTAGTGTTGTTTAGAGTGATACTTTGATCAAAATTTGTGTTATTATATAGTGAATAAAAACTGCAAAGCAAATTCAAATGCTGATTGGTAAAAGATTAAATTCCAAATATTCTCTTTGCCATTCAACTCCAGTTACTGAAGATCTGGTGTAAAATACTATTTTCATAGAATTTGATGGTATTATAATATTCTGTGGTAATATATTAATTGACGTCTTGGCTATGTTTTGTGAAGAATACTGTACATGATATTTCCTACCATTGATAAGGACCAAAATTCACAAGAGTAACATTTTTTTGGCCACTGGCCAGTAAAACTACAAAAGGCTACAAAAAATCTATAGAAACACTAAATTTTCCTTCCAATTTATATTGTCATAATTAGGTTAATGTGTAAATAAATAAAATGCCTAACATCTGGAATATTTTGTTTGGGAAGTGCATAAAAATGTTAAGTGATTGCAAAACCACAAACAGTACAACAGAAACATTTCAGGCTGAATTTCTCTTGCATTTATTTCTGGGGAAAGAAATTCAAACATTTTCCATGAGGAAATTCTCCTATTTTGGTTAAACTCAAAACTTTTAATAGATTTACCAATTTTTAACTTTCAGTTTACCATTCAATTTTACTCATTAAGAAATTTGGAAATACTTAGAGTTTAATGGTAATTATTTGGCATTTTAAAGAAAAACATTTTTATCACATTGACTAAATCTTTTAATGAAAGGAAATTCCATTCCATTTTGTATCATTCTGAATATCTGAATTCAGAACCCACATCCAATCATATTTTTGTAAGAACAAACGTAAGCATTGAATTCCTAATATATATCATGAACTAGGATTTAGCTTCCCGTGGAAATATGGAGCATAATGCTCTCTTGTAAGACCTGGAATAACTTGAAATTTTAGATACACAAATTCCTGAATACTCTTCCACCTGTATCTTCAATTAAGCTTGATACAAAAACATCATAATGCTACTGACCCATTTACTTTGGTGAACAATTAATCTCTGGGAAGCATTTAATTACACAAGCTTGGCCTCCAGCCCAGTCTGTAGAGATCAATGACCTGATTGCACTATCCAGGTAAATATCAGCAAAGCCAAAACAAAGGAACTACACCCAATTGTTGCTGAAATTTGAATATGGTCTGTTTTGGAATGCCATAGTAGTCACATCATCCACTTTGGAACAGTTCCATTGATCAAGAATTGATCAAAAATATATTGAATTATTTCCAATTTCTATCTTAATGATCTTTATTATAATATGGCCCCCCTACCTCTCGTGAGGTACGTGACCTAATGTAGGATTTTGCACAGCTTAACAGCATGTTTTTGAATTTGAGATTTTACTCTTTCAGATGTAAAACCTAATGCTCCTGTTCCACCACACGACTAAAGCTCCCGATGAAGGTATTTTGTGAATCGGTTTCCTAAAAATGTTGAGTCCTAGAAAGTCTGCTCGAGTCTGTTTGGATCTGTTGAGGTCGGTATAAAAATCAAACATGTTTGATATTTTTCACGACTGTAACCAATCCACTTTTGCCCCTACCCACAAATATTCCAGTCTCAGACTTCCTGAGGCCTCCTCAGACCCAAATATACACAATCTTATGTTGTCTGAGACTTCCTGGGACTGTTAATGCCACATCAGCTTTGTTTTAGTCCCAGGAGGTCTGGACTTAAACCCAGGGGCCGGTTTCATGAACAGACTTAAGCCTTGAGTCAGACTCAAAAGTTGAGACTTTGTCTCAAATTTTGGAAATATTTTGCTGAGTCTGTGAACTCAGACTCAATGCATTTCACAAACAAGCTCAACTTGAGACCTGGCTCAGTCACAGGCTCAAAATTGAGCCCATGAAGGAGGTGTCTCAAATTTGAGTCAAAGCTTTGATGCCAAAAAACACATACATAAAGTGATACAATTTGTTCCAAAATGAAACTGATAAATCTTGAAATCTTCTATTTTCATTTTTTTTTGTAATTACAGCCACATATTCAATATTTACTAATAACAAAAGTCAATAGAATTGACATGCTTTATAGGCTATTATCAAGTGACAGGCCTCAAGGGTGGACTCAAAGCCAGACTCAACCTCAGTTGAGTCTCAATCTTATGGATCACTTAGAATAATATATTATCATATAATTTCTTTGTATTATGAGTATTAAAGATATTTAAAATGATAATAATCATGAAATATAACTTTTCAAACTAAAAATAAGCCCACTAAATATATGAAATGAGATTAAAAAGTTGAGACCATAACTTGAGACTGGTCTCAGCTGATCCACCCTTTGTGAAATCCATTTGAGCCAAAAACTCAGCCGAGACAAAAGTCTCAGATTTGAGACCCTGACTCAGCCTTGAGTCTGGCTCAGTTTGAGACTTTTCATGAAACCGGCCCCAGATTTATGCCCGACTCACTATGAAGAAAAAAAAAATCGGCCATAGCTGTCTGAGGAAATCTGTTATTAGTCCCAGGAAGCCTGAGGAGGTCTCAGACCAGTCTGAGACCCAGTCTGTATGCCCCAGACAGGATCGGTGTTGAATCCCATCACAATCGTGGGTTAATCACCTCTTAGTCGGGGAACGATCGTGAGATGTCTGAGGAGGTCTGAGGCTTCCTGAGAACAATCGCAGAACTGGATCCTGGTTCCATTGCCCCACCTATTATTCATGTTTTTTGCACTGACTCTCAAGGATTAAGGGTCGCCGGACCAATCAGGGCTTAATCCTCTGGTGGAACAAGGACATAAGGATTTTATTTGAGATGGACGTCACTACAATAATTAGAATGTTTCTTTGATATGATTCAATGTGATTTATGCATATGATGTGAACAGTACAACAACTGACCAAATAAACAAGGTCAAACAGAAAATGAAGATAAAGACTGCACCGGATCATATCAGTTTTACACAAAATCTACCGGAAACATTTTCACCAGTTCCAATTAAAAACAAATGAAGAAACATCAATACTGTACAAGTGTCTTGAATGCGGCAAAAACAGATGTGCTGATAAAGCCAGTTTTTCTGCATTTTTTCATTAAGTTTTGTACTTTTTCCTGACCTGTTAAGTTCAACATCAATCTTAGTTCTGTCCATAATTAATTAACCAGTTTTAGTTTTTTTCTGGATCAGTAAAGTGAGACACCTTTTATCTGGGGCAATGCAGAGATCCCTGCAGAGATCCGAAAAAGTCACTGCCCCACCTCTACCCACACCACTAGCCTTGCTAAAGACTTGAGTTTCTTTGTAATTAGGAAAAACTTTCTTAGTCTGCATATTGTACCCTTGCATACCCTAGTTTTTATATCAACACACTGTTAAGGGAGACTGTCTGGTGAGGTGATATCTCCTAAAATGTAGGAGTCCTTTATAACTGCCAAATCTTTGGGATCCTGTTTGAAAAGGTTTTTGAACTTGAACCTTGAGGGAGGCTACCCGTCCACCAGCTCTTCTAGCCCAGAAGCCAGCTCAGTAATCCTTTACCTTTACTATGCAGAATGTAGTGTCACTGAGGTGAAAGTTTCTATTTTATTTGTTTGTAGGGATTTTTACTTTCAGGGAAATCAACATTGCAACACAATCTAAATATTTCTCAAATGCAGTTTTTACAATTCAAGCTTGACACTAGTACTGAGTAGCCAGAGCCTGGGGTCAATTGGGGACAATGCCACCTATATTGTACAGGGTAAAACTATTCAACCAAGATAAATACAGTGGAACCTCTATTATCCGACCCTCTATTATCCGAATTTTCAATTATCCGACCTCCAATCCACTCTCCCAACTCCATTTAAGCCTGTTATTTTAGGTCTTCTATTATCCGACCTTTCTATTATCCGACCTTATTGTTACTCTCCCAAGAGGGTCGGATAATAGAGGTTCTACTGTACAAACTTATACAATTATAGCAGAACTGCTCTTATCTGCCACTTTGTATTATTCAAATATTTCATATTCAATCTATTTCACTTTCCAAAATTCAAAGTTACCTTTGAAATTTTAAAACTCTCTCTCTTCTAGTACATACATGTGAACAAGATCTTGATACCCAAAGGGGTACATAAAATAGAAGTTATATATTGCTCCACCCACTCTGTTGCTCATTCAGTACATCACAAACAGAAAACACTTCAAATGCCAATTACTTACTTGTTTATAGTGCACTTCTGGCTATTAAAACCACAGGGATACAGACCTCAAGTTACACAGTACAGCTCTTTAATTACTTCTTACCACACCTTTGTACATGCATCCTAAAGGCTTTAGTGTATGTACACATGTATATGGCTTCCGAGATCCGATGGCCGATTTGCAATGGCAATCTTTTTCCAACCTCCCAAATATTTTATCGACATACATCTAAATTTACTTGTCATCTGATTTTTTCCCCTCCCAGAGCGAAAAAAAATCGCTGTGACAAACGGAATGTTGGGTGTTGCAAAAAGAATGTCGGGTGTCGCAAATCGGAGTCGGATATATGTAAACAACAAAACATAAATAAGAAGAAGGGAAAACATTGCTGTCCTAAATTGTCTGTCGGGTGTTGTAAGCCGTATACATGTGTACATACACTAAGAAAAAAAAACGTTACTCATTTTATGCCTTGAAAAATTGGGTTATTTTTGCAGATTTCCTTGCAACATCCTCTTTCTAAACAATCTCTGCAATTTTCAAGCAAATTGTATCTATAAATAGAACAGATAAACAATATTGGCAGTAAACATGACTCCTTGCACCAGTTTGAAGTTTTTCCTGGTGCATACTAGTCTTGGTGATGGCTTTAGCCTTCTATGAAATAGATGTTCATTTGTATTTATTAATTGATGGATTTTGGTGTAATGCTTTCAACACATTATGTAGGTCATATCACAGTTTTCTGGATGCAGGAAAGCATGATATACATACTGTTCATGACTATGTTCTGTGAAATTTTGGGAATCAGCCAGTTGCTGCCAAGTTTGGCTGAGTCAATTGTTAAACTTCTTACACACCCACAGAAAAGTTTATTCGGATGGTCTGACCTAAAATAACCATCTGGACATTCATTGTGTTCTGCTCTTGTTAACTGCCTAAGTAATGTTTGCTCATTTTATTCAGAAATTAGTTAAAAAACTAGAATCGGTGATCACCCTTGATTGGGTTTAAGGAAACAATTACAATGGATTCAGTGAAGGGAACAAATTTGGCGGTTTGCATCACAGGTATCAGAGACAGGTACTCTGGAAACACTCAATGATTTCAGTACTGAAATATTCACATTTTAAAGAGAAAGTTTCAGTTACATATACTCATATTCTCTGAGACCAGTGCCTACAACTTGATTCAGCCGAGTCTATCTCACATTTTATCTGTAAAGTGGCAGTTACACATAGCCAGATGCGCCATGGCTACAGCCCACGGTTCCATATATGGTAACTGACTGGGGTGCACAAGCAGTGAGGGTGGGTCATGTAAAAGATATACGGAACTACCACAGATCTGCTACGGACTGCCACGAACAGGTTTGTGGATGAAAAGACTGCACAAAGGATTGATCTTGGGACTGTTTTCGTAAAGTATCGACGTCATATTTCTGAATCCATATATTTTAACACAATATTAATACAATGGTCATCATAGCAACCTACAATATTTATCCATAATTTAGCTTGACACAATGGTGGCGGCAAAATAATTTTTTTCATTTTAAAATTTTATAACTTAGTTTTTGATACCAACACATTTTCAAGTCACAGTGGGGTTTTAACACTCCTTAATGCCTGGGTAATTAATTTTTGGAAAGACGTCAGTATTTTCCACATATCAGTTATATTTGAACCCAAGACCACAGGGTTGATAGTCCAGGTTATTGACTGCCAAACTTCACTGGACCACTGAGGCTTCAGCTTATATTTTTAGGACATATAATATTAAAAGTTTCATATTGCAAATCCCACTTTTCAGGGATTAAAAGGGTTTTCTCTTGGTAAAACTGATCTCAAGATCCATATTTTGGCAAGCTATGACTCCATTTCGGTTATAACTTATAATCCATGTTTTCTGTGAAAAATCTCAGATGTATAACAAATATTTACACTGACGAACTTTGTGCTCTTATCAAAACACAAAAATAACATAATGGCACCTATTATTAAACATGTAATGCAGGAGTTGGGGTATTTTGAATGAGACTCTAATCTGGATGTTTTGATGCTTACAACCAACTCAAGTGCTGTATTTATCTCAGAACTTGCCAGGTTTGTTCCAATTTTTTTATATCTCTTTCCTTCCAGAATTATCTACTGCAAAATAATAATCAGGCCTGAAGATCTTATTGCTCAGATTTTTTTCAGTTTTTTTCACACATTTCCTATTACTACAAAGCACAGACCTCTACTGTTCTCATTATTTTCCTTGCTCCTGTTAGAACTGAGGAGTTTCACACCTCATATTTTTGCACAATATAATTTTTTTCTCTCACAGAGCATAAAAAAGTCATAGCACAACAATGTTAGAAAAAGGTCTTAAAACAGTAAACATCAGAGATAAGGTAACCAGCAAACTTATGACAAGGTTGTGAATTTACGACTACATGGTTCAGGAGTTTCTGCCAAATCTCCAAACGGTTCACTGGCAAGCGCACACAAACCAAAAACCCAAAGCAGATCTACCCACAGTCATCTCAAATCATGACAAACTGTCTGAACTTTGACCCGTGACACAGTTTATCTGGCTCAAAGGAGGGGGCAATCTGTGATGACATGGCAATATATAAATTCTTGATAATTTGCATCTTTTTTTTTTCTTAAAGTATCTTAAAATTGAATGAGTTTCCCTCTGTATGAGATAGTTTGTATCAGATTTGTTACATAAGGGTATACACACAACAACACTTCTGTTGTAGAAAATATCTCTTCTGTCTCATTGTCTGAAACTCATATCACTCACCAGACCAGCTAAGTTACCAGTTACCTCTTTGGAAAAGGATATCCATCCTAATTTTCCATTGTTCTCCTGTTCTCTCCACAGTGCTGACCTCTGCAATGTCTCTGGCTTATGAAAATTGAACAATGTTTTTTGATGTGGTGCGCCTTAGAGTGTGTCTTTTGACAGAGATTAAGTGCTATAAAAGTGCTATTAGAATTATAATTAGTTGTCATTAGGTCAAGCACAATAATAAAAAATTGCTGAAATTCAAATAGTGAACCTTGGCAACAAAAATAGCATCAGAGATGTCCATACCCCACAGCCTGGGGAAATAGTTTTCAACACCATGAGAGATAGAAGTAGTGAAACAGTACAAAGATCAGGATACTTTCAGAGCAGTGTCTGTTATATAAAGGTCCAAATAATGTTTAAGTAGAGAAAATAACATCTAAGAGAAAGAAAATGTATGTAAAGAGAAAGTATTAAAACAAGACAATTCAATAGCAGGATGACGGCATTGATCAGTAAACTAAAAATTATGATATACACCTACAGCCCCTAAGGATGTCCCTACCAACTATCAACTTCCTATAATTTACGGTTTCAGAGATATTGCCCAGACAAAATTTTAAAGGTCAAGGTCACTATGGCAAGATCAAAGGTCCACTTAAGGTCACACCATGACGTTGCACACCTATAACCCCCAACCAATGTCCCTACCAAGTATCAACTTCCTACACCTTATGGTTGCCGAGATATAGTCCACACAAGATTTTATAGGTCAAGGTCACTATGGCAAGGTCAAAGGTGAAATCAAGATCACACACCATGACGTTGCACACCTACAACCTCAACTAAGTATCAACTCAGCACAAATTGCAAAGTATTCAGAATACCCTTGCTCGTATTGTTACAAACCATAGAAAGTATTCTCATGTTACACTCATTATGAAGCAACTCGACTGGCTGCCCGTTAAGTTTAGATGTATGTTCAAAACTGCAACACTAGTTTATAAATTTTTACATAGTGGTTCTCCTTCCTATTTTCCACTATTCTTGTCACTCAGCAGCTGTTCCTATAGTACCAGGCGTAGTCACCCAGATCATCAATACCTTACTGTTCCTCCTTTTCGCTCATCAGTCTTCAAGTCAGTCAAACATTTTGATCACAGCTTTGCCTTTGATGCTGCTAAGATCTGGAATGAACTCCCTTATGATGTGCGCAGTGCAGCATCAGTTGCCTCCTTCAGAAAGAAGCTTAAAACTTACCTGTTTGCAAAAGCATATCCCCCATAGCCTCTCCTGTCATCCTGTGTCTCCTTGGTATGACCTGGCTATGTCCTCTATTAATGTTTAGTGCTTTGCTTTATGTTCAGTTGCGCCTTAGAGTCCATCAGCGATGGAGATTAAGCGCTATAAAAGTCCACATTAGATTAGATTAGAACTTCGTACACCTTACAGTTTCTGAGATATACCCTGGACAAGATTTTCAAACTCAAGGTCACTATGGCAAGATTAAAGGTCAAGTCAAGGTCATACCATGATGTTGCACACCTACACCCCCTAACCAATGTCCCTACCAAGTATCAAATTCTTACACCTTACAGTTTCTGAGATACAGCCCAGACAAACTTTTTCCTATCGTCCACCCCGCCCATCCGAACACCATGGGTGAAAACAATACCCTGACAGTCCTTAAGGGCTTTGGGGTAAAAACAGAGGAATTGAGAAAGTGTTAAGTGGCAACCATTCAGTTATGTTGTGGCTCATGGAGGAACCATCTAAGTAACGATGAGGGAAAAGTTGGAGGATTAGTTAGAGGGCCAAAGTTGGAGGATTAAAGCACCAAAGTATTGGGATATAAAAACAATCACATTTTATCTCTGTCAAATATGATGGTATAAAACTGGGAAAAGCCTACCATATAGAAATGGCAAGTGCCATATAAATGTAATACATATCTCACAAATATTACCACATTGCACTGAAAAGAAAGGTTTGTGAAAGATGTTATGGTCAAACAGAAAATAACTTGGTGATAAACACACCTTATCTCAGGTAATCCATTTTAACTATTTAGGATGGCAGAACAACAAGTTTGGCCAATAAGTATACCTCAACCAGGCAAGACCATCACTGACAGAAACTCACAAAACCAATACAAAAGTTTTTATGAAATATGCAATGGGGATGGGGGAGATTATACTCAAACCTAGTACCCTGAAGATATCAGTGGTTTAGGTACCCACTCACCTACAACTGTACTGTAGAGCAGTGAGAGGGAGGAGGGATCAGGATCAATGAGTACAGAGTTCAAGCTGGTACAATGTAGTAAGAGTTCATGAGTCAACAACACACAAACAACAGGTACAAGTGTAGTGTTCTCATTCACATGCAAAACACCCACACAGGTCAAACAACACACACCCATAAAACCCACTCTCCCTGCTTATTTTTTACATAAAAGTGTTGATGAATTTTCTTTTAATCATCAATGAAAAAAGTAGCCTTCATGATAGCCTTGCCACAGGTGTTAATATGTATAGTATAGACACAACTGTTTGACTGCATTGTAAATAATTTTTCATAATCTTCTAATATATTTGCTTAGCCTAGCTAGCTGAGAACAAGAAAGGCCTCTGATACAGTGTGCATTATGGCAAAGATATTTCACGTTTGCATTATGATTCAGACAGCCTAGAAGGCCAGGCTACCATCATGGATACTGTGTAGCAATTGGAATAACTTAATATATAAACACCAGCTCCATTCAAGAAATGAAAAGATGCATGAACTGTTTACAGCACACAATCTGGTACAAACTGACTCAGCAAAGTGAGCATTACAATGTTAGTTTATGTAGAGTGAAATCTATAAAGGTTGACGACTGTCTTTGGCAAGTAACCCCACAAATTTGGAACCTGCGGAATATGATATAAGCAAGCAACTGTCAAACACATAGAACTTCAGATCTCAGAG
Organism: Sabellastarte sp. h YS-2021; assembly: GCA_964017235.1. Taxonomy (NCBI): domain Eukaryota; kingdom Metazoa; phylum Annelida; class Polychaeta; order Sabellida; family Sabellidae; genus Sabellastarte; species Sabellastarte sp. h YS-2021. Next base: position 17,685,521 of record OZ024928.1, read on the forward strand.
GCAAGAATCCAGCGACAGATCAGCATTGAATGAGAATCCAACACCTGAAAGGCAAGTGCCAAACAGAAATCAAGATTTCAAATACTGAGAGGCCAGCGATTGTTAAACAATGGATAAGAACCCAAGACCTCATCAGAGGAAAGCCAGTGATTATGAGAGAGATAACGGGTCAATATCACTACTACAAAAGGGGGGGGGGGGGGGGGGGGGGGGGGGGAGACTATTTAAATCAAAAGAAAGCAGAGATTGAAGCCAGACTAGAAATACATTTTTTGGCAGAAATCTGTGCACCTGTTGGCACTGAGCCTTAGGCATATTTTGTCATAGGGACCAAGAAATATACTCCATCACCTGTAAATATGTGTAATATGCAAATCCCGAGGTCCAACAACTAAACTTTCCCTAGGCTTTCCACAGGCTGAAAAGATTCATGCTAATATAAAACTTGGTTTTACATCCATTCCCAAAAGCTGAGGCCAAATATAACAGGCTAACAGTATGTTTCAGATGGTTGAAAACTTCTTCTCATTGAGTATCATGTCTCCTACAAGAGACCAGTACATATAAGGCACCTGGAAGAATACCTAACTCTACTCCCCTTACGATAACATATCTCACAACAAATGTTTTTCAATAAAGCCTCAACTTTTTGATATTTTTTCATCCATCAAAATTGTCCCGGAATAAGTCTAAAATTAGCAGATTATCTTATTTATATATCTGAAATTATAAAAATTAAGTTTGCTTTAAAACTACGCCTGAATAAAGTCTAGCTTCTGGTTTGGTGTTTACCTTTGCCAAGTTACAGCAGATTATCATCAAATTATTCCACAGAATTGGAAGGTATCCCGTTTAAAAGTGTGAAGTGAAGTGTGCTGATGTGCATCAATGTTTATATCAATATGATAAGGCTCATGATCCTAGTCTTACTGAAGCTCTACCTGTTCATAGCAAGGCTTTATGTCCTGGTTAACAACTAGGGTCATCATCAGTTTACTCATTTTCTCACCAGTATGGTTTGAACCCATAACCACTGAGGAAGCAGCACAGTGATCATTTGCTATAAAGGCTCATATTTACTCTCATTTTTATTCTAAAATAACAGTTTTCTAAGAATATAGGCATTTTCTTATAAAAAATTTTAAAGTAAAAAAAATACAGGAAGCAAAATTTATCAAAACCAAAAAATGCATTGAAAACTTCAAAAATGTCAGATAAAAGTGTACAATTTCTTCAGATTTGGGCTTTATATAAAATATTAACAGTGTAAGTTTACAGTTTTACTTAAAATGCCGATATTGAAATATGTCTTTAGATCTCGATATCGGGAGTCTAGTTCCAAAACAATAAATATCGGCAACATCGATAAACGATTTACCCACTACCAGATACCATGGTCCTTGGATAATTATTAAAATTCAATATATGATGAGTGGATTGTCCACAGAATGTGTGTGAATGTAGATTAATTCTTGTGAGGAATTCTCCTCTGTTCCTTTTGATCTATTTATGTTTGTACACTAAATTGTATGCTTGCAGAATATATAACAAAATGAATATACAAATCCATCAATCTCAGTGACTGTATAGCAGCAAGAAGGGATATGAAATTGAACTCCTGCACTTGGATTATTGGCTGAAACACATTTTCTTTTGATTAGCCATCAGTTCAAGGTAAAATGTGATACAGGGCTTAACAGGATGTTATGTGCTCACACTGGAATGACCTGTAATACCTTGGGTCATTTAAAACTGCCTGAATTGTTTTGTAATGACTCCAACTGAATCCTTTAGATCCTTGTATTTTTTGTTTTGAAATGATGAAACCCAGAATAGACTCAAATATTCTCACCTGTGAATAAAATAGTATTTATTTTGTATTTATAACAAATTCTGACTAATTGATGTATCCCATCAGATGAAAAGTCAATTAGGAACTGCAGTGAAAAAACAGGCAGAATTTTCTATTTATAGCTCCTCAAGAAATCATACATAGATAAGAATATGATACTATCTTTACATTTTTGAATGATAAATGTCAAAACAATGCAGGTTACTTATCTAAGGAGTTGTTGAATTTCTACCAAAATGACAACAGAGATGATAGTAAGAGATAGGACTGAGATTTATCCTGTCATGATCCGATAATGATAAGAGTATTTTTCACAATTTTGACATTTAATCATAAAAGTATTTGATAATAGGTGTTCCCTGCTTATATCCCTGATAACAATAAAACAACACTTTTACCTAATATTATCACAGATACACAGTGATGCTACTGGCACTATAAGATTTCCTTATTTATTTTTAGTCATACCTAGAGATGGGAATCACTTCCAAGTTGCATGGTCGATTAATCATCCACTTTCCGAGCGATGATTAAGCCATAATCGATTCCATTGTTGGTTATATCATGAAACAAATTCCGGGATGAAGTGTATGTTGATGCGGTAGGAATAACGGTGTTCCGACATTTAGAATCTACCAAAAACGCTTACTTCTTGTAAATATGGCAGCAGATATAAACAAACCCAAAATTCGTGACAAATCTGTCAATTTATTAAGGAAACAGCCTAAAATATTAAAAAACAAACAAACATGTGGATATTTAGAAACATAAAGAAAGGTAACTAAATATTACGCAAATTTCAGTGATAACGATGAATTGACAGGAACTACTTCCGGATCGATCATCGCTAGGACAGTGAATTTTGACCAACCATTCGATTTCTGTAGACAATCGTTCTACCACTAGTCACACCTTCTCAAGCAATTATTTGATTCCCAAGTGCTGAATCTCAAAGCAAAACATGAATCATTGGGAAAAGAGGATGACTGCATTATGTCCATTATACTCTTACTTAGACATAGAGGGCATCACTATACTATACTATACATTTACTTACTTTGATAAACAGGGTAATACTGTATACATTAGCTTAATTTGATATATTAGGTACAAATGCATACACTTATTTTGATAAACAGGGCACCATTATGTACACTTACTTTGATGTACATTGCAGCACAGTATACACTGACTTTGACACACAGGACATCACTGTATACTGACTTATTTTGACCACCAGGGCAGTACATACACTTAGTTTCACACAGACATAACACTGGATACACGTACTTACTCTGACACAGGGCAGCACCACATACACTTACTTTAACATACAGGACACCACTGTATACACTTACTTTGACATACAGGACACCATAGTATACACTTACTTTGACATACAGAAGACCATAGTATACACTTACTTTGACATACAGGACACCATAGTATACACTTACTTTGACATACAGGACAACATTGTATACACTTACGTTGACATACAGAACAGCATAGTATACACTTACTTTGACATACAGGACAGCACTCTCCAGGCACTTTGTGGGGGTGGGCGCAGTTGATGGTGCAGAGCTGTGCTTGGCAGTAGACCTGGCCCTCCTCACAGCGGCAGGCCACACAGTCACTCTTCTTCCACGTGTCTCCATTAGCGTATGCACCTTGGTCTGTGGCACAGCCTGAAAAACATGGAAAGAAATACACAAGTTGAATGACCAAAGACGTCCAACATACAGAGAAAAGCACTTCTATTATGTAACTTGTGATATAGAAATTTTCCAATTTATGAACACATTTCCACTTTCTCTAATTTGAATTTCTCTATTGTATTATACTAAAATTACTCTTTAATCTTATTACAAGTCTATTGTCTGAAATAATCATGCAGTTAAAACTCTGAGCTGTGCACCATAATCTTATGTTTTTCCAATGCTGACTGATGATACCCAAACATTTTAATGAAGGATACTGTACTGTTTATGTAATGACACTGCTTTTATAGTGCTTAATGTCCATCAGATAGAGACTCTAAGATGCTAGAGCCACAAGAAGCAGAAAATACACCAGAATCCAGTGACCTACCGGACCGACACCAGAGACAGGAGGGGCTGGAGGGTAAGGTTTACTCAAGAGGTATGCCAAGGTTTGCACACCTCTGTACTGTAGCTAGTTCTGTTATTGATTCTTGTGGATAACTGGCTAAATACTCTTGATACACCAAAGGTAAAAGTTAATAGAATATCTTTTTCCTTGCAGAAATGAAAGCTTTAAGATATTTAACATCCACATGTATCTAACGTATAATCTCTCATTTCTCGCTCAACCTTTATTATGGTAATAAACCCATCACTAGTTGAACTTTATGCAGAATCATATGTCCAATTGGCAGCTTAGTAACACGAAGGTGAAACTTGAGTTGATCTAGAGTGCTAATCTGGCTGTATTTCTGCATAAAGTCCAACCAGTGATGGGCTATTACTATTCCAACACAACAGATGTCAAATTATACTTAAATTTGGGAGACAATTGGGCAGACTTTATAAGGATTTTTAATCTGATAATTTTTGCACTTCAAAAATTCCTGTAACATATTTGTATTCTGTGAATATAGAATCACAGTGTATCGGTCAACTTTCCAGTGTGTATTACAAAACTACACAACTCACTTCATATGTAAAGAGTAACACATTCCTTTTCACACTGTTTATGAAATAAATTATATAAAGCCACTTTGACAATGACATATGCCTTGCATCCCTATTGATTCAGTCAAAGGACCTAATTATGTATAAAACTGACTAATCATCAATAATTTCTATTCATTAGAAGGTATTGCAATCTATCATTCCATTCAGGTAATATAAATGACATTGGTAAAATTACAGAATAATTATGATACCTGAGAAGATAATGACTCCTTTTATTTAAGAGTTACTATGGATCACATTTCTACCCATCTCAGAGTCCTTGATGAAGAAAGTCCTCATAAAGTGTACACTTAATTACCCCAATGAGAAGGTTACACCCTTTCAAAGCTGACAGAGGTGTAAAGGAATTCCAAACTTGCAAAGTACATAAAATACAACAACCTTGACATACAGTGTCAGGAAGTCACACTGGTTTATTTTTGTCTTTACCATACAGTCTCAGATAGTTCTTATCCAGCCATTGGTCTTTCTTCTCTATGGACAGGGCATCCAATGACAACTGGCCAAAACATTAAGATAAATACAGCTAGCTTGGTATTATGGTGCCAGTAAGTCACATTGGTTTGGTAGTATAATATATCAGACATCTGTATCTGACTATACCTATGAGGCCACTAGCCTCTCACACCTAAGGACAGGGGATCCAATCAATACCCAAATTCACCTTGCATTGAGGGATTAATGTAATAAGATCAATAAGATGACTTCCTATTTTATTGGGAAGTGACAACAAAATAGTCACACTTTTAAAGAAAATGTTAAGGATTTATTTCATAAATTTAGGTGCATATTGAGAAATTATTCATGCAGTTTTAGATCCTGAACAAATTTTCCACACCCATATCTGGATTTGGTACAATGCAGAGAGTCCTGTTGATTTTTACCAAGTAATGTGGTTGTTCCACCACATGACTAAGGCTCCCGATTAAGGGTTTTTGGGAGTCGGTTTCAAAAATTTGCTTAGTCCCAGGCGTCCTGTAAGGGTCGGTAGTTGTCGGTTGGGGCCGTGAGAAAAATCAAACATGTTTGATATTTTTCCCGACCCAAACCGACTCTTTTCTCCTGCCATAAACAAAATGTCCAGTCCCAGGCTTCCTCAGACCAAATTTACACAGTCCTATGCTGTCCCAGGCCACCTGCGACCCTTAGTCCCACACCCTTAGTCCCAGACCCTTAGTGCCTTAGTCCCAGGCCTCCTGCGACCCTTAGTCCCATTGCAAAACAAGAATCAGCCACATTGGTCTGGGGAAGACTGAGGAGGCCTCAGGACGCCTGAGGAAGCCGGGACTTAATCGGGGGTTAGTCGGGGCTTAGTCCCAGGAGGCCTGAGGCGTCCTGGGACCCAATCGGTATGTGTATGACAAGATCGTGCTTCAAACCGACCAGAAAACTGGCTTAGTCGGTTCTTAGTCCCAGAACAGTCGGGGACTGTCTGGGGCCACCTGGGGCCTCCTGAGGCTTCCTGAGACCGATCTGACCTTAATCCCAGGCTTCAATACCGATTCAGTATTCCGGCCCATTTTACCTTTTTTTTCAGCGACTGTCCACGATTAAGGGTCCCAGACAGGATTGGGGCTTAGTCCTTTGGTGGAACAGGGGCATAATGAATCTGTATATTCGGATTAAATACAGTGTGAATCAGTTATTAGTCACACAGGTTTGGTGTTTTTGTTATTTTAATATATAAGATATCTTCATCACACTACATAAAAGGCCACTAGCCTTCCAGGTATGATGGCAAAGGATCTAATCAAAAGAGTCTTGGTGATATAAAGAGATGTCACCATCTAATTCATTTTAAACACAATGAAAACTTACTTATATGAAATAAAACTGACAGTTGATTTCATTGAATTGAACTGATGAGAAACTTTCAAAAATAATGTACAGAAGTAGTGATTCTGTGTGCCTTAGAGTTTTGTAGCAGCAACATTATGTGCAACACAAGTTTGATGAGATTATGGAGATTATCTGCCACTGTGGCCTAGTGGGTAACACACTTGTCTAGGAACTCAGAAGACATGGATTCAATTCCAGGTACAGGCAGATACATAGTGGCTCAGATGACCACTTAAAATGGCGGTCCTCTAGCATTGGGTCCTATCCCCACTGGCAAGTTAAAGAACCTCAAGGACGTTGATAAATGGTCATCCTTGAGCCTCTATCTTCCAGTTAGGGGAATGTCAGTTACTTGTGAGTTGGGGCTGTACCTGTACAGTCAGATTGGTTAAATAGCGCTTTGAGTCCTGTAGTATATGGAGATATTTGCGCTGAGTATAAATACATAATAATAATGATAAATACATAATAATAATAATCACTGATATTATGATGGGCAGTTTCAGGGAATTGTGAAATGTTACAAGCAGCACTGTGGATAACCAGCACTGGTGTTAATAAAATATGTCAAACACAATCTCAGACTCAAATACACTGGGCTCTGTGGAAGTATAACAGGTTTAAGTTGAATTAAATATAAGTAAAGAAAGTATTGAGGATCTGTATCTTTGGAATTTAGATATTACTAGATCCAAATACAGTGGATATTAGAGGTTCTAGTTACACAGAGTCTCCTGTGTATGTTCTCTATAATTCTAAATAACCTTACATTTGAGTTCTAAAGTTAAGCTCAAATTTAGTTTTCATTATATACCTGGCCAACTTGGGTGGATGTTGTAAAGCAAAATTATTGAGTTTGAATCACTGAATTTGAATTTTAGATTTCTTACTCTTTATATTATTGGCCATGAAATATGAAAACACATTGTTTATATTTTCTCAATTTTATGAAATTTTCATTCTTGAAAAAGCTTCTATAAACTTTCATATTTTATCTCATCAGACCACAACTGTTCCTCCATCCAACTAACATTGAAAGAAGCTACATTAACATGCATGGAACATTAACACTGACAGACCAGGTGACCATGACCTATATGTAGATATGCTTTACTGTTCTCTTTTGATTGTAAATAGACCAAAAAATGTCATCAACACCTTGTAATTAAAGAATGAGTTGAAAGGAAAACAAACTCATGGAATCAGTGGAATGAGCCTGTAATGGTGGGATCTGACAGGTTCAAGGTGACTAGGCATTCTGACAGAAATACAAGACCTGTCAATGGGAAGTAACCTTTCTAAGGTTCTTCCATGTATTTCTAATGCATCCCAGTGCAGTATGTGTACATGAATTGATATACACACTATATAGCCTTGTTTCAGGTAAGAGATCCTCTTTGTAATTAGGAAAAAAATATTTTCAGTTCACATAATGTACTCTTAAATATGCCAGTTTTTATTTCATCATACTGCTAAGACAGAGATCTGTAATCTTCCGACATGTGGGAGTGCTTTATGAATATTAAACCTCGTGTTTAAAAAGATTTAAATTTGAGCCTTATAACTAACATAAACCACATTTTGACAGAGACCTGACATATTGGAATTCCACATGTGATACAGCTTTTACAAGGCTACTTTATACAGTTTTTGTTAATCACAAAACTAGTTAACTTTCTTTTGTAAATTATTCAAACAGAAGTTGACAGGGATGGAAGTTTGTAGAATGGTTCATGAACCCCATTTCTTAATGGTGAATTTATGTAACTGACAGAGAAGGTGTTTTGAAAAATATCTATAATTAAAAACAAATTATTCTACTCTCTTGAAATATTTTTGATAATTTGTCCTGATTCTACTAAGCAGCTTTCAGGTTAGATATTAGTTGTTACATCCCGGTACACAAAATGTATGTATCTTCTTAGACAGAGTTCAATAAAGAGGGACTTAACACTAATAATAGTGTATTTAATTAATCTTGTTCCCGATTGAAATACGATCCCTCATTTCTGCTGTTTGGGAAGTTGATTTTTTTTAGTCAGAATGATCTTAAAGCCATTGCAAACTATAATCAGGATGATTTTGTGCAGAAGGTTTGTTACTTACCAAGTGGTTCCCAACTGGATGAATTCAAGAGTCCATCGGGAACACTTTGTGCCAATATTAAACTGTTTAAATTTATTGTAAGCTGCTCCAAATCCTTATAAGATCCTGCAATTGGGAATCCATCACAAACCCATCTTAAACTTACTTTACTTATATATCCATTGGAAAGCTATCAGAAATATATCTTAAACTTCTACGACCGGCCGTGCAAAAAACGTCCCCGACCCTACGTCTTGTCGGGATGGCCATTACGACCTGTCTGTAAGTGTCCTGTCGGGGATTTCATAACCGACTCAGCATTTCGCGTGCTTTTTCTCACGACCCTGCGACTTTTGCAAGCGACCCTAGGGTTGTAGGGTCGGCTCAAGTGGAACACCTGCATAAACGGTCAGATCACAATAATTGAACAGCCCCATTAACAAATAACAAGATAAACCCATTCAGGTGTTGGAAGTATTTTTCCTGGAATTTCGGAAGAAAACAAGAGAAATGTGTGAAAGAGTTTCACAGATGTACTTGTTCTTGTGTGGTCTGTGAACAATTACACACCAAGTTATACTATCTTCAGAGTTTTTCCAAGGAAAAAAGTATTAAATTTTGTAGCTGCATGCCAGGACTTCGCTCATTTGACGCAAAAAATATGTAGAAATCAGTTACTTGGAATAGGGTCTTCATTTGTTAGCAATACATTTGACTATATTTCATCCCATTTCAAGATATTAAGTTATAGTTATATTAAGTTATATGATGAGATTTATTGTTGGAGGAATGAAACATTACAATAATGTAAATTGTGGCTCTGTAACACGGTGATATTTAGCACTGTCAAATCTTCTCCATTTACATGTCATCTTTCAACATAAAAAAACTACTTCTCTTTATAATCCATAATTATCTTGTTTTACGTTGAATATTTGATCCTATTAGTTTTTCATTTCTTTTTTTTTTTTTTTGGGGGGGGGGGCTTTTCTGTGAAGATAGTATTCTAGAGCTGAATCTTTGGGCATCTGATTCACCTTCAACATGACGTCAAAGCTCCTTGCAGATTCCGTCAACATGACTATTTAACACATACTTTTGTGTCAAACTGACATGAAGTTTACTCTGAAATAGCATTCTTGAATAATCTCATCTTGGGTTTGTGTAGCTATTGCTTTGATAGATAAAATGAATACAAAAAACGACGAGAAAATTAATATGACACAACTGAAAATATCATTGAAGTCACTGTTTAGCTCCATTTAAAGACGATTTCTCCAATGTAAAACTGTAGGTCACATAATTTGTGACACCGGGCACTCCCATAATGTGCCACATCAAAGATCCTATCTGGTCACAAACCTTTCACATTACCTTTCCCTCATAAAAACTTTCCATTTATCACCCATCACGGAGTCTTAAAGTCTTGCCTTTGGCTGATGTTTGAACTGAAATCCCCATCAATTAATTCAATTTTAGAGTATCATAACTGGAATCATTTATAGCAAAGATTTCCTCCATTCTGTCCATCTGTATATAAATAAAAAAAAAAACTTACGCCACAGCTTTGCTTTTGATGCTCCTACGATTTGGAATGATTTGCCTGATGAGGTCCAATCTGTCCCAACTGTTGCCTGTTTCAGAATAAGGTTAAAATCGTATCTCTTCAAAAAGACTCCCAACTTAGAATATATGCCTTAGAGTCTGCCTGGCAGAGATTAGGCGCCATGAAAGTACAGAATAAAATAGATACTTGACAACTGGTATGCGCTGCTTTCCTCCATCTGCCCAAATACACATTGTGACATATGTAGTATTTTTTTTAAACTGACATCATGCACAAATTAATCAAATTCACTCAAAAAGTGGTTTGGTACTTCTCAGGGTTATATGATGTAATTTAGCCATGGATGTATTGCTAAGTTTACATTTGTCCAATCAGAGAGCAGAATAAAATGCAAAATTTAATTTTACAATACACTAAAGAGAAGCTCTTTTTAATATCCCAATATACTAGCTATTTAAGAGGGCTTAAACCCAAAATATTTGCTTAGAAAAGTTAATCATGTCTATATATATAGTGAATCTTGTGCCAACAAAGATGTCACATTAACACACTGGGTCTAGTGAAAACAAAATTTTGGACATTCTCAGAAATGAAGCATCTGGTAACTGTAATAGAATTCCATGAAATAATTCAATATATTCAGTGCAGTGAGCCTATTGCCAGGCTATTGTAGACACCACGACATTCCAAGACAGACATCAAAAGCCTGATGTCCTCTGAAGTAACAATTTTCTTAAAGACTGGCAACAACAGATAACATCATCTGATATGTAATTCAGACCAAATTTAGTAGCACTTGTAACACAACAGAGAAACTGCCCTGTTTACATTTGAAAAGAGTATAAGTGATTATTATTTAATTAAACGGTATAAATACTATTGAAAATGTCAACAAGCCCATTTATGTTGCTCTGGTGTAATGGTTAATGAATTCTTTCACAGTGAATTTATAGCCGGTTTAGGCTAGATAAAAAGAGCACAGATAATTTAAAATGATTTCTTAAAACCCATTACTTTGTCTTTTTTCTGTTATCTTTTTAATTTAAAAATTACCAAAATACTACTAATTATGACAGGAAGTGAATTTCCAGAAAAAAAGTTGATAATTTAAAACGCAAAAAAGATTCACAAGCAAATTCTAAGCCAGAAAATTATACCATGCATTAAACTGATCCTGTATGGTTTACAGTAGCGTTTTACACTTAATTATCCACCGTGTGCTGTATTTGAACCATACAGGGGGATGTACAGAGCGGGATATATTTATTTTGTACACAACGGCACCTCCGTACCATGGACAATAAGTTTCAATAACTTCCGGTTTTTCATTAATATCTTGGAAACTGTATTATCTACAAATATTTATTGTATATCATTAGGAAGGTCTTCCTATTGAATATGAAGATTAACAATATAATACTTGCGCTTCTCACTCGTATGATATTGTCATCTTCATATTTTTTGCTGTATTTGTCATTCAGGAAGATTTCTTATTTTATTATCCACCGCGTGCAGTATCTGACCCATATAGCGGGATGTACGGAGCGGGATATATTTTACTTGAATACAACGACGCCTCCGTACCATGGATAACTAGTGCCAATAACTTTTGGTTTTTCACTAATATCTTAGACACTATGTAACCGACAAATATGTATTATATATCATTAGAAAGGTCATTTTACGGTGCTTTTGCTCATGTTTGTTGCATAAAAGTCCATGACAAAATGACTGAGGTATTGCAAGTTAAAGATTGACCTTCTTATATTCACTGCTGCCTGTGCTACTTGACAGCCTTTTCACATTCTTTCATTCAATGTTCATTTTATTTAACCCACAAATCGTACAGAACGGTGGAAAATAAATGTAAAACATCCTTCATTAGACATATACAGAAAAAATATATAACTCATGAAGATTAACAATGTAATACTCGTATAATACTCATATAATGTCATCTTAATTTGTGATATATTTTTCCTGAATATGTCTTTGGAGAAGTTTTCCCATTTTATAAGACACAGTTAGGTCTTCCATTTTCATAACATTTTGCAATAATACACATCTTTCAGTGAGAAAGTAGCTATGGGTGAGTGACCCTAGTATTCCTGGTTTTTGAGCATTAAATGTGAACTTATACAAACAATCAACAGCACAACAGCTCAATAATAACAGTGTAATTGCATATTACACACAAATGCTCTTATCAAAATAAACACTGGGTATATCCCAAGACAACTAGGCATGCAATTGTACAAAAAAACAAAATTTTAATTTTGAGAATACAAATATTTTCATTTCTTTTTTTTCTATTTTGTAATTGTGCATATACCAGTAAAAACAACAATGCTGACTCATCATAGTTCCTGTTTATAAGATACCGGTAATATGCAGAGTTAGAAATGATGTAAAGTTCCTAAAATGATCCCACTATAAATTAACATGTAGACCCACATTTTTCTCAACTCGAAGATTCATCTGTGACTTGCATCAGACGTTGATGGAGATTAAGTGCTATAAAAGTTTATATTAGATCAGATTAGACTGAGAGGTTGGTTTTGGTATCAGATAAAAATAATCGCTTGTGTATCTCAACTCGAGCAAAATGCTGATGTTAAAAGTCAGAGCTTCAGTGAATTTGGTCCAAATAATATACACCAAGTATAGAACACCCCGATAACAATTTCTGGCTCTACATTTTTTATGTTAAGTAGCTGCCTATTTGAAATTTATGCCCGATCCATTGTATTTTTGAACAAGATTTGATCTCCAATTCCAGAAAAATACAGTATGTATACAAAACTCACTGGCTCTCATTATGAAGAGAAATAAAGACCGTTTTTACACAATTACTTTTTCAATTTATTTTTTTAAAAGTGTTTACTTCCAGAAAAGATCTGACTAAAATTTACTTTTTTTTTTTCTTTCTGCTCTGATATTTGACTGGAGAATAAACTGTTTTTTTTAACTTAGCAGTGATTCACACATTAACAAACACTTGTGAGATTTGAATATTTTGGAAAACATTCCTTATTCCAGTACAGTTTTGATAAACATCATCACAGTTCTTTCAGTTTAAACTAACAGGCTATAGAAAGTCAAAAAAGCCCTGTTTTCAAAAATACAGAAAGTGCAAACCTGTATTTATAGATAATCAAAACAATCCAATTAACTAAATGCCTGTTTCCATGCATGCAGTAAGCAAAAACAACATTAACAATAAACTAATGGATTTAGGTGGCTGTTCCACTGTTAAGATATAGATCCAGCGCACGATCGATTTTAGCCCTCCAGGCAATCCCTGTAAGTCCATATGGGTTATCTTGTACATCTTGTATTGTATATCTCATTAATAATTCTACTCACAAAATGCTATGCCTGAGCGTACTGGCTTATACATCAGCATAAGCCACCCTGTATATGCATCTTGCCACCCGTTCACCAGTCTGTAGTCAGAACTCGCAGGAAGTTTTTTACACATTTTAAAAAGGCAGAACTGAAAGCAAATCACCATCTGAGCTGCATCAAATGCATCCCACCCTAATGTGAATCTGCCACATCATGCAGAATGTAAACTTTGTAGATACAAAGAGGACCGTGACACAATGATCCACAACGGAAAGCACACAAGCCAGACCCAAATGTGACCTAGGTTTGACAGCCAAGTACAGTAGTACGTGTATATGCATCATACCATCGACACTTGAAATTTGTTATACCCGAGAAGTCCTTCTTATGAAAGAATCTTCGTCTTTTTAATACACAAATAAAAAAAAGTTATTTTTTGAACTGGCAATGGCTGTGTAAATCGGAAGAAAGTGTTTTCATGCTGACACTTTCACTGAGCAAAAAGTTCCTCTCCCTTGTGGTTGATTTGCAGCATTTGGTGTCTTTACTTAAAACAGCATACCGTTTTTTGTGTAAGTTATGGCTTAAAAGGGAATCTATGAATTGGTTTTGTTAACTAAAGGAAAAGAAACATTTTTTTCATATGTCAAAAGACAAGATCAGCCTTTAATATAGATCTGCATTGATCAGGGGGTCATCGTGGTGAATGATCGGTGTCATGGAAACAGAATTCAAAGTAATTGCTCCCAGAAAATTTAGTGAGGGTGTTCCAAGGCAGAGTCTCTACTCTGAAGTAACAGATACTATATCTTGTTCAGCTCCTTGCTTCTACACAACTCACCTCACACAAGCACAACTCGCTCAGTTAAGGTTTCAAGTGATCTTCAAATTGATCCCATATGATTGGGTGAAGAGCAGTAATGAAAGTAAGATCTGTAACATTAGCCTCAATTGAGAAATAAGGGAAAGTAAGCCGCTGGGTACTGTTGTATGTTCAAAACCACTACTTTGGTCTACAAATATTTTCACAGGGGCTCCCCGAAATATTTTGGACCTTCCTTGTCTCTGGGTAGTTGCTTTTACAAATTGGTCAGCCAGACAGGTAGTTTCTTGGCACTTCCACCTATCCACTCTTCAGTTTACAAATCAGTCAAACATTTTATAGTTTTGCCTCTGATGCTCCTGAGATATGGCATGACCTACTTGACAACATAAGCAATGCAACCACTATTGCCTCCTTCAGGAAAAAGCTCAGAACTTACTTGTTTGTGAAAACCTATTCGCCTGACCCATCCCACCTCACTGTATCTCTCTGGTGTGACCTGGCTAAGTTAATGGACCAACTTTTATTCAATATGTTTATGTTATAGTTGCACCTTAGAGTCCATCATACAATTAAGTGATTTTGAATTTCTCGTGAGATTAGATTATAACCAAACAAACACCTGGAAAAAGTAACAATGTTGTTGAATAAATATAGAGCTTTAATATCTTGTGAGTGGAAGCAGTAGAGATTTCATTACTTTTTGGGTTCTGTCACATTCTATGCTCCACAGAAATATGTCCCACAGTTCCTGCTGCTTTACAGAAACCAGCACCACTGGTTCTCCACAGTGTGGTTAATCCAACCACACTGGCAAGCCCTCACAGGACAAGATTTGCAGTTGACTCAAAATCACAACCTCACACTCTGGAGGCCAAACTCTACCCAGATGAGCTATAAGACAACTCCATACTAGCTAATTCAGTAGTAGTTATCACTTCTTGGAGTTCTGTCACACCCAGTTCGAGGTTAAACATGGCTATTAGATTACAATCGGGATAAATTAAATATGTCCTAGATAGAATGATGAGTATATGAGATTAGTGATTTTGAAGATTCAAACCAGGGTTCCCTTTCTCTACAGACAGGATCAATTCAACATAGGCAAAAGTGAAACATTTGCCACATATCAGGGTGGAGGTAAAACATTATTTCTTTAAAAGATTAAAACCAGGGTGCTCTACCTCTACAGACAGGACAGCACTCCCCAGGTGGCACCTTCAACCAGTTACACTTGGGGGGCAGCTCGCACTGTTTCTGTTCACAAAATGTCAGGCCCGACTCACAGCGACACGTCTTACAGGCGTCAAACTGCCATACTTCTCCGTCTGCATACTCCTTGTTATGGTGGTGACATGTCACACTCACTGGAAATACACAGAAATACATATATAAATACTGGAAAAATACAGAGAAATTCATTCATAAATTCACAAATATGTCATACATCATGCTGGCATCAGTCTCCCAGGCATTCCCATCACGCATACCAAAGCTCAAAGTTGGGGTTTTATGTCTCGCTCAACAGCCTGGGTCATATTGGGACAGGTTCTCAGCATTGTCACTTGTGGGACTCGAACCACACAGAGGTGACAGCCTGTGATTAGATGCCAAACTTGCTAACCATTAGGTCACTGAGGACCTCATCACACATACCAGAAATACACACAAATGCATGTACAAATACAGGGGCATGTCTTGTATGGGATAACCTGTAAAAAGCAAACAACTAAATAACATTGTCATCGTTATTATAATGTGTTGTTGTCTTTAGACAGGGCTGTGTGATTACATGTACATTGTACTTATAAAATAGTAAAAATACAGTTGGGCATTTCATCGGAATCTTGTCATTCTTGGCCAAAAACTCTGAGGCTTTTAGCAAGGCTAACAAAAAATGACTGATGTAGAATTCCAAATAGTGCATAAATAAAAGTGGACCACAGAAATACACAGAAGATGTAAACAAATGTTCTGGGAAATATGTGTCAAATATTCCTGAGGATATGAATTACTATTTACACAAAACCTAAGAAAACCACTGTATTTTTTTCCTCATAGATTGACAGCTTGTGGTACAGAAAATACCATGCACAATACACTTGCTCTAGTTTTAGAGATGTTAGTTTTTGTTCCAATGGGTTTCCTTGCAGTTATGTTGTCATTTGACCTGAATTTGGGAAATACAGGTCATGGGCTTTTTTAACAAAACACTTATCACTGTCATACAACCAATAAACAATACTTAAACAAAAATAGAAATGTATCTATCAACTATCTGCTATTTATAATTGCCTCACAAAAATAAGGAACCCTGTATACAATTTTAAATTTGAAACTCAATAAACAAACATGTGGAATTTTTATACCAAATGTATAAATATACATAAAAGTCAATGACCAAGACGCTGAAGGCCTCTTTATGTTGTGAATACAATATATTAATATATGAATCTGTTGGTGGTGGTCTGAATGCTAAGAAGCATTTTTGTTGTAACATTTCTGCTCTGATTAAATCTCAACTACTTTGTAACATGTGAAAATCTCCCAGTAGGTCATCTTGGCCCCAGTATAAATGATACCAAAAATTAATTAATTCTTACATTTTCGGCAGAATATTGATTATAATTTTCTCTGTACCAACAATTGTATCAATCAGTTTTCAGTCAATATTATAAAGGACAGTACAAAACATGTTTCTTTAACAGTTATGACTTTCGAAATTCTATCTTCACGTTAATATATCAGACATTGAGCCAATTATTTTTGAGAGTCAAAGTTGGTGTTTTATGTCCAGGGCCTGTATTCACAAAGATTCTTATTCTTAGAAATTATTCTTATTCTTAGAATTTTTCTTAGAATTGTCATTTTTCTTAGAAACATTCTAAGAATAAAAATTTTTCTATTCACAAAGATTCTTATTCTCAGAATTATATATATTCTTAGAATTTTTCTAAGAATGGCTTTTATTCTTAGAATTTTTCTAAGAACAACAAATCGCTATGCACAAAACTCTTATTCTTGACACCAGAATTGCATCGAAATACAGAAAATCACTTCTGGGCCTGTATTCACAAAGATTCTTGATATTTTTCTTAGAATTACAGTTAGTCTAACCTGTGTACACATTTCGTTTAACTTCTATTCTTAGAATTAATCTTAGCTAATAATTCTTTTGTGAATAGGTTTTTATTCTAAGAATAAGAAAATTCTTAGCTTAGAATTTTTTCTAGACTAAAGTCTAATTCTAAAAGAAAATTCTAAGAATCTTTGTGAATACAGGCCCAGTTTAACAGCCAGGGTACCACTGGTCCATCGAACTTCATATTGAGCCAGGCTGGAGTCCAAACCATGTCCAAAGAGACAAGAACCCAAAGATCATCTGCTAATCATTGAATACCATCATTACTAGACAGCTGGTCTTAATAGAACTTTGTGTGAACCATGTCCACAAACATAAAGTGCAGACATGTGGGTGTCGCTTGGCATTGTTGCAATAACTGAAAACTGAAAAAAATGGATAAAAAACCCATCAGTCTGTCAACAGGTTGCAGCCTTTGTTTGTCCAGAGATGATCCAGGTTAACTAGAACCAGTGCATCCCAGTACAGGTGTCTGAGGCTTGCACAATTGGAAAAGTATTCACACAAATCTACCTACCCTGTCACATCTGGGCAGGACACATGGGAAGAACTGATGTCCCAGTAGGACTCTGGCAGTGAAAAGGGAGTAACAACATTGAATTGGATTTCTCACACGCTTTGGTTATTTAGACTCCTTTACAAACATTACAGCTATCACAGTTAAAAAATTCTTTTAACTTTAAAATAATTGGCTAAGTGTAGATTTTCCTGGCTGGTGAGTAACACTAACTGCGGTTTCATTAATTTTTGACTTATCATAATGTGGTTCACTTAATATGTGTGTCAAAAGTATGACAAATCATTTTTGTTTTGACCCAGTTCCTGCCATTCTTCACAGTTTCCACAGTGTTGTGACATTCTAAATACTCCTATTATTAGAGAACCGCTAAATTTGACACACTAATTACTTCTATTACTGGCAATTTAGTCATGTAGTATATTTTCCAAGTGTAACCCAAATTCCTGTTGTACAACTCAACCTGTCAACCCATTCATTTATAAATCCCCAGCCTTGACAGCGGAATATATTAAAAACTACCAACCTACTACAAACCCCAACTTTTATTAATGTTTTACACACTCTTACAGGAAATGAGAAACCATGATTGTGAAAAATTGCTCTTCAAAGGCAATGTTCTTTTGTATCAATGAATTTTTATAATCTGTCATATGCTCTTATTCACTTATTTAGCCAATGACACTGTGAAATTGTGAATATGTTTTTATGGGCACCTGTGGCCCTTACTATGGATAGCTCTCTCTCACTACACATATAGCAACTCCAGAATTACTTATGGATAGTTGCCACTAAAATTGTGGAATCAGATTGTGCTGATCTGGGCCCGTATTCACAATAGGTATTAGTGAAAGATGAGCAAAAATTAGCTTAAGTTTCCTATGAAAGGCTTTTTGTAAATACAGACCCCGTTTTTCTGTAATAGTTTTTTTTACCATATGAGGTAATTTTGCCTCAATTATAGTTATACTGCAGTGGCCAAGACTGTACTTGATCACCTGATGGCTGTATAAGATCATACTCTATCATATTACAGGCCCTATACAACAGCAGTCTGGATGTAGTGATAATGTACTTGATAAGTTGAAGTCCCATTGACACATTTCAAAAAAATCAAGTGATTAGATAAATTTCCAATGGCATTCAGTTCAGTACTTGAGGGTCCACTGTGGTCTTTTCTGTGAGATTGGAATCTTCTCGTTATGAAATCATTAAAATGAGCCATAAAGTGGAGCACAAAACAGAAATATCTGACTTTCTTCTCTGTAAATCTGTTAAGTAGAAATATATATTGGACCCACTTTTATTAAAAGTTCCTCTGATATCTGGAACTTCTGGTTTTTGAGAGGTACTAAGTTTTGTTCTAACATGGTTCAAATGTTCCTGATCTTTTTGAAAGATAAGAAAATCCAGAAAAGTAAAAATTTCTCAGATACTTAGGGACTATATCTAGGGTCTCTAGTAACCAAAGGATCCAAATTTTTCTCAAAATATTCTAACACTAGAATAATAAAAATAATCCGCATTTTCAATTTCCACCAAAATTCAAGACAGTGGTCGAAGCTTTTTCCCAGGCATTATATCCTCGGTGTATAGTACCCAAAGGGTCCAAAATTTGCTTATAATTGCTCCATCTTTAATGGTTTACAAGATATTAGACATTTTCAAATTCATCCAAACTTCTACATGGGGGCCCCGAATTTGGAAAATTAAAAAACATTTCAGTGACATTTTATCCAGGGTCTATCATACCCACAGAGCGCAAAATTTACTTGAAATCACTCTATCTCTAACAGTTTTCAAGATAATGGACAATTTTTATTTCTGCCAATATTCAAGTTGGCAGCTGAAATTCAGAAAATTAAAAATTTTTCAGAGACATATTATTCGGGGTCAGTTGTCCCCAGAGGATCCAAAATGTGCTTGAAATCTCTCTACTTCTAACAGTTTCTGAGATTGTAGAAACTTTTGATTTCTGCCAAAAATCAAGATGGCGGCTGAAAATGGGAAAATTAAAAATTTTTCAGAGACATTATATCCTGGTTTAAAGTACCCATACGAGACCAAAATTTGCTCAAAGCCACCCTGTGTCTAACGGTTTTTGAAATAATCAACATTTCAATTTGTGCCAGAAGTCCACAAAGCAATAGGGTCCGAGGTCTTATCCATACATCCCCACATACTAAATTTGAAAGGTCTCCCTAAAATGTTTTTAAGCTATCCCATCTGAAAGGGAATCTCTGCAGCGATCGCATGACTGTGCTAAAACCTAAGTATCTCAGACGAAAACGGGGATACATATAGGTACTGTAAAAGTTGGAAATTTCACTAGGCATTAATTTTAGCTAGTTTAGCCAATGAGGTAATACAGTAAAAATTAATTCCTAGTGAAATTTAAATCTGTATTAAATATATCAGGAAGATACTAGCCATTAGAGAATATTAATCCTAGTGAATTTCTTAACAATTAGTAGAATGATTTTGAGTCTAAAATTTCTATTTTTCAGTACAATGTTCTTGCAGGTCCTTTTTGAGTGGTATTACATGAAAATCCTGTTGAAATAGAGATATTATATTGGTTCCTAGTGCTTTAATTATATAGCACAGCATGAAGGTAGTACAAATATATGATGTACATTTGAATAATTTTATGACTGAAAGGATTGAAAAGATACATCAAACCTTTCAGATTAAATCTTCATCTTCATCCAATATTTGTCACTTTACTGAATGAAAAAAAAATGATAAAGATAAAAAAGGCAGGCCTTAAAGCTACAACCAGTGTGCTGCCAACATAATGCTGCATATCAGTCATTAAATTGCTCAACTATTTTAACAAGCCAGAAACTATCTCAAGAATAGGAGGAGAGTTTTTTTCCCTATAATATCCTCAGTGGCAAAAAAGAAACATCAGCCAACATGCCATTCTGAAGATTGAAACACTGAAACTCTGATAAATAAATACTTTAAATGGAAAACTGAAATTAAGGGACCATCTCAAAATGTCATCCCATTGACAAATTATTGGTCACAGTTTCAAAAGAAATTAGATTCTCGTCTTCAAAAGCCTCTCCTTTGAAAAGAAAAAAAAATCACACATACCATATTTTAAGTGTTCCCTATTAACTGGTTAGAAAGATTGAAAAAAAAGAAATTAAAATATGTGCGACTGTACAGTTACAAATACACGCTTATCTATTAAATAGGGTGTTTGAATTGTGTTACAATGAGGCTAAAAATTCCATTTGTCTGAAAATTAGATAAGCAAGGAGGAGTGTTATGAATAACATCACATCAGCAATAGATAAGAGTTTTGCTAAAAACTGTCAAATTATGAAATCCACCAACTCTTGAATATTTGAGGCATTGTTAAACACTGTAAATATTGTGTCAACACTTAAAAATTCAAATTCCAAATGATGGCTGTGAAAATGACAGTTATTTCATCTAAATATAGGTGCATTATGACTAATTTATGTTCTGTCTTCAAATAAACACATTCGTGACAAATAAAGAAAGAGGTGAAGTGATGATATCACTGACTAAATATGTACAAAAAGAAAGTGGTAAGTCAATAGGCCTTTATTACAATATCTTGCACTCCTGTTTATATTCGTTAAATAATAAATACATGATACAAAGCCTTAGATATGTTCCATTGTATAAAAATTCTTGAATTTAGAAATTATTTAGTATTTACCATTTCTACCCACATCTTCAAGCCAGTTTTCATTTGCCTGTGAATGGAAATTAGATGAAGGAAAAAGTCCTAGATAGGCACAGAATGAATCAAGGTGACACTATGACACTGCCCACCTACAATCAATGTCCCTGCCAAGTATCAACTTCCTACGGTAATTACAGCAAGGTCAAAGGTCAGTTCAAGTTCTCACCATGATGGTAAACACCTACACCCCCTAATCAATGGCCATACCAAGTATCAACTTCCTACACCTTATGGTTCCTACTTCCTAAGATATAGTCCAGATAAGATTTTAAAGATTAAAATCACTATAACAAGGTCAAAGGTCAAATCAAGGTCACACCAGGATGCTGGACACCAACACCCTCAAACAAATGTCCCTACCAAGTATCAACTTCCTACACCCTACAGATGCCAAGATATAGCCCGGAAAAGATTTTACAGGTCAAGGTCACTACAGCAAGGTCAAATCAAGGTCACACTATGATGCTGCACACCTACACCCCTCAACCAATGTCACTACCAAGTATTAACTTCTCACGGTTTCTGAGATGCAGCCCAAATAACATTTTATAGGTCAATGTCACTACAGCAAAGTCAAATGTCAAATCGTGGTCACACCATGACATTGCACACCTACAAACCCGCAACCAATGTCCCTACCATGTTTCAACTTCCTATACCTTATGGTTTCCGAGATATAGCTTTGAAAGATTTTCAAACTCAAGGTCACTACAGGAAGGTTAAAGGTCATATCAAGGTCACAAGATGACGTTGCACAATTACATCCCTCCAACCAATGTCCCTACCAAGTATTAACTTCCTGCACCTAATAGTTTCCGAGATATAGCTTGGACAAGATTTTCAAACTCAAGGTCGCAATATCAAAGGTCAAATTAAGGTCATACCATGATGTTGCACAATTACATCTCCTAACCAATATCCCTACCAAGTATCAACTTCCTACAACTTATGCTTTCTGAGAAACAGCCTGGACAAACTTTTCCTGCCAGCCACCCACCCATCTTCCCCATACATCCATGGGGTAACAACTCAAGTTTCTTGAGGCTATGGGTGAAAATTAGGTACTTTATAACTATATGTACTTCATAATTTACAATTGTGTGACAACTTAAAATATTAGAAACAAACCTTAACTCTTAAGAAATTATAAATTTTCATTTCACATATTTTGTAGATTTAAGGTGTTCTTGATTAAAACTGCCATATTTTGTTTGATGAATTTATTTCCTGTATCGGTTATAATTCGATACTGGACATACTAAAACAGGTATTTTGGGGAATCCCAGAATTGAAAACTGGATGGGAGGTGGTGGCAAGGGGCATTTAATTAATTTTCACATTTTCAAAATGTGTGCCTTGAGGAAGGTGAAGTGAATGAAAAATACACTGATGCAAAAAAAGGTTTGAGACGTGAATTTGTGATGTTTATGATCAGGCCCTTGTCAAAATAAGATATGGAATTTGTATAAATACTACACAATCAATATCAGATGGATTCTTAAATAATGACAACAGATAGTTTGATTACAGAGAGGACTGAAACAGTTTTCCTATGCGACTTTCAAATAAAGACACCAATTTCAAACAACTCCTTAGGTATCATTGCCCCTAATTACAAAGTGTAACTCTGACAAATTGAGACATTTAATTGCACCCTATTTTGAAACGACACTTGCTAAAAAATGGACATCTTCACACCTACACAATTTGAGATCCCTGAAGACTTGAGATTTATTGTGAAAAATATAAAAGCCATGTGAGAGTTTTACAATCTTTACATCAGTAAGGAGAATGGAACTTTGCTTAATATTAATATTTCACACATAATTTTATGGGAGATTTTTTTTTAATATTAAAATGACAATGCAGAATTGACTATATTATTTGATTTATTTGAGGTTAACATCAGTTGTTCACACATTGTACAAGTCATATCGCAGCGAGTGTTTAAAAATTAAAATTAGTGTTTAAGAGGTGGTCAAGATTCTGCACTGAAATATACCGTACACTGGTGAAAAAGCAACTATCAACTTTCCTAAGTGAAAGCAATTGTTGCTGGATTATATTTCAATCAGCTTTTCAATATTTTCATCTGAGGCTGATTTTAAAATGTTCACTCTGAGGGGTACACGGGCAGTCCCAGTGGCAATATTTTAACCATCTTGTGGTAAATTTCTCACTGTCACTCTGCATGTCGTGAATCCCCCCCCCCTACCTCTCCCAAAAACTGCAACATTAATTCTCTGGACCCATTTAATTGAAAGGTAACAACATTCCATGTCACCTGACATATTTACACACAATTCACAAACACCGAAAACACTTTTGTTCTGACATTTATCTGACTGTTTAAGTACCTGTATGGCACTATTTACAACAGTTATTTACTTTAAGTGTGTTTAGACACGATTTCCTGTGTAAACATCTCTATATTTCAAATGCCCTTATTTTTAAGCATCTTTTTAACTATACCTCAAAATACAAAACACAAATTCCTGGCAATAGGCAGAACCCTCCACATTAACATACCTGCAAAAAATACGTTTATACAGATTACAGTAAAATGCACAAAGGTTGCTCCTCTTTTTGACAGAGTATTATATTATTTTCTATTGCTACAAAGGGGAAAAATCAAATTTTTCTGTATTCAAAAAGTTGTACGCAAGGAATGTGAACGTGTCTCATAATGTGGTAAAGTTCACATATTTTACTTTTATAAAAAAATACCTTACGAATTAAGTACATTGCCGTCTATGGAAGTTCACTTTATTCCACATTTACTAAACCTGAAAGAGAAATTACAAAAAATTGCAGTTGGCTATTTGTTTCCATTCCTCAGCTGATATTCGAAATTTGTTTCACATATCTTTATTGGACAGAATTAATAGATAAAATCATAACATAGAACCTTTACTTAACTTCATTCAAAAAGATACTAATATTGCTCAATTTATCATATCTGGGTTCTTCAAAGTACCCGGTATGTTGGAATACCCAACAGTCTGTAACTGGACTGTAAATTATGGGTAAGTGACAATTACAAAATCAGTAATAACCCTTTCGCACTTGGGAAAACGTCTTTGTCCTTGGATCGCAGTCTGACATCCATAGACGACCTTCCGAGTCAGTGCCAAAAGATCCATTACCTTGTGAGTCCTACAGAAGTTTTAAATTGTTTAAAATTTCCGCCTCTGACTTTGGTACCGTGAGCATGTACAGACGATTTCGATTTCGTGCATGCGCATATGAATTTCCTACTATGGTAACCAAAGGTGTGGTCCAAGGTGAGTTTAAGGTTAATGGAGGTTGTCTCTCGGTGACCATCGTTTGTTGTACTATCATCCGACTGTTATTGACGGTTAAAACACGGTATCGAATCAGTGGCTGTCCGCCTGTAATGTGAACAACTTGGATGAAATAAAGCGACCAGGGGGGGGGGGGGGGGGGGTTGCGGTTCCATTGCCAAGAAAAACTGTAGTGTGAAAGAGGAATTAGGTACTTTTTTGTGTGTTTTCTGTCTAGAAAGGTTTGCATAGTTTTTAGAACAAATTTTTTAATAGGCAAAATTGACCCTTAATATCATTCACTGCAAACTGACATTCAACTAGTCTGAATATCCTTTCAGGTTAACATTTATCAGTTATCTGAAAGTCCTGGTTCAATGGAATAAAACATTGATCTCATTAGCTGTAATTAACATTATTGTCTTCAATAATCCTTCAGGGTTGACCATACCTACATTTCCTTGACAGTAACAACAAATTTATTGCTCATTTAAGTGAGACTGGTATCTACCTGGTAACTTTCAGACAGTAAAATAGAAGCAGTAGCAAATGTTTGTTACTTTACAGTGTTTACTTTGTCAAGTGTATATTCCTGTTACCAGAAGAAGTGTCAAATTGTTTTAGGAGATTTAGTCAGCACCTCTCAAGTGGTGACTCAGCCCCAGCAGTACTTTATGAACACACTGTTTTAAACTGTCACCTACTGACACCAATAAACATACTTTTTCTGAAAGCATCTATAATTCTAAACCAGAAAACTATAAGCTGATGCTGAATTAAAATATATGGCAGTGTGACTTAAAAGCATTTGACTTAAAAACTGAGCAAATTAATTTTATATCTGATTTAAAGTGCTCCATTAATGAGCATCTGTTCAGTGTAAACTAGCCTTCTCAAAAGGCTATCCTGTCAGTTTACTCCTTATAACAAGGCCAAAAGGTGTTTTGGTCCCCTAGGGCAAAGCCATCAGAGACATGAGTAGTACACTAGAATTTACGAAAGTCTGGGAGACACAAAGAAATTCCAACTCAGACACATCCCACAGCAGGTATAGAACTCAGACGGTCACCCATCCAAGTACTAATGTAGCCCGATGCTGCTTAACTGCAGTGAGCAGACAAATACTCATCATGCTGCACCACAATTCATGAAAGTCCGGAGACAAAAAAAAAAGAAAAAATGTGATCTCTAGAAGCGCGAGCCTCGATAGAGTTCGCGTTTCTAGAGATCACATTTTTTTTTTAAATATAGAGGAGTCTTTCATTTGAACTTCCGTTGTCCAAATGTACTTCATCTTAACTTGGATGCTTCCACTGTTACATACCTCTTCTAGTTCATAAACCTTCTATTACCTGAACAAAACCTTGCTCCAAACAGCATAGAGTAAGAAATCTAAAATTCGCCAGGAATCTAAAATTCGCCACCTCTAAAACCTTAGTTAATTTTATGAAGAAAATTATGTTTTTGTCTCACAATTGGTATTTTTCAGTTCAAAAAGCCTTAATTTACTATACATTCAACAAATCTCACCACAATTCATTTATTATATTAGTATTTTCACATGTGGAGAATTTCAGATATGTGGCAAATTTTAGATTTCTTACTCTATAGTAGTTCTGTAAAACCTCTATTATCTGACCCTCTATTATTATCTAAATTTTCTATTATCCAACCTCAAACCCACTCTCATATATACATTTAAACATGTTATTTTAGGCTTTCTATTATCGACCTTTCTACTATCCAAACTAATTGTTACTCCCCCAAGAGGACTGGATAATAGATGTTCTACTATACTAAATTAAGGAGCATTTACATTTATTATGTGTTTATTTTAACACATGCATATAAAATAACAAGAATAGGTCTAGATATATAAACAATCAGTGAGCCAATAAAGGACTTATAGGAATACAAAACACAAGGGATTGTAGTGGCTATCAAATTAGGTAATGATCACTTGATTGATCTGTTGTCATGGTTTCAAATCCTGACATAATGTGCAAATACTTGTGGCCTGTCCCCAACTGTTAAAAGGAAGGTCAACACTCGGTTGAGGGCCGAGTGATTATACAGTCAATTTTAGTTTAAAACCATCAGAAAGCACAAGAATTTGTCATTAACTCCTAATTGAAAATGGTTACATTCACATTTTGGTCAAAATAAGATATAAATCTTGTGTGAAAAACAAAACAAAATCTAAAATCATTTTGGCTGCTCAAATATTCAATCATATCGTGATGAAACTCATATTTTATATATTTAGTACACATTTGTATGCCAAGAGACAAAGTAAAGATAATTCAACAGCATCACTTATAATTCAACAGCATCACTTTATCTACCATTCTATATTCGTGACTTGACAGTTGCACAAAAGACGTACCCAAGGTCACTGCTCAGTCTACCATTATAGAATACATAAAAATACATGTGGCAAAGATCAGGGCTGGCATTTCACATCACTTTTCAACAGCTAAAATTCCTACCAGCACAGGTCCTTGGTGCCTCTATTATTGTTTGTTTCTAGCTTGACTTGAACTCATGTACACAGAAGTGAAAAGCAAGTAAATGTCAAACTTTTGAACCACTAAGGCCTCTATGTATACGTGGCAGGTAGAAGGCTAATGAAGTCAATGGTAGGAGAAAACCTTACCAAGGCTCCTGTTTATGAAAAAAAACCTGTTTGATTAATGGAAAGTTATATTATGCCTATGCATTAAATAGCACAATGCCAATTTGCAAGTTTGTAAAGGCACTTTCAAATTAGAACAAGATTTCAGTTCCAGAAGAGTGAAAAAGACAAATGCAAGATGCATAATTTAAGTCTCAGACAAGGCTACATACCCCGAGCTTGAACATGTGACACAGATCTGAAGAAATCACTTAAAGAACATCCCAAACAGCTTGAATGACAGGCTCAGAGATTTCAGGAAAGGATCAACATTGTCAAAGATCAACATCTTGACATGCACACAGAGGTTTTTGTGAAAGTAAAAGGCCCGACATTTGTTTGCATCATATTCAGGTACAAAAAGCTTGTCATGATGGGTTCACTGTACAGGGAATTTAAAGTAAACAAGCTCATGTTTTCAGCAAAAGAATTCTGAACATTTATATTTCTAAAGAGAAATGTATTCCAACACAGTTTTAAATTGCACAAAAATACACTTTCAACTTCAAGCAGGAAACTAGGTTGTCAAATCCTTTATTTAATAGTAGCGTAGGTGTGAAATAAACATCCAGTTTTTACGGATGTATTTGTATTCACACTGGAATATACAATGGTTTTCTATGTTTGCAATCTAACAAAGATAAAAGTATAGAAAGAAACTAATAAGTTAAAGTGACCTCAATTCAGTAGAGAAGAGAGAATTTGCTTGAATCCAAAAGATTCTGTTATTACTTAGCTGTGGTGATTGAGACAAGAAAATCAAATCATATGTCAAAAATTAAAAAAACTTTTTATAGAATTCAAAAATAACTTAGATTCTAAACAACTAAACAAGCAAAAGATTGACGTAATTTTCGGTTACCTGCATAAACTGGCATATTATCTGAGGGTTGTATGTTTTGAAAGAACATTAGATAAACTGGCATATTATCTGAGGGTTGTATGTTTTAAAAGAACGTTAGATTTACCAGTAAAATGCACTGGACTCTTCAGTATACATGACATTTTTGTTTACATAATTTTAGTGACCTATATCTGCTTTCACCATATATCTAACCATTTTCCCTGCTATCTAGTATCCTGATATGTCTCATGTGATTTCAAAATGAACCTGCCTTCCCCATCATTAATAGAGCTAAATATTATAACACCCCAGTCTTTACACATGACATACTACAAGCCTGTCATCCATAACTGCCAATTGCTTCAACATCATTTGTAACTAATAAATGTGAAACAACACTCTCAATTTAATCCTAGATGGTTTCATGAAATAAATGAAGGTTTCAAAATGCATCAAAAACCTTTGCTGACCTCTCTCGGCTTTGCCGATCCCTTACAGACAACAGGTCCTCCCTGGTGACAGATAATTTGTTTGGGTTCTGGTATCAGCCACAATGTTGGATTAGTGTTGGTAGTTTCACTTTGTGCTAATATGGATAAAAGGTAATAAAGTAGGTTTCTACTCAATTAATATGACACACATTTTGATATTATGCACTTCCCCCTTTTTTGCATAATATTATGGGATGATAATATAATAAACTTTGTCTTAAACAGAAAATGTGCACTGGTTTAAAGGCTTCATTACCACTCAGAAAACAAGTTTTCTCCTTTTAAATCAAATATTATTTTGCTACATAATCAATAATTTGCAAACAAACAAACAGGCAAACACTGCCACATACATAATTTCCTTAGCTAAGGTAATATAAATATGTCAAGGCCACCAGTCCCTTTTCCTTTGAAATATTTCTTGTCATCCTGAATTTCTTCTTTATTTTGAGGATTTTGCTGCCTCTTTGAGATTAGACATAAGATGTAATCAAACATACAGAAAATTCCACTTGTAGGAGATTTTAGCGAGACAAGTATGTGTTTTACTGGTTGCCTGATACATTTTGATTAACAGTGGAATTTCAACAGCCTCAGATATCACTGAAAAAGATATTTCTACAATTTAATCTCCATTCAGTATCATATATATTGATTATATTCATCTACATAGAGAGGAGAAAACTAAATCTGATAAGGTTGGAGCTTTTTATTGAAATATACCTGACCAAAAATGGCGAATTGCCATAATTTCCTATGTTTTTTTCTCTTACCTCTAGATAACCCAAAATTGCAAGAATGTGTGAAATATTTGGCATCTGCTTGGCTAGATCAGTGTATGGATTGTTATGAACACTTTCCTACTCTTTTTTGATATCTTTGTTTTAAATATCTCTAAACATTCAAACAACAATATATGATATGATACCTCAAAGCTTTCCTCTTGATATACATGTATTTGCTGCATCATCTGTGAGACATAAACTTAAAAGCTATTAATTCAATAAAGCTTTTTATAAAGTCTTCATAGCCTTGGCTGCCAGATGTATTTACAGTCATTAATGGTCAATACTGGTTCTCCAGTAGCTATTTGATTCTAGGACAATGAAACAGGTCAAAAATTGGGATTTTACATCCCATTCAACAACCAGGGTCATATTAAGACAGATCCTCAGAGTTGTACTCAAATCCACACAAAGGTGACGGAAATTGATTAGACGCCAAACTTGCTAGCCACTAGGCTACTGAGGACCTTCTAGGTGACACAGAGATAAGGTGCCTTTATGGATCTCATTTGGTTGGACAACTGAAAACACACTGCAAATGAGCTTAAATCATGCAGCCAATTATTATTTATGAGGCAAAACTGTTTCAAACATTTAAACATCTATGCAACTCTGTCATTAAACAACCCTGAATAATCGCAGGTTTCAGTTTTCTATATTCAACATATTTTACATATACAGTAGATTTAAAAATTTCGTACAATCTCTAATTTAAAAATCTCTTTCAGAGTATATTTGTACATATTTATTCAACATTAGAAAATAGGATCATAAAGTCAATAATTTTTACTAAATATACAGGAATTTGTAATGTAATTTTTAAAGGGAGAATTTTGTATGAATTTTTACTTACTGTACAACTGTACATGTGATATACTGGTATGTTCAGGGAGAAAAATAACAATTAGGCCAGGAAGTAAGTTTGGTAAGATTTGGTTCAAGACACAGAAAGTTTGAAAGTTGATAATGTCATCCTTATCTCTGTTTATGGCCAAAAACTATTAGAGAGATTATGGTATGCCCAGCTTCAGTGCTACAGGTATCTCTCTGGTTTCAAGTTATAGGGATACTTAACTGCAAAACACCAAAAAGAAAGGCAGTTGTTGTTCAGTTACACCTTTTCCCTTTAGGATTATAAAATATAATATTCCAAGGTTTATCTACCAAGATTTATATGTTATATCACAGCAAATAAGTACTGAATCTAATCTTATCATGGTTTGTATGGCAATTAATATCCGTACCAAAAAAAATCTAATTACATCCACCAACGCAATCACCTGCTCAACTGTATCTTATTAAATATATTCTTATAATTTTTGCTATGGTCAATAGCGACATTATGAAAGTGATAGAACATGCACCTTGTATTAGAACCAAGGACAATTGTCTTTTGGACCATTAAAATGCTACTCCACGACATTGTTAGATTAGTTTTATTGTATTAATTTATTATAAACCGTGAGATTATATCCATAGTAATACCATAAAACAAATGTTTAATTTGTGAGGAAAAGGTGACTAACTTAAGCAGTTAAAACATTTTTGTAACAAGTCTTTCTGGTGTTGATGAACTGTGGTTCATTTATTGCACATATTTCTCTGTACCACAACCTTCTGACATAATGATAAAAGCATAATTTATCTTGTGTGGGAAAAGAAAAATGTGTGTATTGAGTAAAGTGAGCATTGTTTGGCTAACATTGCAGCAAAAAAAGTAAACAGAAAGGACGGTCAAGATGAAAGCTCAAGTACTAAAATGTAAAAACCATATTATGTTAAATTCTGTTATCTTAGAAAGAGTATCTCTAATTACCCCCAAAACAATACATTTCCGACACAATTTTTCAACCTGGAGTTAAAAATATCATAAACTGAAATGGCTTCATGACCTAGTTAACACAGAGTTAAAGGAACAAGTTTTTGTCATGAGTTGAACTTGAGTTGAGAAACATTTCCTGAGGAGAGAGTTGGGTGGAGAAAAGAAATACGCCCAATCTTACTCAAAATAAATACTACATTCCGTGGAATAATAATCCTTCATGTTGTAACTCCACATGTGTCTAACAACAAAATTAACTATTTTGAGAGAAGAGGAAGGTTGGGGGGGGGACTTCTGTTTTCTTTCTCTGTCTCTCAGTTGTTGGGGTGATGAGTGGTTAGCCTTGGCCTGGCCCAAGAATGTCATAATATGCCACATGTCTGCTCAATATCCACTCCATTCACATTACATGCATTCTATACTGAAGAAATGCAGTGTGCTCTTACATGTCTTAAAACACAGGGGAATTCGCTTCAAAGACTTGGTAAAACATGCAGATTGACTCAGCAAGGTCAGAAAGTAGGTGTAGAGAAGAATGGCCATCAGGAAGAATACCCATCAGGTACTATGCCCATCAACACAATGCCCATCAGGAACTTTGCCAATCACCAGTTTTTCAGGGTTGGAACTTTGCGCATCAATTTTTTATTCATCATTTTCTTTCACTTAAACATTACTTATTTCAATGTTTTAAGGTGCCCCACAAGGTGAGCTTCAATGGCTGCGTTATCAACAGAACTTAGTTAAGTTTGAATCTGTTACAGTTACTTTTTCTATTTGGTATACAAATTGATGGGTAAATTTCCACCCCTGAAAACTTGGTGATGGGCAAAGTTCCTGATGGGCATTGTTCTGATGGGCATAGTACCTGATGGGCATTCTTCCTGATAGGCATCTTCATGGATTCCAGAAAGTAATATACTAAAACTTGTTGTACAGCTTCAACAGATTAAAAGGAAAAATGCGTCATTTTATCTTTCAATATTTAGCTTCATTTGTGGAAAAATAAATTTTTAAATGGACAAATAACACCAAAGTATACCAATTCAACTCTACATTTCTCTGTTCTTAATTTTTGTAGAACTGTGAACTACCTGTTGAGAGGAGTTGTCTGTTACTGATTAGTTCTGACTGTAGAATACTGACCTGTTGAAATGCAATGATTTCCTCCTACACAAAATCAGGTGCTTTAACTTTCTTATGCTACCCAATCATCACCCCTCAATAAACACAATTCAATTCAAACTGCATGGGAATACTGCTTGTACAATAGGAGGAGCCTGGATACACCTCCAGTTGCAGGGAAGGAAGGCCAGTACAGAACCAAAAAGCCAGTTCTGAGAACAGTTTTGAGTTTTATGTTTAAAACTACCATTATCCCTATATATTGTTAATCTCAAGATTAGCGTATGATACAAATTGGCACATTTCTCATTACTATAACCTATAGTACAGGTGTATAAGAACCATGACTTGATCTTTTTATAAAGACTCTGAAATGTAGAATTATCTTTTAATAGAAGTAAATTACTGTGCATTCAGACAAGTGATTCAACCCGGGTTGACACAGATTGAAGACTAGTCTGAACGCT
This sequence comes from Sabellastarte sp. h YS-2021, assembly GCA_964017235.1. Taxonomy (NCBI): domain Eukaryota; kingdom Metazoa; phylum Annelida; class Polychaeta; order Sabellida; family Sabellidae; genus Sabellastarte; species Sabellastarte sp. h YS-2021. The sequence continues at coordinate 17,718,633 of OZ024928.1, forward strand.
CACAATCCGGGCTGACAAGGGTAAATCTCAACCCTACTCAAGAGGTGGATTGAAGCAGATTGGCTCAATCCCCTTTATAGTGTGAACCCTCCCAATCCGGGTTGACAAGGGTTGAGTGTGATGGTACTGTAATTTATAAATTTACTGCCTTGAAATAATTGCATAACTTTATATTTATATATCTAAAAAGCTTAATCCTTTGTAAGTAGGGACCCAATTAATACATAGACCACCAATCAAGATTATGGTGTGATTTGCAATTCGGTATAAAATGTATGAATATTTGTAATTGTTGTAGGGTGATCTTATAAGCATAACTATTTCAAAGGATTGCAATTAGTCTATTGGTAATAAAGTTGCAAAATCTAAAAAAATATAAAATACTCTTTGATTAATGATAAAAATCTAATAAGCTATTTATCTGTGTGAAAGCTAATATAAATTGGGATCTTTTATAGTTTCAGCAATGTGGGGAAAATAATAGTAAATTTAAAAAAAATGACATTAAGCTATATTTGGAGGCTTTACTGTACCCAATTTTTAAGACTTTTCAATCCACATTAAACTCTGTAGTGTGGACACTCAACCCGGATTGAGATGAATCTGCTTCAATCTGCTTCAACCCTCAATCCTTGCCAACCCGGATTGTAGTGTGAACAGGGTATTACAGACCTATTTCATGTCAATTTACACAGATAACCAATGAGTCATATATCCTTTTATATTTTTTACAACAGAACCAGTTTATGTAAAGAAAATCTGACATCAACATAAAAGATTAGAAACTGTGTACTAATCAATTAATTGTATCATCAGTATGATTTCATGATGGTATTGCTGACCATAAGTTTGGAGTGCTAGCAATGAGATGGTTGGTGAGACAGTTTCCTTGGTGACAATTTGTCAAGTATTTTACACAACCATTGTCTATGTAGGTAACCAGACTCAAGGGCTGATTTGATTGTTATCTTCAATTCTGAGACTGTTGTTTACACCAGTGAGCAGGTTGAGTAGTGATTGAGAGAAGCTTGATGATACTCTGCATTGCTATAACGGAAGATATCACACACTAAAGTACACACTTCACTAATCAGTTCTCATAAACTTGATGAAAATAAACCTGGGCCTTGGAAAAGCCTAACAAACTGAGATTTGGACTGGTTTTATTACACCATTCTTTCATGAAACAGATAACAAAATCAAAACAGTACAAAGCAATTCATAACTGCACCATGCTTATTCACCATTCTGATTAGAGAAGACATTTTTTTACAATTTAGTTCTTTCCCAAACTGATCAATTTATCATAATCATAGCAAAATAATACCAAAAAGTATCCAGGTGATTTCCTTCAGCCCCACCTTCAACCAGACCTTTGTTAAAGTTGCAATTGTAATGGCTGAATTCACCTGAACAGATTCTTTCTGCACAAAGTCTGGACGAGAAGTCAGTAAATCAGCACAGATTAACACATGCTCTGTGTACCAACACTTCTAAACTACCCACTTCATTCCAGTCAATCTCTACCCTGCACGTTTTTGTCTCTTTTCTTTCTTAAGCTAAAACATAATGATGAGATTTCATCACAGTCACAAAACATTTAGTGCTATTGATATACAATGTAATGAGCGATTGCTTCACAATAACACAGGTATACTGTAAATGCTGGTAAGCTCTATATTTATAGCTTTTTTTTTTGAGTGTCTCTTCTACTGACAATCACCCCACAATCTGAAAATCTATGTGTATTTTGTGATCCCTTGAAAATTTGACTTTATCAGGGCTTAGATGAGGGGACCATGTGTCGAGAGGTAGATGTCTAAGGCAAATGTAAAATGCAGTATTGCTAAAACTGTGTGGAGTGATTAAGGAGAGATTTAACCTAAATTTTGAGCAAGCAGTAAGACAAATAACTGTGTGAAGGAGTGATTAAGGAGAAAAGTAAATATATTTTGAGTCCACAGTAAACAACTGTGAGAAAGAGGGTGATTTAGGATAGACTTAGAGTTGGAAATCTAAAATTCACCAGGAATCTAAAATTCACCACCTCTAAAACCTTAGTTAATTTTATGAAGAAAATGATGTTTTTGTCTAAAAATTGGTATTTTTCAGTTCAAAAAGACTTAATTTACTATACAGTCAACAAATCTCACCACAATTCATTTATTTTATTAGTATTTTCACATGTGACGAATTTCAGATATGTGGCGAATTTTAGATTTCTTACTCTAACATAATATTCTGGATCTGCGGTCATGCAAATAACTGAGAGAAGGAGAGATTAAGCAGTGATCGAACATAAATTTTGAGTCCACAGTTAACAACTATGACAAGGAGAGTGATTGAGGAGAGATTTAGCATGAATTCTGAGTTGGCAGTCAGGCATTTGATACCAGGGTAAGGCTAATAACTGCAAGGAGTGATTAACAAGAGACTTAACATGGAGTATAACTCCCCAATAAGGCTAATAAATGAGAAGAGTTTATCAATGAGGGGTCTAACGTAAATACTGAGTTTGTAGCAAGGCTTAATAACTGAGAAGAGCAAGATATAAGGAGAGATTTCATGTATATTTTAAGCCTGCAGTATGGCTTACAATTGGGAGAAGAGGAGGAGTTTGACTGTAGATAGATCTGGGCTCTGATGAAGACGATGAGTAGTCCTGTCTCTCTCACTGTCACTGGTGGGTCGCCCATTCCGTGTGGATGAAATCTTGATGAAATCTAAAAAAAATCTAGGGAAACAGAACATGAACTTAACCACTGTCCAGGAGAAGACTGAGATTTGTCATAATTTTTCTCCTTCTGAGCCCTTGTTCTTACAAGTATACTCATATTAAAGAGGTATCAATTTGGGGGGGGGGGGGGGAGGAAATTAAGTAAAGGGCTTTAGATTGGAAACATTAAGATATACTTGATATTTACCCCCATGTGCGGGGGGGGGGGGGGGGGGGGGGGGGACCAGCCCCCACACCCCAGAACTGAAATTTACAAGATAACAGAAATTTCACCGCATATTTGCATTTTATAATAATTGTAAATATTGATCACCAATCAGAAGTAATGTTTTTGAAATGTTAAAATTAAAATGACTCACTCAAAAGATGTATTTTGAATTCAATTCAGCCTTCAGTTTAAGTCACAAATACCATCTTTGATGAGCAAAGGTTGTGTTTCCTGATAAATTTGGAGAAATTTGGTCGCATTTATAAAGAAAACAAGACCACTGCCGCGGTGTGCATCTCCCGCCGAGCATTAAAGGGGAGGAAATACCTTTTCCGAGATATTCCCAATTTTTCATTTTCCGCTAAAATCCAAGATGACATTTTTCCCCTAGGCACAGAATACTGTTGTACTACCCTGTGGGTCAAAGATTCGCTCAAAATCGCTCTGTCTGTTACCATTTCGAAGATATTTTCAATGCATATTTTCTGCTAAAAATCCAAGATAGCCGCAAAAAGTGGCGAAAATTGAATTTTTTTCCCTTTTGCATAGTATACTCATGTACTACCCTGCAGGTAAAAAATTCACTCAAAATCGCTCTATCTGTTACAGTTTTCGAGATATTAAGACTTTTTCATTTTCCGCAAAAATCAAAGTAGCTATTACTCAGTTAGCTATGGACCTACAGGTCTCAAAATTTGCCATTACACAATACATCAAAAAGTAGGTGAACAACATATTTGACAAAAATCCTTTAAATTCAACAGTTTTGCTGTGATAAGCGATTTACTCCATGGAAAACCATGAAAGTAGCTATTACTCAGTTAGCTATGGACCTACAGCTCTGAAAATTTGCCATGATACAGAACATTAAAAAGTACATGAACACCATATTTGACAAAAATCCTGTAAATTTAATAATTTTGCTGTTATAAGTGATTTACTCAATGGAGAACCATCAAAGTAGCCATTACTCAGTTAGTTATGGACTTACAGGTCTCAAAATTTGCCATTACACAGTACATAAAAAAGTAGCTAAACAACATATCTGAGAGAAATCCTTCAAATTCAACAGTTTTGCTGTTATAAGTGATTTACTCAATGGAGAACCATTAAAGTAGCTATTACTCGATTAGCTATGGACCTACAGCTCTCAAAATTTGCCATTTCATAGTACATCAAAAAGTAGGTGAAGAACATATTTGAAAAAAATCCTCTAAATTCAACAGTTTTGCTGTTAAAGGTGATTTACTCAATGGAAACCCTCAAAGTAGCTATTACTCAGGTAGCTATGGAGATACAGCTGTGAAAATTTCCCATGACACAGTACATCAAATAGTAAGTGAACAACATATTTGACAATAATTCTCTAAATTTAATAGTTTTGGAGTTATAAGTGATTTACTCATTGTTGAAACTCAAAGTAGCCATTACTCAGTTAGCTATGGAAATACAGGTCTGAAACTTTTCCACGACACAGAACATTAAAAAGTAACCAATTAACATATTTGACAATAATTCCCTAAATTCAATAGTTTTGGAGGTATAAGTGATTTATTCAATGTTGAAATTAAGAAATTTAAAAGTAGCTATTACTCAGTTAGCTATGGACTTACAGCTCTGAAAATTCACCACGACACAGTACATGAAAAAGTAGATAAACAACATATTTGACAAAAATCCTCTATATTCAATAGTTTTTGAGTTATAAGTGACTCGCTGAATGGTCAAATGTTAAACTTAGTGTAGCTATTACTCAGCTAGCTATGGTGCTACACCTTGGAAACCTCACCATGATATAGTACATGAAGGAGTTGTTCAACAACATATTTGAGACTAATATTGTAAGTAACAGTTACAAAGATAAAAGCAACTTACTCATTTTGGTCATTGTTAAAAACAGAAAATAGCTATTACTCACTTAGCTATCAAGATAGACCCCTAAAAATGGTACCATCTTGTAGGCATGGAGAAAGTAGCTGAACAACATATTTTACAGAAATGCTCTAAATGCAGCCGTTTTGGAGTTATGAGCACTTTACTGAAAGTAGCCACCATTGCTATTACTCACTTAGCTATGGACCTAGGTCTCAAAAATAACAAGCAGGCTATTTTTAGGCTGTATAAAAGTGCAACTACACACTTATGGCAGCCATCTAAATGAACGAAAAAAAAACCCATGGCAGAACACCTGAAAAACAAGGGTGAAGTACGTGGCTGGCTTTCTGCCAACCACAGTGTCGAATCTTAGGACAGCACTGGGTGTTGAAATCTGTGCACACGGCCATAGTATTATCGCCCGCATTTGGAAATCGCATTCGGATGGGTATTTGTAGTGACGTGATGTGAAAGGTTTAATACAATATAAAGGGTCTGTACAGTACTGTAGATGCGCAGTTTGAAATTTGATTTTGAAGTGAGAAGACATATTTCATTTTTTACCGTGGATAAACATGTACTGTAGTGCTAATAAAATAAGATTAGCGAACTGGTTTATTTTGTAAATATAAAACAATCTGGAAGACATTATTAAAGTGTTAGTATATATGGATATTTTACAAAAGCTAATTGTAAGTATTTAAAGAAAATATTCGTGTTATTTCTACAATATTACGATAGCCATAATGAGCGATAATCGGGGATCAGAGGTTATCCTATTTTACCAATGAAGTATTTTGTTGTTTAGCCAATCAGAATTGAGGACACGGAATATTTTACATGGCTGGTTTAAGATGAAAACTACCAGCATATTTCCTGTTCACGGACTTGCCTCATTAATATTAATGAGCAAATATGCGTGGTCACGGTAGTTTAAAGTATTTGATCTTTGTCGAAACATCCATTTTATAAAATATTGTCAGGAAATAAGATTAGCCACAATGAGCGAAAATAGGGAATCACAGATTATGCTGTATTTTACCGATGAAGAATTTCGTCGAAATGACCTATATACTTCTAGGACATGCAAAAGCGCCTTCGAGTGGTTGAATGTAGAACTACGGAGTTTGAATATTTTCATTGTCGATTCTGATTGGCTGAAGGACAAAGGTGTAGTACTACCGTGACGTCACTTCATTCATTAATTTCTTTGCGGTTTATTTGTTTGACAAATGGGTAGATGCGCAGACAACAATGTTACATTAACAGTGACTGTGTGATAAACTAGCAGACAAATAAATTAATTGGGGTTTCAAGTCTAGAAACCAGCAGACGAAACAGTTAAAAAAGACTCCTTCGAGTAGACCACTACAATGGGTAACACAATAGTTTCTAGGACATACGGGTTCTTTGAGAAAGCCAGACATAGTGCCAGACATGCTTTTTACTTTATAAAATATAACTGAATAAAAGCATTAAAAATCTTCAAAATGGCAGAGTGTATACTATACACCTTAATGTACAGATATGTGAAGAAAATATTATGCAGAATTGATATTTAAGGGCTTAAACGGCCAATTTAAAATCGTGACCGCAACTCAGTACATAACTCGAATCAAAGATTCGACTAAAAAAACCATGGCAGCCATCTTGTTAACACCCGTGGCAGCCATCTTGTTTTTCCGAATCAGCCGAAAAAGATTCCCAGGCAAGTTTTTCCAATGATGAATTTATCCTGCAAATTTGGAAGCTCTAGCTATAATATTTTAAGAGATAGAAAGGCTTTTGTAAAAACGTGACGAACGGACGCACGCACGCACGGACGCACGGACACAGGGCATTTTATAATCTCCCGTACCGGGCCTATCGGCCGGCGGAAGATAAAAAACAGTGCAGTATAAGTTATGGATGTCTAAATTATGGACATGAATAGAGAAAGTTATGATTTCTAAACCACTATACATATATATGACAATCACAACTACTTTGCAACAACCACTATGCAATAACTTCTTTTCATAAACATTCTGTAATCATTAAGAGTGATGTTAGTATTTACAAAATATATTTTTGTACAAGTATGAGAATTTTCCTTTAAATCATGTTCACATCTTTGTTCACTTATAGGGATGTAGCCAGAACTTGCTTTTTATTGATAGAACAATATTTGACCTTGAAGTATGCCAACCAATCAGAATTCTCATTACTCTTGTGACCTATAACTGCAAAATTATGGCTTTTCAGAGCAAATCCTCAAATTTTCTACTTCTTCTTTATGCAATTAACTAGTTTTGGCATACTGCTCTATCTTTGAAGGGAACCCTACAATGGTTTCTTTGGGAGAATAAAATTAATTAACACTTTGAAGCTGGTTAAAATAAAAAATATAAAGTCCACAGGATTAATGTATTATCAGTACAATAAAGTGTGGTAATGGATAGATTTCATTTTTTTCTGTTCAATATAAAACATCACAATCAGTTCTCTCAAGACATCCATCAAACAGCTATAATCAGAATTCGACACTAAAGGAGGCCCCAAAACCCAATGCTGTCAGAAGTTATAGAGGAGGGGGTAGATTAGACATTAAGGGGGTGAGGGGGAGATAAAGACCCTAGTTTTCTCAAGGAATATCTTCCATTCATAATTCTCAAACTATTCAACACATTTCTTCACAAATCGGATATAATTACAAACGATGGGGTGCGAACAAGGTAAATAACACCCAGACTGCAGGAGATAATGAAGGCAATTGCCTTGAGTGCATGTCTGACCAGACCCATCAACAATAGCACATGGAGAGCCATCAATTTACCTTAATAGCTTGTCATTTTACAAACTGGTCATATAAAGCCTCATTTACCTTGGTGGCAAAGTGTTTTCCTACAATGGCTCGAGCATGTCATATGCAATTTTCACCGGCAAACTGAAACGCTTTAATTTACAAAATCCACTGGCTTCTGAACAAATGACTTTGACACATTCCTCCACTGAAGGACTTTCTATTAATCTCACATGTTTTTATACACGTTTTGATATTGTTGTTACAATTAATTGGACTGTCAAAAACATATGTTTTATGTGCTTCTGAACAAAAGAGGACAGGTTTTTCTCTGCTGTCCAAAAACATGACAAATATGCTGACTTGTGCCAGCGCTCTGATTTCCTGTAGATGTAGAGAACAGTGCAGACCTGTACTGAATACAGATGTACAGATTATCTGGACCTTTTGTAAGACTGACTGGCCTCAGTTAGCCAAGCAGTTAACAAGCCAGGCATTTAACCACTTGGGCCTAATCACTGTGGCCTTGGGTTCTACTCCAGTACAAACCAACATGTTCACCAACAGTCTGTCCTCAAATAACCTCAGCTTCTGTATAATTGTTTGATTTTCAAGAAATATTGGAGTAAAAAGTCTTTTTTATCTTTATTGTTTTCAATAGTGCTATATTTCTTCTCTCTAGAGTAGTGTGCCAAGATTACTGGAAAACTCAAAATCTTACAGGTTGGCAAAAGTTGCCTGTCTGTATTCACATGTAAGTTAGATAAATGCTGAGCTTTAACAACCCTCAGTGCCCATGGACAGGCTCTGTGTCAGCTGACTGTGTGCTTTAAGTTTCAGAGTGGAAGTGAAAGCAGAAAAGGACACAGAAGTTGTGCCTTGCAAATGGTATTCAGAAGTAAAGTATAACAAGAGGAGAGTGCCCGTGAACGGGCACTGTGTCAGCTGACTGAGTGTTTTTGATTTGTGAAGGTAATAATGAGAGGAAAGCATAATTATCAGGGAAAGTGCTGTACAGAAGTACAGTAAACGGTAATTGAAGAGCATGTTCAAAAGAAATTCTGAACCTGACAGAAGAAAAGGACAAAAAAGTTGTGCCCTGCAAATGGTATTATGAAGGAAAGTAACAAGATAACTGTTTAAGTGTAAAGAGTAGGTTAAAACATATTTAAAGAAATACTGCAAATGCAGTATCCTCGTACGACCTTGAAGAAGGGGTCCACCGTCAAATCCAACCACACAAAAATATTCCCAGCCCATGATTTCCTATAGGTTAGTTTACCATCCCAAACCTGTAGGACCAATAATAAGCGAGTTATAAGCACTTTTAAGTTTGGCTGTCCTTATTTGACCTTGAAGAAGGGGTCCAAAGGTCAAATCTGACCACACCAAAAGATTCCCAGCCCATGATTTCCTATAGGATGGTTTACCATCCCAAACCTCTAGAACCAATACTAAGCGAGTTATAGACACTTTTAAGTTTCGCTATATTTGTTTGACCTTGAAGAAGGGTCCAAGGTCAAATCGGACAACATCAACAGATTCCCAGCCCATGATTTCCTATATGTCTGTTTACCATCCCAAACCTTTAGGACCAATAATAAGTGAGTTATAAGCACTTTTAAGTTTGGCCATCCTCGTTTGACCTTGAAGCAGGGGTCAAAGGTCAAATCTGACCACACCAAAAGATTCCCAGCCCATGATTTCCTACAGGTTGGTTTACCATCCCAAACCTCTAGGAACAATAATAAGGGAGATATAAGCTCTTTTCATGACTGACAAAGAAACACCAGTGGCGGCCATCTTGTTTTTCAAAATGAGCCCCAAAATATTCCCAGTCAAGATTTTATAATGAGGAAAATATCCTGCGAATATGAGATCTGTACTTATAATACCCTTTGCTCTAGAGGGCCAACAAAAGTCCTTGTTTAAAGTCAAATAAACGTCCCTGGCGGCCATCTTGTTTTTCAAAATGAGGCCAAAAATATTCCCAGGCAACATTTTATGGTTATTAATATATTCTGCAAACTTGCGAAGGCTAGCTATAATATTTTTTTCATTAGAGCGGTAATGATGAAATCTCTCTACACACTGCGGCTATCCAGTGGATACAATGATTTACTCAATAGTGAGAACCTGAAAGTAGCTATTACTCAGCTATGCCATGAGCTACAGGTCTGAAATTTTACTATGTTATAGCTGACCCAAAAGTAGGTGAACAACATATTTAAGCAAAATACTCTTAATGCAATAGTTTTCAAGTTACAACTGATTTACTCAATAGTGATATGCTCAAAGTAGCAATTACTCAGCTATGCAAAGAGCTACATGTCTGTAATTTCACTATGTTATAGCTGACCCAAAAGTAGGTGAACAACATATTTTAACAAAATACTCCAAATGCAATATTTTTGAAGTTACAACTGATTTACTCAACATACAGTACCTGAAAATAGCTATTGCTCAGTTGTGCCATGAGCTACAGGTCTGTAATTTCACTATGTTATAGCTGACCCAAAAGTAGCTGAATAACATATTTACACAAATTTCTGTAAACGCAATAGTTTTCAAGTTATAAGTGATTTACTCAACAGTGATAACCTCAAAGTAGCTATTACTCAGCTATGCCATGAGCTACAGATCTGAAATTTTACTATGTTATAGCTGACCCCAAAATAGGTGAATAACATATTGAAACAAAATACTCTAAATGCAATAGTTTTCAAGTTATAAGTGATTTACTCAACAGTGATAACCTAAAAGTAGCTATTACTCAGCTATGCCATGAGCTACAGGTCTGAAATTTTACTATGTTATAGCTGACCCAAAAGTAGCTGAATAACATATGTATATGAAATTCTCTAAATGCAATAGTTTTCAAGTTACAAGTGATTTTACTCAAGATGGTAGTTACTGAAAAGCCCAAAAGTAGCTATTACTCACTTAGCTATTGAAACAGACACCCAAGTTACTCACCATTTTGTAGCTATGAAAAAAGTAGCTGAATAACATATTTTAACAAAATGCTCTAAATGCAACACTTTTCAAGTTATAAGTGATTTAGTGTATGATTTCATGAATTTTAATGCATTAAAAATTATTAAAAAAATTTATTTTAAAAAAAGTAAGACAGATCCAGGTCTCATACTCACACAAGAGAATCTACCTCTGGCCTAGTACATATATGCAAGATATGAGAGAAATCCCTGCAATAGTCACTGAGAAAATTGTGATAAAGTGTTGAAATTTTCACACTTTTGGTGGGGGTACATCCCTTGTAAAGTCTCTAGCAAACAGACGAACAGACAGATTTGCATGCCTTGAACAGTTTTTCATCCTCGATAGATGAGGTATCTTTTAAAAAAAAAACAGCATGTCTCTAGGCCTTGTAGTTTTGGAGAAGAAGTTGTTCACGCGGACGCGGACACCCACGCCACAGAGTGACGACATAATGTCAGCTGAGTGACAAATCAGCTGACATAAAAATGAACTGTTAAGGTGTAAAAAGTACGTGAAAAACATATTTAAAGAAAATACTCTAAATGCAATAACTTTCAAGTTATAACTGATTTACTCAACAGTGAAAATCTCAAAGTGGCTATTGCTCAGGTATGCAATGAGCTGTAGGTCTGCAATTTCACAGTCTTATAGCTGACATAAAAGTAGGTGAATAACATATATATAAACAAAATACTGTAAATGCAATAGTTTTCAAGTTATAAGTGATTTACTCAACAGTGAGAACCTGAAAGTAGCTATTGCTCAGCTATGCAATGAGCTACTAGTCTGCACTTTTACTATGCTATAGATGACCCAAAAGTAGCTGAATAACATATATAAACAAAATACTGTCAATGTAATAACTTTCAAATTACAACCGATTTACTCAACAGTGAGAACTATAAAGTCTTATTATCTTATTATGTTATGGCTGACCTAAAATAGCTGAATAACATGCTTAAACAAAATTCTCTAAATGCGATTGTTTTCATTACAAGTGAATTACTCAACAGTGAGAACTTGAAAGTAGTTACTGCATGGCTATGCAATGAGCTACAGGTCTGCAATTTTACTATATTATAGCTGATTCAAAACTAGCTGCATAACATATTTATACAAAATTCTCTAAATGCAACAGTTTCCAAGTTACAAGTGATTTTACTAACTATGGAAGGCAGCCAGAAAGTAGCTATTACTCACTTAGCTATTGGGATAGGCTCTCAAGTTACTCACCATGTTGGAAAAGTAGCTGATCAACATATTTCTACAAAACACTCTAAATACAATACTTTTCAAGTTATAAGTGATTTAGTGCACGATTTCATGAATTTTAATACATTAGAAATTATTTTTAAAATTCATTAAAAAACAATAAAGAAAGATCCAGGTCTGATACTCACATAAGGGAATCTACAGGTGGCCTAGTACATACGTGTATATGCAAGATAAGAGAGAAATCCCTGAAATAGTCAACAAGAAAATTGTGATAAAGTGTTGAAATTTTCACACTTTGGGTGCGGTACCTCAATTGTAATGGCTCTGGGGAACAGATGAACAAGCAGATCTGCATGCCTTGAAATATTTTTCATCCTCGATAGATTAGGTCACTTTTAAAAAAACAGCATGTCTCTGGGCCTTGTAGTTTCGGAGGAGAAGTTGTTCACGCAGACGGCAATGTGGACATGGTCAAGTGGAAATTGCTAAGGAATTCATAGTCAAATATGCACACATATTTAGACCCCTAGTAAGCTGGTATCGGGGTCAGTTGGGAGGGCTTTGCCTGTCCATTGGATAGGATATTAACCTATAAAAATTTAATTTTTTTACTATTAAATTTGCAATTTTATTGCATTAATACATCCTATCCAATGGACAATTGCATAATAACTACTGCTTGGTCGGAGGGTAAGTTACTAGGGACTTAAGTGAACTCATAAATGATAACAAAATTCCCTCTGGCCTAGTTTGACTTAGAGTTGGAAAACCTGTAGGCCTATGGTTAGATACCAGTGCCCCGTTGCTTGGGTGTATACCAACGTTGTCCCCCCCCCCTGCTCTGAGGTAGGGGAAGAATGCAAATGTAAAAAGCAAACATCTGTCACTTTCATTGATTGAATATTTGTGAACAGTTTCTTTAAGTTACAGGACATCTGGACTTGTGACTCCAGAAAGCTAACATGTCCATGGGAACAGTTACCAGTGAAAGATTGAGGGGTAGGTGTTAATTTCGTACACTGTTTAAGAGTCAGAAAACAGTACAGGCATCAGCAGCTCTGACCTGTATTCTGGAGCATTTACTCACTAGGCCCTCACCTCTATGGTTCAGGGTTCAGGTCCAATACATGGCAAAAATTGTGAAATTCACAGAGATATTACACCCAACTTTGATATTTATAAAACCAGGAAAAAATAACTATGCACAGTTTTGATGATGTTTTGAACATATATATCAACCAATTTGCTACAGTTCTCCCAGACAAAGTACACAATACAGGAAGAACTGTTTCAAACTCCATGTAGTGGTAACAGTTGCAGTATAAACTATAAAGTTTACTGGAAATTTTCTGTATTGATTTTTTTTCTGAATTCTCACCTAGATGAAAACATGGGTGGTTTTTTAAGTGAAGTAAGGGTGGAGTGGAAAACACAGCCAAAATAAACACAGGCTTGCCAGTAAATTCCTGTATTTCCTGTATATATTCTACAGAATCCTCATTGCATCAGTAGGAATTCAAGATTATCCAAAACGCCATAAAAGTACAATGAACTCTCTAGAAACGAAAGTTAAGTCTTCCAAAAAGTTCTTTGTCACCTATATTGTTATAAACAACTCTGTTGACACAATGAGACTTAGAGCAATTAATACAGCCTCTATTTTGTAATTTGCAACTGTTAAGTTTTACCTGTACCCCAAAGCTTCTATTTTAAATTTACATTTTTCCGTATTAACCTGGCTTATGATAATTAAGGTTACTTTTAAGGTGGCTTAGTATGACAAGCTGTTACGCAGGCAAATCACTGGTAGACAAAACAGTGGTGGACAAAATGCCAGCCAAATTTGGGAGGGCAGACAATAAATACTGGTCTGTTGATTTTTCAAATATAAACTAGACCTACACATCGGAGAACTGATGCAAACTCACCAAAGCCAGTGATCCATCATTTGATCTTGATGGAGGGGCCCAAGGTCAAATGTGACATCAGATGATTCCCAGCCCATGATATCCTACAAGTTGGTTTCACATTGCAAACCTCTAGGATCAATAATAAGAGAGTTATAAGCACTTTTAAGTTTGGCTATCCTCATTTGATCTTGAAGGAGTGGCCCAAGGTCAAATCTGAACACATCAAAAGATTCCCAGCCCATAATTTCCTATAAGTTGGTTTCACATTGCAAACCTCTAGGACCAATAATAAGCAAATTATAAGCACTTTAAGTTTGGCTACCCTCATTTGACCTGGAAGGAGGGTTCTCAGGTCAAATCTGACCACATCAAAAGATTCACAGCCCATGATTTTGTATATGTTGGTTTCACATTGATAGCTTCTAGGACCATTAATAAGCGAGTTATTAGCACTTTTAAGTTTGGCGATTTATAAGCACTTTAGATTTTGCTATCATCGTTTGACCTCGAAGAAAGGGCCCAAGGTCGAATCTGACCACATCAAAATATTCCCAGCCCATAATTTCCTATTAGTTGGTTTCACATTGCAAGCATCTAGGACACATAATCAGCAAGTTATAAGCACTTTTAAGTATTGCTATCCTCGTTTGACCTTGAAAGAGGGCCCAAAGGTCAAATCTAAACACATCACAAGATTCCCAGCCCATTATTTCCTACAAGTTGGTTTCACATTGCAAGCCTTTCGAACCAATAATAAGTGGGTTATAAGCACTTTTAAGTTGGGTATCTTCGTTTGACCTTGAAGGAGGGGTCCAAGGTCAAATGTGACCACATCAGAAGATTTCCAGCCCATGATTTCCTATATGTTGGTTTCATATTGCAAAACTCTAGGACCAATAATAAGGGAGATATAGGCACTTTTAAAGTCCGCTAAGTGAGGTACTTTGGCACTCTGTGGATGACCTTGAATTAAGAGCTTCAAGGTGAAATGTCTGCAAGGTTGTAGACGACATGTATATCTGTTATACATATCACCTATGAAGAGATTCAACCTACCTATGAGAACCAGCCAGTAGAAAAAGGTAGATAATTTTCAAAGAAATGCCCGCGTCGGCCATCTTGTTTTTCAGAATGAGGCTAATTTCAGTCCCAGAGAAGCTAGCTTACCCCCCAATGAAGATATCCTGCAAATTTGGTGAACCTAGCTGGTACAATTTTCTTCTGAAAGTGTTAATGCCAAAAATCTCTCTACGTGCGGCGGTGGTGGCGGTGTAGCAAACGCTAAACCAAAGTATCCACTGGATGCCTCCGGAGGATACAATAACAGCAATATTTATGCCTGGTATTGATAATAGGAAAACTTCCCGAATGACATATACAGAAAAAAATATATCACGAATGAAGATAACAATATTATACGAGTGCGTAGCACGAGTATTATATTGTTAATCTTCATGAGTGATATATTTTTTCTGTATATGTCTGATGAGAGGGTGTTTTACTTTTATTATCCACCATTTTGTGTGATTTATGGGTCAAATAATACGAATATTTAATGACAGGACGTGAAAAAGGCTTTGAAAAGCATGAGCAACACTGAATATAAAAACTTCAATCTTTAACTTGCAATATCTCAGTCATTTCTGTATGGATTTTTATGCAACATACATCAGCAGAAGTGCTACAATAACACCTTTCTAATGATATATTATATATATTTGTAAGTTGCATACTTTCCGAGATATTGTTGAAAAACCGGAAGTTATTCACATTCATTATCCATAGTACCGGGGCGCCGGTGCATACAAAAAAATACATCCCGGTCTGTATTTCCCCGTATTTAGGGCAAATATGTCGCGGGGTGGATAATAAAAGGTTATATATGGAAGTAAATATGTCATACAGTTGTAGAATTTATGAAGATTAGCTGAGCAGTGTTTAATAATAATATACTTTGATTAATTACCAATGCTGGATTCTGACAGACTAGAAAGTCCAACACACCTTACCAGAACTGTGCAGAGTTGAATTGAAAATGTATTCCAATATATACTCTGTTATCTGGGTGTCATTATCTGGTAATCATTATCAGTGGAATTATGAAACTGGCCATCAGTAAGTCTACTTCAGATAATTTCTTTCTGACTCATTATTTTAAAAGTGTTATTCTTGTTAGTGATCTGTATTTTTCGGACATTACAGTTGGCACACTAGCAGAGGCTTAAAACATGTAAGGCACTTGAATATGTTATCAGTGTTATCAGAGATTACATTCTTGTACAGATAAGGCTAGATAAATCCTACAATCACTACCAAAGTTTCAATGGGCCATACCCCTGCTAAGTGGCTTGCAGACCTATGACAATGTTTCTGTGAAATAGTTCCATTCCTATCTACTCCATTCACAAACACCTCCTGATAAATGATATTGCAGACACTCCATTAAGCAAACAACTGTGGAGAGTAGGAATGCCTATGAATGATGATAGATTCATCAAACATACCACAAACAATACTATTATATTATTCAAGTGGCAGCATGTGTCAAAGGTACACATATATTTGGTGTCAAAGGAAAGCTTTTGATCTTCAACTGTTTCATTTAAGATTATCTGTGAGATTTAAGAAAGAGCTTTTAGAAGTCCAGCCATACAATACATACTGACCTGTTATACCTGAAAACATTTTTTAACTACTAGCTACTGTATATTATTCAAACATACTGCTTTTCGTTTCTGGAATGATTGGTACAATAGCAGCCATTGTCAAAACTAGACCTAGCGCATCGGAGAACCAATGCAAATTGTATCCACCAGAAAGACAACTCACCAAAGCCAGTGAACCATCATTTGACCTTGAAGGAGGGGCCCAAGGTCAAATGTGACCACATCCAAAGACTCCCAGCCCATGATTTCCTACAGGGGGGGACAGCGATTCGCCCATAAAAATAGCAAAATGCAGTTTCCTGAGAACAAATATGCAGTGTGGTTTTATAAAAGTTATCAAAATGAAAAGAGGTTCCCTCAAACTGTAAAATGATAGTAGCATCATAAAATATATTTTGAGATAAGTACAAATACACCCATAGAACTTGTCCCATGGCAATAAGATTAGGGCTGTTGGAAAGTGGACGGCATTTCGCTGATTATTTTATACTGTTCCCCAAAAAGTTACAAAGACTGTTAAACACTTTGCATACAATAATTAAAGCTAAAGATCTATTCTTCTCATTGCATTCTAGCACTTAATGAAGTTATAAATAGTATTTAAATTGACTCCAGACACAGTTTAGAGAACATACAGCCCTTTGCATCAGTCAGATGCAGTTTGTTAGACATATTTTTCACTAACATATAAACTTTTTTATTCATCTTTATAATCCTGCATGCTGTCAGTTCTAAAATCTTAGAAAAGTATCAAGACATGTTGCACACTTTTCTATGCTATAAGGCACCTTCAGTATCAACACAGATGTTAGTTTTAAATGAGGTACAATAGAAATTGGCGAATCGCTGTCCCCCGTGAATTGCTGTCCCCCCCTGTATAGGTTGGTTTCACATTGCAAACATCTAGGACCAATAATAAGCAAGTTATAAGCACTTTTACATTTGGCTATCCTTGTTTGACCTTGAAGGAGGAGCCAAAGGTCAAATCTGGCCACATCAGAAGATTCCCAGCCCATCATTTCCTATAAGTTGGTTTCACATTGCAAACCTCTAGGACCAATAATAAGGAAGATATAGGCACTTTTAAAGTCCACTATATGGAATATTTTGGCACTCCCTGGATGACCTTGAATAAAGAGCTTCAGGGTCAAATGTCTGCAAGCTTATAGAGGAAATGTATATCTACTATACATAATTACATATCACCTACAAAGAGATTCAACCTTCTAGTTATGAGAACCAGCCAGTAGAAAAAGGTAGATAATTTTCAAAAATAGATGCAGAATTAGTGAAACAGTACAAAGATCAAGATGCTTTCAGAGCAGTGTCAGTTACATAAAGGTCCAAATAATGTTTAGGTAGAGAAAAATAATGCCTAAGAGAAGAAAATGTATGTAAAGATGAAGTATTAAAACAAGACCATTCAATAGCAAGATGACAGCATTGATCAGCAAACTAAAATTATGATGTTTAAGAATTTATTAACTGGAAAATAGATGTCAATGGAAATAGCATAACTATGTAAAAGTACATATAATAATCAGTTGCAGCAATCTATATATCTTTGTCATAGAGAAACATGTCTCAATGTGGCAGGTGCACACCCTTTCGCAGAGCCAAAGTTAAAGGTCACACCATGATGCACACCTACACCCCCTAACCAATGCCACTACCAAGTGTCAACCTTCTACACCTTACAGAATTCAAGAACCTAGACAAGATTTTAAAACTCATGGTCACTATGACAAGGTCAAAAGTCAAATCAAGGTGACACAATGACGCTGCACACCTACACCCCCTAACCAATGTCCCTACCAAGTATCAACTTCCTACACCTTATGGTAACTGAGATATAGCCCAGAAAAGATTTTACAGGTGAAGGTCACTACAGCAAGGTCAATGGTCAAATCAAGGTCACACCATGACGTTGCAAACCTACAGCCAATAACCAATGTTCCTACCAAGTATCCACTTCCTATACCTTACACTGCTTACAGCTTCTGAGATATAGGCCGGGCAAGATTTTTTTAGGTTAAGGTCACTATGGCAAGGTCAATATCAAATCAAGATCACACCATGATGTTGCACACCTAGACCCCCTAACCAATGTCCCTGCCAAGTATTAACGTCCTACACCTTACAGTAACCAAGATATAGCCCAGACAAGATTTTATAAGTTAAGGTCACTAGGGCAAGATCAAAGGTCAAATCAAGGTCACACCATGACGTTGCACACCTACACCCCCAAACCAATGTCCCTCACAAGTATCAACTTCCTACACCTTACGGTTTCTGAGATATAGCCCGGACAAGATTTTCAAACTCAAGGTCATTCATTGCAGCAAGGTCAAATCAAGGTCACACCTACACCTCCCCCAACCAATATCCCTACCAATTATCAACTTCCAACACCTTGCAGTTTTTGAGATACAGCCCAGACAAACTTTTTCCTGCCGCCCGCCCATCCGGACACCATGGGTGAAAACAATACCCCGACAGCCCTTAAGGGCTGTGGGGTAAATATATGCCAGGGGCAGCCATCTTGTTTTAAGAATGAGGCTAATTTCAGTCCCAGAGAAGCTTACCTCCCAATGAAGATATCCTGCAAATTTTGTGAAGCTAGCTGGTGTGGTTTCCCCACTGAGAGCATTAATGTGGAAAATCTCCCTATGTGCAGTGGTGGCATAGCGAACACTTATAGGTAATTCATAGTGATTCTCCTGAATATTTAGTTTAATTACAATCTTCAACTTCCATCGTAACACTGCCATCTTAATGAAGCTATGCCAGCTTATCTGGACTTCTGATCATCAGATCCACTCTTTGTAGACTTTGGCTTTAGAAAAAGTTAATTGTTTATCTCGGGCATTTTCTGCTACCTGTAAACTGTCAAAACACACCTGGACACCCAGTGCATAATAATCTCCACATCCATTAACAAAGGGGGCAGAAAAAACTCCCTGGCTGAGGTGAAAACAGCTACTGAATGATGCACAAAAAAGATGACAGCCGATCACTGATGCCAAGCCACATTTTACTGGCTGATTTTTAATGACTAAATCACAAATGTCACTATCCAGTTCCAATGTTTTTGTTAATATTTAACAAGCACAATCTGAACATTTTTTCACTTTTGGTGGGAAAAAAACAGACGGATATTATCACTCGATGTTGTCCGGAATACAAAAACACGTAAGTGGTAAAGTTGGCATTGAGTGTTACACATTGGCTGTCAACGATCCTCTTCATCTAAACATATAGTGAGTCAGTTTCCCTAGTAACCCACCAAATATCTGACAGTGAAGGAAGACATGATAACTGGCAAGTTTCATAAGATAAAGTCATTTAGTGTATAATTAAAGACTAACTGATGAATGGGCAGAACGAATGCAATGAAGTATATACTATGCTGCATTATATGTGGAACCTATAAAAATTTGTATGTGTCACTTCTAAAATTTACAGTATTCACTGGAAATAGAAATGAAGTATGTATTAAAATGACACAGTTTCCAAGAGAAGCTTGGTGTCACCTGGAAAACATCTGTGTTCATCAACACTGATGTCTAAGAGGTCACTAACCCAACGGCTACCAGCATACATTAACACTGGGACTGGTTGTAAACATCTGTACACAAAATATTACTTTGCAAATATTATCCTTTTCCTTTTTGCAACAATGTTGTGTGTAATGTCCGTTGGTACCTTTAAAGTGAAACAGTGTGATATACATATTTTAACAAGTGGCCAAATATGAGGGAAAAAGGTAACAACAACAAACATTTCCTTCAAGAAAAAGGTGTATCAGCAAAACAATTGCTACACAGGAATTAGTTTTTGTGATTTCATTGTAATAAATTCCAGAACACTAGAAACATCTGCTTATGTAAAGAAATATGAAACATTTTCAGTTTTTCACCAAATAATAAGGTCAGAAGTTTGAGGTATATGCTTCCTCGCTATTAGCTTTTGGCGATGTTATTATACAGACAGGAATCTAACTTATCACTTCATGTTGCAGTCTGTTAGTATCTGTCTGAACATCTGTAATCCCCTGCTTTATATTACAATAGTTACATATACCAACAGGGCCTGAGACAGAGGTCTAAAATAGAGGATATGATTGACCAAGAGTGACATACATGTCCCACACCAAAATAAATTTGACAAAAAGTCAAAATTTTGTCCAAAAGCAACTCTAGATAGTTTGGTTAACTGTCAGAAGATATTTCCCAGCATCCAAAGGAAGAAGCTTAATAAAATGAATTATTTATGCCCTGAAAGTGTGAGGCAGTTTTAGCAAATAAGATGAAAATTAACAACAATAGCAAATGGCCCAGAGGTGAGGGGCAAACTAATTGAACAACAGGTGTTTTCACCTGACCTCTGTTCAATCAGTGGTAAAACACTTGATTTTTAACTATGGAAACTCTTCTTTGAACTACGGATTCCAAACAGGGAGGAAAATGCATCTTCCACACCCTTTTCCCTCCTCTCTTTCTTGAATTAGCTTCTGTTGCACTTCAACATCTGTGACTATGGGCTTTACTTGGTGAGTGTGTTACAGCAGGACAAAAGACCAGAAACTTACCATTGACACAGAAGAAAGAGTCACAGCAGTCGCCTGGTAAACCAGTGGCCTCTACAATCTCTGGACGCTGGTCACTGGGACACTTGACTGGCTCACACTCAAACAGGGTCTTACACTCGCACCTGTAAATTCACAAAGAATAGATTGTACTTACATCAGTAACCATGGGTAATCAAGACTCAGGCTCACACTTGTAAAGTGTCTTATAATTACATCAGTAAAAAGAGCCACCTCAGCAGACAAGAACCCCAGCCCGCAGGTACAACTAAATAGGCAACAACA
The DNA here is from genome assembly GCA_964017235.1 of Sabellastarte sp. h YS-2021. NCBI lineage: Eukaryota > Metazoa > Annelida > Polychaeta > Sabellida > Sabellidae > Sabellastarte > Sabellastarte sp. h YS-2021. The sequence goes on from OZ024928.1 coordinate 17,739,899, forward strand.
TTGAGATTTGGGAAAGCCTTAGGAACAACTTCAGTTGTAAGAAGTATACAAAATCCACAAAATATTGTCAGATGTATGATTCACAGACCATGATTTCTTACGAATTGTTTTCATATTTTGAAGTCCTAGAACCAATTATAAGGGAGATATGAGGTCATTTAAGCATGATAACCCTACATGACCTTGAAGCAGGGGTCAAAGGTCAAATTTGACACTTGCAAAAGATTTGCAGACCACGATTTCTGATAAGTTGTTTTGTCATTCCAAACCTCTAGGACCAAAAAAGGGAGATATTAGGGATTTGTGATATGCTCCCCCCATTTGACATAAAAGATGTCATATATGGCCCCCATTTTTTTCAAAATAAGGCCAAAATTTCTCTCAGGCAAGTTTCCCTAGCCATTTACATTTTGTGCAAATCTGACATAGCTAGCTGCAATATTTTAAGTTTTAGAACATATTGTGATTCTCGAACAATCGGCTATGGCTGCTATATTGTTTTTAATATGAGGACAAATTTTTACAGACATGCTTTCACAGCCATAAACATTCTCCGCAAATTTGGTGATGATATCTTCATAAATGAATGAGATATAAAGGCTGATGTAAGTATGTGACAAACGCACACACACACACGCACAGAACGTGTTACATAATCTCCCAACCCGGGCCTTGGATGGCGGGAGATAACAATGCAACTGTAGTAGCACTGGTTTAATAGCGCCCCTTTATCAAATAAGTCATTTAAGACCGAAAAGTATTTAAAGCATTGCCATGGCAACAGGTGTTGCAATATACCCCCCAAAACCTAATCAGTTCTAGATCCTCTGATAATCCTGAACATTTAGTGAAAATCCGTGGATTGGTTTAGGCTGTGGAAAACCCACAAACTTTAAATCCCAAAAATTTTAAAAGTGTTGCCATAGCAACAGTTGTTGCTGGATACCCCACAAAGCCTAATCAGCTCTAGTTCCTCTTGGGGTAAACATATCCTGAAAATTTGGTGAAAATCTGTGCATAGGTTCAGGCTGTGGAACACCCACAAGCTTTATGTCATATCATACAGTTAAAAGTCAGGAAAAACACCCTTAACTGTAAACATTCATAAATTCCGTGTATTGAGCATGTGTCATTCATATTTTCATTTACTATTCATATATGTACTTCAGCTACTTTGTATTTTTCTGTATATTTGGCAGAGTCCTTATATGTTAAGGTTAGTCTGCTGCTGACGATGCCCGGACAGCAGAGGGGGTGACTATAACCCCAGTCTTTATGGGCTTGGGTTAAAAAGAGCAATTACACTTCTATAGCTAAAGTGTTATACATACATCTGTAAACCAACAAAGCCCCTAAGGGCTCATACCTGTAAACATTCGTGGCCTACATAATATGATTTACTTCACTGATGTTGTGCCTAACAATCTGCCAGATAAGACATTTAGTTTTTGATAACTGGATGACTTGTTTGATGCTCAATATTCCAAAATGAATTTGTAGAGAAATGTCTGGTCTTACTAATCTGTCAAAGGATTAAAAATAACCATCTCCATGCAGCCAACCATCACAGCCATTGAACTTCCCTTGGAGTGAAGAAAATACTTCTGAAGTTTCAAACTTGATAATGCGAGTGTAGGGTAAGTCATTTTTAAATTTGAACTGTTAATGAAACCTAATTGGTTTACATCCTTGCAAGTGACTTGGCCATAATGTTATACTTCAGAGCCTTGATCAGCTGATACAATCTATTCACCGTGTTTTGTATGAATGACAATGCTAATTATTCCACATTAATTTTACAGACTTACTCAATATGACCAAACTTATATGAATGTCATTCACAAATCTGTGTAGAATGGAGAAGCTCACATTCAGATGCCGACACTTTTATATATGAACTGCTTTACAGCCACATCTCAATGATAACATGCAAAAACTCGGCAATAAATAAGTATACTACATACGTTATGCCAACAAAAATATTTACAATGTTACAAACTACTTAAAGTATTGGCTAGACTGGCAGACAACCCAAGCTAATAGACACAAATAGAAACCCATAATATCACAGCCACAGGACAATGCAGTAGGTAGACAGATAGCCAGTGGCTACATTAACTCAGAACATAGAGTGTTACAACATTTCATTAGTTGTCATTTGGTCAGAAACTATTCTTTCCAAAGGCTCAAAACTGGGAAGATCAGAAAATAACTAGACCTAGCGCATCGGAGAACCGATGCAAATTGTATCCACCGTAAAGACAATGCACCAATACCTCTAGGACCAATAATAAGCGAGTTATAAGCACTTTTAAGTTTGGCTATCCTCATTTGACCTTGAAGGAGGGGCCCAAGGTCAAATCCGACCATATCAACAGATTCCCAGCGCATGATTTCCTATATGTTGGTTTACCATCCCAAACATCTAGGACCAATAATAAGCGAGTTATAAGCACTTTTTAGTTTGGCTGTCCTCATCTGACCTTGACCGTGGGGCCCAAGGTCAAATCCAACCACACCAGAAGATTCCCAGCCCATGATTTCCAATGTGTTGGTTTACCATCCCAAACCTCTAGGACCAATAATAAGTGAGTTATAAGCACTTTTAAGTTTGGCTATCCTCATTTGACCTTGAAGGAGGGGCCCAAGGTCAAATCCGACCACACCAGAAGATTCCCAGCACATGATTTTCTATATGCTGGTTTACCATGACAAACCTGTAGAACCAATAATAAGCGAGTTATAAGCAATTTTAAGTTTGGCTGCCCTCATTTGACCTTGAAGGAGGGGCCCAAGGTCAAATCCGACCACACCAGAAGATTCCCAGCAGATGATTTCCTATATGTTGGTTTACCATCCCAAACCTCTAGGACCAATAATAAGCGAGTTACAGGCACTTTTACCTTTGGCTATCCCGGTTTGACCTTGAAGGAGGGTCCCAAGGTCAAATCCGATCATGCCAGAAGATTCCCAGCCCATGATTTCCTATAGGTTGGTTTACCATCCCAAACATCTAGGACCAATAATAAGCGAGTGATAAGCACTTTTAGGTTTGGCTGTCCTCATTTGACCTTGAAGGAGGGGCCCAAGGTCAAATCCAACCACACCAGAAGATTCCCAGTGCATGATTTCCTATATGTTGGTTTACCATCCCAAACATGTAGGACCAATAATAAGTGAGTTATAAGGACTTTTAAGTTTGGCTGTCCTCATTTGACCTTGAAGGAGGGGCCCAAGGTCAAATCCGACCACACCAGAAGATTTCCATCCCATGATTTCCTATATGTTGGTTTACCATCCCAAACCTCTATGACCAATAATAAGCGAGTTATAGGCACTTTTACCTTTGGCTATTCTCGTTTGACCTTGAAGGAGGGGCCCAAGGTAAAATCTAACCACACCAGAAGATTCCCAGCCCATGATTTTCTATATGCTGGTTTACCATCCCAAACCTCTAGGGCCAATAATAAGCGAGTTATAAGCACTTTTAAGTTTGGCTGTCCTCGTTTGACCTTGAAGGAGGGGCCCACGGTCAAATCCGACCACACCAGAAGATTCCCAGCCCATGATTTTCTATAGGTTGGTTTACCATCCCAAACCTCTACAACCAATAATAAGCAAGTTATAGGCACTTTTACCTTTGGCAATTCTCGTTTGACCTTGAAGGAGGGGCCCAAGGTCAAATCCAACCACACCAGAAGATTCCCAGCCCATGATTTCCTATAGGTTGGTTTACCATCCCAAACCTCTAGGACCAATAATAAGCGAGTTATAGGCACTTTTACCTTTGGCTATCCTCATTTGACCTTGAAGGAGGGGCCCAAGGTCAAATCCGACCACACCAGAAGATTCCCAGCCCATGATTTTCTATATGCTGGTTTACCATCCCAAACCTCTAGGACCAATAATAAGCGAGTTATAAGCACTTTAAGTTTGGCTGCCCTCGTTTGACCTTGAAGGAGGGGCCCAAGGTCAAATCCGACCACTCCAGAAGATTCCCAGCCCATGATTTCCTATATGTTGGTTTACCATCCCAAACCTGTAGGATTGATAATAAGCGAGTTATAAGCACTTATAAGTTTGGCTATCCTCGTTTGACCTTGAAGGAGGGGTCCAAGGTCAAATCTGACCACATCAGAAGATTCGCAGCACATGATTTCCTATAGGTTGGCTTCACATTGCAAACCTGTAGGACCAATAATAAGGGAGATATAGGCACTTTTAAAGTCCGCTATGTGGGTTACTTCGGCACTCCGTGGATGACCTTGAATTAGGAGCTTCAAGGTCAAATGTGTGCAAGGTTGTAGAGGACATGTATCTGTGTCATACATATCACCTATGAAGAGATTCAACCTTCTACCTATGAGGAAGAGCCAGTAGAAAAATGTAGATTATTTTTAAAGAAATGCCCGTGGCAGCCATCTTGTTTTTCAGAATGAGGCTATTTTCCTTCCCAGAGAAGCTTACCCCCCCCCCCCCCCCCCAATGAAGATATCCTGCAAATTTGGTGAACCTAGCTGCTGTTGTTTTCCTCTTAGAGCGTTAACGCCGAAAATCTCTCTACGCGCGGCGGCGGCAGCGGCGTAGCGGACGCTAAACCAAAGTATTCCGGTGGATACAATAATGCAGTGATTTGGATAAATAACGGCACACTAATACTCTTAATTATGCCAGCGATTTGCCATATAGCATCAGTAAAAAAGTATCAACTTAGTATAGATATGAATTCACCACCTCAGGACAGAGAGAGGGGGGATAGGTTATAATGAAGTTCAGTTAATGGTTAACAAAGAGTTTCTTACAGCAATATAAAAAATTTTCTTGAACAAAAAGTGCTATGTTTCAAGAACAGTCCACCATGGTTGACAACTGCCTGAGAGGATGTATCTCAGCAGGAAACGATTATCTGTTGTTCAACAAAAAACCACTAATGCTTTAAATTCCTCAATTTAAAATCACTGTTTTAAATATCCATTGAAAATGTTTTGAACTGATGTATTAATTGACTGATTTAGATTTAACGTCACTTTTAACACATTGTGTAGCATAATTCACATTATATCAGGAATAGAGGGTTTAAAAAGCTCTGCATACTAATTGGTCAAGATTCTGCACTATAATCCATGGGGCATGAGCAAGTAACTGCCAAATAACCCATTTATAGTTAAGATTGGATTTGAACCTAAAACCATCGAGGCGGAGGGAGAAAGTGTCACCCAATGTATCATTCAAAAAAATTTCATGAGAGTAAAATCACTATAGAATGTGCCATAAAGGACATTTTTACTTGGTAGTTGTACAGAGAGATCAGGCCAGTAGGACACACACAGTGTCCATTGTTATAACACACAACTGATGTATGCCTGCAGTGGTACATGGTATAACATCAGTATAAACTACTGACACTATAACAACAAAATGCTAGACAATGATGAGCACATTAGCACAGGAATTCATGTCTTTTGTCCGTGCTTTAAGCAGAACAGTGACCATGATGTATTTGTATTCATGTTCACATGTCTCCGTGATGTTGTCCAACGGCTGTATGACTTTAAACAATGATTCAGTTTATTTATTTATTTGAGGTTTTACGTCGCTTTCAACTCTGTACAGGTCATATCATGACGGGTAGTTGGAAGGGCAGAGGAAACCAGTACATACAGTTCATAAGGTTTGTGTACTGTAAACTGCCCACCAACGGCAAACAACTACCAGCTTTCCCACTTCAGGCCATGTCGGGGACCGAACCCCAGAATCAGAGGTGGGAGGCGAGAGTGTTACCACTCTGCCACCGAGGTCCCCTTAAACAATGATTCAGTTTTGTACACCAGAGACTCTGCAAGTGTTGAGATTAAGCACTAATAAAAGTATGACATGATTAAATTACGTCAATTCAGTCAAATAGTCTGACTCGGAGTGTGCCAAACATATATCGCTCAGTTTACTTGTCAGAGTAATCAGTCACCTAAGAAATATGATGACCTCTTGAAGTCATCACATAATTTACTACCTTTTATGACAATAATTAATTACAGTGGTTCCAATTTTTTCATGTAAATAACAGTTTACATTAAGCTTCATATACAATGTATATGGTACTTAACAAACAACATGTAATTATCGTATTATCACTCATTTTTTCCACTATTTTTAGTTAAATAGCATATCAATCCATTTTCCACATTATTCATACTAATCATTTACAGCACACATTCCCACATGTTTAAATTCTTAAGACTTAGGCAGTTACATTCAGTACAAGATCTTTGCAGACAAATGTAGCATTAAAGTCACCACCTACAATAATATCTTTGGTTACACCTCTCTCCACAAGATTAAACCACAAAGCTGCAATATAAATGCAAAAACGTACCATATTATATACTTATCATAACATGTGGTCAGCCTATGTCTCAAAAGAACACACAATGGAGGAAAAAGGGATTGAAAAAAGATTTGTTTCCCTAGAGGTCAAATAAGTGTTGGTAACTCTGAGGGTTCTTTCAGTAAGATTGGGGTTACCAAATTTACCGCTGAGTTTCAATTCAGATCACATAATAAAGTATATTTTACTAAAGTTAGTAAATAGAGTTAAAAGTAATGAAATATGAAAGTAAACTCCTCTTCACAATAGACCCTTTTTATAGGGGTTACTACATTAATATTTACATTTATATTGTAAAAAGGATGTTCTGGAAAGGTGTTCAACATTAACACCAAGTGAATCATTGATTTGCTCCCTTTATTATCCTAGACGTTTTCCCAACACCTTTCTATCTGTCAATCAAATATACAATAGAAGTCACTGTAACAATTTTTTTCAAGGTGTAAGAAAATGGGAGGTTTTAGTTGTGGAGGCCCAACAAAAGCACAGTTTGTTTGAAGCATTAACTAAAGAGGTCCAAGTTCACTAACCATATTTATTGTGACTTAATTGAGTGTCAACTTACAATGAGGAATGATTTAAATAGATGTTTTTTCAGGCCAAACCCAGGTCTCCTGTTCTTGAAAACCTCCACCTGTTCAGTGGCCTTTTGTATATACCCTGGAAGGCCAATACACACACCAGGAACACTGAACTACTTCACACCATGTCCTATTGCCACCTCCAGTCAAAGATCTCTGCTATTTCCTATCTCAAATATCACAATGGTTTGGGTAAATAATGGAAAAAAAAAACAAAAAAAATGGTAACTTAGGCCCACAACACACCACACCAAAATATATCTTTTGCTACTAGTAGATAAAAGCATATTTTGGGCAGAACTGAATCAAAAAGATTTCCTGGTATCTCGCTTGTGTTTGGACATTCATAAACACGGAAGGATTTTAACTAACTTACTTTGAAAACTTAAAAAACAGAAAGCTGATTCACTTGTACAGAAAACGAGAATGCAAGACACATATTGCGCTTTTTACTCAAATCTTGTGTCCATAGACCTGGTTAAAATCTGGTACACAGCAGGTTAAATTTAGTAGCAAGTCTGACATTCCATCGGTAGGTTCTCAGTTCAGTAGTGTTGATTTTGAAGAAACATGTGGGACTGATTGGGGGCCTGTGTTCGTATAGAGTAGGGAATCTAAAATTCGCCAGAAATCTAGATTTCGCCACCTCTAAAAAACCTAACTTAATTCTATGAAGAAAGGAGACTTTGTCTTAAACTTGGTATTTTTCAGTTCAAAAAGCCTCAATTTACTATACACTCACCTCAGTTCATTTATTGTATTAGTCTTTCCACATGTGGCGAATTTCAGATATGTGGCAATTAAGTTTTACATTTCTTACTCTAATCTAAGCTGTTGAAAGGCATGTAAATCCCAAACTTTAACTTTGGTCAACCTGTGATGAAGATTTGAAATACTGAGAGAATTTGCCACTGTTTGCACTAACGTGTTTTTAGCCAGGGAACCTATGTTCTCATTTGGACAGGTTTTCACTACATGACATTGTAATTGACATTTGATTGTCATAAACAAAAGTGTCCCTTTGTGTTTGTGCAGGTTAAGTTGGACCAATGCTGATTGATCACACTTACAGGGATTCTAAATAACACCCTCAACTAGTCTGAATGTGCAATACAGAAATTATGTGACATTTATTTACTTTATAGTTCACTTTGTTCAAATTTTGTAAAACAACGCGGCCATAAAAATCTTTACTACTGCAAACTCATGTGAAAAGATCCGATTTAAAGAGAAACTGAACCTTCAGGGTATTAATATCCACTTAAGACTGTTTCTTATAAATGTTCCAGGGCACTTTATTTACTAAATATCTCTTGACATGATGGGTTTTACAATACTTCAAATATTCTATTCATCTGCTGAATAAAAGTTGCCTTTCTGTACAAATGACATGTCAACAATGAAATAAAAAATACACCTTCAAACTGATCGTGCATTTTCAGAAAACACAGCGTTCAGAAGAATTTCTTTTAATAAATACTTTTCAGTTGTATAGACGACATATTTAATTTAAATGACACAAATTTAATTGAACTGAAAAGTTAAAGGACCTAGGCTTTTTGGTTCATATTCTATTATAAAGAGTTTATTGTTTTTGTGTATCTCAAGTTTTAATCAATTAACAAAGAAATTCAACATTAAATCCATCATTTTCTTTCACACAAAGTAGAGCCAGTGGCTAAGATTTAAGGTAGATGTACAATCTAAGTTTTTACCTCAAAAACCTATACTGGTTTACAAGTGAAATACAAGGCGACTGATGGCCTGAAAGAGATAGCGTGACGTCAACAATAACGTTAATCTAGGTTTGCACATAGCACTGCATGGAACTGATATAAAATATGTGTAAATAAAGATCTGAAACAATATTTTGATTGCAACTTCTTATAGGAAATATGATACTTTAAACATTAGTTAATTGAAAACTTGGTGAATCTGTGTATCAAATGCTGTCAGTTTAATATTGATGAAGAGGCATGAAGAGTATCTGGTGTAACAGAAGGAAAAATAACAGGAAACCATAAACAAATCTAATCAGCTGAAAAACTGTTCAAAAACCAATTAGATATGTTATTAAAATGAGGCACGCAACCTTTCCTAGTGAATTCAATGCTAATCAGATTACCATATTCACATAAAAAGATAAAACTGCTTGCGATATGAACCTTGATACAAACATGCAAATATTGCACAATTTCATAAATGCTCAAATGTTTTCAAAATATTACCATAAATTTTAATCCATGACTGCTTCAACTAAGCTCATAAAATAGAAGCTCTTGTTTACAAGTTCAACAACAATATTTCTGTATCCAAAATTGATATTTTCCACTCTAATGCTACCTGGGCCCGTCTTAGCCAGGGCTTAGGCTTAAAGTTGAGACTTTTGTCTCAAGTTTCTGCCCAAAAACTGCTAAGACTTTTGTCTTAGGCTTAGTGGTATTTACAAAGAATTTAAGACCGGTCTTAGGCTTAGCCAAGGGCTCAACTTTTAGACTGGTTGGTAGTGGGCTTAAATTTTGTAAAGAGGACTTAAATATGGCCACCATAAACTTTTCTCCACTTCAAAATTTGAAATGGCTGTAAATAAAGTTTAATTATACAGAACACCTCACTAAAGCAGTCTTTGGAAGTTTATATGTGGTAACAAGGTTTTCCATTTCAAAACAGCACTTTTCCTTAGATAAAATGCATTAAATGAAGGATATATGCCACCAATAGTATAGTTTGAATAGAAAAGAAAGGTCATATGACACAGAAAACCACTGTGGTTATTTGATAATCTTGGACTTCGCTAAGTCACCCTTTGTGAATACGGTTTTAAGACAAAACTTAGCTGAGACAAAAGTCTCAACATTAAGACTGGATTTAAGCCTAAGACCTGGCTAAGTCTAAGACCCTTCGTGAATACCAGCCCAGGGATACTTGTACTTCAAATTCATTGGTCTCACATTGCCTATTCTTTTCCATGTTGTGACTATTTCACGTGTTGTATCCAGATCCGGATACAAAAATCAGATCTTTCACGCACAAAAACAATCATACAGTCGCATGATCTGTTTTTCCCTTTGTGTTCAGAAACCCATTCCATATAGAATTTACAGGGATTTTTTTTCTAAATCTACACATTTTGTGAGGCAGGACGGATGCAAATACTAAACCAGTAACCGGGTGTTTTAAGTTTTTTTATTAAATTTAAACTGAGTAGAACAGTTGTGCATACATTATTAGTACATCATTCAAACTTTCATTTTTATGTGAATATGAAACTGAATATTTTTGCATGGAGATTTTAATTTGGACCCATGGTGGAATCCGGATATGAACAGTACAGGACTCAACATTTAATCAAAATATTGCAAGAACTCTGACTACAGTATCTTTTCTTATATTAACTGGTGTCTACAAGTTAATCACTCATACTCAAAAGTTGCTAACTTCAATCTATGATTTACTAACTCATATCTACAGGTTATGAAAAGTTAAAAAAAAATTTCATCAGTGATGCCTGTACCCCACACCGCGGAGAAAGAGCCATGAGGAATAGTGGCATGAGTTGCAAAGGTAAAGTCTTCCATAACAGTGTGGGTTATGTAAAGGTGTAGGAGAAATAACACTCAAGAAAGAGAAAATATAGGCAAAGACAAAGTATCAATGCAAGATAATTTAACAGCAAGATGACAGCATTAAAACTAAAAGTTATGAAGATATGAGATAGCACAATTATGTAAAAATAGAATAATCATAATTAATTGCAGAAAACTATATATCTTTGTGATACTTGCAATATTTAATATGTCTCAAATATGGCAGCAGAAAACATTCTGTTAAAGCAAAGGTCACACTAAGGTCATACTATGACGTTGCACACCTACAACCACCAATATACCTACCACATAACAATTTTCTTCACTTCATTATTTAACCCAGACAAGATTTTAAATGTCGAGGTACTACGACAAGGCCAAAGGATAAATCAAGATCACACCATGGCATTGTAGAAATACACCCTACCCAATATCCCTGCCAAGTATCAATTTACTAAGCCTTGCAGTTTCTGAGATATAGCTTAGACAAGATTTAAAGGTCAAGGTCACTATGGAAAGGTCAAAGGTCAAATCAAGGCCACACCATGAGGCTCCACACCTACACCCATAATCAATATCCCTACCAAGTATCAACTTTTTACACCTTATGGTTTCTGTGATACAGTCCAGAGAAGAATTTAAATTTCAAGGTCACTACACCAAGGTCAAAGGTTAAATCAAGGCCACACCATGATGTCACAGACCTACACCCCTAACCAATGTCCCTACCAGTATTTCTTACACCTTGAGGTTTCTGAGATATAGCCTGGATAAGATTTTAAAGGTCAGGGTCACTATGGTAAGGTTAAAAGTTAGGTCAAGGTGACAGGAGGACAGTGCACACCTACACCCCACAACTAATGTCTCCACCAAGTATGAACTTTCTATATCTCACACTTTCTGAGATACAGCCTGGACATGATATTTCCCACCACACACCGGACAACCCAACTGAATGCCTGGTGATCCGCCGAGAGAGACACCATTCATCAAAACAATACTTACACAGCCTTTAAAATTTGTCCGGTAAAAATGGCAGTCCAGTGGCTTCCTTTCTATTTATGTCTAGGGGTGATCATACAAGTAATTTGTTATAAATAAGATTTCTGTCAATTGTAACCACAAGGTTATTGATATATTATTAATATTCACAATCTGCATGTAGTCAAGTTGTCCACAAATCACTTTTTAATCTCATATATGTTACTGGTAACCATGATGGCTTTTAATATGATAAATACTTTATAAGTGAATGTTTGAGTGTTAAAAATAGACTTGTCATACATAAAAGCTGATCTGATCAACTGGCCATGCAATGTAGGTTGAAGGGTGAGATAATTTGATGTCTATGCTTCATGTATTTATCTGTATAATAAGCTTACAGGTGAGACGAGTTATCGCTTTTTACAGAAATAAACACGGGCAAAAACCAAAATATAACCAACAACCAAGCAGTGTCATGTCATGAAATAAGCTCAAAACAGATTAGATAACACCCCTTTGACAATTATATATGTATTAAGATGAAATCTTTTCTTTTAATTACCAGAATGTTTACAAGTACTGAATTTTTGGAGAATTTTTACATCATTTAATTAGACCTGAACTAAATGAGAGAAATCCTAAAGCTATTTCTGTCCAGCTTTACCATTTGTTTTGCAATATTTAACATAGCAGTGGAAAGTCTTGTATTTGTTGTTGTAAATATGCTACTCTCGCACTTGTCAAATGTTCATACATATTCACATGTTGTTTTAAGTTTTTATAAAAAGTGTTTTAATTCATTGTCATTAAGTTGTAAAGGGCAAATACAGTGGCAATACCTAAGTCAATTAACAAAGCTTTATAAAACGGATATGTGACATCTAATAAAACAGTTATTCTCTGAATCCAAATTCATGTTGTTTCCTATGCATGTGTACTATATCACTGATGCCAAAACTAGCTTAATTCATTTGATTTATTTGGATTAATATCATTTTCAATATACAGTATTGATCATATAATGATGGGTAGCTGGAGGAGTGGAAGATTTATTTATTTATTTATTTGGGGTTTAACGTCGCTTTCAACACTGTACAGGTCATATCACGACGGGTAGTTGGAAGGGCAGAGGAAACCAGTACATAGAGTTCGCTAGGGTTCTGTATTGTAAACTGCCGACCAACGGCAAGCAACTACCAGCTTTCCCACTTGAGCCCGTGCGGGGATCGAACCCCGGCCTCAGAGGTGGGAGGCGAGAGTGTTACCACTCTGCCACCGTGGCCCCAGGAGGAGTGGAAGAAGGCATACAAGCTTTGCTGTGTCAAATTCTGGATAGATGTTGGCAAGTAACTACCAACTTTCTCACTGGCCTGAAATCTTAATCCACACACTCAAAATACATTATCACAAGTAGTCAAACCATATAAAGCTGTTCGGGTTATTTGATTTTGAAGTTCCCTGTAGGGGAGGGTTGTGATCTACCAAGTGTTTCTATTCTTTCAAAGACAACTCATAGATCTTGTTCTCATTATACACTACCCCCCTCAGTAAAGTTATTCAAAATCATCCTGGCATATGTTTCCACTTTTATGCAGACGACACACAGTTATATGTTCATCTCACACATAACCATGCCACTCAGGCCTTTGATAGACTGAAAAACTGCTTGGATGATGTCAGAAAGTGGCTTTCTGCAAATAAGCTTAAACTAAATCCAGACAAGACAGAATTTATTCTGTTTGGCTCAAGAAATGTCCGCACAAAACTCAGGAAATTTTTCCCAGTTAATATACTTGGCAACCTCCTTTCACCTGTTGATGCAATTAAGAACTTAGGTGTCTGGTTTGACTCTGATTTTTCCTTCTCTTGCCATGTCAGGAATACCTGTAAGGCTAGTTTTGTTCATATCAGGGATTTAAAGCGACTCAGAGGATATCTTACACGTGAAGCTGCTCTTTTAGCTGCAAATGCCTTGGTGGGAAGTCGTCTTGACTACTGCAATTCCTTGTTCAGAGGTCTCTCTGCTCTAGACATTCGGAGGCTCCAATGTGTTCAGAACAGTCTTGCAAGAATTGTGGCTAATACCACCAAATACTCACATATCACTCCTGTAAGAAAGAGTCTTCATTGGCTGCCTGTCTTGCATCGCTCTGTCTTCAAGACAGCCCTGTTGGTGTACAAGTTTCTACATAGTGGCCATCCAAAATACTTTGAACCTTTCCTTAAACCCAGGCATAGTGTGTATAGAACACGCAGAAGTCAATCTGATGGTGTGCTGCTTGAGGTCCCACATTGTGCTTCAATATATAAGTCTAAAAAGCATTTTGGCCTTAGCTTTGCATACGATGCCCCAAGAATTTGGAATGATCTTCCTGATGATGTACGCTCAGCTAAATCTCTCTCCTCATTCAGAAAAAAGTTGAAAACTTACCTCTTTGAAAAAGCTTACCCACCCTAGATCACCCCTAGTTTTTCATTTTGTCTCTCCGTGGTGTCGACCCCTGCAATGTCCCTGATTTAACGATTACGATCTCTGATTTTGGCTTTCTGCGTCTTAGAGTCTATCATTAGATAGAGATTAAGCGCTATAAAAGTACTATTAGAATTAGAATTAGAACTTATAATGGAAATCTGACGCAGTTTTTATGTCCAATAACTTTCGCCACTATGCAGCCAAAATAGACATACAAGTGATTTACAGAAAGCCGCCAAATAATTCAATATCTCTGTCTTAATTATCTCTTTGCTAAGAAATGTGATGTTTAAACTGTTCATAGATCACCACAGATACACAAAAAAATAAATTTAAAAACATTAAAATTGTACTAAGTGACTTTATATGAATGACACAGCATTCATAAATATCGTGTTTTAATAATGTCGAGGGTGAGACATTAAATCTTCTCTTTAATTCTTTTCCTTTTGGCCATGTGAAAAATATCCTGTTCTTTATTGCTAGCACAAATAACACCATGTTTTTCATTAAAAATCTATTTTGAAAGATGTTGCTCAAAAATTGAAAACCTGAGATGACACTTACACTGGACAGACCATCTCAATCATTATGAATGCCACTTAATAGTTTATATGTTTGGTTGCATTCTGTAACTTTTAGAATGGGAACACTGTCTCACTGAGTTGTATTTTAAGGTCGGGCAAAATGGAAACATTTTAAATTCCTGCAGCTCACAAGAGTTCTGAGAACATTAAAGATGTTTAAAGGAGGAGCAAAATAGTGTATACTGCTTGAACCGGATTCTGCACTTTGGAAAAAATGTCAAAGCTACAGTTTAAAATTCTGTTCAACAACACTATTGCCATATTGTTTTGTTTTTGTATGTTTTGTTCAAACAAAGTTAAAGGGCTTTATATCCTGTTCAACTGCCAGGGTCATATTGGGACAGGCCTTCTTGCCAGATAGAAGCACCAACTACCCACTTCCCAGCTTAAAGTTGGCTTTGAGATTTGAACTGATCACAGTTAAGCTTTGGATGTCCTCTTGTGATAAGCAGGGAATCCATCATACTGAAACTACAGACATTTGAAGGATGAACGATTCAATATGATCACAAAGTTACAGCTTTCGTTTGCCTTCTAACAGCTAAGGGCATGTCAGTACAGGCCCCCAGTAACTCCTACACATTGCCATAAGTTGGGTTAGAACCCACAATCATAGCAGTGATTGTCAAACTTGTTAGCCACGCAACCACTGGATCCGAGTGATGGAATGTAAGAGAAATGTTCTTGTATACTGCAAATTTTGACAGAGTTAATAAAGTCAGTACCACTTTGATCTTTTATATAGAAGGTGGTGGTAGCACTGGGCTGAGAGCTCATCACAAAACTGTTATGACAGATTAGTGTGAAATGCAGACATAAACAATGCTGTCCAGACAATAACCTCTGGATGTTTTGACTTGACTGACAGAAAGTATGCCAGCATAGTGACCAAATTAATTACATTCAATATACCCTAACCAGCCAAAAAATCTCCCACATAGTACTGGTTATATTGGCACAAAAACACTAAAATGAACTGCATTTGGGACATTATCTTCTGAAGGAAAACTTTTTTAAGTATCCTTATCCCTCACATCTTGCTGGTATTGTGAAAACATTCCATAAGAAGAAAGATGTGCAGTGAATAAAAGGGTTTCACTAAAAGTAAGGTCCTGTTTTGTAGAAATATGCAAGAGATACAATGTTTTTCACAAGCAATTTCATAATTTTATGTTAAATGTGAGGATTTGATTGGCTTGGGGCTTCAGACAGATGGAAAACCAGATCTCAGATTTCATTTATTAATATATATATTTACTCCCATGTATAGTGCATTTTTTAGAATAAATCTCCCTCAAATAAATAAAGATTGACCAAATATGGATCAAATATTGAAAATTATATGTTGAAATGGACTTTTTTTCAGCCCTAGGGGGAATTTATATTAGTATGCATACACTCAGCCCCTTGCTGTGGTGACAGTACAGGTGCTCCCATTACATGTTGAGGAGTTGCCATGTTGACACATGTGTCTCTACTTGACATCTGTCCTGTCTCCAAACCAAGCCAAAAGCTTCCACATAATGCGCTGCATAATTAAATTGTCTTGGTTTCATACTGCCAGCACTTGGCACATGTTATTATGATTATTTTTATTATTAAGTAATAAAGGCAATGGTCACAACTTCTACATTATGGTAAATATAATAACTGACTGGTTTGCTTTTACAGTCTATTGGCTCACTCCTCTACTGCAATGCTGTATTATCATTTTAAACACAAAGACCACTGGTAAAGTTCTGTTTGTTAAGAACGTTACATTATGCCGAACCCCACTGGTTCATAGAGGAATTATAAAAGTTTATTTCACTGAGTTCTGACATAAAATTCAAACTGCGATCGAGCTTTAATACTATATGTTTTTAACTCTTGAAGCTGGATCTTAAGGATCCAGGAACAGATTTTTTTCTGAAACAGTTTTTCTAGATAACACGGTAAAGTTCCATGTAAATAGTCTCCAAAAGATCAAAAAGTGACTTTTCAACAAGCTCTGCTAACTGCTTTATCAGGTTCAATTGTTCATCTAGTTGAATTTCTGATTTGTGTCTTCCCTCAAATAACCGTACACAACAAAGAATACATATCAGATTGTCCCCTTAATGAATTGTATCAGATTTCATCAGACAGATGTCAACATTGTTCCTTGACAGACTGCTGAATTCTGTCTCAGAATTTTGGACTCTATTTCTAAATTTGCACTCATACTGTTAAAATTATCTCTGATATTTCTTAGTTATATGTCCATAAAATCTCTTTCCAGTCAGTCTTCAGAAAAATATTTTTCAATATCCAGTTAGATACATTTCAATTGACAATACCATCTGTTGGGAAAATTCTGGTGAATCTGTGTAGTATTTTAAGCTAGCATAAAAGAAGAGATGAGTTCACAGTACTCCTGGAATCTAGATGTTTTGGGGCAAGTGGGTGTTGATTGAAGTGAGAGAATGGCCATTAACTAATTTGTGTATGAAGGCTGAGGTGTAATTAACACTGGTAACAAGGTGTGCAGACTGTGTACTGCTTCTGTGTGTGTGTGGCCAAAATTCAAATGAGAACACGAACATAAATTCAGAAACTGCTTAATGGCATCCACAGAATACATCAAGGACTCAATCCATATGGGTTTAACATTGCTTCACATACATTATGGAAGTCTTATCACAATGGGCACAGACAAACTAGAGAATAATAGTGCATACAAGTTGTATGCACTTTTCTCTCCAGGTAATCTGTATGACACAACCCATCACTCAGTATTGCTCACTGATACTGGGTACACCTGTGATAGTCTCTACCTTCCACTCAGTGTACCCTTGCCCCAGATATCATGCTACCAGACATTATTCATCCCTGCTTCCGGGTAAAGGTGTGATTTAACCTCACCCTACTCCTGAGTTTGCATTCTCCACTGAAACAGAAGTGACAGGTTGATCCTATACAATAATTTGTTATCGCCCAGAAGCAGATTACATGTATGGTGGTTTATGCAGGGGTATAACAGTTTGTACCTACCCTTCACTTTGTACTTTACATTCTAATGACCTGGACACAACAAATTTGGTAACCTTATCTGACACCCCAAATGCCAGATACAAGTGTGATAGTTTGAACCCATCCCTCAGTTAGTACTCACCCATCATGTTAGGTATACGTTAAAGCCAATTGTTTATAATATGCATTGTGAAGTGTGGTGTGGCAAAATAGTAATAAAAGAAGTAATTCCTTGTTTTCACACGTGAGCAGTGCAGCCAATAACTGGACCACACAGATATTTCCATTTTGAAAATTTTCTAATTTTTCAAAAAAGCAGCGTTAAAATTTTTGCTCACTATTTTAGTATTTGTATTTTCCATGCATTAGTACACAAATGGCCATTTTCACTCATCCCTGGTGTTGGATGCAGATGTGACAGTTTGAAACTAACCCCCCACTCAGTACTCACCCCTGGTGCTGGGTGCAGGTGTGACAGTCTGGAACTAACCCCCCACTCAGTACCTGAGGCAGGTGTGACAGTCTGAAAGTAACCCCTCACTCAGTACTCACCCCTGGTCCTGCATGCTGGTGTGACAGTTTTAAACTAACCCCCCACTCAGTATTCAACCCTGGTCCTGGGTGCAGGTGTGACAGTCTGAAACTAACTCCTCACTCAGTACTCATCCCTGGTCCTGCATGCAGGTGTGGCAGTCTGAAACTAACCCCCCCCCCCCCCCCCCCCCACTTAGTACTCACCCCTGGACCTGGGTGCAGATGTGACAGTCTGAAAGTAACCCCTCAATCAGTACTCACCCCTGCTGCATGCAGGTGTGACAGTTTGAAAGTAACCCCCCACTCAGTACTCACCCCTGGTGCTGCGTGCAGCAGCCCCCCTGTGTTATGAGCACTGCAAGAGGTTCACTGTCGTTGGGACACTTCACATCTGCCAAGTAGTCCTCTTCACATATCACATCAACACAGACCTCTTCTGCTCAACAAAAATAAAAATATAATACATAGTTATCAATTAACATTATTAACATTTCTTGTCTTGCAGTTTAGGAATTGATATTTTGTTGTAAAACTTTTTCTCAGAATCAAGTGATAGTGTTGTGAATGGTAAACTGGTAAACTGCATTTTGTTTCGTTTAGGTAGAAATGATGAAATACTCAAAGAATATTTAAGCAGCAGTTATTGAAAATGTCATTATTTTAGGCTTTCACTTGGCACCTTACATTCATTGTAATTGAAGTTTATGAACTTCAAAATATCTTGCAAAGACATTTCCAGTTAAAAATTATGGCTCATGTATACGTGCGTCAAATTTTCACTATTAGTCACAAGCAAACAAAATCTAGGATTTCATTTGATTTCAAAGCCCTGGAAACCAGACTTGATTTTTCAGAATGGGTCCGACCACTAACAAGTGATACTTTCTCACAACCAACTCTCTGATCTTTAACTCTGTAGATTTCTGAACTTTTCACAGCCTGACAAGAAATGGAAGTTCACCAGTAATTTTTGGTGGCCAGAATTACACTTTAAACTATGAATATTTATGAAGTAACACTTTTTTATATTGATATAAATGGATACCCTTACTATATAAACCTATTTATCAATTACTTAACCAAGCTATTTTACTTTTCCTGAGGAAAATATACAAGAAGGCCCCTATTAACTATAAAAAGGACAACCTTGCATAAGAAACATTATGTCAATTTGTAGACCCTCAGCTGAGTGGTATGATCTAGTTATGGCAGAACTGATACTTTACCAACTACCTCTGGGCATTTGAGCCTGATTGAAGGAGTATGGTAAGGTCAGTCAACTCATTCTGTCTCGGCAGACACTTTATAATTCCTTATAGTATATAGCTATGTGTAACCTTATGTCTAGTTTTATGGCTATTTGCAGCACTTGTAAGAAGCACTAGCTTGGTCCACTGCCCCCATTATAATTCAAAGACTGAAAGGCAACAGGAATTCCTGTGTTAAAAGTCGTCTGTGAGTACAGAAAGTACTCAGTTAGTTGGGGCTACCCAGCTTATTCTGACTCAATGTAATTTAACAAAAAGAAACCTAGAGTGGCGAATTGTTCTAGATATTCCTTGTAGGGTCACCATGTCTATATAGAGAAGATAACCATGTTAAGTAGAACTCTTATGAATGTAGAAGTATATATCAGGTCTTTTTCCATTGAAATTTGTCATGTGACCTAAAACTGCTAGTCAAGCAGAAGTATTTTCTAGCCATTTGTAATTCAACAAGATAAATGTACTTTCCTGGAAGATCTCGTGTTTGGTTTTATACAAATTATTTACAATTATAATTTATAAATGAAGTATACAATTTTCTGCATTTTTTTAAACAACATCTCAATGTATAAATGGTGTTTGTGAGTTTCCTTGCTTTATTATTTCAACATCTTTATTCATTCATCAATTCAAATGTACACACATTAATATTATAACAGAGAAAGAACAGACGGTCACATAAAGTGTCACACAAAAGTGGATAGAGGCTACTTTTTTCCACCTTTACTGAAGGTCAATAAAGTCCTGGAATTTTCTCCTGTAAATATATACTAAACATACACAATTTTTCAACAGCACAAATTCTGTTCAGTCTTTTTCCCACAGTGGCAAACAACAAGGTGGAACAAGTTTCTGATGCTGTGAAATAATTTTATCCCCGAAAAGCGGGAATACTATAGATCATGCACGGTCATCGTCCGCATGAGTATAAACTTCCGCAGAGATTTCTTGTGTTCAACCGACAAGCCACATTTCTTTTGGGATTTCTTTTAAACTTCACAAGCGGCTTGCTATGGCAGAAATCTTTCCACCCTATTGTTTTGGTAGCCCAGGAGTCAAAATTATGCTCTGGGGAGTCAAAAATGCCACCATTTTTACTATTGCTGGTGTTCAAGCTAAAGGGCACAGTTTCTTTTGGATTTATTTTATATTTAGTACATGAATTGGTGGGTATGATGTCATTCCACCCTATCTTTTTTGTAGGTCTGGGATCAAAATCAAGCGAGTAATAGTCAAAAACATCAAAAATTTTGACTTGTAACATGAAAACTATTGCATTTAGAGAAGTTTGTTTAAATATGTTATTCTTCTTCTTTTGGGTCAGCTATAACATAGTAAAATTGTAGACCTGTAGCTCATTGCATAGCCGAGTAATAGCTACTTTGAGGTTCTCACTGTTGAGTAAATCAGTTGTAACTTGAAAACTATTGCAAAAGTGCTTCTAACTCGCTTATTATTGGTCCTAGAGGTTTGCAATGTGAAACCAACCTATAGGAAATCATGGGCTAGGAATCTTCTGATGTGGTTAGATTTGACCTTGGGCCCCTCCTTCATGGTCAACAAGGATAGCCAAATTTAAAAGTGCTTATAACTCGCTTATTATTGGTCCTAGAGGTTTGTAATGTGAAAACAACCTTTAGGAAATCATAGGCTAGGAATCTTTTA
The DNA here is from genome assembly GCA_964017235.1 of Sabellastarte sp. h YS-2021. Lineage (NCBI taxonomy): Eukaryota > Metazoa > Annelida > Polychaeta > Sabellida > Sabellidae > Sabellastarte > Sabellastarte sp. h YS-2021. The sequence continues at coordinate 17,760,951 of OZ024928.1, forward strand.
ATGTGGTCAGACTAGACCTTGGGTCCCTCCTTCAAGGTCAAACGGGGATAGCCAAATTTAAATGTGCTTATAACTCGCTTATTATTGGTCCTAGAGGTTTGTAATGTGAAAACCATCTATAGGAAATCATGGCCTAGGAATCTTTTGATGTGGTCAGATTTGACCTTGGGCCACTCCTTCAAGGTCAAAAAAGGATAGCCAAATTTAAAAGTGCTTATAACTCGCTTATTATTGGTCCTAGAGGTTTGTGAAACCAACTTATAGGAAATCATAGGCTAGTTTGAATACTAGACTTTGTTACATGCCTATTTCTTCCAAATTCTGCAAGTTTTGATTTTTCAGCTATAGTTACACCATAATTATAGATTAGTTATGTCAATTCAAATATGGTGCGATTTGTACAAGTTTCTCATATTTTGTAAAACACTGACTTCTTTCTGATAGGAAATCAGTAATATTTAGTGGGTATAAAACAACCTAATACCTACAGCCATGGCATAACAAATTAGGGTTTCCCTTAGAATTTTTCATCAGAAGAACTGTATAAGACATCCTTGTCAACATTATGATTAAAGTACAATGGACACTTTATCATCTGATCTAGGCCTTAACATGAACAAAACCATTAAAATTGTCACTTAATTGCACTGAAACAAGAAATACACACTAAAGTATTGTCTTTGGCACAAAGAAGTACAAGTCTACATGACAAAAGGTTCTTTATGGATTTTAACTGAGATTCTTTGTTCAAATGAGAGCTATATCAAGTTAAAATTGAAAAAAATATGCCAAACATGATTCATCTCAAAATCCACTTGAGTAATTACATATACCCGGTATATGTTAGTTCCATACCAAACTGTTTAAACAAAAATGTTCTTGTTTGTGACAATAATAGATCATGACATTCCAAATTTTGGACCAGAAATATATAATTATGCATTTCCAACACAATTATAAACAGGATATGTGGTTTTGCACTTGGCATAAAATAGAATCACTTAAGCTGAAGAAAGTGACATGTGAAATGTGTCATATATTTCCATAAACAATTTTACTTAAAGATATATATACAGAGAAGGTTAAACACTTGTTTACATAATTATTTAGGGTTCACCTTTTTAGCAAGTAAATCACATAACACATAATGTACATTTATGAAAAATTTAACTTTCTTGAAAAAAAAATAGTCTTTATTATGACTTGCACTGTAGTAAGCAATTTATTGAAAAAATGGTTGAGTATTTGCTTAGATATTTCGTACTGACTTAGAAAGCTAATGAACACACCCACTATATGTCGCAATATCTATTCCTTTTTTTTTTTGAGGTTTAACAAGCTTGTTCCTGACCAAAAATTTTCACTAAGACCAATCATAACACAAATCCATAATCATTCTTTTCAAATAATTGCTGAACGCCTTCCATTTAAATTTGAAGACTAGTAGAGCATCAAAAGAAAAATGGCCAAGGTAAATTGTAGCACCATGAGGAAGGATTGTCATACTCAAAAGATAGGTGATAAGGCAGTTACAAAGAAAAAAGGCAGTCATGACAGGCTGGCACAGAAATGCTTGCTAGCAAAGGATTTTAACAAGTTGCATATAATTGTCTACAATTGCTATGACTACACTCTCAACTAAAGCAGTGTGACTTACCCTATTAGATGCCACTCAGGACAGCATTATCTAGGTAAGCAGGACACAAAACTTGTTACAGTGGAATTGTGGGCATAAGATTTCGCATTTATTTAACCTTCATATTTTATCCACAGCAACTAATGTGAAGGTTAGTACATGTCAATTGTTTAAGTTTTCTTTTTTATTAAATTGTGTAGTAATATAATTATGTATGTATGTAGTATTGTTAAACATGCCCTACTGGTGCATAAAATGTTATACATATTGACATCCTCATTGCAAATTCAAAGAGAGAACTTGAAAGAACTGCAACTGATGATACAGTGAACCCAAAGGAACAAGAAAGATAACACTATTTCATCAGGATGATAACACGATGTTCTTATCCTCAATTAGAAAACTCTTTAATTTACATTTTGACCACCTTCCGCTCATAACTTTCCAGAGCAAATTTGTCACATTTATCTGACAGGTTATCTCATACACAGTTTTTCTATAAATTATACAACAGTGAAAAACTGTTTAAATCAGACTAAACTAGACCTATGCATCGGAGAACTGATGCAAATTTGTATCCATCGAAAAGACAACTCACCAAAGCCAGTGAACTATCATTTGACCTTGAAGGAGGGGCCCAAGGTCAAATCTGAAAACATCAGAAGATTCCCAGCCCATGACCTCCTATAAGTTGGTTTCATATTGCAAACCTCTAGGACCAATAATAAGCAAGTTATCAGCACTTTTAAGTTTGGCTATTGTCGTTTGACCTGATTAAATCTGACCACATCAAAAGATTCCTAGCCCATGATTTCCTATAGCTTGGTTTCACATTACAAACCTCTAGGACCAATAATAAGCGAGCTATAATCACTACTAAGTTTGGGTATCCTCGTTTGACCTTGAAGGAGGGCCCCAAGGTCAAATCTGAGCACATCAAAAGATTTCTAGCCCATGATTTCCTATAAGTTGGTTTCACTTTGCAAACCTCTAGCACAAATAATAAGCAAGTTATAAGCACTTTTAGGTTTGGATATCCTCGTTTGACCTTGAAGGATTGGCCCAAGGTCAAATCTGACCACACTAAAATATTCCCAGCCCATGATTTCCTACAGGTTGGTTTACCATCCCAAACCTCTAGGACCAATAATAAGCAAGTTATAAGCACTTTTAAGTTTGGCTATCCTCACTCAACCTTGAAGGACTCAGTGAGGGGTCCAAGGTCAAATCTGACCACACCAAAAATTCCCAGCCCATGATTTCCTATAGGTTGGTTTACCATCTCAAACCTCTAGGATGAACAATAAGAGAGTTATAAGCACTTTTAAGTTTTGCTATCCTCATTTGACCTTGAAGGAGGGGCCCAAGGTCAAATCTGACCACATCAAAAGATTCCCAGCCCATGATTTCCTATATGTTGGTTTACCATTCCAAACCTGTACGACCAATAATAAGTGAGTTATAAGCACTTTTAAGTTTTGCTATCCTCATTTGACCTTGAAGGAGGGGCCCAAGGTCAAATCTGACCACATCAAAAGATTCCCAGCCCATGATTTCCTATATGTTGGTTTACCATCCCAAACCTGTACGACCAATAATAAGCGAGTTATAAGCACTTTTAAGTTTTGCTATCCTCATTTGACCTTGAAGGAGGGGCCCAAGGTCAAATCTGACCACATCAAAAGATTACCAGCCCATGATTTCCTAAATGTTGGTTTACCATCCCAAACCTGTACGACCAATAATAAGCGAGTTATAAGCACTTTTATGTTTGGCTATCCTTGTTTGACCTTGAAGGAGGGGTCCAAGGTCAAATCTGACCACACCAAAAGATTCCCAGCCCATGATTTCCTATAGGTTGGTTTACCATCCCAAAATTCTAGGACCAATAATAAGGGAGATATAAGCACTTTTTATGACTGACAAAGAAACGCCCTTGGCGGCCATCTAGTTTTTCAAAATGAGGCCAAAAATATTCCCAGTCAAGATTTTGTAATGAGGAACTTTCCCTGCGAATTTGAGATCTCTACCTATAATACCCTTTGCTCTAGAGGGCCACCAATAGTCATTGCTGAAAGTCGAAAAACGCCTGTGGCGGCCATCTTGTTTTTCAAAATGAGGCCAAAAATATTCCCAGGCAAGATTTTATGGTTATGAATATATCTTGCAAATTTGAGAAGGCTAGCTATAAAATTTTTTTTATTAGAGCGGTAATGGTGAAATCTCTACACACTGCGGCGGCGGCATAATGAAGCGAAATCCATAGTATCCACTGGATGCTATCCGGTGGATACAATACGGAAGTTCTGGCTATTTTAACTGGAGATCTGTGGTGTATGCTGACAATACTTATATATGTATATATATCATCATTGCTCAGTATAGACAAGGTAAATCATGTCAGTTCCCACATTATTATTGGGTCAGATCAGCTTGTATCAAATCCTAGTAAGTTCCTCTAGGCTTTCACTAGAGGCAGCAAAATTACAGAGATAAACAATAATACCTGAACGACTTCAACCAGGAGCACAAGGGTTTTATACAAGTCTAATTCCACATCTTTGTATGTGACAATTAAGGACTACTTTGACAAGCATTTAAAAGAACTGGAGGGCACATTACATCTCCACTTACATGTTGCATTTGGCCGGCAGCCAGCCAAAGTGTAAGAAAAGTACCAGCCTCTTGACTGTGTCAAATACTCTACACACGTCTACAATAACACAGTTTTGTCACAGGCACTGCAACTCTTCTGCACGCAGCCTAGTCATCTAAAGGCCACATATTTCACCTGTGAACCACTTTCTTGCCTTCTTAGTAAGCAAGTTATTTCAAGCCCTCCACAGTATGCAATGTACTACATTTCAGTGTGTCCTACTGAAGTATCACTTCTGCATGGCAGTATTTTTTTATATTCAAAACTTATAACACTGTCACAGTTCTTGTCTCTGTTATTGTTTTTGTACTTCAAATCTTTTAAGACACTTTAAAGCTAACGCATCCATTTCAATGCAATTTTTTTACTCGCTGGTTTTGTATTTAATGGTTACAATCAAATGTACCCTGTCTTCTGATTTAGTTTTTGAAATAAACTATTTCACTTTACTTTCATTGACAATAAAACCAATTAAACTGGAATTTGTTGTAATTAAAAGACTTTGATAACAAACCATCACACAGGGGTCCACAGCACATTTTTGTCACACACAGTTTTTGAGAAAGGAGTCCTACCACAATTGATAGTTGAGGAAACGGAGGCAAGCAGTACATTATGCCAACTAATTGGTCAATATTATGCACTGAAAACCATCACAGGAATCAAGATGCAAGTACAATGTTCCTGCTTCAGGAAATTCTGGGTTAAAGATGTATCACAATTGACAGGTGCAGACAGCAATGCTTTACATAAGTCTGGAGTAAACCATAACTTAAGCATATCATTTAAAGAGCCAAAAAGTCAGAATGGCAGCGTGCCATGAAAGTATTTCTTTAGTAATGGTTATTTGGCTGGAAAATATTGTCTATGGCACATTTATCCAATGTTTATTTACATTTCTAACTTGAGATATACAACATCTTCATAAAATATTCTAATCACTTTCTTTTATTGGTATTTTTGAGGCACTTGAAAATACCAACTATTAACCTAGATGTTTGAACAGGGGGAAATGCCCACAGCAGAGGCCTGGATAAAACTATTCAGACCATATTTGTGTGTATTTTAAGTGTTTTTCTTAGATATAGATGTTTAAACTACCTTATTTCTTCCTCAGAGTGTCAAGCCATCCATCAGAGATCCATTCAAATGTTGGAGCCAAAATTAAACATAATCTAAATCCATGAACATCTTTTGCAAATCTTTTTTCAGCTACTCTGAATAAACAAGTGAAACCCAAAGAACCTAATGACTTGGAATCATTTGCATACACGGTTTTTATTCTGAGAATGGGGTTACAGTAGTTTCTGTATTTATCAGCTTTTTATTTAAAACATGTCAGCAGGTTTTTCTTACCCAACATTGCCTGCCTGGGCTTTTGAAAAGGTTGGGAGAGAAGAGAACGTTTGTGTTGAAAGAGGACAAATAGACCTATGAGTTAATATGAAGTAACAGGGTGGAAGAAGTCAAACACCAGAATCAGACTGGCCAAGGTGAACAAGCTTGCATATCAACAAAAAGCTAAAGATTTTGGTATCCATTGCCCTGGATATTTAAAATCAACCATTCTTTTTGGTGCCAGATGTGTTGGTATAAGATTGCTTTAAAACAGTGAAATATGCGTAAAAGGCAAGACAATGAGATTGAGACTCTCTAAAGAAAAACTTCCAAGAATGTAATTTATAAATATGATGATGACAAGTTACGCCCATATTCAGTCAATTAGCTGGGACACCCTTTTGAAGTCCTTTTCAATAAAGTCAACACTCTTGGTTGGGTCTTTGATGCTACTTTAAGTCCTCTTGTCTTTGGAGTATCTCAGTTTTTGCCATTCTTCACATATCACACGGGTCCTTATGTATTCAACTGAACAAGATGAGACTACATAGGTATGGTGCATTAGTTATATTTATACCACAACATTAGAGGGCATCATAAACTTTGGAAACACATGGTAATATTGAATTTGTTTCCTATGACAACTATACTATGAATCCCTCCTCTACTTTATAAATTCAATCATTTATGTTTTACTTGTAAATATATTTTCTATTAAATACTTTGTATAAACGACATATTTTGATAATTCTTAATCAAATGTGGAAACTTCATGTAGTTAAACTCTGTTTGGTACAATTCCCATCTAAAGTGTAATATGAGGTGCTAAGGTCAAAGGTCAAAGGGTTTTTACATCCTTTGCAATATCTAGGGTCATATTGGGACAGGCCCTCAGCATTGTGACTTATCGGAGCTGAACACACACAAAAGTGATTAGATGCCAAACTTGCTTAACCACTAGGCCACTGACGACCTCAAAGTATCATATCAGGTGCCAAAAGGATTTATTGCATTGACATTCACCCTGTTAAAGAAGAAATAAGAGCACTCAGAGAGTGCAGGCCTCTTCCAAGGTACATTATAACAAGTAAATGAAAAAATTTGGAATTTTATTTTGTATCCAGATGGTGATCCAGATGACTCTCAAACTCTAATCCAATCTAAGTGGGACTGGGACACATCTGATTTTTTTAATGAAGTTCCAACCAGTGGGATTTCCGTAATCCTGCTAACAAACAAACAGACAAATGGCCATGAAAGTAATACATCCTTGGAGGAAGTCATAATTTGTATTATTCTCATATACATCAACACACTAACAACTTGGAGTTCTAGAGAAATATTTTAAGCTCAACCAACAAACCCATTTGTTTTGTTATGTAAAAATCAGTAGTTTTACTCTCATCTTATGTATAATCCAAAAATTCAAAACCAAATCCTCGGTGGAATCACAAATCTTAGTGCCAAGGATGAAATGGAGATTGGCATCCACATGCCAAGTTTTGATAAAATCACTCAAAACAGATGATGGGTGTGATAATCCTTTATGTTATCACCAACTTGATATTGGCCACTTTTTGGTCGTTTTTTTCTGAGTAGTTACAAATTCCTGATGATATCACAGTCTTTTCCTGTTTCACTGAAGTTTGAAAATTTAAGTGTACGTACACATGTATACGGCTCATGACATCCTATGGCCAGTTTGCGACAGTGAATTTTCCCATAACCTTCTCAATATTTTGTAAACATACATCTAAATTCACTCGTCATCCAATTTTTTTCCCTCCCAGAGCGAAAAAATCGGTGTCGCAAATTGGGCATTGGATGTCACAAATTGGAGTCGGATACATGTAAACAACCAAACATAAATGAGAAGAAGGGAAAAATTCGCTGTTGAAATTGGCCGTCGGATGCCGTGAACCACATACATGTGTACGTACACTTAATCTAAAGACACATAAAAAGAAAATTTAATCGATTACTTCATGGCACTTCACCTACATACTTAGAGATTCCAAAGACAATGAAACAAAACAATGAAATGGTCAAGCATCGTTTGTCCTTATTGACATTACAATTACCTCTTTTTTCCTCCAAGTTGTGAAAATATCAGCTTACAATGATGCTTTGCCTGTAAATAATGTTTAAACATTAAAAGGCTTATGCTTATTAAATGTATAGAGTAAGGAATCTAAAATTCGCCAGGAATCTAAAATTCGCCACCTCTAAAACCTTAGTTAATTTTATGAAGAAAATGATGTTTTGTCTTAAAATTGGTATTTTTCAGTTCACAAAGCCTTAATTTACTATACATTCAACAAATCTCACCTCAATTCATTTATTTTATTAGTATTTCCACATGTGGCGAATTTCAGATATGTGGCGAATTTTAGATTTCTTACTCTACAAGCATATAAAAAGTTACAGTGAAGGCTTTTGTTTTATAAAATATACAACATCAGCCTTTAATAAACTGGTGTGTGGAAGCAGTCAGCCTCAGCCATCAGCATCAACCATCCGCAACCATTTTTGGGGAAACACAGCACTATGGCATCCAAAGTCATTCTGACTGTCAGCTTTCAGTATGTCAGAAAAATTATGCAACTCATTTGAGAATTTATTTTCATCTTTCAGAAATGCTATTAATACTTCAGTAATAGCTGCCAAATGTTGCTGATAAAAATCCTGACGGAACTGACCCACTGTTACTTTGCCAGCTTAAATCTATACTAAATATTTTCTTTATAAGCAGATAATTTTTATTTATTTTCTTTCCTATTTTTTCACCAATACAAATAATATACTATTTTATCACCACCACATTTCTGTCACTGGAGCAATCTGAAAAATACATGATGTTGCTATTCATGATAATAAAGCTAAACAAAAACAGACCCGTCTAATTAGATTAATCTTTTCGACTTTTCTAAACAGGCTAGTGCGTCATTTTCTCTCCCTAAAAACTCAGAAGAGATGGCAGTTGTGTGGTTTTCATTGATAGATTTACTGAGGTGGATGAAAACTTGATTTCAGAGGGCCGAATTCTATCAAATACCCCTCGATAAGCTTGAGTTGAGTGGTATCACTGAGCTCATTGGTTTGGAAAACTATCTGAATCTCTGGGATCTATTGAAAACTCTTGGCAATTTTTTATTTGGGCTCCTTAGACACTGCGCTACTCACTAAGGTTCTTTTTTATTTGATTTTATCATCCATATTTCCTCTTAAAATGACAGCAAATGATAATTTAGCCTTAGTTTACTCCATGGACCCACCACAAACAAATTCAATTACATCTTCCACTGGTAATCTTAGGTTCCACCAAGAGATTAAACTATTGGTTTCTTATTTTTTCATGCTCCTACTCAATTTTGGGAACTTAAAAGTAAGTCAGTAGTTTATATAGGATATAGACCTTGCTATGGCCTGATTTAGCATAGTCTCTCATAGGGCTGAAGTTTATTTTAATTATACTTGTCTCCCACTTAATTTATGTACTTGGGGATTCTAAAGCGCATAAAAGAAAATCTTTGTCCAAAAAAGCATATTGTGCAACAAGTATGTCTCTTTAACTATACAAAACTTTAGGTAGGAATCAAATTAAAACACAGCTCTATTCATCAAATAGGTTATCCTTGTCTGAAACAGGTCTGCTACATTAGGAGGCAGCATATTTCAAAGTCTTGAAATACCACAAAAAATTGTATAAATAAAATAATTTTTAAGTTCCCCATTGTAATATATTAACTTCAACATACAACAGTGCATCTGGATAAGTTTTACACTGATATCATCTAACTGTATCAGTCCACAAGAAAACTGATATGCAACTGTACAACCAGTTAAGTATCTGATGACAATATCAAAAGTTTTTATCATTAACTTTCATTGTACAATTTCACATTACTGTTGTACATGCTGATTATAAAATCACTTGTCCTTGGGAATTTAAAGGGAAAGTGATGACTTTCAGTGTATGGCAAATCTCACTGCCTGAGCAGTACACAAACTCCAACCCAAGGCTAGTTTTTACTTACCGGTACGAGATTTGGGCGATAATATAAGTAAACGTTTTTAGTAATTTCATCCTTTTATTTTTTTTGTAATACACAGGAACATTATTTACCTATTATTTATTGGGGTTGGGGGCTTGTAAATTTAATTTCATATTTCCTTGACAATTTCCTGTAATTATCAAATATATAACGGATCTTGTACTGGTAAAGTAAGATTGCCCCCAACCCAAAAAATGTCTTCACATTTGCCTAATAGAATGAATAAATTTGTAAACAAAAAAAAATGTTTCTTAGAGTATTTCTTATGGAAAATATACGTCCGATTAAATAGAATTTGTAAGTATACTCATAAATCAAATATTAAACTTGCTGTTTTTTTCATGTATAAGAGGACATAAAATATTTTTTCTGAGACTTGTATCAGGCTGGGATAAAGATTGGGATCTATATAAAAAGTACCTGTTGATCAGCCAAAATAGTGGGCACTGGAAAGAAATGAAAAATTGGTCAGGACACTTGATTTATAAGCAGAAAGAAACAAATACATGGTTGTATTATCAAACAAACTGACAGTCCAATGCATATTCACTGCACACTGGTGTTACAGCATTTCTTGTTTATCAGGGCAACAAATGAGAATTCTCAAACTACATCATAAAGTTAAAAGCTCTTATCTTTTGGGGTAAGTGGTGTTTTCTTTTAAACAATTGGGCCAAAGTGGCAGCAAGCAGAGACAATTTAGGACAGTAATATTTACATACACCATGTCACACCTTTCACTTGAATATTCTGTGCACAAATCTTAACCAAAAACTCAGATGTTGACCATACAAGGATGAAATTGTGGTCACTGAACACTAAGTCTACACTATGTACGGTCACGGTTGGCTTTCACTGAGATTTAGCAGTGAATATAAATATGAGTCTATGACAACTGGCATCACACTATATCACTGCTTGAGGTGATATAAAGACAGTTAAGATTGAATTTAAGCCTATTCTCAGAATTGGTAAATGCAAAACTGGAGGAGACAACTGGTTTATCTTGTAATATTTGATCACCACTCATCATAAAAGACTCCTTGACAAAGAAAAGGTTAAGGGCCTGTGGACATGTACTCTGAAAACTGTCAAATTGTCAATCTTCACTGAGACCTGTGCCACAACATATGGTCCCCATATTTCTACAAGGCGCCCATGTCACTAAGACCTGTGTGATCTAACACACAAGTTTAGACAGAGGTTATTTGTCTATTTTCCCAAGCTGATAGCTAACCTCTTTAGCAGGGTTTGTAAATCCAAGTGTCACCACTACAAGTCTGTACATAGCTCTCTGACGGAGTATGTAGCCCATAGTTCAGACATCAGGGCATTGCTAAGTAGAAACTTAAGGCTTCAGAAAACATACTTTAATGTATTTTAATATATATGTAAATAATTAAGTCATTTTAGGTTTCTCAATTGATATATTTGTGTTTGATATCATTTTTAATTTACTGTATATTTTCATGGGCTGTTCAAGTGGTAAAGGAAGGAAAACATACCAGTTGTCCAGGATTTAGACCTGTAAACCATTGATTATCTGCCAGGAAGAACCACTTTCCCCGCTGGGGAATGTGGCCAAGATTCTATCACAATTGTCAGAGGGGAGATATGTGGCTACTCCAAGGGGGCCACGTTGGCAGAGTGGTAACACTCTCACCTCCCACCTCTGAGGTTGGGGTTCAGTTCCCGGCCCTACCTCAAGTGGGAAAGCTGGTAGTTACTTGCCTTTGGTCGGAAGTTTACAGTACAGAACCTCAACGAACTGTATGTATTGGTTTCCTCTGCCCTTCCAACTACCCATCATGATATGACCTGTACAGTGTTGAAAGCGACGTAAAACCCCAAATAAATAAAATGTTACATTCAAATTATTCAGACAGCCTAGTTTATCCAATCCTCCTTTTGACTAGCCTTCAACACTGCTCAAACTGGTAATCTACAATGGGTTTTTTAAATATCTAAAGTAACACTCACCTTTGGGCCTACACTGAAACATATCACAGCACTGGCCGGGCATGCCACGCCCCTCTGACACAATGACCTTGACCTGACCTTCAGGGCACTGCTGCAACTCCTGTATGCAGGGCAGGCACTGGCAGCTGGGTGGCTGCGGGCAGCACTCGCCCGCGGGTAACAGATCACCCACCAGCATGGAGTCGGAGGGACAATCTCCAATGAACACAACCGCACATGTAGCGCTATCACAGTCTAAAGGTGGGGAAGGGGTGGTGCCTGTAAACAGGAGACATGAAAATAAATAAAAGATACTCCACAGAACAAATACAGTCACACGTGCAGCAGTTTTTTTCACGATGGGGTGTGAGTGATGCCTACAAATAGAGAGATGAATATACATAACAAATTCCCTAAAGTAAAGTTAAAATTTTCTGGTTCCACCTTTGGGGCCGGGGTTCGGTTCCTGGCACGGCCTCAAGTGGGAAAGCTGGTAGTTGCTTGACATTGGTCGGCAGTTTACAGTACAGAACCCTGACGAACTGTATGTACTGGTTTCCTCTGCCCTTCCAACTACCTGTCGTGATATGACCTGTACATTGTTGAAAGTGACGTAAAACCCCAAATAAATAAATAAATTACAACATTAACAAATACAAGTAAAAAGATAATTAACAAAAAATAAATACCCTAAAGAACAAATCTAACCATATACATGGCACTATCATAGGCTGAAGATCAGTGAGGCTGGTGCATGCAAAGAGTGATATAAATATATGAATAGTAAGTACTCAGGAGAACAAATATAACTACAAGTGTGTGGCATTAGCATAGTCTGACAGTGGGTGGGAGTGGTGCCTACAAATAGACTGCCCAGAGAGAGAAGGAAAATAACCACATACAAGTCTTACTGTCTCAGTGTCACTATCATGGTTAAAATATAATTTTTTGCACTAAATTTGGTTAAAAAGATAAAACAAAGAAGTTTTGACACAGGTTTGTTTTATTTATTTATTTGGATTTAAAAGTCAATTTCAACACATTCTTTAGGTCATAGCACAATGTAACTGCAAGAATTTCTACAAAGAACATAAAACACTAACCACTGGCAGTCCATAGATACAATAATATTATTAAAATGTTCAAAAACAGAAGACAAAACTTTATAAGATGGGATTAAGACAATCTTAAGACTGCATCTACAGAATGTCAATTGATGCAATGGGATAAAGTACTCTAAAATATTAAACTCAATAAATTATTCAACCAATTTTTTATCTACTTGAAATTCACATGATAAAATATTCATGGCTTATTATAATAAATATTAATCTATTTTGATGCATTACTTTTTCTGTGAGTTTTTACTTGTACAACTCTTTAAACCTTGAATAACATTTCTTCAACTCATTAATTTTATTAGGGAAATGAAACATTCCTTCTGTCCAGCCAGCCAAATGATCAAATCTGAGGAGAGCATGAAAATTGTAAGATGAGAACTTCTGACATTCCCACATACCGGTATGTACATATGTACAGAAAGACAGTCTACAGACACTGCAAATCAGAATTCTGGACATTTGCAAGACATTACACTTATACCATCAATGTGTGATAAGGATTTTGCCAATATCTTGCGACATTTTGTGACCAGGGTATAATCAATACAACATTATGTCACCAGGGTATTATCAATTAAACATTATGGCACCAGGGCATTATCAATACAACATTGTGGGACCAGGGCATTATCAATACAACATTGTGGGACCAGGGCATTATCAATACAACATTGTGGGACCAGGGCATTATCAATACAACATTGTGGGTCAGGGCATTATCAATACAACATTGTGGGACCAGGGTATTATCAATACAACATTGTGGGACCAGGGCATTATCAATACAACATTGTGGGACCAGGGTATTATCAATACAACATTGTGGGACAGGGCATTATCAATACAACATTGTGGGACCAGGGTATTATCAATACAACATTATGGCACCAGGGCATTATCAATACAACATTGTGGGACCAGGGCATTATCAATACAACATTGTGGGACAGGGCATTATCAATACAACATTGTGGGACCAGGGTATTATCAATACAACATTGTGGGACCAGGGCATTATCAATACAACATTGTGGGACCAGGGTATTATCAATACAACATTGTGGGACCAGGGCATTATCAATACAACATTGTGGGACCAGGGTATTATCAATACAACATTGTGGGACAGGGCATTATCAATACAACATTGTGGGACCAGGGTATTATCAATACAACATTGTGGGACCAGGGTATTATCAATACAACATTGTGGGACCAGGGTATTATCAATGTGTGACAAGGATTTTGTCAATATTATTTGACCAGGGTATTATCAATACAACATTATGTCACCAGGGTATTATCAATACAACATTGTGTCACTAGGGTATTATCAATACAACATTGGGGGACCAGGGTATTATCAATGTACCATTGTAGGACCAGGATATTATCAACACAACATGATTGTATTCTAACATGTTTGGTTAAATAGTATTCAACCTATGGAATGGTCTTCAAATCACTGGACTTTTTACCATTATAGAGAGCCATTCATAATACCAATTTGTATTTTTACACATACTTTTTATGAACTGATCAGCTCATTTTTTTACCATCAGACAGAACATATGTAGAGAACTCTGTACTACCTGTGTATGGGATGTGTATGGTAATATTATGCACATTCTAATTTCCCAGACGCTTTATGTGGCCACTCACCTGTCTATCACTCACTAATTACTGACAGAAACAAAGACAAAAAATTCTCTGTGCATGAAGTCAAACGAATGGTTTGTTGCCTTTGATGTGAGTTTTTATTTTTTCAGTCTTTTAATTTGTTACACAGTGCACATTCTGGGAATGGTGTGCATGCCACATAGTCACACAGAAAACCCAGCATTGTACAAGGTGATTTTATAATTATCCTGTGCATCACTTGCACCAGTAAAATTGTAAACTTATTATTTACACATTGTTTATGTACATTTCTACTGTGAAGTTTCAGTGAATCATATCTTACCAACCAATCTTTGAAAAAAATTCTTGCTACTAAGGTAGTTTTGTGTAGTAATTATGTTATTTGTCATGTACAAATTGAAATAAACTGTTTTATTAATTCTTGACACAAAACTCAGTTCTATTGCGTTCATTTGTCAGGTATCCCTAATCCCCAGGTCCCAGATTCAGGACCTTGCTATGACTTGGTGGATGATTAACAAAGACTGTGTGAGATCAACAAATCTTTGTCATTCTGATACCGCTGTTTTTCATGCATCAGACCGTAACAGCTGATTTGGCATATTTACAAGAAAATCCTTAATTATAGGAAATTTTAAATCATAAGTTTCTCACAGAGGTCAGAGCTAAGTAAACATTCAGTAACTTAAAAGCCCGTTGCACATAGAAATATTAAATACTTAGAAATTAAAGAAATAGTGCACTAGTTGCAGATTTAAGTAGCATGGGTACTTGAGGGTGGGGCAGCTGCTTTCACTTAGAACATTTTCTCATTTTACATAGTAGTATTGCAGGGAAAGTTGCCCAGTGTCAGATAGTACACAACTGCATTAACAATTAAAATTCTTTGCACTTATTCAAGTTGGGTATGTCAGACTTAGCAGAAAGACAAATGTACTATTATGTTGGTGCAGAATGTAGATAACATTTTTTGCAGGTCACTGATGGAGTTAAATACTGGCTCGGTTTTCTTAGGTCCATGATCTGCTGATTAAATCATGGCTGACAAATGAGTTTCCACCTGCTGATAAATGCAGCAGCTGCCAAACTACAGTGTGACTGCAGTCAGAAGAACAACTGCACAGTCAGGCTTCAGCATAATCTGGAGCTGGGCACAATAAATAAAAGTAACTTTTAACATTGTACAGGTCATTTCAATACAAGCTAATTTATTGGTGGAGGAAACCAGTGCTGAGTAGTTCTGCTCTATATTACTTCTGTGGTCAGTAGTGAGTTCACTATCACAGCAAAATAGTATGGAACTCTTAATATTTGTCACAAGGGAACTTCTCTGATTGCTTAAGGTCAAATCATCGGCTATCAAACAAACATTCTTACCAGACACATCAGATTACATTTAAATGATGATTGCATCCGACATTTGGAATGGTTTAATATGATACATGATCTGAATCCACTTTGTGGAAAGCTTTGATTTTACAAAGATACAGGACAGTCTCTTTACATCCTTTATTTTCTCATTTTCAGCCATAATAAAAGTTCTAATAAACTACAAAGCAGCAATGTAATCTAGTGTGACTAAACACATTCACATATAACTCTATATTTTCAAACTGAATGACACCAATACCATCTCTGTTCAATCTAGGAAAGGCTACAGTGGCATCAGATTTGACTTCTGTTGCATTTGAAACAAACCAGTGGCAGTTTCACTTTCCTCACCTCTACTGGGATTAGGTTGAGCATTAATTAGCCACAAGATTTTTTAACTCTCAACTTTCCAATCTTTTCCCATTCATAATCACAACCAGATTACCCCTGATTTAAGCTGCTACCTGATTGATTCTATTACATGGACTTTACACAAAGTGTGTATCAGTGGGTTTATCCGTAATCTGTTACAAGAGCCATGGAGCAGTTTTAACTGATTATAAGAAACACAACAAAGAATGACATTTCCAAAAATAATTTCAGTATTTTAATCCAATAACAAATTTGGAGAATTTATCAGAAAGAAAGATTAATATATTGAAAAATTATCTTTGACATCGAAGGGTATCTAGAGCAAATAGCATATACTTCTCATTAAAATTATCATAACTTGTTTATTTCTTTAGAGAATTTGACAATTTTTTCATTACTTTGTTTAATGTGTCTGGCCTGTATCATATCAGACAAGTACATATGACCCTTAAGACTTTGTTCACATAACAGAGGGTTCATCAATTACAAGAAACATATTTAGTGTTAAACACTAGGCACTAGAAGGTTGAATAAAAGACTGTTTTTGTACACACTATTAATTGTCTGAAAACTGGATCGCGACATCAATTTCATTTCTTGCTTTTCTTAACTACTGCTTTTCAATAAACACAGTCATCACTGAGACAAAGTCACACAGATGGAATATTTTTTGATGATTCAGATGCAAAATGGCAAAAGTTGACATGGTCTGATAGAAGTAAGCTTTCACAACACTCTCAGTATCAGGGTGATTTCATGCACTATATTTGTTGCTCTAAAGACCCAAAGAGTTCAGTATGTTGACCATTATAGGAGAATTAATACACAAAACACCACTGTTTAAGGACAGATATTTTTTAAACCCTTTCGATTTGAGATAATTGGTTTAAAGTAAACTAAGTTTTAGTAGGCATTATCCTAAACATAGTAGACTGAGTTAATGGAGGAAAGGTGAAGGGTCTATACTGTAAAAAATACTGTCCACCTGGCAGAACTCACCAACTGTTCTGGAATAAAGATCCAGAACCCTGATTTGAACCCATCACCTTAGAGGTTGGATATGAGTACATATGTATGTTAGGAAAACACTGAGGAAGCTTGATAGACCTGATAAAAATCTCACTTAACATGCTAAAGCAATGAATTTAACTACCATTCCCTCTTATTTTTGTCCACATATAATACTCCATCCCCTTCAAATTTTTCCACAGCAAACCATATCATATCTTAGTAATCCTAATTTTTCTCTCTAAAATTATAGAGTACATTTTTCTGCAAAGACTGATGACATGTTTCATTCAAATCTACACTTTGTAAATGGCAATTATTTTGCTACTGCCTCACTGTGGAGGACCAGGAAATGTTGCTTCGGGCAGTGTTAGGGGTCAGTTACACTTTCTCGAATCCCCACAGATATATGCCACGGTTCCATATATAAAAACTGACAAAGATGAGGGTGGGTCATGTGAAAGATTTATGGATCTGCCACGGATCCCCTACGGAGCGCTATGGTGACCCAAGGATAGGTTTACAGATGAAAAAATGGCGCAAAGGATTGGTCTTTTGACTGTTTTTTTCATCCACAAACGCTTTCCGTGTCAATCCATAGCAGATCAGTAGCAGATCCAGTTAGATCCGGCTATGTTTTGGGTGATATTTGTTGGCACGGAAGCATCAAGGATGAAAGGAATGCCACAAGGACATCCTGGATTCATTTACGGACAATAAGGACACTCGCGGATGAGATACGGAAGAGCTACAGATACTATGGCCGTATGTACTTAACAGAAAAATCAAGCATGTTTGATTTTTCCGTAATAACCTAGGGATCTTATCTGATCCTTGGCATGCCGCTACAGATCACAGCATGTCATTACGGATCTCACAAGGACATTACGGATGACCTTACGGACGGAAAATATGATCTGTAAATCACTCAACATTTTTCAACATTTTCCAAATTAGGTAACCTGCCGCGATCCGGCGGAACATCCAGCTTATTATTATGTGTAACTGGGGTCTTAGTAAATCAGCCTGTTTCAACCATTTACACCCACATATCAAACCATATCCTGCCATTTTTCCATCAAAATATAACCAAAACAATATAAATATGCATATACATCTGCATTATGCCATAACTCTTCAAAGGACAAGTACAACACATCATACTTGCATTCATATTGGACAATAATACATGCTTGAGTTTATTGGAGTTTACGGTAAGACCAGAGGAAGCACACTAGATCTTTTCAATAGCAATCTGTTCAGTGCCAAATTATTGCAGATCCTCCTGTCATGTACATATCACAATCAACATCACTCACTTAAAAACTGTAAAATACCGAAAAAAATGCCCCTACTCAAAATATCTCAAAACTAGATATCTCAATACTTGTTTCAGATACACCAGTATCATACCATAGTAGGCTTCTCCTGTGGCACAGAATTCAGGTATGGCATGAAATATTTATATACACACAAATCATGTTAGTGCAATAAGACACTTTATAATTTATGAATTGTAGATTTAAGGTTGTTTATACACAATCATATTCCAGATTGAATGTATCAAGTGGATGAACAATGAAACACTTGCAGCTCAAAGAATGAAAATCCAAGAATAATAGAACAGTTTTCTGTAAAGTCAAGCCAGATTTATACATACATGTAATGTGTAAGGACTGAATTGACACCAATTCTAGAGTCACTACACTTGTCTTAATTCTAATTCCAATTGGACTTTTATAATGCTTAATCCCCCTTTTACAAGGGGACTCTAAGGACCATTTTGATAACATATTGTAGCTGTTTCAATATTTCTTGATAAACAAACAGAAATAATGCATGAGGAAGCAGCGTTAACACACAGGCTCGAGGATAGTTCATGAATGGCTGAATGACACATCATTTCACAGATTTTATGATGTCACAACAAAAACCTATGCAGCCATGGTGGCCATCAAATTATCATAAAGTGTTCTTATGTACAGCGAGATGAAAACAATAAAACTACAAAAACATTAAAAGCTGACAGGCGTGTGTATAAAATTATATTTAAAGCTTGCAGAGAAAGAGAAGCTGTCAAGTAAACATGGAAAAGTACCAATAAAACATCCAACTAGGAGTTCATCAAAAACAGAAAACATGTCACATTCAAGAGAAAAAGTTTCTATTCAGGTATTAATGAGAATAAACAATAAAATCTCTTTAATGGTAAGTAAGATTGTTTAATTTCATTATCTCCACAATTATTTGATAATAATCTTCATCCTTTTAAGAGGTGGTATGCTTTCATCAACGTTTACATGTCTGTTGCTCAGTAAGAATACTGAAAATTAATAGGTTTTCCCTTTTTCAAGGGAGATGTAGGAGTGAAGGTTTTAGAAATTTAGAGACAATTTCTGGAATATAATGGGATATATAATCACAGCGGAGTATCCTCATATTTTAATTTTACCCAAATAGAGTAAGAAATCTAAAATTCGCCAGGAATCTAATATTTGCCACCTCAAAAACCTTAGTTAATTTTATGAAGAAAATGATTTTTTTGTCTTAAATTTGGTATTTTTCAGTTCCAAAAGCCTAAGTTTACTGTATATTTAACAAATCTCACCTCAATTAGTTTGTTTTATTAGTATTTCAACATGTGGCGAAATTCAGATATGTGGCAAATTTTAGATTTCTTACTCTATACCAATTCTTTTATGGTAATTTTGAGGTAATCTTACCCACAAACCCCAAATCCCAAAATGGGATCATTGAAAAATAGGTGCTTTTTCGGACGGATTCTGAATATGATCCCGATTTTTCCCAAAATGTAGTTTCTCTGTGGCCGTTAGTAGGCCTATTAAGGACATGAACCGCCGGACCGGACAGGCTGGTAGACTCAGTAGTGATTTTATTTTGTCCTGAAGGCTTTGCCACCGGTCCGGGGTCAGTCTGACCCGGCCGGATCTGAGGTCGAACTGGTAACCTACAAAGTTGAAGACTTGTTTCGGCTCCAGTTCCGACTTTTCTAAGTTCACTAACCAACCTAGTTTCTGACATATTCTGACTAGGGTTTGTGTATTGTGCAAGCAAATTGAGTGGGATTTGGCCCTTACCAACCAGTCGTCTACGTACTGGTGGATTCTTATACCCTTGTGACCGGCCATCAACTTCACCTCCTTGGCTACCACTGTGAACTCCATGGGAGCTGTGGACAGGCCAAAGGGAAGAGCCTTGAATTGGTATGTCTGACCTTGGACATGGAACCTGAGATATTTCCTGGACTGTTCCTGTATGGGTATGTGGAAGTAGGCATCCTTGAAGTCTACTGATGTTACCCACTCCCCCCGCTGAAGGGATGTCCGGATGGTTTCCGGTGTTTCCATTCTGAATTTCTCCGTCTTGAGAAAGGTCTTGCTTAGGTCTAAAATGGGCCTCCATTTGTTGTTCGGTTTGGGAACCAAAAAGAGCCGGTTGAAAAACCCTAGAGATGTTTGATTGTGGACCCGTTCTACAGCATTTTTGTCGATAAGCTGCTGCAATGCTTCTAACAGGTAGCTGTTCCTGTGAAGATTGGCATAGCTGCTTACGACTGTGGGAAACCTTGAAAGTTTGGGTCGGTTTTGGAAGGGAAGGGTATAGCCCTGTTTTAGGATTTGAACTACCTTGGGACCGGCACCCATTTGTGACCACACTGTCCAGAAGTTTTGAAGTCTCGCTCCTACAGGAAGATTTAAGGCAGCATTTTTGACACTTTCTACAAGTTGGACACAAGACAATTGAGTGACACAAGAAACACTTCTCACAGATTTTAATAACCAATTCTTTGGGTAACACTCTGCCTGTCCGGGACTTAACTCTTTCTTTTGTGAGTGCCCGGACGCAGAAGGAACATGAGAAACAACAGGCTGTTTTACATTTAAAGTTTCTAGTGTCTGTGGGCTCCGGGCCAGCAGTCTTACATTGGCTTGTGTTACAGAGTAATTGTCATTTATATGACTGCTGGCCCTTGGCCGGTCGGGATGAGTAGGTGGAAGCACGGCCTCTGCCTCTCTTGGAGTTTCTCTTGCCAATTGTCTTCCATGCTGGTTTATCCGACCTGGAATCTTTATAGCTTGCTTTCCTGTCCTGCCTTTCATACGGATGGTACCGACCCTTGTTGTGAGACGAGGTTGAGTGGCCTTTAGATTCAAACTGGGCTATGTCTTCTTCAGCCCGCTTGACCACAGCTTCAGGAAATAGGGTGGCAATGTGTAGAGGTGCGGATCTCAAGGCTGTCAAAGTGTCTGGCTTGATTCCGGTCCTGAGATGGCTGAGGTAAGCATCCCTGCGTACAAGGGTAAGGTTTCCCATGGACACGAAGACGAAGTCTGATAAATGCTCCATGGCTTTTGCTGCAGCCTGAGAAATGCTGGAATTAAAGTCTATGAGATAATTCAGTTCATCAGCTGCTGCAGTGAAGGTAGCGGAACCCTTGCCTTTATTTTCTGATCTAACAACCTTTAACTAATCTTTCATCTGCTGTTGTACTTTAAACAAGCACCTATTAAAACTTGCAGTCTGGTTGCATATGACGGATGCCTCCCTAGCTGACCTCTCCCACCTACGTAAGGTCTCCTGTGAGATTCTACGAGAAGCTGGTGGGGTAGAAGAAAGTCCTGTGTACTTCGCTATCCGGCCATAGCTGCTGTTTAGTTTTGAAGCGTCGGTAGACCAGTGTGAAACTTGAGACGGGTTGGTTGTAGGTTATGTGTGTAGCCCGTACCATCTAGATTGCGACTTAGCCGGCCTGAGGAAGACATCTTTGGCTAAGCCACCGGGCTCAGATCCACGGGTAGGGTAGCCCTCCACTAGTGTGAGGTTTAACTTGGCCAGCTTGCGGCACAACCAATCTTCCGTCGGCATTTTAACTGATACTTTGCCTGGAGGAGCAGTCTTTGGCCCTGCGAAAGGGTTATCTTCAGAAGTACTGGTAGGGTTGTCCATTTCAGGGATGTTGGACCAAGCCATAAAGGAACGTATGTCCTGCATGGTGTCTCTGTAGTTTTGTTCCTCCGACACTGGCTGATCTTGGTCGGTGACAGACTGGTCAGGATCCTCAGAGAGTTCCCCTTCTTCTTCGGCGTACAAGTCAAGGGGGGGTTGGTCTGACAAGCTAGCAGCCTCTGAGGACAGGCTAGATACACTATCCCGTCTGGTTTGATGTAGAGCCGGTGAGCCTGTGTCAGCCGGATCAGAGGACAGTGACCGGTCGGTAGCAAGAGGTCGGTGAGTGACTTGAGGGTCGGTACCATAATCCACAGTGCTAGGTCGGTGGGATTTAGTTTGACTGGCAGGCTGATGCGGGGTCGCAGAGGAGCCCTGTCCAGTAAACTTAACAGTGGAAGCCGGTCGGCTGCTCTTAGTTTGACTGGCCGGCTGATGCTTGGAAGCAGAGAAGCCCGTACCAGTAAACTGATTTGAAGATGTCTGTGAGCTGGTGATTGCTTTACTGGTCGGCTGATGCTTTTCAGCAGAGAAGCCAGATCCAGGAAGCGAGGTTGAAGGTCTGATGAAAGGTTCAGTGATATTCTGAGTCTGTGGAGGTGAGTGGGACGGAGCCACTTTGACATCTGAAGTAAAAGAGGGTTCAAAACTCTTGGCCAAAATGAGGGCTTCTAAACAACTAAAGCGTTCAGACCATTTGTTGTCTAGATCATTAAAACGATCCTCAGTGGTCGGTTGACTGGTAGAAGCCGTGCTAGAGGGAGATTTCACCTTCTTAGTGTCCTTCTTACTTTCTTTTTTAGGCTTTTTATCTGGTGGAGGGGCGGAAACAGAAGTCTTAACAGTTCCTTGATTATCCACAGCCCCAATAACGGCCACACTGGCCGGATTCACAAGCTCTTCATCTTTAGACAGAGTAGAATCAGCTGCTTTAGCTTCCCGTTTTTCCTTCTTAATTTTATAAGCAGGAGTTGCAAGTTGAAGGCGTTGATCAGATGTGAAAGTGATGCAAATAGGACACTTATCCGCAGAAGTGGGGTTTTCAACACAGAAATCTTGTCCCTTACCCTTCTCTCTGCATCGTGCACAATGTGTATGTGTGTCAAAAAGGGCCATGGCATGCCCACATTTCCCTCTATGCTGGCCAGGAGAAGCCATGATGTTGATACAGAATAATTATGTAGAAAGAATATCACTAAAATAAAATGTCCGCTATACAAATCAAAAAATCTGGCAGAGTAAAAATTTCCTTGTGCACAGTCACGCGCCAAACGAAAAAGATGCTATGACGTCACTCTGTCTAGACAGGAAGGAAGTATGACACGCCATCTGGCGAGTGCACAGTACTGGGCCGGCCTAGCCGGTGGAGACACAGGACGTCTTTTTCTGATGTTTGGCGGGCCGGTCCGCGCCGACCGGATAAGCAATTGTCCATTGGATAGGATGAATTAACGCAATAAAATCTAAAATTCGCCACATATCTGAAATTCGCCACATGTGGAAATACTAATAAAATAAATGAATTGAGGTGAGATTTGTTGAATGTACAGTAAATTAAGGCTTTTTGAACTGAAAAAATACCAATTTTAAGATAAAACATATTTTCTTCATAAAATTAACTGAGATTTTAGAGGTGGCGAATTTTAGATTCCCGGCGAATTTTACATTTCTTACTCTAATCACTTCTTCCTTTGGTCAGTCTTTACGAACATAAAACATTTCATAAACATGTGTTTATTAGTAATCATGTATGTAGACAGACAAACCCACCAAAAACATCTTAACTACTTACAGTAAAGGTTAAAAGTCAATGTTGAGGTTTTAACAACCCTTTTAACAGCTACAGTCATATCAGGTCTGGCCCTTTGTGTATCAAACAGGACATCATGGATTTGAACCTATGGCCATAGAGGTGAAAGCCAAGTGACCTGCATGTATGTTTATTTTAATTTTGTAAATTGAACTCAACAGACTTCTATTAAAATGGTTTAACTAAAGCATGTTCCTCTGCTTCCCTTTTACTCCAGTGACTTAGTACCTCCTAGTTTTGATGGATTACTGTACTCAAATAGTAATTTTTTATTACTTCATCAATGCATGCCTCAGTTTAATAGAGTAACATAAACCCCCCACCACAGCTTTTGTCTGGATTGACATCTAATTTGTTGAACACAGGATCTCATTAACAAAGTTCCCTTACTGCATTGAAAACACAAAACACAAAAGTCAGTCCCAGGCACCTTGTGTGTACAAACATCGTCCCAGCAAATAAGTTTAAACAAATCAGTAATATGTCAAACCCTGAAGTGATGTAGACCAGACTTACAACAGACTGTGACCAAAATTGATCCTGTTTTGTGTCATATATTGCCAGCACACAATTAAGGGTTTAAAAACTCCTGTAATTGCATGTGTAATAAACAATGTAGAAAGCTATGATTTGAATGTATATTAGCCAAACTGCAAAAATATTTGTGACATATTGCATTCAGTTTGTGATGTTAAAGTGAATGTCATACATTACTTACAAATAAAAACTGTATAATTTGTCTTTTAGTGTCCTTTAAATATGGGTACTGCACATATTAAGTGACGGTTACTAATTTTTAACATGAAATATGACATAAAATCATTGGTACATAACAATACTAGTCTCCAAGAAGTTTTTTTTAACATTCTAAAAGAAGTCCAAACAATCTTGAGTTTCCAGTCACCTTACCAACAGATTTCACTTATCGTTACACAATTATGTAATCTTTCTTGTCAGTTGTTATATGCCTACTTGTCAAGAAACTTCATCTTTGTCCATTTTTCAAAAGGACATTTCAAAACCCTGTGGTTTAATAAAAGTAAAATAAGAAGCATTAAAGCTTTCCTTTAAATACAGTGTAAAAACCACAAGATCACATGTTTTGGGAGTATTTATGAACCTCGATGTTTTCACATTGAATTAAATGTTCAGCGTCCCTTGTGAAATGTATGAAAATACTTTGAATGACACATTTCAGAGTGTTAACAATTATTGTCCTCTTTCTAAGCTATAAAAAAACACGAATTCCACCACAAATGTCAAGTTTGGTATATGAAGAAAAAAGCACTGTCACAAGTTGCAGTGCCAAACCATGTCACATACAGGTGTGGGAAACTATTTAAACTGATTGACACAGCAAGCAATGTCACATACAGGTGTGATAAACTATTTAAACTGATTGACACAGCAAGCAATGTCACATACAGGTATGATAAACTATTTAAACTGATTGACACAGCACGCAATGTCACATACAGGTGTGATAAACTATTTAACAGGCGGTTGCAAAGTGGAGGAGAGCAATGTTGAGTAATTGGTGAACCTTTCTGCACTAAAAACCACTGACCAGTTAATTATCATGGAACAGTTAAAATGGGGATATCATGATTGTAATTCAAAATCCTAATATCACAGACACAAAAAATATTCTGAACATTCAGCAAATATTGTGTACTCAATCATTAAGTTGACACTTTGAAAAAAGTAAGTTTAAATGTATTAAAATCTATGTACATGTCTGTCAACAGACTCTAATGATAGCAGTAGACGGACATTTTGTAGTCATCAATATTTATGACACTAAAATAACATCAGTATTTTAAGGTGTACGGAAAAAAGCCCACCACTTTTTAGGTGTACAGAAAAATACCCACCACTTTAGCTGATGGGCAATTTTCCTGATGGGTTTTTTTGCTGATGGGATTCACTTGATGGGCATTTTACCTGATGGGCTTTTTTCAGGGATTCGTATTTTAATTTTGATGGTACTGTATATTGTGATATCATTGTGATAATGTGGTGCCATTGTATGATGACTTCCCTGCTTTAGCTTTGATTTGGCTGGAGCTTATTGTCTGTTTAACATCATTTCAATAAGTTGTACAGTTTAGACTGATCATTGTGGGTACCTACAGGGATGTATACTGGTCGCACAAGATTCTGATCATTAAAATGTATTCTGGTTGTACAACACTGTGAACTGAAACAATAGGACACTGCCAAGGAACTAACTCGAGACGTGGGCTGAGATATGTACCTAATAATGGCCACTGAAGGTTGGAGGTAGAGTTTACTAAAACACTATCAAAGGGACAACCAATAATAACTAAAAATTTTCAGATGATCAATTTATAATTTCTTACAACCAAAGACTATCTGTTTTCATTAACATTACATGAAAGATGCTGTGAAATAAGAATGAAATTAAATTGAATATTAACCCAATATGCAAATGCATTACCGACATGAATACCCTTATTAAAATGACTGAACACACAGGCTTGCTTATGACTACAGTATATCTAATCCAACCCCCCCTCCCTCCCCCTCCTCTCTCCTACACTTTGTTTTCTCTATTAAAAGAGCCAGATTAATATATGCCTCTGTCAAAGCCACAAACACTGACTCTTTCAACAATGGCCAAAATCTTATTATTACTGTAAATAAGTTAGAATGGAAGACACAAAAAGTGTCAACACAAGACCCCCATGAGCTCTGAGAGACCAAACATAGTCTTTTGTGAGCAAATCTGTACTAAGATGAACCTTTAATGCACAAAGATCAGCTGATCTGCAGTTTGATAAAAATTTTAAAAAAATATCATCAGTTTTTTTTTGTTTTTTTTTGGTGCACGTATTGTAATCTTCAATATAATGTAGACTCAAGGGTAGCATCTACTTGGTCTACAGAATAAACCAACAATACTATCACAGAGAATCCCTGTTACAGAGTCACCAAAAATTGTAGAACGTTAAGAACCTGATCTGTGTGTCAATGCAACAATGAGGTGTTTAAAAGCCAACATTGAGAAAAATCAGACTCTTCTGTGTTTTCATAACAAACATTTACCCAGAGAATTTACAGATTTAACCTGACATTATTGTGTACAATTATGACAGGAATTCAATTCTTGGATATATATCGTATGCTTCTAACTCTTCACAAAGCCCCTTAATTCTTAACTGATATCTACCACCCAGTCCAACAGTATTAATTAAAAATATATCAGAACTTCCTGTTTACTTAACACATCTATTGTGTCAGGAATGTGACAAAGATTCCATTGAGTTACTGGACATTCCAATCACATTTTGAGACTTCTGTGACAGTTTCAGACCGTTTATCTGAATGTGTTGCACGACTGCAGTGAAATTTGTTCCCACTTGCCTAGTTTTTGAATCATGACCTCATTGGTAAATTTTAACATATTTTGGCAAATTCTACAAATCTAAAGATCAATACATAACAAACAGGAACAATATGATCCAATACGCTACCCTGACATATGAGCCAAACTGTAAAAAATAAATAAGGAAGTTATGGCAATTGTAGTTGACGGTTCTGTCATTTATGCTGATGATAAGTTGAAAACTTTTTAAAATTAAAAATAATTTCATTTCTACAACAGAATGTAATTTCGGGTTAATGTATACAAGGTATACAATGTATTTAATTTTTATTTGAGCTTAAGGTTGCTTTCAACACACTGTATAGGTTACATCACAACGGATAGTTTAGAGGGCAGAGGGAACCAGTACATACTAATTGGTCAAGATTCTGCACTGTGAAATACTACCAACTTTCCTACGTAGGGTTCAGGGTGTGAACTGCAGACCTCAGAGATGGGAGGCGAGTGCATTAGCCACTACACCACTGAGCACCCCATTTGGAGGAAGTCAGCCCTACGCTCAATACACTGTCTTCTGAAGAAAATGCTAGAATTTATTTCATCATTTAGAATATATGTTGTATTGAATGTAGATAACTGTTGAATGTATAGATTCAATGGCCCAAGTGTTGAATGTATACATTCAATGGCCTAGGTGTTGAATGTACACATTCAACAGCAAATAGCCATTGAATGTGTACATTCCACAGTTTGGCTGTGGAATGTGTACATTCAACAGTTATGATCATTGAATGTGTATAAGTTCTTTAAATATTATGATTTTTATAAGTAGTCCCTAAACAGTTTAATATTTATGTAAAACTTATTTAGTTTAATATTTATATTGTATAAATTAATGATGCAATGTTAATACTATTATAAAACCTATTTAATTTAATATTATATTGTATGAATTAATGATGCATTTTTACTAATATAAAAGTTAAATGTAGTTATGAGTTTATTAGTATAGTGTATTATAGCCTTAAATATTTTTTCAATATTTATAAAACATGGTTTAATTATTGTTTAAATATTTTGTAAAGGATAAAAAAGAACAAGAAATATTAATCTATTTTCCAATTATATAATCACAATGAACCCCAATGCTCTTGTGTTTCTTGGTGTGGTAAGACTAATTGCAATTGCACCTCTGTGATCCTCTTTCATGGATTAACTGTAAACAATCACACACAAATTTGGAGAGCATTAAAGAGGTACTCAGGTGACAACTTTTTCTGTAATCAGTGATCAAAAGATTACTCAGGCTTGAACTGTCTCTCTTTGTTCTTTGCTTTGATTATCACAGCAATTGTTTTAATGTGTGTAGATTAGGGGGTAAATCGTTTGGCTTTGTGGGTATCGATATTGAATGTAAAAATATTTCAATATCGGGTGATATCGGGGGGTTCATATTGTCTACCAAATAGTCCGAATTCGGGAAACTGAAAACGTTTTATTTTAGTGTTTCCCGAACCGCTAACAGGAAGCGAAAATGAATCAAAACAAAACAATGCAGTTTTCATCAAAAACGAATTGAAAACTTCAAAAATGTGAGATAAAAGTGTACAATGTCTTCAGATTTTTGCTTTATTTCGAGTATTAACAGTGTAAGTTTACAGTTTTACTTAAAATGGCGATATTGAAATACATGTTTAGATCTTGATATCGGGAGTCCAGTTCCAAAACAATAAATATCGGCAATATCGATAAACAATTTACCCACTAGTGTAGATTAAAGGGAACTCTTTATGTTTATAAAGTCTTTAATCCTACAAGATTCTTCTTCTTTGAGCCCCTGCTAACACTTCAATAGAAGACTTTTTCTTTTGATCATCCCTACAACTACTATAAATAGTGATTTGATTTTAGAAAATACTCAGTGTATGTTAAAGTGTACATAAGTCTTCATACTTCCAATCAACTTATCAACTATAAATTATTTCCACATTCCATGCCCTGAGCCATTGAATGTACACATTCAACAGTTTCACCCATTGAATCTATACATTCCACAGCTGAGCCATTGAATGTATACATTCAACAGTTTGCCCATTGAATCTATACATTCAACGGTTTGACCCGTTGAATGTATACATTCAACAGTTATCTACATTCAATACAACATATACATTTAAATGCTAGAGCCTGCCTTCTTGTAGTTTAATTAATTGATGTGGTCAAAGAGTCAAAGTCCAAATTGGTACTTCACATGCCTTTTAACTGATAAAGTTATATGACCCTCAGTAAGTCCTAATCTTGCCAAGAGGTGGAATTGAACCCACGTCCACAGAGATGGAAGCCATGTAATTAATTGCCACACTCACTGACCGCCCAGGCACTGATACCTCCACAAAGAGTAGTACATGCTCTTATAATAAAGAAATACAGTCATTTAGTATTTGAAGTACAGTTATATTGTGATTGTTATCACCAATACAGGAATGTAATCCACCATGGATATTCAGTGATTTGCTTTAGAAAGTGGCTCATACTAAAACTCCCTTACTGGTTCCTTTATCTATCTTCCCCCATTTTCTAATATTAAAGCAAACTTTTACAAGCAGAAATAAACACTGAATAATAACAATGAAACTTGATTCTGTGTTCCTGTTACAATAATTGCCAACTTTTCCCTTTAAGTGTGTTGGTCTGAGAGACTGTTGACTTGTGTACTGCTTGGGTTTCATATTCTAAAGCTGGAAATATATGTTACTGGATAAGATTACTGTGATTATTCATGACAAAAACTACACAAGTTTAATACACACTTAGTCTGATTGTTTGTTTTTTGTACTGTTTTGTGATGGAGCAAATCTTAAGTTACTGTCAAAACACAGTGCTTATATTTTACTGGTAATAATATATGCAAATTATAAAGCAGGATTGATTGTTAGTGGTGAAACTCTATATTTAAGGTTTTTGGATTTAAAATCATATTTCGGAAAATACCAGACGTAAACTGTATCAATTGTAAAACCTTTATAAAATATAAACGCAAAACATTATATTCTTTGCAGTTAAATGTAAGAATCATGAAGTTGACCGACTGTAAAAACCATTAGAATCACTCAGTCTTTTATGATGCTAAAATAAATATCTTGACATTTACATGGCTATACAATCATGGTACCTCTGAAAATACTGACACTACTATGAATAGAACAGTTTTTAAAGGATTTTACTGGTAGGTAGCTGAGTTTGTAGATGCTTGTAGATATAACATCCCTGAATACACCAAATGTGTAATTGTAATTTCATAGTTTGTTTCATTCCACATATAACTGCTTATGTCTAAGAATGGACACTAGTTTTTAAAAGATGGACATTAAAATGATAACACAATTAACTGGTGCATTTTCTTCTATTAGAATACATTGCCATAGTTCCACAGAATACTTTTAGCACAGAATAAAAACATATTTGGAAGCTGGTCATATAGCACCTCGGCTATAAAATAAAAAATTCTGAACAGTGGTTAACTACACTGTAACTTTACAATAACAAGGAAGTGAAAGCAGTCTTTTTTTAACTTTCCTTGAAGAAATGAGCTTTTTTGTTACTATTTCAGGTCAGTCCACCTGTTTTGACTAGGTCTAGTGTAGACCACTGACCACAGTTATGCCGAACATCTCTGATTTGGTTTTTCTCTAGTAGTAAGAAAAACTCCACTATAGTTTCTAGCAGCACTAACAATTAGCTCTTATCACTTCCACTGACTGTGAAGTTACCACATTGTTGCAAAACTTACAGAATGTGATGATTTATGCATAGGGGGGAGGGGGTGGGGGGTGGGGAGAGGGGTGCATCTTACACTTGTTACAGATTGGCTGACCTTTTTAGGGTTAAAGTTGTACTCGTTTGTATTTTTTGACATGCCAATTCAAGATTTGAAAATAAAAATAATAAGGTGTTAAGAACTCCATGATTTTTTAAAGGAAATATAAGCTTGGCATAGGGGAGATAGTCAATCGGCCAGTGTTACAGGTTTATTGCAAGGCTGAATTTTTGACATAATGCCAAATAAGATGTCTGCTTCAGTACATCACACCAAACCATTTCTTAATTGATAAGTATCAGCTTTTCACCGATAATTATTGCATTATCACATTTTAAAATAAATAAAATGTGAAACAATATTTGTGTAAATCTGAATATCTTTTGTATATAATGCACTCATCTAAAACTGATCACAACAAGTGTAGATGTTACTGTTACTCAAGATTTGAGGACCTGTATCTTACTTTTGCTTAAAGCTCAAAGTTTCGAGGTCAAACTTAATTTAAAATAATTCATTCCTACATCAGATATGATGCTAACATAAACATGATAACACATACAAGGCAAGTGCCATATAATTAATATTCATAATGAAGCAATTAGTAGCAGTGCTATGAGTAGAAGGGTTGGTTTAAGATTTCGCTGTCAAACACGTGGTATATAATATCAGCAACTAGTTTAGTTTGTTTATTCTTGTATATATCACCTTGTTATGTACCAAGGGTGAAATTTAATAGGATTTCATCCTCCAATTCATTATAAGGATATTCTACTTAAAGTTCCACTTAAACAGATTTAAGCTACAAATTCACTATTGACCCACCTGCTGGTTTGCAAACACCTGCGTGTGTCTCCCCGTCCAGTAGGGCACCAGGACTAGGGTCTATCATACAAACAAGCCCCTTATCACAACGCTGTGCCCCTGTCAACCCATCCCCACTACCCTGGATCTTTTCCCCAACCTCACACTTCTCCCCCTCAGTACTGGCACACTCCAGACAACAGTCACAGGCGTCCAGTGTCTGTCCCCCGGTACAGTGCTTGGGAGGTGGGGGACATAGATCGCGGTTGCATACATCACACTGGTATCCAAGGACAACTACGGGGAATAGGCACACCACGCCCAGAATACACAGTGACATCGGCAGCGACGGGGGCATGACTGGGTGCGACGGAATCCCCGCCCAGAAATGTTATCCTTCATCAGCCACAGGCTGGGGACATTGAATGTAAGACTGGTATGAAATACTCGTATTTCAGGAATAAATATCCACGGATGTACAAGGTATGATAGAGCATGAACTTCTATAAGATAGGATACCACATTTCTTCTTTATGACAGCTGGATTTGCCCTTTTTATTGGAAATACTGTTGACAATTTTTTCAGTGCGATATATCCTGTAACTCACAATTTGTGGTATTTTACATGTGTTACACTTTTATTCTGTTGCAAAAAAACACAAAGAAAAACCACCAAAGTTTTCACCAATTCCTGAACGCTATTATCCTTTTATAGAGGCACTACAGAAAATTTAGATTATTAATTTGATAACATTTTTTTACCACTCCTTTCTTGTCACAGACAAAATACCTGATGTAGTAAGATACAGTACTAATTGTTAAACTCTCAGAACTTTCGATTCTCTTCATTTAATAAAAACAATAACATTGAAACACCAAATAATAAACTATAGTTAACTTTATTTTCTATTATTTGAAATACATCTTTGATATTAAACTATTTAAATCCACTGTGTGTCACTCTGCAGTGTGTGTTTATGTGTAAACATGCCAGTATTTCCCGCTAGTTTATATACACACAGCACCACTACAACATGCAAAATGTGCCGGAATCCTTACTCAGTGCTCATTGTGCAACAAATAAAAAAGATTACACAGAAGTTAGCTTTAATCACTACACATGTCTCTGGAATCTGCTGTTAATGTTGGTGCCTCTGTAACTCTGTGTGTGTGTGTGTGTGTTGTTATACATTTCTACTGCTCTTACGCATGTTTACATCAAAGTGCACTCACACATACACACACACTCACTGGTAATAGGTTTTAACACACTGGGGTCTGTCTCAAAATCAACTTCCTGAGAATTAATAGTAGATATGTTTCCACTGTGTCAAAAGGGGAGAATCATAACAGATTTAAACCAATAATGGTTCAAGAGAGTTCTCTGAATGCAAGAGATCCTTTAAATTAATTCACAAACTACTTCAGCTAGAATGCCCAAGGTGAAGTTAATATGAAGTCTGCAGGGCAAATTTGTTTAGTTTACCATTATCAAGAATTCTTGGTTATGTAGAAGTACTGTCTGGTCCCTTGTGATGTAACTTAACAGAGTTCCACTCATAGTCATCAAACAGGAACTTACAAAGATAAGAATGTGATGCATTACTTAAACCAAGTGGTGTAACATTTATTTAGGACAGATGAATTGTACTTATTATAGAAAGTAGATAGCCCTCTTAAAAGAGGTTTAAAGACAACAAAATTTGTTTGGAAATAAACACTCGTAACAGAAAATGAACTGTTATTGCATTTTATTGACTTACTGAACCGTTATCTGTAAACTTTCCTTGCAACAAACAATAGATGCTCTAAGATGTCTAAATATAATTAAAGCTATACTCTATAGGATAAGCTGTATACACTCAAAGTTTTAGGAATTTATTGAATACTAGATACACTTACTTTCAGAGTTATTTATAAAGTTATAAAAATTCACTGTTAGAGGTGATATCTTATACAAGAATTTATCTATAAATATATTCAACATACTTGTATTTCCATTTCTCATAATGGCAATCATTGCGGGAGGTTTCTAATGCAAATATACACTTTCTGGCCTGTATCTAAAAGATTTTCAGTGCTCTAACGTGAGTTCCCTTAAAAGTATCTCTTTCTAGACACAGAGAAAGGCCTTGTTTTCAGGGGGGATTTTTCAAGAGATTGGTAACATAAGGTTGACAGTTTAGAACAGATATCGGGTTACCTCTGAACTGAAGAGACTTAGCCTGGGACCAAGAAAAACTACATCTGATACCTTTAATTTGACTTACAAACACTAGTCACTTCTCTTGGTTTTCTGTAACTTTCTGTAAACACATGCATAGAAAGGCCATATTTATTGAATTATGTCACTGCCATTCTGTTAGTCATTTTAATGCCACGTGTTATGTTTATCATTTACTGGCTCTGGACATGTGCTTCTGAAATATTTCAAAATATCAGTATGTAGTAAAGGCAATTCAAGGCACAGTTTACACACCAGAGTGTCACTAATACTATTAACAACAGTGTCACCCACACTGCTGTTGTCTAGATAGAATTAATGTCTTAAAGTTACCTTCTATTTAAATCAGACCATTGTATCTTATCACAATATGCTTTATTTTATTGACTTCTGGCACAAGATTCAATGTGGGCTAAGTATTTGGGACAATTCAGATATAAATGAAGGTACATTATATTTTCCGGAATTCCAAAAACAGGTGCGTCGAGGTGCGGTGTTGAAATACGAGGTGCGGTAAAAGGGTGCGGTGAGGTGCGGCGAGGTGCGGTGTTGAAATAAGGGGTGCGGTGGCTATTTCTACTGGATTTCTTTGCAATATTTTATAAAATGGACGTTTAGACGAAGATCCAATTGTTTAAACTACAGATCTCACGGCCATAGCACCCAACTCATTAATATTCATGAGAAGATATCACGACACAGCTTTCACGACAAATTATGGAACTTTAGAAAGCTTTTCCATGCACAGTACATGCACTTCTACTGGATTCATTTATAAGACTGATTAATAAATTATCTTATCAGTCAGTGAAGGTGTGTAAAAGCTTTGCAAAGAGTTAATTCTTGCATCCACATGTGTATGAGCCAATTAGGATGGAGGTGCGGTAAAGAGGTATAAGAGGTGCTATTCCGGAAAAAAATCCAATGTATATTATAGTGGATATAATTCCAATATTCCAACTTTAAAGGAGTAACTACATTTCAAAGTAGGGATTGGTGTAAAAACTACATCATTGATAACATATATTGGATATTCTGAAATGAGATGGAATAATGTAAAACTCTAAATTTCCAGATTACATTACCCTACAATAGGCTGCTATACTAAGTCACCCTATAGTCAGGGGTTCTATGAAAGGTGTGTTGGACTTAAGCCCCGCCCCACACTATTAAGAGCCAATCAGGATGGAGGTGCGGTAAGAGGTGCTATTCCGGAAAAAATTCCAATATATATTATAGTGGATATAATTTCAATATTTCATTGTTAAAGGACAGACTACCTTTCAAAGTAGGGACTGTTGTAAAAACTGTATCATTTATAACGTGTATTTGTTATTCTGAAATTAGATGGAATAATGTAAAACTGTAAATTTCCAAATAACATGACCCTAACTTAGGCTGCTATACTCAGGGTGTATGTAAAGATGTGTAGGATTGAAGCCCCGCCCCCATACTTCCAACAGCCAATCAGGATGGAGGTGCGGTAAGAGGTGCTATTCCGGAAAAAAATTCCGATTCCAATTCCAATTCCGGGTTTTACAATGGACCATAAATGAATGACCAGACTGAAATTGCAAACATTTGCAAATTGTAACATTTCAATCATACCTTGTAACACAGATCAATATTGATTAATACAAGCATATAGCTTGGTTGTACAATAAGTTTCATTCTTTATACAACAGGTCAGGTAACATCACACCAGCCAAGATTACTGTTTGAGGACAACATTGTTGTACCTTTGTAAATAATTGGCACATAGCATAAACTTTACAGAATCTGTCATGTGAGGTACCAATTGAGACCAGAACCCAGTTCCTCTGTGGTGAGAGACTTTTAATTGTATCTCTGTATAATGCAAACACATGTGGTCTGCTAGGGCACGAGTATTACTTAATTTGACTTATTAACTAGTTATTTAGTGGTTGATTCACTTGCCATCCACGTCAGAGTTATCTTGGTTCAGATCTGAGCACTGGCAGTCAGTATAGTAAGGCGTTAGCAGTGGAATGCTTCATATCTTTGGTACATAATCACTTAGCCCTCACTCCTGGGGTCCTGGGTTTAAATAATGCTCACTACAAGATGGAAAAAACGAGGGCTTGTCCTGATATGACCTTGAATGCAACATAAAACCCCAACTTTAAATTAGAAAGCTATTAGTTGCTTTTCAATGTCTGGAGGTTCATAACAGAATTTTGACCAATGATATACACTACCATCCTCCACCCACTGAAAGTCCTTTGTATTATGATCTGTAGAGATGATGTATCAGATATGTGTGAGTTAAATAAAATCTTTACATTATCACTCAGAAATTCCCAATATATTAAAGCTAGTTATGGACTTGTAATTTATCTTAGAGCTCTGAGTACCCTAAATTAGGTTGAAAATTAATTTCAATAAATTACAAGCAACACCTCCTTTGTTTGAAACATTGGAACATCTTTTCTTTGTTAATATTATTTGTTTATTCCCATGTGTTATTACTCAAATGCCATGCATTATTTTTTTACTTAATTTTTTCAGGAAATTCTTATAAAAAGGGAAATGCCTGACTTAAAAGTGCGTCACTAGCTTTGATTATACAAATTAATATGGAGGCTATTTGGGGAGCATTTTGTTTTGAAAACTGCAGGGTAGAGTGCATTATGGTTACATACAACAGTTTTTTTCAAGATCACTGATAGCAATCTTAGTGAAGCTCTTTATTTTTCTGCTCTTTCAACGATTCATTTTACTCACAAGATGAGGCTTGCTTTCCATTATCAAATCCACAACCCCAATTCTCCTTAATTTTTTTCAAACTAGGCAATGATGACTTAAATTAAGAAACATTTCATCTGTAAATTGGTCCTATCAAAGGATTTGCCTGGAGTTGTTTTTGTTGCATGAATACACATAGCCTTGCTTTAAGGCCCATATGTGTATAATATGTTCAGAATAGGTTCAGAATAGGTGCAGAAATGTTTGTCAGTCATAAGGTACACATTCAGAATTTCAAAGCAAGCAGAAGAAGGCAAGCTCTCCAGAAGAAGGCAGTATGGGTGATATAAAAAATCTATAAGACTACATTATGAAAATGTAATTATGAAAATGTAAAAGACAAACTTGAGCCTTTAAAAGCAAGGCTAGAATACACATGGAGATTCCCCAAGTTTGTTTATCAGCGTGTCTTGTTTTTTCTCTCCTACCTTAAAACAAACCCCAATAACCTAAGCTACCACCAACTCATCACCACTTAACCTTTTTTTGCAATATAAACAGCGTAGTTGGAGTTATAAATAGACTATTTACTCTATTTTTTCATGCTTGTCTTACATCACTGAGAAATGAGGTTAGATGAAATCTGTTTTAGCTAAACACAGGAAAAAATCCATCTATAATCTCATTCATTGATCATGTTTTAAATTTCAGTTGCTTTGGTTAGGTACATTCATACCTCTCTGGATGAACGGCTCAGAGGTAAGATCGTCACTGAGTAAACAGGGTGCACCAAATCAGGCTGGAATGTGGGTGAAGCTGGATGAATATGACCATATTTTTATCATTTTATGTTGCCATAACACAAAGGTCAAAGTTGGGGTTTCAAGTCCTTAATATGAACAACAATGGTCTGTCAGGAGGGTCACTCGGTGCATCATCCCACATA
Source organism: Sabellastarte sp. h YS-2021 (assembly GCA_964017235.1). NCBI lineage: Eukaryota > Metazoa > Annelida > Polychaeta > Sabellida > Sabellidae > Sabellastarte > Sabellastarte sp. h YS-2021. The sequence continues at coordinate 17,798,732 of OZ024928.1, forward strand.
TTGTCATGAGTAAGTCTCTAACCCACAACTACAGAGGTGAGAGTCTAGTGATTAAATGCCAGAACTTGTTAACCTGCCTGGCAGAGATTAGGTGCTATAAATGTACAGAGTAGAATAGAACCAGAGACACTGAGGTCTCAACATCACAATGGTGATGAAAGTAGTGTTAATAGTACAATAATGTAATTTTATAGGGAAATATGCTGTAATGGACTACCATCAATGATTATCAGCCTGACACATCCATTAGTCCCCAAGGCTTGGACCGCCATCAATGATTATCAGCCTGACACATCCATCAGTCCCCAAGGCTTGGACCACCATCAATGATTATCAGCCTGACACATCCATTGCCGAGGGCACTAATGGATGTGAAAGGCTGATAATCATTGATGAAGGTCCATTTCTACAGCATATTGCCCATAAAAATAACATTATTAGTATTACTATTAGCAGAATTTTATATAACTGGTTGTTGTGCTAATCAAATATAATGTTGTGACATCATATATGTAGACGCTAATAAAAATATGTCACCATGACGTTTTGTTTTGACATGGTTCTTGGATGTTTTTTTCCATAAACAAGTGCCGTTTTTTTCATAATAAGCGGTTAACCTACTAAAACATTCTATATAGCATTGGAAAGATATTTTTACACTGCTTGTTCTCGTTTTTGTTTGGTTAAGACCGTGCTTTAATTACTGAGATATTGTAGATTTAAAATTTCAAGTGAGAGTATAATATTTGTAAACAAATACTTGGTGACGTCAGAGCCCAGTCAATAATCCTCATTAATGGACCACAGACCGGCTAGCAATGAAATACTGTGTTTTCATAGACTGGATTTTGCGCTGATAATCTCCTAGTAATGCACACTCAGCTAGTAATAATGTGAGAGAATGCATCATTAAATTCAAGCATGGACACCATAATGATAATAGATCCCTCAGTACAAGGAAAGTCTAGAAACATGACTCCTGTTAGACAGAAAAAAAGCAGCATTTGTGTTTAAAATATCAAACAAAATTTTTTTCTGACATCCATAAGAAGCTGATTATACACATTATAAAATGATTTTTCCACATGTCATCGTGCCCTCCACCAGAACAGTGTGAATATGGTTTAATGTTTTTATTATTGGTATTATCAGTTCATCAAGCTGTAACTGATATGAGGCTGTATGAGTAACAAGTGAAAGAAGTTAAATAGATCTGTTATTTTTGGTAGTTTATGAAAACAATGAAATACTACCAGACATTTTAAGTTTCCCTCTAGCTTCCATCAGATATACTCATTTTGCTAAAGTTGAAACATTACTGATGCCTTAATGAGCTAATTAGGTGTAATGATTTCAACTGATACCCATTGCAACATCTTTCAGAGATCAAAGAGATTATGTAATCAGAAATAAATTAAGTATAAGTACTTTTTCATAATTTTGATCTAACATTATATTTTTGGATTACATAAAAGTCCACATTAAATTTTTGCAGTGAAGTCCACATTGATTTCTCAAGTAAAATAAAAAAAATCCATTCACTATTGAGACTTCATAAGGTTAAGTGTATTATTATTATTCAATAGTGGAAGATCAAATCAAGTTTTGAGTGTAATCTGTAATTTTAAATAGGAGTAGTCCTTTAAACTGTTTATTCGATGTTGGAAGTTTGTATTCTACAGTGGAGGTTTGTGCTCTACTGGGACTTCTTGTTTCAATTGCTGTGAATACCATGAAACATTAAGCAGGAGATAAGTAACAGTGCCATATTCTTCATAAATCTGATCCTTTCATTAATTACTGGTATTCTCAGTTACCACCAGACCATGGTGGAATCTTCAACAACAAAAACAAGAGGGTCAGAAATGCCCCAAAAGGCGGGTTGCACAGGCAGCAATAAGGTTAGTGACTACTGTAATTAAATTTAGAAACAAGGAAAGAAATGTTAGGTCACCCGGTTAAGGTAAATGTGTTAGACGTGCTAAGAAATGTAAAACTTGTAATCTAGGTTACATAATTATATCTATGCTATAAACGGACAAACGAACGGACTGAATTACACCAATTTTGAAAGCAACTTAGCTATGATGGTGATCTATCTCCCTGTCAAGTTTGAATTTGATTGGACAAAGCGTTTTTGAGTTAGAGTCCGGAAATGGAAATGTTGACGGACAGACAAACGGACAAACAAACAGACAGAATTATACCAATTTTGAAAACAACTTAGTTATGATGGTTATCTATCTCCCTGTCAAGTTTGAATTCAATTAGACAAAGCATTTTCGAGTTAAGAGTCCAGAAACGGAAATGTTGACGGACGGACAAACGGAATTACACCAATTTTGAAAGGAACTTAGCTATGTTGGTGATCTATCTCCCTGTCAAGTTTAAATTCGATTGGACAAAGTGTTTTCGAGTTAGAGTCTGGAAACAAAAATGTTGACGGACAGACAAACGGACAAAAAATGGACAAAGGAACGGACATAATTACAGCAATTTCGAAAGGAACCTAACTATGATGGTGATCTATCTCCCTGTCATATCTGCATTCGATTGGACAAAGCGTTTTCAAGTTAGAGTCCGGAAATGGAAATGTTCACGGACAAAAAACAGACAAATGAACAGAGTTACACCAATTTCAAAGTTTGAATTGGATTGGACAAAGCATTTTTGAGTTAGAATCCGGAAACGTGGACGGACAGACAAACGGACAAAAATGGACAAACGAACAGACAAAATTACAGCAATTTTGAAAGGAAACTAGCTATGATAGTGATCCATCTCCCTGTCAAGTTTGAATTCGATTGGACAAAGCGTTTTCGAGTTAGAGTCCGCAAACAGAAATGTTGACGGACAAACAGACAAAAAATAGACAAACGAACAGACGGAATTACACCAATTTCGAAAGGAACCAAGCTATGATGGTGATCTATCTCCCTGTCCCTGCGTTTTCGAGTTGGAGTCCGGAAACGGAAATGTTGATGGACAAACGGAAAAGGAACGGACGGAATAACACCAATTTCGAACAGAATCCTAGCTATGATGGTCCTGTATGTCCCTGTCAAGTTTGAATTCGATTGGACAAAGCGTTTTTGAGTTAGACTCCGTAAACGAAAATGTGGACGGACAGACGGACGTCGGACACATCAATCTAATAGGCGGGTTGGTTACACGCAACCCGCCTAAAAATCAGCTTAGCTATCTAACTAGCAATTTATAACAAGTGTATTAGCTGAGCCATATTCTGTAACTTTTAATATGATTTTCAGGTCAGCCTAATTGATCTTTCTTTTTGAATACGGCCCACATAGCAGCAGAGAGAAAAGTGGTCTTCCAGAATTTATATACTTGTACTTTCAGGCAATAATTTGAAAAAAAGAGTACTTGGAGAGCACAGACCTCCAACAAGGAACATAAGAATAAGTAAATGGGAAAATCCAGAGTTTTGTGTGTCCAGATGGTGTTCCAGCCAGTAGTATTTGCGTAATCCTGCTAATAAACAAACAGACAAATGGACATATAACCAGTCATGAAAATAGTACCTCCTAGGTGGAGATAATAAGGCAATGTCTTCACAAAGATTATTTCCCAAAATGAACAAGTTTTATTTCTTGTGAAGAAATATTCTTTATTTTAAAGAATTATTATAAATTATAAATAATTATATGATCTATCAAATTGTTCAATTTTTAAGCAAAAATTTATTCAAATTCATTTTAACTAAGTTATTTTTCTCTCTTTATTACAGTGAAGGCACTTACATTTTTACCAATGAATTTTTGTGAAGATAAAGAAATAGATAAAGAATTTAAACCTGAGTGATATTTGGGAAATTACGGTATGAAAGAAAGCAGTCATCAGAGTACAGTGACCTTTCTCAGGTGATACCTACAAGACATTCATATTCACAGGCCATGGAGAACATAAACTACCTAGTACAGTGGTTTATTGAGTGCATTATCAAGGATTTATAGCCAATTTGGCTACTCACAGGAATACTGGGCACCCCAGGGTATAAAACTGTGACAAATCTGCCCACATATACACTGAGCATGGCATGCATAGTAACAGGACTGGAAGCAAGACGTCTTACAGAAAATCTGTTCGGCATGAATACAGTGGATACAGAGAGAATAACTGAGAAGCTGAGATTAAGACCCAACAGCAAAGTCCAAATGAAAGATTTGTAAATCCACATAAAAAGAGAGCACAATTTCGTATGCACTATGTGTGGTGTATGTTTATCAGGAGACGGAGAAAAGCCCTCACTTGAAAAGCCCTCAGGAGAAAAGCCTTCAAATTTCTACTGTGGAGAAAACTTCTCACCCAGTTTTGCAGCCTGTGGAGAAAAGCCCTTACCCGCTTTTGGGTGTGTGGAGAAAATCCCTCGATTTCCCAAAAAGCCCTCAACTTTATCCTGGAATAACTAGAGTCCAAATTTTAATTTTAACTATTTCACACTTATTTTTAAAGCTATATCCTGTTTTGGAGCATTTTTCTAGTTTCTTTACAGAACACAAAAGTATAATATACTAAATATAAGAGTATATAAATTATTTAAAATGTGTTAAATCATGTAATATACTACGTCCATACACTAGTTTGTCTGTGAATGAAGGGTTATGTTTTGATCAAGATTTGTCAGAGTAAGTTATTGCAATACTTTTACCTGTATCAAGAAATCCTTAATTGCAATAGATGAGCCCCCAATCATCATAAATATGGGATAATTAATTTTGTCAGTCATTAGTATCTTAGAATTGATCATGCAATATACAAAAATGGAAATTATAAATTAACTTTTGTTTTTCAGTTTAAAGATCCATGCTTACCCACAAAACAGAAACAGTCATACACAGAGTGATGTGGCTGTGGAAGTATTTCAATATGTGATATTAAATAAATAAAAAATAACTAAAACTGAAATTTACACTCTATTTGTTCCAGGGAAAATTTGAGTAAATTTTAAACTAGGATGAGGGCTTTTCTCGACAGGCTTCAAAACTGGGTGAAGGGTTTTCTCCACAGGAGACGTTTGATGGCTTTTCTCCTGAGGGCTTTTCAAGTGAGGGCTTATATTGCCAGAATATACATATTGTAATTTTTAATTACTATTTATGAGCATATCCCTTCCACATCAGAATCACTGTCTCACACAATTAAGTTGCATCTCTTGCAATCAGAAAAATAAATCTGCTTTTCCCAAAATTCCAGATCACAACTAGACCTACGCATCGGACAACCGATGCAAATTTGTATCCACCAGAAAGACAACTCACCAAAGCCAGTGAACCATCGTTTGACCTTGAAGGAGGGGCCAAAGGTCAAATCTGACCACACCACAAGATTCCCAGCCCAGAATTTCATATAGGATGGTTTACCATCCCAAACCTCTAGGACCAATAATAAGTGAGTTATAAACACTTTTAAGTTTGGCTATCCTCATTTGACCTTGAAGGAGGGGTCCAAGGTCAAATCTGACCACACCACAAGATTCCCAGCTCATGATTTCCTACAGGTTGGTTAACCATCCCAAACCTCTAGGACCAATAATAAGCGAGTTACAAGCACTTTTAAGTTGGTCTATCCTTATTTGACCTTTAACAAAAGGTCAAATCTGAACACACCAAAAGATTCCCAGTCCATGATTTCCCATAGGTTGGTTTACCATCCCAAACCTCTAGGACCAATAATAAGTGAGTTATAAGCAATTTTAAGTTTGGCTATCCCGTTTGACCTTGAAGGAGGGGCCCAAGGTCAAATCTGACCACACCAGAAGATTCCCAGTCCATGATTTCGCATAGGTTGGTTCGCCATCCCAAACCTCTAGGACCAATAATAAGTGAGTTATAAGCACTTTTAAGTTTGGCTATTCTTGTTTGACCTTGAGGGAGGGATCCACGGTCAAATCTGACCACATCAGAAGATTCGCAGCACATGATTTCCTATTATATGATATAGGTTCGTTTCACACTGCAAACCTCTAGGACCAATAATAAGGGAGATATAGGCACTTTTAAAGTCCGCTATGTGGGTTACTTCGGATGGATGACCTTGAATTAAGAGCTTCAAGGTCAAATGTATGCAAGGTTGTAGACGGCATGTATATCTGTTATACATATCACCTATGAAGAGATTCAACCTTCTACCTATGAGAAACAGCCAGTAGAAAAATGTAGATAATTTTCAAAGAAATGCCTGCGGCGGCCATCTTATTTTTCAGAATGAGTCTAATTTCAGTCCCAGAGAAGCTTACCCCCCCAATGAAGATATCTTGCAAATTTGGTGAACCTAGCTGGTGTAGTTTTCCTCTGAGAGCGTTAATGCTGAAAATCTCTCTACGCACTGCGGCGGTGGCTTAGTGAACGCTAAGCCAAAGTATCCACCGGATGCCTCCGGTGGATACACTAACTTTCAATGGACAGGGTCCTCTTGTCTTTATTTCCATTAAACTTGGAATTCTATTTTCACAGGTCTACGGGAAGTTTTTCTACTGTATCATGGTGTAAGATGCTTTGTTCAAACACAGTCAAGTTGGGTTTTATGTTCCAAGCAAACAGCCAGGATCATATCAGGACAGGCCCTCACAGATGTGAGAATTTGTTAAATTGTATTATGAGCAAATCAACAAATACATGAGATAAAATAGAAGTATTATTACTTCATATATCATGGTTCAAGAGACATTATATATATATCATAAAAATGGATATTAATATGCAATTCAACTCACATGGTGAGTAAAAGGAGAAAAGTTATTTATTTTCTAATATATCTGATAGTTCCAGAGACATTATAGAACTACATACAGCACACCAATGGAATCTGTTTAGGGAACCAGAATTTGCAGTTTTGAAGCTCAAACTGGATTTGAAATATCACAAAACATGCAGTGCCATAATGCACTCTGTTCATGCTTCCATAATGTACATATATTTCTCAATTTTTTTCAATGATGTGACATGCATTGCAGCTCTGTGCAGTTCTGGAAACTATTCTAATTTCCTGTCTTTGTGGGTTTGACTCAATTTCACTGGAATCAATATAGAAATACTTAAACCCAATTAATGTTTTACTTTTATTGACTTAATACATTATAAATGGGTATCGAATTGTAACCAAATTACACCTATACAGTAGAAGTAAATCCAGGTATCCATTAATAAACCCCTATTTTAGCTCAAGTATTTGTCCCTCTGTGCCCTTGCCTCACTCTATCTGTACAAATGACTTCTAGATCCACTCAAGGGGCTACCTCAAATTTTAAAATATGTTCTGAATGTTTGGATGACAGGTCCGAATGACCAGTTTATGAGTGATATAGTCAAAGCTAAGTTCTTTTTTCTGTGTCCAGTTCAACAACCAGTCATTATGGGATAAACACACAGCACTGTCACTTGTGGAAATGAAATTATCACAGATCTGACAGTCTGTCATTACCAGCCTAACTTGTTACCCACTACCTCATCCAAGACCTATTGGTCAATGAGACTCAAGCAGATGGATGGGATTAGAAATACTCAAGTCTGCATTTCTAGACACATATAAATATTGGCTTAAATATTGCTTTTCTGTCTATATGTTGGTTTTGGGCTGGATTTTCTGTTACAATGATATGGTTCACACTTGTATTTATAAGTTTTGAGGGGATTTTTCTGACAACAAATGGGAGAAATGTGACCATTTATGGACTTCTCATATGAATGACCCAGAGGATAAATGGCTTTCTGTCAAAAAGTTCCAGGGAAATGAGGGCACTTTTTTGTCAAAATATTTTTAGTTGCCAAGGAAACATGCTGTATATTTAAAAAAATTACATAACTATTCAAAAACTTAATATTATAGTTTTAAAAGTCAGGCCTATTCATAAACTAGTCACAAATTGACCACAATTGAAACCATTCACATTATGTTACATAGTCAAACATATACAGTCAGTCATATTCTGTTCACACTGATATTAAGCCAAAGAAATCTTTTCATAAACTGTTCATCAAACAACAAAGGCACAGGCCCCAATCTTGGTTTCTAAACCCAAATAGTCAATACACTGATCCACTCTATAGAATACAATGAATCGCAATTCCAAACCATTTCTGTAGAATGTTATATAATTATATTTAAATCGAGTTAAAATCTTTCCAGGAACATTTCAGTTGGGAAAAAATGACATCACGGTGATGGGCATTAGCCCCACAATCCGATATGTCCTGGTGGACTGGGTCGAAATCAAAATGTATCCGATACACTGGAGAAGTCTGATATGTCCTTTCAGAGAAAGTATTTTAAACGTTCCAAGTTTATTGAAGCAACATATTTATGTTAAATGGCAACAATTACTCACTAAGTGGCAAAAAAGCCTACATTGGCCATTGCTTGTTGGAATTGTTTTTATGACAACACCTAGTCAGAAGTCACTCAACAAGAAAATATTTTCTGTCATCTATTTGTTGATTGCCTTCATTTACATGGGAACATGAAATTAAATATTAGAGTAACTAAACTTGTACAAGCCAAGTGCACCACTTAGTTTTCTGCTATCCAAAATCTCTCTCAATGCATCTACCTTTTTGTACAGAACTGTAGAGGTGTTATTTTTTGTCTAAGCTTTAGATTCAAGAATTATTAGGTGTGTCACATACCTCTGACTAATGAAATGACGTGTCCTTGTTTTTGCCCTGCAACGCCCCATTTCTTTGATTGTCCATACACCCACACAGACTACTAGAGCAACACCCATTCACAAAGAAACATTATAAACCACTGGGTATGGTCTCTGAGTGATAATACGATAATAAGGAGTGAGTGATAATAGAGAGATAAGCTATCTACACGATGGCAAGCTGCTGGCAGAGAACACAGAGAGCATGATCCTTCCAGCGGAAGTTTCAGCAGCCCTGTCGTATTGCAAGAAGATAAAATCTCTGAGTTTACAGGAATGAATCCCAATGTCAATGTAACCTAATCGGTATCATATTCAGGGATTACTTAGACAGTGGTTTAACTATAAAACAGTGCCTTCTGTATAAATTGTTTGGCCCATTGTATCAGAACTTATTATATTTATCAATATATATGAAAAATTCAGGGATTACTATTAATAATTTAATAATTTAAGCACATTTAATGACTAATGTTTCAGTAAAATGTTTAGTGTGAGGATGCAAAAAATTACGAAATAGGATCCTTCTTAATCAGAACAACATTTTAACACATCCAAGTGAAAACAAACTTGCATAATTACAAGCAAATTGAGCTTCACAAAAGAAAAAAAAAACACAAAATAATTTTTTGTTGGTTTCATTGTAGCTTTCTTGATCAGTAGATGTTACTGTTTTACTCAGTTACACAAAAATAATGTCTTGATTAATTAGGATTTTAAACACATGTGCAAGTCTGTGAGAAATACATTAATTCCTGGAGTATGTCAATCAAAGCACTTCTTACATGTTGAATAGTTTGCTAATGCATCCACCAACATCTAAAAACAATTACTTTACTGGGATTAACACCTATAGTACTGTTTTAACCATATCAGTATATGAAAGCTTCGCAATTGAATGAAGTATGGCATAATTTAGTTAAACTTTTAAAACATCAACCAGGGGGCCAAGGTGGCAGAGTGGTAACACTCTCGTCTCCCACCTCTGCGGCCGGTGCTCGGTTCCCGGCACAGCCTCAAGTGGGAAAGCTGGTAGTTGCTTGCCGTTCGTCAGCAGTTTACAGTACAGAACCCTGATGAACTGTATGTACTGGTTTCCTGTGCTCTTCGAACTACCCGTCGTGATATGACCTGTAGTGTTGAAAGCGATGTAAAACCCCAAATAAATAAACAAAACATCAACCACTGCCAACTCATTGGCAATTTCTCACTGTCTGTATGGATTGACGTTTAAGTATGATAATCAAGGTTTGAAGTTAATACGTCCTCATTACAACAGTGAATTATGGGATATTCTCAGCAAAACATCAAATTTTGTGACAATTTTAAGTTATTTACCTAGTATGTTGCAGAATTTAAGGGATGTTTTGCTTCTAGCTGGCCTGGAGGTTGTCAAGTTTTGACAAATTACATATGGCCTTTAGTCTTCAACATAAAGTCAAATGTGGGTTGCGCTGAGGGCATGTACCAATATCACCCATATTGGACATAAAATCCAACTTTTGACTTCACTCGACTGCAGCACCTCAAAATACATTATAACCTCAGATTAATATGTATGTGTTCTATTAAGACATTTAGTTTTCCTTACTTTAAATTGTGTACTACATTTCAGCTGTAATGCAGGCTGCCCAGTTACTGACTCAAAACTGAGCTTTTTGTTATGATTTCCTATAGCTTGTTTTCACAATAGGAAGCTCTATCACCAATAATAAAGAAGACATAAGGCTTTTTAGTATAAAGACACCACTTGACCTTGAAGTAGGGGTCAAAGCACAAATTCGACATTTGCAAAAGATTCGCAGGCCATGATTTCCTATCAGCTGTTTTAACATGTTCAAGTCCTAGAACCAATATATAGGGGATATAGGGCCTTATTGATGTAACAACCCCCCATTTGAAGTTACATGTGATATGGTGGCAATTTTGTTTTCAAAATGAGGTCAAACGTGCTCTGAAAGCAAGCTTTCCTAGCATTGATAATTTTTTTCAACTTTGATGAAGCTGGCTTAAACATTTAAACTTTTAGGACATGTTAATGATTTTAGAATAATCAACTATAGCATCCATTTTGTTTTTCAAAATAAGGCCAACATTTTTTAACAGACATGTTTTCATAGCAATAAACATTCCCTACAAATCTGGTGAGGATACCTTCATAAATGACCAAGATATAAAGGTTTATGTACAAACATGATGAACAGACACACGCCCGCACACACGTAAGACGTTTTACAATCTCCTGACCATGGCCTTTGACTGGTGGGAGATCAAAATAAGAACGATGATATACAGATGTAAGCCAGTTATAATTCTCTGAACCTTATATTCTCTAGTGACCTGCAAAGACCCAGACCACTTTACAACACACAATAAAGTACAGTAAACTATTGCTGGAGTTTATAAGAAGCAAACACCTTAATGCAACAAGTAGCAATCTACTAGTGATTGTTTTTGCCAACATTCTTTCAAATTCTGCACAAATTGGTTGCATAATAGTAAGACACACCCAGATTCCTGATGAGAACACCACTGGCTTCTCACAGGTTGACTGGCAGGCTTTTTATTGTGGAGAAAGAAACACAAAATAAGCCAGAGCATTGTCAATTTTCTGCTGAGTAAAACCCTTTCATTTTACTTTAAATTATGGATGATATTTACAGAATTCAAGATTTATGATAACCTGTTATCTACTCTGTTAAAAAATTTCATGGAATTTGGATACTTGCTTGTTATTTAAGGGTTGTATCGTCATAATTTGAGAAATGCCAGGTTGGCACGAATAAGCGACACTGGCAATAAGACTGCAGTGTGATGAATGCTTGTTTGGAGAGAAGATGACAAACAATGGTATAATGGAAACACAGCACAGGCTAAAGAAAGAGCTGACTAAATACCTGTTATTTATCTTGTATGTCTCAAAGCACTGAATCACTAAATACCCGTTATTTATCTTGTATGTTTCAAGGCACTCAATCACTCAATCTCTTAGATTCTAAGAAAATCTGCCTTTTGTATTCCCCGTGTTCACACTGATGAAAACTGAAATCTCCAGATCTCCGAGTCTGGACACTAATGCCCAGGTCCCACAGTGGCGAATTTTAATGGCAAATATTGGCGAATCTTCAATGTTCTCGGTGGAATCCTCAATATGCTTTGCTTGACTTTAGTCCTTTTCATTATTCGCCACTTCAAGGCGACAACAACCTGATGTTCAAACTTGTTGTTGGTATTCACAGATTTTCAGCAATTTTTAAGTTCGCCATGAGAATTCGCCACTATGGGTACCATATTCTTCGTAACTCTGTAGTAGTGCATTTGCCAACGAGTTGTACTGCCTTCTTGTTCTCAGTAAATTCACCAGACATTATTCCTTGTTCTCATCTGGTTCTTCCTTTGTTGTAAAGGATTCTTCACAGATCGTATTCATTCTCCCTTATCTTTATTAACTAATTCATAGGGAATTGTAGTAAAATCACCAGATATCTTCACCAGTTCCTAGGGTATTCTCAGTATATTCTTGCTTTATCGAGGGATAATCTCAGGACAAAGAGCATCGCAGACCATCGCAGTAGGGTCGTAGAAGTATAAATCTTTTATCACTTGACCACACTTTCTTGCTTTTTTTGACAAATTCTGGTAAATTTAAGGTCGCGTGTATTTAAACTGGGAAAAACTGGGATTTTTTTTTAAAGTTACACAACCAAAACTTGGATCAAATCCAGAAACTTTGATTCTGAAGTCAACCGTCTGAACTTCTAAAACACAAACTACCTTCAATAAAATTGATAAATTTTAGATTGATGATCATGTACATGATAACTCCCAAACTAGATTGGGCCAACTCGGCGCCAACATATCCCCAGACAGGTCATCACTCACGCCACAGGTTTTGATCAGGAATTTTTTAAAACATAATTACCCATTATTATATGAACTTCAGCACATCAATCTACTCTGTTTATATCTTCCCAAGGAAGATGGTGTATCCCCAGACACCGAATACATAACTCAAATTATATTTTCAATCTTCCTGCAATGATAACTCTAAACCTATTTTCAAAGTATTTAAATGATTGATGATTGAATGTCCATTCTAAAATAATAATCCCAAAAGAGCATATCTGTTTCTATATTTGTTGACAAATAAAATATTATTTTAACTCAACTCATCATACTTTTCAATCTTCCTTCAAAGTATTTAAATGATTGATGATTCAATGTCCATTCTAAAATTCATAATCCCAAAAGCGCATATCTGTTTCTATATTTGTTCACAAATAAAATATTATTTAAAAAAAAATTATTTATATTATTATTTTATTATATTATTTTTAGAATTTGCAAATTGTTTTCAGTTATTCATTTCCTCTATACCTATATATGTGGTCCATATATATGCAACCTAAATATGTGACACAATCTCAGTTCTGACTCCCCTTTGTGTTATATGTAATGAAGCCCACTACCTCCCACCCCCACCCCTCTCCCCTTCTCCACACCTCTCTCACTATTACACAAGATCTGCAACCCCATTGAGTTCTTTGTTTCTCATCTGATATCATTAAATACCTTTGTTTATTTAGTGTCACTCAATATAGCTGGAGGTCCCAGAGGTGGGGATAAATGGTAAACAAACAATCTATATAAAAGGGGTACTCAAATACAAAAAGAATTGAGAATTTTAAGTATGTGATTATCAACTGAAATGAGTTCATAACTGTAGGAGCTGTGTCAAAATTAACTGAGGCAAGTTGAATAAAACTGGGCTAGTTGAGGGTTAAAAATCCCCTACTTTTACTACATAAGGATATAATTTCATTAATATTGGGACTTAAAGCTCACTTAAAGTGTCCATTTTGTCTACTTGAATATGTTTAACCAGTTTCATTTTAAAAAGTTAAAAACTCAGCAAGCAGAGGTATAACACACAAAAATAAGTTCTTAAAAGACTAATATAGCCATAACATTATTAATAATCAAAATTTAAATAGACAGGCATTTCCTTTGAAAAATTCAAAGATTTCAGCTCTATAACCCACATAGTTTGACAGTTACTGGGCTTTAAAGTGGCATAATGTCCATAAATTGGGTTTCTGTGGGCATTTTACAATTGTTAAAGAGACCTTAGCAATTAAACTACAGATCTGAAACTTTTGGGGGGACATACATAACAAACAAAAATTATATATAATACAGTTTAAGACTTGTCACACTAAGCATTTCCAAATAACAGGGCAAAATACGGAAAAAATGTCAAAAAAGGCACTTGGGCGAGTGTCTATGGCCCTCATACACAGGTTAAATGTCTACTAAAAACCTTGATTTTCGGCACATGTAAAAAGGACATAATAATGTATTCCCAGATGGGATTTCAGCTCCATCAATCACATAGTTTAACAGTCACAGGGCTTAAAGGTGGTAAAAAGTCCAAAGTCGATGTGGCTTTCAAATTAAAGCTTCAGACTTAAAATTTGTTACATACTAAGATTACACATAGAATATGTATCTAATAAAGTTTGAAACTTCTCAGACTTACCATTTCCAAGTTACAGAGCAAAATATGTGAAAAATGTCTTAAAAGTGTCACTCAGGTGGGTGTTTAAGGTCCTCATACACAGGTTAAATGTCTACTTGAAGCCTTGATTTTTGGCACATGTAAAAAGAACATAATAATGTATTCCCAGATGAGATTTCAGCTCTATCAGTCACATAGTTTAACAGTCACAGGCCTTAAAATTGGCAAAAAGTCCAAATACTGGGTCTTTATGGGGCCTTCTAGAGACCTAAATGTGGCCTTTAAATTAAAGCTTCAGACTTAAAATTTGTCACATACTAAGATTACACATAGAATATACATCTAATACAGTTTGAAACTTCTTAGACTTACCATTTCCAAGTTACAGGGAAAAATATGTGAAAAATGTCTAAAAATGGTCACTCGGGTGGGGATTTATGGTCTCATACACAGGTTAAATGTCTTCTTAAAGCCTTAATTTTTGGCACATATAAAAATAACATACTAATATCTTCCCAGATAGGATTTGAGCTCTATCAGTCACATAGTTTGACAGTCACAGGGCTTAAAAGTAGCAAAAAGTCCAAATATTGGGTCTTTGGGAGCCTTTTAGAGACCTCAATTTGACCTTCAAAATTAAAGCTTCAGACTTAAAATCTGTTACATACTAAGATTACACACAGAATATATATCTAATACAGTTTGAAACTTCTCAGACTTACCATTTCCAAGTTACAGGGAAAAAGATGTGAAAAATGTCTTATAAGGGTCACTCGGGTGGGTGTTTATGGTCCTGATACACAGGTTAACTGTCTATTAAAGGCCTAAATGTTGGGGCACATATAAGAAAACACATAGATATATTCCCAGATGATATTTAACTTAGATGAGAGACATAGTTTGAAAGCTACAGTGCTTGAAAGTGGCAAAAAGTGCATAAATTGGGTCTCTGTGGGCACTTTTGAGACCTTAAGTCGACCCCTTTGGGTAAACCTACAGCCCTAAAATTTTCTACAGACAAGGATTACATATCAAAGTTATACCTAGCGCAGTTTGAGACTCATCAGAATTACCACTTCCAAATTATAGGGCAAAATATATGAAAAGTATAGCAAAAAATCCCTAAGTGGGGGTATTTATGGGCCTCAAACACAATTTTCTCCTCAACTTAAAGTCGTGATTTTCGGCACATGTACTAAGAACATATTAATGTGTTGTCAGGTAAAATTTCAGCCAGCTGAGCATCATAGTTTGTGACCTACAAGGCTCTAAGTGGCCAAAAGTCCAATTTCTGACCTTAAGGTGGCCATAAGTTCTTTTTTACTGGGAGTTTAAGGTCACCTTAAAATAGGGATCTTCCTTTGGGCACCCTTAACATGTGTACCAAGTTTGAAAAAAAAATATTAATTTGTTTTTGAGTTATCGCGTCCACAAGGAAATTTCTACGGCGGCGGCGGCGGCGGCGGCGGCGGCGGCGCGACGGACCTGAATCCAATATATCCCCGACTTTCGTCTGGGGATATAATTACATTGGGATAAACACAGGAGACACACATACACATACCCACCTGATTAATGGGCCAGACTGACTAAAGAACTAAAGTTCCTGACTTAAGTTTAAATCCTGACTTAATATCTGATTGATTAAAGAACTAAAATCCCCGACTTAAGTCTAAATCCCTGACTTAAGTCTAAGACATTTGCTTCAGCAGTTTAAGTTGGGATTCACAAAAAACCCATACTTAAGCGTGACTCTCTCAGCCAAGTGACACATAATCAATGCTTAAATTCAATTAAAGTAAAAACAATAATTCTTAAGTTGATAATTCTTACCAGACTGGTAATAACGGGAAGTATAAAGACTGTATTAGATGAAAAAAGAGGTGTAAAAACCCAAGGTTGGTCTATTTCCTAAGTCACTAAAGAAACAGTGACAGTGTATTATTAAAATATCTTTTTAAGACACTTTTGGCCAATAATAAAGCAAGTGTCGGGACAACACATCAATATCATTTTGAATTACTAGTATTATTTTTGGAAGGCTGAAGCTCTATTTCTGAATCCCAAACCAAAACTTGGATTTAAGTCTACCAGAAAAGTTTAAGTTGAGACAAAAGTCTTTGGCTTAAGCTCAAGAATGAACTAAAGTTTTGTTATGAACCCAGTTCCAGGCCTGTAAATTATGTATACTTTGACAATTTTATGAAAAACCATTTTATCTTTTTCAATTACCATGGTAACAAAATATTCACCTCAACACATACAAACCAGCAGTAGATTGTATATACTATTGTTATCCTGCTCAGATATGAGTTTGATGGCTAGCTTTCAATGTGGGGGCGGCATATCTGTTGTTTTTCTAAAAGTAGAGAGTAGACCATTCCCAACATTTCTAACACAAATTTATCACACCTTGAAAAAATATACTGGGAGTGGGGGTCCAAAAACATAAAGAAATGATAATTACTCAAGAGTTTGACAACTGGTACTAGCCTCCTGCATAGGTGATATCCCCTAATAGGCCACATCTCAAGTAGTGTTAATTCTTCACAACTGGTTCCACCTCAGTTTTTGTTTGGCATATATGTGTCAAAAGGTAACTATTATCTAACCACATCCACGCTAATGTGATAACTTGTGAAAAGCCTCATCTGTAACAGTGGCTTATTCATCTTATGTTATCAAAATAAGTTGACAAGTTTTTAGAAAATTGTAACTTTTTTTCAGAAAGCAATATTTTTTGAATGTATGTTCCAATTAGCAGTGAAAGATCAACTAATTATAGTGAAACATTTTGCAAACTTTTATTTTAATCTAATCAAGACTTCTGAAAGTGTTTACAGAAGTGAAGTTCAAACCTGTACCGCACTATGTTCTCCTTTGTCTCTTTCTTTCAAATAACTTGCAGACCACTTTTTTGTTGGATTATACCTTTAGTTACTTTTAGTGTACAATAATATGCACTGTGTTTTAAACAACTGGTACTTTTGTATTTGAAAAAAAAATCATTTAAAATTTTAAAATTAGGTTAAATATTTTTAAGGTATATTTTGATGCAGTACCTTTGCACTGAATAGAGCAAAAGCCAAAGTTTTAAAGTGAAATAACCTGGTCAGACTTTGGGATGTTGAGGCAATACTTGTGGCTGTGGATTCCAAGACAGCCTACATATCCTAATATAACATTAGCTGTTGAGACATAAAACCCCACTTAGAGCTGTGGCCCATTCAGTGTGGTAGCAAAACAACTGATAAGAAATTTGGATTTTTAATTGCAACAATTATTACATAGTCTATCCATTTTAGAGGTATAAAATCAGTAATCAATTTGAGCTACTTTCTCAAGGTGTTTTATACGCCTTTTCTAAAAAAAAAAAAAAAAATCCTTGTAAACTTATAACTGAAAATTATTGCATCCTAGATGTGCCAATTATTAATCACCCAAAGCACAAAAAGTATCATGACAGTAATAGTACAATGAAAAGAAAAAAAAAAAGATTTCTAAGAAAATATGAAACCTGTTGAAGATAGTAACAAAAGTCTCAAAAAGTCCTGATATCCTGGCCAAGAAATGTTTGTGAGTTCTTTGTCAGAGGTTCTTCACATTCTTATCACATCAATTTGACTACTCCAAAATTCCAGGAAGTAGTAGGCGTGATAAAGCAGAGATTAAACTAATGAAATTTTAGAAAACATTCCGGTTATTTCCCTGCTGGGTGGTAACTCTACACACTAAACACTTACACCAAGAATTTACTGGTATCACACATACCATCAATTTCATTGAGTCTTCCCAAGATCTCACTTCAAAGTTACACAATTTAAACTTAAATCTGCCGAAAAAAGTGACAAGAAAAATGAAGGCTTGAAATTGTTCAACATTTTTATAAGATTACTACTACTACTGCTGCTGCTACTACTACTATTTAACAGTCTACTATGAAAGAACTTTCTCTCTATATTGAAAACTGAGCAGAATGTGAGTCTGTGCTGGGTAAAATTCAGGAGTAACTGGCCTTATTTAAAAGGTCTTATATCAAGCTGAAAGACCCTATTAGAGCAACTTACACAAAATGTTGATAATGCTGTTTTATTTATGTAGATTTATAATCACTTTCAACACTTTGCATATGATATCATGGAAGCTTTAGTGGAGGAGTCCGGTGCACATTAACAGGTGAAAATGATGGACTTCACACCACTGGTTTTCAGCAAGCAAATGCAAATACTGTAGAAGTGGTTATTTTCGCGTGGAATTAATTTTCGCTATATTCGCGAGTGACTACAAAACGCGAAAATAACTTCTAGCCAATATTTGTATCTATTTTCATCGACAGCATGCTTTAATTCAACAGCCACACATCAAATAGTTATAATATGAACGTGACGGTTCTGAAATTAAATGAATTGTGACCCGTCCTTGTCGGTTCCGAAGACACTCTGATATTTATATCCAGTAGAACCAGTCTAGCGTGAGCGGTAATACAAGATTATGCAAGATACAATACTGTATAAGTGGTTATTTTCGCGGGTACTTAAGTTCGCGAATGTACACTGTAGGCCTGCTTCGCGAGAATTTATTTTCGCGGTGAAATATATTCAATTATCGCCTAAACTAACAACATGTTCAAATTAAAATATTACGCGGACTTCTGCTGGTTTGATTGGAAATGCATAGTTGACGTCTTTTCTTTTATACACGTTGTCAGTGTGTGAACCTACTCTGGGAGATTATTAATTGAATCGAACACACTTTCATTGATCGGCGCATTATCAAAGAAGTTGTGTAGCGGGGTCGTGTAATTGAATTAATCCCTCCCTATTGGTGATAAAGATCAAAGAAGTTAGGCGTTTCTGTGAATGGTACATTTGATTTGTTTCCGTGACAGTGTTAAATATTGTATCTTGCATAATCTTGTATTACCGCTCACGCTAGACTGGTTCTACTGGATATAAATATCAGAGTGTCTTCGGAACCGACAAGGACGGGTCACAATTCATTTAATTTCAGAACCGTCACGTTCATATTATAACTATTTGATGTGTGGCTGTTGAATTAAAGCATGCTGTCGATGAAAATAGATACAAATATTGGCTAGAAGTTATTTTCGCGTTTTGTAGTCACTCGCGAATATAGCGAAAATTAATTCCACGCGAAAATAACCACTTATACAGTATTTAACACTGTCACGGAAACAAATCAAATGTACCATTCACAGAAACGCCTAACTTCTTTGATCTTTATCACCAATAGGGAGGGATTAATTCAATTACACGACCCCGCTACACAACTTCTTTGATAATGCGCCGATCAATGAAAGTGTGTTCGATTCAATTGATAATCTCCCAGAGTAGGTTCACACACTGACAACGTGTATAAAAGAAAAGACGTCAACTATGCATTTCCAATGAAACCAGCAGAAGTCCGCGTAATATTTTAATTTGAACATGTTGTTAGTTTGGGCGATAATTGAATATATTTCACCGCGAAAATAAATTCTCGCGAAGCAGGCCTACAGTGTACATTCGCGAACTTAAGTACCCGCGAAAATAACCACTTATACAGTATTCTCACCAAAAGCCAGGGCTGAGGATTCAAAACCAAAACTCAGTCCATGATTTCCTCAAGTTGTTACATATTCCAAGCTCTTTGAATCAATAATATGCTAGATACAAACTCTTTATGGGAACTTCACTAAATTTGACTTTACAAGAATTCAGTAGAATTGTACTATGTCACCAGCTTTGGTTAAAGACTGAAGGGGATGAAATTCAAAAGGACTAAAATTATGCTGGATAGACAAAAATAGTTGACTGACTGGCAGTATTTTTGCAGGTTTCACTAGATGTCAGGAGTCAGCAGAAAATTTAACAAAGTATCATTTTGGCAACCTACTATTAAACTGCTAGTCACATGACCATACAAGTTAATGCATTGTGCAAGATGGGTCCTGTCTTGTCTGCTTCCTCTCTTCATGGAGGAAAGGACTTATATTTGTCTGCCACCTCTCTTCATGGAGGAAAGAAGGACTTATATTTCTCCGCCATTTTGTGGAAGAGCAAACAAGCAAGATCATTGTCTAATCTTGTGGAGTAATGGGTCACTTTACCATATAGGGCTTTTTATATCCTCAAACTAGAAACAGAAAAGTGTTGCCATGGCAACACTTGCTGCCTGATATTGCTGAAAAGCTAACCAACTCCTATTCATGGAGGGGTGTGGAATGCAAAGAACCCACAAAAATATAAGTCCAAGAAACAGAAAAAAGTGTTGCCATGCCAGGTTTTGCCGAAAAACTAATCAGCTCCAATCTGTGCAGGGGTATAGAAAGCAAAGAACACAAAAAAATATTGTAAGTCCAAGAAACAGAAAAAGTATTGCCATGGCAACACTTGTGGCCAGGTATCATTGAAAAGCTAATCAGCTCCAATGCATGCAGGGGTTTGGAATGCAAAGAACCCCAAAAATAGATTTCAAGCCCAAGAAACATGAAAAAGTGTTGCCACAGCAATACTTGTTGTTGCCAGATATTGCCAAGAAAGCAATTGCACACAAACTCTCATGCCATTAAACCTACACACCAAATTTAGCTGACACTTAGTTATTTAGTTGTAATCTTAAACTCATTTCTTTAACTATCGGTTTTTATGGTAACATTACAATAAAGATCCTGTTTTGGTCAAGACACGTGTACATGTTTAATTTAAATGAAAACTTTCAACTATCACTTTCATACTGCCAAAAATCATAAAAAGTTGAACTAACCTTAAATTGAATGTAAGTCAATGGAAAGGTTAAAGAATTTAAGGTCATGTTAACCATGTAGACTCTGCTCAAGGTTAGTTATATCCAAAATTTAAATGTGCTTAAATTCTATTGCACATAATTACCTCCGCCAAGGAGGTTATGTTTTTGCCTGGGTTTGTTTGTGACCAAGATAACTCAAAAACCTATGGACGGATTTTGATGAAATTTTCAGGATATGTCTGAAAAGGTAAAAGGAAGAAATGATTCAATTTTGGTAGTGATCCGGATCTTTATCTGGATCTTCTGGATCCATGAAATGTAATTTTTAAAGACAGATAACTCAAAAAGTTATGGACGGATTTTGATGAAATTTTCAGGATATGTGCTCCCTTGGCGGAGGTCTGCGCTCTCCAAGTGCTCTTGTTTAAGATATTATCCAAAATTTTAATTTTAATTTGAAAAGTAATTATGTCATTACTACGAGTTTAAGGTCACCCCGATGTAGTCTTAGGGCATTTCTGTAACATCAGTTACATGTACCTGCAAAATATAGATCAAATATGTCATTCCATTTTTGGTATACCTGGTGCAACCACAGAAAAACTTGAGCTCAGTAACGTTCTTTCATACATGGGAGTTTAAGGTCACCTTAAAATAGGGCACACCTTCAGGACTGGATACATCAACATACCAACTTTAAACTAGAGGATCGCTCGCAAAAAAAAAAGATAATGTTTTTGCATAGCAAAAACAAAGCGTCCCGAAAAGGATATAAAGGTGAGTGCTAAAGTATTAAGAAAATGCTTCGTTTCTAGCCTTATACTGTTGTGGCAACCAAAGTCAGCGCAGTCTGCTCTATCTAGCACGGTTTTCAAGATATAAGCATTTTTGTGTTTTGCAAAAAATTAAAAATATCCGCTATATTTGGCGAGACAAAAATATTTTGAAAATTGGCATGGCTACTCTGCAGAGATACCCATCAGGTCCAAAATTTTGTTGAGTTCACTCCATATAGCACGGTTTTCGAGATATAAGCATTTTTGTGTTTTGCAAAAACTTTGAAAATTCAAAATGGCCACCATTTTTGGGGAGACAAAAATTTTTGTCAAGACCACTGCCGTGGTGTGTATCTCCCGCCGAGCATTAAAGCAGAAGAAATAGCTTTTCCGAGATATTCACAATTTTTCATTTTCGTGTGTGAAAGGTCTTCCAAAAGTAGGTGAATGAGTTATTTCAGAAAAATTGGCTATCTGCAATACTATTAAGAGATAATTCACATTTACTCATTTTGAGTAGGTGAATAATTATCTATGGGTCTGAAACTTCACCAAGTGAAAGCTCTCCCAAAAGTAGATGAATGAGTTATTTGAGAAAAACTGGCTATCTACAATACTTTTAGAGATAATTCGCATTTACTCATTTTGAGTAGGTGAGTAATTAGCTATGGGTCTGAAACTTCACCAAGTGAAAGCTCTCCCAAAAGTAGGTGAATGATTAATTTGAGAAAAATTGGCTATCTGCAATACTTTTAGAGATAATTCACATTTACTCATTTTCAGTAGGTGAGTAATTAGCTATGGGTCTGAAACTTCACCACGTGAAAGCTCTCCCACAAGTAGATGAATGAGTATTTGATAAAAATTGGGTATCCGCAATACTTTTACAGATAATTAGCATTTACTCATTTTGAGTAGGTGAATAAATAGCTATGGGTCTGAAACTTCACAGAGTGAAAGCTCTCCCAAAAGTAGGTGAATGAGTTATTTGAGAAAAATTGGCTATCTGCAATACTTTTTAGAGATAATTCACATTTACTCATTTTGAGTAGGTGAATAATTAGCTATGGGTCTGAAACTTCACCAAGTGAAAGCTCTGCCAAAAGTAGGTGAATGAGTTATTTGAGAAAAATTGGCTATCTGCAATACTTTTAGAGATAATTCATATTTACTCATTTTGAGTAGGTGAGTAATTTGCTATGGGTCTGAAACTTCACCAAGTGAAAGCTCTCCCAAAAGTAGGTGAATGAGTTATTTGAGAAAAATTGGCTATCTGCAATACTTTTAGAGATAATTCGCATTTACTCATTTTGAGTAGGTGAGTAATTAGCTATGGGTCTGAAACTTCACCAAGTGAAAGCTCTCCCAAAAGTAGGTGAATGAGTTATTTGAGAAAAATTGGCTATCTGCAATACTTTTAGAGATAATTCGCATTTACTCATTTTGAGTAGGTGAGTAATTAGCTATGGGTCTGAAACTTCACCAAGTGAAAGCTCTCCCAAAAGTAGGTGAATGAGTTATTTGAGAAAAATTGGCTATCTGCAATACTTTTACAGATAATTCGCATTTACTCATTTTGAGTAGGTGAGTAATTAGCTATGGGTCTGAAACTTCACCAAGTGAAAGCTCTCCCAAAAGTAGGTGAATGATTAATTTGAGAAAAACTGGCTATCTGCAATACTTTTAGAGATAATTCGCATTTACGCATTTTGAGTAGGTGAGTAATTAGCTATGGGTCTGAAACTTCACCAAGTGAAATCTCTCCCAAAAGTAGGTGAATGAGCTATTTGAGAAAAATTGGCTATCTGCAATACTTTTACAGATAATTCGCATTTACTCATTTTCAGTAGGTGAGTAATTAGCTATGGGTCTGAAACTTCACCAAGTGAAAGCTCTCCCAAAAGTAGGTGAATGAGTTATTTGAGAAAAATTGGCTATCTGCAATACTTTTAGAGATAATTCGCATTTACTCATTTTGAGTAGGTGAGTAATTAGCTATGGGTCTGAAACTTCACAGAGTGAAAGCTCTCCCAAAAGTAGGTGAATGAGTTATTTGAGAAAAATTGGCTATCTGCAATACTTTTAGAGATAATTCGCATTTACTCATTTTGAGTAGGTGAGTAATTAGCTATGGGTCTGAAACTTCACCAAGTGAAAGCTCTCCCAAAAGTAGGTGAATGATTAATTTGAGAAAAATTGGCTATCTGCAATACTTTTAGAAATAATTCGCATTTACTCATTTTGAGTAGGTGAGTAATTAGCTATGGGTCTGAAACTTCACCAAGTGAAAGCTCTCCCAAAAGTAGGTGAATGAGTTATTTGAGAAAAATTGGCTATCTGCAATACTTTTAGAGATAATTCGCATTTACTCATTTTGAGTAGGTGAGTAATTAGCTATGGGTCTGAAACTTCACCAAGTGAAAGCTCTCCCAAAAGTAGGTGAATGAATTATTTGAGAAAAATTGGCTATCTGCAATACTTTTAGAGATAATTCGCATTTACTCATTTTGAGTAGGTGAGTAATTAGCTATGGGTCTGAAACTTCACCAAGTGAAAGCTCTCCCACAAGTAGATGAATGAGTTATTTGATAAAAATTGGGTATCCGCAATACTTTTACAGATAATTAGCATTTACTCATTTTGAGTAGGTAAATAATTAGCTATGGGTCTGAAACTTCACCATGTGAAAGCTCTCCCAAAAGTAGGTGAATGAGTTATTTGAGAAAAATTGGCTATCTGCAATACTTTTAGAGATAATTCGCATTTACTCATTTTGAGTAGGTGAGTAATTGGCTATGGGTCTGAAACTTCACCATGTGAAAGCTCTTCCAAAAGTAGGTGAATGAGTTATTTGAGAAAAATTGGCCATCTGCAATACTTTTAGAGGTAATTCGCATTTACTCTTTTTGAGTAGGTGAGCAATTAGCTATGGGTCTGAAACTTCACCAAGTGAAAGCTCTTTGGGATAGCTGCTCTGCAGAGATACCCTGAAGATAAAAAATTTCGTCAAAATCGCTCTATGTAGCACGGTTTTCGAAATATTAGCATTTTTGTGTTTTGCAATTTTTGCGCAAAAATTCGAAAATTCAAAATGGCCGCCATTTTTGGCAAGACAAAATTTTTTTGAAAATTGGCATGGCTACTATGCAGAGATACCCAGTGGGTCAAAAATTTCGTTGAAATCGCTCTATCTAGCACGGTTTTCGAGATATAAGCATTTTTGTGTTTTGCAATTTTGCGAAAAATTCGAAAATTCAAAATGGCCGCCATTTTTTGCGAGAAATTTTTGGTTTGAAAATTGGCATGGCTACTCTGCAGAGATACCCTGCGGGTCAAAAATTTCGTCGAAATCGCTCTATCTAGCAGGGTTTTTGAGATATAAGCATTTTTATGTTTTGCAATTTTTGCGAAAAATTCAAAAATTCAAAATGGCCGCCATTTTTGGCGAGAGAAAATTTTTTTGAAAATTGGCATGGCTACTCTGCAGATATACCCTGTGGGTCAAAAATTTCGTCGAAATCGCTCTATCTAGCAGGGTTTTCGAGATATAAGCATTTTTATGTTTTGCAATTTTTGTGAAAAATTCGAAAATTCAAAATGGCCGCCATTTTTGGCGAGACAAAATTTTTTTCAAAATTGGGATAACTACTCTGCAGAGATACCCTGTGGGTCAAAAATTTCGTCGAAATCGCTCTATCTAGCACGGTTTTCGAGATATAAGCATTTTTGTGTTTTGCAATT
Source organism: Sabellastarte sp. h YS-2021 (assembly GCA_964017235.1). Classification (NCBI taxonomy): domain Eukaryota; kingdom Metazoa; phylum Annelida; class Polychaeta; order Sabellida; family Sabellidae; genus Sabellastarte; species Sabellastarte sp. h YS-2021. The sequence continues at coordinate 17,824,176 of OZ024928.1, forward strand.
TTTGCGAAAATTTCAAAAATTCAAAATGGCCGCCATTTTTGGCGAGACAAAAATTTTTTGAAAATTGGGAAAAGTACTCCGCAGAGATATCCTGCGGGTCAAAAATTTTGTCGAAATTGCTCTATCTAGCACGGTTTTTGAGATATAAGCATTTTTGTGTTTTGCAATTTTTGCGAAAATTTCGAAAATTCAAAATGGCCGCCATTTTGGGCGAGACAAAAATTTTTTGAAAATTGGGAAAACTACTCTGCAGAGATACCCTGCGGGTCAAAAATTTCATCGAAATCGCTCTATCTAGCACGGTTTTCGAGATATAAGCATTTTTGTGTTTTCCTTATTTGGAAAATTCGTAATGATTAATTAATCATTAATTACTCGGCCATTTCTTGACCAATCAATGCCAAAATCTAATGATTTCCAGATTTTAATAGAATGAATGTATTTGCCAAGTTTCAGCTGAATTGATAAAATTCCTTTCAAGTTATCATCCGGACAAGCTTCCCCATCGAAAAAAGACATTTTTGGTCATGTGACCTCTCTGATTGGTTGAAATGTCACTGCAGCATATTCAAAAAAATTCCCCAAGGCTACTGCCTAAACCTGCCAAATTTGAAAAGAATCCGCCTAACGGTTACAGAGTTATAAGGAAAACAAAATGCGGAGCCGGCGGAGCCAGAAGGTCTCCCATACACGTCCCTTGCGGGACGCTTAATTAAATCTGTTATGAATTTATGAAATACTCTCCAGAAATTAAAAAATTTAAATTCCATATAATTATGTTATCACTAGGAGTTTTAGGTCACCTTAAAATACGCCACACCTTGAAGACCAGTTACACCTACATACCAAATTTGATTTGAATCTGTGAAGCCATCTTTAAGCTATTGCCCACAAATCGCAAAAGTTAAATTCAATATAAATGTGTTACTAGTGGGAGTTTAAGGTTATCTTACAATAGGGCACATATCGATGACCAGCAACATCCACATACCAAATTTGAATTTCATTTTACAAGTAATTGTTGACATATTTTCCAAGAACAAAGTGTGATGACGATGCTGGTCCTATATGTAATCCATCACAGCTGAGTGACACCAAACTGTTTCAACCTTAACCTCATAATTTTTCTAAAATATCAGCAACTTATTGCTAACCTTACAAGAGACCTTTTCTTTTTGTCTAAATATATGTACATGATGAATATTAATGAAAAAATCTCAATTATCACATCAAATATCTTCCAAACACCAAAGCATTTGTCCCAACCTTAAAGTCAATGTTAGTTTAAGGTAAGGAGTTTAAGGTAATCTTTTCTTGAATGTTCTATTCAAGGTTTGTTACATCCACAATTGAAACATGCCTAGAATTGTACAGTATTTGAAATACTGTTCAAAAATTGACAAACTTAAAGTGAATATAATTCTGTTATTACTGGGGATTTAAGGTCACCTTATTGTATGACACTTATCTATGGCTACTTACATATACATGCAAAATTTGAATGAAATTTCTCAAGTTATTTCCAGTATACTCTATTGAAGAATAATGTAAACTCAACATAACTTTTTAATAGATCAGAGTTTAAGGGCACCTTAAAATAGGGCACACCTTGAAAACCAGTTACAACCACATTCCAAATTTGAATTGAATCCATCAAGCCATTTTTGAGACACTGTCCAGAATACAAAGTATGACGCCGACACCACAAAATGAGAAGACAAAGCAATCCCTATATGCCAGGCAGCATAAATGATGGGGACACAAAAAGAGGGGATCAAATGTGAAGTGCGACTGCCCAAAATATTCACAGCCAAGGATTTCCTGCAAATTGTATTGAAATTCAAAACCAGTAGGACCAGTAACAAAAGTTATGTTAGGCATTTTTTCTTTTACATCCCCAGTCAACTACTAGGGTCATGTTGGAACAGGTCCTCAGCATTGCCAATTTAGTGACTTGAACCAACACAAAGATATGTCTGTGATTGGATATCAAGTAACCACTGAAGACCTTGCGTTGAACATCAATCTGATCTGATGTTTGACCTTGCACTTGCGGGTCAAAGTCTCAAAGGTAAGGTCATGAAAGGCGCTCAAGATCAAGGCACTAGATATCAACACTTCAAGTGTCATTGCAAATATGAACGACTCCCATTGTGTATTTCAATAGTAATAAGCAAGAATATGGCTGAAAGGGTCTGGGTGGGAGAGTTCTGGCCCTCTTGCGGCTTTAAACAGAGATTCAAGGTTGAATGTTGCAGGCTTATAGAGGGTATGTACATAAAGCAACATAAAAATTTTCCAAAATTGACCTTCTCAAAGCTGCCATTAAACTTAAAATTGAATGTCAAGGTCCCCAGATGTACTAACATACCAAAGCTGTAGGTCAGATACTCATGTCCTAAAGGACATCTCTCCAGTGATAGCGCTGGCACGTGGTAGCACACATCAAACTCGAAACAAATATATTTCTAACTTTTGTCTGTTGCTATACCATGATTAAAATGGATAAATGATTGCAATTCTACTCTATTTTTTATGCATGTTTCTTCAGTATAAAACACACTCTGATACACTGGCTCTTCATTAACAGTGACTGTTGCATATATACCAATTTCATAGTATAAAAGTTGTTGACTTAATTATTGGGTTTAATTTTGCTTTCAACATATGTGTATGTTATATCACAATGGGTAGTTTTATAGACAGAGGAAACAAGTATACACTAGTTGGTCCAGATTCTGCATATTATACCAATAGCAACTACCATCTTTCGCACTAAAGTTTGGGGTATTGATTCAAACCCAAGACATCAAAGGTGTGAGGTAAGTTATCCTTACCCACTAGACCAAGGTGCCCCCATACTGGGATACATGGACAAAATTAGGAATTTCAATGCAACTTAAGAAAATAGCATCATAGATGCCCATACCATAAGAAAACAGAGTCATAGATACTTTAGAGATATAGCCCAAACAACATTTTATAGGCCAAGATCATTATGGCAAGGTCAAAGGTCAACTCAAGGTCACTACATGATGCTGCACACCTACAATCCCCAACCAATGTCCCTACAAAGTATCAACTTCCTACACCTTACAGTTTCCGAGATATAGACCAAATAAGATTTTGTAGGTCAAGGTCACTACGGCAAGGTCAAATCAAGGTCACACAAGGACGTTGCATACCTACACTCCATAACCAATGTCCCCGTCACGTAACAACTTCTTACACCTTACAGTTCCTGAGATATAGCCCGAACAAGATTTTATAGGTCAAGGTCACTATGGCAAGGTCATATCAAGGTCACACCATGACATTGCACACCTACACCCCCAAACCAATGTCCCTACCAAGTATCAATTTCTTGCACCTTACGGTTGCTGAGATATAGCTCGAACAAGACTTTCAAACTCAAGGTCACTGTGGCAAGGTCAAATCAAGGTCGCACCTTGATGTTGCACACCTACACCCCCTAACTAATGTCCGTACCAAGTATCAACTTCCTACACCTTACCGTTTCTGAGATATAGACAAACTTTTTCCCGCCACCGAAACACCCATTCCGAAACCATGGGTGAAAACAATACCCCGACAGCCCTTAAGGTAAAAATTTAAACCATTTTAAAAGTTTAGGCGGATGTTTTTTTAATATTCATCATATGGTTCATCAAGAAACATCACTTGCAACATAAACTGCCATCAATTTCTTTGTGACAAGTTCTTTGTATGTTTTTTTAACATCTAAAGGTGCCATTGAAAACAGATTTGTGCTAAAAACCTAACCTTGTTTCTATTCATAGAATGCCGGAAACTAATCAACAACAACGATAACCACTTTACTCCAAGAGACTGATGATAGAAAAGCAGACAGGTTTGAGAGGCAAAAACTGCAGAAAGAACTTCTCATTACCTCCACTTCATTGACTATCCACATGATCAATTAACATTCTGTGTGACAGCTAATAAGTGAAGGTAAAACTCTAACCAGGATCTAACAGGGATTATCTGCATTTCTTCCCTCTCTCTTTTCACAAGGAGAACCCACTCAAGATAAATGAATGATTACTCCAAATCTCACTTATTCATGGGTTTGCTTTGCTTTTGGTCCCTGATTTCAAAACTGCATTCAGAAATGAACAGACTGTTAACCCTTTTTTCACATCTCAGTATGCAAATTTACTGATAAATGGCATGTCTAGAAGGAAAATTGCCCTGGGATAATTTTTTTTACACATTTTGACATTTTCAATGGCAATATCTCACTATTAATATACACATAAACAAAAAAATTTTCTGTGAAAAGAAAAGTTATGACAGTAGGCGGAAATAACCAGTAAAAGTCATGTAACCAATGTTTTTGTTCAAATGTCAATAAAAAAATACTGTTGATACAAGGAACAACAATACATGAATTTGTTATCAAAACAATGACCTGCAGGGTCATAGATAATGCTAATTATATATGACGGAGTGACACAGACTAACAAACTTACCACACAGTAAATAAAACTAACTTTCACAGACACCTCCTTACTTTCTTTTGGGTTACTTTCAACAAAATTTTTGGCCAATTAATGGCCCTACCAAAAGTCAACTTCCTACACCTTTCAGTTTCCAAATGTAGCCAGGACAATATTGTAAAGGTCACCACAGTAAGGTTAAATAAAGGTCAAATCAAGGTCAGACCACAAGATTGCCAACCAATAATCCTCCCAAGTATCAACTTTCTGCACCTCAGTTTCTGACATATAGTCCCAACAAGTTAAATATTTTTGATTAAATACTTCTGTTTAAAGCATTTTGTGTGAAATTCAAATTTGAAATTTTCATCAGTATCTACACACGAAGAGATCTCACTACCATTTACTCCTGCAGTAGAGTAAAGAAAGCTGATACTATCAAAGCCTAAAGAATGACATGTACATAGCAACAACACAAATTTCCTGAAACATAATAACATTTTGTCACAATGGTTTGACGTACATTGCAACCATGAACAGTTAAATGTGCTGTGATGGTAGTTTCTAGTGAAAACTAACCGACAGTTTCTCCAGAACCATCCTTCTCAAGGTGATATACAATTCTTTAAATGACATTTTTGTTTGCATATAGTGTGACTGATAATACAGACTTGATCTGAGGTGAGGGGGTAGGCACTCGACAGTAAATCATTAGGTTTTACCTGGGACCTATCACACAACTCACCTCTAACACTCAATGTATGTACATGATGGACTGGGTTCCATCAATCTCTACATGTCTGGAGCACAGGATCACATTATGTAATGATGGACTGTTTGAAAACAATATCAACACCACAACATAGTGACAGTGCTACTGTAACATTTATATTTCAATTCTTTTCTGTGTGAAATTTATCAATGTTTCACTGGTATAACAAAGTTTAAGATACAAACACCTATAATGTTTAAGATACAATCTATTTTTCTTTTTTTTTTCAAAATTCTGTTTTCATACAGCTTCAAATACTAAACAAATGGTCACATAATTATTATGTCATCCAATAAGGTATATTTTATTTTACTAATTCAATAACAGTATCCAATACCGTTTCACAGAATATGGAGATTCAAGAAATAATTAATAAACAGAATATTTAAAAGTACAAACATGTTTATCAATAACTCAGTTTCTGTTGTACCTTTATATATTTGAACTTGCAATCTGTACTGACAGATCTCTTTTCACATCAGACACATAATGTCCTCATACATGTGTTTTGGTGCCTTACTGACCACAGGGACACACAATTGTGTCATAATCATTTTTACTTCACAAGAGAGGAGAGAATACTTGTTTTGGAAAAACTTCAGCTTTCAGAAGCTTTCAAATGTGACAACAGGAACGAGTATCCTAAAGTATCCTAATGTTCATAATGTCAGTCTTTCATTTTTCCCCAAAATGATTTGTAAAGTGTTATGGACAAGATATGAAATATTAGCTCTATCTGTAGCAATAAGGAAATAAAGCTTGAAATGCACATGTCTATCACTGAGCTGACCAGCTTACCACATTGAAAATTGACTCAAACAAATGCACTCGATTCCCTGGCAACTTCACAAACATCTCCCAATGCAAAGTAATAGCTCACAGATGTTAATCCAACATCTGGATGACTCTCAAGTCACAATATAAATTCTCAACATACTATATTGTGTAAAAAGAGGTTTCTAGATGAATTTCAGTTGTTTTCAATTTTTGACATACTGTATCTACAGCACATAACCACTTCATTCAAATATGGCAGCAAACAAAACAGAAACATCAGAACAATCTTCTTCTCAACATGGCTAAAGGGTCTGTCACAGCCCTCACCCTCTCGGATCTCTCTGCCGCTTCTGATACCAATGACCACACCATTCTCCTTGACAGACTCAATACCCACTTCCGTTATTGGTCCAAATCTTTTCTCTCTCAGTACAAACCCAATCAGCTCAATCATTTACTCTCACAGTAGTATTAATTACCACGCCGATAATACCCAGTTATACACCATGATGCTGCACACCTACAACCCCCAACCAATGTCCCTACCAAGTATCAATTTGCTATACCTTACGCTTTCCAAGATATAGTCCGAACAAATTTTATAGGTCAAGGTCACTAGGAAAGGTCAATGGTCAAATCAAGGTCACATCAGGACGTTTCACACCTACACCCCCTATCAAATGTCCCTACCAAGTATCAACTACCTACACCTTATGGTTTCAGAAATATAGGACGGACAAAATTTTGAAACTCAAAGTCCCTACGGCAAGATCAAAGGTAAATCAAGGTCACACCATGATGCTGCACACCTACAACCATTCACTAATGTCCCTACCAAGTATCAACTTCCTACACCTTAGTTTCTGAGATATGGCCTGGACAAAATTTTATAGTTCAAGGTGACTACAACAAGGTCAAATCAAGGTCACACCATGACCTTGCACACCTACACCCCCTAAGCAATGTCCCTACCAAGTATCAACTTCCTACACCTTACGGTTTCTGAGATACAGCACCGACAAACTTTTTCCCACTGCACGACTGCCCATCCAGACACCATGAGTGAAAAAAATACCCTAAGAGGTCTTAAAGGCTGTGGGGTAAAAAGCACTGACAGAGCACACCTACATGGCCCAATACCTCAAATATGGCTTACAAGTGCAATGATTAAAAAATGCTTTAAAAACTCCTGGATCCGGATGGTGATCCAGATCACCACTGAAATTTAATCATCTGTTTTTGTTCCATTGGGGACACTTCCTGAACATTTTATCCTAATCTGTCCACAACTTTTCCAGTTATTTGGCAAACAACCACACCAAACCAATTACATATACCTCCCTGTTGGTGGCTGATAAAAATGAAATCCACTATGTTGTTCATGGGTAATTGACCAAATAAGAAAATGGGACAAAGAAATCCATGCATGGACAGGCTGCATTTTATAACCTCTCAAGCAACCAAAACAAATCACCATAACAAAAACAAAACTAGAGGATCGCTCACAAAAAAAAAAGATAATGTTTTTGCATAGCAAAAACAAAGCGTCCTGAAAAGGATATAAAGGTGAGTGCTAAAGTATTAAGAAAATGCTTCGTTTCTAGCCTTATACTGTTGTGGCAACCAAAGTCAGCTCAGTCTGCTCTATCTAGCACGGTTTTCAAGATATAAGCATTTTTGTGTTTTGCAAAAAATTAAAAAATTCAAAATGTCCGCTATATTTGGCGAGACAAAAATATTTTGAAAATTGGCATGGCTACTCTGCAGAGATACCCAGCAGGTCAAAAATTTTGTTGAGTTCGCTCCATATAGCACGGTTTTCAAGATATAAGCATTTTTGTGTTTTGCAAAAACTTTGAAAATTCAAAATGGCCACCATTTTTGGGGAGACAAAATTTTTGTCAAGACCACTGCCGCGGTGTGTATCTCCCGCCGAGCATTAAAGCAGAAGAAATAGCTTTTCCGAGATATTCACAATTTTTCATTTTCGTGTGTGAAAGCTCTTCCAAAAGTGGGTGAATGAGTTATTTGAGAAAAATTGGCTATCTGCAATACTATTAAGAGATAATTCGCATTTACTCATTTTGAGTAGGTGAGTAATTAGTTATGGGTCTGAAACTTCACCATGTGAAAGCTCTCCCACAAGTAGATGAATGAGTATTTGATAAAAATTGGGTATCTGCAATACTTTTACAGATAATTAGCATTTACTCATTTGAGTAGGTGAATAAATAGCTATGGGTCTGAAACTTCACAGAGTGAAAGCTCTCCCAAAAGTAGGTGAATGAGTTATTTGAGAAAAATTGGCTATCTGCAATACTTTTACAGATAATTCACATTTACTCATTTTGAGTAGGTGAATAATTAGCTATGGGTCTGAAACTTCATCAAGTGAAAGCTCTGCCAAAAGTAGGTGAATGAGTTATTTGAGAAAAATTGGCTCTCTGCAATACTTTTTAGAGATAATTCGCATTTACTCATTTTGAGTAGGGGAGTAATTAGCTATGGGTCTGAAACTTCACAGAGTGAAAGCTCTCCCAAAAGTAGGTGAATGAGTTATTTGAGAAAAATTGGCTATCTGCAATACTTTTAGAGATAATTCGCATTTACTCATTTTGAGTAGGTGAGTAATTAGCTATGGGTCTGAAACTTCACCAAGTAAAAGCTCTCTCAAAAGTAGGTGAATGATTTATTTGAGAAAAATTGGCTAGCTGCAATACTTTTAGAGATAATTTACTCATTTTGAGTAGGTGAGTAATTAGCTATGGGTCTGAAACTTCACCATGTGAAAGCTCTCCCACAAGTAGATGAATGAGTTATTTGATAAAAACTGGGTATCCGCAATACTTTTACAGATAATTAGCATTTACTCATTTTGAGTAGGTAAATAATTAGCTATGGGTCTGAAACTTCACCATGTGAAAGCTCTCCCAAAAGTAGGTGAATGAGTTATTTGAGAAAAATTGGCTATCTGCAATACTTTTACAGATAATTCGCATTTACTCATTTTGAGTAGGTGAGTAATTAGCTATGGGTCTGAAACTTCACCATGTGAAAGCTCTCCCAAAAGTACATGAATGAGTTATTTGAGAAAAATTGGCTATCTGCAATACTTTTAAGAGATAATTAGCATTTACTCATTTTGAGTAGGTGAGTAATTAGCTACGGGTCTGAAACTTCAAGTGAAAGCTCTTCCAAAAGTAGGTGAATGAGTTATTTGAGAAAAATTGGCTATCTGCAATACTTTTAGAGGTAATTCACATTTACTCATTTTGAGTAGGTGAGCAATTAGCTATGGGTCTGAAACTTCACCAAGTGAAAGCTCTTTGGGATAGCTGCTCTGCAGAGATACCCTGAAGATCAAAAATTTTGTCGAAATCAATCTATGTAGCACGGTTTTTCGAAATATTAGCATTTTTGTCAAAATTCAAAAATTCAAAATGGCCGCCATTTTTGGCAAGACAAAATTTTTTTGAAAATTGGCATGGCTACTCTGCAGAGATACCCTGTGGGTCAAAAATTTCGTCGAAATCGCTCTATCTAGCACGGGTTTCGAGATATAAGCATTTTTATGTTTTGCAATTTTGCGAAAAATTCGAAAATTCAAAATGGCCGCCATTTTTGGCCTACTCAAAATTTTTTTGAAAATTGGCATGGCTACTCTGCAGAGATACCCTGTGGGTCAAAAATTTCGTCGAAATCGCTCTATCTAGCAGGGTTTTCAAGATATAAGCATTTTTATCTTTTGGAATTTTTGCGAAAAATTCGAAAATTCAAAATGGCCGTCATTTTTGGCGAGACAAATTTTTTTTTAAACTAGAAATAGGCCGCCCTGTTGATAGTAGATGCGAATAGAAACAGGATAGCATAGAAGAACACACATTATCATGTGTAATGTCCACCCATGAACCTTTTGCCCAAATTGTACAGTAGTCTTACAAGACCCTGTTTCATTTGTAAAATATATCAATGATGCTTAAATATTTGTTAGTGTAGATGTAAATTATTTCAGCTTCATGCCTTTTTGCATTGGTTGGGTTGAAAATTTTGACGAAATCACTCTATCTTGCACGGTTAAGAAGATAGAAGCAAATTCCTGTTTTTCTATTTTTGGCAAAAATTTGAAAATTCAAAATGGCCGCCATTTTTGGGAAAAGGAAATTTTTTTGAAAATGGCCAAGAGTACATTTCTTAGATACCCTATGGGTCGAAAATTTCAACAAAATAACTCTATTTTGCACGGTTAAGGCCAGTTTGTGTTTTTCCATTTTGGGCAAAAATTCGAAAATTCAAAATGGCTGCCATTTTTGGGGAGGGGAAAATTTTTTGAAAATTGCAAATATTACATTCCTTAGATACCCTGTGGGTTGAAAAATTTTGACGAAATCGCTCTATCTCGCATGGTTAAGGAGATAGAAGCAAATTTGTGTTTTGCCATTTTTGGCAAAAATTTGAAAATTCAAAATGGCCGCCATTTTAGGGGAGGGGAAATTTTTTTTTAAATTGCCAAGAATACAATGCTCAAATACCTGTGGGTCGAAAATTTCGACGAAATCGCTCTATCTCGCATGGTTAAGGAGATAGAAGGAAATTTGTGTTTTGCCATTTTTGGCAAAACTTCGAAAATTCAAAATGGCCGCCATTTTTGGGGAGGGGAAAATTTTTGGAAATTTGCAAAGATTGCATTGCTTAGATACCCTGTGCATCGAAAATTTTGACGAAATCGCTCTATCTCGCACGGTTAAGGAGATAGAAGCAAATTTGTGTTTTGCCATTTTTGGCAAAAATTCGAAAATTCAAAATGGCCGCCATTTTTGGGGAGGGGAAAATTTTTTTAAAATTACCAAGAGTATAATGCTCAGATACCCTGTGGGTCGAAAATTTTGACGAAATCGCTCTATCTGGCACGGTTAAGGAAATAGAAGCAAATTTGTGTTTTGCCATTTTTGGCAAAAATTCGAAAATTCAAAATGGCCGCCAATTTTGGGGAGGGGAAAATTTTTTGAAAATTGCAAAGATTGCATTCCTTAGATACCCTGTGGGTCGAAAATTTCGACGAAATCACTCTATCTCGCACGGTTAAGGAGATAGAAGCAAATTAGTGTTTTGCCATTTTTGGCAAAAATTCGAAAATTCAAAATGGCCGCCATTTTTGGGGAGGGGAAAATTTTTTGAAAATTGCAAATATTACATTCCTTAGATACCCTGTGGGTCGAAAATTTCGACGAAATCGCTCTATCTCGCACGGTTAAGGAGATAGAAGCAAATTAGTGTTTTGCCATTTTTGGCAAAAATTGGAAAATTCAAAATGGCCGCCATTTTTGGGGAGGGGAAAATTTTTTGAAAATTGCAAAGAGTACACTCCTCAGATACCCTGTGGGTCGAAAATTTCGACGAAATCGCTCTATCTCGCACGGTTAAGGAGATAGAAACAAATTTGTGTTTTGCCATTTTTGGCAAAAATTCGAAAATTCAAAATGGCCGCCATTTTTGGGGAGGGGAAAACTTTTTGAAAATTGCAAAGAGTACACTCCTTAGATACCCTGTGGGTTGAAAATTTCGACGAAATCGCTCTATCTCACACGGTTAAGGAGATAGAAGGAAATTTGTGTTTTGCCATTTTTGGCAAAAATTCGAAAATTCAAAATGGCCGCCATTTTTGGGGAGGAGAAAATTTTTTGAAAATTGCAAATATTACATTCCTTAGATACCCTGTGGGTCGAAAATTTCGACGAAATCGCTCTATCTCGCACGGTTAAGGAGATAGAAGCAAATTTGTGTTTTGCCATTTTTGGCAAAAATTCGAAAATTCAAAATGGCCGCCATTTTTGGGGAGCTGAAAATTTTGGGAAAATTGCAAAGATTGCATTCCTTAGATACCCTGTGGGTCGAAAATTTCGACGAAATCGCTCTATCTCGCACGGTTAAGGAGATAGAAGCAAATTTGTGTTTTGCCATTTTTGGCAAAAATTCGAAAATTCAAAATGGCCGCCATTTTTGGGGAGGGGAAAATTTTTTTAAAATTACCAAGAGTATAATGCTCAGATACCCTGTGGGTCGAAAATTTTGACGAAATCGCTCTATCTGGCACGGTTAAGGAAATAGAAGCAAATTTGTGTTTTGCCATTTTTGGCAAAAATTCGAAAATTCAAAATGGCCGCCAATTTTGGGGAGGGGAAAATTTTTGGAAAATTGCAAAGATTGCATTCCTTAGATACCCTGAGGGTCGAAAATTTCGACGAAATCACTCTATCTCGCACGGTTAAGGAGATAGAAGCAAATTAGTGTTTTGCCATTTTTGGCAAAAATTCGAAAATTCAAAATGGCCGCCATTTTTGGGGAGGGGAAAATTTTTTGAAAATTGCAAATATTACATTCCTTAGATACCCTGTGGGTCGAAAATTTCGACGAAATCGCTCTATCTCGCACGGTTAAGGAGATAGAAGGAAATTAGTGTTTTGCCATTTTTGGCAAAAATTGGAAAATTCAAAATGGCCGCCATTTTTGGGGAGGGGAAAATTTTTTGAAAATTGCAAAGAGTACACTCGTCAGATACCCTGTGGGTCGAAAATTTCGACGAAATCGCTCTATCTCGCACGGTTAAGGAGATAGAAACAAATTTGTGTTTTGCCATTTTTGGCAAAATTTCGAAAATTCAAAATGGCCGCCATTTTTGGGGAGGGGAAAATTTTTTGAAAATTGCAAAGAGTACACTCCTTAGATACCCTGTGGGTTGAAAATTTCGACGAAATCGCTCTATCTCACACGGTTAAGGAGATAGAAGGAAATTTGTGTTTTGCCATTTTTGGCAAAAATTCGAAAATTCAAAATGGCCGCCATTTTTGGGGAGGAGAAAATTTTTTGAAAATTGCAAATATTACATTCCTTAGATACCCTGTGGGTCGAAAATTTCCACGAAATCGCTCTATCTCGCACGGTTAAGGAGATAGAAGCAAATTTGTGTTTTGCCATTTTTGGCAAAAATTCGAAAATTCAAAATGGCCGCCATTTTTGGGGAGGGGAAAATTTTTGGAAAATTGCAAAGATTGCATTCCTTAGATACCCTGTAGGTCGAAAATTTCGACGAAATCACTCTATCTCGCACGGTTAAGGAGATAGAAGCAAATTTGTGTTTTGCCATTTTTGGCAAAAATTCGAAAATTTAAAATGGCCGCCATTTTTGGGGAGGGGAAAATTTTTTGAAAATTGCAAATATTACATTCCTCAGATACCCTGTGGGTCGAAAATTTCGACGAAATCGCTCTATCTCGCACGGTTAAGGAGATAGAAACAAATTTGTGTTTTGCCATTTTTGGCAAAAATTCGAAAATTCAAAATGGCCGCCATTTTTGGGGAGGGGAAAATTTTTTGAAAATTGCAAAGAGTACACTCCTTAGATACCCTGTGGGTCGAAAATTTCGACGAAATCGCTCTATCTCACACGGTTAAGGAGATAGAAGGAAATTTGTGTTTTGCCATTTTTGGCAAAAATTCGAAAATTCAAAATGGCCGCCATTTTTGGGGAGGGGAAAATTTTTTGAAAATTGCAAATATTACATTCCTTAGATACCCTGTGGGTCGAAAATTTCCACGAAATCGCTCTATCTCGCACGGTTAAGGAGATAGAAGCAAATTTGTGTTTTGCCATTTTTGGCAAAAATTCGAAAATTCAAAATGGCCGCCATTTTTGGGGAGGGGAAAATTTTTTGAAAATTGCAAAGATTGCATTCCTTAGATACCCTGTAGGTCGAAAATTTCGACGAAATCACTCTATCTCGCACGGTTAAGGAGATAGAAGCAAATTTGTGTTTTGCCATTTTTGGCAAAAATTCGAAAATTTAAAATGGCCGCCATTTTTGGGGAGGGGAAAATTTTTTGAAAATTGCAAATATTACATTCCTTAGATACCCTGTGGGTCGAAAATTTCGACGAAATCGCTCTATCTCGCACGGTTAAGGAGATAGAAGCAAATTTGTGTTTTGCCATTTTTGGCAAAAATTCTAAAATTCAAAATGGCCGCCATTTTTGGGGAGGGGAAAATTTTTTGAAAATTGCAAAGAGTACACTCCTTAGATACCCTGTGGGTCGAAAATTTCGACGAAATCGCTCTATCTCACACGGTTAAGGAGATAGAAGGAAATTTGTGTTTTGCCATTTTTGGCAAAAATTCGAAAATTCAAAATGGTCGCCATTTTTGGGGAGGGGAAAATTTTTTGAAAATTGCAAAGAGTACACTCCTTAGATACCCTGTGGGTCGAAAATTTTGCCGAAATCGCTCTATCTCGCACGGTTAAGGAGATAGAAGCAAATTTGTGTTTTGCCATTTTTGGCAAAAATTCGAAAATTTAAAATGGCCGCCATTTTTGGGGAGGGGAAAATTTTTTGAAAATTGCAAATATTACATTCCTTAGATACCCTGTGGGTCGAAAATTTCGACGAAATCGCTCTATCTCGCACGGTTAAGGAGATAGAAGCAAATTTGTGTTTTGCCATTTTTGGCAAAAATTCTAAAATTCAAAATGGCCGCCATTTTTGGGGAGGGGAAAATTTTTTGAAAATTGCAAAGAGTACACTCCTTAGATACCCTGTGGGTCGAAAATTTCGACGAAATCGCTCTATCTCACACGGTTAAGGAGATAGAAGGAAATTTGTGTTTTGCCATTTTTGGCAAAAATTCGAAAATTCAAAATGGTCGCCATTTTTGGGGAGGGGAAAATTTTTTGAAAATTGCAAAGAGTACACTCCTTAGATACCCTGTGGGTCGAAAATTTTGCCGAAATCGCTCTATCTCGCACGGTTAAGGAGATAGAAGCAAATTAGTGTTTTGCCATTTTTGGCAAAAATTCTAAAATTCAAAATGGCCGCCATTTTTGGGGAGGGGAAAATTTTTTGAAAATTGCAAAGAGTACACTTGTCAGATACCCTGTAGGTCGAAAATTTTGACGAAATCGCTCTATCTCGCACGGTTAAGGAGATAGAAGCAAATTTGTGTTTTGCCATTTTTGGCAAAAATTCGAAAATTTAAAATGGCCGCCATTTTTGGGGAGGGGAAAATTTTTTGAAAATTGCAAATATTACATTCCTTAGATACCCTGTGGGTCGAAAATTTCGACGAAATCGCTCTATCTCGCACGGTTAAGGAGATAGAAGCAAATTTGTGTTTTGCCATTTTTGGGAAAAATTCGAAAATTCAAAATGGCCGCCATTTTTGGGGAGGGGAAAATTTTTGGAAAATTGCAAAGAGTACACTCCTCAGATACCCTGTGGGTCGAAAATTTTGCCGAAATCGCTCTATCTCGCACGGTTAAGGAGATAGAAGCAAATTAGTGTTTTGCCATTTTTGGCAAAAATTCGAAAATTCAAAATGGCCGCCATTTTTGGGGAGGGGAAAATTTTTTGAAAATTGCAAAGAGTACACTCCTCAGATACCCTGTGGGTCAAAAATTTTGCCGAAATCGCTCTATCTCGCACGGTTAAGGAGATAGGAGCAAATTACTCAAAAGTAGTACTGAAAATACACAATGAAGTACCTAAATGGCTATTACTCATGTACTGACAAAGCTATCAGTCCCAAATGCAATACCAAGTGAGCTATGGACATAACAATCTTGTATTCAAAATTGTAGTAAAATATCTTTAATTATTTTGGCTTAAATGCACGGAAACCAATGGGTACTGAAAATAGCTGTACTTAAGTATTACTCAGTAAGCAAAAGAGGTACAACAGCCAAAAGCAATCCCAAGCAAGCTACTGACCCAATAAGCCTGCATACCAAATTTGGTGACAATAGCTCTAATACTTTTCCTTTAAATGAGCGGAAACCATGCGTGACGCCGGACATCGGACGCCGGACATCGGACAACGGACATCGCACATCGGACGGCGAAAAAAGCAAAAATAATATATCCACCCCCCAGGGGGGTGGACATAAATAGGCATGGATACTCTGCAGATATACACTGTGGGTCAAAAATTTCGTCGAAATCGCTCTATCTAGTACGGTTTTCGAGATCTAAGCATTTTTATGTTTTGCAATTTTTGCGAAAAATTCGAAAATTCAAAATGGCCGCCATTTTTGGCGAGACAAAAATTTTTTGAAAATTGGGAAAACTACTCCGCAGACATACCCTGCGGGTCAAAAATTTCGTCGAAATCGCTCTATCTAGCAGGGTTTTCGAGATATAAGCATTTTTGTGTTTTCCTTATTTGGAAAATTCGTAATGATTAATTAATCATTAATTACTCGGCCATTTCTTGACCAATCAATGCCAAAATCTAATGAATTCCAGATTTTAATAGAATGAATGTATTTGCCAAGTTTCAGGTGAATTGATAAAATTCCTTTCAAGTTATCATCCAGACAAGCTTCCCCATCGAAAAAAGACATTTTTGGTCATGTGACCTCTCTGATTGGTTGAAATGTCACTGCAGCATATTCAAAAAAATTCCCCAAGGCTACTGCCTAAACCTGCCAAATTTGAAAAGAATCCGCCTAACGGTTACAGAGTTATAAGGAAAACAAAATGCGGAGCCGCCGGAGCCTGAAGGTCTCCCATACACAAACAAGGAACGCTTAAATAGCCAGCCTCAGTGGGCAAGAACCCCAGCCTGCAGGTACAACTAAATGGTCAACAACATTGAGACTTGATAAAATCTTAGAAACAACTTCAGTTGTAAGAAGTATACAGAATCCACGAAATGTTTTCAGATGTAAGATTCAAAGGCCATGATTCCTTACAAGTTGTTTTCATATTTTGATGCCCTAGTACTAATTATAAGGGAGATATAAAGCACCTTTTGCATGACACCACATGACCTTGAGGCAGGGATCAAAGGTCACATTTGACACTTGCAAAAGATTTGCAGACCACGATTTCCAAGAAGTTGTTTGGTCATTCCAATAAGGGAGATAAGGCAGCCATTTTGTTTTCAAAACAAGGCCAAAACTAGACTAAGGACGCATCTGTGGCCAGATGCTGGATGTATCCACCGACAAAGGCCAACTAACATAGTTTAGAAGATAAACAGCATTTTTCATTAATAAGCAAACTGAAAGCACTTTTAAGTTTGGCTACCCTTATTTGACCCTGTAGCAGGGGCCCAAGGTGAAGTCTGACCACATCAAAAAATTCGCAGCCCATGATTTCCTATAAGTTGTTTTCACATTGCAAACCCAGTGTTGATTCTAGGAATTTCAAAAAGTGGGGGCGATCCCCCACCACTACACAAAATGTGGGGGAGGGGCTAAAAATTCTGGGGGACGACTTTATGATAAGTTTAAACTAATAAAAAATACATTTTCAGTTTATTTAGACATTTTTAACAGTGGACTTCTATTAATTAGTGGTCAATTTTTATTGTCTTGCCCAATAAAAATAAACTTCAAGGTTAGTGATAGAATTTTAAAAAAATACTGAAAATGGTTATTTACATCAAAGTGGCTCCTGTCATGGCATTATGGTTTTAAGTTTTCATCTGAAGTCATGGCATCACAAATTCAGTCATTACACCATCAATTCATACAAATATGTTGGAAAACCCCACAGAATACCATGACCTCATGAATATTAATGAGTAGTCCACAAATTCTTCAAGTAAAATATTGCTAAAAAATCCAATGGAATCGTCAAATATTTTTTACGCATACATGAGCTCTGTAGTCCATCTAGTATTTGATCTTAAATCAGAAAATATTAAGAATTAAAACCACCATGAAAATCTGTGACCTCATTAATATTAATGAGTTGTCCGTGAATTTTGATCCAGTACTGCCTTGTTACCATTTATCGCCGGGTACCAATTACCGCCACCGCAAAATAAAACATTCATATTTCAGTAATGGCCACACATTTTGAAAGCTTTTCATGGTGTATCTGTTCTATTCACTGTTGAAATAGTTTTACCTTATTTGCTAGACTTGGGATGTACTTTTGGTCAAGTTATATCTATTTGAATTTTGTCTGGCGATAATTGGTACCCGGCAATAATTGGTAGCAAGGCAGTAAAATATTTTTCTAGGGAATTGCGACAGATACGTACGCCCGTAGGGTCAGCACCGGTTTCACTGCCATGGCCCGTTGTGGTAACAATCCAGTCTACTGTAAGTTTCGTTTTTCTTGCAGCCATTTCTTATATAATCATCCACTTTCAGCTTAATTTTATATTTTTGGGTATAATATGTCCAAATACTGTCTGTACCTCATAATATATTTGAGTTTGTAAACGATCACGAAACCACAGGCATTATTCGAAGAACGTTTCGACGGAAAAATCAAAACCTCGACAAACTCTCGATCCGTGCAGTGTTTCGATTTTCTAGATCTCTCGTCTTTTTGCTTCATATATTTACTCATTTTGAGTAGGTGAATAATTAGCTACAGGTCTGAAACTTCACCAAGTGAAAGGTCTCCCAAAAGTAGGTGAAGAAGTTATTTGACAAAAATTGGCTATCTGGAATACTTTTAGAGATAATTTGCATTTACTCATTTTGAGTAGGTGAATAATTAGGTACCGGTCTGAAACTTCACCATGTGAAAGCTCTCCCAAAAGTAGATGAATGAGTTATTTGATAAAAATTGGATATCTGCAATACTTTTAGAGATAATTAGCATTTACTCATTTTGAGTAGGTGAATAATTAGCTACAGGTCTGAAACTTCACCAAGTGAAAGGTCTCCCAAAAGTAGGTGAAGGAGTTATTTGACAAAAATTGGCTATCTGGAATACTTTTAGAGATAATTTGCATTTACTCATTTTCAGTAGGTGAGTAATTACCTACGGGTCTGAAACTTCCAAGTGAAAGCTCTCCCAAAAGTAGGTGAAGGAGTTATTTGACAAAAATTGGCTATCTGCAATACTTTTAGAGATAATTCACATTTACTCATTTTGAGTAAGTGAGTAATTACCTACAGGTCTGGAACTTCAGCATGTGAAAGCTCTCCCAAAAGTAGGTGAATGAATTATTTAAGAAAAATTTGCTATCTGCAATACTTTTAGAGAAAATGCAGAATTACTCATTTTTAGTAGGCAAGTAATTTAGCCACAGGCCTAATTTAGACATAAAGCCTACCAATAGAATACTGTGGTGCACCCTCTAATATACCTTGCAAACTTGAGAAGGCTAGCTATAATATTTTTTTCGTTAGAGCGGTAATGGTGAAATCTCTCTACACACTGCGGCTATCCAGTGGATACAATGATTTACTCAACAGTGAGAACCTGAAAGTAGATATTGGTAAGCTATGCCATGACATAGAGGTCTGCAATTTCACTCATGTGAATAACACATTTAAACAAAATACTGTAAATGTAATAGTTTTCACGTTACAACTGATTTACTCAACAGTGATAACCTCAAAGTAGCTATTACTCAGCTATACAATGAGCTACATGTCTGAATTTTTTCTATGTTATAGCTGACCCAAAATTAGGTGAACAACATATTTAAGCGAAATACTGTAAATGCAATAGTTTTCAAGTTACAACTGATTTACTCAATAGTGAGAACCTGAAAATAGCTATTGCTCAGCTATGCCATGAGCTATAAGTCTGTAATTTCACGACGTTATAGCTGACCCAAAAGTAGGTGAACAACATATTTTAACAAAATACTCCAAATGCAATATTTTTCAAGTTACAAGTCATTTACTCAACAGTCAGTACCTGAAAATAGCTATTGCTCAGTTGTGCCATGAGCTACAGGTCTGTAATTTCACTATGTTATAGCTGACCCAAAAGTAGCTGAATAACATATTTACACAAATTTCTGTAAATGCAATAGTGTTCCAATTACAACTGATTTACTCAACAGTGTGAACTTCAAAGTAGCTATTACTCAGCTATGCAATGAGCCACAGGTCTGGAACTTCACTATGTTATAGCTGACTCCAAAATAGGTGAATAACATATTGAAACAAAATACTCTAAATGTAATACTTTTGAAGTTATAAGTAATTTACTCAACAGTGATAACCTAAAAGTAGCTATTACTCAGCTATGCCATGAGCTACAGGTCTGAAATTTTACTATGTTATAGCTGACCCAAAAGTAGCTGAATAACATATTTATACAAAATTGTGTAAATGCAATAGTTTTCAAGTTACAAGTGATTTTACTCATGATGGAAGTTACTGAAAAGCCCAAAAGTAGCTATTACTCACTTAGCTATTGAGACAGACACCCAAGTTACTCACCATGTTGTAGCTATGAAAAAAGTATCTGAATAACATATTTTAACAAAATGCTCTAAATGCATCACTTTTCAAGTTATAAGTGATTTAGTGCATGATTTCATGAATTTTAATGCATTTTAGACATTTTTGTCTACCACAGGCCTAATTTAGACATAAAGCCTACCAAAAAGATAGGGTGGCGAGTCCTCTAGCATACCAAGCCACCTGCCAAATATGAAAGAAATCTGGAAAGAAATGTGGACTGTAGGTCGCTAACAAGCAATATTCCACATTTTAGACATTTATGTCTACCACAGGCCTAATTTATACATAAAGCCTACCAAAAAGATAGGGTGGCGAGTCCTCTACCATATCAAGCCACCTGCCAAATATGAAAGAAATCCGGAAAGAAATGTGGACTGTAGGTCGCTAACAAGAAATCTCTGCGGACGCGGACGACGACGATGATGAATCCATAGTATCCCCGCTTCGCGTCGGGGATACAATTACTCTCAGGCAAGCTTTCCTAGCCATTTACATTTTGTGCAAATCTCACACAGCTAGCTGCAATATTTTAAACTGGGCAACATTTGTCATCCGATACCCCCAAAACCTAATCGGCTCTAGATCCTCTTGGGGAAAACATACCCTGAAAATCTGGTGATTATCTGTGTATGGATTTAGGCTGTGGAACAGCGACAAGCTTTCTGCCCACCGCCGCCGCCCGGACGGCGCAGGTGACAACTATAACCCCAGCCTTTATGGGCTGGGGTTAGCAAAACTAAGACATTACCTGCCTCTGAAGGACTGATCATTTTAACAGATTTGAGTATAGTTTGATATTCCTATATGGTAGAGAATAAATCATGTTCAGTTGGGCATTTTCCTCCTGAATGTTTCAGTATTTATTTATTTATTTGGGGTTTTACGTTGCTTTCAACACTGCACAGGTCATATCACGATGGGTAATTTGAAGGGCAGGGGAAACCAGTACATACAGTTTGTTAGGGTTCTGTACTGTAAACTGCCGACCAGTGGCAAGCAACTACCTGCTTTCCCACTTGAGGCCGTGCCGGAATGTTTCAGTAAGATAATTCATAATGTGGGTTTTCTTTGCTCGACATGCTTTGAAATCCATAGCAGACTGGTTTTATTGGTATACATAAGCCCAAAAGTAATTTCCTCTGGCAATCTCTCTTGCGCTTGTAATAACCCTATACCAGAGATCATTTCGTCAGATACTGCCATAACTCTTACATTTTCTTGTGTTGCTTTCTGGCACATACACACCACTTCATGTTTTTACTTGTAGCTTGTTTTGACCAAGCTTGAAACATTGCAAACGTTCTCCGATACTCTTGTGACTTTCAAGTTCTTGTAGTTATTGACAACACTAACTCTGAGTGTGTGATGTACTGCAAGTTAAAGAGTCATTTTGGGTCTGTCCCAGATTCTGGTGGTGTAACTTGCTGTTATGTTCCAGTGGATTGTTAGTACTTATAATTACGTCTCATGCTTCAGTGGCCTCCTTAAGACTCCACCAGCAGGCGGGACTACTCCACGTTGAGTTTGTCTTTCCAGTACATCTGTAGGCGGAGCAGCCAGAATTGCCAGTAGTAGAGACACTTTTGTGGAGACAAAGGATGGATAGTGGCAGGCCTACCGTTCCTGTAAGCAATAACTAGAAGTCCCTTGGATACCTGGCAACAACATATGACGACAAAATCATTCATTTGTTTTATTTGGGTTAAACATGATTTATCAACACTTTTTACATGCATATCACAACACTGAGAACTTGGGCGTAGAGAAACCGGCATATGATAGGAAAACTTCCCAAATGACATATATTAAAAATTTACTATATAAGTAGAAATTTTAGCTACAAGAAAATTTCACTTATTCTTCATTTGTAAGAAATACACTGGAATTAATGGTCACCAATGGCTACTTTCTAGTTGAGAGAATAATACAGTTTTAATACTTCACTGAGGACAATATGAGTTGAGTACATAGCACAAATGTAACCCTACTGGGTGACATATTTTTCACAGACATCTAATGAGGAATGTTACATATCAACCAGACCTTTACGTGCTGACTGAAGTCAGAGTTGAGAGCACCCATGTAAGCTGCTACTTGTATTGGGTTGTCAAACGTCTGGTCCAGCGTGGCTTTCTCCTTGTCTGCAGTCTTCCACTCCAATAAAACCAGGTCATCTCTGAATATGTAAAATAGATTATATACAGGTGGTTTTCTGATTTAGATTTATTTGTTGTTTTAGGTCACGTTCAACAGCCAGGGTCATATTGCGACGGGTAGTTTACAGGTGAAGGAAACCAGTGCATACTGCACTGTAAACCACCGGGCATCGGCAAGTAACTACCAACTTTCCAACATGAAGCGCCCGGCCCAAGATTCGAACCAGTGGTTCCTATAAGCTATGTCTAAGGTCAAAGACAGAGGTTTGGATTCCATTCAACAGCCAAGGTTATATCGGCATAGAACAGTCAGCACCGACACTTGTGAGAGTCAAACCCACACAGGAGGTGACAGCCTGTGATTAAACACCAAACTGGCTAACCTATAGTTCACAAAGACCTCTTAACACATGGGAACAGACCCTCAGCATTTTCCACATGTTGTCAAGATTGTCAAGATTAAAGTCCCGGGGGGCATCACATAAAGATTTGCTTAATTCTATAAACATTCGGCTACTGGGGTCAATTGCTTCCTGTTCCTGTGTTTGTATTAGGAACACAATGGGTAGGGTACTTCAGGCCTAATAATTTTACTTTTCTTTAAACTGAATGCAAATCATTTTCAACATGGGGTTCATCTTTTTCCCATAAAGGGTTAAAACTCAATACTAAGATGTCTATTCATTTGATGACCAGACATGATTGATGCACAATCCAATATCTCCACTGGTAGTATTACTAAGTAATGGGGTTTTCTCTCAGTGGAAGTGCTCATAATTCCTACTCTACGTACTTGTATCGGACTACTCCATCCAGTACCCCCATGTACCCGAGCTGATCATGGTACACCCTGGACTCCACCATCTGCACATCCGATATGTCATCCAGAATCCCTCCTATACTCTCCATCAAGGGAGTGTTCTCTGGCTTCAGAGCCACGTCATATTTCTTGGTCAGCAGAGACGCCAGGTAGGCATGGAAGTTTTGGCCATTTGCAAATAAGGCTGAAAAAAAAAACATATCCCATACAAGTAGCTATTGTTCTGACTCTAGTAAAAAAGGCTTATTTTTACAAGGCTTCACAAATGGTCAACACATCAGTATCTCAATATCAGCTAGGGATGGGTCGGTACCAAAAATGTACAGATCCAGAGATCACTAATGCAAAACCACTCCAATTTCGGGACTCCTCAATTTAGTCTACTCCAATAAAACAGGCCACCGTACAAAAATATGGGATATATGTGTGTAAGTTCTCCAGATTTCTGGCTTGTTTCCAATATTTCATTCAATTATATAGTTGACAAGCAAGATTATAAAGTGTTGTAACATATTTACCAAAATATGACAGTTATGCTGACCAAATCACTATAAAAGTCTACAAATGTACTAAAATATGGGATAAAATTTTATAAATTCTTCATATTGATAGTTACGGTCAACTATTTTCAGTTTTCCTTAAATTCTGTGTGTTGACAAGCAAAGTGGTGGTTCTAAAATTTTACCACGTTATTTTATTAAAATGCTATCTTTACCAAAACACCAGGCCTACCTACCCATCCCTAATATCAACTGCATAAATAATTTTTTCTGTTGCAAAAGTCCTGTTCCCCCAAGTTGTTCTGCTACAGTACAATAACCACATTATTTTGTCAGTTTTATATTTACATTAAAGCTCAAAGTCGAGGGGTCAAAGAGCATTTATGAACCTTCATTCCTCTGTCAAGTGTGATGCTAAAATAAACAAACTAATGTTGCATGGCAAGTGCATTGTAATATACTCCTATCTCAGATAATTAACAACTGCTGTGTACAGAAGGACTTATGTAGGAATCTGCTGTTGAAAATTTAAATAAAGTTTGTGTACATTAAAACAGTAAAAAACTGCATGAAATAACAAAATTCCTCGAGTACTTATGCCCTTTTAATCTGGAAGGAAGAGTTTATCAGTGCTGTCAAAGGTGATATGTTATATCCCAGTAAGCTGTGGTGTTTGTTGATATATGTTATATAAAGACTTCAAATGTATGATCATTGTAATTTGAGGAGATTTTCGTCCCGGGTCGAAAACTTTCCCCTTTAAGTTTGGCTCACCCAGTTTCTTTACTACAGTATTTCTATAGCAATCCGCTTACCCTAACATTTTAATTGCAGTAAATTTAGCATATCATAATCACTTTACCTGATTTATGGTTAAGTCCTCTTCTTCTAGTTTTTATCAGAGCATTTTAGAGTTAAGTACTTTAAGTCCAAATACTCCATTACAGTATTATAAGCAAATTATATTCATCTTCCCATTTTTGTAGTTACGAAAGCACTGTTCCCTAAGTTATGTTATAATATCAACTTCAATTCATCAGTTTTACAGTTAAGTCCTCTTCCCTAATTTCTAGAGTACAAAATAAACAATAATAAAGTCCTCTTTCTGAGTTTTCAGAGGACAATAAACAAATCATACTTGTCTTACCATTTTTATAATCAAGAAAGCCTTGCTCCCCGAGCTGCTCTATCATTTTCTTCATCCAGCGATCTAGCACAGCCCTTGAATCTTCAGACATGGTTTCTTGCAGAATGGTACCCACACTCGGGTTTCTTTTCATTCCGGACAAGTACTTATTGATCTCCCTAGAAAAACCTGAAAGTTCATGCTCTGGTGAGCCATTTAACGAAAACCTACACACAGACTCGATTGCGTCTTTCAAAGTTCTGTCCATTTCTGCAGGCGACACAACCTTTGTTCTTTTATACGTGATATCCTTTAATTCTGTACTATGCATGTTTTCTGTATCAGATATAATATCATTATTCAATCTTTCCTCTGCATGTCTCTGAAAATTCTCATTGTGAGTTCCTGCTGTGCCAAATGTGTCCTGCTCTCCAATAGAATTCACAGATAAACAGCTGGTCATTGATTTACTGCTCCCAACTGATGCTTCACCATTGAGTGTGTGTAAACTACTTGTCTCATTTTCACCCAAACCGCTTTCTGAACATCGGTACCCTTCAGATGTTCCAGAATTAGACTTTTTATGAGACTTAGTCTGTCTTTTAGGAGTCCTCACAATGCGACCATACAAAGCACTTGATGATCTTTGAAATGACTGTACCTCTTTGATCTGTTCTATATCAAGTCTAGTTTTCCGATTCTGTACAGCAGAGGTGGAAAACCGTGAAACTGTCATTGCCAGATTTTCTGTCTGGTTACAGAGACATCTACCCAGTTTACAGAACATTATCTGAAGGAAAAAAAAACACAAAACATTGCTGTGACAATAGATTTTAGTTCATCATTTTGAAATATGCACATTCACATCTGTAATATAAAACTAAATAAATTTTTTTATTGGAAAACATTTTTTTTTACAATTTTGAGCAGCAATATATAAGATTTTTCTAGTGTTGTGGTTGAATCGGAATTTCAGAACTGGTTTCCAAAAGCGGAAATTCGGCAAAAATCTGGGTGTGTTTGATTTATTAAATGTGAAGACATAAGTTTTCAAATGCGTACATGAGCTATAACTCGCATATAAATAAGAACCACACTGGGCTTTTGGAAGACTTTCAAGGACAGAATGTGTGATATAGTGATAGAATATTATAAAATACTGTGAAATATTTGTTGTACTTGAATATTTCGGTAAACCTAAGTTAAAGGTCATAGGAAACATTTTTCACAAAAATTGTGAAGTTAACTTAATTCAGTAGCCAAACAACCTATAAGAATGAAAATGTGGTTTATTTTAAGAAATATATGGTACAAGAGCCATAAATAGCATTAGAAAAATAAATATCACGAAGTGGAGTAAAAAGCCGACATATTGTTTTTCTCGTAGTAGATGATTGATGACGTCACAGGTTCATAACGAAGTTCTGTTTGGTTGGAGATATAATGTATATATTTACAAACTGAAGGAAGATAACATGTTTCTTTGCCAGAAAAAAGCTCACTAGCCTATTTTTTCCAGATGCTGTTTTTTTCAAGTTTTACCTAATTTTTAACCACTAACAGTTCTAACAAACACAGATATACTATAAGTAGGCTTGTCTTGGAATGCAGAAACGTAAACATCTGTATGACATATTGCCTCCTCCCATTTTTTCAAGGTTTTTAAACTGTGATGGAAAAATAGACTTTCACAAGTTAGATATTTACATAAAACTAAGAATCTGTTGTCATTAAAGTTGTCATTAAAATGTACTGGATACTGTTTTTTGCCTTGAAATCAAAATATACAATTTGTTTTCATTTGCATAAATCATTTATAAAAGCATGCTGTTGTAGTCAAGTTTATTGAATTTATTCTGAAAGAATCCTTAAGTTCTAACTTTTATATTATCAGTTCATGAAATAATTCAGCATATAATGGGTTTTCCTTATAGTAGTTCAGTATATTCAGTATGAGACCAAGAAATAGTATACACTATAGATGGCAAGACACATTATGTATACTATGAAAGAAGCATTGTTTACAGTTTTGGTGGGAAAGTTCTGAATTAATTTGGGGAACATATATGATTATCCTTGCTTGAGGCCCAGTTCTAAAGACATTTATGTTGTATTTATTTCATCTCCTAGCAATAATCAGTTTCAAAATTGAAAAAATAACTATCAAAACCCATCTCAGAGTTGAACCTGGTTGCATTGTTTTGTGATTTTTATCCAACTTGCTTAATACCTCTCTAAATAATTTTTTATCTGAAACAAATATGAAAGATGGTCTGAAGGCTATTTCAGAAACTGAGGCAGAATGATGTCTTATAAACAAATAAACTTCATAAAAACAGATAATGCAATCTTTTAAATATATATGTATGTATTAAATGGCATAAGAAAATGATAGTTTGTTTACATTATCATGAACCTGTGACGTCAAGGTTAGTAGTTTTTACGGGAGTTAACGAGTGAAAAATAATGGCGACAGTTGTGAAAATCTTGAAAAAACAGCCAGAAAATGACTGAATATACCATGTAACCTTGTCCAGACGCATCTTATTTTTACAGAAATTGAACTTTCATATGTATATGTAATTATTAATGAATGATCCAAAAATGCTTCCTATGACCTTTAAAATAATGAATATGTGATGAAACCGGTTTTGATTAAAAGAAACAAAACATAGCTGGATCAGTGTCTTTCAGTCGGCAAATGGGTTTCGGCTTTACCGTCTTCATAACAAATGATATTTAATATAAAAGAACATTCATAACTAGACCTAGTGCATCAGAGAACCAATGAGAATTGTATCCACCAGAAAGACAACTCACCAAAGCCAATGAACCATCCTTTGACCTTGAAGGAGGGGCCCAAGACCAAATCGGACCACATCAAAAGATTCCCAGCCCATGATTTCCTATAAATTGGTTTCACATTGCGAGCCTCTATGTCCAATAATAAGCAAATTATAAGCAATTAAAGTTTGGTATCCTCTTATACCTTGAAGGAGGGGCCCAAGGTCAAATCTGAACAATCATGAAGATTCCTATTCCATCATTTCAGATAGGTTGGTTTCACACTGCAAACTTCTAGGAGCAATAATAAGGGAGTTCTAAGCACTTTCATTTCTGGCTAACCTCATTTGACCTTGAAGGAGGGGACATCAGAAGATTCCTAGCCTAGCTCATGATTTCCTATAAGTTGGTTTCATATAGCAAACCTGTAGGACCAAGAATAAGCGGGTTATAACCACTTTTAAATTTGGCTCTTCTCGTTTGACCTTAAAGGATGGGCCTAAGGTCAAGTATGAACAAATCAGAAGATTCCTAGCCCATGATTTCCTGTAAGTTGGTTTAACATTGCAAAAATTCTAGAACCAAAAATAAGATTGTTATAAGCACTTTTAAGTTGGGCTATCCTCGTTTAAACTTGAAGGATGGGCCCAAGATCAAATCTGACCACATCAGAAGATTCCCAGCCCATGATTTCTTATAGGTTGGTTCACATACCAAACCTCTAGCACCAATAATAAGGGAGATATCAGTACTTTTACAGTCCACTATGTGGGATACGAAGCTTACCTAAAAATGAAGATATCCTGCAAATTTGGGGAAGCTAGCCGATGTAGTTTTCCTGCTGATAGCATTGATGTCGAAAATCTCTTTGTGAGTGGTGGCAGAGGCATAGTGAACACTAAACCAAAGTATCCAATGGATGCATCTGGTGGATACAGTTAATCATTAGGATCACTGTAACAGTATAGGGATTGGTGCTTGATCTTTCAATATCAATCGATCATTCCACAGAACTGCATGTTGACAAAGTCTTTAAGAGATGAAAAAAAAAAAAAAAAACAGCTAGTATACAGGGGAGTATCAAACTCTTCTTTTATATGATTTTTGACAATTGCATTTTTATTTTCTATTGCTAAAATTGACATTTTTAGAAAGAGACATTTGATGCCAAAACAATAACTTTGGATGATTTCATGAATTAAAATGTGCAAATTTTGAAACAACTTCTAATATCACCCACCGCTTACATCAATGGATCCAATATCGAAATATCGATCGATACAGTACCCAGAATTTTTGTTCAATATCGATCCTCAACATGGCATTCGATCACTACACTATACTACACCCTCTCCTCCAATGTGTCATTACTCAAGTTTTTGATCACCACGGTTACCACATCTATCACAGATTGGGACTTCAGATGGTAAATTAAAACCATCGCATGGTGACTGAAGGAATGGAGTAATTTCAGTTGTGTGGTTTTAATGTTGAGTGGACAACTGTCCCCGGGTGTACATGATCAGTAAAACAATTTAAAAACGTATGTCCTGGAGTTTTCCAGAACTTAGACCGATTAATCCGTCTCTCAGCCAATATTTAAAAGATGGATTTATTGGCGAGAGAGAGAGATGGCGTAAGTATGCAAACAACATAAACGTCCTGAAGGGCAACAAATGGCACACATCCTGACATTAAAAATGTACTAGGCTACCACCTTAAGTATCAAGGATGTGCCCCGCATTAAAAGATATAAACTTTTTGAATAGTTAATGGATATATTTACCAAAATTTATTCCACTTGCAAAATTTCATCATTGTTTATACAAACAGGAAGTGCAGAAAAAGTGTCT
Organism: Sabellastarte sp. h YS-2021; assembly: GCA_964017235.1. Taxonomy (NCBI): domain Eukaryota; kingdom Metazoa; phylum Annelida; class Polychaeta; order Sabellida; family Sabellidae; genus Sabellastarte; species Sabellastarte sp. h YS-2021. Next base: position 17,853,640 of record OZ024928.1, read on the forward strand.
ATATTACTGCAAACACAGGAAATTGTGTTCCTGCACATAAATGCTTTATACTGTTAATACATTTAAGTGGATATTTTAAAGTTTAAAGTGACAGTAATTTTCAGATATTGAAGTTTTTTGTGTGGCGAGGAACTCTGTCCCAAAATGCGATACATCAGTTTTAAAAAGGCATATTTTTAAACATAAACGTCCTGAAGGGCAACAAATGGCACACATCCTACCATTAAAAATGTACTAGGCTACCACCTTAAGTATCAAGGATGTGCCCCGCATTAAAAGATATAAACTTTTTGCATATATAGTTAATGGATATATTTACCAAAATTTATTTCACTTGCAAAATTTCATCATTGTTTTGTCCCAAAATGCGATACATCAGTTTTAAAAAGGCATATTTTGGGACAGAAAACTCGGTCTATCCAGAACTGTGAGGGTTTTTTTTTTCAGAGTGTCTTCGGAACCGACCAGGACGGGTCAGAATTCTTTTAATTTCAGAACCGTCACGTTCATATTACTGTATAACTACCCCGGTATTTGATGTGTGGCTGTTGAATTAAAGCATGCTGTCGATGAAAATAGATACAGCTAGGAAACCAGTCTACTTTTCATCTGCAAACATGATTACCGGTAATTGCATTAACCAATGAAATAATTTGTTACTGAAACCTCACTCGAGACTTTTTGTCTGCAAACGTGATTAATTTCATTTATCCGATTTTATGAAAACATTTATAAAATATATCAAGAGTAAAGACATTTTTCTTTAAAACGACTCTTAAAGCAAATAATTTGTGAGCCATTTCCATTGGCGGTTCTGAAAGGGATTGCTTTCCGATCCGTCAGTGACTGTTCTGAAGCCACAGTGTTTTTTTTTTAAATCCACATGAGCTGGCGACACTTACTAACGACGAAGTCCGTGCGTGTTACCCACGACAAAGAGATTGGTTCGCCATCCCAGCTAGGGGATGCAGTGACAAGTCACCGTCAGCATGAGATGTACCTTCTCCATTATATTATCGCCCACATTTCCTCAGGTAAAAAGCAAACTACAGATTGTCATTTTATTTTATCAAAATATTATTAATGCAACAGACTGGCAAATGGTTAGAATAACATTTATTTGGGTCACAACAATTATTTAAACTTACAATTGGCATTTTTAATACTCTATGAACATGTGCACTGGAACGGACCTTTCCACGGTGTCAATCAAAATACCGCAAATCGGCAAATATCCTGTTTACTACAATAGCAACAACCAATCATTTCCTCCGGTTTTCATCAGCGCCATTTTGAATTACAAAAACGTGGCCATTTTTAGGGACATATTTGTAAATATTATTGCTTTCTGATAATGGAATAAAATCAAACCAAAGTATAATTTGATAAAAAAATTATATCATCAATCCTACCTACTTTAAAATGTCTGAAATGTATATATATGTCCCCAAGCTGCCATTGTTTACATTTTACTGCAATGCACGAGGATTTGTTTTGATCATTAAATTGTTTATTTATTTATTTTATAATTTTTGTCACAATAAAGCAAATATACTTTATTATATAATTTCTTATTCTATGGCCCATCCAATCATTTATAATACATGTTATTTCTCGTATATCTTAAAATACTCAATGTTTACGTTTAATTTCCCGCCATTTTCGCCATTTGTTTGTCAGACAAGGCCTGACATGGAGACAACTAAAATACCGTAAACCAGGAAGTGGGCGTGGCCTATGGAACGGTCCACTACCACCGGTACTTGGTAGTTTATAAAACTCGGAACCGGATTCGGAACCGGATTTTTTCCCGGATCGCACCTCTCATCGCACCTCTTTATCGCACCACTAGATGTCTAGACGAAGATCCAATACTTTAAACAAGTACACAGATTTCCTAACTCACGGCAATAGCACCCAAGTCATGAATATTCATGAGGAGATATGAGGACACAGATTTCCCCTGTAGTTTCCTAACAATATTTCATAAAATGGACGTCTCCACGAAGATAAAATACTTTAAACTACTGCACTCATGGCCATAGCACCCAAGTCATTAATATTCATGAGGAGATATGAGGACACAGATTTCCCCTGTAGTTTTCTAACAAAATTTTATAAAATAGAAGCATAGACGAAGATCAAATACTTTGAACTACAGAACTCATGGCCATAGCACCCAAGTCATTAATATTAATGAGGAGATATAAAGACACAGATTGGTCCCCCACCCCCTTTCAGAGTTTGAAACCTGTATCTGGGGCTTTTTATCCCTCCCCACACCCCCTCCATCCCCCACCCTCAGAATATACCTGCCCCAATATCAAAGGGGATTAGGTTCTTTTGTCTGTGTACTATGTTAGGTCTTATCTTCAAACAAACTGGGGATTACATCTTTTATGAATAACTTTGTTTATAAACCTTTTTTGTTTACCAGTGTGTGTTTAAACATGACATTTGTCCACTCCCCCCCCCCTCCCCCCCCCAAAAAAACACCTTTTTTTCTCATTTTTTTTTTGCCACAAAATATAGCAATACGTCAAACATTACAACATCTAGGCCACTGTAACACTAAACTCAACTATAGAAACCTAGAACATATTTAATATGTATGTAATAATTAATAGCATTCACCTAGACCTCTGTAGCACCACAAGTGATCCGGGACTTGGATGAACGCATAATGACTCTGTAAATGACTTGGGTGCTATGACCTCAGAGTTCAACAGTCAATTCATTAAAAGAAAATTAACTCAACTAACAGCTTAACCGTATCTGTATAAGTTTACTGTGTAACTATAGCAACCTGGGACATATTTAATGTGTATGTAATAATTAATAGTATTCACTTAGACCTCTGTAGCACCAATAGTTCTGTAGCACCCCAAGAAATCCGGGACTTGGATGAGTGCATAATGACTCTATAAATGACTTGGGTGCTATGACCTTAGAGTTCAACAGTCAGTTCATTAAAAGAAAATTAACTCAACTAACAGCTTAACTGAATCTGTGTAAGTTTACTGTAGTGTAACAAAAGAAACCTAAAACATATTTAATATGTATGTAATAATTAATAGCATTCACCTAGACCTCTGTAGCACCAGTGGTTCTGTAGCACCACAAGTGATCCGGGACCTGGATGAGTGCATAATGACTCTATAAATGACTTGGGTGCTATGACCTCAGAGTTCAACAGTCAGTCCATTAAAAGAAAATTAACTCAACTAACAGCTTAACTGAATCTGTGTAAGTTTACTGTAGTGTAACAAAAGAAACCTAAAACATATTTAATATGTATGTAATAATTAATAGTGTTCACTTAGACCTCTGTAGCACCAATAGTTCTGTAGCACCACAAGTGATCCGGGACTTGGATGAGTGCATAATGACTCCATAAATGACTTGGGTGCTCTGACCTTAGAGTTCAACAGTCAGTCCATTAAAAGAAAATTAACTCAACTAACAGCTTAACTGAATCTGTGTAAGTTTACTGTAGTGTAACAAAAGAAACCTAAAACATATTTAATATGTATGTAATAATTAATAGTGTTCACTTAGACCTCTGTAGCACCAATAGTTCTGTAGCACCACAAGTGATCCGGGACTTGGATGAGTGCATAATGACTCCATAAATGACTTGGGTGCTCTGACCTTAGAGTTCAACAGTCAGTCCATTAAAAGAAAATTAACTCAACTAACAGCTTAACTGAATCTGTGTAAGTTTACTGTAGTGTAACAAAAGAAACCTAAAACATATTTAATATGTATGTAATAATTAATAGCTTTCACCTAGACCTCTGTAGCACCAGTGGTTCTGTAGCACCACAAGTGATCCAGGACTTGGATGAGTGCACAATGACTCTATAAATGACTTGGGTGCTATGACCTTAGAGTTTAACAGTCAGTTAATTAGAAGAAAATTAACTCAACTAACAGCTTAACTGAATCTGTGTAAGTTTACTGTAGTGTAACTATAGAAACCTAGAACATATTTAATATGTATGTAATAATTAATTACAGGAAAGATCTGTGTCCTCATATCTTCTCATGAATATTAATGACTTGGGTGCTATGGCTGTTCATCGCACCCCATCGCACCTCGTCGCACCCATCGCACCCCTCCGTAGCACCTCCGGTAATCCGGGTTTTATAAGGCACCCCGGTACTTTCTAATTTAAGGAATCTTGTCTTATCAAGAAACCAACCTCTCGACACACGTCAGCTTTTGAAAGTCAGTGGGCGTATTTCACAACCATAATCCGTCGAATCTAGATTCAGATTTGGATTCTTTGGATTAGCTAGATTTGTGAAATACAATTTTCTGCAGATCTGAATCCAAATTTAAAACATAACATAAACCAACATAAATATCATATATTAATATAAAATAATATGCAGTAATATAATATTATCATACTACAGTATAATAAAATTCCCAAACATTAAAATTTCCAGTCACATGTTGCCACCATTATTTTTCAAAGAATTTTGGGTAATCCAATGAATCTGAATCCGTTGATCTACCTCTCGAGGTAGATCAACAGATTCATAATCCAGATTCAGATTCAAGTCACAACACAAGCGAATCTGTTGATCTGAGGAATCTAGATTCGACGGATTACAGTTGTGAAATACGCCTAGTGCTTTATGCAGCGTTTTTAATAGGTCGTGGGCCCATGCCCAGACCTCATGAATTCGTATGTACCAATGAGAAGATTTGGATATACTTATTTACATTTATGCTTTCCCTAAATCCTAGATTATAGCTAAGTGGATCCTTCTAAAGTAAAAAGGATTGTATACAAGTTGTATGGATCTTATGTATACAAGCCCATTTGTAAACAAAACAAACCACCCACTTGCTGGGGTTTATTATGGTAGTATTCATATACACACACAAGCAAAGTGTGAGCATCACAAGTAAAGCTCTGTCTGTGTATTTGTCCATTTCTTCACTTATTATCTCTGTCTGTTTTAATTAAGTACACCACACCATCATCCCTTGCTTACATAATCACCCCAAAGTATCCACAGGTAATTAAAATCTCAGTTTTGTACAGCATTACTATTCTATTATATGTATATTCTGTATTGTCAGGGGTTGTTAGATTTCAGTGTTTCTCAACATTTATTACTTTAACAGTTTACTAGCTTTTAGTGTGTTGATTTTAGTTATGTATTATAAGAAATTTAAGTTTCTGTGTATAAATCTTGAAAATGGAATTTGTGCTTTCAAAATGTATGGAAATATGTTCCAAAGCTTCTACCATGTTTAGGGGAATATATTTATGATAATTTGGAAAGACATAATTAAAGCTATGTTATATTGTTAAAATCCTTGTCACCAGAGAAAATTAAAGAATTTATTGAGGATATATCTGTAGCAGCATGACATGTTTGCAAAATAACTCAAAACAATTATGCGAGCACATGGATATATTCTGTCGGAAAAAAACACATTTTGAAAAAAAAAGTTGACAATGGCAGAGACGATTCAATTTTGAGGGTGATTCCGATCATGAATCCAAGGATTTTGTCATTAGATTCATAATCAATATTAGAGGTGCTGGGCCTTGGCAGGTAGTCTTCAAGTGCTATTGTTCCATGTAAAATATATGAGTCCATATTAGTACAAAACTTGTCCATCTTTGTGGACACAACTAAAATTCTGCAAGTAATTTTTTAAAATCCTGGACTTTTTACGCTTGGTGATATATGTGGGATTACAAAAGTTTAGGAGCTCACTCTAGGAGCCTGAGAGATAAAAATGGAAATGGCCAGTGTAAAACTTAGAAGGTAACAAGACCTTTCTATCATTATGACATTTCAGTAAGTGGTAATCAGAATTGGGAAATCTTAGAATTTATCAAATGAAAATAAGGGGAACAAATTTTATTGACTAGATAAATTTAAAAGTAGCTACAATAATATATATATCAATTATTCTCCAATTATATTAGGCATTAATTTCCATATTTAAGGGACTGATGTGGTGGACATAAGTCCTTCAAGAATATAAGTGGTTTTGAATGAACTTTGCTTCGAGACTGGAAATGTATAATATACATTTTCATTATATATTGTACAGGTACAATATAACACTGTATTTGACACTAATTCAAAATATAATGTATAGACATAGCCATGAATCTATCTGTAAAATTTTTTATTTATTTAATTGAGTTTTATTGTCTTTTTCCATACAGTGTAGGTCATATCTTGATTGGTAGTTCTATGGGCAGAAGAAACTAGTTTATACAATTGGTCAAGATTCTGTACTGTAAACTGCTGACCATCAGTAAGCAACTACAAACTTTGTCACATAGGGTCTGGGGTTTGAACTGCAGACCTCATAGGTGGGAGGCGAGTGTGTTACCACGGCACCACTGCAGCCCCTTAAATCTATCTGTAGACAATACATTTGAATTTTAAGAAAACACGATTTTAGCCCTTTTAATTTCACAGTTGATTATTGATAATATTTCATTTTGATTGATAAAACAATCCATTAAATTTGCAGTAAAAATAGTTCAAATTTTGATGTACCTTAGGTTTGATGTAGCAAAAAAATAAAACAAACAAGATTTTGTGACAGAAGCAGCTTTATCTTTGTGGTAACATGGAAAAGTCAAATATGATTTTTGTCCTGGTCTTATATCCAGTGTCCTATGCAAGACACTTATGTAATATATTAATTTATCACAAAAGAGAATACACAGGGGCCATGGTGGCAGAGTGGTAACACTCTCGCCTCCCACCTCTGAGGCCGGGGTTCCATCCCCGTGATGGCCTTAAGTGGGAAAGCTGGTAGTTGCTTGCCGTTGGTCGGCAGTTTACAGTACACAACCCTAGCGAACTGTATGTACTGGTTTCCTCTGCCCTTCCAACTACCCGTTGTGATATGACCTGTACAGTGTTGAAAGCGACGTAAAACCCCAAATAAATAAATAAACAAAAGAGAATACAAAGAATAAGTTACTCAAGATCTCATTACTGAACTCGTGTTTTTGTACCAACTATTAAGTAAACACACATATTGTTTCTTGTCAAAACATTTGATGTTGAACATTCCACACAAGATTAACATTAAATTTTAGACAGCAAATAAAGTTTTCAAAGATAAGTTAAATAATCAACACTTTACTGCAATTAGAAAACTTTCTTAATTCAACTGGGGTTAGATACTTCAATTGCAAGATGTATTAACATTTTTACTATGAACATCTATTGCAATTGGAATGTGTGGTTTTAATCATGAAAACATTGCTATCACTTTTGTTCTAAAATATAAAATGATGTAAGCTTTGACATAATTTGACAATTTGCACAAAAATAGAATCAAATAAGTTCTCATTTATTCTACACTTGTCATTAAAAGATTAAATATAGTTTTGACATTTCCCTAATTCTTTTCAAAAAGTGTTTCTTTTACACCTAGTGCATGCAACAACTGTTGTCCAAGTATGTTGTTTGCAATGTATTTTTTAAGATTTATCTAAGTATAGTTTTTTAAAAATATTAACAATATAATACAGCTTAAAGCGTTTTGCAAATTAACAGTAGTAATACCTTGCACCACACAGATTGAACAGAATTCTCATCATACACAAATACAAGGTACTACCACAACACTTGCGGTGAGGTGTGTTTACAATAACATTGAGTGTTTACACTCTGTTATATAGGGGAATGCATAAGGTCTATAGTTTAAGCTACTTCAAATTAAGACACCATCTCTGTTGTCACATCAATTAACTGATGGCGCTGATTGAAGTCCATTATAAGGGTGATTGCAATTAGTCACAACAGTTTTCTTGAGTATTCATGTTACATTGTTAGCATAATTCCTCTGAGTTGTGGCATATAGGGAGCTTGACAGTAAATGTTTCATTTATTTATTTGTTGTTTTTTACATCGCGTTCAACAGCCAGGGTCATATTGTGACGGGTAGTTTTACAGGTGGAGGAAACCAGTGCATACTGCACTGTAAACCACCGGGCATTGGCAAGTAACTACCAACTTTCCAATGTAAAGTGCCCGGCCCAAGATTCGAACCGGCGGCCTCAGAGGTTGGAGGCGAGAACTCTAACTGCTATACCACCAAGCCCCCCTCAGTAAATGTTTCAATCTGTGGAGTTAATTCAACAGTGGAGAAAAAGGGGCCAAACAACTGCTCAAATCATGTGGGTGCTCTATTGCCCTTCATTCAAGAGGGGGCCAAGAAGACCACACATCAGATGATTATGACACCACTGTAGAATGAATTCCAGCCAAAAGAGTCCAGTCCAGGGAGATTTAAAATGGAACTATGAAAAGAACACTTTTAACACTTTTCATTTTTTATTTTATTTCAAGCTATAGGTTTTGATTTTGTATATATGTCTTCAGCAATAATATGTTGCTTTTTGAATAAATTTTGGTTTATTTGAACTTATTTCAATAAATAGTTATGGGGTAAGTTGTCTTATGGGCGGTATTGTGACATGGGGTGACTTGTCTTTTAAAATCATGGGTGAGTTTGCATTAGGGGTGAGATGTCTCAGAAGCCTAGCACCACCTAGTAGCCTGGCTTTGTCATTATGAACTCTTTTTCTAGGGTTGGAAGAATTAGGAGTAGCCTCCCGAGTGATAGGACTGTTCCACTATGAGTAGTATAAAGGGGGGCATTATAGCAATCCAAAGTTAATCTGAGGAGCGGTTTGGAGCTCCTAAAACTGGGGTTTCCAATTAAAATCAACGGGAGTGGTTAATCTCAGGAGTGATCAGATATGAGGCTCCTGAGATTAACTTGAGCTCCTAAGATGGGGTTTTCCAATTAAAATCAATGGGAGTGGTTAATCTCAGGAGTGATCAGATATGAGGCTCCCGAGATTAACCAGAGTGCGCATGCACGCGCAAAAGATTAGGAGAGTGCGCCTGCGCGTGCAAAAGATTAAGGGAGAGCGCATGCATGCGCTGTTGATTATGGATTGGTTTATTTATTTATTTATTTGGGGTTTTACGTCGCTTTCAACACTGTACAGGTCATATCACGACGGGTAGTTGGAAGGGCAGAGGAAACGAGTACATAGAGTTCGCTAGGGTTCTGTACTGTAAACTGCCGACCAACGGCAAGCAACTACCAGCTTTCCCACTTGAGGCCGTGACGGGGATCGAACCCCAGCCTCAGAGGTGGGAGGCGAGAGTGTTACCACTATGCCACCATGGCCCCATTATGGATTGGTAGAATATATGTGTAATTTTATATTTTTAGCCATAACTTCCTTATTTATGGATGGATTTTGATGAAATAAAGACCAAAGGAAGCGTTATAAAATACTCTTTTCACTGATATGTAGTTTTTTTGTATGTATCTCTTATAGTTTTTAAGATTATTAATAAAAAGTCAAAATTTAATTTTGTGAAATTTAATTTAAACAGATGTTGAAGGTTAAACTGCAATATCTCGCTTATTTCTGGATGGATTTTAATGAAATAAAGACCAAAAGAAATGCTATGAAATACTGTTTCCAGCATATAGTTTTCCATATGTATCTTTTATAGTTTTGATGACAAAGCAAAAAGTAAGCGTTGTGTAATATTCAGAACTTTGAAACCATATTTAGACTCTGCAAGATGCGAATAAAGCCCGTGACATTTAATTTTATGTTTGTGTTTGATTTGAACTGACTTTCCAAGGTTAAACTGCAATATCTTGTTTTTCCGATTATTTACAGACGCTTGGTAATGATTTTGAGATAGCAGCCACAGAATTTGATTTAATAATTGTAAAGGAAAACTCTGAATTAATGTTAATGGGGATGATGGAACAATTAAAAGCGTTAGAAAAACCTTTAAAAGACGGTATATCAAAAGGGGAATTTTCAGTCTATATGATGACAGATGGATGGAGTTGTTATATTTCAAAAAAACAGGTTCATTTCATTTATTTTGTTATTCTCAACCTATTTTGAATTTGAGTTTTAAATCATTTCCATATTTATTGGGTTTAGTAACAAATCATTACAAGGGTTATATGATAAAGTTTGAAGATCAGCTCACAGGACAATTATGTGAGTGTAACTCTTGTTATAGTGACGAGTATACTTGGGACCATTTGGAGCTATTTGAAAAGCGAGGTTTGAAGATAGAATTGGGTGATGTGGTGACAGGAGAAATGTTGTTAAAATATTAAAGATTCAATAGGATCTTTTTTGTTGTTTGCATCATATTAGACAAAAAAGGTTAGAAGAATTATGTTTGGCTAGATTAAATGAACAGGAAAAGAAAAATTACCAGAAAGTGTGTACTATAGTTGTTTCAGAGGATCAATTTATCGAGACGTACCATATTTATGGTTTAATTCTACTGCTTTTTCAGTACACTGTTTAAGGCGTCCAAAAGAACATCATTGGGAAATTGATAATGAGCATGAATTATGGAACATATTTCCCGTTTTTCTAAAGCATAAAGGTTTTGTAATTTCCAAAAGATGGATTTAAGGCGCATACACATACTAAATTTTCACTATGTGTTACTAAAATTTAGAATGCGCATGCGCAACTCTTTCAATATCAGTAAGGCAGGGGTTTGGGAATTATGTGAATCTATTTCGAGAAAAGAATGGGAAATCTTGGTGGATTAATTTGAGCAGTATTTTATTTGAGAAAATGTTTTTGATGAAGGGGGAAATTCATAAATGGATGCAAACAGGAGAAGAAAAGGATTGTTTGAAAATAGGAGCAGTGGTTGTTAAAGTGAAAGAGTATGAAGGGGAATATTATTTTTGTTTTGGAAAAAAGAATGGGGAATTTGTGAACAGAATTAATTTGAATGGAAAAGAATGGATTCAATTGCACCAAATGATGGACAAAGTTATGGGTCAATTAGATCCTAAAAAAGAAATTTTTGAGAAACCATTTTTAGTGCGGTATTATCCCAAACATGGGGAAGTGTTTTATTTTCATGAAGCATCAGCAGCTGCTGATTATCCAGGTGTTAAAATTTTGAAGAAAAAATTGACTCCTCCAACAAAGTATGAGTTTATGTTAATGGGGATAAGTTATGTTGTAAGAGAAATGTTAAAAACATATTCAAGAAAAAATTGTGAGGGTTGTTTTATGGGGTATTTGAGTCAATTAGATCATAATCTTTGTCTTGTGGAGTGGGGTGAACAAGTAGATAATAATTATTATAGGGTAAAATCTACATTAAAAGAGGAAAAAGTGGTAGAATTTTTTGAAGGGGCTTTAAAATGCGTAGGGATAAATGAAAGTATTTCATTTGAGAGAATAATGTCCATGGAAGATAAGGAAATAATGGATGTTGTAAAACCTGTAAATTATCCACGTGAATATGAGATGTTGTTTAAACCTTTGGTAAAGGAAGAAGAAATGTAAAAATATATCAAAAGTGGTTGTTGTTATGTTTTTTGTGGTTGTCAACACAAGTCAAAGTTGTTTGGTGATGTAAAAATGTATATAGATACGGTTGTCAACGCAAGTCAAAGTTGCTTGCCAACCAGAGTAATGTTATAGGTGTTAAATGAAATGTCAGTCAGTTGTACTTTAGTCAAGATGGTGTACACAGTGTTTTTTAGACTTTGTCGTAAATAAGCTGTTTAACATTTTTCAAAATTTAAAAGTGCATTTGACGGGGGACTATGTAGCTTTAAAATTAACTAAAGGAAAATTGAGTTTGTTAAAAGTATTTGTCAAAGATATGTCTATTGAAGAGTCTTTTGGGTTTAAGAGTTTTCAAGTGTCTTCATTAGACTTAGTAGACCAAGGATACAGAGGGTACTTAGAAATAGAACGTACCACCCTTTATGCAACTCACAAGCAGCCATGAGTGCCTTGGAGTGGGGACAAATTAGATGTCACTGCTCCATTTACCAGAAAATTCAGGATCATTTAGATGGGAAAAGTCAGTATTGCTTTCCTGCTCATAAGGTGTCGACCAGTGTTCAAAACAGAGGGTGTTCAAATCGATGCAAGTTCACAAACTGATGCAATGGTGGAAACTGATATTCTACAAGAAAATATGAAATATGAATCCGATGTGGAATCTGATGTGGAATCCGACGTGGAATCCGACTTAGAATACGACGTGGCATCAGAAGGTCTTGTGGAACCCGTTCCAGTGGTTCCAGAGATGGCAGACAACCCATCTACGTTGTCGATGCAGTTCCCAACAGTTGAAATCAAAATGTCTGTGGGACAAGGGGGAAAGTGCACTGCTTGCTTTGAAGATCTCGAATTCAAACTTTATTAATTTTAGGACTTTAGCTGCTACACCGTTGCGCAACTCGCAACAGGACTGGAGTCAAATTAGATATCACTGCACCATTTAGCAGAGAATTCAGGATCAACTAGTGTTTGTAGTGTTATTAGCAAATGTATGGGAAGAAAGTGACTATGTTCATTGAGAAAAAAAATCTTGGACATGGAGCAGTGTTTTAAGGTGAGAATATTTTTGTTTTGCTTTTTCATTATTCGTTTTGTCACGTTTATAGATAACATATTTTTTTAACTTATTCTAAAATTGTAACATCATTCTAAACTAAAATTTTCAAACAATTTTAATCATTATGTTGAAAAAAAAGTAGAAAAATTTTAGACTAGGTTTATTTTACAATTTTAGAAAAGTTAAAAAGAATACAGTCTTAAAAATAGGGTTTTATAAAAATAATGTGACATACCTTAAAATGACGTGTTACTTGAAAGAAAAAAGTGTTAAAAAGCCAGTGATGTAACGTGTCTTAAAACTACGTGTTACTTGAAAGAAAAAAAAGTGTTAAAAAGCAAGTGATGTAACATGTCTTAAAATGGCGTCTAAAGAAAAAGTATTAAAAGTCAGTGTTCTATAACCCTCCTATGGGATAGTCAGAAAAAGGTATCTATTTTGTATCAGTTTTTTTTACTCAATATGTGAGAAGTACATTTTTTGTCAAGTTTGTTAAAACGTGCAGTTTTTTTTAAGTTAAAAGTGTGATTTTACTGTGATTCTAGTTATGTTAAATGAGTATATCTAGTCATTGATGAAAAAAATGTGTTTTGTTTTTTGGTAAAATGAGTTTATTGATAAAAAGTTTCTCTAGTCATAGTACTTGTTAATGGATGTTCTAATGTATACTAAAAAAATTGTTGTTGTTTTCATATTTTATTGACAATTAAAAAAAGTAAAAATATCTGTATGGAATTTTGTTCTTTTTTAAATTTTTTTATGAGAATAAAAATGGTGGTGGTGGTGGAATGTGGTGGTGGAGGAGGAGGAGTGAAAATGAGGGTCAAGGGTAATATTAGGAGGAGGAGGAGGAGGAGGAGGAGGGAATGGAGTGAGAATAAGGATCAAGGGTAATGTTAGGAGGAGGAGGAGGGAATGGAGTGAGAATGAGGGTCAAGGGTAATATTAGGAGGAGGAGGAGGAGGAGGGAATGGAGTGAGAATAAGGATCAAGGGTAATGTTAGGAGGAGGAGGAGGGAATGGAGTGAGAATGAGGGTCAAGGGTAATATTAGGAGGAGCAGGAGGAGGAGGAGGAGGGAATGGAGTGAGAATAAGGATCAAGGGTAATATTAGGAGGAGGGATTCAGTGAGAATAAGGATCAAGGGTAATAGTAGGAGGAGGAGGAGGAGGAGGAGGAGGGGATGGAGTAATAATGAGGGTCAAGGGTAATATTAGGAGGAGGAGGAGGAGGAAAGAGGAGGAGGAGGAGGAAAGAGGAGGAGAATAAAATAAAGATATCAACAAAATGCATTTTATTTACAATAATATTCAACAACAACATATGTACAACAAAAAAACTTTACAACAAGTTTATGTACAGCCATATACATTTTATTTAAAAAACACATTCAAGTTTATGTACAACTTTTTACAATTTTATTTAAACAATATCCCCACATATTGGCACCAGGGTAGTCTTCACTCATGTCATACTGCTCTTGGGTTTGCCCACAACCACAATACTTGTCATCCTCATTCCCTCCTCTTGATACCCCTGACCCTCATTTTTACTCTTCTTCCTCCTCTTTCCTCCTCCTCCTCCTCCTCCTCCTCCTAATATTACCCTTGACCCTCATTCTCACTCCATTCCCTCCTCCTCCTCCTCCTCCTAATATTACCCTTGACCCTCATTTTCACTCCTCCTCCTCCACCACCACATTCCACCACCACCACCATTTTTATTCTCATAAAAAAAATTTAAAAAAGAACAAAATTCCATACAGATATTTTTACTTTTTTTAATTGTCAATAAAATATGAAAACAACAACAATTTTTTTAATATACATTAGAACATCCATTAACAAGTACTATGACTAGAGAAACTTTTTATCAATAAACTCATTTTACCAAAAAACAAAACACATTTTTTTCATCAATGACTAGATATACTCATTTAACATAACTAGAATCACAGTAAAATCACACTTTTAACTTAAAAAAAACTGCACGTTTTAACAAACTTGACAAAAAATGTACTTCTCACACATTGAGTAAAAAAAAACTGATACAAAATAGATACCTTTTTCTGACTATCCCATAGGAGGGTTATAGAACACTGACTTTTAATACTTTTTCTTTAGACGCCATTTTAAGACATGTTACATCACTTGCTTTTTAACACTTTTTTTTCTTTCAAGTAACACGTCGTTTTAAGACACGTTACATCACTGGCTTTTTAACACTTTTTTCTTTCAAGTAACACGTCATTTTAAGGTATGTCACATTATTTTATTTAAACAATATCCCCACATATTTAAACAATATCCCCACATATTGGCACCAGGGTAGTCTTCACTCATGTCATACTGCTCTTGGGTTTGCCCACAACCACAATACTTGTCATCCTCATTCCCTCCTCTTGATACCCCTGACCCTCATTTTTACTCTTCTTCCTCCTCTTTCCTCCTCCTCCTCCTCCTCCTCCTCCTAATATTACCCTTGACCCTCATTCTCACTCCATTCCCTCCTCCTCCTCCTCCTCCTAATATTACCCTTGACCCTCATTTTCACTCCTCCTCCTCCACCACCACATTCCACCACCACCACCATTTTTATTCTCATAAAAAAAATTTAAAAAAGAACAAAATTCCATACAGATATTTTTACTTTTTTTAATTGTCAATAAAATATGAAAACAACAACAATTTTTTTAATATACATTAGAACATCCATTAACAAGTACTATGACTAGAGAAACTTTTTATCAATAACCTCATTTTACCAAAAAACAAAACACATTTTTTTCATCAATGACTAGATATACTCATTTAACATAACTAGAATCACAGTAAAATCACACTTTTAACTTAAAAAAAACTGCACGTTTTAACAAACTTGACAAAAAATGTACTTCTCACACATTGAGTAAAAAAAAACTGATACAAAATAGATACCTTTTTCTGACTATCCCATAGGAGGGTTATAGAACACTGACTTTTAATACTTTTTCTTTAGACGCCATTTTAAGACATGTTACATCACTTGCTTTTTAACACTTTTTTTTCTTTCAAGTAACACGTCGTTTTAAGACACGTTACATCACTGGCTTTTTAACACTTTTTTCTTTCAAGTAACACGTCATTTTAAGGTATGTCACATTATTTTTATAAAACCCTATTTTTAAGACTGTATTCTTTTTAACTTTTCTAAAATTGTAAAATAAACCTAGTCTAAAATTTTTCTACTTTTTTTTCAACATAATGATTAAAATTGTTTGAAAATTTTAGTTTAGAATGATGTTACAATTTTAGAATAAGTTAAAAAAATATGTTATCTATAAACGTGACAAAACGAATAATGAAAAAGCAAAACAAAAATATTCTCACCTTAAAACACTGCTCAATGTCCAAGATTTTTTTTCTCAATGAACATAGTCACTTTCTTCCTATACATTTGCTAATAACACTACAAACACTAGTTGATCCTGAATTCTCTGCTAAATGGTGCAGTGACATCTAATTTGACTCCAGTCCTGTTGCGAGTTGCGCAGTGGTGTAGCAGCTAAAGTCCTAAAATTAATAAAGTTTGAATTCGAGATCTTCAAAGCAAGCAGTGCACTTTCCCCCTCGTCCGACAGACATTTTGATTTCAACTGTTGGGAACTGCATCGACAACGTAGATGGGTTGTCTGCCATCTCTGGAACCACTGGAACGGGTTCCACAAGACCTTCTGATGCCACGTTGTATTCTAAGTCGGATTCCACGTCGGATTCCACATCGGATTCCACATCAGATTCATATTTCATATTTTCTTGTAGAATATCAGTTTCCACCATTGCATCAGTTTGTGAACTTGCATCGATTTGAACACCCTCTGTTTGAACACTGGTCGACACCTTATGAGCAGGAAAGCAATACTGACTTTTCCCATCTAAATGATCCTGAATTTTCTGGTAAATGGAGCAGTGACATCTAATTTGTCCCCACTCCAAGGCACTCATGGCTGCTTGTGAGTTGCGTAAAGGGTGGTACGTTCTATTTCTAAGTACCCTTTGTATCCTTGGTCTACTAAGTCTAATGAAGACACTTGAAAACTCTTAAACCCAAAAGACTCTTCAATAGACATATCTTTGACAAATACTTTTAACAAACTCAATTTTCCTTTAGTTAATTTTAAAGCTACATAGTCCCCCGTCAAATGCACTTTTAAATTTTGAAAAATGTTAAACAGCTTATTTACGACAAAGTCTAAAAAACACTGTGTACACCATCTTGACTAAAGTACAACTGACTGACATTTCATTTAACACCTATAACATCACTCTGGTTGGCAAGCAACTTTGACTTGCGTTGACAACCGTATCTATATACATTTTTACATCACCAAACAACTTTGACTTGTGTTGACAACCACAAAAAACATAACAACAACCACTTTTAATATATTTTTACATTTCTTCTTCCTTTACCAAAGGTTTAAACAACATCTCATATTCACGTGGATAATTTACAGGTTTTACAACATCCATTATTTCCTTATCTTCCATGGACATTATTCTCTCAAATGAAATACTTTCATTTATCCCTACGCTTTTTAAAGCCCCTTCAAAAAATTCTACCACTTTTTCCTCTTTTAATGTAGATTTTACCCTATAATAATTATTATCTACTTGTTCACCCCACTCCACAAGACAAAGATTATGATCTAATTGACTCAAATACCCCATAAAACAACCCTCACAATTTTTTCTTGAATATGTTTTTAACATTTCTCTTACAACATAACTTATCCCCATTAACATAAACTCATACTTTGTTGGAGGAGTCAATTTTTTCTTCAAAATTTTAACACCTGGATAATCAGCAGCTGCTGATGCTTCATGAAAATAAAACACTTCCCCATGTTTGGGATAATACCGCACTAAAAATGGTTTCTCAAAAATTTCTTTTTTAGGATCTAATTGACCCATAACTTTGTCCATCATTTGGTGCAATTGAACCCATTCTTTTCCATTCAAATTAATTCTGTTCACAAATTCCCCATTCTTTTTTCCAAAACAAAAATAATATTCCCCTTCATACTCTTTCACTTTAACAACCACTGCTCCCATTTTCAAACAATCCTTTTCTTCTCCTGTTTGCATCCATTTATGAATTTCCCCCTTCATCAAAAACATTTTCTCAAATAAAGTACTGCTCAAATTAATCCACCAAGATTTCCCATTCTTTTCTCGAAGTAGATTCACATAATTCCCAAACCCCTGCCTTACTGATATTGAAAGAGTTGAACTCAATTCCATATTTTTGTTTTTATTCCTTTTTCTACAAACCGTTTATCTCGAATAATTCATATTGTTCTTGTCTTTCTCTTTTAAACACTTTTTCCTAATATGTAATATGCGCATGCGCATTCTAAATTTTTTCATTGCGCATGCGCATTCTAAATTTTAGTAACACGTAGTGAAAATTTAGTATGCGTATGCGCCTTAAATCCACCTTTTGGAAATTACAAAACCTTTATGCTTTAGAAAAACGGGAAATATGTTCCATAATTCATGCTCATTATCAATTTCCCAATGATGTTCTTTTGGACGCCTTAAACAGTGTACTGAAAAAGCAGTAGAATTAAACCATAAATATGGTACATCTCAATAAATTGATCCTCTGAAACAACTAATGTACACACTTTCTGGTAATTTTTCTTTTCCTGTTCATTTAATCTAGCCAAACATAATTCTTCTAACCTTTTTTGTCTAATATGATGCAAACAACAAAAAAGATCCTATTGAATCTTTAATATTTTAACAACATTTCTCCTGTCACCACATCACCCAATTCTATCTTCAAACCTCGCTTTTCAAATAGATCCAAATGGTCCCAAGTATACTCATCACTATAACAAGAGTTACACTCACATAATTGTCCTGTGAGCTGATCTTCAAACTTTATCATATAACCCTTGTAATGATTTGTTACTAAACCCAATAAATATGAAAATGATTTAAAACTCAAATTCAAAATAGGTTGAGAATAACAAAATAAATGAAATGAACCTGTTGTTTTGAAATATAACAACTCCATCCATCTGTCATCATATAGACTGAAAATTCCCCTTTTGATATACCGTCTTTTAAAGGTTTTTCTAACGCTTTTAATTGTTCCATCATCCCCATTAACATTAATTCAGAGTTTTCCTTTACAATTATTAAATCAAATTCTGTGGCTGCTATCTCAAAATCATTACCAAGCATCTGTAAATAATCAGAAAAACAAGATATTGCAGTTTAACCTTGGAAAGTCAGTTCAAATCAAACACAAACATAAAATTAAATGTCACGGGCTTTATTCGCATCTTGCAGAGTCTAAATATGGTTTCAAAGTTCTGAATATTACACAACGCTTACTTTTTGCTTTGTCATCAAAACTTCAAAACTATAAAAGATACATATGGAAAACTATATGCTGGAAGCAGTATTTCATAGCGTTTCTTTTGGTCTTTATTTCATCAAAATCCATCCATAAATAAGGAAGTTATGGCTAAAAATATAAAACTACACATATATTCTACCAAACCATAATCAACAGCGCACGTATGCGCTCTCCCCTAATCTTTTGCACATGCAGGCGCACTCTCCTAATCTTTTGCGCGTGCATGCGCACTCTGGTTAATCTCGGGAGCCTCATATCTGATCACTCCTGAGATTAACCACTCCCATTGATTTTAATTGGAAAACCCCATCTTAGGAGCTCAAGTTAATCTCAGGAGCCTCATATCTGATCACTCCTGAGATTAACCACTCCCGTTGATTATAATTGGAAACCCCAGTTTTAGGAGCTCCAAACTGCTCCTCAGATTAACTTTGGATTGCTATAATGCCCCCCTTTATACTACTACTATGGCAAAAATACAATGCTCAAAATAGGTTTGAAATCCTGGTTGCTCACTTGGTCCTACATAGTCAAGTAGTGAGGGTTCAAACCCAAATACCACATAGCCAAGTAATCATGATTACAACCCATGTTGCCATTGTGGTGCAGTGGTATCACACTCGCCTCCCCCCTCTGAGATCAGAGAATGAATCCCGGACCGACATCATGTGGGAAAGCTGGTAGTTGTTTACTGTTCAGAAGTTTACAGTACTGAGTCTTGATCAACTGTATGTACTGGTTTCCTTTGCCCTTCCAAGTGCAGATCCTGATTCTGCTGGCAAGGATGCCAAAATCATTTTCCACTACCCTCCGCCCATGGCTAAGTCTGTAGTTGAAGATATATTCATTAAGCTTCACAGGTCTGCAGAAGTGTTTCATCAGCCATCAGGGGAAGGCATCACCTGCTAATATAAAGTAACTGTGACCATCGTGAACATATGATTCTACTGTTGAAAAGCCTATAGTACCACTTAGTATAATGGCTCAAACTCACTACAGCTGGAAATCCCACATCATGAATACTGGAACAACAAGAATCAAAGTAAACGCATATGAATTTATAGTCAACATGTTGCCATGGAGTTGGCAAGTTTGTAATTATGATCAAATTATCCCCCTTTTTTGGACATCTCAGCGCTATGTGCAGGTCCTTTTTCTCCAAAATGCGTGGCCCTTTATAGAATTAGACAGTATTTTTCCCATGAAATGGCCACACTTACTGCAAATGGTATGGCTAGTATTCGTCTGGACTACTGTAACTCTCTGCTCAGAGGTTTTCCAAGTTTCAAGCTTCATAATCTGCAAAGCATTCAGAAAACTCTTGCACGTATTGTCACAAACAGTGCTCATGCAACACCCATACCGTTATGTGATTCCACACAATGGTGTTTCAAATCCCGGAGCCTATCCTATGTGGGAGAGTTCGTAGTTGCTTTCTGAAAGCTGGCAGTTTACAGTGCATAATCTTGATCAAATAGTATTTACTTGCTTCCAATACTTGCCAATAAAACTGGCAGTCATGATATAACCTAAATAATATGTTGAAAGTGACCATAAACCCAAATAAATAAAATGAAATCAATGAAATTAGAAAATGCCACCAATGTATTCAATACCTGTTAAAGTCTACAGTGTGTTGAGAAAGTTTGAGATTATTTGAGATTATAGTTCTCTGAGTTCTATTGTTGGAATCCGTTGAACTTGTACATGGCAAGTCAACTACAGAGTAATTCATAGATGTGTAGTTGCAGTTTTAGCAATGTATCAAAAATAGCATATGTTTACACTATATAATAT
This sequence comes from Sabellastarte sp. h YS-2021, assembly GCA_964017235.1. Taxonomy (NCBI): domain Eukaryota; kingdom Metazoa; phylum Annelida; class Polychaeta; order Sabellida; family Sabellidae; genus Sabellastarte; species Sabellastarte sp. h YS-2021. The sequence goes on from OZ024928.1 coordinate 17,874,292, forward strand.
ACATGTATATAACAAGTGATGTTTTAAAAGGGACTTTCAAACAATGGTATCTGCATGACCTCTGAGACTGCATTTTGAAACCAAGACCCAACCCCCACCCTAAAATTTAGTTGTCGCTTACTGCCAACCAGCAATTTATAATGCAGAGTATTGACCAGCTAGTATATACTGGTTTCTTCATCACTTTAAACTATCTGCTCTGATATAACCTATACTTATGTTAAAAGGGACATTAAATCCAGAGATGTCAAAATTTTTGTACCACATTTACAGACTTCATGCTATATGAGGAAATGATTCAAAATATTCATGTTACATTTTCAAAGGGTGCTATCAGGCTACCATCAGACAAAGGATGAAGTGTCACAGTTCAGGATTCAGTGCATGTCACAAGACTGTGTTGTAAGACATTTTGGGAGAACGTGAACAATCCAATGGAATAAAATGAAAAGTATTATATAACAGCTGATATGCAACTTAACTGCTGAAGCATTTCATGAAACAACTTCTAAATTTAACCTATGATATAAACTCTATGACCCAATATTCCTCATCTTACATTCCAGTCTTGTATTTGGCATCAATTTACAATTACATATTTATCTGTCACTATATTTGGTTATTGTGGATGGTGTTTGCTTTTCTTTAATTACAGGGAGCCATTTTTACTGTATATATATATATATATACATTCTTATGTAGCCCAGATATGTCTTCTATCTCATTATAATGACATAGCACATCCCCGTATAATGATATCTCCTTACAATGACTTATATCTCATTATAATGACACAGTACATCTCCTTACAAGGAATTCTGTCTCATTATGACAACTTATATCTCATTATAATGACAGCACATCTTGTACCAAAGTTATACCTCATTGTGTGTATCATAGCCCTATCTCCTTATAATGACTTATATCTCACTATGGCATAGCGTATCTCCTTATAACAACTTATATCTCATTATAATAAAATAGCAAGGGCCACAGTGGTGCAGTGGTAACATATTTGCCTACCACCTGTGAGGTCTGCAGTTTAGACTCTGGAACCTATGTGGGAAAGTTAGTAGTTGCTTACTGATGGTTGGCAGTTTATAGAATAGAATTGAATAGAAATAATTATATAGCGCAAAATTGATACAACATCCTTTGATGCAAAAGGGAAGGTCCAGAGACGTATCAAGTCGAGGTCCAAATTAACGCAAACCGGGGAGATATACGATGGTGGAGGATATGCTAGTCTAAACAAATACATTTTTGTTGGCTTCAGAAACCTGTTATTGTGTGCTGTGATCGGATCCAATTGTGGGAGTCTGTTCCATTCAGTGGGGGATGCCACTGCAATGGTCTTTCTAGGACAAACTGAGGAAAGAGATAGCCAATTTCTAATCTAATGAATCTTTTGGAGTTTAGCCACATGATATTTACTTACGCCATAGAGTAGGGAGTTACAGTAATCAAGCTGACTGCTGATCACTAAGTTTGCAAACAAGGCTGCAGTCTCCAAACTGAGGAATTTGTGGATGAGTCTTAGGTCCTTGAGGTGATAGTAACAGGCACTACAAACCCTGGTTATGTGACTGGTAAGGGTGTTTCCAGAGTCGAAAGTACACCTAAGTTCTAGATTATGTTGGTAGGGGAGATAAAATTTCCAAGAAGTTGGGTGGGAAATTTTTGCATGAGGGACTCTGGCTAGTCTATCACCATTGATAATGAATTCTGCTCTAGCTATTACCTAGTTTAACCTTCTGTTTGCGGTTTGAAAGGTAGGATTTGATCAGTACAGAACCTTGACCAACTGTATAATTATAATGGTTTCCTCTGCCCACAAAACTACCCGTTGTGATATTACCTATTCAGTGTTGAAAGAGACATTAAATTACAAATAAATAAATATAATGACATAGCACATCTCCTTTTTGTCTCATTACAATGATAAAGCAAATCTTTTTATAACTACTTCTATCTCATAAATATAACATAGGACACCTCCTTATAGCAACAGATCTCCTCATTCCTTTGGCTACTGGTGGATTTGCTGAGCAGCCATTACTGACCCCAAATGGAAAAGCTCTAAATCAGCCGAAGCCACATCCTTAAAATAGAACTGTGTGAAGGTGTTGTGTTACTTACAATGGCAAGCTGATAGGATCTGCTCTAAGGAAATTCCCGACTGGAAGGCCTTAGAAGCAGCAAAGGCCCTGTAGCCATTAAAACTACTTGGCTGCAACTTTCTGTCTTGAAACAGGTACAGCAACAAGTCGGCTATGGACTTTATCAGTGGTGCCCTGAAGTCCACCTGATTGCTGGGGTGCCACTTTATAAAAATGGTCCACTTTGCCTCATAGAAGGATCTGGTTGAGAATCTCTGAGGAGCCTCTGCCACTGCCTCAGAGAAGCCTTGTTCCTTGACAGTTGAGGTCCTGGAACTCTTTTAGGGCCAGAAAGACTGCTAAAGATAGTTTATGTGTTACTTGCTTTCTAGAAGGGACCAGGTTCCCCTTGAAGTGTGCTCTTTTAAGAAAGCTGCCCACTATTTTGATGTGTCTGTCAAGATTTGCAGAGCATGCTTTAGTGGGTGTAAAGGTTGACCTTGTGGCACATTGCTTTCCTCCAGCCACCATTTTAGATTGGGGTGGAGCAACCGTGAGATAGGGATCATCTTTCTAGTGATTCTGGTACCCTCCAATTGTTTTTCAAGTGCCACTGTATTGGTCTCATGTGGAGCTGGCCTAGGTGCACTAATTGCTTCTCTGTGGCTGTATTTTATTTATTTGGGGTTTTACATCACTTCGAACACTGTACAGGTCATATCACGACGGGTAGTTGGATGGGCAGAGGAAACCAGTACATACAATTTCATCAGAGTTCTGTACTTGAGGCTGTGCCAGGAACCGAACCCCAGCCTCAGAGGTGGGAGGTGAGAGTGTTACCAATCTGCCATTGTGGCCCCTCTGTGGCTGTAAGTAATCCTAACAGGGACATCAGCTGCTGGATCGGGCAGGTGGGTCCAGTGAGAAGTTTCTTGATTTTGGTATTTAGTTTGTACACCTTGCTTCTGTCAGTCGAAGTTGAAGACTTGTTTGGGCTTCATTTCTGATTTTTTCAACTTGTGTATGCTGGAGACAGGTTTGGTTGTATCTGGTTCTGACCAACCAGTAGTCTAGGTACTGGTGGATCCTGAAATACTTTAGTGATGCAATCACTTTGACCTCCTTCGCTACTACCGTGAACTCCATGGGACCTGTGGACAGACCAAATGGGAGAGCTCTAAATTGGTAGGTCTAACACTGGATGTGAAAACGGATGTTCTTCCTGTACTGACTTTGACTGACTGGTATGTGGAAGGATGCATCTTTGAAATCTATGGAGGTGACCCACTCCCCTGGCTGTAGGGAGGTTCTTATTATCTCTGGTGTCTCCATTTTGAATGACTCTGTCTTTAAAAAACTTGTTCAGGGTGCTGAGGTCTAGCATAGGTCTCCACTGGTTGTTGGGTTTGGGAACCAGAAAAAAGTCTGTTGCAAAAATCCTAGAGATTGCGGAGTTGTGACCGATTCTACTGCATTTTTTGCTCATAAGCTGATGCAATGCCAACAGGTAAAGGTTCCTGTGAAGATTTATATAGCAGCTTGTCAAATTTCGGGGAACCAGAAAATGTAGCCTTCCTTGAGGACTGTACAACTTTTTCCCCAAACTGGTACAATTTGGCCCCTATCTGGAGCAACAATTGGGACATTTGTGACATTTTTACAGAGCTGAAGTCATCTACACAGGAAACATTGTTCACATATTTTATTTATGGACAATCAACAATTTTGGGATCTGCCTGCAAAAGGACACCAGTCTTGCTCTTGCCGGTGACAAATAAACAGTCCTGTCTGGCTATTTCTGTCTCTACATTGAAACTGTTCAACTTGCCGGTCACATGTACAGAGTTCTTCTTGCCGGCCAAACAATTTACACATTGCATTTACAATTGTCCCCTTGGCCGGACATTTTTAATAGTTGGAGGCCTTGCCTCTACCTATCCTGTTCTGACCACATTTCTTCAACTGTTTCCAAGCAGGTGGACCAAACTTCTGTTCAGATTCCTGATGCTACTAGCTTGTCTGTAAGGGTGAAAGTATTAGGATTTCTTGTGTGCCAGACCAGCAGAATGCTTGTCCTCATAATGGCATATCTCCTCTGCCTTGGAGATCAGATGGTCCAGGAACAAGGTACTCATATGGAGGGGTGCAGTTCTGAGGGCACTGAGGGTATCCTGTTTTATGCCAGCTTTCAGATAGTCCATATAGCTGTCCCAGCGAGCAAGTATGAGGTTGGCCACATTGATGAAAACAGCCTCAGATAAGTCCTGCATAGTCCGGGCCATTGCTTGTGTGATGCTCCAGTTGCCCTTGGATTTGTCACTGTGAAACACTTTCAGCTGTGACACCATGGATTTTTGGACTTTAGTAAGACACCAGCTAAGTCCAGCAGTCTGGTTACACATGTAACTCTGATCATGTGCATCCCACTCCCATCTTGTCCTGTGAAACTGGTAGGGAGGCGAGTGCTGAAGGCAGTGAGTGGCTTGCGATCCCAAGGAAACTACTTTTCTAGCCTATTCCTTTGTCCATGAATGCATCTTGGAATGAGAAATGTCTTTCTTCTCACTGAACTTGTCATACGATTTCAATGTCTTTGGTGGTTTGACAAACTGGTCTCTACTCAAACTGGCAGTTTCAGAAGAATGTGAAGGGTAGCCTTCCTGTAGAGTCACATCTACCTTTTCCATTTTCGGAATCTTCACAGAGACTTTACCGGGAGGCTGTGTCCTAGTACCGCAAAGGTGTTGTTGTCAAGGGATGATGAAGATAAAATCAAATTCCAGGGTATGGCTCCATCCCATAAACGATCTCACACCACATATTATCTCTCTGAATGTCTGCGAATTTCTGATTTCTTGGTCCACATGACCACATCCAGTAGTTCTTCACGATCTGGACAGACAGACTCCAGGTCAGAGACCTCTCTCTCTTTATCTACATGGGTAGGGGAGGCGTGAAAACCAAAGTGTTCAACATCTAAGTCCGGTTCATCTGATGGAGCAGTAGTACCAGTGAGATATGTGACCTGGTTCCTCTTATATAACAGAAACAGGCTGACAGTCAGGCTAGCTGGACCTGGGGCCTGAACCTCTGGTTTATTAGCAGGTATCTGGTCACTAACATCCTGGCCATTGGGCTGAATCACTGAAGTCGCATTGGGAGCCTCAACAGGCTGAATGGCAGTAGATGCACCAGGAGCCTCAACAGAACATAGCTTCCAAATGGGTATATAATTCCAATCAGTTATCATTTAAACTCTTCAGATCGTCTTTGAAGTCGATTTCCTAGGGGAATTGTGAGAGGACTATTTCTTCTTAGAAGGCGGGTCTTTACCTCTATCACTTCTGTCACCCTTCCCGCTCTCAACCTTGCCAAGAACAGTGACATCATATGGATCTACAAGGGGGGGGGGGGGGGGGGGAGGAAGAGCTTGCCTTCTTCTGGTGCTCCTTTTTCTTCTTCAACACAATTGTGTGTGCCCAACTCTTTCTCCCAACACCTTGCGCATTTTGAATGAGCATCACATAAAGCCATTATATGGCCACAAGTGCCTCTTTTCTGTCTAGGGTAGGTCATGATACTCCAGGAACACAAATATATGTCTCTAAAATAAAACTAGATTGGGCCAACTCAGCGCCAACAATCCCCAGACAGGTCATCACTCACATAACATGTTTTGACTGGGAATTTTCCATGGGACCCCTTCTGTGTGATATAATCTTGAGGGAAAACATAATCAACCACTTATATAAGACCTTGAGTAATTTAATTTACAATATTTTTATTTTGCAAGCAAAATGGTTTCCCCAGACAACGGATGTGAATCCAGGAACTTTGCCCACAAGAAGTTTTGCCCAATGCAAAATTTATCCACAGGCACCTTGCCCACAAGGAACTTTGCCCACAACAATCTGACAGGGGAGGATGTTCATCCACAATAGAAACTTTTCTAACCACATAGACATTTCCAATTTTTATCAATCAATCAATTAATCAATCAATCCTCCATTTAGATTACTATTGAGGATATATAGTGTTGAAAAAGACAAACATTAACTAAAGTTGCACTATATAAAGTATGTAAGTTGATTTCATTAGCATTTAATTTACTTTTGATAGATTTACATAGTACTGCAAAATGGAAACAACAAAAATACCAGATGTGGCCAAAAACCTTTGCAATGAAGAATGTATGTATACAAAAAAGGTTTCAAGAAAGTCCAACAGTCATTGAGAATATTATTACATTGTAACATTACATACTTATAATTCAATAACATAATAAGAAGCTGATCTTTAATATGGTAGATATTGTACATTTATACTTCAATAAAACATTAAAAAGCTAATTATGTGGATATTATTTCAAATCATTATTTATGTTATGTAAAGTTCCTCCCCTGTAAAAATGTGGTGGACAAAGTCCTTTGTGTGCAAAGGTCCCGTGGGCAAGAGTCCTTGTGGGCAAAGGTCCACACACAAGTTTATCTGTTGTTTCTATGTTTTAATACATTAGTGGATAAATGAAATATTATAAACAAATATGCAATTAGATTTTGTTTTTCATTTCTTTATAATTTGACATGTATCCTTCCAAGCCTTTTACAAAGTAAATTACAGCTGGTTTCACAGTTTCATTTATAATAAGAAGAAACAGTAAAATCTGACAATATCACTTCTCAGTTCCTTGCAAACAAATTGAAGTTTTAGTTTATATAGTGCTACATATGCCCTTTTGCATATTATTATTTTTATTATTATTATTACATAGTTCTTATATAGCGCTTTTTCTGTAAGCTCAAAGCGCTTTACAATTTAAATGTTTCAAAATAAAATTATACTAAATATGCAATCTTGAACAGATGGGTTTTTAGGAGTTTCCTAAACTTGGTGCAGCTGGTAGCTAGCCTTATTTGTTTAGGTAGAATATTCCATAAAGTTGAGCCACACACTGAGAAACCTCTGTCTGCCAATTTGAAACTAGTACGAGGCACAACTAGACTATTTCCACTACTTGATCTGAGAAGTCTACTTGGATTGTATGACTGAATCAGTTCACATAAGTATACTGGAGCTTCACTGTGGATACATTTAAATATAAAGGTCAGTATCTTAAAAATGATTCTTTGTCTAACTGGAAGCCAGTGCAGCTGTCTCCTTGGATGTGTTGCCTGGGCATTATATGGAAGATTCAAAATCAATGGGGCAGCAGAGTTTTGCAGTGTCTGTAAAATATTTAAGTTCTGCTCATTGATTCCATAGAGGAGGCTGTTGCAGTAATCAAGTCTGGACTGTATTGTGGCTTGCACTAATATCCTGCATGCACTGTCTGTAAGAAACTTCCTGATTAGTCTGGTTCCCGACCCTACTCTGAAATATAGGGTCAGGTATCGCCCACCATCTTGGGTACTACGCTTCCGTAGTTATTACCTAGCAATGAGCAAGAAGAAATTAAATAAAAATATTTCTAATTAACATATTTGGTGCACATTTTGACACAATATCCCCGTTTTACTGTGTAATGATATCCCTTAATAATAAAACACCATTTGTGATAAATAAAAAATGTTCATCGGTTTAAGTCGCAATATTTGATCTAAGTCCAATAATAAATGTAAAAAATATTTTAAATACATACAAAATGCATACAAAATGCATATAAATCGAGATTTCCCGATACACAATAGGTAACAATGATGCATTCTTTTGATTATTCAGCAATGGTACTTACTACTTCACATCCCAGAAAAATGTCATTGAAAATGCAAACAACTGTTTCGCGGGGAAAATATCACCATCTCACGACGTAAAAAAGAATGCAGCAAGGTCATCATGGGCGATACCTGTCCCTTTATTATTAAAGGTTGGCTGGTTCCCCGTCTACTTCCTGATTCTCCTAAGAGTTCTAAGCTGGAAAGTGATGCTCTTTGATTTTGCTTGAATAAAGTTGTCCATAGAGAGATGTTTATCCATTTGTGCACCTAGATTGCGAACAGTCTCCACAGTTGCTATTTGATGATTTCCCAATTTTATGTTTCTGTTTTCCGAATGAGACAAACTATGCTTAGAACCAAACATAATAAACTCAGTTTTTGAGTCATTTAACTTTAAAAAGTTGACTTGCATCCAGTCCTTGATGTTGTTGATGTATGATTCTAAAATTGCCAGTCCTACATGCTTGTCATGCCTGGGGTTGACAGCTGTATATAAATGCGAATCATCTGCATAGAACATGTGTCCAATGCTGTGTGATTCTGCAATATCTGACACAGGGCTGATGTACAAGCTGAAAAAGAATGGGCCAAGAACAGAGCCTTGAGGTACTCCAAAAACAGTTCAATGGGATCTGAAATGGTGTTACCAATTTTAACTGACTGCTTTCTTTGAGAGAGATATGATTTAATCCATTGCAGGGCGACATCTTTAATTCCAAACCGTGACTCTAATCTTCTTAGAAGTATGTTATGATCAATGGTGTCACTGAGGTCTAGCATTACAAGTGCCATTAATTTTTTTTTGTTCATACATGAGAAAATGTCATTTTGAACTCTGAGCAAAGCAGTTTCAGTTCTGTTGAAGGCCCGGTAAGCTTCATTTGAGGAAACATGATCTCTAAGCCGTTTCGCCACTACTTGTTCAATTATTTTTTAAATAAAACTCAGGTTTCACACAGGACAATAATTTTTTAGTGTTTCAGGGTCAAGACCTTTTTTTAAGAGGGGCAGAACTACTGCCTTTTTCAAAGGAGCTGGACAGTCACCTGACTTAAGTGACAAGTTTACTATGTCTCTAATTGCTGGAGCTAAAACATCAATGTTGTCCTTTATAAATGAAGAAGGAATGGGATCCAAATCACATGTTGCCAAAGATGCTCTGGACACTATGTTACAAATTTCTTCCTCAGTAGCCATTTCAAAATGTGTGAGTTGACTGGCATCTTTGTTCAACAGTTTTTCTTGTACTATTTTCATAGCAACTGGTGTGGGGGACTGAAAAATGTCATCATGGATTTTTAAAATTTTGTCCATGAAAATGAATTTAAGGTGTTAGAAAGAGTGAGTTCATTTTCATACTCAGGCAAAACACACTTTTGAGAAGCACCCATTATATCCTTACAAGTTTGAAATAGTTTCTTAAAATCTCCTTCTGTTTCAAGTACCCTGTTCGACAGGAAATCTGTAGATACAGCTATTCACCAACTTGGACAGTTTTCTGTATGCCAAAAAGTCACTTTCTCTTCCAGATTTCTCCCACTTACGTTCTAGCCTCCTTCTTATGACCTTTGCTTGTCTAAGTTGACAGTTGTACCATGATGTATTGGGTCTAATTGTGACACACTTTTCTTTTAAGGGTGCATGAGTATCAAGAACATGTTTAAGGGAGCTGTAGTATGTTTCTGAAGCAGACGATGCTGTTTGGGTATCCAGCTGTATTTTAGACAGATCTTTCCTAAAAGCTGCTATATATGCATATGCCCTTTTTTATACCATCAAACTTCTTAAACAAAGAGGATGAGTGCTTTTTTCATATTTCTGTGTTGAGTAATAAAAAAGATATGGTATAAATCTGATGTATGATGAACATCTAATTAAACATCTAACACTATTACAGATCTGCAACCCCGCTGACCAGCCTGATTCTTTGTTTCTCATTTGATATCATTTCAATAACTTTGTTTATTTAGTGTCACTCAATAGCTGGAGGTCCACAGAGGGGTGGGGGTGGGGGACTACATTACCTAATATGACAAAGGAATGGAGTGATACTGCATAAATGGTAAGAGATAACAAAATCTCTGGTATATATAAAAGGGGTAACAAAATACTCAGAAATCATCAATGGTCCAGGCTATCTGTCATGCAGTCATAAACTTCTTTCTGGTACATTATGATTTCATTTGGTATATTGGTTTTCTGACATCTTGCATGAAGTCATTGTGAATTTAATATTGTTGGCCATGAAAGTGTTTTGATTAGGTTTATAAACAGAGGCTATTATTCTGCTTGTGTCTTTGTATTTATTGTGTTCTCCTTTTCTGTGGCATATTATTCAATAGTGTTTTTGGTGTGTTTGGTCAATAAGCAAGTGGATGTGTGACATATTAGTCAATAGTGTTTCTTTTGGATATATGTTTCTTGTGTGGTATGTTTGGTCAGATGCTAAAGAGATTTTGATGTGACTAGTTGTCACATGTGTTGTTGTTTTCTAAGACTTTGAACCAGTGGCAGTACTGGTTCTTGGTATTGCGGTTCTTGGTATTGCTGTTGTTGGCACTGCCGTTCTTGGTATTAGTGTTCTTGATGTTGGCTGATATTCAACTTGTGTCATGTATGATGTGGTCATATCAACTTGTTGTTACTTTACCGATGACATATCATATGGTTTGATGGAAATATTTCTGATGTGATGTACTTGATATGGTTGGTGAAGATTATTGCTGTGGACCTGATGGACTTGATGAAGTTTATGATGGACACTATTTTATTGATGAAATTTTGAAGAACATTTTTATGATATGAAACATTGCATATACAATACATGAATGTAATTTGATTAATGTTTCCCCTACATCAAGCATTGGGTATTATCAACAATCTAATCTGTGTCTTGTAAGTTTACTTTTAGTCTATTTCCAATTAGTATATAGCCATTCTCCTATTGTTGTTGTCTGGTGCTGTTGTCACTTAGCTTAAGGTGAGGCTGTAGTGTGGGGTGTTAGGGTGCCTGTGAGTCACCCACAGGATGAAGAGTTGTGACAGTGTTGAGGTGTAGGGATATATTTTTGAGGCCCCCCACTGTTGAGCTTAGACTAGGGTTTCTTACTTATGCACAACCCCATCAGTCATGTTTAGTCTTTGGGTACTCCTCTTTATGGCACTGTTCACAGTTGCACTGGCCCACAGGTATGAATGGTTCAACACTGGCGTATCTTGTACATCATGTCCTCCTTTGATATGGGTTGCAAAAAGTTTCTCATATTTGTGTTCCTGCCGAAAATTTTCAACCATGGTTAATAGAAGAGGGCTTTTGTTGTTGCTGCTACTGGGAGTTCTCAACCCTGGTCCACTTACACTCAGTGTTTTGATTGCCAGATCCGTAAGGAATAAGGGTCCACTCTGACATGGCTGCTTCAAATGACCTTGATTTTTTTATGCCTCACGGAAACACATATTCGTCCCTTTGATTTAGACAGCTTTTTACAGTCTATAACTCCTGATTTTATTTTCCTCACAAGCCTCGTCAATCAGGTATTGGTGGTGGTGTTGGTTTTTTCATCAGATCCTCCTACAGACCCCATATAATAGAATCTCCTTTTTATCAGTCATTTGAGAACATGGTGGTGTCAATCGGGCTTCATGGCCATTCATTGTTGCTTGCCTGCATCTACCGCCCTCCAGGATCATGTACCTGCAACTTTCTGGAAGAATTCATGTCATTTGTTGGTTTCCTCTCATCTATTAATTCTCATCTCTCATATCACATCTGTGGGGACTTCAACATTCATGTTGACATTCCAGTTGGTTCATTACCTTTCTTGATTCATGTGATCTGAAACAGTTAGTCGATAAACCTACTCATCTGCATGGTCACATATTAGACCTGATTTTATCCCCCAGTGACCAGAACACTATTGCTGATGTCAAAATTTGTGACTTTGTTTCTGATCAATCATTAGTCAAATGCACAGTTGCCTTCCCTTGTCAAGTGGCTCACACTCCAAATATAGTTCAATATAGAAGGTACCACCGTATCAACATGTCTGACTTCTGCTCAGATCTCAAAAATACTTCCTTTGTCAAGTCTCCAGTTGATGCTGTTGCTGAACTTTACAAACAATATGTACATGATTTGGGTAATGTTCTTGATAGGCATGCACCTCTCATATCTAGACTGATAAAAAAAGATTCCGCAGATTGGATGCCTGATGATTATCGATGTGCAAAGGCACCAATTTGAGAGAACCTGGCGTAGGGCTAAAAATCCACTGAACAGAAGTCGGTTTCATCGTGAGATTGCTCAGTGCAATGCACTTGTAGACAAGGACAAGTCAGACTACTATAGCAAACTGATTTCAGACAATAGTCATGACTCTCAAAAACTTTGGCGTGAGCTCCATAAAATCCTGAATACGGTTTCTGATGCCACACTTCCATCCCATGAGTCTGAAAAGTCATTGGCTGACCAGTTTGCCTCCTTCTTTTCCAACGAAATTACGAAAATTAGAGATAATTTTGCTCCCTCTGGCACTGAATACAATGTGCACCCACCTTCAGATCCAAAAATTACTGTCTTTAGGCAAGTTTCTGATTTAGTTATTTGGGGTTTTGTGTCGCTTCAACACTGTACAGGTCATATCACGACGGGTAGTTGGAAGGGCAGAGGAAACCAGTACACACAGTTCGTCAGGGTTTTGTACTGTAAACTGCCAACAGCAAGCAACTACCAGCTTTCCCACTTGAGGCTGTGCTGGGAACCGAACCCCGGCCTCAGAGGTGGGAGGCGAGAGTGTTACTGTGGCCCCCTCGGCAAGTTTCTGAAGAGGATGTTGATAAAATAATTAAAATGTCATCAACTGCCTTAGTATTGCTCGACTTGTCTGCTGCCTTCGACACCATAGATCATTCCACTCTTCTTAGTTGCCTCCGAAATTGGTTTGGAGTCAGTGGCTCTGTTCTGAAAAGGTTCACATCCTACCTAACAGACTGTTATCAGTCAATAAAAATTGGTTCTACTTTGTCAGATGTTTGTAAACTCCTATTTGGCGTACCCCAAGGTTCTGTCCTGGGCCCTTTGCTGTTCTCATTGTACACCACCCCCCTCAATTTGATTATCAGTAAACATAAAGGTATAAAGTTTCATTTCTATGCAGAGGATAGCCAAGTTTATATACATTTATCCCAGAAGAATGCATCTGCTGCCTTTGAAAAGCTAAATAGGTGCCTAGATGATGTTAAAGAGTGGATCTCAACTAGTAAGCTCAAATTGAATCCCGACAAGACCGAGTTTATCATCTTTGGTTCGAAGAAATAGAGGGACAAGTTGAAAGCATGTTTTCCAATTGATATCTTGGGCAATTCACTCTGCCCTGTTGATTCAATAAAAAATCTGGGTGTGTGGTTCGATTCAGACTTTTCTTGGTCCAAGCATGTTCAGAATGTCTGCAAAAGTTGTTTTGTTAAACTCCGTGATTTCAGACACGTCAGGCGGTTTCTTGCTCATGTTTCTGTGCTTGTGGCTAATGCTCGTTAGTAGTCGTTTGGATTACTGCAACTCACTACAGCAGTTCTTATAGTACCCGGCGCAAAGTGGTGGTAATTTCCTTGTCATTCCAAAGTTTTGCCCTTCTGTTCATAAATCTGTCAGTTTGGTAATAGTTTTGCTTTTGATGCTCCGACTGTGTGGAATGCTCTTCCTGATGAGATTCGTGCCTCTCCCTCCCTGGCCTCCTTCAGAAAGCAGCTTAAAACCTACCTGTACACCAAAGCATACCCACCTTAGCCTGGATCATTCCCCTGGCGTTCTCCGTGGTGCTTGACCCCTCTTATATCCCTGGATACAGAATTTTTGATGACTGCTTTTTGTTTTGTTGTGCCTTAGAGTCCTCTTGTTTGGGGAGATTAAGCGCTATAAAAGTCCAATTAGAATATGTGATAAATATTGACAGTATGGACATTTAAAACACATAGTAGCATTTGATTTATTAGTTGTACATTAATAATTTACAGGTTGTTGAATATGTGTGATATTGCAGCATTGGTGTGTTGGTGTGAGAGCGCATGTGTGTTGTGTATTGATGATTTACCCGAAATATATGTGATTACTACATAACTTGTTATTGGTTGTACAAAACTAAATATATAATATTCTTCCGAAACTATACTTAATAAAGTGAAACGTAAACATCGTGTATCTTTCGCCACTCCTCATCTGAACACTGTGACACTATCTATTTTCTAAACTTGCCCCCAAAAAGTTAATCTTATGACAAATAAAAAAAAAATTAAATATATAAATAAGGAATGTCCAACAGGAAAATTATGCCTCCAGATTTAAATATAAATTATTAAACCACAAGAACAGATTTATAATAATAATTCAGAATTGAGAATTATAAATGTGTGATTATCAAGTGAAATAAGTCCATAACTGCAGGAGCTGTGTCAAAATTACCTGAGGCAAGTTGAAAAATACTGGGCTAGTTAAGGGTTAAAAATCCCCTATTTTTACTACACAAGGCTATAATTTCATTAATAACTGTGTCAATTTTGCCTACTTTAATATGTTTAATGAGTTTCATTTTAAAAAGTTAAAAACTCAGCAAGCAGAGGGATAAAAACACAAAAATAAGTTCTTAAAAGTCTAAGATAGCCATAACATCATTAATATTCAAAATTTAAATAGACAGGCACTTCTTTGAAAAATTCAAAGATTTCAGCTCTATGAGCCTCATAGTTTGACAGTTACAGGGCTTTAAAGTGGCACAATGTCCATACATTGGGTCTCTGTGGGCATTTTAGAATCATTAAAATGACCTCAGCAATTAAACTACAGATCTAAAATGTTTTGGGGACATAGATAACAAACAAAAATTATATATAATACAGTTTGAAACACACACACTTAGCAGTTGACCAAATGACAGGGCAAAATATGTGAAAAAATGTCAAAAAAGGTCACTTGGGTGTGTGTCTATGTTCTTCATACACAGGTTAAATGCCTTGATTTTTGGCATAATAATGTATTCCTAGTTGAGATTTTGGCCCTGTCAGTCACATAGTTTAACAGTCACAGGGCTTAAAAGTGGCAAGAAGTCCAAATATTGGGTCTCTGTGGGCCTTTTAGAGGCCTCAATGTGACCTTCAAATTAAAGCTTCAGACTTAAAATCTGTCACATACAAAGACTACACATAAAATTTATAACTAATACAGTTTGAAACTTCTCAGTCTTACCATTTCCAATTTACAGGGCAAAATATGTGAAAAAATGTCTTAAAAGGGTCACTCGGGTGGGTGTTTATGGTCCTCATACACAGGTTAAATGTCTACATAAAGCCTTTATTTTTGGCACATGTAAAATGAACATAATAATATACTCCCAGATGGGATTTCGGCTCTATCAGTCACATAGTTTAACAGTTACAGGGCTTAAAAGTGGCAAAAAGTCCAAATATTGGGTCTCTGTGGGCCTTTTAGAGACCTCAATGTGACCTTCAAATTAAAGCTTCAGACTTAAAAAATGTCACATGCAAAGATTACACATAGAATTTATATCTAATACAGTTTGAAACTTCTCAGTCTTACCATTTCCAAGTTTCAGGGCAAAATATGTGAAAAATGTCTTAAAAGGGTCACTCGGGTGGGTGTTTATGGTCCTCATACACAGGTTAAATGTCTATTAAAGGCCTAAATTTTGGGGTACATACAAGAAAACATATTGATATATTCCCAGATGATATTTCACTTAGATTAGAGACATAGTTTGAAAGCTACAGTGCTTGAAAGTGGCAAAAAGTGCATAAATTGGGTCTCTGAGGGCAATTTTGAGACCTTAAATCGACCTTAAGGGTAAACCTACAGCCTTTAAATTTTTCAGACAAGGATTACATATAAAAGTTATACCTAGCACAGTTTGAGACTCATCAGGATTACCACTTCCAAATTGTAGGGCAAAAAATGTGAAAAATGTAGGAAAAAATCCCTAAGTGGGGTCTTTATGGGTCTGAAACACACTTAAAGTCTTGATTTTTAGCACATGTACTAAGAATATATTAATGTGTTCTCAGGTAAAATTTTAGCCTCATAATTTGTGACCTAGAGGGCTCTAAGTGGCCAAAAGTCAAACTTCTGACCTTAAGGTGGCCATAACTTCTTTATTATTGGGAGTTTAAGGTCACCTTAAAATATGGATCTTCCTTTGGGCACCCTTAACATGTGTATCAAGTTTGAAAAAAAATACTGATCCGTTTTTGAGTTATTGCGTACATAAGGAAATTTCTACGGCGGCGGCGGCCGACAGACCTGAATCCAATATATCCTTGACTTTCGTCTGGGAATATAAGAAAATTCAAAGTTCGTAAATATCTTCAAAAATCTTCACTCTTCTAGAACTCTTCAAAACATGTCTGCACACTGCACGCACCAAACTTAAATCTCAATTTAATGGCATAGCACATCTTGTAATGACTTATATCTCATAACAAGAGGAGAGTGCCCGTGAACGGGCACTGTGTCAGCTGACTGAGTGTTTTTGATTTGTGAAGGTGATTAGAGGACAGAATAATTATCAGGAAAAGGGCTGTACAGAAATACAGTAAATGGTAACTGAACAGCAAGTTCGAAAGAAATTCCGAAGCTGACAGAAGAAAAGGATAAAAAAGTTGTGCCCTGTAAATGGTATTATGAAGGAAAATAACAAGGTAATTGTTTAAGTGTAAAAAATAGGTTAAAACATATTTAAAGAAATACTACAAATGCAATATCCTCGTTCGACCTTGAAGAAGGGGTCCAAGGTCAAATCTAACCACACAAATACATTCCCAGCCCATGATTTCCTATGGTTTACCATTCCAAACCTCTAGGACCAATTATAAATGAGTTATAAGCACTTTTAAGCTTGGCTGTCCTCATTTGACTTTGAAGGAGGGGTCCAAAGGTCAAATCTGACCATACCAAAAGATTCCGAGCCAATGATTTCCTATGGGATGGTTTACCATCCCAAATCTCTGTCACCAATAATAAGCGAGTTGTAGGCACTTTCAATTTTCGCTATCCTCATTTGACCTTGAAGGAGGGTTCCAAGGTCAAATCGGACCATATCAACAGATTCACAGCCCATGATTTCCTGTCTGTTTACCATCCCAAACCTCTGGGACCAATAATAAGCGAGTTATAAGCACTTTTAAGTTTGGCTATCCTTGTTTGACCTTGAAGGAGGGGTCACTGAAGGTCAAATCTGACCACACCAAAAGATTCCCACCCCATGATTTCCTACAGGTTGGTTTATCATCCCAAACCTCTAGGATCAATAATAAGGAAGATATAAGCACTTTTCATGACTGACAAAAAACACCTGTGGCGGCCATCTTGTTTCTCAAAATGAGGCCAAAAATATTCCCAGACAACATTTTATGGTTATTAATATATACTGCAAACTTAAGAAAGCTAGCTATAATATTTTTTTTCATCAGAGCAGTAACGGTGAAATCTCTCTCTACACACTGCGGCTATCCAGTAGATACAATGATTTACTCAACAGTGAGAACCTGAAAGTAGCTATTGCTCAGCTATGCCATGACATAGAGGTCTGCAATTTCACTATGTTATAGCTGACCAAAAATTCTGTGAATAACATTACTCACTTAGCTATTGAGACAGACACCCAACTTACTCACCATATTGTAGCTATGAAAAAAGTAGCTGAACAACATATTTTCACAAAATGCTGTAAATGCAACACTTTTGAAGTTATAAGTGATTTAGTGCATGATTTCATGAATTTTAATGCATTAAAAATTATTAAAAAAAATTATTTAAAAAAAAGTAAGACAAATCCAGGTCTCATACTCACACAAGAGAATCTACCTCTGGCCTAGTACATATATGCACGATATGAGAGAAATCCCTGCAATAGTCACTGAGAAAATTGTGATAAAAAGTTGAAATTTTCACACTTTTGGTGGGGGTACCCCCTTGTAATGTCTCTAGCAAACAGACGAACAGACAGATTTGCATGCCTTGAACAATTGTTCATCCTCGATAGATAAGGTATCTTTTAAAAAAAACAGCATGTCTCTAGGCCTTGTAGTTTTGGAGAAGAAGTTGTTCATGCGGACGTGTACGCCCACGCCGCAGAGTGATGACATAATGTCAGCTGACTGACAAGTCAGCTGACATAAAAATGACATAGCACATCTTCTTATAACTTATATTATAATGACAGCACATCTCATTATAACAACTTACATCTTGTTAGAGGCTTCTGAGGCTGACTACTAACTTTACACAAATTCTTCCAGGTACTGTATTTAAACCCTGCTGATCATAACAAATGAACTTGTTATCAAGCCAGATATTTGTTTCACTGAACTTGTAACGTTATTGTATTTTAACTTGGGAATCAAATTGGTGAATCTGTTTTCTAGTTCAGCTTTACCTAATTCTGTAGAATATCTGCAACAGACAAGATACCAGCTTGTGACCAATCAAAATATTCTTCAGATATATGTCATAAGGACTCAATTTGAAAGACCTCTCATTGAAAACTTAGGCCTCAGTGAAACAGTTGTTTTGTCATTCAGTATCTTGATATTATGAATTTTATGCTTTAAAGGTCTAGTTTCTTACAGTCTAATATAAATTGAGGGCCATAGCTTTAGAACCATGTAATTTTCTTTTTCACCTCTTTCAGCTTAATCCTGTGTTTTTATAAAATTTGTCAAATGATTATAATGCTTTCAGGACAGAGTTGTTGTCACTTGGAAGGACAGTAATGTCATCTGCCAGTTAACATAACTTAATACATATGTCGTGAACCGAATTCCATTTATTGTAACAAATAAAATTTTCTGACAAAGTCTTTATTTGTCAATAGCTTGCATTGAGAAAATATAAAAAAACTGGTTATTTTAGTTGGGAACTTATTTTTTTCTATATGCGCAACTTTTAGTTCTTCTGGATGGCATTCTCCTACTTATTTCACAAATGTAAGTTCCTGTGAAAATAACCACCTTTACAGTATGTCCAAATTTCATCTTTTGGGAATTTTTCAACCTGAACTTGTGTGAAGAATTCCTTCAAAAGAGTGATATCACTACTGTTAAAGTCAAAGCCAAACTTCTAACTGACTACACATGTGAATGTCGATAAAAAATGAAAGAAAAAATTAACAGATTTCAGCATTACAACAGTAAGGAAGTATTTTATTGTGTTTGTTAAGTAAAAACTGTATGCTCAATCAGAAAATAGGAATAACCACGTATGTAACAGAGCACCACATTCACTTTTTGTCAAGATAAACCTTTTTATCTCAACCATTAAATACGGAGTGCTTTTCTAGCAAAGGCAATTAATATCAGAAACATTTACAGTTTCAGCTGCTGAAGCTGATTCCATCTCTTACCACTGTCTTTAGTGAGTAATTTTAGGTCAAACTGTCTTTTATAGAAATTATTTCTGAGAAATTTGACACACATTTACATCATTGTACAAGATCTGGCCTTCTATATACATTAAACTTAGTCATAATAGAATAAATATAAATAACACATATAAAAATTTGGACAAATAAGTATTAACCATGTCAAGATACAATTCAATATTTCATAGTTTAATGGACCATTTCAAGTTATGATAAACTATCTTTTTCTGAAAAATCAATCAGGTCAAACTAATACCTGATTTATATTAGTACTTTTATATAAACTGAACAAATTTTTATTATTGAAGTAACACCCACTTCAAATTACCACCTGAAATTACCACCAACAACATAGATCTGCAAAATATGATCATATATTTATCAAAATGATTATTATTTTACTTTAGAAGAAAACACAAAGAGGTGTGCTTATTGATTTCACATCATGAGAGAATATACAGCAGAACCTTGTTGATCATCAGTTCATCACAGGACAAGGAAATTATTTCTCCTTCACCAAGAAATCCAACAGCAGACTTCAATGAAAGTGGTATATGTTTCTACTAAAGCAGAATTCCACTGTACAGATTTCGACTTTCTTGTCATGAGTAAAATGAATTTTAAAGTGATATCTCTATTATTTGCACAGGACATAAACAGTGATTTTATTTGATAATTCACAGTGATATAAATGCTTTTATTAGTACATTAAAATTTAGGTTAAAAACGGTCTCACAAATTTATCATGTGAAATAATCACAACATTAAGTAACTAGATTGGGCCAACTCGGCGCCAACATATCCCCAGACAGGTCATCACTCACGCCACAGGTTTTGATCGGGAATTTTTAAAAACATAATTACCCATTATTATATGAACTTCAGCACATCAATCTACTCTGTTTATATCTTCCAAGGAAGATGGTGTATCCCCAGACGCCGAATACATAACTCAAATTATATTTTCAATCTTCCTGCAATGATAACTCTAAACCTATTTTCAAAGTATTTAAATGATTGATGATTGAATGTCCATTCTAAAATAATAATCCCAAAAGAGCATATCTGTTTCTATATTTGTTGACAAATAAAATATTATTTTTAACTCAACTCATCATACTTTTCAATCTTCCTTCAAAGTATTTAAATGATTGATGATTCAATGTCCATTCTAAAATTCATAATCCCAAAAGCGCATATCTGTTTCTATATTTGTTCACAAATAAAATATTATTTAAAAAAAAATTATTTATATTATTATTTTATTATATTATTTTTAGAATTTGCAAATTGTTTTCAGTTATTCATTTCCTCTATACCTATATATGTGGTCCATATATATGCAACCTAAATATGTGACACAATCTCAGTTCTGACTCCCCTTTGTGTTATATGTAATGAAGCCCACCACCTCCCACCCCCACCCCTCTCCCCTTCTCCACACCTCTCTCACTATTACACAAGATCTGCAACCCCATTGAGTTCTTTGTTTCTCATCTGATATCATTAAATACCTTTGTTTATTTAGTGTCACTCAATATAGCTGGAGGTCCCAGAGGTGGGTGGGGGGAATCCGGGTGGGGGATGTGGGTTGAGCATAAATGGTAAACAAACAATCTATATAAAAGGGGTACTCAAATACAAAAAGAATTGAGAATTTTAAGTATGTGATTATCAACTGAAATGAGTTCATAACTGTAGGAGCTGTGCCAAAATTAACTGAGGCAAGTTGAATAAAACTGGGCTAGTTGAGGGTTAAAAATCCCCTAGTTTTACTACATAAGGATATAATTTCATTAATATTGGGACTTAAAGCTCACTTAAAGTGTCCATTTTGTCTACTTCAATATGTTTCACCAGTTTCATTTTAAAAAGTGAAAAACTCAGCAAGCAGAGGTGGGTGGGGGGAATCCGGGTGGGGGATGTGGGTTGGGACTTAGTTTAGTTTATTAGTTTATTATAGTGACATGTATTATGTTGACAAGGATTATGCAAAAACTATTGAAGTAATACCCAGCCCTATATGGGCTTATAAGTCACTTTAAATAGAGAGTTAATAACAAACAGAGCAAACATATTTTGAGGTAAGATACAGTAAATAAAGACAGCAATTCAATACATAAAAATTAACAATATAATTTACTTTTTCTTTCTTGCCACAAATCAAAAATAAAATTAATAACCATATTGACATTCATATGAGTTAATACCCTTGATAATTGATCTATTAATAATTCAGATTTATCTATATTTAAAATTTTGAAATATTTCATACGAATCAGCTCTAAAGCTGGACAAACACAAACAAAATGTATCTCATCTTCTACATCTTTTTTACACAGTTTACATGTTCTCTCAAAGAGATGGAGTGCTACAGCAAAAATGGTAAACAAACAATCTATATAAAAGGGGTACTCAAATACAAAAAGAATTGAGAATTTTAAGTATGTGATTATCAACTGAAATGAGTTCATAACTGTAGGAGCTGTGTCAAAATTAACTGAGGCAAGTTGAATAAAACTGGGCTAGTTGAGGGTTAAAAATCCCCTAGTTTTACTACATACGGATATAATTTCATTAATATTGGGACTTAAAGCTCACTTAAAGTGTCCATTTTGTCTACTTGAATATGTTTAACCGGCGTTTAACCAGTTTCATTTTAAAAAGTTAAAAACTCAGCAAGCAGAGGTATAACACACAAAAATAAGTTCTTAAAAGACTAAGATAGCCATAACATTATTAATATTCAAAATTTAAATAGACAGGCATTTCCTTTTAAAAATTCAAAGATTTCAGCTCTATAACCCACATAGTTTGACAGTTACTGGGCTTTAAAGTGGCATAATGTCCATAAATTGGGTTTCTGTGGGTATTTTACAATTGTTAAAGAGACCTTAGCAATTAAACTACAGATCTGAAACTTTTTGGGGGACATACATAACAAACAAAAATTATATATAATACAGTTTAAGACTTGTCACACTAAGCATTTCCAAATAACAGGGCAAAATACGGAAAAAATGTCCAAAAAGGCACTTGGGCGAGTGTCTATGGCCCTCATACACAGGTTAAATGTCTACAGGTTAAAATCTTGATTTTCGCCATATGTAAAAAGGACATAATAATGCATTCCCAGATGGGATTTCAGCTCCATCAATCACATAGTTTAACAGTCACAGGGCTTAAAGGTGGCAAAAAGTCCAAATATTGGGTCTCTGTGGGCCTTTTAGAGATCTCGATGTGGCTTTCAAATTAAAGCTTCAGACTTAAAATTTGTTACATACTAAGATTACACATAGAATATGTATCTAATAAAGTTTGAAACTTCTCAGACTTACCATTTCCAAGTTACAGAGCAAAATATGTGAAAAATGTCTTAAAAGGGTCACTCAGGTGGGTGTTTAAGGTCCTCATACACAGGTTAAATGTCTACTTGAAGCCTTGATTTTTGGCACATGTAAAAAGAACATAATAATGTATTCCCAGGTGAGATTTCAGCTCTATCAGTCACATAGTTTAACAGTCAAAGGCCTTAAAATTGGCAAAAAGTCCAAATACTGGGTCTTTATGGGGCCTTCTAGAGACCTAAATGTGGCCTTCAAATTAAAGCTTCAGACTTAAAATTTGTCACATACTAAGATTACACATAGAATATGCATCTAATACAGTTTGATACTTCTTAGACTTACCATTTCCAAGTTACAG
Organism: Sabellastarte sp. h YS-2021; assembly: GCA_964017235.1. Taxonomy (NCBI): domain Eukaryota; kingdom Metazoa; phylum Annelida; class Polychaeta; order Sabellida; family Sabellidae; genus Sabellastarte; species Sabellastarte sp. h YS-2021. Next base: position 17,897,233 of record OZ024928.1, read on the forward strand.
GGCAAAATATGTGAAAAATGTCTAAAAATGGTCACTCGGGTGGGGATTTATGGTCCTCATACACAGGTTAAATGTCTTCTTAAAGCCTTAATTTTTGGCACATATATAAATAACATACTAATATCTTCCCAGATAGGATTTGAGCTCTATAAGTCACATAGTTTGACAGTCACAGGGCTTAAAAGTAGCAAAAAGTCCAAATATTGGGTCTTTGGGAGCCTTTTAGAGACCTCAATTTGACCTTCAAAATTAAAGCTTCAGACTTAAAATCTGTTACATACTAAGATTACACACAGAATATATATCTAATACAGTTTGAAACTTCTCAGACTTACCATTTCCAAGTTACAGGGAAAAAGATGTGAAAAATGTCTTATAAGGGTCACTCGGGTGGGTGTTTATGGTCCTGATACACAGGTTAACTGTCTATTAAAGGCCTAAATGTTGGGGCACATATAAGAAAACACATAGATATATTCCCAGATGATATTTAACTTAGATGAGAGACATAGTTTTAAAGCTACAGTGCTTGAAAGTGGCAAAAAGTGCATAAATTGGGTCTCTGTGGGCACTTTTGAGACCTTAAGTCGACCCCTTTGGGTAAACCTACAGCCCTAAAATTTTCTACAGACAAGGATTACATATCAAAGTTATACCTAGCACAGTTTGAGACTCATCAGAATTACCACTTCCAAATTATAGGGCAAAATATGTGAAAAGTATAGCAAAAAATCCCTAAGTGGGGGTATTTATGGGCCTCAAAGACAATTTTCTCCTCAACTTAAAGTCGTGATTTTCGGCACATGTACTAAGAACATATTAATGTGTTGTCAGGTAAAATTTCAGCCAGCTGAGCATCATAGTTTGTGACCTACAGGGCTCTAAGTGGCCAAAAGTCCAATTTCTGACCTTAAGGTGGCCATAAGTTCTTTTTTACTGGGAGTTTAAGGTCACCTTAAAATAGGGATCTTCCTTTGGGCACCCTTAACATGTGTACCAATTTTGAAAAAAAAATATTAATTTGTTTTTGAGTTATCGCGTCCACAAGGAAATTTCTACGGCGGCGGCGGCGGCGGCGGCGGCGGCGGCGGCGCGACGGACCTGAATCCAATATATCCCCGACTTTCGTCTGGGGATATAATTACAACTAAAGCATTCACACTATTTTGTAAGATAGATAATCATGCAGAATATTTTACCTTTAATTTTTAAAAACATGACGACAAAATGATACTTTGGCAAAGGCATCAAAAACTGTTCCAGCATACTCAAGTTACAGATTTACCCTCACTAAAAGTAACTAAAGAGTTTCTGTGAATAACAAAGCATGAAACCAAGACAAAGTGTTACACAGACTTTGCCTTACACAAGAACATTTTATAAAATCACAAATTGTTTTAAACCTAGTACTTTCCTCAATTTGTGCTTCCCTAGTGTAAATTTTTACTGAATGAAATTAATTTCATAATGTATACAAACTAGCATGAAAGTTTTACTTATTTTTTGTGAATTATGGGAAATGCTTATCCCTGAAAATTTCTGGAAATACGCATATTTACTGGGTTTTTTTTACCCAGTAAAAAATCATTGTGTTTAGTGGAATCAACATGAAGACTAGTAGTTTAGTGTTATCCACTTTGTGTTAATCATAATTTATAACTATCCAAAATTTAAAAGGCCTCATCATATTTGACGAAAGTATACTTTTTTGTATATGAATTGTGATACTCTATGCACAAGGAACAACAAACAAGGTAATACAATTAAGATATATTTTTTGTTCAAGTAATCAATTTCACTGCACTTTGACGATGTAATTCTTGACCATTAGTATGACTGCTTTAGCAGGTAAAGGTCACCAATGAAGGTCAGAGGCACCATCAGGACTGAATAAAATCTCTCCTTAATGTTGTCCCTTTAAAGGAGGAAGCCGCACCATAACCATGATGTCTTAAAAGGGATTAAGTCCCTGGGAAAGACAATGATGAAATCCACTAAGCAGCTAACTGGCCTTTTCAGTGTTTCTTATTATTACCTCCGCCAAGGAGGTTATGTTTTTGCCTGGGTTTGTCTGTCCATCTGTCTGTCCATCTGTTTGTTTGTGAACATGATAACTCAAAAACTTATGGATGGATTTTGATAAAATTTTCAGGATATGTCCGAAATGGTAAAAGGAAGAAGTGATTAGATTTTGGGAGTGATTCGGATCACTGTCTGGATCTTCTGGATCCATGAAATGTAATTTTTAAAGACAGCTCAAAAACTTATGGAGGGATTTTGATGAAATTTTCAGGATATGTCCTAAATGGGACAAGGAACAAGTGATTAGATTTTGGGAGTGATCTGGATCACTGTCTGGATCCATGAAAAATAAAATGGGCGTGATCCGGATCACTATCGGCAAAAATGTGAAATAGAGGGGGAAATATCAGTGCTAATGGTAGGTTTTGAAAGTCCAGGAATTGAGCTCCCATGGCAGAGGTCTGCACTCTCCGAGTGCTCTTGTTATTCTTAAATCATGCAGCCAGTATTTAAATTAAAGTCATGTAAGTACTAAAAATGGCAAAACATTAAGCCTTGATTGAAATGAAATAAGATACCACTCACTGAAAATCTCTGGTTAACAACCGATTCTTCAAGAACACATGCAAATTTGTTTGGGTGTAAATTATTTTGTGTTAAGGTATAATTTCTATTGAATGAAATACACTTATTGAATGTATAGCTAAAATATGTTAAAATTTTGAAACTCAAATTTAAATTAATTTCTGAAACTTTTAGTTATTTCCAATAAAATATGCTTGTTTAGAAGTCCCATAAAATTGTAAAAACTGAATTGATCTTTAAGCAATTATAGGTTTGTCAAAGCCCTTGGCAGCTGTGGTAATTACTGACCAAATCAGTAAATTCACATATTTACTATAATATATATACAAAAGTTTATTTAATCTGTTGTAGAACTCTCATGTAATCTGCTTCTTCTATTCTAATTTTGACATGGTGGCAAATTAAATATACAGTGTGGGGGAGTTTCCAATTTTAGTTCAATCTACTGGCGCCATCTGGCTCAGTCCTCGTCACTGAGTCTGTTTCTGAAGGAATGGTATATCTTGCTGTGGTCCCTGCAGGACTGTCGCTATGTCCCTGTGGTGCTGCTGATCCCAGTAAACTTAAGATATCTGGGTTGAGTTTGTTCATGTTGATACTTGAGGCAGTTGTCCCACTGCTTATTGTTGATATTGGTCTGTTTACACTGGATACATTCTGTGCCTGACTCATTGGGGACTGTTGATAGAAACTACCACTAGGACTAGAATATAAGGCATTGTTTGTCAGAAGTGGGTCACCACCACTTTTACTGAAAGCGGACATCTCCCCCAGTAACTGGAATGTGTGTGGTCGTTTCCAGTCATCTTTGAAGATCTGCACTGTGAGAACAGAGACTAAGTTTGAGAGTCGGTTGTAGACATGAGCTAGGACCATCTGTTCATCTGCATCCCGCCGAATGCGCACATGTACAGAGCCTGCCTACAAAGTACATCAACAAGTTATTTTAAACCACTTCATAAGTGACCATCTTGAATTAAAATATAATAGCAAACCTTTTATATGTGGGTGAAATTTAAAAGTTTAATCATGTTATAATGTACATCTTATAAATTATCTTGTATTTGTATATTATTTAACTTGAGTAACTATGAATTTCATTTGAAGCATATATGTCAATATTCTGTCCCCAAGAGTGGCATTTTGACACCTAGCTAAAGGCAAGTTATTGTCACAATTCTACTTATGTCCAGAAGCAATTTGATTTATGCCAACAATATATATGAAACAACTGTTTCATTTCAACCTACTTGCCATGCTGACCTTGAATTATTTTAATGTCATCAGGATAACTTTTACTACTTCAGACTTACCATGGCTCCAAAAGAGAGAGTCCAGAAGTGCTCGTTTCTGAATTCCAGCACACCGTCCAGGGTGGACGCTTCCCGGATACACTTGTCCAGCTGGGATATCATGTGGGAGGGGGTAGTCTGCAATTAGCAGGTGTGGCATCAGGAACAAGCAAGCATAACTGATTCAATGTGCAGTGGAAACAATATGATCTCTATTATATAAGATTTATTAACTCAGCTTTCACTTCCAATATTTGTATTTTGTTTTAAATTTACTGACCTGCTACAGTGAATCTTACTCTTCTGTCATGTTCCGATTACATAGATGCCACTGTTTTTGGTTTCAACATCTCTTTCAATACATTATGTAGGTGATATGAGGATGAGTAATTGAAAAAATAGGTCAAGGCCTGCTGCTTACTGGCGACCTGCATGTTGTTGTGTTTTTCCATTTTTGGCGAAAATTCGAAAATTCAAAATGGCCGCCATTTTTGGGGAGGGGAAATTTTTTTGAAAATTGCCAATAGTACATTCCTCTTATGCCCTGTGGGTCGAAAATTTCGACGAAATCGCTCTATCTCGCACGGTTAAGGAGATACAAGCAATTTTGTGTTTTTCCATTTTTGGCGAAAATTCGAAAATTCAAAATGGCCGCCATTTTTGGGGAGGGGAAAATTTTTTGAAAATTAACAATAATACATTCCTCTTATACCCTGTGGGTCGAAAATTTCGACGAAATCGCTCTATCTCGCACGGTTAAGGAGATACAAGCAATTTTGTGTTTTTCCATTTTTGGCGAAAATTCGAAAATTCAAAATGGCCGCCATTTTTGGGGAGGGAAAATTTTTTGAAAATTAACAATAGTACATTCCTCCTATACCGGTTCGAAAATTTCGACGAAATCGCTCTATCTCGCACGGTTAAGGAGATATAAGCAATTTTGTGTTTTTCCATTTTTGGCGAAAATTCGAAAATTCAAAATGGCCGCCTTTTTTGGGGAGGGGAAAATTTTTTGAAAATTAACAATACTACATTCCTCTTATACCCTGTGGGTCGAAAATTTCGACGAAATCGCTCTATCTCGCACGGTTAAGGAGATACAAGCAATTTTGTGTGTTTCCATTTTTGGCGAAAATTCAAAATGGCCGCCATTTTTGGGGAGGGGAAAATTTTTTGAAAATTGTACTATTGGCAATTTTCAAAAAATTTTCCCCTCCGCAAAAAATTCCTCTTATACCCTGTGGGTCGAAAATTTCGACGAAATCGCTCTATCTCGCACGGTTAAGGAGATAGAAGCAATTTTGTGTTTTTCCATTTTTGGCGAAAATTCGAAAATTCAAAATGGCCACCATTTTTGGGGAGGGGAAAATTTTTTGAAAATTAACAATACTACATTCCTCTTATACCCTGTGGGTCGAAAATTTCGACGAAATCGCTCTATCTCGCACTGTTTCTGAGATAAACGCGTTTTTGTTTTTTCAGCGTTAAGAAAAATCGTGACATTTAGTAAATCATTAATAAGTCGGCCATTTTGTATTGGATCGTTTCGAAAAGTTATTGATTTCCAGACATGTATATAACGAACCTACTTGCAAAATTTCATGTGAATAGGTGAAGCGCTTTTTAAGTTATCATCCAGACAAGCACACCCTTTTGAAAAACATGTTTTTGGTCATGTGACTTTTCTGATTGGTGGAAAAACATGCAATGAGGAAAAATGATAGTCCTCCACCCAAGGAAGCTCCATACCAAATTTCAAAGAAATCGGTGCAGTAGTTTCTGAGGAGAAGAGGCTGGAAAAAAATTGTTGACGACGCCGACAACAACCACAACAACAACAACGAAGACGACGCCAGGCCATGCCATTAGCTTACGGCCGTTGGCCAGTAAGCTAAGTTGGCCAGTAAGCTAAAAAAATGGGGGCAAGACAGTGCAGAACAGTTGAAGAAGATTCCACAATGTAAACCACAGGAGGGTTATTCCAACTGAAATTTCAGTAGACTTGTAATGCACCACATGCTTTAACGTAGAAAAGTTATTTATTATTTGTACCAGGACACCATAAAAATGTGATCTACTAAAAATACAAATCCATTTCTGTACTAAAGATGCTAAAAGTAACATTGGGATCACAAATTAAATCTTTGTACCAGGAAAGACCTGTCAAATTGTTCTCACAGTTCTCACCTGTATGAGTATTTTACCCGTGTATATACTCATGGGGAGCATGGTTCCTGATATCATCAGCGCAATCCACACTGCAGCCCAAGTGTCACTAGCATGAAGGTTCCTGGAAGGAGAGAAAAACATGTACAGGAAACTCATAACTCTCAAACTTCAAGTAACATTAGTTTTACCACCTCACTGGAAAATACGATATAATAGTTTGAAAACTTTTTTATTATATTATATACTTGTGCTTATATATATTTTTTAAAGATCATACTTCTTGTGCTTAATTCCAAGCCCAAGGATTTCAGTTAAAAAAATTTTATAGTCCCTTATAGTCACTAACACAGGCTGAATTTGATCTTCCTACTTTTACCAGAGACTGCACAGTCAAACTTTATTATCTGACCCATTCCATTATCCAACTAGAGTAAGGAATCTAAAATTCGCCAGGAATGTAAAATTCGCCACCTCTAAAAACCTTTGTTAATTCTATGAAAAAAATGATGTTTTGTCTTAAACTTTGTATTTTTGGTTCAAAAAGCCTTAATTTACTATACATTCAACAAATCTCACCTCAATTCATTTAATTTATTAGTAATTCCACAGGTGGCGAAGTTCAGATATGTGGCGAATTTTAGATTCCTTACTCTAGTAGTTTTAATGATCTCATTTCTACTCTCACAAAGTTGTATTGTTTTATGGTAAAATGCCTTCTATTATTGGACAAAAAAAACCTTCCTTTACCACCATATTTGGAAAACAGAAGTATGTTACCCCTCTGAAGAAAAAAAAAAGTTTGTTAACTACAGCCTAACTCTTCTGAAGTAAACTGTTTAGAACAGCTCCCTTTTTAAGGAGAAATCAACAGAACACAGTGGCCTATTGGGTAGCACATTCACCTAGGAACACAGAGGACTCTTGTTCAAAGCCAGGTACAGGCACATACATAGTGGTTTAGATAACCACTTAAAATGGCGGTCCTCTGTCATTGGGTCCTATCCCCAGTGGCAGGCTAAAGAACCTCTAGGACATTGATAAATGGTCATCCTTGAGCCTCTGTCTTTCAGTTAGGGGAATGTCAGTAATTTGAGAGTTGGACTGTACTTATGCAGTTGGATAGGTCATATAGCACTTTGAGTCTTGTAGTACATGGAGATATTGGGCTGAGTATAAATACAATACAACATGAGCTCCTTAATTGCCTTTTACATTGAAAATTACCCTTATTAGAGTAAGGAATCTAAAATTCGTCAGAAATCTAAAATTCACCACCTCTAACACCTTAGTTAATTCTCTGAAGAAAATGAGTTTTGTTTTTAAGTTGGTATTTTTCAGTTGAAAGAGCCTTAGTTTACTATAATTTCAACAAATCTCACCTCGATTCATTTATTTTACTAGTATTTGCACGTTTCGAAATTTCAGATATGTGGCGAAATTTAAATTTCTTACTCCATCTGGTATTCGTGGTTAAGAAGAAGTAGTTTCTGGTCCAATCAGATTAAAGTTAACAAGATTCATATGCATGTTCAAAATTCTTTCTCTCACAATAATAGAGGTCACTCACTGAACATCCACCAAGAAGTAAGTGACAACTAAGGCTCCTGCACTAGCCGACCCTATCAGAGCAAAGGGGTTGATGCGAGGCAGCAGGAGTTTGCTCATCCCTGGCAGAATGTGGCACACACTAAAGCACAGTAATAGAAAAGATTTAAAATTGTGAATAAATATGATTTAAATCACCCTGACAAATATAATTGTGTGGACAAAAGAAAAACAGCAGTACCAATAATAAATATCAGATTCAGTTAAACACACGTTCCAAGAATGTGAACCAGTAACTTTGAAAATAGCCTAAAATAGACACAAAAAACCTGCATGATTTTATTTTAGCTTAAAACAATGATCATATAATTCTGTTTTGATAATTTTAAGTGTTTCTACTCTCAGTCTATAATTTTTATTTTTGCAAATTTTGATTTCATACATAAAGATATTATTATTAGCCAGTAATTTAATGTTACATATTTCTGTGTCTTAATTTGGCAAGTGAACAAATTTGCAAATTTAATAAGTAAATTAAATTTTTATAAGTTAATACCCTATCCAATGGACAATTGCTTTACCGGTCGGCGCGACCGGTCCCGCCAAACGCCAGAAAAAGACGTCCTGTATATAATACCGGCAGGACCGGTCAGTAGTGTGCATTCGCTAGGTGGCGCATCATACTTGCTTCCTGTCCAGACAGAGTGACGTCAGTTCATCTTTTTCGTTGTCTAAAGAGATTTAGACCCCTAGTAAGCTGGTAGCGGGGTCGGTTGGGAGGGCCTTGCCTGTCCATTGGATAGGGTATTAACTTATAAAAATTTAATTTACTTATTAAATTTGCAATTTTATTGCGTTAATACATCCTATCCAATGGACAATTGCTGAATAACTACCGCTTGGTAGGCGGGTAAGCAGCTAGGGACTTCTGTGAACTCATAACAAAACAAAATAGTACAGGCCCATTTGACCTAGGGTCAGAGAACCCTGACAGGTCAAGGTCGGCCACCAACTCACTGGTTAACCGGGAGTCTACCGATGTTGCCCCCCCCTTTTTTCTTTCCTTCCAGAGTCGGTTTGAGAAGGGAAAGATAGAGAGAGAGGGGCTGAGTTCAGCCCCAGAAGAAATAAACTTCCCAAGGGAAGCAAGTCACAGTTCTTTTTTTTTTTTTTTTTTTTGACAATATGTACATATTTACATATATACAACATCCCCTCACTTCTGGGCCTGGTGGTGCACCTGCTGGGCAGCCACTACAGGGTCCCAGGTGGAAAAGCTCCGAGTCAGCCCAGGCAACATCCTTCAAATAGAATTGGGTGAAGGTGTTGTGAGATTTCCAGTGGCAGGCTGACAAGATCTGATCTAAGGAAATCCCTGATTGGAAAGCCTTAGAGGCAGCAAAGGCCCTAACATCATGGGCTTTAACCTGATGTAAGGTGAGGGCCTTCTGGTCAGAGAGCTCATAGCACAGAACCACAGTCTGTTTGATCCATGAGGAGATGGCAGGTGAGATGTCTTTATCAAAAGCCTTCTTGAAGGAGACAAAGACTAACTCCTTATTCTGCCTGAGGTCTGCAGTCCTGTCCAAGTAGTAGCGCAGGGCTCTAACTGGACATAGGGACCTGTCACCCTTGAGTGACCTATCCAGAGATGGTGCCAGGGCTGGGATGACCACTGGTGCCACACTATCTGGACCCTCCTTAGCCAGCTGATTATTGGATAGGAAGCTGGGTGAGGGGTACAAAGACACCTTAGACCAGTCTGACTGGTGTCTGATGTTCTTATGTAACCAAGCATGGATCTCACTCCTGCGTTTACCTGAAAGCCAGCAAGAAAACAGTCTTGAAAGTTAGATGTTTCAAGGAGGCCTCTTTCAGGGGTTCAAAGGGAGCCTTTGTGAGCTGATGTAAAACCAGTGAAAGGTTCCAGGAGGGGATGCCCCTCCTGCCCTTAGGTCTGTCTCTATGGAAACTATCCAGGAGACGAGTGAGATTCTCATCTTTGCTGACATTAATGGTGGAATTGCCCAGTTTGTCAGCAATGGGGGATCTGTAGCCATCAATAGTGCTTGGTTGTAACTTCTTCTCCTGAAACAAGTGCAGGAGGAAGTCAGCAATGGCTTTCAGAGGTGGTGCCCTGAAGTCCACCTGATTACTGAGGCACCACTTTGTAAAAATGGTCCACTTTGCCTCATAGACAGATCTGGTTGATCTTCTTGGAGGAGCCTCAATTCGTGCTGCCACTGCCTCAGAGAAGCCTTGCTCCTTGATTGCTGAGGCTCTAGGAGCCAGGCATGTAGGTTCAGATTCGACAGGTTCCTGTGAAGGACCTGGTTGAATGGCTAAGACACTAGGTTGGGTATGCTGGGCAGACACAGTGGGATCTGGCTTGACATTGCTACCAGGTCCCAAAACCAGGGCATGTTGGGCCACCCTGGAGCAATCAGAATTATTCTGTTGCAGGGGTAGTCCTGGAGCTTCACCACTTTGCCCAAGATGGCTGCCGGTGGGAAGGCGTATGGGTCCAGGTCCTCCCAGGAGAGGCTGAGTGCATCCACTGCCCAAGCCTGGGGGTCTGGTACCGGTAATACAAAATGTGGTACTTTGTTGTTGAACCTGGTGGCAAACAGGTCCACTTGTGGCTGATGCCACCTTGAACATACAGCTTGGAACACTTCTGGATGAAGTGACCACACTGTTTGAATGGTCTGGCCAAGCCTGGATAGCTTGTCTGCTATCACGTTCAGCCGGCCGGGGATGTGACGTGCCCTGAGGGTTACTTGCTGCCTGGTGCACCAGGACAGAATTCTCCACAGTAGGGCACACAGAGAGCCCGATTTCATCCCCCCTTCTTTGTTGATATAGGCAACCACTGTTGTGTTGTCTGTAGCTACCAACACTGTCTTGTTGAAGACTAGGGTTTGAAACTCTTTAAGAGCTAGAAATACTGCTTTCAGCTCCAAGTGGTTTATGTGTAACTTGCTCTCTGGTAGGGACCACTGTCCCCTTGCAGTGTGCTCGTCTAAGTGAGCGCCCCACCCTTCTTTTGATGCGTCTGTAAAGATTTGCAGAGCATGTTTTAGAGGGTGTAATGGTTGACCTAGAAGCACATTACTTTCCTCCAGCCACCACCTTAGATGGGGGTGGAGGGATTTGGGGACCGGGATCACCTTTTCCAGTGACTCTGGGACCCTCCAGTTGTTTTTCAAGTGCCACTGTATGGGTCTCATGTGTAGTCGCCCTAAGTGGACTTGCTTTCTGTTGCTGTGAGTAGACCTATGAGGGACATGAATTGTCGGACCGGGCAAAGCGGATCCGACAGTATTGATCTGATCTTGTGTGTCAAGGCCTGCCAACGTTCTTCTGTTGGTCTGACCTTGCCCTCTTTCAGGTCGAACTGGTAACCTACGAAGTTGAAGACCTGTTTGGGAACCAGCTCGGACTTTTCCTTGTTCACCAGCCACCCTAATTCCTGACAAAGTGTGACTAGGGTTTGAGTATGCTGGAGACAGGTGTGGTGGGTAGAGGCTCTCACCAGCCAGTCGTCTAGGTACTGGTGGATCCTTATACCCTTCTGAAAAGCCACGAGTTTGACCTCTTTGGCCACCACTGTGAACTCCATGGGAGCTGTGGACAGGCCAAAGGGAAGGACTTTGAACTGGAAGGACCGACCCTGGAGGTGAAAGCGCATGTACTTCCTGGACTGACTGTGAATTGGTATGTGGAAGTATGCGTCTTTGAAATCTATGGATGTGACCCACTCCCCTGCTTGGAGGGAGGTTCTTATTGTCTCTGGGGTTTCCATCTTGAACGTCCCTGTGTTTAAAAAGGTGTTCAAAGTGCTCAGGTCTAGGATCGGTCTCCACCGGTTGTTGGGTTTGGGTACCAAAAATAGCCGGTTGTAAAACCCCAGTGAGTTTTGATTTTCCACCGGTTCGACTGCATTCTTGTTTATCAGCTGATACAGTGCCTCTAAAAGGAAGGACTGTTTGGTTGGATTGTGGTGGTTACTTATTACAGTCAGTGACCTCGTCAAGTGGGGTCTGAAAAGGAAGGGGAGAGTGTAACCCTCCCTCAATCTCTAGCCATTGTCTGACCAGCTGGGACCCGAAAGGGTAGGCTGACTGACTGGTCAGGTAGCTTGACAGGCATTTCACCGGGACCAGTGACTGGTCAAAGAATTCCTCTGTAACCAGTTCCTTAGGCTGCCACTGGTTGGCCTAAACAGCTGTTTGGGCCTTTAAGGAACTTCTGCCGGTCTGTCAGTCAGTCCTGGAGACCTGCCCAGTACCAGGCCTTAAACGGTTATACTTGAGGCAATGCTCTGTAACCGGTTCCTGGTGGCTCCACAGTTCTGCATAAACTCACCGGAGTTGGCAGAACTGGGTGAACTACTTCTTAGCAAGGATAGGCTCATATGAAGTTGCCTTCTTCCTGTCCACAATGGTGGTTCAGCAGCTTTTCTCTGCAATCAAACAAGCTCTGTAACCGGTCAAACCGGTAGGCTCTGAGAGAAGGCTAACTGTTGAACCTGTTGTCAGCACTGAATTTGAAGCTGGTTCCTTGCCAGTAAGGATGGGAACAGCAGATCTCTTGTAACCAGCAGCACTACGGTTCCGGAACCAGCAACACTCCGGAACCGGCAATTCTCTGTAACCGGCAAACCTGTTGTCAACACTGGATTTGAAGCTTTCTTGCCCTTAAGGATGGGTACAGATTCCTCTGTAACCGGCAACACTCCGGAACCGGCAACACTCCGGAACCGGCAACACTCAGGAGCCGGTAATTCTCTGAACCAGTAGCCCTGCTGTATGTCACCTGCAACTCTGTGTAACCGGTTATCCTGTTTAACCGGTAGCCCTTGCTGGGTTTCTGTGACCACAACCGGCAGTCTGAACAGAACTGGTGCCGGTATCCCTCCTCACTGGCTGGCTAGTGACCCTACCGGTAGCCTGAACAGGACTGGTACCGGTCCAAAATTCTGCACAGGGAAGATAAGGGTCTCAATGGTCACCGCGACTTCTGGTAGGTGAACCCTCCGAGCAGCCGCACCGGTGGTCTGAACAAGACTGGAACCGGGACCCCCAACAGTCACACCAGTGGAAAGGCCTCTGGTGGAGGTTCCAGTATCAAAACAGGGCTGATCACTGGTAACCACTGAAGGGGGGTTCCTTGACAGCTTCACAGGAACATGACTGGAACCGGTACCCCAACAGTCCCACCAGTGGGGAGGCCTCTGGTGGAGGTTCCAGGATCAAAAAGGGGTGATCACTGGCAACCACTGAAGGGGTTTCTTCACAGGAACAGCACCCACCGGTAGTCTGTACAGACCGGAACCGGTACCCCCAACAGTCCCACCAGTGGAAAGGCCTCTGGTGAAGATTCCAGTATCAACACAGGGCTGATCAGTGGAACCACCGAAGGGGGGTTTTGACAGCTTCACAGGAACATGACTGGAACAGGTGCCCCAACAGTCCCACCAGTGGAAAGGCCTCTGGTGGAGGTTCCAGGATCAACAGGGCTGATCACTGGCAACCACTGAAGGGGTTTCTTCACAGGAACAGCACCCACCGGTAGTCTGTACAGACTGGAACCGGTAAAACTCATCACAAGTGCTCCCCACCGGTAGTCTGACCAGAACTGGTACCGGTAAAACTCATCACTTCTTGTCAGCTGAACCAGTCACGCCTGGGGATTTGCTTGCCGGTAGTTGTGTTGAGATCTGTGAAGTCACATGACTGGCACCGGCAAAAATTCGCAGAGTTCAATGACCATTTGTCATCTCACTTCTTCAGGCCAACAGACGAGTTGCTGGATTTCTTCTTGCCAGTTAAAAAGTGGATGTAGAGCAATAAATACTCGTCTTTCCTTCTAAAACTTCTGTTGAAAACACGATTCCTCCATTGTAAATGCGTATCACGTGACCTCCATTGTTGAATGCGTGTCACGTGACCAGGTCCGTGTCACGTGACAAGCATAAGCTGGAAGTGATGACGTCAGACGATGCATTCTTCCTTCTAAATTCTTCTCGTCGACATACACTCAGTGTTACTCGACTACGAAGAAATAAATGGAGGGTAGATACAACCTTCTGTGCAGAAGAAGGAATGCTGCAGGGACAACACACGACCTCTCACCCACGATTTACTCTCGACGACAAGTGCACAGAAAATCTTCAAAACTGGCTATAAAATGCTGGATAATGCCTCGTTAAAGTCCTGGAGAGGCCCTGATATGTATGTAACACAATATATATTTTTTCAGATGAAAATAAGCTTTAAATTCGTAGAATAAACCGCGTTTTCTTCAAACTTGGAGATAAATTCAAAACGCGTCTGCACACTACACGCGCCAAACGAAAAAGATGAACTGACGTCACTCTGTCTGGACAGGAAGCAAGTATGATGCGCCACCTAGCGAATGCACACTACTGACCGGTCCTGCCGGTATTATATACAGGACGTCTTTTTCTGGCGTTTGGCGGGACTGGTCGCGCCGACCGGTAAAGCAATTGTCCATTGGATAGGATGTATTAACGCAATAAAATATTAACATTTTTTCACATTTTATGCATTTCAGCCATTTTATAAGATGTAACATGAAGCAGGTTATTTTAAAGAGAGTATAAGTCAGTTCTTTAATAGCAAGGAATCGAGTCACATTTTCTGCCTTAGTTATGTATATTCACTTGATTCCAATATGCACTGACAAAAGTACAAGTAATATTTTCTTGACACAGTTAATAAGGCTTCACTTTTGTTTCAGTGTTCTTAATTGGTTGCAGACTTTTTGCTTCCTGTTTATGCCAATTTAAGACATGTACTGACCGAACAACCCAAGCAAGATACACTGAGCTTCATATATGTCATAAAAAAATTATGTCGTAACTAGTACAAAACACTCAACTATACAAGGTGGCATTACCTCTCTGAGATGTCAGACATGTGTTCCTGTAGCCAGCTGGAGCTGGAGGCTGCGATCACATGACTGAATGCCTTATTGTCATTAACGTAAGTCACCAGCATGTGAATACAGAATGCAAGCGCTGTCCCCACCAGCAAGCGGCCCCTGAAATAAAGGTACAGGGGAGATTGTACAGTTACAGCTGCAATAAGTAAACAGTGACTGATACGGTGAAGCAATGACAGAAATAGCATCAAACATGCCCCTTTCCAATAGCCTAGCGAAATAGCGCTCCACACTTAGATATGTAAGAGGTGAAACAGTACCAACCCCCCCAACCAATATCTCTGTCACATATCATCTTCCTATACCTTAAAATTTTTAGATATAGCCCCAACAAGATTTTAAAATTCAGGGTCACTACAGCAAGGTCAAAGGTCAAATCAAGGTCAGGAGGAGTTGTTCATGCAAGTATCCAAACAATCGAGAAAAAGGGAGGCTGTAAAGCTACAAGACATAGACTGTCCAGATATATAACAACCACCCACACCAGAGATAAATGGAAGATACAATGCAGAGTTTCACTAAGCTTATAAAAGGTAAGGCATTTTACTTGACATTTGTGGCATTATTGATTTAATATAATAAATCACCTTTGTCTGAGTTAAGCAAATTCAGAAATTCAACAATGTAGCAGTATATGTTCCTGTGTAATAACTAATTACAAGGTCAGCTTATCCAGCTTCAAGTAAACTGCAGATTATACTCACTCATGGATATCTGGCTGCTGAACCATTCTCTCCACACTGAAAGTAAACACAAATATATCAGTTACTTTTAATATTTATGTCATGTTTCTTTGCTTTCTTCAATAATGTTGCTTTAACTAGAAGAGACTTGTGAGCTGTAGTTTAATAAATACAAGGAAAAAATATGTCATTTTAATACTGAAATAAGGATAATCAACAATACAGTATATTTCCACCATGTTTACTTTGAACAACAAGAGGAGAGTGCCCGTGAACGGGCACTGTGTCAGCTGACTGAATGTTTTTGATTTGTGATGGTGATAATGAGAGGAAAGCATAATTATCAGGGAAAGGGCTGTACAGAAATACAGTAAATGGTAACTGAACAGCATGTTCGAAAGATATTCCGAAGCTGACAGAAGAAAACGACAAAAAAGTTGTGCCCTGCAAATGGTATTATGAAATAAAGTAACAAGGTAATTGTTTAAGGGTAAAAAGTAGGTTAAAATATTTAAAGAAATACTATAAATGCAATATCCTCGTTCCACCATGAAGAAGGGGTCCAAAGGTCAAATCTGACCATACCAAAAGATTCCCAGCCAAAGAATTTAGGATGGTTTACCATCCCAAACCTCTCGGACCAATAATAAGTGAGTTATAGGCACTTTTTAAGTTTGGCTATCCTTGTTTGACCTTGAAGGAGGGGGTCCAAGGTCAAATCCGACCACACAAAAAAATTCCCAGCCCATGATTTCCTGTAGCTTGTTTACCATCCCAAACTTGTAGGACCAATAATAAGCGAGTTCTAAGCAATTGTAAGTTTGGCTATCCTCAACTGCCCTTGAAGGAGGGGTCCCAGGTCAAATCTGACCACACCAAAAGAATCCCAGCCCATGATTTCCTATATGTTGGTTTACCATCCCAAACCTCCAAGACCAATAATACGCGAGTTATAAGCACTTTAAGTTTGGCTATCTTCGTTTGACCTGGAAGGAGGGGGTCAAGGTCAAATCCGACCACACAAAAAAATTCCCAGCCCATGATTTCCTGTAGCTTGTTTACCATCCCAAACTTGTAGGACCAATAATAAGCGAGTTCTAAGCAATTGTAAGTTGGCTATCCTCAACTGTCCTTGAAGGAGGGGTCCCAGGTGAAATCCGACAACACCAAAAGATTCCCAGCCCATGATTTTCTATAGGTTGGTTTTCCATTCGAAACCTCTAGGACCAATAATAAATGAGTTATAAGCACTTTTAAATTTGGCTATCCTCATTTGACCTTGAAGGAGGGGTCCAAGGTGAAATCCGACCACACCAAAAAATTCCCAGCTCATGATTTTCTATAGGTTGGTTTTCATTCCAACCTCTGGGACCAATAATAAGCGAGTTCTAAGCACTTTTATTTTTGGCTATCCTCATTTGACCTTGAAGGAGGGTTCCAAGGTCAAATCGGACCATATTAACAGATTCCCAGCCCATGATTTCCTACAGGTTGGATACAATGATTTACTCAACAGTGAGAACCTGAAAGAAGCTATTGCTCAGCTATCCCATGACATAGAGGTCTGCAATTTCACTATGTTATAGCTGACCAAAACGTCTGTGAATAACATATTTAACAAAATACTCTAAATGTAATAATTTTCAAGTTACAACTGATTTACTCAACAGTGAGAACCTCAAAGTAACTATTACTCAGCTATGCAATGAGCTACATGTCTGAATTTTTGCTCTGTTATAGCTGACCTAAAAGTAGCTGAACAACATATTTAAGCAAAATACTGTAAATGCAATAGTTTTCAAGTTACAACTGATTTACTCAATAGTGAGAACCAGAAAATAGCTATTGCTCCGCTATGCCATGAGCTATAGGTCTGTAATTTCACTATGTTATAGCTAACCCAAAAGTAGGTGAACAATATATTTTAACAAAATACTCCAAATGCAATATTTTTCAAGTTATAGCTGATTTACTCAACAGTCAGTGCCTGAGAATAGCTATTGCTCAGTTGTGCCATGAGCTACAGGTCTGTAATTTCACTATGTTATAGCTGACCCAAAAGTAGCTGAATAACATATTTGCACAAATTTCTGTAAAGGCAATAGTTTTCCAATTACAACTGATTTACTCAATAGTGATGACCTAAAAGTAGCTATTACTCAGCTATGCCATGAGCTACAGGTCTGAAATTTTACTATGTTATAGCTGACCCAAAAGTAGGTGAACAAGATATTTAAGCAAAATACTGTAAATGCAATAGTTTTCAAGTTACAACTGATTTACTCAATAGTGATGACCTAAAAGTAGCTATTACTCAGCTATGCCATGAGCTACAGGTCTGAAATTTTACTATGTTATAGCTGACCCAAAAGTAGCTGAATAACATATTTATACGAAATTCTCTAAATGCAATAGTTTTCCAATTACAACTGATTTACTCAATAGTGAGAACTTCAAAGTAGCTATTACTCAGCTATGCAATGAGCCACAGATCTGAAACTTCACTATGTTATAGCTGATCCCAAAATAGGTGAATAACATATTGAAACAAAATACTCTAAATGCAATAGTTTCCAAGTTATAAGCGATTTACTCAACAGTGATAACCTAAAAGTAGCTATTACTCAGCTATGCAATGAGTCACGGGTCTGGAACTTCACTATGTTATAGCTGACCCCAAAATAGGTGAATAACATATTGAAACAAAATACTCTAAATGCAATAATTTCCAAGTTATAAGCGATTTACTCAACAGTGATAACCTAAAAGTAGCTATTACTCAGCTATGCCATGAGCTACAGGTTTGAAATTTTACTATGTTATAGCTGACCCAAAAGTAGGTGAACAACATATTTAAGCAAAATACTGTAAATGCAATAGTTTTCAAGTTACAACTGATTTACTCAATAGTGATGACCTAAAAGTAGCTATTACTCAGCTATGCCATGAGCTACAGGTCTGAAATTTTACTATGTTATAGCTGACCCAAAAGTAGGTGAACAACATATTTAAGCAAAATACTGTAAATGCAATAGTTTTCAAGTTACAACTGATTTACTCAATAGTGATGACCTAAAAGTAGCTATTACTCAGCTATGCCATGAGCTACAGGTCTGAAATTTTACTATGTTATAGTTCACCCAAAAGTAGCTGAATAACATATTTATACTAAATTCTCTAAATGCAATACTTTTCCAATTACAACTGATTTACTCAATAGTGAGAACCTCAAAGTAGTTATTACTAAGCTATGCAATGAGCTACAGGTCTGAAATTCCACTATGTTATAGCTGACCCAAAAGTAGGTGAACAACATATTAAAGCAAAATACTGTAAATGCAATAGTTTTCAAGTTACAACTGATTTACTCAATAGTGATGACCTAAAAGTAGCTATTACTCAGCTATGCCATGAGCTACAGGTCTGAAATTTCACTATGTTATAGCTGACCCAAAAGTAGGTGAACAACATATTTAAGCAAAATACTGTAAATGCAATAGTTTTCAAGTTACAACTGATTTACTCAATAGTGATGACGTAAAAGTAGCTATTACTCAGCTATGCCATGAGCTACAGGTCTGAAATTTTACTATGTTATAGCTGACCCAAAAGTAGCTGAATAACATATTTATACGAAATTCTCTAAATGCAATAGTTTTCCAATTACAACTGATTTACTCAATAGTGAGAACTTCAAAGTAGCTATTACTCAGCTATGCAATGAGCCACAGATCTGAAACTTCACTATGTTATAGCTGATCCCAAAATAGGTGAATAACATATTGAAACAAAATACTCTAAATGCAATAGTTTCCAAGTTATAAGCGATTTACTCAACAGTGATAACCTAAAAGTAGCTATTACTCAGCTATGCAATGAGTCACGGGTCTGGAACTTCACTATGTTATAGCTGACCCCAAAATAGGTGAATAACATATTGAAACAAAATACTCTAAATGCAATAATTTCCAAGTTATAAGCGATTTACTCAACAGTGATAACCTAAAAGTAGCTATTACTCAGCTATGCCATGAGCTACAGGTCTGAAATTTTACTATGTTATAGCTGACCCAAAAGTAGGTGAACAACATATTTAAGCAAAATACTGTAAATGCAATAGTTTTCAAGTTACAACTGATTTACTCAATAGTGATGACCTAAAAGTAGCTATTACTCAGCTATGCCATGAGCTACAGGTCTGAAATTTTACTATGTTATAGTTGACCCAAAAGTAGCTGAATAACATATTTATACTGAATTCTCTAAATGCAATACTTTTCCAATTACAACTGATTTACTCAATAGTGAGAACCTCAAAGTAGTTATTACTCAGCTATGCAATGAGCTACAGGTCTGAAATTTCACTATGTTATAGCTGACCCAAAAGTAGGTGAACAACATATTAAAGCAAAATACTGTAAATGCAATAGTTTTCAAGTTACAACTGATTTACTCAATAGTGATGACCTAAAAGTAGCTATTACTCAGCTATGCCATGAGCTACAGGTCTGAAATTTTACTATGTTATAGCTGACCCAAAAGTAGGTGAACAACATATTTAAGCAAAATACTGTAAATGCAATAGTTTTCAAGTTACAACTGATTTACTCAATAGTGATGACCTAAAAGTAGCTATTACTCAGCTATGCCATGAGCTACAGGTCTGAAATTTTACTATGTTATAGCTGACCCAAAAGTAGCTGAATAACATATTTATACGAAATTCTCTAAATGCAATAGTTTTCCAATTACAACTGATTTACTCAATAGTGAGAACTTCAAAGTAGCTATTACTCAGCTATGCAATGAGCCACAGATCTGAAACTTCACTATGTTATAGCTGATCCCAAAATAGGTGAATAACATATTGAAACAAAATACTGTAAATGCAATAGTTTCCAAGTTATAAGTGATTTACTCAACAGTGATAACCTAAAAGTAGCTATTACTCAGCTATGCCATGAGCTACAGGTCTGAAATTTTACTATGTTATAGCTGACCCAAAAGTAGCTGAATAACATATTTATACGAAATTCTCTAAATGCAATAGTTTTTAAGTTACAAGTGATTCTACTCATGATGGAAGTTACTGAAAAGCCCAAAAGTAGCTATTACTCACTTAGCTATTGAGACAGGCACCCAACTTACTCACCATATTGTAGCTATGAAAAAAGTAGCTGAATAACATATTTTAACAAAATGCTCTAGATGCAACAGTTTTCAAGTTATAAATGATTTTGTGCATGATTTCATGAATGTTAATGCATTAAAAATTATTAAAAAAATTTATTAAAAAAAAAGTAAGACAGATCCAGGTCTCATACTCACACAAGAGAATCTACCTCTGGCCTAGTACATATATGCAAGATATGAGAGAAATCCCTGCAATAGTCACTGAGAAAATTGTGATAAAAAGTTGAAATTTTCACACTTTTGGTGGGGGTACCCCCCTTGTAATGTCTCTAGCAAACAGACGAACAGACAGATTTGCATGCCTTGAACAATTTTTCATCCTCGATAGATAAGGTATCTTTTAAAAAAAACAGCACGTCTCTAGGCCTTGTAGTTTTGGAGGAGAAGTTGTTCACGCGGACGCGTACGCGTACGCGGACGCGTACGCCCACGCCGCAGAGTGACGACATAATGCCAGCTGACTGACAAGTCAGCTGACATAAAAGCATATGCATCATGTTCCCATTACAAAATCATACTTCTTCATCTTCTTGCTTAATTAAAAAATCTTGATTATTGTGATCTTATGAAAAAGTAGTAGATAGTTTTTAAGAGTCCTTCTACAACATGTTTAACAGTGCTGTGTAGACAGGAATTTCTGTTAGTTGTATCTGATGACATTATTTTTTAATGAGCAAGAAATTGAAGAGTTATTTTGACTTCTAGTAGTTGATTACATACACTTGGTGCTGCAACTTGATATTCACTTGTTCAAGCTAAGGCCCATATTATGCCTGAGTGATCAGGCTGTAATATTCACTGATATTAGATCAGCAAGCCAGTCTGTTGTTAATCCATGGAATTAAACAGGTGGAATTCAATCCTCTAGTTCACTGCTAACCAGTGGAGACATCTTATCTTAAACTTCTCTCTACTCTTACAATAGAGGAAACTTCTTTGTTTTGTTTGTGCTGAAGTTTTAACAATAGTTTTTGATATTCCACATATGTTCAGTTTTGAGGTCACAAAGGCATGCATAAGTGTTTCTGTTAAACATTATATTACAAACCATAAAAAGAAATGAAAACTTTATGCTATTCTAAATCATTGCTGATTCCTTAACAACACATTCATTTAAGCAATAACTCATAGTTTTTGTAAACAAGAAGCTACAGTACATAGAACATTATTATAAACCAGTCACACACCAAAGTGTAATGTACCTTTCTTTTAGTACAAACAACGCTCCCAACTGTGCCAAGAGTGTACTAGAGAACACAGCGAGTACTTCAAACCTCTCATAACTGTAAAAAAAAAGACAGATCTAGGCTAGAAATCAAATAATTTCATACTACAGGAAACAGAAGGACACAATACCATAATTGTTGAAACAGAAGTACATGTATGTCAGAATCGTTTCTACTGTCTTAAAAGTGTCAAGAATCTTGATTAAAGATACAGCAATAGTATTTTAATTTAGTCAATTAAAGCTTTAAAAATAACAAAATAGTAAAGAAAGTATTGCCTAAAAAAGTTTAACCATCATAAAATAATTTACTTCCTAAGGTAGGGACTTACCCAAATGGATATGCCTTACTTGATGAACTCATTTTGACCCACAATCCAACAAGGCAAGTGATTAAGCTGAAATGTATGACAAATCCCTGTTCAGTAACATACATATGAGTAACATACAAGTCATAAAAAACAACAGTATAGAAGACAAAATTAACAAAGTATTTTAAGACCCCAGTTACACATAACTGATCACGGCAGGATTCCTTATATGGAAAATGTTGAGTGATTTACGGATCATCATTTCCATCCGTATAGCCATCCATAACATCTGTAATGTCCTTGTGGCTTCCGCCACGGATGTCATGTGTCTGTGGAGATGCCAAGGAAAAATCAAACTGCTTGATTTTTCTGTAAAGGCTTTGTGGATCTTATCTCTAATTGATATCCGTAGCTCATCCATATCTCATCCGTGAGTGTCCTTATTGTCCCTATACCCATCCTGGATGTCCTTGTAGCATCCCTTACATCCTTGACGCTTCCACAGCAAAAAATATCCACAAAAACATTGCCGGATCTAACCAGATCTGCTACAAACTGAGACGGACAGGGTTTGCGGATTAAAAAACAGTCATAAGACCAATCCTTAGTGCAATCTTTTCATCCACAAACCTGTCCGTAGCGGTCCGTTGCAGTTCTGTAAATCTTTTACATGACCACCCCCATCCCTTGTGCATCCCTATCAGTTACCATACATGGAACCGTGGGGTATATCCGGCTATGTGTAACTGGAACCTAAGACTCAAATGACTGTGTAGTCACACACAACTGGTTGGAGTAACAGTTCAACTCAGTCTAGAAACAATGGCAATTGACAATCAACTGTCACCTAATTCCATCATAAGGATACAGAACTGAACCCACAATGGCTGAGTTGGGAGACAGGTGGGTTACCACTGTGCCACCAAAGCTGTTGGAGGAGCACAGGAATATAACTTAATTTTTGTCATTTTCTAGAATATACATTTTCCTTCTATGTGGTAACTAACCATTGTTATCGGATGTGCACAATTTGTTGAAAACTGTGCTAAACACAAATGAACACCATAATTTTTTATGGTGTTCATTTTTATTTTGGGAAGACACAAATAAAACATGTGTTTTCGCAAAGTTTGAATGTTTTATCCAATTAAAACAATTTTACCTTTATTATTACAATCATTGTATCATCAAGTGTTAAGACAAGTTAACCAGTTAGATATTGTCAGTTTTTCTTAAAAAATCATACCAGTTGACAAGCGCAGTTGACACAAGCAACATTTATGACATAAAACATATCTCAGTAAAAATAAAACGTGGTTCTTACTATAAAGGGAAACTTGTGTTAATCATACCACATTCGAATCCCATGAAAGCTTGGTCAAATGATTTTGTAGTTAATTTTTTGCCACAGTTCTGCCAGACTAGACATTACACAGAAGTTCACATTATTTTACTCATAGTGTTTAATATAAGTTGTTAATCTACATTATTTCACTTTGGTAAAGCCTTTGACACATAAATACTTTTTGCAAGGCCAAACCCACTTATCACACTTTCATTTAAAAGATCTATGTTGTACACTCACAAATTAAAAAGGTGTTATATGCTGCTCCAGTTTCACTACATACAGGTGACTACATATGCATCACGCCAAAACAAAAAGGCATTGTTGCAACTTGTAGCAAATCATACCAGTGAAAAATTTACACGGTTACCAGTTCAGTTCCCATTACATGAAGCTTTTACAATTTTGAAACATTCAACGAAAGATACTGATATTAATACATACATTTATATTAATAAAGATATTTGTATCAATAAATGGTAGATGCTTACCTAAATATGTCAAATATTGTGACGTAAGTGAAGGCTGTAAGTGCTAAAACACAAAAGATTTGTGAACATAGTTAAACATTTTTTTACTGTTTACAATAACTAAAGTGCTATATTCAAAGCACAAAATAGAAAAGCACTATGCAAACTGCAAAGAATCTTTTTAAAGCAATGACTGGGTGGTCTGTATTTGCAATTGAGGTCAATTTGGGAAGATCTTGAGTGCTTACTGGTCCACTTGATAGTTGTTAACTACTATACTATATTGTCGCCCACTAGGTGGCCTTTTTTTAGTATGACAAAAAATAACACAGAAAAACATCAGAAAACTTTGGATATTATCCAAAATTAGGATGTTAAGTCCCATTGAACAGCCCTGGTCATATTAGGACAGGTCCTAAGCTCTGTCACTGGTGGGAGTCAAACCCACACAGAGGTGAAAGCCTGTGAACAGATGCCAAACCTGCTGCACCACTAGGCCACTGAGGACCTCTACATTGCACATTGGGGAGTTTCATATAATATTTCTCATTTCATAACAATATAATAAGTTTTAAAGTCCTATCACAACTATTTAAAATTTTAAATGCAAAAACATCATTTCCAGAAACCAGTGCAAACCACCTTTGTGTTTTTTAGAGAGAAAAAAAATATGCATACTAAACCACATCAATATCAGATTGTGAAACAAATTTGGGTGGTTTGGGTCCAGGGGTGAAATTTTACCACTCATCACTGCCTTACTTCTTTTATAAAATTTTATGAAGTCCCACCCAAACACTTGTCATAATTACTCATCATGATTAAAAAATACACCAATGACCCTAAAAGAAAGGATACAACTCCGTAAAATATTTACTTAAGCAATTTTAAGTGAAAGATTTCCCAACAAGAAGGGTTCATAACGATTTCAAAGTAATGTACCTACCAAGACTGTTAGTTGTACTGCACCAAATGAGGAGTAGAATTGTTGAGAGAAGATTCAGTGTTCCCAGCACAAAGATTTTTCTTGTCTAAAATTAAATTTATGACACACAGAACATTATAAACCTCTGTAAACACTTTTAAAATTTTACCAAAAAAAAAAAAAAAAAAAAAAAAAAAACAACATTACCATAACAGCCAAAAAACATAACAGGTAAGTAATGTCAAATGAAGCAATTGTATATTTTAAGCAATAAATGAAATTTTTCAAGATTTTTAAAAAAGTTTTCCCCAATTCTTTCAGCTTTTTGGGGCTTTTGTCTATTTTATCAAAATGGATCATTATTATTTAATACAAATACTTCAAACTCTCATTGACTCTTAACTTCTTAAGTTTACAAGTATCAAACTTGCATCAAATTCTAGTATGGAAATAGTCACCTGAGGGTCAGCCAAGACAATGGATGTCTCCCTCCATAATGTCCCCAAACAGGACCTATGTGTCACCATGTGGGGGGTTAACCCACCCTATGATATACATAACACATTAAATGTAAGTAGGGCACTAAAACTGGAAAATAAAAATACATATTTGTTATTTGGAGCTAAAGTTATTGGGTACACAGAACTAAACATCCAATTTCATTTGTTGAAAGTATGTAACAAAAATGTTGATAAAGACCTCAGAAATGAAACCATCACTGATATTAACCTGTAAAAAAATCTTGTTTGTATTTGACAACATGTTTCTCAAGACAAAGAGTATTCAAAAATACATAGAATGTGTTTCAGTATATACATTATTCAGTTAAATTAAAAATTACACCTTGTATAAAGATTACTCATACAAAAAAAAAATACAAAAAGCCTATTTGTACTTTTCATGTCCACAGTTGAGAGATTTTATTCCTGCCAACTGCATCTGAAGTATAACTTTCAACTACTGGAATTTGCTGAAATAAGCTTCAGCAAGTTCTGAGTAATTAATAAGTTTAAAATACCAGTAAATTAAAAGTTAATTTGTATTGTGCTTCTATTTAATTAATAAAAATGGAACAAACAACTGCAATAATGCTAGTCTGCACCAGACTTTTACATAAAACAAGAATTAATTTAAGGGAACATTTTAAACAAACATGTTAATTCTTTAAACTTAAATTAACTCCATGATTAAGGCTGAGTGTAAATACAACTCACATTCAGTTGCTGTACATTGACAGAAACTGCCCCTCCACGTTGTCTGACATCTAATTGAAAAAGAGAACAATAACCAGCTACATCATCTGTTAAATTTTAAATTGATAATTTAAGAGTGTAATTAACAGCTCTACAGATATTATGCCAAAATCGCTTCAAGTTAATTCAGTAAAGTTATGTCAAGAAATTTATAGGAGATACACTCCAAGTATTAAATATCATTAAAAATTTATAAAAAAACTATCAGTAAAAAAACTTGTATTAAGTTGTATGATAGCAAGGTTAGTTGAATGAAGACAGAGACAGAAAAAAGTTAAAATACATCTTGGGAAAATTTAGTTTTCAGTCATTAACACATTAACCTGGCAAATTTTTTTTATCAGGAACACGATTTATATCCACTTAATTTTGGCCAAGTTAAATACTGCAAGGACACTGCAAGATCTCATTTTACACCACAAGGCCCCATTTTACATCTCAAGACCCAATTTTACACCACAAGGGCAGTAATATGTTACAGAATTCTATTATTTTATATTCTTACTTTTATAGATTTATAGATTGCTGCATATTTTTTTAGAAGCACCATCCAATTTCCTTTATATTGATAAATAATATGCATCTGTACATCAATAAATGTTAAAAATATTTTAAAAAGCTGAACCCCAGTCAACAAACTTCATTTTAGTGCAATTAGATTGAAATTTATTTTGTATGATTATTTTATTTAAGCTACAAATATGGCATTGATACTGTTTGAAAGATAAAAATTTGTAGTTTTCCTTGCTTTTTGTCTGACAAAAATTCATTGGGTAGTCCCAGAGATATAGTTTTTTTGTTACATCCCCTGTAAATATTTTCGAATTTTACAGCTTTTATTTTCCGGGCAACTTTCCGGGGTTAAATAACAGGAGTTTCCGAGATTTGTTAGAATAGCTTGTCTCCAACGAAATTCACCGTTCTAGCTTGTCGTTTCGACTGTTTCCGTGCAGAGATCAGGCTTTCTTTCGATATATAACGTTTTGAGTAGATATGCTAGCGTACGAAATATCTCGCTTTACAATGGTGGACGTAAACAACGCTCGAAACCATTTAATTTTAAAATATAAAGCTTATTTTCAGTGTTATATATATTGCTTGCATATCTACGCTTCCTGCCACCGAAATTCGCTTCTAAAGCAGAAATATTTCCTTCATAAAAATCGCGTCCCAATGGACGCACTGACAACCGAAATTTGCGTCCAAATCTGAAATACCGCGTATTTAATATACTCGGACGGCGTAATCGCGAACCCTGAAGACCACAAGACTTCAAGGTATGCTAATGCCGTCAGCCACCCCAGATATGATGAATTTAAGAATCTAGGTTACAGTGTATATCTTGGAGGTCAACTTATCAGTCAGCCCATCTTAAGATGGGCGATAGCCCGACTCAGGATCCTAAGTTGTGTAGCCTATCTTAAGATGGACAAGAACATCTAGGTTCAACTTCTAATATTTCAATTCGAGAGTGATTTTTAAAGCTAAAATTTAATATTAACCTTTAAAAAGAATGTCCAAAGTTTGTTTTACAATAAATTGAGAGATATGAGCTGAACGTATTAGGTTACACCCCATGGCTGGTCATTACATATATTAGCCCAACTTATAATTTGCACAGCTAGTTTTTATTCTCATGTTCATTTGATTCTCTATGTTCCAAGACTCTGATTCAGTTAATCTGTTTGACAATGGGATGGTCATTAACTGAGGTGTCTCTTGTTCAACCACTACTAGGAACCTGATTTTGTTTTACTTCTGAGAGTAATTAGGCAACTGGATTAGATTGTGATTTATGTGTTGTTTCAAGATTCTTTTGAAGTTGATTTGTTTGACTGTGTGTGACTTCATTAGTCTCAAGATTTACCTTTTGCTTTAGCATTCTTTTGAACTTGATTTGTTTCAACTGTGGTTGAGTGACTATAGGTAAGGGGCTATCAACGTAACGCATATTTCACGCAGTGCAGAAACCTTTTTTCACAGAGAGCCATGTATTTTCTGTGGTGTGAAAGTTTATCAACTTAAATTCACTGAATTCAATAACTCTTGCTTTTTTGGCTGTTGACAGATTGTTCAAAAAGAAACTAACTATCAAAATAATAGTTTATTATAAATTTTTTTTGTTATATTTACTAAAATGATGTAACATTAATTTTCACAAATGCAATGAAAGTGCTCAAACTTTGGTCAACCCAAAAAGAGACATCCTTTACAAACGTGACAAAAACTGCATGCAACTTGTAACTTTTTAATAAACAAAGATTACTGGTTTCAATCACTGTTACATATTTGTTAGTTAAATGCTTGTGAAAGTATTTAAAAAAAATGTAATTCATTCAAAACAATGCTCATGTATTTCTACGACTGTGGCATCCACAGTGTCCTCATATATAACTTCTAAGTATTTCTTTTTTGTCTCGATAGACTGGTGTGTCTCTGTTGCTAAGGGAGCAATATCTGCCAGTACTGATGGCAGTGAGAGAGCGTATTAATCTATATACATTTTTTAAAAAATTACTAGTAGATGTATCCTGAAGAGAAACATTGGTTGTGAAATTATAAGATAAATGGAAACCAGAGGATCGCTCGCAAAAAAAAAAAGATAATGTTTTTGCATAGCAAAAACAAAGCGTCCCGAAAAGGCTATAAAGGTGAGTGCTAAAGTATTAAGAAAATGCTTCGTTTCTAGCCTTATACTGTTGTGGCAACCAAAGTCAGCGCAGTCTGCTCTATCTAGCACGGTTTTCAAGATATAAGCATTTTTGTGTTTTGCAAAAAATAAAAAAATTAAAAATGTCCGCTATATTTGGCGAGACAAAAATATTTTGAAAATTGGCATGGCTACTCTGCAGAGATACCCAGCAGGTCCAAAATTTTGTTGAGTTCGCTCCATATAGCACGGTTTTCGAGATATAAGCATTTTTGTGTTTTGCAAAAACTTTGAAAATTCAAAATGGCCACCATTTTTGGGGAGACAAAAATTTTTGTCAAGACCACTGCCGCGGTGTGTATCTCCCGCCGAGCATTAAAGCAGAAGAAATAGCTTTTCCGAGATATTCACAATTTTTCATTTTCGTGTGTGAAAGCTCTTCCAAAAGTAGGTGAATGAGTTATTTGAGAAAAATTGGCTATCTGCAATACTATTAAGAGATAATTCACATTTACTCATTTTGAGTAGGTGAATAATTATCTATGGGTCTGAAACTTCACCAAGTGAAAGCTCTCCCAAAAGTAGGTGAATGAGTTATTTGAGAAAAATTGGCTATCTGCAATACTTTTAGAGATAATTCGCATTTACTCATTTTGAGTAGGTGAGTAATTAGCTATGGGTCTGAAACTTCACCATGTGAAAGCTCTCCCACAAGTAGATGAATGAGTATTTGATAAAAATTGGGTATCCGCAATACTTTTACAGATAATTAGCATTTACTCATTTTGAGTAGGTGAATAAATAGCTATGGGTCTGAAACTTCACAGAGTGAAAGCTCTCCCAAAAGTGGCTATCTGCAATACTTTTAGAGATAATTCACATTTACTCATTTTGAGTAGGTGAATAATTAGCTATGGGTCTGAAACTTCACCAAGTGAAAGCTCAGCCAAAAGTAGGTGAATGAGTTATTTGAGAAAAATTGGCTATCTGCAATACTTTTAGAGATAATTCGCATTTACTCATTTTGAGTAGGTGAGTAATTAGCTATGGGTCTGAAACTTCACCAAGTGAAAGCTCTCCCAAAAGTAGGTGAATGAGTTATTTGAGAAAAATTGGCTATCTGTAATACTTTTAGAGATAATTCGCATTTACTCATTTTGAGTAGGTGAGTAATTAGCTATGGGTCTGAAACTTCACCAAGTGAAAGCTGTCCCAAAAGTAGGTGAATGAGTTATTTGAGAAAAATTGGCTATCTGCAATACTTTTAGAGATAATTCGCATTTACTCATTTTGAGTAGGTGAGTAATTAGCTATGGGTCTGAAACTTCACCATGTGAAAGCTCTCCCAAAAGTAGGTGAATGATTAATTTGAGAAAAATTGGCTATCTGCAATACTTTTAGAGATAATTCGCAATTACTCATTTTGAGTAGGTGAGTAATTAGCTATGGGTCTGAAACTTCACAGAGTGAAAGCTCTCCCAAAAGTAGGTGAATGAGTTATTTGAGAAAAATTGGCTATCTGCAATACTTTTAGAGATAATTCGCATTTACTCATTTTGAGTAGGTGAGTAATTAGCTATGGGTCTGAAACTTCACCAAGTGAGAGCTCTCCCAAAAGTAGGTGAATGAGTTATTTGAGAAAAATTGGCTATCTGCAATACTTTTAGAGATAATTGACATTTACTCATTTTCAGTAGGTGAGTAATTAGCTATGGGTCTGAAACTTCACCAAGTGAAAGCTCTGCCAAAAGTAGGTGAATGAGTTATTTGAGAAAAATTGGCTATCTGCAATACTTTCAGAGATAATTCGCATTTACTCATTTTGAGTAGGTGAGTAATTAGCTATGGGTCTGAAACTTCACAGAGTGAAAGCTCTCCCAAAAGTAGGTGAATGAGTTATTTGAGAAAAATTGGCTATCTGCAATACTTTTAGAGATAATTAGCATTTACTCATTTTGAGTAGGTGAGTAATTAGCTATGGGTCTGAAACTTCACCAAGTGAAAGCTCTCCCAAAAGTAGGTGAATGATTAATTTGACAAAAATTGGCTATCTGCAATACTTTTAGAGATAATTCGCATTTACTCATTTTGAGTAGGTGAGTAATTAGCTATGGGTCTGAAACTTCACCAAGTGAAAGCTCTCCCAACAGTAGGTGAATGAGTTATTTGAGAAAAATTGGCTGTCTGCAATACTTTTAGAGATAATTCGCATTTACTCATTTTGAGTAGGTGAGTAATTAGCTATGGGTCTGAAACTTCACCAAGTGAAAGCTCTCCCAAAAGTAGGTGAATGATTTATTTGAGAAAAATTGGCTATCTGCAATACTTTTAGAGATAATTCGCATTTACTCATTTTGAGTAGGTGAGTAATTAGCTATGGGTCTGAAACTTCACCATGTGAAAGCTCTCCCACAAGTAGATTAATGAGTTATTTGATAAAAATTGGGTATCCGCAATACTTTTACAGATAATTAGCATTTACTCATTTTGAGTAGGTAAATAATTAGCTATGGGTCTGAAACTTCACCATGTGAAAGCTCTCCCAAAAGTAGGTGAATGAGCTATTTGAGAAAAATTGGCTATCTGCAATACTTTTAGAGATAATTCGCATTTACTCATTTTGAGTAGGTGAGTAATTAGCTATGGGTCTGAAACTTCACCATGTGAAAGCTCTTCCAAAAGTAGGTGAATGAGTTATTTGAGAAAAATTGGCTATCTGCAATACTTTTAAGAGATAATTCGCATTTACTCATTTTGAGTAGGTGAGTAATCATCTACGGGTCTGAAACTTCACCATGTGAAAGCTCTCCCAAAAGTACATGAATGAGTTATTTGATAAAAATTGGGTATCTGCAATAGTTTTTGAGATAATTAGCATTTACTCATTTTGAGTAGGTGAGTAATTAGCTACGGGTCTGAAACTTCACCAAGTGAAAGCTCTTCCAAAAGTAGGTGAATGAGTTATTTGAGAAAAATTGGCCATCTGCAATACTTTTAGAGGTAATTCGCATTTACTCTTTTTGAGTAGGTGAGCAATTAGCTATGGGTCTGAAACTTCACCAGGTGAAAGCTCTTTGGGATAGCTGCTCTGCAGACATACCCTGAAGATCAAAAATTTCGTCGAAATCGCTCTATGTAGCACGGTTTTCGAAATATTAGCATTTTTGTGTTTTGCAATTTTTGCGCAAAAATTCAAAATGGCCGCCATTTTTGGCAAGACAAAATTTTTTTGAAAATTGGCATGGTTACTCTGCAGAGATACCCTGTGGGTCAAAAATTTCGTCGAAATCACTCTATCTAGCATGGTTTTCGAGATATAAGCATTTTTGTGTTTTGCAATTTTTACGAAAATTTCGAAAATTCAAAATGGCCGCCATTTTTGGCGAGACAAAAATTTTTTGAAAATTGGGAAAAGTACTCCGCAGAGATATCCTGCGGGTCAAAAATTTTGTTGAAATTGCTCTATCTAGCACGTTTTTTGACATATAAGCATTTTTAAGTTTTGCAATTTTTGCGAAAATTTCGAAAATTCAAAATGGCCGCCATTTTGGACGAGACAAAAATTTTTTGAAAATTGGGAAAACTACTCCGCAGAGATACCCTGCGGGTCAAAAATTTCATCGAAATCGCTCTATCTAGCACGGTTTTCGAGATATAAGCATTTTTGTGTTTTCCTTATTTGGAAAATTCGTAATGATTAATTAATCATTAATTACTCGGCCATTTCTTGACCAATCAATGCCAAAATCTAATGATTTCCAGATTTTAATAGAATGAATGTATTTGCCAAGTTTCAGGTGAATTGATAAAATTCCTTTCAAGTTATCATCCGGACAAGCTTCCCCATCGAAAAAAGACATTTTTGGTCATGTGACCTCTCTGATTGGTTGAAATGTCACTGCAGCATATTCAAAAAAATTCCCCAAGGCTACTGCCTAAACCTGCCAAATTTGAAAAGAATCCGCCTAACGGTTACAGAGTTATAAGGAAAACAAAATGCGGAGCCGGCAGAGCCGCCGGAGCCTGAAGCTCTCCCATACACAAACAAGCGTCCCTTCCGGGACGCTTAAATAGGAAATAAATCTTGAGAATCTAACTGATGCAAGCAAAACAGTGCAGTTACATGTAAATAAATCCCTTGTCCTTGGATGGTAAATAAGGACACGTGGCTTTCCGTTGATACTTAAATTCTTCACTCTGTTGTTGTTATATTGCACAGTATAAAAACAAAGCCTGTCCTATCACTGTAAATTTACAAAACAAGCCGAAATATGTGTGTGTGTTGTTGTTTATGTAGATTAATATATAGATAAACTTGAAATATAAAAGGACATGCGTAAATGTACTAGCCTTGCTGTGTGACGTAGTTCAACATATTTGTAAACACTACAAATAAGTCCATGCATAGCAACAAATATGTGCTTTCTATACAAGCCACCTAGCGAGGACTACACTAACTAAATATACGTCGCTACGTTGATAGCCCCTTAATAGGATTAAATAGATATTGTAAGATTCCCCAAAGGCGTTTTTTTCCTGTTCGCATAAGTAAAGCAAAATGATTAACATAACCATAATTTCTAAAAGCTGGGTTCTTACATTGACAATTACTGTTTAACCAAAATCATCAGATTAACTTACTTGAATTAATTAATTTTAGTGATTTATAGCTATACTGGGATGATTTCTTAATTAGACTTGTGTCTATTGTTTCAACTTTTTTCTATTAATGTTGATTTGTTTCACTTTGGGTAGGTAAAGTGCATAATAGAGATACCCCAATGTCAAAATACAATAATGAAATTTAATCCTGTCAAACTTTTAAGGGGGACAATCCACACATAATAGGTGATTTTATAGTTGGATCATATTATAAAATGTTACATAAATTATTTAAAGCACTTTATTTTCGCAAAATAATACAAATGAACTGTTTAACATTACACTAGTTAACACTAAAATTAATTAAGTCAAGTAAGTTAATCCAGAGAGTTATTTGGATAACCAGGAAAATGAATCATTTACGTATATTCCTTGCGCCATTTGTCGACATTTCCTGAAAATTTCATCAAAATGTATCGCTAGCTTTTGGAATAATTTTTTAAAACAGACAAATGCATGTGCTCCTGGTGCCCAATGACAAGATCATTATCCTTGTGTTGTCATTTTTCGACGGTCTTGCACATTTTAATCCATTTTCATTTCTTTCATCAGTCCCTATGGTATTTTAAACTTAAAATGTAAAAATGTGCCGTTTAAATGACAAGAACAAATATAATGGGGTAAATATTTTGTCTTATTTTATTTATTTATTTTTTATTTGATTCAATTTCTGTGTGTACAGTGCTTTTATTTTACAAATTGTTGTCTGTTATCGATGGTAAAATAAAATCAATATTAAAGGTATTTAAAATATATTTTAAATTTTTTACTTTCTACATTGTCCTCTGTAAATTGATAATTTAACAAAAAAAAAACAGAATAATTGTTGCAATTATATCATAAAAATTCCAAATAACATTCTTTCTTGAAGCTGTGCAAACAAGATTATTTTCGTAGACTATTACACGGGCGGTCACAATTGTGTCTGGTTTATAATAATGTCCGATTTTTATTGGAGTTTGCTTTTAAAATGTTGCAACCAGAATTTTGAATATTTTTTCAAATTATTTCCTTCGAGATTGATTTTATTTTATGAAAGTTTTAAAAGAAATTGAACCAACACCCAAACTGAGTACCATCACGTTTAGTAAAAAAATAAAGGACACAATTATGACCCAGACATAATTATGACCACCCGTGTATATCATTAATTTTTAAAGTTGGTTTTGAAGACTGTTTCTTCCATTTTGTGTCAAGACAAAGCACGTGATTTTATGTTGATGAGCATGGTTTATTTTATTATAGGATCCAAATATTTTATTGAACGTTTTTTTCTTACATTTGCAGCTGAACTAAAGCATGGAGTCAGTGACAAAAGATTGAGATAAAGGTTAATAATAAAAAATATGGCATTTTGTTTTTTAAAATAAATCTTATAAATCTATTTGTCTTTTACAAAATATATAAGTACAATATTTTAGACCAATATTTTATCAGGATGAAATTCATGAGTGTTGCCAATGACAACCATATTTTATTTTGCTTTGAACATTTATATTATATTTCACCTAACAAAATCGGGATTTTACTGCACCATGTAATTACTAGAAACTTTATTTTATAAAATGCAAAACAATATTTGAATTTAATATCTTGTAATAGTAAGTGTATTTTAAAATAAGGTCATTATCTTTATTTCATTTTTACTGACAACAAAAGCACGTTTACAGAACTACTTGCAAAATACACCTGTCCTTATTTACGTTTCCGTATCCGCATCCGTGATATCCAGGGTGTATTGGTGTAATACAGTGAACTTCCGTCCGCACCCGCAAAAAAAGAAACTTGACCCTTTTTTTACAGATGCGGATGGAAGTTCACGTTTTATACCAAAATATCTAGTGGTGGTAGACCAGTTCGCGCCCGGGTACCAATTCACGCCCACCCATCAATTTATCCAAAACAATCACAGTTAAACAATAAATTACAAATGTAAATGATCCATTTGATGATTATCTATGATGTGGTAAACATATTCGCTATGAAAAATTATAAATCTTCAAGTAAATTGAGGGTGGGCCTGAATTGGTACCCGGGCGTGAATTGATCCACCACCACTAGGGTCTTACAGGTGCGGACACGGATGCCGATACGGGTACAGATGAGATTAAGGACAGGTGTATTTCCAGCCTTACAATGTATTCTAACATGACACGACTGTGTCCGCGATTCTGATTGGTCGAGAGCTATGGTAAAACCTCGATATACATGTTGGCTGTTCCATTGTCATCCCACCACAAGTAACAATAACCAAGTACATGGTTCCGGTTTTTGACAATCCTTCGGGATTTATAATCTCAAACCATGGTAAAATTCTGCATATACCATGGTTTGTCAGGCGTTATTCCTATATTAATGCACGGCCGTCGATAATGGACGACCGTCGATAATAGACGACCCAACGATACTTATTCTGCAGTTTCGCTACATAACTTATAATATCGCTCACACAATTGGGATTGTGGCTAATAAAAGATATTTTTCTTTCTAATATAGTAAAAAATATAAAATAGAAACCAACCATCCATTGCATTTGATTAATGCGGTTGCAAAGGTAAAATGGGTTTATCTGCTTTCGTGGCCCCAAGTGTTTTGACAGTGTATACTAAACATGTATATAAAACATATGAAATCGGATATTTCTAGCCCGAATGTCTAGTGAAAACTCATTCCTACAAGGAAGAGCACCAAAAAAAAAAATAGCTATTCAATACATGGAATATTGAAATTCATATCTATCAACAAAAAGTAAAGTTCAAGATTGATACCTGGGGTAGATCTTACTTTAATATAGGAAGGATCCCCAAATTACTGAAAACCCCATAGACAGAGAAGCCCTCAAAGAGATTGCATGGTGCAGGACATAATCGAATAAAAGTCATTGGATAATTCACAGCCATATTAAGCATAGGGGATAGGTTGGTCCCACAGAATATTTTTTGTTGCTAAGTACATGTATTATATATTGTGCCTAACTAGACAGACCAGCTATAGAGGCATTGGACTTGGTGAAAGTTGTGCAAGCAGTTGACTCAGACAGCTGATGGAAAAATTATCAAAGATATTCCACCCTTAGGACACTCCATTGGCTACCCGTTAGACAACGTATTATCTTCAAAACCCTAGTTTTGGTCTATAAGTACCTCACCACTGGCCAGCCTAAGTATTTTGCACCATATCTCCCCTTGTACAAATCTGCCGTGAATACAAGACTTTCCAATCCCAAAAATTTGTTCCTTCTGGTTCCCTCTTACTGTCCTTCCATCCATAAATCAAAGGTCCATTTTAACAATAGTTTCTCATATGATGCCCCTAAGTTATGGAATGATCTTCCATATGATATACGCAGTGCTCCAAATCTCTCCAGTTTCAAAAGTCGACTCAAAACCTACCTATTTCAGAAATCATTCCCACCATAGCTTCTTACTACCGAACACCGGACCGCCTCCCTGGCAACGACTCGGAACATGTCTAATGTCTCATGATTTATGCCTTACGGATTGGATGGTGTGCCTTAGAATCTGTTGATACGGAGATTAAGCACCTGGACAACTGATTGATTGATTGATTGATTGATTCCAGGGTCGAGGACAGATCACCAGAGGTAAATGTCACATTGAGTTAATAAACGAGGTGGAGCAATACTGCCTAAAACACTAGGGTCGGTGCCAGCTCCCTTGCTTCAAAAGTCAAAGATGCATTGAAGAAAATGAAGGGCACTATCCTGATAATAATCCACAGTACAGTTTCTGCCAGTTTTGCAAAGTCACCAAAGATAAGATGATTTATTACATAAAACTAGCAGTTCACTGTTCCCTCAAGCGATGGTTAGATGGAAAGAGCAGTACAGACTGCATTAAGCTTCTTTCTGAAGCATGAAGAACCTGACAAAGTCATGGTGATGTACAGAGCAACACCTTTACAGAAAGAATTCACCTCATCAGAGGTCTTTATGGGAAGGAAAATAAGGACCACAGTGCCAACAGTTGCAGCTCATTTAGAGCATATGAGCAAACCTGTCATTTCAGAAAGATAACTATAGATAGAACAATCAGGAACAATATGATAGGAGTCATCAACATGCACGAGAAATGAGTAAACCACTATGTTGGGGTAAAGTTACAAGGTCTGCCAAGGACTTTTATTTGTGGCAAAAATATGGCTTTGGGAGGTATCAACATGCCACTCGGAAGGAACTAAATAGCCCTAGCAGAATAAAACAATTAAAAGCCAGATCAACCTCTAAAACCAGACTCAGATAAAGGAGAAAGTGTAATGGTCATGAATTTAAGTAAAACAGCTAAATGGAAACAAACCTCAAAATTCTTTAATAACAGGCAAACAATCCCAGAAAACTAGCTTTTGCTGGCTGCAACACAGAGACAAATCAATACTCATGGCAGGCCACTCCTAATTAAAGCCTTAGCCAATCTCCGCTCTTTTAGGTGACGCAGCCCTTGTAAAGTAACTGATATAATAACCCAGCTTGCTGCTGGGGAAAGAGAGAGAGAGGTAGAGAGAGAGATGAACAGTCTGGCGTTTTAACAATTAACATTCTGGGGACTAAGTTTCAGTTATTAAAACATAACATGAATTGTACTTGTGAAATGTTACAAGATGAGTGAATAAAATATGAAGGAGTAAACATGTGCTTCACTTCTGTCATTGTGGCGACCTGGACCTCTCATAAAAAGCAGCCAATCGAGTCAAGGCAGAAGTGGACATAGTGGAGATCTGGGAATCCACAGCTGCTGCCAGGCACTGCTGGAATCCACTAAAATCACATCCCTTTTCCCCCAAAACTATAATTTGGACAGAAAGGGATCTCGTCACATTGGGCTGTCAGGGGGTCAGAAAGCCCCATTATTTCTCGGTCAGGAAAAGACGTTAAGGCAACTGAAAGACAGGATTTATAGTAAGTTAAATTCACAGCAAGACTATTTGGAGATGGGAAAAATATACCCCAAGTCTTTGCTTATTGGGGATGGCATTGGACCTATTTATTTGAAGGGTGTTATTGAAGTAAATCTATGATAAGGTACTTAAAATGTTCTGATTTTTGATACTGTTGTTTCAAACTATGAACATTCTTGTAAATTTATTAACTTCCCGTTAAGGGAGATATTGGTGAAGCCACGTTGACATATTAGTAAGACACTTGCCTCTAACCTCTGAGGTCGGTTGAAACCCCAAACACTATGTGGAAAAGATGGTAGTTATTGAACCTACACTGTAAAACCGGGTGTTTGACTGAACACAAAAGTTTTAAGTAATTTTGACATTACCTCACATCATGATTACTAGAACATAAAAATTTTGAGTAAATACAACTTTGTCATATCAACCTAAATATTTAAGGTTGAATAGACTCAAAAGATTTTGCCGACGTTGGGCCGCCATCTGTTTCAGGTTTAGCGTTTCCCGCCGTTTCTACTATGACATCAGCATGCAGAGGAGACTTGTGTTGAAGATTTGGATGTAGTGTAAGTATATCGGATTGCATCTGGGGATATGCAAGCCATCAGTCTTTATCTATTGTGTAAAATTTGTTATTAGTAATTGTTGCATCTGTAGGACTACACTCTGTGGGTGTACAAGTACCAGCATTTGATATTTTACAAATATATAATTCAGCAATATTTTACTGTCACCGCCACAGTCGCGAGGGACCGTCGTGCGTCGTGCGTCGTTTCTAACAGTATTTTACAAATATATAATCCAGCAATATTTCTGTCTTCTCGCAATATTTAAAACAAATAAAATATCAAATGCTGGTAGTTGTACACCCACACAGTGATGAAAACGTGAGGCTACAATGGGGTTTCTAACAATATTTTACAAATATATAATCCAGCAATATTTCTGTCTTCTCGCAATATTTAAAACAAATAAAATATCAAATGCTGGTAGTTGTACACCCACACAGTGATGAAAACGTGAACATTTTACAAATATATAATCCAGCAATATTTTACTGTCACCGTACCTCACTCAGTTTCTCGCAATATATAAAACAAATAAAATATCAAATGCTGGTAGTTGTACACCCACACAGTGATGAAAACGTGAGGCTACAATGGGGTTTCTAACAATATTTTACAAATATATAATCCAGCAATATTTCTGTCTTCTCGCAATATTTAAAACAAATAAAATATCAAATGCTGGTAGTTGTACACCCACACAGTGATGAAAACGTGAGGCTACAATGGTGTTTCTAACAACATTTTACAAATATATAATCCAGCAATATTTTACTGTCACCGCCACAGTCGCGAGGGACCGTCGTGCGTCGTGCACGACGGTCCCTCGCGACTTTGTGTACACCCACAGAGTGCTGAAAACGTGAGGCTACCATTGGGTTTCTAACAGTATTTTACAAATATATAATCCAGCAATATTTTACTGTCACCGCACCTCGCAATAATTTAAAGCAAATAAAATATCAAGTACTGGTACTTGTACACCCACAGAGTGCTGGAAACGTGAGGCTACCATTGGGTTTCTAACAGTATTTTACAAATATATAATCCAGCAATATTTTACTGTCACCGCACCTCGCAATAATTTAAAGCAAATAAAATATCAAGTACTGGTACTTGTACACCCACAGAGTGCTGGAAACGTGAGGCTACCATTGGGTTTCTAACAGTATTTTACAAATATATAATCCAGCAATATTTTACTGTCACCGCACCTCGCAATAATTTAAAGCAAATAAAATATCAAGTACTGGTACTTGTACACCCACAGAGTGCTGAAAACGTGAGGCTACCATTGGGTTTCTAACAGTATTTTACAAATATATAATCCAGCAATATTTTACTGTCACCGCACCTCGCAATAATTTAAAGCAAATAAAATATCAAGTACTGGTACTTGTACACCCACAGAGTGCTGGAAACGTGAGGCTACCATTGGGTTTCTAACAGTATTTTACAAATATATAATCCAGCAATATTTTACTGTCACCGCACCTCGCAATAATTTAAAGCAAATAAAATATCAAGTACTGGTACTTGTACACCCACAGAGTGATGAAAACGTGAGGCTACCATTGGGTTTCTAACAGTATTTTACAAATATATAATCCAGCAATATTTTACTGTCACCGCACCTCGCAATAATTTAAAGCAAATAAAATATCAAGTACTGGTACTTATACACCCACAGAGTGCTGAAAATGTGAGGCTACGATGGGGTTTCTAACAATATTTTACAAATATATAATCCAGCAATATTTTACTGTCACCGCACCTAATACTGCCTTCACGAAATATTTACAACAAAATATCAAATGCTGGTACTTGTACAGAGTGCTGAAAACGTGGGGCTATGACCAAGATAGCACCGGGCCGACGTTGGCCCAACGTCAGCACATCTGTCGGTCCGACGTTGGGCCGACGGCTTTTTGACCGTCGGCCCAACGTCGACAAGCCAACGCTATATTTTATTGCGTTAATACATCTTACCTAGTGGACAGATGCATTTGTCCGGCGCTCTGCCGGTCTCGCCAAACGTTAGAAAAAAATGTCCTGAGCTGGGCTCTGGCCGGGACCGGTAGTGTCCTGTTCATTCACCAGGTGGCTGTGTAGCCTCCCTGTGTACTGCGCATGCGTGCGCACGCGCACTTCCTCTTTTTGTTGTCTACCTTAGAAGGTCCCCTTTTTAGCTTAGAATAGCGGGGAAGGTAGGGTGGGAGTCCCCCTGTCCACTAGGTAAGGTATTAACTTATAAAAATTTAATTTACTATTAAATTTTCCAAATTATATTTTATGTACAGCATCAACCAATCAGATAATGTCCCAAACAATTTTTTATGTCCAAATTTATAATGAGAATATTGTTTTTATGTCCAAAATTATTAAATAAATAGTTATAATTTGTGGGCTCACTGAAATACGATTTTTAGATATACCATTATAAATATTTTTTTTCTAAGTTTCCACAAATCCCCTATTATTGCTCACCGCCATCTTGAGTAAAAATTCGCCATCTACTCCCGAGTGTGGCCGGCAGAACATCGGTTAATTTAGAGTTTGTTGATTTTACTGGACTTAATCTCTTCATCTAAAGAGATTCTGAGGGACGAAAGTCAAAACTATTTTGCAACATTTCTCAAAAACTAGTGGTCGGATTTAGGTCATATTTTCACAGGATGTGTATTGTATGAGTGGGTAGAGTTTGTTAATTGTATAGGACTTAATCTTTTCATGTAAAGAGATTCTGAGGGACGAAAGTCAAAACTATTTTGCAACATTTCTCAAAAACTACTGGTCCGATTTAGTTCATATTTTCAAAGGACGTGTATTGTATGAGTGGGTAGAGGTTGTTTAATAGGAAATAATGTCCTATGAATAGTTTGTTGAGTTTAATTCTGAATTTTGATGCCTCTTTTAAGGTCAAAGGAGGGTCTGTCACCTTTAAAGGGCCTAAAACTCACTCATTATTGTGTCACCAGCGTAGGGGGGCACCTTAAGGTGCAGACAATTTATTCAATGCTTTAATAAATACTTTACATACAGAAGGTCTGATTTCAATTGGACCACTGCACACTTGACTGGCTGTCCTTGGAAGTTTCTGGTTAAGGCAAGAGAAGACACACAACTGCCTTTGAAGTATATGTGGTGTATGCAGAAAAGTAGTGCTGCTTCCGGCTGATGTTTCACTTAAGGATTAATCTCCACACAATATTCAATAAAATATACAGTTTTCGATTGAAATTTAGATGTTTTTGAAAGCAGCCATTTTGGCTGGAGTGGAGTGGATCAATAATGTGCTCTTCTCCAAACTTCCTAAAAGGGCCTAAAACTTACTTATTATCAATTCTAGAGGTTCAGAATGTTGAACCAGCCAATAGGTAATCATGTCTTGCAAATGTTTTGGTGCATTTGAATTTGACCTTGGACGCCTCCTTCAAGGTCAAAGGAGGGTCTATCACCTTTAAAGGGCCTAAACTTACTTATTATCAGTTCTAGAGGTTTGGAATGTTAAACCAGCCTATAGGAAATCATGTCTTGTGAATCTTCTGGTGAGTTTAAATTTGTCCTTGGATGCCCCCTGAAGGTCAAAGGAGGGTCAATGACCTTTTAAGGTCATTTTTCTCGCTTATTATTGGTTCTAGCTGTTTGGGATGTTCACCCAATTTATAGGAAATCATGGGTCATGAGTCTTTTGGAGTGGTCAGCTTTGACATCCAACCCCCCCCCCCCTCAAGGTCAAATGGGGTCAATGACCTTTTAAGGTCATTTTTCTCGCTTATTATTGGTTCTAGCTGTTTGGGATGTTCACCCAACTTATAGGAAGTCATGGGTCATGAGTCTTTTGGAGTGGTCAGTTTTGACATCCAACCCCCCTACAAGGTCAAATGTGGTCAATGACCTTTTAAGGTAATTTTTCTCGCTTGTTATTGGTTCTAGATGTTTGGGATGTTCACCCAACTTATAGGAAATCATGGGCCACGAATCTTTTTTGAGTGGTCAGTCTTGACCTCTGACCCCACCTTCAAGGTCTAATGGGGTCAATGAACTTTCAGTGTGAATTTTGTTGCTTGTATAGGTTTAGGATTTTCGCACAACCTGTAACTAATCATACGGATAGTCATTGTGTTTTTACTTTTCTGTTCTTCACCATGTCCCATCTAGGGATACACAATTTGTAGTCTCTAAAAATATTGAAGATAGCCTATTTTATCAAATAAGTCATTCACTTACTTTTAGGTGACCTTTCATATGGTGAAGTTTCACAGCTGTAGTTATTGCATAGCTGAGTAATACCTACTAGAATGAGTAAATGATAGTGAATCTTTCACAAATAAATCATTCATCTACTTTTGGGACACCTATCACATGATGAAGTTTCAGCCTGTAGCTAATAGCATAGCTAAGTAATAGGTACGGAAGTGAATAAATGTCTATTTTTAAAAAAAAGCAATCTATATATTAGGGTTTCATTAGGACATATATAGTATGTTAAGAACATAAAATGTATACCTGTCTTACCTTGTGAGTATTATCTTTGTATTCAGTCCAGATGCCAAGAGACAATATTGTGTGTAAACTGTGTGGTGAAAGCTGTCGTCATATTTTACAACACTACCGCCTGCAGCATCTTCACACCAAACAATCTACCATCCCATGTTATTTTGATCATTGTAAATTAAATTTCAATTCTGCTGGTGCTTTGAAAGCACATGTGTTCAGAAATCATTCATCTAAAAGTGTGGCAAGTAACATTTTACTGAAATGTGTTTGCTGTCACAATAGTGTTGTGCTTGAAAAGTATTTCCACCATCTATATAGGCATTTGAAAGAAAAGGAGACAGTTCAGTGTCCATACAAGGAATGCTCCTTTAATAGTAACAACATAAATTCATTCAAACCTCACAAGGCAAGAAAGCATATCTCTGCATGTAACAGTTCAAATGTGTCACATTTTAAAGAAGATTTAGTAATTTGTGACAGCAGTGTTTCTTCAGTTCCTCATCAAGATACACCAGAATTTTCAGACACCAGCTGTGCTACTTGCAATTATACTGAGAGTCAGGAGGCTAACTTCAATTGTTGTACCTCTGACCAACAAAGCAATGCATTTGAAGATCTTGTTCCATCGGAAACTAGTGATGTTGCAGATTATCATAATAAATTGAAAATTAAAATAGCAGCATTCTTGATACAATTGGAAACAAAATTGCGTGTTCCATCATCAACAATTCAAACAATTTTATCTGGTTTGAATGACATTCATGAACTCTCAAAACCTGTTATATTTTCTGAAATCAGATCTATATTATGTAAAAGTGATGTGAAT
The DNA here is from genome assembly GCA_964017235.1 of Sabellastarte sp. h YS-2021. Lineage (NCBI taxonomy): Eukaryota > Metazoa > Annelida > Polychaeta > Sabellida > Sabellidae > Sabellastarte > Sabellastarte sp. h YS-2021. The sequence goes on from OZ024928.1 coordinate 17,941,341, forward strand.
CCTAGTTTGGCAAATGAAATCAGTGAATCTGTTATTCAGAGATATCCATTCTTCTCATTAACTTGTAAAACTGGTGGTGAACTTGCTACAAGGAAACTTCGACAGAAATATGTGAAGCAAAATCTCTCTTATGTTGAACCTGTGGAGATTGAACTTGGCTATAGGGAAGGTAAATTGAGAACATTTGCATACATTCCAATTTTATCAGTGTTAAGAAATATACTTTTGAAGCGTGACGTATTACATGAAGTCATTCCTGCTGTTAATGAAAGAGATGAAGCAAGTGCAAAGTATAGTGGTTTTCAAGATGGATTGTTTTTTAAGAGTAACACTTTATGTCAGAGCAATGGGACAGTTTTATTAATTGGACTTTATCAGGATGATTTTGAAGTAGCTAACCCATTAGGAACAAGTAAAAAGGTTCACAAAATATGTTCCTTTTATTGGTCACTGATCAATATACCCTATCGTTTTCGTAGTTCACTGCAGTTGATTAATACATGTATTTTGTGTAAGAGTAGTGATTACAAGTACTTCGGCAAGGATGCTGTTTTAGGGCATTTGCTTAGAGACATTCACAGTCTTGAAACTAGTGGTTTGTATGTTGACTCACTGCAAGCAGATATCACAGGTACACTGGCCTACATATCTGCTGATAACCTAGGTGCTCACACAATTGGAGGGTTCTTTGAAAATTTTTCAACTGTCCAGTACTTTTGCAGGTTTTGTTGCTTAACTTTACATGACTTTTTACAATCAGAAAACCCTAGTATCAGGACTGCTAAATTCAGAGACAAACATGTTTATGAAGAGCAAGTTAAATTGTTAAAAGATAATCAAGAAAACTCTAGAATTTGTGGCTTGAAGAGTGAATGTGTTATACATAGTTATCTTACAAACTTCCATATTACCAGCGGATTACCTCCAGATGTCTCTCACGACCTCTTAGAGGGGATCGTCCCTTATGAATTAGCTTTATGCATTGGTTATTTCATTAGTTGTGGACACTTCAGCTTGGATTTTTTTAATCATAGGATAAGAGATTTCCCCTTCAAAGGTCAGGATATAACAAATAAACCACATGAAATAAATTCTACATTCAGGAAAACTCTGACAGTAGGTGGAAATGCCACAGAGAACAGGTGTTTGTTAAAATTTATTTTTCTTCTTATCGGCAGTATTGTGCCAGAAGAATCATCCACATGGCATTTGTTATTAGACTTAAAGGACATTGTTGAATTGTGCCATGCTCCAGCTCTGGGTGAAAATGAAATTTGCATTCTTGAGGCCAGGATAAATTCTCATAATACAATGTTTAGGAAATGTTTTCCGCTTAATAAACTCAAGCCTAAGCACCACTTTATTGAGCATTATCCACATCTAATGAGATGCTATGGCCCCCTTGTACAATGCTCAACCATTCGATATGAGGCAAAGCACAGTTATTTCAAGAATGTTACAAGAAGTAAGAAAAACTTTAAAAATGTTTGCAAGATGCTTGCAGAACATCACCAACTTGAGCAAGCAAATTATTTGTGTAATCCAAACTACCTAAGAACTGATATTTGCAGCAATGAGCTTACGTTGATTGATCTTGCAGAGTTTTGTGAAAGAGATAGACAGTGTTTCAGTAACTTTGACTGTGGACAACTTTTTTCTCTTTTCAAAGTAGACATTGGTGGAATTATGTATAAACCTGGATTTTTAGTTGTTCACTCAGTTGATCTGATGCCAAAATTTGGTAGAATCAATAAAATTCTCATGTACAATGGTATTGTTCACCTTTATCTAGAGGTAATGGAAACTGGGTATGTTGATCATCTGAGAATGTTCACAGTGACTGCAACTGACTCCCGAGAGATTATTTCATTGCACAAGTGCCATGATCCTCAACCTCTTGTCGACTATTATTACAATGACGATAATGTAGTCCCTTTGAAACATTATATACTAATAAACTAATTCTGTTTTTTCCAGATACATACTCAATCTATTGCAGAGGTTTAGTCAATGGATGAACCAGATACTACATATCAAAGTTCTCAAGCTGAGACAGAAGTTTTTTCACAAACAGCGGAAGGAGGCACTCAAGATACAGAGAAAAAGTGTTTAATTTGCAACCTTCCCAATCCCAATTCACAAGAACTACAACAGTTATTTAGCATAGATGAAATAGCCATCATATTGGTAAAAAATATTGTTTGGCTTCATTGCTCAGGGTGCAAAAATTTTTTTCATTTGAAGTGCCTGCCTAGGTACTTGGATGTGCAAGACCTCATTGATATTATTGAGAGTCAATTTCTTTGTCAAAATTGTGAGTTCAATTGAAATGCTATCATGGCAGCTAATCACATACTTGTGAAATTGGTTATTAGTGAACAGAATGTACAGAAACTTAAATTACAGAGTTTGTCCACAATTGAAGATCTCAAAGAACTGGTGAAGCAAAAGGCAAATCTTAAAACTGACTTTGTGCTACAGTATCTGGATGAAGATTTCAAAGACTTCTTCAACTTGGATGATATCGAAAATGTTACTCATCTGGGGACAATTAAGGTAGTCCGCCATCCAGCGGAGAAAACTGAAAGTGTTTCTAAGAAAGCAGAGACAGCTTTAAATCCTTGGCCAAGTACATTCCCGTTGCCCAACTTTGAAACTGCAGTCATCAAAACCAGTTTAGAGAAACTTGCTCTAGATTTTTCAAATGGTGAATTGACTGTTGTCCCTGAAATGCTGCGCCGCAAGATTGTTGCTTCAATGGCAGAGGAAATCATAAAATTTACTTTCTATCCATCTGGAAAGGATATTGACAATATGTGCAGAAGTCTCATCAATCAATATCCATATCTAAAAGATCTAGGCCCAGGTGGCTATAGCACCTGGTGTACTTGCGTGAAATTTAGAATTGGTAACTTACGAAAATCTCTCAAGCATACAGTACCAGAAATTGCAACCAATAGTGGGAAACGTTCCAAAGAAAACCCTTCAGCACCATCTCCACATACATCCATCAAAAAGCAGAGAACAGGTACTGTGATGGTTCCAAGAAACGTGATGGCTGCTGATGATGTGTATGAAAGCAAACTTTTCTTGGGTACCGAGTTGATGAAGCCTGAGCCAAATTTCAGACAGGTATGGTAATTTTGTTGATTGAATACTTAAGAAACAGAAGTATATTTTAGGTCCTTCAATATAATTACAAAAAGTTGTGAGTTGTTTTAGATAAATAATGTAAGTAATAAACGTCTTTACTTTTAAATGCATAACATAAAGGTTATTTTATCAAGGGTGGCAATCGTTCATCTAGATTTGGCTGATCAGATGATCTAATAAAATTACAGAACTCGAACACATTGTATAACTAAATCATGTATAACTACTAAAAGTAGTAAATGCCTTTTACGTCTAAATCTTCAGCAGATTTCCATTTTTTTGCAGCTCCACTTTTCTTGTCATGGAATTTTGTTAATGCTTCAAAAAGAGTTTGGATCAAAAGCCTAAAATGTGTTTAGGCTTGTAAATATTTTGGGAGCTGATAAGATATAAGTGGTGTGTGGGCCATCAAGAGACAACAGACTTCTGGCTAGCATCAAAAATTGAAAACCTTGAGTTCGGCACATTTTTTTATAATCTAAACAATAGAAACCTTTTTTTCTACATTTTGAATAGATAAAAGATGTCATGGGCAAGACTTGGCCTGCCCGATGGAGGTACATTCAAAATGATCCACCCATAGCAGATATTTTGAAAGAATGGCCCACCTACAGTTTTGAACAATGTGTAAGTAGAAGTACCAGATTTTGAATTGAGTTCATCTGTTTACAAAGAGTTTGTTGTAAACAAGGTAGACCAATAATTAAGCAACGGAAAATAACGTATCAAAGGCTATAGAAATAGAATGTATCTATGTTACATATCCATTTTAAATTAACTATCCTGTGGGTTCATCAAATGTGATGGTCAGTAGCTGTCAAACTTTCACAGTATGTATTCAATATTACGACTATTCTTATCTGATGTTATGACTTTAAAAGTAGTGCATTGAGAGTATGTTGTAAAATACATTCTTCAGGAACTTTATCATAGGAACCAAGATACTAAATATTCTAGTGCTTTATTGTATTGAGTAAGTATATCATGAATAAGTGATATGTTGATGGGGGATACTGACTTTGGTAGTGCATGGTGTTTAAAAGTGTTGTTTAAAACACTGTTTTATGGAGCAATGAATTTTATTGGCAATAATTAAGTGATTTATCCTTACTAAAGTGATTTTCAACAGATGACTAAGGCACTTGTTGACATCCATATTAGTACCAGAATTAGCTGGTGATGGCCTTACACTGATCATTAAGATATTACACTGACAGATGAAACCAAATGGTAACAGCATCGATTAAAGACTCTTCAATCACTGATGTTTCCTTTTTGCCTGAAAACTTGTCTCATTATGCAAGCTCTAATTTGTGCAGGAGTTCAATGCCTTTGGGGATGTAATTTTAGATTGTTTAATAATAAAATGACATTTTCCAGTTTTCCAGTTTCCTTTCTTTTAGAATTGTTAATGCTTCAATTAGCCCGAAGTATAGGTTTAGAATGTTTAAATAGTTTTAGTGGCCCATTTATATTACTTATAGGTTCTGATGGACTTTACGAGACTTACAAATGTCTCGATAGAAGATGCATTTTGTCCAGCCTTAGATGACTTACTTCCCAAAGTGTTTATGCTTGGGGCAAAACGAAAAGAATCCAGACATTTGTGTACATCTCTCCCGGATTCAATTGAGGTAATGACTTTTGTCTTTATTACAAAGATAATTTGAAAATCTAAGCTTTTCTAGTGTGTTAACTTCTTCAAACTAACCAACTTTGTGGTATCAGTATGTGATGTTATGTCTGTAATACCTTTTTTTATAAAAGGAAATGAACACTTTCTGAAATATAATTATCAGGACCTATATTGCTTATTTAAAACAGACACTACACCATTCATTTTTAGAATTAATTTATGTCTGATAAAAACAATTATTATGTCTCAACTTTTGCTACCCTCTGTGTAGACCTGGGGTAAGAGTAAAGAAATAGCTATTTTTAGTATTTTACCATTCATCCATTAATGGCTGTGCGGGTATTGTTTTCACCACTGTCATCAGCAACTATAGGGTGGAGGAGGTTCAAACTTGGTAGAGACATTCATCGGGGGATCTAGTTTTGCAATGTCATATTGTGACCATGACTTGACCCTCTGGCCTTGGATGTTAAAATCTTGTCCTGGGCTGCTGCCAACCTTGTCCGGGCCAGGTCTCAGCAATCATATTGTGAAAGAATTTCCTTAGAGGGGTCTAGTTATGCAACGTCATGGTGTGACCTTGACGTTACCTTTGACCTTAACCCTGTTACCTTGATTTTGAAAATCTTGTTTATGCCATATCTTTGCACCTGTCGGAAAGAATCAGTTCAAGTGAGGCACAGTCCCAGTACAGAAGGATATTTATCTCGTCCAGTATATTGTTATTTGGGGAGTACTGCATGGTTTGTCACTGTAACCTTTGACTGTGGGTGGGGTCTCGGCATCTCTTAAGATTTTATTTGAGTAATTGACCTATAATTCAAAGCTTCTGCATTAACAGTGTTTACATGAAATGTATTGTTCAGGTACTTTATTTTTGGCTGTAAGATAGTTAATGCTCATGCTCTGTTGAACTGGAAAGTGTGAAATACATATAAATTATTTCACAAAGTGCTCCAGAAGATCCAGATAATTCCAGATTGACCCCAAAGTAACAGCAGTGTTAGGCACTCATGATATGTAACTACTCTGAAAATCTGAAGTGAATATGTGCAGTACTTTTTGAGATATAGTCTTTGCAAATTATGCCCCCCATTGACTTCTATTGAAGTCAAATCTTTAAAGTGCTGTAAAAGATCCATAGTGACTTGGATTTGCGCCAAAATCTATTCGATTGGTCCTTGGCCCATTTCGGACCTATCCTGAAAATTTTGTGAAAATCCGTCTATAACTGTTTACGCTAGACTGTTGACAGACAAACAGACAGACAAACGGAGGCGAAAACATAACCTCCTTGGCAGAGGTAAAGATATGAAAGCATCAAACGTGTCAAAACGTTTGGAGCATTGCGATCAATGCATAAAATCCAGGAAGGCAATAATTTCCTAATATGGAAATGATGAGTGGGGATATCCCCATAGCTAGTTCTCGCATTGAAGTTTTCAAATCGTAGGTTTTCTTTTATTTCTCTTTTTAAACAATATTTTGGATATATGCATGCTTATATAATAGAAATCCTCATTGAAACAAATAATTTATATGATAAACCGGAAACTGGTTTGAAAATATTTCTGTCGAATATCAGGTATTTTGAGTGTTCCGACCGGCATTTGTTTCTTCTGGTTTTCCGTTTCTCCCATTAATGGTAAGCTATGACATTGTGAAGTAGCACACCTGTAGGTTCTTGCATAATTAGGAACTTTCCATTTACATTTTGAGTAACTTACTTGTGAAAAGTTATTTCTTCCAGAGGTTTGCTCCTATAACAAGCGATTTCAGCTGCTGATCAATTGATAGTCATTTGGTGTTTTATTTGAAGTTTTCCCTCTTTAAAGGTCAAACTGGAGTAGTCAAATTTAAGGTGCCTTTAAATCTGCTTTAAGGTCAGATGATGCAAGCAACAATTTAAAGGTGTTCAGATACTTTATCATCTCTTCTTGAAAGGTGGTGAAAAGTTTTAGGCTCTGTATAATTAGAAAGGATATTGCAATAGATTGTCATTTATTTTAATGAGATTTTTCTAAAGCTTATATATAAACTAGTAATTAAAACATGACCATCATCTAGTAAATATCATATATTCGAAGGTAATTTTTACTCCTGGGCCGAACTCTGCTGTAGGGGTATTGTCAGCATTTCGTCCGTCTGTCCGGGAATCTTGTCCGGGCTATATCTCCGCAACCATTGCGGGAAGTTCAAACTTGGCAGGGATGTTTCTTAGGGGTCTAGTTGTGCAACGTCATGGTCTGACCTCCATGTGACCTTTGACCTTGACCCTGAGACGACCGGCGCCGAAGGGTATTCAGCGACGCGTTCTTTTTCCCTTTTACTATGCTAAAAGTTACCACAGATTATACAAGGGTATGTGCTTTATCAATGCTTTTGTTTTCAGCTGCAGCGTGACCTGGCGATAAATGTTTTGAGAGTACTGCTAGGAGAGAAGCATAACAGTCCTTTAGTGCAGGTATTTTATTGCCATATGCTTGAAATAATCTTGCACAATAATTAAAACATTTACAGATCTTCAATAGAAGTCCAAACAGAAGTTCAAGCTTTACAAATCTAAGCTGCTCAAGAAGTGATTGAAGTCACACCATTCTGCTGGTCCATGGCCGCCTAAATTCATACCAGACCACCAAGTTTTCAAAGTTAAAGGTTGGCAGAATACAAGCAACCTGTCCGAGTCAGATATATAGGAAAGATTCTAAAACCGATCTGTCCCGACAGCTTTCACATATACAATATAAATATGACCTTTATAAGCTTGCAATATTTTTATATTAAAGTCCTTTTTTCAAGGTTATCGATTGCTTCAGGTCACCTTTTCCACAACATCTGTGTTATCTTTTTCAGATCACCTTTCCCCCTATATTTCTATTATATTTTGGCAAAACTACATATCCACATATAGAGATCACCTACAGGCTAGATGCAGGCATGCTAAATTCAGTAATTCAGCTGCCTTTTTAATGTGTAAATATGTTTGTGAGGCATGCTTTCATTGTATCCACAGGACCCATCTGGTGGATACTATGGATTTCACTTCATTACCCTGCCCCCGCAGTGTGTAGACTGTCGAAAGATTTCAATGTTACTGCTCCATAAGCCGCAATTTTTGACCTAGCATTCTCAAATTTATTGGACATGTTCCTTATCAGAAAAGATTCTCTAGGAATATTTTTGGATCATTTTGAAAACAAGATGGCCGCCATAGACATTTCTTTGTGGAAAAATGCCTTTTTTACACATCTGTTTATTGTTCTCCTCAATAGAAGGTGGAACATTTTTATAATTGATATGCTACACACATATATGTGTCTTCTTCATGTATGTGAACATTTGACTTTGAGGCTCTTCATTCAAGGTCATCTATGGGATATCCAAGTTCCCCATATAAGCAATTATGCCAGTCTTAGGCAGTGTTGTCTGACTTATTATTGGTCCTAGAGGTTTGGGATGTAAAGCCAACCTATAGGATATCATGTCGTGCGAAACTTTGATAGGTAAAATTTGACCTTCTCCCCTCTTTCAAGGTCAAACATGGGTCAACCATTTTTAAATGGCCTAAAACTCTTTAATTATTGGTCTGGGAGGTTTGTGATGTTAAGCCAACCTATAGGAAACCATGTACTGTGAATCTTTTGATGAGATCAAATTAGACTTTTGGCTTTTTTATGCTCTCACATATCAGCTTTTACCAACTCCTTTATGATCAAATTAAGGTTTACCATCTTTGAAATGCCTCTTACTATTGCTTTTGGAGGTTGGATGATGAGGCTGTCCTGATGTTTGGACAAATTGCAAACATATAGCAAAATGATCTATTGCTGCGTTAGGAGGATTATTTTAGCGGTGGATACACTCTTGCTTCTGGTTCAGATGCAACCGGCCGAGGTCTAGTTATTTTGAGAAACTTGATAAAACTATACCATTCTGCTCAGTGACACAAAATATAAAATTGTTGATTTGACCCATAAACAAAAGCAAACTGTTGTGCTACTGCTTGTAAATGAGATATGTGTCTCTTTTTGCTGTTGGTTTTTCTCAAAACTAGACTACAATATTTTAAATAGTATACTAATCTTGACCTGCTCATTCTTACAGGTGTTATGCACACTGAAAATTATTAATTTGTCAAAATGGTGCCTAAAACAACAAGTTTCCTAAATGACAAATTTCAGTCCCATTTTCTTGTTGAATGATAGTCAAATGTTGATAAATTATAGGTCATATTACTTGAAAGCTTATGACAAAAAAATTAGTGCACTTAACATTAATTTCATAAGAATGTCACCAATAACAGATGCCTAAAATGACAAATTAATTGGAATATCAGGGTTATTTAGTTGTCATAAGTTTGTCAGTTAATTTGTTCAACAAGAAAATGACAAGTTTAAATTTGTCATTTAGGAAGTTTGTTGTTTTAGGCACCATTTTGACAAATAAATGACAAATTAATATTTGTCAGAGGTTTTCAGTGCATTATTTCAGCAGGCTACGGATGAATCCAATAACATTGCTACAATTTCTACTTTTCTAAAGTAATGTGTTCTGTGTATATTTTATTTAGGTCCTAAAGTTTGATTCAGATGATGTAAATGAATTCAAGAGCTTTGCAATCGTTAAAGATGGAGAAAGTTATGGAGTTTTAATAGAGAACAATCTTGTCGCAAAAGACATATCTACATTGACAAAAGCCATGTACATTTTGTTTGCCTTCATATGGGTATTGAATTTACAATATCCAAAAGACAGCAAGTATATATGGGAGTTTGTTGAAAAAGTTCTGCTCAAGATCAGCCCTGGAAATATCTCCGCAAAAATGGCTCTTTTTAAACAAAAGTTAAATGCTGCTGTTTAAATGACTCTTGTCTGACTCTTGTTAATCAGTAAACAAAATCATGTTTTATATATTTGAACTTGGTGGCATTATACTGTCCCCAAATACTTAAGTGTGAAGATTTGGTGGTGACATTTTCAATTTCATCTGATATTTTTCTTAAAAAGTTGAGGATATATATCATAACCTTACAAACAGCTTCAGTTTTGTCTTAAAAGAAATGAATATTATGTAGATTGTAATTTGCCCTATATTTTAATAAGGTTTATTTTGTTCTCTCAAATCTTATGAAAATGGTTTTATTTTTAGGAAGGTATTGACCTTTTTCTGTTAATTTATTCTTCTCTAACATGGGGTTATTTTTATTTGTATTCCCTAAATAGGAGTAATTGTTGTAGTGTTTGAGATTAGTGTTTGAGATGATTGAATTGACCCTCTATTAGTGTGCATGTGCGACTTAGATATATCTAAAACTATTTTTCAATGATTTTTCACTTCACACAATTGTAGCTTCAGTGACACTATTACACTCTTGAATCTTATGTGGAACATTCCTAATATGGAATGGTCATTAGGTAACTGGGTAATCTAGGCTAATATGGTTATCTTCCAATTCTCTTAATTTAACAAATTTGCCTAAAATGATCTAAAATTGGCCTCGTTGCCTAGTTTTATGACGGTTCATGTGTGTACTTTGAGTAAAACATATAAACACAACTTTAAGTGTTTTTATTAAATGTTCTTCTCATACACAAGGTATTTGTGTATGATGCATATTTCATAATTCTAACCGATATGATCTTCCTAATTCCCCTTGTGCTGTTTCTAATTAGAATGACAACTAGTACATTATTAAAAGTCTCCATAAAATATTTAGCATTATGTTACTGTATCTGAATGACTAATTTTTAAAAAAGTACTATATTTTTTCTCTTGTTTTACAAATCTTCAAGTACTTGTATGTCATTTCTGAATTTCCTCATTGGAATTATAACAAGTATTGTCTTCCCCAGGCTTCTTTCTTGTAATTAAAGAGAACCATGTTATTATGTTTACCCACTGGGGGTGTGTGTACCTATTTCTGTTGTTATTCTACTCTTGAAGAAGCATAACTTTGAAAAAGTTTTTTTAAAATACATTTTGGTGTAATTCCTTATCACATAAAGTATCTAGTTTATTGTAATCTAACCATTTTAATAAAAGAATTCATTATATTGCTTTTTTCATTTAACAAGATCAATTTGAATGGTTTAAATGGTCACAATACCTGCTGATATATATTTATAATTTTAAGTTAATAAACTTAACTTTTAATGGTATAAATTACTTTAAAATTTTGGTGTGACTTGGGTGCATTGTTTCAACTAGAAATATTTGGTTAATGCTAAATTACGTAAAATATTTTAGTTATAATGCTAAAAATATTTATTCATGAAAGCTTTAAATTTGAGTTAAATACATACAATTTTTTAAGTAGAAATACTTAAAATTTTACTTTTCCATTGCCTTAAAAATTGGAGTTAACGTACACATTTTTTTAAAGTAAACAATCTTAAAATTTGCATGCACTTTAATTTTGTTCACTTAAAAAGTTAGGTTAATTCTCATACTTTTTTTTCTGTAAAAACAAACACAAATTTTAAGTTGAAACAATGCACCCAAGTTACACCACATTTTTTAAGTAATTTTGACCCACCCAGTTTTACAGTGTATGGTCAGCAGTTTACAGTATACAGAACCTTGACCAACTGTATGCATGCTTTCTTCTGCCCATAAAACTACCTGTCGTGATATGACCTATACAGTGCTGAAAGTGATGTTAAACCCCAAATAAACAAATAACTAACGGGAGATATTGTGCATCATCGTTGAATATCTACAGCTACAGAAATGGGGGATACTTAGGCTTGAACAAAAAGTTGAAATAACACACAACAAATGTCTTTATCTAGGTATCCAGTCGAATCACGGTATCCAGTCAAATCCCCAAAAGTGACCACCAAACCTTATATTGTATTAATTTTATATGTGCATTAATGACTCAAAGGTTAAAGTTGGTGTTTTACATCCAGTTCAACAGCCTGGAATTAATCACAATGAAAGACAGCTATTAAGTAAGCTTTCTTTATAGATCCCTTTAATAAATGACACAAAAGTGACATGGTTAATCTTGAAGTATGACTGCACAATTAAATTACTGGAAAATACTGTGACGGATCCGAGCGGTGTATCCATCACATAGCATATTCTTCCAAGTAGGGCCACTACGTGTACATTTCAAGGCTCTACCATAAACCCAGAAGTCTACAGATTCAGTATAATCCACCAGGACTTCCAGACACAAGATCACATCTCGTGATCCTCCTGCATCCAGATGACATCACTACACGTAGATTCCACAATGTCATCATGCAGCATAACATCACTGACGTCAGATTCCATGATGCTACCAAGGTTTCCACCAGTACTGGAATTTCCATAGCAAGGACTGCTTTTGTCCTTAAAACCCATATCATGACACTCCACTGTGCCATACAAGAACAGGCCAATTTTCCCCTGATAAAAATATAGGATTTGTTGGGGGGAGTACCAGCCTCCCCGGGACAACACAATGATGAGCACTGACATAAAATGGATGAATGATGAGAATTGGTTATTAGATTCCACTGGGCGCTTTCCAGATTCACAAACTAATCTTGTTCACAAGTGATGGAAGAGGTACCCCTTAATTATGTATATCAACTGTCACTCCCTGGTATTCTAATAGTGTCACTCAATCACCCTTCACTGGATCTCTGGATTGTTGGGTTGCACACCAGTCGCTGCAAAAAGGGGTTTACTTAATTACTCTTCATGGGATCTCTCACATTTCTGGGTTGTCAGCTGGCACACCTTTCACTCTGCAAATGGATCACTTAACTACACTCCACCAGATCTCTCACTATATATGTGCCATGATGGGTGGCACACCAGTCGCTCAAGAAGTCCACTTAATTACTCTTTACTGGATCTCACAGCATGCTGGATGGTCAACTGGCACACCTGTTGCTCTACAAAGGGTTCACTTAATTATTCTTCTTCTGGCTGGCAACAGGACTGGCATCAGTGAGAGTTCAGACAAGTTATTGGGTTTCTTAAGTAGGCCAGGTAAATGACAAGTCATATAGCAATGAACTCAATATATTTACTAATAATACACACGACTATAATTACAAAGAATGTTAACACCAATTATTCTAATCTGCCTGTTAAATGACCTCTTTCTTGTTAAATGATTTTGCTCCCGGGATCAAGATTCTTCTCCTGGGATCAATATTATCCGCTCCCAGGATCAAGATTCTGCTCCCGGGATCAAGATGTTCTGCTCCGGAGATCAATATGATCCGCTCCCGGGATCAATTTGTTCTGCTCCCGGGATCAAGATGTTCTGCTCCGGGGATCAATATGATCCGCTCCCGGGATCAATTTGTTCTGCTCCCGGGATCAAGATGTTCTGCTCCCGGGATCAAGATGTTCCGCTCCCGGGATCGAGATGTTCCACTCCCGTGATCAAGATGATCTGCTCCCGGGATCATTTTGTTCTGCTCCCGGGATCAAGATGACCTGCTCCCGGGATCAAAATGATCTGTTCCCGGGATCAAGATGTTTCGCTCCTGGGATCAATGATTCCCGGGATCATTGGTTCACCACTGATCCGGTGGCAATCTGTTAATTATTCTTTACCTTTGCTTCTTTTCTTTTCTTGGTGTTGCCCAGTGGAATTCAATTCTGAATTCTGACTCTCTACTGTAAAACCAGCTCTTATATAGCCTCCAGTCTGGTCATGTGATCATCCAGAAAGAGGGCATAAGGGGGATAGAGGTAAAATGGGGGTGATAACTTTTACATTTCACACCATTTTGTGCATTTACATTTCATAACTGTGCAAATGAGCTCTAAAACATTCACATTCCTTATTTAGTACAATACACCTTGCACCAAATCATCATTTTTAGCTCTAATTCAAATCTACCTGTCATAAATCACCTTTCAATAAACCTATCACCCCTCTTTCATGCATAACCCATCCCTGCAGTTAAAAATGTCCAACTAACAATAAAACAATAGCCAAAATGTACAGATTAACAAGCTCTGGTAAGCCAGAAATACATTTTAACGAAAGATAAAGTGATTATAAATTATTTGCCTGCATGTTAGTGAATATTATGGTCTCAATATAAGGGAAAACTGTTTATTTACCTCTATTATCGCCCATACGGCCGGAATTAATATTAAGTAAACAAACCCCTTCAAAGAGCATTTTATGGGCCAAAAATGGTTCGAAAATAACGGTAAATGGGTTAAAAGCAATATTTACCTTGATTTTCATCTTAAAACAGGAAAATAGCACTCAACATAGCTCAAAATAATGCAAAAACGGCCGCTAAATTTACCGCGAATTTTACCGCGAAATTTACAAAAGGAACATCAGCGCTGAAGTGAGGGTGGTACCATTATACCTGGGTCTAATGGTAACACCGCTAATAGTTGGGGAGCATTCATTATTTCCTCGATTACAATTTTAAGAACTACTTTTTACCGAACTCATACCTAACTAAATGGGTGAATGCTAAGCTCTGTATAGTGGTACAGTGGGACCTGCCTCCTCGCTAGTTCTTCCCTATTGGTACAGTGGGACCCACCTCCTCTCTAGTTCTTCCGTAGTGGTACAGTGGGACCTGCCTCCTCCTTAGGTATTCCCTGGTGGTACAGTGGGACCCACCTCCTCTCTAGTTCTTCCCAAGTGGTACAGTGGGACCTGCCTCTTTAGTTCTTCCCAAGTGGTACAGTGGGACCTGCCTCCTCGCTAGTTCTTCCCTGGTGGTATAGTGGGACCCACCTCCTCTCTGGTTCTTCCGTAGTGGTACAGTGGGACCTGCCTCCTCACTAGTTCTTCCCTGGTGGTACAGTGGGACCCACCTCCTCTCTAGTTCTTCCCAAGTGGTACAGTGGGACCTGCCTCCTCGCTAGTTCTTCCCTGGTGGTACAGTGGGACCCACCTCCTCTCTAGTTCTTCCGTAGTGGTACAGTGGGACCTGCCTCCTCCCTAGCTCTTCCCTGGTGGTACAGTGGGACCCACCTCCTCTCTAGTTCTTCCGTAGTGGTACAGTGGGACCTGCCTCCTCCCTAGCTCTTCCCTGGTGGTACAGTGGGACCCACCTCCTCTCTAGTTCTTCCGTAGTGGTACAGTGGGACCTGCCTCCTCCCTAGCTCTTCCCTGGTGGTACAGTGGGACCCACCTCCTCTCTGGTTCTTCCGTAGTGGTACAGTGGGACCTGCCTCCTCACTAGTTCTTCCCTGGTGGTACAGTGGGACCCACCTCCTCTCTAGTTCTTCCCAAGTGGTACAGTGGGACCTGCCTCCTCGCTAGTTCTTCCCTAGTGGTACAGTGGGACCCACCTCCTCTCTAGTTCTTCCGTAGTGGTACAGTGGGACCTGCCTCCTCCCTAGCTCTTCCCTGGTGGTACAGTGGGACCCACCTCCTCTCTAGTTCTTTCCTAGTGGTACAGTGGGACCTGTCTTCTCTCTAATTCTTCCCTAGTGATACAGTGGGACCCACCTCCTCTCTGCTTCTTCCCTAGTGGTACAGTGGGACCTGCCTTCTCCCTAGTTCTTCCCTAGTGGTACAGTGGGACCCACCTCCTCTCTGGTTCTTCCGTAGTGGTACAGTGGGACCTGCCTCCTCGCTAGTTCTTCCCTGGTGATACAGTGGGACCCACCTCCTCTCTGGTTCTTCCGTAGTGGTACAGTGGGACCTGCCTCCTCACTAGTTCTTCCCTGGTGGTACAGTGGGACCCACCTCCTCTCTAGTTCTTCCCAAGTGGTACAGTGGGACCTGCCTCCTCACTAGTTCTTCCCTGGTGGTACAGTGGGACCCACCTCCTCTCTAGTTCTTCCGTAGTGGTACAGTGGGACCTGCCTCCTCCCTAGCTCTTCCCTGGTGGTACAGTGGGACCCACCTCCTCTCTAGTTCTTTCCTAGTGGTACAGTGGGACCTGTCTTCTCTCTAATTCTTCCCTAGTGATAGAGTGGGACCCACCTCCTCTCTGCTTCTTCCCTAGTGGTACAGTGGGACCTGCCTCCTCCCTAGTTCTTCCGTAGTGGTACAGTGGGACCCACCTCCTCTCTGGTTCTTCCGTAGTGGTACAGTGGGACCTGCCTCCTCGCTAGTTCTTCCCTGGTGATACAGTGGGACCCACCTCCTCTCTGGTTCTTCCGTAGTGGTACAGTGGGACCAGCCTCCTCCCTAGTTCTTTCCTGGTGGTACAGTGGGACCCACCTCCTCTCTAGTTCTTCCCTGGTGGTACAGTGGGACCCGCATCCTCTCTAGTTCTTCCCTAGTGGTACAGTGGAAGTAGGGACTTGCCACTAGGGAATAAATCATGAAGTATGGAAGAATTTGTGCAGGAGTGGGGCCCACTGTAACACTAGCAATATTAATTTGAATGTGGGGAAGAAGTTTCACAGGGATGGGTCCCACTGTACCATCAGGGTGGAATTAGAGAGGAGGCATGACCCATTGTACCACTAGGCAATAATTCATGAAGTATGGAAGAATTTGTGCCTGAGTGGGGCCCACTGTGCAACTAGAAATACATTTTGCATGTGGGGAAGAAGTTTGACAGGGATGGGTCCCACTGTACCACGGGGGAGAACCAGAAAGGAGGCAGGTCCAGATGTGCCACGTGGGAAAAAATTGTGAAATAGGGGAGAAGTTGGGCAGATGTGGATCCCACTTTGCCACCAGGGATGAATTTGCATGTAGTGAAGTAGCTTGTCAGGATTGGGTCCCACTGTACCACAAAGGAGAAAGTGGAGAGGAGGCAGGGCCCATTGTACCAGTAGGGAAGAATTCATGAAGTAGGGAAGAATTAGGGCAGAGGTGGGTCTCACTGTGCTACCAGGGATGAATTGGCAAGTAGGCAAGTAGTTTGGCAGGACTGGGTCCTACACTACCACTAGGGAAGAACTAGAGAGAAGGCATGGGTCCCACTGTACCACTAGGGAAGAATTAGAGAGAAGACAGGTCCCACTGTACCACCAGGGAAGAACTAGCGAGGAGGCAGGTCCCACTGTACCACTAGGGAAGAATTAGAGAGAAGGTTGGTCCCACTGTACCACTAGGGAAGAACTAGAGAGGAGGTGGTTCCCACGGTACCACCAGAGAAGAACTAGCAAGGAGGCGGGTCCCACTGTACCACTAGGGAAGAACTAGAGAGGACATGGGTCCCACTGTGACACTAGGGAAGAAATCGTGAAATAAGGAAGAACTAGAGAGGAGGTGGGTCCCACTGTGCCACTAGGGAAGAAATCGTGAAGTAAGGAAGAACTAGAGAGGAGGTGGGTCCCACTGTGCCACTAGGGAAGAAATCATGAAGTAAGGAAGAACTAGGGCAGAAGTAGGTCCCACTGTGCCACCATGGATGAAATTGCATGCAGGGAAGAAGTTTGGCAGGGGTGGGTCCCACTGTACCACTAGGGAGGAACTAGAGAGGAGGGAGGTCCCACTGTGCCACTTAGAAGAAACTGTGAAGTAGGGAAGAACTGGGGCAGGAGTGGGTCCCACTGTGAAACCAGGGACGAATTTGCATGTAGGGAGGAAGTTTGGCAGGGGTTGGTCCCACTGGGGATGAACTAGCGAGGAGACAGGTCCCACGTACTGTACCACTAATAAAGAACTTAAATATTTTTCATGAAATAATAATTGCTCTTTACTGGGTCTCACTGTGCCACTTGGCGTTTGTTAAACGGGTCTCACTGTACCACTGGCACCATTAGACCCAGGTGTAATGGTACCCTCTCCTCTTTCTTCGCTGAACCAGGTCCTCGAAATTTACCGGGAGAGGTGAAATCCGAAATGTGGACTTTAAAGTCGAGCCGTAACAATACATTTCTAATGGTACACGTGTCATTTCTACCACCAATAAGGATATTTTGTGATAATTGGATGGTGTTTCTTTGTTTGTATATTGGCAAGATTATGTAAAAACTGCTAAATGGATTTACATTAAATTTTCTCAGTAGGTGGGCCTGGATCTAACAGAGATCTGATACAATATTGGACATTTATAATCAACAATCTTTCTTTTTTGACCCATGATTGACTTTAAAGAATTTTTTATCATCCCATGCAATCATAAGCAATAGTGGAGGTATTGGATCTTGGCAAAGGTATATGCTCTCTGGTCATTTATTTATTCTGAATGCCACAGATCTTACAATAGGTGCAAAAAAATCATCAATTGTTAACTCGAAAATCAAATTGATCACTCAGAAAATCTGGAGCATTTTGACTGGGGTAAATAACTTTGGGACAATTATCAGTTGTGGCAATTAATCTAGAAATCACTGTTTACTGCAGTTTATAAATGGATAAGGATAAATTAAAGCAATATGTGTTAGTGTTTACTGTTGAGCTTTTCCTTAGACACACGACACATAGAATGTGTGCCAAAAATATTTGTAATTATATCACTGAACATAATGTGGCAACTAAATGTGTAGCCATCTAATCTAGCACAGTGTTTAGAAGAAACCAATCGAATAAAAATACTGAAAAACAGAAACATAGAAATTTGGCACGTCAATATAAATTGTTACCAAAAAAAATAAAAAGGACTTACAGCTAGGCAATCAAATACCCGTTAAATTAAAATACTTGTCACAACAACTTTTAATTGAGCCCAAAAATAGTTTTGAAATTTCAACTTAAACTTTAAAACTATGTTGAATCAAAGATGTAATCATATTAAAATATATGTACAGTTTAAAAAACAGTTATAGTTTGATTAAATTTTGGAAATCATTATAAAGCCAACGAGTGCACTAAGGTTAAAGTACATGTAAGTTCTGCAATGATTTATATTTATTTTTGTTTTATGTCTCTTTCAACAGTCAACAGGAGGAACCAGTCCATATTAGTTGGTCAAGATTCTGCACTGTAAACCACCGGGCATCAGCAAGTATTTACCAACTTTCCAACATGACGTGCCCATCCCGAGATTCAAACTTGAGACCTCAGAGGTTGAAGGGGAGCACTCTAACTGCTACACTACTGAGCCCCCTAGTTCTGCAATGAAATCTAGTTATCACTTAGTTTAACTTTATTCCATGACAAATAATCCAATTTTCTCTGATAATATCATCCTATTTATTAGAAACCATGACCAACCACTTTCGGCTGAGTAAATGGCATTTATATTGTTATTGCAAATAGCTCCTGCTATTCAGTGGTGTTTCTTCAACAAAGAAATACGATTTCTATCATCTACAACTTTTACTAGGCATATTTCACAACCATAATCCATTGCATCTCGATTCCTCGGATTAACAGATTCGCTTGTGATGTGACTAGAATCTTAATCTGGATTATGAATCCGTTAATCCACCTCAAGATCAGCTGATTGAGATTCATTGGATTGCCCATAATTCTTTGTAAAATAATGTTGGCAAAATGTGGCAGGAAATTTTTATTATACTGAAATACGATAATATTATATTAATATATATATGTTACAGTCAATCTGTGAAACCAGTCATTACGCGTAATGACTGAAAGTTTCAGTCATTTCGCGTAATGACTGAAATGACCAGTCATTACACGTAATGACTAAAATTTTCAGTCATTTCGCGTAATGACTGAAAATAAGGTCCAGTCATTACGCGAAATGGCTGAATTGTGATAAATAGCTTTAAATAGATCCACATGAGACTTATCCATCATAAAATTTACAAAGTGGCTAATGAACAGGGACCAGATCAATAAGATGTTACTAACATTATTCTAATGTACATATCTGTATGCAACCCTGCATCAACTAGCCCTTTAATTTCATTGGGTCCTTTTTCTTATTGGTTAATTAGTTGGTGCTAATAATATATGATAAAATCTATAAAATATGACAGAGCACTGATGGATAGGTAGTGTGTCTTACAAAAAGGGGACCCAATCAATAGACTCTTGCTAAAATTTAAATTTCTGTGTAACATGTACAACTGAAGAATATAAGGTAAATCATGTATCTGGAGGGTTATTTCTAGTTACAGTGCACTCAGGTGTGAGTTAGAGCTTTATTGAATATTAGAAGAATGGATTAAGTTGCCCCAGATATTTTAGAACATTAAAGGTCACTCAATCTTTGATAACCAGGCTCTTTGTGTGGAGAGGTCAAACAGTAACATGGTCCCAAAGAACAAAACGGGATAAAAAGGGCTGCATTGCAATTAGGACAAGTAAGTGTGAACAAGATTCACTTCAAAGGCTTCATGGTTTCCTGCTTCCTAACAACCTGCCACAATAGAACTGAGTCTTTAATTAATAACATAAAAGGCAAAATTGTATTATAAATTATGATTAATAAATGAAGATTAGTCTTCAAACAAGACATAAATTTCATTTTTATTTCATTGACCACAAAGAGATATTTTCATTCTATGACAAAATATGAGTTTAGTTTTAAAAAGCCCAAATATGAATTTAGAATGGACCTAACATTTAAAAAGTAATTAAATGCATCTAACCATTCAATATTTTAATAATATTTTTGAAAATGATAATAGAGTCTGTTACAAAAGTATGGGTTTAGGTTTTAAAATCCTGAATATAATTCAGAAAGCATGTGGGAATTCCAAGGTTATTAAATTGATTAAAATAGTTTAATATTTAATACCCATAACAGTTCTCTAGCATGCAAAAGTTCACAATGCAGGGAAACAATGTACAAAGGTTTTGAATAATACAAAGGTTGTGATGAAAAACAACTCTAGATCAGTTACACAGATTGACTGAAGTCTTTCCAGTCAATCTGTGTAAAAATGAACCATAGATTTCAGTCATTACGTGAAATGACTGAAAATTTTAGTCGTTACGCGTAATGACTGGCCATTTCAGTCATTACGTGAAATGACTGAAAGTTTCAGTCATTACATGTAATGACTGGTTTCACAGATTGACTGTAACATATATATATATTAACATATTTTAATATATGATATTTATGTTAGCTCATGTTATTTTTTATTTTGGATTCAGGTCAAGAGAAAACTGCATTTCACGATTTCATCTAATCCAAAGAATCCAAATCTGAATCTGGATTGCACAGATTACGCAGATCCTACTGACTTGTAAGACCGAATATAAGAAAAATTAGAATGTACCTGGAGTTTCAGTTTCCTGTTGTTTGTTTTGGTGCTGTTCCCGCCTCAACTTGTTTTGGTGTGTGTGGCCAGTGGCCACAAGGCATATTTTTATAGCATATGTATGGACACATGCTCAAGTATCAAATATTACCAGTAGACGTATAGCACCACCATAATCCGTGTGATTCAGATTTGGATTCTTATTTTATGAGCGATAATGTGTATCAGCTGCACTAGTAATCATGCTATACTTAATCAAAACGCAGTGGTTAAATCACGGGACATCCCGATATGTAAATTACTGGCTAAATGTCGGGAAGTAATTTCATTGGTTGATTTTTTATGGTTTTCCGGGAAATGTGTGACCTCGTATCTTCTCATGAATATTAATGAGTTGATGCTACTGCCGTGAATTCTCAATTTTAAGGTATTTGATCTTCATTTAAGCCTCCATTTTATAAAATATAATTCTTAGAAAAAACAGGGAAATCCACGACCTCATATCTTCTCATGAATATTAATGAGCTGGTGCTTCCCTACTTCCCTACTGTATGTTAATTACCACGAAAACCCCATGGATCACCATACATGAAGCACTTTCAAGTTTTCACTATTTACCACTTCCCGACATATAGCCAATACGTTATATATCGGGATGTCCCGGGACATAACCTTGCCGTAATCAAAAATATCATTCTAACATTTTCATTATAAGTTCATAATAAAATACATTACTGACAGCTTTAATATTATAACATTGATTCTGATATTATTGACTTTGATTCTGATGTTATTGTGTTTGTGTATCATAGCTTGATTATTGTATTTTTTCTTTTATATGTGTTATATATATCAATAATTTATAAATACTAGTGGTGGTGAACCAATTCACGCCCGTGTACCTATTCACGCCCACCCTCAATTTTCTCAAAGATTTGTACTTTTACATGGAAAAAATGTTTACCACATCATAGATAATTATCAAATTGATCATATACATTGATAATTTACTATGTAGCAGTAATAGTTTTGGATAAATTTAGGGGTGGGCGTGAATAGGTACATGGGCGTGAACTGGTCGGATCAAGTGAATTTACAGGCGCCGTTTCTCGTAGACGAGAAATGCACATTTCTTGTGTTGAAGAAATGTCGAGGATAATTTCGGACCCCAGAGCAATTCCCTTCATTTACGTTAGAAATTCTGCCTTTTTGTCAGTAATTTACTCTTGTTGGGTAAAATATGATAGATTATGTAGTGTTTCTAACATTATTCCATAATGTCCTCAGTTATAACAAATCTATACTGGTACATTTAGACCTGTGTTTGTATTTACTGAATCATCACATGTACTATTTAACATTTAACTATTTATGAATCAAAGCCTTTTCACTTGTGATTACTTCAAAACACCACAGACTATATACACTTTAGCCACTCTATTAATAATAAATCTAAAATCTGTTTGTCTTTGGTGCTTGATATCAAATGGGTGGGCTCATGTTCCAGTAAAACCCCTTGTTTGTGTGCGGACATTCCCACAAAATAATTGTGTTCATGTCTCCTCACTAACACTGTTACTTTCTCCTCAACTGACATACTTTTACCCAGTGCCTTGAAAATAGCCATTGTTATTCTTACAGACACACCACATCAAGACTTTGGTAATGACTACTAGCTAATGCTGACCCGTATTTATACTGAAAGAGTATTTCATACACATGTGGCTTCTACATTGGCCATAAATGTGGCTTCCTATAGTATAGTTGTTGCTATTAATAACTGGCATGATTCCCATACATAAGAATTATTAGGGGTAATCAATTATGATGGATTCTTATTGGACCTGATAATGTGCCCTGTAATAGGCAATAAACAGGGCAGGTGTAATATATGGGACTGAATTATAAGCTAATCATGTGTTATTGCCTGTGTACCCTTGAATTCTATTCACTGGGAAACATATAAAAAAACACCCAATGACCAACCTCATCCTCTACACATATACAACTACCCTCCACCCCCCACAGCAGTTTGTGCACTCATGCTCCTGATTGGTTGATTAAACAGGTACTGACTTTCTATGATGAGGGGGACTGAAAGGAGTCTGTTACTTATAAAGACTAATACACTAATTAAGGTCCAACTTTTTTCCAGTTTACCTGTATAATGCTTTATATTCTTGTAAATCCAGTTAACCTGTTATACGTTTTGAATAAAAGATAACCCTTCTCTACTATAGGTTTATATTCCACGACATTTCTTCTCTCTACTATAGGTTTATATTCCTCGACATTTCTTCAACACAAGAAATGTGCATTTCTCGTCTACGAGAAATGGCGCCTGCAAGTTCACTTGATCCAACTGGTCCACCACCACTAGTGGCTTTCAACCAGTAAACGCCCATGCTGTAGTTAATCTTTTGAATTTAACTTAGATTTACAGCTTTATATTTTATTCTTCGACCACCAGATTATCAAATGATGTACACTACAATTAATAACGGAGATACATTTTGTTACATTTGTTTCAAAGCTTTATATTTTAACATTTTATCTCTATTATCGGCCGTTTTTACCGCAAACTGGAAATACCAGTGAACGCCCATTTTGTAGATATGTAGAAGCATTTGTCCTTGACCTCTAACAAAGAAATATAAGGCGGGCATTCACTGGTAGGCGGGCGTTCACTGGTAGAAAGCCACTATACATATTATATATGAATTCAGAGTTGCTTCTAGGATGCGTTTTCTGCGATATCTCGCATTAATTTGCTTTTGCTCGCGGATTTCATCGAAGCATGCGGGGACAAGATTGTAAAAGAACGCATTCAGCACAAGGCAATGCGGGATATATATACGAAGCGAAAAGACGAGAGATCAAAGAAATCGAAACGATGCGTGGAGCGAGAGTTTGTCGAGGTTTTGATTTTTCTGTCGAAACGTTCTTCGAATAATGCCTGTAGACGATTTTGGTTTCGTGATCGTTTACAAACTCAAATATATTATGAGGTACAGACAGTATTTGGACATATTATACCCAAAAATATAAAATTAAGCTGAAAGTGGATGATTATATAAAAAATGGCTGCAAGAAAAACGAAACTTACAGCCGACTGGATTGTTACCATAACAGGCCATATGGCAGTGAAGCCGGTGGTGACCCTGTTGGCGTAGTACTACGTATCTGTCGGAATTCCCTAGAAAAATATTTCACTGGATCAAAATTCACGGACAACTCATTAATATTAATGAGGTCACAGATTTTCGTGGTGGTTTTAATTCTTAATATTTTCTGATTTAAGATCAAATACTAGAAGGACTACAGAGCTCATGTATGCGTAAAAAATATTTGACGATTCCATTGGATTTTTAGCAATATTTTACTTGAAGAATTTGTGGACTACTCATTACTATTCATGAGGTCATGGTATTCTGTGGGGTTTTCCAACATATTTGTATGAATTGATGGTGTAATGACAGAATTTGTGATGCCATGACTTCAGATGAAAACTTAAAACCATAATGCCATGACAGGAGCCACTTTGATGTAAATAACCATTTTCAGTATTTTTTTTAAATTCTATCACTAGCCTTGAAGTTTATTTTTATTGGGCAAGACAATAAAAATTGACCACTAATTAATAGAAGTCCACTGTTAAAAATGCCTAAATAAACTGAAAATGTATTTTTTATTAGTTTAAACTTATCATAAAGTCGTCCCCCAGAATTTTTAGCCCCTCCCCCACATTTTGTGTAGTGGTGGGGGATCGCCCCCACTTTTTGAAATTCCTAGAATCAACACTGTGAATTTGGAAATAAACTCTATCTATCTATATATCTAACATGACTCACTTGTGTCCGGGATTCTGATTGGTCAATCGCCATGGTAAAACAGTGCTTAACCTCACGGCTAGTTTTACATAGGTGGGCGATAATCACACTTCAATTTTTAAAAGTCAAATTACGATGAATATGCACTATAAATTTTCATCAAAACACAATAAAATATAAAATTTCATGTTAGAATCGGAATAACAATAATAATATTAATAATAATAACAATAATATTATTTTTGTGTTTATCATTCTTTTCAACGCGTATGATAGAACAGCCACTCATTTACAGTCATTTAGACATGTTTATTTAAAAAAAAGTTTTGCAGAGCGTGAGTAATATTAATTTTAAAAAATTGTTGTGTTAGAATAGAAATAGACAACGACAAGTGAGGGGTTATTGGAGATTTTACGATGAGCCATATTAGAATCACGCTCGTCATTGTCTATTTCTATAATAAATTACATGATAAAACATCTATACATTAAGTTTTCCACAATTATAAAATGTTTCAGGCATTATTTATGCTGAATTATAAGGAAAATATAGGCTAAACTGCTGAAAAATATTTGTTTTATTGTACCCCCGGACGAAAATCGGGGATACTTAGGATTCAGTACGGTCACGCCGCCGCAGAGATTTCCTTTTGGACGCGATAACTTAAAAAATATTTTAGTTAGAACTTTCAAATTTGGTATGTGGGTATATATGGGCAATGCCACGAACGCTATTGTTTTGTGACCTTGACCTTCAATCTCAAGGTCACTGGTGGCCTCTTAAAGGTCAGATTTTGGCCATTTTTTCACTTTTTGGCCCAGTTCTCCTATACAGAAAGTCAGATCATCCTATGGCTGGTATATATTATACATATATATGTCCTCTGTAAGCATGCAGAAATTTGACCTTGAAGCTCTTCATTGAAGGTCATCCACTGACCGCCAAAGTACCTGACCGAGGGTCATTTTTGGCCTTTTTGGAGATATTTTCACACTTAATGCTGACTATATTGCATGGAAACTATTGAAAATGGCTTTGGAGGTTGAGTACATGGTGGACTTCTACCATCCAGGCTTACTGGTTACAGATCTTCATTTAAGGTCATCCACTGACCACCAAAGTACCTGACCAAGGGTCATTTTTGGCAAATTTGGAGATATTTTCACACTTAATGCTGACTACATTGCATGGAAACTATTGAAATGGCTTTGGAGGTTGAGTACATGATGGAGTACCAGCATCCAGGCTTACCGGTTACAGATCTTCATTTAAGGTCATCCACTGACCGCCAAAGTACCTGACCGAGGGTCATTTTTGGCCCTCTATTTATTTGTTCGTTTGTGAACAAGATAACTCAAAAACTGACAGATGGATTCTGATAAAATTTTCAGGATATGTCCAAAATGGTAAAAGGAAGATATGATTAAATTTTGGGAGTGATCCGGATCACTGTATGGATCTTCTGGATCCATGAAATTTAATTTTTAAAGACAGATCACTCAAAAACTTATGGGTGCATTTTGATGAAATTTTCAGGAAATGTCCTTAATGGGACGAGGAACAAGTGATTAGATTTTGGGAGTGATCTGGATCACTGTCTGGATCATCCGGATCCAGGCTGCCAGATGTGTTTGTGTACAATATAGCTCAAAAAGTTATGGATGGATTTTGATGAAATTTTCAGGATATGTCTGAAAAGGTAAAAGGATGAAATGGTTGAATTTTGGAAGTGATCCGGATCACTATATGGATCTTCTGGATCCATGAAATGTAATTTTTAAAGCAGATACCTCAAAAAGTTATTGATGGATTGTGATGACATTTTTAGCAAATGACCTAAATGGTACAAGGAACAAGTGATTACATTTTTAGAGTGATCTGGATCACTGTCTGGATCATCTGGATCCAGGCTGCAACATAATTTTAGGATGAATTTTGATGATATTTTTAGGATATGTTACAAATGGTAAAAGGAAGAAGTGGTAAAAGGAAGAAATGATTCTATTTTGCGAGTGATCTGGACCACTATCTGGATCTTCTGGATCCATGAAATATAATTTTTAAAGACAAATACCTCAAAAAGTCATGGGTGCATTTTGATGAAATTTTCAGGAAATGTCCTAAATGGGACAAGGAACAAGTGATTAGATTTTGGGAGTGATCTGGATCATCTGGATCCAGGCTGCCAGATGTGTTTGTGTACAAGATAAATCAAAAACTTATGGACGGATTTTGATGAAATTTTCAGGATATGTCTGAAAAGGTAAAAGGATGAAATGCTTGAATTTTGGAAGTGATCCGAATCACTATATGGATCTTCTGGATCCATGAAATGTAATATTTAAAGACAGATACCGCAAAAAGTTATGGATGGATTGTTTCAACAAATGGCCTAAATGGTACAAGGAACAAGTGATTAAATATTTGGAGTGATCTGGATCACTGTCTGGATCATCTGGATCCAGGCTGCCACATAATCTTGGGATGGACTTTGATATTTTTAGGATATCTTACAAATGGTAAAAGGAAGAAGTGGTAAAAGGAAGAAATGATTCAATTTTGCGAGTTATCAGGACCACTATCTGGATCTTCTGGATCCAAGAAATGTAATTTTTAAAGACAAATAGCTCAAAAAGTCATGGATAGATTTTTATAAAATTTTCAGGAAATGTCTTAAATGGGACAGAGAACAAGTGATTAGTTTTTGGGAGTAATCTGGATCACTGTCTGGATCATGTGGATCCAGGCTGCCAGATGTGTTTGTGTACAAGATAACTAAAAAACTTATGGACGGATTTTGATGAAATTTTTAGAATATGTCTGAAAAGGTAAAAGGATGAAATGATTGAATTTTGGAAGTGATCCGGATCACTATATGGATCTTCTAGATCCATGAAATGTAATTTTTAAAGACAGATATAAGTGAAAGAACTAGTGATTAGCTTTTGGGAGTAATCTGGTACTATGGAGAATCCTGACCTGGTGCTCCAGGAAACAGGCTCAACACCGACATATTCACGCCTTAACTATGTCCCGTCCGGGGATACACTGCGTCGAGACGCAATCTCTAGTTCATTTAACTTTTAAAGGTTATGGTAGGAACTTTACCTGTCCTTGTTCGTCCGTACCCGTGTCCTTATCCATGCCTGTGAAAAGATCAAAACCAATCAAAGTAGCACAGCTAACTATACCTGTCCTTACGCGGACACTGATTGAAATCACGGAAACAGGTAAAAACAGGTGAAGTTCTTTCTTATATGTCAATACAGTGATGCTTTTAGAGCGCGGGATATGCGATATCTCGCGAGTTTTAGTACTAGCCCGCAATTCGGTATATTCGGCGCGTTCGGTAGAAGACGCGATCCCGCATGTTTACAAAATGGAGGGGCACCGATCGTTTCGCCAGAATCCTTTAATTTTATCATCATGAAGGCTATATTTGGTCGTTTTTTCAGTGAAAAATGTTATTTCATATGAAAACAAAATGGATACTACAGTTTGAAAGTGGATGATGCAAACGTCAGATACTAACAACAATACTGTTGAACCAGTTTAGCCGATGTACGGGTTTTCGATATATTCACGTTTTCGATCATTTAAAATATAATCTCTCAGTCTCGTTTGTGGATGGCATTTTTACAATATTTTAGAATGAATATGCAGTCACAATGAACCGGTGAATTTGAGGATTTATTATTGTTGTTTTATGTCTGATAATATTGGTTGCGTTGGTTGTGATATTCAGCATTGTCCATTTACGTTGTCATATCGAAAACCCGTCCATCGTGGATTCATACAGCATGTGTGTTACCTCATATCTTTTCATGAATATTAATGAGTTGGGAGCTATGGCCGTGAGTTCTCAAGTTTAAAGTGTTAGATCTTTGTTGAGGGTTCCATTTTATAAAATATTGCTAGAAAACCCCAATGGAAATCGGAAATCTATGACCTCATATCATCTTATGAATATTAATGACTTGGGTGCTACTGTATGGCCATGAGTTCCTGAGTTTAAAGCATTTGGTCTTTCATCGAGGCACTTCTATTTTAAAAAATATTGCTAGAAAAGTATTGTTGTAGAATATGGCCCCAGGTCTTTAATATTTTTTTATCCAAGCACTGATCCAGATAATAAAAATTACAGAGTGTCTTCAGAACCGACAAGAACGGGTGATAATTCTCTTAATTTCAGAACCGTCACATCCATATACGCAATGTATAAAATATTTTGTGACTTTACTTATATTGGCTGTTTAATTAAAGCATGCGGTCTGTGAAAATGGATTGAAACAAAGATGGATAATAAAAATATATGGTGTTTAGATTTTTTTAAATAAATGTGAATAATCTTTGTATTTTTACAAAATTCTTTTAGGGGATAAAATTTGCGTATTATATGGAAATTCGTGAGTGTTGTCATTGACAACCATATTTTAATTTGCGTTCAAAATTCATATATTACTTTACATAACAAAATCGGGATTTACTGCACCTTGTATAAAAATTATTTATTTAAACTGAAGTAACGCATATATATTTTATAAAAGACATGAAGGGGAAGGACATTTTTGTCTATAATGGGTCTTAAAGCAAAATAATTTGTAAACCGTTTCCATTAGCGGTTCTGAAAGTGATTATTTTCCGACCCGTCAGTGACTGTTCTGAAGCCACAGCGTAAAAATTAATGTGATCTAAGTTGGATCAGTTTCCATCTTCAATTTTTTTCATGAAGATCCATACAGTAGCATTTGTAGAAACCTGCTAACGAACATACGGACAGACAAATGCTTCTAAAATTAATCCCTCTTTGGCGGATGTACAAGTTCCCATTTTTATTGACCAAGCCCCCACATTTTTATGTCAGCTGACTTGTCAGTCAGCTGACATTATGTCGTCACTCTGCAGCGTGGGCGTATGCGTCCGCATACGCGTCCGCGTGAACAACTTCTCCTCCAAAACTACAAGGCCTAGAGACGTGCTGTTTTTTTTTAAAAGATACCTTATCTATCGAGGATGAAAAATTGTTCAAGGCATGCAAATCTGTCTGTTCGTCTGTTTGCTAGAGACATTACAAGGGGGGTACCCCCACCAAAAGTGTGAAAATTTCAACATTTAATCACAATTTTCTCAGTGACTATTGCAGGGATTTCTCTCATATCTTGCATATATGTACTAGGCCACAGGTAGATTCTCTTGTGTGAGTATGAGACCTGGATCTGTCTTACTTTTTTTTTAATAAATTTTTTTAATAATTTTTAATGCATTAAAATTCATGAAATCATGCACAAAATCATTTATAACTTGAAAAGTGTTGCATTTAGAGCATTTTGTTAAAATATGTTATTCAGCTACTTTTTTCATAGCTACAATATGGTGAGTAAGTTGGGTGCCTGTCTCAATAGTTAAGTGAGTAATAGCTACTATTGGGCTTTTCAGTAACTTCCATCATGAGTAAAATCACTTGTAACTTAAAAACTATTGCATTTAGAGAATTTCGTATAAATATGTTATTCAGCTACTTTTGGGTCAGCTATAACATAGTAAAATTTTAGACCTGTAGCTCATGGCATAGCTGAGTAATAGCTACTTTTAGGTTATCACTGTTGAGTAAATCGCTTATAACTTCAAAACTATTGCATTTAGAGAATTTCGTATAAATATGTTATTCAGCTACTTTTGGGTCAGCTATAACATAGTAAAATTTCAGACCTGTAGCTCATGGCATAGCTGAGTAATAGCTACTTTTAGGTTCTCACTGTTGAGTAAATCGCTTATAACTTGGAAAACTATTGCATTTACAGTATTTTGTTTCAATATGTTATTCACCTATTTTGGGATCAGCTATAACATAGTGAAGTTTCAGATCTATGGCTCATTGCATAGCTGAGTAATAGCTACTTTGAAGTTCTCACTATTGAGTAAATCACTTGTAACTTAAAACCTATTGCATTTAGAGAATTTCGTATAAATATGTTATTCAGCTACTTTTGGGCCAGCTATAACATAGTGAAATTTCAGATCTGTAGGTCATGGCATAGCTAAGTAATAGCTACTTTAAAGTTCTCACTATTGAGTAAATCAGTTGTAATTGGAAAACTATTGCATTTAGAGTATTTCGTATAAATATGTTATTCAGCTACTTTTGGGTCAGCTATAACATAGTAAAATTTCAGACCTGTAGCTCATGGCATAGCTGAGTAATAGCTACTTTTAGGTCATTACTATTGAGTAAATCACTTGTAACTTGAAAACTATTGCATTTACAGTATTTTGCTTAAATATGTTGTTCACCTACTTTTGGGTCAGCTATAACATAGTAAAATTTCAGACCTGTAGCTCATTGCATAGCTGAGTAATAACTACTTTGAGGTTCTCACTATTGAGTAAATCAGTTGTAATTGCAAAACTATTGCATTTAGAGAATTTCGTATAAATATGTTATTCAGCTACTTTTGGGCCAGCTATAACATAGTGAAATTTCAGATCTGTAGGTCATGGCACAGCTGAGTAATAGCTACTTTGAAGTTCTCACTATTGAGTAAATCAGTTGTAATTGGAAAACTATTGCATTTACAGAATTTCGTATAAATATGTTATTCAGCTACTTTTGGGTCAGCTATAACATAGTAAAATTTCAGACCTGTAGCTCATGGCATAGCTGAGTAATAGCTACTTTTAGGTCATCACTATTGAGTAAATCACTTGTAACTTCAAAACTATTGCATTTACAGTATTTTGCTTAAATATGTTGTTCACCTACTTTTGGGTCAGCTATAACATAGTAAAATTTCAGACCTGTAGCTCATTGCATAGCTGAGTAATAACTACTTTGAGGTTCTCACTATTGAGTAAATCAGTTGTAATTGCAAAACTATTGCATTTAGAGAATTTAGTATAAATATGTTATTCAGCTACTTTTGGGTCAGCTATAACATAGTAAAATTTCAGACCTGTAGCTCATGGCATAGCTGAGTAATAGCTACTTTTAGGTCATCACTATTGAGTAAATCAATTGTAACTTGAAAACTATTGCATGTACAGTATTTTGCTTAAATATGTTGTTCACCTACTTTTGGGTCAGCTATAACATAGTAAAATTTCAGACCTGTAGCTCATGGCATAGCTGAGTAATAGCTACTTTGAGGTTATCACTGTTGAGTAAATCGCTTATAACTTGGAAATTATTGCATTTAGAGTATTTTGTTTCAATATGTTATTCACCTATTTTGGGGTCAGCTATAACATAGTGAAGTTCCAGACCTGTGACTCATTGCATAGCTGAGTAATAGCTACTTTGAAGTTCTCAATTGAGCAAATCACTTATAATTTGAAAACTATTGCATTTAGAGAATTTAGTATAAATATGTTATTCAGCTACTTTTGGGTCAGCTATAACATAGTAAAATTTCAGACCTGTAGCTCATGGCATAGCTGAGTAATAGCTACTTTTAGGTTATCACTGTTGAGTAAATCACTTATAACTTGGAAACTATTGCATTTAGAGTATTTTGTTGCAATATGTTATTCACCTATTTTGGGGTCAGCTATAACATAGTGAAGTTCCAGACCTGTGGCTCATTGCATAGCTGAGTAATAGCTACTTTGAAGTTCTCACTGTTGAGTAAATCAGTTGTAATTGGAAAACTATTGCCTTTACAGAAATTTGTACAAATATGTTATTCAGCTACTTTTGGGTCAGCTATAACATAGTGAAATTACAGACCTGTAGCTCTTGGCACAACTGAGCAATAGCTATTCTCAGGCACTGACTGTTGAGTAAATCGGCTATAACTTGAAAAATATTGCATTTGGAGTATTTTGTTAAAATATATTGTTCACCTACTTTTGGGTTAGCTATAACATAGTGAAATTACAGACCTATAGCTCATGGCATAGCGGAGCAATAGCTATTTTCAGGTTCTCACTATTGAGTAAATCAGTTGTAACTTGAAAACTATTGCATTTACAGTATTTTGCTTAAATATGTTGTTCACCTACTTTTAGGTCAGCTATAACAGAGCAAAAATTCAGACATGTAGCTCATTGCATAGCTGAGTAATAGTTACTTTGAGGTTCTCACTCTTGAGTAAATCAGTAGTAACTTGAAAACTATTACATTTAGAGTATTTTGTTAAATATGTTATTCACAGACGTTTTGGTCAGCTATAACATAGTGAAATTGCAGACCTCTATGTCATGGCATAGCGGAGCAATAGCTTCTTTCAGGTTCTCACTGTTGAGTAAATCATTGTATCCAACCTGTAGGAAATCATGGGCTGGGAATCTGTTAATATGGTCCGATTTGACCTTGGAACCCTGCTTCAAGGTCAAATGAGGATAGCCAAACATAAAAGTGCTTATAACTCGCTTATTATTGGTCCTAGAGGTTTGGAATGAAAACCAGCCTATAGAAAATCATGAGCTGGGAATTTTTTGGTGTGGTCGGATTTGACCTTGGACCCCTCCTTCAAGGTCAAATGAGGATAGCCAAACTTAAAAGTGCTTATAACTCGCTTATTATTGGTCCTAGAGGTTTGGAATGGAAAACCAACCTATAGAAAATCATGGGCTGGGAATCTTTTGGTGTGGTCAGATTTCACCTTAGACCCCTCCTTCCAGGTCAAACGAAGATAGCCAAACTTAAAGTGCTTATAACTCGCGTATTATTGGTCTTGGAGGTTTGGGATGGTAAACCAACATATAGGAAATCATGGGCTGGGATTCTTTTGGTGTGGTCAGATTTGACCTGGGACCCCTCCTTCAAGGTCAATTGAGGATAGCCAAACTTACAATTGCTTAGAACTCGCTTATTATTGGTCCTACAGGTTTGGGATGGTAAACAAGCTACAGGAAATCATGGGCTGGGAATTTTTTTGTGTGGTCGGATTTGACCTTGGACCCCTCCGTCAAGGTCAAACAAGGATAGCCAAACTTAAAAAGTGCCTATGACTCACTTATTATTGGTCCGAGAGGTTTGGCATGGTAAACCATCCTAAATTCTTTGGCTGGGAATCTTTTGGTATGGTCAGATTTGACCTTTGGACCCCTTCTTCATGGTCGAACGAGGATATTGCATTTATAGTATTTGTTTAAATATTTTTAACCTACTTTTTACACTTAAACAATTACCTTGTTACTTTATTTCATAATACCATTTGCAGGGCACAACTTTTTTGTCCTTTTTTTCTGTCAGCTTCGGAATATCTTTCGAACATGCTGTTCAGTTACCATTTACTGTATTTCTGTACAGCCCTTTCCCTGATAATTATGCTTTCCTCTCATTATCACCATCACAAATCAAAAACATTCAGTCAGCTGACACAGTGCCCGTTCACGGGCACTCTCCTCTTGTTCGGACATGGGGGGGAACTGCCCCCACATTTCAAAATTTCTAGAATCAACACTGCAATAGACCGAATTTCTGTCCCATCACGCATTGGTGTTGATATTTCTGATGGTACACCATTGCATACTGACAGAAATATCAACAGCAATGCACGAAGGGACAGAAACTCGGTCTAATATGTCACAGGGTTACTGACCTAGTTTTCATGCTATAAGTTGGCTATTTCAGAAACTTTAAAATTTAAATAATTGTCACACAATGATGTACAAAAGAGACATAATTATTAAACTCAATACATAATAACCTTTGTGTATTTTTTTGTATTTATATTTATACTCAGTGCAATATGTCCATATACTACAGGAGTCAAAGGGCTATTTAACCCATCCGATTGCACAAGTACAGTCCCAACTCACAACTCACATTCCCCTAACTGAAAGATAGAGGCTCAAGAATGACCATTTATCAATGTCTTTGAGGTTCTTTAGCCTGCCACTGGGGATAGGACCCAATGACAGAAGACCGCCATTATAAGTGGTCATCCGACCCACTGTGTATCTGCCTGTACCTGGATTTGAACTCACGTCCTCTGAGTTCCTAGACAAGTGTGTTACCCACCAGGATACACCTTTCCAATGTTGTTGTTTTAATTGTAAAAATTGGTTATGCATTGACAGATTTACAAGTAATTAAAGATCACCAAAATTTCACATTGCATGGATAAATAGTGGCACACAAAGTGTGGTTTGAGCCCACCACAAGATTATAACAGTTTGATATGTGATATCCAAGTACCTGATTCAACTGTACAGAAATGACGAATGTATCATTTTAAAGACAAATAATAGCAGATTTTGATAGTTTTCTTTTGAAGAAATTTTGTGTTATATTAGCTGAGATATTGTTAAATACATGTATGTTGCAAACACAGGAAAACTGGTACTAGCACAAAAAGTGGATCATCGACCATACCCATCAGCCTTGATGATTCACAAACTTTAACTTTAAGGGCTTATTACATTTCTATTTTGCAGAAATTGTAGGTTGTTTGACAAAACTATAAACATAAAAGCATCATTTTATCTTTCAACAGTACAAATAGGTGATCTAATGTCCAAGAAAATGGCAATACTCAAATAAGCATATTGGAGTTCCTTTTGTAGAATATGTTTGTGGATAAACAAAGTTAAACCCACGTAGCTCTAAACAATGAAGTGATTTTTGCACAATGATAAGCAAAAATAACATATATTCTCTTTGATAACTCACAACATAGTTATTTCTGTAAAAGTATAGATACTGATCTACAATATGGACATTTTGCACCAGGCACAGATACTTTGAAACATTGTTTTGGGTTTTTAAAGTGGGCCAAAGTGGAAGATTTCTGAAGCTGAACAGTACACCCGTGTCACTAATGTTAGATAAGTTGTAATTATATTGTCTGATTTTACGTAATTTCCTTAAATTAGTAATAAATGCAATAAGTGAACCCTAGATTATATGCATTATTGCTGCCGAAAAATAAAACTGGACGCATTATCAGCACCTTCACACAAAGAGAATACTCATCTAAAATAAGGGTTGATTGCAAAAGTGGTAATTCAATATACTGCATCATATGCAAAAAATTGTAAAATCTGACATGTGGACCAAACCAAGTGTAGGCTCATGGATGGCTTCCAAGGTCACTTGAACAATATTACATCCAAAAATACAAAAGATACAATTGGACAACACTTCAACTTCCCAAATCATGGAGGTTTAGATGACACTGAAATACATGTAGTGGACTTCATACATGCCCACCCTATGAGCCTACATGCATTGAATGTCAGGAGGAAAATAGAACGCATTGGCAACATAGGCAACGCACCAATGCCCTTCAAGGTATCAAAATTCAAGAGTAATTTCCAAATTTGATGACAAACACAAACACATGCATTAGCTCTATTTACACCCACCAGGGGTAAATAGGGGATACTCCCTAAAGAGATCATAGTGGGCAGAACACCCATCTAGGGGTCTCAACATCAAAGACAAAATCAATCCGATGTTAGGAAAATTGTATAAATACCCTTCCACTATTAGGCAACACCTCTATGACCTGTCCCACAGCCAGCGTTCGACAGTAATGCTGTCCCCCTGGTCCGTGGCCAGTAGAATTTTCTAAGGAGTTGAATAGTTTAAAAGTTACTGGCCCCTTTTGCCAGTAGATTTCATTCAACACTTTCACCTGAGATACTGAATAAATAGTGTGCTTTTATTTCTTATAATTAATGACCACCACAAAATCTAAAGGACCAGTAGATATCGAGAGTTACTGGCCCTATGGTCCAGCGTACATTTCTTGTTACTGTCGAACACTGCCCACAGCAACACCTGATTCACTGCGTCTGATGAGCCTCTCTGGCAAAACGGTGCATTACAAACACTATTCAATCCAAAAGCAAGTGTTTACTGGCCAGAATAACTACAGTAAGACCACACCCACTTGCTAGTGATGTCACAAACTTTCATGACATCTCACACCAGTTTCATTAGTCACCCTAGCAACAACTGCTTACCTATGTCCAACTTCAATTCTATTGGCTTAAAGGGATTTTTACCTAGGATACCTAGATTTATGACGAAGTTTAAGTCATTTGAACATGGTCATGCATATTAGCGAGAGGTGTACTCAGGATTTCATCCGAAACTTTAGCCAAATTTAACAATATTTTTTTATTTATAAGCTTTATATGATTTTTATATAATTTGAAGATAAATGATTGTAGTTACCAAGAGTTTTTATATGAAGAATTTATGCCGAGTATTAACCAAAAAACAAGTTAAAACAACATGAATGTTCATGCAAGAATTGTCTAAGTTAATTGTATGTTTAATGGTCATTAGGCCATAAGGCCAGCCCAAACCAGATACAATATGTAGTAAACTTCAACAAAGTCAATTGAGCAGAAATTATCCAAGTTATCTTAATTTTACAAGTATCTTACATCATAAGAGTGCTCAGAAATTACAGAAATTGGGACCTTGACTATCATTGCTTTCAATGCTTGTGCAAAAGTCATTCAGAGGACAATTAGTTTTAACGGGGGACTAGCTACCCAAAATTTTAAAATTGGCAACTTGAAATGAATAACCTTCCACAGAAATTGTGGGGAGGACAGGCCCCAGTGAGAATAATATCTGTGCATGATCCATTGACTATCTGTAATGAGAAGTCACAATGCTGTATTAGCTGAATAAATTATTTTTATCTTTCATAATTTGGTTTATTTAAATGGATTATTTTATTAATACTTTGCTATATTCACTGCTATTGATTTTAATTTTAAATTTAATTTCAGATAAGTCATTTTACATTATTTTTGTTAAGTTGCGAATTCAACCAAACACGAGTTATATCTTTATAAGGGAAGTGAGAGTTTGCTAAAAACTGAACTGTATTATTGAGATTTTTATTTTATTTCATTAATGTCGCTTTTCATTAAATATTTATGTTTTGGTGAATATATGACTAGAATCGATTTAAAATAAGGAGTACTGCTGTCAAAACATTAAGATCATAAATAAATTTTTCTAAAATAGCTCTAAAATTAAAAAGGAGAAATATTGAATATGATTTGTTTTCTCATGACTCCATCACCATTTGCACATGTATTGACCATTTAAAACTTATTCTTGTATTTGTAACTTTATCATTTATAATTATAAGCTTAACTTGACCACACTGGTATGCATCAGTTAAGCCTCAAGTTTAGCCCAAGATCTGCAGTGAATATGGCTTTAGGCATCAGGAAGTTGGTTTATTATTGTATGACATCAAAAGTCTAGAGAAATGGTTTTATCTGTCCTTAATTTTCAAAATAATTTGCTCAAATATTAAAATAAAATCGGATCTATCATTTTTACCCCACAGCCCTTAAGGATCCGGGTATCGTTTTCACCCATGGTGTTCGGATGGGCTGGCGGGTGTGCGGGCAGTGGGAAAAAGTTTGTCTAGGCTGTATCTCAGAGACTGTAAGGTGTAGGAAGTGATACTTGGTAGGGACATTGCTTAGGGAGTGTAGTTGTGCAATGTCGTGGTCTGACCCTGATTTTACCTTGCCGTAGTGACCTTGACCTATAAAATCTTGTCCGGGCTATATCTCGGAAACCGAAAGGTGCAGGAAGTTGATACTTGGTAAGGACATTGGTTAGGGGGTGTAGGTGTGCAACATCATAGCGTGACCTTCATTTGACCATTGACCTTGCTGTAGTGACCTTGACCTATAAAATTTTGTCCGGGCTATATCTCGGAAACCGTAAGGTGTAGGAAGTTGATACTTGGTAGGGACATTGGTTAGGGGTTGTAGGTGTGCAGCATCATGGTGCGACCTTTATTTGACCTTGTTGTAGTGACCTTAACCTTTAAAATCTTGTTGCACCTTTGGGTCTACCTTTTGATGCAGATTAAGCACTGTTAAAGTCATATTAGAATTCATTAAGAATTTTACTTTCATAACTTCCCATTGTAAGAGATAGAATTTCATCAAGTGAGCCACAGATTTTGCTCCAACACCACACATAAGCATTCATTAAATGTATTACCGCTTCTGTATGCAAGGTAATATTCAAAACATCTAAACCATAATTCGGCCATGCAGATGTAGATAAAGAATGTTGAATTTTAGTTTACTGATTAATGCTGTCATCTTGTTATTGAATTATCTTGTTTTAATACTTCATCTTTACATGCATTATCTTTCTTTTAAACATTATTTCTCCATTTAAACATTGTTTGGAACTTTCTATAACTGACAGTGCTCTGAAAGTATCCTGAACTTTGTACTGGTACAGTACTTCTATATCTCATTGTGT
This sequence comes from Sabellastarte sp. h YS-2021, assembly GCA_964017235.1. Classification (NCBI taxonomy): domain Eukaryota; kingdom Metazoa; phylum Annelida; class Polychaeta; order Sabellida; family Sabellidae; genus Sabellastarte; species Sabellastarte sp. h YS-2021. Next base: position 17,980,188 of record OZ024928.1, read on the forward strand.
TGAAAATATTTCCCTAGGCTGTGGGGTACGGGCATCTCTGATGCTATTTTATATCCCTATAATTGGTTCTAGGGCATCAAAAAATGACAACTTTTAAGAAATCATGGCCTGTGAAACTTACATCTGATAACATACTCTATACTTCTCACAACTGTAGTAACTGTTGTTCCTAAGATTTTCCCAAATCTCAATGTTGTTGCCCATTTAGATATACTTGTGGGCTGGGGTTTTTGCCCGCAGAGGCTGGCTATTTTTGGCTTTGTTTCCTTTATTATATAAACAACAACTGATCACTCTTTTCAGAATTACATTACTCAAGATCTATCTCACTACAAAACATATCTACACAGCAGACACAAGACTTTTACTGAAAGCTTGTTGCATTTTTATAAGTTCATCTTAATATTAAAACGATGTGCAAAGTGGAATTTTTAATGTAATGAACAAATATGTGAATAAAGATAACCATTTAGCGTAATATATACATGTAAATGTAACTTATATTTGGTAGTAAATAGTGATCATATAAACACATATGGAACACTGAACAACTGCAGTGACTTATGTTTTGCAGAAGTATGAGCGACTTGAAGAATCAGTGCTTACAGGCCCAGAAAGAAACCTGCTTCAGTTCAGGCTCTGAACAGGATGATGAAGCTGCCAACTTCAAACCAATGAAGAGAAACATTTCACAGTCTCAGTAAGTATACATGTCGATGCTCATTATTACATGTAGATTTGGTGCCCTATTCACAAAGATTTTCCACCTTTTGTAACCTTTACAGTAATATAAGTAGGACTTTTCTATAATTTGGAAAATTTTCATACTATAAAAACAGTTTCTATAACATCTTTAGAATGTTTCTTCACTTTAAACCAAAGTATATGTGCCTTTATTATTGCATGAAATAGGCTACCTTATCCTCACAAATGCTGGGTGGTTTTGTGGTGACAAAACATGATAACCAACACAAGAATATTTTGAAAAGTTATTCTTGTTCAAGACGTAACCTGCCTTGTCTGCACATGTGCGAACATGTGGGAAGCTCATTCTCGACAGAGGTTTGAAAAGGAGAATTTCATTCATATTTTGTGTTGTCAACAAGGCAACACATCTTTTTCTGCACACTTTCCTTGTGACAAAATCACAGTTGAAGAATTCTAAACTTGCACCCAGCTGTTGTCACCCCATTTACTACTGGGGCACTCACCATTTTTGTTACCCCACAGCCCTTAAGGGCTGTCGGGGTATTGTTTTCACCCATGGTCTCTGGATGGGCGGATGGACATTTGGGCGGGCGGGCATCAGGGAAAAAGTTTGTCCAGGCTGTATCTCAGAAACCGTAAGGTGTAGAAAGTTGATACTTGGCAGAGACATTGGTTAGGGAGTGTAGGTGTGTAACGTCATGGTGTGACCTTTATTTGACCTTTTATCTTGCTGTAGTGATCTTTAGTTTGAAAATCTTGTCCGGGCCATATCTCAGTGTGACCTTGATTTGACCTTTGACCTTGCTGCAGTAACTTTGAGTTTGAAAATCTTGTCCGGGCTGTACCTCAGCAACCATAAGGTGTAGGAAGTTGGTACTTGGTAAGGGCATTAGTTAGAGGTTGTAGGTGTGCAAAGTCATGGTGTGACCTTAATTTGACCTTGCCCTAGTGACCTTGACCTATAAAATCTCGTCCGGGCTATATCTCAGAAACCATAAGGTGTAGGAAGTTGATACTTTGTACAGACATTGGTTACGGTTTGTAGGTGTGCAACATCACGGTGTGATCTTGATTTGACCTTGTCATAGTGACCGTGAGTTTTAAAATCTTGTCTGGGCTATTGGTTAGGGGGTGTAGGTGTGCATCATGGTGTGACCTTTAACTTTTGTCTGCCAAAGTGTGTTCACCTGCCATATTTGAGACATCTTTCTCTTATGACAAAGATATATGGATAGCTGCAACTGATTATTATATGCAATTTCAATAATTGTGCTTTTTCCATTGACAGCTATTCTCCAATTAATACATTTTACAGCTTCACATTTTTTCATTTTTAGTGTATTAAGTAATGCTGTCATCTAGCTATTGAATTGTCTTGTTTTAATACTTTATCTTTACATACATTTTCTTTTTCTTATATGTTATTTTCTCTACTTAAACATTATTTGGAGCTTTATATAACTGACACTGTTCTGAAAGTATCCAGATCTTTGTACTGTTTTACTACTTTTATATCTCATGGTCTTGTTGAAAACTATTTCCCCAAGCATTGGAGTACGGGCATCTCTGATGCTATTTTTGGTGATATTTTTGTTGGCAGTTATCTTTATTTGACACAGGAAATGAATCTTTAAGTGTTGAATCAAACCCTTGGCCTTTAAAATGATGCAGGGTTCTTTTTAGAAATGAAAACCATATTTGTAGGTCTCTAAATTTACGTCCACGTCCCATAGCCTATACTGATGCCTTGAAGTCAAGATCACAAGCTCCGTTTGCTGTGGAACAACTGCGACCAGAAACATCTCATAAGCAATCAGGTGTACAGGTTTACCAAAATCAAATAAATTTTCCTTGCATTTATCTGAAGACATTAAATGTGTCCCCATAATAATATAGTATAAAATAATGTGATGCAATTTTCCCTTTTAGCACACCATTTACCTTATGTAAGTAACAGATGTAATATTGGACATAAATGTGTTTGATTATAACTCTTTAGGGATGCTATCAGACTATATAATTTCAAAGGACTAAAGAAAACAATAAGCTTTGTGTAAATTTAGATAAAAGTTACAAACATACTATATTTATCAAAATAATACAAATAACACTATTTTCCAATCTATGAGAATATGAACAATTTTTTTATGTTAATTCTGCAGATAGCTAAAGTTTATACTGCAGAAAACTTGAACCAGATACATTTGTATAGCCTATACATTGTTATTGGTTTGTTAATTGTTGACCTTTTGTACTTTGTTTAGTGTCTCAGACCTCCAGTCACAAGTATCAATCCCTTGCTTGTCCTGGTGCTACTTTCACAAAGATTAACCTGGGAGATATGCGCAATGTCTCCACACACGAGGAGTAAGTTCCTTGTCTGAATTTCTCCAGTTTAGCAACCAATATTTTTATTGCATAAAAACGTACTTACATAATCCCAACAGAAGCTTACGTGACCTACCGTTCGGTCAAGGACACAGACAATGTGTCTCGCCATTTTTTTCTCTCTTAATGTACACACGTAAACCCCAGCGGGCACCTGCTGGAGGTTATATCTCCACTGTAAGTTGTCATTCTTATTTTGACCGCCGTCAAGTACACACGCGTTCTTTTCGGATCTTCAAAGTTTTTTACCATGTCCGAAAAACAAAGGAAATGCTCCATTTGTGCAGGTGATATGTTGCCTTGGGACAACCATCAGGCCTGTTTAAAATGCAGAAACGACAAGAAAGGGAAGGATAAGTGTGTGATTGGTAAGGAAAGTGACTGTACTATTTGTGCTGGTGCTTTGAAAATTCCTCATAGAAAGAAATCTTCAAAAACTAAAGTTTCTGACAAGTTTGATGATTCGCTGTTGGATGAGCCAACTCCTTCAAAGTCCTCAACTTCCTCCACTTCTACTCCTGATTCATCTCTTCAGGAGATGTTAAAGGCTATGAATTCTCAGTTATCTTCCCTGGCTTCTCAATTTGAGGAGTTCAAGCGCAGGGATGAACCTTCAGCTTCCAAAACAACTCTCAGGAGCAGGGTATGTGTGCCCCTGCCTCCCAGAGCAGACCAGTCCCCTCAGAGGGGGAATTATCTGATGAGGAATCATCTTTACCTGCTACGAAACGCCATAGATCCAGGTCTCCTCAGGGTGATTCAGACACTCATTCCCAGGAATTAGATCCTTCCTATGTGGAAATGCTCAATGCCATCAGGAATCTGTTGGATTTAGAGGTACCACAAGTAGAGTGCCTTGTGGCTCCCTCTGCATTCTCTAAGAAACCTTCAAAGCAGGTGGTCAGAAAACAGAATTTGGCTTTACCTCCGGTTCAAGATATACAGTCCATGTGGGACTATAGATTCAGAAAGGCCTCTGGAACAACAGTAAAAGACAAGTCCAGCTCTGAATCTCTATCTCAGGGACAGTTTTTGGCCTTTGAGAGGCCTGACATGATTTATTACACCACCTCTCCTCAAAATACTCCTCTGAAAGCTCCTAAACTTCCTGACTCATACTTCAACATAGCTAAAGTAAAGTCTTTGTCATCTTCAATCTCTGTACCTTCCAAGCAGTTTATTGTACAGGAGACAGTTTGCAGAGAAAATGTTCAAATCCTGGGCCATGTTGTATGGTTTAAAATGGCTATTGGGGAGCTCAACAATAGGATCCAGGAGTTAGCTACTGAGATCAAATGTTCAGAAGATCTGGAAACCATCAGGGAATCAGCAGATCTCATGATCAAATACTCTCAACTCCAGGCTTCTGTCACATCTTCCTTAGAAATAGCTCTGGATACAGTCCTCAAGCAGAATATGACTCTGGCCTGCAATATGCTCCTTGCAAGGAGAGACAGCTTATTGAAGGACTGCAGCTCAAAATTAGGTCCTAAGGACTTGGCAAACTTGCGTACTGATCATTTTGACCAGCAGGAGGTGTTTAATTCAGATATCCTATCCCAGGTTGAGGATAACATGATCAAGAGACTCTCCATTATGAAGGATTCTGAGCCCAAGTCCTACAGAGAGTCTGTCAAGAGTTTCGATTTCGGGAAGTCTTCACATCCAAAATCTCAGGAGAATACCAGGTCGTTTCGTGACAAACGAACGCAGCAAAATTCAACCTATGGCCACTTCTCTGCGCGCGCATCGCGAGGAGGCAGAGGTGGAAAGAGGAAATGACTTCCCAGGGGCAAGATTGCGGACTTTTTGGCAGGTATGGTCAAAAAACCACGCCCATCCCAGAGTAGTAAATTTACTGCAACATGGCTATCGCCTAGATTTCAAGTTTCTTCCAAAATTGTCGAAAATTCCGCTCATTTTGAGCGAATATCACAACAAAAACAAAGATGGCGCCCTCCAAGAGGCAGTTCAGGCCATGCTTACAAAAAAGGCGATAGTTCCTGTCAAAAAACTCACTACTCTGGGATATTACAGCAGACTTTTTCTGGTTCCAAAACCCATGAATCGTTGGCGACCAGTAATAGATCTAAGTATGTTAAACCTTCATTTGCATGTACCGACATTCAAGATGGAAACAGCCGAATCTATCAGGAAATCGATTCGAAAAGGGGAGTGGGTCATCTCGATAGACCTCACAGACGCTTATTTCCATGTTCCAATTCATCCACAATCTCAAAAATATCTGAGATTTCAGACCAAAAAAGGGGTTTTTCAGTTTCAAGCTCTTCCTTTTGGTGTCGCGACAGCTCCCCTAGAGTTCACTCGCATTGTCAAAGAGGTCAAACTCATAGCTCAAGCCAGGAACCTCAGAATCCATCAATATCTGGACGACTGGCTTCTTCGGTCACCATCAAAAGATCAATGTCTCAAAGATTCGGAAAAGTTAGTTCAGTTGGTGCAAGAACTAGGCTGGATTATCAATTTTCAAAAATCGGAATTGATACCCACGCAAAAACTGGATTTTCTGGGCTATCATTTCGACCTTCAGAGGGGTCTAGTGTTCCCAACCCAGAAGAAACTCGATCGGCTAAACGCTCAGACTGTTTCCATCAGAAAGTCATTAGTCTTGACTCCAAGAAAGCTCATGTCGCTCATAGGGACTTTAGCTTCCTTGGAAAAAACAGTGCCACTAGGAAGGTTACACATGAGACCTTTCCAGTGGTACCTAAAGTCGCACTGGAAGTTTCCCCAGTCATTGGACATAAGGATTCCGGTAACAGGAAATTTCCTGAAGCACCTAAAGTGGTGGGAGGATATCAAAAATCTCATGGCAGGTGCCCCTATCCATCCTCAGGTACACAACACACTGGTGTTTACAGATGCCTCACAAAAAGGCTGGGGAGCTCACTTAAACGAGATAGTGTTAAGTGGTCTCTGGTCAAACAAGGAAGCCCAGCTCCACATCAATGTATTGGAGCTAAAAGCTGTTCTTCTAGCCCTAAAGGGCTTTCAGGAACACTTACAAGGTCAAACAGTGCTCATTTGTTCAGACAACAGCACAGTAGTAGCTTATCTGAACAAAGAAGGAGGCACACATTCCATAGAAATGTGTGCTCTTATCTGGAGAATTCTTGCATTCACAAATTCCAGAAAAATCCAGATACGGGCAAGACACGTACCTGGATCCCTAAACGTCATAGCAGACTCTCTATCACGAAGGGACAAGGTCATACAGACGGAGTGGTCACTTCACCAACAGATATTCAACCAAATTTGCAAAGTTTGGCACACACCAATGGTAGATCTTTTTGCAACTCATCTAAATTACAAACTTCCAATTTATGTATCTCCTGTCCCAGACAGAAAGGCTTGGAAAATAGATGCATTGAATATCTGTTGGGAAGGCCTAGACGGCTATGTCTTCTGTCCAGTAGCCATCCTGCCACAAGTAATTCAAAAAATAATAACATACCCATGCAGGATGATAGTACTGGCTCCAGGGTGGCCAGGGATGCCGTGGTTCTGGGATCTGGTGGATCTCTCGACCAGGGTACCTCTACAGCTCCCTCATTGGAAGACATTACTGAAACAACCACATTCCAACAGGTTCCACAACAACGTGGAGTACCTGAATCTACATGTGTGGCTTCTGGATTCCAGGAATCCAATTCTGGAAGATTCTCATCTGAGGTGGCAGAAAGAATTAAGGCACCTCAGAGGGAATCCTCAAGAAAAGTCTACCAATCAAGGTGGACCATTTATGGGCAATGGTGCACAGAGAATAAGGTGGACATCACCTCAACAGCTGTTCCCCAGGTAGCAGAATTTTTAAACTACCTGTTCACAGTCAAAAATCTAAAACCAGCTAAAATCACTGGTTACAGAACAGCAATTGCTGATGCTTTGGGTTCACAGGGTGAATTCATTTCAAAAAGTCTAGAACTGAATAGACTTATTGCCAGCTTCACCAGGGATAGACCTAAACCAAATAGGTCCATACCTACATGGGACCTCTCATTGGTCCTCTTAGGTTTGACAAAACCTCCCTTTGAGCCTTTGTCAGAGGCTCCTTTGAAGTGGCTAACTTACAAGACAGTGTTCCTGTTGGCTTTAGCCTCAGGAAAAAGAAGGAGTGAGATACATGCTTGGACTCACTCTTCTGTCTCTTCAAGGAGAAATTGGTCAGAAGTTACTGTCTCTCCTTTTCCGGCCTTCCTGGCTAAAAACCAATTGGCTTCGGATGGCCCTGATTCCATTAAGCCAGTAGTGATACCAGCCCTTACTACCATGTTGGACAGCTCACTGGTGGAGGACAAGTCACTTTGTCCAGTTAGGGCCCTCAAGGTCTATTTAGAGAAGACCAAATCCATGAGAAAGGGCAAGGCCCTGCTCTTTGTATCCCTTAGGGAGGGTTATTCTAAGGATATCACAAGAATAACCATTTCCCAGTGGATCAAACATACCATTCAAACTTGCTATCAGTCTTCAGATACGGCTGATCAACAGGTCACTCAGGTTAGAGCTCATGATGTTAGAGCTATGGCTGCATCACTTGCATTTAAAGGAGGTGTCTCCTTAGAGCAGGTCTTGAGCTCCTGTTACTGGAAATCCCACAATACCTTTACAAACTTTTATTTGAAGGATATTTGCTGGGAAAATGATGATATCTTTAAGTTAGGTCCCATTGTGTCTGCACAGCATGTAGTGAACAATTGAGACTTAATAATATAATCAGTCTTTATGTTTTCAGGATGTATGGATTTGGACTGGAATGTACTAGGACTTTGATTTGTGGAACAATAATATGGATAAGACTTCATGTTATGGCTGCTTGGCTTGAGGGACAGCTGCACTCTGACTGTTGGAGTTTTATTTAACTGGGCACAGCTGACCTTTGACCCCTGCACTACTGTATAGACAAGGTGGAGGGTTTCATACATATTATTTGATGTACAGTACAGCATGCTGCTTTCATAAGTGGGTGAGTACTTTACAGCTACTTTATTACAATTACTTTTCACTTTAACAGTACTTGTATTGACTATGACAGTAATAATGATACTAGTATTCATATATGTAGTATATTACAGTGTTTGTAGTATAACATATTGTGTATGCATTTTTTTGTATCTGTATACCTAAAGAACTCTCCTATAGCACTTGACAGTCCTCAGAAGTCTACCCACCATGGACCTCAGGGCTGCATTCAAGCTTCTGTTGGGATTATGTAAGTACGTTTTTATGCAATAAAATTGGTTAATTTTATTGTAATTGGAATTTTTAAAAATGAAAATACTTACATAATCCCAACAGGGAGAGTCCCACCCTCCTCCCCTCTACCATCTTCTGAGGGGTAGGGTCAAAATTAGAATGACAACTTACAGAGGATATATAACCTCCAGCAGGTGCCTGCTGGGGTTTACGTGTGTACATTAAGAGAGAAAAAAATGGCGAGACACATTGTCTGTGTCCTTGACCGAACGGTAGGTCATGTAAGCTTCTGTTGGGATTATGTAAGTATTTTTATTTATAAAAATTCCAATTACAATAAAATTAACCAAATCAACTAACAACAATCAAACAAACAGCAAAAGCTAAATAAAAGATAAGCTTTTAGCTTCTTCCAAATAGATAGAAGAGAGGTGGCAGAGCGGATGTCCATACGGCAACTCATTCCATACCTTGGAAGCATCATAGACTAAACTAAAGCAAAATAACCTGGTTGACTTATGAAAAGATGAAATAAACTGGCACCTCAGGAACTTTACCCTCCATAGGTCCTGGACTACTCCTAGTATTGTAAAAGTTATCCAAGAATTTAAAAAAAAAAAAAAAAAAAAAAAAACTGAAATAATTAGGAAAAGTACTCTGAAGGAAGTTATAGACTATTATAGCTGTTTTGAACACTGACCGTTGCTGAACAGGCAACCAATGCAACCTCTTTAGTACTGGAGTTACATGTGAATATCTGGTTGTGTTGGTGACAATCCTGGCTAAGCTTAATATCTCATTCCTACTTTCTGCCTCTCTAATTTCTTCTCTCTACATTGTAAAGACCAATTCCTTAGTATTTTATACAATACATACCATATCATTCCAGCACAAAGTAATTAAGCGTCCCACGAGGGACTCTTGTTTGTATATGGGAGAAGTGACTCCGCCGGATCCATCGCATTCTTTTCGCAATACCTTTGCAGCCATAAGGCGGACTCTTTTCATATTTGGCAGGTGTATGCAATAGTATGCTAGGATGACATTTTCACCAATCAGAGATATCACATGACCAAAAATGCGTTTTTTGGAAGGCGTCCTTCTCCGGAAGATAACTCACGAAGCATTTTATCACCTGAAATTTAGCAAATACCTTCCACATATAAAGATCTGGGTGACAGTAAATTTTGGCAGGGATAGGTTAAGAAATGACTGAGTTATTGATGAATATTTAAGCATTAACAATTTTCTAAACAAGTAAAACACAAAACTGCATGTATCTCCTTAAGCACGTGAGATAGAGCGATTTTGTCGAAATTTTCAACTCACAGGGTATCTAAAGAAACTTCTCTCTCCAATTTTCCAAAAAATTTCTTCACCCCAAAAATGGGGGTCATATTCAATTTTCGAATTTTTGACAAAAAATGCAAAACACAAAATTGGAAATATAGGCTCATAAGGTACACACATAGAACAATACTGAGTGATATACGAGTACTTTTTCAAACCATTTTATTCATAAAATAAAAATTTACTAGTGGGATTTTGGCAAAATTTTTGACCCACAGGGTGTCATGGAAGACTATCCTTTCCAAGTTTCAATGAATATTTCACAATGAATGTTTATCTCGCTAATCACCTAACCATTTCACATGTACATGTATTACCAATCCTTAATTCCCAACAAAAATGCACAACACAATATTGCTCCTCTCTCCTTAACTGTACAAGATAGAGCAATTTCTTTGGGTATGTAAACAAACTACTCTACCCAGAAAAAAAAAAACCTTCCCAAAAATAGGGGGTCATTGTCAATTTTCAAATTTGTGACAAAAAGTGCAAAATACCAAATTCCCTCTGTCTCTTTAACCGTGCCAAATAGAGCAATTTCATCTAGTGGTGGAACGATTGTCTACAGACATCGAATGGTTGGTCGAAATTCACTGTAGTAGCGATGATCGATCCGGAAGAAGTGTACATCGATTCATCATTATCCTTGAAGATTTCATAATATTTAGTGATGTGTCTACATATCCACGCTTTATTTACATGTATTTTAGGCTTTTTTCTCAATAATTTAACAGATTTGTCACGAAATTTTGGTTTGTTTATATCTGCCGCCATATTTACAGGAAGTGAGCGTTTTCGGTAGATTCTAAACGTCGAAACAACGTTATTCCTACCGCATCAACATATACTTCATCCCGGAATGTGTTTCCTGCTATAGCCTACATTGGATTCGATTATGGCTCGATCATCGCTCAGAAAAATGGACGATTAATCGACCATGCAACTTGAGGCGATTCCCATCACTAATTTCATCAAAATTTTTGAAACACACTGTATCCAAGAGACCTACCCTGTCCAAGAACCACTTTTCCTATAGTCTGGCTTTGTTGAACTATAAGCGGAACTTTCTTACACGATTAAGCTACCATTATTTCTCCTTTTCGGGACGCTTTGTTTTTGCCATGCAAAAACAATCGCTTTGTTTTGCAAGCGATCCTCTAGTTAAGCGTCCCACAAGGGACGCTTGTTTGTGTATGGGAGACCTTCAGGCACCGCCGGCTCCGGCGGCTCCACCGGCTCCGCATTTTGTTTTCCTTATAACTCTGTAACCGTTAGGCGGATTCTTTTCATATTTGGCAGGTTTAGACAGTAGCCTTGGGGAATTTTTGTGAATATGCTGCAGTGACATTTCAACCAATCAGAGAGGTCACATGACCAAAAATGTCTTTTTTTGATGGAGAAGCTTGTCCGCATGATAACTTGAAAGGAATTTTATCAATTCACCTGAAACTTGGCAAATACATTCATTCTATTAAAATCTGGAAATCATTAGATTTTGGCATTGATTGGTCAAGAAATGGCCGAGTAATTAATGATTAATTAATCATTACGAATTTTCCAAATAAGGAAAACACAAAAATGCTTATATCTCGAAAACCGTGCTAGATAGAGCGATTTCGACAAAATTTTTGACCCACAGGGTATCTCTGCGGAGTAGTTTTCCCAATTTTCAAAAAATTTTTGTCTCGCCCAAAATGGCGGCCATTTTGAATTTTCGAAATTTTCGCAAAAATTGCAAAACACAAAAATGCTTATATCTCAAAAGCCGTGCTAGATAGAGCGATTTCGACGAAATTTTTGATCCGCAGGGTATCTCTGCAGAGTAGTTATCCCAATTTTGAAAAAATTTTTGTCTCACCAAAAATGGCGGCCATTTTGAATTTTCGAATTTTTCGCAAAAATTGCAAAACATAAAAATGCTTATATCTCGAAAACCCTGCAAGATAGAGCGATTTCGACGAAATTTTTGACCCACAGGGTATATCTGCAGAGTAGCCATGCCAATTTTCAAAAAAATTTTGTCTCGCCAAATATGGCGGCCATTTTGAATTTTCGAATTTTTCGCAAAAAATTGCAAAACATAAAAATGCTTATATCTCAAAAACCCTGCTAGATAGAGCGATTTCGACGAAATTTTTGACCCGCAGGGTATCTCTGCAGAGTAGCCACGCCAATTTTCAAACAAAAAATTTCTCGCAAAAAATGGCGGCCATTTTGAATTTTCGAATTTTTCGCAAAATTGCAAAACACAAAAATGCTTATATCTCGAAAACCGTGCTAGATAGAGCGATTTCGACGAAATTTTTGACCCACAGGGTATCTCTGCAGAGTAGCCTTGCCAATTTTCAAAAAAATTTTCTCTTGCCAAAAATGGCGGCCATTTTGAATTTTCGAATTTTTGCGCAAAAATTGCAAAACACAAAAATGTTAATATTTCGAAAACCGTGCTACATAGAGCGATTTCGACGAAATTTTTTATCTTCAGGGTATCTCTGCAGAGCAGCTATCCCAAAGAGCTTTCACTTGGTGAAGTTTCAGACCCATAGCTAATTGCTCACCTACTCAAAAAGAGTAAATGCGAATTACCTCTAAAAGTATTGCAGATGGCCAATTTTTCTCAAATAACTCATTCACCTACTTTTGGAAGAGCTTTCACTTGGTGAAGTTTCAGACCCGTAGCTAATTACTCACCTACTCAAAATGAGTAAATGCTAATTATCTCAAAAACTATTGCGGATACCCAATTTTTATCAAATAACTCATTCACCTACTTTTGGAAGAGCTTTCACATGGTGAAGTTTCAGACCCATAGCTAATTACTCACCTACTTAAAATGAGTAAATGCGAATTATCTCTAAAAGTATTGCAGATAGCCAATTTTTCTCAAATAACTCATTCACCTACTTTTGGGAGAGCTTTCACTTGGTGAAGTTTCAGACCTGTAGCTAATTACTCACCTACTCAAAATGAGTAAATGCGAATTATCTCTAAAAGTATTGCAGATAGCCAATTTTTCTCAAATAACTCATTCACTTACTTTTGGGAGAGCTTTCACTCTGTGAAGTTTCAGACCCATAGCTAATTACTCACCTACTCAAAATGAGTAAATGCGAATTATCTCTAAAAGTATTGCAGATAGTGTTGTGGTTGAATGCAAATTTCAAAACCGGTTACTGAAAGCGGAAATTCGGCGAAAAACCGGGTATATTTGATTTATCAAACACAAAGAAATAAGTTTTCAAATGCGTACATGAGACGTAACTCGTATATAAATAAGAACAACTATGGGCTTTTTGAAGACTTTCGAGGACAAAATGGGTGATATATTGATGGAATATTATAAAATACTGTGAAATATTTGTTGTAGTTTAATATTTTGGTAAACTTAAGTTCAAATAATGCCTACATGTGGCGAAACCGGTTTTGGTTACAAGAAAACAAAACGTAACCGGATCAGTGTCTTTCAGTCGGCAAATAGGTTTCCGGTTTACCGTCTTCAACACTAATTGCAGATAGCCAATTTTTCTCAAATTAATCATTCACCTACTTTTGGGAGAGCTTTCACGTGGTGAAGTTTCAGACCCATAGCTAATTACTCACTTACTCAAAATGAGTAAATGCGAATTATCTCTAAAAGTATTGCAGATAGCCAATTTTTCTCAAATAACTCATTCACCTACTTTTGGAAGAGCTTTCACACACGAAAATGAAAAATTGTGAATATCTCGGAAAAGCTATTTCTTCTGCTTTAATGCTCGGCGCGAGATACACACCGCGGCAGTGATATTGTCAAAAATTTTTGTCTCCCCAAAAATGGTGGCCATTTTGAATTTTCAAAGTTTTTGCAAAACACAAAAATGCTTATATCTCGAAAACCGTGCTATATGGAGCGAACTCAACAAAATTTTGGACCTGCTGGGTATCTCTGCAGAGTAGCCATGCCAATTTTCAAAATATTTTTGTCTCGCCAAATATAGTGGACATTTTTAATTTTTTTATTTTTTGCAAAACACAAAAATGCTTATATCTTGAAAACCGTGCTAGATAGAGCAGACTGCGCTGACTTTGGTTGCCACAACAGTATAAGGCTAGAAACGAAGCATTTTCTTAATACTTTAGCACTCACCTTTATATCCTTTTTGGGACGCTTTGTTTTTGCTATGCAAAAACATTATCTTTTTTTTTTGCGAGCGATCCTCTAGTTATAATTGTAAAAATCCCAAAAACATACTCTACATTGTACAGTAATTATACAAAATTCAATAATAAATGCATTGTACTTGCATTGTACTAATTCTGCAGTGTATCACAAGATACATCTGTATCTAATCTAATCTAATCTTCTGCTTTGCAGGCGCAATGTCTTTCCCCACAAAGGGGTACTCTGTGTACTAGTTTAACAAAAATCATTTATTGTAAGGAGAGTCAAGGGGTGGTCAAGGTCAGTGATCCGGAGTTAATGTATGGTAAGGTTTTTCTTTCACTAACTGAAAGAGTTTTTCCAATACTACTGAACATTTCCCACAAAACGGCAGTTGTAAGACTTTATTATGGGAGATTATGAAATGATGCCTGTGTGTGCGTGCGTGCGTGTGTGCGTTAGTTAGTCACGCAGATTTCTCCAAAACTACTACAGCTACAGATTTTTTGTAAATTAATTGTCCCAATGAATTTTCACGCCCTCGAAAATTTTTTTGGTTTTATGGACGTAGGCCTAAAGATAAGTGAGTAATAGCAATCTTAGCTACTTGGAGTAAAGGACTCATAACTCAAAAACTATTGCAGTTACAACTTTTTCTTCAAATATGTTGTTCAGCTACTTTGTCCTTAGCTATAAGATGGTACATAGTTTGGGGTCCCATTGCATGCCATAAGTGAGTAATAGCTATTTTCTTGTTTGTAGCAAAATAATGACATAAGTAAATGTCAAATATCTTCAAAAGTTTTAAAGTTAGGGAATTCTTTTCAAATATGTTATTCATCTACTTTTTGATAAGATATCACATAGTAAAGTTTCAGATCTGTTGCACATTGGATAGCTGAGTAATAGCTACTTTGAAATTCTACAGTTGAGTAAATCCATTGTAACTCCAAAACTAGTGCAGTTAGAGTATTTTCCTAAAATATGTTGTTCAGCTACTTTGTCCTTAATTATAAGATGCCATATAGTTTGGGGTTCTATTGCATGCCATAAGTGAGTAATAGCTATTTTCTTATTTGTAGCAAAATAATGACATCAGTAAACATCAAATATCTTCAAAAGTATTAAAGTTAGGGAATTCTTTTCAAATATGTTATTCATCTAGTTTTTGTTAAGCTATCACATAGTAAAGTTTCAGACCTGTTGCACATTGGATAGCTGAGTAATAGCTACTTTGAAATTGTGACTGTTGAGTAAATCCATTGTAACCCCAAAACTATTGCAGTTAGAGTATTTTCCTAAAATAAGTTATTCAGCTACTTTGTCCTTAACTATAAGATGGCATACAGTTTGGGATTCTATTGCATGCCATAAGTGAGTAATACCTATTTCTTTATTTGAAGCAAAATAACGACATGAGTAAATTTCAAAGATCTTCAAAAGTATTAAAATTAGGGAATTCTTTTCAAATATGTTATTCATCTAGTTTTTGGTAAGCTATCACATAGTAAAGTTTCAGACCTGTTGCACATTGGATAGCTGAGTAATAGCTACTTTGAAATTGTGACTGTTGAGTAAATCCATTGTAACTCCAAAACTATTGCAGTTAAGAGTATTTTCCTAAAATATGTTATTCAGCTACTTTTTCCTTAACTATAAGATGGCATATAGTTTGGTGTTCCATTGTATGTTATAAGTGAGCAATAGCTATTTTCTTATTTGTAGCAAAATTATGATGGAAATAAATGTCAAATACCTTCACAAGTACCAAAGTTAGGCAAATCTTTTCATTTGTTATTCATCTAGTTTTTCAAAAGCTTACTTTCCTGTGTCCTTTATATTTTTGTTGCTTTTGCAGATGTAGGTCAATAGCTAAGTGAGTAGATAGCTGAGCAAGAGCTACTAAAATGAGTAAATGTCTTTTATCTCTAAAAGTATTATAGGTAGGCAATTTCTTCTAAATAAGTCATTCGCCTACTTTTGGGTGATCTACCACATAGTGAAGTTGCACAACTGTAGCTCTTTGGATAGCTGAGTAATAGCTACCAAAATGAGTAAATGTCTTTTTTCTCTAAAAATATTACACATAGGCAACTTCTTCTAAATAAGTCATTCACCTACTTTTGTGTGATCTACCACATAGTGAAGTTGCAGAACTGTAGCTCTTTGGATAGGTGAGTAATAGCTACTAAAATGAGTAAATGTCTTTTATCTCTAAAAGTTTTACAGATACACAATTTCTTCTAAATAACTCATTCACCTACTTTTGGGTCATCTACCACATAGAGAAGTTGCAGAACTGTAGCTCTTTGGATAGCTGAGTAATAGCTACTAAAATGAGTAAATGTCTTTTATCTCTAAAAGTATTACAGGTAGGCAATTTCTTCTAAATAAATCATTCACCTACTTTTGGGTGATCTACCGCATAGTGAAGTTGCAGAACTGTAGCTCTTTGGATAACTGAGTAATAGCTACTAAAATGAGCAAATGTCATTTATCTCTAAAAGTATTACAGGTAGGCAATTTCTTCTAAATAAGTCATTCACCTACTTTTGGGTGATCTACCACATATTGAAGTTGCAGAACTGTATCTCTTTGGATAGCTGAGTAATAGCTACTAAAATGAGTAAATGTCTTTTATCTCTAAAAGTATTACAGGTAGGCAATTTCTTCTAATAAGTCATTCACCTACTTTTGGGTGATCTACCACATAGTGAAGTTGCAGAACTGTAGCTCTTTGGATAGGTGAGTAATAGCTACTAAAATGAGTAAATGTCTTTTATCTCTAAAAGTATTACAGGTAGGCAATTTCTTCTAAATAAGTCATTCACCTACTTTTGGGTGATCTACCGCATAGTGAAATTGCACAACTGTAGCTCTTTGGATAACTGAGTAATAGCTACAAAAATGAGCAAACGTCTTTTATCTCTAAAAGTATTACAGGTAGGCAATTTCTTCTAAATAAGTCATTCACGTACTTTTGGGTGATCTACCACATAGTGAAGTTGCAAAACTCTAGCTCTTTGGATAGGTGAGTAATAGCTACTAAAATGAGTAAATGTCTTTTATCTCTAAAAGTTTTACAGATAGGCAATTTCTTCTAAATAACTCATTCACCTACTTTTGAGTCATCTACCACATAGAGAAGTTGCAGAACTGTAGCTCTTTGGATAGCTGAGTAATAGCTACTAAAATGAGTAAATGTCTTTTATCTCTAAAAGTATTACAGGTAGGCAATTTCTTCTAAATAAGTCATTCACCTACTTTTGGGTGATCTACCACATAGTGAAGTTGCAGAACTGTAGCTCTTTGGATAACTGAGTAATAGCTACTAAAATGAGCAAATGTCTTTTATCTCTAAAAGTATTACAGGTAGACAATTTCTTCTAAATAAGTCAATCACCTACTTTTGGGTGATCTACCACATAGTGAAGTTGCAGAACTGTAGCTCTTTGGATAGCTGAATAATAGCTACTAAAATGAGTAAATGTCTTTTATCTCTAAAAGTATTACAGGTAGACAATTTCTTCTAAATAAGTCAATCACCTACTTTTGGCTGATCTACCACATAGTGAAGTTGCAGAACTGTAGCTCTTTGGATAGGTGAGTAATAGCTACCAAAATGAGTAAATGTCTTTTATCTCTAAAAGTATTACAGGTAGGCAATTTCTTCTAAATAAGTCATTCACCTACTTTTGGGTGATCTACCACATAGTGAAGTTGCAGAACTGTAGCTCTTTGGATAACTGAGTAATAGCTACTAAAATGAGTAAATGTCTTTTATCTCTGAAAGTATTTCAGGTAGGCAATTTCTTCTAAATAAGTCATTCACCTACTTTTGGGTGATCTACCACATAGTGAAGTTGCAGAACTGTAGCTCTTTGGATAACTGAGTAATAGCTACTAAAATGAGCAAATATCTTTTATCTCTAAAAGTATTACAGGTAGGCAATTTCTTCTAAATAAGTCATTCACCTACTTTTGGGTGATCTACCACATAGTGAAGTTGCAAAACTCTAGCTCTTTGGATAGGTGAGTAATAGCTACTAAAATGAGTAAATGTCTTTTATCTCTAAAAGTTTTACAGATAGGCAATTTCTTCTAAATAACTCATTCACCTACTTTTGAGTCATCTACCACATAGAGAAGTTGCAGAACTGTAGCTCTTTGGATAGCTGAGTAATAGCTACTAAAATGAGTAAATGTCTTTTATCTCTAAAAGTATTACAGGTAGGCAATTTCTTCTAAATAAGTCATTCACCTACTTTTGGGTGATCTACCACATAGTGAAGTTGCAGAACTGTAGCTCTTTGGATAACTGAGTAATAGCTACTAAAATGAGCAAATGTCTTTTATCTCTAAAAGTATTACAGGTAGACAATTTCTTCTAAATAAGTCAATCACCTACTTTTGGGTGATCTACCACATAGTGAAGTTGCAGAACTGTAGCTCTTTGGATAGCTGAATAATAGCTACTAAAATGAGTAAATGTCTTTTATCTCTAAAAGTATTACAGGTAGACAATTTCTTCTAAATAAGTCAATCACCTACTTTTGGCTGATCTACCACATAGTGAAGTTGCAGAACTGTAGCTCTTTGGATAGGTGAGTAATAGCTACCAAAATGAGTAAATGTCTTTTATCTCTAAAAGTATTACAGGTAGGCAATTTCTTCTAAATAAGTCATTCACCTACTTTTGGGTGATCTACCACATAGTGAAGTTGCAGAACTGTAGCTCTTTGCATAACTGAGTAATAGCTACTAAAATGAGTAAATGTCTTTTATCTCTGAAAGTATTACAGGTAGGCAATTTCTTCTAAATAAGTCATTCACCTACTTTTGGGTGATCTACCACATAGTGAAGTTGCAGAACTGTAGCTCTTTGGATAACTGAGTAATAGCTACTAAAATGAGCAAATATCTTTTATCTCTAAAAGTATTACAGGTAGGCAATTTCTTCTAAATAAGTCATTCACCTACTTTTGGGTGATCTACCACATAGTGAAGTTGCAGAACTGAGCTCTTTGGATAGCTGAGTAATAGCTACTAAAATGAGTAAATGTCTTTTATCTCTAAAAGTATTACAGGTAGGCAATTTCTTCTAAATAAGTCATTCACCTACTTTTGGGTGATCTACCACATAGTGAAGTTGCAGAACTGTAGCTCTTTGGATGGCAGAGTAATAGCCACTAAAATAAGTAAATATCTTTTATCTCTAAAAGTATTACAGGTAGACAATTTCTTCTAAATAAGTCAATCACCTACTTTTGGGTGATCTACCACATAGTGAAGTTGCAGAACTGTAGCTCTTTGGATGGCAGAGTAATAGCCACTAAAATAAGTTTATATCTTTTATCTCTAAAAGTATTACAGGTAGACAATTTCTTCTAAATAAGTCAATCACCTACTTTTGGGTGATCTACCACATAGTGAAGTTGCAGAACTGTAGCTCTTTGGATAGCTGAATAATAGCTACTAAAATGAGTAAATGTCTTTTATCTCTAAAAGTATTACAGGTAGATAATTTCTTCTAAATAAGTCAATCACCTACTTTTGGGTGATCTACCACATAGTGAAGTTGCAGAACTGTAGCTCTTCGGATAGGTGAGTAATAGCTACCAAAATGAGTAAATGTCTTTTATCTCTAAAAGTATTACAGGTAGGCAATTTCTTCTAAATAAGTCATTCACCTACTTTTGGGTGATCTACCACATAGTGAAGTTGCAGAACTGTAGCTCTTTGGATAACTGAGTAATAGCTACTAAAATGAGCAAATATCTTTTATCTCTAAAAGTATTACAGGTAGGCAATTTCTTCTAAATAAGTCAATCACCTACTTTTGGGTGATCTACCACATAGTGAAGTTGCAGAACTGTAGCTCTTTGGATAGGTGAGTAATAGCTACCAAAATGAGTAAATGTCTTTTATCTCTAAAAGTATTACAGGTAGGCAATTTCTTCTAAATAAGTCATTCACCTACTTTTGGGTGATCTACCGCATAGTGAAGTTGCAGAACTGTAGCTCTTTGGATAACTGAGTAATAGCTACTAAAATGAGTAAATGTCTTTTATCTCTGAAAGTATTACAGGTAGGCAATTTCTTCTAAATAAGTCATTCACCTACTTTTGGGTGATCTACCACATAGAGAAGTTGCAGAACTGTAGCTCTTTGGATGGCAGAGTAATAGCCACTAAAATAAGTAAATATCTTTTATCTCTAAAAGTGTTACAGATAGGCAGTTTCTTCTAAATACGTCCTTACCTACTTTGGGTTGATCTACTGCATAATAAAGTTGCAGAACTGTAGCTCTTTGGATGGCAGAGTAATAGCTACTAAAGTGAGTAAATGCCTTTTGTCTTTAAAAGTATTGCAATCAAACATTAAACTTGTTGTCACTTCTACATGTGCCTCCATCTCACAAGAAAATTTATATTCCACTATCTTTAGTACATCTAATTTATATGGCGGGAGATAAATGCATGCGTCAGAATGCTTGTTCTCTATTCTTTCAGTGTTAATGTCACCAGGTCAGTGTCAAACCTGGCGGGTCGCCGATTCAATAAACTGGTTGCACAAATGCCTGGTGATTTGTTCTCTTCAAGTTGTAATGTTTTGGAAGACCGACTGAGAGTGAGGTTTTTGCAAGGCTTATCCAAGTGTTTGTTTTAGATAAACTAGATATGTTTATGTTTATATGTAATTTTCCCTTTGTGTAAGCATTGATTGAGTTTACAGTTTGGGAAAGTACTGAGGTTAAGCACTGCACAGGGAATAGAATAGATTTGTAATGGCAGTTTGTTGCATCATGGAATCATGAAATGCTTTTTTTATTGCGTAAAATAGCCTTACCTTATCCTCACAAGTGCTTGGTTTGGTTTTGTGGAGCAAAAGCATCGACCGACGAGTCTTTTAATAAAGACTTTTCTTGTCGAGAAGTGACCCCTTTGTCTGCGAATATCCGCGCATGCGCCGACATCGTAGACGAGAGTGACTGTCTAGAAACTCTTCATTACACTTTTGGTCGTACTGGGAGCAACATCGTTTACTTTTTCTATCATTATGGCCGAGTCACAGGTCAAAAACTCGAGGGAACTTAAACATGCACCAGCATGCGGACATCCACTATTTGACTGGGATTGTCATCAATTTTGCTTCCCTTGCAGGGAGAAGGGTCGTGGTAACGACGTATGTGTGAAATCTAAAGAGGAAGACTGCTTCATTTGTCTGCAGTTTTCTGAGGATCAGAAGCAAAAACTGGTCCATAAGAATAAAAGGAAAGAAAAATCTACACCTAGCGTGGTGTCACAAGAAATTGAGGACGCTTTACTGGGGGTGGAGTGCCACCAAAGCTCAGTTTCTAAAAACCCACTACCTATGACAGAAGGAAATACGACAGATCCCCTTCAGACAATTTTACAGAGATTAGATGATATGCAGGGCCAATTAACTGCTCTCAAAGACAGAAACAGCGAGGTTTCTGCTTCTATTGCCTCCATTCATTCTGAGGAAGGAGAAGCCTCAGACGAAGATACCACCCTTCAAGAGGTGAACAATTCAAAGAAACGTGACAGATCACCCTCACCTGATGACATTGAAGACGACCCTTCGTACAGACAAACCCTAGCTGCGGTGCGTTCTTTATT
Source organism: Sabellastarte sp. h YS-2021 (assembly GCA_964017235.1). Classification (NCBI taxonomy): domain Eukaryota; kingdom Metazoa; phylum Annelida; class Polychaeta; order Sabellida; family Sabellidae; genus Sabellastarte; species Sabellastarte sp. h YS-2021. The sequence goes on from OZ024928.1 coordinate 18,001,632, forward strand.
GGACCTCACCATTCCTGAGGAGTTCTCGGAACAACCTTCTCGAATTTTTGGTGGCAGAAGTAAAGACAAGCGCAAGTCTTCTTTGCTACCTATGGTTATGCCCCCTGTAGATGGGGTTTTAGAAAGATGGGATTTTTATGAAAAGAAGTCCTCTGGAAACTCTCAACAAGATCAACCACATCTCCTCAAAACTAACCCTTTGAACTATGACAATTATTTATATTTCACAAGGGCACCGATGAAGTTCTACAGGTCCACCTCAGCTGAGTTCTCTTTCCAGGCTCCAAGATGTCAGGATTCCTTCCGCTCTTCATTCCCGGGGCCTATGCCGTCTTCAGTTCGTGTACCCATGAAACAGCATATTCTGTTAGAAACTGTGAGCAGAGAACATATACAGATCCTCTCTTATGTTCATTTTTTCTTGAATGCGATAGAAAAAACGGCTAACAGTTGGAATCCACTATGTTGACTTTAAAGAACTCTACCAAGGATCAGGCTATCGCCAAAGAATTTGAAACTATGCTGTCTGGCTTGCAGATTCAGTTCAGTTGCATTTCGTCCATTGAAAAAGCGTTGGGAAATGTGACTGACAATTCGATTGCAGCATCTTGCAACCTCCAACTAGCAAGAAGAGATACTGTACTCAAGAGTCTTGCTCCCAACCTCAACGAACATGATTTCAACAGACTCAGAAGGACGGGCTTCAAGTCTCATGACCTTTTTTGTCCCACTGTTTTAAATGAGGTTGAGAAGAAAATTCAGAAATCCCCCAAAAGGCCTAGGACAGATCAGAAGGCGTTCACTTTCAAAAGACACTCTGATGACAGAACTACTGGAAAACAGCATTCCAGCTACAATCAGAAGAGTTTTCGTGAGCAAACCACATCTTCCTTCAAAAAATCGAACTTCCGCCCTTCTCAACCTTCCAGAAGAGGTGGAAGTAAGCGTAGGTGACTCCAGCGTAGTTACTCACCATGGGGGCCATTTGCAGCATTTTTGGCAGGTATGGGAGAATCTTTATTGTCATCCCAGACTTGTGCAGATCTTGAGGTCGGGTTACCGAATCCTCCTCCAATCGAATCCGCCCCTGTCTGTATATCCCATAATTCAAAGCGGCTACGACAGACAGGAAAAACATGGCTTCCTTCAAGATTGCGTAGTTCAAATGCTTCAAAAATTTACCATCTCAAGGAATGCACAACCCTAGGTTTCTCAAGCAGATTATTTCTTGTACCGAAACCCGGCAAAAAATGGCGGCCAGTAATAGATCTCAGTGTCCTGAACAGTTATTTGCAAGAGAACGTACCAGTTCAAGGCTCTGCCTTTCGGTTTAGCAACAGCACCACTAGAGTTCACGCGGATTGTAAAAGAAGCGAAGCTCGTGCTTCAGTCTCACGGAATTCGAGTTCACCAATACCTGGACGACTGGTTGTTAAGGGCAAGCTCCCAACACCAGTGCATGAGCCAGACAAAAGAACTCCTTCGTACAGTCCAGGAACTGGGGTTCGTGATAAACTTCGAAAAGTCAGAACTCGAACCTACACAAAAAATCGATTTCCTTGGCTACCATTTCGATCTGTATCAAGGTCTTTCCAACAAAAAAGAAATTGAAAATTCTACAAAAGTCGATTCAGGACATGGAGGTCTCATCTCAAACCACCCCACGGCTGTTAATGTCCCTGATAGGGGTACTAGCATCCCTGGAAAAGACTATACCAATGGGTCGGTTACACATGCGCCTCCTCCAGTGGTATCTCAAAACAAACTGGCAATACCCCCAGTCTCTAGATCTGAAGATTCCAGTTTCAAACCTCTTGTTAAAACATCTTCAGTGGTGGAAAGACCCAAACAATCTGAAATTAGGGTGCCCTTTACATTCAGAGGAACACAACACTCTCATCTTCACAGATGCGTCAAACCAGGGTTGGGGAGCCCATCTAGATACCATGACTATCAGTGGCAGTTGGACAATGAAGGAAAAAACTCTTCATATCAATGTTCTAGAGTTAAAAGCAGTATTTCTAGCCTTAAAAAGCTTTCAAAACTTCATTCAAAACAAAAGACTTCTGATAGCAACAGACAACGCCACTGTGGTCAGTTACTTGAACAAACAGGGGGGAACACACTCATGGGACATGTGTCTCCTGGTTTGGCGCATCCTGGCCTACTGCAACCCTCGAAATATCCTCATAAGAGCCAGGCACATTCAGGGTTGCCCCAATGTCATAGCCGACAGTCTCTCCAGGAAGGACAAAATTATTCAGACAGAATGGTCACTTCATCCTCAAATATTCAGTCTAATTGGCAAAGTTTGGCACAAACCAATGGTGGATATGTTTGCCACCAAATTGAATCACAAACTACCAATCTATGTCTCTCCAATCCCAGATGCAAATGCCATGGACATAGATGCATTGAACATCTCCTGGGAGGGTCTGGACGGCTATGCCTTTTGTCCTGTAGCTCTCATACCAAAGGTCATACAGAAAATGAACACCTACAGGTGCAGAATGATAGTAGTAGCACCAGGGTGGCCCATGATGCATTGGTTTTGGGATCTGGTGAATCTGTCAACCAAACCTCCATTGCAGCTACCTCACTGGCCTCATCTGTTAAAACAACCATTCAGTCACAAATACCATCAGAACCTGTTGTATCTGAATCTTCATGTTTGGCACCTGGACACCACTCAGATTCACTTGAATCATTCTCTGAGCAGGTGGCAGAGAGAATTAAGGCACCTCAAAGACCCGCATCTAGAAGATTGTACAAATCAAGGTGGTCCATTTTTGAACTCTGGTGCCAACAGAGTCAGGTGGTCAGCTCAGAGCCTGCTATCTCAAAAATTGCAGATTTCTTGAACTATCTTTTTACTGTCAAAAATCTCAAACCTGCTACTATTGCTGGGTACAGAACTGCTATAGCTGATCATTTAGGTCACTTCGGCCAGGAGGTGAGCAAGAGTCTGGACTTGAACAGGCTTATTGCCAGCTTTTACAGGGATAAGCCGACTGCTAATAGAGGAATACCTTCATGGGACTTATCTTTGGTACTTTTAGCATTGACAAAGGCTCCTTTTGAACCATTAAAAGATGCAAGTCTAAAGATTATGACTTTCAAGACTGTCTTTTTGATGGCATTAGCTTCTGGCAAAAGACGGGGGGAAGGTGCATTCTTGGACATACTCCTCTCTCAGACACAAACCTCAATGGAAGGAGGTTACTATTTCTCCTTCTCCTGCGTTTCTAGCAAAAAATCAGTTGGCTTCAAATGGCCCAGACTTACTAAGACCAGTGGTCATTCCAGCTTTGAAACCTTTCCTGAGCTCAGATTTGACTGAAGACATGACATTATGCCCTGTCAGAGCACTTAGATACTATCTAGACAGAACTAATGATCTGAGGAGGGGAAAGAACCTCCTGTTCATATCCTTTAAGGAAGGTTTTGATAAAGACATCATGAGATCTACTATATCCTCTTGGATTAAACAGACTGTTTTACTGGCTTATCAATCCTCTAACTCAGACTCTCAGGATCTTCACGTTAAGGCACACGATGTCAGATCCATGTCTGCATCTTTAGCTTTCAAGGGTGGGGCTTCACTTGAGCAGATTTTAGGCTCCTGCTATTGGAAGAGCCACAACACCTTTACTACATTTTATTTAAAGGATGTAGCTTGGCAATCTCATAACCAGTCGGATTATAAATTAGGTCCAGTGGTCTCAGCTCAGCACATTGTCAATGTTTGAGTACGTATTTATTTCCACATTTGACATGCATATTCATTGTTCTCCATACATACCAGTATTTGTACTAACATTTGTATTTTATTTTCCCAACAGATGGCTCCATAATCATCTGTTACTAAGTTAGGATTACAGCTCCAGCTCGGAGGCATCTTCTTATAGGATGACGGCAGCCAGCCTGAGGGTATAGGAAGACTCCTCTGACCTTCACTGTTGACTAGTTAAGAGGACCACATGACTTTTGTTGCACTACACCGGATGACAACTACAACCACTTCACCCACTTGAACCAAGGTTAGCAAGTTACTTATCTTTAGTCATTAAAAGAAGTACTGTTGAATCTGGAATGTGGCGTACTTAAGCTTATCTTATCCTCTTATCAAAATGCTTTATACAGTGACCCCTTGTCTGACAATCATCTAACAGTGTGGTTACAACAAATTCCCTCCACCTGTTATGGTTGCATTCAAGCACTTGTGAGGATAAGGTAAGGCTATTTTATGCAATAAAATGTAACAAATTTTATTGTAATTTAAATTTTTACAAGTTAAATACTTACCTTATCCTCAATAGGATAAACCCTCCCTACCTCCCCGCAAAAATTTGTTAGCTTGGGGACCAAAAATATAATGAAGAGTTTCTAGACAGTCACTCTCGTCTACGATGTCGGCGCATGCGCGGATATTCGCAGACAAAGGGGTCACTTCTCGACAAGGAAAGTCTTTATTAAAAGACTCGTTGGTCGATGCTTTTGCTCCACAAAACCAAACCAAGCACTTGTGAGGATAAGGTAAGTATTTAACTTGTAAAAAGTTAAATTACAATAAAATTTGTTACAATTTGGTTTTATCAGTGAGTAGTTGTGATAGAATAAGTATCTTGATATGTGTCATATTTATACAACTTCCAAGATATTGAAATAATATATATAGTAAGAAATCTAAAATTCGCCAGGAATCTAAAATTCGCCACCTCTAAAACCTTAGTTAATTTTATGAAGAAAATGATGTTTTTGTCTAAAAATTGGTATTTTTAGTTCAAAAATCCTTAATTTACTATACAGTCAACAAATCTCACCAAAATTCATTTATTTTATTAGTATTTTCACATGTGGCGAATTTCAGATATGTGGCGAATTTTAGATTTCTTAATCTATACATTTATTCACTGTTAACTTTTGTAGCTCCTTATGCCCCTGATACTATACATGGGATACGTCCCACTGTTAGGAGTTTTTCTGTGTTGCCATAATGCCTGCCAGGTTGCCCCATTTCATCTGAGTTGTTCACACTGGAGGTGGTGTAAATCACGGTTATAGGTGTTGGGTGAAACACCCCTGTCCTTCAACTACCGTGTGAGGTTCGTGTGCGACCTTATGACACAGTGGTGAAACATTCAATACCTCAGCTTACCTTATGTCGCCGTGTTACATCTAAGGACGACCTAGTCACAACCTTATATACACCTTGCACCACACCTTCAGCTACCATAGCAACAGATTTATCTGTGTATACGTGCATTCGTCTGCACATGCTCATGGTGAGGCTGTCAGAGGTGGAAATTTTAAACATTTTAAAACATCCGCGGGACTAGCAAGGTATTGGATGTTTGGCCACTGTGTCACAAGATCGCATATGAACCTCGGACGGTAGTTGAATTATTGCGCCCAATGCCTATAACTGTGGGGTGTACTGCCTGTAGTGTGAAAGGGGTATTAACTACCTTTGTTCTTTTAAATTGTTAAGGTACCTTCACATTGGATTACTTTCTTCTGTAAAATACATGCACTTAATATTTCTAGGGCTATGTTGTTAATGTTTTTGAGTGACACCTATGTTGCAGTTCACATAAATTGATACAAATATGTTATTTAATGTATTATTATAGTTGTGTAGTTATATGATGATATTATTTTGTCAAAAACAGACAAGTTTTACATGCATGTCAATTTACCCCGGCTTTGAAGTGGTGGAGTCTAAAGATTTGGCCCCAATTGTAGTATCAGTTATTCACAACAGTTTGTCTTGTTGCTTCACCATAAGTCTCTCTCTTTGTTCTTTCTATATGCTGCTTTAAATTCTAGATGGCATCAACAAGTGAAGCAAAAAGTCCAAATAAAGGTTTCAGTGTGAATAAAGAAAGTGCTGCTGGGGTAGAACTGTCAAAGATGCCATCAACTTCAGGTTAGTGCATATTATTGACTACTTTAAAACAATGTAGCTGTATCTCTAAGCCACTTGTTTCGGTTATAGTATACTTTTAACTTCATTTAAATAATATAGTCGTACTTATATTAGCCATTATGTTAATATTGGGAGTCCCTTTCAATGACATCCGAAATGTAGGGACATCAGTTTGACATACAAATGAAAGATACATAGATTTCCTCAAAGATTGTTAGGAAATTATAGACCTGTGGAAAACATTGGATGTGTTTGCTAAATCTACTTGTTTATAGAGGAATGTAGTAGTAAAGCTGTTCTGTGTCAATTTAACTGTTTCCAAAGCTAGAATTTATGCTTCAAATAATCATTTTCTGTGGCCCAGGAGTCCATGTTTTGGCTTCCTGTTTTATCACTGTCAATTTTTCTGATGCCACAGACCCCTGAAAATAGAAGTCCTGTAAGATTTCAATTCATTACATGACCTCCCGTTGGGTGCAAAATAATGTAATGAACCAGTTTATTTTCAACCGTTTTCTTGATTAAATAGCTTTAACACTTAAAATATCACTAATTTTGAGTATTTGATCTTTTAAAAGAGTAAGATAGAATGCCCTAGTTGTTTATTTTATATTGGTCATTTAAGTCATTTAAACAATCCATGACCTCAATCTGAAAAACTTTAAAATATCTGATGATTAATGTTTGAAATACTCAATATATTCTTAGAGAAGTAGATCCAAGTTTCCTTCTTGAACTCTAAAAAGATCAAAGTGCCATAGAATTAATGTGTTGTGGTTTGTTTTTAGATCACGAGACTGGCAGTCGGGGTGATTATGCAGAAACTGAGGTAAGTAGATATTGTCAAATACTCAAGTATATCCCCAAATAAAAATAGGTGAAATGGACAGTATTTAAACATCATGTTAAAATGTTGTAGCTTTAGTGGGTTGTTTTAAAATTTCACAAAGTATAGCTATATCAAGGATAGGGCATCACACGCATGAGATTATTGTATGCACCGGATGTATCCAATGGATACATTGCATCACCACTGCCGCACGAGTGTGTAGAGAAATTTTTCTTACAACTGTCTCAGGAGAAGTTTTTTTTTGTTTTCTACCACAAAATCTTGTCTGGACGGGAGAAGGTGTGTGGCCTCATGTTGAAAACAAGATGAGTGTTATGATCATTCTTTGAAAATGATGAATTTTTTTTCTTTTATTAACAAAGGATGACTGGTTCTCTGTAGAATGTGGAATATCTCGTTATTACTAAAATTTTGAAAAGATATGTGTTCTCTGTAAGTATGCAGACATTTGCTCCTGAAGCTCTTCATTCTAGGTCATCCACAAAGTGCCAAGGTACCCTACAATAACATAGCCCAATAGGAAATCATTGGTTGTTACCATGGATACTAGCAATGGTGCTTGGTAGCTAAGATGCTTGGTCATTCCAGTGCATACAATTACGCATCAGTTTTTAGAGTTGTTAGGTCTAGGTCTTATGTGTTTTTTTTTTCTTTTCTAATATTGTAGATCCCAACAGAACTGGTTGCAGCTCTGAATAAAAGATTGTACCCAGTGTTACTGAACACTTACAAAGGTAAAGTTTATTTTGTGGCTGAGAGGATTTTAAGATGTTTGAGAATTTTATGACTTTCGGGATTTTAATTCACCTTTTTGTTGTGTCTTATTCAACACATTGCACAGGTAAGTCTTACAAAATATATATTTTCAAGGATAAACTTTATTTTAAATATTGATTCATTTTAGAACATTTTAAACAAACCTTCAACCCTTAGAATTTAGTAGGCATAGTATTGTGCACTTTCAGAATACACTTCTGCATTTGGAAAGAAAGACCCCTTGACCTTGCAGGCCAAGCAGAAACTAAATGCAATGTCAAAGTGGGTGGAGGGGCCAACTTGTCCTGTGATGAACATGTACAGTTAAATGTTGTATGCAGTGAAAAATGTGAAGAGAAAGCTTGCTGAAAAGCTAAAGCAGCTACAAAGCTGTATGTTGATAAGCTAATCAAATTACATCCAAAAGGAAGTGAATTTTCGTCAAATTGTAATAAAATGTCTGTTTGTTAAAACTGAAAAATAATAACAGCTGTAATTAGTTGATTCTGTGAGAAATCTTTTATGTCAATAATTAAAACATAGCATTGTAGATGGAATGAAAGTTTAGGTTGATACAAAGTTATGTATTAGTAAAAATTTAAAGTCACATTTTCACAAATATTCCCAATGCAAAAATACTCCTCACCCACCCACCCTTCCTGGAGGCTGATACCCTCCGAAACAATACAGTAATACTATCAGATCCAATAAACTCAGATCGAAGTCCTTTCCAATCTAACAGAATAGTTTTTAAAAAAAGTTAGTCCAGAAATAGGGAAGTAAATTTGAAAAGATGTCCTGTGTTAATGCTAATGATACCTTGCAATTTAAAAACTAGGGGGAGAATCCTTTAAAATAGTGATTGGTTGAAATTGTCACGGGCACATGCAGATAAGACATGTTACAACAGTTACAAAGTTCAAAGTTGTGGTTTTAATGTCCTGTTCAACAGCCAGGGTCATATTGGGACAGGCCCACAGCATTGTCACTTGTGGGACTCGAACCCACACAGAGTTGACACATAACATTTCCAGTAAAATTATCAAATTATTTTGGCTTCTGATGTCACTGTTATTCAATAAAAAAAAATTGCTTAAGTTTATGCAGTCAAAGGAGTAGGAAATACACTTTTATTTAATCAAATTAAAAAAAATAATAGAATTTGAATTTAATTTGAAAGGTCCCTGCAAAAGATGTTGTATTTACCTCAAGAGAAGAATTTCAGCTTCTATGTAACTGGGCTCCACCATATTAAATTACCATATTAAAGTACCCTACAGTTAAATAGTTAATACCTGATGTTATAAATTTACAGAAAAAAACTGTCCCTTCACATGTTTTTGGTGATGAAAAAATCGCCCAGGAACATGACAGCAGTGCTGCTTGCTTCACAACTCCCGCCCGCTTTGTGAATGGCTAGAATCAGTAAATTGGCTGTCTTACACAGAGTACATGCCAGGGTTGCCGGGCAGCCAAACTTCCCAATCACTCCACTTCTATTGTCAAAGTGATAGAGCTGAAACGTTTTACCAGCAATTTTGATTGTGTGAAAGCGTCGGTTGGTGTATGAATTTTTGATGTTGTTGAACTCCTCGGTACTGAGGGTGACTTGGGGATCAGAGGTGTGTAGACAGCTCCCGTCAAGGGTGTACATCATGGCATGTGAGATGTCTCGGATGTTCACCAAATAGTTGACGTAATTAGGCCAGTCATTGATAGGTCCATCACAGAAACTCATGATAACCTCAGTTTGATACAACTTTCTGGGTTACATTAAAAGATTCAGTTCTAGCAGTCAATGAAATAGATTCATTCCAGTATTACTCAGTTTAGGAAATATTCTTTCCATTACTCCATACTTTATGGAAGGTTTAATCCAATAATTTGTTGAAGTTAAAAAGTAATGTACAGTAATTTGTCAAAAAATAAAGAGTAATTTTCAGTAATCATTCAATCTAACATTCAATGTCTTTGTGAAATGTTTAATCCATTGTTCTATAATTAATAAAATGTTCACAATACATTGGTATTTATAGCTTACTTTCCATGCTTCCTTTCTTCAATATTTCAGCAACAACAAAAATATATGACTATTGCAATATGTGATCAGTGTGTTACCTGTACATCTTCCATCTCGCAACACCAAAAGAATGAATAAGCATATTGTTTCAACAACCTTTATGGATAATTTTCTGTTTTCTTTTTTAGAATCGTCAATTAATTGATCAACTTCCCCTTACTATTTATGTTCATATTTATTACCACAGCAGTGTTTATGTTAATGCTCTGCAGATTAACCAGTGCTTTGCAGTGTATTAAGTAGAATGTAATTGTTTCTTTACTGGGAATGTTTAACATACATAATTTAACATTCCTGGAGAACATAATCCTAACACAAGCAGATCAGTGCAAATATTGATCATTCTAAAAGGATTATGTCTTTACATTGTTATTCTAGACATGGACAGTTGTGGTAAAAATGCCTTAAATCCTAATATCCACAGTTATACACCAGTGAGTTAACCTGAATGCTGTAATCATGTAAATATGCACAGTTTATGTAAGCTATTAAGGAAAGCGTTTGTAAGTGTACTGTTAGTCCTAGTCTTAGCATAAAGTTATTGGATTATTGATTGACAATGTTTGAGTGGAACTTAGGATTATACATGTCCAACTAAATATTTAGACTTTGTACTTTGATTTCCTGGTGTCTACAAAACTGAGTGATTAAGTGTCAATGTTTGAACTGATATTTTTATATTTTGACCAAAACTTGACCTTCAAAGGAAAACTGTAGTCGTCCAGCATGTCCTATATTATACTCGAGTATCAAAAAATGAAACTGAATCTCAATTCAGACACAGGTCATGATGTTTTCAAGTCTGTCTCCCACTAATTTGTTTGTGAGAAGGAAGTATGTTGAATTCTGTTCTGATCATTTTGAAGTTTTAGACATTTATGTAGATTTCTCAAATAACTAACCAGTTGTGTTCTATTGTGTGCCGTTAAACTGTCCAACACTGTAGTCTTGGTTCTAATTACCTCAGTCACAGAGGTATTAAATTTCCGACTGTTTTGTTTAATCAGCAGGACTACGCAAGTACTACTGCTTGGATTGTCGTGGAAAAAGTGAAGAGATTGCATCTTGGTTCAACGTAGAGTGATCCGAAACACCATAGATGCAAATAAAACATCAAAATATGGATTTTCCCATTTGCTTTTTATTGAACTGCTTTTTAAAAAATCTTACATGCCTTGGTACAAGTATGCACTCCCTGAATGCTCTTATTGCAGTTGTATTGCTATGACAAACTGACCAATTAACTCAGCAGTCAAATGTGCTGTAAAATGTGGTGCTCTTGCATCTGTAAATTTAAATCTATTATACTGAATCTTAAAGAAAATTATTACTTGCCAGGTGGCTGTAATGCCCAAAGCTCTCACTAGATGGAGCAATATTCTTCCTCTTTTGGTGTGGGGCATGGTGTTATTAAATGCTTGGAATTTAAGAGAAATTTTTATTGTTTTTTAGGCGGGTTAGTTACGTGCAACCAGCCTAAAAACAATAAAAATTTCTCTTAAATTCTCATAAACGCTTAGTCCAATCGAATTCAAACTTTACAGGGAGATAGATCACCATCATAGCTAAGTTGCTTTCGAAATTGGTGTAATTCCGTCTTTTTGTTTGTCCGTTTGTCTATCCTTCAACATTTTTGTTTCCGGACCCAAACTCGAAAATGCTTTGTCCAATCAAATTCAAACTTAACAGGGAGATAGATCACCATCATAGCTAAGTTGCTTTCGAAATTGGTGTAATTCTGACCGTTCGTTTGTCCGTCAACATTTCCGTTTCCGGACTAACTCAAAAACACTGTGCCATATTATGGCAGCTTTTGACAAGCATGATAAATGTGGTGTGGGGAAAGAGGACCGAGTAAAGACACTTGCTGTGTGGGGTGCTGTTTTTTCTATTTGTGAGGGTTTGACAGAATCCCAGCATAAAATGTCAGCAATGCCTCAGTACCAGATAAGAAAGAAAAATTGTTGTGAATGTTAATTTCCCTCAAAGAGGTTAGAGTTCTAGGGTCTGCTGACCTACAAAAGGAAAAAAAAGAGATGGATACTACTGTGCATGCATAGCTAGTGGCTGGCACTTCCCCAGAACCTCTTCAACATGTCTCACTATGGAAGCTAAAGCTATGGAAACACTGAATGATAAGTGGGATGAATGTTTTGTCAGATTTGAGGTCCTGCTGTCTCGAGTTAATGTCTTCTCAACTCCCACAGCTACCACTTGACCAAAAGAAAAACTCTATGTCCAAAACTGTCATTGACTTGACATCTGCCCGAATCACTGGTCCAGTGAAGCCTCTGGTGGATGCTGTTAAACCTAAGGGCAATGACAAGACGAAAAAGTCCCATAAAATTGACAAATCAAAGCCTGTTTCGGTGACAAAGTCAACCTTTGTCTGGGGTCTGAAAATCACACCCAGCAGGAATCTAGCCTACTTTCCACCAGTTTAGTCAGTCCTGCTGGTAAGGCCTCTGCTCCCACCAGTCAAGCCGGTACTGCTGGTCAGGCCATCCCTACTGCCTCTCACTCTTACTCTGCTCAGCAGTGTGAAGTTCAAGATCCTTCTTTTACCTGTGCTGTGAACTAGACACTGAGATTGTAAACTTGCAAAAAGACTAATCCTTGTTTTCTTCTGAACGTCAGTTGTCCGATTCTGTTTCTATACAGAATGAGATGAATTACTGGGGAAAAGGCTGGTTACACATTCCACAATTTGAACTTGACTTTACAGACTCTGATAAATCCAATAACCCCTTGAAGGGCAAAAACCCTAAGGAAATCCACCAAGGTCACTGTAGCAATGCCACTGGATGATTGGCTATGACAAAAGACAGAAAGCCTAAATCTCATTGCTACTGAAGGGTACCCATCCAGGTCAAAAGAAGGAGGGGGTCTATTTACAGATCATTTTATAAGAACAAAATCCCAATCTATATGCTGTCAAATGCACAAGCTTAGGCCTAATGGGCCTCACTGACCAGGCAAGAACATGTTTAGTTTGACAGTGAAGCAAAACTGAACAGACAGTTCTCAAGAGTGGCCAAACCATCAGCATATCCCTCTTCCGGTCCAGGGTCTCGACCGGTTCCTCCCTAAAATGATGGGAGAGATGTGCACATGACAGGATATACATCATCAGCCATGTGGCTGGCTTTAGCCGTTGCACTAGTGAAATCCATGATCAGACAAAAGACATTAAATTCTTAAAGAAACCTGGGAATGTCAATAGTCTAGTGCTACAATTTCCGGATCATGAGATTCTAGCAAGCGGCTCTAAAACTAATTCTAGAGGCATAGCAATTTTTCTCAAAAAGAATTCTGAGTACAAAATTAAATACTGGAGTGTTGATCAGAACTGTAACCTGAATTTACTAGACTTGCAGTTGGGAGAAATATTTTTGAAGCTATTAAATGTGTACGCTCCAAACCCTGTTTTCTTTTTGAAAATCAGAGAATATATTGAAGAATCGACAGAAAGGTACACCCTATTATGTGGTGATTTGAATCTGGTGCTTAATCCCAAGATGGATTCTCATAATTATATACATCTCAATAACCCTAAATCAAGATCTATAATATTAGAATCGATGCAAACACTAAATCTTTCTGACATTTTTAAGACAGTTAAATCTGAGTGTTAGGTGTTATACTTGGTGCAGGAGAAATCCATTAAAACAAGCTCGTCTAGACTATCCACCATGTTGGCTAGGTACAGTGTATTCATGTAATACATTACCAGGCTATAGAAGTGATCATTCCCGAATAGAAATTGTACTACTGCTAGACTCTTTTTAAAAAGGGAAAGGCATCTGGCACTTTATTTGTAGCCTGCTGAAAACTCCTGATTACTTACAACATGTGAAAAACTACATCAAAGAGGTTAAAGAACAATATTCTGTACCAATTTACCACCCAGATAGATTACACAAGGTGGGGGACACTGATATTCAATTCCTGATGCTACGTTTTTAGACATGCTTTTATTTAACATAAGAGGTAATACAATAAAATATTCCAGTAAACTTTAAAAAAAACCAATTAATGATGATGTAAACCTAATCACCTCTAAGAAAGATGAGCTACAAAAACTAAGAGAGATAAAGTCAAGGGGTTTTATGATAAGGTCTGGAGTTTAAGATACCCAAATGAATGAAAAACCTACTAAGTTCTTCTGTAGCTTAGAAAAAGTTAAATATGTTGACAAAACAATAAAGCAGATTATACTTCCTAATGGAAAATTAGTTCTATCACAAAAGGAAACTTTGGCGCAAATCAGACAATACTATGCTGATCTCTTCTCCTATAACAATAAAAGTTGCAATAATGGAGAGAATTTGGGGGATTTGTTCAGACAGAAAAAGAAAACATATAATGCCTGAATCTGAAGGCCTCATTCACCAAAGTGACATAGTAGCAGTCTTGCTGCTGTTTTGTAAAGTCTTAGACCATTTAATATATATCACTGCCTTTGATTCACCATAATAATATCACCTCTACACAAATATCTAGAGCTATCAAACGTAGGGGCAGAATGAGGTAAATATTAGATAATCTAAGAAATGAAAAAAAAACATGTACAGAGCTCTAAAAATAAGTGAAGTCTGTTCTAGTAGATGTACATCCAGTGACAACACAATAGTAGGCTTAAGAGGTCTGTGGATTTGCAACGCTTTATTAAATAAATGAATTCTCTGATCCCTAAATTGTTAAGTGTTGAGGCCATATAAAATATGTAAAGCCCTGATTCTAGTGATATAGTATGTCTATAGTGAAGACCTGAGACAGTGACAGGCCTGCCATGACCAGGAAAGCTAAGAAGTCTTTGGAATACCGAGAATATACAAGCATGATAGCAGGTCTGTAACTCAAAAACAGTCAAGCTGAAGCATTAGTGGCTAGGGATGCTGTAGCTGCCCCAGGCTCTAAAAGAAATAAAAATTATATGCTGTTTAACAAAGTTAAGGCAAGATGTGTGTCCACCCAGATAGGGTGTGGAATAAAGTTATGTAGTTTTTAAATATTCTCAGCTGTATTTTGCCACATAAAAAGTAAGTTTGCTACAGTAACTGTATTTTTAGACCCATACACATGAGATATTACAATGGTGAGATTATATATAGCAGCCAACAACCATATATTCCTGAAACAAGTGGCCAACGTTGGATCTCTGGCTCTGCCTGAGTTTAAAGCATCAACTACCGCATAGTTATCACAGTAAATGCTAATAAACTCTCAAAGCAACTACAATAATCAACATCTCTAGCTGTACAATATTACAATTATGAAAGATTCTAGGTATGGGAAGGGTATACCCAAAATCCCCAAATGCTCCACCTAAACCTCTAAGTGATGCATCTAAATAAATGTTAGCTGAAATGTGTCTGAACTCATACATGCTGACCCCATTACATTGTTTCAACAGAGTTCTAAACCAATGCAAATCTTTAGATAAACCTGGTGTCAATTTTTTAATGTCACTTGAAACCTGATCCCTCAAAACCTGTAACATATGATTTAAGAAGAACGTGACAGGTTTGACACATTTGCTGACATATAACAAAGAGCCAAGGAGAGACTGCATATTTGCTTTGGTACAAGTCATTTTATTCTGCCAATTATTACACAAAGTGATAATCTTCTGTAATTTTTCAGGAGGAATAGATATAGTCCTGTTCATGGTGTCAAACCATATACCCAAGCACACAGCTTGAGTACTAGGTGGATGAAGTTTTTCCAGCTAATATCTAGTCCCAGCTCCTTCAGCAGATGAATAAGAAACTCATATAAGCTTGACCAATAGTGGATGGAAGGCCACAATAGACTAAATCATATACATAATTTAAGAGTGCATTATGACCATGTTTTTTCATAATATAACCTACTCCATTGCTCAATTTTGAAAAGAAAAAAGATCCAAGATGATATACGAATGGCAGGGCCAAATCAATGTAGCAGTTATCATTATGTTGAAGGCCAAGGAGATCTATGCCTCCAGGATCAATCCGGATATGTCGAAAAGCTCAGCTGATATCAACTTTGAAGATCTGAGCTGCTGGACCAATAACATTAAGTTTATATACAATTCTATCTGCAAAAGGATAATGCATTTCAAATTTGATATCTAGGTAAGAATCTTTCTGGACTCCATTATTAAGAGCATAACCTTTTGGTCAGCTGAGGTCAATAATTGTACGCCTAAGTTGAGAATTAGACTTTTCTCTAGTTATAAAAGGGGACACATGCAAGATGCATGGTTTATGCTTAAAATGTCCCAATAGTGCCCCATGTTGTAGTTCTTCAGAAATATGCTGATCTACATGATCACTAAACTGAACAGCAGAAGTATGATTGGCAACAGTATGACCCAAATGACAGTTCCCATCAAAGTCTAAGGGAAACCCATATTCAATAAGGTCCACCAACTGTTGGTGCCAATAGTCCCTAAGAAGGAACCTCCAAGCTTTAACATTGTGTTGAGAGTGTACTGGGATTCTAAGAAGCAAAAAATTGAGTAATACACAGTCTGTGATGAACTTATGTGCTGAAATAATATCAGGTATTTTTTCCCAATATGTTGGGTCACCTGTGAACAGACGAAGAGGTGAGAGTGGTACACAACCAAACTCCGTTTTGTTCTTTACAATTGTGGTATTCATTACAAAGAAACTCCCCATCAGAGGTTTCTAGTGTAGAAGTAGTTTGAGTGTGTTCAGGATTGCGTTGTTGACTGACGAATTCACATTAGTACCACCAGCATGAAAGAGGAACTCACCCCAACATGACTTTCGTCATCGTCACTTTCAGGCAAACCAGCCAGATTCAATCCTATTATACAAAAATATCAAACTGATATGAATTATGATTTGAACCCGTAGACCTTGATATAAAAGCAGAAACTTGACCTTGATCTTTGCAATTCCATCCCGAAGTTTTACCTACACTGACAATGCCCTTTCAGTTTTGATTGCTTGACTTTTTTGTAAGGTCAGTATCATTGATCTAATGTCACATATATACAACTTTAGAGTGACCAGATCTACTCTTTACAGTGCAGATAACAGGATGCTGTTCATATGGGAAAGACGGACAGTCGTTATCTTTAACATGTGATTGCATAAGTATCTGTGCATAAACACCAAGGCTTTGTTAAACACATGTTTAAGTTGAACCTTAGTCAGATATTGACATTTTTGGACAAATGGACAAAAAGCTTTACCTTCTTTAGCAAAGCAAGGATAACAAACATGTTTATAGAAGACACCTCTTGTCTCATTTGAACTTTTGTGAAGACATACATTTTTGTTAAAGTACACACAAGGAAATGTTTTCACAGTATTTTGACTTTTATCCGAAAGTTTTTGACCTTGATTATGGTCAATTTTCTCAACCTCAGACCAGCTTATGACTTCCCCTTGCTCCATACGGCATAAAGGGGGCCATGGTGGCAGAACACTCGCCTCCCACCTCTGAGGTCGGGGTTCAGTTCCCGTCGCTATGTCAAGTGGGAAAGCTGGTAGTTGCTTGCCGATGGTTGGCAGTTTACAGTACAGAACCTTGACCAACTGTATGTTCCTCTGCCCTTCCAACTACCCGTCGTGATATAACCTGTAAGGTGTTGAAAGCAACTTAAAACCCCAAATAAATAAATAAATCCATACGGCATAAGAGAATCACATGGCTGGCCTTAGCTGCTGCCAAAGGAAAGTATTTGCACCTTCCAGCAAATTTATCAAAAAAATCTAGCCTGAATTTACGAATTTGAACATTATTTTGATCCCTCATGGTTCTACAAAATCCTGCCATCAACTAAACTGTGGACAGCTGGTCATACATGACCCTTTCTTTATTTTGTGCCGGCAAGAACAAATTCATGAGGCCATCTGACCCTATTATTGATGTATACGTCGACGCCCCCACCCCTTTGGGACTTAATTTTTTCATTACCTTGTACAAGGTTGTCAGCCAAATGCCTAAGTCTCTCTTGCACTTGTTGCGGTATCTGACTATCATGTCTGAGCTGAGCTTGTGGGGGTTAAGATCAGATGTGTGGCATCAGAAATACCACCCAAACCAGGGGGAACCAACCTGCCATGTGGAACTGCAGCACTCTTTGTTTTAGATTTTTTAGAATTTTTTATCTTACTCTTATCAAGTGATTTTTTACTTTTTGATCTCTCTGTTCAATGCTCGCAAGCATGTCACTCAACTGAAACAGTTGCTTAAGAATTTCATTATTTATCTGATCTTGACCAATAAGTTGGGGCCGACTCTCTGAACTACCACCAGCTGACTGACCAGCATGTGCCAAATTCTCGGTTCTGTAATTTTTGACAGGGGAATTTTTTTCCATAAACTAACTCATCAACAACACTAGTTTCCGAATCTGACTCACTGGCATGGTCTGACTGAAAAATGGCTACTTGCTCGGGTTCCGGATGGCTGCTCCCCAATGCCTGAGACAAAAATATTCCATCACCCGCAAGCTGCAACTCAACAGGAATATGTGTATCTTCATGTCTGCTAGAATGTATATTATATCTGACTTCCATAGTTAAGAACACAAACAATGAAAATAAAAACTGGTGGAACGTAAATTATATCTGGCTTCCATAGTTAAAAACAAAAACAATGAAAATAAAAAACTTAAAAACTTAAAACTAAAAACCTAAAAGTATATGTGTAAAATATGTAAAGTGCGACTGCCAGTACTAAAGATCTCACAAAGTCAAAATGGCAGGACAGGTACATGCAAGGTCAATGAACTGGTGACACATCAAATTAGGCGTTACATAAGTGTGGTAATTAAACTAGATGTTAATAGAACTGATAACATACAAGGTTTCATTAAGGTGGGACTCAAGGAATGAACTCCTGGACACCCTCATGTCCAGTCATAAAATGGACCAATTACTACAACAGAGTTAGGCAGCATAGTTAAAAACATGAAAAATAATAAAACACCAGGCACAGACGGTTTCCCTGCTGACTTTTTCAAAGTTTTTGGAAAGATTTTAATTACATATACTTAAAGCACTAAATGAAAGTTTTATAAGTGGAATCTTACCACCTAATCTATGACAGACTGTAATATGTTGTCTGCCTGAAGGTAATAAACCAAGGGAACGCCCTCCCAGACCCATATCTCATACTGGTTTTATTAAAGGGAGATTTATTGGGGAGAGCACCACACTTGTCTATGATGTTATGAATTATATTGAAATTTAAAAAAAATCAGAAGACTGTTGATGTTCATTGATTTTGAAAAGGCCTTTGATTCGGTATCATGGAAATTGATGTACAAGGTAACACGCCATTACAATATTAGTGAAGAATTTGTCAAATGGATAACTCTTTTTAATAATAAAATAACAGCCACAATACTACAATTCAGCGTTTTTATCAGAATTTTTCCCAATTGAAAGAGGATGTAAACAAGGGGACCCCATAGCTCCATATCTCTTCCTGTTATGTGCCTAGATATTGTATGAAGTGATCCAAAGTAACAATATGGTTAAAGGCATAAAAATGGGTCAAGAAGAATTTAAAATTTCACAATTTGCTGATGACACAACAATCTTTATGGATGGCTCAGAGAGCTCCTTTCAACAAATACTAAACATCTTAGAAGTGTTTGGACCTCTATCGGGTCTGAAAATGCACATGTCTAAAGCAAAAATGGTGTAGACAGGAAAAAAAAATACTCCAACTAAAAACTTTGTTGTGTTAGCTCCTTAAACTGGGATACAAATCAATTTACCTTGCTAGGGATCAATTTTGATGTTGATGACTTACAAAATATACCAGCTCACAACACACAACTATTCCAAGGCACTTATCAGAGTTGATGAAATAATTTCTGCTTGGAAAAAAGAACCTTGACACCTCTAGGTAAAATTACTGTTATTAAATCACTAATAATGTCCCAACTAAATCATTTGTTCATGGCTATTCCACTTCCAAACAACATTTTTTATGTGGACTTGAATAAAAAACTTTACAAGTTTTTGTAGGATGGGAAACCAGAAAAAATAAAGCGTGCCAAAATAAAACAGATGGTGGTCTAAAAATGCCAGATTTAGAAAAATTTATTAAAACCTCAAAATGTACTTGGATTAGGAGACTTATAGCTTCTCCGGCTAGCCCATGGGCTAAACTATTTGAAACATCATGTGGACCTATTGAATTATTGTTCAAATTTGGTCCATATTGGGCGATAAGAAGTAATAAAAGAGTACCCATTATGACTTCTGGAAAGATATATTTGTATCTTGGAACATAATAGATTAATCAGTTCAAGTGAGGTCTGAACAAAACATACTTTAAACCTGTCTGTGGTATCATAGTAAACTAGGAAATCCTAATATATTTTGAAAAAAATGGTCTGAAAAAGGGATATCAGTAATCAGGGATATTGTTCATCAAAATCTTAAAATGATGAGTAGTAAAGAAATAGAGGTAAAATTTGGCTTTCACATAATAAATTTCTTGGAATACTTTCAAATTAGCTCAATGGTACAGAGATACATTAATGTCAATAAACATTTAATCATTCAAAACAATCATCTTGAGAGACCGTTCCCACACCATTTATCTCATTTCCTCCAATGCCACCAAGGTTGTATAAATATCTACAATAAGGTAAAGTAGAATGAACATATAGGGCTAAATGGAATAATGATCTTGATAAACATATAGACAATAAGACATGGAGAAGAGTCTTTTATCTTGTATTTAATGTTGAACAGGTGCGGTATTCACGAACACGGATCAGTAAAGATCAGATCAAATTTGAGCAAAAATGATCAACTTTTGATCGGATTTTTGGATCAACAAAGATTGGTATTCATGAAACATTTGATCTGATTTTCTGATCAAATTTTGGATTAAATTTGATCTATGTACTTTGTTGGATTAACTTTCTGATCAAGGTGGATCTTTTAATCAGGCACTACAGAGACAGAGGAACTAATGGTTCCATGACTAACACTGGAATTTTTAGTGCATTGTTCAATGATCACTTGTTCCCTCTCTGACCAGATATTATAACTTTGGTGCATTTGGATGGTACTGCAATACTGTTTTCATCCATAAACTTTTTAACAAATCCAAAAATTTATCTATAAATAAAACTTTGGCAGATGAATAATGATACAGCCCGGATTTACAAAGATTCTTAAACTCATACTTAAAGTCAGACACATAATCTCATGTGAGACAAAAAAAAATCAACCTCTGAGTTTATGCTTAAACTCAAGCTTAAACTTAAGTTTGTCAACAGCATAGTCTATGATTTTGTGACATTGTAAAATATACACACATGGAGAACCTGTATACAGGTACATTTAAACAATTGTATCTATCCTAATGTGCAAATAAATTACCCCTTTTGGTTACCATGTTTGTGACCTATTATTGCAGGTAGAATTACTTCTTTTGTTTATATAAATCTAACATATATTTCAGAAAAACAAACTACTGAAAAACAAACTGCTCTAAAAATGTTCATGTCATTTTGCTGACACAAATACAAAAAGGAGAAATGTTTATTTTCCTCCCTGGTAAAATATGTTTTTGTTTACTGTTCTTGACACAGCTACAGATCACACCTACCCAGTGCAGTTTGCATGTATTGATTTTTGTCATATTGGCACATGTAGGGTCAAACCAAAGGCACACTTATGTTTACATTCCTTGGTATAACCAACCAGATTTCTTCAATCATAAACCCAATAGAGGACAGCATGTCAAGGTTTTCACTTGGGGTGTTCTAGGCACCCCAGATGTTAGTCCTGCCGCACAGACATTCTAACTACCTTATTAAAAAATTTTGCTTACCAGTCTATTGTAGCCTAATTTGCTACTGACCCCAGGTTGCTTAGTGAAAAGTAAACAAAACCCCCTCATTGGGGACCTCCCTGGTTTTTAGTATTAGTCCCTGTGTATGTGACATTGAACAGTTAGCTTCACATTGAACAGTGACATTGGAGAGTGAACATGCTTAGAATTTTGTTTCCCACCCTGATGCCAGCTTTGTGTTTTTTCATGTGTTGGGGGCTTGCATATTAATACCTTGTCTCAACTTTCATTTTTAGTATTTTTGTAAACCTCTAGTGTAGATTTTGTCAATCTGATTCTGAAATACTTCTGCATCTGTTTGTGAAATGTTGCTACATGGTGGAGTTATGGAAAGATCTAGAAAATTGGATACATTCCAACTTGGGGAAATCATTAAAATATTCACCCATGGATATAATCCTAGGATACTTACATAGGGACAATATCAGTATATTCCAATCAACACCTTAATTGCTACTACTAAATACTATATTTTCAAAAGTGCTAAAAATAAATGTGTTCCAAATATAAATGGGCTTAAAAATAAAGAGAAACTAGAGCTACACATCGGGGAACTGATGCAAATTTGTATCTACCAGGAAGACAACTCACTAAAGCCAGTGAACCATCATTTGACCTTGAACGAGGGGATCAAGGTCAAATCTGTCCACATCAGAAGATTTCCAGCCCACGATTTCCTATAGTTTGGTTTCAAATTGCAAATCTCTAGGACCAATAAGCAAGTTATAAGCACTTTTATGTTTGGCTATCCTCGTTTGACCTTGAAGGATTATGAATATATCCTACAAATTTGAGAAGTCTAGCTATAATCTTTTTTTTGTTAGAGCGGTAATGGTGAAATCTCTCTACACACTGTGGCAGCGGTGGTGGCAGCGCCGTAATGAAGCAAAATCCATAGTATGAACCGGTTGCTATCTGGTGAATACAAATATGAGGATTTTACACAATTTTATATTCTCTCACATTCCATCAGCCCCCCTCCCCCCCCCCCCCCCCCCCCTTCAAGACAAGAAAATGCATTATGGGATTATATGTTTATTATTAAACAATAATAGATAAATGTGACTACTAAAAGAATTGTAGAATTATAAAGCACATCAACTATACACAACATACCTTGACTTTGAAATAGTACATGAAGGTCAAATGAAGGTCACACTGACCAGTAATAATTAACACTAAAACGTAAGTGATAACTGGAGCCTACCCCAAAAGGAGGAGGGGATAATGATGAATATTAGCATGTGAAAGGTCACCAATGGGAACAATGAAAACTACATATATAGTAACCACTATGAATTAACATCAGATGCAGCAAGGTCATCTGAAGGTCAAAGCAACCAGTAAATATTAAAGACCCATAGTGAAATTATGAAATAAACTATGGCCACAAATAACAAGCGCAGGATGAGTTAAGAATAGATCATGTTAAAAGGTCAAGGGTCACAAAGTAAAACAGTAAATATACTGTGTCAAATTATAAGTGTCAACCATAACAAGTTACATAACAATGTGAGGGTTGTAGAAACCTGATGTTTAGAGGGAGAACAAGGCCCCAAACACCCAGAAGCAGTAGGCTAAGCAGTAAGGTGGTGTTGAAAGGTAGACGCCACCTGGGAAGTGGTAGAGGGGGAAAGTGAGATGTACCTCCAGACACAGGAGGAGGACCAGGTACCCTGAATCTCGATCTGCTCAATCGGAACCCCTTTGGAAAAAGCCCAGGTGGCCCCCCGTCTCCTGAAATCATGAAAAGTAACAATTCTTGGCAAGTCCAAAATTTGTAACACTTGCTTAAGGTGCTTCCTAGCTCTGGAGTCCGTTAGGGTGAGCCACTGGGAAGATGACTGCAACAAAAACAAAGGTGCATCCAAGGACACCTTCCTGGCAGCCAACATGGATGTAAGGGATCTGATGAGACACAAAGCAGAAGCACCTAAAGAAGGAATGGTGACAGTAGTGGAGGAAACCCGATCCTGGATAGTCTTAGACCATTTTATGATGACTGGGGCACCAGCATCTGAAAAAATATTATCTCCGACACAAAGGTGTCTGGTAGAATCGAAAGCATTCACAGCATGGGGAATTATATTGGACAATCTTAAAGATGAAAAGAAACAAAACAAGTATAATGCTGTGAAAACCTGTGAATTGGGGAGATGCTGAGAAACAGTAATGATCTTGAGGAGGAGGTTTTCGTCCACTAACAATGTGATCTTAGGTTGAAAACTTCTATTTATTTTCAAAGATTTAATAAAAAGTGGAATTCTGTGATCACGAAATGGTAGAGTATCACAAGCATAGATTATGGCCAATGATCTGACAGTAGTCAGATGATTAATTATGTTATCTGGAGACATACTCGACTCTGCCAGATACTCCATAAATGCCAGAATGTTCATGGTAGAGATCCGATGCAGGGACAGGTCCAGGACCACCAGGAAGGCCATAAACAGTCCAAACATACGTCGATAAGGCCAGTGTAGCCGGTCTAAAGCCAAACCAAAGTCTATCAAAGGCCTTGGCAGCCAGGGGGCCTGTCTCTGCATCAGAATCTGAAACATAAGACATAGGCTAAATATCATGATTTAACAATGTGAGATTTGTATGGGTGTCGATCCAGATGGGGGACTGGACTAAATGAGATAATTTTTTATTATTATCCGTGGTGATGTGCCATCTAGACAACAGGTCTGCCACCCTATTATCTGCATCCTTGATATGTGAGACTACTAAGTCAATGTTAAACATGGCAGTAAAAAGCCACACATTCCTAGCGGAAGTGGCCAGTATCTGGTCCCTGGTATTACCATAAGTCAACACATCCACTACTGCATGATTATCATAATAAATGTGTATACACTTGTTAGCCCAAGAGTCAGCCCAAATTTTTAGGGCCACCACAACATTCAACATCTCCAACTGTACAATGTTAACAACCCCCAAGACCTTGCAGACATGCATCAAGATATATGCGAATATTGAGGGGTTTAATGTCACATATAGTGATTCCATTATAAGACTTGAGAAAAGTCTGAAACCAGACTAAATCTCTAAAATAGTCTTAAGTGAGGACAATGTGGTTGTTATCAAAATTGTCTCTCAGCAACTGTAACATACAATTTAAAAAATACCTAACTGGTTTAACGCACTTGGAAATGTACTGTAACAAACCCAGAAGGGGTTGGAGTTGATTCTTATTAGCTATTCTCTCATCAGTCCATTTATTACAAACTTTGACAATCTCAGATAGCTTATCAGGAGGGATAGATATGGTCCTGTTAACCATATCAAAGAGAATACCTAAGCAAATGACCTTTGTATCTGGGGGACACAGTTTCTTATAGCTAATATCCAAAACCAAGGTCCTGCAGCAAATTCAACAAAAAGTGATAAGATTAGTCAACAGTAGACGGCAAACCACAGTGTATGAGGTCATCAATGTAGTTCATGAGTGCATTATGACCATTTTTTGCCATGATGTACCTAATGCTATCGCTTATCTTGCTAAAGAAAAAAAATCCCTAGCGATATCCGAATGGTACCGATAAATCAAGATAAAGCTGATTTTTGTGTTGCAAACCTAAAAGGTCAATGTCCCCTGGATCAATCTTAAGTTGCCTAAAAGCTCAGCTAATGTTGACTTTAAATAATCTAGCCGAAGAACCCGGAGTTCTCAAAGTTCGGATATTGGAATCTACTGTCGGGTAGTGCATCTGAAATTTTGTGCCCAGATAAGTATCTTTGGCTACCCCATCATTAACTGATAAACCTTTAGGAAAGCTAAGATCTATAATTGCACGATGAGAGTCGGATCCGGATTTCTCGCTGGTCATAAAGGGTGAAATATGTATATCAATAGGAGGAGTGGAAAAAGGTCCCAATATCGCTTTGAACTGGAGTTCCTCTTGCAAGTATTTCTCCACATGCTCAGAAAAATTTCTAGCTGAAGCATGATTAACGAAAGTGCTTTCCAACTGCATAGTTCTATCAAAATCTAAAGGAAAGTCAAATTCGATCAAGTCGACCAATTGTTTGTCAAAATAATCACAAAGATGCTCACGCCAACTTGAAACTTTAAGGTTAGTCTTAACAGGAATGCGTAGTCCCAAAAAATTTGGAATGCCACTATCTCGAATCATTCTATGTGCCTGCAACACCTCAGGAATACTATGCCAAACTTTATGAGGGCCCTGATGTAATGAAATAGGGTGAGAGGAATGCACTCAAAAGTAGAACCCAGCTGTTGTATACTCATCAAAAGTTCTGAGTAGCTAGCACTCTGAGATTCCTGGCTACCATTGTGATTCGACCTTTTGGACTGGATAAGCAACTGGAATGCTCCAGGCAGTGGAACTACCCTTACTGACATCTAGTTCATTACTCAATGAGCTAGAATGAGTGGTTGTGTGTAAAACTCCACTGGACTCGAACCCCATGTCACTATGTGTATCAGTACTGTCAGAATCCACATTTGTCAACAATTGAAAATGATTGGTACATGGAATTCTGAAAACCTGGTCACTAGTTACTGGTTTCCTTACAATACTAGGAAGGTGGTGATGAACATTACTTCCCTTGCCTGTAGAGGTACTCAACAGAGACTTTACTGTCACCATCTTTGTGCGACTGCAAAGCAGTACTTTTATGTACTTGTTTATGGTGAACAGGAAATGCAGTATTGGCAGTGAATACCTTTGACCTACCTGCACTTTTTTGTTAATATCTATAGGAAAAACTTTGTCACACTTACCTGCATCCACAGAAGCAAATGATCTGTTATTTGTAGTGTTACAAAAAGCTAAAGCCCTATCAGCCACCACCTTAGCTTGGGATACAGTCATGCTCAACATTTTCCCAACTTCCAAAGCACTGGTAGAAGAATTAATAAAAAACCTAGTAACCCGGGTATGACCACTACTGGTTGCACCCACACTTACTCATTCTTTGAGCATCATTCTTTGCATTGCTTTGGAAATTCCTGCATTCCACCTGGGGGTGGTTGAAAAGTTTGCCTTCTTTATTCCAACAATGAGAACAAATATGTCTATAAGTAACCCCTTTGTTCTCATGGGTTTGCTTCTGCAAACAAGCACCTTTGTTAAAATAAACACAGGGAAATACTCTGTCCCCATTTGAACCTTTGTCTTGGGCTCTCTGAGAGCTACCTTGACCAACAATATGTCTTTGGGCATGTGCTCTCCTGACCCTGTCAATTTTATCAGTCTCATCCCATCCAGCAATCTCACTTTGTTCCATGTGACACAATAGAACTGCATGGCTGGCCTTTGCAGAAGCCCAGAAGTCAGTGGCATCATCTAAAAGATTAATTACATAATCGAACATGTGTTCTCCTGTAGCCATATCTGATTCCTCCCGGATGGTTCTGCAAAAACCAGCCATCCACTGGATGGGGGACAGTTGATTATAAGTGATTCTGTCCTTATTTTGAAAGTACAAAACTCATGG
This sequence comes from Sabellastarte sp. h YS-2021, assembly GCA_964017235.1. Classification (NCBI taxonomy): domain Eukaryota; kingdom Metazoa; phylum Annelida; class Polychaeta; order Sabellida; family Sabellidae; genus Sabellastarte; species Sabellastarte sp. h YS-2021. The sequence continues at coordinate 18,028,563 of OZ024928.1, forward strand.
GGCCACTTGTCCCTGTTTGGAACAAACACTTCAACGGATCCACTCCTCTGAGAATTAATTTTTGGCTTACCTGGGATGGCATTTTCTGCCAGGTGCCTAAGCCTTTCCTGAACTTGTTCTTGAATATTTAATTTGTGCCTCAACCTATCAGGAGGGGGAACATAGCCCCTACGCGTTGTCACCGGGGTGTCATTTACATCCAATCTGCCTTGTGACAGTTGGACATGTGTTTTAGTCTTGCTTTGACATTTAGATTTTTTAGCCTGGGCTTTAACTTTGGGTTTAGTACCAGCACTGGAAAGAGTATTCTTTTCAATAATGTCCAAACATTGAACTCTTCATCAGTGGCCAACTGTAACTGGACAGGAATGCTGCACTCTCTTCTGTTCGATCCGAGGTCGTATCTACTCGCCTCCATCAGAAACAGACAAAGTATAACTATAAACAACTAAAAACCTAAAAAAATTTTGATGTGCACTGGTCAACTTTCAAAGTCAAAGTGATCTGCAAACTGGTGGTAGCAAGGACATGTGACCCTAGACCAATAGAAAACAAGATAACAAACAGCATGGTAGCATCTGAAATAACCTTATGGTGGGACATAAAAGAATAAGCCCTGAGAAACCTAGATGTTTCCTAACAGAATGTGATTATAGAAAAAAACTTGGTGGGGTAGGGGGGTGGGGGGGTGGGGGTTGTTTAATAGACAGTTTGAATGAATCTAATAGTTCATACCAAACATAAGGTTTGTATCTTTTCATCAGACATGTAGCCTTACAATGTGAACATATGTAGTGCAAACAGTAAATTTTTTTTAAAATGTTTTGTTTTTGTAAAAGGTAATATTATTTATATTGTGACCAATAAAAATATTAAAAAAATTAATTCTTACATAGCTTACCATGTGGAACTGAATGCTGAATCCAACCGCTAGGCAGAGGGATTACAGATTAGACTGGAAGTTTTGTCAATTTTTCTTGGGTTTTGAATTAATTAGATAGATAGAATGTTCAGAAAGACCAGTCTGAGTCCCACTTACAGTGCCCCAGTACCGGAAACCGGGCCTGTAAGAAGCCAAAAACCAGAAACTGAATGAATGCCAGTGCTAAAACTGTCTGGATGTTTAGATAGAAGAAGAAAGTGCAGCCATGCTCACTTATGTGGAGAATAGCCCCAAGGGCTTCACTACAATGAACACAAGCCCTAGGCTTGAAATCTCATTAACTTGCCACCCTTATGATGAGATAATGGGAACACTTGAATAAATCCTTAATACATTATTCAAGTAAATACTGAAATAAAGATAAAAGACCTTACCATACATCCTGAGGAGGTAGACATATACCTAGACCCTGGGATTTAGACTCCTGAAGACTTGGCTGCAGCGGATGTGCCCCCTTTTCTTTTCTTTCTGAGGATAACTGTTCTGAGGGGAAGGGTCTAGGACTTGTTGTGCTGTTACTACTGGACCCAGATACAGATTGTTGTCGTTGTCTGACCAAGTAAGGTCTTTTAGGTAAAAATTTGTAAATGTGTTGTGATTATTCTAGTGAAAAGCTTGAGTCATTTGGTCCACCGATACCCAACCATAAAGGGCCTTAGAGGCCGCGAAGGCCCTAATGTCCAAGCAGACCAACAAGCCTTGGACTTGGTCTGCACCCTTCATCACATTTGCAGGATTTTGCCACCACTCTAGGTGGGCTGAAATGGTCTCTGACCAAGGAAGGAGAGTTTCCAACGACTGAGGATATCTCCAGTGCTCCTTGAGGTGAAACTGGAACAGGGTTCCCACAGACTTTTCAAGGTCAACAACAACAATTCTCAAGGTTACACTTTAAGGCAGAGCCCTTTAACTCCACTTCTAGCCGTCCGTTCCTCTCATAAAATTCTTCATTGTCAAATGATTTTAACATTTTATAAACTCATTCCAACAATGCTAGTTGACACATCTAAGATCATACTTACATTGCTGAGTCTGCCATAGCTGTAAAACTAGATGGTGCAGATGCAGAAGTTGAGCAATAACAAATTCAAGGACTTTTCAAGGATTTTATTCAATTTTGGCCAAATTCAAGGACGTTCAATGCCTTGAAAATGAAACATTGTTTTCAAGGATTTTCAAGGATGTGGGAACCCTGCTGGAAGAGCCTCATGTGAAGGTGTCCCTCCGGGACCATATTCTCCATTGAGGCAAGCAACCCAATTAGCGACATCAAACATCTTGTAGTCAAAACATGTTTTGACTTTAAGCATAGGATCAATTCCTGAAGGTTGAGCCATCTGTCTCGAATGGGTTTCACAAGGGTTGAATCTAGGAGGTATTCGTAGCCAACGAACAAAAACACCCGAGTAGGTTTGAGTTCGGACTTCTCCTGATTTATTATCCACCCTAAGGACTGTGTCCGGTCTACCACGGTCTGAGTGTTCACTTGTGCTTCTTTCTGAGACTGGGCCCTGATGAGTCGTCCAGGTATTAGTGAAGCCTGATTTCCCTTGTCAGGGCCATCAGCTTCACTTCTTTTACAATCATTGCAAAGACCTATTGGGCTAGGCCGAAAGGAAGAGAGGTGAACTGAAACACCTGTGACTTGTGGCAAAACCTTAGGTAGTGAAGGTAGGCATCTGATAGGTCTATCAACGATACCCATTCCCCTGGAATCAGGGAGGCCCTGATGGACTCTGGAGTTTTCATTATGAACCTTTCTACAAGTAGGAAGGTGTTGAGCCTGCTTAGATCTATTACTGGCCTCCACCTTTGGTGAGGCTTGGGGACTAGAAACAGGCGACTAAAACCCGAGAGATTTTACATTTCCACCCTTTCTATTGCATTCTTTGACAGAAGAGACTGGATACAAGCAGCCAGAGCATGTTTTTTTTGAAGGACTTTGTATCCTGAGTAAATCAGGGGAACTGTGGCTAGTTTTGGTTTTGAAATGAATGGTAGAATGTAACCATCGATGATAATGTTTAACACGTTTGAACACTTGTTTGTTCGCCAGTTTCTGAAAGAACGGAGGCGACCACCTACTGGTGGACTGAGTGAGACTTTTAAGGAGTCATTGGAGGAAGGGGATTCCACACCCTCGTCCCCTTGAGTGGGGTCAAAAACAACCTTTAGAGCCTCTGTTGTTCGATTTTGCCCTACTTGAGGAAAACTATTGGTTAGTGCTTTGAGAAGTGTTGCCCCCATAGGGACGCTTTCTGTAGGAGCCTCTTTTCTTATTGTGGCGGAGACCACGACAGGGCTTAGTTTGATAGGGTCCAAAACCCTGTGATTCTTTAGGGGTGCCTTTTTAAGGAGGAACTCTTCTCCGTCCTTGACTAATTGAGACTGAACAAAGGAGTAGGCCAAATGGGTGAATTCCTGTGTCCCTTAGCAGGTCAGTGCTACCCATGGTATACAACTCCCTCTGGAGCATATATGGGCTAAGGATTTGCTTAGGCAGGCTAGAGCTCTCTGCTGAATAAGAATCCTCTTATTCAAAACCTCAAAATAGTCACAGGCGTTTTCATAGCCACGCCTGGCTGCTTTTTCAGGATAGGCACCCTTCTGAATCTGGCTTTTAACCTTTTTGAAAGTAGACTTGAGACTGTCCTGACACTTCTCCATAGTAGAGTTACAGACAGAAGCAGTCTTAGCAAAGGTAGCCACAAAGTTAATGGTAGAGGGATTCTGCCTAGCTTGGTGTTCAAGTTCTGTAAGAATTGTAGGGGAACCTTGCCCATAGGGGCCCCAGAGGGCTTTGGAGAGATACAGATTTTGGCAAAATCTATATTTAACTCCTGCAATTTGTCCTCAAAACAAGGTTGTCTCACCTTGTACCACTTTGCAGTGGAAACAGGGTTTTTTATTATATACCCTCAGGTAAATTAGAGGCCTGGAAGACCTGTTCAAACTTCTCGAAGGCATTTTGAGGTACGGACTTAGAGGGAGCATAGCTGAAGGGCCTCTTGGCCTAAGCTCCTGTTGGCCTTTTACATCATCCAGGCCCAAAACAGAAGTAGAGGACCTAGGCATAGTTTCCCTGGGTCAGGGAGATGAAGAACATGCCTAAAGGTCTCAATTTCTTCTGCATACTGTGAGGGCAAGTCAGGCATGTCTACCTCCCTATAAAAGACTGGGTCTAGATCATTTTGTTGGTCTTGCTCAGAAGGAGCCCTGGACAGAGGACTGATCTTCCTCTGAAGAAGACGACTGTGAGATGTATTTTGCGTGTTCAGTTGTTGAGTGTCGAATTTTGGTTCGGAAGACACAAATCATCAGTCAGTTTGCTTGTTCCAGGTTTTGAAGTCGAAGCAGAGGACTGATCCACCCCCACTTTTGCAGACTTTTTCATTGTCTGAAATTTGCCTCTAAAAGACTGCATGGCCTCAAGCATGGAAGTCTGGAACACCCCAATTTGCTGTTGTAGTTGGATGTTAAATTGTGTACCCAGGGATTTTTCTAGTTTGCTTTCAATTTTATGTTGTAAAGCTGTGCCTGGGGTTGGTGGGACAGTTTTTGGAGTTTTCAAAGATAATGTTTCAAAACGTAAGGGTTGGGGGCATGGAGGAGGTAAACATAAAATTTCTGCAGCACCCTCAAGGTCTGCCTGTGAACCAGAAAACACCTCCACACCATCATCCCCAACAAGTCCAGTTCATCTTTGGATGTATCAGCCACTTTTTGTTTTTGACAATATCTACATCTGTGCTTAATCTTGAGTAGCTGATCTTCAGTAAAAGCAGAGCAAATATTGCACGGCTCTTCGCAAGATGGACATTAGTTGTGTGTATCAAAGGGGAGACAAAAGTGGTGACACTTTAATGATCTGGGCTTGTTAGAACTTGCTTGGTGAGAGGACATTTTTACAGCAATAAATCCAAGCAGACCGAACTGGAACTCTCACAACAGTAAAAACTTAAGAAATATTTATCCTGTAATATTCAAAACTTTACAGAATATGCTATGACAATTAATAAAGTGAATGGCAAATTAGAACCATCCAACAATATGTATATGCTGAGAAAACAGTCAAATATATAAGAGTGATAATAAACGCTTCCTAGTCACGCGGCCAATGAGAAAAGAAGGAAGAATGTGGAAGAACACTACAGGGATCACGTACAACTTGGGGATTTGGTCAACACTGAACATCTATTTTTCTTGGACGTTGGCCGGATGCCAGCCGCCTCCTGAGATAGCATTCAGTTCCACATGGTAAGCTATTGTAGCACAATAAAACAAATACTTTTCAAGTTACAACTCATTTACTTAACAGTGAGAATCTCAAAGTAGCTATTGCTCAGCTATGCCATAAACTACAGGTCTACAATTTCACTATATTGTAGCTGAAACAAAAGTAGGTGAATAACATATTTAAACAAAATTCTCTGAATGTAATAGTTTTGATTTTGGAGTTACAACTGATTTACTCAATAGTCAAAACCTGAAAGTAGCTATTGCTCAGCTATGCAATGAGCTACAGGTCTGCAATTTTACTATGTTCTAGCTGACCCATAAGTAGGTAAGTAACCTATTTATGCAAAATTCTTTAAATGCAATAGTTTTCAAGATACAACTTATTTACTGAACAGTAAGAAGCTAGAACTTACAAGTTGCTTTCATATTTTGAAGTCCCAGAACCAGTTATAAGGGAGATATAAGGCCCCTTTTAGCATGATGACCCTACATGACCTTGAAGCAGGGTTCAAAGGTCAAATTTGACATTTGCAAAAGATTTGCAGACCACGATTTCCAAGAAGTTGTTTTATCATTCCATGCCCCTAGGACAAATGATAAGGGAGATGTTAGGGCTTTTTGATATGCCCCCACCCCCATTTGACATAAGTGATATGGCAGCCATTTTGTTTTCAAAACAAGGCCAACATTACTCTCAGGCAAGTTTTCCTAGCCATTTACATTTTGTGCAAATCTGACACAGCTAGCTGCAATATTTTAAATTTTAGAACATACCAATGATTTTCCAATAATTGGCTATGGCAGCCATGTTTTTTTTATGAGTACCATCATGTTTTACAGATATGTTTTCACAGCCATAAACATTCTCTGTGAATTTGGTGAAGATATCTTCATAACTGAACGAGATATAAAGCTTGATTTTAAAATGTGACAAATGCACACATGCATGCACACACACGCACACACTCACGCAAGCACACACAGAAGGAGTTTCATAATATCCCAACCCTGGCCTTGGCCAGAGGGAGATTAAAATGCATCTATAGTAATGTTACTTGCCATTTTGAAACCATTGGCCATTTCAAAATGGCCAAATAAAGCAGATGGCCATTTCCAAACCTAGGAGAGATTTTGAAATGGCTTGGCCTTTTTGAAACCAACTCACTGGTTGTTAACATAATCTTAATCCTACCCAGTTTGTACTTTGTTATAATTAAAGGACTTTTGTTTGATTCTTTAACAACAGGGAATCCAATCAAGTGATTAGTTTTAGAATGATTAACAAATCCCCATCAAATGAATAACACAGGGTCAGGGAGGAAGCCATTCCTTTCATGTTGACTTTTTTTAGGTGTAAAGATTAATTGCATTTAATTTTGTCATTGTCAGGTCATAAACCAATCACAAATTAATCAGTATATTAACACAACAGGCACAATTGAAGTTCATAGCTTACCATAGCTACTTAAGTCACTAATTGCATGCCTGCATATAAAATCCTTTCAAGTCAAAGGGTCCTATTAAAGCTCATAGCTTAAGTAACTCTGATCACTTAGGTTTTGAAATGGCCAAGCCGTTTTGAAATAAGTAAGGTTTTGAAAGGGCCATGAACAGTAACATCTGTTAAATAGCGCCCCTTTTTCAATAAAGAAGTTTAAGACCAAAAAGTATTTAAAGCGTTGCCATGGCAACAGGTGTTGTCAGATACCCTCCCAAACCTACTCAGCTGTAGATCTGTTTTGGTTAACATATCCTGAAAATTTGGTGAAAATCCATGCATCGGTTTAGGCTGTGGAACACATATAAAAAGTTAAAACCCAAAAATATTCAGAGCGTTGCCATGGCAACAGTTGGAATGCCCACTAACTTTAAGACCAAAAAATCTTAAAAGTGTTGCTATGGCAACAGTTGTTGCCAAATACCCCAAAACGTAATCAGCTCTAGATCCTCTTCGGGTAAACATACCCTGCAAAATTTGGTGAAAATCCGTGCAAAGCAGCATGGGTTTAGGCTGTGAAACACCCATACGCTTTTAAGCCCCCCGCCGCCAGGATGGTACAGGGGACGACTATAACACCAGCCTTTATGGGCTGGGGTTAAAAATGCAACAGTAGTAAGAGACCGGAGATTGGGAACATGGAGATTGGAAGTTTTTATATCTTTTCAATCTATCTTTTCATCTTGTTGAAACAAAGCTGCAGTTTCAACATCATTGCTATGGGACAGTGCTGACAAGACTTGAACATTTGCATGCACTGCAAATCTGCAATATTCAAGAATGATCCATGAAACTGTTCCTGAGCCTGCCATACTTTTATAAGAGCAATACTAGAAAACATAATGTGGTTTAGTGAACATTTATTAGTCATTATTAAGGTATAACAATTAACATGCACATTTCTTAACCAGGAAACACAATGTGTAGAAGTTAATAGGAACACATGCATCATATATGCATTTTTTTGCGTAATAGCTTTATGAAATAACTAAAAATCCAAAGAACACACTACATGGTAAAAGTTAACTTCAGTAATTACATGCCTCTCAACAGCTAACATTACATGGTATAGTTCTTCTATCAAAAAGATACATTACATCCATACTTTAATTACTTTGCAAAATTTTTGCAATGTATATATTACTCATTCTGTTTGCTTGTTTGTTTACAGCATAACTCCAAAACTACTGCATGGATGGTAAAGAAATTTTTATGAAGCATCAGAACTGTTACAAAGGAAAAACTGATTAAAATTTGGGCATGATCGGGTCAATATTCTTGATTCTGGAGCAGAATGAGTAATATATTTTGCCAAAATTTTGCAAAGTCTGCACTCGGCTGCCTCCAAGTGCTCTCGTTTTATTTCGTTGGCCAATAACAAAATTTGCATGACAATTACATGAAAATTGTAACAGTCATTTTATCAATAATAAAACAATCGTCTATACAAAGTGTATATCAGTTACACGTATATCTAAAAATGAAGTCACTGTCACACCCAATGTGTGCTTGTGACAATTTTGTATTTGTATTCTTTCAATCAGATAAAACTGTTTGGACATCCATACAGAAAAATGCTGTCGTTTAAATAGCACTAGTTATTATTAATGATTCCATACTGTAAATGACGTGTGTGTGTGTGTGTTCAAATGTTCATTTTGTGTCTTCTAAAATATATTCTACACATGTTAAAAGTTTTGTAAATGAAATAACTAATAAGCCCCAAGGGGCTGCGTGTTAAATTTATATCTTTTCCTGTAAAAAATGTTTATAACACATGTAACCTATACTAGCATCACACTCTACAAGAAATTTCACCAAAATAGTGGGTTATTATTTTGTTTAACACTAACTGAAATAAAAATTCTTTCAGAATTTAGGAACAGTATACATGGCATTGGGGTAAGCACTTGTACAAGATTTAAGGACAATTAGAAATAAAACATATTTTAAAGTGTTGAACAATCACCTATTTGGTGTTGATGCAGAAAAAAAAATATGACAATTCCAGTGCTTCCATCAGGTGCTGGAAATACGAGTCATTACAGAAGCACCATTAGTTTTTTTTTTTAAGAAAACTGTCAGAAATTTACTGCTATGAAAATGCAGAGATTGCTAATCGGTAATTCAAATTCCCTCCACAAAAAAGACTTTCATGCACAGTTTGTACCACTTTTTAAATAAGAATCTTTACATTTGTTTCAATTTCCAACATGAAAGTGATATGTGTGGCATATAAAAGCTATTTCATGGTGAATTAAAACAAACTGTATAGCTCTAAGCTCGATCATTCACTTGGGAAAGAGATGCCTGCCTTCACAGATATGTGAGACAAAAGGACAATGGAGTTTGTAGCCACTAGCACTGAGACTGCTGTTAAGACACCTTAATTGAACAACATATCTCATCTGCACCAAATCATATCACAATTACTTTAATACATTCAATAGACACAGTTATTCTTTGCTTTAGTTTTAAAGATGCATCAAAGAGAATTACAAACTACATTGTTATGGTTGTAATGTCTCGCAACATCCATGGCAAATTTTAATCACTTCTGTTGAGTATCACCATAATAACCACATACAGGAATACACAAAAATATAGTCACATGGGGTGGGGTAGTTGGGTGCTGTAGCATGACTTTGACAGACAGATTTGAGCTGAAGATTCAGTATGTTGATACATATGCAGATACATTTGCAGATGAAAGGTAGACTGGTTGGCTAGATCTTCTGTTTGTAAAATACGGCCTGCTATTTTCTTAAGTCTGTGTGTGCAAGCACCAGCATTTGATATTCTATTTGTGAAATATTGAGAGACAACTTCAACAGTAGGTGCAGTAAGAGTAAAATACCTTTAGATCTTTTGTTAGTAAAATACTGCTAGAAAATCCATCAAGGCGTCATATTTTCTCATATGTCTGCATGTGTACAAGAACTAGCATTTGATATTTTATTTGTAAAATATTGCTAGATTTTCTAGTTGTAAAATTCCAGAAACCCCCATCGTGGCCTCATATATATTCCCTTCATTCCTTGTGTACAAGTTCAACAGTAGGTGAGATAAGAGTAAAATATTGCTAGATCTTATATACGTGACAATATTTGTAGTGAAATAAGCCTGCAAGTAATTAGTCAATATTAGCAAATATACAAAATGTTTAGGATACCAGCTTGAACCACACTCTAGGTAATTTACTGCAATACGGCAAATGAATGCTACCGTTCTGTAGAATTTCTTCTTGAGTGCGGTGCTTTACCGTACTCCAGCCACTTCGGTATATTTAATATTCATAATAACCATATGATGCAAGCTATTATATGTGAGAAAGAGTCCAAAATGTTGAAACATGGAGCCAGGAAATGCAACTGATAAAAGGGACGATGGATTATTTCACTTGCTCACATACAACATGTACATTTTGACTGAGCAATGCATGAGAACACATACACCCACATACAGGCAGTGCTAAAAAAAATTCTGGCTTTTTAAATTCAAATCAGGATCAGTGATTCCAGATCAACTGTGAGGTGGACAAAGTCACAGGTGGAGCCCATCTTGTGCAAAAATATAACCCCGATATGATGAATACTTCTGGAGTTATACATGCAGAGAAACGCTTCTGTAGGGCAAGGGTAGTTATCAGGGACTTTCATTCGGGTACTTATGAAGGACTTTCGTTCAGGATGTAATAAACTATATTCTTCAAAGAATTTACGTATGGCTTTTGCATTCAGTTAATTTCCAAATTATGTCATTTATATAATTTATTTTTCATATAAAGAAAACATAAATGTTTTGTTTGTTCTGTGCCAGATCTAACCCTGGTTAATGTAGTTTTGGCATTTTATGATTGCATTCTGCAGGACATAACAGAATATTCTATAATCGTGGAACATTTAAATCATCTATGTAAATGCAGTGTCATAGTCGGTCATTAACAATTCTAAATGATTATTTTACAAAAACCAGATTTTTTCTTGCAATTTTATCTTCTTTCTGATGGCTTGGATTTTGTTTACAATTCTGCCATACTTATAGAAAATGGTTAAATTGTCCAAATTGGTGACAAATCTATCTCAAAAATTGGGGACGATTACCAACACTAGTTATAAAAAACATGGAAGAAACTTTCAGTCTATTGAAACAGGTAAACTTCATACAGCAGAAGAACTACTCCAGTACATTCAATTGGTTTTTTAAGTTTTTGCCTGTAAAAGGCAGATTTAACTTAATCTTACTAAAATCATGACATTTAGTTTCCTCTGGTGAAATATGTGTCAAAATACATGTGCCACCATTAGTAATAATAATTCTATAATTTTTTTTTTACATAACCAAAAATTTGTTGAACACATTGGGTGAAAATTATTCAAGAAAGTGCAATGCACATTACATACAATTACTTGTTGGATAATATTTGCATATTAATCAAATACAAAATCTAAAATATTTTCATTAGACAGGATACAGTGTGAGGTGCCAGATTTTGCAAATCACGAAATCCTACTATGGATTGTGCTAGAAGGACAAGCTTTAAGCAAAACTAGCATAGATAATATTTGATGACTCAGACCAATATTAATTGTCTCTCCATAGAGGCACATATTATTTTGCAAGGAATAAAGACCTAAGAGTCAATTTCCAGAAATGAGTAGCTTCTAAATCATTACATTCTATTTCAGTGGCACTCTCAAAATAACATATTATCTTTTGATTTTGAAAGTTTTGATCATTATAAAGTAAACTAAATCTTATAGTACAATAACTACACAGTAGAAATGAGAAAGACACAGCACATTTCAGAGGGGAAAATATAAAACATTTAAATAGAACTACCACTACTATAAATATAACAGAAACATTAACAAAGATGCTACCTGTATCTGATAACAATTCTACGTTTTCGAACAAACCTATACATAAAAGCCATGAGACCCGTCATGGCTACTAACATTATGAAATAGCTCTGTACCAGATTCAGGTTACTGGAACCAGTCTGTGTCAGCTGATGTGCAGGCTGTAATTTCTCCCCTTTCAATAAAGCTTTTTTGTCCGTATTGTGAGAATCACTTTTCTCTGACTCATCATAATACCCATAGCCTGGGTCAGCGTCATCATTCTTCTCATGTTCAAATTTCTGCAGATCTAGCATGTCTTTTAATGGATTTTCTCCTCTGAAAGGGTCTTTAGCTTCATGGAGATTAGCATTTGGAAAGTCTACGTTAACTTTTTTAACCCCATTTGCCCAGGCTGCTTCATCTTCAACTGGATTCTGACCTGCTTTATCATCAACATCATCATCACTCTGATGTCCCTGATCAGCCTCTGCCTCTTCCTCGTCGTCGTCGTAGTAACCCTGAGGATCTTCGTTTTTTTGTTCATTCTGTTCATTGTAACGATCTGGGTATTTTTTGTAGACATTTTCCCCAAGGTACATTGGTTGCGGCATGTTCACCTGGTTTTGGTATCTTTCTTCTTTGTCATCTACCGCTGCCCTCCCAAGTCTGTAGTTCTTCAGCTGTCGGTTTCTGTCCACGGGTACATCCACCAGCTCCATCTGGTGTCTGCTATCGCTGTTGTTATTGCTGAAGGCTAGAGAGTACCAGATTTTATAATGGAGGTAGTTTCTCCCAGTCACACTGACTTGGTCTCTATATTCTCTGGGACCTGGATTGAGGAAGAATTTAATGTACTGGCTTAAAGCCCCGGCAGCCACTGCAGTCTTGTGAGATAAACAGCCATCTGAAATCATTGTACACCATCATATACTTTTCCTCAAAATGTTAAATATAGTCAATGTCAAATATATAGAAACAAAGTACCTGCATTATTCATCTTCTATTATTTAAATCAGTGAATCTTTGAAACCATTCTATTATGCCACATTTATTACTTCCAACTACTTTACACTAACATGAATCTTGTATCATATGAACCTTTAATTATACAAATCTAATTTCACCCTCTTGATACGTTTTCAATAATAGACTGTTTTATTAGAAACAGTGAATCGGTGCATAATAACTCAAAGAGATTTCATGTTCATTTTACATTTGAACAAGAAGGTACAACAGACTTTCTGCAAATTTTTTTTCAAAAAGAACATGAAGTACAAAGATGTCTAAATGAAAAATGTATTTTTGGTTAAATCAGTTTACAAGTTTCAAAAATACCAAAAATTATTTATCTGTATGAATTGTCATGAAACTTCAAAAGCCTTTAAATTTCTTGCAGATACCAATGGACCATTTGTTGTATTGTATTTTAAGGCAAACTTACTAGATGTTTTCTGTGTTTAATATATCTTCGTGAACAAGTTTTACTATTTATTTTCCCCTGATATTCTTTCTGATATATAAACGTGGCATATTAACTATTTACAAATATTTTTACACCAGTTATTAACTTGAACCAAATGTGTTTAGCTTTTAAAAGAAAAGAAATGGTGACAAAAATTATATCATGTACATTTTTAAACAAGTTTTATTTATTTACAATCAAGTATAAATTGGATGACAATGTAAAAATTTAGTATGCTTACCATGGAGAACTCGCTCCTCCAGAAGTTTTCTTTGAACAAATTTCATACCAGCATTGAGTTTTTCTGCATAATTCCCTGGCCGGATGATGGTCTTTAATTCCTCCTTGGAACTATTGTGTCTTTTGTACACCAGTTTCTGTCCATTGACTCCAGCCTGCACTACAATATCATGGGATGGCTGCTGTGGTGGTAATATCTGAGGATTTGGCAACTGTCTCGAATTAAATGGAGTGGGCTGCTTATCAACCATGCTGCCATAACATCCAGTTGACTTCTGCCAACTTAAGATCTGCTGGAGCCAGTCTATGTGGAGAAATTCCATGTAACCTTGACTAGGACAGACAAATTCTGCAACAAACAGCAACGCTCATGTCAGGATTCATACGTTAGTTTAGATAAGATCATTCTCTTGGGTTTTTAGTAACTTTAAGATCCTTTTTCCTAAACCAATACCGAAACCTCATTAAAAACTCTTAATCTAGAATTATAAGTTGTACGTTTTTCTCATTCAAACTTCTTGACTACATAGTTAAAACTCAAGTTTTAAGAATCGGAAGTTTTAGTGGGAGAAATTCCTCACAAGTCACTCTTAAAAATTGTAACAGTCTATCTAATTTTACTCCTGTTCTTATATTAATGATTTAACCCATATATTTCAGTTAACCACTTTAAATATAACTTCAAAATGTTATTTTTGAAACAATTAGCAGAAACTAGCATGTAATTTTCTATTCCCATGTCTCTACTAACCTAAAACTATGCACATAACATGATGCAAGTAGCAGAATCTTTTTGTCAAAATCTTCCTTGCAGTTTGACCTTACTTTTTGAAAATACAAATGTAAATACACATGAATGTATAGAAGTGAAATCACATAAAAAGTTAAAAACACATATTACGTTGTTCGAGGAAGAGATCCTGGTAGATGTCTGGAATGAGGTCATCAGTTAGCTCAAACAGCAGATCCACCACTTCAAACAATGTGTTCGAGCAGAACTCATCCATAATTCCATCCAATCCCCCTGTGTAACCCAGGCCTCTCAAGTAGGAGTCCAACACCGGTGTACAGCCATGCTAGAAATTACACAAATATAACAAATCAACTTATCTAGATAGTGTATATCCCTGGAGGGGGACAAATTCAGTTCAAAACATGGACTCTTAAGTATGGTGATATCACTTGACCTTAAAAAGAGATGTCACAGGTTAACCTGACAACTGCAAATAAGTTGCTATCTACATTTTTCTGTTCCTTGTTTCACATTCAAATGCCCTTGGATCAACAATAAAGGAGATATAAGGCATTCATAGTAAGGGAAGCAAAATTCACTCACATGCAACCTTTCATCGTATTGACCTAATCACAAAAATTTGATTGATACTGCTAAGAAAAGTTTACCTGAGGGACCATTAACAAAGGAAATATCACAAATGTATGATGGCAATGTACACTTGATGCACAAATTGGAAACACACAGTGGATGCAATAACTACAGTATGTATTAGTTCTCAACAAATTTTACAACACTGCAGTACCTCTCTGGCTAGCATTATGTAGAGGATCTGGTGCAGGATGATGTACTCCTGGTGACCGGTCTCAAACATGCCCGTCAGGCACTGCTCAGACACCTCACATACACTCCGCCCCTCTCGCTTCTGTACCAGCTCAGTCATACAGTGGTCACTGAACGTCTCGTCAAAACCTAGCATGTCAATAATACACCAATAAGAATATAGTGAAGACAATACTAATACTAATAGCCTCACATCTCACACAGAGTCCAACCCTCCCACTGAATGTCAAAACCTGCAGGAAAATGCCAAACCAATGAAATATTAATAAAATGCTGTAGTCAATAACAATACACTAATCATCACATCAAAGCCTACTGTTCAATGGAAGGACAACTCACTGAATGCCTCATCACAACCTGTCTTGTGAATCCCTGCAAAGAATATACAACTTTATTATTAATACACTGCATGTTTTTCAAAGTTTTAAACAGTGCAGAGGGATCAGGGTTGTTAGTGACAAAAGAACATCAACAATAAAAAAAATAGAGGAATGCTTTTGCTAACAAAAGCGAAGCGTCCCTTAAAGTTTAAAATGCTTTGTGGTTTTAATAAGCATGCTGTAAAGCTAAGAATGCACAAAGCTGCACTGTATGCTTTCCCAATACCTCTTAATACATTCTGAAGCTATAAAAGCAACGATAAATGAGATATAAGGCAAAAACTCCAAAGCAGCTATTTATGACCCCAGTTTGGCCCATAAGGGAGGGTCGGGGGATAAAACTGACCGGCTATTTAGACTCTCCACATATGCTTTCCCAATACCTCTCAATATATTCTGAAGCTATAAAAGCAACAATAAAGGAGATATAAGGCAAAAACTCAAAATCGGCTATTTTATGACCCCAGTTTGACCCATAAGGGGGGGGGTTGGGGGGTAAAACTGACCGGCTATTTAGACTCTCCATATATGCTTTCCCGATACCTCTTAATACATTCTGAAGCTATAAAAGCAACAATAAAGGAGATATAAGGCAAAAACTCAAAATCAGCTATTTTATGACCCCAGTTTGACCCATAAGGGGGGCCGTGGGGTAAAACTCACCGGCTATTTAGACTCTCCACATATGGTTTCCTATTACCTCCCAGTACATTTTATAGCTCTAAATGCAATACTTAAGAAGATAATAGGGGGGTTGGCCTAAATTTAAGGCTTTCAGATTGGAAGGTGTCAGAAAATCACTCATAAATGAGACATTTTTCAAGGGATTGCTCCCAAAATCTAATCAGCTCGCGTTTTCGATAGTATGAACAGGTGTGTCAAATTATAAGGCTGTGTAGCAAGTAGTTTTTCCTGAACTGCGATGATGGGGGGGGGGGGTGTACTTCAAAAAATAGTTTTTGATCATGTGACCTTCATAAAGGTCAAAGGTCAAATTTAAGCATGCAGAAAAATTTTCCCACGCCTAAGGTATATAACTGCCAAATATGGTTTGAAACCTTCTAATAATAAGGGAGATATTCAAGGGAGACCATAATGCGGCGGCGGTGGCAGTGGCGGCGAGGAAACTGAGGCAAAAACAAAGAAGCGCCCTTTCAGGGACGCTTAATTATGGTTATCTATTGTGTACCAGTTAAATCTGAAGTTGGAAATCTGAAATTTGAAATCTCATCAAAACAGTACAGCAAATACATATATCTAATTACAAATACCGTATTATATTTCAACATTCACTAAAAGTCAGTATTAAGCATTACATTTCAATGAGCAGTGCAATAATATAAATAAAACAAGCAATCAGTGCCCGTGAATGGGCTCTGTGTCAGCTGACTGTATGTTTTGGGTTTCAGAGTAGAAGTGAATAAAGAAAAGGACACAAAAGTTGTGCCATAGAAATGGTATTCAGAAGTAAAGTACAAAGTTAACTCTTAAGATGTAAAAAGTAGGTGAAAAACATAGTTAAAGAAAATACTGTAAATGCAATAGATTTCAAGTTACAACTGATTTCCTCAACAGTAGAATCTTAAAGTACTTTAGGTTTCAAGTTACAACTCATTTACTAAACAGTGAGAATCTGAAAGTAGCTATTGCTCAACTATGCCATGAGCTACAGGTCTCCAATTTCAATGTGATATAGCTGACCCATAAGTAGGTGAATAACATAATATTATTTAAACAATTATTATATTCTCTAAATGCAATAGTTTTCAAGTTACAACTGATTTACTCAACAGTAAGAACCTGAATGTAGCTATTGCTCTGCTATACATTGAGCTACAGGCCTGCAATTTCACTATGTTATAGGTGACCCATAAGTAGGTGAATAACATAATATTATTTAAACAATTATTATATTCTCTAAATGCAATAGTTTTCAAGTTATAACTGATTTACTAAACAGTAAGAACCTTAAAGTAGCTATTGCTCAACTGTGCCATGAGCTAAAGGTTTACAATGTCACTATGTTATAGCTGACCCATAAGTAGGTGAATAACATATTTAAACCATATTCTCTAAATGCAATAGTTTTCAAGTTACAACTGATTTACTGAACAGTGAGAACCTGAAAGTAGCTATTGCTCAGTTATGCGATGAGCTACAGGTCTACAATCTCACCATATTATAGCTGATTCAAAAGTTCATGAATAACATATTTAAACAAAATTCTCTAAATGCAACAGTTTTCAAGTTACAAGCAATTTACTCAACAGTGATAACATGAAAGTAGCTATTACTCAGCTATGCAATGAGCTACAGGTCTTACTATGTTATAGTTGACTCAAAAGTTGTTGAATAATATATTCATACAAAATTCTGTAAATACAATAGTTTTCAAGTTATAACTAATTTACTGAACAGTGATAACCTCAAAATAGCTATTGCTCAGCTACGATATAAGGTACAGGTCTGCAAATTTACAATGTTACAGCTGATCCAAAAGTAGCTGAATAACATATTTAAAGAAAATACTCTAAATGTAATAGTTTTTAAGTTTTAATCAATTTAGTCAACAGTGATAATCTCAAAGTAACTATTACTCAGCTATGCAATGAGCTACAGGTCTGAAATTTTACTATGTTATAGCTGACCCAAAAGTAGCTGAATAACATATTCATACGAAATTCTCTAAATGCAATAGTTGTCAAGTTACAACTGATTTTACTCATTATGGAAGGTACTGAAAAGTCAAAAAGTACCTATTACTCATTTAACTATTGGGATAGACTCCCAAGTTACTCACCATGTTATAGCTATGGAAAATGTAGCTGAATAACATATTTTAACAAAATGCTCTAAATGCAATACTTTTCAAGTTATAATTGATTTAGTGCATGATTTCAGGAATTTTAATGTATCAAAATTTATTTTAAAAATTCATAAAAAAACTTATGAAAGATCCAGGCCTGATATTCACACAAGGGAATCTACTTGAGGCCTAGTACATATGTACAAGATATGAGAGAAATCCCTGCAATAGTCAATGAGAAAATTATAATAAAGTATTGAAATTTTCACACTTAGAGGGTGGGGTACCTCACTTTTAATGGTTCTAGCAAATGGACGAACAAAGAGCTCTGCATGCCCTGAACAGTTTTTCATCCTCGATAGATAAGGTATCTTTTAAAAAATAGCATCAGAGATGCCCATACCCCACAGCCTAGGGAAATACTTTTAACACCATGAGATATAGAAGTATTGTATCAGTACAAAGTTCAGGATACTTTCAGAGCACTGTCAGTTACATAAAGGTCCAAACAATGTTTAAATAGAGAAAATACTGTCTAAGAGAAAGATAATGCACGTACTTTATCTACATCTGGCATGGCCGCATTATGGTTTAGATGTTTTGAATATTACCATGCATACAGAAGTGGTAATACATTCAATGAATGCTTATGTGTGGTGTTGGAGCAGAATTTGTGGCTCAATTGATGAAATACCATCTGTTACTATGGGAAGTTGTAAAAGTAAAATCCTTAATGAATTCTAATATGATTTTAACAGTGCTTAATTTGCATCAAAAGACAGACCCAAAGGTGCAACAAGATTTTAAAGGTCAAGGTCACTGCGACAAGGTCAAAGGTCAAATCAAGGTCACACCATGACATTGCACACCTACACCCCCTAACCAATGTCCCTAGTAAGTATCAACTTCCTACACCTCACGGTTTCCGAGATACAGCCCGGACAAGATTTTATAGGTCAAGGTCACTATGGCAAGGTCAAAGGTCAAATCCTGGTCAGACCATGACGTTGCATACCTACACCTCCTAACCATTGTCCCTACAAAGTATCAACTTCCTACACCTTACGGTTTCCGAGATATAGTCCAGACAAGATTTTATAGGTCAAGGTCACTACGGCAAGGTCAAAGGTCAAATCATGGTCAGACCATGACGTTGTACACCTACACCTCCAAACCAATGTCCCTACCAAGTATCAACTTCCTACACCTTACAGTTTCCGAGATATAGCCCGGACAAGATTTTGACATTCAAGGTCACTACGGCAAGGTCAAAGGTCAAATCAAAGTCAGACCATGACATTGCACACCTACACCCCCTAACCAATGTCCCTACTAAGTATCAACTTCCGACACCCTATGGTTTCCAAGATATGGCCTGGATCACATTTTTAGGTCAAGGCCACTGCGGCAAGGTCAAAGATCAAATCTAGGTCACACTATGACGTTGCACACCTACACCTCCTAACCAATGTCCCTACCAAGTATCAACTTCCTACACCTTACGGTTTCCAAGATATAGCTTGGACAACATTTTATAGGTCAAGGTCACTACGGCAAGGTCAAAGCTCAAATCAAGGTTACACTATAACGTTGCACACCTACACCCCCCTAACCAATGTCCCGACCAAGTATGAACTTCCTACACCTTACTGTTTCCAAGATATAGCTTGGACAACATTTTATAGGTCAAGGTCACTACGGCAAGGTCAAAGCTCAAATCAAGGTTACATTATAACGTTGCACACCTACACCCCCCCTAACCTATGTCCCGACCAAGTATGAACTTCCTACACCTTACGGTTTCCAAGATATAGCTTGGACAACATTTTATAGGTCAAGGTCACTACGGCAAGGTCAAAGGTCAAATCAAGGTCACACTATAACATTGCACACCTACACCCCCCTAATCATTGTCCCTACCAAGTATCAACTTCCTACATCTTACGGTTTCCAAGATATAGCCTGGATCACATTTTTTATGTCAAGGCTACTGCCGCAAGGTCAAAGGTCAAATCAAGATCACACTATAATGTTGCACACCTACACCTGCTAACCAATGTCCCTACCAAGTATCAACTTCCTACATGTTACAGTTTCAAAGATATAGCTTGGACAACATTTTATAGGTCAAGGTCACTATGGCAAGGTCAAAGCTCAAATCAAGGTTACACTATAACATTGCACACCTACACCCCCCTAACCAATGTCCCGACCAAGTATGAACTTCCTACACCTTACGGTTTCCAAGATATAGCTTGGACAACATTTTATAGGTCAAGGTCACTACGGCAAGGTCAAAGCTCAAATCAAAGTTACACTATAACGTTGCACACCTACACCCCCCTAACCTATGTCCCGACCAAGTATGAACTTCCTACACCTTACGGTTTCCAAGATACAGCTCAGAAAACATTTTATAGGTCAAGGTCACTACGGCAAGGTCAAAGCTCAAATCAAGGTCACACCATAACGTTGCACACCTACAGGCTACAACCCCAACAAATGTCCCTGCCAAGTATCACTTCCTACACCTTATGCTTGCTGAGATATAGCCCGGACAAGATTTTCTAGGTCAAGGTCACTGGCAAGGTCAAAGGTAAAATCATGGTCACACCATGACGTCGCACACCTACACCCCCTAACCGATGTCCCTACTAAGTATTAACTTTCTACACATTATAGTTTCTGAGATATAGCCCGGACAACATTTTTAAACTCAAGGTCACTGTGGCAAGGTCAAAGGTCAAATCATGGTCACACCATGACATTGCACACTTACACCCCCTAACCATTGTCATTACCAAGTATCAACTTCCTTCACCTGACAGCTTGTGAGATACAGCCCGGAAAACCTTTTTCCCGTGGCCCACCCGCGTGCACGACATCATGGGTGAAAGTAATACCCGAATAGCCCTTAGGGGCTGTGGGTAATAAACCAAACCATACAGTAAAAGACTAAAAGATATTGAATGAGTGACCTGAACTTGAGCCAACACAGCCACATATAGTAATAACAAAATTGTTTCATATCTTCAGAACCTGGCCACTCACATAAAACTGGTGGCTAAATGGCCTGCCAAACCTTTCCAATAAGTGAGACAATGGCACAACAATCCATTATTATACTGATATACAAGGTAAATGTCTGGCAACAGGAACTGGGAGATGCATAATTGTACAGAATCAGCAAACCCACAGCACTTAAACTATTATTTTTAGCTGCTCTGATGCAGTCACACACTTGTCACTAAAAGTCTCATAAAAACTATTCGGAATGAACAAAACGCTTTTAGGGATTAATCCAGAGTTATAACAGGTGAAAAATGACATTATGCTATCATCAAATTTTGCAAGATAATTTCACAATATCATAATACTTCTGAATTATATTGATGTGTTAAGCAACTTTCTTATCATTTGCATTGTAGCCAATTCACATTTTACAGAAATTTGTTATTATCTCTGCCAAGAAGTTCATGTTTTTGGGTGTGTTTGCTTGGTTATCCCTGTTCACATGTAATCCAAAACTAATGACTGGATCTGTCTGAAACCTTTTTTGTGGGTACAGCCTGAACACAGGAAGAGGTGATTAAATTTTAAGGAAAGATTCAGATCATACTCTCAATTAAAATAAAACAAAACAAAAAAAAACTGGAATGTACAAAAATCCCATCTTCAGTAAATTTACAATATCTTTTTCTTTGTGTTTAACATTACTCTTTACATTTACATGGTGATGCTATCTGATTAGGAGTTAAAATTTAAAAAAGTAGTTGTGAGAAATTACAGATTGAGGTACTCAAGCTGCCTAGGCAGAAGGTCTGTGCTCTAAGAGTGCTTTCTATTATTTACAGTACAATACATTTAAGCTTCATCTCCTCATGTCTTTTGTGTGTCCAGACAATACCATGGTGTATCTCAAAGAAAGCCTACATGTCATTTCCTGCTACTTTGTATCTTTCTGTGTTCTATGGTTAATCAGTACATGTGCTTAAAAATAACTGTGATTACTTTCTTCCCCAAAGAAACTTATCATGCAATGGCTAATGTCTCAGCAATTAGGTCTACTTAAGGTGTGAGAGTGAGACTGTTTCCAGGCAATTACTGCTCTTCCTAGTTTATTGCTCACTTCAGACAGACAACAGGTAATGAGGGTGATTTAATAGTCTTTCATTGTTGTAAACTAAGTCAATTCAGGTGTTACTTACAGTCGGCCTTTTTGGTAATGCATCACATTGATGACTCCTTAACTGTAGGGAATTGTAAATCCCACAACACCATATATGTTAAAAAAGTAATTTATATGTTAATATTTTTGGGAATCTGTCTTACTGACAATGCTGTTGTTAGGAATTCTGTGATATAGTTAACTCTTATTGTTGAATCTCAAGGGTACAGATATATAGCTACTAAACAATGATATCCAGATAACAGGCTAATTGACAGTAATTGTCCATTAAAAGTTTTTTTTTAAGTTCTAGGTTTTACTTCTATATAAAAATTTATTCTATTTAACAGGACTGTATTAGAAAAACTAAAAAGTCAAATGAACTTTTATAAATTCAACAGTAAGGTGTATCTAAATACCTGTTTTTGCAATCGCTTCATTCAACCTTTTAATAACAAGGTCAGCAAAATGTTCGTGTTTTGATAAAAAGTTTTAATTCACAAAAATACTTTAATTACATGTATTAATAGACAAATTTTTGTCTATCGCTGTTATGAAAAAGCTATGGTTACATTTCAAGCAAATGAAGTTTAATTAAAAAAAAACATGTGGTTGGTGTTTCAATCTCTTATATTTTAATAAGTCACTCTCATGGTATTAAAATATCATGACAAGATTTCCATGGGTCTCGAACCCACAGGCTCCCACTTAAGAGGCCCACACTCAACCAGGTGTGCTAGAATTGATATTCCAACCCATAGTAGTGATTCTACTAATTCCTAGGTTCTATCACATTTAAATTAACATCTTTACTAAAATTGTGAAGCATTATTTCAAATGTGAGAAATGAAATTTAAGGGAAAAAAGACTCTGGTTACCTTTTGCCTTGAGATCACTTCTGGCCCATTTCAAGTATTGATTGACTCTCCGATAAGTTCCACTGAACTGCATAGGATTCTCTATCAGAGCACTTAGCTGACTGAAGTAATCTGGATCGGATGCCTGGACATGTTTTATGGAAGTCTCTGCAATCTTGGAGGACAATTCCCACAAGTTCTTCAGTTTTATAGAGTATTTCTGTGATATGTTGAATTTTGCAGCATTCTGGAGAAGCACGGCAAACTGTCCTGATTAAATAGTAATAATAAAAACTTTAATTTTAATAGTCACAAAATATGTATTTTTTTTTTTTTCAAAAAATGGCCAAAGAAAAATGTCAGAGCTGGTTTACTAAAGTGAAAAATTCTGACACTACAAGATGCACTACAAACGCTGTCACACTTACCTTTCCCAAGCTATATGTTACATGATTGTCAATAAAAATTGTCATTTCTTAATTTGACATTATTTAGTTAGCATTTAAATTCATTTGACAAACTTCTCAACTTTGACATCAAGTGTAAATGGACTGAATTACAGGACTTAAATGGAAAGATGATGATACACAGTCTTTCACATATCAGGAGATGAAAAATCTCATACCAAAAGAAAATGTCTCTGACATATTTCCTCCACCAATAAACTTACTATTGTCAAATGACTGATAGAAAGTATAAAGCGCATGCTCAAACATGTTTAAACTTTATCAAAATAATATAATTTGAGATTATTTACTTTTCAACTGTGGGTGTTGCAGTGCCACACATACACACTTCTGGCATGTAGTATATGTTGTAAATTGGACAAAGTGTGGACATGGTTATACATAAGCTTGACTTTATTTTGGTTTAAAATTGTGGCACTACTCCAGTTAAAAAGGTAGATTTGCTCAAAACAGAAATACTATATAAGTGTGCACACACATGAATTCTAACTAGCTTTACAGTCTCCTCATATATTTCAATATAATTGAGTGTACATAAATATTTCTCCATTTTCCATTGTTTTGATGATTTATAAAAAATTTTAAATGTGTAGTTTGTGAGAATACAGTAAAGTGGCTTACATATATCATATTATATCTGTCTTTTTAAATTAATGTTAATTATGCCACAGCTCTTCACACAAGTATAACACACCTAGATATAGCCATGGTGTGAAAATTTGTTATTTTATCAACACAGCAGTATTCTAAGTCCTTAACTTTATTCTACCAATTAAAAATAATTTAATTTCACCAATTTAAAACGACGTTAATGGTGATTAACCTACCCAGTAAACATTAAAAACGTTTATAAACGTTTAGTAAACCTATAAACGTTTTTTAAACCAAATATAAACCTAAATATTAACAATTATTCAATATCATAGGTTTATAAACGTTTCAGCAACATTAGTTTGGTTTATAAACGTTTATAAACGTTTACAAAGAGTGAAGAATATCTTAACCTCGCTTTCATTTGGGATGATGACATCAGCACAGCCATTTTGAGAGAAACTGGAGAAATATTTCTGTTACTATATCTTGCTGCATCACTGTTCTTTGAAGCCATCATTATATTCTAAGTAAAGATATAAAAGTATATAATATCATCAAATTATATACTTCTATGTATTTACTTAGAATGTAATGATGGCTTCAAACAACAGTGATACAGCAAGATATACTTACAGAAATATTTCTCCAGATTTTAAACACATGTACAAACGTCTATAAACGTTTATGTATAAACGTTTATAAACATTTATATATAAACGTTTCTAAACGTTTGTACATAAACGTTTATAAGCAAACGTTTATGGACCCATCATTTTAAACCTAATCTAAACCGTTTCTAGTTAGGTTTATAAACGTTTATAAATGTTTGTAATGTTTACTGGGTAGTTCAATATTTGTGAACCTGTATATTTTGTGCAATAGTTTGTCAAAATAATAAAGGAGAGAAAAGTGCAATGCTTATCATGCAATACTGTAGTAAAGTACTCTTGAGTATTGTATGGCTTAGTATTGAGCAGTATACTGTAGCAGTACAAGCTGGAATTAAGACTTACCTTCCAAAATCCTCAAACCATAAATTCCATCCAAGTTCATGTAAGCAAAATTTTCTTTATAATAATTAACAAGCAACTCCACAGAATAAAAGAGCTTGTCCAGCATACTATCATCTTCCAATGAAGGTTGAAAAAGGAACAGAAACATGAGAAATACCAAACCCATTTTCTGGCAACTACAGTACCAGTACAGCACTGTACTGCAGTTCTGTACCAGTTAATGTGGCCAAATTCGAAATGTACAAATATTAGTACTGTAGGTCACACCACATTTATCCCAACTCTATTTCTAATAATGCGGTAAATATATTCAAAATAATACTATGTATCCTATAAAGTGGCGAATTTTACTTACAGGTATTTGGTGATATTACACTGCAATAATTGACAAATATAATAAGTTTCTTTCAAACACGGATTGATGTAGGTCAAGGACCTGTATATCGTGCATATCTTGTTGTGTTCTGGAAAGAAGAAATAAATATTTGGGTCCAATATTTTCTGTTTTTGCGTGACAATTGTGGAAATTGAAATATCAACATAGGTACTCGTGTGCATAAGGTATTTTCAGCAATATTAATTTGATCCGGTTCAGTTTTGATTATTATTGCTGTTTCACAGGCCACCAGTGGGCGATATTACAAGTTCATAATTTCAACAGCTCCAAAGCTTAATGTTAACAGTCGCCTACAGTACAGCAGCAATTACAATCCGACCTGTGACGTAATTTTTCGTATTTTAATACCAATTGATATTTATTTCTAAAAGCTCTTCTCATATCCATTGAATAAACGCCTAATTAATGGACCACAGATCAATGGGAATAGAGCAAGGACTGAGTGTTCATTTAACATATGTTTACTGTACTGTAGTGGGAATCATGGATAACTCGCACCTAGCATGGCCAACTTGGCCCCCACCAACTTGGACCCATTTTGATACAAACTCGGCTTCTTTCAAAAACTCATCCCACAAAGTTGACCCGTTTTTTTTTTGTACTGTATACTGCTTCCCTGCATAAGTTGGCCGCGGGTCGTAAGTTGGCCACCACTCATTTAAATGTATCAAACAGACAAATGTGTGGTTGCACAGGTTTTAAAAGTGGTGGTTATAATAAATCTTATTATAATAGACCATTCAAGAATGATACAGGCCTTTAGAATTATAGAAATTTCAAAATATGATAATGGTGGCCAACTTACGACCCGCGGCCAACTTACGCAGGGAAGCAGTAGTGGCTTTCTACCAGAAAACGCCCGTGCTTTAGATAATATTTGAAATTTATATTATATTAGTAGGTTTAGCTTATATTCTTTTTTTTAACAAAATTTTCAAATGGCATACTGTACAATTAATGCTTCGATTATGCTGTTCAATATTCCTCTTAAAGTGTTATATTTTGACAATATATCTCTATTATCAGCCGTTTTTACCACAAACTGGAAATACCAGTGAACGCCCATTTTGTTTGCAAATAAAAGCATTTGTCCTTAACCTTTAATAAAGATATATAATGCGAGCGTTCACTTATAGGCAGGCATTCACTGGTAGAATGCTACTACTGCTCAGCCAGTGAATTTCGTCACCTGCCATTTAAACCCTTAAAAACCAGCAATACTAATTGTGTTTAAACACATGTAACCACAGCTTGTAATATTATTATGTAATTCAGTGATGGAAATTAAGTGTAAAAATGGTTTAATATTGTCAGGAAATGCAGGTGACAAAATTCACTGCATGAAAAAATTCACTGACTGAGCAGTAGTATTTATATTATGTGTTTTAAGAGACTGCATGCATTTCAAAAGCACATCAAATTTGTTCTGATATTTGTAGAAATGGTTTTAGAAGGTATTTTACAATAAGGCAGCATAATTAAAACTGTTACCAATGGATGTGATAAAACACTCTTGTACATTTTACTCTGTGTAAACATGATTGAAGATTTTATACTGCCATTATAGTTATGATAAAAACTGTAAATAATGATACCTACATTATAAAAATCTATCTATAAATAAAGATTTTATGTCAGTTTGAATATCTAATTGAATGGAGCCGAGTTTACATAGATGAGTCCTAAGTTGGTGGGGGTGGAGTTGGCAGATGTCCGAGTTGACCAGTTTCCTTTAGTGGCATTCTACCAGTACTGCCGTGTTACCAATTACCACGGGGTGCCAATTAACGCCTCCAATAAATGAAAGTTCGTATTTCAGTAATGAAAGCCTTTTGTTGTGGATTTGTTTGTTCACTTTGTAAATAGTTCTTGTGTCATTCTACCAGTAAATGCCCATGCTTGCAGTTAATATTTTGAATTTAAATTATCTTGATAGCTTTATATTTTATTCTTCAAATAATATGTACTACAATTGATATTTGAACTAAACTATGAACTTTTTCATAGAATGTGTTGTATTTTAATCATTTATCATTATTATCGGCCATTTTACTGCAAACTGGAAATACCAGTAAATGCCCATTTTGCAGACATATAGAATTATATTAACAGCTTTATATTATATTCTGTGACCAAATTATCAAATGATATTCACTACAATTAATTACTGGAGTATATTTTGTTACATTTGTCTAAAAAAAATTTATATTTTCATAAATTGTTTCTGTTATCTGTCATTTTACTATAAACTAGAAATACCAGCACAAGCTCATTTTAAAGACCTATTGAAGCATTTGTTCTTGACCTATAACAAAGAAATATAAGGTGGACATTCTCTGGTAGATGGACATTTACTGGTAGCAAGCTGCTAGTATAAGTACTGCTGCTTGCCATAAGATAAAACGAGATAAAACTGTTCAAAGTGTTCTTTTAGTTTTCCTTAGTCCATTTTAATCCATCTTGAAATTTTCATTTTTGGATTGATTACTAAGTCAATTTACCCTTAAGCCTACCAAGGTGTTAATAATGAGTTAGAATTGTGAATTGAAACAAATATCTCAGGAGAAAGTGAATATGTTAAAATAGGACTGTGTTTAAATGAAATAATTAAATGAGATAATTATGTGTAGTACGATTTGTGACAATGACTACATCAAAAATGGATAAGAAATAAACAAGGTTTCCAGAGTATATTTGTGTTATGAATGACTTTCCATGGTCAAATAAATCATCCCAGTTGTCCAATATTCTCGTTTTGTCAGATAAGGTGGCCATGTCACTACGCTTGCAGAAAATAAACTCCTAGGACAAGCCAACTGAAATTCTGAAACTACTGATTATGTCTAAATATTTGAACCCCAAAATATGGCATAACAGTGGTCTGCTTGGCCCTGCATCAATGTAATTCAACATAACTTTCCACAAGATCTAAGCAGAAGACCTGCAGAGGGAAAAAAAATCAATTATTTAAAAATTAAAGAAGTGAAACTTTAATTAAAACATGTAAATTCCAAATTTGCAATTAAAAAATAACTAATAAAATTACATTAATAACAACAACAACTTTACAATCAACAATAATTTTAAAATTTAAATAAAAATTAAATTAACATTAAACCAAAATTAACTTGTACACAGATAATTACATTAAAAAACCAAATAAATTAAAAAAAAAAAAAAAATACAAAATACACAAAAAAGTTACAGCTCTGGGAAATGGCCATTGCAACACAACCAGTTTTCTGGAATAACTTCCTTCTTAAGTGAAAACCTACAAAAGATTCAATAATCACACTGCAGTGTTTGACTCTGATTTGTAATTTACAAGAAACACACAAGTCACTCATGACTTATTCCTTTATCCCCTTTAAACATAGCTATCACTATTTCCTTTTATAGTTATGTGTATCTTATTTTTGATTATTTTAAGTGTGATTCCATTGAGTTCTTCTGACTAAAATATGCATTGACTCTAGTGCAAGTTAAAAATGCATTCAATCGAAACAAAATGAAAGGAATAAATCTTTAAGAATTGTTTTTAAGATAAATTGGCACAATTTGCATGTGGGGGTCAAACTCAAACGAGTAGTAGCTATTTTAGGTTTTCTGAGTAAATGGCTTATAACTCAAAAACTGTTGCATGTAGAGTATTTGCATAGGATATGTTATTCACAAAGTTTATCCTTAGCTACAAGATAGCATTAAGTTTGGATATAAATATTGCATTAGGTAAGAGAGAAATAGCTACTTTTTATATTGTGGCAAAATAGTATAATGAGTAAATGTCTAATATCGTCAAAACTATTGAAGTCAGATGAATCTTAACAAAACTTTTCTTCAACTGCTCGATATTCTATGTTATAATAAAGTTTCAGACCTGTTGTGCATTATATAGCAAAGAATTAGCTACTTTTTATTTTAGCAATGTGATGCGAATCTTCTGATGCAGTAAAATTTGACCTGTGATCCCTCCTTCAAATGATGAAACTAAACTTTAAAAGGACTATATTTCACTTGTTACTGCGTGTACAGGTTTGGAATGTTTATATAAATTGTAGGAAACCCTGGCCTGCGGATCTTCTGATGTAGTCAGATTTTAACATCTGGCCCTCCTTCAAGGTCAAACAATGAAACTGAACTTTCAAAGGCCTTTATTTCAATTTGTTCTTGCTGGTGGAGCTTTGGGATGTTCATGTAACTTACAGGAAACCTAGGCTGCATTTATTATGATCTCCCACAGGGTTTAAAGTTTGTGACTGAGGCCTCGAATGAGCGAATATATACATGTGCACACACTGAATTTGTAAGCCTGTAGGTCGTTTCATAGCTGACTAATAGCTACTTTTGACTGACTCACTATTGGGTAAATCACTTGAAACTGAAAAAACTATTGCTTCAAGAGGTTTCCTATGTAGTACCAACCTATAGGAAATCATTAGCTGCACATCTATCGATGGAATCACAGTTGACCTTTGACAGCTTTTTCAAAGTCAAATGATGGTAATCAAACTGTAAGGTGCCCCTATCTTGTTATTTTGGCTTCTGTAGGTTTCATTTTTAACTTGTGATTACTCCATCATTTCTGTATGGATTTCTATGCAACAAAACCAACAGAAGCACTGTAAAAAGACCTGTCTAATGATATATTATACATACTTGTAGGTTATAGTTTCCCAAATATTAATGAACAACCAGCATTTGGTGGAATTAATTATTTATGGTAAGGGGGCGCCACTGTACAAAAAATTATATCCTGCTCTGTATATCCCCTATACGTATTGGTTATATATAATGCATGGTGGATAATAGATTCTGTATTTAGATACCTTTTAGATGCCGTTACAAATATTTTTAATATTGTTTAGAATATATGCAAATGCAAATTTAGAACATGGCAGTTATTAAGGTTACTTTTCACTTCATATTACATTTTAATTTCAATTTATGTCTTTTGCACTAGGTTAAATGGAACATAATTATATCCCCAGACGAAAGTCGGGGATATATTGGATTCAGGTCCGTTGCGCCGCCGCCGCCGTAGAAATTTCCTTGTGGACGCAATAACTCAAAAACAAATTAATATTTTTTTTTCAAACTTGGTACACATGTTAAGGGTGCCCAAAGGAAGATCCCTATTTTAAGGTGACCTTAAACTCCCAGTAAAAAAGAACTTATGGCCACCTTAAGGTCAGAAATTGGACTTTTGGCCACTTAGAGCCCTGTAGGTCACAAACTATGATGCTCAGCTGGCTGAAATTTTACCTGACAACACATTAATATGTTCTTAGTACATGTGCCGAAAATCACGACTTTAAGTTGAGGAGAAAATTGTGTTTGAGGCCCATAAATACCCCCACTTAGGGATTTTTTGCTATACTTTTCACATATTTTGCCCTATAATTTGGAAGTGGTAATTCTGATGAGTCTCAAACTGCGCTAGGTATAACTTTGATATGTAATCCTTGTCTGTAGAAAATTTTAGGGCTGTAGGTTTACCCAAAGTGGTCGACTTAAGGTCTCAAAAGTGCCCACAGAGACCCAATTTATGCACTTTTTGCCACTTTCAAGCACTGTAGCTTTCAAACTATGTCTCTCATCTAAGTTAAATATCAACTGGGAATATATCTATGTGTTTTCTTATATGTGCCCCAACATTTAGGCCTTTAATAGACAGTTAACCTGTGTATCAGGACCATAAACACCCACCCGAGTGACCCTTATAAGACATTTTTCACATCTTTTTCCCTGTAACTTGGAAATGGTAAGTCTGACAAGTTTCAAACTGTATTAGATATATATTCTGTGTGTAATCTTAGTATGTAACAGATTTTAAGTCTGAAGCTTTAATTTTGAAGGTCAAATTGAGGTCTCTAAAAGGCTCCCAAAGACCCAATATTTGGACTTTTTGCTACTTTTAAGCCCTGTGACTGTCAAACTATGTGACTGATAGAGCTCAAATCCTATCTGGGAAGATATTAGTATGTTATTTTTATATGTGCCAAAAATTAAGGCTTTAAGAAGACATTTAACCTGTGTATGAGGACCATAAATCCCCACCCGAGTGACCATTTTTAGACATTTTTCACATATTTTTCCCTGTAACTTGGAAATGGTAAGTCTAAGAAGTTTCAAACTGTATTAGATGCATATTCTATGTGTAATCTTAGTATGTGACAAATTTTAAGTCTGAAGCTTTAATTTGAAGGCCACATTTAGGTCTCTAGAAGGCCCCATAAAGACCCAGTATTTGGACTTTTTGCCAATTTTAAGGCCTGTGACTGTTAAACTATGTGACTGATAGAGCTGAAATCTCATCTGGGAATACATTATTATGTTCTTTTTACATGTGCCAAAAATCAAGGCTTCAAGTAGACATTTAACCTGTGTATGAGGACCTTAAACACCCACCTGAGTGACCCTTTTAAGACATTTTTCACATATTTTGCTCTGTAACTTGGAAATGGTAAGTCTGAGAAGTTTCAGACTTTATTAGATACATATTCTATGTGTAATCTTAGTATGTAACAAATTTTAAGTCTGAAGCTTTAATTTGAAAGCCACATCGAGATCTCTAAAAGGCCCACAGAGACCCAATATTTGGACTTTTTACCACCTTTAAGCCCTGTGACTATTAAACTATGTCATTGATGGAGCTGAAATCCCATCTGGGAATGCATTATTATGTCCTTTTTACATATGCCGAAAATCAAGGTTTTTAGTAGACATTTAACCTGTGTATGAGGGCCATAGACACTCGCCCAAGTGCCTTTTTTGACATTTTTTCCGTATTTTGCCCTGTTATTTGGAAATGCTTAGTGTGACAAGTCTTAAACTGTATTATATATAATTTTTGTTTGTTATGTATGTCCCCCAAAAAGTTTCAGATCTGTAGTTTAATTGCTAAGGTCTCTTTAACAATTGTAAAATGCCCACAGAAACCCAATTTACGGACATTATGCCACTTTAAAGCCCAGTAACTGTCAAACTATGTGGGTTATAGAGCTGAAATCTTTGAATTTTTAAAAGGAAATGCCTGTCTATTTAAATTTTGAATATTAATAATGTTATGGCTATCTTAGTCTTTTAAGAACTTATTTTTGTGTGTTATACCTCTGCTTGCTGAGTTTTTAACTTTTAAAAATGAAACTGGTTAAACATATTCAAGTAGACAAAATGGACACTTTAAGTGAGCTTTAAGTCCCAATATTAATGAAATTATATCCTTATGTAGTAAAACTAGGGGATTTTTAACCCTCAACTAGCCCAGTTTTATTCAACTTGCCTCAGTTAATTTTGACACAGCTCCTACAGTTATGAACTCATTTCAGTTGATAATCACATACTTAAAATTCTCAATTCTTTTTGTATTTGAGTACCCCTTTTAATTAGATTGTTTGTTTACCATTTATGCTGTAGCACTCCATCTCTTTGTAGTCCCAACCCACATCCCCCACCCGGATTCCCCCCACCCACCTCTGGGACCTCCAGCTATATTGAGTGACACTAAATAAACAAAGGTATTTAATGATATCAGATGAGAAACAAAGAACTCATGGGGTTGCAGATCTTGTGTAATAGTGAGACAGGTGTGGAGAAGGGGAGAGGGGTGGGGGTGGGAGGTGGTGGGCTTCATTACATATAACACAAAGGGGAGTCAGAACTGAGATTGTGTCACATATTTAGGTTGCATATATATGGACCACATATATAGGTATAGAGGAAATGAATAACTGAAAACAATTTGCAAATTCTAAAAATAATATAATAAAATAATAATATAAATAATTTTTTTTTAAATAATATTTTATTTGTGAACAAATATAGAAACAGATATGCGCTTTTGGGATTATGAATTTTAGAATAGACATTGAATCATCAATCATTTAAATACTTTGAAGGAAGATTGAAAAGTATGATGAGTTGAGTTAAAAATAATATTTTATTTGTCAACAAATATAGAAACAGATATGCTCTTTTGGGATTATTATTTTAGAATGGACATTCAATCATCAATCATTTAAATACTTTGAAAATAGGTTTAGAGTTATCATTGCAGGAAGATTGAAAATATAATTTGAGTTATGTATTCGGCGTCTGGGGATACACCATCTTCCTTGAGAAGATATAAACAGAGTAGATTGATGTGCTGAAGTTCATATAATAATGGGTAATTATGTTTTAAAAAATTCCCGATCAAAACCTGTGGCGTGAGTGATGACCTGTCTGGGGATATGTTGGCGCCGAGTTGGCCCAATCTAGTTAAACTAGAACTCAAAGAAGTTACCTTCTTAAATATGTTTTTCACTTGCTTCTGTGAAAGTTGTTCCACAGTTTCACCAAATATTAACTTTATGAAGTGTGTGTGTCCATTTAAAATGTACAAATTTGTAACCTTTCAATCTTATTTCAGCTTTATATATTCAAATGAAACAATCATGGCAACTTCGTCTTCACAACCTCTTACTGAACTTGGATTTGTGGAGAAAGTAGAGGGCTGGCGTTTGTTTAGTCACTATTTTCCGAGTAAAGTTGGTGGAAAACCAGCCTGGCTTAGTTTAAAGTGTCTACCCAGTAGTGATGATTTAAAATGCAAGTTATGCCAGGAAACCCCTATATTTCTGATGCAAGTTTATGCAAACTTGGATGAAAGAGATGATTGCTTTCACAGGTCTATATTTGTTTTCATCTGTAAAAATCCAAAGTGTCTTCAAATGGATTCGTCCCAAAGTGTATTTGCCTATAGATCACAGCTTCCAAAAATAAACACATTTTACCCGAGTGAACCTCCATCTGAAGAAAGCCTCGCTGATGTCTATCCCAAGGCAGAGGACTTTCAGAAACTGTGTGTAGTTTGTGGCAACATTGGGAGTAAAACCTGTTCAAAATGCCATCGAGTGAGTTACTGTTCAAAGGAGCACCAAGCTGCTGACTGGAAGACTCGCCATAAGAAATACTGTGGACAAAGCGAAGACAGTTAGTGTTTAGAATGACTATCATACCATCATAGTTTTCAAAAATTATGGAGAAAAGTTTGTTTTTACAAGTAGTTCACAGTGTCTTCAGTTTCATAGTACTAGTATCAAAGAAGAGGTTTGATCGCATTATAATAATTCTGAAAGTTCTTTGAATATTTTTAAATTGTTCATGTTAACTGAGTTAATAGAAAAATAACTTGATTATATTTTTTTTAATCATCATACAGCAGAAAGTCAGATTTATTTTTGAAAAGCAAAAACTCATATTTAGTTTTGAGGTATTTGTCACGTGCTAATTTCACACATTGTTTCCACAGACTTAGTTCAGAGAGAACGCAGTGCCATTCTGTTCCCTGAATTTGAACTTGTGACTGAATCAGAAGATTTCCAGGAGGAATCAGATGATGAAAAGTCTGAAGAACAGAAAGAGGCTGAATATCAGCAGTTTTTACAGAAAACTAAGGAAAAGAAAGGTAGAACCACAAACATCTGACATTCATGAACTCCTCTTTCCAGTAGTATGATATTTTCAATTACTCCTGCTTTCTACTTCTTCAATTGTTCACTTAAGTTTTCTGCTTTTAGCATGTTCATAATAAAGGTTCTATTTGGAAATTATTTTCTGGTGATGATACAGATGTAGCAAATGGCAGTGCTGCTGTAATATGGATCTTTATTTCACACCAGGTATTTTTATTTGTGAAGCATATAATTTGTTGAAGTTTGTAAGGTATAGTTATTCATTAAATTGATAGGCTAAAGAGACAGGAATGAAGAGAGTGAAAATATTGAACACATCTCTCTAATTACATTGAGAGAGGATCCATTAATAATGTTTGTGTATTCCCCTGGCTTTTTCACCATCTACATACAATTCCGTTGAATATAGTTGGTCCAGCCAGTGCCAACTAACTGACATATTTCCTCACATATGGCTGAGCTATGGGATAAGGTGTTGCGTTACTGTAGATGCGAGCCTGAGAGACTAGTCAACCCGTCAGCCTCTAAGTCAAAATAAACGTAATGTTACTTAAGAATATTCTAGATGATAATTGAAAAAGGTACTCACATAGATTTATACACAAAATTTGTGGTTTCTG
Organism: Sabellastarte sp. h YS-2021; assembly: GCA_964017235.1. Classification (NCBI taxonomy): domain Eukaryota; kingdom Metazoa; phylum Annelida; class Polychaeta; order Sabellida; family Sabellidae; genus Sabellastarte; species Sabellastarte sp. h YS-2021. The sequence goes on from OZ024928.1 coordinate 18,064,122, forward strand.
TTTATCAGGGACAATGGACAGTGTGTCAGAGAAAGAGTTGGAGAAAATGGCTGCAAGTGTGACTGACGAGGCTTTTGAAAATTTCCAGCACAGAATAAAGCATCAGCCTGAACAGGTCAGTGGTTGTCTTTTACAAGGTTCCCACTGCACAGGGAAAACAGGGAAAATTGTGAAAAATAATTCCCGACAGGGAAAATACAGGGAATTTGAAAACTTCAGAATGATTTTGAAGAGTAACAGCCATTTGCATTCACGCGCCACAGGTCGTGACTCGCAGGTCACATTTGATGTTTTGGCGCGATTGTGTTATTTTATTTATAAAATTCACAGGGAAAAATATAAACTTCACAGGGAAAAGATAGGGAAAACACAGGGAATTTAAATTGGAAAAGGGAGTGGGAACCATGTTTTAAGGGCAACGGATTTCATTGCTGGTAATGTACGCTTAAACCTTGCCTAAAAGAACTCTTCATATCAGTGTAAGTAAAAGGAAAGATATAGACTTATCAACAGATGTATGATAAGTATATGTATGGAAATCACAGTTAAATTAAAGGTATTTCCATCAATTTGAGATTTAAATTATACCAATTTGTAACTGTAACTGATTTAATTAAACCAATTTGTCGTGTATATTAGAATTTCACGCAAATCCTGCTTTCTATTGTTTTGGAGTAACCTCATCATAAATCCAAAGTCATTGAAAATAGGACTACTAAAATTTGGGGATTTTTTTGTATCTAAAGTATTTTCCAGATCTTTTCCAAAGTTTAATCTTTTCTTCCTTTAGTTAGGCCTAAATTTCACAAAAATGCATTCATCAGTTCTACCAACAGATATGTTTATAAAATGTGATAAACATACTTGCCACAATAGAATGAAATACTTTATGATGTATATGTCTTGAAATGTGAAACATAAGACTGATTGTCATCACAAACACTAAACATCTACATTTACTTTGTATACAGATAGGTACAGGTGAGATATTTTTTTGCAGGTGATGCGGTACAGTCGAGGTGGCACACCTCTGTGGGTTTCCAGTTTACCCAAAGAGCCAGAACTTCCAAAGTGTCAGTGTGGAGCTGAGAGGCAGTTTGAATTTCAGGTGTGTAGGTTTTATTAACAGTGTGTGCAATTAACCATTGATGCAGCACCCTTATTATAGCATGCATTGTGGGATTTTTGGTATTCATAACAAAAGAACCTTATATCTGCCTTGCTGTTGGTCCAACAGTTTTGGAATTTTATAGGAACTGATGGGAAAATCATGGGCTACATATCTTTTCACAAGGTCAAAATAATTTGCAGGAAGTCATGGGCTGCTTATCTTTTAATGGGGTCAGATTTCACCTTTGACCCCTTCTTCAGGGTCAAGTGGAGTGAAATTACTGAAATAGCATTATGAACCATCACATACATAACTCTTTTATTGTTGGTTCCAGGGTTTTGGAATGTCAAAAAAAGGTAAAGGAAATCTTGAGCCACTTTTTTGTGTTGTCAGATTTGATGTTTGATTCCTGTTTCATGCAAAAGCGAAGTTGGCTTAGCATAATGGCCTGATTTAGATTTTCTTACTTTTCTGAATTTGTCTGTGCTACGTCGAAATACAATGTCTAGTTTCTAGTTATAGTTATAAACATCTGTAGACTATCACCATAGGAATGGGTTAATAGTGTGGCTGTGCTGGTGGCCAGATATTGAGACCATTATGAATTGAAATCCAGAAACAGTTATACACAGGTAATATTCTTAGTGCAACAAAAATGCTTTGTATGTGATATTGATTTTTTCAGATCTGTAGAATGTAAGAGTAACACAAGGTATCCAGGATATGTCATCTGCACTTCGTCATAGGGCTTCTCCATTAGTTTTTACCCCACAGCCCTTAAGGGCTGTTGGGGTATTGTTTTCACCCATGGTGTCCGGATGGACGGGCGGGCGTCCGGGCGGGTGGCGGGAAATAGTTTGTCCGGGCTGTATCTCAGAAACCGTAAGGTGTAGGAAGTTGATACTTGGTAGGGACATTAGTTAGGGGGTGTAGCTGTGCAACGTCATGGTCTGACCTTGATTTGACCTTGCCGTAGTGACCTTGAGTTTGAAAATCTTGTCCGGGCTATATCTCAGAAACTGTAAGGTGTAGGAAGTTGATACTTGGTAGGGACATTGGTTAGGGGGTGTAGTTGTGCAACGTCATAGTCTGACCTTGATTTGACCTTTGACCTTGCCGTAGTGACCTTGACCTATAAAATCTTGTCCGGGCTATATCTCGGAAACCGTAAGGTGTAGGAAGTTGATACTTGGTAGGGATATTGGTTAGGGGGTGTAGGTGTGCAACGTCATGGTCTGCCCTTGATTTGACCTTGCCGTAGTGACCTTGACCTATAAAATGTTGTCCGGGCTATATCTCGGAAACTGTAAGGCTTGGGAAGTTGATATTTGGTAGGGACATTGGTTAGGGGGTGTAGGTGTGCAACGTCATGGTGTGACCTTGATTTGACCTTTGACCTTGCCGTAGTGACCTTGACCTATAAAATGTTGTCCGGGCTATATCTCAGAAATTGTAAGGTGTAGGAAGTTGATACGTGGTACGGATATTGGTTAGGGGGTGTAGGTGTGCAGTGTCATGGTGTGACCTTGATTTGACCTTTGATCTTGCTGTAGTGGCCTTGACCTATAAAATCTTGTCCAGGCTATATCTCAGAAACCGTAAGGTGTAGGAAGTTGATACTTGGTAGGGATATTGCTTAGGGGGTGTAGGTGTGCAGCGTCATGGCATGGCCTTGATTTGACCTTTGACCTTGCCGTAGTGACCTTGACCTATAAAATCTTGTCTGGGCTATATCTCAGAAACCGTAAGGTGTAGGAAGTTGATACTTTGTAGGGATATTGATTAGGGGGTGTAGGTGTGCATCGTCATGGTCTGACCTTGAACCTTTAACCTTGCCGTAGTGACCTTGACCTATAAAATATTGTCCGGGCTTTATCTCGTAAAGTGTTAGGTGCAGGAAGTTGATATTTGGTAGAGACATTGGCTAGGGGGTGTAGGTGTGCAGCATCATGGTGTGACCTTGATTTGACCTTTGACCTTGCCATAGTGACCTTGACCTATAAAATCGTCAGGGCTGTATCTCGGAAACCGTAAGGTGTGGGAAGTTCATACTTGGTAGGGACATTGGTTATTGGCTATAGGTGTGTAATATCATGGTGTGACCTTAATTTGACCTTTTACCTTGCCGTAGTGACCTTGACCTTTAAAATCTTGTTGCACCTTTGGGTCTGTCATTTGATGCAGATTAAGCAAAAGTCATATTAGAATTTATTAAGAATTTTACTTTCATAACTTCCCATTGTAAGAGATAGAATTTCATCAAGTGAGCCGCAGATTTTACTCCAACACCACACATAAGCATTCATTAAATGTATTACCACTTCTGTATGCATGGTAATATTCAAACCATCTAAACCATAATTCGGAAATGCAGATGTATATAAAGAGTGTTGAATTTTAGTTTACTGATTAATGCTGTCATCTTGTCATTGAACTATCTTGTTTTAATACTTCATGTTTATACGCATTATCTTTCTTTTAGACATTATTTCTCCATTTAAACATTGTTTGGACCTTTATATAACTGACAGTGCTCTGAAAGTATCCTGAAGTTTGTACTGGTACAGTACTTCTATATCTCATGGTGTTGAAAATATTTCCCAAGGCTGTGGGCTACGGGCATCTCTGATGCTATTTTTTTCTTTATCTCAGAAAACCACAATTACAAGTTCTAACAATAATACATTTCCAGGTTAACATTGATGACAATATTCACAATTCAACCAAGTTTATGCCTAACATAATTCAACAAATTACCTCTTTCCACAGAATGTCCATTTTTACACCACAGCCCTTAAGGGGGGGAAAAAGTTTGTCCAGGCTGTATCTCAGAAACCGTAAGGTGTAGGAAGTTGATACTTGGTAGGAACATTGGTTAGGGAGTGTAGGTGTGCAACGTCATGGTGTGACTTTGATTTGACCTTTGACCTTGCCGTAGTGACCTTGAGTTTGAAAATCTTGTCTGGGCAGTATCTCGGAAACTGTAAGGTGTAGGAAGTTGATACTTGGTAGGGACATTGGTTAGGGGGTGTAGTTGTGCAACATCATGGTCTGACCTTGATTTGACCTTTGACCTTGACCTATAAAATCTTGTCCGGGCTATATCTCGGAAACTGTAAGGTGTAGGAAGTTGATAGTTGATAGGGATATTGGTTAGGGGGTGTAGGTGTGCAACGTCATGGTCTGACCTTGATTTGACCTTTGACCTTGCCGTAGTGACCTTGATCTATAAAATCTTGTCCGGGCTATATCTCGGAAACTGTAGGGTGTAGGAAGTTGATATTTGGTAGGGACATTTGTTAGGGGGTGTAGGTGTGCAACATCATGGTCTGACCTTGATTTGACCTTTGACCTTGACCTATAAAATCTTGTCCGGTCTATATCTCAGAAACCGTATTGTGTTGGAAGTTGATACTTGGTAGGGACATTGGTTAGGGAGTGTAGTTGTGCAACGTCATAGTCTGACCAGGATTTGACCTTGCTGTAGTGACCTTGACCTATAAAATCTTGTCCGGGCTATATCTCGCAAACCGTAGGGTGTAGGAAGTTGATACTTGGTAGGGACATTGGTTAGGGGCTGTAGTTGTGCAACGTCATGATCTGACCTTGATTTGACCATTGACCCTGCCATAGTGACCTTGACCTATAAAATCTTGTTCAGGCTATATCTCGGAAACCGTAAGGTGTAGGAAGTTGATGCTTGGTTGGTACATTGGTTAGGGGCTATAGGTGTGTATTATCATGGTCTGACCTTAATTTGACGTTTGATCTTGTCGTAGTGGCCTTGACCTTAAAACTCTTGTTGCACCTTTGGGTCTGTCTTTTGATGCAGATTAAGCACTGTTAAAGTCATATTAGAATTTATTAAGAATTTTACTTTCATAACTTCCCATTGTAAGAGATAGAATTTCATCAAGTGATCCAACACGACACATAAGCATTCATTAAATGTATTACCACTTCTGTATGCATGGTAATATTCAAAACATCTAAACCCTAATTCGGTCATGCAGATGTAGATAAAGAGTGTTGAATTTTAGTTTACTGATTAATGCTGTCATCTTGTTATTGAATTATCTTGTTTTAATACTTCATCTTTACATGCATTATCTTTCTTTTAAACATTATTCTTTCAATTTAAACATTGTTTGGACCTTTATATAACTGACAGTGCTCTGAAAGTATCCTGAACTTTGTACTGGTACAGTATTTCTATATCTCATGGTGTTGAAAATATTTCCCCAGGCTGTGGGGTACAGGCATCTCTGATGCTATTTTTTCATATATTTTAACTTTGTTTTTCAGTTCTCATCTTACAAAGACAATTCTATCCCTAGTTTCCCAGTTTTCTTTAGTGTTATGCAGCAACCCTTCTTTATAAATTGGGAAAGAGATCAGTGAAATAAATGTGTACAATGGAGGATTCATTTCTGTAATTACTAGGGATGGGTCGGTAGGTCCGGTATCTCGGTGTTGAGAGCATTTTACTGAAATACCGTGATGAGATTTTACAACCGCCACTTCGCTTGTCAGCACATATAATGGAAGGAAGAGTTAAAATATCATAAACATACCCAAAATCTGAAGAAATTATAAGCTTTTATCCCATATTTTCGTCCATTTACAGACTTTTATAGTGCACTAAGTGATACGTTGAGCAGAACTGCCATGTTTTGGTTACGACACTTTATAACCTCAATTTCGCTTGTCAACTCATATAAATAAAGGAAAACTTAAAATATTGGAAAGAAACCAGAAATATGAAGACATTATACGTTTTTATCACATATTTTGTCCATTTATGAGCTTTTATTGCGATGTCGTTGAGAGAACGTCCATGTTTGTTTGGGGTGAACTAAAACGCGGAGTCCCGAATTCGGTACGGTTTTGCATTGGCGACATCCCGATCTACATATTTTTCATACCGACCCATCCCTAGTAATTACTATATTTTCAAATGTGATCCCTTTGTTAAGTATTTATTCTTTTATTTCCATACTTGCTTAGCTTTCAAACAAAAAAGAAACAACAACAAACACATGTTGAGTATCATGTATTATTTTATACATATTTCACAGATGTTATTATCATCAGGAGTTGTTATCTGGCTTCTCAATTATCAGTACAGTGTGTGGTGGTAAAGCAGCAAATTTTGAAGCACCATAGTCACAATGACACTTTCATGTACTTGTAGATTATGCCTCAACTGCTGAACTACCTGAATGTGGACAGTGTAGGGGAGAGCATAGACTGGGGTACTCTGGTAGTTTACACGTGTGCGGACAGCTGCGCTATAGGAGAACATTATGCACAGGAATATGTCCTCAAACAGGACTTTGCAAATATAGACTCTGTGCAGAGTAAAGCCAAATAACCTTCATGTGGACAATAGTGCTCTCGTGATAACTCGCCAACTTGAGTTTCATACCATTTTTGTTCAACTCGTGAACGTGAGTTTGTCTTATTGCAAACTCGAGTTCCATTAAAATACTGCAAAAATTATATAAATAAACCACTTGCCAGTGTACAAAGATGCAATAAAAGCACATTTTGACTTGTTATCTCCCGCCGGGCTTTAGCCCGGGAGGGAGATTATGAAATGATGCCTGTGTGTGCGTGCGTGCGTTAGTTAGTCACGCAGATTCCTCCAAAACTACTACAGCTACAGATTTTTTGTAAATTAATTGTCCCAATGAATTTTCACGCCCTCGAAAATTTTTTTGGTTTTATGGACTTAGGCCTAACGATAAGTGAGTAATAGCTATCTTAGCTACTTGGAGTAAAGGGCTCATAACTCAAAAACTATTGCAGAAACAACTTTTTCTTCAAATATGTTGTTCAGCTACTTTGTCCTTAGCTATAAGATGGTACATAGTTTGGGGTCCCATTGCATGCCATAAGTGAGTAATAGCTATTTTCTCATTTGTAGCTAAATAACAAAAGGAGTAAATGTCAAATATCTTCCAAAGTATTAGAGTTACAGAAATCTTTTCAAATATGTTGTTCATCTACTTTTTGGTAAGCTATCACATAGTAAAGTTTCAGACCTGTTGCACCTTGGATAGCTGAGCAATAGCTACTTTGAAATTCTGATTGTTGAGTAAAGCCATTGTAACTCCAAAACCATTGCAGTTAGAGTGTTTCCCTAAAATATGTTGTTCAGCTACTTTTTCCTTAGCTATGAGATGGTATATAGTTTGGGGTTCTATTGCATGCCATTAGTGATTAATAGCTATTTTCTCATTTGTAGCTAAATAACAGAAGAAGTAAATGTCAAATATCTTCAAAAGTATTAAAGTTAGGGAAATCTTTTCAAATATGTTGTTCATCTACTTTTTGGTAAGCTATCACATAGTAAAGTTTCAGACCTGTTGCACCTTGGATAGCTGAGTAATAGCTACTTTGAAATTCTGATTGTTGAGTAAAGCCATTGTAACTCCAAAACCATTGCAGTTAGAGTGTTTCCCTAAAATATGTTGTTCAGCTACTTTGTCCTTAGCTATAAGATGGTACATAGTTTGGGGTTCTATTGCATGCCGTAAGTGAGTAATAGCTATTTTCTCATTTGTAGCTAAATAACAGAAGAAGTAAATGTCAAATATCTTCAAAAGTATTAAAGTTAGGGAAATCTTTTCATATATGTTATTCATCTACTTTTTGGTAAGCTATCACATAGTAAAGTTTCAGACCTGTTGCACCTTGGATAGCTGAGTAATAGCTACTTTGAAATTCTGACTGTTGAGTAAAGCCATTGTAACTCCAAAATTATTGCAGTTAGACTGTTTTCCTAAAATATGTTGTTCAGCTACTTTGTCCTTAGCTATAAGATGGTATATAGTTTAGGGTTCTATTGCATGCCATAAGTGAGTAATAGCTATTTTCTCATTTGTAGCTAAATAACAAAAGGAGTAAATGTCAAATATCTTCAAAGTATTAAAGTTAGGGAAATCTTTTCAAATATGTTATCCATCTACTTTTTGGTAAGCTATCACATGGTAAAGTTTCAGACCTGTTGCACCTTGGATAGCTGAGTAATAGCTACTTTGAAATTCTGACTGTTGAGTAAAGCCATTGTAACTCCAAAACTATTGCAGTTAGAGTGTTTTCCTAAAATATGTTGTTCAGCTACTTTGTCCTTAGCTGTAAGATGGTACATAGTTTAGGGTTCTATTGCATGCCATAAGTGAGTAATAGCTATTTTCTCATTTGTAGCTAAATAACAGGAGGAGTAAATGTCAAATATCTTTAAAAGTATTAGAGTTACAGAAATCTTTTCTATATGTTATCCATCTACTTTTTGGTAAGCTATCACATAGTAAAGTTTCAGACCTGTTGCACCTTGGATAGCTGAGTAATAGCTACTTTGAAATTCTGACTGTTGAGTAAAGCCATTGTAACTCCAAAATTATTGCAGTTACAGTGTTTTCCTAAAATATGTTGTTCAGCTACTTTGTCCTTAGCTATAAGATGGTCCATAGTTTGGGGTTCTGGTGCATGCCATAAGTGAGTAATAGCTATTTTCTCGTTTGTAGCTTGAGTAAAGCCATTGTAACTCCAAAATTATTGCAGTTAGAGTGTTTTCCTAAAATATGTTGTTCAGCTACTTTGTCCTTAGCTATAAGATGGTCCATAGTTTGGGGTTCTGTTGCATGCCTTAAGTGAGTAATAACTATTTTCTCATTTGTAGCTAAATAACAGAAGAAGTAAATGTCAAATATCTTCAAAAGTATTAAAGTTAGGGAAATCTTTTCAAATATGTTGTCCATCTACTTTTTGGTAAGCTATCACATAGTAAAGTTTCAAATTTCAAAGTTTACAACTTTTGGTGGCCATCTTGAATTTTTGCGGAAAATGAAAAATGGCAAATATCTCTGAAACTGTCAGAGCGATTTCGAGCAAGTTTTGGACCCACAGTGTAGTAGAAGGGTTTCTGTTGAAACATGAAATTTTCAATTTCACATGGTAAAGTTTCAGACCCATAGCTAATTACTCACCTACTTAAAATGAGTAAATGCTAATTATCTCTAAAAGTATTGCAGAGAGCCAATTTTTCTCAAATACCTCATTCACCTACTTTTGGGAGAGCTTTCACTTGGTAAAGTTTCAGACCCATAGCTAATTATTCACCTACTCAAAATGAGTAAATGCTAATTATCTCTAAAAGTATTGCAGATAGCCAATTTTTCTCAGATAACTCATTCACCTACTTTTGGAAGAGCTTTCACTTGGTGAAGTTTCAGACCCATAGCTTATTACTCACCTACTCAAAATGAGTAAATGCGAATTATCTCTAAAAGTACTGCAGATAGCCAATTTTTCTCAAATACCTCATTCACCTACTTTTGGGAGAGCTTTCACTTGGTGAAGTTTCAGACCCATAGCTAATTACTCACCTACTCAAAATGAGTAAATGTGAATTATATCTAAAAGTACTGCAGATAGCCAATTTTTCTCAAATAACTCATTCACCTACTTTTGGAAGAGCTTTCACTTGGTGAAGTTTCAGACCCATAGCTAATTACTCACCTACTCAAAACGAGTAAATGCAAATTATATCTAAAAGTACTGCAGATAGCCAATTTTTCTCAAATAACTCATTCACCTACTTTGGGAAGAGCTTTCACTTGGTAAAGTTTCAGACCCATAGCTAATTACTCACCTGCTCAAAATGAGTAAATACGAATTATCTCTAAAAGTACTGCAGATAGCCAATTTTTCTCAACTAACTGATTCACCAACTTTTGGAAGAGCTTTCACATGGTGAATTTCAGACCCATAGCTAATTACTCACCTACTCAAAATGAGTAAATGTGAATTATCTCTAAAAGTATTGCAGATAGCCAATTTTTCTCAAATAACTCATTCACCTACTTTTGGGAGAGCTTTCACTTGGTGAAGTTTCAGACCTGTAGCTAATTACTCACCTAATCAAAATGAGTAAATGCTAGTTATCTCTGAAAGTATTGCAGATAGCCAATTTTTCTCAAATAACTCATTCACCTACTTTGGGAAGAGCTTTCACTTGGTGAAGTTTTAGACCCATAGCTAATTACTCACCTACTCAAAAGGAGTAAATATGAATTATCTCTAAAAGTACTGCAGATAGCCAATTTTTCTCAAATAACTCATTCACCAACTTTTGGAAGAGCTTTCACATGGTGAAGTTTCACACCCATAGCTAATTATTCACCTCAAAATGAGTAAATGCGAATTCTCTCTAAAAGTACTGCAGATAGCCAATTTTTCTCAAATAACTCATTCACCTACTTTTGGAAGAGCTTTCACTTGGTGAAGTTTCAGACCCATAGCTAATTACTCACCTAATCAAAATGAGTTAATGCTAATTATCTGTAAAAGTATTGCAGATAGCCATTTTTTCTCAAATAACTCATTCACCTACTTTGGGAAGAGCTTTCACTTGGTGAAGTTTTAGACCCACAGCTAATTACTCACCTACTCAAAATGAGTAAATATGAATTATCTGTAAAGGTACTGCAGATAGCCAATTTTTCTCAAATAACTCATTCACCAACTTTTGGAAGAGCTTTCACATGGTGAAGTTTCAGACCCATAGCTAATTACTCACCTACTCAAAATGAGTTAATGGGAATTATCTCTAAAAGTACTGCAGATAGCCAATTTTTCTCAACTAACTCATTCACCTTCCTTTGGGAGAGCTTTCGCTTGAAGTTTCAGACCCATAGTTAATTACTCACCTACTCAAAATGAGTACATGCTAATTATGTCTAAAAGTATTGCAGATAGCCAGTATTTCTCAGATAACTCATTCACCTACATTTTGGAGAGCTTTCACATGCTAGAGTTTTTTTATGACTTTTTAAAATAATTTTTTATTCATTAAAAGTAATGAAATCATGCCCTAAATCAATTATAACTTGAAAATTATTGCATTTAGAGCACTTTATTAAAATATGTTATTCAGCTACTTTTTCCATAGCTACAGCATGGTGAGTAACTTGGGTGTCTATCTCAATAGCTAAGTGAGTAATAGCTACTTTTGGATTTTTCACTAACTTCCATCATGAGTAAAATCACTTGTAACTTGAAAACTGTTGTATTTACAGAATTTTATGCAAATATGTTATTCATCTACTTTTGGGTCAGCTATAACATAGTAAAATTTCAGACCTGTAGCTCATTGCATAGCTGAGTAATAGCTACTTTTAGGTTATCACTGTTGGGTAAATCACTTATAACTTGAATACTCTTGCATTTACATTATTTAGTTGCTATATGTTATTCACCTATTTTGAAGCAGCTATAACATAGTTAAGTTCCAGACCTGTGGCTCATAGCATAGCTGAGTAATAGCTACTTTGAAGTTCTTAACACTACATCATTTATAACTTGAAAAGTATTGCATTTAGAGCATTTTGTTAAAATATGATATTCACCTACTTTTTCAATAGCAACAACATGGTGAGTAACTTTGGTGTCTATCTCAATAGCTAAGTGAGTAATAGCTACTTTTGGACTTTTTACTAACTTCCATCATGAGTAAAATCAATTGTAACGTGAAAACTATTGGATTTAGAGAATTTTGTGCAAATATATTATTCACCTACTTTTGGGTCAGCTATAACATAATAAAAATTTCAGACTTCTAGCTCATGCTATGGCTGGGTAATAGCTACTTTTGCCTTTGCCGGTGGATACATTTTGCATCTGGCCACAGATGCGTCCTTGGTCTAGTTCTAATAAGTCATTCACATACTTTTGGGTGATCTACCACATACTGAAGTTGCAGAACTGTAGCTCTTTGGATAGCTGAGTAATAGCTACTAAAATGAGTAAATGTCTTTTATCTCTAAAAGTATTACAGGTAGGCAATTCCTTCTAAATAAGTCATTCACCTACTTGTGGGTGATCTACCACATAGTGAAGTTGCAGAACTGTAGCTCTTTGGATAGCTGAGTAATAGCTACTAAAATGAGTACATGTCTTTTATCTCTAAAAGTATTACAGGTAGGCAATTCCTTCTAAATAAGTCATTCACCTACTTTTGGGTGATCTACCACATAGTGAAGTTGCAGAACTGTAGCTCTTTGGATAGCTGAGTAATAGCTACTAAAATGAGTAAATGTCTTTTATCTGTCAAAGTATTACAGGTAGGCAATTTCTTCTAAATAAGTCATTCACCTACTTTTGGGTGATCTACTGCATATTAAAGTTGTACAACTGTAGCTCTTTGGATGGCAGAGTAATAGCTACTAAAATGAATCAATACCTTTTGTCTTTAAAAGTATTGCAATCAAACATTAAACTTGTCACTTCTACATGTGCCTCCATCTCACAAGAAAATTTATATTCCACTATCTTTAGTACATCTTATTTATACGGCGGGAGATAAATGCATGCGTCAGAATGCTTGTTTACTTAATATTTTCCTTCATATTTATCTACTACGACGTACAGCCAATGATATCTCTCCATATATCTTACCTGGAAAAACAACCAATCAAAATGTCTGTTTTATTTCTCAACTTGGCGAGAATGTTGATCCTTATTTTGCAGGTAAAATATGATAAATTTTGTTGGAATAGGGTTAAAAATAGATTTCATTATGAAAGGAATTCTAATAGTTCATATATATTTAAGGTTTGGGTGTTTTGAAATATTGTTATTGACTCGAGTTCAACTCGAGTTGGTACTTTGACAGCTCGCGGAAGCACTAGTGGACAATATGCATCTACAGTGTACTCATCTAAGACCTTGGAAATCTAGACATGGTTTGAAGTGGAAAAAATTCACTAAATGGGAACATTGTTTCTGACATTTTACTGAAGAACTGGCTACAGTAGACTCAGTGGGGAGTGGAAGAAATTAAATGTAAGAGAACATTCTAACAAGGAATATATTCTCAAAAACTAAATTGCATTTCCATTTTAACAAGGTTTTCATGCTGTGTGATCGAATTTTCGTGCAATTGCCTGTTTTCTGGCACTTTTCAAGATGTGTGACAAGTTTTACCAGTTAGAAAATGTCCACTTTGTTATTTAATAAAGTGATAGATTGCGATTGCAATGAAAAAATTATTTTTAGGGAAGCGTAAAGAAAAATGTTGACAAAAATTTACAAAAAGTCATTGCAATTGAATATTTCTTTGTAATGTTTTCATTTCTGTCACTGGATATTTATCAACTGGCTACTGAACTCCTAAACTCACTGTTTGCAGATGAATCAAAGCACTACATTATTGTTTGTGGTTGGGAATTCATAAAATTGTTATTTCTTGCTTGAGTTTGACAAATGTTATGTTGTTTTTAAAGCTTACAGCTCCAATCTCCACAGTAATAGAATATGAAAAAAGTATTGAAATGGCCAAGCTACCATTGTCATCACAACCATGACATTTCCTTTTCAGTTTGTATCAGTTTGTATTGTTATTCATGGGAAGAACCACACACTCTGTCAAGGTTTTCCGGCCACGCACATGTTTTAAAGAACGGATAAGTAGTCGTAGATATTCTATCTCCATTTTGACTGGAGAAGCAGCTACTCCATATTTTGATACATTTGTTGTGATTAGGGAATGTTTAAAAAAAAGCTTGTGTGGTCATTATGTTGATTACACTGAAGATAGACTTCAAAAATTAGGGGTGAGATGAGTACAAATAATTCGGGTCGATTGCTTGCAGATAAAAATTCGACTTGACATCGAGCCCTTGTGAAGTTTAGTATGTACCTCAACAGGAAACGACATCCAATATGGCAGCTCCCATAAACGAAAAAAAATATAAAGATAAAAGCTTTGAATCGCTTGAATTAGGTATTGTGAGCACATAATATCAATAATATTATGTTAAAAATGGTGGCTTATACGATTTAATGTAAATAAGGTGTATTATTTATGTTTTATTAACTAAAAAATGTAACTGGTTCTATAGGTTGTTACATATAAATGAGCACTCTACCCTGAGAATTAGGATCAAATATTTCGTGCAATTTGCCTCGCTCGGTGAGTGTCGACTGCTTAGTCGCACCCCGTACTTTAATGCATTATATATTCCATACCAGATAATAATTGAGTAGGATATTTAATTAATAATTTTATAAACAATGTAATTGACTGAAACATGTTTTTTTTTTTTTTTTTTGGAAGGAAATTATTATTAGCTACAAAGAGTGCATAACTCGTAGAGTGCATACCTCCACCAAGGAAGCTGAGTATGCAGAATATGATCCAGATCTTTCCCAAAGTGTCATGTGTATGGTAAGGCCATGCACTCATAAAAACTTTCAGATCCATTTATTATATTTCGAGTAACCACAAACCTCAAATCATTGAAAAATTGGGATTTTTTATATCTGGAGTAAAATCTGGGTCTTTTCCAAATTTTGGTACATCTTCCTTTGGTCAGGTCCTACCCAGATAAAAAACAATTATAAAAAATTCACAAAGAAGTGAACACAGCCAAATAGATAACCTCCTTAGTTCAGGTAACGAGTTGTGTCATCATTGTGAAACAGTTTGTTGCTCAGATGGTGTAAATATTTCATTATCCCTTCAGTGTTCAAATGTCTCTGACTATAATCTAATTATCCATGTCAGATTCTGACTCTTGTTTTAGCAATGTTTCTTTATCTAAAGTGTAGAATAAACTTCATTATTTGAAAAAGACATGTTTTATTTCATGGATTATGTGGTTTCTGGATCCCTCATGCATAACCATAGGACCCTGGATTTCATCCAAAAGATCTAAGAGTTTCTTGTTAAATTAAATTTTCCTAAGGTTCAGTATTGTTTAACACATATCTTCAGTTGTGATATTTAAGGAATAACACACGACTAGCGTGGGGTTATGCAGGGTTTTACAACGAATAGCGACGTTAGTAACACGAAGGCGAAGCCTGAGTGTTTCTAATGAGCTATGAGTTGTAAAACCCCGCATAACCCCTATCTAGGAGTGTGTTATTCCAGTTCTAACATGACATTTTATATTTTATTCTGTTTTGATTAAGATTTATATTGCATATACTTTGTAATTTGACTTTTTAAAAAGTGAAGTGGGATTATTGCCCACCTATGTAAAACTAGCCGTGAGGTTATGCTCGGTTTTACCATTTTGATTGACCAATCAGAATCGCGGACACAAGTATGTCATGTTAGAATTAACAATAACAAGCATATCTTATATTATGCTTAATACAGATGTGGGAAAGAAAGACATTTGCATGGTAAAAGTATTGCTGAGATATACATACATTCTTGTAAAGCCTATGTGTCAATTCAAATCTGTCATGATAAAAGCAAACATTTTGCACTTGTTATAGCAATCTGAAAATGGTAGCGTTGTACATCTGGGCAGTGACAGACAATTGAAACCGATACCTTAAAGAGTTATTAAGTGGCATAAAATCTGTAATATTTGGGGTTGCGACTTCTGTTGAAATAAGCTATGTTATAACCATAGTTTCATCCATTAATTCATATTTAAGCATCCCTTGAAAAGAGCACTTATTTGTTTTTGAGATGAGTTTCCCTACCATCACATTATCATCTCCCTAGAATATCTCCCTCATTAGTGGACACTTTAAATTATTATGGCACTTATGAACTTAGGCGTCGAGAAATTTTTCCACAAGCTTATGTTTGACTTTTGATCCTAATAAAGGACACATGATCAAAAATAACTTTTTTTGGGGTCCTCCTGCTTGTCATTGCTCAGCCATAACTGTTTACTGTTAGTGTTCATGATTCGTACAAGTGTTGCTGGCCAAAAGGAAAAAAGAGGTGTAAACTAGTGATTTTTTTTTTCAAAATCTTTAACGTCTATCTCTGAGTTAGAAGAGCCATTATTAGACTCATCATCTGACTCATAATCAGAGTAACAAGGGTCGATGGTTACTACCACATTTTTAACATTTTCATTAATGGAACAAAGAAACAAAGGAAAAAAGTAAGAAAAAGACCAAAGAATCATCAATAGCCTGGTCATTGGTCAATTAGAGCAGTTTTCTTTATATTTATGCATTAAACAATTAAATTCCTCTGTTGTTTCATCCAATAGTTTACCCAGGAACCCAATCAGAAACTTATCAGACAAGGTTTTAAATTGTACTAATGGTATAGAAAATGCAATCAGCCTAAAATATAATCAGCCTAATTAATACAATAGTTTACCCAGGAACTTCATCAGAAACTTATCAGACAAGGTTTTAAATTGTACTAATGGCAAAGAATATGCAGTCAATCAGCCTAAAATACCCCAAATTGAACAAAACGATGTATCCAAAAGATAGAAACAGAAGTCTCACACAGAATGTTGGTTTGATTTTGACAGCTAATACATTAACAGTGGAAACATTTTGAATGGTTGTCGCAATGTACAATAATATAGCTTGCAGCGTGAAATCTGGACAGTAATGGCGAATTTTTGTTTTATTTTCTTTAAAATTAAAGAATTTATGGTTTTGCAAATAATGTTATTTTACTGACCAACCTGGCCAAGAAGTCATCAAAGATATAGACCTGCTGTTATACTTAGTGACCTCAGGCCACTGGGCCAGTGGTGAGTTCGAGCAGTACTAACAAAAATCTCGAGCTGATTAGATTTTAGGAGTGAATGGACTGAAGTGAGCAATTAATAGGTGTTTTTCTACAGGTAGTAATTAGACAGGTTAAATTCAAGAGGCCGCCCCCACTATCTCCTTATCTATTGCATTTTGAGCCGTAAAATGTATTGGAAGGTAACAGGAAACCATATGCAGAGAGCCTTAGAAACTGCTCAGATTTACTCCCTGAACATCCCCCCACCACCACCACCACCACCCTTGTGGGTCACATTGGGGTCATGAATTCACAGATGTTGAATATTTGGCCTGTATCTCTCATTATTGCTTTTAGACGTGTAAAATGTATTAAGAAGTAATAGGACACCATATCATATGCAGGGAATTTAATGACTTGGTCCCATTTACCTCCAGCCCCCTGTTTATAGGTAAAATGGGGTTATAAAATCACAGTTTTGTGTTTTTACCCCACAGCAGGGTGGGTGGCGGGAAAATGTTTGTGAAAAGCTATATCTTGGAAGCCGCAAGGTGCAGGAACTGGATACTAGGTAGGGACATTGGTTGGGATTTTAGGTGTGCAATGTCATGGTGTGACCTTGATTGGACCTTTGACCATCTTGACCTATTAAATTTTGTCCAGGCTATATCTCAGAAACGGTAAGGTGTAGTAAGTTGATATTTGGTAGGGACATTGGTTAGGGGGTGTGTAGGTGTGCAACGTTATGGTGTGACCTTAATTTGACCTTTGACTTTGCTGTAGTGACCTTGACCTATAATATCCTGTCCTTGCTATATGTCGGAAACCGTAATCTGTAGGAAGTTGATACTTGGTAGGGACATTGCTGAGGGGTTGTAGGTGTGCATCATCATGGTGTGATCTTGATTTAGCCTTTGACCTTGTTTTTATGTGAACATGAGTTTTAAAATTTTGTCCGGGTTATTTCTAGGATTCCGTAAGGTGTAGCAGGTTGACACTTGGTAGGAACATTGATTGGGGGGGGGGGGGGGGGGGGGGGGGGGGGGAATGCTGTCATCTTGCTATTGAATTGTCTTGTTTTAATACTTAATCTTTACATACATTTTCTTTTTCTTAGATGTTATTTTCTCTCTTATAATATTATTTGGTCCTTTATATTACTGACACTGCTCTGAAATATGTGTTGAAAACTATTTACCCAAGCTGTATGTTACAGGCATCTTCGATGCTATTTTTGGCTTTTATCACCTTTAATATTGCTTTTAGAGGTTTCTAATGTATTGGCAGGTAATAGAAAACCATATAAAGGAAGTCTAGAAAGCTAGTCAGATTTACCTCCGGTTCACCCCGTCTGCCATTGCTTTTACAGAAATCTCAACCTTAATTTCTTAAAGTTTTTAGCTGACATTTTGTTGAAATTAAGTACAAGTCATTTCACTTTTGCATTTCTTGCTAAGGAAATACGCAGTTAAGGTGGTTTGAAACAGATGACAAAATCAGTAAAAATTACAAATACTGCATTTATTAATTCTTTAGTAACTGTGACAAAACTAAAATATATCTTACAGAGAATACTTGGCGTAACTCCAGAAAGCTTAAAATAATACATAACATTACCAGAATTCTATGCACTAACATGATAATAAAACCTGTAATGTACTGACACAGAAAACGATCTCATAGTGTGGAAGCTTCACTCCCAAAATTCATTAGAAGACATTATGACAAATTTTAAAAGTAATAACTAATGATACACTATTCTGGAAAGGAATTTCTCAAACTTATTTTGAAGAGACTTATGTTTTCCAACTTTTGCAACTTCCACAAACTTGGGCTACAGAAAGTCCAAAGTTAAAGAAATAATGGAAGATATTCCCTGGTGTACATGTAAATTCTGTCATACTTTAGCATAATTATAATCTTGCAGAGTTGAAGTTCTAGAAATGAGTGGTGCACAAGGAAGCAAGAAGTTGATAAACCAGGTGGACAGGTGTGTGGAAGACTGCATCCACGGTCTGGTCTCTGTCAATACAGGTGAGATCAACTGTATACATGGTTTGGTCTCTGTCAATACAGGTGCGATCAACTGTATATATGGTCTGTTCTCTGTCAATATAGGTGCAATCAACTGTATATATGGTCTGTTCTCTGTCAATACAGGTGAGATCAACTGTATACATGGTTTGGTCTCTGTCAATACAGGTGCGATCAACTGTATATATGGTCTGTTCTCTGTCAATATAGGTGAGATCAACTGCATCCACGGTCTGGTCTCTGTCAATACAGGTGAGATCAACTGCATCCCAGTCGGGTCTCTGTCAATACAGGTGAGATCAACTGCATCCACTGTCTGGTCTCTGTCAATACAGGCAAAACTAACTCAGTTGTGTCAATGGTGGTCAGGTCTCTGTCAATACAGGTGAGACTGACTCCGGTGCATCCATGATACAGTTGAGACTGGCCCAGTTGTATCCATGGTCTGGTTTCTTGGTATGGGTGTACAGTATAGTCTTTACAACTAAAATCTAAGTACATATTTTGTACAAATTTCTTACCTGCGGCAACCGTTTGTCTGTTTATTTGTTAACAGGATTACACAAATACTACTGGATGGATCTTCATAAAAAAATGCAATGGGTCTTGCTCCAACTTAGATCCCATTAAATTTTGAGAATGACCTGGCTCACTGGATACAAAAATATCGAAGATTGAGATTTTACCATTTACATATTATTACATGCCTTAGCGGATATATGTGGACTACAAGTGTACTTGTTTCAGTTAAATATAGCTTTGAAACAATTGTATATTCATATTGTAACAGTTGTAAGAGAGAAAGAAGGCAGAATGTGTCAGCAAGAAAAGATCCCAGATTCTAAGCTTTGTTTTTATTTAGTTATTTAAATGAAACTATACATTTGATTTCTTCTGGAGTTTTATGTTGTTTTCAACACATTGTATAAGTGATACTGGTTGCAGTGGTTGGTCAGTATTTGTATCATCTGGGTGCATCTGGTGGATACTTTGGTTTAGCATTCGCTATGCTGCCGCCATTTGCATCGGTTCTCCAATGCATAGGTCTAGTTTGAATGTGAAACTGTTTGGCATAAGCAAGTAATTGCCAGCATTGTCACTAAAAGGCCAGAGTTGAGATTTGAGTCAACTTCCTGAGGTGAAGAGCGAGTGTCACCTGAAATATAAAGAAGGTGGTTACTCCATGAAGTTATGAAATACGATGAAATCCCAGTGTCAGTAGTGAATGTGGGTGCGATTGATTGATCTGCAAACATATAAATGAAAATTAACAGTATTAACTGTTAATTGAATGAATTATTATGTGGAATGTCCCAGGATAATTGCTGAACCTGTTTGAATACAATTTTCATGCAATTGCAATGTTTAAAGCATCACCTGCTTCCAGGTCTCCAGGTGCTGGAGGGCCACCGTGTGGTGATCCGCTCTGATATTGAGGGTGTCAAGAAGGCAGGCAAGGTCACACTGATTTCAGGAGGCGGATCTGGTCATGAACCTGCCCATGCAGGTATGGACACATGACACATTGAATATCCAGCCATTAATGGAAGTATTCTTTAATAAAAAAAAAATTAATATTACTCCTCTTATCTGGAAAAATAATGTTCAGCTTTAAAACCAGAAAAGGCAGAAGAACAAACTTGTATCTTAAAACATTTGTTGGCAGGCCTCTTACCATATTTGTTCATACAAACGCCCCGTGGGCGATGCATTTTTCAAAAGGGGTGACAACTATAACAGATAAAAAAAATCAACTCTCGAGTCCAGTGGCAATGGGCAATAATGGACACGTATTGCCTTGATCTCACTTGCCAGCATGTAAAATGGTGAGAGAGATTAAAATATTGGAAACAAACCTTAAATTTGAAGAAATTATGAAGTTTTATCTTGTATTTTTGCAGATTTCCATGCATCTGTGATCAAAACTGCCATGTTTTGTTGTGATTTTCTTTATTTCTCATAAGCGGTATTCAATCGGGGAAGTACTTAATAGCATCTTCTTTTGGAATCCTGGAATTTCAAAGATGTTGGCTGTTGAGAGGGATGTAAAACCCCGAAATATAAACTTTGCAAAGGTAGACATGAGGGGGGATTAATAGGGATGGGGCGTTTGTACTGAAAATATTGTAGGTATTCTTGTACATACATCTGACCACAGATATATATATATATTTTTTGCAGGTTACATAGGAGAAGGAATGTTGAGTGGGGCTGTAGCAGGGGCTGTGTTCACCTCACCCCCACCCTCTAGTATACTGGCAGCCATTAGAAAAGTGGGAAAGCACAACCCAGGTAAGTTTGATAACTCTGACGACTCAGGGTGCAGTTCTATGTCATCACAAAAGTGGGTGCAATAAATGTAAGTGGTCTGGATGAAGTAACATTCAATCAGAACTGTAAACAAATATAACCTAAGTACAAGGTATTACTGTAACAGGTCAGGCTGATGTTCCAGTGCATCAGAAGAGAGGTCATGGTGCAATATCACTGAGGGGTCAGGATAAATCAGTTTGACCAAATTATCAGGGTAGATAATTGGGGTATTCATCAGAATTGAAGTAGTCCTCATGATCAGTTATTACTGGAATCATCTCTACAGTTATGTTGATTGTCATAATGAGGCTGTATACATAGGCTGTATACTATAAAGGGTGCTTTAGTTTGTAAGTTCTGTACATGGTATAAAGTCTTTGTTTCTGGACTTACACAGGATACCACAGTATTGTTTCTAGTAACAGTAGCACACAGTAATATTTCCTCCATTTGTGTGGACTGTACTGAGAAAAGCAGTTTGTTCAAACTATTAAGAAAAATTAATTCTAAATTTCTATAGACTATGAAAAACACATAGTTTTGCAATGAGTTTTGTTTTTCTAAGATTTACTCCCAACTGTAACTGAACAGGTGGGGTGCTGCTGATAGTGAAGAACTACACAGGTGACCGGTTGAACTTTGGGCTTGCGGCAGAGAGGGCCAAGGCAGAGGGTGTGAGTGTGGAGATGCTGGTAGTGGGAGAGGACAGTGCACTAATGTCAGCAGACAAGTCAGCTGGAAGGAGGGGGTTGTGTGGTACTGTGCTCATACACAAGGTAAGACCATCAACAGAAGGATCCGACAACCACAGCAGTATATGACAGTGAATGCCATAAGATAGGACAGATAAGACAGGACAGTGCTGTAATGTCAACATACATGTCTTCAAGAAGGAGGGCACAGTGTGCTACTGTGTGCTTACATAAAGTAAAACCATTACGTACACACTGAGTTCATAATTAAGATATGTGGGTTTGGGTTCATATATAAGTTACTGTGTTCATACATAACACACTGAATTTATACATAAGGTTCCTGAGTTTATAAATATGGTACTGCAATCACATCCAGAGATGTGTGTGATAACGTATGGTATCAGTTGAAACCAAAAAAAGAGACACCACATTGATATCAGCAGACTATTTTTAACTAGTTTATATATGGCCAAATCCTATTGATATTGGCATTATAGAACCCTTGATATACACTCAATTGCTTGTCCAATGATATGGGTGTTTACTTCTGAGATTTTAATGGAGCTGGGATGAGACTTTTCCTCATGAGTACATTTTGCCAATTGAAAATTGGCAGCAAAAGTTTATCCAATCTTATTTAATTAGTTCTGTCACAAGACTTAATCTCCACACTGGCAATTTGTAAATAAAGCTGACCTCTGTTTCTTGTTTTACAGATTGCTGGTGCTTTAGCAGAATCAGGATCCTCTCTGTCACACATCCTAACAGTCTGCAGGAAAGCTGCAGCCTCAATGGGTTAGTGTCACTTCACTGTATATTTATGGTTAATTTTGTTGCATAGTATCTGTTACATCTGGGTATATATATAATCTCTGTAATTTTTCAAAATGTTCCTGTATATATTCAAGAGCATAGGAAGTATAAGCAAGCTATACTAATTATTTTAGTGTCGAATTCATTGTATTATTTGGTGGCCATTAATGGAGATTGATATTCATTTTCCCACAGGACGTCATTGAATTCCAAAACCTTACACTGACTTTGTTGACACATTGATATTTGGTGGTACAGCAAGGAATGGGGGATAAATAGTGACAACAAATACAGGTCATGACATTTTAAGTCTGACTCTGTTTTCATTAACATTTTTACATTTCAAGTACCAAATGCTCCTGTGCATTAACTTGGTTACATTTCAAGTACCATTAGGCTTGTCCCTGTTAATCATTTGGCATTCTAAAAACCATAGGCCCGTCTCCATCAACCCCATATTCCAAGTGCCAAGGTTCATGTGGTTTTTCACACTGAAGGTACCATTGGACTGAGCCTGTCTCCATGCAGTGTGCCAGGCTCCGGTCCATCTTTCCAGCTGGCAGCAGATGAAATGGAGCTCGGCCTGGGAATCCACGGAGAGGCTGGTGTACGCAGGATGAAGGTACACTGTACTATAAGTTTTCTTCTTCTTGTGAGAAAAAATACATTGGCAATGCATTTCAAATGCCATAAAATCATGTAATTACATAGACTTGGGTATAGCTAGGGTAGACATCTGTGTGTACTCAAAATGTACTTTGATTGAAAATATCATCATTTGGACAATCCTGCAGTCATGCAGCAGCTGAAAGAAAATTTGCTGAAAGATAAAATTTTATGTGAAACAACAGAAAAAAGTAGTTTATTTAGAGAATATTTAGCTGTATCTGAAACATATGAAAATACCAATACTTGGTTGAGTTGCATAATAATTGATGTAGTATCCTTGTGGGTAACTGCACTGCTAACACTTGAACCTTGAATAATTGACCCCTTTAGTTCAATCTGTTAAATTGCCAGGTTGGTACAGCTATGGAAATCATAGGGCCTAGGATTCAGGAACTGTCTGATGGATGGATATCATCTCAAGATGCTGCTAACAGGGAAACCCTTGTATTTGTTTTGAAAATGTGTTAAATGAATGTATAACATTGATATACTGATATCAATTTGTTACTTAGCAAAATCATCTGCCTTCATCTGCATATTAAATTCCACTTCTATGCGGACGACACACAACTATACATCCATCTCTTCCATAAGAATGCCTCTGCTGCTTTTGCCAAGCTAAATGCCTGCCTTCATGATGTGCAACAATGGATGTCTCGTAGTAGACTGAAGCTCAACCCAGAAAAAACTGAATTTATTGTCTTTGGCTCTAAGGCTCAGCGTCGGAAGATTTCCTCCCATTTTCCTGTTAGTATTCTTGGTAGCCTTCTTCATCCAGTTGACTCGGTCAGAAATCTAGGTGTGTGGTTTGATTCGGAATTCTTCTTCTCTGAACATGTCAAGAGGACTTGCAAAGCGTGCTTTCTTCAGATGCGTGACCTTCGTAGAATAAGACAGTATCTTACTCCAGAAGTGGCAGTCCTTATTGCAAATGCCTTGGTTAGTAGTCGACTAGACTACTGCAACTCTCTGTTTAGGGGTTTGTCATGTTTCAATAAGCACAAATTGCAAAGTATTTAGAATACCCTCGCTCGGATTGTTACAAATCATAGAAAGTATGCTCATGTTACACCCATTCTTAAGCAACTCCACTTGCTCCCCGTTAAGTATAGATGTATGTTCAAAACTGCAACACTAGTTTATAAATTTTTACATAGTGGTTCTCCTTCCTATTTTCCACTATTCTTGTCACTCAGCAGTTGTACCTATAGTACCAGGCGTAGTCACCCAGATCGTCAATATCTTACTGTTCCTCCTTTCCGCTCATCAGTCTTCAAGTCAGTCAAACATTTTGATCACAGTTTGCCTTTGATGCTCCTAAGATCTGGCATGAACTCCCTCGTAATGTGCACAGTGCAGCATCGGTTGCCTCCTTCAGAAAGAAGCTTAAAACATACCCGTTTGCAAAAGCATATCCCCCATAGCCTCTCCTGTCACCCTGTGTCTCCTTGGTATGACCTGGCTGTGTCCTCGGATTAATGTCAACCGCCTTTTGATTTATGTTCAGTTGTGCCTTAGAGTCCATCAGTGATGGAGATTAAGCGCTATAAAAGTCCAGATTAGATTAGATTAGATCTCAACCTGACATGTCCCTGGATTTTTCCTTTTTGACCTGAAGTGCATCAGAGGATGTTGTATCAATTTTGCGCTATATAAATGTTTCTATCTATTCTATTAATCTTGTGAACAAGGCCGCTGGTTTCCTGTTACATCTGACATCTGTACAGTTGACCTGAATTAATGCACCACTAACAGATGTATTACTGATTGATGGCTTCCTGTATTACTTTCTCCTGACTTGATGTATTGTCCTAGTCTTTGACTATTTGTAGATGTATTGCTAACTCATTGCTTGCTGTATTTTCTTGGTAGATGTATTACTGACTGATGGCTTGCTGTATTGTCCTTGTACTAGTAGATGTATTACTATTTCATTGTTCATTGTATTGTCCATGAGCTAGTAGATGTTTTACTGACTGATAGCTTATTATATTGTACTAGTACCATGCAGTACACTGTAAATGTTTCACTGACTGATGGATTACTACATTTTAGTACTAGAAAATGTATTACTGTCTCATGGGTTGCTGCATTGTCCTAGTGGTATTGACTGCTGACTTACCTTGCTCTGTTCACAGATGAGTGGAGCAGATGAAGCAGTAAGAGTGATGCTAGACCACCTGACTGATGCTAACAGTGCCACACACCTCAGCATTCCACCTGGTAAGTTGTTACTAAGACTTGTGTAATGAAAGTATGAAGAAAAAGTGTAATATAAGGAAATAAATCATGGTGGCTATCACCACTTTTGCAAATATTCTCACATCAGTGACCACAGATGAATCAGTCTTCTGCTAAAAAATCATGACAGTTTTGGCTATTTCTATACAGAAAAGAGTACAAAGCAAGCAACAGAGTAATGGTAATAAGAGAGTTATGTACATAAATTACTACTTGTTCTAGTCCCAGTCATATACTGTTATTTTGTGTTCATAAAAAGAATTCTTAATTGCTTGTCTAAAGATCTATAAACTTGGCATTAGTTCATCAATGATAAGTTAAATGTATTGTCACACTCTATTGCCAGAAAGATATCACAAGACCAGCAAGCATAATGATCCCAAATTAATATGTTTCAGTTAAGTATGTAACTGTTTTTTACAGTAAAGTGTATGTTTTAGAGTATTTTTAGTGTCTGTTGGTAAATGGTACTTCACAGTGGACACTGCTAACCTGACATTGATAGTACATATATTGTAGATATAACATTTAGACAATTTACAGAATACTATTCCGGGAACATGTTCAAATATATTTATGTACATAAAGTCAGAGAGATTTAACAAATTAAATTTTGTCATTTCAAAGCCATAATTTCACCATGGTACTCTATTTGGGTTTGTTTTTATTCTTTGTACCTACAATTTTCCCACAATCTTTAATAGGAAGCCATGTTGCATTGATGATAAACAACCTGGGTGGAACTTCAGTGCTGGAATTAAATATCATAGCAGGATCTGTGATTAAGCAGCTAGGTAAGTCCGAAAAATGTTTTCTAAATGAATAGCTTTATGTAGTGGCATCAATGATATGTGTACAAGGCCAGATATAAATCTTCCTTTTGTATTTTTAAGCCTATCCAGAATTAACTGTAGATTTTAAAAATTGCAATTCTCATGTTTCAACAGTGTGTTGGTATAAGTTCTGTCTTCCTCAGTACAATCCCCCATCAAAGGAACTATGAAAATAATCTTCTTTCTTGTAAAAGTTAGAATATTAATGTAAAGTTCAAATACCCAAAATACATTGGCCCACTTTTATTGTTTTGCATTTTCTCAGAAGCTTTGCAAGGTGGCCAGCATATTTTTAGAAAGACTCAAGATTTTCTAATCAAATTCACAAATTATGATGGGGAAGTAATGTTCAGTTAAAGGAAATTTCACTTAATTTTTCTTCTAAAGAAAATAAAAAACTAAAGTAAAAAGCCAGAAACTACTCGGAACTAGTGAGTGTGTGCTTTTACAAGTACAGCTAAAAAGAGGGTACACCAAAACCTAGGCTGTTCTAATACATGCCGATACACATGTGAATATTATATAGGCAACAGTTATTAGCATTTTACGATTGATGGATACACTGAATCCTTACACTCCCCCTCTTGTTTGAGGCTCTATGAAGTCAAGCCCTATATTGACTTGCTATGGGCTGTATTGCAGTTGCTTGTGATTGTAATTTTCAAAAGAGTTATTGATTTCAAAATAAAAACCAATCTCTAGTTGTAAACCACTTTCCGAAAATTTGTGTAAATATCTTCAAAAACTACAAATGAAGTGTATAGCTTTGTCAGTTACATATAAAATATAAGTTGCTAAAATTAACACCACACAGTACTGTAAGTTTAAGTGGCTAGCTTTTAATATCTTGTTATTCTGAAATTAACAACTGTTTTGGAAAACTTTGCAATACCTGTTGATTTCTATGAACCGGATGAATCAATTTTCCTTTACATTTTGAGTGGTGTCATAGCCCTAGTGGTTAGTAAAATTGGTATTTCATCACTTAGCACTCAGTGGGTCCGAGTTCAAACCTAGCTCAAGACAATATGTGGGATGTACAGAGATCCTATCCTGATATGATGCTTTGGACAGGGGGACGTTAAAACATTACCTTTACAACTTGACCATGTTACTGGTTTTCAGAGCAGCGTGGGGTGATAGTGGACAGAGCTTACTGTGGTAGTTTTATGACATCGCTGGAGATGGCTGGGATCTCTGTCACAGTACTCTTACTGGATGACACACTCAAACAGTGCCTAGGTCTGTACTGGTATTTTGTATTGTGATATTCAGTAGACTCTCTAATTAATACAGTCATTATAAGTAAAGTGGGGGTGCAGGTAGTCTGGGAGTCTGTGCTGGTATATTGCATTGTGTCATTCAGTATACTCTGTAGAAGTAGTCATTGTAAGTAAAATTAGAGAATGATTGCAAACCACTGTTGAAGTCCTAGGATCAGGAAACATCACTTGTTTTTTCGTTGCAAGAAGTAGAAGTAACAACCAATGGAAAAACCTAAATGGAACCAATGGGTTGGATTCCAGATCAATGTCAAAGTTCATGTAAGTCCAACATCATCACTCATCATTGCACTCACTGAAAGTAGGACATCTCCCATCTCTTATACTCATACTTCTTCACTATATTCCATTCTTTATGCCTGTTGCAGAATAGTCAAAGAGCTGAGAAAGTTGAAGTGGATACATCTGCATGTCAGACAGCCAAGTACCATCACTAATTCCAGAACCTTTTAATACCGCATTTCACAGAGCAGTGTACCCCAACCTAGATCCTGGGGAACTAATCTAATCTAACTTGAACTTTTATAGCACTTAATTTCCATCAATTGATAGACTGTAAGACACAGCTAAACCTGGACAGGGTGAATGACTGTGAGTCCAAATTACATAACTAGGTCATAACAAAGAAAATGCAAGGGTGACAGGAAGACTATTTTGAGTAGGCTTTTGCACACACGTGCACCCCTGGCCTATTAATTAAATTCAGTTTAGTATTTCTGAGAATGAACAGGTACAGAGATTAAGTGGTTTAAAAGTCGAATATACATATGCAAGTGCCTCTGTACACTACATACAAACACTCTCGCTGACTCTTAGTCGCATTTAGGGCTGCTTATGATAGAGAACTATACCTCAGCTCGGCCTCCCACCCAGCCCTTCTCTGTTGATCACATTCAGGTTTCAAGCATCTTAGATTCAGCAGATATGTAGTCTAAGTGCCATAGCAGTCTGAGTAGATGATATCAGTGTACACACTTACAGACAGTCCCACCACAGCACCTGCCTGGACTGGCCCGCTGCTGAAACAGGGAGAAAGCGACAGGAAGACACCCCAACACATGTCATGTGACCAGGAGACTCTTGTACAGCAGCAGAAGGAAGGACTAAGTGTCAGTAAAGGTATTGTAAATGTAGATGTCTTTCCAACTAGTAAGTTATTGATTACATAAAAAGATGGCACTTTCAGGAGCAAGAATCGACTTCCCAAGTCTGTTGTACTGTAAAATTTCCTTAACTGCTTAATAAAATACAGGCTTTTAGACTTGAAATATAAAAAGACTGCTTTTTATGTTAATTGTAATTTTACAAAACTGTAAATCTGGCCAGGGATATTCCTGAAAGCGTTTTATGGCCGTCTACTCTTGGCTCTCCTCACCTTCACTGAATTTGGTATGGTCCATTCTTGGAAATGCCGATGACAACCATCAATTGGTTTTCAATATTCTATTTTGTGCCAAGATGAGGTATGTACTGAGTTAAGTTGGAGAGCAGTATCTGTTTTATGGAGTTTTTCTCTTTTCAGACATCTCTGATCTATTGAGGTTGTCAGTGCAGTGTGCCTGCATTGCTCTGATTGGCTGTGAGCAGGAACTCAACCAGCTAGACACTCAGGCAGGGGACGGAGACTGCGGCAGCACACTCAGACGTGGGGCATCAGGTCAGGCTCTCCAAACACGGTATTCTTACAAAAATGTGCTCCAATGTCAGGACCAGTTCTCTAGTCAGGGCATGCATAACACCATATTTTTAGTTTTTAGTGAAAACACAGAAACTAATTTTTGAGTAGTCTTCTATAAGACACTCACTTATCATGTGATCATTGTGAGTGGACATTCAAATGCTGGGGAATTTTCAAGTATTTGCAGCAATTACTGCACATCATCAGATAATTACAGCACATTTACAAAGACAGAAGTTCATTCTGTGATTGTTTCCATTCATAATCAGTGATACTGTTTCTTCTCAAGAAATATTCACTTATATATTTTTACTTATACTATGAATCACATAGCTTCATTAGTGTTGTAGTTTAATTTCTTACCAGCTCTGCAGTCAGTGTTTGAATCTAACTCTGAGTCAGTACTTTTGTGGATCTAAAACACGAGTCATGAAGGTCTTTACTCTATACTTTGGACTGGTTTCCTCCATCAGTACACCTCTGCCATAATATGACTTGATGATGGTGACACACTTACCTCCCACCTTGGAGATTTGAGTTCAAATCCTGGCTCAACATCAAGTGGGAAAGCTGGTGGTTGCTTACTGTTAGTGGTTTACATTACACAACTTTGACCAATTGTATATACTGGTTTCCTGGGAAAGTCAACTACCAGTTACAATACAACCCCAAAAAGGTACAAGTCATTATGTCAAACAGTAAATACATCTAAATGGGCAAATGGATTTCTGTACTAGTAGAATATTATATATATTCTGTGAGTACCAAAATCAAGCATTGCAAAGTCTGGTTGGATTGGTTTACACTGTTGTCATTATATAGCTATCTTGGAGCATCTCCCTGAGCTCCCCG
This sequence comes from Sabellastarte sp. h YS-2021, assembly GCA_964017235.1. Classification (NCBI taxonomy): domain Eukaryota; kingdom Metazoa; phylum Annelida; class Polychaeta; order Sabellida; family Sabellidae; genus Sabellastarte; species Sabellastarte sp. h YS-2021. Next base: position 18,094,155 of record OZ024928.1, read on the forward strand.
TGTCAGAACCAAGCAGGCTGCTGCTGTCGTTGGCTGCAGTGGTAGAGGAAGCCATGGGAGGTTCATCTGGGGCTGTGAGTACAGGCTCTTCTCATGTCTCAACATAAATACAGCAAAATATCTATTATTATTACATTTCACTTTTGTTTTATGCAAAATGCCTCTTAAATTTTACAGAGCTCTTGTAACTACTTATTTTATTACGCTACAATAGCTTACCATGTGGGACTTAATGCTGTCCTCGGGTTGCCACACCCGGGGCCAACATCTTAGAAAAAAAGACAGTTCTTGTTAGCCACCGGATATACTGGTAGTTGTCGTCACATGATAACTTCTGACCAATCGCCCTACTTTCTCGTTGGCCACGATTGACTGCTAGCAGTTTGTAAATATACAGACATTTTCATTTATTTCTCAGTCTTTACTTATTGTTGGAGGCTAATATGTGAATATTTCTTTTAATATATATCATAGATCATTCTGTAAAATTCTTATTTTCACAGGATAAGTATCTTTCTTGCTTTCGCGTGTTTTGAGTTTTCCTCGGTACAGGCAATTTATATTATACGTCTTTTATTGCGTTACAATGTCTCTCCACCAAACGAATAAAGACAAACCGAGAGCTCAGAAATGCCGCCACTTTTGTTTCAGTTTCGACCTACACAACTACTGCCCTACCTGTAGGGAGGCTGGCAAGGGTGATGACCCCTATGTCACCTTCGAAACTCCCTGTGATATCTGTTCATCTTTCACAGATGAAGAAAATTCAGCACAGGAAACGTTATCTTAAAAAACAAAAGGCGGAAACTAGTTCCAAAGATGATGAACTAGATCTTTTGGGCGAAGGCGACGGGGATTCCTTCACTGGCTCAAATGCAGACCTCGAGAGTGCTGCTGACAATCTTTTCACCTCACCCCCCCGTCCTCAGCCTCTTGCCTTCAGTTCTTTATCTTTAAAAACTCCAGCCAAGTCTGTCCCACCCACCCCAGGTACAGCTTTACAAAACAAAATTCAGAAAAATATTGAAAAATCCCTGGGTGATTCCTTAAATATCCATTTTATTGCGTTAATACATCCTATCCAATGGACAATTGCTTTACCGGTCGGCGCGACCGGTCCCGCCAAACGTCAGAAAAAGACGTCCTGTATATAATACCGGCAGGACCGGCCAGGAGAGTGCATTCGCCAGGTGGCGCATCGTACTTCCTCTTCCTGTCTAGACATCGTGACGTCATAGCATCTTTTTCGTTTGGCGCGTGGAGAGTGAAGACGTGTTTTCTCGACAAGTGAATATTTTGTTCTACACCGAACGCAACTTTTTAAATTCACTTTTAAAGTTATTTAGAAGTATTACCTACAACTATGTCATCTCCAGGACAAAGACGAGGCTCATGCGGACACGCTATGGCTGGGTTCAACTCCCACTCCACGTTGTGCACGTTGTAGGGACAAAGGGCTAGGCGACGACCCCTGCGTCCAGAAGAAGGAATGTACTATCTGTAGAGGGGTTAACCCTGAACAGATTCAGCAATTGTCTACCCCTACTTATAAAGACAGGAAAGATAAGAAGGCGACTGCGTCCTCCTCCACTCCCACTCTCGTGGACCCTGCACACGTTAGAAGGTCAAGGCTGTTCATTCTACCCCTACTACCAAGAAGACGAAGCGTAGTGAATCACCCAAGCCTTCTGCCAGTAAGAAGAAATCTTCCAGCAGTAAACCATCAGCTGAAGATTTGAAGCAACTGGATGAGAAGTGGGCAGAAAGATTCTCCCGTCTTGAGGCTATGTTGTTGGCCAAGACTTTCACAGTACCGGTTGAACCGGTTGTGAAACCAGCTCCAGATGTAACTACCAGCCAGAAGCCATTTTTTGACCCTGGTGCCACTACCAGCAAGCTGGCTGTAGAGAAACCCGGTCCCGGCCTTGATCAGGTCACCGGTGAGGCTGTACAGGAGATGGAGACTGCCACCCAGCCCCTTGGGGCTCCCGGTGCAGGGATAGCAACCCAGCCTGTTCAGGCCCCCGGTTCGTTCCCTGAAGTTCAGCCAACCGGTGAGGGAGATGTGAGTGCAGCTTCTGATAGTGAAGCTGACCAGCTCAGTGATACCGGTTCCCTGGATGATGAGATCCACCAGGACCGGTCAGCAGACAGGGAGGTCTCCAGAGATGATCCTGACAGTGAACCGACTGAGGAGGCAAACTACAGGGAGACTATGAGGGGTGTGAAAAGTTTTATGAACTGGCACAAGGTTCCCGAGTTCGAAACTGTGTCCTCCACTGCTGATGATAACCCCTTTGCCGGTGCACGTGTTAGACCAACCGGTAAAGTGTCGGTGAAACTTCCTGTGGACGACTGGTTGTGTCGTAAGATGTCCAGTCTTAACCTCACACTCACAGAGGGCTACCCAACTAGAAATACAGACAATACCGGTCTCCTCAGAGATCAGTTCATTAAAACTCCCAGATCTTCAAGGTGGTACGGGATGCATGCTGAGAAGGACTCTGAGAGCACAACAGTACGCACCTGGTCACCGGATCCTGCAAAACTCAACCATTCATTCAGCAGGGTGGCTAGAAGAAATTTACCTACTGCCCCACCCTCCCGGGCCTTCAGTCAAGAGCTACTCAGGAGGTGGGAGAGAGCAGCCAGAGAACAGACAATAATGTGTAACCAGGCTGCTGGTTTGTCAAGGTGTCTGACTAGAGTTCAAGACTCTATGGCCATTCAACTCAAAACTCTTCATCTCGACAGTAAGGGCAAGTCATCAGAGAAGATGAAGCAAGCTGTCAATGAACTAGAGTATCTGACCACGTTTAACCGGTCAATCTCACAAGCCATGGCCAGAACCATGCAGGATCTATCCCAGGGTATTTTTATCACCATGGCCAACTTCACTCTAGCTCGCAGGGATAGCTATCTGGACTACCTACACGCGGGAGTGAAGCAAGACACTGTGAATGCCCTAAGAACGTCTCCAGTACATCTAAACAGCTTATCACCAAGGCTGAAGAGGAAATCAGTAGAAATGACGAGAGGCGTTCGTCGGGTACATCACACCGACAACAAAATCGTTTCCGGCCTTACCCTGCAAGTGATAGATCTACGAGTCACCACGACAAGAAACCTACCCTTCCGGCTTGGAAGCAGATTAAAGACAAGCAACAAGCCAGGAAAGGTTGTGGCAAGGCCTCAACGTTCTCCCAGAAGCCTGCCAAGGGGTTCAAGCCTCATAAATGACAATCAATCAATGTGTAAATTCTGTGACCGGTCAGAAGAACTCTGTACATGTCACTGGTCAGGGAGGCTTGAACCCAGCACCAGTGGTTTCCAAGAACAGCAAAGTGACTTTAAATTTCAATGTAGACTCACATGTTGCAAATGCTCATATTGTCACCGGGTTGCCACAAAGGAAAGGCGTAAATCCCACCTTTTGTCAAATGTACACAGAAATAAAATATGTGAAAAATGTTTCTTGTGTAGGTCACTTGTGTTCTGTAGATCTTGTCACCAATGCCCAACATGCCGTTATAGATCCTCCTGTAGGGGCGAGGTTAAAACAGTATTGGCAAAAATGGGAGTCCTTGGGTTCAAGTCCAAAAGTGGTAAACATACTGAGGGAGGGTTACACTCTCCCCCTTCCGGTACAGACCCTACTTGACAAGGTCACCGACTGTAATAAGCAACTACCACAATCCAACCAAACAGTCCTTCCTTGTGGAGGCACTGTATCAGCTGATAAACAAAAATGCAGTCGAACCGGTAGAAAACCAAAATTCACTGGGCTTTTACAACCGGCTATTTTTGGTACCCAAACCCAACAACCGGTGGAGACCCATCCTGGATCTGAGCACCTTGAACACCTTTTTAAACACAGAGTCGTTCAAGATGGAGACCCCAGAGACAATAAGAACCTCCCTACAGGCAGGGGAGTGGGTCACATCCATAGATTTCAAAGACGCATACTTCCACATACCCATTCCCAGTCAGTCCAGGAAGTACATGCGTTTTCATCTCCAGGGTCGATCTTACCAGTTCAAAGCCCTACCCTTTGGCCTATCCACAGCCCCCATGGAGTTCACAGTGGTGGCCAAAGAGGTCAAACTCATGGCACTTCAAAGGGGTATAAGGACCCACCAGTACCTAGACGACTGGCTGGTGAGAGCCTCTACCCACGACACTTGTCTCCAGCATACTCAAACTCTGGTCACACTTTGTCAGGAACTAGGGTGGCTGGTGAACAAGGAAAAGTCAGAACTGGCACCCAAACAGGTCTTCAACTTCGTAGGTTACCAGTTCGACCTGAAAGAGGGCAAGGTCAGACCAACAGCAGAACGTTGGCAGACCTTGACAGACAAGATCAGATCAATACTGTCGGATCCGGTTTGCCCGGTCCGACAATTCATGTCCCTCATAGGTCTACTCACAGCAACAGAAAAGCAAGTACACTTAGGGCGACTCCACATGAGACCCATACAGTGGCACTTGAAAAACAACTGGAGGGTCCCAGAATCACTGGAAAAAGTGATCCCGGTCCCCAAGTCCCTCCACCCCCATCTAAGGTGGTGGCTGGAGGAAAGCAATGTGCTACTAGGTCAACCATTACACCCTCTAGAACATGCTCTGCAAATATTTACAGACGCATCAAAAGAAGGGTGGGGCGCTCACTTAGACGAGCACACTGCAAGGGGAACTTGGTCCCTTCCAGAGAGCAAGCTGCACATAAACCACTTAGAGCTAAAAGCAGTGTTTCTAGCTCTAAAAGAGTTTCGAACCCTCTGTTACAACAAGAGAGTACTGGTAGCTACAGACAACACAACAGTGGTTGCCTATATCAACAAAGAGGGGGGATGCAGTCGGGGTCACTGTGTGCCCTACTGTGGCGAATCCTGTCCTGGTGTACCAGACAGCAGATAACCCTCAGGGCACGTCACATCCCCGGCCAGCTGAACGTGATAGCAGACAAGCTATCCAGACTTGGCCAGACCATTCAAACAGAGTGGTCACTTCATCCAGAAGTATTCCAAGCTGTATGCTCAAGGTGGCACCATCCACAAGTGGACCTGTTTGCCACCAGGTTCAACAACAAACTACCACAGTTTGTGTCACCGGTACCAGACCCCCAGGCTTGGGCAGTGGATGCACTCAGCCTCTCCTGGGAGGACCTGGACCCATATGCCTTTCCACCAGCAGCCATCTTGGGCAAAGTGGTGGAGAAGTTACAGGACTACCCTTGCAACAGAATAATTAAGCGTCCCACAAGGGACGCTTGTTTGTGTATGGGAGAGCTTCAGGCTCCGCCGGCTCCGCATTTTGTTTTCCTTATAACTCTGTAACCGTTAGGCGGATTCTTTTCAAATTTGGCAGGTTTAGGCAGTAGCCTTGGGGAATTTTTTTGAATATGCTGCAGTGACATTTCAACCAATCAGAGAGGTCACATGACCAAAACTGTCTTTTTTCGATGGGGAAGCTTGTCCGGATGATAACTTGAAAGGAATTTTATCAATTCACCTGAAACTTGGCAAATACATTCATTCTATTAAAATCTGGAAATCATTAGATTTTGGCATTGATTGGTCAAGAAATGGCCGAGTAATTAATGATTAATTAATCATTACGAATTTCCAAATAAGGAAAACACAAAAATGCTTATATCTCGAAAACCGTGCTAGATAGAGCGATTTCGACGAAATTTTTGACCCGCAGGGTATCTCTGCGGAGTAGTTTTCGCAATTTTCAAAAAATTTTTGTCTCGCCCAAAATGGCGGCCATTTTGAATTTTCGAAATTTTCGCAAAAATTGCAAAACACAAAAATGCTTATATCTCAAAAACCGTGCTAGATAGAGCAATTTCGACAAAATTTTTGACCCGCAGGATATCTCTGCGGAGTACTTTTCCCAATTTTCAAAAAAATTTTGTCTCGCCAAAAATGGCGGCCATTTTGAATTTTCGAAATTTTCGCAAAAATTGCAAAACACAAAAATGCTTATATCTCGAAAACCGTGCTAGATAGAGCGATTTCGACGAAATTTTTGACCCACAGGGTATCTCTGCAGAGTAGTTATTCCAATTTTGAAAAAAATTTTGTCTCGCCAAAAATGGCGGCCATTTTGAATTTTCGAATTTTTCGCAAAAATTGCAAAACATAAAAATGCTTATATCTCGAAAACCCTGCAAGATAGAGCGATTTCGACGAAATTTTTGACCCACAGGGTATCTCTGCAGAGTAGTTATCCCAATTTTCAAAAAATTTTTGTCTCGCCAAAAATGGCGGCCATTTTGAATTTTCGAATTTTTCGCAAAAATTGCAAAACATAAAAATGCTTATATCTCGAAAACCCTGCAAGATAGAGCGATTTCGACGAAATTTTTGACCCACAGGGTATATCTGCAGAGTAGCCATGCCAATTTTCAAAAAAATTTTGTCTCGCCAAAAATGGCGGCCATTTTGAATTTTCGAATTTTTCGCAAAAATTGCAAAACATAAAAATGCTTATATCTCGAAAACCCTGCTAGATAGAGCGATTTCGACGAAATTTTTGACCCGCAGGGTATCTCTGCAGAGTAGCCATGCCAATTTTTTGAATATGCTGCAGTGACATTTCAACCAATCAGAGAGGTCACATGACCAAAAACGTCTTTTTTCGATGGGGAAGCTTGTCCGGATGATAACTTGAAAGGAATTTTATCAATTCACCTGAAACTTGGCAAATACATTCATTCTATTAAAATCTGGAAATCATTAGATTTTGGCATTGATTGGTCAAGAAATGGCCGAGTAATTAATGATTAATTAATCATTACGAATTTTCCAAATAAGGAAAACACAAAAATGCTTATATCTCGAAAACCGTGCTAGATAGAGCGATTTCGACGAAATTTTTGACCCGCAGGGTATCTCTGCGGAGTAGTTTTCGCAATTTTCAAAAAATTTTTGTCTCGCCCAAAATGGCGGCCATTTTGAATTTTCGAAATTTTCGCAAAAATTGCAAAACACAAAAATGCTTATATCTCAAAAACCGTGCTAGATAGAGCAATTTCGACAAAATTTTTGACCCGCAGGATATCTCTGCGGAGTACTTTTCCCAATTTTCAAAAAATTTTTCTCTCGCCAAAAATGGCGGCCATTTTGAATTTTCGAAATTTTCGCAAAAATTGCAAAACACAAAAATGCTTATATCTCGAAAACCGTGCTAGATAGAGCGATTTCAACGAAATTTTTGACCCACAGGGTATCTCTGCAGAGTAGTTATCCCAATTTTGAAAAAAATTTTGTCTCGCCAAAAATGGCGGCCATTTTGAATTTTCGAATTTTTCGCAAAAATTGCAAAACATAAAAATGCTTATATCTCGAAAACCCTGCAAGATAGAGCGATTTCGACGAAATTTTTGACCCACAGGGTATCTCTGCAGAGTAGTTATCCCAATTTTCAAAAAATTTTTGTCTCGCCAAAAATGGCGGCCATTTTGAATTTTCGAATTTTTCGCAAAAATTGCAAAACATAAAAATGCTTATATCTCGAAAACCCTGCAAGATAGAGCGATTTCGACGAAATTTTTGACCCACAGGGTATATCTGCAGAGTAGCCATGCCAATTTTCAAAAAAATTTTGTCTCGCCAAAAATGGCGGCCATTTTGAATTTTCGAATTTTTCGCAAAAATTGCAAAACATAAAAATGCTTATATCTCGAAAACCCTGCTAGATAGAGCGATTTCGACGAAATTTTTGACCCGCAGGGTATCTCTGCAGAGTAGCCATGCCAATTTTTTGAATATGCTGCAGTGACATTTCAACCAATCAGAGAGGTCACATGACCAAAAATGTCTTTTTTCGATGGGGAAGCTTGTCCGGATGATAACTTGAAAGGAATTTTATCAATTCACCTGAAACTTGGCAAATACATTCATTCTATTAAAATCTGGAAATCATTAGATTTTGGCATTGATTGGTCAAGAAATGGCCGAGTAATTAATGATTAATTAATCATTACGAATTTTCCAAATAAGGAAAACACAAAAATGCTTATATCTCGAAAACCGTGCTAGATAGAGCGATTTCGACGAAATTTTTGACCCGCAGGGTATCTCTGCGGAGTAGTTTTCGCAATTTTCAAAAAATTTTTGTCTCGCCCAAAATGGCGGCCATTTTGAATTTTCGAAATTTTCGCAAAAATTGCAAAACACAAAAATGCTTATATCTCAAAAACCGTGCTAGATAGAGCAATTTCGACAAAATTTTTGACCCGCAGGATATCTCTGCGGAGTACTTTTCCCAATTTTCAAAAAATTTTTCTCTCGCCAAAAATGGCGGCCATTTTGAATTTTCGAAATTTTCGCAAAAATTGCAAAACACAAAAATGCTTATATCTCGAAAACCGTGCTAGATAGAGCGATTTCAACGAAATTTTTGACCCACAGGGTATCTCTGCAGAGTAGTTATCCCAATTTTGAAAAAAATTTTGTCTCGCCAAAAATGGCGGCCATTTTGAATTTTCGAATTTTTCGCAAAAATTGCAAAACATAAAAATGCTTATATCTCGAAAACCCTGCAAGATAGAGCGATTTCGACGAAATTTTTGACCCACAGGGTATCTCTGCAGAGTAGTTATCCCAATTTTCAAAAAATTTTTGTCTCGCCAAAAATGGCGGCCATTTTGAATTTTCGAATTTTTCGCAAAAATTGCAAAACATAAAAATGCTTATATCTCGAAAACCCTGCAAGATAGAGCGATTTCGACGAAATTTTTGACCCACAGGGTATATCTGCAGAGTAGCCATGCCAATTTTCAAAAAAATTTTGTCTCGCCAAAAATGGCGGCCATTTTGAATTTTCGAATTTTTCGCAAAAATTGCAAAACATAAAAATGCTTATATCTCGAAAACCCTGCTAGATAGAGCGATTTCGACGAAATTTTTGACCCGCAGGGTATCTATGCAGAGTAGCCATGCCAATTTTCAAACAAAAAATTTCTCGCAAAATATGGCAGAGTAGCCATACCAATTTTCAAAAAAATTTTATCTTGCCAAAAATGGCGGCCATTTTGAATTTTCGAATTTTTGCGCAAAAATTGCAAAACACAAAAATGCTAATATTTCGAAAACCGTGCTACATAGAGCGATTTCGACGAAATTTTTTATCTTCAGGGCATCTCTGCAGAGCAGCTATCCCAAAGAGCTTTCACTTGGTGAAGTTTCAGACCCATAGCTAATTGCTCACCTACTCAAAAAGAGTAAATGCGAATTACCTCTAAAAGTATTGCAGATGGCCAATTTTTCTCAAATAACTCATTCACCTACTTTTGGAAGAGCTTTCACTTGGTGAAGTTTCAGACCCGTAGCTAATTACTCACCTACTCAAAATGAGTAAATGCTAATTATCTCAAAAACTATTGCGGATACCCAATTTTTATCAAATAACTCATTCATGTACTTTTGGGAGAGCTTTCACATGGTGAAGTTTCAGACCCGTAGATGATTACTCACCTACTCAAAATGAGTAAATGCGAATTATCTCTTAAAAGTATTGCAGATAGCCAATTTTTCTCAAATAACTCATTCACCTACTTTTGGAAGAGCTTTCACATGGTGAAGTTTCAGACCCATAGCTAATTACTCACCTACTCAAAATGAGTAAATGCGAATTATCTCTAAAAGTATTGCAGATAGCCAATTTTTCTCAAATAACTCATTCACCTACTTTTGGGAGAGCTTTCACATGGTGAAGTTTGAGACCCATAGCTAATTATTTACCTACTCAAAATGAGTAAATGCTAATTATCTGTAAAAGTATTGCGGATACCCAATTTTTATCAAATAACTCATTCATCTACTTGTGGGAGAGCTTTCACATGGGGAAGTTTCAGACCCATAGCTAATTACTCACCTACTCAAAATGAGTAAATGCGAATTATCTCTAAAAGTATTGCAGATAGCCAATTTTTCTCAAATAAATCATTCACCTACTTTTGGGAGAGCTTTCACTTGGTGAAGTTTCAGACCCATAGCTAATTACTCACCTACTCAAAATGAGTAAATGCGAATTATCTCTAAAAGTATTGCAGATAGCCAATTTTTCTCAAATAACTCATTCACCTACTTTTGGGAGAGCTTTCACTTGGTGAAGTTTCAGACCCATAGCTAATTACTCACCTACTCAAAATGAGTAAATGCGAATTATCTGTAAAAGTATTGCAGATAGCCAATTTTTCTCAAATAACTCAGTCACCTACTTTTGGGAGAGCTTTCACTCTGTGAAGTTTCAGACCCATAGCTAATTACTCACCTACTCAAAATGAGTAAATGCGAATTATCTCTAAAAGTATTGCAGATAGCCAATTTTTCTCAAATAACTCATTCACCTACTTTTGGCAGAGCTTTCACTTGGTGAAGTTTCAGACCCATAGCTAATTACTCACCTACTGAAAATGAGTAAATGTGAATTATCTCTAAAAGTATTGCAGATAGCCAATTTTTCTCAAATAACTCATTCACCTACTTTTGGGAGAGCTTTCACTTGGTGAAGTTTCAGACCCATAGCTAATTACTCACCTACTCAAAATGAGTAAATGCGAATTATCTCTAAAAGTATTGCAGATAGCCAATTTTTCTCAAATAACTCATTCACCTACTTTTGGGAGAGCTTTCACTCTGTGAAGTTTCAGACCCATAGCTAATTACTCACCTACTCAAAATGAGTAAATGCGAATTATCTCTAAAAGTATTGCAGATAGCCAATTTTTCTCAAATTAATCATTCACCTACTTTAGGGAGAGCTTTCACTTGGTGAAGTTTCAGACCCATAGCTAATTACTCACCTACTCAAAATGAGTAAATGCGAATTATCTCTAAAAGTATTGCAGATAGCCAATTTTTCTCAAATAACTCATTCACCTACTTTTGGGAGAGCTTTCACTTGGTGAAGTTTCAGACCCATAGCTAATTACTCACCTACTCAAAATGAGTAAATGCGAATTATCTCTAAAAGTATTGCAGATAGCCAATTTTTCTCAAATAACTCATTCACCTACTTTTGGGAGAGCTTTCACTTGGTGAAGTTTCAGACCCATAGCTAATTACTCACCTACTCAAAATGAGTAAATGCGAATTATCTGTAAAAGTATTGCAGATAGCCAATTTTTCTCAAATAACTCAGTCACCTACTTTTGGGAGAGCTTTCACTCTGTGAAGTTTCAGACCCATAGCTAATTACTCACCTACTCAAAATGAGTAAATGCGAATTATCTCTAAAAGTATTGCAGATAGCCAATTTTTCTCAAATTAATCATTCACCTACTTTAGGGAGAGCTTTCACTTGGTGAAGTTTCAGACCCATAGCTAATTACTCACCTACTCAAAATGAGTAAATGCGAATTATCTCTAAAAGTATTGCAGATAGCCAATTTTTCTCAAATAACTCATTCACCTACTTTTGGGAGAGCTTTCACTTGGTGAAGTTTCAGACCCATAGCTAATTACTCACCTACTCAAAATGAGTAAATGCGAATTATCTCTAAAAGTATTGCAGATAGCCAATTTTTCTCAAATTAATCATTCACCTACTTTTGGGAGAGCTTTCACTTGGTGAAGTTTCAGACCCATAGCTAATTACTCACCTACTCAAAATGAGTAAATGCGAATTATCTCTAAAAGTATTGCAGATAGCCAATTTTTCTCAAATAACTCATTCACCTACTTTTGGGAGAGCTTTCACTTGGTGAAGTTTCAGACCCATAGCTAATTACTCACCTACTCAAAATGAGTAAATGCGAATTATCTCTAAAAGTATTGCAGATAGCCAATTTTTCTCAAATAACTCATTCACCTACTTTTGGCAGAGCTTTCACTTGGTGAAGTTTCAGACCCATAGCTAATTATTCACCTACTCAAAATGAGTAAATGTGAATTATCTCTAAAAGTATTGCAGATAGCCAATTTTTCTCAAATAACTCATTCACCTACTTTTGGGAGAGCTTTCACTCTGTGAAGTTTCAGACCCATAGCTATTTATTCACCTACTCAAAATGAGTAAATGCTAATTATCTGTAAAAGTATTGCGGATACCCAATTTTTATCAAATACTCATTCATCTACTTGTGGGAGAGCTTTCACATGGTGAAGTTTCAGACCCATAGCTAATTACTCACCTACTCAAAATGAGTAAATGCGAATTATCTCTAAAAGTATTGCAGATAGCCAATTTTTCTCAAATAACTCATTCACCTACTTTTGGGAGAGCTTTCACTTGGTGAAGTTTCAGACCCATAGATAATTATTCACCTACTCAAAATGAGTAAATGTGAATTATCTCTTAATAGTATTGCAGATAGCCAATTTTTCTCAAATAACTCATTCACCTACTTTTGGAAGAGCTTTCACACACGAAAATGAAAAATTGTGAATATCTCGGAAAAGCTATTTCTTCTGCTTTAATGCTCGGCGGGAGATACACACCGCGGCAGTGGTCTTGACAAAAAGTTTTGTCTCCCCAAAAATGGTGGCCATTTTGAATTTTCAAAGTTTTTGCAAAACACAAAAATGCTTATATCTCGAAAACCGTGCTATATGGAGCGAACTCAACAAAATTTTGGACCTGCTGGGTATCTCTGCAGAGTAGCCATGCCAATTTTCAAAATATTTTTGTCTCGCCAAATATAGCGGACATTTTTAATTTTTTTATTTTTTGCAAAACACAAAAATGCTTATATCTTGAAAACCGTGCTAGATAGAGCAGACTGCGCTGACTTTGGTTGCCACAACAGTATAAGGCTAGAAACGAAGCATTTTCTTAATACTTTAGCACTCACCTTTATATCCTTTTCGGGACGCTTTGTTTTTGCTATGCAAAAACATTATCTTTTTTTTTGCGAGCGATCCTCTAGTTCTGATTGCCCCAGGGTGGCCCAACATGCCCTGGTTCTGGGATCTAGTGGCAATGTCCAGTCAGATCCCACTGTGCCTGCCCAACATACCAAACCTGGTATCTCAGCCATTCAACCAGGTCCTTCACAGGAACCTGTCAAATCTGAACTTACATGCCTGGCTCCTACAGCCTCAGCAATCAAGGAGCAGGGCTTCTCTGAGGCAGTGGCAGCACGAATTGAGGCTCCTCAAAGAGGATCAACCAGATCTGTCTATGAGGCAAAGTGGACCATTTTTACAAAGTGGTGCCTCAGTAATCAGGTGGACTTCAGGGCACCACCTCTGAAAGCCATTGCTGACTTCCTCCTGCACTTGTTTCAGGACAAGAAGTTACAACCAGGCACTATTGATGGCTACAGATCAGCCATTGCTGGCAAACTGGGCAACTCCACCATTAATGTCAGCAAGGATGAAAATCTCACTCGTATCCTGGACAGTTTTCATAGAGACAGACCCAAGGGCAGGAGGGGCATCCCCTCCTGGAACCTGTCCCTGGTGCTTCACCAGCTGACAAAGGCTCCCTTTGAACCCCTTAAAGAGGCCTCCTTGAAACATCTGACTTTCAAGACTGTCTTCTTGCTGGCCTTAGGTTATGGTAAATGCAGGAGTGAGATCCATGCTTGATTACATAAAAACATCAGACACCAGTCAGACTGGTCTAAGGTGTCCTTGTACCCCTCACCCAGCTTCCTTTCTAAGAATCAGCTGGCCAAAGAGGGTCCAGACAGTGTGGCTCCTGTGGTCATTCCAGCCCTGGCACCATCTCTGGATAAATCACTCAAGGGTGATAGGTCCCTATGTCCAGTTAGAGCCCTACGCTACTACTTGGACAGGACCTCAGACCTTAGGCAGAATAAGGAGTTGGTCTTTGTCTCCTTCAAGAAAGGGTTTGACAAAGACATCTCACCTGCCACCATCTCCTCATGGATCAAACAGACTGTGATTCTGTGCTATGAGCTCTCCGACCAGGAGGCCCTATCCTTACATCAGGTTAAAGCCCATGATGTTAGGGCCTTTGCTGCCTCTAAGGCCTTCCAGTCAGGAATCTCCTTAGACCAGATTCTGTCAGCCTGCCACTGGAAATCCCACAACACCTTCACTCAATTTTATTTGAAGGATGTTGCCTGGGCTGACTCAGAGCTTTTCCACCTGGGACCTGTAGTGGCTGCCCAGCAGGTGCACCACCAGGCCCAGAAGTGAGGAGATGTTGTATATATGTAAATATGTACATATTGTAAATATGCCAGATATGTACATACTGTAAATAGTTTTCAATGTACATATTTTATAAAAAAAAACAAAAAAAAAAACTGTGACTTGCTTCCTTTGGGAAGTTTATTTCCTCTGGGACTGAACTCAGCCCCTCTCTCTCTCTATCTTCCCCTACTCAGATCAACTCTGGGAGGGAAAGAAAAGGGGGGGGGCAACTACGGTAGACTCCCGGTTAACCGGTGAGTTGGTAGCCGACCTTGACCCCTCTGGGGTCTCTGACCCTAGGTCAAATGGGCCTGCACATTTTGTTTTGTTATGAGTTCACTTAAGTCCCTAGCTGCTTACCTGCCTACCAAGCGGTAGTTATTCAGCAATTGTCCATTGGATAGGATGTATTAACGCAATAAAATTGCAAATTTAATAAGTAAATTAAATTTTTTGTAAGTTAATACCCTATCCAATGGACAGGCAAGGCCCACCCAACCGGCCCCGCTATCAGCTTACTAGGGGTCTTACTAGGACTAGACATGAAAAAGATGCTATGACGTCACGATGTCTAGACAGGAAGAGGAAGTACGATGCGCCACCTGGCGAATGCACTCTCCTGGCCGGTCCTGCCGGTATTATATACAGGACGTCTTTTTCTGACGTTTGGCGGGACCGGTCGTGCCGACCGGTAAAGCAATTGTCCATTGGATAGGGTATTAAGTTAATACTATTAACTTATAAAAATTTAATTTACTTATTAAATTTGCAATTTACAGCAACAAATGGGTTCTTTCCAGGCATCCATGTTGGAAGCTTTCCAGTCACTTCGAGAGGAGTTGGCTTCTAAAAAGACAACCGAGGTAGAATCCTCGTTTCCTGCTTCCAAGCCTGGTACATCCAGTGATAATGCTGTTAATCTGGACCTACCCCCTCTGAGATCTAGTACTAATATGCATACCGAGGCAATGGATGTGGACTACGGTCCAGCACTCCCTCCTCATCTAGTACTCAACCAAGATACCTCGGATCAGTACATTGCTCCCTCTGTAGTACCACCGAAAGAGGTCTCGTACTCTCACAAAAAGCATAGCCATAGGCAGCCAGTTGATCCGAGATCTGTCTCGGACCAACTAGATGAGGATTCCGACGAACCTCGGATCCCTTCTTCCAGATCTAAAAAGCACTCTGATAAGAGCAAACACAAGTCAAGGTCTAGATATGTGTCATCATCTTCAGGGGAAGATCAGTCCCCTGCAGCCAGACACAGGTCTTCTAAACCCTCTAGGGCTCAGCCCTCAGGGGCTGCTTCTGATCAAGACCTTCCACAACATGATCCAGACCCCCTTATTATAGGGAAGTAGCTCTGTCTGACATGCCCTCACAATACGCTGAAGAAGTCAACACCTTCAGGCGTATTCTTTCACTCCCTGACCCCAGGGAATCTATGCCTAGGTCGTCAACTTCAGTGTTGGGTCTGGACGACGAAAAAGGCCGTCAAGAGCTCAGACCTAGAGGTCCTTCCTCTATTCTACCACTTAGCTCAGTTATCAAGGACGCCTTTGATAAATTTCAACATGACTTTAAGGCTGCCAATTTATCTGAGGGCAAATATGTCAAGCCTCCTCCTTCCACTTCTAAGTGGTACAGGGTGGGACAGCCCACTTTTCAGGATAAAATTCAGGAGTTGAATACGGACTTTGCCAAGATCTGTATTACTGCTAAACCCTCTGGGGCCCCTGTAGCCAAAGTTCCCCTGCCAGTTCTCAAGGAGCTGGAACATCAGGCTAGACAAAATATCTCAACTCTCAATTTTACTGCTGCCTTTGCAAAATCTTCGTCTTCTTGCAATGCTTCCCTGGAGAAGTGTCAACATAGCATCAAGTCAACTGTCAAGAAGATTAAGTCTCAGATTCAGAAAGGTGCCAATCCTGAGAAAGCAGCAAAGTGCGGATATGAGGAAGTCGCTGAGTACATGGATTTCTGGAATAAGACAGTCCTTATTCAACACAGGGCCCTCACCTGTCTCAGCAAATCTCTAGCCCATATTCTCCAGAGGGAGTTATACTCTATGGCTAATACCGGCTTGCTCAGGCGCGAAGCCGAAATGACTCTCTTACATCCACAATTAGGGGAAACAAGACATCAAGAACTTAGGAACTCGTCCTTTTGGGACCCGTCCTTGTTCGAGTCTCAACTTGTGAAGGAAGGTGAAGACTTCCTTCTCAAAAAAGGCACCTCAAAAGACTCTCAGGGTTTCGCACCCTACCAGAATAAGCCCTTTCGTGGTCCCCACAAGAAAAGAGGCTCCTACAGGAAACGCCCCTATGTGAGCAATTCCTCTCAAAGCAGTAACCAATCGTTTTCCTCAGGAAGGGGAAAACCCAACTTCAGAGGCTCCAGGGGTCGTCGACCCCACAATAGGGGAAGGGGGCGTGGAAACCCCTCTTCCCAATGACTCCTCCAAAGCCTCACTCAGTCCACCAGTAGGAGGTCGCCTCCGTTCTTTCAGGAGAGACTGGCTAACAAACAAATGTTCTCAAAACGTGTTAAACATTATCACCAATGGCTACGTACTACCGTTCCTTTCAAAGCCAAACTTGGTCAGATTTCCTCTGATCCTGTCAGAGTACAAGGCCCAGCAAAAAGACCAAGCCTTGGCCACTTGTATCCAGTCTCTCCCTGTCAAAGAACGCAATCGAAAGGGTGGAAAATGTAAAATCTCTCGGGTTTTACAGTCGCCTGTTCCTAGTGCCCAAGCCTCACCAAAGGTGGAAGCCAGTCATAGACCTCAGCAAGCTCAACACTTTTCTACACGTAGAAAAGTTCAAAATGGAAACTCCAGAGTCCATCAGGACCTCCCTGATTCCAGGGGAGTGGGTATCGTCGATAGATCTGTCGGACGCTTACCTACACATCCCCATCCACCCAAACTCAAGGAAATACCTAAGGTTTTGCTACAAGGCTCAGGTGTTCCAGTTCACCTCCCTCCCATTCGGACTAGCCACAGCCCCCCAGGTTTTTACAATGATTGTAAAGGAAGTGAAACTAATGGCCCTCTCAAGAGGACTCAGAATTCACCAATACCTGGACGACTGGCTGATCAGGTCCCAGTCTCAGGAGGAAGCCCAAGTGAACACTCAGGCGGTGGTAGACCTAACCCAGTCCTTGGGGTGGATAATAAATCAGGAAAAATCAGAACTGAAACCTACTCAGGTGTTTTTGTTTGTGGGCTACGAGTACCATCTAAATTCAGCCCTTGTAAAACCCACTCAAGAGAGATGGCTCAAACTCCAGGATTTGATCCTACTCCTCAAGTCAAAACGTGTTTTGACTGCAAGATGTTTGATGTCGCTAATTGGGTTGCTAGCCTCAACGGAGAAAATGGTCCCGGAGGGACGCCTTCACATGAGGCCCTTTCAGTTTCATCTCAAGGAGCACTGGAGATATCCTCAGTCGCTGGACAACCTCCTTCCTTGGACAGAAGCCATTGCAGCCCACCTGGATTGGTGGCAAAATCCCTCAAACGTGCTGAAAGGTGCAGACCTTCACCCCAAAGACCACAGTATCCAACTCTTTACCGACGCCTCAAACGAAGGTTGGGGCGCTCACTTAGATCTAAATTCTACAAGGGGTCTGTGGTCAGATCGGGAAAAAAGGCTACACATAAATGTCCTAGAATTGAAGGCGGTCTCCCTGGCCCTTCGAGACTTCAAGGACCAGTGCCAGAACCAAACAGTGTTAGTTGCGACAGACAACTCAACAGTGGTAGCCTACATCAACAAACAAGGAGGAACTCACTCAGCAGAGATGTGTGCTCTCCTGTGGAAGATCATGACCTGGTGCCATCACTACCACATAACATTGAAAGCCAGGCACATCCCAGGGTGCCTGAATGTGATGGCCGACCTGCTGTCCAGGTCCAACCAAGTGCAGTCAACAGAATGATCTCTGCATCCGCAGGTGTTCAAACAGATCTGCCAGAAGTGTTCACACCTCATGTAGACTTATTTGCCACTCACCTGAACCACAAACTTCCACTGTACGTATCTCCTGTCCCAGACCCAGAGGCTTGGGACATAGATGCTCTAAACATAAACTGGACGAACCTCACTGCCTATGCTTACCCTCCTACGGCTCTCCTTCACAAGGTGATCCAAAAGATCAAGCAATGCCATTGCCTGATCATCGTAATAGCCCCAGGCTGACCAGGGATGCCCTGGTTTTGGGACCTAGTGCAGCTCTCAACAGAGATCCCACTACAACTCCCAGTGTCAACGACATTACTCAAACAGTCCCACAAGTATGTGTTCCACAACAACCCACAACAGCTGAACCTCCACGCCTGGTGTCTAGGAGCGGACAACTCCAAGAACAAGGCTTCTCTGTGGAGGTGGCAGAGAGAATTGCTGCTCCTCAGCGGTCATCAACAAGGACCATCTATAAGTCAAAGTGGGCCCTATTTGAAAAATGGTGCAGAGAAAATTCGGTGGATTTCTCCACTCCATCTGTGAAACAAATCTCAGATTTTTTCATGTACCTGTACCAAGACCTAAACAGGCGCCCCTCGACCATTGATGGTTACAGGACTGCAATCGTTGACACTTTGGGCCCAACGGCCCACCATATTGCACATAATGCAGACCTTCATAGGTTACTCTCCAGTTTTCACAGGGATCGTCCCAAAAGTTCCAGAAATTTACCTAAATGGAACCTTTCTGTTGTCCTCAACGAGCTCACAAAAGCACCATTTGAGCCCATGAAAGACACAGACCTCAAACATCTTACTCTCAAAACTGCTTTCTTGCTAGCTTTGGCCTCTGGCAAACGCCGCAGCGCAAACAAAGTTTCTAATCTAGGCCAATGGGAAAAGGTTGCCTTGTTCCCTTCTTCTGATTTCATAACCAAAAACCAACTAGCAAGAGAAGGTTCTCAAAGTGTGTCTCCGGTGACTATTCCTGCTTTGACTACCATTGTAGATAGACATTTAAAGAAGACAGGACCCTGTGTCCGGTACGGGCCCTGGGGTATTATCTGGACCGAACCAAAGACCTGAGAGGGTCTCGTTCCCTCCTTTTTATCTCCTTCAAGAAAGGACATACCTCAGACATCAGACCTGCTACTCTCTCTTCCTGGTTGAAACAAACCATCCTACTTTGTTACAAACAAGCAGACCAACAAGCCTTGGACTTGGTCCAAGTTAAAGCGCATGACATCCAGGCCTTCGCGGCCTCTAAGGCCTTTTACGGTGGGGTATCGGTGGACCAAATCATGCAAGCCTGTCACTGGAAAGCTCACAACACATTTACAAATTTTTACCTAAAAGACTTTACTTGGTCGGACACCGACAACAATATGTATCTGGGACCCGTAGTGGCGGCACAACAAGTCCTAGATCCTTCCCCTCAGACCAGTTGTCCTCGGAAAGAAAAAAGGGAGGGGGGGGGCACATCCGCTACAACCAAGTCTTCAGGAGTCTCTCCCAGGATCTAGGTATTCCTTTACCTTCAAGATGTTACGGGTAAGGTCATTTTGGTTTTTTAGTTATCAAGTAATTTGTATTAAGGACTTATTAAGTTGTCATTAATCTCATATCAAGTGGCAAAAATTTATGAGATGTCCAACCATTGGGTTGGTCAGTCACTCGTGAAGGGCCCTCAGGGACCCTTAGACCTCAAGTGAGCACTGCTGCACTTCCGTCCTACATTCAAACATCTAGACAGTTTTCAGCACTGTCCCTCATTTTACTTAGGTTTTTGGCTCATTACAGGCCTGGTCTTCGGGATCGGGGCACTGTAAATGGGACTCAGACTGGTATTTCTGGCACTATTCTTTACATATTAATTCAAATCTTAGAAAAAAAAAATGACATATCTTCCAGTCTCAGCTGTAATCCTGCCACCGGGCAGTTGAATTCAGCATTAAGTCCCACATGGTAAGCTATTGTAGCGTAATAAAATTGAAAATTTTAATTACTTAAATGTAGCTTTTATAAGCTACAAGCTTACCATGTGGGACTTAGAAGAGTCCCACCCTGCCTCCCCGCTGTTTACAGCTGAGGGGTAGGTTTTAGAAAATTTCAACGAGAAAGTAGGGCGATTAGTCAGAAGTTATCACGTGACGACAACTACCAGTATATCCGGTGGCTAACAAGAACTGTCTTTTTTTCTAAGACGTTGGCCCCGGGTGTGGCAACCCGAGAACAGCATTAAGTCCCACATGGTAAGCTTGTAGCTTATAAAAGCTACATTTAAGTAATTAAAATTTTCAATTTTATTTAAATGAAACTCCACTTTCCCAGCATGTTTGGAAAATAGAGGTTATATTGCAATATGTATTATCTGAATTCATGAAGGCGTGGTTAAATTTACCCAGTGGTGAGTATGTTATCAGGGGCCAGTTTCACAAAGCCTCCTTAAGATAAAGGTTACCTTAAATTTAAGGATTTCCTTGAATTTCTCCCTCCTCTCTCAGTTACAGAAAGTCTCCTTCTTTAAAGGAGACCTTGAAAACTCCCTTAAATTTTAAGGACGTGTTCTTAACAGAATGTTTAATAATTTTAAAGGACATTTGCTCTCTTCTTAAGTTTCAGGGAAGACCTTTAGTAAGGAGATTTAAAGCAGGCTTTGTGAAACTGAAATTTAAGGTGGCTTTACCTAAGGAAAAAAATGTCCTTGCTTTACTAAAGGAGGGCTTTTCCAAAGGAGGCTTCATGAAACCGGCCCCTGAACTGAGAAATAAGTAGGCATTGAGTAAAAATATTCCCGTTATATGAACACAATGTCGGAGAGATAGAAGTCAGAGATTAACAAGTTTTACCCCACAGCCCTTAAGGGCTGTGCAGGTATTGTTTTCACCCATGGTGTAGGTGTGCAACATCATGGTGTGACCTTGATGTGACCTTTGACCTTGCTGTAGTAACGTTGACCTTTAAAATTTTGTTTGGGCTGTATATGGGAAACCGTAAGGTGTAGGAAGTTGATACTGGGTAGGGACATTGGTTAGGGGTTGTAGCTGCGCAACATCATGATGTGATTTTGATTTGCCCTTGCTGTGGTGACCTCGACCTTTAATATTTTGTCTTTATATCTCAGAAACCATAGGGTGTAGTAAATTTATACTTAGGACATTGGTAAGGGGGTGTAGGTGTGCAACATAATGGTATGACCTTGATTTGACCTTTAACCTTGCTGTAGTGACCTTGACTTTAAAATCTTATCTGGGCTATATCACAGAAACTGTAAGTTGTAGGAAGTTGATTCTTGATAGGGACATTGGTTAGAGGATGAAGTTGTGTATCTTGGTATGACTTTGATTTGACCTTTGACCTTGCAGCTTCATGATTTTTATCCCACAGCCCTTTAGGGCTGTCGGGGTATTGTTTTCACCCATGTTGTTCGGATGGGCGGGCAGGCGGGAGGCGGGAAAAAGTTTGTCCGGGCTGTATCTCAGAAACCGAAAGGTGTAGGAAGTTGATACTTGGTAGGGACATTGGTTAGGGGGTGTAGGTCTGCAAGTCATGGTGTGATCTTGATTTGACCTTTAACCTTGCCGTAGTGACCTTGAGTTTGAAAATCTTGTCCGGGCTGTATCTCGGCAACCGTAAGGTGTAGGAAGTTGATACTTGGTAGGGACATTAGTCAGGGGCTGTAGGTGTGCAACATCATGGTGTGACCTTGACTTGACCTTTGACCTTGCTGTAGTGACCTTGACCTATAAAATCTTGTCCGGGCTATATCTCGGCAACCGTAAGGTGTAGGAAGTTGATACTTGGTAGGGACATTGGTTAGGAGGTGTAGGTATGCATCGTCATGGTGTGACTTTGATTTGACCTTTGACCTTGTCGTAGTGACCTTGACCTATAAAATTTTGTCTGGGCTATATCTTGGAAATCATAAGGTGTAGGAAGTTGATGCTTGGTAGGGACATTGGTTAGGGGTGTAGGGGTGCAACATCATGGTGTGACCGTGATTTCACCTTTGACCTTGCCGTAGTGACCTTAACCTATAAAATCTTGCCCGGGCTATATCTCAGAAACTGTAAGGTGTATGATGTTGATGCTTGGTAGGGACATTGGTTAGGGGTGTAGGTGTGCAACATCATGGTGTGACCGTGATTTCACCTTTGACCTTGCCGTAGTGACCTTAACCTATAAAATCTTGTCCGGGCTATATCTCAGAAACTGTAAGGTGTATGAAGTTGATACTTGTTAGGGACATTGGTTAGGGGGTGTAGGTCTGCAACGTCATGGTGTGACCTTGATTTGACCTTTGAACTTGTCATAGTGACCATGAGTTTTAAAATCTTGTCCGGGCCATTTCTTGGATTCCATAAGGTGTAGAAGGTTGACACTTGGTAGGGACATTGATTAGGGGGTGTAGGTGTGCATCATGGTGTGACCTTTAACTTTGGCTCTGCCAAAGTGTGTTCACTTGCCATATTTGAGACATCTTTCTCTTATGACAAAGATATATAGATTGCTGCAACTGATTATTGTATGCACTTTTACATAATTTTGCTATTTCCATCGACGGCCATTCTCCAATTAATAAATTTTACAGTTCATAATTTTCAGTTTACTGATTAATGCTGTCATCTTGCTATTGAGTTGTCTTGTTTTAATACTTTATCTTTACATACATTTTCTTCCTCTTAGATGGTATTTTCTCGAAATAAACATTATTTGGAGCTTTATATAACTGACACTGCTCTGAAAGTATCCCGATCTTTGTACTGTTTCACTACTTCTATATCTCATGGTGTTGAAAACTATTTCCCCAGGCTGCGGGGAACGGGCATCTCTGATGCTATTTTTAGTTCACTGATAAATGCTGTCCTGGTGTCAAAAATTGTTTCCCTGGACTGTGGAGTACAGCCATCTACTGAAATAAGTACAACTGAGTACAAACGGTTTTGTGGACTTTTAGTTCTACAGCTTGCTGCTGAGTGCAGGGGCGAGGTCATTGAGTACAGATGTGGGGGCGTCAGGCTGGTGTGCAGCCCTGGGTGATGCAGTACAAGCTGTACAGAAGTATGGAGGAGCAGAACCAGGAGACAGGACCATGGTGAGTGTGAATGGGTGTGTGTCTGGGTATTTGAAAGTGTACGGCTGTGGGTGTGCAAGCAATAAAAAGAAATGTGGGGAAATTGGAACATGGAAGACTAAAATAAGATGTACATATTTTTCTATTACTATCATAATTCCTTCACAAAGAGGAGCATTTAATGACATCATGCTTATACTTTTGTACAATGAGGGTCTACATAACATTATTTTTTCTTTCTTTTTCTTGTATAGTTTTAAATATTGTGAGACATGTATTATGGTGACAGACATAGAGCACATACTCTGTACATGTGTATCACTCTTTCCAAATATCTGTAGAAGAATTTTTCTACTAGACTTAACTATTTTATGAGCATTGGTCTTTTCATGCATCAGTGTAGTTGTGACATTTGATGTCATAATTTACAGTTGGACGCCCTTCATGTAGCATATACAACCCTTGTGGCCAAACTGAAGGAAGGAGATGCAAAGATTGCCTTCCAACAGGCAGCTCAGGTAAGCTCTTCACAACATACATACAGTCAGATATTCTGAATATACAGCTAAAATCCTTAAACTTAGACCTTCTTTTGAGCAGTATTAAATTTCAGATCCTTGATAATCACCATGATATATGGTAATATTATATTTGAAGTATTTTCTGCCCCTTGGAATTCTAGGCAACATGGCAGATTTCAATGGAAGCAGGCCTATGGTGGATCTTATTTTAAATTCCACTAATAAGGATTTTCCTGCTTAAGAGAGTTTGACTCATAGAAGTTCAACTACAATATGAAAATTCTCAGATTTTATGGCAGGCAATGGAAATCAAGGTATAACACTGGTATCTGGGTACTGGACAGGTACTTCCCTTTCTGCTGTGGTTTTCTATTGATGGCTCTTATTTGAGGAAAGCAATGTATTCTAACTAAAGATGACGTTTCACCATGCATCAGAATCTATTATTGTGGGTTTTGTGCTTCACTCAAGAGGAAATGTTGCCATGGATATCATTTTTGCTCCCCACTATTTATTTTTAAACTTGGTCTCCATGCACCTGACAGACTTCCTTTGGAGTTTTATGCTTTTTGTTGAGAAGGTTTTCCTTGAGAGGTGGCCTACAGTTTGGCCAGGATCAAATAAAAATAATGTCATTTGTTTACAGTTGCCTTGGTAATCAATTATATTTCTATTGTGTGATCTACTGAACTACTGAACTACAAAAGAAATCATGTCAGACTGGCTTAGGCCAAGTGTATTATATCTGTAACACCCTGTGGGATGTACAGTTAATTAGGTTATGACACTATAACAGTAAAGCTTTGCTGAATATATATGGTATATGTCAAGATAAACTAGATAAACAGACACGACAAACTGATATTTATATCCCCAGACAAACTTGGGGATATACTGGGTTCAGGTCCATCATGCTGAGACTGTATTTTTGAATTGGGTGTGTGAAAGCTCAGAAATACTTTCACAAATTTCATTCAAACGTGGCACACACATGTACTGTATTTGGATCAGGAGATAAACCCTCTTTTATGTTGACCTTAAAGTCGCATCAATAAAGATGATATGGCCACCTTAAGGTCAGAAATTGACCTTTGACTGCTTAATGCCCTCTAGTTCACAAACCATGTTGCTCATCCAGCTAAAATCTCATGTGAGAATAATATGTTCTTAATATGTTCTTCTTAGATATACCAGATATCAAGACTTTAAGTTGAGGTTAAGACTGTGTTTGAGACCCATAAATACCCCAAGTAGAGTCTGTTTTCCACATATTTTGCCCTGTAATTTGGTTATGGTAAGTCTGGCCAATCTTAAAGTGTACAAGATAATACAATGTGTATATGTGATATTTATCTGTGGAAGATTTAAGGTCTGTAGCTTTACTTTTAAGGTCACCTAAAGGTTTCTAAAAATGCCCATAAGAACCCATTTTATGAAATTTTTGTGGCTTTAATTCCTGTAGCTCTCAAACAGTGTTGCTAATCCAGGTAAAATTTCATCTGGGAATCTATTGATATTTTCTTTTTACATCTGCAATTCAGTAAGGCTTTAAGGTGACGTTTAACCTGTGTATGAATCCCATAAACACCCCACCCAGGGAACTTTCTTCTACATTTTTCATATATTTCACCTCATAACTTGAAAATGTTCTTGATAACACTCTTACATGTGATCCAAATATGCCCAAAGGGACCCATTTTATCAACCTTTTGCTACTTTTCACTCAAGTTTCACCTGAGCACATATTTATATGTTTTATAAGCATATCTAAAAATTTAGGACTTTAAATTTCTGTTTAAGGTCTGTATGAGACCTATAAAGACATCACCAGGAGATTTTTTTTCCACTTATCACACGTACACATTTTGCCTTGTAATTTAAAAATGGTAATTCTGACTAGGCTCAAGCTACACTTGATATAGTGTCTGTGTGTGATCTTTGCCAGTGAAAAACTTGAGCTCAGTAACTTTAAGGTCACCTTAAGGTCTCAATCACCAATCATACCCAGTCAATGCCTGTGGAATGAGTGATGGCCTGTTGGCTTCGAGTTGGCAAAATATAGTTGTTTGTTCCATAAATAAAGGCAGCTTTGGCGGTGGCGGGCATAAAGTTTGCAGGTGTTTGACAGCGTATACCCATGCATGGATTTTGACCAGATTGACAGGATATGTTTAACCCAAGAGGATCTAGAGCCTGTTTGGGATAGTATCTGGCAATGGCTGTTGCCATGGCAATGCTTTTTATGTCAGCTGACATTATTGCATCATTCTGCGGTGTCTGCTTCTGGGTGAACAACTTCTCCTCCAAAAGCACAAGGCCCAGAGACATGCTGTAACTCTTAAAAGATACCTTATCAAGGATGATAAATTGTTAAGGCATTCAGATCTGTCGGTTTCCGAGAGCAGTTAAAAGCGAGGTACCCCCACCTCAAGTGTGAAAATTTCAACACTATCACAATTTTCTCATTGACTATTGAAGGTATTTCTCTCATATTTTGCATATATTGTACTAGGTCACAAGTAGATTCCTTTGTATTAGTATCAGACCTGGTTCTTTCTTAATTATTTCTTAATGAATTTTTGAAATAATTTTTAATGCATTAAAAGTCATGAATTCGTGCAGTAAATCACTTATAACTTGAAAAGTGTTGCATTGAGAGCATTTTGTTAAAATATGTTGTTCAGCTGCTTTTTCCATAGCTACAACGTGGTGAGTAACTTGGGAGTCTACCCCAATAGCTAAGTGAGTAATAGCTACTTTCTTACATTCAGTGCCTTCCATATTGAATAAAATCACTTGTAACTTGAAAACTATTGCATTTAGTATATTTTGTCATATATGTTATTTACCTACTTTTTAGTCAGCAGTAACATAGTAAAATTGCAGACCAGTAGCTCGTTGCATAGCTGAGCAAAAGCTACTTTGAGATGCATCCTTTTCTACTTTCAGTTGTACTTTGAAGCTAAACACACAAAGTCAGCTGACACAGAGCTTGTTCACGGGCATTGCATGCTTGTTTAGATTTTAAGTGTTAAACATTGTCGGTCATAGCCTGAACCCATACATAGATTTTCACAAAATTTTCAGGAAATGTTCAACCCTTGAGGATTTAGAGATGACAAGATTTTTGGGAGTATCTGTCAGTTTTAAACCACATATAGTATGCAAGAATACTGACAAAGGCAAGAAATATTTCCTTTTAGCAAATTTTTTAAACTTTTCCGGGAGTCACAAATATCTCAGAAATGGTAAAGACATTTTGGAGCTTATTTATGTCATTTTAGGAAAATTCTTCATTTCTGTCTATGCAAACACATTTCAAGCAACTTCCTGAAAATGTTAGCTGACATAGTGCCAGGGCTCTCTGTTATTTTGATGCATAGTATTGTAAACAACCCTCTCCACCTGACTGAAATCGGTGGTCGATTTTATTGACCGCTGGCTGCTTGTTATATTCAGTTTAACTTTATGCTTTGAAATGTGCATCTCTCATTTAGAAGTAAACACTTGTGTCACCAATATCAGATAAACATATGTTACCATTGAAAAATAGCCATCAGTCATATTTTTACTTGAAAAACAACAATCAATCAAATTTGACAAAGGAAGACTTTCAATTTTTGGATATAATTCAAAATGAATGGAATGTTCAATTTTATTTTCACGAGTCTTCTCTATTTTTAAGAATCAGGCAGTTTATTCCACATTTTAAATGGCAACCAAGAAAGAGTATTTAGCAGTAGAACATCAGTACATGGGAGTTCATTATGACAGAAATATGACTCTTGATCTTTTACGTTTGATCTTTGTTCTGGCATCTGCTGTATGACATTCATGAGTGGGTTAGGTGGCACAGTGAAAATAATCCCTGATTTCAACTTTCCATTTTAGGGCCCTTTGTTTTTGAATTTTAAACCCGGCAAGAGCTATGAAAGTTCCTAATCTCTTACCAGTGCTCAGACATTTCTAGTGTAGAATGTTGACCAATTGGTACTGCTTTACTAAGCCCATGAAACTGTCTGTCACAGTGTGACCCAATGTACTTCCACTGAGATTGGACCCATTTCATGGCTTACATTTTAGGATTTTTCAAATCTGATTGTGTGTGTTAGACTCTATATAAATTTCTTGAGCAGTTGATTGTTTTTATTCAATCATGCTTTCAATTTATTAACCCCCGCTTCAAAGTCAGATTTGTTACACCACAAGATCCTTCCATCTAACTTATTAATACTCCTAGACCTAGGTTGCTGACAATATCTGTGCAATGTCAAGTCTATTAATTTTACATCTCCTGTTTCCCCTGTAGGCAGCACAGCAGGCAGCTCTGGACACAGCACACATGAAGGCGCGGGCAGGGCGTGCCAGCTATGTGAACCCTAGTCATCTGACTCAGCCTGACCCAGGAGCACATGCTGTTGGAGTGTGGATGTCTGCTGTGTGTGAAGTCTGGCTGAAGTAAGAGGAACTTAGTGTGGTGTAGTTCAAAAGCTGGGAAATACGCAACTTACAAGGGGTGTCGTGTAGTCAAACATTCCTAAAATTGACTGCTTAAATTATTCAATGGTCAATAATTTTGTTGAATGTGCAGGTTCTGCCTCAATGAAATTTCTTAGGCAGTGACATTACAGGAGATACTAATGTACACAAACTTTCTTCAAAGTTGTTTCAAAGAAACGACCATTTTTATGTCGTCACTCTGCGGCGTGGGCGTACGCATCCGCGTACGCGTCCGCGTGAACAACTTCTCCTCCAAAACTACAAGGCCTAGAGACGTGCTGTTTTTTTTAAAAGATACCTTATCTATCGAGGATGAAAAATTGTTCAAGGCATGCAAATCTGTCTGTTCGTCTGTTTGCTAGAGACATTACAAGGGGGGTACCCCCACCAAAAGTGTGAAAATTTCAACACTTAATCACAATTTTCTCAGTGACTATTGCAGGGATTTCTCTCATATCTTGCATATATGTACTAGGCCACAGGTAGATTCTCTTGTGTGAGTATGAGACCTGGATCTGTCTTACTTTTTTTTTAATAAATTTTTTTAATAATTTTTAGTGCATTAAAATTCATGAAATCATGCACAAAATCATTTATAACTTGAAAAGTGTTGCATTTAGAGCATTTTGTTAAAATATGTTATTCAGCTACTTTTTTCATAGCTACAATATGGTGAGTAAGTTGGGTGCCTGTCTCAATAGCTAAGTGAGTAATAGCTACTTTTGGGCTTTTCAGTAACTTCCATTATGAGTAAAATCACTTGTAACTTAAAAACTATTGCATTTAGAGAATTTTGTATAAATATGTTATTCAGCCACTTTTGGGTCAGCTATAACATAGTAAAATTTTAGACCTGTAGCTCATGGCATAGCTGAGTAATAGCTACTTTTAGGTTATCACTGTTGAGTAAATCGCTTATAACTTGGAAACTATTGCATTTAGTGAAGTTTCAGATCTGTGGCTCATTGCATAGCTGAGTAATAGCTACTTTGAAGTTCTCACTATTGAGTAAATCACTTGTAACTTAAAACCTATTGCATTTAGAGAATTTCGTATAAATATGTTATTCAGCTACTTTTGGGCCAGCTATAACATAGTGAAATTTCAGACCTGTAGCTCATTGCATAGCTGAGTAATAACTACTTTGAGGTTCTCACTATTGAGTAAATCAGTTGTAATTGCAAAACTATTGCATTTAGAGAATTTAGTATAAATATGTTATTCAGCTACTTTTGGGTCAGCTATAACATAGTAAAATTTCAGACCTGTAGCTCATGGCATAGCTGAGTAATAGCTACTTTTAGGTCATCACTATTGAGTAAATCAGTTGTAACTTGAAAACTATTGCATGTACAGTATTTTGCTTAAATATGTTGTTCACCTACTTTTGGGTCAGCTATAACATAGTAAAATTTCAGACCTGTAGCTCATGGCATAGCTGAGTAATAGCTACTTTGAGGTTATCACTGTTGAGTAAATCGCTTATAACTTGGAAGTTATTGCATTTAGAGTATTTTGTTTCAATATGTTATTCACCTATTTTGGGGTCAGCTATAACATAGTGAAGTTCCAGACCTGTGACTCATTGCATAGCTGAGTAATAGCTACTTTGAAGTTCTCAATGTTCAGTAAATCATTTATAATTTGAAAACTATTGCATTTAGACAATTTAGTATAAATATGTTATTCAGCTACTTTTGTGTCAGCTATAACATAGTAAAATTTCAGACCTGTAGCTCATGGCATAGCTGAGTAATAGCTACTTTGAGGTTATCACTGTTGAGTAAATCACTTATAACTTGGAAACTATTGCATTTAGAGTATTTTGTTGCAATATGTTATTCACCTATTTTGGGGTCAGCTATAACATAGTGAAGTTCCAGACCTGTGGCTCATTGCATAGCTGGGTAATAGCTACTTTGAAGTTCTCACTGTTGAGTAAATCGGTTGTAATTGGAAAACTATTGCCTTTACAGAAATTTGTGCAAATATGTTATTCAGCTACTTTTGGTTCAGCTATAACATAGTGAAATTACAGACCTGTAGCTCATGGCACAACTGAGCAATAGCTATTCTCAGGCACTGACTGTTGAGTAAATCGGCTATAATTTGAAAAATATTGCATTTGGAGTATTTTGTTAAAATATATTGTTCACCTACTTTTGGGTTAGCTATAACATAGTGAAATTACAGACCTATAGCAGAGCAATAGCTATTTTCAGGTTCTCACTATTGAGTAAATCAGTTGTAACTTGAAAACTATTGCATTTACAGTATTTTGCTTAAATATGTTGTTCACCTACTTTTAGGTCAGCTATAACAGAGCAAAAATTCAGACATGTAGCTCATTGCATAGCTGAGTAATAGTTACTTTGAGGTTCTCACTCTTGAGTAAATCAGTTGTAACTTGAAAACTATTACATTTAGAGTATTTTGTTAAATATGTTATTCACAGACGTTTTGGTCAGCTATAACATAGTGAAATTGCAGACCTCTATGTCATGGCATAGCTGAGCAATAGCTTCTTTCAGGTTCTCACTGTTGAGTAAATCATTGTATCCAACCTGTAGGAAATCATGGGCTGGGAATCTGTTAATATGGTCCGATTTGACCTTGGAACCCTCCTTCAAGGTCAAATGAGGATAGCCAAACATAAAAGTGCTTATAACTCGCTTATTATTGGTCCTAGAGGTTTGGAATGAAAACCAACCTATAGAAAATCATGAGCTGGGAATTTTTTGGTGTGGTCGGATTTCACCTTGGACCCCTCCTTCAAGGTCAAATGAGGATAGCCAAACTTAAAAGTGCTTATAACTCGCTTATTATTGGTCCTAGAGGTTTCGAATGGAAAACCAACCTATAGAAAATCATGGGCTGGGAATCTTTTGGTGTGGTCGGATTTCACCTTAGACCCCTCCTTCCAGGTCAAACAAAGATAGCCAAACTTAAAGTGCTTATAACTCGTGTATTATTGGCCTTGGAGGTTTGGGATGGTAAACCAACATACAGGAAATCATGGGCTGGGATTCTTTTGGTGTGGTCAGATTTGACCTGGGACCCCTCCTTCAAGGTCAATTGAGGATAGCCAAACTTACAATTGCTTATAACTCGCTTATTATTGGTCCTACAGGTTTGGGATGGTAAACAAGCTACAGGAAATCATGGGCTGGGAATTTTTTTGTGTGGTCGGATTTGACCTTAGACCCCTCTGTCAAGGTCAAACAAGGATAGCCAAACTTAAAAAGTGCCTATGACTCACTTATTATTGGTCCGAGAGGTTTGGGATGGTAAACCATCCTAAATTCTTTGGCTGGGAATCTTTTGGTATGGTCAGATTTGACCTTTGGATCCCTTCTTCATGGTCGAACGAGGATATTGCATTTATAGTATTTCTTTAAATATTTTTAACCTACTTTTTACACTTAAACAATTACCTTGTTACTTTATTTCATAATACCATTTGCAGGGCACAACTTTTTTGTTCTTTTCTTCTGTCAGCTTCGGAATATCTTTCGAACATGCTGTTCAGTTACCATTTACTGTATTTCTGTACAGCCCTTTCCCTGATAATTATGCTTTCCTCTCATTATCACCATCACAAATCAAAAACATTCAGTCAGCTGACACAGTGCCCGTTCACGGGCACTCTCCTCTTGTTCTTACTAACTTTATGACACACAATAGCCAAGTCATATATGCAAGATGAAAAAATGTTTAAGAGAACTTGAGTGGTAAATTTTAAATTCAATCCACCAAAACATTTGAAGTTGATATGTACATGTTTGATATATAAACGTTTGTTAGATGAAATAAATATTCCTTTATATCCAGAAGAGAAAGTTAGTAACCACGCTTTATTCCACTTAATCTGTGCCATAAAGTCGAAATATGACAAGGAAAACAGGTGTTTCATGCAGTGAGAATGTACTCACAGCCAAGTTATATGAAAGTCTATTACAAGTGAAATATTTCAAATATTAATTGCCACATTGCTCTTTAAATAGCAATATCATACTTTGAAATCTGTCTTTGGGATTAACTTCGTGCTAGAGAAGGCCTTCATTATCTGTATCCTGGGTAACAATGCTTGTTTAACAAGATCAACCCACAATTACCCCAAGGTGATTTGTGCATTTTGTTTTGATTTTTGAGTTGAGATTTACAGCTAATGCTGTAGTATTTTCTTTTGTCTGTCTCATTAGTAATTTCATAGATGTGACTGGGGATTGGTTTATTTTTGCATACACAAATTGTTTTGTTAGGTTTTGATGTTATAGAATTAATAATGCATGTACATACCTTGTTAAATTGTTAAATCTGTGATATTGAACCGATATGATTGAGGGATACATACCTACATCATCTTCCTTGTATTCTAATAAATTATCTTTGATTTGCACTTTTTTTTTTTGTATATTTTCTGCAGTCTGTATCTAGACATTATGGACAAGTATCATTATCTCCTGCCAGCCTTTATCCCCGGAGGGAGATAATGAAATGCACCCTATCGGTGCGTGCGTGCTTCCATTAGGGCGTTATGCAGATTTCTCTAAAACTACTGCATTTACACATTTTTGTCAATTACTTGTCCCAATGGATTTTTATGCCCTTCAAAATGTTTTAGGTTTTGGACTTTGGCCTAAAGCTGAGTGAGTAATGGTACTTTTACCTTATTTGACTTTTTAGGGGTTTCTAACTCTAAAATTATTGCATTTGGAGTATTTTGTTAAAATATGTTGTTCAGCTACATGTACTTTCTCCTTACCTACAACATGGTGTGTACTTTGGAGCTCTACTGTACTATACAAATGAGTAACAGCTATTTTCTTAATTTTAGCTAAATTATTGAAAGAATAAATGTCTAATATATTCACAAGTGCCGTACTTAGCCTATTCCTTTCCATATGTTGTTCACTTATTTTTGGTCAGCTATGACACAGTAAACTTGCAGACCTGTAGTTCTTTGCATGGCTCAGCAATAGCTAGTTTTAGGTTCTTGCAGTTAAGTAAATCACTTGTAACTTGAAAACTGTTGCATTTAGAGTATTTTGTTTAAATACGTTTATTTACCTACTTTCAGGTCAGCTAGAACATACTAAACTTGCAGACCCGAGGTTCTTTGCATGGCTGAGAAATAGCTACTTTTAGGTTCTTGCTGTTAAGTAAATTACTTGCAACTTAAAAACTATTGCCTTTAGCTTATTTTTTAAAATCTGTTATTCACCTATTTTTGGGTCAGCTATATAGTAAAATTGCAGATCTGTAGCTCATTGCTAAGATGAGCAATAGCTATTTTGAGATCCTCACTGTTGAACTTGAAAACTATTGCATTTAGAGTTAAAGCATTTTGAACTCATGCTCTTGAGAGGTGGAAGGAATTGTGTTCTCCAACAAAATGCAGAATGAAAATCAGGCTCATTAGAAAGTCAAATCTACATGCAAAAGGTATGTGTAATGTGTTGGCAAAAGGCTTTTTCTCAACCCAACTCAATGCCCACACCAAAAATAAACTTCCTGTACCTTATAGTTTCCCAGATTTAGCCCAGACAAGATTTTTAAGTTTAAGGTCAGCACAGTTAGGCCAAAGGTCAAATCAAGGTCTCACTCTGACACTGCACACCTACACTACACCCCCATCCCAACAGTGTGCCTACACCATAGCAACTTTTTACTCCTTAAGGTTTCTGAGATTTAACCCAAACAAAATTTTAAAGTAGCAGGCAGGCAGGCAGGCAAGCAAGTATTTATAAAGCGCCAAAATTGATGTAGACACCCTTTAAGGCACTGATGTTCAAACACAGATATTCCAGTTCCAAAAAGAGGTCAATATCCATATTAGCTTCCAACAGGGGAGATAGGCTATGGTGGAGGATAGGCTAATATGAAGAGATACGTTTTCAACTGTTTTCTAAATCCAGAGATACTTTCCACGGTTCCCATGGCTTGAGGGAGCTTGTTCCATTCTGTGGGGCAACTACTGTGAAGCCACAAAACCCTGAGTGTTTATTGGGTTTGGATGAGGAAACTGATAGATTATCCCATGCGAGATAGCTCTGCTTAATTAGACAGGACATATATGGAGGCTGGTTAAAATTTATTGTTTTATAAGTAAGAAGGTTGTATTTGACCAATATATGGTAATGAATGGGAAGCCAGTGTAGTTTGTACAGGAATAGGGTGTGACATGACTAAATCTATTTAGTTTGCATACAGTGTAACGTAACACATTTTTAACTCTTTGTAGTTTAACAGTATATGCCTTTTTGTGTGATAAAGCAGTGAATTACAGTAACCCAGGTGACTGCTTAGTGCTTACCATAGCATTTGCCACCTTCACAGCTGTTTCATAATTTAGATACCTGCGGACCCTTCGTAGTTCCTGCTACGGAGATGGTAGTAACAAATGTTACATAGATTAGCCACATATCTTTGCAATTTTGTGTTGAGTTGTCAACATATTTTTTTCCTGTCCAGCCAGATGCCATGGATGAAAAAAATACCCCCCTCACAGACTTTAAAGGCTGTGGGGTAAAAAGCATTTATAAGGGTAATGAGAAACCAAACATGTGCAGTGCTTGCAATTTATGTGCTGGGTTTTGGATCAAGGTCTTAATACTTACTACTTGGTAACTATTCTCAAAATGTAATATGACCAACACACAGGTGTTTCATGTTAAAAAATGCCATTTTGACCTGGACAGTAGTCAGGGGTTTGGGGGCAAACTTGGTTTTTACAATCACAGGCCATGGTTTGCCCTTTACACCCTCCTGTATGCCAAAGCTGTAATTGCAATACTAAAATACTTAAAAATCTTACCTATTTGGGGTCACAAGGGCTCACCTGGAAAGGTTAGAAAAGTGCCAAAAGACTAGATCTGAATAGTGATGAAAATAATTGAATGAAATTTGTGGGATTCCAGGCAATATTTTTGTAGACTCAATGAAAAATACCATAAAATCAACTCTATGATCCCAGTTGGACCATGGGGAGGGGCAGCTGAAATGCAAATTTGGCTGGCTTTTTGGAATCCTCAGCATTGGTCTCCTACTCTCCTATCACCTCTCAATTGATTCCAAAGCTCTTAATCCAAAAATAAAAGAGATCATTTGTAGAAGTCTTGTACCTGTATAGTGCATACAAAAGACACCTCATTTGGCTGATTCTAAGGTAACCTTAACATAAGGATGCAACTTTTCTAGCTATAAACCCAATTTTCTTACTGCAGTAACATACTGAACCAGTGTGCAGTCCCTAACACAAGTAGATATACACAATATCAATCATACAATTTATTATGGCCTGATTGATCTGAAAATTCAACTGGCACCTAGATGATCATACTTGTCAAAAACTTAATAATGTTATCACTATGAAAAACAAACAAAACAATAACTTCACCCAACATTCAGTAAGATTATGTTGTAGAATATTACATTGTCCCATCTAAAGTTTTGCTCACTTAGCCATATGCTTGGCACAGATCTGCATATTAACATGTATGTGCAGTACAAAAGATGTAATGATAACTACTATTCTGGGGGTCAAAGTATTAAGATAAACTGGCAAATGTCCACAGATAACTTGTTAATACAGTAGCACAATAGTCTCTGTTAAATATCTGTTTGAGCCTCTTAGTGTATCAGCAGTACAAAGGAACTCGAGATTTTATCAAATCAAAACAATGTCAAGGGGACTTCTTTTTCTTGAGAAAAAATATGGGGACTGAAAAATATAACTGTCTTGCAGTATATACTGATTACAGCAAATGTGTAAGAAGCAGTACTACACTGAAGAAATACAACAATTTATGTGTCACCAAATTTCAGCCACTCTCAATGCTGCCAATGTCAGAAATCACATAAAAATATTAACATTTATCTTGTTTGTTGCAAAGACTTTTTGAAAATAACTAAAACCCCAATGATACTTTCTGTTGTGGTTTACAATGCTTGACATTAACACTGTTGTCCGACAAAACAATTAGTATGGTAACAGCACCTAAGATTATACTTTGAAGAATATCAGTTT
Source organism: Sabellastarte sp. h YS-2021 (assembly GCA_964017235.1). Lineage (NCBI taxonomy): Eukaryota > Metazoa > Annelida > Polychaeta > Sabellida > Sabellidae > Sabellastarte > Sabellastarte sp. h YS-2021. The sequence continues at coordinate 18,130,366 of OZ024928.1, forward strand.
GTAATAATTAAGGTACTTTCATTGATAAGGGCAGATAGTAATACAAACACACTCAAACCCAAATTTATTGCATCCTCCCACTATTTAGAACCAAAAAGGTACAAAGTACACTAAATATAATAAATTTATTAATTGGGAAAAACTATGTACCAACTTTATATAACTAGGTGTTATTGTCTAGTTTGGAATGTGTTTCTGGTTACACATTTAGACATTATTTTCTATTAACACAAATATGTCCAAAAAAGGAACTAAAATGTTTGTGCCAAATTTATTCTTTGTCGCCCAGTTCTTTTTTAAGTTTGGCTAAGGCTGCTAATCTTACATCTCTCCATTTCCTCCTCTCATCCAGTTTTTCCAGTGGAATCCTCTTTTCTAGTTCTTTTGATATATTTTTGGCTGTTTCACCTCCCATTTTTGGAACAGGACCAAAGCTATTTGTTACATCATAAATCATTTGTCCATAGCGATCACAATAACTTTCAACACCTTCAGCATTGAGGTTGATTGTTTCCATCGGTCCCATGAAAGCATATCTCATCCCCAAACCATCCTTCATGATGGTGTCTAAATCCTCAACACTGATTGCATCATCTTCAATCAATCTCCAAGATTCTGTCAACAAAGCACACTGGATCCTATTCAGAGCAAAACCTGGCAATTCTTTCTTCAGAAATACGGGGGACTGTCCAACTTCCTTCATTATGGACATTGTTACCTCAACTGCTTCTTCGCTGGTGTATGGTGCTGGCACCACTTCAACCAAAGGACATAAAAATGGAGGATTAATCGGATGTGCGACAAGACACTGGCTTCGATGACTCATTTTTTCGGTAAACTTTGATGCTGGCATTGCACTCGAAGAACTTGCCAAGACACACTTGGCATCAATAATTTTATCCATCTCTAGAAAAACCTTAACCTTATAAACTTTTCTCGTGGTCCTGGTGTTTGGAAGTTTAACACTAGTCTTTTGAAAGATCAGGAATACATTGCATTTGTAAAAAATTGGATAATAGATGAGAAATTAAGATATGCAGTCCCAGTTTACAATTTGGAAAATATACATAATATACCAGATGATAATTTACATCTTAAAATTGATTATGATTTGTTTCTGGAAATGTTGTTATTGAGAATACGAGGCGAAACAATCAAATATGCCTCTCACAAGAAAAAGCTCAGTAAAGAAATTGAAAATAACCTTCTCTCTGAGATAGATTCCTTGGAGAAAACCCTAACGAGCGATAACTATGATAGCTACTTAGAAAAAAGTCACAGCTTCGAACGATTAGGGAAGATGCTATAAAGGGGCACCAAATCCGATCAAGAGTGCAATGGTTAAATGATCGAGAAAAACCTACTAAATTCTTTTGTTCTCTTGAGCACCGCAACTATATAGAGAAAACTGCCAAAAAAATTAAATTGCGAGATGGTACCTTGAGTACTGATCAGAAAAAAATCCTTGCAGAATTCCAGTCCTTTTACACCAAACTTTTTCAGATTGATGATTCAAATCTGGAAAAGATTGATCTAGAAGATGTTTTAAGACACTGTCAAACACAAAAAGTTCATGGTGAACATATTAATCAAATTGAAGGGCACTTAACTATTAAAGAATTGAGCAAAGCTTTAAAGCAAACTAAAAATAATAAAACACCTGGAATAGATGGTTTTCCGGTAGATTTTTTAAAGATATTTTGGAGGGAGCTCGGTGTTTGGATTCAAAAGGCTTTAAACAGCAGTTATGACAAAGGAAAACTGTCTCTATCCTTAAGACAGTGCCTGATAGTATGTTTACCTAAAAAAGACAAAAGCAGGGAAGAAATAAAAAATTGGCGTCCCTTATCAATGCTTTCAAGCCTTTACTGAACTATTTGATTGACAGTACTCAGACAGGTTTCATATCGGGTCGAGATATTGCCGAAAATACCCGTTTGGTATATGATATTATTCATACTACCAAAAAATTAAACATATCAGGACTCCTAGTTTCAATAGATTTTCAGAAGGCATTCGATTCCATCTCATGGGAATTTATTTTCAAAACTCTCTCTTATCTAGGTTTTGGAGCCAACTTTCAGAAATGGATTAGATTGTTCAATACAGATATTACAGCAAAAGTTTTGCAAAATGGTTTTCTCTCGGATAACATAAACATACAACGTGGGTGTAGACAAGGAGATCCCATCTCCCCTTACTTATTTATAATTGCGGCACAGATACTAATATTAATTATTCATAATCCCCAAATAAGAGGTATTTTTATCAATGGTGTTGAATTCAAAATCACACAATATGCAGACGACACCACACTCTTTTTGGATGGTTCACAAGACTCATTATTAGCTGCATTAAACACACTGGAAACTTTTGGAACTTACTCTGGGCTTAAAATGAATACAGAAAAAACTCGGGTTGTCTGGATTGGAAGAAAAAGGCATTCAAAAGAAAAATTAGTGGACAAAGGCCTTCTATGGGGATGTACACATTTTGACCTACTGGGAATAAAATTCTCAAACAACCTTATGAATATGTTGGAGATTAATTATGACAAAAGGATTTGTGAAATAAAGAATCTTATAAATATCTGGGAGAAGAGATATTTAACACCTATAGGGAAAGTAACAGTTGTGAAAACTTTTATTTTGGCAAAACTAAATCACTTATTCTTGGGGTTGCCAAACCCTACCCCACAATTATTAAAAAAAATTGAAGATTTATGTTACAAATTTTTATGGTCAAATAAACCTGACAAAATAAATAGGAATATAGTAACCCTTGATGGGCAATCAGGTGGACTTAATATGGTCAATGTAAAACTTTTTATAAAATGTTTAAAAACAACTTGGTTTAGAAAATTGTTACGGCAAACGGATGCCCCATGGAACAAGCTATTTCAAGCAACCTTTGGAAAATTCCAAGAAAAGTGCACTGGATTGGGTCCTGAATATATAGTTGAATTAAATAAAAATATAACAAATAATTTTTGGAATAATGTCTTTGAGTCAGCATATGATATATTGAAACATCAACAGCTACTCACAAGTGAACAGATTCTGACAACCCCCCTTATGGTACAATAAAGCATTGTCAGATGAGACTTTTTATATTTCTCAATGGTACAGTAAAGGGATCCGCTCCATTTCAGACGTTTTAGATGATAATGGCCAATTTAGGTCACTAGATACAATGAAAAATTTATATAATCTAAGAAATATCAACTTTCTGCATTACTTGAGAGTCAAAGGTATTTGTAATCAGCTGCTGAAAGAAAGTAATTTTCAGCACAACAATGTCTTTAGACCAAATATACCAAATCATATAAAGATTCTGTACCGATCTGATAAGGGAGCTAGAGATTTTTATAAGTACGTCAATAAATACAAAAAAATAATCATTCAATGAAGTTAAAATGGAATATAGATTTATACCTCAATATAGATGAATCAACTTGGAGTGATATATTTAAAGTATGTTTTAACACAATAAATGATAATAGCCTAGTGTGGTTCCAGTTGAGGATAATCTACAGGATATTAGGAACAAATCATTATCTAAACAAAATAGGAGCATCATCATCTTCACTTTGTAGAAAATGTAACAATGCTCTAGAAACATTAATGCATATTTTTACCGAATGCCCTATTACTGTAACTTTATGGGAAAACATAAAAATGTATGTCAAAGAGAAAATAAATTGTCAGTTAACATTAAATAATCTGGATATTATGCTGGGATATTTACTGTCAGATCAGAATAGAAGCCCTATAAATATTTTGCTGATCCTGACAAAAAAATATATTTTTGACTCTTTTAAAAACTAGATTGGGCCAACTCGGCGCCAACATATCCCCAGACAGGTCATCACTCACGCCACAGGTTTTGATCGGGAATTTTTTAAAACATAATTACCCATTATTATATGAACTTCAGCACATCAATCTACTCTGTTTATATCTCCCCAAGGAAGATGGTGTATCCCCAGACGCCGAATACATAACTCAAATTATATTTTCAATCTTCCTGCAATGATAACTCTAAACCTATTTTCCAAGTATTTAAATGATTGATGATTGAATGTCCATTCTAAAATAATAATCCCAAAAGAGCATATCTGTTTCTATATTTGTTGACAAATAAAATATTATTTTTAACTCAACTCATCATATTTTTCAATCTTCCTTCAAAGTATTTAAATGATTGATGATTCAATGTCCATTCTAAAATTCATAATCCCAAAAGCGCATATCTGTTTCTATATTTGTTCACAAATAAAATATTATTTAAAAAAAATTATTTATATTATTATTTTATTATATTATTTTTAGAATTTGCAAATTGTTTTCAGTTATTCATTTCCTCTATACCTATATATGTGGTCCATATATATGCAACCTAAATATGTGACACAATCTCAGTTCTGACTCCCCTTTGTGTTATATGTAATGAAGCCCACCACCTCCCACCCCCACCCCTCTCCCCTTCTCCACACCTCTCTCACTATTACACAAGATCTGCAACCCCATTGAGTTCTTTGTTTCTCATCTGATATCATTAAATACCTTTGTTTATTTAGTGTCACTCAATATAGCTGGAGGTCCCAGAGGTGGGTGGGGGGAATCCGGGTGGGGGATGTGGGTTGAGCATAAATGGTAAACAAACAATCTATATAAAAGGGGTACTCAAATACAAAAAGAATTGAGAATTTTAAGTATGTGATTATCAACTGAAATGAGTTCATAACTGTAGGAGCTGTGCCAAAATTAACTGAGGCAAGTTGAATAAAACTGGGCTAGTTGAGGGTTAAAAATCCCCTAGTTTTACTACATAAGGATATAATTTCATTAATATTGGGACTTAAAGCTCACTTAAAGCGTCCATTTTGTCTACTTGAATATGTTTAACCAGTTTCATTTTAAAAAGTGTAAAACTCAGCAAGCAGAGGTATAACACACAAAAATAAATTCTTAAAAGACTAAGATAGCCATAACATTATTAATATTCAAAATTTAAATAGACAGGCATTTCCTTTTTAAAATTCAAAGATTTCAGCTCTATAACCCACATAGTTTGACAGTTACTGGGCTTTAAAGTGGCATAATATCCATAAATTGGGTTTCTGTGGGCATTTTACAATTGTTAAAGAGACCTTAGCAATTAAACTACAGATCTGAAACTTTTTGGGGGACATACATAACAAACAAAATTATATATAATACAGTTTAAGACTTGTCACACTAAGCATTTCCAAATAACAGGGCAAAATACGGAAAAAATGTCAAAAAAGGCACTTGGGCGAGTGTCTATGGCCCTCATACACAGGTTAAATGTCTACTAAAAACCTTGATTTTCGGCATATGTAAAAAGGACATAATAATGCATTCCCAGATGGGATTTCAGCTCCATCAATCACATAGTTTAACAGTTACAGGGCTTAAAGGTGGTAAAAAGTCCAAATATTGGGTCATTGTGGGCCTTTTAGAGATCTCGATGTGGCTTTCAAATTAAAGCTTCAGACTTAAAATTTGTTACATACTAAGATTACACATAGAATATGTATCTAATAAAGTTTGAAACTTCTCAGACTTACCATTTCCAAGTTACAGAGCAAAATATGTGAAAAATGTCTTAAAAGGGTCACTCAGGTGGGTGTTTAAGGTCCTCATACACAGGTTAAATGTCTACTTGAAGCCTTGATTTTTGGCACATGTAAAAAGAACATAATAATGTATTCCCAGATGAGATTTCAGCTCTATCAGTCACATAGTTTAACAGTCACAGGCCTTAAAATTGGCAAAAAGTCCAAATACTGGGTCTTTATGGGGCCTTCTAGAGACCTAAATGTGGCCTTCAAATTAAAGCTTCAGACTTAAAATTTGTCACATACTAAGATTACACATAGAATATGCATCTAATACAGTTTGAAACTTCTTACACTTACCATTTCCAAGTTACAGGGAAAAAGATGTGAAAAATGTCTTATAAGGGTCACTCGGGTGGGTGTTTATGGTCCTGATACACAGGTTAACTGTCTATTAAAGGCCTAAATGTTGGGGCACATATAAGAAAACACATAGATATATTCCCAGATGATATTTAACTTAGATGAGAGACATAGTTTGAAAGCTACAGTGCTTGAAAGTGGCAAAAAGTGCATAAATTGGGTCTCTGTGGGCACTTTTGAGACCTTAAGTCGACCCCTTTGGGTAAACCTACAGCTCTAAAATTTTCTACAGACAAGGATTACATATCAAAGTTATACCTAGCGCAGTTTGAGACTCATCAGAATTATCACTTCCAAATTATAGGGCAAAATATGTGTAAAGTATAGCAAAAAATCCCTAAGTGGGGGTATTTATGGGCCTCAAACACAATTTTCTCCTCAACTTAAAGTCATGATTTTCGGCACATGTACTAAGAACATATTAATGTGTTGTCAGGTAAAATTTCAGCCAGCTGAGCATCATAGTTTGTGACCTACAGGGCTCTAAGTGGCCAAAAGTGCAATTTCTGACCTTAAGGTGGCCATAAGTTCTTTTTTACTGGGAGTTTAAGGTCACCTTAAAATAGGGATCTTCCTTTGGGCACCCTTAACATGTGTACCAAGTTTGAAAAAAAAATATTAACTTGTTTTTGAGTTATCGCGTCCACAAGGAAATTTCTACGGCGGCGGCGGCGGCGGCGGCGGCGCGACGGACCTGAATCCAATATATCCCCGACTTTCGTCTGGGGATATAATAATACCGTTATGTGTCTAGACAGACTAGTGTATCAGTTCAAGCAAACATATGCAGAAGAAAAGCTCTTGGCAAACCTACAAGATAAAAAGGCCCTTTTTGACTTAAAATGGAAAAATTGGAAATTGATTATGGAGTGAGTAACCACATGCCTTGATCAAGTAAAACATGTCCCTTGTAATTCTAATGTTTCTTTTACAATAGTTCTATATCACTTATTTGTATTGTTTGTATAGTTACAAATTGTTGACTGAAAATATTGCTGTATCCGTATTGATAAATGTATTGTTTACAGACAAATAAAAAAAAAAAAAAAAAAAAACTTTATTTAGCCAAGACAAGATTTTTAAGTTTAAGGTCAGCACAGTTAGGCCAAAGGTCAAATCACGGTCTAACTCTGACACTGCACACTTACACTACACCCCCATCCCAACAGTGTGCCTACACCATAGCAACTTTTTACTCCTTAAGGTTTCTGAGATTTAACCCAAACAAAATTTTAAAGTAGCAGGCAGGCAGGCAGGCAGGCAAGCAAGTATTTATAAAGCGCCAAAATTGATGTAGACACCCTCTAAGGCACTGATGTTCAAACACAGATATTCCAGTTCCAAAAAGAGGTCAATATCCATATTAGCTTCCAACAGGGGAGATAGGCTATGGTGGAGGATAGGCTAATATGAAGAGATACGTTTTCAACTGTTTTCTAAATCCAGAGATACTTTCCACGGTTCCCATGGCTTGAGGGAGCTTGTTCCATTCTGTGGGGCAACTACTGTGAAGCTGCACAACCCTGAGTGTTTATTAGGTTTGGATGAGGAAACTGATAGATTATCCCATGCGAGATTGCTCTGCTTAATTAGACAGGACATATATGGAGGCTGGTTAAAATTTATTGTTTTATAAGTAAGAAGGTTGTATTTGACCAATATATGGTAATGAATGGGAAGCCAGTGTAGTTTGTACAGGAATAGGGTGTGACATGACTAAATCTATTTAGTTTGCAGTGTGACGTAACACATTTTTAACTCTTTGTAGTTTAATAGTATATGCCTTTTTTGTGATAAAGCAGTGAATTACAGTAACCCAGGTGACTGCTTAGTGCTTACCATAGCATTTGCCACCTTCACAGCGGTTTCATAATTTAGATACCTGCGGACCCTTCGTAGTTCCTGCTACGGAGATGGTAGTAACAAATGTTACATAGATTAGCCACATATCTTTGCAAATTTGTGTTGAGTTGTCAAGATATTTTTTTCCTGTCCAGCCAGATGCCATGGATGAAAAAAATACCCCCCTCACAGACTTTAAAGGCTGTGGGGTAAAAAGCATTTATAAGGGTAATGAGAAACCAAACATGTGCAGTGCTTGCAATTTATGTGCTGGGTTTTGGATCAAGGTCTTAATACTTACTACTTGGTAACTATTCTCAAAATGTAATATGACCAACACACAGGTGTTTCATGTTAAAAAATGCCATTTTGACCTGGACAGTAGTCCAGGGGTTTGGGGGGCAAACTTGGTTTTTACAATCACAGGCCATGGTTTGCCCTTTACACCCTCCTGTATGCCAAAGCTGTAATTGCAATACTAAAATACTTAAAAATCTGACCTATTTGGGGTCACAAGGGCTCACCTGGAAAGGTTAGAAAAGTGCCAAAAGACTAGATCTGAATAGTGATGAAAATAATTGAATGAAATTTGTGGGATTCCAGGCAATATTTTTGTAGACTCAATGAAAAATACCAGAAAATCAACTCTATGATCCCAGTTGGATCATGGGGAGGCGAAGCTGAAATGCAAATTTGACTGGCTGGAATCCTCAGCATTGGTCTCCTACTCTCCTATCACCGCTAAATTGATTCCAAAGCTCTTAATCCAAAAATAAAAGAGATCATTTGTAGAAGTCTTGTACCTGTATAGTGCATACAAAAGACACCTCATTTGGCTGATTCTAAGGTAACCTTAACATAAGGATGCAACTTTTCTAGCTATAAACCCAATTTTCTTACTGCAGTAACATACTGAACCAGTGTGCAGTCCTTAACACAAGTAGATTTTCACAATATGTGTCCAAAATGGTCAATTTGCACATTTTTCATGATAATCGATCATACAATTTATTATTGCCTGACTGATCTGAAATTCAACTGGCACCTAGATTTTCATACTGTCAAAAACTTAATAATATTATCACTATGAAAAACAAACAAAACAATAACTTCACCCAACATTCAGTAAGATTATGTTGTAGAATATTACATTGTCTCATGTAAAGTTTTGCTCACTTAGCCATATGCTTTGCACAGATCTGCATATTAACATGTATGTGCACTACAAAAGATGTAATGATAACTACTATTCTGAGGGTCAAAGTATTAAGATAAACTGGCAAATGTCCACAGATAACTTAATACAGCAGCACAAAAGTCCCTGTAAAATATCTGTTTGAGCCTCTTAGTGTATCAGCAGTACAAGGGGACTGTTACATATATTGGACACTATATTAATACATTGTATATTACATATATTAGGCACTATATTAGTGCATTGTTTAATTTAAGCTTTATGTTTATACATTGTCATAAAAGATAATTGTGTTGTTGGTTCTTTTTGTGTGCTGACATTTAAAGTAAGGGAGTTATTGATTTTTGTGTTTTAGTGTTTATTGATCTGTTCACAGACTGGGGGAAATCCCCCCTCAGTGGTTATGTTAGATTTGGGGAAACCCAATTGCCAGTAGTTTCTAGAACTTCCTCATTTGGCCTAGATGGCTCAATCTTCTTTTGAGTTGGTTCTGTACAATTCCAGAAGGAATCTGTGAATGTATATAAGGAATGTACATCTGACCACAAGTGAACTTTGTATTCGCTTGCTATAAGGAGAGCTATTGTGTTTTGGAGTATAATATATGCTTATATCACTGTGAACTTTTACTGGAGTGAACTGGATACATCATCTGGACAGATTTATTGTACTTTGGATATTTTGGAGGGTGAATTTACTGCATTTTGGACATTGTCCACATCTTGGAGCAGACAGTACAGTTGTGTTAACTCTCTAAATATCTCCAGACAGACATTCTGTGTGACTGGATATATAAAGAATAGCAGGACAAGAACCTTTTGTGTTGTTGAGTGCGAGACAGGTCACAAGATATAGATATCCGTGTGTGAGTGAACATTGGACAGATCACAGGACAGACCACAGGACATTGGATAGACCACAGAATATACTACAGGACGGATTACGGAACAGATTGCTGGATACGGCGGATAAACTTAACTCATAATCTCTGTGGTCAGGTCAGCTAGATCTTATTATTGTATTAGTGTGTTTGGTTAAGAGCATACCGGTTGACTGTAATCATTATTGTTGACTATTAAATAAATTTGTTAAGTTTAACTTTTTGCTTTTTCTGTTACAACTTAAAGACAACCGGTAATTGCTACCGCGCTTGCCCGTGACCGTAACAGGAAAATTGGGGGCTCGTCCGGGATCCAACCATTTGATTACAACCATTTGATCAATGGTTCAATTAACATTTTGAAAATCCATTTGATTTAGTAATTGGTTACAGTCAACAGTGCTCAAAATGGCTAGTGCTAAAGAGTTTGTACAGTCACCATCTATGGAAGTTCTAGAAACTTTTAAAAAAGATATGTTAATGCAGATAGCACAGGAGTTACAGTTAGAGGTGAAAAGGTCAACACGTAAACATGAACTTAAAAGGCTTATTGTTGAACAGTTAGTTGACGAAGATGTTTTACCTGATAGTTGTTTAGAAGTGTATAAGCCTGTTCCAATGGAACCTTCTGGGCAATACGAGATCAGGCGATTAGAAATTGAGAGAGAGCTAAAACTCAGAGAATTTGAGGCTAGAGAAAGAGAGCTCGAAGCTCAACAGCGAGAAAAGGAACTTGAGCTTAAACATGAAAGAGAAATGAGAGCTTTAGAACTCAATGCCCGTAGAATTGCCCATGAAGAGTCCATTGCTACCAAATTTGATTTGGGTAAAGATGTGCGACTGGTACCACCTTTCAATGAATCAGAAGTTGATAAGTACTTTCAACACTTTGAAAGAGTAGCTCAAAATTTGAAATGGCCTATAGACCAGTGGCCTTTATTGCTGCAAAGTGTTTTGAGGGGAAAGGCCCAGGAGGCATACACGGCTTTGCCAATTTCTGAATGTGTGGACTATAACTCTGTCAAAAATGCTATTTTGAAAGCATATGAGTTGGTACCAGAAGCATATCGTCAAAAATTCAGAAATTATCGTAAACAAGAAAGTCAAACTCATGTTGAATTTGCCCATGAGAAAGAAGTGTACTTTGACAGATGGTGTAATTCTAGGGAAGTAGGTACAGACTTTGAAGAACTTAGGCAAGTTATTTTGATTGAAGAGTTCAAAAGGTGTGTTCGTGATGACATTAAAACCTATCTAGATGAACAGAAAGTTGAAAATTTGGCAAAAGCAGCAGCTTATGCTGATGACTATGCGCTAACTCACAAGTCCACTTTCAACAAGAATAAGTCCTTTGGTCCTGCTAAAAAGTCTTATCCAGAAATAGGAAAGAAATCTGAAAATGTAGCTCCAGAAAAGAGTTCAGATAAGGGTCAAACCTCAAATCAGACTATGAGTAAGGATAGGAAACCCAGATCCTTTGCTCCTGTGTGCCATTATTGTAAGAAACCTGGGCATGTTATGTCTGACTGTTGGCTCTTAAAGAAGAGAAGAGAAAAGGAGGCAACGCCCAACGCCTTTGTGTCTAGCAAGTCTAACTGGCGTTCAAATGCCAATAGAGCAGAGTCTAGTATTGGTTTAGACAAGTCTGAGATTATTAGGGAAGAGTTCAAACCTTTTGTGTCTGAGGGTTTTGTATCCTTGGAAAGTAGTTCCAGTCAGGTCCCCATTAAGATATTAAGAGACACTGGAGCTACTCAGTCCTTACTTTTAGAAGGTGTATTGCCATTGAGTGTAAGCACATCTACTGGTGAGAGTGTCATTGCTCAAGGTATTGAAGGAGGCTGTGTGAACATTCCCTTGCATAAGGTCAACTTAGTATCAGACTTAGTTACTGGTTCTGTTGTTGTGGGTACCAGGCCCACTTTACCCATTAAAGGGGTATCTTTGTTGTTGGGAAATGATCTTGCAGGTGGAAAGGTAGTTGCTGATCCTAAGGTTACTTCTAAGCCGATCACTTTGGTTAGCACTGAGAAATTAGAAGAGGTTATTCCTGGTATTTTTCCCTCCTGTGCTGTGACTCGAGCTATGGCCAAAAAGGCCCAAGAAGAACCAAAAGATTGTAAACAGTCTACAGATGTCTTAGTTGATTTGTCAGATACATTCTTAAACAACTATGACCATGATGTGCAGAATACTAGTGATACTAATCCCAAGGTTAGGGTAGATTCTGAAAAACAAGACTCAATTGACTGTCGAGATGTATCGCTTTCAAAATCAAAATTGATTTCAGAGCAGGAAAATGATCCTGAATTAGCTCCTTTATTCAAGTTGGTCCTACCACCAGTAGAGCTAGATAAGATCCCTGTAGGCTATTATGTCAGAAATGGTGTGCTTATGCGAAAGTGGAGGCCACCAACTGTCCCTGCATCTGAAGAATGGTCAGTAGTACACCAGATTGTTGTGCCAAAAGTGTACCAAAGTGAGATATTAAAATTGGCTCATGAATCTCCAATGGGTGGCCATTTAGGCATCAACAAAACTTACAACAAGATAACCAAACATTTCTATTGGCCTCAAATTCGGCACTGTGTGGCAGAATTTTGCAAGACTTGTCACATTTGTCAAATGGTAGGAAAGCCAAACCAAAAAATTCCCGTAGCTCCTCTCAAACCCATTCCAGCATTTGAGGAACCATTTAGCAAAGTGATAATTGACTGTGTAGGTCCCTTACCAAAAACTAAATCCAGAAACCAATATCTTTTGACCATTATGTGCGCTTCAACCAGATTTCCCGAAGCCATACCTTTGACCAACATAACAGCTCCCAAAATCTCAAAAGCTCTGGTTAATTTCTTTACTCTAGTTGGCTTACCAAAAGAGATCCAGTCAGATCAAGGGTCAAATTTTATGTCAGGACTATTTCAACAGGTTGTATTTCAGTTAGGTGCCAAACAGATCAAATCTAGTGCTTATCACCCAGAATCCCAAGGTGCACTTGAAAGGTTCCATTCCACTTTGAAGAATATGATTAGGACATATTGTTTAGACAATGAAAAAGATTGGGATGAAGGCATCAGCTTATTATTGTTTGCAGTTAGAGAGTCTGTTCAAGAGTCTTTAGGCTTTAGTCCCTTCGAGTTGGTCTTTGGCCATTCAGTCCGTGGTCCTCTCAAGCTGTTGAAGGAAAATTGGTTATCTGAGAACACCGAGAGCCTAAATCTGCTAGATTATGTTTCAAAGTTCAGAGATAAGTTGAAGAAGGCTTGTGAGCTGGCGCAACAAAATTTGAAAACTTCTCAGTCAAAAATGAAGATGCTTTATGATAAGAAATTACAAAATCGTATCTTCAATCCTGGAGGCAGGGCTTCAGTGTCATCACCTGGCCAAATGAATAAACTACAGGCCAGAGATCTAGGGTCATACCCAGTAGCAAGGAGAGTAGAAACTCTCCAAAAGACCATTAAAAACTGTGATAACAGACATTCAAACCAAATGTGGGAAATAACTACGGTAAAGCCATACTTCGAAAGAGGTATAACATAGCTTATGATGGCTATTAATAGAAACACTGTTAAAGATAGGAATTCAGTGTATAAACAGGACTTTGAAAAAGTAACATATGGCGTCCGCATGGATACGCCCTATCCAGAAGCTGTATTTAAAGTGTAATTTATATACCTGTAATTAGTAAGTTTATAAAAGTTATACATGGTATCAATTTTACTTTTGTATTTAGATAAATATGTTTTGTAAAAAGTTATTACCTGTGTATGTATACATGGTAAAAATCTCTTGTAAAATTTTGTAACCCCTTGGATTCCAAAATTTTTCTTTAAGGGGGGAGGTGTTACATATATTGGACACTATATTAATACATTGTATATTACATATATTAGGCACTATATTAGTGCATTGTTTAATTTAAGCTTTATGTTTATACATTGTCATAAAAGATAATTGTGTTGTTGGTTCTTTTTGTGTGCTGACATTTAAAGTAAGGGAGTTATTGATTTTTGTGTTTTAGTGTTTATTGATCTGTTCAGAGACTGGGGGAAATCCCCCCTCAGTGGTTATGTTAGATTTGGGGAAACCCAATTGCCAGTAGTTTCTAGAACTTCCTCATTTGGCCTAGATGGCTCAATCTTCTTTTGAGTTGGTTCTGTACAATTCCAGAAGGAATCTGTGAATGTATATAAGGAATGTACATCTGACCACAAGTGAACTTTGTATTCGCTTGCTATAAGGAGAGCTATTGTGTTTTGGAGTATAATATATGCTTATATCACTGTGAACTTTTACTGGAGTGAACTGGATACATCATCTGGACAGATTTATTGTACTTTGGATATTTTGGAGGGTGAATTTACTGCATTTTGGACATTGTCCACATCTTGGAGCAGACAGTACAGTTGTGTTAACTCTCTAAATATCTCCAGACAGACATTCTGTGTGACTGGATATATAAAGAATAGCAGGACAAGAACCTTTTGTGTTGTTGAGTGTGAGACAGGTCACAAGATATAGATATCCGTGTGTGAGTGAACATTGGACAGATCACAGGACAGACCACAGGACATTGGATAGACCACAGAATATACTACAGGACGGATTACGGAACAGATTGCTGGATACGGCGGATAAACTTAACTCATAATCTCTGTGGTCAGGTCAGCTAGATCTTATTATTGTATTAGTGTGTTTGGTTAAGAGCATACCGGTTGACTGTAATCATTATTGTTGACTATTAAATAAATTTGTTAAGTTTAACTTTTTGCTTTTTCTGTTACAACTTAAAGACAACCGGTAATTGCTACCGCGCTTGCCCGTGACCGTAACAGGACTCAAGATTTTATCAAATCAAAACAATGTCAAGGGAACTTCTTATTTTTCTTGAGAAAAATATGGGGACTGAAAAATATAACTGTCTTGCAGTATATACTGATTACAGCAAATGTATATGAAGCAGTACTACACTGAAGAAATACAACAATTTATGTGTCGCCAAATTTCAGCCACCCTCAATCTGCAATATCAGAAATCACATAAAACTAGAGATTGCGTCTCGACGCAGTGTATCCCTGGACGGGACATAGTTAAGGTATGAATATGTCGGTCTTGAGCCTGTTTCCTGGAGCACCAGGTCAGGATTCTCCATAGTACCAGATTACTCCCAAAAGCTAATCACTAGTTCTTTCACTTATATCTGTCTTTAAAAATTACATTTCATGGATCCAGAAGATCCATATAGTGATCCGGATCACTTCCAAAATTCAATCATTTCATCCTTTTACCTTTTCAGACATATTCTAAAAATTTCGTCAAAATCCGTCCATAAGTTTTTTAGTTATCTTATACACAAACACATCTGGCAGCCTGGATCCACATGATCCAGACAGTGAACCCGATTACTCCCAAAAACTAATCACTTGTTCTTTGTCCCATTTAAGACATTTCCTGAAAATTTCATCAAAATCCACCCATCACTTTTTGAGCTATTTGTCTTTAAAAATTATATTTCATGGATCCAGAAGATCCAGATAGTGGTCCAGATCACTCGCAAAATTGAACCATTTCTTCCTTTTACCATTTCTTCCTTTTACCATTTGTAACATATCCTAAAAATATCATCAAAATTCATCCTAAAATTATGTTGCAGCCTGGATCCAGATGATCCAGACAGTGATCCAGATCACGCCAAAAATGTAATCACTTGTTCCTTGTACCATTTAGGTCATTTGCTGAAAATGTCATCACAATCCATCCATAAGTTTTTGAGGTATCTGTCTTTAAAAATTACATTTCATGGATCCAGAAGATCCCTATAGTGATCCGGATCACTTCCAAAATTCAACCATTTCATCCTTTTACCTTTTCAGACATATCCTGAAAATTTCATCAAAATCCACCCATAAGTTTTTGAGCTATATTGTACACAAACGCATCTGGCAGCCTGGATCCGGATGATCCAGATCACTCCCAAAATCTAATCACTTGATCCTGATCCCATTAAGGACATTTTCTGAAAATTTCATCAAAATGCACCCACAAGTTTTTGAGTTATCTGTCTTTAAAAATTAAATTTCATGGATCCAGAAGATCCAGACAGTGATCCGGATCACTCCCAAAATTTAATCATATCTTCCTTTTACCATTTTGGACATATCCTGAAAATTTTATCAAAATCCATCTGTCAGTTTTTGAGTTATCTTGTTCACAAACAAACAAACAAATAGAGGGCCAAAAATGACCCTCGGTCAGGTACTTTGGCGGCCAGTGGATGACCTTAAATGAAGATCTGTAACCGGTGAGCCTGGATGCTGGTACTCCATCATGTACTCAACCTCCAAAACCATTTTCAATTGTTTCCATGCAATGTAGTCAGCATTAAGTGTGAAAATATCTTCAAATTTGCCAAAAATGACCCTCGGTCAGGTACTTTGGCAGTCAGTGGATGACCTTCAATGAAGAGCTACAAGGTCAAATTTCTGCATGCTTACAGAGGACATATATATGTATTATATATACCAGCCATAGGATGATCTGACTTTCTGTATAGGAGAACTGGGCCAAAAAGTGAAAAAATGGCCAAAATCTGACCTTTAAGAGGCCACCAGTGACCTTGAAATTGAAGGTCAAGGTCACAAAACAATAGCGTTCGTGGCATTGCCCATATATACCCACATACCAAATTTGAAAGTTCTAACTAAAATATTTTTTAAGTTATCGCGTCCAAAAGGAAATCTCTGCGGCAGCGGCGTGACCGTACTGAATCCCAAGTATCCCTGACTTTCGTCCGGGGATACAAATATTAACATTTATCTTGTTTGTTGCAAAGACTTTTGAAAATAACTAAAACTCCAATGATACTCTCTGTTGTGGTTTACAATGCTTGACATTAACATTGTTGTCCTATAAAACAATTAGTATGGCTACATAACCTAAGATTATACTTTTTGTTTTGGAGTTTACACCAAAGAATATAAGTTTGTAATAATTACTAAGGTACTTTCATTGATAGGGGCAGATAGTAATACAAACACACTCAAACCCAAATTTATTGCATCCTCCCACTATTTAGAACCAAAAAGGTACAAAGTACACTAAATATAATAAATTTTTTAATTGGGAAAAAGTATGTACAAACTTTATATAACGAGGTGTTATTCTCTAGTTTGGAATGTGTTTATGGTTACACAGTTAGACATTATTTTGTATTAAGACAAATATGTCAAAAAAGAGACTAAAATGTTTGTGCCAAATTTATTCTTTGTCGCCCAGTTCTTTTTTAAGTTTGGCTAAGGCTGCTAATCTTACATCTCTCCATTTCCTCCTCTCGTCCAGTTTTTCCAATGGAATCCTCTTTTCTAGTTCTTTTGATATATTTTTGGCTGTTTCACCTCCCATTTTTGGAACAGGACCAAAGCTATTTGTTACATCATAAATCATTTGTCCATAGCGATCACAATAGCTTTCAACACCTTCAGCATTGAGGTTGATGGTTTCCATCGGTCCCATGAAAGCATATCTCATCCCCAAGCCATCCTTCATGATGGTGTCTAAATCCTCAACACTGATTGCATCATCTTCAATCAATCTCCAAGATTCTGTCAACAAAGCACACTGGATCCTATTCAGAGCAAAACCTGGCAATTCTTTTTTCAGAAATACAGGGGACTGTCCAACTTCCTTCATAATGGACATTGTTACCTCAACTGCTTTTTCGCTGGTGTATGGTGCTGGCACCACTTCAACCAAAGGACATAAAAATGGAGGATTAATCGGATGTGCGACAAGACACTGGCTTCGATGACTCATTTTTTCTGTAAACTTTGATGCTGGCATTGCACTCGAAGAACTTGCTAAGACACACTTGGCATCAACAATTTTATCCATCTCTAGAAACACTTTCTCTTTAATGCTTTGTTCCTCTGGGACATTTTCTTGGACAAATTTGGCACCTTCCACACATTCAGCTAGACTTGTTGTGCCTTTAATGAGACTACACTGCTGTTCAACAGTTAATTTCCCACGACTTAAACCATTTTTCTCAAGGTTTTGCATTTGTTCTAAGATATCAGAGAGTGCTCCATCTACTTGTTTTTCATCAATGTCATATAATTTCACTTCATACCCTGCACTAGCAAACAGCATTGCCCAGCTTCGGCCTATGATGCCACTACCAACAACACCAACTTTACCCTTTGTCGCCGAGGATGTCATGTTTCATACAACAAAAATTGCGAAAGGTGTGTATTTGTAGAACTATATCAGTATGTAGCACACAAAGTTTACAAGTACCCCGATGTTTAGTGGGCGGAAACAATTATACAAATGTTGCAAGTTCATACAGTCAACTTTGCACTCAGCACAACAGCTTTCGATATTAACCATCAAATAAACGTATCTTACTCGTACTACTGTAGTGTATAAATTATACTGAAATTATGATATACATTCAGTAAAGTTGTAATTTTCATTCAGTGATAACGTTTAAGCATCTATCCTGTTAGATTTCAATATGTTAACTGGAAATGTATTAGATTTGATCATTTTCGAGAACTATCACCTCTTAAGCTGGTACTTTAATATATCTTTTTGGGGGTGATAGGTTCAGCGAGGAAATTAAGAGAATCAGTGTTTAAATATGGCACAATAGACCCAACCAGCCACCCAAAGCGACCCAATGAGAGAGTCTGATTAGCATAATAATTTCAAAACACTGAAATGGGTACCCAGTGAGCCTGCAAGAGAAGACGAAACATAAAAAAAGGAGGTCTACTCTATAAGAGGAGGGATGATACAGTGAGAGGAGGACGACCAAGTGAACCAATAATTAGAAAGGAAGCACAATAGAATGAGAAGAGCAAGAAACCAGTGAGGCTGTAATTAGGGAGGAGGAAAACCCAGTGAGCAATTACACAGAATTTTTAATAGAATGACAGGAGGATGATCCAGTGTAACGGTCTATGATATGAATTTTATTTAAGCCACTAAAAGGCTATAATTGTACAGTAAAAAGATTATTGTTATACATAAACAGCCATGCTTCACGGGGCACATAATTTTTCCTCTAAATATAATATGGGTGAGAAAGTAAATAAAGGGTTCTCCAAATATTTTGTTGTAACACACATTTCTGAAAGCAGTTTAAATAAAAATCTCAAAGCAATAATTATTTAACACAAGCTGGGTAAAGACTTGTTACACCGTCCGTGGGGCAAGCATGGTAGCAATTATTGGATGCTTTCAAGTTGTAATGTAAAAAGACAGAAAGTTTACCTTAACTAATTTATTTAACCATTAAGATAATAATTACAGTCAACTGATATACCCTGATGGTTAATAAAATAAGATTAAATATAATAATGAAACCAGTCTCACCTAATATTTACAGTACTTTTCACATCTAACTCTTAAAAACCATTTCAGGTCCTCGGTGGCCTAGTGGTTAGAAAGTTTGCCATTTAATCATAGGCTGTCACCTCTGTGGGTTTGAGTCAAACAAGTGGCAACGCTGAGGACTTGTCCCAATATGACCCTTGCTGTTGAACAGGACGTAAAATCTCAACTTTGACTTTGTTAAAAACCAGTTTGTCCACTCTGCCCAGCAATCTCTCTAAAAACCCATCCATTGTTCACCAACACAACACATTTGCATCTAAATATTCAATATGTTCAAACAACTCTGTCATTCACTCTACAATGTAAACAGTATATCTGATCAAAGTCAAAGTTGGGATACAGAATTAAATGTTACTCTTTAAGCCGACTAAAATGATACAAAGTAGACATTTGTCAAACTTTATAACCCACTACATGCCACTGAGGCCCATAATTTTAAGAGGACACTGAAATATAGAAATAGTCCATAAACAATAGTCAAAAATGAAGAGTGGCATAAAAACATCTTTGTGAAGTTTTAAATCAATTCAGTAATTTTAATGGATATCATTGAGCCAAATTTGCAAAATCTACACATGTTTCAACCAAATTTCACCAACCCAATTAACATCTTTTTGGGGTCTGTTGGTTCAATGGAGCATTTGCTAAAAATAAAGCCTCTATAGATATCACTGAAACCTGTGTGATGGAAAGTGAGAACATTTTCTGTACTTTTCGTGAATGTGAAATCATATTTGTGAATGCTATCAATTAGATTATGTGGTGCCTTTCTAAAGCTTTTACAGAAGTCGCACAACTTTATAATCAGGTTGAAGCTGGTTTTCATATCTGGTTGAAATTCATGTAGATTTTGCAAATCATTTTTAATTGGATCCAACCGTTAATATCATCTTGAATCCAACAAAAGAAATCAGGTTGAAATTGAAATTTAGTATCCTCATGTTACTGGTCCTCAAGGTGATCTTAAACTCCCAGTAGTAACATAATTATATTGAATTTAAGATTTTTTCATTAGAATTATATTCACTTTAAGTTTGACAATTTTTGAACAGAATTTCAAATACACTGTAATTCTAGGCATGTTTAAGTTGTGGATGTAGCAAACCTTGAACAGAACCTGCATGAAAAGATTACCTTAAGCTCCTTCTCAGCTGCAACCTAACATTGAGTTTTAGGTTGGAAAAATTTGTTGGTGTTTGGAAGATATTTGGCCAGGATCATCGTCACACTTTATTTCTGAAAAATATCTCAAAAATTGATTTTAGGATGAAATTCAAATTTGGCATGTGGATGTTACTAGTCAATGATATGTGCCCTCTTTTAAGATGACCGACCATAAACTTCCACTAATAGCAATTCTATTGAATTTAACTTTCGTGTCTATTCGTGGATAATAGCTAAAAATTGGCTTCACAGATTCAAATCAAATTTGGTATGTGGATGTAACTGGTCTTCAATGTGCTGTTTATTTTAAGGTGACCTTAAACTCCTAGTGATGATATAATTTCTGGAGAGTATCCCAAAACTGCGTGACAGATTAAATCTAGACTTGGTACGTTGTTGTATCTAGTCCTAAAGGGGCGCCCTATTTTAAGATGACCTTAAACTCTGATGTGTAAAAGAATTATACTGAGCTTAAGTTTTTTATCTTTCCACAAAGTATACCAGAAATGGCATAACACATTTGATCTATATTTTGCAAGTACATGTAACAGACCTTACAGAATTGCTCTACCTTTAGGTGACCTTAAACTCCCAGTAATGACATAATTATAGTTACTTTTCTTTTACAATGTTGGATAATAACTTAAATTATGTGCAATAAATTTAAAGCATATTTAGGGCTGCAAATAACCGAAACGATACATTTTTTGGCTTCATTGCACCCAGAGTATTTTGCATATTTCGGCTAAATTTCGAGTGGAGATTTATTGGGCTTGTACATGAGTGCTTTTTTGGCAATATCTGGAAACAACTATTGACATGGCATAATTTTTTTCTGTTTCTTGGTCTTGTAATTTTGAAGGCGTTTTACATTATTCCAAAGTTTCAGAATATCACAAGTGGAACTTGTGATTTGGTTTAGGCAACATTTGGCAACAACTGTTGCCATGTCAACACTTTTCCTGTTTTTTACTTTTAATTTTGTGGGTTCTTTAGGTACAAAATTCAAGCACAGATTTTAAACAATATTTTCAGGATATTTTTGTTGTAAGGGGAACTGTAAGAGTAGTGATTATGGTTTTTGGCAACTTTTGGTAACAAGTATTGACATTGTTAAACTTTTTCTGTTTTTTTTTCCTTTTTCTTTAAACTCTTATTTTTTTGGGTCCACTTGTGCAGAGATATTGCTAAAATTGTCAGGATATGTTCGTCACAAAGGGAACTGGAGCTGATTAGATTTCCAGCAATAACTGCCCATGGAAACCCTTTTTTCTGTTTCTTGGACTAATATTTTGCGGGTTCTTTGCATTTTAAACCCCTGTAAGACTGGAGCTCATTCATTTTTCGGCAATATTTGGCAACAAGTGTTGCCATGGCAAATTCTTTTACTGTTTCATGAACTTATAAATATTTTTTCTAGGGTCTTTGCATTCCAAACCCCTCAATAGATTGTAACTTTTCGACAATACCAGGCAAGAAGTGTTGCCATGGTAATACTTTATGTCT
This sequence comes from Sabellastarte sp. h YS-2021, assembly GCA_964017235.1. Classification (NCBI taxonomy): domain Eukaryota; kingdom Metazoa; phylum Annelida; class Polychaeta; order Sabellida; family Sabellidae; genus Sabellastarte; species Sabellastarte sp. h YS-2021. The sequence continues at coordinate 18,152,362 of OZ024928.1, forward strand.
GTTTCTTGGATTTATATTTTTGTGGTTTCTTTGCATTCGAAACTCCTGGAAATATTGGAGTTGATTAGCTTTTCAGCAATAGCAACACCTTTTTCTGTTCCTATATTTTGGAAAAAAATCCCAGTGAAGGCCTTTGCGGTAAAGCAACCTTACATCCACAATATTAAACAATTGTCTCACTTGTTTGCTGTCACAGAAAATGGCAGACAATCATAGTAGTCTATTCTTTCTTCGATGAAGGAAAGAGACAGACAAGACACTGAGGATCGATTTTGCACAATGCATGAACTTATGTAGGTATATGACAAACATTTAAAGAGTAGAATACATAAAGTGAAGCATTATAGCAAATCCATATTGATAAGTCAAAACGTATACATTAAATATGGGTTATATTTATATTCCCAGACGAAAATTTTCTGTGGAAAATTTAAGTCTGTAACTTTAATTTTAAGGTCACCTTGGGGTCTCTCAACTGACCATAGAGACCCAATTTTTGGGATTTTTGCTACTTTTAAACCCTATATAGCTAACAAACAGTGGGATTGATAGAGCTGAAATCTTGTCTAGGAATCTATTAAATCTATATGTTTTTTAACATGTGCCCAAAAGCAGACATTCACAAAGGCTTTAAGTAGACATTCAACCTGTGTATATATGAGCACCCACCTGATTGACCTTTTTCGGCATATTTCACATATTGTGCCCTGTAACTTGGAAATGGATAGTCTGACAAGTCTCAAACTGTATTGGATATAACTTATAGCTTACAGCTGTCAAAATATGGGACTGATAGAGAGGTGAAATCTCATCTGGGAATATATTAATATGCTCTTTTCACATGTGTGAATAATCAAGGCTCTAAGTAGACATTTAACCTGTGAATCAGGACCATAAACACCCATCTGTGTGACCTTTTTTCTATATTTTCACATATTTTGCCTTGTAAATACCAAATGGTAAGTATAACTAATATCGAACTGAACTGGATATAGTTTCTGCATGTGATCTTTGTTTATAGAAAATTTGAGGTCTAGTATACATTACAAAGTTACCTAAGGCCTCTAAAATGTACCCACAGGACCCATTTTATGTACTTTTTGCCACTTTAATGCAGCCTGCCCAGCTAAAATATAACCTGGGGACAAATAGTATGTTTCTTTTCATGTATGCCAAAATTCAAAGCTTTAAGTTGAGATTTAGACTATTTATAAAGCCCTTATCTATGGATATGTTGGTGTAGAGTTGGTGCAATATAGTTTGAAACAACGTGGAGCCTTACCATGACTCTTTCCTTCTCAAATATGCTCTGAATCTGCAAAAATACTGCCAGTCAGCCAACTATTTATATCCATCCACCATGTTTGTGCTTTTGAATTTCATCTGTTTCAGTCTATAACCAAAGCTGGTGACACAGTACAATTCTCCCGAATTCTTGTTAGTTCAATTTGGATCCAATATTGAAATTTATGCTTTTCCATCTCAGGTGTAATATTTTCATGAAATCATGACATTTGTAGTTTTCCTTCTAATTTAGTAGATGAAGCTTCTGTTTTTATGTAGATAGTTTAACTATGTTCATTGGTAATTTTCCATTTAATTTTTAAAGGGCCACTGCAACTAAATTTACCAAGTATATTTTTCAGATGAAAAACAGTGTTATTCATACAACACTACTGACATAAATAATCAAGCCAGAATACACCCAGTTGTGTATTATCAGTACTTTTATCTGTTGAAATGTATGTTTCTGCTACAGGCCGGGAGAAATTAGGTCAGGTTACTGCTTCTGTGCACACGTCATCAACAGAAGATGTACTGGCTTTTCTGTTGTTTATGTATGCAGAGATCAGTTGATTTGTCAGTGTATTCTCTTGATTTTACATTTATTTGGAACTCTTTTGGTATACTTAAAGGGCCATTGCAACCCAAAAAACTATTTTCTCAGTATTTGGAGTTCTGGATAAACCAATTGAGGAAAAATACAGATATACTGCTTACATACAGTTTGTAAGATGGTGCAGGGGATATCTAGGGAAAAAACAGTCCATCTCCCTTCTTGTGTTACAGCTATCATTAGGGAAAAATTTAGTTCTCCTGATTTTCTTGGATTCAAATATTCACAAACATGAAAACTTCAAATTGACACTTTTACATGGACACATGTTTCACTATACATTAACATTGTGTTGGTGATATAAACCAAAGATTTTTTGACATAAACAAAAGCAAATTAGCTGTGAGATGTTTTCTTTTCATGATATTCATTGTTACAATAGTTTTCATAAATCTAAAGTGACTGACTGTTTTAATCAATTGTGAGAGCATTGCTTGTATAGCTTTTATGCTCCAAATTGCAAAGACTAGTCTGTGTGGCTATCAGTCAATTACAATTCATCTTCCTTCTGCTTTTTAACTGCTATGACTTATTTAATAATTTTATTTCTTTAAAACTTTTTTAATGAATAAAGACACATGCATATATGTATTTCTTTAAAACTTTTTTAATGAATAAAGACACATGCATATGTGAATCCCAATCCATGAAATTGTCCATTTTGTGAGCCTTAGTCAAATAAGACATGTGAAAATCCCATGAAAATATGCAAAAAAATAAAAATTACAGTGAATTGTGAATAATAAACACTGAAGACACTGTTCTAATACTGTTCATGTGCAATAAATATATGCTTTAATGTATAGCTGATGCTTGAGTTAAAAAGAGACATGTTTTATTTAAATTAATAAAATGCCTAATTGTATGAATTATGTCTGTTTATTGCAAATCTAGAACTATGATTATCAACTTCTGTGGTAAAATAGGATTTTTTTTTTGCATAAACATTTGAATGTTAAGTGTAAGTTAATGTTCACAGTAACAGTGAAGCAATATAATACTTTTATGCATGAAACTTTCTTTTTTCATGCATGGTACTGCCTATTTATGGATGGGCAAGCAAAAACTAGACATATTGGCTATTTGCAATCATTATATGACTTTAAAATGGCTGCAAAAACTGGTCCGTATATTGCAGATGCTGAACATAAAGATAATTCCAAATAATGATGCTATAAATGCTTTCTAATTTAAGAAAACACAAGGCTTTTAGACTCCAAAATACTATACACACACTGTTTTTATACTGATGAATGAATACAGGAGATGAGTTGTGTTCATGTGATGACGTGTGTACACGTGATCCAGAGGTTAAATGTCCTGTGAGGCAGATTTCTGCAGGAAAGCTAAACAAAAGCATTTTTTGTGGCTTTCCCAGTGGTTGTGTGTATATTTATCTACTGGATTGGAAACTATGTGTTTTGATGTACTTATACTGAGAAAATAGTTTTTTGGTTGCAGTGGCCCTTTAATGTAATTACTTGTCCACTGAGGATAGATGAGGAGAGCTGATGCATTGTTTTTTTGTAATGCTACATGACCAGTAAAAGTTTATCACTATGGCTTTTATGTTCTGATCTTTTATATTTTGCAGCATGATATCTGTTGTTTTATGTACATCCAATTAGCATAATTAATTATTATCATTTTTGTAGCCTCCTTAGAACAAAGAAAGCAAATGTTGATCACCTACAGCGTCTCAAAAATTCTGCTGCCAGGTTTAGACATTTCTAAATATGAAAACACTAAACCATATTCACAACAGCTTCACATGTCAAAAAAAGAATTCATTTTAGAATTCTCAACTATGTCTTCAAATGCCTAAACTCCTATGGGCACCCAAATATCTTTCAGAATTGCTCAAGATTCATCAGTCATCTAGAGATACTAGATCCAGCAAGCAATGTAGACCTAATCAACTGGTCATTCCTAACAGATTCAGTGAAAAAGCCTTATCATACATGGGCCCAGCACTCTGGAACAATCTTGATAATTCTATAAGAACTGCTACCTCAGTTGACAAATTCAAAAAGCAATTGAAAACATTTCTTTTTTAAAAAAAATTTACAACCATTGATTTTAATTACAAAATGATATTAGTTTTCTATAATTGTTAAAGCGTTTTTGAGTAATTATATTAAAACGCTATAGAAATAATAATAATAATTGAATTTTCTCAATCTGATGACCTCTCAGTAATATTTTTAAATAAATTAAACAACTGTTAAAAAATAACAATTATTGTATTCTTTGTGCCTTCTTATTTATTCAGACAAGCTTGTTAAATATTGAATTAAGTTTAAAATAGCTATTGTAGTTATAAAGAAACTCTCTAGTGAAAGTCCAATTTTTAGTTGTTTCTCTTTTAAAATATTCTTGAGTACAACTTTTCATGTACCTCGATAAAAACCACCAAGCTAAATGTATATAACTTGTGTTGTCCCAGTTTAATTAGTTTTCAGTTCTGACCAAAAAGAGTGAACCTAGACAAGCACACATAATACAATTGAGGTAGGGTAAACAATCCCTATTGCGTGATCCAGTTGGTAATTAGTTTTAGTCACATAACAACATGTGTGCAGTAAGAAATACTGATAACATACAGCCATTAACCCCTAGATATCAACGAGCTATTGTGTTTTCAGTAATAAAATTATCAGGGATTCCCTAACTAAGATTTACCCACAATCTATCAATCAATTGCCTTTTGTAAAGAAAGGTCATATAATTCTCTGCTGCAATTTGATTGGCTGATGCCATATTCTTAGTACAATTTTTAATGGTGGCTTGTCAACGTCGGACCGGTGTAGCGTCCGCTGGCCAAAAAACCATTGGGCCAACGCCAACTTCGGACAGATGGATGTGCCAACATTGGGCTAACATCAGTATGCTATCTGGGAAGAATTGCAAGCAATCAATGTTTGTCTTGTTATCTTAACTGGTATCTTAATTTTTCTAAAATCCTCATTTGTCTAATAATTTTATAGCTAAAGTCCACAATAACAAATAACTGTCACTTTGTGGCTGGACTTCAAAGCTGGTAGACATTAGATTGTTTATGAGCCCGGGCACCTAATAATTTTGTACATTTTACAAGAACATTTTCTAGCCCCATGGATTGAAATCTTGTTTGTTATTTCTTAAGATGCATTAATTCAGAATTCATCTACAAGCTGTCTAGTAGGCAAATTTTATTGCTAGTATTTTTCTTCTGCCAACCTATAGCCTGTCTTAAGATTGTAAGATATACTACCATACAGAAAGCAACAAAGCTTACATTCTGATTAAATTCTCATGCGTAAAATTCAATAGTTTTCAATAACTCCAACTCAGTTCACTAGGGCCGCTTTGTTTTTGTATTTTCTAACCAGTGTACCAAATAATTAAGGTCTTCAAAGTCTGTAACATGTTAACTTAGATACAATGGTTAACCCATTTCAGTGCAGTTAGAAAGAAGATAAAGTCATATGTTATTATTAAATATATGATATCTGACTCAAGACGTGATAAAAATGCTGTACCAAAGCTGTTATCTTATCTCAAAGGACGGTTGGCATTTTAGATGTTATAAAAACCTAACTTTTCCATCAAAAAATGATAAAAATAAATGTGGACTAATCCTACTTGCCCTTCAGTAAGACTTCTGTAGAATTTAATCTCGCACCAGATCAGCTTTGCCTGTACAAAAATAAGTTACAAGATCATACAGCCAATGGGTCTAACCTTGGACACACTGGGTAGTATTATAAAAAAAATATAAAAGGGCAACAAAAGTGAGTATAAAGTGCCTGAATAAAAACATCATAGAATGAAGCTGAAATAGTTTATTTCATAAACACATATATTTCATCAAATATTTTCTTTTATTGTACAATCATTTGTGTCATAATTATTGACATTTTCATGGTACATATGAATGGGAATCTAAAAACAAGAATACTAGTATATATAAACCTTAAAAAGTACATATATAAGAACACAAGTCGTTGATATACATGCACATACATCTCAAAACCTGTTTTCACAGTTACACATAATTAAATTAAATAAAAAGTACGTAAAGACTGGCATGAATACATCATAATAATCAAGATACATGAACCTGTCAAAATGAACAAAATACATTGGCATAACAATGCAAGTATAAACATGCCCAATGACATATAATGTAAATGCCACAATATCAATCTGTAAGTTAAAAAGTACACTGGATAAGGGTATGTCCTCACAAGAATATATACAATTCTGATTTCAAAATACGATTATTGAAACATATCATATTGATTTTTAAAAATGCAATGATTAATACAATATTAAGTATAAATGCAATTAAATTTGTAAGACTGGAATCCTTGTCATGTTCAGAGATTAAACTCTTCTGGTACAATGATACGCTCACCATCTTTCTCCACATAGACACTGTGATGTTTGTAGAAGCCCAAATCATTAGCCATGTCTTTATCACACCAGTGATCAGAAATCTTTCTTGGGTATGTGGCATTGTCTGGCTGGAACCCACCGTTACTTGTACGATAATACATATCTCCCACAAAGAAGAAGTTGTAGAAGGTGGATGTTGTTGGCAGACTCAAAACGTCATTGGGAACTGGCATACCATAAACCAAATCATTGGTCAGTGAGAGTGGGCTAGAAGAATCTACGTTTTTCTTCCCTCTGATTTGAAGCCATACCTCATCACCACTTACGAGATAAATGTCTGTGCCATCGTAAGTGAATGCAGCATCCAAAATAGTTCCTTTGGGAACACCAACAAACTTATCACCAATAAATCCTGACCCTCTCATTCTTTTGCTTTCCAGATAGCCAGTGGTATACCTATAGTAGGAATCTCCAGCAAAGATATATGCCTCTTCAGGTGCAACAACCGAATAACATCTTTTAATTCCCTTCTTTATCACACACTTGTCTTTGATAACAGCAGGAAGATACACAGCAGCATCAACTGTGCCAACTATTTCAGGGAAATCAGTAGAAATTTCCCTTGGGAAACCGTCCACGATGCCCTTGTGGTCAACTAAGGTGTAATTGGGGCCATGAAAAATGAAGATATTTCCAGATTTATCTGATGTAATTGCATCTATATTGTTAAACAAACAGGTTGATGTTGGGGTCTCCGTGGCTTGTGGTTCTTCACTTGTGGCTACAGATTCCTCAGTGGTTGTTGGTAGATTGTATAGTGACTGGATGCCCGCAATATCATCGCTATGCAGGGTCACATTCTCTAGGTAAGAATAAAAGGGATACATTATTGCAGCCCTGACCTCGGAGTGACCCAAACCAAGAGAATGACCAAATTCATGCACGGCTACAAATAATAGGTCAATTCCCACTCCATTGGCCTTCAGAGTCCAATCTTCATCATAATCAAAATGAGCATCTCCACCATATCGTGGAAAGAAAGCGTGAGCTAATACACTGCCTCTGCCATCAAATGGATAACCATCTTCATGGTCTCTGGAGACGAAAAAGATGTCCAAATCAGCTGGGCCAGAAGTTTTAGTGAAAGTCAGAGGGGTCACTTCAGAAAATTTCTGTAGAGCTTCTGCCATGACGTCATCGGTTAGATTTTGGGAAAAAGTAGATGTTGTGTTGAGCACATTGTAGGTTAAGTGAAAAGTAGACCAGGCTTCAGTTACTGTTGTAAACCTGTTTGATGTGTCAGACTCGGGGAAATCTGGGCAGCCACATCGAGGCTGTTCCATCAAAGACTGGGTCTCTGTGTTCATCTGTTATTGTACAGAAAGTAGAAGAATGAATTAAGCAGAGTCATTTGATATATCTCTTTAGAATAGATATCTAGAGGTTTAAATAAATGAGGGTCAAATGTTAAAAGTTTTGTGTTCATTTCAACTGCTATAGTCCTCAGTACATTTAAAGATGTTACCATGATTAACATTCAAACCTTACTAGTCTGATTATATACAAAATCAAGAATCCCAATTGAAAAGTGAATTATATACTGCTGAACATGTTTACTACATGCCAGTTTAATAAAGTCAAAGTTGGGGTTTTATGTTTCGTTCAACAGCCAGGGTCATATTGGGATAGATCCACAACATTTGCTCCTTGAGGTTGTCGAACCCACACAGGGGTGACAGCTGTGTCAAACTTGCTAACCCACTAGGCCACTGAGGATTCCACATGCCAGTTTAAAGAGGGCATTTACAGTCTCTAACACTCTGTCACACTTATCTTACAAACTAACTAACGTATATTTAAGTTCTATTCTCTTCTACACTTTTATAGCGCTTACTCTCTGCCAAGGCTGCCAAGGTGCAACAACAGTTAATTTAATCCTATTTCTGGTCTGGTATTCATAAGAAATCTTTAAATCATTTATGCTCCCTATGTTTAGGGATTATATTTAAGTTTGCACGAAATTAGTCTTAAATACATGAGATTATGGCTGCCTATTATTATTAAGTTTGATTGTATACAATTTTTACTTTAGAATGTTGAATTAATACTTATGTAGGCCTGAGTTTGATACTGTGAATGAGTTTGAGATTGAGTTTGTCATTTTTATAAATATCAGCCCTGGAATATACACCAACATTCACTTTGTCACATATATTGCAATATTGGTACTGAACAAGTTTTATATTAAATATTTTGTTAAGTGGGATTCATTTGAATGAACCTGTCTGAATATTTTATGAAGGTTACAGGCATGATAAATTGAATGCTGACTGTAGGCTTAATAATATGCGACTCCTCGGGGTTTTAAGAGAATAAAAAAGGGGAATCAAGCTTTAAAAAATATAAGTGTGTTTATCTTTATTGTAAATATCTGGGTTTGAACCAGTTTTAACCTGTAACAGTATTTTATTAGAATGTGAAAGTAAGATGTTTTGCACGATCCAGGCTCAGTACACTTAAGAGTGTTAAAGAGGTCCTCGGTGGCCTAGTGGTTAGCAAGTTTGGCATCTAATCATAGGCTGTCACCTCTGTGGGTTCGAGTCCCACAAGTGGCAATTCTGAGAACCTGTCCCAATATGACCCTGGCTGTTGAACGGGACGTAAAACCCCAACTTTGACCTTAAGAGTGTTAAAGTTGTGTATCCCACACACAGTCCTTTCATAATTTAGTGTTATAAATAAGATATTGTGTACATCGTCAAATAATTGAACCGTGGCTGAGTCCATGTAAAGAAGATTAGTTTTCCATGCTTTGAGTATCTACGACAAATACTGCATACGTTATACATGTACGTGTATTTATAATCCAATCTGCTTTCTAATTCAATGCAATTCTATACGTTTAAATAAGTGCAGATACTTTTTTTGTTGTCTTTTTTGAAAATGTAGATCAGAATCAAATTATTCGCCACTTCCACACCAAAGCTGTATTATCTGAACTTAAAAGATCCTTTAAAAGGTGAATTGCTTGAATTTTCTATAAACTTTTCCCATATAGTTTTTTTTTTAAATTATATGGAAAAAGTTTATAGAAAAGTTTTTGATAATATTTTCTTTGTGTATGTGATGAATTTGTAGCCCATGAGTGAATTCAACACAATTTGAATTATGTATTAACTCTTCATTTACAATATTTTAAAAACTATGGTTAATTAGATTAGATATTTAATATTAAGCGTATTTAAAAATCTCATTATTCTTGTAAACAATATAAAATGCATTAGTTCTACAAAACCCAGGTATGTAATTTTAGAATATTGTTACATAAAATTAATAATGTGTACATGAGAGTAATATCAGACTATATTATTATGACTACAGCTTCTTTAAAGTGTTTGATCATATTTACCCCCTCTATTGTTCAGTCAAATAGTGAGTGACCAGATGCCAATAAAGCTTAATTCTAATCAACTTATCAACCTGTTAAGACAGTGAACAAATCAAAATAAAAGAGATGGCTTCCTACTGAGATTGAAGGGGGCCAGCAACATAAGGCAAACAGCCAATCTTACAATTGGTAGCCAAACTTAGGATCCTAAGTTGGGCCAGCGACAATCTTAAGATTGGGGAAATCTCCAGCACATCTAATCCAAAGAAACCCCTAATTATTGGCATAAGACAGGTTTTAAATATGCTAGAAATTCTCGCATAAACTGAAAGGTTCTTACATATATGGACTCACCCCAGTATATTGCATTCATACATCTAATGCCCTTGTTCCACCAAAGGATTAAGCCCCGATCCTGTCGGCGACCCTTAATCGTGGGTAGTCTTGGAAAAAATGGAAAAAAAATTGACCAATGGGGTGGAAGACAGAATCGGTATGAAGGTCTGGGATTAACTACAGATCGGCCTCAGGACGCCCCAGGAGGCCCCAGACAGTCCCTAACTGGTCTGGGACTAAGAACAGACTAAGCCATTTTTCTGGTCGGTTTGAACCACGATCCTGTCGTAGACAAACCGACTGGGTCCCAGGACGCCTCAGGCCTCCTGGGACTAAGCCCCGACTAACCCAGGATTAAGTCCTGACCCCACAAGGTGTCCTGAGGCGTCCCCAGGCGTCCCCAGACCGAGATAGCCGATTTTTGTTTTGCAATGGGACTAAGGGTCGCAGGAAGCCTGGGACTAAGAATAGAGGGTCTGGGACTAAGGGTCGGCGACTAAGGGTCGCAGGCGGCCTGGGACCACATAGGACTGTGTAAATTTGGTCTGAGGAGGCCTGAGGACGCCTGGGACTGGACATTTTGTTTATGGTGGGAAAAAATAATCGGTTGGGGTCGGGAGAAATATCAAACATGTTTGATTTCTCACACGGCCTCAACCGACCACAACCGACCCTTACAGGAAGCCTGGGACTAAGCATATTTTTGAAACCGACCCTCAAAAACCCTTAATCGGGAGCCTTAGTCGTGTGGTGGAACACCCACATTACATATATGGATTCATCCTAGTATATTGCATTCATACATCTAACATATACGGACTCTCCCCAGTTTATTGCATTCATACATCTAACATATATGGACTCTCCCCAGTATATTGCATTCATACATCTAACATATATGGTCTCACCCCAGTATATTGCATTCATACATCTTACACATATGGACTCACCCCAGTATATTGCATTTGTACATCGTACATATATGGACTCACCCCAGTATATTGCATTCATACATCTAACATATATGGACTCACCCCAGTATATTGCATTTGTACATCGTACATATATGGATTCACCCCCGTATATTGCATTCATACATCTTACATATATGGACTCACCCCAGTATATTGCATTCATACATCTTACATATATGGACTCACCCCAGTATATTGCATTCATACATCTTACATATATGGACTCACCCCAGTATATTGCATTTGTACATCATATGAAGGCCATAAGTGGACATGGAATTGTGGACTAAATGTAAGTAAAACAAATAAACTAGAGGCCTTTGTCTGACAACAGAAACATACCTGGCCTGTTTCCTGCAAACCCCATTTCTTCTGGAACTTCCTGATGGCTGTGGAAAGTTGGTCATCTGTGACGTCACCACTGATTCCTGGCATGTAGCCGTAGACTTTAAGGTATTCAACCTGATTTGTTCTCAGAGACATGTCTTTGGATTGATATGAATTCCCCACTGAAATATAGAGGATAAAACTGCTAATGACATTCATGCGTAATTTTGCTATCTTTACTTGGCTGGGTAATTTTAAAGGTAAACACAACTGGCAAATAAATGCTACTGCTACTATTATTACACAAATTATAGAAGCTATGTTTTCTATTTGGATCAATCCTCTTTAAGTTTGAAAAGAAAGCATTTGTGTGATAATACGACAATCACTGAAATAACGTGATTAGCATTTTGACAATGAAATTACCAAAGTTTTGATTCAATATTGACAAAATCTCATTCAACTGTTTTCTCGTCCAAGAGGACAGACAAAGACAAATACTTTGTAACAACTGAGAGAAAGAAAATCGTGTACATAATTTAGTATATTTACTAAGCAGTTTGACATACACTAGCTAGCTTTTATGTTAACAAAATAAAAACTCAATAGAGCTAAAACAGCTAGATGTGTTACAAGCTTGCCTACAAGAGTGGACAGTCTTACGCACAGGACAGTCATAACAAACTGTAAAACTCAGTATGTCCATCATGACTACCCTGACTGTACTACAGTCTACCCTTATGAGTAAGTACACTGCTGCCACCCCCTCACCTGACTGAGTCTTCTTGTCCTGACTCCTTTCTTCCAGCAGATGTAGTAGTTCATCCAGTCTCTCGTCAAGTTCATTTACTTCTTGCCTGGCAGGGGCTGAGTTAGCACCCTGAAACAGGGAGAAAATATTCATTAATTTTAAGACTGATTAAGCATACTGTACATGATGTGTTGACCAACAGAAAACAGACTGATTCTGTAGGTAGTTATATTAGTTTACCATATCAATATCAGACATTAGTAATGGGTAAGATGGTTTAGTTATTTTCAATGCATTGTGGTTTAGTAATATGCACTGCATTGCTTCAGCCTGAAACTACCTGTCATAATATGACCTCTGTAATGTGATGAAAGTTTAACCCAATTCTTTCTAAACTGACTTTCCCAAGTCTTTCAATTATATATACGGAAACATTATCATAAGATGTTCCAACTTAAAATGAGAATAAATGATGAGAATGTGACAGGTTAGACGAACGTTATAATTTTCTTAAGAGTAAAATGATTAGAGTTAAATAAGACATGTACATTATAAATTCATCTTAGAAGCACACCAGAGTGAGATTATTGTTAAAATGCCGCTAATTTTACTGAAAGTATGTTTGCGATATACAGCAAAATGTTAAAACTGCTCAACACTTAAAATATACATAATAAAACCCACCCAACATATACTCGTTTTTCCTTCTAAAATTTACCATACAAAATATACATCATGCCTTACCTGAGCAATAAGTAACAGCCCCAGTAAAGCTAGCGCGAGTGACGTCATGTCTCCAGCTTTGTTGATGAGTTGAGTGTGACTTCACAGGGCATGCTGCTCAGTTTATATACAAGATGGGCACTGGTAGCAAAGGGAAAGCGAGGCTCGTGGGGGTGGGGCCTCGGACTGTGAGCACCAATCAAATTGAAGAGATTTCAAAAGGCGGGAAAAGGATTGTCAGCATTCTGCCTTTCCATTGTTTATTGACGTAACATAAGCACATGCTTTCCCAGTGGTATTTTTCTTTGTACTTCTTAAACTTCTGACACCAAGTTCAGCTTGGATGGGGACAGCAGTCAGACTTTTGAAAAAGAATAAACTGAAAGTGATTACTTTGGACATTAAGAAATATGCAACTCACAAACCAGCCTCCTTTCTTTGATTTTTCCCGCCAAAATCTCAAAAAGTAACAAAACTTTTGCAACAGTTTTACTTTTTAAATTAATTAAATTTATTTTGATTCTATGACAAAATATTTGAAGTTAGATCATTGTCATTCTTCCAATATAGCTCAGATGTATTCATTATTTCTTTTTTATATATTTTATGCTTGAAGATGTACATATACATAAAAGTGTAAAAAGAAGAAATTAAATCCTGGTCAGTAAATATGATTAGATATGCAATCAAAATTTTAAAAATATTAAAAACTTGAAAGATCTTTTGGTTATTGGTGTTACTTCCGAGCTCTAGAATATACTATCATTATATATACACCTAAATATTTTAATTTTTTTACACGTGGTAAGTCTATAAATAGTAATGAAAATGCAGAAGTGAAACTATGCCTTTGAAAGAATACTAATTTATGGGCTTGAAAGGACAAGTAAAAACATAAACATACGATATCTCTGAAAATGATTTCCTACTCAGACCATATATCATCAAATTTTACAACTCTCAAAATAATAGCCGCAAGTTGTTTCTGTTCACCAGAGAAAAAAATTGATACCCTTCAGAACTTGAAAAAAAATCAGTTGTTCTTTGTTATCATGTTTCAGCCGCTGTTTCAAGTACAAAGGATTTTCAGAAATCTTTGTATTATCATACATATGACTAAAAACGTCTGAATTTTTTTTTCAATTTGCATAAGATCAAATACTTTAAGCCAGAATGCATTTGATATAAATGTGTTCTTTCTTGTGTGGTGTACCAGTCTCCCCAAATTTTGATATATGCTCAACACACATGTTTTCTTGCTCCTTGCCAAGCATTTATGGTGACAGCAAATATTATGGAGACCCCAATTTTTCTTATACCAATCTTTTAAGTTTCGAAATGTTGCTACTGTTTTGTAGTGGTAGACAATTTACATAACCGTAGAAATAAAATTTGACACAGACATTAAACTTCAGAATTTTAGATTTAGAAATAACCTTAGAAAACATGTGGGGTGACCATTATTTGTGTACTGACCATAATTACTTGGTAAGCAGTAGTGCTTTTCAAAAAAGCTTAAAGTTGATTCTGTCATTTAACTAGTTGTCCCATCCAAGCCACTTTTGAAGACTTTACAAACTTATGTTTACCATTTCTTAGATCCCTTTTAAATAACTACCACATACCATTTCCCTTTTTATTTTGTCCTGTTTTTTATCCCACAGAAATTTGAAAATAATGTTTTTTGTCTCATAGCGCAAGGCTGAAAACAAATGGATAAAGTTTGATAAGATGCTGCTCTTTATCAAAGAAATTTTGTCCAAAGGGGTGATAGCTATTTTCCCATTATTGAGAAAATCTCTTATGTTTTTAAATGATTTTTTGATAATTCATTGCAAGTATGAGATAAAGGTTCACAGAAACATTTTATCCTCCATTTCATATAGAAAATTTTATATAGAAAATTCCTGATTCTCCCAATCAAATGTGTCTAAAACTAACAGTTTTTCCTTTTAATATATCTTTCTACATATCCAAAAGTTTTTTTTTACTTTATTCATTTTTGAATCAGAAAAGTTACCACAAATTTCAAGGCTATTAAATCTGCATTCTTAACCAGGGAGTGTTGTGTACCATCTAATGTGAAGGTGGCGTCATCTGCAACCTCTGTTAATTTACACTTTACAGGGGCGGATCCAGCTTTTATGTAAGGTGGGGGTTCACATCGAGTAAGGTGGGGGTTCAGGGGGTCGGGGGGCATGCCCCCCCTGGAAAAAAATTCATTTTTGGTAAAAATAGAGTGCATTTCCTGTAAATTTAACACCACTGTCAAGAAATAATTTTGTACTTTGGGTTGAACCCCTTTACATTATTTTTCAGGGGGGGGGGGGGGGGGGGGGGGGGGGGGGGAATAGGGGGGGGGGAATAGGGGGGGGAAATATATGGGGAAATAGGTTCAACATTTATTTTATTTCGTGTAACTTTTATTTTATTATTTTTTTCAACATTTATTTTATTTCGATAGATATCCACTTTGCAATATGTTTGCCTTGAGATCAGTGTTAAATAATTTAGTTTGCTTGGACATCAGTGTTGAATAACTTAATCTAATCAATAAGTTTCTTTCTTTCTTTCGTAACTCTACCATTAAGTGTACACACGTCAGATTATTCAGATATAATCAATAAATGTGTGGCAATAACAATAATAATCTATACAAGTTTGATTTGAATTGCATGTACCTAAACTAGCGTTTGTTACTTGTTCTTACATTAAAATCGACAATTATTATGAGATTAGTATTTATATTTAACTATCTATATATTTAAATGTTAAATTACACAGAAGGGAGTGATGTATGACATGTAATAATAAATTACAGTTTTGTCATTTTAAAAGGTCTTTTTTAGTTCTGTTTACATAATACTTCCTCAATTTTACCCATCTGTACACAAATAAAAAAAACACTTTGGTCACAGTTTTGCTTTTGATGCTCCCAGACTCTTGAATGATTTGCCTGATGATGTACGTTCTGCTCCAATTCTTGTCTGTTTCAGGAAAAAACTAAAATCCTATCTCTTTGATAAAGCTTTCCCACCTTAGTACCTAAATTTCCCGGCGTCTCCGTGGTGTTGACCTGGCTATGTCTCTGGAATGATGATTATTGAATTTGGACTTGGTGGTGCGCCTTAGAGTCTGCCTTGGCAGAGATTAAGCGCTATAGAAGTATAGAATAGAATAGAACAAATGTGTTATTACTTTTTGGGCTCAGTTTGTCATTTTGAAGAACACATTTTCGCTACTCCTCTAGAGCATCCACGAAAAAGGAATGACATTTGTATTTATTTACATAAGTAAAACAATCATTTAACTTTTATTTTATTATTTTTAATGAGTTTGTTAGATAAACAAGAGCACCCAGTCAGCGCATACCTCCACCAAACGCCAAGCACTCAAATATTGCTTATGAGTGTAATGATAAGATAATCAGTCTAAACAATTCCTGGATCCAGACAGATATGCGGATCACCACCAAAATTTAATCATCTGTCCTTGTGCTATTGTTGAGATTACCTGAAAATTTTATAAAATCTGTTTACAGCTTCTCCAGTTATGTGTAATGAAGCCGATAAACCCAAGCCACTAATTATATATACCACCTTGGCAATCAATATCATATGTTGGCAATCCATCTTTATCAATATCATATGTTATTGTAGTATTAAGAGCTCTCCATCCATTCACATTTAAAGTAATAACAGACAGATGGTTTACTGAGTGCTGAAATGAATTTTAACATTACAACTGAGATGGAGTTAAGTCAACGCTTTCACAGTGTTGACTGAAACTGTAGTGATTTGAAGATTATTTAGAGCTTAGCATTGACACACCAGACAGATGTTAGTTCTTTTATTTTGTCTTTTTTGACCACTGTAAATAATACAGATTTATAGTTAGAGAGAGTTAGAAAACCTGATGAGGTCTGGGTTATGTATTCCTTGTACTGATTGTCTGTGTTATGTAGTGTACATGCCACTGTAATGAGTGAAATAAACCAAAATGGGAAGATTCATTGCTGGAGACTGGCAGATATTCTGGTACAGCAGAATGGAAATGGACCAGTGACGTCAGAGCCCTTTTAAAACGGGTTTCCAGAATATGGCAACCCAACCAGATTTTTATCCCTGCACACTTTCTGAGGGGTACAAAATCTGGCACCACACAAGGAGAATAATATTTTTGAATTTCACATCTGGTTTGTTCGGATATGTTGTCTGCAAGACTTAACAAACCCAACTGGCCCTTGAAGCATTGCGTTGTGACTATGGGGGGGGGGGGGGGGGGGGGGGGGGCTAGGATTTCTGATATTTCTTAAGGAATATGGTTCCCTATATCTCATTAATGATTCTACTAACAAAATGGTACACCTGTGTGTAATGGCGTAGTGGTTTGTAAATAAGCTATACGCACTTGTGTTAGCCTATAAAATTCTGTATATTTCTTAACATTCAAAGCAATAACATACAAATTATGTGTACTGGTAAATAAGTGTTTAGAGAAGTTTGACTTTGTGGTTTTTGTTATTTTTGGCCTTTAAAAGTAATATCACTATTTTATTATAATGAACTTTGTTGTCCTAAACACATAGAGTAAGAAATCCAAAATTCGCCACATATCTGAAATTCGCCACATGTGAAAATACTAATAAAATAAATTAATTGTGGTGAGATTTGTTGAATGTATAGTAAATTAAGGCTTTTTGAACTGAAAAATACCAATTTTTAGACAAAAACATCATTTTCTTCATAAAATTAACTAAGGTTTTAGAGGTGGCGAATTTTAGATTCCTGGCGAATTTTAGATTTCTTACTCTATACCTTATCATAAGTAAAAATGTGTATATGCAAATAACAAAACATTAAAGTATAGCCTATCATCCGGGTAAAATCATCAACTGAAACATGTCAACATATAATTCCACTGCTTGAATATTCTTAAGGGATTATCGGCTCGGGGCGAGAACAAATTCAAAGGAACAATAATTGTACTAGTATAATGGTATCTGTTTAAAGTCTTAAATTATGTATTTAAAAACACCTTTAATTGTTTTAATTGTTTAGTAAGTTGGGCAGAAACAAAGGTTCCATTTCCCAGCTTTAGCAGTCATTTTTAGCTGAGTAAACCAAGAACTTAAAATTGCTTCCCCTGAGCTAAAACGGCTGGTTTTCATAGAATGATGACCATATTTGGATGAAAAGTGATTACTGTTGGCAGCTTAATTACTACCCTAAAGGTTAGTATCCCTTTGTATCAGATTCTCTCTATACAATATTAGATTCCATGTTTTTGTTAGAAATTGCGTGTATTCTATATGCTTGATCGCACAGAAACCTTTGTTCAAAAGGAACCCGTTTCTCCTAAGCATCTCCTTAATGTACTTATATCTAACTCAACGACCTAATTAAATACCCACATAGGTGTACTATGAATAGAGGAAATGACTTAATTATGTAGTGACAATCATATACCCTGAAAAGAATTACATAACACAAAAGTTTTAAAAAGAACTGAGACTTTATTAGAGTCTCAGGAGTACATTGGGTTTGTATTCAAAAAAAAATTCTTTTGTTGTAATCTTCAATCTGTATTCACATCATGCAAAGAGTAAAAGAAATTAACTATAAAAAGACAGTGTGTGTGTGTGTGCGCGCTTGCGCGCAGGCTATTTCATTATGATGTAACTTAATAATCACCAAATCCTCTGAATGAATAGATCTACATCGAAATAAATATTATACAAACAACTTTATGTTGCACATCTCTCATCTAAGTCAAAGTTAAGGTTTTACAGTCAGGTTCATTTTGGGACAGGTCCGTAACATTCCCACTGTCCTAGATCAGTGTACGAAGTTTACTGGAAAACTTTGCAGGTCCATTCAAAAATTTCCATACTTCAATATAGATTAAATCAATATTGACTTTCAAAATTGACCAAATGGCAGGTGCTAAAGAATAAATTGTTAATCCTTATATCACTTATGTTTTCTGTCGTGCAGGCTGAGGTCGTATTCATTAACCCCTGTCCTAGTTTTCAAACCTTTGCATATTCAGTATTTCTGTTGCGAGAACTCACGACTGGTCTTTTTGGTAATAAGCCTCTCTTACATCCCATCGTACGTGCACGAACGTCCTGGTTACGGAGAAAAATCGGCTGATTTGCAAGGGACACTTAAGCTACACTTGCGATTTTATAACAGAATATCAAGGTCGCACAGACCCCGCAATGAAATTGGCATGAACATTTTCTCTGCGTGCACGCAGTACGGCTATAAACACATCCATATCTCAAGGGTAACTTACGAGAGACTTGTGCACATGCATCCTCCTTGCTGGTGTTGCAAGATCTCCAAATTCATTTGCAGGGTTTGCACATGCTGTATAATACACCCACATGTACCTTGCATCCACATTAACCCTCTGTGGGGCCTGTAGCTAGGCGCAGTCTGTTCTTTGATGTCCAAGAAGTGACAATCTTATTGGGAAAATACACCTTGTTTGCATGTGCAAATCTCTACTACCCCACTACCAGCCTACGCTCATATTTTTCAACAATATTTGCAGCACACTTACGTGTGTGTACATGTATGATGGGATGTAAGAGCAGCTATAAGTTACGACTGAGATTTAGGATAATTATTTTTTTTTGCTAATAGTGGTAGTTTGGAACACATAGTTGTGCTGACCTATTGTCTTGAGACAAATCACAACCTGGTTTGTCAGTTTTTTCTGCCCTTTTTTTGATAGGATAAGTCATAGCATACCTTAAGTTTAAAATCGGCAGTTTAACTTCAGTGGAGTACTGGTAAAACACAGAGGCCCACGTGCGTGTCAGTTATAATTCTTCTATTGTAAGATATCTGGGGACCTTATTGGCCTTCTGGCCAAACAATTTGATCACTTGTGGATGTGGATATGGGTCATATCCACGGATGCTGTATTAATGGTTCACAGAGGCAGTACCAATCAATATATGGTCAATATGCTGCACTTTAAACAACTTGAGAGGAATAAGCAAAGCTCCCCTGCTTCTGTCCAAGTCAAATATGAAACCACAATTTCATAGATAAGTGGTGAGACTTGATCAGTGAGTCTCAGTTTTTTCTTCCAAATGATTCAGTATTTAGTCGGTAGTTTTACTACATAATGAATGTGTTAAAAGTTATGTTAAAACTAAAGTATTTCCTGGTGTATAAAGATAGACACCATGCACATCATTTAATTATCTATTTTTTCATCTATGGTCAAAAAGTGATACCATTTTGAGGCAGCTTTTAGGTATAGTCAATTGTTTGAAATCAAATCGATGAAGAGGCAGATTTAACTCCAAGAAGTTTATTGCTACTAAAATAAAATAAACGAAATGTTCAATAAAGAGGTTTGTAAAAATAAGTGCAGCTAAACTCAAGTGAGTGCAACTATTATTTTGGTCAACTTACAAACAGGACAATTAATCTAATCTAAATTGTGTCAGTGGACAAGAAGACGCGTTTATAAGTAAGGGCATGTGAAATAATCGTTGAAGTAAAATATGAGTGCAAAGATATTTCATTGGTAACCACACTGAAAAGTTAGAGACAAATATAGCCCAGACTCACAGACATAGTGGAGACTAACAATGGCTACTGCTATACAAGTTGTGTGGTCAGTTGGCTCTGTGATTTAACTGCACAATGGGTTTTTTTCAAAACAAGGCCAAAATTACTCTCTGACAAGTTTCTTAGCCATATGCATTTTGTGTAAATCTGATGAAGCTAGCTGCAATAGTTTGAGTTATATAAAATGTAACAAACGGACGTGCACACACATGCACTCATGCATGTCGGGAAGGTGACTGAAAATCTCCCGACACTGGCGTTTGGCTTGCAGGAGATAATAAGCAGAAATCGAAGTGATTTAAGATTTGACATCCATTCTGACCAAAGTACCTCTGTGGTATCTACAATCCTGAATCAATCAATGCTTGATGCCAAGATATGTCGCTTGAAGTGTCTGTGGACTGGATAATTGTAATGAGATCTTTCTGTATTCTGTCAGGACCTTTTTACTCCTCCTGATTTTGAGTTTCTTCAAAGGCTTCATCCTTCAGGTATTGGTGGTAGTGACGGTTTCTTCATGAGATGCTCATACAGACCACATAAAACAGTGTCCTATGTGTGGGTCCTGTGAAAACATAGTGGTGTCAATATGGTGCTTTCTAGCAACACACTGTTGCTTGCCTGTATTATCCCCCCACCCCTGGTCAAGTACCTGCAACTTTTTTTTAGAAGAATTCATGTCATTTGTTGGGTTCCTGTGATCCATGAACTCTGTGTATTATATATGTGGTCACTTTAACATCCATGTTGACATAAAATAATGTAATTCAAGTAAGGTATACTCCAGAAAGGCTCCACTTTATAACACGGGTATTACACACAATTAACTCTGAATACACACCATAAACAGAGTTAGTATCACTGAATCATTGAACATTTACAGTTAAAGTCACTACTGGAGTTCTTTCTTGGACTTGTGCTCACCTCGCTGTGTGGACAGGTGGCCACCTCCGCTGTGGTCACTGCAAGGCTGGTATCTGAGAATGTGAAGTGTAAGGAAGCCGCTTTGGTGCATGGCCTGTCTCTCAAGCCCTTGCGAGCTGATGGCATAGAAGAGATATTGATGGCAATGTAAGAATGACACTTGACATTTCTAGCATTGTGACAGCTGAGCTGTGCCCAGCTGGGGCATGTACTAACTGGTTGAAGGTCTGCATCTATTAATTAAATTGCTAAAACTTCAACAACTTACACCAGTATGACTGTAACTTGCAATTACATATAGATTGCTGTTGTGTCCATGGTTGACAACTCACTCGTCAGGGTCCAATTGGGCCTGCTCCCCGTCTCAGACCATGTTGAAACATCAGGACTTACAGGTGAGCTGTCATCATGGGGCTGGTGAGACATTGTGAGGAGTCGAGTACAGGCACCAAAAAGGCTGAAAGAACTGATTACTTTGATGATCTTCTGGGCGTCAGGGCCCAAGTTACTTCATGATACTTTCAATTTTACACTAGGCTTGATTCACCAATTTCACTTTAGCTTTACACGGCATTAATTTACACATTGGCTTTCTTCAAAGATTTGACACTGCCGCTATTCACAAGCAAACACAAACTGATCCCCAGTGGACATATCCAACACATTAGGTATCACTTGACCAGGATCTACTGCTTGAATGAGCCTGGAAGTAAGACAAAAAATGACTGAGGTCGCCTGTCGAAGGCCAACTGAATGCACCTACGTGATCTGAAATTATACTTTGAATTGTAGCACTTTACAAGGTTCTAGGGAGGGATTGGGGACTTAAAATGTTTTGCTAGTAAAATGGTGTCTGTCCTGCCTGAGATTTCTTTCAAAAGTGAAGCCTAAATGATTTTAAGTGGGGATGAAATGAGACTGGTGTCAAAGGTCAAGCAGTTATAATGGGTGTACAAGAACAAGTAAAACCCCTTTTAAAAATGACTGATGTAATGAGAGGTGTACAACTAAAGTCGTACACCAGCAAATTACCACCACTGTGACTGCACCTGGTGTTATAATCAATAACTACTGTAAGAAGAAAGACATGGAGCAAACTATTTGGGGAAACCAGTCTGAAGAAGCTCGTAAACAAGTGTGACTGTTTTAAACACTCAGCGATGTTGAACAGGTGGCCAGGGCAGTTTTAGAACTGGAGTTATTTATTTATTTATTTTATTTATGTATCCATTCGTACATCAGATAGTACAGAGTTTACAATTTTGAACTAAACGAAGTTGAACTAAACACAGTTGAGCATATACACAAGACATGGCTAGGGCATGTTGTGTGACCCTGGTGCAATTAGAATGATTCTCTTGGTAGTCCTGCAGCTTCACCACCACTGGTTTCTTGCTGCCCAGTCATTTCTCCGGACACTCATAAAGGTGGTAATGACCCTTCTTGTGAGATGAGCTGTGAGACTTTCCCTTATTGTCAAAGTTCACAATGTCCTCAGCTCACTTAAGTACGTCATCCAGAAATAATGTGGCCATCTGGAGTGGAGCAGTTCTTAAGGCAGCACAAGTTTTGGGTTTGATGCCACTCTTGAAATGTGATAGTTAGGAGTCCTGTCTAGCCAGTGTAAGATTAGCCATATAAAGAAAGTCACGCAGATGCTCCATAGTCTTAACCATGGCTGTCTGCATGTTTTCCTGTACTTTGAAGAGGCATCAGTTGAAACCGGACAATGATACTAGCCTCAGGTGCACACTTCTCCCACCTTCTGAGGCTCTCCTGCGAGATATGTCTAGAAGCTGGTGGGGTTGAGGCAAGTCTGGCTGCCCTGGCTATCCGACTATTAGAGCTGTTAAGTCTTGAGGCATCGGAGTTCCATGAGAAAACAGCAGCAGGATCACTCTTTTGTTGGTCAGAAAACAACCCGTACTACTTCGCCTACACTTGACTGGTCGGATAAACTGATCCTTGAGTAATCCACCAGCCTCAGAGCTGCCGAAAGGGTATCCTTCCACCAGGGTCAGATTAAGTTTCTCCATGTTGTTGCAAAGCCATTCATCAGAGGGGTATGTGCCGATGACACCCAGATCTACCTAGCAGTTGACTCCAGGAATTTTGACTCTAGCATGGAAGAGCTGACCGAGTGTCTCAAGTCTGTACAGGAGTGGATGGACGGTGTCAAACTAAAACTAAACCCAGAAAAAACCGAATTTATCATAATAGGTCAAAAAGCCATCAGAGAGTCGCTTGCACCAAATTTCCTTGTTCCACTCCTCCAAAACAATATCTCTCCGTCGGTGGAAGTAAAAAATCTGGGTGTTATTTTCGACTCAGACAACTCCTTTGACAATCATGTTGCCAAGGTTTGCAGAGCATGTTACTATCATCTTTGTGATTTGCGACGAATTCGCAAATTCCTTGGAGTTGAGACAGCAATACTTCTGGCAAATGCTATGGTCAGTAGTCGTCTAGACTACTGTAACTCTTTACTCTATGGGGTAAGCAAGTCCAACATAGCCAAACTACAGAGAGTCCAGAATGCTCTTTGCTGCATCATCTTCAGACTTGACAAAATGAGTCATGTTACACCCTTTTTGAAAAAAACTCCACTGGCTCCCAATTCAACATCGCATCCTCTTTAAGTATAATCTTTTGGTATTCAAGGCTATTAATCTTTCACAGCCCCCGTATCTTTCAGCTTTAATAAGATCGAGCAGTCTCACTCACGGCAACAGGCTATCTATCTCCTCAACCCGCCCTAAGAAGCACATAGGCAGGCGTGGCTTTGCAGTAGCTGCACCAGCTGAATGGAACAAGCTGCCACAGACTGTCAGATCTCAGCAAACAATAGATGGTCAATTGTATGGTCATCTAAATGTAGTCAAAGTGTTCTGTGAAGTGTTTATATCTTGCAATAAGATAGTTTAGTTTTTGATTTTGATGGTTTACTTATATTAAAAGATCAGTCAAAGTGATGCAGAGACATCTTTCTTAAAGAAAGTATAATTAAATCTTAGTGGTATCATGTGGTGAAATGAAAGTTGAACCATCGATATAATTTAACCAGTTTATTGAGATACTACCTTGTATTACAGCTGTTGCTTTTGGAGGTGTTAGTTTATATAACAGATTTAAATCTACCAATTATGTTACTTGAAACATAAAATAATGCACAATGCATTAAAAGTTTACTTATATGTTTTACGCAGATAATATACATATAATATACAACTGCAATTAATTTTTATTGGTATCAAGTGGTAAAAGGGAAGTTGAAATATTTTCTAATTTTACCAGGTTAATTGAGATATTACCTTGCATTAACACTGTTGCCTTTGAAGGCGTGTTTACATAACAGGTCTACATTTACTTATTATGTCATGTGGTGAAATGAAAGTTGAAGTATTGATATAATTTTACAAGGTTTATCGAAATAATACCTTGAATTGAAGCTGCTGCTTTGTAGAAGTTAGTTTACATAGCAGGTCTATATCAACTGATATGTGAAAGTTAAAATATCGATATAACTTAACCAGGTTTATGGAGATATTAAAGCAGTAACAGGTTTTATAAGAAGACGCTACATAAACGGTGTAACCTTTTGATGTAATTAAAAAATATCTACATAATCTGGAAATGACCACAAACTTGTGATAACTGATGTATTCTAATTTTGGAGAAGTAGGAGAAAGCATCTTTGGTGAGAGTAATGAGACCTTAATTCAAAGTACAGTATATAACTCAATTGACAAAATGGCCATGGCGTAACATGATGGCTTAGTAATTTGTATATGTTGGCAAATAAAAGTTGTGAATTGTTGTAAGTAAGCATGAAATACTGCCAGTGCTTGTAGAAGGGAATAACCTTCAAAAACGTTATTCTTATATCTTGTATTGTTAAGAGAAGCCTTGCATGTTTAAAGCAGTAATGTACAATACTTATGCTTTAAATCATGGTTACATTCGGCATTTTTTTTATCCATGTTCAATTATGTTTTTTCTGTTTTGTATAATATTAGGAGTTTTCAAGTATCATTTGTTGATTTTAACAAAAAATCCTAGCAAGTCACATCATGTAATTTGTCAAAAGAGTTATTTAATGAGATGGGAAATTACTCTAAGAATTAGTAGTGAAACAAGGACACGGTGTGGATGTATCAGAGAAATGTATCAAAAATGGATGGGAAAATAAGTAGTCATATAAAAGTGTTGTCTGCAAACTGTCAAGGATTAAGAGACCTAAAAAAACGAGCCGATGTGATAAACTATCTAGATTCGTTAGGCGGCAATATCCTATGTTTACAAGAAACCCATTGGACTAAAAACGATCTAAGCACAATAAAAAACCTTTGGAAAGGCGATTGCTTTTTAGGTGGGACAAAGACAAACTCAAATGGAGTAGCAATACTTATTAAATCTAATTTTGAATATAAGGTAGTTGAACACTTCATAGACAATGAAGGGAAAATTATTTGGTTAAATATTTTAATAAATAAAAAGCTAAAAGTGAAGCTAATTAATATTTACGCTCCGAACAAAGATACTCCCGACTTCTTTAAAAAGATTGGAAACATAATCGAGTCTAGTAATATGGATTATGTTATGCTAGCTGGGGACTTTAATATTACTTTAGACCCAAAATTAGATAGTTATAATTATAAACAACTCAATAACCCCTGTGCAAGAAACGAAATGTTGTCTGTTATTAATAAATACAATTTATGTGATATATTCCGATTAAACCATCCAAATGAGAAACGATATACGTGGAGGCGAAAAAATCCACTCAAACAGGCAAGGTTAGATTACTTTATAATTTCTCGACCGTTTTCTGATCTAGTAAGCGATTGCCCAATAAGAGCATCCTATAGGTCAGATCACTCTTTACTCGAATTAAATATTATGGTTTGCAGCTTCCGACAGGGAAAAGGAGTTTGGAAATTTAACAACTCACTATTGAAGGACAAAGATTATTTAATAAAAATAAACAATGTTATCGACGAAAAAAAAAAGAGATTTGCTGTCCCAATATATAACCCTAATAATATTACAAAGGTTAAAGACACTGAGTTGCAACTTACTATATCAGACAGCCAATTTTTTGAGGTATTATAGCTAAAAATAAGAGGTGAAACTATTAAATTTTCATCGCTCAAAAAGCAGTCAGTGAACAGTAAAGAACTGAATTTAATAAAAGAAATTGACTCTATTGAACAAGAAGAAGTACCAGATTTAGAACTGTTAGGAAAAAAGAAAAAGGAAATCGAAGACCTCAGAGGCGAAAAGATAAAAGGCTCAATAATTAGATCAAAGGTAAAATGGCTGATGGATGGAGAAAAGCCTTCAAAATATTTCTGTATGCTAGAAAATCATAGGTATATAGAAAAAACCATTAAACACTTGAAAAATGAAAAGGGTGAAAATATATATGAACAAGACAATATATTAAAAGAAATTCATAAATTTTATTCTAAGCTATTTAACAAGAAAGAAAATAAATACGCAAAAGACTTTTTAAAAAAAATAAGCCCAAATAGTTATAATCGGTTATCAAAGTTAGAATCAGATGCGCTTGAAGGAAAACTCACAGAAGATGAAATCAGCCAATCCCTACAAAATATGAAACATAATAAAAGTCCTGGGATAGATGGATTTCCATCAGAATTCTACAAAGTTTTTTTTGGAGAAAATTGAAATTTTTTGTTCTGAGAACCTTGAATGAAAGCTACAACATAGGTCAACTACCTGTAACAATGCGTCATAGCATAATTTCATGCTTGCCAAAGGGTGATAAACCAAGAGAGTATTTGAAAAACTGGCGGCCTATTTCACTTTTGTCAGTAGCTTATAAAATAGGTTCAGCGGCAATAGCAAATAGATTAAAAAAAGTATTAACTCACTTAATCCCAGAGCAGCAAACAGGCTTTATAACAGGATGCTATATGAGCGATTGCACACGTTTGATATATCACACAATGCATTTTACAGAATATAATAAGATCCCGGGCTTAATTATGCTTGTAGACTTTGAAAAGGCGTTCGACTCAGTGTCATGGGATTTCCTTATTGAAGCTCTAAACAAATTAGGCTTTGGACAGAATTTCATCAAATGGATAAATACTTTGAATACAAACATTTTCGCAACTGTTCTTCAATGTGGTTTCTTATCCAATCAGATTTGTATTAAAAGGGGTTGTCGACAGGGAGACCCAATTGCACCATATCTTTTCATAATATGCTCCCTTTTCTTAACAACCTTAGTAGAAACGTGGGGTTCAATTAAAGGATTAAACATAAACAAAGAATACTTAAAAATTATCCAGTTTGCAGATGACACAACAATATTTTTAGATGGCTCTGAAAGCTCTCTCCAATCAGCTCTCAATGTCCTTGAGATATTTGGCACATAATCCGGTTTAAAAGTAAATAAAGAGAAAACACAAATAGTATGGATTGGCTCAACAAAGGGAAACACACAAAAAATATGCCAGCACGCGAACTTGAAAAGGGAAACCAATACCTTCAGAGTTTTGGGTATAACCTTTTCAGTAAATCTTAATGACATGCCCAGTTTAAACTATGATACTATAACAGCAGAGGTAGAAAGAACCCTTGTGCCTTGGAGGCAACGGAAACTCACCCCAATTGGTAAAATATGCATACTAAAAACATTCATAATACCAAGGTTAACCACGTTATTCATGACGATCCCTACACCTAGCCCTCGGACTATTAAATCACTGAATAAGTTGTTTTATTCGTTTATATGGGATTATAAACCAGACAAAATAAGTCGAGCAAAACTAACACAACTATCCAAAAGGAGGCCTAAAAATGACTGATGTGGATGCTTTCATAACCAGCCTTAAAATCTCTTGGATCAAAAGATTGCTGAGTAATGATACACCGGTGTGGTAAACTTTAGGACTACATTGCATTAAAAATCCAATCAGATTAAAATATCTTGGCTCGATTTGGCCTAAAAATCTTGCACTAAATATAACAAATACTGTTTGGAAAGAAGCCTTACAATCCTGGGCATACTTATTGAGTGTAAACTCACTAGACGAAAATAGGAAACTTTCAAGCCCGATATGGTATAATCCAAGGATATCAAAAATAGAACTTTTTTTGCCACAATGGTTCAATAAGGGCATCATATTTGTAATCGATCTAATCGATTCCCAAGGAAAATTTCTAATGTATCATGAACTAATGGCAAAATATTCTGTACACTATAATTTCTTAGACTATCATAGGGTCAAGCAATGTGTGAATAACTTCCTAGGTACATCGGATACTTCAATAAATGAAAGGCCCATTTACCCTATAACATTATACCTTCTCTCTAAAGGCATGAAAGGTTCACGTGAATTTTATAAATTTTACTTTCACAAAAACGCTTTAACAATGACAAGCTTAGACATAAATGGGAAAGATCATTGAATGTTGAAATTACAAAACCCATGTGGGAAAAAAGTTACCTGGTTTGTTTTAAAACTATACAAGATAATTACCTGATTTGGTTTCAATATAAAATCTTAAATAGAATATTGGGAATTGAAAGCTTAAAATTTAAAATGGGCATATCACTAAACAATGTGTGCAGATTATGCAATGAAAATGAAGAAACTCTAGTGCATCTATTCACTTTATGTAACCCTGTAAAAAAATTCTGGGAAGATTTGACCAGAAGAATAAAAGCCGACATAAATAGAGATTTAATTTTTTCAAGCAAAGATATAATTTTGGGTTACCAAGAAAAACAAATGTGGCCTGCGAACATTTTATTGGTAATTATGAAAAAAATATATTTTTGTGGCAGCCGGAAAGAAAAAAACTCCACAGGTAGTTGAAGCTCTTGAGATGCTAAAAAATTTTTTTTTTTGAACAGGAGTATGTGTCAAGAATACAGAACCACGAAAGTGAATTTAAAAAAAGTGGGATTTTATTCCACGACTATTACAGTAACATACTTTTGTAATATTCATGTTTTTTTATAATACTGTGACTATGGAAAGCTTGTAATTGTTAGTAAAATATAATACATGTAAATGTTAACTCCTATTGAAAAAGAAATAAAAATATAAAAAAAAACAACAAAACAATAGATGGTTTCAGAAGCCAGCTAAAGACCTACTTGTTTAGGCTGGCATACGCCCCACCTTAGTTATACCCTGGCGGGCGCTTTTTAGATGTCGACCCATGTCCCTGGACTCTCCCTTCTTGGACTCAAGTGCATTAGAGGATTTGTATCAATTTTGCGCTATATAAATCCTACTATTATTATTATTATTTATATCTACCCAACCTCTACCACGGTCTCTCAATTAAAATTAATGGGACCGACCTCTACCTCTACCATGCCCCCAAAATGTGGTATAGGGCCCCCAAAATACATACTATATCTCACCTCTAGCCCACCTCTACCACGATGTACCACAGTCTCTTAATTAAAACTAGACCAAGGACGCATCTGTGGCCAGATGCTGGATGTATCCTCCGACAAAGACCAACTAACATAGTTTGGAAGATAAACAGCATTTTTCGTTAATAATCAAGGTGAAAGCACTTTTAAGTTTGGCTAACCTTATTTGACCCTGTAGCAGGGGCCCAAGGTGAAGTCTGACCACATCGAAAGATTCGCAGCCCATGATTTCCTATAAGTCGTTTTCACATTGCAAACCTCTAGGACCAATAATAAGCAGGAGGGGCCCAAGGTCAAATCTGACCACATGAAAAGATTTGCAGCCCATAACTTCCTATAAGTTGCTTTTATATTAACAACGAATGAGGCGAATGAGTTATTTGAGAAATACTGGCTATCTGCAATACTTCTAGAGATAATTCGCATTTACTCATTTTGAGTAGGTGAATAATTAGCTACAGGTCTGAAACTTCACCAAGTGAAAGGTCTCCCAAAAGTAGGTGAAGGAGTTATTTGACAAAAATTGGCTATCGGGAATACTTTTAGAGATAATTTGCATTTACTCATTTTCAGTAGGTGAGTAATTACCTACGGGTCTGAAACTTCACCAAGTGAAAGCTCTCCCAAAAGTAGGCAAATGAGTTATTTGAGAAAAATTGGCTATCTACAATACTTTTAGAGATAATTTGCATTTACTCATTTTGAGTAGGTGAGTAATTACCTACGGGTCTGAAAATTCACCAAGTGAAAGCTCTCCCAAAAGTAGATGAATGAGTTATTTGATAAGAATTGGATATGTGCAATACTTTTAGAGATAATTAGCATTTACTCATTTTGAGTAGGTGAATAATTAGCTACAGGTCTGAAACTTCACCAAGTGAAAGGTTTCCCAAAAGTAGGCGAAGGAGTTATTTGACAAAAATTGGCTATCGGGAATACTTTTAGAGATAATTTGCCTTTACTCATTTTCAGTAGGTGAGTAATTACCTACGGGTCTGAAACTTCACCAAGTGAAAGCTCTCCCAAAAGTAGGTGAAGGAGTTATTTGAGAAAAATTGGCTATCTGCAATACTTTTAGAGATAATTCGCATTTACTCATTTTGAGTAGGTGAGTAATTACCAACAGGTCTGGAACTTCAGCAAGTGAAAGCTCTCCCAAAAATAGGTGAATGAGTTATTTAAGAAAAATTTGCTATCTGCAATACTTTTAGAGAAAATGCAGAATAACTCATTTTTAGTAGGCAAGTAATTTAGCCACAGGCCTAATTTAGACATAAAGCCTACCAATAGAATACCGTGGTGCACCCTCTAATATACCTTGCAAACTTGAGAAGGCTAGCTATAATATTTTTTTTTCGTTAGAGCGGTAATGGTGAAATCTCTCTACACACTGTGGCTATCCAGTGGATACAATGATTTACTCAACAGTGAGAACCTGAAAGTAGATATTGGTAAACTATGCCATGACATAGAGGTCTGCAATTTCACTCTGTTATAGCTGACAAAAAAAAATTATGTGAATTACATATTTAAACAAAATACTGTAAATGTAATAGTTTTCACGTTATAACTGATTTACTCAACAGTGATAACCTCAAAGTAGCTATTACTCAGCTATAGAATGAGCTACATGTCTGGATTTTTTCTATGTTATAGCTGACCCAAAATTAGGTGAACAACATATTTAAGCAAAATACTGTAAATGCAATAGTTTTCAAGTTACAATTGATTTACTCAATAGTGAGAACCTGAAAATAGCTATTGCTCAGCTATGCCATGAGCTATAAGTCTGTAATTTCTCGATGTTATAGCTGACCCAAAAGTAGGTGAACAACATATTTTAACAAAATACTCCAAATGCAATATTTTTCAAGTTACAAGTCATTTACTCAACAGTCAGTACCTGAAAATAGCTATTGCTCAGTTGTGCCATGAGCTACAGGTCTGTAATTTCACTATGTTATAGCTGACCCAAAAGTAGCTGAATAACATATTTACACAAATTTCTGTAAATGCAATAGTTTTCCAATTACAACTGATTTACTCAACAGTGTGAACTTCAAAGTAGCTATTACTCAGCTATGCAATGAGCCACAGGTCTGGAACTTCACTATGTTATAGCTGACTCTGAAATAGGTGAATAACATATTGAAACAAAATACTCTAAATGCAATACTTTTGAAGTTATAAGTAATTTACTCAATAGTGATAACCTAAAAGTAGCTATTACTCAGCTATGCCATGAGCTACAGGTCTGAAATTTTACTATGTTATAGCTGACCCAAAAGTAGCTGAATAACATATTTATACAAAATTGTGTAAATGCAATAGTTTTCAAGTTACAAGTGATTTTACTCATGATGGAAGTTACTGAAAAGCCCAAAAGTAGCTATTACTCACTTAGCTATTGAGACAGACACCCAAGTTACTTACCATGTTGTAGCTATGAAAAAAGTAGCTGAATAACATATTTTAGCAAAATGCTCTAAATGCAACACTTTTCAAGTTATAAGTGATTTAGTGCATGATTTCATGACTTTTAATGCATTTTAGACATTTTTGTCTACCACAGGCCTAATTTACACATAAAGCCTACCAAAAAGATAGGGTGGTGAGTCCTCTAGCATACCAAGCCACCTGCCAAATATGAAAGAAATCTGGAAAGAAATGTGGACTGTAGGTCGCTAACAAGCAATATTCCACATTTTAGACATTTTTGTCTACCACAGGCCTAATTTAGACATAAAGCCTACCAAAAAGATAGGGTGGCGAGTCCTCTACCATATCAAGCCACCTGCCAAATATGAAAGAAATCCAGAAAGAAATGTGGACTGTAGGTCGCTAACAAGAAATCTCTGCGGACGCGGACGAGGGCGTGGACGCGGACGACAATGATGATGAATCCATAGTATCCCCGCTTCGCGTCGGGGATACAATTACTGGGATATCCTCTTCTGATGAAGTGGTAGTCTCCATATCAGGGATGTGTGACCAACCCATATACCTGATCCCCCTCATAGTTTCTCTGTAGGTTTGTTCCTCAGAGAGGGTCTGGTCAGTGTCTATAACTGTGACATCTGGGTCCTGGTCGGACAACTCACCCTCCTCAACAAAAATGCTAACCTCTGGTTGGTCCAACATGTCGCTATCAGAGTCAGTATCCATACTGGAAGCACTTTGTCCTCTGGCCGGTGCAGTAGATTTGCCAGTGACCTGTTGTTGTGGTCGGTCCACTTTCTGAGGTCGGTCTTGATGAAGAGTTCGGTCGCCCCTTACAGAACTGGGGGAGTGTGTTGGTGCAACCTTGACAGTCTTAAAGGTCGGTTCCGGTTTCTCAAGAGTTCTTGCCAGAAGTAAAGCCTCCAGTCTATTTAATCTATCGAACCATTTCTGGTCAACTTCGTCGATTCTAGCATCAGCTGAAGACATGGCCGACCTCCTATCAGAGACTGACTTGGCAGGATTGTCTGTTGACGAACTGGCCGGTTTTGAAGCAACATTAGTGGTGTTTTCAGAAGAGGGAACCTTTTTCTTGCTAACCTTCTTGCTGGCACTAGAACCAGGAGACTGTAATTTGATAACTAGGAGTTGACAACTGGTCACTACTTAACCCATTGCAGAACTACAGTCACTCTTTAAAACACAAGGATCTGGGCCCTTACCTTTGTCTCGTCCTCTCGTGCAGAACTGAGTGAGTCAAATTTTGCCATTAAATGGCCACAGCCTCTTCATTTCTGTCCTGGAGACGCCATGTTGTGTCTATGAAGTGACTAATATCCACAGATGTAAAAATAAAGTTTTTACAAAACTGCAGTAATCCACATAAAAAATTCAAACTCTAAGAGCTTACAAAAATTCCTTCTGCACAGTACATGCACCAAACAAAAAAGATGCGATGATGTCACTCTGTCTAGACAAGAAGGAAGTACGATGCGCCACCTGGAAAATGGATAGTACTGGACCGGCCTAGCCGGTGGAAAGACAGAGACAGCTTTTTCTTTCGTTTGGCGGGCCGGTCTACACCTACCGGATTAGCAATTGTCCATTGGGTAGGATGTTTAACGCAATAAAAACCTATTTTTAATCATGTGACGTCGATGAAGGTCACAGTTCAAATTTTTCCACACTAAAGGTGAGTGCCAAAAATGATTAGACAGCACTCACTAATAAGGGAGATATAAAAGGGAGAACATAATATGGCGTCAGTGATGCCAAGGAAACCCAACATAGCATCAGATGCCTGTACCCGACAGACTGGCCAATTAGCATAGAACACCACAAGATACAGAGGTGAACAGAAGAAATGTATGTAAAAGGATCAAGGACACACCATGATATTGCATAACTACACCCCCCTCCAACCAATGTGCCGACCAAGTATCAACCTCCTACACTTCACAGTTTCCAAAATATAGCCCAAACAACATTTTAAAGGTTGAGGTCACTACAGCAAGGTCAAACATCGAATCATGGTCACACCAAGACCTTCCACACTTACAACAAAGTGCAAACCAAGTATTTAATTCCTACACCTTACATTTACCAGACAAAATTTTATTCTAGTCGCCTACTCATCCACCTGGTTGCCCAACTTCCTGCCTACCTATCCAGATGACAATGAATGAAAACAATGCCAGCACTGCCTTTACAGGTTGTGATGTTAAAACAAGTGCGCTTTTCAAAAGACACTTAATTATCCCTCATACATATAGCTCATTATTGTGAGGCCTTGACAGTGGCTTGCATTTTTCAAAAGCTAATGGGATATTTGTAAAGGCTTCAAAAGCAGACAGTGTCATTTCCCTATAGTCTGAGATCTGGCTTGGTTAAAACTAATGTTATTTGACACCACTGAATTAAATACAACATTTCTCCATATTTCTCTGCTTTACAAGAAATAGGTCTATGGATAAAATGGCATGAAACAGGGGAAAATAGCATGTATGGATAAGAGAAAAAATCTGTTTCAAATGTCATTTTTATTTCACTTTTTATGGTTAATATAACAACATGCATGTAAAAATCTGCGCACATTATTGTATTCAAAACAAGGTTTTATATTCTTAACCACACAACTTCTACACACTTATACTGCTGAAAATTCACCTTCATTGATAAAATGGAATACACTTTTTTGTAATAAAAAAGGTTAAATCCTGGACCAGTTTAAATAAATGCCACATTGGGCGTTTAAAAGACTAAAAATCTCTTTTCTCTTGACAAAGACAAATCAATTAGTATCTTACTTCGATGAACATTGAACAGAATATTAAACCAAACTCAGATCCAACAAGAGAAACACATTTTTTCTTTCAATTTAACGGAGATTGGCGTGGTAATTCCAATTAAACACAAAATTACAATGCATGTTTGTTGTGTCCAATTCAGCATTTTATTTATTTATTTATTTAATACATTGATATGTATTACCTCAACGTAAAACAAAAAAACACAAAAAAAACATAACTTAAATACTCTTTTGGGAGATGTTCTTGTGAGAAGGCAGCTTCACTCCGAGATTAAATCACTGCCCCTTTTTTGAGAACTTTTAAAGTAAGAAACTGTAACAATTTACTCTTAGTAATAAAATAAAAAAAACATAAGACAGATTTTTACAACTGTGTATGCCAAGTTTCAACAGCTGTATTGCGTTTTCAGTGGAAAACTGTAAACACTTGAATATTAACTAACCGACTATATAAATTATACTGAGTAGTTTCAAGCTCTGTGCAGCTCTACTAGAAGGAACCCCACTGTATTTTAGCCTACTTCACTAATGCCTGACAGGGTGGATCTCTTCACATCTAACTTCTTACAGACCTGCCTCTCCTCATTTACAAATGTTCTATAATCTGAAGAAACTCCAGCAGCTCCAGATAAGGGAGATTTGGCTGTCATTTAGTGCTGGAGTCTTCTGTATCTGAACACTTTATGTCATGAACAAACCTTGACCTTTATTTCAAAACATGCAGAACAAGTTAGGGTTTTAACAGCTTCAAGACAAATAATTTACATTTCTTTCTTCCATTTCTTTTCAAAGTAAAAACTTTTACAAAGATAAATTTTCCCACAATATTCAACGATTATGAAAGTTTAACCAATAACAATATTGAATCAGTGCATAGGTTGCTTCAAATAATTTCTTTATTGAGAGTTTGCGAACAAAGTTTTTGATGCCCGTGTCAACTTTCCGCTACATTTCACGTCATTAATTTTTGTGTGTGACGTAATTTTAAAAGGTTTTAACTGCACAAGGTTACGTTTTTTACGTGGCAAATGACTTCGCCACCAACTTGTTTCCCTTGTGGATTTATTAATTATTGGACCAATAAAGTGTGTTATACATGTCAGTACAGAGTTCTTGAGAGACTGTAGATTATTTTTAGCAACTTTGTAAATTTTTGAAAAACCCAAGTGTACAACGACCAGCCTTTTTCCATCCCCTGTCATAAATTTCTTTTGACGTAATGAACACAATCCAAAGTTTTATGTACGTGTGTTTTATAAGCCATTTAACTTGTGGGTTTATCGGTTGTTAGGCCAATAAAGTATGTAATATATATCAGTACACAGTTCATTCAGTACTGTAGATGATTACAAAAATAGCATCAGAGATGTCCGTACCCCACAGCCTAGGGAAATATTTTTAACACTATGCGATATAGAAGTACTATATCAGTACAACGTTCAGGATACTTTCAGAGCACTGTCAGTTATATAAAGGTCCAAACAATGTTTAAATAGAGAAAATAATGTCTAAGAGAAGGATAATGCATGTACTCTTTATCTACATCTGCCATGGCTGAATTATGGTTTAGATTTTTTGAATATTACCATGCATACAGAAGTGGTAATACATTCAATGAATGCTTATGTGTGGTGTTGGAGCAAAATCTGTGGCTCACTTGATGAAATTCCATCTGTTACAATGGAAAAGTTGTAAAAGTAAAATTCTTAGTGAATTCTAATATGACTTTAACAGTGCTTAATCTGCATCAAAAGACAGACCCAAAGGTGCAACAAGATTTTAAAGGTTAAGGTCACTATGAAAAGGTCAAAAGTCAAATCAAGGTCACACCATGATGCTGCACACCTACAACCCTTAACCAATGTCCCTACCAAGCATCAACTTCCTACACCTTACGGTTTCCGAGATATAGCCCGGACAAAATTTTATAGGTCAAGGTCACTATGGCAAGGTCAAAGGTCAAATCCTGGTCAGACCATGACATTGCACACCTACACACCCTAACCAATGTCCCTACCAAGTATCAAATTCCTACACCTTACGGTTTTACGAGATATAGCCCAGACAAGATTTTATAGGTCAAGGTCACTACAGCAAGGTCAAAGGTCAAATCAAGGTCAGACCATGACGTTGCAGACCTACACCCCCTAACCAATGTCCCTACCAAGTATCAACTTCATACACCTTATGGTTTCTAAGATACAGCCCGGACAAACTTTTTCCAGCCACCCACCCGCCCATCCGGACACCATGGGTGAAAACAATACACCGACAGCCCTTAAGGGCTGTGGGGTAACTAGTGTATTTATCTTTATTGACTTGTATAATTTCCAATTCAAAAAAAACTAGGTCAACCGCTGTTCAAAAACAAAACTCCCCCGAATGGCTTTCTCCCGTATTGATTAATTATGTTGCGTGTTTTTTTGCAAGGAGCGTTTGTGAAACGTTCGCAAACTCTCTATTATCTGACTTTGGGAAACAGAAGCTCAATCATCCAGCCTTCTATATCTTATTTAACAATCTCATTTTCACTCTTACATTGCAATGATTTATTTCTCCACGTAATTGGCCTTCTATTATCACAACTCATTGCTGACTTAATGTGTCTGTAAAATAGAGGTTATGTCGTACATCCCCAGTAGTATGACATTAAGTCACACTTACGGACACTGTTACAGCTTTGGACAGTCTTATTCACAGAAATGACTCTTGCAGCAAAGCTCAGTGAATACATCAACAGCCTGTAAATTTGTCAAGAACTGTGTCACGAGTCATATTTACCACTCATGAGTAGGGTACCTCCAGAAACTTGTGGCCTTCACCTCTAATGATAACAAAGAATACATGTGTTTTCGGTGTAAAATATGTCAGGTAAAGTGTTTTAACGCTCTGGATTTTGTTAATAACCTTCGAAAAGGTATAACAAATGAAATATATCTGCATACATCCTCTACATAGTGGATAGCAAAATATTGTGATTACTTTTCTTTGTCTTTGTCATTTTTGTTTGTTTACATCCAAATATAAACATACAGGCAGTAAATAACCTAATAACGGTCAAAGCTTCCCACTATTATCTACGAACTCACGTGAACTTCCACCTGAACACAGCATAACATGAACAAGCCAATGAGAAACAAACATGGCATCCTTTACAAAATCATTTTGATGTACATTTTTGTTATATATGTACATTTACCAAGTAATTTTGAAAGATACTATTTGAAAATTACTCAAATTAAAGAGATGTTATATTGCATGCAGTTATATTTATAATTTTCTTTTGGTCATTATCTAATACTGTTCTAACTGGGGTTGGCCCACTTTACTGGTTAGTGGTTTTGCAAGTTATTCTCTTCAGTTGGTGAGTCATCACTGACGCAGTAGTGTTGGGGCTTTAAACAGTCTTGTTCCTGGATATTCCCAGCACAGATGTATCCTTGAGTGAAACTTGATGAAAACATTAACAAAGCTCAGCCACTGCTAGATTAATCCCCGTCGTTTCTTATAGTCTTCTAGGTTTAGTGAGCGCCGAGGTGCTGCCTCTTTCTGGTCTGTAACTTTTGCCGTAGATGATGATAACATGGACGCTACAAAAAATATATATTTCAAGAATGTGTTTTCAGGTTGTACACAGTGCAAAAACTATAGTGCAGATTCAGCCATTGTTCGATCATACAAAGATTCATGGACTCACAGTTGAGTTTCTGTCGCTCCTTTCCCACTTACTTCAATCAGATTAAAACACCCATGAGATAACATGCTGACCACTTAGCCATTGAGGCTTTAGTAAAATGCTTAACCAGAATAGTCAAGTTTTGTCATCATGACCTTCAATCTCCATTAGTGGCCCTGTTTGATTGGGGATGTGGTAGAACACAACGTTTTAGGGAATATTTTAGATTAGCAAGACACCAAAACATAGACCAGAGATTGTAGCCCCGGACAGGACATGGTTGACATACAGAATATTATGTCAAATGTGACCCCACCAAAAGATTCGTCTTCACTTCCAAAACCTCTTCGACCAATAATAAGGGAGATATATTAGAGGTAGACCATTAGAGGTTATCAAGGACCACATTCGACCTTGACGGAGGGATCTAAGGTCAAATCTGAGCCCACCAAAAGATTTGGGGCACATGATTTCGTATAGGTTGTCTTCACATCCAAAACCTCTACGACCAATAATGATGGAGATATAGGCTCCTTTAAGTTTTTTTTTTTTTTATTTTTTTTTATTTATTTATTTTTTTTTTTATTTCTTTTTAAGTAACATATGTACAAACAAAATGGCATACAAGAATTGCAAAACTAGCACATATATTGGTCACACATACAAGTACAAAGCAAAGCATACTGAATAATACTCAAATATTCTTCAGTCTGTGAAAAACAGACCAACTTGCCTGAAATTTTTCAGTGTTACAATTAATTTTAGCAATATATTCCTGGTCACTAAATATTCCTTTAAAGTAGGCTCTAAATCTATTCAAATTCAGTACTTTAGAATTTTTTGCACTGTCAAAAATAAATTTTTTAGCAGTCAAAATAATGCAATTTTTGGGGAAAAAATCTAAATCATTTTCCAGAATGCCAAATATAATCAACTGCGGATCTAGTTCAAGGTACAGACCGAAAGTTTGCTGGAGCCAAGTTTTTAAGCTATTCCAAAATTCTGTTACAACCGGACATGAAGTAAAAAGATGGAGAAGTGTCTCTTCAGACAAGTTGCAAAAATTACAGGATGAAGTGGCACATATATTTAGTTTTTTCAGATATGCTTTAGTTCCGAGTAATCTGTGAATAATCCTGTATTGAAACCAAATTAAATCGTTTCTTTGCAAAGTTTTGAAGCAGATTTTGAATATATTAGTCCAATCATTTTTACTTATATCAATGTTTAAAATGTTACACCATTTATTTCTGAGAGTGTGATTGTCAAAGTCTTCCAGCAAAATTTTGTATGAATTGCTGACAGCCTTTATTGCGATATAAAAGCAGCTTTATGTAGAGAGGCAGAAAAGGTCTTTCAAGATCGAGCTCACTGAGATCATAGTTATTTAAGAACCGTTTCAAAGATCTCTGAATTCTCAAATACTCTAAAAAATTTGATTTAACTCCATATTGAAGTCTGATTTCCTCTAAGGTTTTTAGGTTACCATCACTGTTAAGTAAATCGAGAGGTGTTAGAATACCAGCCTTGTACCAATGGGGGTAGAAGAGTGGCTCTGTTGAAATCTTGGAATTGTACCAGATTGGACAAGATAGCAATTCAAATTTAGCAGGCTCCCTCTTATCAAGCAAGGAGCCCCATGCCATGAAAACTTCCTTCCAGAAGTCATTTGAAATATTACTAGCTGTGATTTGGGTCCAAAGAGGGCCCAATAAATAGAACTTTTCAGCACAGATTAAACTTGAAAAGAGTTTAGCCCAAGGCACATCAGGTGATTGAATCAATCTCCTCATCCAAGTGAGTTTTTGACATTTTATAAAAACATCAATATCAACCATTTTTAGGCCCCCATGAAAGTATGAGTTTGTTATCTGTTTTCTATTTATTTTATCAGGTTTATTGTCCCATATAAAAAGAGTATACAAGATTATTTAATTTCTTGATCAGAAAAGTACTTGGGGCTGGAAGAGAAGTAAAAATATGGTTAAAACTTGATAATATGAACGTTTTTATAATTGTAATTTTACCCAGTGGAGACAATTTTCGTCTTTTCCATTGGTTTATGATTTTCTGGCATTTGTTTAAAATTGGGAGGTAATTCAGAGTAGTAATATTTTCTAGGTCAACAGAAAAATGAAGTCCCAGCAAATCAAATTCAGTTGCACCCCAAACCAAATTCTCACAAGTATCATACATGTCTGTTGAGCGTTTCTTTTTCCCCAACCAAATAAGTTTTGTTTTATCCTTATTAACAACTAGACCTGAAAGCGAGCCAAAAATTTCTAAAGTATTGAGTGCTGCCTTAAGAGAGTCACTAGTGCCATCGAGAAACAATGTAGTGTCGTCAGCAAACTGTGAAATTTTGTATTGATTATTATTAATGGTAATACCATTGATTTTACAGTTATAAAATACCATAAGATACAGAATTTGTGCAGAAAGTAGAAATAAATATGAAGCGATAGGGTCACCTTGACGACATCCTCTATGTATGGCAAAAAAATAGGATAAGTGACCAGACTGAAGAATTGAAGCTTGAATATTTTTATTCAAAACATTTATCCAGTGACAAAAATCCCTTCCGAAGTTATAAAACTTGAGCACATTATTCAGGAATATCCAAGAAACAGAGTCAAAAGCCTTTTGGAAGTCAACCAACATTAGCAGGCCAGGTAACTTGTTCTTTTCTAGGTAGTGCATGATATCATACACAAGACGTGTATTTTCTCCAATGAATCTCCCACTTATGAAACCGGACTGTGTATCAGATATTAGTTTAATAAGGACGGTTTTTAATCTATTGGCAATTGCGGTGGAAGCTATCTTATACAGGACAGATAAGAGTGAGATGGGCCGCCAGTTCTTTAAAAATTTTCGTGGTTTATCACCTTTTGGTAGGCAGCTTATTACACATGTTCTAAGGGAGACAGATAATTCTCCTGTATCAAAGGCAAAATTTAAGGCGCGCAAAACAAAGTATTTCAGTTTATCCCAGAAAGTTTTGAAAAATTCTGCCGGAAATCCATCGACACCAGGACACTTATTGTTTTTCATTTGTTTTAAAGCATTACTAATTTC
This sequence comes from Sabellastarte sp. h YS-2021, assembly GCA_964017235.1. Classification (NCBI taxonomy): domain Eukaryota; kingdom Metazoa; phylum Annelida; class Polychaeta; order Sabellida; family Sabellidae; genus Sabellastarte; species Sabellastarte sp. h YS-2021. Next base: position 18,194,084 of record OZ024928.1, read on the forward strand.
TTCTAGTTTTAGCTTACCTTCAAGTTTCATAGATTCTGTAGGTGTTAGTTTGTATATGTTCTTTCCTTCAAATAGTTTATGTAAATTTTGATCTGAGGGAGAATGATCATTTTGTGCAAAAAGAGTAGAGTAAAATTTTGCTATTTCATCAAGAATACTTTTTTGATCAGTTAATGTTTCACCATTATCTAGTTGAATACATTTAATTGTTTTCTCAATATAATTATACTTTTCAAGAGAACAAAAATACTTGGTAGGTTTCTCCCCTTCGTTTATCCACTCTGCGCATGATCTTATCACACTACCAATTATGGCTTTTTGTCTTAATGCTTCCAATTCTGTTTTTTTGTCTTCCAAAATTTTGAAAGATACTGGATTAAAACTATTTTCAAGATGTTGAATCTCATTTTTTAGCCTGTTTTCATGCTCATGCTCTTGTTTTTTACAATATGAGGAGTATTTTACGGTTTCGCCTCGAATTCTTAGTAGCAGCATTTCCAGAAAATTTCCATCATTTATGGTAAACACAATATCTTCACTAGACATTATGTTTAAATAGTTTAAATTGTATACCGGGATAGCATATTTTAGTTTTTCTTCTTGTATAAGTTTATTAACAAGACTTATGTATTTATCATCTTTTAGAAGGCTGCAGTTTAACTTCCAGAGCCCCCTACCACGGTCGAACTTACTAAGCAATATTTTTATCTGAAGACTTGAATGGTCACTTCTATAACCTGGATTAATCGAACAGTTGGTTATGATATCATGCATTGGATGGGAAACCAAAAAATAGTCAAGTCGTGCTTGACGTAGGGGAGTTTTTCTTCTCCACGTATATCTCCTAAGGAAGGGGTGCATAAGTCTAAATGTATCCTTTAAATCAAAGGTATTCATTAGTTCGATAACAGTATCACGAGATTTAGGATTGTTGACATGCTTGTACTGGTCACAGTCAAGCTGCGGATTCAGTACTAAATTAAGATCTCCACAAATTATAGTATACATTTGATTGCTTGTTTCAATAATTGCCTTAATCTTGCCAAAGAAGTCAGGAGAATCTCTATTTGGCCCATATATATTTATTAGTGTTATTGAAATCTCTCCAATATTAATATCTACACTTAACATATTGCCCTCAGTGTCTTTATGTACTGATAGAATTTTATATTCAAAATTTGTATTAAACAGTATGGCGACACCTCTAGAATTGGAGGAACAACCATTAAGGATACAATCTCCTTTCCAGATGGTCCTCACATTCGATTCATCACTGGGTGTCCAGTGTGTGTCCTGTAAACAAATTATGGCTGCCTTAGTTTTTTGAAAATAATCAATTACATCCATCCGTTTATTTTTATTTTGAAGACCTTGACAGTTTGCTGACAACACTACTAGCTCCTCACCAATGGTCATTCAATATTGCATAGGACTCTCTCGGCAACTTAGGAAATCTAGCTTTAGCCCAGGAATATAGAGACATTTTTGTTGGAATATTTAAAAGAATTAAAAAACAGTGTGTAACTATTAATGTCTTGAAAACATAGTAAGTTTGGTCACCTCAGATTTTCAAATTCGTTGCCATAGCAACCAACCAAATTGAACAAAGTGGACCAAATGTTAGCCAGGAAAGATTTCATAGCAGGGAGATATCTTGAAACCTTGGTAAGGATAGGTGCAACAGATTTCCAGCTGTAAGTGATTTACTCAATGGTGAACTGTCAAAGTAGCTATTACTCAGTTAGCTATGGACCTACAGATCTGAAAATTTGCCATGACAGAGTACATTTAAAAGTACATGAACAACATATTTGACAAAAAAAACCCTCTAAATTTAATAGGTTTGAAAATATAAGTGATTTACTCAATGGTGAACTGTCAAGGTAGCTATTACTGAGTCAGCTATGGACCTACAGCTCTGAAAATTTGCTATGACACTGTGCATAAAAAATTAGCAAAACAACACATTTGACAAAATTATTGTAACTAACAGTTATGAAGAAAAATATCAGCTTATCAGCTCTAGATCCTCTTAAGGTAGACATATCCTAAAAATTTGGTGAAAATCTGTGGCAGGGTTTTGTCTGCGGAACACAATCTTTAAGACTTGAAAATCTTAAAAGTGTTGCCATGGCGACAGTTGTTACCAGAACACCCCCCCCCAAACCTAATCAGCTCTAGATCCTCTTGGGGTTAACAACCCCTGAAAATTTGGTAAAAATCCGTGTAGGGGTTTAGGCTGTGGAACACCCACAAGCTTTATGCTTCACAGTCTTTATGTAGGCATATATATGCAGTAAAAGGTACCATTTTGAGTCATTTTAGCAAGCCAAAGGTGACCTTGAAAACAATAGCCAAGGTTAACAAACTGGATGCTGGTACTCCATCATGTACTCAACCTCCAAAGCCATTTTCAATAGTTTCCATGCAATACAGTCAGCATTAAGTGTGAAAATATCTCCAAAAAGGCCAAAAATGGCCCCAGTGAGGTACTTTGGCGGTCTGGGGATGACCTTCAATGAAGAGCTTCAAGGTCAAATTTTTGCATGCTTACAGAGGACATATATATGTATTTTATTATCCACCACGCGACGTATTTGCCCTAAATACGGGGAAATACAGACCGGGATGTATTTTTTTTGTATACACCGGCGCCCCGGTACTATGGATAATGAGTGTGAATAACTTCCGGTTTTTCAACAATATCTCGGAAAGTATGCAACTTACAAATATATATAATATATCATTAGAAAGGTGTTATTGTAGCGCTTCTGCTGATGTATGTTGCATAAAAATCCATGCAGAAATGACTGAGATATTGCAAGTTAAAGATTGAAGTTTTTATATTCAGTGTTGCCCATGCTTTTTAAAGCCTTTTTCACGTCCTGTCATTAAATATTCGTATTATTCGACCCATAAATCACACAAAATGGTGGATAATAAAAGTAAAACACCCCCTCATCAGACATATACAGAAAAAATATATCACTCATGAAGATTAACAATATAATACTCGTGCTACGCACTCGTATAATATTGTTATCTTCATTCGTGATATATTTTTTCTGTATATGTCATTCGGGAAGTTTTCCTATTATATATACCAACCATAGGATGATCTAACTTTCTGTATATGAGAACTGGGCCAAAATGTGAAAAAGTGACCAAAATTTGACATTTAAGAGGCCACCAGTGGCCTTAGAATTGAAGGTCAAGGTCACAAAACAATAGCGTTCGTGGCATTGACCATATATACCCACATACCAAATTTGAAAGGTCTAACTAAAATATTTTTTAAGTTATCGCATCAGAAAGGAAATCTCTGCTTCCTGAATCCTAAGTATCCCCAACTTTTATACGGGGATACAAATATGCTACCAATCCATCCATAGTTCCATATCTTCAGTAGATCATGTACTCCAAACCGCCTTTGGGAGTTTAGTGGTGGATTAAAATATCACGGGATTGAAAACAAAACATTTTGTATGTATTCTGGATTTATTTGGGGTTTTACATCACTTTCAACACTGTACAGGTCATATCACGACGGGTAGTTGGAAGGGCAGAGGAAACCAGTATATACAGTTTGTCGGGGTTCTGTACTGTAAACTGCCGACCAACGGCAAGCCAGCTTTCCCACTTGAGGCCGTGCTGGGAACCGAACCCTGTCTCAGAGGTGGAAGGCGAGTGTTACCACTCTGCCACAGTGTCCCCACCTCTGGATTAAATGAATAATTTGAGATGAACTTTACTTTTAAGACATTGTATAGGTCATACGACAATGCTTAGTTAAGGGCATATAGGAAAGAAGTACATGCCAGTTGATCAAAATTCTGCACTGAAAACACTCCTGTGCCGGCAAGCAAATACATGTATACTGGAGTGTATAAAATCTAATGTAAAGTATTTTAAAAAGTAGAAAAAAAACCCACCTATTTTCTCACCTTTTTATTGATCGATTTATTTTAATTTCACGCCTAATACTTTAGTTCGGTTATTTTGTGACGGAACTGATATGTAAGTTATCATCCGAATTATTATATATCTGCCCATACGTGACCCAGAACTCAATGTGTCTTCAAGGTGAGCTAGCTAACTTACCAATGGGCACATCCAGGTCGATGTTGACATCGAAGTCGTGTACAGAGAAGAGATCTCCATGTCCAGACTCTACCTGTGTCTGAGTCTCCTGCTTCTTCTCCTTTTTGGGCATGTAACTCGTGTCCTGGAGGGTGAGACACAGAAATATAGATGAATATAATGGAAACAATACAATCAAAACATTAAGTAATACAGTAACAATTTACACAGTATCTTTTATACTTAACTTGTACAATCTCATCTCTCAAGGTAGTTTATTGAAGGCTCAACCTATGCACAATGACACTTCAGACATACAGATGAATATAAAAATGCAGTTTAATAGTTAAATACTTCAGTAAAATGACAATTTATTCAGAATATTTTACACTTACTTTGTGTAATCTGATGTCTCAAGAGAGTTTATTGAAGACTCAAGATATGCATGTTGACAATTTACACACTCTGTTTTCCATTATCTTGTGTATACTTATGTCTTTACACTGTTTTAATTTCACTTTAAGCATACTGTTGTTTTTTACATCAATTTATTTGTACTAAACTTGTGTATACTGATGGTTTTAGGCAGTTTATTTACACTTTGCGCCTACTGAGGTATTTGCCGAGTTTATTTTCCACTTATCTTGTGCATACTGACATTTTAAAGAAGTTTATGTCACACTTACTTTGTGCATACTGACATCTGTAGGTAGCTCCATCTTATAGATTTTCTCCACCCTGTCTTTTATCTTCTGCCGCACCTCATCGTCAGTTGTCTTAGTTACAAGGGTGGGGCGGCAGCGTCTCCGTGTAAACGGGTCAGCAGAAGCATTCTTCATGGCAGCCACTTCCTCTATCACTGCCTCCTCAGCTTCCTTCAAGTTACGCTCACGGTTACGCTGGTTAATGTAACTGGAAAATAACAAAAGCTGTCACAGATCTTTGAAACCAAACAGAAGTTTATGGCAGTAGGGATGGGTTGGTACGTCCAGTTTCTCGGTATCAAGAGCATTTTACTGAAACACTGTGATGAGATTTTATAACCGCCACTTCGCTTGTCAACACATATACTGCAAGGAATATGTAAACTATTGGAAACAAACCAGAAACCTGAAGAAATTACACACTTTCCCCCCATGTTTAGGGTGACTTTACTTGCAATTTCGTGGTAAATAAGTGATGACACTTTATAAATTCAATCTTGCTTGTAACACATACAGAGGAATTAAGCTTAAACCATTGGACACAAACCAAAATGTGAAGAAATTACATACTTTTAGCCAGTATTTTTGTGCATTTGGGGCTTTTATTGTGATTGTGTTGATGAGAAACATCCATGTTTTGGTTTCAAGAATTTCAGTCTATTTGAATGAGGGTGTGCTAGAATGTGAAGTCCTGGAATCGGAGCGGTTTTACATTGGCAACCTCCCAATCTACACATTTTGATACCAAACCATCCATAGCAGTATAGCCCCCTTATTATCTGACAGTGCTGAAAGGTTTTTGTGGGATGATAGAAAAATCTTACTATAAATGAGATTATTTGTATAAAACAACATGGAAGTACAAATGTAGGACAGCGGAAATGAGGTCAAGAATAGAATGCTGCATAATATAGTTTCCACTATATATTTAACTTAAAAGTCTGATGTTTAAACTCTTGAAATAGCTTATATATCCTTCGTGAACCAGAATCCGGTCCATTCCACTTTCCGGTCTAAATGGCTTTAAGATCAGACTTACACATGTTTTTGTAAAAAAATATTAAAATAAGCTAGATATTCTTAAACTAGAAGTATTTTTTAGTTATACACAGGATTTTATGGGATAATAAAAGTGTGCTAAAATGTTTTAAATGTTACAACTAAAAAAGACTGCACACTTTTGGTAATAGACTGGAAGTAGGTACAACAATCATACAGCAGATTTAGCCTGGTATACTTATATTTTCACTGATATTTAGTTTTTTGTGCTGGTTTTTTTTTCAGTGTCACGTTAACCTTGTTGGTCTTTTGGCCTTTGCCCAATAAAATGGCACATTTAATTAATGTTATATCACAAACCATATGTTTTTTATTTGATTTGGACCAATTTTATTACCAATCGAGCTGATGTTTCATCCAACAGACTTCATGTTTTCACTTGACCCACCCCGTATTATTAACCCGATAGGACAGATACCTGATAAATCAAATGCAGTTATCTAAAAGGACTGACATTACAACTCCTTTTGAAGAACTGATATTAAAGCTTATTATTACTCAACAGTGCCAATATATCACATACAGCAGCTTATATTTCTGATACAACTGATGTTTTTTATCTGAGATTATGTCTTTACCTGACGGAGCTTATGTTTTCACCTGATCAAACTGCCATTTTACCTGATAGAGCTGATATTCTTGGAGCGTTCCCTGTCCAGTTCCTCCGCCTTTTCCTCCAGACTTTCCAGCTGCTCTCGGAACTGGCTGGCTTTATCCAGGTCTCCTTCCAGCTCTGCCACCTCCTGTAAAACAAACAAAACATAGGTGCAGAATGACACTGCTTCAATCTATTACCTGTAAACACTTTTAGTCCTTTTGATTCAATTTTAAATATGATCATTCCTATTGGTAAATTATGGAAGAACGGAGGGTGCTCAGGTGTGCGTGCAGAGGATGGTGACCGAAATAAGAAAAGATTTAAATAATGAGTTCAATGACTCAAAGAGTTATATCCCTTTAAATGTTATCACTTTTTTAAATATATGAGAGACTGACTTACTTTCTGCTTCAATAACGTTGTTTTCTGAACCGCATAGTTGACTGGATTGTTTCTGAAACGTTTCTTTGCCTTGACAATCTACAATATGAGATTACAAAAATTTACTTGCAATTTTTTTAAATATTAATATTCATCAGGAATTTCAATTAATTGGACTTAACCACTGACACGAAGAGGATATTGTTTAGATGTTTGATTTAACAGCATTCATTCACTACACACTGACAAGTTAACCAATGAAATGGACACAACACTAATACACCTATCATACAGGGTAAGAAGATGGCAGAGAGCAGGGTACTCATTAACAGGCTATGTATAATGACCAACCAGGTGCAAACCAGCAAATGGGTACTCAAAAAAAAAAGAAAAAAAGCAGCAGTAGCAGCAAGCAAAGCAAAGCAAAATATTGCAGATTTACCTAAATTACACGAGTGGAACCCATTGTTTAACTGATTTTTGCACTTCAAATTCATTCTTGGCATAATTTTTCTTACTTTCACACACATATGAGATATTATGCTTAATGAGTTAGTTTACATCAGCCACCTTATTTGATTTACTACTACACGGGTGGTCACAATTGTGTCCGGTTCATATTTGTGTCCTTTAATTTTTTGTTGAACGTGAATGTACTCAGTTTGGGTGTTTAGTTCAATTTTTTTTAAATTTTCATGAAATAATATCAATCTCAACAGGAATAATTTGAAAAAAATATTCAAAGTTCTGGTTATAACATTTTTAAAATAAACTCCAAAAATAGCATCAGAGATGCCCGTACCCCACAGACTGGGGAAATATTTTTCAACACCATGAGATATAGAAGTAGTATAACAGTACAAAGTTCAAGATACTTTCAGAGCAGTGTCAGTTATATTAAGGTCCAACTAATGCTTAAGTAGAGAAAATAATATCTAAGGAAAAGAAATGTATGTAAAGATGAAGTATTAAAACAAAACAATTCAATAATAAAATGACAGCACTTATCAGTAAACCAAAAATGGCCGAATTATGGTTTGGATGTTTTGAATATTACCCATGCATACAGAAGTGGCAATACATTCAATGAATGCTTTTGTGTGGTGTTGGAGAAAAGCCTGTGGCTCACTTGATGAAATTCCATCTGTTACAATGGGAACTTGCAAAAGGAAATTCTTAATGAATTCTAACATGACTTTAACAGTGCTTAATCTGCATCAACAGACAGACCCAAAGGTGCAACAAGATTTTAAAGGTCAATACAGCAAGGTCAAAGGTCAATCAGTGTCACACCATGACATGGCACACCTAAAACCCTCAACCAATGTCCCTACCAAGTATAAACTTCCTACACCTTACAGTCTCTGAGATATAGCCTGGACAAGATTTTATAGGTCAAGGTCACTACAGCAAGGTCAAATCAAGGTGACACTATGACGTAGCACACCTACACCCCCTAACCAATGTCCCTACCAAGTATCAACTTCCTACACCTTACGGTTTCCAAGATATAGCCCGGACCAGGTTTTATAGGTCAAGTTCACTACGGCAAGGTCAAAGGTCAAATCAGGATGACACCATGATGTTGCACACCTACTACCCCCAACCAATGTCCTCACCAAGTATCAGCTTCCTACACCTTACAGTTTCCGAAATATAGCCTGGACAAGATTTTATAGGTCAAGGTCACTACGGCAAAGGTCAAATCAAGGGCACACTATGACGTTGCACATCTACACCCCCTAACCAATGTCCCTACCATGTATCAACTTCCTACACCTTACAGTTGCTGAGATATAGCCCGGACAAGGTTTTATAGGTCAAGGTCACTACGGCAAGGTCCAAGATCAAATCAAGGTCACACCATGATGTTGCACACCTACACCCCCTAACCAATGTCCCTACAAAGTATCAACTTCCTACACCTGACAGTTTCCGAGATATAGCCCGGACAAGATTTTATAGGTCAAGGTCACTACGTCAAGGTCAAAGGTCAAATCAAGGTCAGACCATGACGTTGCACACCTACAACCCCTAACTAATGTCCCTGCCAAGTATCAACTTCCTACACCTTATGGTTGGCGAGATACAGCCCGGACAAGATTTTTAAACTCAAGGTCACTACGGCAAGGTCAAAGGTCAAATCACGGTCAGACCATGACGTTGCACACCTACACCCCCCAACCAATGTCCTTGCAAAGTATGAACTTCCTACACCTTACGGTTTCTGAGATACAGCCCGGACAAACTATTTCCCGCCGCCCGCCCGCCCATCCGGACACCATCCGGACACCATGGGTGAAAACAATACCCCGACAAACCAGACACAATTATGACCACCCATGTACTTCCAATTGGTTGCAACTAAAACACAAGAACCCAGATTGGAGTCGGTCACGTCACACCCCTAACACAAAGTTGATACCATGTAGAGTTGAGGGATGGCTCCATGTACAACCTTTACATGCACTGACCATCAAAACAAAAAATGTGTGCAATTCTGTGTAAAAATGTGGATGGTTCTTCACATTGCATGACAAAAGATGAAGTCAATGCATTTTAGTCGACATCCTTTAGGTTGTAATTATATGCCAATCTGTGCTGCACAGCATCAGTAATTCTGCTGGCTATCTAACATACTGTATTTAGAATGCATTAAAAGATATGAACACAAGACCACTGCCGCGGTGTGTATCTCCCACGAGTATTAAAGGGGAAAAAATACCGTTTCCGAGATATTCACATTTTTCATTTTCCACTAAAATCAAAGATGGCCGCCAAAAGTGGCGAAAATTGAAATTCTTCCCCTAGGCACAAGATACTCCTGTACTACCCTGTGGGTCAAAAATTCGCTCGAAATCTCTCTATCTCTTATGCTTTGTGAGACATTCACACTTTTTCATTTTCCGCTAAAATCCAAGATGGCCGCCAAAAGTGGCAAAATTTGAAATTTTTCCCCTTTGCATAGGATACTCTTGTACTACCCTGTGGGTCAAAAATTCACTCAAAATCACTCTATCTCATACGGTTTTCAAGATATTCACACTTTTTCATTTTCCGCTAAAATCCAAGATGGCCGCCAAAAGTGGCGAAAATTGAAACTTTCCCCCAGGCACAGGTCACTCCTGTACTACCCTGCGGGTCAAAAATTCGCTTGAAATTGCTCTATCTCTTACTGTTTTCGAGATATTCACACTATTTCATTTTCTGCTAAAATCCAAGATGGCCACTAAAAGTAGCAATAAAATAGTCATTACTCACTTGTACATTGAGCAATAGTTGTGAAACTTAAATATGTTACAGTTCACAAAAAAGTAGACGAACAACATATTTGAGAGAAATTGTGTAGCTGCAATACGTTTGAAGATATAAGCCATTAACTCATTATGGTTAACATTAAAAATTGACAAAGTAGCTGTTACTCACTTACCTATGGAGATACACTTCCAAACTACTGACCATGTTGTAGCTGTGGATAAAGTAGCTGAACAAAATATTAGAACAAAATACTCTAAATGCAATAGTTTGAGAGTTATATGTCATATAATTACATTAGGTAAAAGCGATATTGCTCACTCAAAAGTAGGTCAAAGTTTACCAAACCCAAAAAATATTGAAGAGTGTAAAAATTCATTAGGACAAGTAATTTACCAAAAATGTGTAACTGTAGTAGTTTCAGAGAAAACTTCGTGACCCACACACACACTCACGCACGGATGTACACACATGGTGCAAATTATAATCTCCTGCCGGCGCATTTCTCAACGCGTTGATTTTACATCCCTTTTGACAGCCAAGGTTGTAGCAAGACAGACACTCAGCAAATCCCATATGTTGCCAAGACCAGGGTTTGAACCCACGACCATAGTGGAGAGAGTCAAGTTAGGTACCAAACCGGTCAACCACTTGACCACTGGGGCTACTAGTGTGGATGTCATCAACCTTTATCTTATAGTCGGGTACTTGTTCTATGTCATTCTATCGACTACTTTAACATATAACAAGTGTTACTGTTACATCACAAGCTGATTAGTGCAAAGCTCACAGTATCAATGTCGTCGTCCTTTATATTGTAATTAAGTGCCTTCTCGATGTCGGTCATTTTGTCTGCAATCTCAAGCGTGGTGGGAAGTTGCATCCCACTGAGCATCATTGCCTCCTTCCACTTGAAGAACTCGTTATCTGTGAAGTCTTGGTTAGACACAAACTCAAGTCTATAGACTCGCTCTGCAGTACCATGCCTGAAACAGACAAAGGTATAGTCATAGTAAGAGAAAACAAATAAAAGAGATAGTTGGACACAAACTCCAGTATGTAGACTCAATCTGCTAAACAATGTCTGAAATAGACCGTTAATTCTTCCTGTGGGGAAGATAATGTGAATGCAAAGCAGTAGATTAGATTACATCAATAAAGTCCCAGTGAGACACATTAACAAAACATTAAGTCCACATAAAACCAAAAACAATTTCTTTGCTTGAAACCTTCAATCATATCGATTCCTTTTACTTCTGCGACTTCTATTTTAACACAAAATGACTGAAATAAATTTTTTTCAATATTTACATCATCCCCCTCCTACTTCCTCAATTTATCTTTTACTGTTTACTATTTACATCTGATGTAAATTAGAACTTGCGGTCGTTTTCAATTTTTGAAAAGCTACTGGGATATTTGTAAAGGTTTCAACAGCAGACAGAGTATCATTTCCCTATAGTCTGAGATCCCTATAGCATCTAATTACAGACTGTCACCTCTGTGTGGGTTCTACCCCCACAAGTGGCAATGCTGAGCACCTGCCCTAATATGACCCTGGCTGTTGAACGGGATGTAAAATGCCAATTTTAACTTGGGAGTTAAAAACCAGCTAACCCACTCAGTCACTGGCAGCCTACTTTTGGAAATTTGCAAGTTTTCATTTGAATAAAGATCATCTGAGACTACATACATACCTGATCACCCCACATTTGTATACATTGGTTACAGTCTGACTCACCTCAGTTTGAGGCCAACATTCGTCCTGGAGGCACCCACTTGGTAGATCTTAGCAGTTTCCACCGTGTCCACAATCTCAGCAACCTGTGAACACCAATGAGTAAACATTGTGCAACGTCATTTCCTTGTGTAAAGAATTGTGCCAGCAAGCACAAACTTTTCTCTTTAACTGATTGTGGGTTCACACTCTCTATACTCATTATACCACAAATCAGGAGTGTGTACAGGGCAGTACCAAAGTTTGCACACTGAAACCTCTGTCCATTAAAGGACACCAGAACTAATTGTGTTGATATTTCCCAATTCAAACAGACTTACTGACCAAAAGTAAAGCCACTCAGCAAAAGATTTTCAAATTTCTGCTCAATACGGTGTTAACACTAGACCACTTTAGATATGTTGTTTTAATTACCTCACCTTAATTACCTCACCATGCAAATTGTAACAACTTGTATTTCAAGTTTGGTTCATAACCTTATCCTTAATGCCCTCTAAATGGATCTTGCATGTTGGTAATGCACATTTATAATGAGCCACCACACACACCCATTGTGCGATAGAATGAAGTTTTCAACATCACAGAAAACACTTCTCTATTCTTTACAGTGATGTTTATATGAGACATTGTAAAGCTATATATTACAGCAAAATCAAATAGGTTTAGAATACACAAGCACCCCAACTGTTTCAATTGTGATGAAAACTGTTACAGATGTTTTATGAATGGGTTTTCATCTTGAATAAGGGGCCTAAGGTCAAATTTCACCACATCAGAAGATTCCTAATCCATGATTTTCAATGGGTTGGTTTCACATCCCAAACCGCTAGGAGCAATAATAAGCAAGTTATAAGCACTTTTAAGTTTAGCTATCCTCGTTTGACCTTGAAGGAAGGACCCAAAGACAAATCTGACCACATCAGAAGATTCCCAGCCCATTATTGTCTATTAGTTGGTTTCACTTTTAAACCCTAAGAAGCAATAAAAGGGAGATATAGCTACTTTTTTTCAAGTTTGCGTAACCTCATTTGACCTTGTAGGAGGGGCCATGGTCAAATCTGACCACATCAAAAGATTCCCACAATTTAATTAACAATAGATTGGTTTCACATCCAAAACCTCTATAATAATAATAATAATGAGTTATTAAATCTTTTAAGTTTTGCTACCGTAGTCTGATCTTGAAGGATCAGCCAAAGTTAAAATCTGAACACATCAGATGATTCCCAGCCCATGACTTCCGATTTTGTTGGCTTCACATGCCAAAGCTCTAGGACCAATAATAGGGGAGATATAGCCACTCTTAATGACCACTACGTGCGGTACTTTGGAACTCTGTGGATGACTTTGCTTGAAGAACTTTAAGGTCAAATGTCTGTATGCTTCTAGAGGATATATATATCTGTTATACATTTCAACTATGAGGAGATTCAACCTTCTAGTTAAGAGAACTAGCTAGCAGAAAAAGGTAGATAATTTTCAAAGAAATACCAAGGGCGGCCATCTTGTTTTTCAGAATGGGGCTAATTTCAGTCACAGAGAAACTTGCCTCCCAATGAAGATATCCTGCAAATTTGTTGAAGCTAGCTGGTCTAGATTTCCGCTGGGAGTGTCAATGTTGAAAATCTCTCTATGTGCGGCGACATCGCAAAAATGCTAAACCAAAGTATCCACCGGACGCATTCAGTGGATACAATTAATTAATACATATACTATAACAACAACGAAATGCAATCATGCAGGTTTCAAAGCACCGACTCACTCTGTACACCGCTCTGCCATCATGGTTCCCAATACCAATGCGGACATAGCAGCCAATAATTGCCTTCTTGAAGAATGGCATATGACACCACCTAAGGGTAACAGAAAGCACAACATTGGTCAGTGTACTGGGCCAACTATTTCCAAACACAGGGCTTGATATATAATATAAATAATAATTTTATATTCAGAATATGTGAAAACCTATCAAAGATTGTTGATGCAAAAACTTAAATAACACTCAAACTTACTGACTCAATGAATCTCAATTTCCCATAAGTTTGTGTTAATTCATGCAACTGATATTATATGACAATAATTTTACCTTAATGTTCACTTAAGTGTTTAAAAATATTTTCCATAATTCAAAGAAAATATAGGGTTCCCTATTTGGCTAATTTTATACTGTAGAAGAATGAATTGAATGTTTTAACTCTACAGATCCAATCATAGTTTACAAATAGAGAAATGCAGTGTTAAAGTTTCAATCCCGAATTCATAAAGAGGTAAATATACTGACCACTGTTTGTGTGTCACCAAGGTATATATTCTGCCTCTTACTAGTGGTACAGACGGCAAACCGGATAGTTGGTTTCTATTCGATTTATATAAGCGTAAACGAAATCCGGTGACAAAAGTCCAAGAACCGGTTCTCGAAATGTCACATATTTCGCGTCAAACGTATAAAATATTGCAACGAAATGCTTAAAAGTATTTACTTCTATAATATTTTGCCCATATACAATAAAATAACATCTGATTTTATCATCAATTCTAACATGACACGGCTGTGTCCGTGATTCTGATTGGTCGAGAGCTATGGTAAAACCTCGATATACATGTTGGCTGTTCCATTGTCATCCCATCGCAAATAACAATAACCAAGTACATGCTTCCGGTTTTTTGACAGTTAACGATCAATACGAATTTTTAATGATAAAAGTACTTTTCTTATTAAATTTAAATCTGATAATGAACAGAAAATATATGGAACATAAAACACGGATATAGATGCTGATTTTGAGCTTCTTGGTGAACAATTTGACTTCCTAAATGATGAGAAAAATGACCTTTTGACCGAACACAATTATGCGAAGCAACCACAAGCAGACGATGTTGACAAATACGAACAAGAACAGTTTTTTGAACATGTTGATGCCAATTTTTTTGTGGAGGAGATTGACCCTGGTATTTTGCATTACTTATTTAGTACAGAATTAAAGGAAGAAGATAAGGATTTTAGGTCAGAGGCAAAGAGTGAAAGCCATTCTGAGACTGAGTTACCCCCTACATCAGAGAGATCTAGATATTTTGAATTGGATGAGGAGGGGTTGAATAACCTAGCAGATGCAAACTCAGAGATCAACACAAAGCGCCAAACCAAATGGGCTGTCAATATTTTTAAAGGTAGTTTTCCTAATAGTATGGAATTTTTATTTTTTTTTTTATGTTTCAGATAAAAAAAATATTCAAATTATTTATTTTCCACCAGGTATTTTACATTTTAAAATATTATGAAAGACTATATTAATATTTTAGATTGGCTCAAAACACGTGACCTTCCACAAGAATTTGAAGTTCTTGACGAAACACAATTGGCTGAATTACTGAGGCGCTTCTATGGAGAAGTGAATTCCAAAAATGGCAAGCCCTATTCAAAATCAGCAGTCATTGGAATTAGGGCTGGATTAAACCGATATTTGCAGGGCCCACCACACAATTGTAACAAATTTTATTGTAATTTAACTTTTTGTAAGTTAAATACTTACCTTATCCTCACAAATGCTTACTTGGTTTTGTGGAGGCAAAACGCGGCGACCAACAAGAATATTTAAAAATTATTCTTGTTCGAGAGGTGAACCCCGTAGTTAGTGATAGGTGCGCATGCGCACAACACATTGTCGGTTGGACCTTGTCGAGAGATCCTCATTTAATTTTTGGTCCCCTATGAAAACAAACTTCTGAGGGGAGGAAGAGTGGGTCTGTCCTTGTGAGGATAAGGTAAGTATTTAACTTACAAAAAGTTAAATTACAATAAAATTTGTTACATTTTATTGCGTAAAATAGCCTTACCTTATCCTCACAAATGCTTGATTCCAACCATAACAGGAGGAGGGGTTTGTTTTGCAACCTCCCTGTTAATAGAATATGGGGTTCACCATGAAAGCATTTGAAGGAGAGGATAAGATAAGGTTAAGTATGCTACAACAGAATTTTTCATCACTGTAAAATATCTGTAAAGATAAGTAATGATAGCTAATCTCATGAATATTCATGATGTACTGTTGTAGTTGACACTTGTCCCATGTAGCATAAAGTTGTCCTAAATCTAAACCATCACCCATAACTGTGTGGTGGGAAATGGCTTCCTGGGTCCCTCGAGCTGGGAGCTGTTATCCAGCAAGAAGGCATCCCAAGCTGGCTTCTGTGTTTTACAAAATACAGTCATGAGGCCATCTGCCACAGCAGAAGACATATGTCCATACAAGATACAGGTATGGAAGGAACAGAAAAGTATGTAAGCCATATGAAATACTCAAGAACATACTCAAAGCCAATCATATGCTGAGCAGAAGCCACTGGGCCTAATTGTAATCTGTTTGGTCCGTGGACTGCCAAGACACATAGGTTAAAAGGTAGAAAACGTGATGTGGCTCTTCCAATGGCAGGAGCCTAAAATCTGCTCTAGGGACACCCATCCTTGAATACTAAAGAAGCAGACATGGACCTAACATCATGGGCCTTAACCTGTAGGTCCTGTGTATCAAAATTGGATGACTGATAAGCCAATAAGACAGTCTGTCTGATCCAAGAAGAGATAGTAGGTCCCATGAGACCTCTGTCAAAGCCTTCCTTAAAGGACATAAACAAGAGATACTTTCCCTTCCTTAAAGCACTAGTTCTGTCTAGATAGTATCTAAGTGCTCTGACAGGGTATAAAGTCATATCCTCAGTGAAGCCTGAGCTCAAAAAAGGTTTAAGAGCTGGAATGACCACCGGTTTTAGCGAATCTGGGCAAACAGAAGCCAACTGATTCTTTGCTAAGAAGGCAGGAGAAGGAGAAATGGTGATCTCCTTCCAGTGAGGTTTTGTGTCTGAGAGAAGAATATGTCCAAGCATGCACCTCCCCCCTCCTTTTGCAAGATGCCAAAGTCATCAGGAAAACAGTCTTGAAAGCCAAAATCTTACGACTTGCAACCTTCAAAGGTCAAAAGTCAAAGACAAAAGAACCAAAGATAGGTCCCAAGAGGGAATACCCCTATTTGCAATGGGTTTGTCCCTGTGAAAGCTTACAAGAAGTCTATTCAAGTGTAAACTCTTGCTCCCTTCCTGGCCAAAATATCCCAAAGATTAGCTATTGCAGTTCTATAGCCAGCAATTGTGGCAGAATTCATCCTTTAGAGGCTCAAAAGGGGCCTTAGTCAAAGCCATGAGGACTAAAGACAGATCCCAGGCTTATCTCAATAAAAGCTTGCAATAAGTCTGTTCAGATTCAAACATTTGCTAACCTTCTGGCCAAAATGATCAGCTATGGCAGCCCTATAGCCAGCAGAAGTGGCAGGCTTCAGATTTTTAATAGCAAATAAGTGATTCAAAATTCTGCTGAGATAGTAGGCTCTGAGCTGACCACCTGATTCTGTTGGCACCAGAGTTCAAAAAATGGACCACCTTAACTCAGATTCTTCTAGGTGAGGGTCTTTGAGGTGCCTTAATTCTATCTGCCACTTGCTCAGAGAATGATTCAAGTGATTCTGAGGTGTCTAGGTGCCAAAACATGCAGATTCAGATACATGAGATTCTGATGGAACTTCTGACTGAATGGTTGCTTTAACTGATGAGGCCAGTGAGATAGTTGTAATGGAGGTTTGGTTGACAGATTCACTAGATCCCAAAACCAATGCATTCTGGGCTACCCTGGTGCAACTACTATCATCTTGCACCTGTAGGTGTTCATTTCCTGTATCACTTTTGGTATGAGTGCTACAGGACAAAAGGCATAGCCGTCCAGACCCTCCCAGGAGATGTTCAATGCATCTATGTTCATAGCATTTGCATCTGGGACTGGTGAGACATAGATTGGTAGTTTGTGATCCAATTTGGTGGCAAACATGTCGACCATTGGTGTGTGCCAAACTTTGCAAATTAGACTGAATATTTGAGGATGAAGAGACCATTCTGTCTGAATAATTTTGTCTTTCCTGGAGAGACTGTCGGCTATGACATTGAGGCAACCCTGAATGTGTCTGGCTCTTATGAGTATGTTTCCAGGATTGCAGTAGGCCAAGATGCGCCAAACCAGGAGACACCTGTCCCAAGAGTGTGTTCCCTCTTGTTTGCTCAGATAACTGACTACAGTAGCATTGTGTGTTGCTATCAGAACCCTTTTGTCTAGAATTTTGTTTTGAAAGCTCTTTTAAGGCCAGAAACACTGCCTTTAACTCAAGGACATTGATATGAAGCAATTTTCTTGATCTGTCCAATTGCCACTGACTGACTGTCATGTTTTCTAAATGAGCTCCCCAACCTTAATTTGATGCATTTGTGAAAATAAGGGTATTGTGTTCCTGTGGCTGAAAAGGATAACCCATTTTTTAGATTTTTTGGATCTTTCCACCACTGAAGATGACTTTTCAGAAAGTTTGAAACAGGAATCTTCAGGTCTAGTGACTGGGGATACTGCCAGTTTGTTTTTAGGTACCACTGGAAAGGGCGCAAACGTAACCGACCCATTGGTATTGTCTTTTCTAGGGATGCTAGTACACCTATCAGGGACATAAGCAACCTTGGGGTTGTTTGTGATGCGATCTCCATGTCCTGAACAGATTTTTCTAGAATTTTCAACTTATTTTCGGTTGGAAAGACTTTTCCCTGTATCAAGTCAAAATTTAACCCAGAAAGTCGATTTTTGTGTAGGTTCGATCTCTGATTTTTCGAAGTTTATCACAAAGCCGAGTTCTTGAATCTCATGGATGAGTTCTTTTGTGTGGAGCTGACACTGGTGTCTGGTATTTGCTCTTAACAACCAGTTGTCCAGGTATTGGTGAACTCGAATTCCGCGAGACTGAAGAACGAGCCTCTTTTACAATCCGCATGAACTATAGCGGTGCAGTCACCAACCGCAATGGCAGTGCTTTGAACTGATACGTTTGCTTGTCTACATGGAAACATAGCCAATGTTGAGAATCTGGGTGTATGGGCACGTGAAAGAACGCATCTTTCAGGTCTATCGAAACTAGCCATTCTCCTTTTATGACCGAGTTTCCGAATATCACTGCTGTCCCCATTTTAAAATTTGGAACTAACAGGAATTTGTCCAGGACACTGAGATCTATCACAGGGCGCCATTTACTGCCGGGTTCTGGTACAAGAAATAATCTGCTGTAAAACCTGGAGTTGTGCAATCCTTGAGGTAGTAAATTGTGCCTTTTTGAAGCATTTGCGACACTCTTAGGTAGCCATGTTTTTCCTGTCTGTAACCGCTTTAAATTATGGGATGTACAGACATGGGCGGATTCGACTGGAATATTATTCGATAAACCTTCTCAAGATTTGCACAACCCTTGTATTTGGTACGGAGATCTGTTGAAACTGGTCATTAACCTTTTGTGACCAAGTTTCTTTATAAAATTTGTCAACTCCATTTCACAGCTTGGAGGGACAAACGCATGTTGAGGACACAGAGATCCCTACTGGCCAAAGATATTGTGGGATTAATGCAAAGAAAATGCCAGGAATGGTCATCCATCCACGGACTAACCTTGCCCAATGCTGTTTAACTTCCTTGAATAGAGAAGAACTCCTGGTGCAGCCTATCCGTACTGTACACTTATAAAGCACATAGCACATCAACGATCTATGTCTTGATAAACAAAACAATATTTTCATCCATAAGAAGCACCATTGTGCCAGATATGATAGAAGTACCAATTTTACTGAGAAAATCCAGCGACTTGTAGTCATTTACAGAATAAATTGTGTGTAAATGAACATAGTAAATGTAACACAATATTATCAGCAACATGGCGGATTGTTTTCCTGTCTGTAGCACCTGCAGTAGAGCTACATGAAAGGGGAGTTTCGATTGGAGGGCTACATAGTACCCATTCAAAAACTGCACAACTCTGAGATGGCAATAATATTTCCACTTAAATCAGCAATTTATAGTTATTTCTTCTACTACACCAGAATCCCCTATTTCATTGAGAATATTGGTGGGAAAGCATATGTATTATCTTCTCTATAATGAAGTAATAAATGGTCCACCAGCCAGTTGTAGAATAAAGACAAGGCAATGGAGGAAATTAACCATCTTGATGCCTGGTTTGTAGGTTGAAAGCAACGTTGATAAACTTCTGAAGTAGATCTTGTAGGACTGACTGTTTTTCAGGCTACAGGAAATCAGCTAACTGCTGGTATGGTAGAGTACTATTGAATGGTTACTGCTGCATTCATTCATAAAAATCCACCAGGACTTCATGAGAGGGATTTGCTATTGGATGATCTGAAGTATATTTTTGGATTCGAGATGAAGGGTCATCTTCTGTGTGTCTACCAAGTAGACAGGCTACTAGCTTTCTGGAGGTTTAATTAATAACCCCAGAAAACGAGTTTTAATCTGCCCAGCTATCAAATTTCAAAATCATCTGGTGTTGTAAAAGCAAACTCTAGTAGATCTTCTACTGCTAGCTGTTTTCCAATCGCAGGAGACCTCTTAACGCCATCTTCAGGAAAATGTGGCTAGTTGAAAGACTTCTGATGAACATCCCTCATAAAAGAAGAGGTAGGCAGCTTGAACCAAAAAACTGAAGAAACTCCTGTAACAGATCCTCTACCAAAAGCTGTTTTACAGCCAAGGGGGATCTAAGAATGCTGTCATGGATTACTCAACCTTCAGCATGAAATATTGTACTTCAGATCTGTAGAATAGGAAGTTTTAAACTTCTATCTTCTTAGCACGAACTCTATGAATTCTAAAAGAACGCATCTGCCGTCTTGGAAATGGGCAGAGTTGAAAAAGCTTCACGTGTTGCCTCCTCGACGACCAAAAATTGAAAATGAGGATCTCTCGACAAGGTCCAACCGACAATGTGTTGTGCGCATGCGCACCTATCACTAACTACGGGGTTCACCTCTCGAACAAGAATAATTTTTAAATATTCTTGTTGGTCGCCGCGTTTTGCCTCCACAAAACCAAGTAAGCATTTGTGAGGATAAGGTAAGGCTATTTTACGCAATAAAAAAATCAGTGAACATTGTCAGTGGTAAAAGTTTCATGGCAGCAAATAAAGTTTTCACTGGGAGGATTCGGCTTAACAAAGCAGCAGGCTTAGATGTCAGCAAACATAAGACCGCTGTAGCCCCTGGTGATTTGAAAAGGCTATATGACACTCGTATCTTGTCAAATGACAACCCAACAAGTTTGTTGCACAAAATATTTTTTGAAATATCTCTGCATTTTGGTAGAAGGGGGAGGGAGGGCTTGGCAACCTTGAAAAAACAAGATTTTGTTTTTTGTCGGCATGATCAGAATCCTGACAGTGAATTTGCAACAATATGTTTCAATGAAAACACCAAAAAAAATCATGGGGTTGAGAACAAACAATCAAATAAAGAGCAAAGGATGTATTCACAACCTGGTGACCCAAAGTGTCCCATTACCTCGCTCAAATTGTATTTGTCAAAATTGTCACAAGAAGATGATGCCTTTTTTCAAATCCCCAGAAAGCCCCAAACTGAAAGCTTTGAGAGCATGAGTATTTGGTACAAAAGGAAATTAGGTAAAAACAGCATCGAAAACATGATGCAAACAATTTCCAAATTAGGGGGCCTGACACAAATATACACAAATCACAGCATTCGTGCAACAGCTTGCACAGTTTTGGCACACAATGACATCGCACCAAATGACATAATAAATGTTACTGGTCACAAAGACCCAAACAGCTTGATTCCTTATGTTGCCACTTCCTCAAATCAGAAAAGAAAACAAATGAGTGAAATTTTGCATAGATATGGTAAATTCAGTAGCCCAGTTATCTCATCTGTGCACAATAGTGCCAGTAGATTCTCCCTTGTAGGGGATGCACCATTGAATCTACTTGAAAATGCAAACATTTCTGGTGGAAATGTGACCATCCATATAAATAAGAAATAGAAAATATTATCAAGAACTATTTCTTAATGGTGTACTTTATTTAAGTGTAAATTTTAAAACAGATATTTCAAGTGTTTAATTATAAAGACATTTATTTCACTTTACTTGTTTCCAAATATGGATACTGGACAATGTTTTAATAGTTCTGTGTAAATGATTTGTAAAATTTTTATAATTTGTTTAATTTAATGCATTATCTCCACAATTCCAAAAGTATTTGTTTTATCATGTTTTCTTGATGCTTATTAAAGATAATAAAAAAATTATTTAGAACGTCTGTTTCACAACTCTATCAACCTACATGCGACTCTTAATTTTCGGCATATTTAGTGAGAAAATGCTACTTGCCACAATGTACAAGTGGTGGAACAGCCTGATGTGTTTTGAACGTTTGTCAAATGGATATGAATTTTTGCTAAATATAAGGTAAGTAACAAGTATTTTAATTGTTTTGTCATGTTAGAATAGGAATAACACCCTCCAAACCATGGTATACGCAGAATTTTACCATGGTTTGAGGCAATAAACCCCTCAGGCTTCGCCTTCGGGGTTTATAACCTCAAACCATGGTAAAATTCTGCGTATACCATGGTTTGTCAGGCGTTATTCCTATAATAAACTGAATTTTAGTTGAAGTTATTGTTCATGTACACGCACAGAAAGTTTTACAGTTTGACTACAGTTTGGTGTATACTAATTCGAATGAAACCGGTTTTTGCCGAATTTTTGTTTTCGGGACCCGGTTTCCATATTTACTTTCAATCGTAACACTACCTTTTACTGATATTCACCAGGCAAAAAAAAAAAAAAAAAAAATCATACTGGGGCAAACGGAGGACTGGGTCCCCGGGTTCAAGTTTTAGAACTACATGGGATACTGCAATTTACAAATGTACGGCAATGACACAGGTGATATTCCTTAAAAGGTAAAACACATAAGATATTTATTCACATTTATTTAAAACTCAATGTGAAAAAAAATTCTGCAAGTGAAATTCTGATGACCTGGTACTTTCTATCACAACAAATCGACAACACAAAGCTAGAATGTGACAAAAGCTTATGAAAGAACACACTTACTTTTCTAACTTAAATCGTGACAGTCTTATTTTTGTGAGCTGTTCTTTTGTGGAGACATATTCAGTTTTCTTCCTCCTGGGAATATCGCTGTAAAATATCAAATGTATTTAATTTTATCTTCATTAACTTATTTTACTACATGCACATATATCCTTTAAAAGACTTAAAGTTATCCTTGAACTCAAAAATTATGACTAAAGATAATGCTTACATTCATTATCCTGTCCTTTTTAGAAAAAGACTTGCAGATTATGGAAGACAGTAAACAAGTTTAAAGTGTCTTTGAAGACTGGTACAGGTCAAACCACAAGTGGTTGATTGGGTGGAGGAAAGTAAAACATCCTGGCTGGTAAGGATATTGTATTATCAGCCACCAACTTTCCCACTAACACTTGGCCCAAGGTTCCAACCCACAAGCTCCTATGTTGTACATCTGAGTACATGCAGTATTAACATCTCACTCTTCCACCTCATGCTATAAATTCAAGGTCACGTCAGTCTTCTCAACAAACAAGCCTCTCTATACAAAGTCTGGCCAGATACATTCACTCTTTTCACCCAGTCATTAAGGTCACACGGAAATAGGTATCCCCTACTAACTAGCCTCTGAATAGCAAGTCTTAAATAAATACTTGTTTAATATAATCCACAGCACATGTCTTCTGAACAGAGTGTGCCATTTGCTCATTCCTCTACCTCCCGTTATATTTAAGGTCACATGATCACTAAATGGCAATCTATCCCGCATACTCACTCCTCAGACTCCTCTTCACTGGATGACTCTTTATCTGTGGAGTTCTTGTCACTCTCCGAGATGGCTGCCCTCCTGGATTTGGCCCGTGACTCTCCCACGTCTGAATCAGATCCGGCCTCGTCTGCCTCGTCCTCCTCCTCATCTGCACTGTCATTCTCATCGGATGAATAGATGTCACTGGCCTTCAACTTTTTTTTCTGCTGTGATTCTTGCTGACGTTTCTCCTCCTCCTTCCGACGCCTCTCCTCACGCTCACGCTCCTTCTCTTCGGCTGGGTAAAATATACATGTGGGTTAGCTTTAACCAAAGTAAGAAATGTGAGGGGTGGGAGGATGCCACCATTATTTAAAAATAAGATAACATGATCAAAATTGGTGGCAATTTTGTATCACAGGAGATCAGAGGCCCACTCTTGTTGTAAAAATTACAAATGTGTAAACAGTTTCACAAAGGAAAGAGATGGGGGCTTTCTCACTGGCAAGTTTACATACTGTGGTGAATCTCACATTTCTTACTCTAATAGAACTGAGACCATAATTTGAATATTAAGTTTCAAGATATGTTTGTATCATAACACTTCTTTTGATTCTCTTGAAATCACGCAATCAACCTAGAGATTATAATTTTTTTTTAAAAATAATTCAGATTATCTTTTTACGGTCATATAAATGAAGTTAAGACAAAATTTCAATTAATCTGGGTCATATTAAAGGAGCTAATTAAAATCATTATTAACCAAAAGGGTTTGGCTATTTACGATCACTGCAAACCAGCAGAATCCTGTAAAACATTTATGGGGAGTTAAAAGATATACCCTTAGCTTCCAATTTTTTATCACTAAAAAGATGCGCCTTTACCTTCTGTGTGTTTTTATCACTTAAAACCTACCTTTTACCTGTGCTTTTCTTCCCATTTAACAAATACACACTTAATACCTACCTGTTTCTATAAATATCTCACCTATTCACTTCTGTACAGATCTTACCTATGCGTTTCTTCTCCTCTCTCTTTGCTTTCAATTCCTCCAGTAAGTTCATCTTTTTACTCCCTGTTCTCTTGTCGTCCATGGCTTTGCGTCTGTCCACGCTGCGGGAGCCGCTGCTAGCCGGGGACTTACTGCCACTCATATCACTTTTCTTGGACTGTTTCTTACGTTCCTTCTTCCTCTGCTCCTTCAGCTTCTTCCGGATCTCGTATCTATGGACAACAGACAAACCCACTACAAATACGGACATCAGGGTGGTTTTGGTGGGTAATAACTTTTAGCTTGAGTGCTATCTTTTAGTATATCCTCTAATCAGTACTCTCATAAAAACTAGCTACAATGTATATGATTTTATTTTACATGATCCCAATCTTGTGTTAATGTTGGTTATACAATTTTTGTTAAACAAAAAATAGAGTGTACTTCTCCTAGTTTTGTACCCTAAACACCAGTAAACAATTTATTACTTTATCTTTTACCATATATTAGTGGTGTGAACGGCAAACCGCTTTTCATTTTGTTTAGGTAGAAATTATGAAATCCGCAAAGAATATTTAAGTACCGGTTATTGAAAATGTTATTAGGCTTTATACTGGTTAATATTTAATCAAAATAATAAAAAACATGGTCAAAAGGTGTTTTGGTCCCCTAGCGCGAGCGCAAAGCCATCAGAGACACGAGTAGTGCACTAGAATTTACGAAAGTCTGGGGACACAAAGAAATTCCAACTCAGACACATCCCAGAGCTGGTCTAGAACTAAGACAGTCACCCATTCAAGTACTAGCGTAGCCCATTACCACTTAACTTCAGTGAGCAGATAAATACTCATCACACTGCGCCACAATTGATGAAAAGTCTGGAGACAAACAAAAAAGTGATCTGTAGAAGTGCGAGCTCTTTCGAGGCTCGCGCTTAAAAACAAATAAATTTGAGGAAACATCTTACAGTTTCACTTTATATTCACGGTAAATGAAGTTTACAAACTTCATAATAGCTCGCAAATACATATTTCCTCTTGAGAATATACCTCGCGTACACTCGCGTAAAATTTTCAGCATATCAGTGCACAGTTTCAATATCCCAGATTTTGTTCGGTTTCAAAGCCCCGAAAACCGTTTTTTATTTTCAGAACTTGTCCGACCACTTCAAACGTCCCATTAAAATCATACAACTTGTTCATACATGTAGCCAGTGTCAATAAGTTGGTCCTGTGGATGCTGATACCAAGGTATTACTTACAATAAGTTATTAATGAAAATTTTTCACTTCATTGATAATTGAAGTCTTTATCGAAACACTGAGAAGTTATTTGTCAATTCCTATTTTAATATTTTTCATATAACCGGTTCACCTTTTAATCTCTTGTATATTTTTTTCAAGTTTAGAAGTATGTTTTACTTTCCTTTTTAACCTCTTGAAAATATTAAAATGTTGAATAGTATCATTATATATAAAAGCCACATTCTCTTTCAGACTTTAACAACCATGATCTACATCAAATAGGAAGCATTAAAATCAATGAGTCCTGACACATTTCATTTTCTATGTAATTTTTGTCACAAAGTACCTAGTCATGTTAAAAATTTTAAGTTTATGCCAAAATAAAGACAACATGCACACCTGGTTTTGAGTGCCTCCCTTCTTTCTATTCTCTCAAACAACACTTGTTCTCTCTCCTTTTCTGTCATTTCCCCCAGGCGCTTTCTGTCCTCTTCATCACCAATCAAATCGTCTCCAAGTCCATCCCCAAAACCATCCGGTTCCATATCATCACTGGAGGCACCATCACTTCCAGAATCTGAGACCTCTCCTAAAATAAAATATAGTAAGCTATTTTAGCATGCAGGATGTGCACAATTACTGAATTTAGCTCTGGGCTCATGTCTTATTATCTCCACCAAGGAGCCATATTTTCATGACTGTTTGCTAGGGATGGGTCAGTATGAAAAATATGTACATCGGCAGGTCGCCAATGCAAAACCGTACCGAATTCGGGACTCCGCGTTTTAGTTCTCCCCAAACAAACATGGATGTTTAGGATAACAACTTCACAATAAAAGCTCCCAAATGCACGAAATATGCGATAAAAACATATAATATCTTCATATTTCTGGTTTCTGTCAAACATTGTAAGTTTTCCTTCATTTATATGAGTTGACAAGCAAAATTGAGGTTATAAAGTGTCGTAACCAAAACATAGCAGTTCTGCTAAATGTATCGTTATAAAAGTCTGAAATGGACGAAAATATGGGATAAAAGCTTATAATTTCTTCAGATTTGGGGTATTTTTCTAATATTTTAACTCTTCCTTCCATTATATGTGCTGAAAGCGAAGTGGCGGTTGTAAAATCTCATCACGGTATTTCAGTAAAATGGTCTCGATACCGAGCCTACCGACCCATCCCTACTGTTTGCCCATTTGTCTGTTTGTTAGCAGGATTATATGAACACTGCTGGTTGGATCTTCCTGAAAATAAAATCACAAGCTGGGTCTTGGTCCAACTTAGATCCCACTAAATTCTGAGTCATCTGGATCACTGTCTGGATACAAAAAAAAACAAACAAAAAAAATTACATGCCTTGGCAGAGGTGTGCCTTCTCCAAGTGCTCTTATTCCGTTTGTAACACAGTTGAACTCTGCTAATTGCAATGTCAAGAAATTCTTTCTTCCAGAAAACCGGGTCAATTCAAATGGAAGGCACATTATCCCAGCACTCATAAATTTTCATTGTATGATTTTAAATTAGCTTAGTGCAGATTCTGTCTTTTTACACACAGACCAAAACAAATTTCACAAATCTTATTCTACGTCAGTCTTTTATCTACAAAATATATATTTGAAAACAATGAATGAATAAAGTTAACTTACCATCCTCAAGCTCTGAATGATGTGAAATTTCAGCCTCACTGTCAGAAGGCTGAACTGCAGATTTTTTCTTAGATTTTGGCTTTTTCTTTGCTTTTTTCCCATTTGCGGTCCACTGAAATGAACTAGATATGTTAAATAGTCTCGTCAACTTTAACAGAACAATAGAAATATCCACTGAAGAAGGTGCATGGAGCTAAAGGTACTGAGAGATTGATAAAGAATGAAATAACAGCATAGTCACATTTATTTGAAGATAAGGTTTTGTTTTTAAAATTTTAATAGTTTTTAACTTTCTCCGAGCAAGTTGTTTACATCTACCATTTTAAGGCAAGACTAGGAAAGCTAGATGAGATGAGATTCCATTGAAACAGCCAGTGATATACCCTGGCAAGTCCTACTCAAAATGTTATAAATAAGAACAAAATACAGCGTCTAAAACCATAACAGTACCAAATTCCTTGTATAAAATAAATCAATAGATTTGTAAGAGATACACTTGCACAACCACTCATTATTTCCAAATTAAGCTGGTATCCAAAATATTGAAAATCCAGAAATCTACTTTCTAACAGTACAGTACGTGAAACCAAAAAGAACTATCTCTGGAACTAATCAACTGATTTTTGTCAAATAAAAAGCAACAGAAACTACAATAACTTGTTTTTCAAACAGTAGAAGAAAATTGAAAAGTGCTTCTGTTTGGTTCTGCTGCATTTAAATTCATCCAATATAAGGAGACAAAATTGCTGAAAGTCAAGTTTATTTTTTATGATATTCTATATTTTCATTTTACTTAATATTTGTTTTAATAACAAATGTAAATTCATTGCAAACATAGAAATCCAAGCAAGATGGAGGATGCCAAAAGATGGTCATCTTTTGCAATTAAAAACTACTTAAAATTCTAAATATTGTTAAAACAAAACATTTAGATATAGGAAATACAGAAAATTACCAAGCTGAACATAAATTAATCAAGAACCAAGTAAATTCTAATTCTACTAGTACTTTTACGGTACTTAATCTCAATCTAAAGACAGAAACTAAAGACTTATTTTACTATGAGAGTCCATGAAATAAAATAGAAAACATAGCATTGTCACTGGAGGCATTTAAATACTGTTATTATTTATTGAGGAGTATGTGGCAGAATATTACTTGTACTCCATTTTCACACAGTGATACCCCATCTTTGAACCACCATCCCACATTTGATAACCCTGATATGAACACTTGACTTTAGCACATAAAAGGTTTTAAATATCTGTAGTTTCTTAAAAAAAAGTTTTTTTATTTAAAATTGGTAGGAAAAGCAAATTAAAAGCTGACAAACCAATTACTTAGCAATGTAGCACATTAACAATGATGTTTGTTTGAATATATAGTTTTCTCATAAATATATACTTGCACTAACTTCTTCAATGCCCCGATATTTTACTGCCATTTTATTGAACACTTCAACAACATCTGTCCACCAAGACCTACCTCAGTGTCACTTCCTGAAGAAGATTCAGAATCTGAATCAGCTGCTGTGGATGGTTGTTCAGTGTCAGACTTCCTCTTTTTCACCAAAGATTTCAATTCCTGTTACAAAAATTTTTTTTAAAAAATAGCCAACCTCGGCAGGCAAGAACCCCAGCCCGCAGGTAGAGGTAAATGGCCAATGACATTGAGATTTGGGAAAATCTTAGGAACAACATCCATTGTAAGAAGTATAGAGGACCCACAAGATGTTCTACAAAAGATTCCATGAGTTGTTACAAGTAGTTTTCACATTTTGAAGCCCTAGAAACAATTATAAGGGAGATATAAGGCCTTTTTGACATGATCACCCTCCTATTTGGCATTAAAGATGTGATATGGCGGCCATTTTGTTTCCAAAACAAGGACACAATTACTCTGAGACAAGCTTTCCTGTCCATTTGCATTTTGTGCAAATCTGATGAAGCTAGCTGCAATATTTTAGGTTACAGAAAATAGTAAAGATTTTAGAACAAACTTTAAGACCCCAAAATTTTAAGTGTTGCCATGGCAACAGTTGCTGCCAGATACCCCCAAAACCTAATCAGCTCTAGATGCTCTTGGGGTAAACATATCCTGAAAATTTGGTGAAAATCCATGCATGGGTTAAGGCTGTGGAACACCCACAAACTTTAAGACCCGAAAAACTTAAGTGTTGCCATGGCAACAGTGGTAGCTGGACACCCCCCAAAACCTAATCAGCTATAGATCCTCTTGGGGTAAACATATCCTGAAAATTTGGTGAAAATCCACGCAGGGGTTAAGGCTGTGGAACACCCACAAACTTTAAGACATGAAAATCTTACAAGTGTTGCCATGCCAACAGTTGTTACCGGATACCCCCAAAAACCTACTCAGCTCTAGATCCTCTTGGGGTAAACATTCCCTGAAAATTTGGTGAAAATCCGTGAAGGGGTTTAGGCTGTGGAACACCCACAAATTTTAAGACCCGAAAATTTTAAAAGTGTTGCCATGGCAACACTTGTTACCAGATACCCCCCAAAACCTAATCAGCTCTAGATCCTCTTGGGGTAAACATTCCCTCAAAATTTGGTGAAAATCCGTGAAGGTGTTTAGGCTGCAGAACACCCACAAGCTTTATGCCCGTCACTGCCGCCTGGACGGCGCAGGGGATGATTATTATGAATCCAGGAGTGAATTCAAAATCTGAACACGATAAGATCTGTTTCATTGATGTTTTATTAATAGAGCAATGGATTGGAAAGTACATATGTATTGCTGAACAATTTTTCTTAAGTTCTTAAGGATTTTATATCACACTGAACAAAAACAAATAATGACAGTTAAAAAAATTCTAAATTTTGGAGAAAAATTTCAAAAAAAAAGTTGCATAATGATAGTGATTTTTTTTTGGGAGCATGGGTTTGAGGAGGTGTTAAGATAACAAGATCACCATGGTGGTATGACCTCAGGCCATGCAATCAATACTAAATGATACAAAAAATATGCTCTAGTCAAAGTGAAGAGTGTAACAGTTGAATTATAATTTAGCATTTTGCTGAAAGTTGTAGACTCCAGATATCCATGCAATCTGAACTACTTTTTAAACTCCCAGCCCATGGTTTTCTATTAACCCTGAATACATTCCACAGTAGGTCTACATTCAACAATACAGAGGCAGTGCCCCAAACATTATCCACTGAACAAACTACCTTTCCAGAATTTTACTGGTGCCCAAGAAATTATTATATAAAAATCTTATTCCATAACATGAAACAGTTGTGAGATATACTGCAAATACTTATATTTCACAAAATTCAAATTTCTCTAGATACAATAGTTCTGCAGTTGTAATTGATTAACTCAGTGGTGAACTATCAAAGTTCATGCTGGTACAGTAGAACCTCTATTATCCTCCACTCTTGGGGGAGTGACAATCAGATCGGATAATAGAAAGGTTAAAATAACAGGCTTAAATGGATTTGGGAGAGTGGGTTTGAGGGCGGATAATTGAAAATTTGGATAATAGAGGGTTGGATGATAGAGATTCTACTGTATTAGTACCAAATTACTCACTTAGGTATGGAGTTACAGTTCTGAGAATTTGTCATGACACAGATCAAAAGCAGTTGAGTAAAAAATTTCACCAAAATGCTCTTAATTCAATATTTTCAAAGTTTTTAGTGATTTACTGAATAGTGAACTGTTACAGTAACTATTACTCAGTTAGCTATGGAGCTACAGCTCTGACAATTGGTCATGATACAAGACATCAAAAATTAGGTGAACAACATATGTCACAAAAACACTGTTAATTCAACAGCTTTATAGCTACAACTGATTTACTGAAAGCAGAACTATCAAAAGTAGTTATTACTCAGTTAGTTATGGAGGTATAGTTCTGAAAATATGCAATGACTGACATATAATTAAGAAGTTAGTGGTACCCACTGGTAGTTGCTAGTGGGGGGGGGGGGGGGGGGGGGGGGGGGGACAGTATCAGTATTATTTTCTGCTTTATTATTATTTTTTTTTTTTTTGCTTGACTTCAGCTTCCATCAAGTCCCCTCTTCCATGAATTATTTTGGGTGCCATTTTGTTTTTTATAGACATTTTTGAAACAACGATATTTGTATGATCCCTTGCTTTCTGCACTTTTGTCATTATTTATTTCTAGTTGTCACAAATGACCTTAAGAACTGCAAAATATCTTGTTCAAAAATGTACACTTGAATGAATAACAATCATACTATTAATGAAATATTATTAAAAAACACCAAAGAATTCCTCATAAGACCTCTGCATGCAGTCACTAGCAAGTGCACAAAGATGGCTGACAAATTGGAAGAAACTTAATTATATCCCCAGACGAAATCGGGGGTATACTGGATTCAGCCCCGTCGTGCCGCCGCCACTGCCGAAATTTCCTTGTGTACGCGATAACTTAGAAATGGATCAATATTATTTTTTCAAACTTGGTACACATGTTAAGGGTGACCAAAGAAAGATCCCTATTTTAAGGTGACCTTAAACTCTAAATAATAAAGACCTTAAGTCTGAAATAGACCTATGCCCACTTAAAGCACTCCATGTCACAAACTATGAGCCTCATCTCGCTCAAATTTTACCTGAGAACACATTAATGTATTCTCATTACATGTGCCGAAAATCAAGACTTTATATTGAGGATAAAATTGTGTTTGTGGCCCATGAGAACCACTTTAGGATTTCTTCCTACATTTTTCACATATTTTGCCCTATAATTTGAAAGTGGTAAGTGGAGTCTCAAACTGTACTAGGTATAACTGTAATCTTTTTCTGTGAAAAATTTAAGGGCTGTAGGTTTTTCTATAAGGTCACCTTAAGGTCTCAAAATTGCCCACAGAGACCCAATTTATAGACTTTTTGCCACTATCAAGCTCTGCAGCTTTCAAACTATGTCTCTTATCTAGGTAAAATATCATCTTCGAATATATTACAAATATGTTTTTACATGTTCTCAAAAATCTAGGCCTTTAATAGACATGTAACCTATGTATGAGGATCATCAGCACCCACCCAAGCGACCCTTTTTCAACATTTTTCACATACTTCGTCCTGTGACAAAATGTTAAGTCCAAGAAGTCTCAAACTGTATTAGGTATAAATTCTACATGTAATCATTGTGTGTATAAAATCTGAAGTCTGAAGCTCTAATTTTAAGGTCACATTGAGGTCTAGAATTTTTGCCACTTTTAAGCCCTGTGGCTGTCAAACTATGTGACTGATAGA
The DNA here is from genome assembly GCA_964017235.1 of Sabellastarte sp. h YS-2021. Taxonomy (NCBI): domain Eukaryota; kingdom Metazoa; phylum Annelida; class Polychaeta; order Sabellida; family Sabellidae; genus Sabellastarte; species Sabellastarte sp. h YS-2021. The sequence continues at coordinate 18,226,757 of OZ024928.1, forward strand.
GCTGAAATCTCATCTGGGAATACACTCATATGTTCTTTTTACATGTGCCAAAACTAAAGGCTTTAAATAATTTAACCTGTGTATGAGGACCATAAACACCCACCCGAATGACTCTTTTTCGACATTTTTCACATATTTTGCCCTGTAACTTGAAAATGGTAAGTCTGAGAAGTCTTAATTATATTAGATATAAATACTATATGTAATCTTAATTTTTGACAAATTTGAAGTCTGAAACTTTAGTTTTAAGGTCACATTGAGGTCTCGAAAAGGCTGACAGAGACCCAATATTTAGACTTTTTGCCACTTTTAAGCCCTGTGGCTGTCAAACTATGTGACTGATAGAGCTGAAATCTCATTTGGGAATATATTATTATGTTCTATTTACATGTGCCAAAAATCAAGGCTTTAAGTAGACACTTAACCTGTGTATGAGGACCATAGACACCCACCCAAGTGACCTTTTTAAACATTGTTCATATATTTTCCCCTGTAATTTGGAAATGGTGTGACAAGTTTCAAACTGTATTACGTATAATTTCAATATGTTGTCAAACTGGGTACACATATTAAAGTAGGCAACAGGGACATTGGCTCAGTTAATTTTGACACAGGTCCTGCAGTTATGAATATATTTTAGTTTATAATCACACAATTATAAATCCCAATTTTATTTACATTGTACAAAAAACACTGTCTTTGGAGTTCCAATCTTGTGGCTTCAATAATTTATATATTACATAAATATGGAGATATAATTTTCCTGTTGGACATTCCGTATTCATATATTTGATTTTTTATTGCAAATATATTGTAAAATGGATAGACTGGACCATTGATGATTTATGAGTACTTTTATTATGTGTTGCGCCTTAGAGTCCTCTTGTATGGGGAGATTAAGTGCTTTAAAAGTCCAGTTAGAATTAGAATTTGTTATCCCATACCATTCATATGTAGTATCAGTGATTTTATGGTGACACAAGTGTTAGTAGAGGCCTTCATTACTTCATTAGCTCATGCAGTTAATATTATATTGGATTTATTTACACTCCCACCCCCTCCCCCTTTGTCTTTATTAGGTAATGGAGTCCCCTCCCTCACCCTAGCTATCTCTGACACTTAAATGGAAGTATAGAAATGATATCAGATAAGAAAGAAAAGAACTATACTGCTGAGTGGGGTATAGTGTGGCATATTTAATTACATGTAGCTTAAAGTATACATCAGATTTATACCATATCTTTTTTTTCTGTACACAGATATAGGGAAAAAGCACTCATTCTCTTTGTTTAAGCAGTATGGTGGTGTAAAACCAGGTATATGTAGCAGTATTTAAACTAAAATTTCATTTTGTTTACAAAGTACTGAGAAGTGATATTGTTGGCTGATCAGATCTTACTGTTTCTTCTTATTATAAATGAAACCGTGAAACAAATTTTAATTTACTTTGTAAAGGGCTTGAGAGGATATGCGTCATATTATGAGCAAAAAAAAGCACAATTGTAAAAGTATAACTTAATCAGTTGGGATCTAATCACGTGTGTTTTATAATATTTCATCTATCCACTAAAATATTTAAAACATAGAAAGAGATAAACTTGTGTGTATACCTTTGCCCACAAGGAGTCTTGCCCACAGAACCTTTTCAAAGGACTTTGCCCACCAAATTTTTACAGGGGAGGAACTTTGCACAAAATAATGATATGAAATAATATAACAAAATTAACTCTTTAATGTTTGTTTTTTGTTTTTTTTTAAGTATAAGTGTACAATATCTACCATAATCACAAAATTAACTTTAATAATGCCTTATTGAAGTTTAGGCGTACAATATCTACATGTTAAAGGTCATCTTCTTATTATGTTATTGAGTTATAAGTATATAATGTTTACAATAATATTCTCAATGAATGTTTGATTTGATTGAAACCTTTTTAGTATATGTGTATTCTTGATTGCAAAGGTTTTGGCCACCTCTGATATTTTTTTTTCCTTTTAGCAATACTATGAAAATCTATCAATACTGAATTAAAATTTATTAAATGCTAATGAAATCAACTTATATACTTTCTATAGCATGACTTAGGAAGTACAGTTAATGTTTATCTCTTTCAACACTAAATGTCCTGAGTAGTCATCTAAGGGAAGTATTGATTGATTGATTGACTGATAAAAAATGAATATGTCTAGTTGTAAGAAAAATTTGAATTGTGGGTGGACAGCCTATCCTGTAAAGTAGTGCTGGGACGAGTTGACGGTAACTCGAGTCGTAACTCGGTGGGCGATATTTGGGGATACCATCGAGTTACGCAATATAAACTCGAGTTTTCACAAAATAAATAATGATATACTTACCTTGTCTCAAAGGGACATTTTTTTGGAACTGATCAAACCATTAAAACTTAAAACTCAATAAATAATGGCCCTTTTAATATTAACCTTAGCTGTGTGGCTGTTCCATGAAGTGCACATACATATCTGTACATTTTAAATGGCAAAAAAATATTTTTTCTTGCAATAAAAAGGTACTTAACACAACTGGTAATAATATTTGGATTTTTCTTATTTTATTTTTATTTTTGTGTATTTACTCGAGTCCAACTCGAGTTCAACTCGTTTCTAACAAATGATCCTCGATCTGCAAAAATCGCCGACGATCCCAGCACTACTGTAAAGACTGTTGTGGGCAAAGTTCCATGTGGGCAAAGGTCCTGTGGGTAGAGTTCACATTGGGCAAAGTTCTTGTGTGCAAAGTTCCTGGATTAGCATCCATCGTCTGGGGATACTATTTGCTATGCAAAATAAAATTTTTTAGACTGAAATACTTAAGTAATTAGTTGGTTATGTTTTCCTTAAAATTATGTCACACAGAAGATGGATCCCTTGGGAAATACCCAGTGAAAACATGTTGCATGAGTGATGACCTGTCTGGGGATATGTTGGCGCCAAGTTGGCCCAATCTAGTTATTTTTCTCTCATTACAAATGACTGGCATCAAATAATGGTTTTGATATAGGAACATGATAATACTGTTTTTTTATAATGATCCTGTAGTTACACCTTCAACAGTAGTTAAGAACTGCAAAAGTGTCCTTCACTCTATTTGGCTAATAGTAGACATGGTTACCTCGACTGTACTTTACTTGCATGTAGAGCCGTGGGACAAACCCACATAAAACTGGAGATTTGCTTCAAATACAAATACCTTCAAATGTATTCACCCAAGTATTTCCACAACTATTTTTTTGGATTCCCCTTCAATATACAAACATGATTGGGTGAAAATAAATGGACTTTATCCATTTTAAACATTTTTTGAAGATATTTCCAAAAAATTTGAAAATGTTTTGTTTTTGCTGTAAAAGTTGTGTCAAACAGCTATCATAATCTCTGTGCCCCTTAGATCAAAATCAATTGATTTTACGCAGTGGTTAAGTCATGGGACGTCCTGATATGTAACTTTAAACTTATTGGCTAAATGTCGGGAAATGATTTCATTGGTTGATTTTTTATCATTAGATTCTATTTCAAGAAATCCGTGACCTCATATTTCCTCATGAATATTAATGAGTTGGGTGCTATAGCCGTGAGTGCTTGATGTTGAAGTATTTGATCTTCCATTTTATAAAATATTGTTAGAAAACCCCAGGGCCGATTTCACAAAGGGACGTCCAGGGGCCGATTTCACAAAGGGACTTAAGTCCAGGTTTAGACTTAAATTTAAGACTTTGGTCTTAAATTTTGTCAAAAGAATGTCAAGTCTGTGGTCTTAGACTTAGCGGATTTCACAAAGCAGCTAAGTCCATGAAATTGCTTAGTCAGTGGACTTAACTTTAAGTCTGGGAGGTAGTGGGCTTAAATTTTGTAAAGAGGACTTAAATATGGCCGCCATAAACTTTTCTCCACTTCAAAATTTGAAATGGCTGTAAATAACACATAATTACACAGAACACCTCACTAAAGTAGTCTTTGGGAAGTTTATATCTGGCCACAAAGTTTTCCATTTCAAAACAGCACTTTTCCTTAGATAAAATGCATTAAATGAAGGATATATGGCACCAATATTATATTTTGAATAGATATAAAAGGTCACATGGCACAGAAAACCACTGTGGTTATTTGATAAGCTTGGACTTAGCCAAGTCACCTTTGTGAAATCCATTTTAAGTCCCAGACCTAGCTAAGACCAAAGTCTTAGATTTAAGTCCCTGACTTAGCCAATAAAGTGACTTAGTTTAAGTCCTTTAGTGAAATCGGCCCCAGGGAAATCTGTGACCTCTTATGTTCTCATGATTATTAATGAGCTGCTATGGCCAAGAGTTCTCGAGTTTAAAGTAGTAATTGATCGAAAGCACTTCCCAGTTCTCACGATTTAGTGCTTCTTGACATTTAGTCAATGTGTTACATATCAGGACGTCCCAGGACATAACCTCGCCATTGATTTTAACTGCATGAAATCATCTTTAGCCATTTATCTACTTTAATTCACCTGGAAAGCTTTTTGTGCTAATCACCATGTAATGTAACATGCAAGTTGAGTACTAGAGCCGCGGTACAGTAACCATGTCCAGGAAAAAGCTAAATGTGGGGAATGGAATAATATTAACGCATAGGTCATTACAGAACATATTTAAGGCTAACACTTTTCACAGTTTAAAGTAGGAACAGAGCATTTTACAAGGGGAGGGGACCACAAGAAATGTTTTAAAAATTTGGAAGATTACTGCCTTGCTACCAATTACCGCCGGGTACCAATTATCGCCAGATAGAATTCAAGTAGACATAACTTGAACAATGTATCATCCCCAGTCTTGCAAATAAAGTAAAACTATTTCCAAAGTGAAGAGAACAGATGCACAGCAAAAGGCAATCAAAATATGTGGCTATTATTGAAATATGAACATTTGATTTATTGGTGGCGATAATTGGTACCTGGCGATATATTGGTAGCAAGGCAGTAACTGAAGGGGCGATGGAAGAACTGTGGGGTGACAATGACAGTTGGGAAAATGCTTACTTCATCGAAATTAGCCCCACTGTCACTGTCATCGCTATCAGAATCAATCAAAGCAACACTTTTCTTCCTTTTTGACATGTTAATGGTTTGTTGTGTATTTAAAATATACAAAATTTTAACTTTTTCTTTAACATAAAACACACCAAAATTTTAAAAATTCAGTTAATATAATTCTAGCCGGAGACAATATTAGCCGCTAAATACAAAGTCGAAACAAGTAATCAAAGAAAGGATAAAGGTACAGAGGTCGAAGCTACGGACTTTGCATCCCTTTCAATAGCTAGTAGAGAAGGTTCAATTTCTTAACACAATATTACCACATGAGCCTGTTACCAAACATGAGGTATTTTACATGGAGAGGAGGATAACCCAGTAAGGCTGTTATTACAGAAGAGGCATAATAAAATGTCAGGAGGTCAACCCATTGAATCTGTGTGTTAAAGTTAATAGTCTCAATATATAATGACTCTATTGTTATTTCAAGCTCATTGACTCATGCTCATCGCAGCAGACTATGCCCCTTGTTTCATTACAATCTCACTGTATGGGCCTCCTTTTCACTGTTTTGAATTTTTTTACAAAATAATGCATTTGAGCCATGCAACAGCTGTGTTGCAAACTCAGGACACTTTTTGAACGCATAATGTAAACACACAAAGAATAATAGAATATCTGCTTATCCTTATCATATGAGAAGAGCAGTGACAGACTAGCAGTCACAGAAAATTATCCTGTATAAAATGCCTCCTTGTCAACTAAACAACAAGAAATATGCATTCCTGGGATTTTCATTCCTATTTTTAACTCAGGACACTTTTAAAAGATATGTTGTTTCCTTAAATCAAAGGTAAAAGTATTTGTTATTATATCCTGTGTTTATTGATGTTTTTTACATATACTATTTTATATAAAACAAAATATCACACAAATTAACAAAGAAATAAGCTGTGCCTAAGAGACGTTGATTTCAGCAACATCACTATCACATTTTTGAGATACGAGTCTGAAACCATTGCCAACCTCAAGGAGGAAAGCTAGTACTTGTTTGCCACTGACTGTTTACAGAACAGTATCTTGAGTTACTACATATCTTCTGTTTTCTTTCCACCCTAAAAGGTACTTTTGTTTTAGATTTGAAATCTTGGTGACATAGGATTGAAAATTGATCCTAAAACTGATGTACACTTTTTCAACTGTAAATTTAAGTTGATTTCTGACAGAAAAAAATAACCATATTTTGGAACAAAACCATATTTAATTTGGGAGGGTGTATGACATGAGTATGTTAATTGTACCTTTTGTGAGAGTGGTCAGCTTTCCAAAAAGAAAATTTGATATAGGTTCATCATTCTTTTTTCTTACATTATCCTTTTTAATCAGTGTGTTTTACCTCAAGGAATAATTATTTAAGTAAATTAATTACTCTATATCTACAATATATTTGGCTATGTAATTATCATAAAATTTCATATAAATTTTGTGTTTTAATTACAGCTCAAGTCTAATAGGATAACAATCAAACTTGATACCAGTTTTTTTATAATAATTCTACACAGAAAACTACCCTTGTGAACACTACCCTTTCTAATATATAATATTTACTCTTTTTTACAGTAAAAAGAACCACTTTGGTAGATCATCAAATTAATTAGTAAATAATGAATACATACATATTTATAAAACCTGGGTGACACAGTCATTCCTATATACCATAGAAATATATTTAGATAGAATAAGAATATCATTTATCAAAAGCAGCATGAACCTAAGCTCTTCAGTTACAATATTTTATCACTCTGAAAGCACAATATCCCAGTCTTGTCTTGTCATCCTTGCAATTGCTTCCCTCACACATATATAGGTCTGTGACTAAAACTAATTATTGACAGGACCACACAATAGGGACTGTTTACTCTTTCTCAATAGCATACTGAGGCCTTGTATCGATAGGTCCACTCTTTGTGGACAAAGTTGAAATCTTATTAATTTGGTTTTAAACACATTAAGCTTGGTTTTGTGGGGATTTTTTAAAATTACATTAAAGAGATGAATATTTTGAAAGAGAGAAAACAAAGCATTGTGATTTTACTTGAGATTTTCCTCTCTAATTGCATTGACTAGTTTAAATATGATGTTTAAGAAGCTTGACTCGATTAAATAGTTAGACACAGGGAATGTCACTTCACAAATATTTAATTTGTTTAAAAATATTAGCAAAAATTGATCAGAGTATTGAAATTTGATTATCCTTTCATATAGAGATAAAATAATGAATATGTAGGTGGAAAATACAAAAGTTCATTATGTATATCCATATACTGAGTAATAAAGTTTGATTGCATGCTTATGTAATATTATGAACAGATACCATGCAACAACCTTTCTAACTGAACAAGTAATCACATATGTATGAATGAAATGGAACAATTCGCATTTCACATATTATTGTGAAAATTCAGCTAGGCACACAAGAACCAATAGTTTCAGCTACTAAATGAGAAATAAAAATATAAATGCCATGATTCCCTTAAAAGTAAACCTGGATTGGAGTAACATAGATTAAAACTTTGGCTCCAACTAAGAATAATTTGCAAATTCAACCTTTAACATTATTTCCCCCATTGGATTCAACCTGATTTTATTGGTGGGATAGAACTAAAAATGATGTACACGTATGAAAGCTACATGTATTTCAACCAGATTTTACCCATTGATTTCAACATGATTTCACCTGTTGGATCTAACTAAAAATGGTTTGCAAATAAACGTGTATTTCAACCAGATTTCACCCTTGCATTCAAACTGATTTCGATAGTTGGTTTCAACATGATTTCAACTGTTGGATCTAAGTGAAAACAGTTTGCAAAATCTACTCATATTTCAACCAGATTTTACCCTTGTATTCAACCTAATTTTACCAGTTGGTTTCATCATGATTTCACCTGTTGGATCCAACTAAAAACAGTTTGCAAAATCTACATGTATTTCAACCAGATTTCACCATCAAGTTCAACCTGATTTCAAAGTTGTGTGCCTTACTGGGATGGTTGTCAGGATGACATTGTTAAGTTCATCCCATAATACGGTGATGATCAGATTAACTGCCACATAAACACATGATTACCCTTAGCCTTGCTGTTTGTATAATGTAATCCCAGAAACTACACACAACACCACAAAGCCTGTACACATCCAAAGAAGTCTATACCTTCAAACCCCAATCCACATGGCAATTTCAAAGTCCATTAGATCATCTGTTACTTGGAAATAATTTGTCAGACTTTTGCCTAGTTCTAATAACGGCTGGTAGTCCTCTTTGAGTATTTCTGATATCAAAACATAGACAAGAACTTGCTTAATGTTATCTCCATGGTGGGTAAAGCTGTCTACTGAAAGATTTGAGTGAAAAAAGCCTTCACCACTTTAAATGTGGCATCAGGATACCACCTCTTGGACAGGGGCCATGGTGGTAGTTTGGGAAATGTATAGGACAGGTCTGTTTTATCTCACCGACTCACAACTACAGCTGGTTATGGGATCTGTGGCTATAAAAGGCGAGTATGCATCACTTGGATTTTCAACATAATTTGATGCCAACGGTAGCATTGAAATAGCCTTTTGTTTATAAGATGGGTCTGAAAAAGTCAAGAAAGAATGTGAGGAAGACAGAAATTCCCCAAAACACAATTACAGAGTTGAGTTTGGGAATACAGCTGCTGACATCCAGTGGAGGAGGTGGAGAGAGAACAGAGAGCAAGGAGGCAGAGAAACAACAGAGGGATTAAAAAGAGAGGGGTAAACCAAGAGGTCAGAGGATATCCAACAGGAGTATATTTTACAGACAGAAGTGACAGTGACTGGAAAAAAGACAAAGGAACAGACAGGAGTGAAAGTGAAATGGTTACAGGGTGGAGAAGAGAGCAGCCAAATGCTACTGCCAATCCATGTGTAAGAAAGGACAAGAAAGTTTATTTCACAGATTTAGATGAGGAGGTCATGGTAGACTTTGCCAAGGATCATGAGGAGCTTTACGACAAAACCCCACAACATGTTCAAGAACAATGCCAGGAAAGATGGCCTTTGGGAAAGATTTGCAAGAAGACGTAACCTCTCAGTAAAAGTGTGCAAGACCTGGTTTGAATCCCAAAGGATTTGCTATGGAAAATTTACCCAGTCCAAGTCTGGCTAAACCCCCAAGGAAATGACAGCATTGCATTCAGGATAGTTTTTAAAGAGCCAGATAAGAAGGAAGAGCCTCAACAAATCTTCTGGATTTAAGTCAGAGAGGATCCAGTGCTTGTGCAGCATTTTCATGGGGATTAGTCAGGCTATCTGACATGTCATCTGATACGACAGGCTATCTGACACATCATGCTGCTCTAATGTCTGCAAATGCTTTGCTTGGGAGTCAACTTGACTACTGTTATTCTTTGTTTAGGAGTCTTACAGCTCTTGATCTTCGCAAGTTGCAATGTGTTCAAAATAGTCTTTCTAGAATTGTTACCAACACCACTGAGTGCTCACACATCACTCCTGCTGTTTGCCAGTTGAACTCCATTCTATATTCAAGACTGCCTTACTGGTCTATTAGTTCCTACACTGTGGTTATCCAAAATGCTGATGGCAAGCTGATGCTGATGGTGTGTTCCTCAAGGTCCCACACTTTGCCACTTCAGTATATAAGTCTACTTAGCATTTTGGTCTCAGCTTTGCTTCTGATGCTCCAAAGAATTACTGGAACGATTTGCTTGACAATGTATTGTCAGTCACTTCTCTCCACTCATTCAAGAAGAAGCTCAAAACCTATCTCTTTGGACAAGCATATCCACCCTAATTTCTGCATTTCTTGGTATCTCTCTTTGGCGCTGACCCCTGCAATGTCACAGGTTAATGATTATTAGTTTTTGCTTTTTCTGTTATAAAATACTACAGTCAAACCTGTACATGTGCCCACTCTCAAATAGTGACCACTTGCTAATTGAGACTGCTTTTGGTCCCCCAATGAAGATATAAAACATACTCTGAATAGAGACCACTCCTTAGTTGTGACCAGAGACCACTAAAATCATTCCTAAGGACACAAAAAACCTCTATACAAGAGACTACACAATGGAGATTAGAGGCAAACATGGGCAGTGATAATCAATGGATGGACCATATATGGTGAATTGTCCCTATTGTCCATTTCCAGATACATGTCCAATTAAGGCCTCCACCTAACAATAGGCACAGATTTAAAATACCTGCCTATTTTGTTTGATCATTAAAAACAAGGGATTTCTATAATCCTTTTAAATAGGGTGTGATATATGAATAGCTGGAAAGGAAAAGGAAGGTGTTTAGATCAGTACACTGTGGATGAATGGAAAAGTGAAGTGGCTGAACTTTGCAAGGACTATTCAACATAAGACATTTACCATATGGTCTGTATAAAATAAGAAAAGAAAACAAACCAACTTAAAATGGGTATTACAAATGAAAGAGACATTTAAGCAGAATTAGTAGTGGCCAATTTTTTAATCCAATATGTCTGCCAACTGTTACATGTACTTTGTACATTTTTGTTAAATAATCATTTAAAAAAATTAACATGATTCCACAAAGACAGCAAGTTTTACCACAATTCTGTTATCTGTTTCATTGGGATTGATCTCTCACATGCTAATGTCAAACCACTTGTGGATTGTAATGCTTACTGAATGGAGAGTGAAATTCAGTGAAAGGAAAAGAATTCATACAATGGTTTCATATAAAGACCGATCCCTATGAAAGACCATTTTTAACATTTCCCTTGGGTGGTCTTTATACACAAGTTTTACTGTATTAGAATTAGATCAACAGACACAGAGAATATCGAGACCAACATCCATTCTGACACAACACACCAGCCACCCATTTCCAGTACTGCCAGTACGAGTATAATGCCCCAGCCTTCATCAGTCAACCAGAAGGTCGCTGATCAATTTTCCCAGATGAAGACTATGCTCACATCTTTCCTTGGGCCAAGAAAGGAGAGCACCAGAACAGCATTCTGTAACTACATGATAAGATTTTTTGACCTTCACAAAAACTTGGAAATGTTGAAAAATATTTTGACCTTCCAGAAACTTTAAAAATATCTCAAATTTTAAAGACTAAAGACCTTTGAAGTTTGAAATATTTATATTTAATTTTATGTTTGTAAACTTTTTTAACTTTTAACCATTTTAAAAGATGAACAAAAATCTGACACTTTACAATTTTTTTTTAGTTTACTGTGGGGCTTTTTAAAACAAACTCACTTTTAGACTTGTGATTTCTTTGGAAGCTTGTTGGAAATTTGTGGGATATTAGTGCAACACTAGCTTAAATTTAAAAGTTCTTGGAATAATTGGGTAGTCCTGAAAAGGACTAATAGATACCAGCTTCTTCGAAAATCTATCAGAAGGAAAAGTCCTTCGCACATCTTCAGATCCTCTCCACCTGCCCAGCCAATGCACCAACATAGCTAAAGTAATCCTTGAGTAAGTCTCTCTGTTGCTTTGCCTCCCTCAAGGGACTCCTGCTGTTTTCATCAACCCCACATACTATTGGGTCTTTACCATGGCTGGAACTTCACAGTGTGGGTTGGGTGCCCTGGCTACTCTCTGCCTTGGTGTGTCCTCAGCAGGTTGTGCAACACAACAAAACAATGTCTTTGACATCCTTTGACTTTTACTCAATTGTGCATAGTAGGACCCTAAATCTGCTTGCTAGGATTTCACAGGCATTCTCAACTATCCTCCTGCCACTGGAGATCCTGTAGCTTGCTATTTTCTCTTCCCAGTGAGTTATCTTTTGCTGTAGAGTTTGACAAGCCATGGCTTCAATTTAAAGGCGTCATCTTCCAGCAAGAAATAGTGGAAAGGAGACAGTCCTTACTCTGGGGGATTCAGGTGTTGAAAGCCCCAAGGTGCCATTCTTTATCTTTTTCTCCAATTTTCAGCAGTTAAATATTTGTGCATCTGAAGATCCACTTGACCCAACATCTACCCACAGGAATAATTTTTCAGCATTGACCTGAGCTAGCATGCAGAACCAGGTAAAAGAAGCCCTAAAATTGTACAATTCACACACAGATTTTCTTAGCTTCTTCAAGGCACATGTTTCCCATCTTGTTTCCCAACAGCGTGGTGTACATTCCATCTGGTTCTGAACTTCTCCCCAATTTGTTCCCAGTCTTTTGGAGTGGTAGGGCATGTCAAATACTTATAATGGAATTCAGAAAGGATAGTTCTGCAGAAAGTAGGGATGGATTTACATGTGGTTCATGGTTCGGCCAATCAGACAGTGATACTGTAATGACTTGTATATTTCTCCTGTGGCCAGGTGTCTCAGTATCATTGCCAATTTCAGGCCAACGTCTAAGGGCTCTCTAAAACTGATGACTTCTTTCTTGATGTGGTAGGGTATGTGTTCTTCAATGAAGTCAAAAACTGCAGGGGCATCATGTCAAAATACTGGTAACCTGGCATAGCAATCTGTATTAAGTGAGTCAGGAGATTGTTATAGCCTCTTTTGTCTTTTCTTTGAAGGATCCATACCATGACTCAGGGGTTTGTGGCTACCTTCATGGTCTTAGTGGTGATGCGGAATGTGGTGAAGGTGCTGGCTGTATGGCAGGTGCTGGTCTTGGGTTCAGATGTGTACTTTTTTCTGCAAATCAGAATGAAAATCAAAATATTTATCTCAATAAAAACAACAGGGCCCTAAGCCTATGTTTATTTATTTGGGGTATTACGTCGCTTTCAACACTGTACAGGTCATATCACGACGGGTAGTTAGAGGGCAGAGGAAACCAATACATACAGTTGGTCAAGGTTCTGTACTGTAAACTGCTGACTAACGGCAAGCAACTATACCAGCTTTCCCACTTGAGATAGAGCCTTGAACCGAACTCTGGCCTCAGAGGTGGGAGGTGAGGGTGTTACCACTCTGCCACCATGGCCCTCTCTAAGCCTATGAAGAAAGTCTCTGATGTATAGCTGGCATCTTTGCAATGATAAATGATGAGTTATAACAGCAAAAATGAGTTTCTATAGTGGTGCTTTGATCCTGATTGTTGATCCTGACTCTAGAATTTAATCAGCCTGGTAGGGGTGGATCGGGACACAAGGCCAGTCTTGTCAGTTTGGCTTCTATAGTCCTTTCACATATGATCTTGCAGGAAAACATCGTGACCCTAAGTCAGGTTGGGGTCTGGATCCAGACAAGCCAGGATCCATTATGTCCTGTCAGGGAGGTGAAACAAACCCAGATTTTTTCCATGCTTTTTTTAATTTGTCCCCAGTCCCGGCCAAACTAACTGACCCTTCAGTCGGGAAGGGTTGGCTCCAATGGAACAAGCCCATAAGTTGTTAGTTCTCTTCTCTCTCTGTCCTCATGGACCACAGTGTAAGATTCATTCTTCTGCAACTATTCAGTTTAATCAATACTACAGACATTAGGCAAAAATATTTTCTTGCAGTATCACATTTATCAGCCTTCAGGGAATTGACTCAAGGTGTATCTTTTTCGGGATGCAAATCTATTATTCAGTTTCAACCTGGTATGAAAATTGATGCACATAAACAGACAAGAGTGTAACAACATGGTTCACTCAACAACATTATGTTGTGTCACAGGTTTAGTTATAAGCCAACAAGACAGATATTTACTTGTAGTTTTTCATTATAGATAGTAAATATAAAGCCATATCTAAATCTTGGTTGAAGTGTCCTGTACATAAAGTGTTTTGTTAAAAACCAACATTCTGAAAAGTTAACGGGAGGGAGACGCTAGTGCTGTCCTCTATTTTCGTAAGATTCGAAAGAAGTCAACAAAAACAAAGAATCACTTCCTGATAAAAACAAAAAAAGTACAGTTATGAGTGTGCATAGAAATATATCCAATGGCCCATAAGAAGAAGACAACCAGATCATCTTTGGTATATTGCCAGGAAAATTTCTCCTGTCGAAATGAGAAGAGTGAAGCAGTAATTACTTGCGTTGAATGTGGAACCTCACAGTGCGAATCATGTGACACCTCAATTCATGGTAATGAAAGACACCGTTACCATAAACGCAAACATATTGAAAATCCAAAGGAAGAAGAGCTATGTCAACACGGTCGCTGTGGCGAAAGTAATTACTGTGATGTGTGGTGTGAGCAATGCAGGTCTGGATTCTGCTATACATGTGATAGTATGAAGCACAAACAGAAAAAGAAACTACACCAGCGAATATCATTCAAGACTTATCAAGCAGAGAAAAATACATTAATGCAAAGAGATTTAAGTGATGGTTTTAATAATGTAACACTTGAAGAAAATGGTGGTTCAGACCAAGCAATGTCGGATTCCCCCACTTTATCAGATTTTGTTTCCTGTGATGCTTTTGGAGAAACCACACCAGTTGTATCACTTAAAGAAGCCTCCCGTTTTACTGAAAGCAAGACTAGTTTACCTGATGTTATTGATAACCATAGTCTAGATGCTTTTACTATAAATGACCCAAATAAACATGTTCAGAGTTTTGTGTTGGTTGATAACAAGGAATGTTTCCAGGTAAAATAGAAGCATACAAAACTCAGGCCTTTTGAACCTTATTGTGCAATGGAGAGACTTTTTTCTAGTATCTCAAGCAGTTTCAGTTAATCATTGTAGTGGTGGTGGACCAGTTCACGCCCGTGTACCCATTCACGCCCACTCCTAAATTTCTCCAAAACAATCACAGTTACACAATAAATTACAAATGTATACGATCAATTTGATAATTATCTATCATGTGGTAAACATCTTTTCTATGAAAAACTATGAATCTTTAAGAAAATTGAGGGTGGGCATGAATAGGTACACAGACGTGAATTGGTCCACAACCACTATGGTTACAAATATAAATGCTTATTTTATTGACGATAGCAGGGTAACATTCATTACACATGGAGTGAGGTGACAAACATGTAATAGAAGTGTAGATAACACCTCTGTGTTATATGCAAATGTGGCAAGAGACATGTTATTTTTTATTAATGCAAAGCAATTTAATTTTTTTTCACATAATGAAATTCTAGACATTTTGAAGTTTGTGTGTACCAATTGAAATTTAGTTTCTCTGTGTGCTCAGTGTTTTATACCTCATTGCATGTATTAAATACTAAAACTGTATATTGTTTATAAATATACGATTGTATGAATAAATAAATAAATAAATAGGAACTTTTGATATGGGATTTCAAACAGACAAGTTATGAAATTTCATTGATAGAAGCTTAAATTCAGAGTGAATGTACTTTTTAAATATTAATAAATTTGGCTTAAGGTTTGACTTGGTTTTCAGTACAGCAGATATGTAATCATTTCATTTTATTTCTGTTTTATTATTCTTGGTCCACAAACTTCAAGTAAATTTTAATACTTTAATTCAAGATCAGTTTTTATAAGCGCATTATTTTGTCAATTTTTGTGTATATAATTGATGTTTAATATTTATAATTCACAATTTTATGAACAGGTTTCATCAGTGGGTGATTTTGTTCAAAAGTTAGGATGTGAAGAAGACAGTCTTGTCAAAGTGATATCCATATTTGGAAATACTGGAGATGGAAAGTCCCACACATTGAATAATACTTTCTTTGGAGGAAGAGAAGTTTTTGAAACGTCTAGCAGCCAAGATACATGCACAGTTGGTGTATGGGCAGCTTTTGATCATGTGCATAACATTGTTGCCCTTGATACAGAAGGTCTACTTGGGACTTCATCTAATGCTAATCAGAGGACGAGACTCTTGTTAAAAGTTTTAGCTGTTTCTGACATTGTAGTCTACAGAACTAGAGCCGAGCGTCTACATGACGATTTATTCCATTTCCTTGGAGATGCTTCCACTGCGTACACTAAGCATTTTTCAAAGGAACTTCGATCTTGTCTGAAGAAGTGTCATTTAAAGAATATTTCTAGTCTTGGTCCATCTGTGATAATATTTCATGAAACACGTCATACTGATCCCCTGGACAAGGACAGAAAAGGTAATAATTAGTGTGTAAATAGTTTGGCTGTGTGATATTAATGTTGGATGTAAAAATATTTCAATATTAGCCGACATTGGGGAGTAATGTTGTCCACAAAAGAGACCGAATCTGGGTCACTGAAAACATTTTTATTCTGCAATGTCCCCAACCACTGAGAGAAAGTGAAATTTATCAAAACAAACATGACAATTTTCATTAAAAACACAATGAAAACTACAAAAAACATGAGATAAATGTGTACAGTTTCTTCAGATTTAGCCATCGAAATTGGTAACCCTGTCCTAAAACAATAAATATTGCCACTATCGATAGACAATGTACCCACTAGTAATAATAGCTCAAGTATCACTCAAGTTTAAAAACTTCAAAAATTCTAATTGAGTAACATTGAAACAGTTAAGTTGTTGGCATTTCATTGCATTCTGGTAATAAGCTAATGAAATGAGTAATTGTTCAGTACTTATTTTTTCATTTAAACACCAGTAAGGATCAATTTACTCTTTAAAGAGAACAATGAGCCCTATGCAAGCAATCAGTATGATGTAAAGACTTCCATCACAGTTCCAGAAGATATTTACAATGATAGCTTCATGTTGCAACATGCACAAAAATATAAGAAAGATTAAAACATATATGTGACTACAGCTGATGATAGATGCTAATCTATGACCATAAAGGTATCGATAAGTTCACATTATGATTGGTTATTTTGAAGTACCTTGACAGAATACAAACTTTTAATTTACATACAGAGATTTATTAATAGTATGGATCATCAAGTTGTTACAATCTGACTGTTCAAATTTATTAAATGTATTTTAATTACTTTTTGGAAAATTTGTGACCCCTTTTATGGTATTAAATTCTTGTTAGAAAAAAAAAATACTGTGTACATATGTTTTCAAATGTATTCTTGTCATATGTGTCAATGCATTTTCATTGTCATAGGCTTCAGAGCCAAACAGCTAGCCCAGGACAAGCTGAAGCAGACATTTTGTGATCTAGAGATTGACATCACAGCTTTTAGTGGGGTGGACTATGTGGGTACCCGCACAGAGAGAACTCCAACTGATTTCCACAATCTTTTGCTCACTGTTAAGTCAAAGCTTGATGACAACAATGTTCGCTCACATAGGAGACCAGACATTGTATTTCATGCTTTGCAGGTAATGCTGGATTTTTAACTGTAAAATTTATTAATATTTTCAGTCTGCCTGAATTTAGTACCTGGAGTTGATTTTACCAGATGCCTATCAATAAATACTTTGGGTTTGCTTAAACACTTCCCAGTGAATTTTGTCTCATTTGTTTTATGAAATAAAGGCATATATAAAACAAAAAGCAAAGGACATTGTAACACCCTCTGCCTTTTCAATCATTGCACAATAGTCATTGGGAATGTTATTCTCTATTTGGAAAAGTTGGTAGGTTACTGTAGTTTTACACTTGTCCTATAATTTTAGTTTAATACTCTTGCCATTTGATGTCTTTATTCTGCATTTTTGGGAGAAATAATTTAAAATGTTAAAATAACATTTAGTGTTTTGACTGTTTATGTGATAAATGTTGATCTTGAATACTTTCTAAATTGTTTAAACCAACTTATATGCTGTATAAGTCACTTTGTATCGTATTAAATCTTATGTAAGATAGTTTTTTCCAACTGTTTAATTGTTTGGGTTTTTTTTAGTTTTAACTGAGAAAAAGGGGTTCTATCTACCAGTGTTATTTTCTGCCCTGGAAAAAATAGGTTCTCCCCCCCCACCAAAAAAAAACAAAAAAAAAAAAACAAACAAACATTGGGGGGTCAAGTATTTTAATTATGGACACAGTAAGGCTTTCAAAGTTTTAGAATTTTCATATCCTGCATTGTTGTAATATGATGAAATTTGCACAGATATATACCTATTAAACAAATTCAATTTGGAGTTCATTTTTAAGTGTAAAGTTAATGAAATAAGCTTTAGAAAGTGTTTAACAGCCAACTTACTTTAAAAAATAATGTTAGTGTATCGTTCAGTTAAGCAGTGAAAACATCCTCTGTAACAAAATGTCACTGCTTTAATATCCTATAAGATCAGTATATTCCAATACTTTATGTCTATGTTATGTATAATGGGTAAGTTTTCAATAAAATAATTGTTAGGAAACACCTGTTAATAAGGGAATAACTATGTGACATGGAATCACCACAGTGAATACTTTGTTGGAAAAAAAAACAGTTTTTAAAAAATTTGGGGGAGCTTTTTGATAAATTGTTACTATGTAATATTTTTCTGTGATATAAATATCTTTAGGAAGTGCTAAATAAGCATTTGGATAGTTCCATAGTAAAAGTAATCAACAAAATTGTCAAAGCTTGTTGTCGATTTTTATTAACAAAACATAAAAATAGGTAACCATACCATGAAAGAAAAAAAAAAACAAACCTTTCATGCAGTATTATCAAATGATCATCAGACTGTTTCAGAAGTTAACCATATTACACGACAATACATGTATATGAAACTCGAAAGTTCTTCTAGAGGGCAGACCTCTGCCCGGGGCATTTCCAAAAATTCAGAATTTTTTGGTATACAGAATATGAACCGGATCTTTACCATAATGCAATTATTTCATCCTTTGTCCAGGTGGAGATCCTCATTGGTCTGGTTGGTTCACAGGTTTGACTTTTAGTCACAGGGTGTCACTTCTGTGTGGGTTTGACTCCCACAAATGGCAATGTTGACATAAAATTACAACTTTGACATTTGGTCCTTTGGCCAACACTTACCCAGATAAAAATTTTTTATAAGATCTGTTCATTGCTTTTACATTAATATCAGCCAGAAGGCCAAAATAAATGAAAATACATTGCAATGGGACATTTGAAAATTCTGGGGGTTTTTTTACCCCACAACCTTTAAGGGCTGGCCGGCTATTGTTTCCAGCTTTTCACCCATGGCATTCAGAGCGGTGGGGTGGCCTTGACCTTTGAAATCTTGTCCGGGGCTATATCTCAGAAACCATAAGCTGTAGGAAGTTGATACTTGGTAGGAATATTGGTAAGAGGGTGCAACATCTTTTGAATATTCGTATTGTGATATTTCTGGTATTTTTATATATCATTCAACACTGGTTTGTACTGAAGGTTTATAACAGAGTAAATCATTAAAAGATGTTTGATCATTAACATTGATTTTTATGGGTAAAATATAATTTTAAAAAAACAGCCTCAATTGTTAACAGGCATTTCATTAGTGTTATTTCGATAAAAAAATTGTTTGCATTACAGGCATTGAATGACAAGTTTAGTGGAGAAATAAAACATTTCACTCCAACATCTTTCCCAGATCAGTATTTTACCTGTACTGCTAAATGCTTATCATGCAGGTAAGGCAGTTTAATTATTAATTGTACACAACATGAAGTATCATTCAGATTTACAGTGTTTTAGTTACTACTGAAGTATGTGTTGAATTTTAAGTAACAAAAGTAATTTTTGTAGAACAAGGCTACTATTGACTAGAGTTCACAAGGTTCAGACTACGAAAACACATAGTTTATATTAGTTTACACATTTGAGATATCTAAATTTATTTTTAAGGAGCAAACTTATGTGTAGCTAATAGGATGTTGTGCATGTTTGTTGTTTTATAACTGTTGTTTGTGACTAATTTTTAAGTCACTAAATTTGAAACAATTTTATTACTCTTTCCAGCTTATTTAATTTTCATGATATAAGGCATCTTAGTGTGCAAAGTTCCTTATTTTACATTTTGTAGTTTGAGATGTGAAAACACAATGAATCATAAACAGGAAAATGTTGCTCATGAAGTGAAGAAGAGATGTCGTTTCCAGCATCAGTATGAAAATAAGATTTATTTGTGCAAGGTGAATACAAATGAAATTATTTACAGTTTTCTAAAAACATCAGCAACATTATATTTATTAGCTAAGTTCTGCTTATTCTGATAAATGTACAGATTCTTTAGGTGATCTTCCAGATTGTTATACTTTTTCATGAATAAAATCAGTGATCCGACTTGCATTTTTACTCCACAGCCCTTAAGGCATGGTGTCCGGATGGGCGGGTGGGCGGGCGGGGGGAAAAAGTTTGTCCGGGCTGTATCTCAGAAACCATAAGGTGTAGGAAGTTGATACTTGATAGGGACATTGGTTAGGGGGTGTAGTTGTGCAACGTCATGGTCTGACCTTGATTTGACCTTGCCGTAATGACCTTGACCTATAAAATCTTGTCCGGGCTATATATCGGAAACCGTAAGGTGTAGGAAGTTGATATTTGGTAGGGACATTGGTTAGGGGGTGTAGGTGTGCAGCATCATGGTCTGACCTTGATTTGACCTTTGACCTTGCCGTAGTGACCTTGACCTATAAAATCTGGTCTGGGCTATATCTCGGAATCCGTAAGGTGTAGGAAGTTGATATGTGGTAGAGACATTGGTTAGGGGGTGTAGTTGTGCAACGTCATGGTCTGACCTTGATTTGACCTTTGACCTTGCCGTAGTGACCTTGACCTATAAAATCTTGTCCGGGCTATATCTCGGAAACTGTAAGGTGTAGGAAGTTGATATTTGGTAGGGACATTGGTTAGGGGGTGTAGGTGTGCAGCGTCATGGTCTGACCTTGATTTGACCTTTGACCTTGCCGTAGTGACCTTGACCTATAAAATCTGGTCTGGGCTATATCTCGGAATCCGTAAGGTGTAGGAAGTTGATATTTGGTAGAGACATTGGTTAGGGGGTGTAGTTGTGCAACGTCATGGTCTGACCTTGATTTGACCTTTGACCTTGCCGTAGTGACCTTGACCTATAAAATCTTGTCCGGGCTATATCTCGGAAACTGTAAGGTGTAGGAAGTTGATATTTGGTAGGGACATTGGTCAGGGGGTGTAGGTGTGCAACGTCATGGTCTGACCTTAATTTGACCTTTGATCTTGCCGTAGTGACCTTGACCTATAAAATCTTGTCCGGGCTATATCTCGGAAACTGTAAGGTGTAGGAAGTTGATATTTGGTAGGGACATTGGTTGGGGGTGTAGGTGTGCAACGTCATGGTCTGACCTTGATTTGACCTTTGACCTTGCTGTAGTGACCTTGACCTATAAAATATTGTCCGGGCTATATCTCGGAAACCGTAAGGTGTAGGAAGTCGATACTAGGTAGGGACATTGGTTAGGGGATGTAGGTGTGCAACGTCATGGTCTGACCTTGATTTGACCATTGACCTTGCCATAGTGACATTGACCTATAAAATCTTGTCTGGGCTGTATCTCGGAAACTGTAAGGTGTAGGAAGTTGATACTTGGTAGGGACATTGGTTAGGGGATGTAGGTGTGCAACGTCATGGTCTGACCTTGATTTGACCTTTGACCTTGCTGTAGTGACCTTGACCTATAAAATCTTGTCCGGGCTATATCTCGGAAACCGTAAGGTGTAGGAAGTTGATACTAGGTAGGGACATTGGTTAGGGGATGTAGGTGTGCAACGTCATGGTCTGACCTTGATTTGACCTTGACCTATAAAATCTTGTCTGGGCTGTATCTCGGAAACCGTGAGGTGTAGGAAGTTGATACGTACTAGGGACATTCGTTAGGCGGTGTAGTTATGCAACGTCATGGTCTGACCTTGATTTGACCTTGTCAGAGTGACCTTGACCTATAAAATCTTGTCCGGGCTATATCTCGGAAACCGTGAGGTGTAGGAAGTTGATCCGTACTAGGGACATTCGTTAGGGGGGGTGTAGTTGTGCAACGTCATGGTCTGACCTTGATTTGACCTTTGACCTTGCCATAGTGACCTTGACCTATAAAATCTTTTCTGGGCTATATCTTGGAAATTGTAAGGTGTAGGAAGTTGATACTTGGTAGGGACATTGGTTAGGGGTTATAGGTGTGCATTATCATGGTGTGACCTTAATTGGACCTTTGACCTTGTCGTAGTGACCTTGACCTTTAAAATCTTGTTGCACCTTTGGGTCTGTCTTTTGATGCAGATTAAGCACTGTTAAAATCATATTAGAATTTATTAAGAATTTTACTTTTATAACTTCCTATTGTAAGAGATGGAATTTCATCAAGTGAGCCACAGATTTTGCTCCAACACCACACATAAGCATTCATTGAATGTATTACCACTTCTGTATGCATGGTAATATTCAAAACATCTAAACCATAATTCGGCCATGCAGATGTAGATAAAGAGTGTTGTAATTTTAGTTTACTGATTAATGCTGTCATCTTGTTATTGAATTATCTTGTTTTAATACTTCATCTTTGCATTCATTATCTTTCTTTTAGACATTATTTTCTCCACTTAAACATTGTTTGGACCTTTATATAACTGACAGTGCTCTGAAAGTATCCTGAACTTTGTACTGATACAGTACTTCCATATCTCATGGTGTTAAAAATATTTCCCTAGGCTGTGGGGTACGGGCATCTCTGATGCTATTTTTTGTTATTGTGGGTTTTTCTGGTTGTATGAATATGCATACCTGATAAGTTTTTGTGTTGAAGTACTAAGTGCTATTTTGAAACAGATATTATTTTCAAATGGATATTAACTGTTCTTTAATATAACATGGACAGCATAAGACTCGCACAGTATCATACAAAATAATGGGTTAAGTTTCCGTCTTTTGGGATAAAATAAGACTGTTTTCTCTTGACCTTTTCAGAAATGCCTGAATAATGGGGAGAGAGTGCAGGTTGTGCCAAAGGCTTGCTCCTCCAAAGACAACTCCTGGTTGGGCCTTGCCTCTTATGCATGGTCTGGGTAAGTCGAAGCTGACCAATATCTGTTTATTACAGCTTTTTTTTCGCTTTTGTGTTTGTTTTGAATTTCTATGGGATTTTGAAATTTTACATTGTAGATATGTACTGGAGTGTCGTTTCTGTGGGGTGATCTATCGGAGCAGACAGTATTGGTACGGTAATGAAGATCCAGACAGATCCTGTATACAGACTGAGATCTGCCATGTGTGGCCAGGGGTATGTGGTTTGTGTTTCCTAGTAATTACTACTCATTAGAGTATCTACAGTCAAGATTTTGTTTTAAAGTTTGTGCCAAGTATTATGGAATGTCTCTTCACACTTGTCTTAGAAAGTATACCAAGAGGTAGAGTTAGTGGGAATTAAAAATTTTAAATTTAAAAAATGAATTCTAACAACATCATCTTCAAATATTTTTACTTTTTGTTAATTTTGTTGTAAAACAGTTGTAATGAACTGTTGTGTCAAAAGAAGGTCAAGATATTACAGTATGGTAAATTAATATTTCAACTGTTGCCTCTCTTTGAATAAGCAACTGTAATTAAAGCCTGGTATAGCTTAATAGTTAAATCAAACATACACCCTGGTAGTGCTGGGACGATGTTTGCAAACTTCGGTATTATCGCTCGCTGGCTCAATGCCAATCAATGATCGGTAAAATTTAAGTAAAACCGATATTTGCTAAATCCATTTCTTTGCAGCCTGTTGGTCACAATAAAATGCTAACCTTAATAATATTTTGTAAAAATCTGAAATATCCACCAGTTAAAATCACAAAACTAGCCGTGAATGCAATAAAAATAACGTAAATAGAAACACCTTGGGGTTTTCCAACTGTTGTCAAGGTAATAATAAAATCAGCCAATCACAAGTGAGGATACATCAAGCATGGTCTGTTAGTGAGGGAGACGTCTGTGAATGGCTTTTAGATTATATTTTGGTCATATTTGTGTGTATTTTACTTCATATAATTTAATATTAATATTTTATCTGTCTTTTTAACACTTCGACTCCATAATCGGAAATGTTCGAAGTTTGGTTACAAATGTCCGATACGAACATCGACACGGAAAATCCAAGCGATCTCCCAGCACTACACCCTGGGGTGGTATTCACAAAAGGTCTTAGCCAAATGTCAGGTGCTGGTATAATCTAGAGTTCTCAGAATGCTGCAGGGAATGATAATTTCATTTATTTTTGTTGTAGGTGGAAGCATGATCCAGGGTACATACAATGATGAATGGGTGGATGTTTTTGTGTTTTAATTCTAGAGTTTGCCAGCCTGGTCCAGGGTACACACACTGCTGCAGTGATGGCTTACTTTTGTTTATTTGATTTATGGTTAACAGCATGGTCGCATGGTCCAGAGTAAACACACTACTGTTGGGATTGATGTTTCTACATGTTTGTTTTTCAGAGTAGCAGTGTGCTCCACGGTAGGTACATTTCTATAGGAATTGATTGGTTCTATTTCTGTGATTTCCAGCATAGCAGCATGGTCCAGGGTACATACAATTCTGCAGGAATTGATTGTTTATACATGTTTAATAATTAATTTTATTTTTTTATATAAAGGGTAGCAGAAGTGTCCAAGGAGACCCAATGCTGTAGACATTAATTTCTTCTATTTGCTGATTGCCAGGGTAACAGCACAGACCATGGTATACACTATACACAGTGCTGTAGGGATTGATACTTACGTTTGTATGTTGTCAAGGGTAACTGTGGCACAGGCAACATAAAATGTTGTAGAAATTGATAGTATCTATTAGTTTGTTCAGGTAGCAATTTATCTTGGGTCCAAAGAATGTTAGACATTTATTTCTGCATCAGTATTAATCTGTTTGTTGTCCAGGGTAACAGTGTGGTACAAGGAACACACAATGCTGCGAGGAAGCTTGTTGATGGTCTGACTTACATGTCAGAAACTATAGCCAGTGTGAGCTCCAAACCGGCCAAAGTTGTGGGAAACTGGGTCACTGACCAGATAGCTCCAGCATACTGGGTGCCAAATGCCCTTATCAAGGTAAATTAAATTCTGGGAATTAATTAAGCATCCCGCAAGGGACGCTTGTTTGTGTATGGGAGAGCTTCAGGCTCCGCCGGCTCCGCATTTTGTTTTCCTTATAACTCTGTAACCGTTAGGCGGATTCTTTTCAAATTTGGCAGGTTTAGGCAGTAGCCTTGGGGAATTTTTTTGAATATGCTGCAGTGACATTTCAACCAATCAGAGAGGTCACATGACCAAAAATGTCTTTTTTCGATGGGGAAGCTTGTCCGGATGATAACTTGAAAGGAATTTTATCAATTCACCTGAAACTTGGCAAATACATTCATTCTATTAAAATCTGGAAATCATTAGATTTTGGCATTGATTGGTCAAGACATGGCCGAGTAATTAATGATTAATTAATCATTACGAATTTTCCAAATAAGGAAAACACAAAAATGCTTATATCTCGAAAACCGTGCTAGATAGAGCGATTTCGACGAAATTTTTGACCCACAGGGTATCTCTGCGGAGTAGTTTTCCCAATTTTCAAAAAATTTTTGTCTCGCCCAAAATGGCGGCCATTTTGAATTTTCGAAATTTTCGCAAAAATTGCAAAACACAAAAATGCTTATATCTCGAAAACCCTGCTAGATAGAGCGATTTCGACGAAATTTTTGACCCACAGGGTATCTCTGCAGAGTAGCCATGCCAATTTTCAAACAAAAAATTTCTCGCAAAAAATGGCGGCCATTTTGAATTTTCGAATTTTTCGCAAAATTGCAAAACACAAAAATGCTTATATCTCGAAAACCGTGCTAGATAGAGCGATTTCGACGAAATTTTTGACCCACAGGGTATATCTGCAGAGTAGCCATGCCAATTTTTAAAAAAATTTTTTCTTGCCAAAAATGGCGGCCATTTTGAATTTTCGCGCAAAAATTGCAAAACACAAAAATGCTAATATTTCGAAAACCGTGCTACATAGAGCGATTTCGACGAAATTTTTTATCTTCAGGGTATCTCTGCAGAGCAGCTATCCCAAAGAGCTTTCACTTGGTGAAGTTTCAGACCCATAGCTAATTGCTCACCTACTCAAAAAGAGTAAATGCGAATTACCTCTAAAAGTATTGCAGATAGCCAATTTTTCTCAAATAACTCATTCACCTACTTTTGGAAGAGCTTTCACATGGTGAAGTTTCAGACCCATAGCCAATTACTCACCTACTCAAAATGAGTAAATGAGAATTATCTCTAAAAGTATTGCAGATAGCCAATTTTTCTCAAATAACTCATTCACCTACTTTTGGGAGAGCTTTCACATGGTGAAGTTTCAGACCCGTAGATAATTATTTACCTACTCAAAATGAGTAAATGCTAATTATCTGTAAAAGTATTGCGGATACCCAATTTTTATCAAATAACTCATTCATCTACTTGTGGGAGAGCTTTCACATGGTGAAGTTTCAGACCCATAGCTAATTACTCACCTACTCAAAATGAGTAAATGCGAATTATCTCTAAAAGTATTGCAGATAGCCAATTTTTCTCAAATAACTCATTCACCTACTTTTGGGAGAGCTTTCACTCTGTGAAGTTTCAGACCCATAGCTAATTACTCACCTACTCAAAATGAGTAAATGCGAATTATCTCTAAAAGTATTGCAGATAGCCAATTTTTCTCAAATAACTCATTCACCTACTTTTGGGAGAGCTTTCACTTGGTGAAGTTTCAGACCCATAGCTAATTACTCACCTACTCAAAATGAGTAAATGCGAATTATCTCTAAAAGTATTGCAGATAGCCAATTTTTGTCAAATTAATCATTCACCTACTTTTGGGAGAGCTTTCACTTGGTGAAGTTTCAGACCCATAGCTAATTACTCACCTACTCAAAATGAGTAAATGCGAATTATCTCTAAAAGTATTGCAGATAGCCAATTTTTCTCAAATAACTCATTCACCTACTTTTGGGAGAGCTTTCACTCTGTGAAGTTTCAGACCCATAGCTAATTACTCACCTACTCAAAATGAGTAAATGCGAATTATCTCTAAAAGTATTGCAGATAGCCAATTTTTCTCAAATAACTCATTCACCTACTTTTGGCAGAGCTTTCACTTGGTGAAGTTTCAGACCCATAGCTAATTACTCACCTACTGAAAATGAGTAAATGTGAATTATCTCTAAAAGTATTGCAGATAGCCAATTTTTCTCAAATAACTCATTCACCTACTTTTGGGAGAGCTTTCACTTGGTGAAGTTTCAGACCCATAGCTAATTACTCACCTACTCAAAATGAGTAAATGCGAATTATCTCTAAAAGTATTGCAGATAGCCAATTTTTCTCAAATAACTCATTCACCTACTTTTGGGAGAGCTTTCACTCTGTGAAGTTTCAGACCCATAGCTAATTACTCACCTACTCAAAATGAGTAAATGCGAATTATCTCTAAAAGTATTGCAGATAGCCAATTTTTCTCAAATTAATCATTCACCTACTTTTGGGAGAGCTTTCACTCTGTGAAGTTTCAGACCCATAGCTAATTACTCACCTACTCAAAATGAGTAAATGCGAATTATCTCTAAAAGTATTGCAGATAGCCAATTTTTCTCAAATTAATCATTCACCTACTTTTGGGAGAGCTTTCACTTGGTGAAGTTTCAGACCCATAGCTAATTACTCACCTACTCAAAATGAGTAATTGCGAATTATCTGTAAAAGTATTGCAGTTAGCCAATTTTTCTCAAATAACTCATTCACCTACTTTTGGGAGAGCTTTCACTTGGTGAAGTTTCAGACCCATAGCTAATTACTCACCTACTCAAAATGAGTAAATGCGAATTATCTCTAAAAGTATTGCAGATAGCCAATTTTTCTCAAATTAATCATTCACCTACTTTTGGGAGAGCTTTCACTTGGTGAAGTTTCAGACCCATAGCTAATTACTCGTCTACTCAAAATGAGTAAATGCAAATTATCTCTAAAAGTATTGCAGATAGCCAATTTTTCTCAAATAACTCATTCACCTACTTTTGGGAGAGCTTTCACTTGAAGTTTCAGACCCATAGATAATTATTCACCTACTCAAAATGAGTAAATGTGAATTATCTCTTAATAGTATTGCAGATAGCCAATTTTTCTCAAATAACTCATTCACCTACTTTTGGAAGACCTTTCACACACGAAAATGAAAAATTGTGAATATCTCGGAAAAGCTATTTCTTCTGCTTTAATGCTCGGCGGGAGATACACACCACGGCAGTGGTCTTGACAAAAATTTTTATCTCCCCAAAAATGGTGGCCATTTTGAATTTTCAAACTTTTTGCAAAACACAAAAATGCTTATATCTCGAAAACCGTGCTATATGGAGCGAACTGAACAAAATTTTGGACCTGCTGGGTATCTCTGCAGAGTAGCCATGCCAATTTTCAAAATATTTTTGTCTCGCCAAATATAGCGGACATTTTTAATTATATCCCCAGACGAAAGTCGGGGATATATTGGATTCAGGTCCGTCGCGCCGCCGCCGCCGCCGCCGCCGTAGAAATTTCCTTGTGGACGCGATAACTCAAAAACAAATTAATATTTTTTTTTCAAACTTGGTACACATGTTAAGGGTGCCCAAAGGAAGATCCCTATTTTAAGGTGACCTTAATCTCCCAGTAAAAAAGAACTTATGGCCACCTTAAGGTCAGAAATTGGACTTTTGGCCACTTAGAGCCCTGTAGGTCACAAACTATGATGCTCAGCTGGCTGAAATTTTACCTGACAACACATTAATATGTTCTTAGTACATGTGCCGAAAATCATGACTTTAAGTTGAGGAGAAAATTGTCTTTGAGGCCCATAAATACCCCCACTTAGGGATTTTTTGCTATACTTTTCACATATTTTGCCCTATAATTTGGAAGTGGTAATTCTGATGAGTCTCAAACTGTGCTAGGTATAACTTTGATATGTAATCCTTGTCTGTAGAAAATTTTAGGGCTGTAGGTTTACCCAAAGGGGTCGACTTAAGGTCTCAAAAGTGCCCACAGAGACCCAATTTATGCACTTTTTGCCACTTTCAAGCACTGTAGCTTTCAAACTATGTCTCTCATCTAAGTTAAATATCATCTGGGAATATATCTATGTGTTTTCTTATATGTGCCCCAACATTTAGGCCTTTAATAGACAGTTAACCTGTGTATCAGGACCATAAACACCCACCCGAGTGACCCTTATAAGACATTTTTCACATCTTTTTCCCTGTAACTTGGAAATGGTAAGTCTGAGAAGTTTCAAACTGTATTAGATATATATTCTGTGTGTAATCTTAGTATGTAACAGATTTTAAGTCTGAAGCTTTAATTTTGAAGGTCAAATTGAGGTCTCTAAAAGGCTCCCAAAGACCCAATATTTGGACTTTTTGCTGCTTTTAAGCCCTGTGACTGTCAAACTATGTGACTGATAGAGCTCAAATCCTATCTGGGAAGATATTAGTATGTTATTTATATATGTGCCAAAAATTAAGGCTTTAAGAAGACATTTAACCTGTGTATGAGGACCATAAATCCCCACCCGAGTGACCATTTTTAGACATTTTTCACATATTTTGCCCTGTAACTTGGAAATGGTAAGTCTAAGAAGTTTCAAACTGTATTAGATGCATATTCTATGTGTAATCTTAGTATGTGACAAATTTTAAGTCTGAAGCTTTAATTTGAAGGCCACATTTAGGTCTCTAGAAGGCCCCATAAAGACCCAGTATTTGGACTTTTTGCCAATTTTAAGGCCTTTGACTGTTAAACTATGTGACTGATAGAGCTGAAATCTCATCTGGGAATACATTATTATGTTCTTTTTACATGTGCCAAAAATCAAGGCTTCAAGTAGACATTTAACCTGTGTATGAGGACCTTAAACACCCACCTGAGTGACCCTTTTAAGACATTTTTCACATATTTTGCTCTGTAACTTGGAAATGGTAAGTCTGAGAAGTTTCAAACTTTATTAGATACATATTCTATGTGTAATCTTAGTATGTAACAAATTTTAAGTCTGAAGCTTTAATTTGAAAGCCACATCGAGATCTCTAAAAGGCCCACAGAGACCCAATATTTGGACTTTTTGCCACCTTTAAGCCCTGTGACTGTTAAACTATGTGATTGATGGAGCTGAAATCCCATCTGGGAATGCATTATTATGTCCTTTTTACATATGGCGAAAATCAAGGTTTTTAGTAGACATTTAACCTGTGTATGAGGGCCATAGACACTCGCCCAAGTGCCTTTTTGGACATTTTTTCCGTATTTTGCCCTGTTATTTGGAAATGCTTAGTGTGACAAGTCTTAAACTGTATTATATATAATTTTTGTTTGTTATGTATGTCCCCCAAAAAGTTTCAGATCTGTAGTTTAATTGCTAAGGTCTCTGTAACAATTGTAAAATGCCCACAGAAACCCAATTTATGGACATTATGCCACTTTAAAGCCCAGTAACTGTCAAACTATGTGGGTTATAGAGCTGAAATCTTTGAATTTTTAAAAGGAAATGCCTGTCTATTTAAATTTTGAATATTAATAATGTTATGGCTATCTTAGTCTTTTAAGAACTTATTTTTGTGTGTTATACCTCTGCTTGCTGAGTTTTTAACTTTTTAAAATGAAACTGGTTAAACGCCGGTTAAACATATTCAAGTAGACAAAATGGACACTTTAAGTGAGCTTTAAGTCCCAATATTAATGAAATTATATCCGTATGTAGTAAAACTAGGGGATTTTTAACCCTCAACTAGCCCAGTTTTATTCAACTTGCCTCAGTTAATTTTGACACAGCTCCTACAGTTATGAACTCATTTCAGTTGATAATCACATACTTAAAATTCTCAATTCTTTTTGTATTTGAGTACCCCTTTTATATAGATTGTTTGTTTACCATTTTTGCTGTAGCACTCCATCTCTTTGAGAGAACATGTAAACTGTGTAAAAAAGATGTAGAAGATGAGATACATTTTGTTTGTGTTTGTCCAGCTTTAGAGCTGATTCGTATGAAATATTTCAAAATTTTAAATATAGATAAATCTGAATTATTAATAGATCAATTATCAAGGGTATTAACTCATATGAATGTCAATATGGTTATTAATTTTATTTTTGATTTGTGGCAAGAAAGAAAAAGTAAATTATATTGTTAATTTTTATGTATTGAATTGCTGTCTTTATTTACTGTATCTTACCTCAAAATATGTTTGCTCTGTTTGTTATTAACTCTCTATTTAAAGTGACTTATAAGCCCATATAGGGCTGGGTATTACTTCAATAGTTTTTGTATAATCCTTGTCAACATAATACATGTCACTATAATAAACTAATAAACTAAACTAAGTCCCAACCCACATCCCCCACCCGGATTCCCCCCACCCACCTCTGCTTGCTGAGTTTTTCACTTTTTAAAATGAAACTGGTGAAACATATTGAAGTAGACAAAATGGACACTTTAAGTGAGCTTTAAGTCCCAATATTAATGAAATTATATCCTTATGTAGTAAAACTAGGGGATTTTTAACCCTCAACTAGCCCAGTTTTATTCAACTTGCCTCAGTTAATTTTGGCACAGCTCCTACAGTTATGAACTCATTTCAGTTGATAATCACATACTTAAAATTCTCAATTCTTTTTGTATTTGAGTACCCCTTTTATATAGATTGTTTGTTTACCATTTATGCTCAACCCACATCCCCCACCCGGATTCCCCCCACCCACCTCTGGGACCTCCAGCTATATTGAGTGACACTAAATAAACAAAGGTATTTAATGATATCAGATGAGAAACAAAGAAGGAGAGAGGGGTGGGGGTGGGAGGTGGTGGGCTTCATTACATATAACACAAAGGGGAGTCAGAACTGAGATTGTGTCACATATTTAGGTTGCATATATATGGACCACATATATAGGTATAGAGGAAATGAATAACTGAAAACAATTTGCAAATTCTAAAAATAATATAATAAAATAATAATATAAATAATTTTTTTTTAAATAATATTTTATTTGTGAACAAATATAGAAACAGATATGCGCTTTTGGGATTATGAATTTTAGAATGGACATTGAATCATCAATCATTTAAATACTTTGAAGGAAGATTGAAAAGTATGATGAGTTGAGTTAAAAATAATATTTTATTTGTCAACAAATATAGAAACAGATATGCTCTTTTGGGATTATTATTTTAGAATGGACATTCAATCATCAATCATTTAAATACTTTGAAAATAGGTTTAGAGTTATCATTGCAGGAAGATTGAAAATATAATTTGAGTTATGTATTCGGCGTCTGGGGATACACCATCTTCCTTGGAAGATATAAACAGAGTAGATTGATGTGCTGAAGTTCATATAATAATGGGTAATTATGTTTTTAAAAATTCCCGATCAAAACCTGTGGCGTGAGTGATGACCTGTCTGGGGATATGTTGGCGCCGAGTTGGCCCAATCTAGTTCTTCAAGGATTTAACTTAACAGACTTCTGCCGTACATTAACTTAGACTTAGTACTTTCATTTTAGAATGGAAATGTATTCCTGTGTTTTGATGACTTAAAACATGAGAGCAGGAAAACAGTGTTAGATTTGATAGTCAAGGTTTTTTCAACTTTTGCTCTTTCAAGTACATTGAAACCTGAATTGTTGTAAATAAATCCATGTATTTATGCTCAGTGGCCAGATAGGTCCAGGCTTGAAAAGTAGTCCTATTGCGTTAGGGAGAAATTAGGGCTAGTCACCTAATATTAGGATAGTGACATGTAGAAATCTTCTTGCCTAGTGAATGTAGATCCATAAATGCAATAGTATTCATGTGATTTAGAACATATAACTTTTATTCTCGGCATATCTTCCATATACCACCTGTTAGCTAATTCTGAAGGATGTTACTTTCTATTTTCTTGTAAGATAAGTTCACAATCCCTCTGACTAGTTATGCCACCAAATTATTTTTAAATGAGTATTATTATTATTATAGAAGAAATTGCAAATTCACCAGTAAAGTGTAGGTGAATTTATCCTATTACTTTGTTGGAGATGCAAGATTCAAAGTTCCCTGACGAAGTATGTGTAATTATACAGTCCCCAGCAATAAATAGAATTCTGTACTATAACTACAGGTAAATCTACTGTTGCAGTACAGAGGCTTTGAGCAGACAGATTGTGTTTGTCATTTCATTTGTGCATACAGTTCATTTTATATCATCTTCCTCTTTAGTAGAAAATTACAGTAGACTCTGAAAAATAGATACCTAGTATTTATGTATACATTTCCTGTTTATTTATTACATGATCACAATTAGTTCTACTGTGACAATCACTGCTGAGTACATAGTAAACAGGGGCTTTTTATCTGAAAAAGATACTGGGGTCACAGTTTGTAGTGGAAAAATGTCCCATTTGGATATTTTCTGTATATAGGTTATATATACATTTTACATGTTATTGTGAATTTTACTGTAATTACTTTATTTCATATTTAAACATTATGTATATATTTTTCATTTCGACAATATAATGAGAAATAAAATCAAAGAAAGTTATTATAAACTATTGTGTTGTTACTTCTCCTTTGAAATTATTTTTGTGAAGACAAAAGACATGAAAAGTATCCTTAAAAGGTTGAAAACCCACTTAAACCCATCTTAAACTATTGCTGTTATCATGGCTTGTATTGTATTGTATTGCTTATCAACAATACAACTGGCAAAAAAGCTTTTCTTTAATATGTTTTAGGTCAATCTCAACTTGAACACACTATAGTTTTACAGGTCGTATCATAAAGAGAAGTAGTGGTACTTGAGCAATGCAAAGCAAATCGGTTGTTAAAATTCTACAGTCCGTAAAGTGAGGTTTTGATGACATGGATCAACTGTCTCAGTAAGGTTAGGGATTTCACTGGAACTAAGAGGTGTTAGGCATATTTGCACCATGCCGCCCCCCCACCCCACCCCCTGTACCTCATTGGTCATGGGTCAATGTTAGGGATTTATGTCCCATCAACAGCCAGTTCTACATTACTGGATGCAGAGGAAATAAAGATTAGAGATGCTGTAACCAATAATAGGTCTGTCTTACTGTACTGTATGGGGTTCCAAGAGAATTTGGAATGACAAAAAATAATAGGGTTCAGAGATGTTACAGTACAGTTTTGGACTGAAGTTTTGTTCTGATACAATCGCTATGGCTTTCCAGAGATTAGTAAGTCATGCAGCCATGTCGTGAAATTACTACCAAACATTGTTTGTTACAGATAATTATTGGGAGCACTTCATGAGAGCTGCCATTCTGGTTAGATTCTTATGAGATTTGTATATTCAGACATTAACAATGCTTCGTAATGCATTCCTATCCAATTTCTTTGTCTTTTAAGGTAAGGGTGATGCCTAAACCGATGCCATTCCAGGAAGGTACTCCTGAATGCCTCACAACTGTAGAGAATGTGATACAAATGGCTTGATAATTAGATTTTCCCATGAAGTTTCCAAATGACCTTTAAACATAACAACTAGACCGAGAACCGATACAAATTTGTATTCACCGGAAAAACAACTCACCAAAGCCAGTGAACTGTTGTTTGACCTTGAAGGAGGGGCCCACGGTCAAATCTGATCACATCGGAAGATTCCCAGCCCATGATATCCTACAAGTTGGTTTTACATCCCAAACCTCTAGGATCAATAATAAGTGAGTTATAAGGACTTTTAACTATGGCTGTCCTTGTTTGACCTTGAAGGCCATATGTGACCACATCAGAAGATTCACACCGCCCACGATTTCCTATCTGTTGGTTTCACATTGCAAGCCTCTAAGACCAATAATAAGCGACTTATAAGCACTTTTATGTTTTGCTATCCTGGTTTGACCTTGAAGGAGGGGCCCAAAGTCAAATGTGAGCACATCAAAAGATTCCTAGCTCATGATTTCCTGTAACTTGGTTTGACATTGCTAACCTTTTAGGATCAATAATAAGCGAGTTATAAGCACTTTTAAGTTTGACTATCCTAGTTTGACCTTGAAGGACGGGTCCAAGGTCAAGTCTGACCACATCAGAAGATTCTCAGCCCATGATTTCCTTTAGGTTGGTTTCAACATATTCAAGTAGACAAAATGGACACTTTAAGTGAGCTTTAAGTCCCAATATTAATGAAATTATATCCGTATGTAGTAAAACTAGGGGATTTTTAACCCTCAACTAGCCCAGTTTTATTCAACTTGCCTCAGTTAATTTTGACACAGCTCCTACAGTTATGAACTCATTTCAGTTGATAATCACATACTTAAAATTCTCAATTCTTTTTGTATTTGAGTACCCCTTTTATATAGATTGTTTGTTTACCATTTTTGCTGTAGCACTCCATCTCTTTGAGAGAACATGTAAACTGTGTAAAAAAGATGTAGAAGATGAGATACATTTTGTTTGTGTTTGTCCAGCTTTAGAGCTGATTCGTATGAAATATTTCAAAATTTTAAATATAGATAAATCTGAATTATTAATAGATCAATTATCAAGGGTATTAACTCATATGAATGTCAATATGGTTATTAATTTTATTTTTGATTTGTGGCAAGAAAGAAAAAGTAAATTATATTGTTAATTTTTATGTATTGAATTGCTGTCTTTATTTACTGTATCTTACCTCAAAATATGTTTGCTCTGTTTGTTATTAACTCTCTATTTAAAGTGACTTATAAGCCCATATAGGGCTGGGTATTACTTCAATAGTTTTTGTATAATCCTTGTCAACATAATACATGTCACTATAATAAACTAATAAACTAAACTAAGTCCCAACCCACATCCCCCACCCGGATTCCCCCCACCCACCTCTGCTTGCTGAGTTTTTCACTTTTTAAAATGAAACTGGTGAAACATATTGAAGTAGACAAAATGGACACTTTAAGTGAGCTTTAAGTCCCAATATTAATGAAATTATATCCTTATGTAGTAAAACTAGGGGATTTTTAACCCTCAACTAGCCCAGTTTTATTCAACTTGCCTCAGTTAATTTTGGCACAGCTCCTACAGTTATGAACTCATTTCAGTTGATAATCACATACTTAAAATTCTCAATTCTTTTTGTATTTGAGTACCCCTTTTATATAGATTGTTTGTTTACCATTTATGCTCAACCCACATCCCCCACCCGGATTCCCCCCACCCACCTCTGGGACCTCCAGCTATATTGAGTGACACTAAATAAACAAAGGTATTTAATGATATCAGATGAGAAACAAAGAAGGAGAGAGGGGTGGGGGTGGGAGGTGGTGGGCTTCATTACATATAACACAAAGGGGAGTCAGAACTGAGATTGTGTCACATATTTAGGTTGCATATATATATGGACCACATATATAGGTATAGAGGAAATGAATAACTGAAAACAATTTGCAAATTCTAAAAATAATATAATAAAATAATAATATAAATAATTTTTTTTTAAATAATATTTTATTTGTGAACAAATATAGAAACAGATATGCGCTTTTGGGATTATGAATTTTAGAATGGACATTGAATCATCAATCATTTAAATACTTTGAAGGAAGATTGAAAAGTATGATGAGTTGAGTTAAAAATAATATTTTATTTGTCAACAAATATAGAAACAGATATGCTCTTTTGGGATTATTATTTTAGAATGGACATTCAATCATCAATCATTTAAATACTTTGAAAATAGGTTTAGAGTTATCATTGCAGGAAGATTGAAAATATAATTTGAGTTATGTATTCGGCGTCTGGGGATACACCATCTTCCTTGGAAGATATAAACAGAGTAGATTGATGTGCTGAAGTTCATATAATAATGGGTAATTATGTTTTTAAAAATTCCCGATCAAAACCTGTGGCGTGAGTGATGACCTGTCTGGGGATATGTTGGCGCCGAGTTGGCCCAATCTAGTTTTTTTATTTTTTGCAAAACACAAAAATGCTTATATCTTGAAAACCGTGCTAGATAGAGCAGACTGCGCTGACTTTGGTTGCCACAACAGTATAAGGCTAGAAACGAAGCATTTTCTTAATACTTTAGCACTCACCTTTATATCCTTTTCGGGACGCTTTGTTATCTTTTTTTTTTGCGAGCGATCCTCTAGTTTTATTCTTTAATTTCTCATAATAAAAATGCCAAAGTTTCACATTTTAGATTTAGGTCCTAGACTTAATCCCATATCAGGCAGAGCCAGTGGTAGAAATTTTAGCTTTTTGGCAAAATCAAATTTTTTTCTGAAATGGTTTAGAAGGGGTCTCCGTTGAGACCAAGCTTATTTAATAAGCACACCGGTTCTCTTGTGACATGTGACCCTTTATTTCTTGTCAAAATATCTACTGATAACATACAAGTTCCTTGTTTGACATGTTTTATCCCTGATAAAATACTATTTTGTAATGGGAAACCTTGTAACCACATTTAACAGACTACTTTAGGGGTTGTTTATATACTTGTGCCTTATTTTCCGCCATTTCAAATTTTGAAGAGGAGAAAGAATTAAAGTGGTCATATTGAAGCCTCTGTTTACAAAACTCAAGCCCACTACCTACCTATCTCAGCATTTGAGCCAGTGGCCCCACCAAACTGAGACTGAGACCATTTGTGAAATCCAGTCCATGGGCTCAACTAAAATGTTCCAATAATTTGAGACAGAAGTCTTGACTTTGAGTCCGAGACCAGGCTAAGACTTTTTGTAAAATCGGGCCCAGTAGTACAAGGAGAGTATTGTGCCAAGTATAAATACTAGTAAAATTAATTTATATGATGTGCATCACAGGGGCTAGCTGGGAAGACAGTGAGATTGCATGGCTCTACCATTCATCTAGATTTAAGCCCATTTTGTGCTGTTTGCATAACAGAAGTGCCAGCAGTGTAGGTG
The DNA here is from genome assembly GCA_964017235.1 of Sabellastarte sp. h YS-2021. Lineage (NCBI taxonomy): Eukaryota > Metazoa > Annelida > Polychaeta > Sabellida > Sabellidae > Sabellastarte > Sabellastarte sp. h YS-2021. Next base: position 18,264,458 of record OZ024928.1, read on the forward strand.
CCTGTTACATGAGATCAGAAGGGTTTTAAGCACAGTTGTTCATTTATACTAGTTTTATTCCATTTCTTTTTTATAACAGAAGTGCCACCAGTGTAGCTGTACATTCAGTGAGGCGACCCCTATTCACCACTGCAGGGGGTGTGGGGAGGGTTTCTGTCACGACTGCTCATCCCACAAAAAACCAGTGCCAGAGAGAGGCTGGGGAGATGAACCAGTCAGAGTGTGCGACAACTGTTACCATGGCAAGACCACTCTCACTGGTAACTGAAAGTCTACACTAGAATCCCTTCAAGGATTTTTTCCACTAAAATTTAACCTATCTAGAACTCTTGGTAAATTTTAAGTATTTGTCAGCTTCTTTAAGATTTAACTGGACAGGTTTTAGCTGTAAATATCAATTGTTGTTTGAAATTTTAAAAAGGTCTAAATGTTCCAATTGAGCTGTTTGCAGAGTTACATGCATGCAATTTCGTTTAGGTATTTTATATACGGAGTGCTGCTTGTGGCTTTGCAGATTCCAGCAACAGTGAGGGGGGCACAGATGACCGCCAGGTGACCTTAAGGAAAGGAGCAGAGGTCGTGGGCTCCACGGTGGCCACTCTGATGAGTTTCCCTCTGGGTAAGTTACATAGTTGAAAATATATTCAGGTATCAGCCACATCGGTGATAAGCTAAGTCTACACCAATGTGTCAACTAATGTCACATGATGATTTTATAAACAACAAACCTAAACTAGATGACGTCAGTGAGATTGATGTTGAAATAGCATGGCCAAATTTTAAGTAGGGATGGGTTGGTACCAAAAATGTGTACATTGGGAGGTTGCTAATACAAAACCGTACCGATTCCTGGACTCCGCGTTTTAGTACACACACCCCCCCCCCCCCCCCAAAAAAAAAAACCCAGACATTTCCTCTTCACGACATCACAATAAAAGTGGCCAAATAGATGTACAAAAATATGGGACAAAAGCTTATAATTTCTTCAGATTTCATGTTTGGTCCCAATATTTTAAAACATAATCACTAGTACTGTATAAAGTCTGTAAATGCATAAAAATTGGGGATAAAAGCTCATAATTCCTTCAGATTTTGGTTATGTGTCTAATATTTCAATTCTTCTTTCAATTATATGTGTTCACAAGCAAAGTGGCGGTTGTAAAATCTCATCACGGTATTTCAGTAAAATGGTCTCGATACCAGGCCTACCAACCCATCCATAATTTTAAGATGGAAGAATGCTTTCTGTATTCTCTGTTTAGTTTTTTGTGTTACCCTATTGTTTCTGTATGTTGAAAGAGTTGATGTGTTATTAGCGGTTTGTTTCTGTACTTTTTAGATGCACTTAAAGAGACCAGTAGGCCAGTGTACTGGGTACCAGACCACGAGATCGAGCATTGCTCTGTATGCAAGGAGCAATTTGGCCCAATTCTGAAGATCCACCACTGCAGGGATTGTGGCCAGGGTGTGTGTAGTGGGTGCTCACCCCACCTCACCCCTGTACCCTCCCGGGGGTGGGACACACCGGTTAGGGTCTGCACTATCTGTGCCAGGAAAAGCAGGGCGGCATGACAATCCACGGATACAAAACTGAAGGTGGAACAGTAAGAGGAAATTTGGACAGTTTGACCAAATGTAGAGATTTTTTCAAAAAACTTGCAATATTTCATGAGTTGTTGAAATGTAACACATAGCTGAAGAGTATCAAGTATCAGTTTTGTCACAAAAAGGAAAATTTGTATAAGAAGCTGAAGGTTTTTTTCTGAATGGGCAAAGGGTGCAATTCTGTAGAAGCTTTGAAATTTTTTAAGTTTTTTAGTTTTCCAAGAAAGAAGACCAAGGCTACCAGACTCAGGTAAAAGTAAACCAGCATTGTTATTACATTGTCATTATTCTCAAGATTTAAGATTGTGTCAGACAAATGTTACAAATCACCATTTGTTACTTAATATTAACAATTGATTTAAACAAATTGGAACTTCACACAACTTTGTTTCTGTTGTACTTACTCAGGAATTGTTGTTAAAGAATGTGAAGTCTCTAATTTAAAAACTTAAAGAGTTGTGGATATCAATTAATTACACAAGGATTACACTTATTTAAAAAGTGAAACTATTGTATCAGTATGTCTGAAGCTTTGAAAATTTGTATTTGGTAATGGTCCCATAGTGTATTGAATTTTAATTATTTAGCTTTTCATGTTTATGTGCTTATGATCACTGACAGGACCCCTTAATGTAAAGCAACAATTCACAAAATTCACTGAACTTCTGTGAGAGATTGGATAAATCGTCAAAAATGCCAATAATCACATTTTTGGGGTATTTCTCAGGAATGAATATCACGCACGATGCAAACACCTTTAAAACTGTAAAAAGTGCCAAAAACCTATAGTTAATAATTTGAAGAAGTTCTGTTTGTGATTGTGTCCCAGTGTAATCAAAGGTTCTCGGAAGCACTACTCTGTTGGCATCACCTCACAATGGCAGACTCGTTGATTAGTTGACACATATGAACTTTTATATATAGGTTATATTATCAATGGATCCCATTAACTTGTATTCTTAAAATGAGGTGTAATTTAAAATAATTTAGCTAAAACTATTCATGTTTTTAAATTGTGTAAATTTGAGCCACATGTAAATATTTACCTGTGTACAATTCAATCAGACATGTCATTCTCCATTATCCCAGGTGCAGTTTGTTTGTGGTCTTTTTACTTTTTAGTCCCTTAAAGATGTAATAAAGTTAGAACAGGATTTACTTAACTATTTTGGCAATGGTAAAACTCGTATTAAAGCCCAAATGTACCTGTATTGTTAGGCGACTATTTACTTTGAGGGATAGTTTGTTAATAATGTCCTTAATGATGACATATATTTAGATATAATTTAGGGTTCGTGGTTTCAGGTGTGTCAATAAGGTGAAAGTGTCTTTTTTTGCAATAATGATGTAATGGATAATCTTATGACATAAAGAAATTTAAGAAAGGTTTTTTTTCCCATTCATCTTTTAAAAGATAAATATGTAATTCAGTCTGTAATGCAAATAAAATTGTAATTTGGACAAGTAGTAACAGAAGTGTATGGATTTTTACTTTCTACCTCCAGGTCTCAGTTGGCACTATCTTTGAATGTAAGGACATATTTAATCATCATCTCAAATGGAAAAATAGGAGGGTCAGAAATGCCCCAAAAGGTGGGTTGCGCAGGCAGCAATAAGGTTAGCGACTGCTGTAATTAAATTTAGAAACAAAGAAAGAAATGTTAGGTCACCCAGTTAAGGTGAATGTGTGCTAAGAAATGTAAAGCTTGTCATCTAGGTTCCATAATTGTATCTGTGCTATAAACGGACAAACGAAAGGACTATCTATGAACAGGCAAATGAACTGACGGAATTACACCAATTTTGTAAGCAACTTAGCTATGATGGTGACCTATGTCCCTGCCAAGTTTGAATTCGATTGGACAAAGCGTTTTCGAGTTAGAGTCTGGAAATGGAAATGTTGACGGACAGAGAAACGGACAAACAAACGGACCGAATTACACCAATTTTGAAAGGAACCTAGCTATGATGGTGATCTATCTCCCTGTCAAGTTTGAATTCGATTGGACAAAGCATTTTTGAGTTAAGAGTCCAGAAACGAAATGTTGACGGACTGACAGACAGATGGACGTCAGACACCTCAATCTAATAGGCGGGTTGGTTACACGCAACCTGCCTAATTACTACAGCTTAATTACAGTTTTTTGCAACATACCACATCAGTGTCACTTATTTTTTTACATGGTTTGCACATTGGATATTAACAAACAAACAAAACAACAAAGTACTTTTTTTTTATCTCCTGCCTGCAGCTGAAGGCCGTGGTCAGATTATAAAACACCTTCAGTATGTGTGTCTGTCACATTTTTGCATAAATCTCATTCATTTATAAAGATATCTTCACCAAATTTGCAGGGAATGTTTGTGGCTATGAAAACCTGTCTGTGCAAAATTTTGGCCTCATTTTGAAAAACAAAATTGCCGCCATAGCCAATTGTTTGAAAATCATAAAGGTGCTCTAAATCTTGAAATGTTTCACCTAGCTTCCTCAAACTTTCACAAAAGATGTATATCTAGAAAAGCTAGACTGATAGTAATTTTGGCCTAGTTCAGAAAACAAAATGGCCGCCATATATTTTGCAGCACCATTTCATGTGATTCACAATTATTATAAATCATTTATTTTTGGGGGGTCAATCTTCCCTCAATGATAAGATTGATCCTTTCTCAAAGTATTCACATGGTTCACTGGACATTCTAAAATAGAGCAAAGTTTGTTGGGACTGTATTAGTAGAGAGATGAAATATCATAAAATACTGTGATTAGATTTTAGATCAGAGTATCTAGTATTTTGTGACGTCAGAATTACCATTTTGAATTTATAATGCAAAATTTGTGAAAAATGTAAATATTTAAATGTCCAAGTAAAGCCTTTACTTTTGGCACATGTAAGAATATCATCTTTATATATTCTCAGGTAAGATATAAGTTGGGTGAGCCAATATGGTTTGCAAGGTACAGGATTTAAGCGACAAAAAGTGCATAAAATGGGTCCTTGTGAACCTTCTTTTAGAGATAAAGAGACCTTAAAATTTAAACTACAACACTTAAAATTTTTACAAAGATCATATGCACAAATTATATTTAGTACAGTTTGAGACTATTAAGACATTTCATTTTTATGGTACAATGCAGAATTTTTGCATAAAGTTGACTGGTGCGAGAGAATTGAGAAGACTGTCAGTACCAAAGGGCCTGATGCGAGTCTGCAAGAGCCAGGATGTCCAAGTTACTGCATTTTAGGAGGTCATGAATAAAAAGGCCTTTATTGCCAATAGACCTACAATTTCCAAATCTGAAATAGGCTGGGCTGGGATTAAAGTAATATTGCCACATAACAGCAGAAGTAGAAGGGTTTTCAGTTTCGTTTCAAAGTAACCCTGTGTTGTGTGTTGCCAAGGTAACAATATATATGGACCGGAACAGGATGCTGAAAAATTATGGGATATAGTTCTACCTTTTATTATTTATATTTATTAAACAATCCTTTAAATGATGATGATACCCGTACCATGGTCAGTTTAAATAAAAATATCTATAAAGACAAACTATAATATTTATTAATTCACATTCTCAAATTCTTAGAATAGTACAACTTATCTTGAGGTAATATGCATGTTATTTGTATGTGAATGACCAAGTAAACCTTGTTTTTAATGATGTTAACTTTTTTATCTGTCTGTGCAAAATGTAGTTATCGAATACTTTTAAGATTCTGCATAAAACACATTAAAGCTTCTCTTCCATGGTTCTTGCTTTCACTTAGACTTTTGAATTTGCCTATACAGAAACTCTTGTAGAAATGTGCTAATGTCCATCCTCTGTTACTGGTGCAAATGGATCATCTGAAATAATCAACATAATAAATCCTGTAGAATGAATAAATTGATCACAAGGTAAAGAGTTTTCTAAGACTGTGATGCTGTGTTTTCATCAGGGCCCCGTATTCACTAACATTCTTTTTTGTGAGACTAGGAATTTTCTCTAAGAATAATGGCAATTTTTTAGACAAAATGCCAAGAGTAAGAATAATTTCTTAGAATAAGAATTATTCAAAATTCCTATAAAACTGTGTTTGTGCTACATTACTTTGCGGGAAAAAAAAACAACAAAAAGAAAACAGAACACCACGCTGATAAAGTACTGAAACATTAATGCTAGCCGGTTAGTGCCAATATCTTTCCATCCAACATGTCACTATTACCTTTCAAACTCTAAACAAGCAATCAGTGCCTGTAAATGACTGTGTGTTTTGAGTTTCAGAGTAGAGTGAAAGAAGGAAAGGACACAAAAATTTGGCCCTGCAAATGATATGTTAACTGTTAAGGAGTAAAATGTAGGTGGAAATATATTTAAACAAAAGACTGTTAATGCAATAGTTTTTGAGCTACAACAGATTTACTCAACAGTGAGAATCTCAAAGTAACTTTTGCTCAGATATGCAATGAGTTAATGGGCTGCAATTCTACTATGGTATAGCTCACCCAAAAGGAGGTAAACAACATATTTAAAGAAAATACTGTTGATACAATATTTATCAAGTTACAATCGATTTACTCAACAGTAAGAACCTGAAAGTAGCTATTGCTCTGCTATGCAATGAGCTACAGATCTGCAATTTCACTATGTTACAGCTGACATAAAAGTAGGTGAATAACATATTCAAAGAAAATACTGTAAATGCAATAGTTTTTATGTTACAAATTATTTACTCAACAATGAGAACCTGATAATAGCTATTGCTCAGCTAAGCCAAGAGCTACAGGTCTGCATTTTTACTATGTTCTAGCTGACCCAAAAGTAGCTGAATAAGATTAATATGAAATTCTCTAAATTCCATAGTATTCAAGTTACAAGTGATTTTACTCATTATGGAAGGTACTGAAAAGTCAGAAGTAGCTATTACTCACTTAGCTATTGGGCTAGACTCCCAAGTTACTCACCATGTTGAAGCTATAGAAAAATTAGCTGAATAACATATTTTAACAAAATGCTCTGAATGCAATACTTTCAAGTTATAAGTGATTTAGTGGATGATTTCATGAATTTTAATGCATTAAAAATTATTTTAAAAATTCATAAAAAAATATTTAGGGAAAATTCCAGGCCTGATACTCGCACAAGGGAATCTACTAGTACATATATGCAAGATAAGAGATAAATCCATGCAATAGTCAATGAGAAAATTGTGATTAAGTGTTGAAATTTTCACACTTTGTGTGGGGGTACCTCACTTGTGTTGGCTCTGGGGAACAGATGAATAAACAGATCTGCATGCCTTGAACAAATTTCCTTGATAGTGAAGGTATCTTTTGAAAGGCAGCATGTCTCTGGGACTGGGTCTTGTAGCTTTGGAGAAGTAGTTCAAATGGATGCCGCAGAGTGATGCCATGTCACCTGATTGACATCTGACTTAAAAACATTTGAATTTTAAATTTCACATTCTCAGTATTTTTTTTTGGAAAAAGGCTTTCTTAGAAAATTTTAAGAGTAACAAAAGCAATGTTAGGGAACAGTGACCCAGGATACTTTCAATAACAGCTGCCTGAAGATGTTTTAAATACATTATTATAGATATAATAATTTTGCCACTGGCCTAGCGGACAACACACTTGTCTAGGAACTCAGAGTACGTGGGTTCAAACCCAGGTACAGGCAGATACATAGTGGCTCGGATGACCACTTAAAATGGCGGTCCTCTGGATGTTGATAAATGGTCATCCTCGAGTCTCTGTCTTTCAGTTAGGGGAATGTGAGTTACTTGTGAGTTGGGACTGTACCTGTGCAGTCGGATGGGTTAAAGAGCGCCCTGAGTCCTGTAGTATATGGAGATATTGCGCTGAGTATAACATAAATACACAAACAAATAATTTTTCAATTTGTAACTGTATAATGAAAGCTACAATGCAAATTTGATGAGAAATGAGAACTGGGACAAACATGGTCTCAGCATTTGGTTCCAGGACTGTAGCAGGCTGTAGAAACACTAGAGCTGAAACAGTTAACCATAGTAACTGAATATATGGTGACCAAAGCATTAGCCAGCGTGAATATTAGTGAACTGCTCAACTGTTTTCTTATGTGTATCACCTCGTGGGAGTTTACGTGATCATTCAAATTATTAATACTTGGGAGTCAATTTTGCAAATTACACAACAATCCAACAACCTACATGAATTTTCTACTTTTCTAGCACCTTCAGAAAGATCCACTCTATTGCAATGTTTACATCCAGGTGCATCTGACATTTTCAGTATTTCATCTCAAAAGACACACACATTGTGATAATATCACAAAAGCACACTTACGCTTCCACTTGGCTCTCTTCTCTGCCCATATTTTAACATTGGCTGGTGATTTCACTGAAAAGATACAAACAACGACCTCAAACAACAAGAATTCAGTGGAATTGTACTGTGTCACCAGCCTTTGTAATACCCCATTCACACTACAAGCGGTATCACCTGCGGTAGGCCGCGTCTACTACCTTGCGAGTCCTAGGGTAGTTTTAAACTGTTTCAAATTTCCACCTCTGATTTCGATACCGTGAGCATGTGCAGACAATTTTGCACATGCGCATATTAATTTCTAACTATGGTAACCGAAGGTGTGATCCACGGTGTACATAAGGTTGTGATTCGGTCGTCTTTCAGTGTTATACGGCAACATAAGGTGAGTTAAGGTATTGGATGTTTCGATGAAGGTGAGTTATGGTTAATGGAGGTCACTTCATGGTGACCAACATTTTTAGTAGGGCTGTTATCATTAGCGATTTCTGTAGATCGACGATCACCTGTTAGATGCGAGTTGAACTCGAGTAAATGACACAAATATAAATGAAATAATAATGTCCAAATATTGTTGTTAATGGATTCACCATAAATGCATTTAGTACCACTTTATTGCAAGGAAATATATTTTGTTGCCGGTTAAATTGTGCAGATATGTATGCACACTTTACGGAACAGCCATGTAAATAAGGGAAATAACAAATGACTATTGCTCATTGATTTTAATGTCTTCATGGTTAGATAAATTGCAAAAGTGCTAGTTTGTAACAAGATTAGTATATTATTATTTATTTCTTAAAAACTAGAGTTTAAATTGTGTAAATCGATGTGATCCCCAAATATTGCCCACCAAGTTACGACTTTAGGTCAACTCATTACAGCACTAATTTTAAGTACTGTCATCCGATTGTTATTGATGGTTAAAACACCATGTCCCATCAGTGGCCGTCCACCTGTAGTGTGAACAACTCGGATGAAATGGGGTGACCTGGGGGCAGTTCCACTGCCTAGAAAAACTTCTAGCTGCAGGACCACCACCTGTAGTTTTTTTTTTTTTTATTTGGCGTTTTACGTCGCTTTCAACACTGTACAGGTCATATCACGACGGGTAGTTGGAAGGGCAGAGGAAACCAGTACATATAGTTCGCTAGGGTTCTGTACTGTAAACTGCCGACCAACGGCAAGCAACTACCAGCTTTCCCACTTACGGCCATGACGGGGACACCACCTGTAGTGTGAATGGGGCATTAAAGACTGAAGGGGGATGGAATTTGAAAGGACAAAAATTATGCTGGATAGACAAAAATAGTTGGCTGGCTGGCAGTTCTTTTGCAGATTTCACTAGAGGTCAGCAGTCAGCACAAAATTCAAACAAGCAATCAGTGCCTGTGAACGGGCTGTGTCAGCTGACTGTGTGTCTTGAGTTTCAGAGTGGAAGTGAAAGAAGACAAGGACATGAAAATTGTACCCTGCAAATGGCATTCCGAAGTAAAGTACCATGTTAACTTAAGGAGTAAAATGTAGCTGGAAAACATATTTAAACAAGGAACAGTGGCTGTCTTTCAGACAACCACAAAGTTGAATCTTTAGATTAAAGTTAAGATAAACCCAGAATAATAGATATCAATTTATTGTGTTTAGATATTATTAACAATATACATATACCACAAGAGTAAAAAGGAGAGAGCATTAGTACCCAATAACTTTCAAGATGATTAATAGTGTTTTTGAATAGAATAATGTCATTTACCAAGATTGTTAAAATGTGTTTTTATGATAGATTTACAAAAGAAAATCCTAGCAGAGAAGTTAGAATTACCTAGTGTTGATTACTCTGCAAATAGACGCAACAGAAACTGAGCCAACTATATGTCTTGGAAAGTGTCATGTATACATAGAAATCTTAACTAACTGTATGTAACATGTGTCAACGAAATCCCATGCATTCAGCATCATTTTTTACCATAAAAATGAGACAGAAATTAAAACACATGATTCAAATATTTTTGGCTCATAGTGAATCAAAATTTAGCATGGAACAGTGTTGGCTGGTGTATTAATCACAGACACTCTCATTATTAATTCGGTATTAAGTAAAGGGGCATTAATTAGAAAATATATGGTATATGTAATGATCAGTGTTTATCTTCATTTATAGGTCACTGTTTAAAATGTATAATGAAAAAGCCATGCATGGGGATAAAATGTTTTTATGATGAGATACAGTTTATTTTGGATCACAAAAAAAGTATTCATCTGGTGGCTCTACACCTGAACAGTAACAGTTTCATAGATGGCAGACACCACATGACTAATTTACTAAAGTTATTTGGGTTCTGCAAATCTATTTAGAATTTCTCCCTCAGAAAAGGTTATTGCCTCTAATAGTATTTCTATAGCATTTAATCTCTATCTAAAGACAGTTACTGGGTTGAAGTATGGATGGACTGGACCCCAGATTCCGAGGAACATCAAACAAGAAAAATCAGAGATCAACAATTATTAAAGATGAGACATTGCAGGTGAAAAGCTGAATGTTGTGAATTAAGCTTCAAATTTGTAAAATAAGATTATAGGAGACATGGTGGGCAAGCTATAAATCATAGTTCTCAGTATCAAAAATATTAAGTTGATTTCTGATACAAGAGTTAAAGGTAAATTTGTCTTTTATTTCTATATGGTTAACTTGCATGAATAATATAACTGACTTTAAATTATTCAATAAAACAGAATTTATAAATATTGTATGATCAGTAAGCCAATAATGAGAAGGTCTTGTTCCAAGATTACATCATAAGTTAAATGTTAGTTTTCCCCATTTCATCATGTATTGTCATAAGGTTGGTACTTGCTTGCCTTGGCATTCATGGGTATATATTCTACTTCCCTTTCCACATTCAAAGATTACCTATACAATGGTGCAAGTGGATTTTAGACCACCATTTAAATTATTACTTAAATTGTACTTAAGTTGTCTTAACATGGCTGATGAAAGACAGATTTTGGGGCTGTCTAATGCTTCAAACCGTAACTTGTAAAATGCCTTAAAGACCACAGTGCATGAAAATTTTTTTTTGCATCTTTGTACAGATTATGTGTCTAACAACACACCTGCCAAGTCCCATCTTCAAACTCCCACTAGAAAGCACATTAAAAGCCAGTAAAATCTGACAGTTGGAAAAACAAAACAGATCCTTCTCTGAAACTGTGCCACGTCACACGAGGTGATTTCCCATTCTGATCTCTGTGTGTACAATACAAAATAGTGTAAAATGAAGTGAAATTAGTGTTTTACAAACTGGCTTGGAAAGGGTCAGCTTCAGTCCAAAAAAAAATATTTTTCCTACACTTAGTGCAAAGATTCTTCTATCAAATGAACTTGAAATATTCATAAAATGGTCACACACAAATAACGTTCTTTTTTATAATAATTAACACAACAATTTGACTGTAACATGTGTTCAAAATAGTGAATAAGTGTGTAGCTTTTAGTGTAACAATGCAGCTTCTGATAGTGTCAGTTTTTAAACAAACTGATAAGCAAGTTTTTCACCCAGTTCTTGTCCATTTTCTCAAAGTGTGATAATTTTAAGGCACCTTTGATTATCCAAACTCCTTATTATCAGAACAGAAAGAGGTAATCCCAAGGTTCAATAGTCAATATTACATTGTATTAGTTTTTATGAACAGATCAATATTCATTACTAGCTCTAGTTGACCATTAAGAACTGACAGTGACAATTTATAAAACCAGCTGGTCAAAAGTACTCAAAACACACTGTAAAAGACTCAGTGTAGTAGGCTCTTTTATATTGGGCTACACTGCTGCCAATATTGAAAGTAAGCAGTCTGAAATGACCAAATGTTTAAGCACACTGGTTCAGTACCAGGATGTAGAGTTTAATACACTGGAGATCTGAACAACATTCTGACATTTTATTGACAACAGTGTGTCTTTCATGATATCTACTTTTAATAGCTGTAGGAATCAGATTGCAATGTTCATGTAAATTTGCACCACAAAGTTAGTACTTTTAAAGTATGAAATTCTTCTTTGTTATAGAGAAGAGTAGTGTACTTTGTTGATTATAAAACATTTTAATGTACTTTGTTGGAATTGTATGCAAGAAATAACCAAGTTAAAGACTATATTCGAAAATTTCATTGAAAGTTTACAACCCAAGTCAAAAGAAAAAAAATAACGCTTTACTAACAATGATTGATACACATTAATAAATATATGACTGTAAGCCAACTAGCTCTTAGAATTACATTACTTATGGTAAATATTTAAAATGTTATCTCTACAAAATCCTCACTCTCACACACACTCTCTCTCTATCATTGACAGTTTTAGATGGAGTCTGATTGAGAGCTTTCATATTAAAGAATAAATGCTAATTATCAAATTAAATTATAAAAACTTTTCAAACAAAATTATCCTTATTCAGTTAAAGTTAAACTTCAAATTTGAAGAGAATCCTAGCAATGGTTGCTGAGCTATATAGCAAATAGAAAATGCGGAAGCCGTCGAAGTCTACGTGAATTTTCTCCTTGTAGGGTGCTTAATTCCATTCCTAAACATTAGTGCTGGGACGATTAGTGGGCTGTTCGATGGTGGTATCACCCTCGATGCATCAAGTGTGACCACATAGAAATCACTACAATTTAAACCCCTGTTTTCGGTGCAATCCTCACACTTTCTAATCTGCATATTTCATTTTAAAATATTGCTAGGAAATCCCATGAAATTACATGACTTTACATTTTTTAATTTGCATATTTTGTTTTAACATATAGCTAGATAGTGGGTAAATCGTTTGGCTGTGTGGATATCAATATTGAACGCAAAAATATTTCAATATTGGGTGATGATATTGTCTAACAAATAGTCCGAATTCGGGAAACCGAAAAGTTTTATTTTAGTTTATCCGAAACTCTAACAGGAAGCAAAATTTATCTAAACAAAACATTGCAGTTTTCATCAAAGCCCACTGAAAACTTTAAAAATGTGAGACAAAGTGTACAATGTCTTCAGATTTAGGCTGTAATTCAAATAAATGCAGTGTAAGTTTACAGTTTTACTTAAAATGACGATACTGATATACAGGTTTAGCTCTCGATATTGGGAGCCCAGCCCCAAAGCAATAAATAGTGGCAATATCGATAAACAAATGTACCCACTAGTGCTAGGAAATCCAACGTGTCTCAGAGACCTCACATTTTCCAACTTGCAATTATATATTTTAACAATGATATTCTTCAAGTAAGATGTTATTATTTTGTTGGTTGATAGTATGAATATGTGGGCAATAATCAGGTCTCTACAAACTGCTCAGTCGCAGCACTACTAAATACTGAGACATTCAACAGCATACTCACCCAAACTTGTGATTTTAAAATACAGAGGAAAGCACAACACTGTTGCCAAGCAATAGTATCGAAGAAATCTGCTGTTCTTCCAGTGCCACTTGTATGGAAACTCAATAATTTTCCCCAACATAGTATAGGGATACTTCATCACTTCCCCACCACTCATCTTGAAATATATAATCTGTAAAATATATATAGATTATATATATATAGATTATATACATGTAATACCACTGAACAGGTTTTGATTTTATGTAGTAAAATGTTACTGGTCAATCAGTAACCTGAAGTAAAAATGGCTAATGGACAAGTAATATTCACATTTTAATAAATGAAATAACTGATTTTGACAATAAGGTTGCTAAGGTATAACTGCATGCTAAAAGGTCTTTGTAACAAAAAGTATTAATCTTGTCATAAAATACATGTGACAAACTTTACCGGGGTGAAGAAATTCACTCTCTGGGCAGTAATAAGACAGCTTACTTACAATAAACTGTTTGAAGCACCATTTTTGACTTGATATTTGTCATTTTATATAGTGACATCAGCTAATTCTAACAATTCAAGACTTGAACCTTTATAATTTCTCATTTAAATGGGAATTATCATAGTGGATAGTGGATACTGTTTCATGTAAAGGTACCTACTAAACTTCTCGAATGCTTGGGTGTTGGGCTGAAATTTTGTCTGTGAGTAATAAACCCCAATTATTTGTATTTATCACACATCTATTTCAAAAAATAAAATGCATACCATTCAATCACTGGTAATAAGACTACAAAGCGGAGAGAAGAAATATGCCTATCAAAATTTACAGAGGAAACAGGTACTTGAGAACTCTGTCCTTTCCATTGCAAACCATCATCAACACTAATTGGCAACAGGACCGAAACTCAGTCCAATTAGGTCAGTGAAGAAATGAAATTAATCTACTTTATGGACAACCATACTGTTTTACACCTAAACATCTGACGCATGGACAAAGCTGACCAAACAAAGATTAGACTGGTGCATGATAACTGGGGGTGGCACTAAAGAGCTAGCATCAAAGATGCCCATACCCCACAGCCTGGGTAAAAAGTTTTCAGCACCATGAGATACTGAAGTAGTGAAACAGTACAAAAATCTGGATACTTTCAGAGCAGTGCCAGTTATAAAAAGCTCCAAATAATGTTTAAGTAGAGAAAATAACATCTTAGAGAAAGAAAATGTGTGTAAAGATAAAGTATTAAAACAAGACAATTCAATAGCAAGATGACACCATTAATCAGTAAACGAAAAATTATGAAGCTGTAAAACTTATTACACCATGATGCACACCTACACCCACTAACCAATGTCCCTACCAGGTGTCACCCATCTACACCGTATGAAATCAAAGAAATAACTCAGACATGATTTTAAAACTCATGGTCACTATGACAAGGTCAAAGGTCAAATCAAGGTCACACCATGACTGCCCTTAACCAGTGTCTCCACCAAGTATCAACATCCTACACCTTACAGTTGCCGAGATATAGCCCGGACAGCATTTTATAGGTCAAGGTCACTACTTCAAGGTCAAAGGTCAAATCAAGGTCACACCATGACATTGCACACCTACACCCCCTAACCAGTGTCTCTACCAAGTATCAGCATCCTACACCTTACAGCTGCCGAGATATAGCCCGGACAATATTTTATAGGTAAAGGTGACTACTTCAAGGTCAAAGGTCAAATCAAGGTCACACCATGACATTGCACAACTTCACCCCCTAACCAGTGTCTCTACCAAGTATCAACATCCTACACCTTACCTTGGTCGGCGGGTAAGTTACTAGGGACTTAGATGAAATCATAAAATGAACTAACAACTCTCTTCGAGACCTTGAGGTCAGGAAACCCTTAGGGCTATAGTCAGTCAACAGAGAAACGGTCCAAACCGACTTCCCCCCCCCCCCCCTTTTTTTTACAGACCTGCTCTGAGGTAGGGGCAGAGAGGGCTGAGTTCAGTCCCTTGAAAGGAAATAAACCTCCCAAAGGAGGCACGCCAGCTTTTTTTGTTTTTTTTTGCTTAACTGGATGTACACTATTTACATATTTACAAATCTCCTCTAGGTCCTAGTTTATTGGTGGACCTGCTGAGCAGCCACTACAGGACCTAAATGGAAGAGCTCTGAATCAGCCCAGGCCACGTCCTTCAGATAAAACTGTGTGAAGGTATTATGGAATTTCCAGTGGTAAGCAGTCCGGATCTGTTCTAAGGAAACTCCCGACTGGAAAGCCTTAGAGGCAGCAAAGGCCCTGACATCATGAGCTTTAACTTGATGCAGGGTGTGGGCTTGGTGATCAGAGAGCTCATAGCATAGGATCACAGTCTGCTTGATCCATGAGGAGATAGTGGCAGGGGAGATGTCTTTGTCAAAGCCTTTCTTGAAGGAGACAAAGACTAACTCCTTGTGCTGCCTGAGGTCCTGTCCAAATAGTAGCGCAGAGCTCTGACTGGACAGAGGGATTTATCCAGAGTAGGAGCCAGGACTGGTATGACCACTGGGGCTACACTCTCCGGACCCTCTTTGGCCAGCTGGTTCTTGAAAAGAAAGCTGGGAGATGGAAACAGGGACACTTTAGACTAAGGCTGCGACGAGCGGTTAAAATCCACCCCGGTAACCGAGCTACCTAAATTCGTCTCGCAATTCGGTATTTGCGTAGTTTAGTATACACATTTTTTTCTCTCCATAAACACAATGGTGGTTTCCGGACACGATCTCTTTGCATTGAAATAGTTGTGAAAGGTATTTTAAACTTATTATATTGTTATAACTAGAAATAGGCCGCCCTGTTGATAGTAGATGCGAATAGAAACAGGATAGCATAGAAGAACACACATTATCATGTGTAATGTCCACCCATGAACCTTTTGCCCAAATTGTACAGTAGTCTTACAAGACCCTGTTTCATTTGTAAAATATATCAATGATGCTTAAATATTTGTTAGTGTAGATGTAAATTATTTCAGCTTCATGCCTTTTTGCATTGGTTGGGTTGAAAATTTTGACGAAATCACTCTATCTTGCACGGTTAAGAAGATAGAAGCAAATTCCTGTTTTTCTATTTTTGGCAAAAATTTGAAAATTCAAAATGGCCGCCATTTTTGGGAAAAGGAAATTTTTTTGAAAATGGCCAAGAGTACATTTCTTAGATACCCTATGGGTCGAAAATTTCAACAAAATAACTCTATTTTGCACGGTTAAGGCCAGTTTGTGTTTTTCCATTTTGGGCAAAAATTCGAAAATTCAAAATGGCTGCCATTTTTGGGGAGGGGAAAATTTTTTGAAAATTGCAAATATTACATTCCTTAGATACCCTGTGGGTTGAAAAATTTCGACGAAATCGCTCTATCTCGCATGGTTAAGGAGATAGAAGCAAATTTGTGTTTTGCCATTTTTGGCAAAAATTTGAAAATTCAAAATGGCCGCCATTTTAGGGGAGGGGAAATTTTTTTTTAAATTGCCAAGAATACAATGCTCAAATACCTGTGGGTCGAAAATTTCGACGAAATCGCTCTATCTCGCATGGTTAAGGAGATAGAAGGAAATTTGTGTTTTGCCATTTTTGGCAAAACTTCGAAAATTCAAAATGGCCGCCATTTTTGGGGAGGGGAAAATTTTTGGAAATTTGCAAAGATTGCATTGCTTAGATACCCTGTGCGTCGAAAATTTTGACGAAATCGCTCTATCTCGCACGGTTAAGGAGATAGAAGCAAATTTGTGTTTTGCCATTTTTGGCAAAAATTCGAAAATTCAAAATGGCCGCCATTTTTGGGGAGGGGAAAATTTTTTTTAAATTACCAAGAGTATAATGCTCAGATACCCTGTGGGTCGAAAATTTCGACGAAATCGCTCTATCTCGCACGGTTAAGGAGATAGAAGCAAATTAGTGTTTTGCCATTTTTGGCAAAAATTGGAAAATTCAAAATGGCCGCCATTTTTGGGGAGGGGAAAATTTTTTGAAAATTACCAAGAGTACAATGCTCAGATACCCTGTGGGTCGAAAATTTCGACGAAATCGCTCTATCTCGCACGGTTAAGGAGATAGAAGCAAATTTGTGTTTTGCCATTTTTGGCAAAAATTCGAAAATTCAAAATGGCCGCCATTTTTGGGGAGCTGAAAATTTTGGGAAAATTGCAAAGATTGCATTCCTTAGATACCCTGTGGGTCGAAAATTTCGACGAAATCGCTCTATCTCGCACGGTTAAGGAGATAGAAGCAAATTTGTGTTTTGCCATTTTTGGCAAAAATTAGAAAATTCAAAATGGCCGCCATTTTTGGGGAGGGGAAATTTTTTTTAAAATTACCAAGAGTATAATGCTCAGATACCCTGTGGGTCGAAAATTTTGACGAAATCGCTCTATCTGGCACGGTTAAGGAAATAGAAGCAAATTTGTGTTTTGCCATTTTTGGCAAAAATTCGAAAATTCAAAATGGCCGCCAATTTTGGGGAGGGGAAAATTTTTTGAAAATTGCAAAGATTGCATTCCTTAGATACCCTGAGGGTCGAAAATTTCGACGAAATCACTCTATCTCGCACGGTTAAGGAGATAGAAGCAAATTAGTGTTTTGCCATTTTTGGCAAAAATTGGAAAATTCAAAATGGCCGCCATTTTTGCGGAGGGGAAAATTTTTTGAAAATTGCAAAGAGTACACTCCTCAGATACCCTGTGGGTCGAAAATTTCGACGAAATCGCTCTATCTCGCACGGTTAAGGAGATAGAAACAAATTTGTGTTTTGCCATTTTTGGCAAAAATTCGAAAATTCAAAATGGCCGCCATTTTTGGGGAGGGGAAAATTTTTTGAAAATTGCAAAGAGTACACTCCTTAGATACCCTGTGGGTTGAAAATTTCGACGAAATCGCTCTATCTCACACGGTTAAGGAGATAGAAGGAAATTTGTGTTTTGCCATTTTTGGCAAAAATTCGAAAATTCAAAATGGCCGCCATTTTTGGGGAGGAGAAAATTTTTTGAAAATTGCAAATATTACATTCCTTAGATACCCTGTGGGTCG
The DNA here is from genome assembly GCA_964017235.1 of Sabellastarte sp. h YS-2021. NCBI lineage: Eukaryota > Metazoa > Annelida > Polychaeta > Sabellida > Sabellidae > Sabellastarte > Sabellastarte sp. h YS-2021. The sequence goes on from OZ024928.1 coordinate 18,282,776, forward strand.
AAAATTTCCACGAAATCGCTCTATCTCGCACGGTTAAGGAGATAGAAGCAAATTTGTGTTTTGCCATTTCTGGCAAAAATTCGAAAATTCAAAATGGCCGCCATTTTTGGGGAGGGGAAAATTTTTTGAAAATTGCAAAGAGTACACTCCTTAGATACCCTGTGGGTCGAAAATTTCGACGAAATCGCTCTATCTCACACGGTTAAGGAGATAGAAGGAAATTTGTGTTTTGCCATTTTTGGCAAAAATTCAAAAATTCAAAATGGCCGCCATTTTTGGGGAGGGGAAAATTTTTTGAAAATTGCAAATATTACATTCCTTAGATACCCTGTGGGTCGAAAATTTCCACGAAATCGCTCTATCTCGCACGGTTAAGGAGATAGAAGCAAATTTGTGTTTTGCCATTTTTGGCAAAAATTCGAAAATTCAAAATGGCCGCCATTTTTGGGGAGGGGAAAATTTTTTGAAAATTGCAAAGAGTACACTTGTCAGATACCCTGTAGGTCGAAAATTTTGACGAAATCGCTCTATCTCACACGGTTAAGGAGATAGAAGGAAATTTGTGTTTTGCCATTTTTGGCAAAAATTCGAAAATTCAAAATGGTCGCCATTTTTGGGGAGGGGAAAATTTTTTGAAAATTGCAAAGAGTACACTCCTTAGATACCCTGTGGGTCGAAAATTTTACCGAAATCGCTCTATCTCGCACGGTTAAGGAGATAGAAGCAAATTAGTGTTTTGCCATTTTTGGCAAAAATTCTAAAATTCAAAATGGCCGCCATTTTTGGGGAGGGGAAAATTTTTTGAAAATTGCAAAGAGTACACTTGTCAGATACCCTGTAGGTCGAAAATTTTGACGAAATCGCTCTATCTCGCACGGTTAAGGAGATAGAAGCAAATTTGTGTTTTGCCATTTTTTGGCAAAAATTCGAAAATTTAAAATGGCCGCCATTTTTGGGGAGGGGAAAATTTTTTGAAAATTGCAAATATTACATTCCTTAGATACCCTGTGGGTCGAAAATTTCGACGAAATCGCTCTATCTCGCACGGTTAAGGAGATAGAAGCAAATTTGTGTTTTGCCATTTTTGGGAAAAATTCGAAAATTCAAAATGGCCGCCATTTTTGGGGAGGGGAAAATTTTTTGAAAATTGCAAAGAGTACACTCCTCAGATACCCTGTGGGTCGAAAATTTTGCCGAAATCGCTCTATCTCGCACGGTTAAGGAGATAGAAGCAAATTAGTGTTTTGCCATTTTTGGCAAAAATTCGAAAATTCAAAATGGCCGCCATTTTTGGGGAGGGGAAAATTTTTTGAAAATTGCAAAGAGTACACTCCTCAGATACCCTGTGGGTCAAAAATTTTGCCGAAATCGCTCTATCTCGCACGGTTAAGGAGATAGGAGCAAATTACTCAAAAGTAGTACTGAAAATACACAATGAAGTACCTAAATGGCTATTACTCATGTACTGACAAAGCTATCAGTCCCAAATGCAATACCAAGCGAGCTATGGACATAACAATCTTGTATTCAAAATTGTAGTAAAATATCTTTAATTATTTTGGCTTAAATGCACGGAAACCAATGGGTACTGAAAATAGCTGTACTTAAGTATTACTCAGTAAGCAAAAGAGGTACAACAGCCAAAAGCAATCCCAAGCAAGCTACTGACCCAATAAGCCTGCATACCAAATTTGGTGACAATAGCTCTAATACTTTTCCTTTAAATGAGCGGAAACCATGCGTGACGCCGGACATCGGACGCCGGACGCCGGACATCGGACAACGGACATCGGACGGCGAAAAAAGCAAAAATAATATATCCACCCCCCAGGGGGGTGGACATAACAAGAGGAGAGTGCCCGTGAACGGGCACTGTGTCAGCTGACTGAATGTTTTTGATTTGTGATGGTGATAATGAGAGGAAAGCATAATTATCAGGGAAAGGGCTGTACAGAAATACAGTAAATGGTAACTGAACACATGTTCGAAAACTAGATTGGGCCAACTCGGCGCCAACATATCCCCAGACAGGTCATCACTCACGCCACAGGTTTTGATCGGGAATTTTTTAAAACATAATTACCCATTATTATATGAACTTCAGCACATCAATCTACTCTGTTTATATCTTCCAAGGAAGATGGTGTATCCCCAGACGCCGAATACATAACTCAAATTATATTTTCAATCTTCCTGCAATGATAACTCTAAACCTATTTTCAAAGTATTTAAATGATTGATGATTGAATGTCCATTCTAAAATAATAATCCCAAAAGAGCATATCTGTTTCTATATTTGTTGACAAATAAAATATTATTTTTAACTCAACTCATCATACTTTTCAATCTTCCTTCAAAGTATTTAAATGATTGATGATTCAATGTCCATTCTAAAATTCATAATCCCAAAAGCGCATATCTGTTTCTATATTTGTTCACAAATAAAATATTATTTAAAAAAAAATTATTTATATTATTATTTTATTATATTATTTTTAGAATTTGCAAATTGTTTTCAGTTATTCATTTCCTCTATACCTATATATGTGGTCCATATATATGCAACCTAAATATGTGACACAATCTCAGTTCTGACTCCCCTTTGTGTTATATGTAATGAAGCCCACCACCTCCCACCCCCACCCCTCTCCCCTTCTCCACACCTCTCTCACTATTACACAAGATCTGCAACCCCATTGAGTTCTTTGTTTCTCATCTGATATCATTAAATACCTTTGTTTATTTAGTGTCACTCAATATAGCTGGAGGTCCCAGAGGTGGGTGGGGGGAATCCGGGTGGGGGATGCATAAATGGTAAACAAACAATCTATATAAAAGGGGTACTCAAATACAAAAAGAATTGAGAATTTTAAGTATGTGATTATCAACTGAAATGAGTTCATAACTGTAGGAGCTGTGTCAAAATTAACTGAGGCAAGTTGAATAAAACTGGGCTAGTTGAGGGTTAAAAATCCCCTACTTTTACTACATAAGGATATAATTTCATTAATATTGGGACTTAAAGCTCAAAGTGTCCATTTTGTCTACTTGAATATGTTTAACCAGTTTCATTTTAAAAAGTTAAAAACTCAGCAAGCAGAGGTATAACACACAAAAATAAGTTCTTAAAAGACTAAGATAGCCATAACATTATTAATATTCAAAATTTAAATAGACAGGCATTTCCTTTTAAAAATTCAAAGATTTCAGCTCTATAACCCACATAGTTTGACAGTTACTGGGCTTTAAAGTGGCATAATGTCCATAAATTGGGTTTCTGTGGGCATTTTACAATTGTTAAAGAGACCTTAGCAATTAAACAACAGATCTGAAACTTTTTGGGGGACATACATAACAAACAAAAATTATATATAATACAGTTTAAGACTTGTCACACTAAGCATTTCCAAATAACAGGGCAAAATACGGAAAAAATGTCCAAAAAGGCACTTGGGCGAGTGTCTATGGCCCTCATACACAGGTTAAATGTCTACTAAAAACCTTGATTTTCGGCATATGTAAAAAGGACATAATAATGCATTCCCAGATGGGATTTCAGCTCCATCAATCACATAGTTTAACAGTCACAGGGCTTAAAGGTGGTTAAAAAGTCCAAATATTGGGTCTCTGTGGGCCTTTTAGAGATCTCGATGTGGCTTTCAAATTAAAGCTTCAGACTTAAAATTTGTTACATACTAAGATTACACATAGAATATGTATCTAATAAAGTTTGAAACTTTTCAGACTTACCATTTCCAAGTTACAGAGCAAAATATGTGAAAAATGTCTTAAAAGGGTCACTCAGGTGGGTGTTTAAGGTCCTCATACACAGGTTAAATGTCTACTTGAAGCCTTGATTTTTGGCACATGTAAAAAGAACATAATAATGTATTCCCAGATGAGATTTCAGCTCTATCAGTCACATAGTTTAACAGTCACAGGCCTTAAAATTGGCAAAAAGTCCAAATACTGGGTCTTTATGGGGCCTTCTAGAGACCTAAATGTGGCCTTCAAATTAAAGCCTCAGACTTAAAATTTGTCACATACTAAGATTACACATAGAATATGCATCTAATACAGTTTGAAACTTCTTAGACTTACCATTTCCAAGTTACAGGGCAAAATATGTGAAAAATGTCTAAAAATGGTCACTCGGGTGGGGATTTATGGTCCTCATACACAGGTTAAATGTCTTCTTAAAGCCTTAATTTTTGGCACATATATAAATAACATACTAATATCTTCCCAGATAGGATTTGAGCTCTATCAGTCACATAGTTTGACAGTCACAGGGCTTAAAAGTAGCAAAAAGTCCAAATATTGGGTCTTTGGGAGCCTTTTAGAGACCTCAATTTGACCTTCAAAATTAAAGCTTCAGACTTAAAATCTGTTACATACTAAGATTACACACAGAATATATATCTAATACAGTTTGAAACTTCTCAGACTTACCATTTCCAAGTTACAGGGAAAAAGATGTGAAAAATGTCTTATAAGGGTCACTCGGGTGGGTGTTTATGGTCCTGATACACAGGTTAACTGTCTATTAAAGGCCTAAATGTTGGGGCACATATAAGAAAACACACAGATATATTCCCAGATGATATTTAACTTAGATGAGAGACATAGTTTGAAAGCTACAGTGCTTGAAAGTGGCAAAAAGTGCATAAATTGGGTCTCTGTGGGCACTTTTGAGACCTTAAGTCGACCCCTTTGGGTAAACCTACAGCCCTAAAATTTTCTACAGACAAGGATTACATATCAAAGTTATACCTAGCGCAGTTTGAGACTCATCAGAATTACCACTTCCAAATTATAGGGCAAAATATGTGAAAAGTATAGCAAAAAATCCCCAAGTGGGGGTATTTATGGGCCTCAAACACAATTTTCTCCTCAACTTAAAGTCGTGATTTTCGGCACATGTACTAAGAACATATTAATGTGTTGTCAGGTAAAATTTCAGCCAGCTGAGCATCATAGTTTGTGACCTAGAGGGCTCTAAGTGGCCAAAAGTCCAATTTCTGACCTTAAGGTGGCCATAAGTTCTTTTTTACTGGGAATTTAAGGTCACCTTAAAATAGGGATCTTCCTTTGGGCACCCTTAACATGTGTACCAAGTTTGAAAAAAAAATATTAATTTGTTTTTGAGTTATCGCGTCCACAAGGAAATTTCTACGGCGGCGGCGGCGGCGGCGGCGGCGCGACGGACCTGAATCCAATATATCCCCGACTTTCGTCTGGGGATATAAATATTCCGAAGCTGACAGAAGAAAACGACAAAAAAGTTGTGCCCTGCAAATGGTATTATGAAATAAAGTAACAAGGTAATTGTTTAAGGGTAAAAAGTAGGTTAAAAATATTTAAAGAAATACTATAAATGCAATATCCTCGTTCCACCATGAAGAAGGGGTCCAAAGGTCAAATCTGACCATACCAAAAGATTCCCAGCCAAAGAATTTAGGACGGTTTACCATCCCAAACCTGTCGGACCAATAATAAGTGAGTTATAGGCACTTTTTAAGTTTGGCTATCCTAGTTTGACCTTGAAGGAGGGGGTCCAAGGTCAAATCCGACCACACAAAAAAATTCCCAGCCCATGATTTCCTGTAGCTTGTTTACCATCCCAAACTTGTAGGACCAATAATAAGCGAGTTCTAAGCAATTGTAAGTTTGGCTATCCTGAACTGCCCTTGAAGGAGGGGTCCCAGGTCAAATCTGACCACACCAAAAGAATCCCAGCCCATGATTTCCTATATGTTGGTTTACCATCCCAAACCTCCAAGACCAATAATACGCGAGTTATAAGCACTTTAAGTTTGGCTATCTTCGTTTGACCTGGAAGGAGGGGGTCCAAGGTCAAATCCGACCACACAAAAAAATTCCCAGCCCATGATTTCCTGTAGCTTGTTTACCATCCCAAACTTGTAGGACCAATAATAAGCGAGTTCTAAGCAATTGTAAGTTTGGCTATCCTCAACTGCCCTTGAAGGAGGGGTCCCAGGTCAAATCCGACCACACCAAAAGATTCCCAGCCCATGATTTTCTATAGGTTGGTTTTCCATTCGAAACCTCTAGGACCAATAATAAGTGAGTTATAAGCACTTTTAAGTTTGGCTATCCTCATTTGACCTTGAAGGAGGGGTCCAAGGTCAAATCCGACCACACCAAAAAATTCCCAGCTCATGATTTTCTATAGGTTGGTTTTCATTCCAACCTCTGGGACCAATAATAAGCGAGTTATAAGCACTTTTATGTTTGGCTATCCTCATTTGACCTTGAAGGAGGGTTCCAAGGTCAAATCGGACCATATTAACAGATTCCCAGCCCATGATTTCCTACAGGTTGGATACAATGATTTACTCAACAGTGAGAACCTGAAAGAAGCTATTGCTCAGCTATCCCATGACATAGAGGTCTGCAATTTCACTATGTTATAGCTGACCAAAACGTCTGTGAATAACATATTTAACAAAATACTCTAAATGTAATAATTTTCAAGTTACAACTGATTTACTCAAGAGTGAGAACCTCAAAGTAACTATTACTCAGCTATGCAATGAGCTACATGTCTGAATTTTTGCTCTGTTATAGCTGACCTAAAAGTAGCTGAACAACATATTTAAGCAAAATACTGTAAATGCAATAGTTTTCAAGTTACAACTGATTTACTCAATAGTGAGAACCAGAAAATAGCTATTGCTCCGCTATGCCATGAGCTATAGGTCTGTAATTTCACTATGTTATAGCTAACCCAAAAGTAGGTGAACAATATATTTTAACAAATTACTCCAAATGCAATATTTTTCAAGTTATTTCAAGCACTTTTAAGTTTGGCTATCCTCATTTGACCTTGAAGGAGGGGTCCAAGGTGAAATCTGACCACACCAAAAAATTCCCAGCTCATGATTTTCTATAGGTTGGTTTTCATTCCAACTATGGGACCAATAATAAGCGAGTTATAAGCACTTTTATGTTTGGCTATCCTCATTTGACCTTGAAGGAGGGTTCCAAGGTCAAATCGGACCATATTAACAGATTCCCAGCCCATGATTTCCTACAGGTTGGATACAATGATTTACTCAACAGTGAGAACCTGAAAGAAGCTATTGCTCAGCTATCCCATGACATAGAGGTCTGCAATTTCACTATGTTATAGCTGACCAAAACGTCTGTGAATAACATATTTAACAAAATACTCCAAATGTAATAATTTTCAAGTTACAACTGATTTACTCAAGAGTGAGAACCTCAAAGTAACTATTACTCAGCTATGCAATGAGCTACATGTCTGAATTTTTGCTCTGTTATAGCTGACCTAAAAGTAGCTGAACAACATATTTAAGCAAAATACTGTAAATGCAATAGTTTTCAAGTTACAACTGATTTACTCAATAGTGAGAACCAGAAAATAGCTATTGCTCCACTATGCCATGAGCTATAGGTCTGTAATTTCACTATGTTATAGCTAACCCAAAAGTAGGTGAACAATATATTTTAACAAAATACTCCAAATGCAATATTTTTCAAGTTATAGCTGATTTACTCAACAGTCAGTGCCTGAGAACAGCTATTGCTCAGTTGTGAACTGAGCTACAGGTCTGTAATTTCACTATGTTATAGCTGACCCAAAAGTAGCTGAATAACATATTTGCACAAATTTCTGTAAAGGCAATAGTTTTCCAATTACAACTGATTTACTCAACAGTGAGAACTTCAAAGTAGCTATTACTCAGCTATGCAATGAGCCACAGGTCTGGAACTTCACTATGTTATAGCTGACCCCAAAATAGGTGAATAACATATTGAAACAAAATACTCTAAATGCAATAGTTTTCAAGTTATAAGTGATTTACTCAACAGTGATAACCTAAAAGTAGCTATTACTCAGCTATGCCATGAGCTACAGGTCTGAAATTTTACTATGTTATAGCTGACCCAAAAGTAGCTGAATAACATATTTATACTAAATTCTCTAAATGCAATAGTTTTCCAATTACAAGTGATTTACTCAACATTGAGAACTTCAAAGTAGCTATTACTCAGCTATGCAATGAGTCACGGGTCTGGAACTTCACTATGTTATAGCTGACCCCAAAATAGGTGAATAACATATTGAAACAAAATACTCTAAATGCAATAATTTCCAAGTTATAAGCGATTTACTCAACAGTGATAACCTAAAAGTAGCTATTACTCAGCTATGCCATGAGCTACAGGTCTGAAATTTTACTATGTTATAGCTGACCCAAAAGTAGGTGAACAACATATTTAAGCAAAATACTGTAAATGCAATAGTTTTCAAGTTACAACTGATTTACTCAATAGTGATGACCTAAAAGTAGCTATTACTCAGCTATGCCATGAGCTACAGGTCTGAAATTTTACTATGTTATAGTTGACCCAAAAGTAGCTGAATAACATATTTATACTAAATTCTCTAAATGCAATAGTTTTCCAATTACAACTGATTTACTCAATAGTGAGAACCTCAAAGTAGTTATTACTCAGCTATGCAATGAGCTACAGGTCTGAAATTTCACTGTTATAGCTGACCCAAAAGTAGGTGAACAACATATTAAAGCAAAATACTGTAAATGCAATAGTTTTCAAGTTACAACTGATTTACTCAATAATGATGACCTAAAAGTAGCTATTATTCAGCTATGCCATGAGCTACAGGTCTGAAATTTTACTATGTTATAGCTGACCCAAAAGTAGGTGAACAACATATTTAAGCAAAATACTGTAAATGCAATAGTTTTCAAGTTACAACTGATTTACTCAATAGTGATGACCTAAAAGTAGCTATTACTCAGCTATGCCATGAGCTACAGGTCTGTAATTTCACTATGTTATAGCTGACCCAAAATTAGCTGAATAACATATTTATACGAAATTCTCTAAATGCAATAGTTTTCCAATTACAACTGATTTACTCAATAGTGAGAACTTCAAAGTAGCTATTACTCAGCTATGCAATGAGCCACAGATCTGAAACTTCACTATGTTATAGCTGATCCCAAAATAGGTGAATAACATATTGAAACAAAATACTCTAAATGCAATAGTTTCCAAGTTATAAGCGATTTACTCAACAGTGATAACCTAAAAGTAGCTATTACTCAGCTATGCAATGAGTCACGGGTCTGGAACTTCACTATGTTATAGCTGACCCCAAAATAGGTGAATAACATATTGAAACAAAATACTCTAAATGCAATAATTTCCAAGTTATAAGCGATTTACTCAACAGTGATAACCTAAAAGTAGCTATTACTCAGCTATGCCATGAGCTACAGGTCTGAAATTTTACTATGTTACAGCTGACCCAAAAGTAGGTGAACTACATATTTAAGCAAAATACTGTAAATGCAATAGTTTTCAAGTTACAACTGATTTACTCAATAATGATGACCTAAAAGTAGCTATTACTCAGCTATGCCATGAGCTACAGGTCTGAAATTTTACTATGTTATAGCTGACCCAAAAGTAGGTGAACAACATATTTAAGCAAAATACTGTAAATGCAATAGTTTTCAAATTACAACTGATTTACTCAATAGTGATGACCTAAAAGTAGCTATTACTCAGCTATGCCATGAGCTACAGGTCTGAAATTTTACTATGTTATAGCCGACCCAAAAGTAGGTGAACAACATATTTAAGCAAAATACTGTAAATGCAATAGTTTTCAAGTTACAACTGATTTACTCAATAGTGATGACCTAAAAGTAGCTATTACTCAGCTATGCCATGAGCTACAGGTCTGAAATTTTACTATGTTATAGTTGACCCAAAAGTAGCTGAATAACATATTTATACTAAATTCTCTAAATGCAATAGTTTTCCAATTACAACTGATTTACTCAACAGTGATAACCTAAAAGTAGCTATTACTCAGCTATGCCATGAGCTACAGGTCTGAAATTTTACTATGTTATAGCTGACCCAAAAGTAGGTGAACAACATATTTAAGCAAAATACTGTAAATGCAATAGTTTTCAAGTTACAACTGATTTACTCAATAGTGATGACCTAAAAGTAGCTATTACTCAGCTATGCCATGAGCTACAGGTCTGAAATTTTACTATGTTATAGTTGACCCAAAAGTAGCTGAATAACATATTTATACTAAATTCTCTAAATGCAATAATTTTCCAATTACAACTGATTTACTCAATAGTGAGAACCTCAAAGTAGTTATTACTCAGCTATGCAATGAGCTACAGGTCTGAAATTTTACTATGTTATAGCTGACCCAAAAGTAGGTGAACAACATATTAAAGCAAAATACTGTAAATGCAATAGTTTTCAAGTTACAACTGATTTACTCAATAGTGATGACCTAAAAGTAGCTATTACTCAGCTATGAAATGAGCTACAGGTCTGAAATTTTACTATGTTATAGCTGACCCAAAAGTAGGTGAACAACATATTTAAGCAAAATACTGTAAATGCAATAGTTTTCAAGTTACAACTGATTTACTCAATAGTGATGACCTAAAAGTAGCTATTACTCAGCTATGCCATGAGCTACAGGTCTGAAATTTTACTATGTTATAGCTGACCCAAAAGTAGCTGAATAACATATTTATACGAAATTCTCTAAATGCAATAGTTTTCCAATTACAACTGATTTACTCAATAGTGAGAACTTCAAAGTAGCTATTACTCAGCTATGCAATGAGCCACAGATCTGAAACTTCACTATGTTATAGCTGATCCCAAAATAGGTGAATAACATATTGAAACAAAATACTCTAAATGCAATAGTTTCCAAGTTATAAGCAATTTACTCAACAGTGATAACCTAAAAGTAGCTATTACTCAGCTATGCCATGAGCTACAGGTCTGAAATTTTACTATGTTATAGCTGACCCAAAAGTAGCTGAATAACATATTTATATGAAATTCTCTAAATGCAATAGTTTTGAAGTTACAAGTGATTCTACTCAAGATGGAAGTTACTGAAAAGCCCAAAAGTAGCTATTACTCACTTAGCTATTGAGACAGGCACCCAACTTACTCACCATATTGTAGCTATGAAAAAAGTAGCTGAATAACATATTTTAACAAAATGCTCTAGATGCAACAGTTTTCAAGTTATAAATGATTTTGTGCATGATTTCATGAATGTTAATGCATTAAAAATTATTAAAAAAATTTATTAAAAAAAAAGTAAGAGAGATCCAGGTCTCATACTCACACAAGAGAATCTACCTCTGGCCTAGTACATATATGCAAGATATGAGAGAAATCCCTGCAATAGTCACTGAGAAAATTGTGATAAAAAGTTGAAATTTTCACACTTTTGGTGGGGGTACCCCCCTTGTAATGTCTCTAGCAAACAGACGAACGGACAGATTTGCATGCCTTGAACAATTTTTCATCCTCGATAGATAAGGTATCTTTTAAAAAAAACAGCACATCTCTAGGCCTTGTAGTTTTGGAGGAGAAGTTGTTCACGCGTACGCGTACGCCCACGCCGCAGAGTGACGACATAATGCCAGCTGACTGACAAGTCAGCTGACATAAAAAGGGGGAATAATATGTGAAACTCTCTTGTGTACAAAGTATCCTGACGTTTTGAGGTGTTGTCATGTTTTGTGTTACCAAAAAACGTAACCTAGTGGGCGACAATATAATATATTGTAGTAGTTAACGACTACCGAGTGGATCAGAAAGCACTCGAGAACTACCTAAATCGACCCCAATCGCGAATACCGACCACCCGGTCACAGCCGTACTTTAGACCAATCAGACTGGTGTCTGATGTTTTTGTGCTGCCATGCATGTATCTCACTCCTTCTTTTACCAGAGCCCAGGGCCAAAAGGAAGACAGTTTTGAAGGTCAGATGCTTCAGAGATGCCTCCCTAAGGGGTTCGAAAGGAGCCTTTGTGAGCTGGTGTAGTACCAGGGAAAGGTTCCAGGAGGGTATGCCCCTCCGCCCTTTGGGTCTGTCTCTGTGGAAACTTTCCAGGAGACGAGTGAGATTATCATCCTTGCTGATATTAACTGTTGCATTACCCAATTTATCAGCAATGGCAGACCTGTATCCATCAATGGTGCTAGGCTGTAACTTCTTGTCCCCAAAGAGGTACAGTAGGAAGTCAGCCACCGACTTTACAGGTGGTGACCTGAAGTCCACCTGATTAGTGACGCACCACTTTGTAAAAATGGCCCACTTTGCCTCATAGACTGATCTGGTTGATCTTCTTTGAGGAGCCTCAATTCTTGCTGCCACTGCCTCAGAGAAGCCCTGTTCTTTGATTGTTGTGGCTCTAGGAGCCATGCATGGAGATTTAGATTTGTCAGATTTCTGTGAGGGATCTGATTGAATGGCTGTGTTAACAGATTGGGCAGGTTGGGCAGGCTGAGAGGGACCTGACTGGACATGGTCACCAAGTCCCAAAACCAAGGCATGTTGGGCCACCCCGGGGCAATCAGAATGAGTCTCTTGCACTGGGAGTCTTGTAACTTCTCCACCACTTTGCCCAATATGGCGGTCGGTGGGAAGGCGTATGCATCCAGATCCTCCCATGGCAGAGTGAGTGCATCCACTGCTACAGCCAGGGTGTCTGGTACTGGAGACACAAACAGAGGTAACTTGTGGTTGAACCTCGTGGCAAATAGGTCTATCCGAGGCCGGTGCCATTTGCTGCATAACTTTCGAAAAACTTCCGGAAGGAGGGACCACTCTGTCTGGATGGTCTGACCCAGCCTGGATAGTTTGTCCGCTATCACATTTAGTCGGCCTGGGATGTGTCGGGCTTTTAGAGTCACTTGTCACTGGGAACACCAGGACAAGATTTTCCACAGTAGGGCACATAGTGGGCCCGACCTCATGCCTCCTTCTTTGTTTATGTAAGCTACTACTGTAGTATTGTCGGTTGCCACCAGAACTATTTTGTCTACACAGAGATCTTGGAACTCTTTTAAGGCTAGATAAACTGCCTTCAGTTCCAGATAGTTTATATGCAGCTTGCTTTCCGGCACTGACCAGGACCCTCTTGCAGTGCGTTCGTTTAAGTGGGAGCCCCACCCTTCTTTTGATGCGTCTGTAAATATTTGCAGAGCATGTTTTATTGGGTGTAATGGTTGCCCTTGGAGCACATTGCTTTCCTCTAGCCACCATCGTAAGTGTGGGTGCAGGGACCTGGGTAGAGGAATAATCTTTTCTAGAGATTCCGGTACCCTCCAATTGTTTTTGAGATGCCACTGTATGGGTCTCATGTGTAGTCGGCCTAGGTGAACTTATTTTTCCATGGCTGTTAGTAGACCTATCAGGGACATGAACTGCCGGACCGGACAGGCCAGTAGTAACAAAAGTGCTTGTATTTTCCCCTGAAGGCTGTGCCACCGGTCCGGTGTCGGTCTGACCCGGCCGGACCTGAGGTCGAACTGGTAGCTTACAAAGTTGAAGACTTGTTTGGGTTCCAGTTCTGATTTTTCTGTATTCACCAGCCAACCCAGATCCTGGCACATTTTGACTAGATTTTGTGTATACTGGAGACAAATTGAGTGGGAACTGGCTCTCACCAACCAGTCATCTAGGTATTGGTGGATCCTTATACACTTGTGTATGGCCATCAGTTTCACCTCCTTGGCTAATACCGTGAACTCCAAGGGCGCTGTGGACAGACCAAAAGGGAGTGCCTTGAATTGTAAGTCCGACCCTGGACATGAAATCTCAGATATTTCCTGGATTGTTCCTGTATTGGTATGTGGAAGTAGGCATCCTTGAAATCTACCGAGGTTACCCACTCCCCTTGCTGGAGGGATGTCCTGATGGTTTCCGGTGTCTCCATTTTGAATTTCTCCACCTTGAGGAAAAGATTCAATTTGCTTAGGTCCAGTATGGGTCGCCACTTGTTGTTGGGTTTGGGTATTAAGAACAGCCGGTTGAAAAACCCCAGAGATGTGGGATTGTGGACCAGTTCTATTGCGTTTTTGTCCATAAGCTGATGTAATGCCTCCAACAGGTAGCTGTTCCTGTGGGGATTGACATAGCAGCTTATGACAGTGGGAGACCTTGTGAGATTTGGCCGGATCCGAAAGGGATGAGTGTAACCCTCTTTCAATGTTTGAACTATTTTCGGACCGGCACCCAATTCCAGCCAACTTTGCCAAAAGTTTTGAAGTCTGGACCCTACAGGCAGTGTTTTTGCAACAAGAGGGACATTGACCACAGGTTGGACACAAGACAATTGAGTGACAGAAGAAGCACCTTTGACAAATTTTAATGTATGATCTCTGTTTTTTACATCTGCTAAGCCAGGACTTATTCCTTTCCTTTGTGGATGCCCGGTTGCAGAAAGAGCATGGTTTACAACATTTAATTTTACAACAGTGCCTTGAAAAGTCAATGTCTCTTTGAATGTGCTCCCGGCCAGCAGCCGTGCCTGTAACTTTGTTACACAGTAATTGTCATTTATACGGCTGCTGGCCCTTGGCTGGTCGTGAGGAATACTGGTGTTTTCCCTTCCCTCGTCTATGTTGGCTCTGTGAGGAGATGTTTTTCCAGGCCGGTCGGTCCTGTTTCTTGGGATCAGATTTCCTGTCCTGTCTGTCATAGGGATGATATCTGCCCTTTTTGTAGACCGAGCCAGACCGGTTTCTATCAAAGTTAGAAATGTCCTCCTCCGCTTGCTTGATCACTGAGTCCGGGAATAAAGTATCCAGTTCCAGTGGGGCAGATCTGAGTGCATTCAAGGTGTCCGCCTTTACTCCAGCCTTGAGATAAGATAAGTATGAATCACGCCTTAACAGGGTGGTGTTGGCCATGTTGACAAATACAAAGTCAGTTAAATATTCCATAGCTTTAGCCATGGCCTGGCAAATACTGGAGTTAAAGTCTAACAGGAATTGAAGTTCGTCAGTTGCTGCAGAAACCTTGCTTGCTGTTTTGCCCTTGGATTCAGTCCGGATAGTACGGAGTTGGGAATGCATATTCTGCTGTACTTTAAGTAGGCAGCGATTGAACCCAGCTGCTTAATTGCAGATTATAGATGACTCCCGGGCTGACCTCTCCCATTTTCTTACATTTTCCTGGGAAATGGGTCTGGACAAGGGTGGATTTGATGCAATGCCAGCTTGACGAGCTATCCTCAGATAGGTACTATTAATGCGGGAAGAACCAGTTCCAAGTTTTAGCTGTAGAGCTAGAGTCTTTCTTGCTTTCTGAGTGCACGCCGTACCATTTGTTCTGGGATTTGGCCAGATGGACAAACTGATCTTGTTGAAGAGTGCCTGCTTCAGTGGTACGAGAAGGGTAACCCTGTACTAAAAAAGAAAGATTATGCTATCCATTGATAGAATTTATTGTACAGCTGGTGCAATGTACACTACAAACACAGACACTTTTAATACCATTTCCTTGTTTAAAAGTCCATTTTTGTAGTATCTGAATTTGTGGAGGATCATGTGACATTACTCCATATTGTGTACATGTTGTTCTGGTGTTAAAATAGAATTGTGAGAAAATTATCACCAAAATTAAATGAGTTGTTTCTTGTGGCATATGTTTTCAAAATAAATTGCAAACCAATTTTGTATATTTTCTTTTTGGAACTAGCAAAATTTATTGGTATTAAAAAGTTCTTGGGAGATTTATTCTTACAGATCAGGTGATTCTATGCTGGAGTAATGTCACATGATCCTCCACAAATTCAGATACCACAAAAATGGACTTTTAAACAAGGAAATGGTATTAAAAGTGTCTGTGTTTGTAGTGTACATTGCACCAGCTGTACAATAAATTCTATCAATGGATAGCATAATCTTTCTTTTTCAAGTCTATGTGCATTTGTTGTGTGATATATTGAATTTAAAAAGGATTATTACTGTTGACATGACAGAGGGTGAAAATCTGACAGATTTGTGAGTTGCCAAACTTGTAGTTCTATTATAGTATATACATAAAATTTATGTCACACCAGTTTTTTAACAATGAGAAACGTACCCTGGTGACTGTGGCCTAAGGTATATAACTGCCAAATATGGTTTGAAACCTTCTAATCATAAGGGAGATATTCAAGGGAGACCATAATGCGGCGGCGGCGGAGAGGAAACTGAGGCGAAAACAAATAAGTGCCCTTTCAGGGCTGAAAGACGCTTAATTGTGGTACGAATGAACTGACGATGGCATGGGGCGAACCCGTTTTGGTGCGAAACGTCTGGTATTCCTGTAAACAAAGGGTTCTCATAAAACGGACAAACTCTACTGTACGCAGTCAGTACTACTCCACGCCTTTACTTGGCCCAACTTCGGACACAAAAACACTCCGTCGAAACGCCGTTAAAACATGGGTCGAGGGGAGATCGCCTGTCAGTTTGCCGAGCGTTGCCTCCATCTTCCTTTTCAAACTCGTATAGCCTGTCAGAACCCTATGTCAGGGTTGGTGTTATATTGTTTATAATGAATGTAACACCATAAACAATCTAGTACCCACAGTTCACAAAAAACACCAAAGACTGACCTGCACAAGGTGCCGGTCAAGGACAAAAATGGGTCTGGTGAAGACTAAAAATAGGTTCACCCTAAACATATCGCACGAAATACCTCACACGAAAAACCTCACAACATTTTATTTAAACAACGGCTATTTTATTTACTGCACATGCGCACACAAAAAATAAATAATAAATCCTAGTATTGAAGTCAAAATTTCCTTTATTTCTTTTTTGTTTCTGCTTTTCTCAAAAACAATGTCCATCTGATAAGTTTTTCCACATACTACTTTAAATCAAGTTAGTAAACAACCATTTAGGTTTATGTTTTCCCTGAGTATCAAAAACCTTTTGATAGGCTTAGGTGCCTACTCACTATTTTCCTGTAATCAAGTCAACTAGCTGATGTTCATGTCTTTTTCCTGAGAACCAATACCCTCTTTGGCAGGCATACTTAATTACCTACTAACTATTTTCTTCCCTCAAGTCAGTTAGCCAAAGTTACCTTTTATGTTTATGTTTACCCTTAGTGAAACCCTCTTTGATACTCCTAACTACCTAGAGTAACTCATTATTTTCAAACCAATTAGCCCATGTACTTTTCATACTTGATTATGTGACAAATAAATGTGGTAAATGAAGTAGTGCATCAAATAAACAGTTGTGTATTATTAAAAAAAGTTTACTTAAACATTCCTTTTTAACTTTATCCGTAGAAGTTGAACTTTCTGATAGATTGGACTTCTGATATCAGAACTTCAAATTTTTTCATCAGAGAAATTTTCTTATTAAATAACAGATTTGGACTTTCTGACATCAGGACTTTCAAATGAAGTTTGTGATGACAAGATTTGAAATTCTGATGGTTTGGACTTTCTGATGTGATCTTATTATATATAGTTATTTTTTATCACACAAAAAAGGGATAAATAGCAGTATTAGTATTTATAGCTCATGAGGAAAAACACATTTCAATTTTGAGGCTATACAAGTAATTGACCAATGTTCTATTAATAAAACTCATATATCATTTGCAAATATATAAATAGCCATCTATCTTTTGGTGCTTTCTCTTAACTCCTAGCCTATGATCTTTGGGATAAATTAAAAATTATCTCTTGTAACCATACTACAACTTTAAAAGTTCCATAACTAATCAATTGAGCAATGTAATTTAACTAATTTACATTTTCAAATGCATACATAAAATCAACATTAATGGTGTCTAAAAATTACATCAATGTCAATTACATTTCTCAGACGGAAAAAAAAAACTAAATTAATTATTTTCACAATTTAATTTTTTTTAAACTTTTCAAATATGTACATTTATATTATTTAAAAGCTGCAACTTGTATAGAATCTCAACTTGTCCATAACCAATATATTATTTTAAAAAGTATAAAACATGTTGTATTATGAAATCATTCAACACACAATGAAACAAACAATTAACAGTATATGGTTGTGCTTTCTCCTCATCTAAAACATTACTTAGCAGCAAATATTTTCTGATCTTGATCTTATCAATCACATGCAGACAATTTTTGTCTGGTTTGATGTCATAAATATTTGGAATTTTCTTTTGCAGGCTTAGCTGCATTTATGACTGCCTGACCACATTCACATGCAGAAATGGAATTAATTTAATTTGGCTTTTTGTTGATTTTTAATGCCTTTTCTGCTGCAATATCATTTTCCCAATATACTGTGACGGATCCGAGCAGTTTATCCATCAACCTCAACAACTTTGCAGTGGTGCCACTACGTGTACATTTCAAAAGCCCACTGCTCACATCAGGAGTGAATCCAATCCATGGATCAATCCTCAATCTAGGATCAATCCTAACTCCCGGGATCAGACTCACTCCCAAAAGTTCATCTCAGGTTGCATCCAGATGGCATCACTACACGTAGATTCCACAATGCCATCATGCACAGTGACATCACTGACGTCAGATTTCACCATGCCACCAAATAACACCTGCAGGAATTTTACACAAGGGTTTTCTAACCCTTAAGCTGGCAGTGTCACCACTTCGCGAACATTTCACAGTGGCACTCCAAATCCGGGGAGTTACCAGTCCCCATACAGTTAAGCCTCCTATTGGCTTAGCAGGAAGAAGTTCAATCTTCCCTATAACTCTTTATGAAAAATGAATAGGCCTAAGAATAATGAATAATGGGGTGGAATTCACATCTGAATTCTACCGGGCTTATCAAACTGAATCACTTCACAGATATCAGAAAAACTTATCTGTATATAGTTGTAACAAATAAACTTCCCGGGATTCTGGATCATGGATCTATAGATGAAATAAATACTCTTCCCAGGATTCTTGATCATGGACCTACAGATGAAATAAATACTCTTCCCGGGATTCTGGATCGTGGATCTACGTCACTCTTACTAGCACCCTGGTTCAGCTGCTCTAAGGATCGGTATGTTGTCACCTAGTGGACTGGAACAAAACCTTATTAACTATTCTGCAATGCTGCCGGCTTTGGTTGCCCTGGAATGTTCACTCTTAATTAATCTTGCTGGTTCTCCCAGGATTGCTGCAATCTGAATTGGGTATCAGCACATTGGTTAGCGGAGGCTCCAGTGGGTTCAGTCATTGTCACCCTTCTGTCCTGAATGGAAGATCAGATCTTAAGTATTTTGATTGAGAAGATAAGCAACAAGGAAAATAAAGTCACAATAATAAATTATTTAATTAATATTATAGTGCTGTTATAAATTCTCTGGACTCATACATCATAACAAAACATCTTTGGGTCTCCACCACAATTATTTATCATAGAACCTAGCTATTGGGATGGGGGAGTGAGGATTATGGATGGCTGTAGTGATCCCGGGAATATGGTCTGAGTACTTCTGGTATTCAATGCTGAACCCTTATCAATAATTCTGATCGTGTACATTTCTGAATACTGGTTCCTTCAATGAGGTAAATTATGGCAGCTCTTAGAATGTTCTTTGGCAGCTCAGGCAGCTGATTACTTGCAAGATTCACAACAGAATACAATGCAGAAATCATTCGCCATCCTGGTTCCAATTCCTGGGAGTATTGTCTTAGATCAACAATGACAGTGATCCCGGGAACTCACTCCTGGGATTGCATCCAAGGAGCCAATCCAGGATCGCATCAAGGATTGTCACTGTGTTCAATTCTGAACAGTGCTCTGATATCCTGTGCTGATCCCGGGGCCACTCCCGGATCACGTGTTTTATGATATTCTTTTGCTATTACCTTCTCTCTTCAGTTGTTGCCCGGTGAATTCAATTCTGAATTCTCGCTCTTCACTGGAAAACCACTGCTTATATAGGCTCTCAGCCAGACAGTCATGTGATCATCAGGAAGAGTGTACATAGGGAGCATATGGGAAATGGATGTGATAACTTGTACATTATACACTATAATGTAAATTTACATTACATAAATATTCAGTTAACACTTACAACACTCAGATTTATTAATCTGTGCAATATATTTCACAGGAAACCATATTCTAAACTAGTATTCACAGTTTCCCTACCACAATTGATTCATCAGTAAACCTTTCACCCCTGGAACTGTACAGTAAAGTTCTTCCAAAATCTCATGGATAACAAATCATAATAAGCCAGAGTGAAGTACAACACAAGATATGATAATTATTTATGATTTGCCTGATTATTAGTGAATATCCTTGTCCCAAACTACAGAAAATCATAGATTTACCCCTATTTTCGCCCATGCGGCCGGACCTGATATTATGTAAACAAACCCCTTAAAAGACCACTTTGTATGATAAATATGGTCTGAAAATAACGATAGATGCAACAAAAGTAATATTTACCTTGATTTTCACCTCAAAAGAGAAATTAGCGCTCAAAATAACACAAAATGGCCGCGAAATTTACTGTGAATTTCACTGCAAAATTTACCGTGGTTCAGACGTGAAATCAGGAATGTCGAATCAACAGACTTACGGTTGAACCGCAACAATACATTCGCATAATTTTTGGCCAATTCTATTAATTTTCAAGTAAAGCTTTATTAACTCTCTTACAATTACATAAAATGCAGGGCCGGTATTCATAAAACTTGCTGAGACCAAATTTTGTCTCAAGTCTTAAGTTTTGGTCTCAAGTCTGAGACCATTTTTGGTCTCAAACTTGTTAGCTATTCACAAAACAGTTGAGACCAAATTCATTCTCAGATTTGGTCTCAAAATTAAGACTGGTACATAGTTGTCTTAAATATTTTGTTCAAAGTCTCAAGCATTATTTCATCTTAACTGAGATTCATATTATAATTTTTTTATGGTTCAATGTAAAGTGGAAATAATTTACAACATATATAATACTTGGCCTAAATTTTTGTAACAACAGATATCCCATACTTTGGTTTCAAAGTACCTTACTGTGAGACACTTTTCAACAGTGTTTTCTAACTGCATAGCAACAAAGAAGTAGATCATGTGACATGAAAAATAAAGAAACACTTGACACAATTTTCTATTTATTTTTTATTTTAATAGACAGTATAATTTTTGTTAAGAATTAAAACACACAAAAACTATTGCTCTTTGAAAAAATGTTAGATATATTTGCAAGTTTATTGTTTGTTTACATTGGAAAGATTTGAGACTGGTCTCAGCTTGGTCTCAGCTGAGAACCTCTTTGTGAATACAAAGCTGAGACTTGGTCTCAGCTGAGACCAAATCTCAAAGCTGAGACGATTTTTTGTCTCAGACTTAAGATCTCTTTATGAATACGGCCCCAGGGGCTTTTTAACAACTCTTTACTCCACAATCAACATTATGCCACACTTTACAATACAGACATTTTTCTCAACTGTTTTTTCCACACCATCCTTTTTTCATTTGCTATCATCATTGTAAGTTTAGTAATTGGTTTTTAATAATGTTACATAATATCCTTTTCTTTGTACATACTTATAAAAAGTTTATATTATGTAAATCATTCTTGAATTTATTATCTTAAGTTTGGTTACTATGTTTTAGCCCATCTTGAGATAGACTACCCAACCTAGGATGCTAAGATGGGTTAACTCCTAAGTTTGGCTCCATTAATTGCCTACATATGTGTATCTATGTGCATAAGTTAACAGATTGGATCTTCAAGCAAGCTTTCCATTCGTAAAATATTGTAAGAAAACATCAAAAAATTTCGTGACCTCATATCTTCATTAATGGGTTGGGTGATGTGTCAGAAATCCCTGGGAAGTTTGTTACTTCATTTGGTGCGATAAACAGATGCGAAGAGAAGTGCGATCTGGGGAAAATCCAGTTTAGAATCCTGGGCCGGTATTCATAAAACCTGCTGAGACCAAATTTTGTCTCAAGTCTTAAGTTTTGGTCTCAAGTCTGAGACCACTTTTGGTCTCAGACTTGTTAGCTATTCATAAAACAGTTGAGACCAAATTTAGTCTCAGATTTGGTCTCAAACTTAAGACTGGTAAGTCTCAAGCATTATTTCATCTTAACTGAGATTCATATTTTTATTTTTTATGGCTTAATGTAAAGTAGAAATAATTTACAACATATATACTACTTGGCCTAAATTTTTGTAACAACTGATAGCACAAATTTTTGCTTCAAGAGTACCTTACTTTGAGACAATTTTCAGAGTTTTCTGACTGCATAGCAACAAAGAAGTGGATCATGTGACATGAAAAATAAAAAACAGTTGACACAATTTTCTATTTATTTTTTATTTAAATGGACAGTATAATTTTTGTTAAGAATTAAAACGCAAAAAGTATTGATCTTTAAAAAAAATGTTGGATATATTTGCAAGTTTATGGTTTGTTTACATTGGAAAGACTTGAGACTGGTCTCAGCTTGGTCTCAGCTGAGAACCTGTTTGTGAATACAAAGTTGAGAATTGGTCTCAGCTGAGACCAAATCTCAAGCTGAGACTATTTTTTGTCTCAGACTTAAGATCTCTTTATGAATACGGCCCCAGTTGCCAGTTTTATAATCTACCTTTAGTATCATACCTATTTCCGGAAAAAATATTTGTTGTCAAAAAAAGAAACTTCCGTAACATGAAAAGATTCAATACTTCTATGTGTTCCTGTTAGTAAAGGTTTTAAGATTGTTTTAAAATGGAAAGGATAACAATATGCAGAGATTCAAAGACATCCAATGATGATTCCTACAACTTAGACGACGATTTTCACGGTTATGAACTGCTGCTTTTGAAACGTCTCCAATCAGACCCTGTTGTTTGTGTTGAATGGAGGGAGAAGTTACTGAAGAAAGTGTTAGACGACAGCTATGATCTTGGGGTATGTGATATCTTATCCTTTTACTGAGTTTGCTCCGGTAAGGTGTCTTGTTAGAGTAGACATGGTTACCTCGAATCTACAGTACTTACCCAGCACGAACAGACCTTTGAAAACATGTTGATTTAGTGTTGAAAATTGATTCTGCCATTGATGTACACTTTTAAAACCTAATTTAAGTTTTTTTCCAACATGAAAAAGTTTAGACATGAAATACTAATGATTTATCAATGAAAAATGGTCCTGACATATTTTCGGAAACCAGTCACAACGCCACCAATCAATCAATCAGTTGTCCAGGTGCTTAATCTCCGTATCAACGGATTCTAAGGCACACCATCCAATCCGTAAGGCATAAATCATGAGACATTAGACATGTTCCGAGTCGTTGCCAGGGAGGCGGTCCGGTGTTTGGTAGTAAGAAGCTATGGTGGGAATGATTTCTGAAATAGGTAGGTTTTGAGTCGACTTTTGAAACTGGAGAGATTTGGAGCACTGCGTATATCATATGGCAGATCATTCCATAACTTAGGGGCATCATATGAGAAACTATTGTTAAAATGGACCTTTGATTTATGGATGGAAGGACAGTAAGAGGGAACCAGAAGGAACAAATTTTTGGGATTGGAACGTCTTGTATTCACGGCAGATTTGTACAAGGGGAGATATGGTGCAAAATACTTAGGCTGGCCAGTGGTGAGGTACTTATAGACCAAAACTAGGGTTTTGAAGATAATGCGTTGTCTAATGGGTAGCCAATGGAGTGTCCTAAGGGTGGATGTAATGTGAGTGTACTTTGAAGCACCAGTGACAAACCGTGCAAGCGCATTTTGAACATATTGGAGCCTTGTAGCATTTCGGGATGACAAACTGCGAAAAAGAGAGTTGCAATAATCCAAATGACTACTGACCAGAGCATTTGCAATCGGTCAAATTCTACTGTCCTCCCATCCTTTGATGATGAAAAATCTTTAGCAAACAGATTTGGTTCGTTTTTCATTGATAAAATTAAAAGATTCGAGACACCTTTAAATACACCCGATCTCAGGTTCTTCATCCAGACAAGGAGCCGCCGACTTGCTGTTCCTTTCAAGCTGTCACTGAGACTGAAGTCCTTAAGTTTATCAAGGAATCCCCTTCTAAAACTTGCTCCCTTGATCCATGCCCCACTCACATTGTGAAACAATGTATTGACATTCTTCTCCCTTCATTGAGGAGAAAACCATAACGCCACCTCCACAATGCCACCACCATAATGCCACCACTAATCAACATTGATGTACAGCATATGCAGGTGCATAATTTTTATTTATAATAGTTATTTTTAGGGGTGTTGCGGTAGTACCAGTATCGTCGGTACGGTAAAGAAATTACTGCAAACCGTCATGAAGTTCAGCTACCGGTTTTCCGCTTATACTTCAATTTAAAGAAACTTTACTAACCTTACATACAAAATAAGTGTCATAATCCACTTTTATTTGCTTTTTACTGTAATACCAAAGCCATAATGAGCGATAATTTGCAGAAACCATATATTTCGTTGTTTAGCCAATCAGAACCGAGAACACATCTGTGTCAAGTTAGAATTCCTGCTTTACAGTATGGAAAGTATTTGGATCTCATGTTTTGTTAAATAAGAGGCGGTTAACCGGTAACCGACCGGGAAGTGAAAGACGGGAAACCGGAAGGAAAAAAATTGCTACCGCAACAGCCCTAGTTATTTTCCTAAACAGTTACAATTAACCTGTCAAAGAAACAATTTTAAATAAATAAAATTCCCATTGGCACAGTTAAAAGCACAATGCAATACAAGGGGGGACAGCATTTAGCCCATAAAAACGCCAAAATGCAGTTTCTTCAGACCAAATATGCAGTGTGGTTGTTTAAAAGTTATTAGGATGAAAAGAGGTTCCTCAAACTGTAACATGATGGTAGCATCCTAAAATATATTTTGTGATAAGTACAATATATCCATAGAACTTACCCTATGGCAATAACATTAGGGCTGTTGAAAAGTGGACAGCATTTCGCCAATTATTTTATACTGGTCCCAAAAAGTTACAAACCCTGTTAAACAGTTTGCATACAATGATTAAAGATAAAGATCAATTCTTCTCATTGTATTCTACCATATGATGAAGTTATAAATAGTATTTATATTGACCACAGACACAGTTTACAGAACATATAGCTCGTTGCATCAGTCAAATGCAGCTTATTGAGCATATTTTCGAGTGACATATAAACTTTTGTATTAATCTTTATAATCGTGCATACTGTCAGTTCTAAAATCTTAGAAAAGTATAAAGACATGTTGCACAATTTTCTATGGTATACAGTTCCTTCAGTATTACAGTAGATATTAGTTTTAAATGAAGTACAATAGAAATTGGCGAAATGCTGTCCACCACGAAATGCTGTCCCCTCCTGTACATGATTTTTGGTTTAACACATTTTCTTTATGCATATATGTACAGCATCTCATGAGCTTTAGTTGTGAACTTTTCATATAAGATGTGAAAATCTTTTCTGTTTACACCTAGTTTCTATATTATTTATCCCCTGCTTACCCACTTTAAACTCCTCCATTGCAGAGCAAGGTTAGCTGAAATATATGTCAGAACATGTGGTGGCCAGACTTGTAAACAAAGTAATAGAAGTAATAGAAAAGTAATAGATTGGAGTCAACTTCGATGTAATAGTAATAGTAATAGATTGAAATTTTTCAAATGTAATAGTAATAGTAATAGATTGAAATTCTATCTATTACATCTATTACTTTCTATTATTTTTCTATTACAATTTACCCTTTGCTATTTTTCAGAAGGAGGTTGTAGAAAAATGATCACTTAACATGGACTTTAATTCTGTAATGAATTAGTTTTCATATAAATAAATACTTTAAATGGAATTTGATACAATAATGAATTAATTGTCATAAAATCATCACTTTAAATAAACTTCAAAACAATAATGAATTGATTTTGTAGCACTCATAAGTCAAATTCATTTTAAACTTTCATACATAAACTTTTCAAATAATCAACTTGTCATCAAAGAATACTAAATATAACACACAAATATTAAAATAAATAACTTTGAAATATCAAGGGACCTTTAATTGTCCCTCTTTGATTGAATGTTCTAAAACAACTGTCTTTGAGGTGGTATTATTAAAGGCTTAAAGAGGCCAATTTAACCTTTGGAAGGATTAACTAAATGTTCCTGAGTAAGGAGAAACTGTGACACATGAAAGGCAATCACACAGGTCACTATAATAATTGTGTATAATAAGGGCAGCATTGTGGCATGTGTTAGCTGTTTCACTGATTTACATAAAATTACCAGTTATTATTTTCAAACATAAATGTCACTCTTGAATCATTTTGAGGTGGGCTCTGCATTCAAAGAATTTGAAAGAAAGGGGTTCTTTGAACGCAGTGTTTTCTTTTGTAAACACTGCTCATCAAGTATTTCTCATAATAATAAGAGTTTTTCAAATCTAACAACTCATCATAAAGTGAATAAATATGAGAATTGTTTTACAACAGTGTATTTTCCCCAGATAATATTTACTGATAATAACATATTTTTCAGCATTTAAAAAGCTTTGCACGGAATTTGCCAGAAATATACCTCTCCTTACAAAATTTACAGCACTTAAGTGGCTTTTTATAGAATAGGGCTGCGAACGAGTACTCGAGCCTCGGTGTACGAGGCGATCTTGGCTTGTACTCGAGTCCGTTTTAAAAACTCGATTACTCGCGAGGTATTGTATTATCGCCCACATAATCAAACGCTTGTGTAAAATATGCCATATTTCAGCATTACAGTTGCATAATATCAATATTAAAGTTGTTTTTTTCGCTTGAAAACGTATAATTTACTCCATATTCTATAATATATGTTCAAATAGAAGACGTTTTTCTTCAGAAGTTTCGTTTCCGGAACCGACTATTTGTTTACAGAAGACCTCTAATGGTAGATACTAAGTCTCGCGGTTACTCGAATTCGGGCCGGTATTGAGAGGGCGGGTACTCGATGCCGTTTTTCAGCACTCGTCACAGCCCTAGTATAGAATTCTCATAAATTCTCCAAGTAGTCAAGTCATTCTTAAAAAAGAATAAATACAGGATCTATTTATTTAATTGTAAATATACCAAGTGATATATTTGTGATATTTTATCCTTGTATGGCATAATCTGAAGCATTTTCAATAAAATTAGATGTATAAAGTATCCTGTCAGTTTTATTTCTGTGTTAAAATTACCTCTCAAGTTTGCGCCAAATTGTAATAGAATGTAATAGAAAGTAATAGAAGTAATAGATGCCAATGTAATAGTAATAGATTTAAAATGTAATAGTAATAGTAATAGATTGAATATTTTCAAATGTAATAGTAATAGATTAGCTGTAATAGATTACAAGTCTGGTGGTGGCGTTATGGAGTGGCGTTTTGGGGTGGCGTTCTGGTTTGGTGGCGTTCTGACTGTATTTCATATTTTCAACACTAAATCTAAGTTTGATTTCTGACAAGAAAAAAGTAGTCATGTTTCACAAGAATAATCAACACTAAATCTTGTTTAGCTTTCAAACTTTAAATCGGTACTAAAATGTAAACAAACGGAACCGCGAAAAATAGTAGTAATAGGCATAAATATAGTTTAAGTGACCACAGATAGTGATTCTTTTTATTGGAAACACTTCTCAGGACTCTGTTCTTATGAAGGAAAGTCACAATTTTGATCCACCCCAGCAAGATTTTCATCTATTTACCATGAGAACACAAAATCTTCAATTTTCGCCCACCCACCAATCAAGGACAGGCAATCAGTACAGGTACATTCCAATAGTTAAGAATTAACTTATATAGTTAAGATGACCAGGGGCAGTGCTTCCAAGAACCCTGATTGGGCTGAAATAAAAAAAGTCGCTAGATGACATCAGCGATAGACTTGATGACTTGAGTCAATGTAAATCTGAAGTTTCTGAACTGTTGCAGTTAGTTAGGCAACTCAAACACGAAAATGAAGAAAAAGACAAAAGAATTTTACTTGTAGAAAGTTGTATAGACGACCTAGAACAGTACACTCGTATGGATGATGTAATAATATCAGGCCTGAAAACCAATCATAAATCTTATACCAGAGCAGGATCCCCATCTTTAGACTACACCAATGGCCCTTTAGCCCCACAAGGGGAACTTGAAAACCTTGAATCATGTGTAACCAGATTCTTCCAGGACCAAATGGGTGTAGACTTAAGTGGAGACGATATAACAGCATGCCATACTTTGCCGGGTAGAAAGGACATACCAGATATAAGCATAAGATTGACAAATAGAAAGACCAAGACGCTGCTACTACAAAACTCACGAAGACTTAAAAACGCTAAGATTTTTGTGAATGAACATTTGACCAAAAAGAATGCAAGAACAGCAAGTGAAGCAAGAAGATTGAGGAGAGACAAGAAAATCATGTTCACTTGGACTAGAAACTGTAAAGTTTTTATTAAGACATTTGGTTCACCGGAAGCAGCCAGAGTAGTTCACATCAAGGACATTAGTGACCTGGCAAAAATTCTACAATGACTGTTACCTTGCAAACTGTCTCTTTAGTGTAGAAGTTTAATATTTTTTCCCCCTTATATATTTTTATAAATATGAGTAAACAAGATAATTACCCATATGGAATTTGTAAAAAAAATGTCATAACAAAAGCTATAGAATGTTGCATGTGTAAGAAATGGGTCCATAATAAATGTTCATTGCTCTCTAAAAAAGAACTAAAACATATAACAGTGAATACTGTTTGGCATTGTAAAAACTGTAATCAGTTGTTACCTTTTCAATCTCTAGAGGATACTGAATTTTGCTCATTAAATGATACAGCACTTGAAAACAGCCCATCTCAATATCTATTTATGTCAGATAAAATAACCAAGCCACACTTTGTTGACAATATAGTTTCTTGTAGTACATTATTAGATAAATTTAATTGTGATTGTAATTAAGCGTCCCTGAAAGGGCGCTTATTTGTTTTCACCTCAGTTTCCTCGCTGCCGCCGCCACATTATGGTCTCCCTTGAATATCTCCCTTATTATTAGAAGGTTTCAAACCATATTTGGCAGTTATATACCTTAGGTGTGGGAAAATTTTTGTGCATGCTTAAATTTGACCTTTATGAAGGTCACATGATCAAAAACTAGTTTTTAAAGTACATCCCCCCGTCATCACAGTTCAGGAAAAACTACTTGCTACAGAGCCTTACAATTTGACACACCTGTTCATATTATCGAAAACGCGAGCTGATTAGATTTTGGGAGCAATCCCTTGAAAAATGTCTCATTTATGAGTGATTTTCTGACACCTTCCAATCTGAAAGCCTTAAATTTAGGCCAACCCCCCTATTATCTTCTTAAGTATTGCATTTAGAGCTATAAAATGTACTGGGAGGTAATAGGAAACCATATGTGGAGAGTCTAAATAGCCGGTCAGTTTTACCCCACGGCCCCCCCTTATGGGTCAAACTGGGGTCATAAAATAGCTGATTTTGAGTTTTTGCCTTATATCTCCTTTATTGTTGCTTTTATAGCTTCAGAATGTATTAAGAGGTATTGGGAAAGCATATATGGAAAGTCTGAATAGCCGGTCAGTTTTACCCCCTGACCCCCCTTGTGGGCCAATCTGGGGTCATAAATAGCAACTTTGGAGTTTTTGCCTTATATCTCCTTTATCGTTGCTTTTATAGCTTCAGAATGTATTAAGAGGTATTGGGAAAGCATATGTGGAGAGTCTAAATAGCCGGTCAGTTTTACCCCCCAACCCCCCCTTATGGGTCAAACTGGGGTCATAAAATAGCTGATTTTGAGTTTTTGCCTTATATCTCCTTTATTGTTGCTTTTATAGCTTCAGAATATGTTAAGAGGTATTGGGAAAGCATATGTGGAGAGTCTAAATCGCCGGTCAGTTTTACCCCACGGCCCCCCTTATGGGTCAAACTGGGGTCATAAAATAGCTGATTTTGAGTTTTTGCCTTATATCTCCTTTATTGTTGCTTTTATAGCTTCAGAATGTATTAAGAGGTATTGGGAAAGCATATATGGAGAGTCTAAATAGCTGGTCAGTTTTACCCCCCGACCCCCCTTATGGGTCAAACTGGGGTCATAAAATAGCCAATTTTGAGTTTTTGCCTTTATCTCCTTTATTGTTGCTTTTATAGCTTCAGAATATATTAAGAGGTATTGGGAAAGCATATGTGGAGAGTCTAAATAGCCGGTCAGTTTTACCCCCCGACCCCCCTTGTGGGCCAAACTGGGGTCATAAATAGCAACTTTGGAGTTTTTGCCTTATATCTCCTTTATCGTTGCTTTTATTGCTTCAGAATGTATTAAGAGGTATTGGGAAAGCAAAAGTGGAGAGTCTAAATAGCCAGTCAGTTTTACCCCCGACCCCCCCTTATGGGTCAAACTGGGGTCATAAAATAGCTGATTTTGAGTTTTTGCCTTATATCTCCTTTATTGTTGCTTTTATAGCTTCAGAATGTATTAAGAGGTATTGAGAAAGCATATATGGAAAGTCTAAATAGCCGGTCAGTTTTACCCCCCCCCGACCCCCCCTTATGGGTCAAACTGGCGTCATAAAATAGCCGATTTTGAGTTTTTGCCTTATATCTCCTTTATTGTTGCTTTTATAGCTTCAGAATATATTAAGAGGTATTGGGAAAGCATATGTGGAGAGTCTAAATAGCCAGTCAGTTTTACCTCCCCGACCCCCCCCTTGTGGGCCAAACTGGGGTCATAAATAGCAACTTTGGAGTTTTTGCCTTATATCCCCTTTATCGTTGCTTTTATAGCTTCAGAATGTATTAAGAGGTATTGGGAAAGCATATGTGGAGAGTCTAAATAGCCGATCAGTTTTACCCCCTGACCCCCCCTTATGGGCCAAACTGGGGTCATAAATAGCAACTTTGGAGTTTTTGCCTTATATCTCCTTTATTGTTGCTTTTATAGCTTCAGAATGTATTAAGAGGTATTGGGAAAGCATATGTGGAGAATCTAAATAGCCGGTCAGTTTTATCTAGGGCTGCGAACGAGTACTCGAGCCTCGGTGTATGAGGCGATCTTGGCTTGTACTCGAGTCCATCTTAAGTACTCGGTTACTTGCGACGTATTGTATTATCGCCCACGTAATGAAACGTTTGGGT
This sequence comes from Sabellastarte sp. h YS-2021, assembly GCA_964017235.1. Lineage (NCBI taxonomy): Eukaryota > Metazoa > Annelida > Polychaeta > Sabellida > Sabellidae > Sabellastarte > Sabellastarte sp. h YS-2021. Next base: position 18,313,730 of record OZ024928.1, read on the forward strand.
AAAATATGCTGCATTTCAGCATTTCCGTCACATAACATCAAAGTCATCAATTAAAGTTGTTGTTTTCACTTGAAAACCTATAATTTACTCCATAATCTATAACATCTGGTTAATTAGGGGACGTTTTTCTTCAAAAGTTTCGTTTCCGGAATCGACTATTTGTTTACAGAAGACTTCTAGTGGTGGGAACTAAATCTCGCGGTTACTCGAATTCGGGCCGGTTTTCAGAGGGTGAGTACTCGATGCCGTTTTTTTGTACCCGTCACAGCCCTAGTTTTATCCCCCAACCCCCCCTTATGGGTCAAACTGGGGTCATAAAATAGTTGCTTTGGAGTTTTGCCTTATATCTCCTTTATTGTTGCTTTTATACCTTGAAAATGTATTAAGAGGTATTGGGAAAGCATATGTGGAGAGTCTAAATAGCTGGTCAGTTTTACTCCCTGCCCCCCCCCCCCCCCCCCCCCCCCCCATGGGTCAAACTGGGGTCATAAAATAGCTGCTTTGGAGTTTTTGCCTTATATCTCCTTTATTGTTGCTTTTATAGCTTCAGAATGTATTAAGAGGTATTGAGAAAGAATATGTGGAGAGTCTAAATAGCCGGTCAGTTTTACCCCCCGACCCCCCCCCCCCCTTTTGGGCCAAACTGGGGTAATAAAATAGTTGCTTTGGAGTTTTGCCTTATATCTCTTCTATTGTTGCTTTAGACCTTTAGAATGTATTAAGAGGTATTGGGAAAGCATATGTGGAGAATCTAAATAGCCGGTCAGTTTTATTCCCCGACCCCCCTTTATGGGTCAAACTGGGGTCATAAAATAGTTGCTTTGGAGTTTTGCCTTATATCTCCTTTATTGTTGCTTTTAGACCTTCAGAATGTATTAAGAGGTATTAGGAAAGCATATGTGGAGAGTCTAAATAGCCGGTCCGTGTTACCCCCCGACCCTCCCTTATGGGCCAAACTGGGGTCATAAATAGCTGCTTTGGAGTTTTTGCCTTAGATCTCCGTTATTGTTGCTTTTATAGCTTCAGAATGTATTAAGAGCTATTGGGAAAGCATATGGCACAGCTTTGTGCATTCTTAGCTTTACAGCATGCTTATTAAAACCACAAAGCATTTTAAACTTTAAGGGACGCTTCGCTTTTGTTAGCAAAAGCATTCCTCTAGTTATATGACTGAAAGTGAATTAAATGATAAATTGAATGTAAAACAAGTTGGTTTGTCCTTGTTTCATGTTAATGCAAGAAGCTTAAAGAAGAATTTTGATAATCTTGAATTATGTCTAGATAGTCTGAATGTTAAATTTGATATTATTGCTGTTTCAGAAAATTGGTTAGACAAAGAAAGTAAAGATTCATACAATATCAGCGGATATCAAGTAATTCATGTAGTTAGAGAAAACACACATGGTGGTGGTTGCTCATTGTATATAAAAAATGCAATTAAATACAAGCTAGTTAAGTCTTTTACTGCATGCGTTGATAAACTTTATGAATGTGTTGCTGTTGAAATCAAGGTTGGTGGTAAAGCTTTCTTAGTTTGCTGTGTTTACACCTGGTGGTGATATCACGGAATTTAACAACCATTTTGAAGAATTATTAAACAAACATACAAGTAAAAGCAAAAAGTCTATGTTTATACTAGGTGATTTTAATATTAATTTACTAAATACAGATTCACATAAGGGAAGTTTAGAATTCGCAGAATTGATGTATGGAAATGGTTTAGTACCATTAATAAAGAAGCCCACAAGGATCACTGAATACAGTGCTACCTTAATAGATAACATTTTTACAAATGTATTTGAGGAAGGTCTAGAAAGTGGAATCATTAACAGATATAAGTGATCATTTGCCGGTGTTTGCATGTTGCCCAAGTCAGGATGAGAAGAGAAATAAACCTTTGTATAAGTATTGTCAAAATGTGACCGATGAAGGCTTAGTGACAATGAATCAATATTTATTGTCCTGTGATTGGACCCAAGTTTTAAATTCTGAAAGTGTAAGTAAAGCTTATCAATTATTCTTGGAAAAGTTCAAGGAAATATATAACTTATGTTGTCCTGTTAAAAAAGTTAATATAAATAAAAAATGTATAGACAAGCCATGGTTTACTCCTGGCTTAAAAAATGCATGTAAGAAAAAAAATTGTTTGTATAAGTCTTATCTGCAGACTAAAAGTAAAACTTTATTACAAAAATATAAAAGGTATAAAAATAAGCTGGTTAGTATACTAAGAAATGAAGAGAAAAAAATATTACTCAACTATTGTAAAAAATAGTCATTCTGATATGAAACAAACCTGGAAAGTACTAAAAAAAGTTATAAACAAAAATAAGTCAGCAATGGCATTTCCATGTAAATTTAAATGTAATAACCAGATAATAACAAGTAAAAAAGAAATATGTAATGGGTTTAATAGATTCTTTACGAATGTTGGACCAGATTTAGCTAAGGGTATTAAAACTCCTGCCAACTTCCTGATTAATTAATCATTATGAATTTTCCAAATAAGGAAAACACAAAAATGCTTATAACTCGAAAAACCGTGCTACATAGAGCGATTTTCACAAAATTTTTGACCCACAGGGTATCTCTGCAGAGTAGCTATCCCAATTTTGAAAAAATTTTTGTCTCGCCAAAAATGGCGGCCATTTTGAATTTTCGAATTTTTCGCAAAAATTGCAAAACAATAAAATGCTTATATCTCGAAAACCGTGCTAGATAGAGCATTTTCGACGAAATTTTTGACCCGCAGGGTATCTGCAGAGTAGCCTTGCCAATTTTCAAAAAAAATTTGACTCACCAAAAATGGCGGCCAATTTGAATTTTCGAATTTTACGCAAAAATTGCAAAACACAAAAATGCTAATATCTCGAAAACTGTGCTACATGGCGAATTATCTCTTAAAAGTATTGCAGATAGCCAATTTTTCTCAAATAATTCATTCACCTACTTTTGGGAGAGCTTTCACTTGGTGAAGTTTCAGACCTGTAGCTAATTATTCACCTGCTCAAAATGAGTAAATGCTAATTACCTCTAAAAGTATTGCAGATACCCAATTTTTATCAAATAACTTATTCATCTACTTTTGGGAGAGTTTTCACATGGTGAAGTTCCAGACCCGTAGGTAATTACTCACCTACTCAAAATGAGTAAATGCGAATTATCTCTAGAAGTATTGCAGATAGCCAATTTCTCTCAAATAAGTCATTCATCTACTTTTGGGAGAGCTTTCACTTGGTGAAGTTTCAGACGCGTAGATATTTACTCACCTACTCAAAATGAGTAAATGCGAATTATCTCATAAAAGTATTGCAGATAGCCAATTTTTATCAAATAACTCATTCACCTACTTTTGCAAGAGCTTTCACATGGTGAAGTTTCAGACCCGTAGATAATTACTCACCTACTCAAAATGAGCAAATGCTAATTATCTCTAAAAGTATTGCAGATAGCCAATTTTTCTCAAATAACTCATTCATCTACTTTTGGAAGAGCTTTCACATGGTGAAGTTTCAGACCCATAGCTAATTACTCACCTACTCAAAATGAGTAAATGCGAATTATCTCTAAAAATATTGCAGATAGCCAATTTTTCTCAAATAACTCCTTCACCTACTTTTGGGAGAGCTTTCACTTGGTGAAGTTTCAGACCCATAGCTACTTATTCACCTACTCAAAATGAGTAAATGCTAATTATCTCTAAAAGTATTGCGGATACCCAATTTTGATGAAATAACTCTTTCATCTACTTTTGGGAGGCTTTCACATGGTGAAGTTCCAGACCCGTAGGTAATTACTCACCTACTCAAAATGAGTAAATGCAAATTATCTCATAAAAGTATTGCAGATAGCCAATTTTTATCAAATAAATGATTCACCTACTTTTGCAAGAGCTTTCACATGGTGAAGTTTCAGACCCGTAGCTAATTACTCACCTACTCAAAATGAGTAAATGCTAATTATCTCTAAAAGTATTGCGGATACCCAATTTTGATGAAATAACTCTTTCATCTACTTTTGGGAGGCTTTCACATGGTGAAGTTCCAGACCCGTAGGTAATTACTCACCTACTCAAAATGAGTAAATGCAAATTATCTCATAAAAGTATTGCAGATAGCCAATTTTTCTCAAATAACTCATTCACCTACTTTTGCAAGAGCTTTCACTCGGTGAAGTTTCAGACCTGTAGCTAATTACTCACCTACTCAAAATGAGTAAATGCTAATTATCTGTAAAAGTATTGCGGATACCCAATTTTTATCAAATAACTCATTCATCTACTTGTGGGAGAGCTTTCACATGGTGAAGTTCCAGACCCGTAGGTAATTACTCACCTACTCAAAATGAGTAAATGCGAATTATCTCTAGAAGTATTGCAGATAGCCGATTTCTCTCAAATAACTCATTCATCTACTTTTGGGAGAGCTTTCACATGGTGAAGTTTCAGACCCGTAGATATTTACTCACCTACTCAAAATGAGTAAATGTGAATTATCTCATAAAAGTATTGCAGATAGCTAATTTTTATCAAATAAATGATTCACCTACTTTTGCAAGAGCTTTCACATGGTGAAGTTTCAGACCCATAGCTAATTACTCACCTACTCAAAATGAGTAAATGCTAATTATCTCTAAAAGTATTGCAGATAGCCAATTTTTCTCAAATAACTCCTTCACCTACTTTTGGGAGAGCTTTCACTCGGTGAAGTTTCAGACCTGTAGCTAATTACTCACCTACTCAAAATGAGTAAATGCTAATTATCTGTCAAAGTATTGCGGATACCCAATTTTTATCAAATAACTCATTCATCTACTTGTGGGAGAGCTTTCACATGGTGAAGTTTCAGACCCGTAGATATTTACTCACTTACTCAAAATGAGTAAATGCGAATTATCTCATAAAAGTATTGCAGATAGCCAATTTTTCTCAAATAACTCATTCACCTACTTTTGGGAGAGCTTTCACTTGGTGAAGTTTCAGACCTGTAGCTAATTATTCACCTACTCAAAATGAGTAAATGCTAATTATCTGTAAAAGTATTACGGATACCCAATTTTTATCAAATAACTGATTCATCTACTTTTGGGAGAGGTTTCACATGGTGAAGTTTCAGACCCATAGCTAATTACTCACCTACTCAAAATGAGTAAATGCTAATTATCTGTCAAAGTATTGCGGATACCCAATTTTTATCAAATAACTCATTCATCTACTTGTGGGAGAGCTTTCACATGGTGAAGTTTCAGACCCGTAGATATTTACTCACTTACTCAAAATGAGTAAATGCGAATTATCTCTAAAAGTATTGCAGATAGCCAATTTTTCTCAAATAACTCATTCATCTACTTTTGGGAGAGCTTTCACTTGGTGAAGTTTCAGACCCGTAGCTAATTATTCACCTACTCAAAATGAGTAAATGCTAATTACCTCTAAAAGTATTGCAGATACCCAATTTTTATCAAATAACTTATTCATCTACTTTTGGGAGAGCTTTCACATGGTGAAGTTCCAGACCCGTAGGTAATTACTCACCCACTCAAAATGAGTAAATGCGAATTATCTCTAGAAGTATTGCAGATAGCCGATTTCTCTCAAATAACTCATTCATCTACTTTTGGGAGAGCTTTCACATGGTGAATTTTCAGACCCGTAGATATTTACTCACCTACTCAAAATGAGTAAATGCGAATTATCTCATAAAAGTATTGCAGATAGCCAATTTTTATCAAATAAATGATTCACCTGCTTTTGCAAGAGCTTTCACATGGTGAAGTTTCAGACCCGTAGCTAATTACTCACCTACTCAAAATGAGTAAATGCTAATTATCTCTAAAAGTATTGCAGATAGCCAATTTTTCTCAAATAACTCATTCATCTACTTTTGGGAGAGCTTTCACTTGGTGAAGTTTCAGACCTGTAGCTAATTATTCACCTACTCAAAATGAGTAAATGCTAATTACCTCTAAAAGTATTGCAGATACCCAATTTTTATCAAATAACTTATTCATCTACTTTTGGGAGTAAATGCGAATTATCTCTTAAAAGTATTGCAGATAGCCAATTTCTCTCAAATAACTCATTCACCTATGTTTGGAAGAGCTTTCACACACGAAAATGAAAAAATTGTGAATATCTCGGAAAAGCTATTTCTTCTCCTTTAATGCTTGGCGGGAGATACACACCACGGAAGTGGTCTTGTTTTCAAAAATTTTTGTCTCACCAAAAATGGTGGCGATTTTGAATTTTCGAAGTTTTTGCAAAACACAAAAATGCTTATATCTGGAAAACTGTGCTAGATGGAGCGAATTCAACAAAATTTTTGACCTGCTGGATATCACTGCAGAGTACCCATGCCAATTTTCAAAATATTTTTGTCTCGCCAAATATAGCGGCCATTTTGAATTTTTGAATTTTTTGCAAAAATTGCAAAACACAAAAATGCTTATATCTTGAAAACCGTGCTAGATAGAGCGGACTGCGCTGACTTTGGTTGCCACAATAGTATAAGGCTAGAAACGGAACATTTTCTTAATACTTTAGCACTCACCTTTATATCCTTTTCGGGATGCTTTGTTTTTGCTATGCAAAAACATTATCTTTTTTTTTGCGAGCGATCCTCTAGTTTTATTTATTACTTACAACTTTGTATGCATATACATACATATATACTTGTACAGAGTCAGAGATGAAATAAATGTTATCTTATGTTATTAGTTAGTAAGCTAATTACTGGAAATCTACAAAATATTTGGGTATGAAATTATAAAATTTCTTATATATTTCAGTTTTTAGATTATAATTGTATCCACCAGATGCCTCCGGTTTAGTGTTCGCGATGCCGCCGTGCATAGAGAAATTTTCGGCGGTAACGCTCTCAGGGGAAAACTACAACAGCTCGGTTCACCAAATTTGCAGGATATCTTGGCCGCGCGGGTATTTCTTTGAAAATTATCAACATTTTTCTGCTGGCTTTTTCTCATAGGTAGAAGGTTGAATCCCTTCATAGGTGATATGTATAACAGATATACATGTCCTCTACAACCTTGCAGACATTTGACCTTGAAGCTCGTAATTCAAGGTCATCCACAGAGTGCCAAAGTAACCCACATAGCGGACTTTAGAAGTGCCTATATCTCCCTTATTATTGGTGATAGAGTTTTGCAATGTGAAACCAACCTATAGGAAATCATGTGCTGTGAATCTTCTGATTGGACCCCTCCTTCAGGGTCAAACGACGATAGCCAAACTTGAAAGTGCTTATAACTCGCTTATTACTGTATAAGTGGTTATTTTCGCGTGGAATTAATTGTATCCCCGACGCAAAGCGAGGATACTATGGATTCATCATTGTCCGCATCGTCGTCCGCGTCCACAGAGATTTCTTGTTAGTGACCTACAGTCCACATTTCTTTCCAGATTTCTTTCATATTTGGCAGATGGCTTGATATGGTGGAGGACTCGCCACCCTATCTTTTTGGTAGGCTTTATGTCTAAATAAGGCCTGTGGTAGACAAAAATGTCTAAAATGTGGAATATTGCTTGTTAGCGACCTACAGTCTACATTTCTTTCCAGATTTCTTTCATATTTGGCAGGTGGCTTGGTATGGTAGAGGACTCGCCACCCTATCTTTTTGGTAGGCTTTATGTCTAAATTAGGCCTGTGGTAGACAAAAATGTCTAAAATGTGGAATATTGCTTGTTAGCGACCTACAGTCCACATTTCTTTCCAGATTTCTTTCATATTTGGCAGGTGGCTTGGTATGCTAGAGGACTCGCCACCCTATCTATTTGGTAGGCTTTATGTCTAAATTAGGCCTGTGGTAGACAAAAATGTCTAAAATGTGGAATATTGCTTGTTAGCGACCTACAGTCCACATTTCTTTTCAGATTTCTTTAATATTTGGCAGGTGGCTTGGTATGCTAGAGGACTCGCCACCCTATCTTTTTGGTAGGGTTTATGTCTAAATTAGGCCTGTGGTAGACCAAAATTTCTAAAATGCATTAAAATTCATGAAATCATGCACTAAATCACTTATAACTTGAAAAGTGTTGCATTTAGAGCATTTTGTTAAAATATGTTATTCAGATACTTTTTTCATAGCTACAACATGGTGAGTAACTTGGGTGTCTGTCTCAATAGCTAAGTGAGTAATAGCTACTTTTGGGCTTTTCAGTAACTTCCATCATGAGTAAAATCACTTGTAACTTGAAAACTATTGCATTTACACAATTTTGTATAAATATGTTATTCAGCTACTTTTGGGTCAGCTATAACATAGTAAAATTTCAGACCTGTAACTCATGGCATAGCTGAGTAATAGCTACTTTTAGGTTATCACTGTTGAGTAAATTACTTATAACTTCAAAAGTATTGCATTTACAGTATTTTGTTTCAACATGTTATTCACCTATTTTGGAGTCAGCTATAATATAGTGAAGTTCCAGACCTGTGGCTCATTGCATAGCTGAGTAATAACTACTTTGACGTTCACACTGTTTAGTAAATCAGTTGTAATTGGAAAACTATTGCATTTACAGAAATTTGTGTAAATATGTTATTCAGCTACTTTTGGGTCAGCTATAACATAGTGAAATTACGGACCTGTAGCTCATGGCACAACTGAGCAATAGCTATTTTCAGGTACTGACTGTTGAGTAAATGACTTGTAACTTGAAAAATATTGCATTTGGAGTCTTTTGTTAAAATATGTTGTTCACCTACTTTTGGGTCAGCTATAACATCGTGAAATTACAGACTTATAGCTCATGGCATAGCTGAGCAATAGCTATTTTCAGGTTCTCACTATTGAGTAAATCAGTTGTAACTTGAAAACTATTGCATTTACAGTATTTTGCTTAAATATGTTGTTCACCTAATTTTGGGTCAGCTATAACATAGAAAAAATTTGGACATGTAGCTCATTGCATAGCTGAGTAATAGCTACTTTGAGGTTATCACTGTTGAGTAAATCAGTTGTAACGTGAAAACTTTTACATTTATAGTATTTTGTTTAAATATGTTATTCACATAATATTTGGTCAGCTATAACAGAGTGAAATTGCAGACCTCTATGTCATGGCATAGCTTACCAATATCTACTTTCAGGTTCTCACTGTTGAGTAAATCCTTGTATCCACTGGATAGCCGCAGTGTGTAGAGAGATTTCACCATTACCGCTGTAACGAAAAAAATATTATAGCTAGTAGTGCTGGGACGATGTTTGCAAACTTCGGTATTATCGCTCGCTGGCTCATTGCCGATCAGTGATCGGTAAAATTTACATATAGCCGATGTTTGCTAAACTCATCTCTTTGTAGCCTTTTTGTCACAATAAAACACTAATTGCAACAATAATTTGTAAAACTTTTGAACGTTTACCAGTTAAAATCACAAAACAATCCGTAAATGCAAAAATTTATAGTAAACAGAAAACACCTTGGGTTTTCCCACTGTAGTCAAGGTGATAGTAAAATCAGCCAATCACAGGCAAGGATAGATAAAGCATGGCATGAATGAGGTAGACGTTTGTGAAATGCTTTTAGTTTATATCTTGGTTATATTTGTGCTAATTTATGTACACTTTCCTTGTTTTTATTTAATATTTGAATTTTTTGTCTGGTTCACACTACTGATTCCATGATCGGCAATGATTGATCTTTGTTCACATTATTCCGATTCGAACATCGACATGTAAAATCGTGCCGATCTCCCAGCACTAATAGCTAGCCTTCTCAAGTTTGCAAGGTATATTAGAGGGTGCACCAAAGTATTCTATTGGTAGGCTTTATGTCTAAATTAGGCCTGTGGCTAAATTGCTTGCCTACTAAAAATGAGTAATTTTGCATTTTCTCTAAAAGTATTGCAGATAGCCAATTTTTCTCAAATAACTCATTCACCTACTTTTGGGTAGGGGTGTTGCGGTAACGATTTTTTCCTTCCGGTTTCACGTCTGCCACTTACCGGTCGGTTACCGGTTAACTGTCTGTTATTTGACATTTGAAATGAAGATTAGTTCAGAAGTAAGATTTTAACAGTTCCAAATTTGAAACCATAACAGCTTTTATAAAATAAAAGGTTTAAAAAGCCCTTTTGTTGAATTACTTACCCAGTGAAAGTGAAAGGAAGACATGACAAATCTCCATGGTAACCACCATGTATTCACCTGTATGACAAAGTAGAAATATCTGCTTCTTCTGGAGGTTACAATTCTGGGCAAAAGTAGCGAAAAGTCAAGTATTTTAAATTAACTTTATTTCCTTTCTCACAAGTATTCGGGGGACAAATAGTGCAAATTACATGTGAATTATATTGGAACAGGTAAATAGAATTATATGTGATGATTTTTAGTATCCATGTTGTTTCAGTCATTTAGTACTCAGTTTACCTTGAGTAAAGGTTAGTGTTCAATGTAATGTAGTTAAGTTTATTAATTATCCAAATAACAAATAAATATCTCATAACACTGGTATCTTTTACTGAAATTCAGTGACAACTTCCTCTTTGACCTCCATAGCCACAGCATTTTCTAACAAAGACTCTAAGTTATATTGGTCACTTGAGCTTGTTGTCTGGGTGGACCCAGATGTCCCCTGATTGGGTACTTGAACTGTTTTAGTTTTAGCATTCCCTTGTTCATGATCCAGATTTTTATTTAAGAATATGATATGATCAACTGTGTCAGGATCCAGAGGCGATCTCAGTTTTGACACTGTCAGACCAGCTACTGAAAATACCCTCTCTGAGGGTACTGATGTGGCTGGAATTGACAAATAATGTCTTGCCAAAAGTGCCAATCTTGGATACCTAGTTTCATTTTGTTTCCACCAATCAAGTGGGTTGCTTATTGTGACAGGTTGCTCAATGTAACTTTGGAACTCTGCCTCAACAGAAAAATTTGTCCCCTCACTCAAATCCCCCTTTATTACATCCCAGAGTTTAGGCTTTTTCTTAGGCTCAGGCCTTTCCCCAGGTACCTCCAAATCATTAACTGTTTGGTTTCTCATCATGTCAAATATTTCCGAAAGCAGATTTGCTTATTGATCTGGGCTAATTATTTGTCTGTATATGATTGATTTGTACCTTGGATCAAGAAGGGAGGCAAATGCAAGTGCTGTGATTCCATTTTTAGGCACACCATGATCATCTATTGGATATCTTTTCACAAGACCACTTTTGATTTTCTGCTTCAATTGCTTTACTACCTCAGAATCTGCAACATTACTTTTCATGACCTCTGAAATTAAATTGTTCAGTAAAATATGAACAGTACTACCTGTTGGGATATCATCTTTGCCCAGTAGTTCTGTTACCTCTGCCAAGGGTTCTAAGACTGGGCAAATGTCTTCCATTACAGCCCAAAAGCTGTCTCTTATATCCAGGATGGCCCTATCCGCTGGTTTGGTGATGTTGTCATCAAAAATTACCCAATACAGAGGAATTTGGAGTTTCAGTAGTCTTTCAATCATGTAAAATGAAGAATTCTAGCGGGTAGAGACATCCTGGATTAGTTTAAGCTTTTGACCTGAGTCTTGTTTGTTGAGTAGAGCATTGGTGGCCAGGCTTGACCTACTAAAGTGGCCTACAAGTTTACGTGCTGATCCCAGGGTTCTTGAAATTTGGGGAAGCTTAAGACCATCCTCGATGGCCAATTGAAGAGTATGTGAGAAACAATTTATGTGAGCTACCTCTAAGTCTCTGGCTGCTCCTACCATATTGGCAGCATTGTCAGTCACTAAGGCAATGAGGGACTTAATCTCAAATTCTTTGATTATATTGTCTACCTCCTTGGCAATATTTGATCCTGTATGACGTTCAGTAACAACCCTTGTTGCCAAGACATTAGTCTCAAGTACCCAATCAGATGACACGTAATGCCCTGTTAATGTTATAAAACCTTGCATAGCATTACTTGTCGACAAATCTGTTGTGGCAGCAATACTTTGACCTTAGCAATAAGATTGACCTTTTCTTCATCATATAATGTATGCAAGTATTTGGCTACGGTCTGTCTACTCAGAATTTTGTACCTAGGGTTGAGTTGATTACAAAGCATTTTAAAGTCTTTCCCTTGTACAATGCTTAGTGGTTTCAGATCTAATGCACACATAAGTGCAATTTTTCTTGTAATTGATTCTTGTTGCTGGCTACTAAGTGATCCAGAGTTTAAAAATCCAGATAGATTTCCCTGTCTAAAGTTGGTAGAACTTGAGCTGGTGCTGTCAGCAGTTTGGCATCTTGGTCTCAGAGCTGGATGGCGGTGATTAAGATGGGCCCACATCCCAGATGTACTTCCACCTTATGAAAAGATAATGTAAAAATTCCTCAGCTCAGGGATCAAAAGTATTTGAAAAAGCCAGGTCAGAAGCAAAAATAAATTAAATTGAAATAGTTAATAAAGGCTATCATGCTAAAAATAACAAAATCCAATTTCCAGTCATTATTAAGCGTCCCGCAAGGGACGCTTGTTTGTGTATGGGAGAGCTTCAGGCTCCGCCGGCTCCGCATTTTGTTTTCCTTATAACTCTGTAACCGTTAGGCGGATTCTTTTCAAATTTGGCAGGTTTAGGCAGTAGCCTTGGGGAATTTTTTTGAATATGCTGCATTGACATTTCAACCAATCAGAGAGGTCACATGACCAAAAATGTCTTTTTTCGATGGGGAAGCTTGTCCGGATGATAACTTGAAAGGAATTTTATCAATTCACCTGAAACTTGGCAAATACATTCATTCTATTAAAATCTGGAAATCATTAGATTTTGGCATTGATTGGTCAAGAAATGGCCGAGTAATTAATGATTAATTAATCATTACGAATTTTCCAAATAAGGAAAACACAAAAATGCTTATATCTCGAAAACCGTGCTAGATAGAGCGATTTCGACGAAATTTTTGACCCACAGGGTATCTCTGCGGAGTAGTTTTCCCAATTTTCAAAAAATTTTTGTCTCGCCCAAAATGGCGGCCATATTGAATTTTCGAAATTTTCGCAAAAATTGGAAAACACAAAAATGCTTATATCTCAAAAACCGTGCTAGATAGAGCAATTTCGACAAAATTTTTGACCCACAGGATATCTCTGCAGAGTACTTTTCCCAATTTTCAAAAAATTTTTGTCTCGCCAAAAATGGTGGCCATTTTGAATTTTCGAAATTTTCGCAAAAATTGCAAAACACAAAAATACTTATATCTCGAAAACCGTGCTAGATAGCGCGATTTCGACGAAATTTTTGATCCGCAGGGTATCTCTGCAGAGTAGTTATCCCAATTTTGAAAAAAAATTTCTCTCACCAAAAATGGCGGCCATTTTGAATTTTCCAATTTTTCGCAAAAATTGCAAAACATAAAAATGCTTATATCTCGAAAACCCTGCTAGATAGAGCGATTTCGACAAAATTTTTGACCCACAGAGTATATCTGCAGAGTAGCCATGCCAATTTTCAAAAAAATTTTGTCTCGCCAAAAATGGCGGCCATTTTGAATTTTCGAATTTTTGCGCAAAAATTGCAAAACACAAAAATGCTAATATTTCGAAAACCGTGCTACATAGAGCGATTTTGACGAAATTTTTTATCTTCAGGGTATCTCTGCAGAGCAGCTATCCCAAAGAGCTTTCACTTGGTGAAGTTTCAGACCCATAGCTAATTGCTCACCTACTCAAAATGAGTAAATGCGAATTACCTCTAAAAGTATTGCAGATGGCCAATTTTTCTCAAATAACTCATTCACCTACTTTTGGAAGAGCTTTCACATGGTGAAGTTTCAGACCCATAGCCAATTACTCACCTACTCAAAATGAGTAAATGCGAATTATCTGTAAAAGTATTGCAGATAGCCAATTTTTCTCAAATAACTCCTTCACCTACTTTTGGGAGAGCTTTCACTTGGTGAAGTTTCAGACCCATAGCTAATTATTTACCTACTCAAAATGAGTAAATGCTAATTATCTGTAAAAGTATTGCGGATACCCAATTTTTATCAACTCATTCATCTACTTGTGGGAGAGCTTTCACATGGTGAAGTTTCAGACCCATAGCTAATTACTCACCTACTCAAAATGAGTAAATGCGAATTATCTCTAAAAGTATTGCAGATAGCCAATTTTTCTCAAATAACTCAATCACCTACTTTTGGGAGAGCTTTCACTTGGTGAAGTTTCAGACCCATAGCTAATTACTCGTCTACTCAAAATGAGTAAATGCGAATTATCTCTAAAAGTATTGCAGATAGCCAATTTTTGTCAAATAACTCCTTCACCTACTTTTGGGAGAGCATAGCTAATTACTCACCTACTCAAAATGAGTAAATGCGAATTATCTCTAAAAGTATTGCAGATAGCCAATTTTTCTCAAATAACTCATTCACCTACTTTTGGCAGAGCTTTCACTTAGTGAAGTTTCAGACCCATAGCTAATTACTCACCTACTGAAAATGAGTAAATGTGAATTATCTCTAAAAGTATTGCAGATAGCCAATTTTTCTCAAATAACTCATTCACCTACTTTTGGGAGAGCTTTCACTCTGTGAAGTTTCACACCCATAGCTAATTACTCACCTACTCAAAATGAGTAAATGCGAATTTTCTCTAAAAGTATTGCAGATAGCCAGTTTTTCTCAAATTAATCATTCACCTACTTTTGGGAGAGCTTTCACTTGGTGAAGTTTCAGACCCATAGCTAATTACTCACCTACTCAAAATGAGTAAATGCGAATTATCTGTAAAAGTATTGCAGATAGCCAATTTTTCTCAAATAACTCATTCACCTACTTTTGGGAGAGCTTTCACTTGGTGAAGTTTCAGACCCATAGCTAATTACTCACCTACTCAAAATGAGTAAATGCGAATTATCTCTAAAAGTATTGCAGATAGCCAATTTTTCTCAAATTAATCATTCACCTACTTTTGGGAGAGCTTTCACTTGGTGAAGTTTCAGACCCATAGCTAATTACTCGCCTACTCAAAATGAGTAAATGTGAATTATCTCTAAAAGTATTGCAGATAGCCAATTTTTCTCAAATAACTCATTCACCTACTTTTGGGAGAGCTTTCACTTGGTGAAGTTTCAGACCCGTAGCAAATTACTCACCTACTCAAAATGAGTAAATGCGAATTATCTCTAAAAGTATTGCAGATAGCCAATTTTTCTCAAATAACTCATTCACCTACTTTTGGCAGAGCTTTCACTTGGTGAAGTTTCAGACCCATAGCTAATTATTCACCTACTCAAAATGAGTAAATGTGAATTATCTGTAAAAGTATTGCGGATACCCAATTTTTATCAAATACTCATTCATCTACTTGTGGGAGAGCTTTCATATGGTGAAAAGTTTCAGACCCATAGCTAATTACTCACCTACTCAAAATGAGTAAATGCGAATTATCTCTAAAAGTATTGCATATAGCCAATTTTTCTCAAATAACTCATTCACCTACTTTTGGGAGAGCTTTCACTTGGTGAAGTTTCAGACCCATAGATAATTATTCACCTACTCAAAATGAGTAAATGTGAATTATCTCTTAATAGTATTGCAGATAGCCAATTTTTCTCAAATAACTCATTCACCTACTTTTGGAAGACCTTTCACACACGAAAATGAAAAATTGTGAATATCTCGGAAAAGCTATTTCTTCTGCTTTAATGCTCGGCGGGAGATACACACCACGGCAGTGGTCTTGACAAAAATTTTGGTCTCCCCAAAAATGGTGGCCATTTTGAATTTTCAAAGTTTTTGCAAAACACAAAAATGCTTATATCTCAAAAACCGTGCTATATGGAGCGAACTCAACAAAATGTTGGACCTGCTGGGTATCTCTGCAGAGTAGCCATGCCAATTTTCAAAATATTTTTGTCTCGCCAAATATAGCGGACATTTTTTATTTTTTTATTTTTTGCAAAACACAAAAATGCTTATATCTTGAAAACCGTGCTAGATAGAGCAGACTGCGCTGACTTTGGTTGCCAGAACAGTATAAGGCTAGAAACGAAGCATTTTCTTAATACTTTAGCACTCACCTTTATATCCTTTTCGGGACGCTTTGTTTTTTCTATGCAAAAACATTATCTTTTTTTTTTGCGAGCGATCCTCTAGTTAAATTTAAAATTTACAACACTGAAAACAGCCCAACATACCTTTGTAGGTGATCAAAGCATTGCATATCTGACATTTTGTTTTGTTTTCCTCAGCTTTTTCAAAGTATTTCCACACAGAACTTAATTTGGCAGCCATGATGAGCATCCACCATTTGATACTTAGCTGTTAGTTTGGGTTCAATTATTTTTCAAAGAAACAAAAGAAATGAGACATATACAATTTACAAAAATGTTTATTTCAAATTATTTGAATATACAAAAACGTCATAGATGTGAAAATACGTCACTTTCTGACTACGTCACAAAACATGAGAACCAAATAGTTTTCCATAGTGCAAAACAGGAAGTCCATTTCCGTGGTAAAAAAAAAAAAAAAAAATCTCCAAAAAACAATCATTTCTGCAAATAAAAGTGGATTATGACATGTATTTTGTATGTAAGGTTAGTAAATTAACTTTACATTGAAGTGTAGGCGGAAAACCGGCAGTTGAAGTTGATTGCGGTTTGCAATAATTTATTAACCATACCGACGATACCGGTACTACCGCAACACCCCTACTTTTGGGAGAGCTTTCACTTGGTGAAGTTTCAGACCCGTAGGTAATTACTCACCTACTCAAAATGAGTAAATGCAAATTATCTCTAAAAGTATTGCAATTAGCCAATTTTTGTCAAATAACTCCTTCACCTACTTTTGGGAGAGCTTTCACTTGGTGAAGTTTCAGACCCGTAGGTAATTACTCACCTACTCAAAATGAGTAAATGCAAATTATCTCAAAAAGTATTCCAGATAGCCAATTTTTGTCAAATAACTCCTTCACCTACTTTTGGGAGACCTTTCACTTGGTGAAGTTTCAGACCTGTAGCTAATTATTCACCTACTCAAAATGAGTAAATGCTAATTATCTCTAAATGTATTGCAGATATCCAATTTTTATCAAATAACTCATTCATCTACTTTTGGGAGAGCTTTCACATGGTGAAGTTCCAGACCCGTAGGTAATTACTCACCTACTCAAAATGAGTAAATTCGAATTATCTCTAAAAGTATTGTAGATAGCCAATTTTTCTCAAATAACTCATTCACCTACTTTTGGGAAAGCTTTCACTTGGTGAAGTTTCAGACCCGTAGCTAATTATTCACCTAATAGTATTCAAAATGAGTAAATGCGAATTATCTCTAGAAGTATTGTAGATAGCCAGTATTTCTCAAATAACTCATTCATCTACATTTTGGAGAGCTTTCAATTAGTGAATTTTCAAACCCGTAGCTAATTACTCACCTACTCAAAATGAGTAAATGCCATTCACCTACTTTTGGGAGAGCTTTCACTTGGTGAAGTTTCAGACCCGTAGCTAATTATCGACCTACTCAAAATGAGTAAATGTGAATTATCACTGAAAGTATTGCAGATAGCCAGTATTTCTCAAATAACTCATTCACCTACATTTTGAAGAGCTTTCACATGCTAAAGTTTTTATGAATTTTTAAAATAATTTTTAATGGATAAAAATTAATGAAATCAAGCACTAAATCAATTATAACTTGAAATTTAGTATTGCATTTAGAGCACTTTGTTAAAATATGTTATTCAGCTACTTTTTCCATAGCTACAACATGGTGAGTAACTTGGGTGTCTATCTCAATAGCTAAGTGAGTAATAGCTACTTTTGGATTTTTCATTTCCATCATGAGTAAAATCACTTGTAACTTGAAAACTATTGCATTTACAGAATTTTGTGCAAATATGTTATTCATCTACTTTTGGGTCAGCTATTACATAATAAAATTTCAGACCTGTAGCTCATGGCATAGCTGAGTAATTGCTACTTTTAGCTTATCACTGTTGAGTAAATCACTTATAACTTGAAAACTGTTGCATTTAGATTATTTAGTTTCAAAATGTTGTTCACCTATTTTGAGGCAGCTATAACATAGTAAAATTCCAGACCTGTGGCTCATTGCATAGCTGAGTAATAGCTACTTTGAGGTTCTTACTCAACACTAAATCATTTATAACTTGAAAAGTATTGCATTTAGAGCATTTTGTTAAAATATGTTATTCAGCTACTTTTTTCCATAGCTACAACATGGTGAGTAACTTGAGTGTCTATCTCAATAGCTAAGTGAGTAATAGCTATTTTTGGACTTTTCACTAACTTCCATCATGAGTAAAATCACTTGTAACTTGAAAACTATTGTTTTTATTGTGTTAATACATCCTATCCAATGGACAATTGCTTTACCGGTCGGCGCGACCGGTCCCGCCAAACGCCAGAAAAAGACGTCCTGTATATAATACCGGCAGGACCGGTCAGGAGAGTGCATTCGCCAGGTGGCGCATCGTACTTCCTCTTCCTGTCTAGACAACGTGACGTCATAGCATCTTTTTCGTTTGGCGCGTGGAGAGTGAAGACGTGTTTTCAACGACAAGGAAATTTTGGTTTTATACCGAACTCATCCGTTTTATTTCATATTTGAAGTAATTCAGAAGTTTTATCTACAACTATGTCATCACCAGGACAAAGACGAGGTTCATGCGAACACGCTATGTCTGGGTTCGACACCCATTCCAAGTGTGCACGTTGTAGGGACAAAGGGCTAGGCGACGACCCCTGCGTCCTGAAGAAGGAATGCGTGATTTGTAAAGGGTTTAGCCCAGAGCAGTCCCTTCAGCTGGCTACGCCTACCTATAGGGACAGAAAAGACAAGAAGACGACCTCCAATGCTACGACCTCATCCACCCCCACTCTCGTGGACCCAGCACACGTTAGCGTACTGGGTAAAGTGGAAAAGGTCAAGGCTGTGCAGACGACCCCTTCAAAGAAGACGAAACGTAGTGAGTCTCCCAAGCCGTCTACCAGTAAGAAAAGATCTTCAAGCAGTAGACCTACCACTGAAGATCTCCAGCATCTGGATGACAAGTGGGGAGAAAGATTTTCCAGACTTGAAGCTATGCTGCTAGCCAAGGCTTTCACAGTGCCGGTTGAACCGGTTGTGAAGCCGGCTTCAGATGTGACTCTCTCTCAGAAGCCCTTTTTTGACCCTGGTGCCACCACCAGCAGTCTTCCTGTGGAGAAGAGTCTACCAGCTGAGAAATCCGGTCCCTGCCTTGACCAGGCTACCGGTAGTGCTGTAGAGGAGATGCAGACTGCCACCCAGCCCCTTGGGGCTCCCGGTGCAGGGATAGCAACCCAGCCTGTTCAGGCCCCCGGTTCTTTCCCAGAGGTTCAGCCCACCGGTGATGTGGATCTGAGTGCAGCTTCTGACAGTGAGGCTGAGCAGTGCAGCGAAACCGGTTCCCTGGATGGTGACATCCACCGGGACTGGTCAGCAGACAAAGATGCTTCTAGAGATGACCCTGAGACTGAGCCCACTGAGGACGCAAACTACAGGGAAACCATGAGGGGTGTGAGGAGTTTTATGAACTGGCACAAGGTTCCTGAGTTCGAAACTGTGTCCTCTGCTGCAGATGACAACCCCTTTGCCGGTACCCGTGTTCAGCCAACCGGTAAAGTCAGTGTGAAACTTCCTGTGGACGACTGGTTGTGCAGGAAGATGTCCAGTCTTAACCTCACAATCAAGGAAGGCTACCCTACCAGGAATTCTGATAACACTGGCCTCCTCAGGGATCAGTTCATCAAAACCCCTAGACCTTCTAGATGGTACGGGATGCATGCCGAAAAAGACAGTGAGAGTTATACAGTTCGTAGCTGGTTACCGGATCCGGCCAAACTCAACCACTCTTTCAGCAGGGTTGCCAGAAGAAATTTGCCCTCTGCTCCACCCTCTTGAGCCTTCAGTCAGGATCTCCTCAGACGCTGGGAAAGGGCAGCTCGTGAACAGACAATAATGTGTAACCAGGCTGCTGGTTTGTCAAGGTGCCGGACCAGGGTTCAGGACTCGATGAACTCTCTGTTAAAAACCCTGCGTCTGGATAGTAAAGGCAAGTCATCTGAAAAGATGAAACAGGCTGTTAGTGAACTGGAGTACTTGACCACTTTCAACCGGTCAGTATCTCAAGCAATGGCCAGGACTATGCAAGATCTTTCAGAAGCAGTTTTTATTAACATGGCCAACTTCACCCTTGCTCGCCGGGATAGTTACTTGGACTATCTCCATGCTGGAGTTAAGCAAGATACGTTGCACACCTTGAGAACGTCACCATTTCATTTGAATGCTTTATTCCCGGACCAGCTTATATCAAAAGCTGAGGAGGAAATCTGTAAGAGCGAAGAGAGGCGTTCTTCTGGTACTTCAAACCGACAGCCAAGTCGCTTCCACCCGTATGCTGCAAGTGACAAGGTTACTAGCCATCACACCGACAAGAAGAACGTCCCTGCTTGGAAACAGATCAAAGACAAGCAGCAGGCTAGGAAAGGTCGTGGCAAGGCCTCAACTTTTACACAGAAACCTGCCAAGGGGTTCAAGTCTCATAAATGACAATCACTGTATATTTCCAGTGACCGGTCAGAAGAACTCTGTACTTATTACCGGTCAGGGAGACTTGAACCCAGCACCAGTGGTGCCAGAGAACAGCAAAGTGACTTTAAATTTCAATGTAGACTCTCATGTTGCAAATGCTCATATTGTCACCGGGTTGCCACAAAGGAAAGGCGTAAATCCCACCTTTTGTCAAATGTACACAGAAATAAAATATGTGAAAAATGTTTCTTGTGTAGGTCACTTGTGTTCTGTAAATCTTGTCACCAATGCCCAACATGCTGTTATAGATCCTCCTGTAGGGGCGAGGTTAAACCAGTGTTGGGAGAAATGGGAAGCCTTGGGTTCGAGTCCAAAAGTAGTCACCACACTGAGGGAGGGTTATACTCTTCCGTTCCGGTTCAGACCTCACTTAACATTAGGTCACCGACTGTAATAAGCAACTACCACAATCCAACCAAACAGGCCTTCCTTGTGGAGGCACTGCATCAGCTGATAAACAAAAATGCAGTCGAACCGGTGGAAAACCCAAACTCATTGGGGTTTTACAACCGGCTATTTTTGGTACCCAAACCCAACAACCGGTGGAGACCGATTCTGGACTTGAGCACCTTGAACACCTTTTTGAACACAGAGTCGTTCAAGATGGAGACCCCAGAGACAATAAGAACCTCCCTACAGTCAGGGGAGTGGGTCACATCCATAGATTTCAAAGACGCATACTTCCACATACCAATTCACAGTCAGTCCAGGAAGTACATGCGTTTTCACCTCCAGGGTCGGTCCTACCAGTTCAAAGCCCTTCCCTTTGGCCTGTCCACAGCCCCCATGGAGTTCACAGTGGTCACCAAAGAGGTCAAACTCATGGCACTTCAAAAGGGTATAAGGATCCACCAGTACCTAGACGACTGGCTGGTGAGAGCCTCTACCCACGACACCTGTCTCCAGTATACTCAAACCCTGATCACACTGTGCCAGGATCTAGGGTGGCTGGTGAACAGGGAAAAATCAGAACTGGTCAAACAACAGGTCTTCAACTTCGTAGGTTACCAGTTCGACCTGAAAGTGGGCAGGGTCAGACCAACAGAGGAACGTTGGCAGACCTTGACAGACAAGATCAGATCAATACTGTTGGATCCGGTATGCCCGGTCCGGAAATTTATGTCCCTCATAGGGCTACTCACAGCAACAGAAAAACAAGTCCACTTAGGGCGACTACACATGAGACCCATACAGTGGCACTTGAAAAACAACTGGAGGGTCCCAGAATCACTGGAAAAGGTGATACCGGTTCCCAAGTCCCTCCCTCATCTAAGGTGGTGGCTGGAGGAAAGCAATGTGCTACTAGGTCAACCATTACACCCTCTACAACATGCTCTGCAGATCTTTACAGACGCATCAAACGAAGGGTGGGGCGCTCACTTGGACGACCATACTGCAAGAGGAACTTGGTCCCTTCCAGAGAGCAAGTTACACATAAACCACTTAGAGCTAAAGGCTGTATTTCTAGCTCTAAAAGAGTTTCGAACCCTAGTCTGCAACAAGACAGTGTTGATAGCTACAGACAACACAGCAGTAGTTGCCTATATCAACAAAGAGGGGGGGATGAAGTCGGGGTCACTGTGTGCCCTACTGTGGAGAATCCTGTCCTGGTGCACCAGACAACAGGTAACCCTCAGGGCACGTCACATCCCCGGCCGGCTGAACGTGATAGCAGACAAGCTATCCAGACTTGGCCAGACCATTCAAACAGAGTGGTCACTTCATCCAGCAGTGTTCCAAGCTGTATGCTCAAGGTGGCACCAGCCACAAGTGGACCAGTTTGCCACCAGGTTCAACAACAAACTGCCACAGTTTGTGTCACCGGTTCCAGACCCCCAGGCTTGGGCAGTGGATGCACTCAGCCTCTCCTGGGAGGACCTGGACCCATACGCCTTCCCACCGGCAGCCATCTTGGGCAAAGTGGTGGAGAAGCTCCTGGACTACCCCTGCAACAGAATAATTCTGATTGCTCCAGGGTGGCCCAACATGCCCTGGTTTTGGGACCTGGTGGCAATGTCAAGCCAGATCCCACTGTGTCTGCCCTGCATACCAAACCTAGTGTCTCAGCCCTTCAACCAGGTCCTTCACAGGAACCTGTCGAATCTGAACCTACATGCCTGGCTCCTAGAGCCTCAGCGATCAAGGAGCAAGGCTTCTCTGAGGCAGTGGCAGCACGAATTGAGGCTCCTCAAAGAAGATCAACCAGATCTGTCTATGAGGCAAAGTGGACCATTTTTACAAAGTGGTGCCTCAGTAATCAGGTGGACTTCAGGGCACCACCTTTGAAAGCCATTGCTGACTTCCTCCTACACTTGTTTCAGGACAAGAAGTTGCAACCAGGCACTATTGATGGCTACAGATCAGCCATTGCTGACAAACTGGGCAATTTCACCATTAATGTCAGTAAGGATGAGAATCTCACTCGTCTCCTGGATAGTTTCCATAGAGACAGACCCAAGGGCAGGAGGGGCATACCCTCCTGGAACCTTTCTCTGGTGCTTCACCAGCTGACAAAGGCTCCCTTTGAACCCCTAAAAGAGGCCTCCTTGAAACATCTGACTTTCAAGACTGTTTTCCTGTTGACCTTAGGTTCTGGTAAACGCAGGAGTGAGATCCATGCTTGGTTACATAAGAACATCAGACACCAGTCAGACTGGTCTAAGGTGTCTTTGTACCCCTCACCCAGCTTCCTATCCAAGAACCAGCAGGCTAAGAAAGGCCCAGATAGTGTGGCTCCAGTGGTCATTCCAGCCCTGGCACCATCTCTGGATAGGTCACTCAAGGGTGACAGGTCCTTATGTCCAGTTAGAGCCCTGCGCTACTACTTGGACAGGACTGCAGATCTCAGGCGGAATAAGGAGTTAGTCTTTGTCTCCTTCAAGAAGGGCTTTGACAAAGACATCTCACCTGCCACCATCTCCTCATGGATTAAACAGACTGTGATTCTGTGCTATGAGCTCTCTGACCAGGACGCCCTCACCTTTCATCAGGTTAAAGCCCATGATGTTAGGGCCTTTGCTGCATCTAAGGCTTTCCAATCAGGGATCTCCTTAGATCAGATCTTGTCAGCCTGTCACTGGAAGTCTCATAACACCTTCACCCAATTCAATTTGAAGGATGTTGCCTGGGCTGACTCAGAGCTTTTCCACCTGGGACCTGTAGTGGCTGCCCAACAGGTGCACCACCAGGCCCAGAAGTGAGGAGATATTGTATATATGTAAATATGTACATATTGTAAAAATGTTAAATATGTACATAATGTAAATATTTGATGTACATATATTTAAAAAAAAAACAAAAAAAAACTGTGACTGGGAAGTTTATTCTTCTGGGACTGAACTCAGCCCCTCTCTCTCTCTATCTTTCCCTTCTCAGACCGACTCTAGAAGGAAAGGAAAAAAAAGGGGGGGGGGGCAACGTCGGTAGACTCCCGGTTAACCGGTGAGTTGATGGCCGACCTTGACCTGCCAGGGTTCTCTGACCCTAGGTCAAATGGGCCTGTACAGTTTTGTTTGTTATGAGTTCACATAAGTCCCTAGCTGCTTACCTGCCGACCAAGCGGTAGTTATTCAGCAATTGTCCATTGGATAGGATTATTAACGCAATAAAATTGCAAATTTAATAAGTAAATTAAATTTTTATAAGTTAATACCCTATCCAATGGACAGGCAAGGCCCACCCAACCGGCCCCGCTATCAGCTTACTAGGGGTCTTACTAGGATTAGACACGAAAAAGATGCTATGACATCACGTTGTCTAGACAGGAAGAGGAAGTACGATGCGCCACCTGGCGAATGCACTCTCCTGACCGGTCCTGCCGGTATTATATACAGGACGTCTTTTTCTGGCGTTTGGCGGGACCGGTCGCGCCGACCGGTAAAGCAATTGTCCATTGGATAGGGTATTAACTTATAAAAATTTAATTTACTTATTAAATTTGCAAATTTATAGAATTTTGTGCAAATCTGTTATTCACCTACTTTTGGGTCAGCTATAACATAGTAAAATTTCAGACCTCTAGTTAAATCTATGTTTTATAGTCATTCCCATGTACAAGTAATTACTTGAGAAACATATTTAGATAGAATAAGAAAATCACTGGTCAAAAGCAGCATGAACATAAGCTCTTTAGTTATAACATTATTTATCATTCTGAGAACACAGTAGCTCAGTGGGGTTCACTTATTTATCTTATCAGTATCCCTTGCTATTCTCACTCCTAGGTCTGTGACCAAAACTAATTACTAACAGGACTACACAATAGTAAGTGTTTACTCTTTCTCAAAAGCATAGTGTGGGTTTGTCTAACTAGGTTCACTCTTTTGTGGTCTTAGTTTAAAACTAATTAAGCTGAGGCAGCACTGTTGTGAAGTTATACACATTTAGTTTGGTTGAGTTTTTTTTACAACGTACATTTGAAATATGAATATTTTGACAGACAGCAAAAAGGCTTTGTGATTTTACTTGAGAGTGTTTTTTTCTAATTGCACCGTCTATTTTCAATATAATATGTAATAAGTTTGCTGGATAAGGACAGCGAATGTCATTTCTCAAATATTTAGTGTGAAAATATTGCCAATAATTCATCAGATTATTAAGCATCCCACAAGGGACACTTGTTTGTGTATGGGAGAAAATCAGGTTCCGCCGGCTCCGCGTTTCATTTTCCTTATAACTCTGTGACCGTTGGGCAGATTCTTTTCAAATTTTGCAGGTGTATGCAGTGGCCATGGGGAATGTTTTTGAATATATTGGATTCAGGTCCGTCGCGCCGCTGCCGCCGTAGAAATTTCCTTGTGGACGCGATAACTCAAAAACAGATTAATATTTTTTTTTCAAACTTGGTACACATGTTAAGGATGCCCAAAGGAAGATTCCTATTTTAAGGTGACCTTAAATTCCCAATAATAAAGAACTTATGGCCACCTTAAGGTCAGAAATTACACTTTTGACCACTTAGAGCCCTCTAGGTCACAAACTATGAGGCGTATCTGGCTTAAATTGTACCTGAGAACACATTAATATATTCTTAGTACATGTGCCGAAAATCAAGACTTTAAGTTGAGGAGAAAATTGTGTTTGGGGCCCATAAAGACCCCACTTAGGACTTTTTTCCTAGATTTTTAACATATTTTGCCCTATAATTTGGAAGTGGTAATTCTGATGAGTCTCAAACTGCTCTAGGTGTAACTCTTATATGTAATCCTTGTCTGTGAAAAATTTAAAGGCTGTAGGTTTACCTGTTAGGCCGACTTGAGGTCTCAAAATTGCCCACAGAGACCCAATTTATGGACTTTTTGCCACCTTCAAGCACTGTAGCTTTCAAACAATGTCTCTCATCTAAGTGAAATATCATCTGAGAATATATCAATATGTTTTTCTTGTATGTACTCCAAAATTTAGGCCTTTAATAGACATTTAACCCATGTATGAGGACCATAAATCCCCACCCCAGTAACCCTTTTTAGACATTTTTCACATATTTTGCCCTGTAACTTGGAAATGGTAAGTCTCAAAAGTTTCAAACTGTATTAGATACATATTCTATGTGTAATCTTAGTATGTGACAAATTTTAAGTCTAAAGCTTTAATTTGAAGGCCACATTGAGGTCTCTGACGGGCTCCCAAAGACCCAGTATTTGGACTTTTTGCCACCTTTAAGCCCTGTGACTGTTAAACTATGTGACTGATAGGGCTGAAATCTCATCTGGGAATACATTATTCTGTTCTTTTTACATGTGCCAAAAATCATGGCTTCAAGTAGACATTTAAACTGTGTATGAGGACCATAAACACCCACCCGAGTGACCCTTTTAAGACATTTTCACATATTTTGCTCTGTAACTTGGAAATGGTAAGTCTGAGAAGTTTCAAACTTTATTAGATATATATTCTATGTATAATCTTAGTATTTGACAGATTATAAATCTGAAGCTTTAATTTGAAGGCCACATCGAGATCTCTAAAAGGCCCACAGAGACCCAATATTTGGACTTTTTGCCACCTTTAAGCCCTGTGACTGTTAAACTATGTGATTGATGGAGCTGAAATCCCATCTGGGAATGCATTATTATGTCCTTTCTACATGTGCCGAAAATCAAGGCTTTTAGTAGACATTTAACCTGTGTATGAGGGCCATAAACACTCACCCAAGTGACCTTTTTTGACATTTTTTCCGTATTTTGCCCTGTTATTTGGAAATGCTTAGTGTGACAAGTCTTAAACTGTATTATATATAATTTTTGTTTGTTATGTTTGTCCCCCAAAAAGTTTCAGCTCTGTAGTTTAATTGCTAAGGTCTCTTTAACAATTGTAAAATGCCCACAGAGACCCAGTTTATGGATATTATACCACTTTAAAGCCCTGTAACTGTCGAACTATGTGGGTCATAGAGCTGAAATCTTTGAATTTTTCAAAGGAAGTGCCTGTCTATTTAAATTTTTATTAATAATGTTATGGCTATCTTAGGCTTTTAAGTACTTATTTTTGTGTGTTATCTCTCTGCTTGCTGAGTTTTTAACTTTTTAAAATGAAACTGGTTAAACATATTCAAGTAGGCAAAATGGACACCGTTATTTTCTGGTGAGCTATAAGTCCAATATTAATGAAATTATAGCCTTATGTAGTAAAAATAGGGGATTTTTAACCCTCAACTAGCCCAGTTTTATTCAGTTTGCCTCAGTTAATTTTGACACAGTTCCTACAGTTACTAACTCATTTCAGTTGATAATCACATTCTTAAAATTCTCAATTCTGAATTATTATTATAAATCTGTTCTTGTGGTTTGATAATTTATATTTAATTCTGGAGGTATATAATTTTCCTGTTGGACATTCCTTATTTATATATTTGATTTTATTTTAGTGATAAGATTAACTGAGCTTTTTGTATTTGATTACCCCTTTTGTTTGTTTACCATTTGTGCTGTAGCACTCTATCTCTTTGTAGTCCCATCCACCTCTGGGACCTCCAGCTATTGAGTGACACTAAATAAACAAAGGTATTGAATGATATCAAATGAGAAACAAAGAACCAGACTTTTCAGTGGGGTTGCAGATCTTCTGTAACAGTGAGAGAGGTGTGGAGAAGGGGAGAGGGGTGGGGTGGGGTTGGGAGATGGGGTTTGCTTCATTATCTAATAAGACAAAGGGGAGTCAGAACTGAGATTGTGTCACATATTTAGGTTGCATATATATGAACCACATATATAGGAATTGAGGAAATGAATAACTGAAAAACAATGCAAATTCTAAAAATAATATAATAAAATAATAATATAAATAATATATAATTTTTAAATAATATTTTATTTGTGAACAAATATAGAAACAGAAATAGGTTCAGAGTCACCCTTTGCAGGAAGATTGAAAAGTATGATGAGTTGAGTTAGAAATAATATTTTATTTGTCAACAAATATAGAAACAGATATGCTCTTTTGGGATTATTAATTTGGAATGGACATTCAATCATCAATCATTTAAATACTTTGAAAATAGGTTCAGAGTTATCATTGCAGGAAGATTGAAAATATGCTCTGTTGAGTTATGTATTCGGCGTCTGGGGATACACCATCTTCCTTGGGAAGATATAAACTTAGTAGATTGATGTGCTGAAGTTCATATAACTTTTCCCAAGATTTATGGCATACAACAAATGGCTTACATAAAAAATTCCCGATCAAAACCTGTGGCATGAGTGATGACCTGTCTGGGGATATGTTGGCACCGAGTTGGCCCAATCTAGTTCTATTAAAATCTGGAAACCATTAGATTTTGGCATTGATTGGTTAAGAAATGGCCAAGTAATTAATAATTTTCCAAATAAGGAAAACACAAAAGTGCTTATATCTTGAAAACCGTGCTAGATAGAGCGATTTCGACGATTTTTTTGACCCACAGGATATCTCTGCAGAGTAGCCATCCCAATTTTCAAAAGTTTTTGTCTCGCCCAAAATGGCAGCCATTTTGAATTTTCGACTTTTTCGCAAAAATTGCAAAACACAAAAATGCTTATATCTCGAAAACCGTGCTAGATAGAGCGATTTCGACAAGATTTTTAAAGCGTGGAGTCTCTCTGCAGAGTAGCCATTACAATTTTCAACCGTGCTAGATAGAGCGATTTCAACAAAATTTTTGATCCCCAGGGTAACTCGACTGCAGAGTAGCCATCCCAATTTTCAAAAATTTTTGTCTCCCCCAAAATGGCAGCCACTTGGAATTTTCAAATTTTTCGGAAAAATTGCAAAACACAAAAATGCTTATCTCGAAAACCGTGCTAGATAGAGCGATTTCGACAGAATTTTTGATTGACCCACAGGATAACTCTGCAGAGTAGCCATCCCAATGTTCAAAAAATTTTTGTCTCACCTAAAATGGCGGCCATTTTGAATTTTTTGCAAAAGTAGCAAAACACACATGTTCAAAAATAGCTTTTTTAGGGTACACGCGCCCTCCATTGCAGCTCAACAAAATCTACTAACTGCAGAGGCTTGTAATTTCATACACATGTTCATACTATCAAATACACAAGCTGATTAGATTTTGGGAGTATCCAATGAAAATTGACTAATTTATGAGTAATTAATTATTTGTTTTCACGTAAGTTTGACTGATCACCGCCGCCACAGGATTATGGTCTCCCTTGAAAAACTTCTTGGGCTTTCAAATTTTTCTTTCCTTCTTATCTTCCTTTAAAACTATAGGGACGGAAAAATTTTGGGGATACTTTGTGGAGACCTTAAGCTCTACTTAAGGTAACCTTAAGCATTTTTCAAAAACACCCCGTCATCGCGTTTCGGGAAAAAGCACACACGCCTATAAAATTTATCAGGTACATTCTAGACCTAAATCCGCAGGTCGGAAAGGATTTTCTGATCAATCGGACCGTAGATGCCTAGATGGGAGGCGTTGCATTTTTGTAAATTTTTTAAAGATGGATACTTTGTATCTCAAAAAAAAGCTACTTTTTGATAATCTTTCACATGCTGAAGTTTTTAGCCCTGTATCTGCAATCTTAAGGTCACCTTAATGTCAAAAAGGGGGTTTTAGCCCTCCAGTTCACTTAGTTTTTCACTTTTTTCAACCAAACTTGGCATACATATTAAGATTTACCAAATGATTATCCTGACTTTATGGTGACCTTAAACTGTTAATATAATTGGAGCTATGGTCCCCCTAAAGTCATAAAATTGGAATAAAACTGTCTGGCCCCTTTATTGTATCCACTGGATGCTATCCGGTGGATACTACGGATTTCGCTTTGTTGCGCCGCCGCAGTGTGTAGAGAGATTTCACCGTTACAGCTCTAACGAAAAAATTATTATAGCTAGCCTTCTCAAATTTGTAGGATATATTCATAACCATAAAGTCTTTCCTGGGAATATTTTTGGCCTCATTTTGAAAACAAGATGGCCGCCACGGGTGTTTTTTCGACTTTCAGCAAGAACTTTTGGTGGCCCTCTAGAGCAAAGCGTATTATAAGTAGAGATCTCAAAGTCGCAGGGTATGTTCCTCATTACAAAATCTTGACTGGGAATATTTTTGGCCTCATTTTGAAAAACAAGATGGCCACCACTGGCGTTTCTTTGTCAGTCATAAAAAGTGCTTATATCTCCCTTATTATTGGTCCTAGAGTTTTGGGATGGTAAACTAACCTGTAGGAAATCATGGGCTGGGCATCTTTTGGTGTGGTCAGATTTGACCTTGGATCTCTCCTTCAAGGTCAAATGAGGATAGCCAAACTTAAAGTGCTTATATCTCGCTTATTATTGGTCTTAGAGGTTTGGGATGGTAAACCAACCTATAGGAAATCATGGGCTGGGAATCTTTTGGTGTGGTCAGATTTGACCTTGGACCCCTCCTTCAAGGTCAAACAAGGATGGCCAAACTTAACCCTTTCGCTACTGAAGGAACATTATTCCATGGGACTGTAGCTATATGATGTAATATCACGTCAGAAACGCCAATGAAGTAAAATAATATCTCACTACCTTATACACTTTATTTGCGGTATTTTTCGGTATATTTCATTAGGAATTGATGAAAGTCGAATGGAAAAATTCGTGGGAATTCCCCAAATAAAAATAACCACGAGTAAACAATATGCAGTTATATGCCTTAAATATGGCAATATCTACAGAAAGCAGTTAAAATAGGTGAAGTGGTGAATTTTTTTATAAAATATAGCATAACTTTCATTTTAAATACTTAAAAAGTCGGTTTAATACTGATACACCAAAGAAAACGTATAACAGTACATTGAAGGGAAAGAAGAAATATATATTATTGCCAATATCTCACTACCTTATACACTTTATTTGTGGTATTTTTCGGTATATTTCATTAGGAATTGATGAAAGTCGAATGGGAAAATTCGTGGGAATTCCCCAAATAAAAATAACCACGAGTAAAATATGCAGTTATATGCCTTAAATACGGCAATATCTACAGAAAGCAGTTAAAATAGGTGAAATGGTGAATTTTTTATGTCAGCTGACTTGTCAGTCAGCTGACATTATGTCGTCACTCTGCGGCGTGGGCGTCCGCGTCCGCGTGAACAACTTCTCCTCCAAAACTACAAGGCCTAGAGACGTGCTGTTTTTTTTAAAAGATACCTTATCTATCGAGGATGAAAAATTGTTCAAGGCATGCAAATCTTTCTGTTCGTCTGTTTGCTAGAGACATTACAAGGGGGGTACCCCCACCAAAAGTGTGAAAATTTCAACACTTAATCCCAATTTTCTCAGTGACTATTGCAGGGATTTCTCTCATATCTTGCATATATGTACTAGGCCACAGGTAGATTCTCTTGTGTGAGTATGAGACCTGGATCTGTCTTACTTTTTTTTTAATAAATTTTTTTAATAATTTTTAATGCATTAAAATTCATGAAATCATGCACAAAATCATTTATAACTTGAAAAGTGTTGCATTTAGAGCATTTTGTTAAAATATGTTATTCAGCTACTTTTTTCATAGCTACAATATGGTGAGTAAGTTGGGTGCCTGTCTCAATAGCTAAGTGAGTAATAGCTACTTTTGGGCTTTTCAGTTACTTCCATCATGAGTAAAATCACTTGTAACTTAAAAACTATTGCATTTAGAGAATTTCGTATAAATATGTTATTCAGCTACTTTTGGGTCAGCTATAACATAGTAAAATTTCAGACCTGTAGCTCATGGCATAGCTGAGTAATAGCTACTTTTAGGTTATCACTGTTGAGTAAATCACTTATAACTTGGAAACTATTGCATTTAGAGTATTTTGTTGCAATATGTTATTCACCTATTTTGGGGTCAGCTATAACATAGTGAAGTTCCAGACCTGTGGCTCATTGCATAGCTGAGTAATAGCTACTTTGAAGTTCTCACTGTTGAGTAAATCAGTTGTAATTGGAAAACTATTGCCTTTACAGAAATTTGTGCAAATATGTTATTCAGCTACTTTTGGGTCAGCTATAACATAGTGAAATTACAGACCTGTAGCTCATGGCACAACTGAGCAATAGCTATTCTCAGGCACTGACTGTTGAGTAAATTGGCTATAACTTGAAAAATATTGCATTTGGAGTATTTTGTTAAAATCTATTGTTCACCTACTTTTGGGTTAGCTATAACATAGTGAAATTACAGACCTATAGCTCATGGCATAGCGGAGCAATAGCTATTTTCAGGTTCTCACTATTGAGTAAATCGCTTATAACTTGGAAACTATTGCATTTACAGTATTTTGTTGCAATATATTATTCACCTATTTTGGGATCAGCTATAACATAGTGAAGTTTCAGATCTGTGGCTCATTGCATAGCTGAGTAATAGCTACTTTGAAGTTCTCACTATTGAGTAAATCGCTTGTAACTTAAAACCTATTGCATTTAGAGAATTTCGTATAAATATGTTATTCAGCTACTTTTGAGCCAGCTATAACATAGTGAAATTTCAGATCTGTAGGTCATGGCATAGCTGAGTAATAGCTACTTTAAAGTTCTCACTATTGAGTAAATCAGTTGTAATTGGAAAACTATTGCATTTAGAGAATTTCGTATAAATATGTTATTCAGCTACTTTTGGGTCAGCTATAACATAGTAAAATTTCAGACCTGTAGCTCATGGCATAGCTGAGTAATAGCTACTTTTAGGTCATCACTATTGAGTAAATCAGTTGTAACTTCAAAACTATTGCATTTACAGTATTTTGCTTAAATATGTTGTTCACCTACTTTTGGGTCAGCTATGACATAGTGAAATTTCAGACCTGTAGCTCATTGCATAGCTGAGTAATAACTACTTTGAGGTTCTCACTATTGAGTAAATCAGTTGTAATTGCAAAACTATTGCATTTAGAGAATTTAGTATAAATATGTTATTCAGCTACTTTTGGGTCAGCAATAACATAGTAAAATTTCAGACCTGTAGCTCATGGCATAGCTGAGTAATAGTTACTTTTAGGTCATCACTATTGAGTAAATCAGTTGTAACTTGAAAACTATTGCATGTACAGTATTTTGCTTAAATATGTTGTTCACCTACTTTTGGGTCAGCTATAACATAGTAAAATTTCAGACCTGTAGCTCATGGCATAGCTGAGTAATAGCTACTTTGAGGTTATCACTGTTGAGTAAATTGCTTATAACTTGGAAATTATTGCATTTAGAGTATTTTGTTTCAATATGTTATTCACCTATTTTGGGGTCAGCTATAACATAGTGAAGTTCCAGACCTGTGACTCATTGCATAGCTGAGTAATAGCTACTTTGAAGTTCTCAATGTTGAGTAAATCACTTATAATTTGAAAACTATTGCATTTAGAGAATTTAGTATATATATGTTATTCAGCTACTTTTGGGTCAGCTATAACATAGTAAAATTTCAGACCTGTAGCTCATGGCATAGCTGAGTAATAGCTACTTTTAGGTCACCACTGTTGAGTAAATCAGTTGTAACTTGAAAACTATTGCATGTACAGTATTTTGCTTAAATATGTTGTTCACCTACTTTTGGGTCAGCTATAACATAGTAAAATTTCAGACCTGTAGCTCATGGCATAGCTGAGTAATAGCTACTTTGAGGTTATCACTGTTGAGTAAATTGCTTATAACTTGGAAATTATTGCATTTAGAGTATTTTGTTTCAATATGTTATTCACCTATTTTGGGGTCAGCTATAACATAGGGAAGTTCCAGACCTGTGACTCATTGCATAGCTGAGTAATAGCTACTTTGAAGTTCTCAATGTTGAGTAAATCACTTATAATTTGAAAACTATTGCATTTAGAGAATTTAGTATAAATATGTTGTTCAGCTACTTTTGGGTCAGCTATAACATAGTGAAACTACAGACCTGTAGCTCATGGCACAACTGAGCAATAGCTATTCTCAGGCACTGACTGTTGAGTAAATCGGCTATAACTTGAAAAATATTGCATTTGGAGTATTTTGTTAAAATATATTGTTCACCTACTTTTGGGTTAGCTATAACATAGTGAAATTACAGACCTATAGCTCGTGGCATAGCGGAGCAATAGCTATTTTCAGGTTCTCACTATTGAGTAAATCAGTTGTAACTTGAAAACTATTGCATTTACAGTATTTTGCTTAAATATGTTGTTCACCTACTTTTAGGTCAGCTATAACAGAGCAAAAATTCAGACATGTAGCTCATTGCATAGCTGAGTAATAGTTACTTTGAGGTTCTCACTCTTGAGTAAATCAGTTGTAACTTGAAAACTATTACATTTAGAGTATTTTGTTAAATATGTTATTCACAGACGTTTTGGTCAGCTATAACATAGTGAAATTGCAGACCTCTATGTCATGGCATAGCTGAGCAAAGCTTCTTTCAGGTTCTCACTGTTGAGTAAATCATTGTATCCAACCTGTAGGAAATCATGGGCTGGGAATCTGTTAATATGGTCCGATTTGACCTTGGAACCCTCCTTCAAGGTCAAATGAGGATAGCCAAACATAAAAGTGCTTATAACTCGCTTATTATTGGTCCTAGAGGTTTGGAATGAAAACCAACCTATAGAAAATCATGAGCTGGGAATTTTTTGGTGTGGTCGGATTTGACCTTGGACCCCTCCTTCAAGGTCAAATGAGGATAGCCAAACTTAAAAGTGCTTATAACTCGCTTATTATTGGTCCTAGAGGTTTGGAATGGAAAACCAACCTATAGAAAATCATGGGCTGGGAATCTTTTGGTGTGGTCGGATTTCACCTTAGACCCCTCCTTCCAGGTCAAACGAAGATAGCCAAACTTAAAGTGCTTATAACTCGCGTATTTTTGGTCTTGGAGGTTTGGGATGGTAAACCAACATATAGGAAATCATGGGCTGGGATTCTTTTGGTGTGGTCAGATTTGACCTGGGACCCCTCCTTCAAGGTCAATTGAGGATAGCCAAACTTACAATTGCTTATAACTCGCTTATTAGTGGTCCTACAGGTTTGGGATGGTAAACAAGCTACAGGAAATCATGGGCTGGGAATTTTTTTGTGTGGTCGGATTTGACCTTAAACCCCTCCGTCAAGGTCAAACAAGGATAGCCAAAGTTAAAAAGTGCCTATGACTCACTTATTATTGGTCCGACAGGTTTGGGATGGTAAACCATCCTAAATTCTTTGGCTGGGAATCTTTTGGTATGGTCAGATTTGACCTTTGGATCCCTTCTTCATGGTCGAACGAGGATATTGCATTTATAGTATTTCTTTAAATATTTTTAACCTACTTTTTACACTTAAACAATTACCTTGTTTCTTTATTTCATAATACCATTTGCAGGGCACAACTTTTTTGTCCTTTTCTTCTGTTAGCTTCGGAATATCTTTCGAACATGCTGTTCAGTTACCATTTACTGTATTTCTGTACAGCCCTTTTCCTGATAATTATGCTTTCCTCTCATTATCACCATCACAAATCAAAAACATTCAGTCAGCTGACACAGTGCCCATTCACGGGCACTCTCCTCTTGTTTATAAAATATAGCATAAATTTCATTTAAAATACTTAAAAAGTCGGTTTAATACTGATACACCAAAGAAAATGTATAACAGTACACTGAAGGGAAAGAAGAAATATATATTATTGCCGTCGACCAAGGGTCGACAGACATGGTCCCCTGTAATACACATTGATGTCGACTGCTAGTCGACACACATGGTAGCGAAAGACTTAAAGTGCTTATAACCCGTTTATTATTGGTCCTAGAGGTTTGGAATGGTAAACCAACCTATAGGAAATCATGGGCTGGGAATCTTCTGGTGTGGTCAGTTTTGACCTTGGATCTCTCCTTCAAGGTCAAACGAGGATAGCCAATCTTAAAAGTGCTTATAACTCGCTTATTATTGGTCCTAGAGGTTTGGGATGGTAAACCAAGCTATAGGAAATCATGGGGTGGGAATCTTTTTGTGTGGTCGGATTTAACCTTGGGACCCTCCTTCAAGGTCAAACGAGGATAGCCAAACTTAAAAGTGCTTATAACTCGCTTATTATTGGTCCTAGAGGTTTGGGATGGTAAACCAAGCTATAGGAAGTCATGGGGTGGGAATCTTTTGGTGTGGTCGGATTTGACCTTGGGCCCCTCCTTCAAGGTCAAACGAGGATAGCCAACCTTAAAAGTGCTTATAACTTGCTTATTATTGGTCCTAGAGGTTTGTGATGGTAATCCAAGCTATAGGAAATCATGGAGTGGGAGTCTTTTGATGTCTTCAGATTTGACCTTGGGCCCATCCTTCAAGGTCAAACGAGGACAGCCAAACTTAAAAGTACTTATAACTCGCTTATTATATTATTTTTGCTTTTTCCGCCGTCCGCCGTCCCACTTGGTTTCCAGACATTTTAGGCAACAGTTCTCATCCTATCTTTACCAAATTTGGCATGTAGGTTTATTGTGTTAATAGCTTGTATGGGATTGCTTTTGGTGAAGATAGCTCTATAGCTAACTGAGTAATAGCTACTTTGCTACTTTTGAGTAGCTCTTTGGTTTCCAGACATTTTAAGGAATACTATTAAGCCTAGCTTTCTGAAATTTGGTATGGAGGTTCATTGGGTTAATAGCTTGTATGGGATTGCTTTTGGGGGGAATTGCTTCATAGATGAGTGAGTAATTAATTAAATAAATGAGTAATTGGGTATTTTGAATACTGAAAAAGGCAAATGTGCTCATATCTCCTAAAAAGTGCGGGATAGAGCGATTTCGTCGAAATTTTGACCCACAGGTTTTCTAAGGAATGTACTCTTTGCAATTTTCAAAAAATTTTCCCCTCCCCAAAAATGGCGGCCATTTTGAATTTTCGAATTTTTGCCAAAAAATGGCAAAACATAAATTTGCTTCTATCTCCTTAACCGTGCGAGATAGAGCGATTTCGTCGAAATTTTCAACCCGCAGGGTATCTAAGGAATGTAATCTTTACAATTTTCAAAAAATTTTCCCCTCCCCAAAAATGGCGGCCATTTTGAATTTTCGAATTTTTGCCAAAAATGGCAAAACACAAATTTCGATCTATCTCCTTAACCGTGCGAGATAGAGATTTCGTCAAAATTTTTGACCCACAGGGTATCTAAGGAATGTACTCTTTGCAATTTTCAAAAAATTTTCCCCTCCCCAAAAATGGCGGCCATTTTGAATTTTCGAATTTTTGCCCAAAATGGCAAAACAGGAATTTGCTTCTATCTCCTTAACCGTGCGGGATAGAGCGATTTCGTCGAAATTTTCAACCCACAGGGTATCTAAGGAATGTAATCTTTACAATTTTCAAAAAATTTTCCCCTCCCCAAAATGGCGGCCATTTTGAATTTTCGAATTTTTGCCAAAAAATGGCAAAACATAAATTTGCTTCTATCTCCTTAACCGTGCGAGATAGAGCGATTTCGTCGAAATTTTCGACCCACAGGGTATCTAAGGAATGTAATCTTTACAATTTTCAAAAAATTTTCCCCTCCCCAAAAATGGCGGCCATTTTGAATTTTCGAATTTTTGCCCAAAATGGCAAAACAGGAATTTGCTTCTATCTCCTTAACCGTGCGGGATAGAGCGATTTCGTCGAAATTTTCAACCCACAGGGTATCTAAGGAATGTAATCTTTACAATTTTCAAAAAATTTTCCCCTCCCCAAAATGGCGGCCATTTTGAATTTTCGAATTTTTGCCAAAAAATGGCAAAACATAAATTTGCTTCTATCTCCTTAACCGTGCGAGATAGAGCGATTTCGTCGAAATTTTCGACCCACAGGGTATCTAAGGAATGTACTCTTTGCAATTTTCAAAAAATTTTCCCCTCCCCAAAAATGGCGGCCATTTTGAATTTTCGAATTTTTGCCAAAAAATGGCGAAACACAAATTTCCTTCTATCTCCTTAACCGTGCAAGATAGAGAGATTTCGTCAAAATTTTAAACCCACAGGGTATCTAAGGAATGTGCTCTTTGCAATTTTCAAAAAATTTTCCCCTCCCCAAAAATGGTGGCCATTTTGAATTTTCGAATTTTTGCCAAAAAATGGCGAAACACAAATTTGCTTCTATCTCCTTAACCGTGCGAGATAGAGCGATTTCGTCGAATTTTTGACCCATAGGATATCTAAGGAATGTACTCTTTGCAATTTTCAAAAAATTTTCCCCTCCCCAAAAATGGCGGCCATTTTGAATTTTCGAATTTTTGCCAAAAATGGCAAAACACGAATTTTCTTCTATCTTCTTAACCGTGCGAGATAGAGTGATTTCGTCGAAATTTTCGATCCACAGGGTATCTAAGAAACATACTCTTTGCAATTTAAAAAAAATTTTCCCCTCCCCACATATGGCGGCCATTTTGAATTTTCGAATTTTTGCCCAAAATGGAAAAACACAAATTGGCCTTAACCGTGCAAAATAGTTATTTCGTTGAAATTTTTCGACCCATAGGGTATCTAAGAAATGTACTCTTTTGTACAATTGTACAATTTTCAAAAAAATTTCCTTTTCCCAAAAATGACGGCCATTTTGAATTTTCGAATTTTTTCCAAAAATAGAAAAACAGGAATTTGCTTCTTAACTGTGCAAGATAGAGTGATTTCGTCAAAAATTTTCAACCCAACCAATGCAAAAAGGCATGAAGCTGAAATAATTTACATCTACACTAATAAATATTTATTATAATAAGCATCATTGATATATTTTACAAATGAAACGGTCTTGTAAGACAACTGTACAATTTTGGCAAAAGGTTCATAGGGTGGACATTACACATGATAATGTGTTCTTCTATGCTATCTTGTTTCTATTCACATCTACTATCAACAGGGCGTCCTATTTCTAGTTATTGTATCCCCGACGCAAAGCGGGGATACTATGGATTCATCATCGTCGTCGTCCGCGTCCGCAGAGATTTCTTGTTAGCGACCTACAGGCCACATTTCTTTCCAGATTTCTTTCATATTTGGCAGGTGGCTTGATATGGTAGAGGACTCGCCACCCTATCTTTTTGGTAGGCTTTATGTCTAAATTAGGCCTCTGGTAGACAAAAATGTCTAAAATGCGTTAAAATTCATGAAATCATGCACTAAATCGCTTGTAACTTGAAAAGTGTTGCATTTAGAGCATTTTGTTAAAATATGTTATTCAGATACTTTTTATGTCAGCTGACTTGTCAGTCAGCTGACATTATGTCGTCACTCTGCGGCGTGGGCGTACGCGTCCGCGTCCGCGTGAACAACTTCTCCTCCAAAACTACAAGGCCTAGAGACGTGCTGTTTTTTTTAAAAGATACCTTATCTATCGAGGATGAAAAATTGTTCAAGGCATGCAAATCTGTCTGTTCGTCTGTTTGCTAGAGACATTACAAGGGGGGTACCCCCACCAAAAGTGTGAAAATTTCAACACTTAATCACAATTTTCTCAGTGACTATTGCAGGGATTTCTCTCATATCTTGCATATATGTACTAGGCCAGAGGTAGATTCTCTTGTGTGAGTATGAGACCTGGATCTGTCTTACTTTTTTTTAAATAAATTTTTTTAATAATTTTTAATGCATTAAAATTCATGAAATCATGCACAAAATCATTTATAACTTGAAAAGTGTTGCATTTAGAGCATTTTGTTAAAATATGTTATTCAGCTACTTTTTTCATAGCTACAATATGGTGAGTAAGTTGGGTGCCTGTCTCAATAGCTAAGTGAGTAATAGCTATTTTTGGGCTTTTCAGTAACTTCCATCATGAGTAAAATCACTTGTAACTTAAAAACTATTGCATTTAGAGAATTTCGTATAAATATGTTATTCAGCTACTTTTGGGTCAGCTATAACATAGTAAAATTTTAGACCTGTAGCTCATGGCATAGCTGAGTAATAGCTACTTTTAGGTTATCACTGTTGAGTAAATCGCTTATAACTTCAAAACTATTGCATTTAGAGAATTTCGTATAAATATGTTATTCAGCTACTTTTGGGTCAGCTATAACATAGTAAAATTTCAGACCTGTAGCTCATGGCATAGCTGAGTAATAGCTAGTTTTAGGTTATCACTGTTGAGTAAATCGCTTATAACTTGGAAACTATTGCATTTACAGTATTTTGTTTCAATATGTTATTCACCTATTTTGGGATCAGCTATAACATAGTGAAGTTTCAGATCTGTGGCTCATTGCATAGCTGAGTAATAGCTACTTTGAAGTTCTCACTATTGAGTAAATCACTTGTAACTTAAAACCTATTGCATGAGAATTTCGTATAAACATGTTATTCAGCTACTTTTGGGCCAGCTATAACATAGTGAAATTTCAGATCTGTAGGTCATGGCATAGCTGAGTAATAGCTACTTTAAAGTTCTCACTATTGAGTAAATCAGTTGTAATTGGAAAACTATTGCATTTAGAGTATTTCGTATAAATATGTTATTCAGCTACTTTTGGGTCAGCTATAACATAGTAAAATTTCAGACCTGTAGCTCATGGCATAGCTGAGTAATAGCTACTTTTAGGTCATCACTATTGAGTAAATCAGTTGTAACTTGAAAACTATTGCATTTACAGTATTTTGCTTAAATATGTTGTTCACCTACTTTTGGGTCAACTATAACATAGTAAAATTTCAGACCTGTAGCTCATTGCATAGCTGAGTAATAACTACTTTGAGGTTCTCACTATTGAGTAAATCAGTTGTAATTGCAAAACTATTGCATTTAGAGAATTTCGTATAAATATGTTATTCAGCTACTTTTGGGCCAGCTATAACATAGTGAAATTTCAGATCTGTAGGTCATGGCACAGCTGAGTAATAGCTACTTTGAAGTTCTCACTATTGAGTAAATCAGTTGTAATTGGAAAACTATTGCATTTACAGAATTTCGTATAAATATGTTATTCAGCTACTTTTGGGTCAGCTATAACATAGTAAAATTTCAGACCTGTAGCTCATGGCATAGCTGAGTAATAGCTACTTTTAGGTCATCACTATTGAGTAAATCAGTTGTAACTTCAAAACTATTGCATTTACAGTATTTTGCTTAAATATGTTGTTCACCTACTTTTGGGTCAGCTATAACATAGTAAAATTTCAGACCTGTAGCTCATTGCATAGCTGAGTAATGACTACTTTGAGGTTCTCACTATTGAGTAAATCAGTTGTAATTGCAAAACTATTGCATTTAGAGAATTTAGTATAAATATGTTATTCAGCTACTTTTGGGTCAGCTATAACATAGTAAAATTTCAGACCTGTAGCTCATGGCATAGCTGAGTAATAGCTACTTTTAGGTCATCACTATTGAGTAAATCAGTTGTAACTTGAAAACTATTGCATGTACAGTATTTTGCTTAAATATGTTGTTCACCTACTTTGGGGTCAGCTATAACATAGTAAAATTTCAGACCTGTAGCTCATGGCATAGCTGAGTAATAGCTACTTTGAGGTTATCACTGTTGAGTAAATCGCTTATAACTTGGAAATTATTGCATTTAGAGTATTTTGTTTCAATATGTTATTCACCTATTTTGGGGTTAGCTATAACATAGTGAAGTTCCAGACCTGTGACACATTGCATAGCTGAGTAATAGCTACTTTGAATTTCTCAATGTTGATCAAATCACTTATAATTTGAAAACTATTGCATTTAGAGAAATTTGTGCAAATATGTTATTCAGCTACTTTTGGGTCAGCTATAACATAGTGAAATTACAGACCTGTAGCTCATGGCACAACTGAGCAATAGCTATTCTCAGGCACTGACTGTTGAGTAAATTGGCTATAACTTGAAAAATATTGCATTTGGAGTATTTTGTTAAAATATATTGTTCACCTACTTTTGGGTTAGCTAACATAGTGAAATTACAGACCTATAGCTCATGGCATAGCGGAGCAATAGCTATTTTCAGGTTCTCACTATTGAGTAAATCAGTTGTAACTTGAAAACTATTGCATTTACAGTATTTTGCTTAAATATGTTGTTCACCTACTTTTAGGTCAGCTATAACAGAGCAAAAATTCAGACATGTAGCTCATTGCATAGCTGAGTAATAGTTACTTTGAGGTTCTCACTCTTGAGTAAATCAGTAGTAACTTGAAAACTATTACATTTAGAGTATTTTGTTAAATATGTTATTTACAGACGTTTTGGTCAGCTATAACATAGTGAAATTGCAGACCTCTATGTCATGGCATAGCTGATCAATAGCTTCTTTCAGGTTCTCACTGTTGAGTAAATCATTGTATCCAACCTGTAGGAAATCATGGGCTGGGAATCTGTTAATATGGTCCGATTTGACCTTGGAACCCTCCTTCAAGGTCAAATGAGGATAGCCAAACATAAAAGTGCTTATAACTCGCTTATTATTGGTCCTAGAGGTTTGGAATGAAAACCAACCTATAGAAAATCATGAGCTGGGAATTTTTTGGTGTGGTCGGATTTGACCTTGGACCCCTCCTTCAAGGTCAAATGAGGATAGCCAAACTTAAAAGTGCTTATAACTCGCTTATTATTGGTCCTAGAGGTTTGGAATGGAAAACCAACCTATAGAAAATCATGGGCTGGGAATCTTTTGGTGTGGTCAGATTTCACCTTAGACCCCTCCTTCCAGGTCAAACGAAGATAGCCAAACTTAAAGTGCTTATAACTCGCGTATTATTGGTCTTGGAGGTTTGGGATGGTAAACCAACATATAGGAAATCATGGGCTGGGATTCTTTTGGTGTGGTCAGATTTGACCTGGGACCCCTCCTTCAAGGTCAATTGAGGATAGCCAAACTTACAATTGCTTAGAACTCGCTTATTATTGGTCCTACAGGTTTGGGATGGTAAACAAGCTACAGGAAATCATGGGCTGGGAATTTTTTTGTGTGGTCGGATTTGACCTTGGACCCCTCCGTCAAGGTCAAACAAGGATAGCCAAACTTAAAAAGTGCCTATGACTCACTTATTATTGGTCCGAGAGGTTTGGGATGGTAAACCATCCTAAATTCTTTGGCTGGGAATCTTTTGGTATGGTCAGATTTGACCTTTGGACCCCTTCTTCGTGGTCGAACGAGGATATTGCATTTATAGTATTTCTTTAAATATTTTTAACCTACTTTTTACACTTAAACAATTACCTTGTTACTTTATTTCATAATACCATTTGCAGGGCACAACTTTTTTGTCCTTTTTTTCTGTCAGCTTCGGAATATCTTTTGAACATGCTGTTCAGTTACCATTTACTGTATTTCTGTACAGCCCTTTCCCTGATAATTATGCTTTCCTCTCATTATCACCATCACAAATCAAAAACATTCAGTCAG
Source organism: Sabellastarte sp. h YS-2021 (assembly GCA_964017235.1). NCBI lineage: Eukaryota > Metazoa > Annelida > Polychaeta > Sabellida > Sabellidae > Sabellastarte > Sabellastarte sp. h YS-2021. The sequence goes on from OZ024928.1 coordinate 18,357,044, forward strand.
CTGACACAGTGCCCGTTCACGGGCACTCTCCTCTTGTTTCATAGCTACAACATGGTGAGTAACTTGGGTGTCTGTCTCAATAGCTAAGTGAGTAATAGCTACTTTTGGGCTTTTCAGTAACTTCCATCGTGAGTAAAATCACTTGTAACTTGAAAACTATTGCATTTAGAGTATTTTGTTTCAATATGTTATTCAGCTATTTTTGGGTCAGCTATAACATAGTAAAATTTCAGACCTGTAGCTCATGGCATAGCTGAGTAATAGCTACTTTTAGGTTATCACTGTTGAGTAAATTGCTTATAACTTCAAAAGTATTACATTTAGAGTATTTTGTTTCAATATGTTATTCACCTATTTCGGAGTCAGCTATAACATAGTGAAGTTCCAGACCTGTGGCTCATTGCATAGCTGAGTAATAGCTACTTTGAAGTTCACACTGTTGAGTAAATCAGTTGTAATTGGAAAACTATTGCATTTACAGAAATTTGTGTAAATATGTTATTCAGCTACTTTTGGGTCAGCTATAACATAGTGAAATTACAGACCTGTAGCTCATGGCACAACTGAGCAATAGCTATTTTCAGGTACTGACTGTTGAGTAAATGACTTGTAACTTGAAAAATATTGCATTTGGAGTATTTTGTTAAAATATGTTGTTCACCTACTTTTGGGTCAGCTATAACGTCGTGAAATTACAGACTTATAGCTCATGGCATAGCTGAGCAATAGCTATTTTCAGGTTCTCACTATTGAGTAAATCAGTTGTAACTTGAAAACTATTGCATTTACAGTATTTTGCTTAAATATGTTGTTCACCTAATTTTGGGTCAGCTATAACATAGAAAAAATTCAGACATGTAGCTCATTGCATAGCTGAGTAATAGCTACTTTGAGTTTATCACTGTTGAGTAAATCAGTTATAACGTGAAAATTATTACATTTACAGTATTTTGTTTAAATATGTTATTCACATAATTTTTGGTCAGCTATAACAGAGTGAAATTGCAGACCTCTATGTCATGGCATAGCTTACCTGAATATCTACTTTCAGGTTCTCACTGTTGAGTAAATCATTGTATCCACTGGATAGCCGCAGTGTGTAGAGAGATTTCACCATTACCGCTCTAACGAAAAAAATATTATAGCTAGCCTTCTCAAGTTTGCAAGGTATATTAGAGTGTGCACCACAGTATTCTATTGGTAGGCTTTATGTCTAAATTAGGCCTGTGGCTAAATTACTTGCCTACTAAAAATGAGTAATTCTGCATTTTCTCTAAAAGTATTGCAGATAGCAAATTTTTCTTAAATAACTCATTCGCCTACTTTTGGGAGAGCTTTCACATGCTGAAGTTCCAGACCTGTAGCTAATTACTCACCTACTCAAAATGAGTAAATGCGAATTATCTCTAAAAGTATTGCAGATAGCCAATTTTTCTCAAATAACTCATTCACCTACTTTTGGGAGAGCTTTCACTTGAAGTTTCAGACCCGTAGGTAATTACTCACCTACTGAAAATGAGTAAATGCAAATTATCTCTAAAAGTATTCCAGATAGTCAATTTTTGTCAAATAACTCCTTCACCTACTTTTGGGAGACCTTTCACTTGGTAAAGTTTCAGACCTGTAGCTAATTATTCACCTACTCAAAATGAGTAAATGCTAATTATCTCTAAAAGTATTGCAGATATCCAATTTTTATCAAATAACTCATTCATCTACTTTTGGGAGAGCTTTCACATGGTGAAGTTTCAGACCCATAGCTAATTATTCACCTACTCAAAATGAGTAAATGCAAATTATCTCTAAAAGTATTCCAGATAGCCAATTTTTGTCAAATAACTCCTTCACCTACTTTGGGGAGACCTTTCACTTGGTGAAGTTTCAGACCTGTAGCTAATTATTCACCTACTCAAAATGAGTAAATGCGAATTATCTCTAAAAGTATTGCAGATAGCCAATTTTTCTCAAATAACTCATTCACCTACTTTTGGGAGAGCTTTCACTTGGTGAAGTTTCAGACCTGTAGCTAATTACTCACCTACTGAAAATGAGTAAATGCAAATTATCTCTAAAAGTATTCCAGATATCCAATTTTTATCAAATAACTCATCTACTTTTGGGATAGCTTTCACATGGTGAAGTTCCAGACCCGTAGGTAATTACTCACCTACTGAAAATGAGTAAATTCGAATTATCTCTAAAAGTATTGTAGGTAGCCAATTTTTCTCAAATAACTCATTCGCCTACTTTTGAGAGAGCTTTGACTTGGTGAAGTTTCAGACCCGTAGCTAATTGTTCACCTACTCAAAGTGAGTAAATGCGAATTATCTCTAGAAGTATTGCAGATAGCCAATATTTCTCAAATAACTCATTAATATAAAAATAACTTATAGGAAGTCATGGGCTGCAAATCTTTTCATGTGGTCAGATTTGACCTTGGGCCCCCCCTCCTGCTTATTATTGGTCCTAGAGGTTTGCAATGTGAAAACAACTTATAGGAAATCATGGGCTGCGAATCTTTTGATCAGGTCAGACTTCACCTTGGGCCCCTGCTACAGGGTCAAATAAGGCTAACCAAACTTAAAAGTGCTTTCAGCTTGCTTATTAACGAAAAATGCTGTTTATCTTCTAAACTATGTTAGTTGGCCTTTGTCGGTGGATACATCCAGCATCTGGCCACAGATGCGTCCTTAGTCTAGTTGGTTCTAGAGGTTTGGGATGGTAAACCAACCTATAGGAATTTTAGAAAATCATGGGCTGCAAATCTTTTAATGTGTTCAGCTTTGACCTTGGGTTCCTCCTTGAAGGTCAAGCGAGGATAGCCAAAGTTAAAAATGCTTATAACTCGCTTATTATTGATCCTAGAGGTTTGCAATATGAAACCAACTCATGGGAAATCATGGGCTGGGAATCTTCTGATGTTGTTAGATTTGACCTTTGGCTCCTCCTTCAAGGTCAAACAATGGTTCACTGGCTTTGGTGAGTAGTCTTTCCAGTGGATACAAATTTGCATCGGTTCTCCCGATGCGTAGGTCTAGTTTTGTGTTGCATGTTAACTTTAAAAATATTTAATTTAGAATTAAAAAACCAGTTTACAACACCGTTCTATATTCACATTGTCCCAGGTTTTTATGTCAGCTGACTTGTCAGTCAGCTGACATTATGTCATCACTCTGCGGCGTGGGCGTACGCGTCCGCGTACACGTCCGCATGAACAACTTCTTCTCCAAAACTACAAGGCCTAGAGACATGCTGTTTTTTTTAAAAGATACCTTATCTATCGAGGATAAAAAATTGTTCAAGGCATGCAAATCTGTCTGTTCGTCTGTTTGCTAGAGACATTACAAGGGGGGTACCCCCACCAAAAGTGTGAAAATTTCAACTTTTTATCACAATTTTCTTAGTGACTATTGCAGGGATTTCTCTCATATCTTGCATATATGTACTAGGCCAGAGGTAGATTCTCTTGTGTGAGTATGAGACCTGGATCTGTCTTACTTATTTTTTAATAAATTTTTTAATAATTTTTAATGCATTAAAATTCATGAAATCATGCACTAAATCACTTATAACTTCAAAAGTGTTGCATTTACAGCATTTTGTGAAAATATGTTGTTCAGCTACTTTTTTCATAGCTACAATATGGTGAGTAAGTCGGGTGTTTGTCTCAATAGCTAAGTGATTAATAGCTACTTTTGGGCTTTTCAGTAACTTCCATCATGAGTAAAATCACTTGTAACTTAAAAACTATTGCATTTAGAGAATTTCATATAAATATGTTATTCAGCTACTTTTGGGCCAGCTATAACATAGTGAAATTTCAGACCTGTAGCTCATTGCATAGCTGAGTAATGACTACTTTGAGGTTCTCACTATTGAGTAAATCAGTTGTAATTGCAAAACTATTGCATTTAGAGAATTTAGTATAAATATGTTATTCAGCTACTTTTGGGTCAGCTATAACATAGTAAAATTTCAGACCTGTAGCTCATGGCATAGCTGAGTAATAGCTACTTTTAGGTCATCACTATTGAGTAAATCAGTTGTAACTTGAAAACTATTGCATGTACAGTATTTTGCTTAAATATGTTGTTCACCTACTTTGGGGTCAGCTATAACATAGTAAAATTTCAGACCTGTAGCTCATGGCATAGCTGAGTAATAGCTACTTTGAGGTTATCACTGTTGAGTAAATCGCTTATAACTTGGAAATTATTGCATTTAGAGTATTTTGTTTCAATATGTTATTCACCTATTTTGGGGTTAGCTATAACATAGTGAAGTTCCAGACCTGTGACACATTGCATAGCTGAGTAATAGCTACTTTGAATTTCTCAATGTTGATCAAATCACTTATAATTTGAAAACTATTGCATTTAGAGAAATTTGTGCAAATATGTTATTCAGCTACTTTTGGGTCAGCTATAACATAGTGAAATTACAGACCTGTAGCTCATGGCACAACTGAGCAATAGCTATTCTCAGGCACTGACTGTTGAGTAAATTGGCTATAACTTGAAAAATATTGCATTTGGAGTATTTTGTTAAAATATATTGTTCACCTACTTTTGGGTTAGCTAACATAGTGAAATTACAGACCTATAGCTCATGGCATAGCGGAGCAATAGCTATTTTCAGGTTCTCACTATTGAGTAAATCAGTTGTAACTTGAAAACTATTGCATTTACAGTATTTTGCTTAAATATGTTGTTCACCTACTTTTAGGTCAGCTATAACAGAGCAAAAATTCAGACATGTAGCTCATTGCATAGCTGAGTAATAGTTACTTTGAGGTTCTCACTCTTGAGTAAATCAGTAGTAACTTGAAAACTATTACATTTAGAGTATTTTGTTAAATATGTTATTTACAGACGTTTTGGTCAGCTATAACATAGTGAAATTGCAGACCTCTATGTCATGGCATAGCTGATCAATAGCTTCTTTCAGGTTCTCACTGTTGAGTAAATCATTGTATCCAACCTGTAGGAAATCATGGGCTGGGAATCTGTTAATATGGTCCGATTTGACCTTGGAACCCTCCTTCAAGGTCAAATGAGGATAGCCAAACATAAAAGTGCTTATAACTCGCTTATTATTGGTCCTAGAGGTTTGGAATGAAAACCAACCTATAGAAAATCATGAGCTGGGAATTTTTTGGTGTGGTCGGATTTGACCTTGGACCCCTCCTTCAAGGTCAAATGAGGATAGCCAAACTTAAAAGTGCTTATAACTCGCTTATTATTGGTCCTAGAGGTTTGGAATGGAAAACCAACCTATAGAAAATCATGGGCTGGGAATCTTTTGGTGTGGTCAGATTTCACCTTAGACCCCTCCTTCCAGGTCAAACGAAGATAGCCAAACTTAAAGTGCTTATAACTCGCGTATTATTGGTCTTGGAGGTTTGGGATGGTAAACCAACATATAGGAAATCATGGGCTGGGATTCTTTTGGTGTGGTCAGATTTGACCTGGGACCCCTCCTTCAAGGTCAATTGAGGATAGCCAAACTTACAATTGCTTAGAACTCGCTTATTATTGGTCCTACAGGTTTGGGATGGTAAACAAGCTACAGGAAATCATGGGCTGGGAATTTTTTTGTGTGGTCGGATTTGACCTTGGACCCCTCCGTCAAGGTCAAACAAGGATAGCCAAACTTAAAAAGTGCCTATGACTCACTTATTATTGGTCCGAGAGGTTTGGGATGGTAAACCATCCTAAATTCTTTGGCTGGGAATCTTTTGGTATGGTCAGATTTGACCTTTGGACCCCTTCTTCCTGGTCGAACGAGGATATTGCATTTATAGTATTTCTTTAAATATTTTTAACCTACTTTTTACACTTAAACAATTACCTTGTTACTTTATTTCATAATACCATTTGCAGGGCACAACTTTTTTGTCCTTTTTTTCTGTCAGCTTCGGAATATCTTTTGAACATGCTGTTCAGTTACCATTTACTGTATTTCTGTACAGCCCTTTCCCTGATAATTATGCTTTCCTCTCATTATCACCATCACAAATCAAAAACATTCAGTCAGCTGACACAGTGCCCGTTCACGGGCACTCTCCTCTTGTTTCATAGCTACAACATGGTGAGTAACTTGGGTGTCTGTCTCAATAGCTAAGTGAGTAATAGCTACTTTTGGGCTTTTCAGTAACTTCCATCGTGAGTAAAATCACTTGTAACTTGAAAACTATTGCATTTAGAGTATTTTGTTTCAATATGTTATTCAGCTATTTTTGGGTCAGCTATAACATAGTAAAATTTCAGACCTGTAGCTCATGGCATAGCTGAGTAATAGCTACTTTTAGGTTATCACTGTTGAGTAAATTGCTTATAACTTCAAAAGTATTACATTTAGAGTATTTTGTTTCAATATGTTATTCACCTATTTCGGAGTCAGCTATAACATAGTGAAGTTCCAGACCTGTGGCTCATTGCATAGCTGAGTAATAGCTACTTTGAAGTTCACACTGTTGAGTAAATCAGTTGTAATTGGAAAACTATTGCATTTACAGAAATTTGTGTAAATATGTTATTCAGCTACTTTTGGGTCAGCTATAACATAGTGAAATTACAGACCTGTAGCTCATGGCACAACTGAGCAATAGCTATTTTCAGGTACTGACTGTTGAGTAAATGACTTGTAACTTGAAAAATATTGCATTTGGAGTATTTTGTTAAAATATGTTGTTCACCTACTTTTGGGTCAGCTATAACGTCGTGAAATTACAGACTTATAGCTCATGGCATAGCTGAGCAATAGCTATTTTCAGGTTCTCACTATTGAGTAAATCAGTTGTAACTTGAAAACTATTGCATTTACAGTATTTTGCTTAAATATGTTGTTCACCTAATTTTGGGTCAGCTATAACATAGAAAAAATTCAGACATGTAGCTCATTGCATAGCTGAGTAATAGCTACTTTGAGTTTATCACTGTTGAGTAAATCAGTTATAACGTGAAAATTATTACATTTACAGTATTTTGTTTAAATATGTTATTCACATAATTTTTGGTCAGCTATAACAGAGTGAAATTGCAGACCTCTATGTCATGGCATAGCTTACCTGAATATCTACTTTCAGGTTCTCACTGTTGAGTAAATCATTGTATCCACTGGATAGCCGCAGTGTGTAGAGAGATTTCACCATTACCGCTCTAACGAAAAAAATATTATAGCTAGCCTTCTCAAGTTTGCAAGGTATATTAGAGTGTGCACCACAGTATTCTATTGGTAGGCTTTATGTCTAAATTAGGCCTGTGGCTAAATTACTTGCCTACTAAAAATGAGTAATTCTGCATTTTCTCTAAAAGTATTGCAGATAGCAAATTTTTCTTAAATAACTCATTCGCCTACTTTTGGGAGAGCTTTCACATGCTGAAGTTCCAGACCTGTAGCTAATTACTCACCTACTCAAAATGAGTAAATGCGAATTATCTCTAAAAGTATTGCAGATAGCCAATTTTTCTCAAATAACTCATTCACCTACTTTTGGGAGAGCTTTCACTTGAAGTTTCAGACCCGTAGGTAATTACTCACCTACTGAAAATGAGTAAATGCAAATTATCTCTAAAAGTATTCCAGATAGTCAATTTTTGTCAAATAACTCCTTCACCTACTTTTGGGAGACCTTTCACTTGGTAAAGTTTCAGACCTGTAGCTAATTATTCACCTACTCAAAATGAGTAAATGCTAATTATCTCTAAAAGTATTGCAGATATCCAATTTTTATCAAATAACTCATTCATCTACTTTTGGGAGAGCTTTCACATGGTGAAGTTTCAGACCCATAGCTAATTATTCACCTACTCAAAATGAGTAAATGCAAATTATCTCTAAAAGTATTCCAGATAGCCAATTTTTGTCAAATAACTCCTTCACCTACTTTGGGGAGACCTTTCACTTGGTGAAGTTTCAGACCTGTAGCTAATTATTCACCTACTCAAAATGAGTAAATGCGAATTATCTCTAAAAGTATTGCAGATAGCCAATTTTTCTCAAATAACTCATTCACCTACTTTTGGGAGAGCTTTCACTTGGTGAAGTTTCAGACCTGTAGCTAATTACTCACCTACTGAAAATGAGTAAATGCAAATTATCTCTAAAAGTATTCCAGATATCCAATTTTTATCAAATAACTCATCTACTTTTGGGATAGCTTTCACATGGTGAAGTTCCAGACCCGTAGGTAATTACTCACCTACTGAAAATGAGTAAATTCGAATTATCTCTAAAAGTATTGTAGGTAGCCAATTTTTCTCAAATAACTCATTCGCCTACTTTTGAGAGAGCTTTGACTTGGTGAAGTTTCAGACCCGTAGCTAATTGTTCACCTACTCAAAGTGAGTAAATGCGAATTATCTCTAGAAGTATTGCAGATAGCCAATATTTCTCAAATAACTCATTAATATAAAAATAACTTATAGGAAGTCATGGGCTGCAAATCTTTTCATGTGGTCAGATTTGACCTTGGGCCCCCCCTCCTGCTTATTATTGGTCCTAGAGGTTTGCAATGTGAAAACAACTTATAGGAAATCATGGGCTGCGAATCTTTTGATCAGGTCAGACTTCACCTTGGGCCCCTGCTACAGGGTCAAATAAGGCTAACCAAACTTAAAAGTGCTTTCAGCTTGCTTATTAACGAAAAATGCTGTTTATCTTCTAAACTATGTTAGTTGGCCTTTGTCGGTGGATACATCCAGCATCTGGCCACAGATGCGTCCTTAGTCTAGTTGGTTCTAGAGGTTTGGGATGGTAAACCAACCTATAGGAATTTTAGAAAATCATGGGCTGCAAATCTTTTAATGTGTTCAGCTTTGACCTTGGGTTCCTCCTTGAAGGTCAAGCGAGGATAGCCAAAGTTAAAAATGCTTATAACTCGCTTATTATTGATCCTAGAGGTTTGCAATATGAAACCAACTCATGGGAAATCATGGGCTGGGAATCTTCTGATGTTGTTAGATTTGACCTTTGGCTCCTCCTTCAAGGTCAAACAATGGTTCACTGGCTTTGGTGAGTAGTCTTTCCAGTGGATACAAATTTGCATCGGTTCTCCCGATGCGTAGGTCTAGTTTTGTGTTGCATGTTAACTTTAAAAATATTTAATTTAGAATTAAAAAACCAGTTTACAACACCGTTCTATATTCACATTGTCCCAGGTTTTTATGTCAGCTGACTTGTCAGTCAGCTGACATTATGTCATCACTCTGCGGCGTGGGCGTACGCGTCCGCGTACACGTCCGCATGAACAACTTCTTCTCCAAAACTACAAGGCCTAGAGACATGCTGTTTTTTTTAAAAGATACCTTATCTATCGAGGATAAAAAATTGTTCAAGGCATGCAAATCTGTCTGTTCGTCTGTTTGCTAGAGACATTACAAGGGGGGTACCCCCACCAAAAGTGTGAAAATTTCAACTTTTTATCACAATTTTCTTAGTGACTATTGCAGGGATTTCTCTCATATCTTGCATATATGTACTAGGCCAGAGGTAGATTCTCTTGTGTGAGTATGAGACCTGGATCTGTCTTACTTATTTTTTAATAAATTTTTTAATAATTTTTAATGCATTAAAATTCATGAAATCATGCACTAAATCACTTATAACTTCAAAAGTGTTGCATTTACAGCATTTTGTGAAAATATGTTGTTCAGCTACTTTTTTCATAGCTACAATATGGTGAGTAAGTCGGGTGTTTGTCTCAATAGCTAAGTGATTAATAGCTACTTTTGGGCTTTTCAGTAACTTCCATCATGAGTAAAATCACTTGTAACTTAAAAACTATTGCATTTAGAGAATTTCATATAAATATGTTATTCAGCTACTTTTGGGCCAGCTATAACATAGTGAAATTTCAGACCTGTAGCTCATGGCATAGCTGAGTAATAGCTACTTTTAGGTTATCACTGTTGAGTAAATCGCTTATAACTTGAAAACTATTGCATTTAGAGAATTTAGTATAAATATGTTATTCAGCTACTTTTGGGTCAGCTATAACATAGTAAAATTTCAGACCTGTAGCTCATGGCATAGCTGAGTAATAGCTACTTTTAGGTTATCACTGTTGAGTAAATCACTTATAACTTGAAAAGTGTTGCATTTAGAGCATTTTGTTAAAATATGTTATTCAGCTACTTTTTTCATAGCTACAATATGGTGAGTAAGTTGGGTGTCTGTCTCAATAGCTAAGTGAGTAATAGCTACTTTTGGGCTTTTCAGTAACTTCCATCATGAGTAAAATCACTTGTAACTTAAAAACTATTGCATTTAGAGAATTTCGTATAAATATGTTATTCAGCTACTTTTGGGCCAGCTATAACATAGTAAAATTTCAGACCTGTAGCTCATGGCATAGCTGAGTAATAGCTACTTTTAGGTTATCACTGTTGAGTAAATCACTTATAACTTGAAAACTATTGCATTTAGAGTATTTTGTTTCAATATGTTATTCACCTAAAAAAGACACCTATTTTGGGGTCAGCTATAACATAGTGAAGTTTCAGACCCGTGGCTCATTTCATAGCTGAGTTATAGCTACTTTGAAGTTCTCACTGTTGAGTAAATCAGTTATAATTGGAAAACTATTGCATTTACAGAAATTTGTGCAAATATGTTATTCAGCTACTTTTGGGTCAGCTATAACATAGTGAAATTATAGACCTATAGCTCATGGCACAACTGAGCAATAGCTATTCTCAGGTACTGACTGTTGAGTAAATCAGCTATAACTTGAAAAATATTGCATTTGGAGTATTTTGTTAAAATATATTGTTCACCTACTTTTGGGTCAGCTATAACATAGTGAAATTACAGACCTATAGCTCATGGCATAGCGGAGCAATAGCTATTTTCAGGTTCTCACTATTGAGTAAATCAGTTGTAGCTTGAAAACTATTGTATTTACAGTAGTTTGCTTAAATATGTTGTTCACCTACTTTTGGGTTAGCTATAACATAGTAAAATTTCAGACATGTAGCTCATTGCATAGCTGAGTAATAGTTCCTTTGAGGTTCTCACTGTTGAGTAAATCAGTTGTAACTTGAAAACTATTACATTTAGAATAATTTGTTAAATATGTTATTCACAGAATTTTTGGTCAGCTATAATTGAAATTGCAGACCTCTATGTCATGGCATAGCTGAGCAATAGCTACTTTCAGGTTCTCACTGTTGAGTAAATCATTGTATCCACTGGATAGCCGCAGTGTGTAGAGAGAGATTTCACCATTACTGCTCTGATGAAAAAAAATATTATAGCTAGCTTTCTTAAGTTTGCAGTATATATTAATAACCATAAAATGTTGTCTGGGAATATTTTTGGCCTCATTTTGAGAAACAAGATGGCCGCCACAGGTGTTTTTTGTCAGTCATGAAAAGTGCTTATATCTCCCTTATTATTGATCCTAGAGGTTTGGGATGATAAACCAACCTGTAGGAAATCATGGGGTGGGAATCTTTTGGTGTGGTCAGATTTGACCTTCAATGACCCCTCCTTCAAGGTCAAACAAGGATAGCCAAACTTAAAAGTGCTTATAACTCGCTTATTATTGGTCCCAGAGGTTTGGGATGGTAAACAGACAGGAAATCATGGGCTGTGAATCTGTTGATATGGTCCGATTTGACCTTGGAATCCTCCTTCAAGGTCAAATGAGGATAGCGAAAATTGAAAGTGCCTACAACTCGCTTATTATTGGTGACAGAGATTTGGTTTACCATCCCATAGGAAATCATTGGCTCGGAATCTTTTGGTATGGTCAGATTTGACCTTTGGACCCCTCCTTCAAGGTCAAATGAGGACAGCCAAGCTTAAAAGTGCTTATAACTCATTTATAATTGGTCCTAGAGGTTTGGAATGGTAAACCATAGGAAATCATGGGCTGGGAATGTATTTGTGTGGTTAGATTTGACCTTGGACCCCTTCTTCAAGGTCGAACGAGGATATTGTATTTGTAGTATTTCTTTAAATATGTTTTAACCTATTTTTTACACTTAAACAATTACCTTGTTATTTTCCTTCATAATACCATTTACAGGGCACAACTTTTTTATCCTTTTCTTCTGTCAGCTTCGGAATTTCTTTCGAACTTGCTGTTCAGTTACCATTTACTGTATTTCTGTACAGCCCTTTTCCTGATAATTACTCTGTCCTCTAATCACCTTCACAAATCAAAAACACTCAGTCAGCTGACACAGTGCCCGTTCACGGGCACTCTCCTCTTGTTAATGATGAGGGGTTGCAATATATATGTACTTGAATATTTTGACAAATTACCCAGAACAAATGTTTCTTTAAGTTAAAAACAAAGCTTGTTATGGTCAGCCTTAGTTTGTGGAAAGTCAAAATAAATACATTAGCAAAGAAAATCCATAAAGATTCCTTATTACATGCACAATTTGTATATGATCAATGAAGAGTATTTTAAATTCATATTTTGACATATTTGCAAATATTACCTTATATTAATATCTGTTCTCATTACTACCATAAGGAGATTATGTTTTGGATGTGTTTGTCTGTATCTCTGTTTCTTAATACTCGAAAAGACATGAACAGATCTTTATAAAAATTTTTATGTACATAGGACCTGACTGAAGGAAATGAAATTAAATTTTGTGAAAAATCCAGATAACATTCTGGATACAAAAACCCTGAAATGTATTTGTATCCCCGACGCGAAGCGGGGATACTATGGATTCATCATCGTCGTCGTCCGCGCCCTCGTCCGCGTCCGCAGAGATTTCTTGTTAGCGACCTACACTCCATATTTCTTTCCGGATTTCTTTCATATTTGGCAGATGGCTTGATATGGTAGAGGACTCGCCACCCTATCTTTTTGGTAGGCTTTATGTCTAAATTAGGCCTGTGGTAGACAAAAATGTCTAAAATGTGGAATATTGCTTGTTAGCGACCTACAGTCCACATTTCTTTCCAGATTTCTTTCATATTTGGCAGGTGGCTTGGTATGCTAGAGGACTCGCCACCCTATCTTTTTGGTAGGCTTTATGTCTAAATTAGGCCTCTGGTAGACAAAAATGTCTAAAATGCATTAAAATTCATGAAATCATGCACTAAATCACTTATAACTTGAAAAGTGTTGCATTTAGAGCATTTTGTTAAAATATGTTATTCAGATACTTTTTTCATAGCTACAACATGGTGAGTAACTTGGGTGTCTGTCTCAAAAGCTAAGTGAGTAATAGCTACTTTTGGGCTTTTCAGTAACTTCCATCATCAGTAAAATCACTTGTAACTTGAAAACTATTGCATTTAGAGTATTTTGTTTCACTATGTTATTCAGCTATTTTTGGGTCAGCTATAACATAGTAAAATTTCAGACCCGTAGCTCATGGCATAGCTGAGTAATAGCTACTTTTAAGTTATCACTGTTGAGTAAATTGCTTATAACTTCAAAAGTATTACATTTAGAGTATTTTGTTTCAATATGTTATTCACCTATTTCGGAGTCAGCTATAACATAGTGAAGTTCCAGACCTGTGGCTCATTGCATAGCTGAGTAATAGCTACTTTGAAGTTCACACTGTTGAGTAAATCAGTTGTAATTGGAAAACTATTGCATTTACAGAAATTTGTGTAAATATGTTATTCAGCTACTTTTGGGTCAGCTATAACATAGTGAAATTACAGACCTGTAGCTCATGGCACAACTGAGCAATAGCTATTTTCAGGTACTGACTGTTGAGTAAATGACTTGTAACTTGAAAAATATTGCATTTGGAGTATTTTGTTAAAATATGTTGTTCACCTACTTTTGGGTCAGCTATAACGTCGTGAAATTACAGACTTATAGCTCATGGCATAGCTGAGCAATAGCTATTTTCAGGTTCTCACTATTGAGTAAATCAGTTGTAACTTGAAAACTATTGCATTTACAGTATTTTGCTTAAATATGTTGTTCACCTAATTTTGGGTCAGCTATAACATAGAAAAAATTCAGACATGTAGCTCATTGCATAGCTGAGTAATAGCTACTTTGAGGTTATCACTGTTGAGTAAATCAGTTATAACGTGAAAACTATTACATTTACAGTATTTTGTTTAAATATGTTATTCACATAATTTTTGGTCAGCTATAACAGAGTGAAATTGCAGACCTCTATGTCATGGCATAGCTTACCAATATCTACTTTCAGGTTCTCACTGTTGAGTAAATCATTGTATCCACTGGATAGCCGCAGTGTGTAGAGAGATTTCACCATTACCGCTCTAACGAAAAAAATATTATAGCTAGCCTTCTCAAGTTTGCAAGGTATATTAGAGGGTGCACCACAGTATTCTATTGGTAGGCTTTATGTCTAAATTAGGCCTGTGGCTAAATTACTTGCCTACTAAAAATGAGTAATTCTGCATTTTCTCTAAAAGTATTGCAGATAGCAAATTTTTCTTAAATAACTCATTCACCTACTTTTGGGAGAGCTTTCACATGCTGAAGTTCCAGACCTGTAGCTAATTACTCACCTACTCAAAATGAGTAAATGCGAATTATCTCTAAAAGTATTGCAGATAGCCAATTTTTCTCAAATAACTCATTCACCTACTTTTGGGAGAGCTTTCACTTGGTGAAGTTTCAGACCCGTAGGTAATTACTCACCTACTGAAAATGAATAAATGCAAATTATCTCTAAAAGTATTCCAGATAGCCAATTTTTGTCAAATAACTCCTTCACCTACTTTTGGGAGAGCTTTCACTTGCTAAAGTTTCAGACCTGTAGCTAATTATTCACCTACTCAAAATGAGTAAATGCTAATTATCTCTAAAAGTATTGCAGATATCCAATTTTTATCAAATAACTCATTCATCTACTTTTGGGAGAGCTTTCACATGGTGAAGTTTCAGACCCATAGCTAATTATTCACCTACTCAAATTAGGAAATGCAAATTATCTCTAAAAGTATTCCAGATAGCCAATTTTTGTCAAATAACTCCTTCACCTACTTTGGGGAGACCTTTCACTTGGTGAAGTTTCAGACCGTAGCTAATTATTCACCTACTCAAAATGAGTAAATGCGAATTATCTCTACAAGTATTGTAGATAGCCAGTATTTCTCAAATAACTCATTAATATGAAAACAACTTATAGGAAGTCATGGGCTGCAAATCTTTTCATGTGGTCAGATTTGACCTTGGGCCCCTCCTGCTTATTATTGGTCCTAGAGGTTTGCAATGTGAAAACGACTTATAGGAAATCATGGGCTGCGAATCTTTTGATGTGGTCAGACTTCACCTTGGGCCCCTGGTACAGGGTCAAATAAGGGTAGCCAAACTTAAAAGTGCTTTCAGCTTGCTTATTAACGAAAAATGCTTTTTATCTTCTAAACTATGTTAGTTGGCCTTTGTCGGTGGATACATCCAGCATCTGGCCACAGATGCGTCCTTTTTCTAGTTTTTCAAATGGTTTTGATTAATTATTGCATCACTCTGCGGCGTCTTGTCTGTTTGAGAGAATGGAAAAAGCCTAAAATTAAATATCTCCTTTGAAAGAATTTACGATTCCACATTTACAGCTACAGTTTCTCTTCAGCCAAGCTCTAGCAAAAATGATTCGTAAAATATACTACTTGACAAAACACAATAAAGCTCACATTCTGCTTACAGTTTAATACTGCAACTGCTACAGTTTTTAAATAATCCACTTTTCGATCAGATACAAAACACAGTAAAGCTTACGTTCTGCTTACAGTCTTATTCTGCAACTACTACAGCTTTCCATCCAGGCCGCTCGTTTTTGTTAGCAAAAACCTTTTTCTAGTTTTCTCATGGACACCAACCAGAAAGCTTAAAATTCATGTGAACCCACCAATTATCTTAAGTATTGCATTTAGAGCCATAAAATGTAATGGGAGGTAGTAACAACCATATGTGGAGAGTCTAAAAAGCAAGTCAAATTTCACCCCGACCTCCATATAGGGTCAAACTGGGGTTATAAAATAGGGGATTTTGACATTTTGCCCTTGTGTCTCCTTTGTTATTTCTTTTAAAGCTTTAGAATGAATTGTGGTTTGGGAAACCGTATGTGGAGAGTCTGTATGTTCGGTCAGATTTACCCCCATAAGTGGCTTAAACCGGGGTCATAAAATAGGAGATTTTCTGTTTTTGCCTTATATCTCCTTTACTATTGCTTTTGCAAACCGGGGGTTTATAATATGACCTTCTTTTTAGTAGCCATAATTTATATTTTAAACAACAATTGTACAAACTATAGCATTTATTAATTAACTTTTTACCCCACAGCTCTTAAGGGCTGTAGGGGTATTGTTTTCACCCATGGTGTCCAGATGGGCAGGCTGGTGGCTTTAATATTCAGCTGATCAATAGTTTAAACCATCATGAAGCACTCGAATACGTCTTTTATTCCTATAATAAAGCACAAAAACATCAGTTGAAGATAAATGTTCCTAAGCGTGGGGGGGGGGGGGGGGGGGGCTGTTTTCTACAGAATCCTCCCCCGGAGGGAGAGGGGGGGAATATTTACCATTACACCGGGCTGTATCTCGGAAACCATAAGGTGTAGGAAGTTGATACTTGGTAGGGACATTGGTTAGGGAGTGAAGGTGTGCACCGTCATGGTATAACCTTGATTCCTTTGACCTTGTCACAGTGACCTTGACCTATAAAATCTTGTCCGGGCTATATCTCGGAAATCATAAGGTGTGGGAAGTTAATACTTGGTAGGGACATTGGTTAGGGGTTGTAGATGTGCAACGCAAGGTGTGGCCTTGATTTGACCTTTGACTTTGTCAAAATGACCATGAGTTTTAACATCTTGTCTGGGCTATTTCTTGGATTCAATAAGGTGTAGAAGGTTGACACTCGGTAGGAAGATTGGTTAGGGGGTATAGGTGTGCATCATGGTGTTACCTGTCACTTTAGCTCTGCCAAAGTATGTTCACCTGCCATATTTGAGATATCTTTCTCTTATAACAAAGATATATGGATTGCTGGAACTGATTATTCTATGCACTTTTGCACAATTGTGCTCTTTCCATTGACAGCTATTCTTCAATTAATAAATTTTACAGCTTCATATTTTTTAGTTTACTGATTAATGCTGTCACCTTGCTATTGAATTGTCTTGGTTTATTACTTTATCCTTACATTCATTTTCTTTCTCTTAGACGTTATTTTCTCTATTTAAACGTTATTTGGATCTTTATATAACTCACATTGCTCTGAAAATATCCCGATCTTTGTACTGTTTCACTACTTCTGTATCTCATGATGTTGAAAACTATTTCCCCAGGCTGTGGGGTATGGGCATCTCTGATGCTATTTTTGAATATACTCCAGTAAAGGTATGGGTAGATTTGATTATGGATATAATTAATGTGTATGCATGGCAAGTACAAAAGGTATACTCAAGTATTAAGGTAAACAAGTACACTGTAATGTGATCACAACCATGTTGGATAGCTCTTATAGCTATATTTATCTAGTGATTCAAGTCAAGAGGTATTTTAAAATACAATTGTATGATATTTATTTGGTGTGTAAACACCACATATTTAGTGTGGAGTGAAACATGGAAAGGTAAAACAATAGGGTTATTCCATGTGAAGGTTATGTACAATGTTCTGTTCACCAGGTGGACATTTATATCTTTGTGTCATTTTATATTTGCAGGAAATCCCACACAATCTGTGGTACTTGGCCATCACACTTGATCGTAAGAAGCTGCGATTCCTCAACTTTGTGCATAACCAGGTGAAACATACACAGGAGGAGAAATTGCATTTTTGCAGAGGTTTGTATGGACATAGTAGAGTGAAAGAACAGATCTGTTAGGGTTCAATGTCAGCTACATGTATTTGTGCCTAATGGTCACTCCCAACCCGTTATATAGGCTATCATACTGCAGATAGTTGATAGAATTCAGGAGAGCAGTGTATTCTAGTTGGTCAGAATTCTGTACTGTCAACCATTGGGCAGGGACAACTGACAAACAACTACCACTCAGTTCGTTCAAGAATGGGACAAATTTAAACCCAAAACTAGGAAGAGGGAAGGGAAGAGACACCTCTAAACCCACCAGATCTCCTGCTGTCCTTGTAGACTCCATAATAAAAATTAAATTTAGCTCTATTTCAACGGCTAAAAAATTTGATTGTGTTTCAACTGTGACAAACAACTACCACTCAGTTCGTTCAAGAATGGGACAAATTTAAACCCAAAACTAGGAAGAGGGAAGGGAAGAGACACCTCTAAACCCACCAGATGTCCTGCTGTCCTTGTAGACTATATAATAAAAATTAAATTTAGCTCTATTTCAACGGCTAAAAAATTTGATTGTGTGTCAACTGTGTTACTACCTTACATTTGTGCTCTCAGTAACTTGGGAAGCAAAGTTAATGTAATAAAGTGTTATTTCAGGGCACAAATTGAGAAATTGAAGTAATAGGTTATTACTCACTTGTTTAAGCATCATGGTTTTGTTTTGGGTTATAAATAGGCAGTTTATTTTTTGGCCTTTTCTATTACAGGTGAAAATTAGTATGGTAGAACCTGTATTATTTGACCCTCTTGGGGGAGTAACAATTAGGTCGGGTAATAGAACGGTCAGATAATAGAAAGCCTAAAACAGAAAGTTTAAATGAAGCTGGGAGAGTGGGTTTAAGAACGGATGATTGAAACTTCAGATAACAGCGGATCTGATAAATTGATAATAGAGTTATTGTATCCACCGGATAGCATCAGGTGGATACTATGGATTTCGCTTCATTACGCCGCCGCCGCAGTGTGTAGAGAGATTTCACCGTTACCGCTCTAACGAAAAAAGTATTATAGCTAGCCTTCTTAAATTAGCAGAATATATTCATAACCATAAAATCTTGCCTGGGAATATTTTTGGCCTCATTTTGAAAAACAAGATGGTCGCCACGGGCGTTTTTTCGACTTTCAGCAAGAACTTTTGGTGGCCCTCTAGGGCAAAGGGTATCATAGGTAGAGATCTCAAATTCGCAGGGTATGTTCCTCATTACAAAATCTTGACTGGGAATATTTTTGGCCTCATTTTGAAAAACAAGATGGCCGCCACGGCTGTTTCTTTGTCAGTCATAAAAAGTGCTTATATCTCCCTTATTATTGGTCCTAGAGTTTTGGGATGGTAAAGACCAACATATAGGAAATCATGGGCTGGGAATCTTTTGGTGTGGTAAGATTTGACCTTGGACCCCTCCTTCAAGGTCAAATGAGGATAGCTAAACTTAAAAGTGCCTATAACTAGCTTATTATTGGTCCTAGAGGTTTGGGATGGTAAACCAACCTATAGGAAATCATGGGCTGGGAATCTTTTGGTGTGGTCTGATTTGACCTTGGACCTCTCCTTCAAGGTCAAATGAGGAAAGCCAAACTTAAAAGTGCTTATAACTTGCTTATTATTGGTCGTACAGGTTTGGGATGGTAAACCAACCTATAGGAAATCATAGGCTGGTAATCTTTTGATGTGGTCAGATTTGACCTTGGACCTCTCCTTCAAGGTCAAACAAGGATAGCCAAACTTAAAAGTGCTTATAACTCGCTTATTATTGGTTCTAGAGGTTTGGGATGATAAACCAACCAATAGGAAATCATGGGCTGGGAATCTTTTGGTGTGGTCAGATTAGACCTTGGACCCCTCCTTCAAGGTCAAACAAGGATAGCCAAACTTAAAAGTGCTTATAACTCGCTTATTCTTGGTCGTACAGGTTTGGGATGGTAAACCAACATATAGGAAATCATGGGCTGGGAATCTTCTGGTATAGTCAGATTTAACCTTGGACCCCTCCTTCAAGGTCAAACAAGGATAGCCAAACTTAAAAGTGCTTATAACTCACTTATTTTTGGTCGTACCGATTTGGATTGGTAACCAACATATAGGAAATCATGGGCTGGGAATCTTTTGGTGTGGTAAGATTTGACCTTGGACCCCTCCTTCAAGGTCAAATGAGGATAGCTAAACTTAAAAGTGCCTATAACTAGCTTATTATTATATCCCCAGACGAAAGTCGGGGATATATTGGATTCAGGTCCGTCGCGCCGCCGCCGCCGTAGAAATTTCCTTGTGGACGCGATAACTCAAAAACAAATTAATATTTTTTTTTCAAACTTGGTACACATGTTAAGGGTGCCCAAAGGAAGATCCCTATTTTAAGGTGACCTTAAACTCCCAGTAAAAAAGAACTTATGGCCACCTTAAGGTCAGAAATTGGACTTTTGGCCACTTAGAGCCCTGTAGGTCACAAACTATGATGCTCAGCTGGCTGAAATTTTACCTGACA
Organism: Sabellastarte sp. h YS-2021; assembly: GCA_964017235.1. Classification (NCBI taxonomy): domain Eukaryota; kingdom Metazoa; phylum Annelida; class Polychaeta; order Sabellida; family Sabellidae; genus Sabellastarte; species Sabellastarte sp. h YS-2021. Next base: position 18,377,318 of record OZ024928.1, read on the forward strand.
ACACATTAATATGTTCTTAGTACATGTGCCGAAAATCACGACTTTAAGTTGAGGAGAAAATTGTGTTTGAGGCCCATAAATACCCCCACTTAGGGATTTTTTGCTATACTTTTCACATATTTTGCCCTATAATTTGGAAGTGGTAATTCTGATGAGTCTCAAACTGCGCTAGGTATAACTTTGATATGTAATCCTTGTCTGTAGAAAATTTTAGGGCTGTAGGTTTACCCAAAGGGGTCGACTTAAGGTCTCAAAAGTGCCCACAGAGACCCAATTTATGCACTTTTTGCCACTTTCAAGCACTGTAGCTTTCAAACTATGTCTCTCATCTAAGTTAAATATCATCTGGGAATATATCTATGTGTTTTCTTATATGTGCCCCAACATTTAGGCCTTTAATAGACAGTTAACCTGTGTATCAGGACTATAAACACCCACCCGAGTGACCCTTATAAGACATTTTTCACATCTTTTTCCCTGTAACTTGGAAATGGTAAGTCTGAGAAGTTTCAAACTGTATTAGATATATATTCTGTGTGTAATCTTAGTACGTAACAGATTTTAAGTCTGAAGCTTTAATTTTGAAGGTCAAATTGAGGTCTCTAAAAGGCTCCCAAAGACCCAATATTTGGACTTTTTTGCTACTTTTAAGCCCTGTGACTGTCAAACTATGTGACTGATAGAGCTCAAATCCTATCTGGGAAGATATTAGTATGTTATTTTTATATGTGCCAAAAATTAAGGCTTTAAGAAGATATTTAACCTGTGTATGAGGACCATAAATCCCCACCCGAGTGACCATTTTTAGACATTTTTCACATATTTTTCCCTGTAACTTGGAAATGGTAAGTCTAAGAAGTTTCAAACTGTATTAGATGTATATTCTATGTGTAATCTTAGTATGTGACAAATTTTAAGTCTGAAGCTTTAATTTGAAGGCCACATTTAGGTCTCTAGAAGGCCCCATAAAGACCCAGTATTTGGACTTTTTGCCAATTTTAAGGCCTGTGACTGTTAAACTATGTGACTGATAGAGCTGATATCTCATCTGGGAATACATTATTATGTTCTTTTTACATGTGCCAAAAATCAAGGCTTCAAGTAGACATTTAACCTGTGTATGAGGACCTTAAACACCCACCTGAGTGACCCTTTTAAGACATTTTTCACATATTTTGCTCTGTAACTTGGAAATGGTAAGTCTGAGAAGTTTCAAACTTTATTAGATACATATTCTATGTGTAATCTTAGTATGTAACAAATTTTAAGTCTGAAGCTTTAATTTGAAAGCCACATCGAGATCTCTAAAAGGCCCCCAGAGACCCAATATTTGGACTTTTTGCCACCTTTAAGCCCTGTGACTGTTAAACTATGTGATTGATGGAGCTGAAATCCCATCTGGGAATGCATTATTATGTTCTTTTTACTATGCCGAAAATCAAGGTTTTTAGTAGACATTTAACCTGTGTATTAGGGCCATAGACACTCGCCCAGGTGCCTTTTTTGACATTTTTTCCGTATTTTGCCCTGTTATTTGGAAATGCTTAGTGTGACAAGTCTTAAACTGTATTATATATAATTTTTGTTTCTTATGTATGTCCCCCAAAAAGTTTCAGATCTGTAGTTTAATTGCTAAGGTCTCTTTAACAATTGTAAAATGCCCACAGAAACCCAATTTATGGACATTATGCCACTTTAAAGCCCAGTAACTGTCAAACTATGTGGGTTATAGAGCTGAAATCTTTGAATTTTTAAAAGGAAATGCCTGTCTATTTAAATTTTGAATATTAATAATGTTATGGCTATCTTAGTCTTTTAAGAACTTATTTTTGTGTGTTATACCTCTGCTTGCTGAGTTTTTAACTTTTTAAAATGAAACTGGTTAAACATATTCAAGTAGACAAAATGGACACTTTAAGTGAGCTTTAGGTCCCAATATTAATGAAATTATATCCTTATGTAGTAAAACTAGGGGATTTTTAACCCTCAACTAGCCCAGTTTTATTCAACTTGCCTCAGTTAATTTTGACACAGCTCCTACAATTATGAACTCATTTCAGTTGATAATCATATACATAAAATTCTCAATTCTTTTTGTATTTGAGTACCCCTTTTATATAGATTGTTTGTTTACCATTTATGCTGTAGCACTCCATCTCTTTGTAGTCCCAACCCACATCCCCCACCCGGATTCCCCCCACCCACCTCTGGGACCTCCAGCTATATTGAGTGACACTAAATAAACAAAGGTATTTAATGATATCAGATGAGAAACAAAGAACTCAATGGGGTTGCAGATCTTGTGTAATAGTGAGAGAGGTGTGGAGAAGGGGAGAGGGGTGGGGGTGGGAGGTGGTGGGCTTCATTACATATAACACAAAGGGGAGTCAGAACTGAGATTGTGTCACATATTTAGGTTGCATATATATGGACCACATATATAGGTATAGAGGAAATGAATAACTGAAAACAATTTGCAAATTCTAAAAATAATATAATAAAATAATAATATAAATAATTTTTTTTTAAATAATATTTTAGTTGTGAACAAATATAGAAACAGATATGCGCTTTTGGGATTATGAATTTTAGAATGGACATTGAATCATCAATCATTTAAATACTTTGAAGGAAGATTGAAAAGTATGATGAGTTAAAAATAATATTTTATTTGTCAACAAATATAGAAACAGATATGCTCTTTTGGGATTATTATTTTAGAATGGACATTCAATCATCAATCATTTAAATACTTTGAAAATAGGTTTAGAGTTATCATTGCAGGAAGATTGAAAATATAATTTGAGTTATGTATTCGGCGTCTGGGGATACACCATCTTCCTTGGGAAGATATAAACAGAGTAGATTGATGTGCTGAAGTTCATATAATAATGGGTAATTATGTTTTAAAAAATTCCCGATCAAAACCTGTGGCGTGAGTGATGACCTGTCTGGGGATATGTTGGCGCCGAGTTGGCCCAATCTAGTTGGTCCTAGAGGTTTGGGATGGTAAACCAACCTATAGGAAATCATGGGCTGGGAATCTTTTGGTGTGGTCTGATTTGACCTTGGACCTCTCCTTCAAGGTCAAACGAGGAAAGCCAAACTTAAAAGTGCTTATAACTTGCTTATTATTGGTCGTACAGGTTTGGGATGGTAAACCAACGTATAGGATATCATAGGCTGGGAATCTTTTGATGTGGTCAGATTTGACCTTGGACCTCTCCTTCAAGGTCAAACAAGGATAGCCAAACTTAAAAGTGCTTATAACTCGCTTATTATTGGTTCTAGAGGTTTGGGATGATAAACCAACCAATAGGAAATCATGGGCTGGGAATCTTTTGGTGTGGTCAGATTAGACCTTGGACCCCTCCTTCAAGGTCAAACAAGGATAGCCAAACTTAAAAGTGCTTATAACTCGCTTATTCTTGGTCGTACAGGTTTGGAATGGTAAACCAACATATAGGAAATCATGGGCTGGGAATCTTCTGGTATAGTCAGATTTGACCTTGGACCCCTCCTTCAAGGTCAAGTGAGGATAGCCAAAGTTAAAAGTGCTTATAACTCAATATTATTGGTTCTAGAGGTTTGAGATGGTAAACCAACCTATAGGAAATCATGGGCTGAGAATCGTTTGGTGTGGTCAGATTTAACCTTGTAACTCTCCTTCAAGGTTAAGCGAGGATAGCCAAACTTAAAAGTGCTTATAAGTCGCTTATTTTTGGTCCTAGAGGTTTGGGATGGTAAACCAATGTATAGGAAATCATGGGCTCGGAATCTTCTGATGTTTTCAGATTTGACCTTGGGCCCCTCCTTCAAGGTCAAACAATGGTTCACTGGCTTTGGTGAGTTGTCTTTTTGGTGGATACAAATTTGCATCGGTTCTCCGATGCGTAGGTCTAGTTTAATAGAATATTTGTTATAAATTTCAGATACACTACTGATGAAATACCTGAATAGTCATATGTTCACAGAGCTTCACTTGGATGGCATTTTTAAATATGGAGATGACAACACTCTGCCTAAAGAAGTAGGTTCTCGTGCTTTCTTGTGCAAAAGACTGCATTTTCACTACATATTTAAATTTTAAAGTAAAAGACATAACCTGATGTACAGTGTGTTCTTCAAATTTTCTGCTTATAATGAAATACTAATTATATCCCAGACAAAAGTCGGGGATATGCTGGATTCAGGTCTGCCGCACCACCACCTTAGAAATGTCCTTGTGTATGCGATAACTCTAAAAGGGATCAGTATTTTTTTTTTCAAACTTGATACACATGTAAAGGGTGGCCAAAGGAAGATCTCTATATTAAGGTGACCTTAAACTCTCGATAATAAAGAACTTAAGGCCACCTTAAGTCTGAAATGGACCTATGGCCACTTAAAGCCCTCTAGGTCACAAACTATGAGGCTAATCTGGCTCAAATTTTACCTGAGAACACATTAATATATTCTTAGTACATGTGCTGAAAATCAAGACTTTAATTTTAGGATAAAATTGTGTTTGAGGTCCATAAAGACCACACTTAGGGATTTTTTGCTACATTTTTTACATATTTCAAATATGAAATATGATCTGGGACTATATTGGTATGTTTTTCATACATGTACCAAACATCTAGGCCTTTAATAGACATTTAGTCTGTGTATAAGGACCTTAAACACCCCAATCAAGTGACATTTTTCCATATTTTTCACATATTTTGCCTTGTAACTTAGAAATGGTAAGTCTGAAAAGTCTCAAACTATGTTAGATATAACTACTATTATCTCCCTCTGTAGAAAATTTAAAGTCTGTAGCTTTAAGTTTAAGGTCACTTTAAGGTCTCTAAAATGCCAACAGAGACCCAATTTATAGACTTTTTGCCACTTTTAAGCCCTATAGCTGTCATACTATGTGACTGATAGAGCTGAAATCTCAAATGGGAATATATTGATATGCTCTTTTTACATGTGCCAAAAATCAAGGCTTTAAATAGACATTTAACTGTTATGTGAGGACCCTAAACACCAACCTGAGTAACCCTTTTTTGACATTTTTCACATATTTTGCCCAGTAACTTGGAATTGGTAAGTCTGATCAGCATCATATTGTATTAAGTATATTTTCTACATGCAGTATTTGTTTGTGAAAAATTTAAAGTCTGTGGTTTTGATTTAAGGTCACCTTGAGATCTCTAAAATGTGTACAGTGACCCATTTTATAGACTTTTGGCTCTTTTAAGCCCTGTAACTGTCAAACTATGTGACTGATAGAGCTGAAATCTCATCTGGGAATATATTAATATGTTCTTTAATTTATCAGTGACATTGAAATTTTTCAAAAGAAGGCCTGTACATTGGTAGTCATGAAGTTATTTCAGTTGATAATCACACATTTATAATCCCCAATTTTAAGTCCAACACTTTGTTCTTGTGGCTTAATATAAAGTCTGAATAATATAAAGTCTGAATATATAATTTTCCTGTTGGGAATTCCTCATTGATATTTATTTGATTTTTTTTTATTGCTTTCCTTCAAAGGAAAGCCCTGTCTACTTTCAATTTAAATATTAATGATGTTATGGCTATCTTACACTTTAAAAATGGTGTTTTTATCCCTATGCTCACTGAGTTTTTAAACATTTTAAAATCAAACTTGTTACACTTATTAAAATTGCTAAAAGGAACACTCTTTATTTGTGATTGAAGTCCCATTGGAACTAATTTCACTTCAGTCACTTATTAATCACACATTTATAAATTCCCAATTATACAACATAACACTTTTTTTCTGATTTTCATATACAGATCTTTGGGGATAAGTTGTGGAATTTGCATAGACTGGAGCATTGAGACAGGTACAGAAGAAAAAACACTATTCCCAACACCCACAGTCATATTGTTCAATTGTTATCTATATTTATTGACACATCGTCAGAGAGTGATTTGGGGGAGGGGAGGGGGACTTCATTACCTAATCAGACAAAGGTGAAGGGGGACTGAGATTGTGTCACATATTTCGGTTGCATATATATCGACCACATATATAGGTAATGAGGAACTGAGTAACTGAAAAACTGTGCAAATTCTAAAAATAATATATTAAAATAATAATATAAATAATATTTTTTTAAATAATATTTTATTTATCTACAAATATAGAAACAGATAAGCTCTTTTGGGATTATTTATTGTATCCACTGGAGGCATCTGGTGGATACTTTGGTTTAATTCTAATTGGACTTTTATAGCGCTTAATCTCCCCAAACAAGAGGACTCTAAGGCGCAAAGGACTCAAAGGCGCAAAAAGCGTTCGCTATGCCACCGCCGCCGCCGTGCGTAGAGACATTTTTGGCGTTAACACTCTAAGAGGAAAACTACACCAGCTAGGTTCACCAAATTTGCAGGATATCTTCATTGGGGGGGAGCTTCTCTGGGACTGAAAATAGCCTCATTCTGAAAAAACAAGATGGCCGCCGTGAGCATTTCTTTGAAAATAATCTACATTTTTCTACTGGCTGTTTCTCATAGGTAGAAGGTTGAATCTCTTCATAGGTGATATGTATAACAGATATATACATGTCCTCTACAACCTTGCACACGTTTGACCTTGAAGCTCTTAATTCAATGTCATCCACGGAGTGCCGAAGTAACCCACACAGCAGACTTTAAAAGTGCCTATATCTCCCTTATTATTGGTCCTAGAGGTTTGCAATGTGAAACCAACCTATAGGAAATCATGTGCTGCGAATCTTCTGATGTTGTCAGATTTGACCTTGGACCCCTCCTTCAGGGTCAAACGAGGATAGCCAAATTGAAAGTGCTTTTTACCCCACAGCCCTTAAGGGCTGTTGGGGTATTGTTTTCACCCATGGTGTCCGGATGGGCGGGCGGCAGGAAAAAGTTTGACCGGGCTGTATCTCAGAAACCTTAAGGTGTAGGAAGTTGATACGTGGTAGGGACATTGGTTAGGATATGTAGGTGTGCAGCGTCATGGTCTGACCTCGATTTGACCTTACCGTAGTGACCCTGAGTGTGAAAATCTTGTCCGGGCTGTATCTCGGAAACCGTTAAGTGTAGGAAGTTGATACTTGGTAGGGACATTGGCTAGGGGGTGTAGGTGTGCAACGTCATGGTCTGACCTTAATTTGACCTTGCCACAGTGACCTTGACCTATAAAATCTTGTCCGGGCTATATCTCGGAAACCGTAAGGTGTAGGAAGTTGATACTTGGTAGGGGCATTGGTTAGGAGGTGTAGGTGTGCAACGTCATGGTCTGACCTTAATTTGACCTTTGACCTTGCTGTAGTGACCTTGATCTATAAAATCTTGTCCAGGCTATATCTCCAGTGATGCTTCTAGAGCGCGGGATACGCATTATCTTGCGAGTTTTAGTACTAGCCCGCAATTCGGTATATTCGGCGCATTCGGTAGAAGACACGATCCCGCATGTTTACAAAATGGAGGGGCACCGATCGTTTTCGCGAGAATCCTTTAATTTTATCATCATGAAGGCTATATTTGGTCGTTTTTTCAGTGAAAAATGTTATTTCATATGAAAACAAAATGGATACTACAGTTTGAAAGTGGATGATGCAAACGTCAGATACTAACAACAATACTGTTGAAACAGTTCATACAGCATGTGTGTTACCTCATATCTTCTCATGAATATTAATGAGTTGGGAGCTATGGCCGTGAGTTCTGAAGTTTAAAGTCTTAGATCTTTGTTGAGGGTTCTTTTTTATAAAATATTACTAGAAAACCCTAATGGAAATCTATGACCTCATATCATCTCATGAATATTAATGACTTGGGTGCTATGGCCACGAGTTCCCCAGTTTAAAGCATTTGGTCTTTCATTGTGGCACTTCTATTTTAAAAAATATTGCTAGAAAAGTATTGTTGTAGAATATGGCCCCAGGTTTTTGACTTTTTTTTTATCCAAGCACTGATCCAGATAAGTAACATAACTTAATGTGATCTAAGTTGGATCAGTTTCCATCTTCTATTTTTTTTACGAAGATCAATACAGTAGCATGTGTGTAATCCTGCTAACAAATATACGGACAGACAAATGCTTCTGAAATTAATCCCTCTTTGGCGGAGGTACAAGTTCCCATTTTAATTGACCAAGCCCCCACATTTTTCGGGCATGGGGGGGGGGCAACTGCCCCCACATTTCAAAATTTCTAGAATCAACACTGTATCTCGGAAACCGTAAGGTGTAGGAAGTTGATACTTACTAGGGACATTGGTTAGGGATTGTAGGTGTGCAACGTCATGATGTGACCTTGATTTGACCTTTAACCTTGTCATAGTGACCTTGACCTTTAAAATCTTGTTGCACCTTTGGGTCTATCTTTTGATGCAAATTAAGCACTGTTAAAATCATATTAGAATTCATTAAGAATTTTACTTTTACAACTTCCCATTGTTACAGATGGTATTTCATCAAGTGAGCCACAAATTTTGCTCCAACACCACACATAAGCATTCATTGATGATGGGAAGGGAAAGCAACATATAGGAAATCATTGGCTGGGAATCTTCTGGTGTGGTATTTGACCTTGGGCCCCTCCTTCAAGGTGAAACAAGGATAGCCAAACTTAAAAGTGCTTATAACTCACTTATTATTGGTCGTAGAGGTTTGAGATGGTAAGCCAACCCATAGGAAATCATGTGCTGGGAATCTTTTGGTGTGGTCTGATTTGACCTTGGACCTCTCCTTCAAGGTCAAGTGAGGATAGCCAAACTTAAAAGTGCTTATAACTTGCTTATTATTGGTCCTAGAGGTTTGGGATGATAAACCAACCTATAGGAAATCATGGGCTGGGAATCTTTTGGTGTGGTCGGATTTAACCTTGCCCCCCCCCCCCCCCATTCAAGATCAAACAAGGATAGCCAAACTTAAAAGTGCTTATAACTTGCTTATTATTAAGCGTCCCTGAAAAGGGCGCTTATTTGGTTTCGTGTCAGTTTCCTCGCCACCGCGGCATTATGGTCTCCCTTAAATATCTCCCTTATTATTGGAAGCTTTTTAACCATATGTGGCAGTTATATACCTTAGGTGTGGGAAAATTTTTCCACATGCTTAAATTTGACCTTTGATCTTTATCAAGGTCACATGATCAAAAAATAGGTTTTTGGTGTACACCCGCCCGTCATCGCCGCTCAGCAAAATCTATTGACCGCAGAGGCTTGTAATTATACAGTAGGAAACCATAAAAAATTTTGTCTCGCCAAAAATGGTGGCCATTTTGAATTTTCGAATTTTTTGCAAAAATTGCAAACATAAAAATGCTTATATCTCAAAAACCCTGCTAGATAGAGCGATTTCGACGAAATTTTTGACCCACAGGGTATCTCTGCAGAGTAGCCATGCCAAATCCAAAAAAAAATTTTCTCGCAAAAAATGGCGGCCATTTTGAATTTTCGAATTTTTCGCAAAAATTGCAAAACATAAAAATGCTTATATCTCGAAAACCCTGCTAGATAGAGCGATTTTGACGAAATTTTTGACCCACAGGGTATCTCTGCAGAGTAGCCATGCCAATTTTCAAAAAAATTTTGTCTCGCCAAAAATGGTGGCCATTTTGAATTTTCGAATTTTTCGCAAAATTGCAAAACATAAAAATGCTTATATCTCGAAAATCGTGCTAGATAGAGTGATTTCGACGAAATTTTTGACCCACAGGGTATCTCTGCAGAGTAGCCATGCCAATTTTCAAAAAAAAATTGTCTTGCCAAAAATGGCGGCCATTTTGAATTTTCAAATTTTTACGCAAAAATTGCAAAACACAAAAATGGTAATATCTCGAAAACCGTGCTACATAGAGCGATTTTGACGAAATTTTTGATCTTCAGGGTATCTCTGCTGTGCAGCTATCCCAAAGAGCTTTCACTCGGTGAAGTTTCAGACCCGTAGCTAATTATTCACCTACTCAAAATGAGTAAATGCTAATTATCTCTAAAACTATTGCGGATACCCAATTTTTATCAAATAACTTATTCATCTACTTTTGGGAGAGCTTTCACATGGTGAAGTTTCAGACCCGTAGATAATTACTCACCTACTCAAAATGAGTAAATGCGAATTACCTCTTAAAAGTATTGCAGATAGCCAATTTTTCTCAAATAACTCCTTCATCTACTTTTGGAAGAGCTTTCACATGGTGAAGTTTCAGACCCATAGCTAATTACTCACCTACTCAAAATGAGTAAATGCGAATTATCTCTAAAAGTATTGCAGATAGCCAATTTTTCTCCAATAACTCATTCACCTACTTTTGGGAGAGCTTTCACTCCGTGAAGTTTCACACCCATAGCTAATTATTCACCTACTCAAAATGAGTAAATGCTAATTATCTGTAAAAGTATTGCGCATACCCAATTTTTCTCAAATAACTCATTCATCTACTTGTGGGAGAGCTTTGACATGGTGAAGTTTCAGACCCATAGCTAATTACTCACCTACTCAAAATAAGTAAATGCGAATTATCTCTAAAAGTATTGCAGATAGCCAATTTTTGTCAAATTAATCATTCACCTACTTTTGGGAGAGCTTTCACTTGGTGAAGTTTCAGACCCATAGTTAATTACTCACCTACTCAAAATGAGTAAATGCGAATTATCTCTAAAAGTATTGCAGATAGCCAATTTTTCTCAAATAACTCATTCACCTACTTTTGGGAGAGCTTTCACTCCGTGAAGTTTCAGACCCATTGCTATTTATTCACCTACTCAAAATGAGTAAATGCTAATTATCTGTAAAAGTATTGCAGATACCCAATTTTTATCAACTACCCATTTATCTACTTGTGGGAGAGCTTTCACATGGTGAAATTTCAGACCCATAGCTAATTACTCACCTACTCAAAATGAGTAAATGCGAATTATCTCTAAAAGTATTGTAGGTAGCCAATTTTTCTCAAATAACTCATTCACCTACTTTTGGGAGAGCTTTCACTTGGTGAAGTTTCAGACCCATAGCTAATTATTCACCTACTCAAAATGAGTAAATGTGAATTATCTCTTAATAGTATTGCAGATAGCCAATTTTTGTCAAATAACTCATTCACGTACTTTTGGAAGAGCTTTCACACACGAAAATGAAAAATTGTGAATATCTCGGAAAAGCTATTTCTTCTCCTTTAATGCTCGGCGGGAGATACACACCGTGGCTGTGGTCTTGACAAAAAATTTTGTCTCCCCAAAAATGGTGGCCATTTTGAATTTTCAAAGTTTTTGCAAAACACAAAAATGCTTATATCTCGAAAACCGTGCTATATGGAGCGAACTCAACAAAATTTTTGACCTGCTGGGTATCTCTGCAGAGTAGCCATGCCAATTTTCAAAATATTTTTGTCTCGCCAAATATAGCGGACATTTTTAATTTTTTAATTTTTTGCAAAACACTAAAATGCTTATATCTTGAAAACCGTGCTAGATAGAGCAGACTGCGCTGACTTTGGTTGCCACAACAGTATAAGGCTAGAAACGAAGCATTTTCTTAATACTTTAGCACTCACCTTTATATCCTTTTCAGGACGCTTTGTTTTTGCTATGCAAAAACATTATCTTTTTTTTTGCGAGCGATCCTCTAGTTGTGTTTAAAATGTCTTCTCAGCAATCGAATAAAGACAAACCGAGATCTAACAACTGCAGGAATTTTTGTTTCCCTTTTAATGTACATAATTACCGCCCTACCTGTAGGGAATCTGGCAAGGGTGGTGACCCCTGTGTCACTTTTGAAACACCTTGTCCAATTGCGCTTCTTTCACAGAAGAACAAATGCAAAAAATTGCACAAAGGAAGCGGTACATCAGGAAACAAAAAGGCAATCCTGTTAGTTCTAAAGACGATGAACTTGACCTATTAGGGGACGACGTTGAATCTTTTACTGGTACTAATGCAGACCTTGAGAGTGCTGCTGACAACTTGTTTACCTTACCCCCACGTCCTGAGCCCCTACCCTTCAGATCTTTGTCACTTAAAACACCTGCAAAAAATGTCCCACCCACCCCAGGTACTGCATTACAGCAGAAAATTGAATCTAATTTAGAAAAATCCCTGGGTAACACATTAAACTTGCATTTGCAGCAGCAACTGGGTTCGTTCCAGGCGTCTATGTTATAAGTATTCCAGTCTCTCCAAGACGAATTATTAAATAAAAAACAATCAGAGGTAGTTCAGACCTCGGCCTCAGCTTCTAAACCTGGAACTAGTGTTATCCTGGACCTACCCCCTCCGAGACCTACCACTAACCTTCAATCCGAGGATATGGATGTGGATTATGGTCCAGCACTTCCTCCAGGTCTCGGATCTGATCATCAGAATTTCTCGGATCAGAACTCCAATGCCTCCAAGGTACCTTCTAAGAAGGCCTCGGATGGACATAAAAGACTCTCTCACTCTCATAGGAAGCATGATGTTGGTCCAAGATCTGCCTCGGACCAATACTCGGATGAATCCGACCAACCTCGGATGTCATCTTCCAAATCCAAAAAACATGCTGACAAAAGCAAATATAAATCTAGGTCCAGATATGTTTCATCTTCCTCAGAGGAAGGTCAGCCCTCTGTGGCTAAACACAGGCCTTCTAAGCCCTCTGGGGCTAACTCTGATCAAGACCAACCTCAGCATGATCCAGACCCCCCTTATTATAGGGAAGTAGCCCTGGCTGATGTTCCCTCCCAGTATGCTGAAGAGGTGGACACTTTTAGGCGCATCCTTTCCCTCCCTGACCCCAGGGAGTCTATGCCTAGGTCATCTACTTCAGTAATGGGTCTTGATGATGAGAAAGGCTGTCAAGAACTAAGACCAAGAGGTCCTTCTTCCATGATTCCACTTAGCTCTGTTATCAAGGATGCCTTTGATAAATTTGAGCATGACTTCAAGGCCACTAATTTACCTGAAGGTAAATATATCAAACCTCCTCCTGCCACTACAAAGTGGTACAAGGTGGGACAGCCCTGTTATGAGGAGAAAATCTTTTCTTGTTGTGGGGACCACGAAAGGGCTTATTTTGATAGGGTGTGAAACCCTGAGAGTCGTTTAGAGGTGCCTTTTTTGAGGAGGAAGTCTTCTCCCTCCTTCACGAGTTGAGACTGGAACAAGGAAGAATGCCAAAAGGGTGAGTTCCTGGTGTCTCGTTTCCCCTAGATGTGGATGCAGAAGGGTCATTTCAGCTTCGCACCTGAGCAAGCGGGTGTTACCCATGGAATATAACTCCCTCTGAAGTATATGGGCCAAGGATTTGCTAAGGCATGTGAGAGCTCTGTGTTGAATAAGAATAGTCTTATTCCATAGATCTAGGTATTCTCAGGCTTCTTGATATCCACGTTTGGCTGCTTTCTCAGGATTGGCACCTTTCTGAATCTGAGATTTGACCTTCTTGAAGGTCGACTTAAGACTATGTTGACACTTCTCAAGAGTGACATTGCAAGAAGATGAAGTCTTGGCAAATGCAGCAGTATAGTTAAGAGTGGATATATTTTGCCTAGCTTGGTGTTCCAATTCCTTAAGAATTGGTAGGGGAACCTTGCCCATAGGGGCCCCAGAGGCTCCAAGCCTTTTCGTGGTCCCCACAACAAGAAAAGAGGCTCCTACAGGATTCCTCACAAAGCAGTAACCAATCGTTTTCCTCAGGAAGGGGGAAGCCAAACTTCAGAGGCTCCAAGGGTCGTTTTCGACCCCACAATAGGGGACAATAGGGCGTGGAAACCCCTCCCCCCAATGACTCCTTCAAGGCCTCCCTCAGTCCGCCAGTAGGAGGTCGCCTCCATTCTTTCAGAAGAGACTGGCAAACAAACAAATGTTCATCCAACATGTTAAACATTATCACCAATGGCTACGTACTGCCATTCCTCTCAAAACCAAACTTGGTCAGATTTCCTCTGATTCAGTCAGAATACAAGGCCCTTTTACAGTTGCCTGATCCTAGTACCCAAGCCTCACCAAAGGTGGAGGCCAGTCATAGACCTAAGCAGGTTCAACACTTTTCTACACATAGAAAAGTTCAAAATGGAAACTCCAGAGTCCATCAGGACCTCCCTGATTCCAGGGGAATGGGTATCATCGATAGACCTGTCGGACGCTTACCTTCACAGTCCCATCCACCCAAACTCAAGGAAATACCTAATGTGGGTGTTCCACCACACGACTAAGCTTCCCGATGTTGAGTAAATCAATTGTAACTTGAAATATATTGCATTTACTGTATTTTGCTTAAATATGTTGTTCACCTACTTTTGGGTCAGCTATAACATCGTAAAATTTCAGACATGTAGCTCATGGCATAGCTGAGTAATAGCTACTTTTAGGTTATCACTGTTGAGTAAATCACTTATAACTTGAAAACTATTGCATTTAGAGTATTTTGTTTCATATGTTATTCACCTATTTTGGGGTCAGCTATAACATAATAAAATTTCAGACCTGTAGCTCATGGCATAGCTGAGTAATAGCTACTTTTAGGTCATCACTGTTGAGTAAATCACTTATAACTTGAAAACTATTGCATTGACAGAAATTTGTGTAAATACGTTATTCAGCTACTTTTGGGTCAGCTATAACATAGTAAAATTTCAGACCTGTAGCTCATGGCATAGCTGAGTAATAGCTACTTTGAGGTTATCACTGTTGAGTAAATCATTTATAACTTGAAAACTATTGCATTTACAGAAATTTGTGTAAGTATGTTATTCAGCTACTTTTGGGTCAGCTATAATATAGTAAAATTACAGACCTGTAGCTCATGGCCCAACTGAGCAATAGCTATTTTCAGGTACTGACTGTTGAGTAAATCAATTGTAACTTGAAAAATATTGCATTTGGAGTATTTTGTTAAAATATGTTGTTCACCTACTTTTGGGTCAGCTATAATATAGTGAAATTACAGACCTATAGCTCATGGCATAGCTGAGCAATAGCTATTTTCAGGTTCTCACTATTGAGTAAATCAGTTGTAACTTGAAAACTATTGCATTTACAGTATTTTGCTTAAATATGTTGTTCACCTACTTTTGGGTCAGCTATAATATAGTAAAAATTCAGACATGTAGCTCATTGCATAGCTGAGTAATAGCTACTTTGCTTATAACTCACTTATTATTGGTCCTAGAGGTTTGGAATAGTAAACAGACATATAGGAAATCATGGGCTGGGAATCTGTTGATGTGGTCCGATTTGACCTTGGACCTCTTCTTCAAGGTCAAACGAGGATAGCCAAACTTAAAAGTGCTTATAACTCGCTTATTATTGGTCTTAGAGGTTTGGGATGGTAAAACAACATATAGGAAATCATGGGCTGGGATTCTTTTGGTGTGGTCAGATTTGACCTTGGACCCCTCCTTCAAGGTCAGTTGAGGATAGCCAAACTTAAAATTGCTTATAACTCGCTTGTTATTGGTCCTACAGGTTTGGGATGGTAAAGCAACCTACAGGAAATCATGGGCTGGGAATCATTTGGTGTGGTCGGATTTGACCTTGGACCCCTCCTTCAAGGTCAAACAAAGATAGCAAAACTTAAAAGTGCCTATAAATCGCTTATTATTGGTTCTAGAGGTTTGGGATGGTAAACCATCCTATAGAAAATCATGGGCTGGGAATCTTTTGGTGTGGTTGGATTTGACCGTGGACCCGTTCTTCAAGGTCATACGAGGATACTGCATTTGCAGTATTTCTTTAAATATGTTTTAACCTACTCTTTACACTTAAACAGTTACCTTGTTACTTTCCTTCATAATACCATTTGCAGGGAACAACTTTTTTGTCTTTTTCTTCTGTCAGGTTCAGATTTTCTTTTGAACATGCTGTTCAATTACCATTTACTGTACTTCTGTACAGCACTTTCCCTGGTAATTATGCTTTCCTCTCATTATTACCTTCACAAATCAAAAACACTCAGTCAGCTGACACAGTGCCCGTTCACGGGCACTCTCCTCTTGTTTACTTTTTTTGTGATATTCACTGGGGTTATGAGGAAAGAGAAAGGAGGAAAGAGAGGAAAGAAGAAGATGGAGGAGAGGCAAGAGGAGAGGGAGAAGGAAGGTTGAGAGTTGGAGGAGATGACAGAGGAAAGGACAGAGGAGGGGACAGAAGAGAGGATAGAGGATAGAGAGGAAGGATTAGAAGTTACTGAGGAAGCTTGCGAAGAAGATGAGAGGTGTGAGGAAGAATCAGAGTGCCACTCAGCAGCCAAGAGAGCCAGGGTTTGTGCTACATTCACTGACAGCCAAGAAATTGCCATTGTTGAGTTTGTGAAGGAGCAACCAGAGATGTACGACAAGGAGCATGGACGTTTCCACGACAGACATAGGAAGGAGGCTCTCTGGGCAGAAATGTCTGCAGAACTGAAGCTGCAACCCTTTGATGTCAGAAGGTGGTTTGAGTCACAGAGAACTCGTTATGGAAAGCTCTCCAAGCTACAGTCTGGCCAAGCCCCAAGAGAGATGACCAAGAGACAGTCCTGGGTCTACCAGCAGATGGGTTTCCTTAAGACCCACATCAGACGCAAGGGGACCAACAGAAGTTCTGGGTTCGAGGCCAGTCCCAACACCAGCAGGCATGAAGAATCACGTGGATCAACTACTGATACAGAACATCTTGAGTCCAGTGTCCTGAGGGAGAGTGCAAGTCAACTAATTATTACATCTACACCAGTTTCTGCAGATTCAAAGATACTCGAGCACTTCAACCAGATGAGGACACAGATCTCAGGTTTCCTGCAGCAGAAGTCAGACAGGCAGCCCTTCTTGACTATGTGGCATCAGAGGCTGAAAAGATGACCCAAGAGGAGTTTGAGGACCTCTAGGGCAGGATTTTTAGAGGCATTGAAGCAGTAAAGAACACTCATAGACATCAAGTTCTACCCAAGAGATCAGCCACTATTACCAGAGAGTCACAGAAGGTCGGGATACTGCCAACAACCACTCAACAGGCGTCTAGTTCCACCCAGGCTGCAGCAGACAGCAGTTCCAGCAGTTATGTCTACTATACACCCTGCCCCATTGGCTTTGGAAACCCTCTATCAGTGCTCACATTACAGGACGAGGGCAGCAGACACAACTGGAATACTAAGCCAAGTGGAATACTAAGCCAGCTACCAGATCTAACAACACAGATCACTGAGCAGCCTCAACAGCAGCAGCAGCTCTACACCATCACCACCACAGCACCGCCTCAACAGCAGCAGCCTCCTCAGTAGCCAGCCAGTCCGGTGGGTCTCCTCCCCCCCATAGGCCCTTTTCAGGGCCGCCCAAATCGTCCAAAAACAATTATTTAGCTGCAAGTTGTTCAAATTCCCCTCCCAAAACATAACAGTTCAGTACAAATACTTATCACAAAACAGAAAAAAAAGCCCAACACCCACACCACCCCAAACATGAAACAAATAACCCATGGTAATACACATAACAACAGAAGACCACATAGAAAAAAATAGATAAATAAACTCCCAATATGGCCAATAATCTGCCCATTTGTAGTTTAAAATCCATGGGATTGCTTTAAATCTATAATGAAACAGTCCAACACTGACACCATCCCTAGAGATAAAAGAAATTATGTTATGACATGGCCACAAACCAACAAACAGACAAACCCAATAGCAAACATAACCTCCAACCAACAAACTGACAAACGAATTTGCAAACATAACTCCCAACAACAAACAGACAGATAAACCATACTGTAAAGAGAACCACTTGGGTGGTTATATTTTATAAATTTCCCTGAAGTGGAATAAAAAAAAATTAATTTTGAGATTTGCAATAAAGGAAAAACTTTCAGTTTCAGTTATTTCTCCAGAATAAAAACCAAATGTGAAGCTAGGGTGTCGATTTCCAAATATATGCAATATTTATTCCATTTACCAAGTTATGTTTGGGGTTTTTCTGTCTGTTTTTTTTTTTTGTGGGAATTATGTTGGGCATTGGGTTTGTCAGTTATTTCTTGGAATTATGTTGGCCATTGGGTTTGTCTGTTGTTTGGGTGACTTATGTTTGGCATTGCGTTTGTGTGTTACTTTGGGAATTATGTTTTACATTGGGCTTGTCTGTTTGTTGGTTGGGTGAATTATGTTTTGCATTGGGTTTGTCTGTTTGTTGATTGGGTGAATTATGTTTTGCATTGGGTTTGTCTGTTTGTTGGCTGGGTGAATTATGTTTTGCATTGGCTTTGTCTGTTTGTTGGTTGGGTGAATTATGTTTGGTAATGATTGGGTAATTTGGAACAAGCACAGCTGATTGTTTTTGGAATATTTGGTAGTCCTGGAAAGGACTGGTTATTAGTCCTGAAAAGGACTGGTTACTGCAGTAGCAGTTATATTCTGCCATCTTGCCAGGCCACTGGTCCCTCATTATTGAAGTAGTCCTTGAGGTAATCCCTCAGTCTTTTAGCTTCTCTGTCGCGACCACCATCAGCAGCACCACCAATCAACCGCCCATCACCAGGCACATCATCATCATCATCACCACCAGGCTGTTGAGCACCATGTTGACCTTTATACTGGCTTCTCAGTATGTTGTGCAGAACCACACAGGTCATGACCACATCCCTGACTGTTTCTGGGGGTAGTTCAATAGTGGTCATCATGACTCTAAATCTTGAGACTAGGATGCCAAAAGCGTTCTCAACAACTCTCCTGCCCCTTGATATTCTGTAGTTGGCAATCCTTTCCTCTCTGGTTAACATCCTTCTGCCATAGGGTTTCATCAGCCAGGTCTTCAGGGCAAACGCATCATCTGCCAGGATGAAGTAGGGGACATCTCGACCACCCTGGGTTATAGATGCTGGGTCAGGCAAGCCTATGCTGCCATCATCAATCTTCCTCTTCAGGTGACAGGTATTAAATATCTGGACATCTGAGCAAGATCCAGCTGTACCCACATCCACCCATCTGAACTTGTACTGTCCATCAACCAAGGTCAACATTACTATTGAAAAGAATCCCTTATAGTTGTGGTACAGGGCTCCAGAGTTCTTGGGTTTCTTCAGGGCCACATGCTTGCCATCAAGGGCTCCCAGGGCAAGTGGAACATTCCGCCTGATCCTGAATTCTGTTTCCAGATCTTTCCACTCATCTGGAGTAGTAGGACATCTGAGGTACTCTCTGGTGAACTCTGGTGAACTCATCTGGTGAACTCATCCTGGATGGCCCTGCAGGTAGAAACTTGGAAATGGTTGATCTGCCAACCCTGAACTGACAGGATAATGATGTGTATGACTCTCCAGTGGCCAGATATCTGATGACGAGGGCTAACTTTTCCCCAACACTGATTGGAGCTCTGTAGTTGGTGGCCTGCCTGGCTAGACGTGGTTCCAGTCTGGTCTTTATCATTTCAAAGAATTCTGGGGTCATCCTCATGCAATTGGTGAATCCGGGAATGTCTGTGGCATACAGGTCAGCCATAATGTTGTGGTAGGCCCCCCTCTCCTCTCTCTGTAGTAGCCATGGCCTGACCCACATGTTGTGCCTTCTTCTAGGTCTGTATGGCTGGTGGTGGTGGTGGTGCTGCTTGTGGTGGTTGCTGTGGTCGACATAGAAATAGCAAATACATCAGTATATGTAACTGAATAAAAAATAAAAAAACCCTAATTTGTTGCTGAAGATGTCTTCAATTGAAAGCTGGCATCCTGCTGTGTTCCTAGACAAGTAATGATAATTATATCCCCAGACGAAAGTCGGGGATATATTGGATTCAGGTCCGTCGCCGTAGAAATTTCCTTGTGGACGCGATAACTCAAAAACAAATTAATATTTTTTTTTCAAACTTGGTACACATGTTAAGGGTGCCCAAAGGAAGATCCCTATTTTAAGGTGACCTTAAACTCCCAGTAAAAAAGAACTTATGGCCACCTTAAGGTCAGAAATTGGACTTTTGGCCACTTAGAGCCCTGTAGGTCACAAACTATGATGCTCAGCTGGCTGAAATTTTACCTGACAACACATTAATATGTTCTTAGTACATGTGCCGAAAATCACGACTTTAAGTTGAGGAGAAAATTGTGTTTGAGGCCCATAAATACCCCCCACTTAGGGATTTTTTGCTATACTTTTCACATATTTTGCCCTATAATTTGGAAGTGGCAATTCTGATGAGTCTCAAACTGCGCTAGGTATAACTTTGATATGTAATCCTTGTCTGTAGAAAATTTTAGGGCTGTAGGTTTACCCAAAGGGGTCGACTTAAGGTCTCAAAAGTGCCCACAGAGACCCAATTTATGCACTTTTTGCCACTTTCAAGCACTGTAGCTTTCAAACTATGTCACTCATCTAAATTAAATATCATCTGGGAATATATCTATGTGTTTTCTTATATGTGCCCCAACATTTAGGCCTTTAATAGACAGTTAACCTGTGTATCAGGACCATAAACACCCACCCGAGTGACCCTTATAAGACATTTTTCACATCTTTTTCCCTGTAACTTGGAAATGGTAAGTCTGAGAAGTTTCAAACTGTATTAGATATATATTCTGTGTGTAATCTTAGTATGTAACAGATTTTAAGTCTGAAGCTTTAATTTTGAAGGTCAAATTGAGGTCTCTAAAAGGCTCCCAAAGACCCAATATTTGGACTTTTTGCTACTTTTAAGCCCTGTGACTGTCAAACTATGTGACTGATAGAGCTCAAATCCTATCTGGGAAGATATTAGTATGTTATTTTTATATGTGCCAAAAATTAAGGCTTTAAGAAGACATTTAACCTGTGTATGAGGACCATAAATCCCCACCTGAGTGACCATTTTTAGACATTTTTCACATATTTTTCCCTGTAACTTGGAAATGGTAAGTCTAAGAAGTTTCAAACTGTATTAGATGCATATTCTATGTGTAATCTTAGTATGTGACAAATTTTAAGTCTGAAGCTTTAATTTGAAGGCCACATTTAGGTCTCTAGAAGGCCCCATAAAGACCCAGTATTTGGACTTTTTGCCAATTTTAAGGCCTGTAACTGTTAAACTATGTGACTGATAGAGCTGAAATCTCATCTGGGAATACATTATTATGTTCTTTTTACATGTGCCAAAAATCAAGGCTTCAAGTAGACATTTAACCTGTGTATGAGGACCTTAAACACCCACCTGAGTGACCCTTTTAAGACATTTTTCACATATTTTGCTCTGTAACTTGGAAATGGTAAGTCTGAGAAGTTTCAAACTTTATTAGATACATATTCTATGTGTAATCTTAGTATGTAACAAATTTTAAGTCTGAAGCTTTAATTTCAAAGCCACATCGAGATCTCTAAAAGGCCCACAGAGACCCAATATTTGGACTTTTTACCACCTTTAAGCCCTGCGACTGTTAAACTATGTGATTGATGGAGCTGAAATCCCATCTGGGAATGCATTATTATGTCCTTTTTACATATGCCAAAAATCAAGGTTTTTAGTAGACATTTAACCTGTGTATGAGCGCCATACACACTCGCCCAAGTGCCTTTTTTGACATTTTTTCCGTATTTTGCCCTGTTATTTGGAAATGCTTAGTGTGACAAGTCTTAAACTGTATTATATATAATTTTTGTTTCTTATGTATGTCCCCCAAAAAGTTTCAGATCGGTAGTTTAATTGCTAAGGTCTCTTTAACAATTGTAAAATGCCCACAGAAACCCAATTTATGGACATTATGCCACTTTAAAGCCCAGTAACTGTCAAACTATGTGGGTTATAGAGCTGAAATCTTTGAATTTTTAAAAGGAAATGCCTGTCTATTTAAATTTTGAATATTAATAATGTTATGGGTATCTTAGTCTTTTAAGAACTTATTTTTGTGTGTTATACCTCTGCTTGCTGAGTTTTTAACTTTTTAAAATGAAGCTGGTTAAACATATTCAAGTAGACAAAATGGACACTTTAAGTGAGCTTTAAGTCCCAATATTAATGAAATTATATCCTTATGTAGTAAAACTAGGGGATTTTTAACCCTCAACTAGCCCAGTTTTATTCAACTTGCCTCAGTTAATTTTGACACAGCTCCTACAGTTATGAACTCATTTCAGTTGATAATCACATACTTAAAATTCTCAATTCTTTTTGTATTTGAGTACCCCTTTTATATAGATTGTTTGTTTACCATTTATGCTGTAGCAGTCCATCTCTTTGTAGTCCCAACCCACATCCCCCACCCGGATTCCCCCCACCCACCTCTTGGACCTCCAGCTATATTGAGTGACACTAAATAAACAAAGGTATTTAATGATATCAGATGAGAAACAAAGAACTCAATGGGGTTGCAGATCTTGTGTAATAGTGAGAGAGGTGTGGAGAAGGGGAGAGGGGTGGGGGTGGGAGGTGGTGGGCTTCATTACATATAACACAAAGGGGAGTCAAAACTGAGATTGTATCACATATTTAGGTTGCATATGTATGGACCACATGTATAGAGGAAATGAATAACTGAAAACAATTTGCAAATTCTAAAAATAATATAATAAAATAATAATATAAATAATTTTTTTTTAAATAATGTTTTAGTTGTGAACAAATATAGAAACAGATATGCGCTTTTGGGATTATGAATTTTAGAATGGACATTGAATCATCAATCATTTAAATACTTTGAAGGAAGATTGAAAAGTATGATGAGTTGAGTTAAAAATAATATTTTATTTGTCAACAAATATAGAAACAGATATGCTCTTTTGGGATTATTATTTTAGAATGGACATTCAATCATTTAAATACTTTGAAAATAGGTTTAGAGTTATCATTGCAGGAAGATTGAAAATATAATTTGAGTTATGTATTCGGCATCTAGGGATACACCATCTTCCTTGGGAAGATATAAACAGAGTAGATTGATGTGCTGAAGTTCATATAATAATGGGTAATTATGTTTTACAAAATTCCCGATCAAAACCTGTGGCGTGAGTGATGACCTATCTGGGGATATGTTGGCGCCGAGTTGGCCCAATCTAGTTACTTCTCTGAATTTATATATATATATATACCCAGAAAATCCAGTTATTTTGCAAAACAAGAATTGGCCATCGTGGTCTGAGGAACACTGAGGAGGCCTCAGGACGCCTGAGGAAGCCGGGACTTAATCGGGGGTTAGTTCGGGCTTAGTCCCAGGAGTCCTGGTGCGTCCTGGGACCCAGTCGGTGTGTGTACGACAAGATCGTGGTTCAAACCGACCAGAAAAATGGCTTAATCGGTTCTTAGTCCCAGAACAGTCGGGGACTGTCTGGGGCCGCCTGGGACCTCCTCAGGCTTCCTGAGGCCGATCTGAACTTAAACCCAGGCTTTGATACCATTTCAGTATTCCCGCCCAGTTTACCTTTTTCTTCACCGACTGTCCACGATTAAGGGTCGCAGACAGGATGGGGGCTTAGTCCTTTGGTGGAACAGGGGCATTAGGTTTTGCTACAGGTCCCAGGTGTTCCAGTTCACCTCCCTCCCATTCGGACTAGCCACAGCCCCCCAGGTCTTTACAATGATTGTAAAAGAAGTGGAGCTAATGGCCCTCTCCAGAGGACCCAGACTTCACCAATACCTGGACGACTGGCTGATCAGGTCCCAGTCTCAGGAGGAAGCCCAAGTGAACACTCAGGCTGTAGTAGACCTAACCCAGTCCTTGGGGTGGATAATAAATCAGGAAAAATCAGAACTGAAACCTATTCAGGTGTTTTCGTTCGTGGGCTACGAATACCATCTACATTCAGCCCTTGTAAAACCCACTCAAGAGAGATGGCTCAAACTTCAGGATTTGATCCTAAGACTCAAGTCAAAACATGTTTTGACTGCAAGATGTTTGATGTCGCTAATTGGGTTGTTTGCATGAGTCCCTTTCAGTTTCATCTCAAGGAGCACTGGAGATATCCTCAGTCACTGGACAACCTCCTTTGTTGGACAGAAGCCATTGCAGCACACTTAGACTGGTGGCAAAATCCCTCAAACGTGATGAAAGTTGCAGACCTTCATCCCAAAGACCACAGTATCCAACGCATTACAGACACCTCAAACAAAGGTTGGGGCGCTCACTTAGATCAAAGTTCTACAAAGGGTCTGTGATCAGACCGGGAAAAAAGGCTACACATAAACATCCTAGAATTGAAGCTTCAAGGACCAGTGCCAGAACAAAACAGTACTAGTTGCAACGGACAACTCAACAGTGGTAGCCTACATAAACAAACAAGGAGGAACTCACTCAGCAGAGATATGTGCTCTCCTGCAAAAGATCATGACCTGGTGCCATCACTGTCACATAACATTGAAAGCCAGACACATTCCAGGGTGCCTGAATGTGATGGCCGACCTTCTGTCCAGGTCAAACAAAGTGCAGTCAATAGAATGATCACTGCATCCACAGGTGTTCAAACAGATCTGTCAAAAGTGGTTCACACCTCATGTAGACTTATTTGCCACTCATCTGAACAACAAACTTCCACTGTACATATCTCCTGTCCCAGACCCAAAGGCTTGGGACATAGATGCTCTGAACATAAACTGGATGGTTCTCACTGCCTATGCTTACCCTCGGACGGCTCTCCTTCACAGGGTGATCCAAAAAATCAGGCAATGCTATTGCCTGATCATCGTAATAGCCCCAGGCTGGCCAGGGATGCCCCGGTTTTGGGACCTAGTGCAGCTCTCAACAGAGATCCCACTGCAACTTCCGGTGTCAACAACTCTTCTCAAACAGTCCCACAATTATGTGTTCCACAGCAATCCACAGCATCTCAACCTCCACGCCTGGTGTCTAGGAGTGGACAGCTCCAAGAACAAGGCTTTTCTGTGGAGGTGGCAGGTGGGAATTGCTGCACCTCAGAGGTCATCAACAAGAACCATCTACAAGTCAACGTGGGCCTTATTTGAGAAATAGTGCAGAGAAAATTCAGTGGATTTCTCCACTCCATCTGTGAAACAAGTCTCAGACTTTTTCATGTACCTGTACCAAGATCTAAACAGGCGCCCCTTGACCATCGATGGTTACAGGACGGCCATTGTTGACTCTTTGGGCCCACCGGGCCACCATATTGCACAAAGTTCAGACCTTCATAGGTTACTCTCCAGCTTGATTAGGGATCGTCCCAAAAGTTTCAGGAATCTCCCTAAGAGGAACCTTTCTGTTGTTCTTAATGAGCTCACAAAAGCACCCTTTGAGCCTGAAAGACACAGAACTCAAACATCTTACTCTCAAGACTGCTTTCTTGCTAGCTTTGGCCTCCGGCAAGCACTGCAGCGAAATCCATGCCTGGGTTGCAAACAAAGTACATGTATCTAATCTAGGCCAATGGGAAAAGGTTGCCTTGTTCCCTTCTTCTGACTTCATAGCCAAAAACCAACTAGCAAGAGAAGGTTCTCAAAGTGTGTCTCCGGTGACTATTCCTGCTGACTGCCATTGTAGATAGACAATTCAAAGAAGACAGGACCCTGTGTCTGGTGCGGGCCCTGAGATACTATTTGGATCGAACCAAAGACCTGAGAGGGTCTCGATCCCTCCTTTTCATCTCCTTCAAAAAAGGACATACCTCAGACATCAGACCCGCTACTCTCTCTTCCTGGTTGAAACAAACCATTCTACTTTGTTATAAACAAGCAGACCAACAAGCCTTGGACTTGGTCCAAGTTAAAGCGCATGACATTCGGGCCTTCGTGGCCTCTAAGGCCTTTTACGGTGGGGTATCAGTGGAGCAAATCATGCAAGCCTGTCACTGGAAAGCTCACAACACATTTACAAATTTTTATCTAAAAAACCTTACTTGGTCAGACAATGACAACAATATGTATCTGGGACCAGTGGTGGCGGCACAACAAGTCCTAGATCCTTCCCGTCAGACCAGTTATCCTCGGAAAGAAAGAGGGGGGGGGGAGCACGTCCGCTACAACCAAGTCTTCAGGAGTCTAATCCCAGGATCTAGGTACAGTTCTACCTTTCAAGATGTTATGGGCAAGGACATTTTGTTTTTTAATTTATCAATATAATTATATCCCCAGACGAAAGTCGGGGATATATTGGATTCAGGTCCGTCGCGCCGCCGCCGCCGCCGCCGCCGTAGAAATTTCCTTGTGGACGCGATAACTCAAAAACAAATTAATATTTTTTTTTCAAACTTGGTACACATGTTAAGGGTGCCCAAAGGAAGATCCCTATTTTAAGGTGACCTTAAACTCCCAGTAAAAAAGAACTTATGGCCACCTTAAGGTCAGAAATTGCACTTTTGGCCACTTAGAGCCCTGTAGGTCACAAACTATGATGCTCAGCTGGCTGAAATTTTACCTGACAACACATTAATATGTTCTTAGTACATGTGCCGAAAATCATGACTTTAAGTTGAGGAGAAAATTGTGTTTGAGGCCCATAAATACCCCCACTTAGGGATTTTTTGCTATACTTTACACATATTTTGCCCTATAATTTGGAAGTGATAATTCTGATGAGTCTCAAACTGCGCTAGGTATAACTTTGATATGTAATCCTTGTCTGTAGAAAATTTTAGGGCTGTAGGTTTACCCAAAGGGGTCGACTTAAGGTCTCAAAAGTGCCCACAGAGACCCAATTTATGCACTTTTTGCCACTTTCAAGCACTGTAGCTTTCAAACTATGTCTCTCATCTAAGTTAAATATCATCTGGGAATATATCTATGTGTTTTCTTATATGTGCCCCAACATTTAGGCCTTTAATAGACAGTTAACCTGTGTATCAGGACCATAAACACCCACCCGAGTGACCCTTATAAGACATTTTTCACATCTTTTTCCCTGTAACTTGGAAATGGTAAGTCTGAGAAGTTTCAAACTGTATTAGATATATATTCTGTGTGTAATCTTAGTATGTAACAGATTTTAAGTCTGAAGCTTTAATTTTGAAGGTCAAATTGAGGTCTCTAAAAGGCTCCCAAAGACCCAATATTTGGACTTTTTGCTACTTTTAAGCCCTGTGACTGTCAAACTATGTGACTGATAGAGCTCAAATCCTATCTGAGAAGATATTAGTATGTTATTTTTATATGTGCCAAAAATTAAGGCTTTAAGAAGACATTTAACCTGTGTATGAGGACCATAAATCCCCACCCGAGTGACCATTTTTAGACATTTTTCACATATTTTTCCCTGTAACTTGGAAATGGTAAGTCTAAGAAGTTTCAAACTGTATTAGATGCATATTCTATGTGTAATCTTAGTATGTGACAAATTTTAAGTCTGAAGCTTTAATTTGAAGGCCACATTTAGGTCTCTAGAAGGCCCCATAAAGACCCAGTATTTGGACTTTTTGCCAATTTTAAGGCCTGTGACTGTTAAACTATGTGACTGATAGAGCTGAAATCTCATCTGGGAATACATTATTATGTTCTTTTTACATGTGCCAAAAATCAAGGCTTCAAGTAGACATTTAACCTGTGTATGAGGACCTTTAACACCCACCTAAGGGACCCTTTTAAGACATTTTTCACATATTTTGCTCTGTAACTTGGAAATGGTAAGTCTGAGAAGTTTCAAACTTTATTAGATACATATTCTATGTGTAATCTTAGTATGTAACAAATTTTAAGTCTGAAGCTTTAATTTGAAAGCCACATCGAGATCTCTAAAAGGCCCACAATGACCCAATATTTGGACTTTTTACCACCTTTAAGCCCTGTAACTGTTAAACTATGTGATTGATGGAGCTGAAATCCCATCTGGGAATGCATTATTATGTCCTTTTTACATATGGCGAAAATCAAGGTTTTTAGTAGACATTTAACCTGTGTATGAGGGCCATAGACACTCGCCCAAGTGCCTTTTTTGACATTTTTTCCGTATTTTGCCCTGTTATTTGGAAATGCTTAGTGTGACAAGTCTTAAACTGTATTATATATGATTTTTGTTTGTTATGTATGTCCCCCCAAAAAGTTTCAGATCTGTAGTTTAATTGCTAAGGTCTCTTTAACAATTGTAAAATGCCCACAGAAACCCAATTTATGGATATTATGCCACTTTAAAGCCCAGTAACTGTCAAACTATGTGGGTTATAGAGCTGAAATTTTTGAATTTTTAAAAGGAAATGCCTGTCTATTTAAATTTTGAATATTAATAATGTTATGGCTATCTTAGTCTTTTAAGAACTTATTTTTGTGTGTTATACCTCTGCTTGCTGAATTTTTCACTTTTTAAAATGAAACTGGTGAAACATATTGAAGTAGACAAAATGGACACTTTAAGTGAGCTTTAAGTCCCAATATTAATGAAATTATATCCTTATGTAGTAAAACTAGGGGATTTTTAACCCTCAACTAGCCCAGTTTTATTCAACTTGCCTCAGTTAATTTTGGCACAGCTCCTACAGTTATGAACTCATTTCAGTTGATAATCACATACTTAAAATTCTCAATTCTTTTTGTATTTGAGTACCCCTTTTATATAGATTGTTTGTTTACCATTTATGCTCAACCCACATCCCCCACCCGGATTCCCCCCACCCACCTCTGGGACCTCCAGCTATATTGAGTGACACTAAATAAACAAAGGTATTTAATGATATCAGATGAGAAACAAAGAACTCAATGGGGTTGCAGATCTTGTGTAATAGTGAGAGAGGTGTGGAGAAGGGGAGAGGGGTGGGGGTGGGAGGTGGTGGGCTTCATTACATATAACACAAAGGGGAGTCAGAACTGAGATTGTGTCACATATTTAGGTTGCATATATATGGACCACATATATAGGTATAGAGGAAATGAATAACTGAAAATAATTTGCAAATTCTAAAAATAATATAATAAAATAATAATATAAATAATTTTTTTTTAAATAATATTTTATTTGTGAACAAATATAGAAACAGATATGCGCTTTTGGGATTATGAATTTTAGAATGGACATTGAATCATCAATCATTTAAATACTTTGAAGGAAGATTGAAAAATATGATGAGTTGAGTTAAAAATAATATTTTATTTGTCAACAAATATAGAAACAGATATGCTCTTTTGGGATTATTATTTTAGAATGGACATTCAATCATCAATCATTTAAATACTTTGAAAATAGGTTTAGAGTTATCATTGCAGGAAGATTGAAAATATAATTTGAGTTATGTATTCGGCGTCTGGGGATACACCATCTTCCTTGGGGAGATATAAACAGAGTAGATTGATGTGCTGAAGTTCATATAATAATGGGTAATTATGTTTTAAAAAATTCCCGATCAAAACCTGTGGCGTGAGTGATGACCTGTCTGGGGATATGTTGGCGCCGAGTTGGCCCAATCTAGTATGTATTAAGGACTTATTAAAGTTGTCATTAATCTCATATTCGGTGGCAAAAATTTTGTGAGAATTCCAACCATTGGGCTGGTTTGTCACGCGTGGAGGGCCCCTACGGACCCTTAGACCTCTTAAGTGAGCACTGCTGCACTTCTGTCCTACTATCAAAACATCTTGACAGTTTTAGCACTGTCTATATAGCCGGTCAGATTCCCCCCCCCCCCCCCCCCCCCCCCCTCCTATTGGTAAAACTGGTGTTGTAAAATAGCCAATTTTGACATTTTTCCTTATCCCCCCCCCATGGGTTAAACTGGGGACATAAAATAGTCGATTTTCGATTTTGTGCTTTTGGCCTTATATCTCCTTTATTCTTGCTTTTAGATTTTTAGAATATATTAAGGGGTATTGGGAAACCTTCTGTGAAGAGTCTAGACAGCCAGCCACATTTACCCCCTGACACCCCCACCCCCCTGGCTGGCCATTATATATAAATAGAAATGAGCATTATTCATAAGATATAAATAGGCTTGTGGGAACATTGACCATTTATTTACTCATTGGGATAGATGTCTTCAGAGCATTGTGTCAAAAATTTCTTGCCTTTCTAAAGGCTTAAATTTTACTATGCCTTTTTCTAAAATGTAAATAGATATATGGCAGTTAACAGTGACAAGCTGTTTCATGTAAAGGCTTTTATTGAGTTGCAACTTACCCCTTAGCAAATTTTCCTTTAACTGCCTGATATATTAGTAAGACTTTGATATTCATAGTGACATAATATTTAGCATCAAGATTGAAAAGTTTTTTTAAACCAAGTCGATTCATGAATTGATCTGGTTTGCAAAACTTGATTTGCAGATTGATTCAGTTCACAATTTTATGATTTCTTGCACCCCTAGTAGTAAGGACTCTTGTGGAAATATATTTGAATTTTCAATATTCTGACAGGGGTCTTGAATTTTGGTGGAAATGGAAAATGTCATTTATTTAACTATAAAACATCAGTGATTTTAGCAATTTTACATCTGCTGCTTAGTAAAGTTGCTTCAAAGTTCAGATTATCATATGGAAAAGTTCTTTTATCCCTCTCGTTATTGCTTCTCGGGCTTTCAACCCAGTTTTGTGGTCAGGCTACCCCATATATGGAGAGTCTGTATAGCCAGTCAGGTTTACCCACTGACCCATTCTTACGGGTCAAACTGGGGTCATGAAATAGCAGATTTTCTTGTTTTGCCTTACATCTACTTTAAAACTACTCTTCTTACAAACTATAGTATTTATTAAATTAACTTTACACAATTTATGACCATAGAAAAGAAAATAAAGCTTACATTTTTCGTTTGTGTTAATGCATAAACTTCCACACTGTCTGCTTAACTTTAGCTTCTTCTCTCAGCGCCGCATGTTTTTCTTTTCAAAAACCTTTTTCTACTTTATACTATAAAGCATCTGACCTTTTGGGACGCTTTGTTTTTGTTAGCAAAAACATTTTTCTGCTTGGTCCTAGAGGTTTGGGATGGCAAACCAATCTATAGGAAATCATTGGCTGGGAATCTTCTGGTGTGGACACAGATTTGACCTTGACCTTGACCTGTAGCGTGAGTGATGACCTGTCTGGGGATATGTTGGCGCCGAGTTGGCCCAATCTAGTTTCAGGTAGAAGTGAAGGTCATCTTTAATTTACTTAGATTTGAAAAGTAAAATGTTGAGCTTCTTAACAAGATATTTGACACATTATTATTACTATTATTATCTGTCAGATTTTCCGCTGTCCCAGTGTGCGTATCCTCTCCATGAAGTACAACTACCTGAACAAGATCCCACCAGACATAGGACGCATGCAGAACCTGGAATACCTGGCTCTCACCAATAACAAGCTACAGAACAAATCACTGCCCTACACACTCGCCTTCTGCTGTCGTCTCAAGACCCTCATGCTCGACAACAACAACCTAGATGCACTGCCCGGATTCATGCTCACCATGGACTCCCTGCAGACAGTCTATCGCCACGGCAACCACAATTACTTCAAGTCCACCTTTATGTGGTATCATACGGATGTGAATGAGCGGATTCTGAGGATATGTGGTGTTAATGACCGATCCCCGCACCAGCCAGAGTCCCTGCAGTTTTTCGCGGCTAAAGCAATCATCGGGTCAAAGGTCAACTTCTTTTCCGAGGCCAGTATTGCACCAGTATTAAAGGACTTCATTGTGGATGTCTACCACAGTTTCAATGTGTGTGGGCTGTGTAACACTGCTAAACTAACTAGTCATTCAGGTGAGTTGTATGGTAAAAAAATTGACTAAGTATCAAAGGTAATATGTTACCAATTCATAATTTCAACATCAGTTGATAAGTTACACACAACTTCATCATATAATTGATAACTGAATCATTCTACACAATTAGCCAATAGGGTAAGTTTTGTAGTGATAAGAAACATTGCCACTTCTTTTTTCTAAAAAAATCCTCACATATTTGTTGTTCCTGCCTTTGGTTTCCTTTTCAGTAAACTGCCCTGGACAGAGTAGTGCAACTATTTTTCTATAAATTTAAAGGAGTCCCCAAAACTTTAGGAAATCTGTAATTTCTAAGGATATTCTTAACTAGTTTATTCACCAACCTAGGCTTGTAGTCTTGTAGACTCTCCCTTTTTACCCCACAGCCCTTAAGGATGGGCGGTCGGGCGGGCAGCGGGAAAAAGTTTATCTGGGCTGTATCTCAGAAACCGTAAGGTGTAGGAGTCATACTTGGTAGGGACATTGGTTAGGATGTGTAGGTGTGCAAAGTCATGGTCTGACCTTGATTTGACCTTTGACCTTGCCGTAGTGACCTTGAGTTTGAAAATGTTGTCCGTGCTATATCTCGGAAACCGTTAAGTGTAGGAAGTTGATACTTGGTAGGGACATTAGTTAGGGGGTGTAGGTGTGCAATGTCCTGGTCTGACCTTGATTTGACCTTTGACCTTGCCGTAGTGACCTTGACCTATAAAATCTTGTCCGGGCTATATCTTGGAAACCTTAAGGTGTAGGAAGTTGATACTTGGTAGGGACATTGGTTAGGGGGTGTAGTTGTGCAATGTCATGGTCTGACCTTGATTTGACCTTTGACCTTGCCGTAGTGACCTTGACCTATAAAATCTTGTCCGGGCTGTATCTCGGAAACCATAAGGTATAGGAAGTTGATACTTGGTAGGGACATTGGTTAGGGGGTATAGGTGTGCAACATCATGGTCTGACCTTAATTTGACCTTGTCGTAGTGACCTTGACCTATAAAATCTTTTCCGGGCAATATCTTGGAAACCGTAAGGTGTAGGAAGTTGATACTTGATAGGGACAATGGTTAGGGGTTGTAGGTGTGCAACGTCATGGTCTGACCTTGATTTGACCTTTGACCTTGCCATAGTGACCTTGACCTATAAAATCTTGTCCGGGCTATATCTCGGAAACCGTAAGGTGTAGGAAGTTGATACTTACTAGGGACATTGGTTAGGGGGTGTAGGTGTGCAACGTCATGGTCTGACCTTGATTTGACCTTGCCATAGTGACCTTGACCTAAAAAGATCTTGTCCGGACTATATCTCGGAAACCGTAAGGTTTAGGAAGTTGATGTTTGGTAGGGACATTGGTTAGGGGTTGTAGGTGTGCAGCATCATGGTGTGACCTTGATTTGACCTTTGACCTTGTCGTAGTGACCTTGACCTTTAAAATCTTGTTGCATCTTTGGGTTTGTCTTTTGATTAAGCACTGTTAAAGTCATATTAGAATTCATTAATAATTTTACTTTTACAAATTCCCATTGTAACAGATGGAATTTCATCAAGTGAGCCACACAACACCACACATAAGCATTCATTGAATGTATTACCACTTCTGTATGTATGGTATTATTCAAAACATCTAAACCATAATTTGGCCATGCCGGATGTAGATAAAGAGTACATGCATTATCTTTTTCTTAGACATTATTTTCTCTATTTAAACATTGTATGGACCTTTATATAACTGACAGTGCTCTGAAAGTATCCTGAACTTTGTACTGATACAGTACTTCTATATCTCATGGTGTTAAAAATATTTCCGTAGGCTGTGGGGTACGGGCATCTCTGATGCTATTTTTGATCTTGAGCGCATTATAGGATGTTGCATTAATTTTGCGCTATATAAACACTTGTATTAACATGTATATTTTCAGGATACAAAGTGATCACCTTTAAGAACCCATATCTGGGTAACACCTGTGTTCCGTTCCAGCACTGGGCATGCAGTGAAACATGTGCGACTGCCATTGAGATTCCAGCACGACGTGAGCAGATCGAGGCGGCCAGTCAGCTGGACCAGCAGTATGACAAATATGTGGAGTCATGTCAGAGGCAGTACAGTGTTGTGTCCAGTGAGAGGGGCAAGTTTCCATTGCGTAGAAGTAGACGAAGGGCTGGCGTTCTTGGGATCAAGGCTGGGCTAAGTGCGCCTCCAGATACAACGGAAGTAGAAGAGGAAGTAACTGGGTTCGAAGAGATAGAGAGTGTCGTCAAGTCATCCACGGTTCCCAGGCATTTCGCTTTTCTGAGAAAAGGCAAGAAATCTCGAAAAAATAATTGTGTGATATCTTAACTAAGGTCCAGTTATATGTGTGTGCCCTCTCGTAAACAGTGACCCACCAATCTGAAGTCCTTCCTGGCCTACCAGTGCTTTCAGTAGAAATACTGTGTAAATGTGTGATATATAGCATAGTAGGACTCTTGTGTATTCCCTCATTACTGTCAATGTTGTCATGATGTTCATAGTGTTTATCTGATAAGGAGGAAGACTGTGTTGATGATGAGTGTCTAATCTAGGGCCGGGACAGGTGCTAACAACAACCCCTAGTACCCGCACTCTGACAACCGGTCCGAATTCGAGTAACTGCAAGATTTAGTACCTACAGTTAGAAGTCGTCTGTACACAAATAGTCGATTCCGGTGACAAAACTTTTTAAGAAAAACATCTTCTATTTAACCAGATATTATAGAATATGGAGTAAATTATACATTTTAAAGAGAAAACCACAACTTTAATTGGTATTATGTGGCAGAAATGCAGGAATGTAGCACATTTTACACAAACGATTCATTACATGGGCGTTAATATGATACCTTGCAAGCAACCGAGTAGTTAAAATGGATTCGAGTACTAGCAGAGATTGATTTGTCTCGAGAGGCTCGAGTAACCATTCGCAGCCCCAGTCTAATCTGGGGTTCTTGACACTCTATGAAAATGTGCCAAGTTTATGAATTCACAAGAACATCTACTTAAATCACAGGTACAAGTCAAGAACATTTCAAGTTTCAAGTAACAGGGTCATTTCCTGGATTTGATTGCATTCTGTGTTTTCTTTGTATCATTCTATAACTGAATCTCAATCGCACAACAGTCACTTGTGTTCGACCATGGTGATGTATACTATGTCATGATGACATATACAAGGCCACAGTATATATATATATATATGTTACAGGCAATCTGTGTAACCAGTCATTACGTGTAATGACTGAACATTTCAGTCATTTCGCGAAATGCCTAAACAGTTCAGGCATTTCGCGAAATGCCTAGGCATTTCATGTAATGACTGAAAATGAGCTCTAGGCATTTCGTGTAAGCCTAAACTTGTAAATTTAATAAGTAAATTAAATTTTTATAAGTTAATACCCTATCCAATGGACACACACCCAAACAAACAAACAAAGGCCGGGTCCATGAGAGAGGGACTGGTATCACAGTAGACGTAAGTTGTGAAGAACGCAGTAGAAATATGTAGAAAGAATTGCCGGTCGGCAAATCACGTGACTAGCTTCGGGGAGATGACGTCACTGGTCACGTTCTTTCCTTTTTACCACAGTAAACGTGAGCTGACTGGTCGACTGATGCTTGTAGCAGAGAAGCCTGGACCAGTGCGCTCTGAAGATGAAAGTCCTGGTCGGTGCCGGTCTGAAGTGGGTTCTCAGCCGGCTGTGCACTCAAACCAGTGTCCTGGCCATCCACTGCCCTTATTACCGACACACGTGCCGGGTCCACAAGGGTGGGACTGAGAGTGACAAAGCTGAAGTTCCTTCTATGTTGTAAATACTCGAGCTGGCTGGTGTGACTGATGGTATACAGCAGAGAAGTCAGTACCAGTGCGCTCTGAAGATACACTAAATTATAGCAAATAAGGTTGAAAATCCGTCATAATGCACACTTTTCCTTAAAAACTTGGAGATGGTTGAAAACACGTCTGCACAGTACATGCACCAAACGAAAAAGATGATATGACGTCATGTTGTCTAGACAGGAAGTAAATACCATGCACCACCTGGCGAATGCACAGTACTGGGACCGGCCAGCCGGTGGAAACACAGGACGTCTTTTTCTGGCGTTTGGCGGGCCAGTCTGCGCTGACCGGATAAGCAATTATCCATTGGATAGGATGTATTAACGCAATAAAAATGGTTTTTCATTATATTTGATCATTATTTATGAATTATTTTGATATTATATAGTAGTGCTGCGACGATGTTTGAAGAAGTTCAATAGTTCGCTCGTTTACTCCCCCAATTTCAGAGTTCGGTTCAAATGTTTGAAATTCGGACTTTGCAAAACGTTTAGAAATCCCCAACATCACACCACATCCCAACGGATCTTATTTTCGCCCATCTATAAAACTTGTTTCTTTTGTTGAAAATATGGTGGAATTTATTTAAAATATATGTGGATTTTATATTTTTGGTATATTTTCAATAAAGTGACAAGGTTTTATGTGAGATTTCTGCATTTTAACTGGTTTTGAAAATGTTGTTTTGAAGATCGAACTAGACCGAAGTTCGCTAGCTTGTACAGATACCAAAACATCGAACCCGATATTCGAAGCAATTTCACAGCACTATTATATAGTCGTTTCCCTGCTTGTTATTTACTTAGGGAATACATTTTATGTCCATTCATGAACAATTTTAATGAATATGGTATTATTATTAAAATTATCTAATCTTATCGAAACTATTTGAACTGTTTTTATCACTATGCATACAAAGTATACAGAAAACATAATAATACATAATTACAACTACTATAGAATGTTAACGCAAAGGTTATGAGCGCAATAAAATATGTACTATATGTTGTGTTCTCATCAACAGAGTTAATGTCATTACATTTATATTGTTCTGTGAACAAAGTCAGCATTGAAACTTTAAATGTGCAAAATATCAAAACAGAGATATTATCACGTTAATTTATGTATTATACTTCTGTAGAACTGGCAACTAATTTCAGCTTCTCAATCATTGTAGTATACTGCTCTTTGGTATCAGAACTTTCTTATCAGTTGAATGCTTCTTGAATAGCTCAGTTTTAAAGTTCTCTTCAAAAGTTTTACGGAGTAGTATATCAGTAATCTGTCTCATCAACAAATTAAATCAGTTATGTAAAGCTAAAATATTGCTCACAAGTGAGTTGTAACTCTTTAAAAATCCTTCTTCAGGTTCTTGCACCTTTGATGGTTTCACATAAAACATTGTGTCACTGCCGTATTTCAAAGCTGCTAGTACCTTTCATTGGGTACAGTTTGCAATATACTTACTAAAGTCAAACTAGCTCAGGCTGAGTTACTGGATGCTTAAAAAGGTTGGGGAGTCCCAATTGCAGTTAGGCTTTTTTCATCAAATAGGATTAACATCAAAGTTTTCAGTATTTGTTTCATATAATTAATTAAACCCCACCTCCCCCCACCACACATAACCAGACCAGAAAACATACCCTTTTGAAATAAAAGGAAAAATAAAAACAATTGGACATTCTGCCCTATTTACAACTAAATGAAAAGAGGTATGGGATGTATGACTATTATTGATCATATTGCAAAACTGCTCATTTATTTAAAAATATGAGAGATATCAAAATATACCTTAATTAATTGTCATACAGTTAAAACTACAAATTGAATTGCTTCTATCAGCAAGAAATAATACACCCTATCAATCAAATTTTTAAAAGATGGTCACACAGACTGCTTCAAAACTCAAAGTTTAAGTATTTTATATAATTAAAGAAGCCCCAGCCCACATGTTTTGAACATAGTACTCTGCTTAAAAGTAAAATGAGAATAAGTGCGAAATGTATCTTTTATTGCGTTAATACATCCTATCCAATGGACAATTGCTAAACCGGTCGGCGCAGACCGGCCCGCCAAACGCCAGAAAAAGACGTCCTGTGTTTCCACCGGCTGGCCGGTCCCAGTACTGTGCATTCGCAAGGTGGCGCATGGTATTTACTTCCTGTCTAGACAACATGACGTCATAGCATCTTTTTCGTTTGGCGCGTGTACTGTGCAGACGTGTTTTCAACAATCTCCAGATATTTTAAAGGAAAGTGTGCATTATGACGGATTTTATACCTTATTTGCAAAGAATTTATTGTAAAAGTGTTACCTTCATATCAAGCACGGATATACATCGAGAAATCTGCTGGAAACGCTCCCTAGTTGACTCAATTTAGTGTTGATGATAGGGCAGTAATCTACGAGAATATGAAGGCAGCCATTTTCTAGTTTCCTCCCATTCAACAATGGTGTTGTTAGGGGCAGATCGACAATATTTAGAAATATAATGGATATACTACTTACAAGGTAATTTTATCCGTGTTTTTTTGTTTGAATGTACCTGCTGTGACCTTCCAGCTACAATCACCATAGAAACGTCTTTTCTAGTACTACAAATAGAAATCACGGGAAACTTCAGTCTACGTAGTTTTAACACTGTTAAGAAGGAATTCCCCCAGCAAGATGCATTCTTCATCTTCAGAGCGCACTGGTACCGACTTCTCTGCTGTATAGCATCAGTCACACCAGCCTAGCTTGAGTATTCAGTGTTTCTTCATCAGAAGCAAGAGATGAATTCTTCAGATTTCTTCAGAGCGCACTGGTCCAGACATCTTTGCTTTAATGCATTAGTCGACCGGCAAGCTCGTAGTCAGCCGACCTCACCTAGTATTTACATAGAAGAACTTCATCTTTAATCACTCTCAGTCCCACCCTTGTGGACCCGGCACTTGTGTCGGTAATAAGGGCAGTGGATGGCCAGGAAACTGGTTTGAGTGTACAGCCGGCTGAGAAGAAGAACCGACTCCAGA
This sequence comes from Sabellastarte sp. h YS-2021, assembly GCA_964017235.1. Lineage (NCBI taxonomy): Eukaryota > Metazoa > Annelida > Polychaeta > Sabellida > Sabellidae > Sabellastarte > Sabellastarte sp. h YS-2021. The sequence goes on from OZ024928.1 coordinate 18,415,648, forward strand.
CCGGCCAGGAATTTCATCTACAGAGCGCACTTGTCCAGGGTTCTCTGCTTTAAAAGCATCAGCCTACCGACCATCTCAAAAGAACGCGACCTCTGACGTCATATCCAGTCAGCCAATCGCGTGTCCTTCTGACCCATCACGAAGCAGGTCACGTGTTTTCACCGACCTCAGAGGTCGGAAGTGCGTTCTTTCAGAACTCACGTCTACTGTATTCCAGTCCCTGCCTTGCAGACCCGGCCTGGTTGTCGGTAGTGGGGTTTGGTGGACTGTAAAGTTGCCAGCAAGCATCACACCAAGAACGCGAATACTGACGTCATCCCCAGTTAACCAATCGCGTGTCCTCCGACCAGTCACGAAGCTGGTCACGTGGTTTCACCGACCAGGTCACGAAGTACATCACGTGATTCACCGAACAGGAAGGTCGGAAATGGTCGGAAGATCCGACCAGGTCACGAAGCTGATCGTCATCTGCAATCAGCCAATCACGTTGTCCCTCCGACCAGCAAGCTGGTCACGTGACACACCGACCAACATTTGTTTCTAAATATAGCTCACAAGGGCTTCCCCAGCAACTGTCAAATCTACAAATAAGACGTGCGTTCAAAGATAGTTGTAGAATTGTTTTTCAACAACTGGTTACAAAGTGACTCGACCAGTACCGGCTATACAGCCTTGTACACTTGTTTTCAACAACTGGTTACAGAGTGTACCGGCTATACAGCCTTGTACACTTGCTTCAACAACCGGTTACAGAGGAATTAATGGAGGAAACTGAATTCAACACAAGATAGTTGTAAACTTCATTCAGCAACTGGTTACAGGATGTACCTACGGTCTACACAGCCTTGTACACTTACTTCAACAACTGGTTACAGAGTGTACCGACTGACTACCGGCTAAACAGCCTTGTACAGTTACTTCAATAACTGGTTACAGTATGTACCGACCGGCTACCGGCTTCACAGCCTTATACAGTAGCCTCAACTGGTTACAGTGTACCGGCTACACAGCCTTGTACACTGGCTTCAACAACTGGTTACAGAGTGTACCGCCTGGTACTGGCTACACAGCCTTGTACACTTCAGCAACTAGCTACAGAGTGTACCGACTGGTACTGGCTACACAGCCTTGTACACTTGCTTCATTCTATGGGTTACAAGTCTACTAACAGGGTGTTGGCTACACAGTCCTTACTGTAGTGCTTCAACTCAACTGGTTTTTAAAAAAAAAAAAAAAAAAAAAAAAAAAAAAAAAAAAAAAAAAAAAAAAAAAAAAAGCTGGCTAAATCTAGACCAGTAGCTGTCGAAATTCGTTGGTGACCCCAACCTGCCAGTTTTTGCCAGTTACAAGAATTACTGGTTACAGTACAGTACCGGGTATGGAGTCCGGGTACTGGACAGAGTTGCCTAAGGTTAATTGGGTTACAGAGAATTCTTAAACTGGTCAGTGATCTTGATGATAGGACAGTTTCCCAAGCTACTGCCAGGCAACCTTCCCTTATCACACCTCTCAACAACCTGTTATCGGTGCTGGACTTGACTGCAGAGATAATAATCAAATTTGTCATCAGGTCCGGCCAGGGGACTGACATCTCACATATTACAATTGCTCTGTAAATGCTGCACCTTGCAGGCTGCTGGCCCGGGGCAAAGAGTTTATTAATGTGAAAATAAGACCACAATAAAAACAGAGAGACTGTTAACCTGGATCATTGTCACCAGACCGGACCAGTGTCCGGAGGGACAGAAATATTGTCAGAATACCAAATGTCCCAAATGTGGCACACAATCTGCCTATAAGGTCCAGACTAAGCCCTTTTTTGGGAACTTAGGAAGCCTTGGGGACTGGACTTTAGGTAGTACAACTGTTGAAGGAGGGATACCTACGTCCATATACCTATACAAGAACAATCCAGGAAATGCCTGAGATTTCACATCCAAGGTCGGGCATACCAACTCAAGGCCCGGCCATTCGGGTTGTCCACAGCACCTTTTGAGTTCACCGTGATACCAAGCAGGTGAAATTGATGGCCATACACAAGGATTTAAGAGGCCACCAGTACCTAGACGGCTAGTTGGTGAGAGCCAGATCCCACCAGGCTTGTCTCCAAATACACAGGAACTAGTAAATAATGTGTCAGCAACTGGGTTGGCTAATGAACTTAGAGAAATCAGAGCTGGAGCCCAATCAAGACTTTGATTTTGTAGGCTACCAGTTTCGACTTCAGGTCTGATCGGTTCCGACCGACCCTGGACTGGGTACAGAACCTTCAAGAGACTGTTAAAACTGCTATCCCTACCGGCTTGCCCGGTCCGGGAATTCATGTCCTTGATAGGTTACTAACATCTACAGAAAAGCATGTTAATCTAGGCAGACTTCATATGAGACCCATACAGTGGCATCTCAAAAACAGCTGGAGGGTACCAGAATCACTGGAAAAGGTGATCCAAGTCCCCAGGTCCCTGCACCCCCATTTACAATGGTGGCTGAAGGAAGACAATGCACTTACAGGCCAACCATTACACCCAATAAAACATGCTCTGCAAATATTTACAGACGCATCAATAGAAGGGTGGGGCGCTCACTTAGATGAGCACTTGGCAGGAGCAACCTGGTCCCCTCCGGGAAGCAAGTTGTATATATAAACTATCTAGAACTTTAAGCAGTTTTTTCTGACTTTAAAGAGTTCTAAGACCTTTGCTTAAACAAGATAGTACTTGTAGCAACTGACAACACCACAGTAGTGTCATACATAAAGGAAGGAGGAATGCGGTCGGGCCCACTTTGTGCCCTACTATGGAGAATCTTGACCTGGGTACCAGGAAACAAGTGACTCTAAGCACGACACATTCCAAGCCGGCCTAATGTGGTAGCAGACAGGCTGTCCAGGCTAGGCCAGACCATCCAAACAGTGGTTTCTCCTTCCAGAGGTCCTCCACTCTATGCAGTAGGTGGCACCGGCCCAAATAAACTTATTTGCCACGAGGTTCAACAACAAGTCGCCTCTGTTTTGTGTCACCGGTACCGGATCCCCTGGCCACAGCAGTGGATGTGCTCAGTCGGCCATGGTAGGATCTAAAAGCATACACCTCACCATCAGCCATATTGGGCAAAGTGGTGAAGTTGCAAGACTCCCCATGTAAGAGAATCATTCTGATTGCTCCGGGGTGGCCCAACATGCCTTGGTTTTGGGATCTAGTGGCCATGTCCAGCCACATCCTGCTGAGCCTGCCCAATCTGTCCAGCCTGTTCACAGCCATTCGATCAGATCCCTCACAGAAATCTGACAAATCTTAATCTCCATGCAGGGCTCCTAGAGCCTCAGCAATCGAGGAGCAGGGCTTGTCTGAGGCAGTGGCAGCAAGAATTGAGGCTCCTCAAAGGGGGGTCAATCAGATCAGTCTATGAGGCAAATGGGTCTTTTTTACCAAGTGATGTATCTTTCATCAGGTGGACTTCGGGCACCACCTGTAAAGTCAGTTGTTTACTTCCTTAGGTACCTGTTTCAGGACAGGAAGTTGCAGCCCAGTACCATTGATGGTTACAGGTCGGCCATTGCTGATGGTCTAGAAATTTGCCCATCAATTTTAGTAAGGATGAAAATCTCACTCGTCTCCTGGATAGCTTCCACTGAGACAGACCCAAAGGCCGGAGGGTAACCCCTTCCTGGAACCTCTCCCTGGTTTTTGCACCAGCTGACAAGGTTCATTTTGAACCAATTAAAGGCCTCCTTGAAGCATTTGACCTTCAAGTCAGTTTTCCTCTTGGCCCTGGGTTCGGGCAAGCGTAGAAGTGAGATACATGCTTGGCAAACAGCCCAACACCATTGATGGTTATAGGTCACTCATTCTTGATAAACTGGAAATTCACCCTTTAACATCAGTAAGGACGAAAATCTCGCTCGTCTCCTGGATAGTTTCCTGAGAGACAGACCCAGAGGCAGGAGTGGCATACCCTCCTGGAACTTCTCACTGACCGTGCACCAGCTGAGACTCCTTTTGATCCAATCAAGGAGGCCCCCTTGAAGCATTTGACCTTCAAGATGGTATTCCTCTTGGCCCTTGGGTCGGGCAAGTGCAAAAGTGAGATTCATGCCTGGCAAAACTGATATATTGGACACCAATCCGATTGGTCAAAGGTGTCCCTGTATTCATCACCCAGCTTTCTATCCTAGAATCAGCTGGCCATAGAGTGTCCAGTGTGGCCCCTGGGGTTATAACAGCCCTGGCCTCGACTCTGGATAGATCCCTCAAGTCTGACAGGTCCCTCTGTCCGGTCAGAGCATTATGCTACTATTTGGACAGGACCTCAGACATCAGGCAGAATAAGGAGGTGGTTTTTTGTCTCCTTTAAGAAAGGTTTCAAGAAAGACATCTCACCTGCCACTATCTCCTCTTGGATCAAGCAGACTGTGATCCTATGTTATGAGCTCTCTGACCAGGAGGCCCACATTTAACATCAGGTTAAAGCCCATGATGTCAGGGCCTTTGCTGCTTCTAAGGCCTTCCAGTCGGGAGTCTCCTTAGATCCAATCTTGTCAGCCTGCCACTGAAGTCACAATACCTTCACACAGTTCTATATGAAGGGCGGGGCTTGGGCTGATTCAGAGCTTTACCAATTGGGCTCGGTAGTGGCTGCTCAGCAGATCCACAAGTGGCCCGTAGATTGAGGAGATTTGTATATATGTATAAACAGTTTCTTCATGTACATAAGAATTAAGTGTGGCGTGCTTCCTTTGGGAGGTTTATTTGCATTCTGGGACTGAACTCATCCCTCTCTTCCCCTACCTCAGAGCAGGTCTGCAAAAGGGGGGGGGGGGGCGACGGCGGTATAGCCCCGGGTAACCGGCTGCTGGCAACCGACCATGGCCTTGCAGGGTTTCCTGACCTTAAAGTCAACCCAGGCCTGGACCTATAGGTCTCCTGACGAAGTCAGCCTAGACCGTAGGTTAAAATTTGCTATTACTTGTGAGTTCACATAAGTCCCTAGTAACTTACCCGCCGACCAAGCGGTAGTTATTCAGCAATTGTCCATTGGATAGGATGTATTAACGCAATAAAATTGCAAATTTAATAAGTAAATTAAATTTTTATAAGTTAATACCCTATCCAATGGACACACAAGACCCTCCCACCGACCCCGCTATCAGCTTACTAGGGGTCTAATAGTTTTAGACAACGAAAAAGATGCTATGACGTCATGTTGTCTAGACAGGAAGTAAATACCATGCGCCACCTTGCGAATGCACAGTACTGGGACCGGCCAGCCGGTGGAAACACAGGACGTCTTTTTCTGGCGTTTGGCGGGCCGGTCTGCGCCGACCGGTTTAGCAATTGTCCATTGGATAGGGTATTAACTTATAAAAATTTAATTTACTTATTAAATTTGCAAATTATTAATGATTATTAAAACTGAAAATTTACTCACTTATGCAAAAATGTATGAGATTATATCAAAATATATCTTGCTTAACTGTAATATATCATGTAGTTAAACTGCATATTGAATTGCATACAGCAAGAAATAATCATGTTCTATCAAAAAGATACTTGAAAAAGATGATTACACAGATTGCCTGAAATCTCAGATACAAGTTTAGGCAATCTGTGTAACACTGAACCTTATATTTCAGTCATTATGTGAAATGCCTAGGCATTTCGCGAAATGCCTGAATTGTTTAGGCATTTCGTGAAATGACTGAAATGTTCAGTCATTACGAGTAATGCCTGATTACCACAGATTGCCTGTAACATATATATATATATATATATATATATATATATGTTACGCCCAATCCACGAAATTGCCCATTTCATGAAATAGGCAAGAATTTTGCCCATTTCATGAAATAGGCAACTGACTTGCCTATTTCGTGAAATGGGCATTTCATTGCGTTAATACATCTTACCTACCAGACGATAGCTATAGCCCGGCGCCAGCCGGTCCCGCCAAACGAAAGAAAAAGACGTCCCGGGTTTCACCCCCGGCAGGACCGGCACACTACAATCCACTCGCCAGGTGGCCTAGTTCCTGCCTCACTCGCCAGAGGGACGTGACGTCATAGCATCTTTTTCGTTTGGCGCGATATTTAAAGTTGTGGATTTTTATCTGTGAACCTTTTGGTTTTATATTTGTGTTATATCTGTTTAATTTGTGTCGGAATTGTTGCCATTAGTTGACTTTTCTATCATGGCATCTCCAGGACAGAAAAAGGGTGCGTGTGGCCATATTATGGCTTCATTTGACAAACATAGTAGGTGTGCGCGTTGTCGCGAGAAAGGACAGGGTGATGACCCTTGTGTTCAAAATCTGCAGTGTGACTTTTGCAGTGTCCTTACCCCGGAGCAAGTGCTCAAGTTAAGTACTCCTACCTATAAACTCAGAAAGGAAAAGGCTAAAGCAAAGGAGGTGTTAGTCGATCCGTCTTCTGTGGTAGTACTTGATACCCAGCCAGAACAAGAACCTGCTGTTTCTGTTTCTTCTGCTCCGGATTTGTCCCTTCCTGTGCCTCAGTTTAAGAAAGATCTTCAAGAACTGGACGAAAAGTGGGCCACTCGTATGGCCAGGCTTGAGGCACTTATTACTTTAGGACATCGCTCCTCACCTTCTGTGCAACAAAATCCAACATTTTCTCCGGTCAAAGTACCGGTCTCTCATGCTGCTCCAGCAGGTGCTCTTTCCCAGACACCCTTTTTTGTCTCTACTTCGGCTTCTTCCGGCCCAGCCGGCCCGGCTGTTGGCCCGGATGAGCCTAGAGATCAGGATGTTTCCTTTGCTGACAGACAATCTCCACTTCAAAACCTCTACCCGGAAGCAGAACCTATGTTTAAACACCCTGCTCCGGTGGCTACTGTTTCGTCAGCTGCTATGTCTGCTTCCTCTCAATCTGCATTTCAACAACCTTCTTCCGGCTCCGGGCCGGTCACCTTCCGCGATGTCAATCCTCAGGAAACATTTGAAGAGGGTGAGTTATGTGACGCAGAGGAATCCCCAGACTTGGAAACCTCAGACCCGGACCGGGTCCTCAGTGAAGATCAAAATTACCGCAAGACTGTGAGAGGCGTCCGCGCGTTCATGGGATGGACACACATTCCTGACCTGGAGTTTTCTCCGCAATCCCACACTGATAATCCTTGGGCAGGTCACCGTTCTCAGCCTGTGGGCAAGATTTCTGTGGATCTTCCACCGGAAGATTGGTTGTGCCGAAAACTAGAAACTCTAAACCTTGTACTGATAGAAGGATATCCTTCAAAATCTAGTGATCCAGGTGGCCTGCATGTGGACCAATTCCTCAGACCCCCCAAATCCCAGAACAGATGGTATGGGATACACCCGGCGGAGCCTACAGATCCAACTAGGCCGGGTAAATCGGTGAATTCTTGGCCAAATGATGCGGCGAAGATCAATAGTTCATTCCCCAGGATTTCAACCATATCTTCTACATCTCCTCAGCCTCCATCCCGCCCACTATCACAAGACACTATGCGTAAGTGGGAGAAAGCAGCAAAAGAGTCTTCATATATTTGCAACCAGTCAGCGGGGTTTAATCGCTGTATTACCAAAATACAGGATGCCTTCCAAGAACAATTGCATATTTTACAAAGTGAACTTAAGAAAGGCAAGTCCTCTGTCAAAGCTCAAGGTGCATTGGATGAACTTTTATATTTATCCTCATTTAACCAGAATGTCAGTTTCGCCATGGGTAAATCTCTACAACATTTGGCAGACTTTACATTTGTGCAGATGGCGAATTTGACCCTACTCCGTAGGGATTCATACTTGGAAGCTGTGAAACCGGGGATTAAACCAGATACTTTCAATTCCTTGAGAAATTGCCCCCTGAATGGATATGGGTTATTTCCAGATGCTGCTATTAGAAAAGCTGAGGATGAAATAAACCAATTAGAAGCTTCCCGACGTACTTCCCAGCCCGGCCCGGGCCGCGGGGGATTCGCCGGTAGAGGCAGAAAACAGAGATACCAACCCTACAGTACTGGTTGGAAACCTCAAGACACTGCTAAAACAACTTCTCAAGCCAGAAAGGAACTACCAGCTTGGAAAGCGTTTGGTTCCCGCAATAGAGGCCGGGGCAGAGGCCGGGGTGGTCAGCCCGGACGTGGTACCAAGATGGCTCATGAGAAGACACAGTATAAATGACAATTACTGCAAGTCAAGTCCGGTGCCGGTGGCCCGGCCAGTCAGTTCTGTGAAAAGTGTCGTAACAAGAAACTCTTTTGTATCTGTTCCAACAAATGTTTCTTATCATGTTGTATGTCGTGTACCTACTGTAACAAGGTGGCAGTCACAAAAGAAAGACGTAAGGCCAAAATCAAAGATCAAAAGTCAAATAAAGTGTGTGAAAAGTGCTTCTTTTGTCGGTCACTTTGTTTCTGCTCCAAATGTTCCAAATGTCCCCAATGTTGCAAGTGTCCAACCAGTGGGGGGACGTCTTCAGAGTTTTTGGGAAATATGGGCTCACAAAGGTGCAAACCCCAAAGTAGTGTCCATTTTAAAGGAGGGTTATGTTCTCCCCTTCAAAGTCAGACCTCCCTTGGTAAGGGATCCCCTGATAATAAGTGGCTATGCAAACCCCATCAGAGACTCCCACTTGCAAGAAGCTGTACAAGCTCTGATCGAGAAAAAGGCAGTAGAGAGGGTCAGGGTTCAAACCTCACTAGCCTTTTTCAACAGACTGTTCATTGTCCCAAAGCCGAACCACAAGTGGCGGCCGATCTTGGATCTCAGTACTCTAAATCAGTTTTTATGCGTAAAAACATTCAAAATGGAGACTCCAGAGACAATCCGGACCTCTCTACAACAAGAGGAGTGGGTGACATCGCTAGATTTCAGCGACGCCTACTTTCACATTCCAATTCACTTCACATCCCGAAAATTCCTCAGGTTCCACTTTCAGAACCAGTCGTACCAGTTTCGGGCACTTCCCTTTGGCCTGTCAACAGCTCCCATGGAGTTCACTGGTGTGGTCAAAGAGGTCAAGTTAATGGCTCAGTCACAGGGTATAAGAATCCACCAGTACCTAGACGACTGGTTGATTCGAGCCCCTACCAAAGAATCTTGCCACCAGGGAACCCAGTCCCTCCTAGCCCTTTGCCAGGAGTTGGGCTGGATGGTAAACATGCAAAAGTCAGAACTGGAACCCCAGCAAGTCTTCGACTTCGTAGGCTACCAGTACGACCTACTCAACGGAGTAGTCAGGCCTACTCAAAACCGTTGGGAAGCCCTTCAACAAAAGATAACAGTGCTTTTACAGACCAGATATTGCCGAGTGAGAACTTTCATGTCTCTTATAGGTCTTCTCACTGCGACAGAAAAACAGGTGCCCCTAGGCAGGCTGCACATGAGACCTATTCAGTGGCACCTCAAGAAGCACTGGAGAGTCCCAGAATCTCTGGAAAAGGAGATCCCAATTCCGAGGTCTCTCCACCAGTACCTGCAGTGGTGGACCCAAGAGGAAAATGTCCTAAAGGGTCAGCCCTTACACCCCCTGCGACACGCAGTTCAAATCTTTACAGACGCCTCAAAAGAAGGCTGGGGTGCTCACTTAGGCAACTTCACAGCAAGCGGTACTTGGTCAGTGCCCGAAAGCAAGTTGCACATAAACTTCTTAGAACTAAAAGCCGTGTTGTTAGCACTAAAAAGATTCCAACATTTAGTGCAAGGAAAGGTCGTCCTGATTGCCACAGACAACACTACGGTTGTAGCATACATCAACAAGGAAGGAGGTATGAGGTCAGGCTCACTCTGTGCCCTTCTTTGGCGGCTCCTATGTTGGTGCAGCCTCAATCAAATAGTACTGAAGGCCAGACACATTCCAGGCCGTCTGAATGTAATTGCAGACAAATTGTCTCGCCAAAGGCAGGTCATTCAGACGGAGTGGTCCCTCCATCAAGAGACCTTCGACCTCCTTTGTCAAACCTGGCATTCTCCCCTAGTGGACATGTTTGCAACAAGGTACAACTGCAAGCTAGTTCAATTTGTGTCCCCAATTCCAGACCCAAAGGCCTGGTCAGTGGATGCTCTGACATTGTCCTGGGAGGACCTGGACATGTACCTCTTTCCCCCAGTGTCTCTGATGGGGAAGGTGGTCAGCAAGCTGTCAGATCACTGGTATCGCAGAGCAATCCTGATTGCCCCGGGATGGCCCAACATGCCTTGGTTTTGGGACCTAGTGGAACTGTCTGCGAGGGTTCCTCTATGTCTTCCACACCATCCAGATCTAGTGACCCAACCTTTCAACAAGGCACGTCACAGGGATCTGACAAACCTAAATCTCCATGCCTGGCTCCTAGAGCCCAGACAATCAAGGAGCAGGGGTTCTCTAGCCCAATGGCGTCAAGAATTGAGGCGCCTCAAAGACGTTCAACCAGAACAGTCTACGAAGCGAAGTGGGCCGTTTTTATCAAATGGTGCGAAACAAGTCAGGTGGACTTCAGGAACCCATCTATGAAACAAATAGCAGATTTCCTCCTGCACCTTTTCCAGGAGAAAAATCTCCAGCCCAGCACTATTGACGGTTACAGGTCAGCCATTGCAGACAAACTGGGAAATACCTCGATTAATGTCGGCAAGGATGACAATTTGACTAGACTGTTAGACAGTTTTCACAGGGATAGACCCAAAGGACGCAGGGGGGTTCCTGCTTGGAACCTCTCCCTAGTTTTACACCAGCTTACAAAAGCACCGTTTGAACCCCTCAGAAAGGCTTCTCTAAAACACCTTACTTTCAAAACTGTTTTTCTCCTAGCCCTGGCTTCAGGAAAACGCAGAAGTGAGATACACGCTTGGTTAAACAAAAATATCAGACACCAAGCTGATTGGTCCAAAGTTTCCCTCTACCCATCACCAAGCTTCTTGGCGAAAAATCACTTGGCAAAGGAGGGACCAGAGTGCGTGGCCCCTGTGGTCATCCCGGCCTTAGCCCCCACTCTGGATAAATCTTTAAAGGAAGACAGATCCCTTTGCCCCGTTCGGGCTCTTCGCTACTACCTGGACAAAACACAAAACCTAAGAACGGGAAAGGAGTTAGTTTTTGTCTCATTCAAACAAGGTTTTGACAGGGACATCTCTCCTGCCACTATCTCATCCTGGATCAAACAAACAGTAGTGTTGTGTTATGATCTCTCTGACCAAGAGTCCTTGACCTTACATCAGGTCAAAGCCCATGATGTTAGGGCCTTTGCGGCCTCCAAAGCTTTTCAAGGTGGCATATCTCTGGACCAGATTCTAGCAGCATGCCACTGGAAGTCCCACAACACCTTTACACAGTTTTACCTTAAGGATGTTGCCTGGGCAGATAAGGAGCTTTTTCACTTGGGTCCTGTGGTGGCGGCCCAGCAGATCCACCACTAGTCCCCTAAGCTTCTTTGTATATAACTATATATAGTGTATATACTAGTTAGTTTTAGGTGCAGGCTCACTTTTAGCCTATGCCTTGGCTTCTCAAAGTTTTTTACTGCAGAGTAATTCTCTGGGTATAGGACTTTCCCTACTCTTCCAGGTTAACAGTGGGAATCATGGACTTGAACTCTTGCTCTCTTCCTCCCCTCAGAGCAGTCAAAAAGGGGGGGGGGGGGGGGGGGGGGCAGTTAGGTCTAGATACCCTTGAGACTAACATGTCTCCTCAAAGGACTAGAACCTCACACCTAGGTATAATATAAGAGTTCTCTCCAATCCTCAGAAGGCTGCCCTCCTTCCACTGGGTAGTTATTCTAGCTATCGTCTGGTAGGTAAGATGTATTAACGCAACGAAATTGCAAATTTTAATTAGTAAATTAAATTTTTATTAGTTAATACCTTACCTACCAGACGGGAAATTCCCACCCGGCCTTCCCCGCTTCCAGCCTCATCATTCAATCTTAGGGACGAAAAAGATGCTATGACGTCACGTCCCTCTGGCGAGTGAGGCAGGAACTAGGCCACCTGGCGAGTGGATTGTAGTGTGCCGGTCCTGCCGGGGGTGAAACCCGGGACGTCTTTTTCTTTCGTTTGGCGGGACCGGCTGGCGCCGGGCTATAGCTATCGTCTGGTAGGTAAGGTATTAACTAATAAAAATTTAATTTACTAATTAAAATTTGCAAGTTTATTCAATTGTGGCTTGCCCATTTCATGAAATAGGCAATGTTATGCATGGAATTATAAATTTTATGCATAGATGAGGAAAAACTTTGGTATCACTTTTGAAAAACATTCTTTTGTATACTTTATTAATAGAAAATTTACAGATATGTAGGAAATATTGAAATTATGTTACTTAAAAAAATTAAAGTGTAAAGAAGTAAAAAATTAAAGTGTAATTAAATAGTGTTTATTTCTGCATTAATTGTTTCATATATGATATATATTTGTTGGCCCTTTATACAACTAAAATATTTAGAAATCTAAGTAGTACAATCAGAATTTCTACTTTATAACAGTTTACTATTTCCAGGGTGAAAATTTTCATTATGTCATAAAATACATAAAATAGTATAACCCACCCCCACCCCAGGGGGATGGACATAAATATCTAAAATGAAAAGGATATATGATCAAATTTGCATTAATTTATCATAGATGTTCTAAGTATAAAAAAGATTAAATGTTAACAGAAATGACCTCTTTTTGTAAGATTAGCATTTATGTTTTGTGGGGTTAAGGTGTAACTTTGTAGCCATTATACCCTCTGCAAACACTGAACCTGAGGTGTGATTGCAATTGGGTTCTGTAGCTATAAAGGTTTAGCTGGCTTTTTTATCATACTTGTGATCAGTTTTCATAAAATCTGTACAAAGGAGTTTTACACAATAGTCACATTCATGACCTCTGCCATAAGTTACCTGAGTAGTCAAGGTGGGTTAAGACACTTGACAAACCCTGTGATAATGTGGTTATATAACAAAGATAATATACATTGACTTCTAAATCATAAACACAGAAAACACTGTTCTAATACTGTTCATAGACACTAAAAAATGTGTGTTTTAATATCTAGTTGATGTTTGAGTTTAATAATTAATCTTAATTAATCTTAATGTCTTATAGTATGAAATATGTTGTGTTATAACAAGTGTAGCACAATAAATTAACAATTTTTGCTGTAAAATATACTATTTTCTAGCAAAATATGAAAATAAAGTGTGATTAAATGTTTACAGGAACATTAAACCAATAAAATACTTTTATGCATGAAACTTTATTTTTCGTACATGCTATTGCCTATTTCACGCAATAGGCAACATAATTCTTGCCCATTTCGTGAAATGAATATTAGAGTAATTGCCCGTTTCATGAAATGGGCAAGTCACTTGCCTATTCCACGAAATGGGCAAAATTCTTGCCTATTTCATGAAATGGGCAATTTCACAGATTGGGCGTAACATATATATGTCGTGTACAAGTTGGGATTTTGTACAAAATATAACTTGTACAAAATCTTGTACAAGTTATAACTCGTACGGCTGTGTTGTACAAGTTATAACTTGTACAAAACCTTTTTCAAAATTTGTACAAGTTATAACTTGTACAAAAATTATGCCTGTTACAACTTGTACAGCAGTATTCTTCATTGATGTTTGGTAATATGTTTTTGCTTTTAACTTTTTAAATTACAGTAGGCTTTAATATAGGTATTCCATTTGAGGAAACTGTAGTAATGTGACAAATTCTGTATCAGTTTATTCAGAAAGATTCAAATAGATAACTTTTTATTGTCTTGACTGTATGTTGTTATTATACTTTTGCTCTGAACTTTTCAAATTAAATTAGCTTGTAATATTGGTATTCAATTTACCTTACAAAAACTTTAAAAAAAAATTTTAAGTTAGAAATTTTCAAAGTCATCAATGGAATAAATTTTTGAAATATTGAGTGATACTGATGATATGTTTAAGTTGTTTACCAAAGTGCACCATAAGCAGAATATTAACATGAAATGGTAAGCCTTTTTAATTCTGATGTCTTTGATCTGAGCAAAAAAAAGGTTAATGTCATTTAAGGATGCATAGATAGGACCCCAAGCCAAAGGAAGCCACATGTGAATTACTGTTATTGAAGGTCTTCTTACAGCTTTGATTGAAACTAATATTAACAAGTCAGACAGGCTTAAAAAGTCCCTATTGTAAGGCAATTACACCTATTGTAAGGCAATTACAATTAAATCAACCCTGCATTGATTGACAGTGATTATAAAATGTGTGGCAACCTCTAGAAGTCCCTTTTGTCAGTCAATTACAATCATGTTAAAAACTAACAGTCACCATTTAACCCATCTTAACCAACAAAGGGTTTCTTAACTTGTTCACCTAAATTATACCATTAACTGCAATCAGTTAATTAAGGCAGGCTTTATAGGAGCCCAAAACTATTAAAAACTTACTTGTACAGCTTCAAAACCATTTAAAAGTATATTGGCCTAACTTGTACAACTCATTTGTACAAGTTAAGCTTTTTAGATGCACAAAATCTGTACAAGTTATAACTTGTACAACTCAGCCGTACAAGTTATAACTTGTACAAAATCCCAACTTGTACACGACATATATATGTAAAATATATATAAAAGGCCATATATAGGGCTTAAAAGCCAGTAAACACCCGTATTTGTATCCACCAGATAGCATCCAGTGGATACTATGGATTACACATGAATACGCCGCCGCACTGTGTAGAGATTTTCTCGTTACCCCTCTAGAGGCCAGGGTATAATAGGCAGACTTCTCAAATTTGCAGGATATGTTCATAACCATAAAATCTTGTCTGGGAAGAGTTTGGCATCATTTTGAAAAACAAGGTGGCCGACACGGGCGTTTTTTCAACTTTCAGCAAGGAGTTTTTTTGGCCCGCTAGAAGAAAGGGTATAATAGGTAGAGATCTCAAATTTGTAGGAAATGTTAATCATTACAAAATCTTGACTGGATATATTTTTGGCCTCATTTTGAGAAAAAAGGTGGCCAACACAGGTGTTTCTTTTCAGTCATGAAGAGTGCTTATATCTCCCTTATTATTAGTACTAGAAGTTTGCAATGTGAAACCAACTTATAGGAAATCATGGGCAAGGAATCTTTTGATGTGGTCAGATTTGACCTTGGACCCCTCCTTTAAGGTCATACAAGGAGAGGCAAACTTAAAAGTGCTCATAACTTGCTTATTATTGGTCCTAGAGGTTTGCAATGTGAAACCAACCTATAAGAAATCATGGGCTGCGAATCTTCTGATGTGGTCAGATTTGACCTCTGGCCCCTCCTTCAAGGTCAAACGAGGGTAGTCAAACTGTGATAAACATAGGCTTACGGTGATGTATAAAAGACCAGAGTGAGATACACAAGAACTTTATGACATATACAAGATCATGGTTACCTATATAAGACCATTGTGACTTATGCAAGATAAAAACAAGACCATGCTGACATATACAAGGACATGATGACAAATACACCACCATAGTGTTTGAAAAAGACTGTGGCAACATACACAAGCATTGCTTTATATGTAGTGTCTTCTTTATTGCTAAGTCTAAAACATTCACTTGAGCATTAACTTGAGCATTTTGTAAGCTTTACTGCAAATATTATTTGGGACTGTATTCTTGAGAGTCTTATATCTGAACATGTTGAGAGGGCAAGAATTGGTTTGGATAATCAGAGGTTACTAAATAAGGATAAATGAATTTACATTTTGGTCAATCAAGTAAATCCACGAAATAAAATTGTCTAATTATGAAATTTCATGCGATAGCAGTTTTATTATGTCCACCCCACAGGGGGGTGGACATATTATTTTTGCTTTTTCCGCCGTCTGCCGTCCGGCGTCCCACTTGGTTTCCAGACATTTAGGCAACAGTTCTTATCCTATCTTTACCAAATTTGGCATGCAGGTTTATTGGGTTAATAGCTTGTATGGGATTGCTTTTGGTGATGATAGCTATATGGCTAACTGAGTAATAGCTACTTTGCTACTTTTGAGTAGCTCTTTGGTTTCCAGACATTTTAAGGAATGCTATTAAGCCTAGCTTTCTGAAATTTGGCTTAAAATTTCACCGTGCCAGATAGAGCGATTTCGTCGAAATTTTCGACCCACAGGGTATCTAAGGAATGTAATCTTTGCAATTTTCAAAAAATTTTCCCCTCCCCAAAAATGGCGGCTTTTTTTAATTTTTGCCCAAAATGGCAAAACACAAATTTGCTTCTATCTCCTTAACCGTGCGAGATAGAGTGATTTCGTCGAAATTTTCGACCCACAGGGTATCTAAGGAATGTAATCTTTACAATTTTCAAAAAATTTTCCCCTCCCCAAAAATGGCAGCCATTTTGAATTTTCGAATTTTTGCCAAAAATGGCAAAACACAAATTTGCTTCTATCTCCTTAACCGTGCGAGATAGAGCGATTTCGTCGAAATTTTCGACCCACAGGGTATCTAAGGAATGTAATCTTTGCAATTTTCAAAAAATTTTCCCCTCCCCAAAAATGGCGGCTTTTTCAAATTTTTGCCCAAAATGGCAAAACACAAATTTGCTTCTATCTCCTTAACCGTGCGAGATAGAGCGATTTCGTCGAAATTTTCGACCCACAGGGTATCTAAGAAATGTAATCTACAATTTTCAAAAAATTTTCCCCTCCCCAAAAATGGCGGCCATTTTGAATTTTCGAATTTTTGCCAAAAATGGCAAAACACAAATGTCCCTCTGTCTTCTTAACTGTGCCAGATAGAGCGATTTCGTCAAAATTTTCGACCCACAGGGTATCTGAGCATTGTACTCTTGGCAATTTTTAAAAAATTTTCCCCTCCCCAAAAATGGCGGCCATTTTGAATTTTCGAATTTTTGCCAAAAGTGGCAAAACACAAATTTGCTTCTATCTCCTCAACCGTGCGGGATAGAGCGATTTCGTCGAAATTTTCAACCCACAGGGTATCTAAGGAATGTACTCTTTGCAATTTTCAAAAAATTTTCCCCACCCCAAAAATGGCGGCTATTTTGATTTTTTGAATTTTTGCCAAAAATGGCTAAACACAAAATTGCTTCTATCTTCTTAACCGTGCAAGATAGAGTGATTTCGTCAAAATTTTCGACCCAACCAATGCAAAAAGGCATGAAGCTGAAATAATTTTCATCTACACTAATAAATATTTAAGCATCATTGATATATTTTACAAATGAAACAGGGTCTTGTAAGACTACTGTACAATTTTGGCAAAAGGTTCATGGGGTGGACATTACACATGATAATGTGTGTTCTTCTATGCTATCCTGTTTCTATTCGCACCTACTATCAACAGGGCGTCCTATTTCTAGTTATTTTTTCAGTTGTATTGTTTATGTTTATGAAATTTACAAGATCTGCAAAACTTTCAGAGTTTTGTTGTGTTAAAACTATTACAATACTTACTTTGTGAAATGAAATGAAAATATTTTGAATGTATATATTTCTATTGATTAATTAATAAAAACTAAAAGTCCTTCTTTAGTTTATTAATTATTGAGGGTGTATAATTGTGATTTAAAGTGCTACCAAACCACACATCTGAACATTCCCAGACAATTGTACTTCTGCTTCTTTGTGATATTGCTTTCATATCAGTCGTTCTTGCACCGAGTGTGAAACCATTTTGTGAGCTGTATGTCTTGAGGCGTGACTGTATTTTGTGAGATATATATATTAATAGTAATATGTGAAATGTTTGTATTGACTGTATTTTTGTGAGATACATGTATTAATAGTTATTTGTGAGATAGATGTATAAAAGTATTTTGTGAGATGTATGTATGGAGTTCATTGTGTTACAAATAGATAAATATTATAAGTTATGAATTATATTGCAATCATGCTGAAATTTATAAATAGATTTTGCATGAGTAAAAACATTTACTCTTCAATCACATAAACTTGTTGTATTTTCTGGTTTATGCAGTTGTAACATTAAAGACATCACTAAGTGTGTGAGCTTATCACTGAAATTATTCAACATTTTCTTTTGCTTAATGAAATTTATGTTTTTATAGAAATTTGTGAGAATTTGAAGTAACCATCATAAGTTTCACAAATACATTGAAACTTCTTTGAGCTTGACATATTTCTTGTCCTTTGTTTGGGAAAAGCAAGATTTGTAGAAACTTTTTGTAAAATCTTGTAGGTTTTTGTTTTGTTGAAATATCAGTCAAAAAAAAGTAAAGTGTAGACATTACCAAGAACCTGTTTTCAAAATCAAAAGCAGTTTTAGATCATTTCTACCAGAACAAAGTTAATGATATGATGCTATTCCATAAACAACACTAAGTTTTATCCTGTTTAGTGGGATTTACTAATTACGTGGAAGTGATTTTCTCATCCACTTAAATTCCACTCAGCAGGTAGTACCTGAATTATGGCACTGAAGAATGTACTGATGAATTTAAAAGTCAAATATCCCTACGCATCTATTTATTTGTTGTCTGTGTATATATTTATTTCCATGAACAAGTATTAATAAATTTATAGAACACATTGTGGCTTGTTTTATTTTGTTCATTCTGGACCGATAACATGTAACTGCTGCTTGATATTTGTGATATCCTTGTGAAATGTAATATGTAAATATATTACAGGCAATTTGTGTAACCAAGCATTAGGAACAATGACTATTTTATTGTTCTGTGTAATGGTTTGGCAGTTCAGGCATTTTGTGATATAATACCTAAGCATTTGCATCATCATTAAAGTATAAGATTTAATGTTGCACATATTGTCTAAAGAAGGATTTGGGATTTCAGGAAATCAGTGTAATCCTCTTTCAAAGAATGTTATTTATAGGACGTGGCTGTTTGTTGCTTATAGGAACCATTCAAGATACAGTTCTAATGATATGACAATGCACAGATTGCCTGTAACATATAATTGTTTTATTTGTGCAGTAATTTGTTTGTGAAAGTTTTGGTATCTGATCCAAGCAGTCTTTGCTTTCTTGTATACTGTTCAGATATGTATATCCCACCAGTCAAATGAGTTGTCATAATGTGGTCATGTAGGACTTGATGACAGTATTCAGTCAAGGATGGCAAGGGACGTACTGGTGCATACTGCAATAATGGTACATTCTAACATCACATGGATGTGTCCAAGATTCTGATAGGTTAATTGAGGAAATATTTCATGGGTAAAATCAGCATATAGCCTCAAACCATGGTAAAACTCTGCGTATACCATGGTTTGGTTGGGGGTTATTCCTATATTAGACGTCCGAGAGTATTGAAGCCAAATTGATGTAGGCTTCTGGATTGTGCTCATTATGTACAAATGAGATGACTGTGGGTTCCTACATGAGCACCCCTTCCTTTCTTGTATGGTTTTCGATGCCTCGATGTCCTCATGTAAGCCAGGTCTGATAACTTTTAGTTTAGTTTCATAATGTGGTCAATATGTGGTTTTAGGATTGGACGAGTCAGAATCAAGCAAGGGGAACTCAGAATATTTCAACCCGCTTGCTAGATATACTGACCCCACATTGAGATATCTAGGGGAGTACTTATCTTGTGATACACTGGCAGTTACCCTTTCTGAAGTCCTTCTGGTTGGCTATAGTAGCACATTGAACTCTAGATATCCATTCACAGCTTTCACAGCTCATCTCCTTTGGTTGCCCACATTTTTGCCTTTTCAATCTTGAACACACCATGGGTATGGATAAATTACAATTGCAGTTGATTAAGAGCCTCCGTCATGTTCATTTCTGAGTACAAATGAACTTAGATTATGAAAACTTTTCCTGGTGGAAATCACGAAATTTTATTGCTGTGAACTTTTCCATACACCCCAGGTAATGGTAGATTTTAATGTTCCTCTAAGGAGCTCATGTACTTGTATTTAAAATGGAGTTCAACTTGCCAGATGTTTAAAGGCATTACAGTAATGGGATTCCCCACTTTGTCAAAATTTAAAATCCCCAGAAAGGGAACAAAAACAGACATAATACTTTAATTACCCAGCTTCTAGAATTGATGTGTCACATGTGATGTCAATCTTGAGTAGAAACATCAATTTAATCTCCCGCTGGCCCACTCTTGCTCCAAAGCAACAGTCTACAAGCAGATCTCACTCTGACCAACCTCACTCCGACCGACCTCAGAAAGTGGACCGACCAAGGACTACAGAGTTGACTGGCACTGACACACACACCCCCCATACCCCCGCCCCCTGGTTTTGCACAGGCAGGTTACAGCAAAGCTACCACTGAACCGACCAGGAAAGACAGTATCTCCTGTGTGGACTTTTATTTTGAAAGTGACTTGTCTGACCTGTAGACATTTATGTTGAAGAGGCGAGTTATCTGATCAGGACCAGGATGTCACTATCACAGATCCTGACCAATCCTTCTCTGAAGAACAGACATACAGACATCCCGGATATAGACACTACCGCCTCCACGTCAGATGACAACCCTTTTGGCGGTCCTCAAGTTCAAGCTCCAGGGAAAGTGTCAGTTCCGATGCCTACGGATGAGTGGTTGTGCAAAAAACTCAGTAAGTTGAATCTCACCTTAATAGATGGGCACCTCTCCCGCAGCCAGTGGTCTCCTCAAGGATCAGTTCATCCAACCAGCAAAGTCACAAGTCAAGTGGTACGGACTGTATTCCAACCAAACTAAGACTGACTCAACTGCTTGTAATCATGGAACACAGATGCCTCAAGGTTGAACAGTAGTTACAGCCGGATTGCTAGACAGGCCAGTCTTTCTTCAACCACACCGACATCGCGTCACATCTCTCAGAAGAGCTTGTGAAAGTGGGAGAAGTCTGCTAGAGAAGCTTATGTAATCTGCAACCAGGCTGCTGGTTTAAGCCGATGCCTCTTCAGAGTACAGGAAGGTATGCAGACACAACTGAAGGCGATCCAGACGGAAAGCAAGGGGAAATCTGCTACCAAAGTCACCACGGCTACTGATGAACCCCAGTAATTAATAGACTTTGCTGTCAGCATTTGCCAGGCAATGGCCAAGACCATGGAGCATCTCAGTGACTTTGTGTTTGTTTCAATGGCAAATTTGACTTTGACCAGAAGGGACTGCTACTTGTCACATCTAAAGTCTGGAATAAAGCCTGACACCTTGGCTGCATTAAGGACTGCTCCACTACAACTGGCCACTCTCTTGTTATCAAGTGGGCGGAGGAGGATATTGCAAGGTATTAGAGCAAGGGACAGTCAAGCTGATCACACAGGAAGGGTCGTTATCACCCTTATGGGCATCCTGAAAGGAATTCCGCAGGAAATCTGACAAGCTCGCCTGGAAGAACATCAGTTTCAAGTAGTCCGGGCAAGAAAAGCAAGGGCACGTCATCTCACTACTCATCCTAACCGGCCAAGGATCAGCTGTCCAATAAATGACAATTACTAGTACTGTATTAATGTGTTGAAGGTAGGGCTACTGGCCGGTAGCAAACAGACTGTTAAGTTTTGTCATCTACCAGAGACTCCCAAGGTGGTCAGAAAGACATTAGACATTCAGACACCACAGACTTTAATTGTAAAGTTTCCTGTTGTAAATCTTGCATATATTGCAGATGGGCATTTGCAAAAGAAAGATATAAGTCCTGTTGTTGTAAATTGTTATCATCAAAGAGAAGTAAATATGTGAAGATGTTTCCTGTGTCAATCGTCTTTTGTCAAACCTGTAATCAGTGTCCCAGCTGTTGCCTTAGATGTACCTGCAGGGGCATGACTACAAAGTTCTTGGAAAAGTAATAAAAATCCTCAAACAAGGCTACATCTTCCCCTTTCAGATCCGGCTGAACTTGACAAGGTCTCAGACCATCTTAAGCTGTTATGTCAATCCCCACAGGAACTTCTGCCTGTTAGAGACATTACATCAGCTTATGGACAAAAATGTGAAAAAAATAAAAAATCTCTGGGGGGTTTCAACTGACTTTTCTTGGTGCCAAAGCCCAACAACTGGTAGAGACCCATGCTAGACCTGAGCAATCTGAACAAATTCCTCAAGGCAGAAAAATTCAAAATGGAGACACTGGAAACAATCAGAGCCTCCCTCCAACTAGGGGAGTTGGTTACCTCAGTAGATTTCAAGGACACCTATTCCCATATACCAATACAGGAACAGTCCAGGAAATATCTGAGATTTCATAT
Source organism: Sabellastarte sp. h YS-2021 (assembly GCA_964017235.1). Classification (NCBI taxonomy): domain Eukaryota; kingdom Metazoa; phylum Annelida; class Polychaeta; order Sabellida; family Sabellidae; genus Sabellastarte; species Sabellastarte sp. h YS-2021. Next base: position 18,437,755 of record OZ024928.1, read on the forward strand.
CCAGGGTTGGTCATATCAGTTTAAGGCACTGCCATTCGGACTGTCCAGAGCTCCTATGGGAGTTCACTGTGGTAGCCAAGGAGGTGAAGTTGATGGTCTTACACAGGGGTATAGGATCCACCAGTACCTAGACGACTGGTTGGTGAGAGCCAAATCCCAGCAAGATTGTCTCCAGCATACTCAGGAACTAGTAGAAATTTGTCAGAAACTAGGTTGGCTGGTGAACTTGGAGGAATCAGAGCTGGACCCCAAGCAAATCTTCGACTTTGTAGGTTACCAGTTTGACCTCAAGTGTGGCCGGGTCTGGCCCAAACTGGACCGGTGGCAGACTTTTCAACAGAAAATACTGGAACTTCTATCCCAACCGGCCTGTCCAGTCCAGCAGTTCATGTCCTTGATGGGTCTGCTAACAGCCACAGAAAAACAAGTTCACCTCAGCCAACTACACGTGAGACCCATACAGTGGCATCTCAAAAACATCTGGGGGGTACCAGAATCAATAGAAAAGGTGATCCCTATCCCCAAGATGTTTGCACCCCATCTAAAATGATGGCTGGAGGAAGACAATGTATTTTAAAGTCAACCATTACACTCCCCATGCTGTGGGTGTAATGGTTGACTTTAAACATGCCTTTGCAAATCTTTACAGACGCATCAGAAAAAGGGTGGGGCACTCACTTAGACGAGCATACAGCAAGGGGAACCTGGTCCCTTCCAGAAAGCAAACTGCATATCAATTATCTAGAACTGAAAGCGGCCTTCTTGGCCCTAAAAGAGTTCCAAGACCTGTGCTCAAACAAGATAGTTCTTGTAGCAACCGACAACACCACAGTGGTATCATACTTGAACAAGGAAGGAGGCATGAGGTCGGGCTCACTGTGTGTCCTGTGGAGAATCCTGACCTGATGTTCCAGAAAACAGGTGACTCTCAAAGCCTGAAACATTCCAGGCAGGTGAATGTGGTAGCAGACAAACTATCCAGCCTAGGCCAGAAATAGATCAATTTGCCTCAAGGTTCAACAACAAACTAGACAAAGGTTTTTGCTAACAAAAATGAGTGGCCCGGATGGAGACTTGAGTTAATAAAGCTGTAGTAGTTGTGGTATGAGACTGTAAGGAAATGGTAAACTTTACTGTGTTTTGTATCTGATGGAAAAGTGGATTATCTAAAAACTGTATCAGTTGCAGTATTAGACTGTAAGCAGAATGTGAGCTTTATTGTGTTTCGTAGAGTGGAATATTTTATGAAAAAAATATATCATTTTTGCTGTAAATTTGGGATCATAAATATTTTCCAGGAGATATTTAATCCTAGATTTATAATGATAAAGATACACTGTAGTAAACTATAATTGTCTATAGATAGGGACATTCATATGTTGTATATCTTTGAGGCATTTTATGCTTGTGAAAATTCATTGCTATTTAATATTTTTCTAAGATAAATATGCTTAAGATAATCATATTTGTGAAATCCTTTATTGTTCAAAAAAAAAAAAAAAATAGACAAAGTCATGTTGTCAGATGGTATTGTTAACATTTTTAATTCACAGATGACTCTATATCTGAATATCATGAAAGCCCAAGGGTTTTACATATTATTAAGCCTTTTTCCATACTCTCAAAACAGACAAGTTATTCTTTCCACAAGGCTCTACTTCCATGAACCCAAAGATAAATGTCCTTGTTTGAATTATTTACCCCCAAAAAGATTAACTGTAAGCATATTCCTTAATGAAAAGAAGTGAATACATCTTGATATCCCTTATCAACCTTTTCACTCAGTGTGCAGACATATTATGTAATCACACATATGTTAAAGAGACAAAGCACAGTGGGGCATCACTGCCCCATCAGTGAGAGAGTGGGACTTGCCATGAATCTGCCTCCAGATGGATATCACACAAAAGCAAATAGAGTTGGAGGAAAGTGTTTTTTTTCTCAGTCATCTTCTGAAAGAAGTCAAGTGTATACATTTGACCAATTTACATAGTGTATAAGAAGTAACTAGATCAACAACTCCTGCTGCTAAACAAAAGCGGAATTAATTAAAGCTTTTTTCCAAAAAAGGGTAAGTATCCACACAATTCCACAAGAATGGAATCAGGAGAATGTGGGATTTTTTTAATATTCCTAAAATTGGGAATTTATATTATATGAACACTGATCAGCTGCAATATATTAATAACCACATCACTGCATGCTAAATACCTCATTTTTTTCTTTGAAGATGCCATAACTTCAAAAACACTAGGTTAGCTTTGCCAGATAACAGAAATTTTCTTTTAAGTATACATGTGGCAGGTGTGGTTTTTAAAAGTCTTGAAGTAAATGAGGTGGGAGAAAAAACTATTTATTATGTTAAGTTGGTCAAAGTCTCTTAAATACAGGAATTTTAAGTAAAAATGTCATTAAAAGTCATCCTTAAACTTAATGTGTCAAGTTGAACTGATGTCGTTGAACAGTAAGTCAGTTGGGAGCTGAAAACCCTCATTTTTACTTCAAGATGGCCATGACTGTACTTGTATTGGAACTCCAAGGTGGAAAGAAAATAAGAATGTCCCAATTTTCATCTTTAATTATGAAAGTGTGCAAAATTTAACTGAGGTCAACTGAACAATGCGATAGCTGGAGATTAAAAACTCCATAATTTCACTGCAAGGTGGCCATAACTTCATTCATATTGGGACTTTAAGTTGACCATATAATAAGAATGTGCCTTTTGTCATACTTTATAAGTGCACAAAGTTTAGCTGAGGTCTGCTGAACAATAAGATAGCTGGAGGCTGAAAACTTCCTTTTTTTCTGTAAGGTGACCATAACTTTAACTGACCATTCACACTGCGACTTTAAGGTAACCATAAAATCAGAATGTCCCTTCTGCCAGCCCTTATAAATGTGCCAAGTTTTATTTTAAAAATTTAAACATTAACTGAGCTTAGGGCTGAAAAACCCTACATTTTAAGTTTGGCCATAACATCATTAATATTTAAATCATAAGGTTGTAAGAGTCTTCTTTTGATGTACTTCAATATCAATATATGTTAGATATGGAAAAAGAAAGGGGCCAGACGGCTTTATTCCAATTTTATGACTTTAGGGGGGCCATAGCTCCAATAATATTAACAGTTTAAGGTCACCATAAAGTCAGGATAATCATTTGGTAAATCTTTATATATATGCCAAGATGGGTTAAAAAAAGTGAAAAACTAAGTGAACTGGAGGGTTAAAACTTCCTTTTTGACATTAAGGTGACCATAAGATTGCAGATACAGGGCTAAAACTTGGGTATGTGAAAGATTATCAAAAAGTAGCTGAACAAGTTATTCCAACAAAACGCCGAAATCCTGACTGTTTTTGAGATACAGACCATGTACCCATTTAAAAAAAATTTACAAAAATAAAATGCCTCCCATTCAGGCATCTATTATCCGATTGATCAGAAAATCCTTTCTGACATTCAGATTTAGGTCTGGAATGTACCTGATAAATTTTGTAGCACAGGTGTGTGTGTTTTGTTTCCGAAACGCGATGACGGGGTGTTTTTGAAAAAGGTTACCTTAAGTAAAGCTTAAGGCATCCACAAAGTATCCAAAAAAATTTTCCCGCCCCTATAGTTTTAAAAAAAGATAAGAAGGAAAGAAAAATATGAAAGCTCAAGAAGTTATTCAAGGGAGACCATGATCTTGCGGCGGTGATCAGTTGAACTTGCGTGAAAACAAATAAGTGGCCCATCAATTAGCTCTGTTTGTGTCACCGGTACCTGACCCCCTGGCCTGGGCAGTGGATCCACTCGGCCTGCCATGGGAGGATCTGGATGCATATGCCTTTTGACCAGCAGCCATCTTGGGCAAAGTGGTGGCGAAGCTGCAGGACTGCCGATGCAAAAGAATCATTCTGATTGCTCAAGGGTGGCCCAACATGCCTTGGTTCTGGGACCTAGTGGCCATGTCGAGCCAGATCCCTCTCTGCATACCCAGTCTGCCCAACCTGGTAACACAACCATTCAATCAAACAGGAATTTGCCAAACCTAAACCTACATGCGTGGCTCCTAGAGTCTCAGCTATCAAGGAGCAGGGCTTCTCTGAGGCAGTGGCAGCATGAATTTAGGCTCCTCAAAGAGGATCAACCAGATCAGTCTATGAGGCAACATGGACCATTTTTACAAAGTGGTGCCTCCGTAATCAGGTGGACTTCAGGGTACCCCCTGGCTAAAAATCAATAGCCAACAACCTACTGCACCTTTTCAGCAGAGGGAGTTAAGCCAAGCACTATTTATGGCTACAGATTGGCCATTGCTGACAAATTAGGGAATTTGCCCTTTAATATAAGAAATGCTCTACTTGAACCCCTTGAAGAGGCCTCTTTGAAGCATTTAACCTTCAATACTGTTTTCCTTTTGGCCCTTTTTCCTTTTTTTCACCTTTTTCCTTTTGAGATCCATGCTTGGCAGAATAAGAATATCAGACATGAATCAGACTGGTCTAAAGTATTCGTGTACCCCTCACCCAGCTTTCTATCCAAGAACCAGCTGGCCAAAGAGGGTCCTGACAGTGTGGCCCCAGTGGTTATACCAGCTCTGGCCCCAACTCTGGATATGTCACTAAGGTCTGATAGGTCTTTATGTCCGCTCAGAGCCTTGTGCTACTGTTTGGACAGAACCTCAGACCTTAGGCAGACCAAGGAGTTAGTCTTTGTCTCCTTTTAGAAAGGATTCGACAAAGACATCTCACCTGCCACTATCTCCTCATAGATCAAGCAGACTGGGATCCTATGTTATAAACTCTCATGTTACATCAGGTTAAAGCCCATGATGTAAGGGCCTTTGCTGCTTCCAAGGCCTTCCAGTCAGGAGTCCCTCTGGAACAAATTCTGTCAGCCTGCGACTGGAAGTCACACAACACCTTCACACAATTCTATCTGAAGGATGGAGATTGGGCTGATTCAGAGCTCTACCACTTGGGACCTGTAGTGGCTGCTCAGCTGATCCACCAGTAGCCCTTATTATTGAGGAGATTTGTACATATGTAAATAGATAAAAAAAATCATAAAAAGAAAAAAAAAGGGGGGGGGGGAGAACCTGCTTCCTTCGGGAGGTTTATTTCTTTTTATGGTACTGAACTCGTCCCTCTCTTCCCCTACCTCAGAGCAGGTCTGTTAAAAAAGGGGGGGGGGGGGGGGAGTGTCAGTATATCCCTGAGAAACCGGAGTTTGACCATGGCCTTATAGGGTTTCCTGACTTTAAGTCAACCTAGGCCTGGAAAATTTGTTCGGTTTGTTTGTGAGTTCATCCAAGTCCCTAGTAACTTACCCACTGACAGAGCAGTAGTTATTCAGCAATTGTCCATTGGATAAGAAGTATTAACGCAATAAAATTGCAAATTTAACTAGACCTAGCGCATCGAAGAACCAATGCAAATTGTATCCACCGTAAAGACAATGCACCAAAACCTCTAGGACCAATAATAAGCGAGTTATAAGCACTTTAAGTTTGCCTGTCCTCATTTGACCTTGAATGAGGGGCCCAAGGTCAAATCCGACCACACCACAAGATTCCCAGCCCATGATTTTCTATATGTTGGTTTACCATGCCAAACCTCTAGGACCAATAATAAGCAAATTATAAGCACTTTTAAGTTTGGCTGTCCTCACTTGACCTTGAAGGAGGGGCCCAAGGTCAAATCCGACCATGCCAGAAGAATCCCCGCCCATGATTTCCTGTATGTTGGTTTACCATCCCAAACCACTAGGACCAATAATAAGCGAGTTATAAGCACTTTTAAGTTTGGCTATCCTCGTTTGACCTCGAAGGAGGGGCCCAAGGTCAAATCCGACCACGCCAGAAGATTCCCAGCCCATGATTTTCTATAAGCTGGTTTACCATCCCAAACCTCTAGGAGCAATAATAAGTGAGTTATAAGCACTTTTAACTTGGGCTGTCCTCGTTTGACCTTGAAGGAGGGGCCCAAGGTCAAATCCGACCACGCCAGAAGATTCCCAGCCCATGATTTCCTATAGGTTGGTTTACCATCCCAAACCTCTGGGACCAATAATAAGTGAGTTATAAGCACTTTTAAGTTTGGCTGTCCTCATTTGACTTTGAAGGAGGGGCCCAAGGTCAAATCCGACCACGCCAGAAGATTCCCCGCCCATGATTTCCTGTATGTTGGTTTACCATCCCAAACCACTAGGATCAATAATAAGTGAGTTATAAGCACTTTTAAGTTTGCCTATCCTCGTTTGACCTCGAAGGAGGGGCCAAAGGTCAAATCCGACCACGCCAGAAGATTCCCAGCCCATGATTCCTATAGGTTGGTTTACCATCCCAAACCTCTCGGACAAATAATAAGCAAGTTATAAGCACTTTAACCTTTCGCTATCCTCATTTGACCTTGAAGGAGGGGCCCAAGGTCAAATCCGACCACACCAGAAGATTCCCAGCCCATGATTTCCTATATGTTGGTTTACCATCCCAAACCTCTAGGACAAATAATAAGCGAGTTATAAGCACTTTTACCTTTCGCTATCCTCATTTGACCTTGAAAGAGGGGCCCAAGGTCAAATCCGACCACGCCAGAAGATTCCCAGCCCATGATTTCCTATGTGTTGGTTTACCATCCCAAACCTCTAGGACCAATAATAAGCAAGTTATAAGCACTTTCAAGTTCGGCTGTCCTCATTTGACCTTGAAGGAGGGGCCCAAGGTCAAATCTGACCACACCAGAAGATTCCCAGCCCATGATTTCCTATATGTTGGTTTACCATCCCAAACCTCTAGGATCGATAATAAGCGAGTTTTAGCACTTTTAAGTTTGGCTATCCTCGTTTGACCTTGAAGGATTGGTCCAAGGTCAAATCTGACCACATCAGAAGATTTGCAGCACATGATTTCCTATAGGTTAGCTTTACATTGCAAACCTCTAGGACCAATAATAAGGGAGATATAGGCACTTTTAAAGTCCGCTATGTGGGTTACTTCGGAACTCTGTGGATGACCTTGAATTAGGAGCTTCAAGGTCAAATGTGTGCAAGGTTGTAGAGGACATGTATATGTGTCATACATATCACTATGAAGAGATTCAACCTTCTACCTATGAGGAACAGCCAGTAGAAAAATGTAGATTATTTTCAAAGAAATGCCCGTGGCGGCCATCTTGTTTTTCAGAATGAGGCTATTTTCCTTCCCAGAGAAGCTTACCCCTCAATGAAGATATCCTGCAAATTTGGTGAACCTAGCTGCTGTTGTTTTCCTCTTAGAGCATTAACGGTGAAAATCTCTCTACGCGCGGCGGTGGCGTAGCGAACGCTAAACAAAGTATCCACCGGATGCTTCCGGTGAATACAATAAGTATATCTGACTCCCTCTTATGGGTCAGACTGTAGTCATAAAATAGCAGATTTTCTGTTTTTGCCTTATTATATCCCCAGACGAAAGTCAGGGATACTTCGGATTCAGTATGGTCGCCGCAGAGATTTCCTTTCGGATGCGATAACTTAAAAAAGATTTTAGTTAGACCTTTCAAATTTGGTATGTGGGTATATATGGGCAATGCCACAAACGCTATTGTTTTGTGACATTGACCTTCAATTTCAAGGTCACTGGTTGCCTCTTGAAGGACAGATTTTGGCCATTTTTTTCACATTTTGGCCCAGTTCCCATACACAGAAAGTTAGATCATCCTATGGGTGGTACATATAATACATATATATGTCCTCTGTCAGCATGCAGAAATTTGACCTTGAAGCTCTTCATTGAAGGTCATCCACAGACTGCCAAAGTACCTCACCCAGGTCATTTTTGGCCTGTGTGTAGAGAGATTTCACCATTACCGCTAGCCTTCTCAAATTTGCAGGATATATTCATAACCATAAAATCTTGCTTGGAAATATTTTTGGCCTCATTTTGAAAAACAAGATGGCCGCCTTGGGCTTTTTTTAAACTTTCAGCAAGGACTTTTGTTGGCCCTCTAGAGCAAAGGGTATTATAGGTAGAGATATGTTCCTCATTACAAAATCTTGACTGGGAATATTTTTTGCCTCATTTTGAATAACAAGATGGCCGCCATGGGCGTTTCTTTGTCAGTCTTGAAAAGTGCTTATATCTCCCTCATTATTGGTCCTAGAGGTTTGGGATGGTAAACCAACCTATAGGAAATCATGGGCTGGGAATCTTCTGGTATGGTCAGATTTGACCTTGGACCCCTCCTTCAAGGTCAAACAAGGATAGCCAAACTTAAAAGTGCTTATAACTCTCTTATTATTGGTCATACAGGTTTGGGATGGTAAACCACTCTATAGCAAATCATGGGCTGGGAATCTTTTGATGTGGTCAAAAATGGTAAAGGTGCACATGTAAACTGTAAGTTATTAATAAACGTGTTTTATTTGGTTACATAATAATCAAACTAGAAATAGGCCGCCCTGTTGATAGTAGATGCGAATAGAAACAGGATAGCATAGAAGAACACACATTATCATGTGTAATGTCCACCCATGAACCTTTTGCCCAAATTGTACAGTAGTCTTACAAGACCCTGTTTCATTTGTAAAATATATCAATGATGCTTAAATATTTGTTAGTGTAGATGTAAATTATTTCAGCTTTATGCCTTTTTGCATTGGTTGGGTTGAAAATTTTGACGAAATCACTCTATCTTGCACGGTTAAGAAGATAGAAGCAAATTCCTGTTTTTCTATTTTTGGTAAAAATTTGAAAATTCAAAATGGCTGCCATTTTTGGGAAAAGGAAATTTTTTTGAAAATTGCCAAGAGTACATTTCTTAGATACCCTATGGGTCGAAAATTTCAACCAAAAAAATTCTATTTTGCACGGTTAAGGCCAGTTTGTGTTTTTCCATTTTGGGCAAAAATTCGAAAATTCAAAATGGCCGCCATTTTTGGGGAGGGGAAAATTTTTTGAAAATTGCAAAGATTACATTCCTTAGATACCCTGTAGGTCAAAAATTTCGACGAAATCGCTCTATCTCGCATGGTTAAGGAGATAGAAGCAAATTTGTGTTTTGCCATTGTTGGCAAAAATTCGAAAATTCAAAATGGCCGCCATTTTTGGGGAGGGGAAAATTTTTTGATGCATTCCTTAGATACCCTGTGGGTCGAAAATTTCGACGAAATCGCTCTATCTCGCACGGTTAAGGAGATAGAAGCAAATTTGTGTTTTGCCATTTTTGGCAAAAATTCGAAAATTCAAAATGGCCGCCATTTTTGGGGAGGGGAAAATTTTTTAAAAATTACCAAGAGTACAATGCTCAGATACCCTGTGGGTCGAAAATTTTGACGAAATCGCTCTATCTCGCACGGTTAAGGAGATAGAAGCAAATTTGTGTTTTGCCATTTTTGGCAAAAATTCGAAAATTCAAAATAGCCGCCATTTTTGGGGCAGGGGAAAATTTTTGGAAAATTGCAAAGATTGCACTCTGAGATACCCTGTGGGTCGAAAATTTCGACGAAATCGCTCTATCTCGCACGGTTAAGGAGATAGAAGCAAATTTGTGTTTTGCCATTTTTGGCAAAAATTCGAAAATTCAAAATGGCCGCCATTTTTGGGGAGGGGAAAATTTTTTGAAAATTGCAAAGATTGCATTCCTTAGATACCCTGTGGGTCGAAAATTTTGCCGAAATCGCTCTATCTCGCACGGTTAAGGAGATAGAAGCAAATTAGTGTTTTGCCATTTTTGGCAAAAATTCGACAATTCAAAAATTCGAAAATTCAAAATAGCCGCCATTTTTGGGGAGGGGAAAATTTTTTGAAAATTGCAAATATCACATTCCTTAGATACCCTGTGGGTCGAAAATTTCGACGAAATCGCTCTATCTCACACGGTTAAGGAGATAGAAGCAAATTTGTGTTTTGCCATTTTTGGCAAAAATTCGAAAATTCAAAATGGACGCCATTTTTGGGGAGGGGAAAATTTTAAAAAAATTACCAAGAGTACAATGCTCAGATACCCTGTGGGTCGAAAATTTTGACGAAATCGCTCTATCTCGCACGGTTAAGGAGATAGAAGCAAATTTGTGTTTTGCCATTTTTGGCAAAAATTTGAAAATTCAAAATGGCCGCCATTTTTGGGGAGGGGAAAATTTTTTGAAAATTGCAAATATTACATTCCTTAGATACCCTGTGGGTCGAAAATTTCGACGAAATCGCTCTATCTCGCACGGTTAAGGAGATAGAAGGAAATTTGTGTTTTGCCATTTTTGGCAAAAATTCGAAAATTCAAAATGGCCGCCATTTTTGGGGAGGGGAAAATTTTTGGAAAATTGCAAAGAGTACACTCCTTAGATACCCTGTGGGTTGAAAATTTCGACGAAATCGCTCTATCTCACACAGTTAAGGAGATAGAAGGAAATTTGTGTTTTGCCATTTTTGGCAAAAATTCTAAAATTCAAAATGGCCGCCATTTTTGGGGAGGGGAAAACTTTTTAAAAATTGGCAAGAGTAGAATTCACAGATACCCTGAGGGTCGAAAATTTTGCCAAAATCGCTCTATCTCGCACGGTTAAGGAGATAGAAGCAAATTAGTGTTTTGCCATTTTTGGCAAAAATTCAAAATGGCCGCCATTTTTGGGGAGGGAAAAATTTTTTGAAAATTGCAAAGATTGCATTCCTTAGATACCCTGTGGGTCGAAAATTTTGCCGAAATCGCTTTATCTCGCACGGTTAAGGAGATAGAAGCAAATTAGTGTTTTGCCATTTTTGGCAAAAATTCGAAAATTCAAAATGGCCGCCATTTTTGGGGAGGGGAAAATTTTTGGAAAATTGCAAAGAGTACACTCCTTAGATACCCTGAGGGTTGAAAATTTCGACGAAATCGCTCTATCTCACACGGTTAAGGAGATAGAAGGAAATTTGTGTTTTGCCATTTTTGGCAAAAATTCTAAAATTCAAAATGGCCGCCATGTTTGGGGAGGGGAAAACTTTTTAAAAATTACCAAGAGTACAATGCTCAGATACCCTGTGGGTCGAAAATTTCGACGAAATCGCTCTATCTGACACGGTTAAGGAGATAGAAGCAAATTTGTGTTTTGCCATTTTTGGCAAAAATTCGAAAATCCAAAATGGCCGCCATTTTGGGGGAGCGGAAAATTTTTTGAAAATTGCAAAGATTGCAATCCTTAGATACCCTGTGGGTCAAAAATTTCGACGAAATCACTCTATCTCGCACGGTTAAGGAGATAGAAGCAAATTTGTGTTTTGCCATTTTTGGCAAAAATTCGACAATTCAAAAATTCGAAAATTCAAAATAGCCGCCATTTTTGGGGAGGGGAAAATTTTTTGAAAATTGCAAATATCACATTCCTTAGATACCCTGTGGGTCGAAAATTTCGACGAAATCGCTCTATCTCACACGGTTAAGGAGATAGAAGCAAATTTGTGTTTTGCCATTTTTGGCAAAAATTCGAAAATTCAAAATGGCCGCCATTTTTGGGGAGGGGAAAATTTTAAAAAAATTACCAAGAGTACAATGCTCAGATACCCTGTGGGTCGAAAATTTTGACGAAATCGCTCTATCTCGCACGGTTAAGGAGATAGAAGCAAATTTGTGTTTTGCCATTTTTGGCAAAAATTTGAAAATTCAAAATGGCCGCCATTTTTGGGGAGGGGAAAATTTTTTGAAAATTGCAAATATTACATTCCTTAGATACCCTGTGGGTCGAAAATTTCGACGAAATCGCTCTATCTCGCACGGTTAAGGAGATAGAAGGAAATTTGTGTTTTGCCATTTTGGGCAAAAATTCGAAAATTCAAAATGGCCGCCATTTTTGGGGAGGGGAAAATTTTTGGAAAATTGCAAAGAGTACACTCCTTAGATACCCTGTGGGTTGAAAATTTCGACGAAATCGCTCTATCTCACACAGTTAAGGAGATAGAAGGAAATTTGTGTTTTGCCATTTTTGGCAAAAATTCTAAAATTCAAAATGGCCGCCATTTTTGGGGAGGGGAAAACTTTTTAAAAATTGGCAAGAGTAGAATTCACAGATACCCTGAGGGTCGAAAATTTTGCCGAAATCGCTCTATCTCGCACGGTTAAGGAGATAGAAGCAAATTTGTGTTTTGCCATTTTTGGCAAAAATTCAAAATGGCCGCCATTTTTGGGGAGGGAAAAATTTTTTGAAAATTGCAAAGATTGCATTCCTTAGATACCCTGTGGGTCGAAAATTTTGCCGAAATCGCTTTATCTCGCACGGTTAAGGAGATAGAAGCAAATTAGTGTTTTGCCATTTTTGGCAAAAATTCGAAAATTCAAAATGGCCGCCATTTTTGGGGAGGGGAAAATTTTTGGAAAATTGCAAAGAGTACACTCCTTAGATACCCTGAGGGTTGAAAATTTCGACGAAATCGCTCTATCTCACACGGTTAAGGAGATAGAAGGAAATTTGTGTTTTGCCATTTTTGGCAAAAATTCTAAAATTCAAAATGGCCGCCATTTTTGGGGAGGGGAAAACTTTTTAAAAATTACCAAGAGTACAATGCTCAGATACCCTGTGGGTCGAAAATTTCGACGAAATCGCTCTATCTGACCCGGTTAAGGAGATAGAAGCAAATTTGTGTTTTGCCATTTTTGGCAAAAATTCGAAAATCCAAAATGGCCGCCATTTTGGGGGAGCGGAAAATTTTTTGAAAATTGCAAAGATTGCAATCCTTAGATACCCTGTGGGTCAAAAATTTCGACGAAATCACTCTATCTCGCACGGTTAAGGAGATAGAAGCAAATTTGTGTTTTGCCATTTTTGGCAAAAATTAGAAAATTCAAAATGGCCGCCATTTTTGGGGAGGGGAAAATTTTTGGAAAATTGCAGATTGCATTCCTTAGATACCCTGTGGGTCGAAAATTTCGACGAAATCGCTCTATCTCACACGGTTAAGGAGATAGAAGGAAATTTGTGTTTTGCCATTTTTGGCAAAAATTCTAAAATTCAAAATGGCCGCCATTTTTGGAGAGGGGAAAACTTTTTAAAAATTGGCAAGAGTAGAATTCTCAGACACCCTGTGGGTCGAAAATTTTGCCGAAATTGCTCTATCTCGCACGGTTAAGGAGATAGAAGCAAATTAGTGTTTTGCCATTTTTGGCAAAAATTCAAAATGGCCGTCATTTTTGGGGAGGGGAAAATTTTTGGAAAATTGCATAGATTGCATTCCTTAGATACCCTGTGGGTCAAAAATTCTGTCGAAATCGCTCTATCTCTTACGGTTTCTGAGATATTAGCAAATTACTCAAAAGTAGTACTGAAAATACACAATGAAGTACCTAAATGGCTATTACTCATGTACTGACAAAGCTATCAGTCCCAAATGCAATACCAAGCGAGCTATGGACATAACAATCTTGTATTCAAAATTGTAGTAAAATATCTTTAATTATTTTGGCTTAAATGCACGGAAACCAATGGGTACTGAAAATAGCTGTACTTAAGTATTACTCAGTAAGCAAAAGAAGTACAACAGCCAAAAGCAATCCCAAGCAAGCTACTGACCCAATAAGCCTGCATACCAAATTTGGTGACAATAGCTCTAATACTTTTCCTTTAAATGAGCGGAAACCATGCGTGACGCCGGACATCGGACGCCGGACATCGGACGGCGGAAAAAGCAAAAATAATATATCCACCCCCCAGGGGGGTGGACATAATTCTCAGTATATTTGAAGAGCAATTTAAGGACAGTCAACAAACTATTTGGATCCAATCACGATATTTTTTCTCACTGTAAAACCCATAAGCAATTTCTGGGAATAAAAATAGAGGATCAAGTGTCGACCAAACAACAAATCTAAAACTAGGTCACTAGTAAATATTTAGATTCCATCATGTGACCAGAACTACAGCATGTTTATTACCTTCACGAGAATAGGGTTTTTCCCAGAAACTCAAAATTGCAGTATAAAAGACCACAACAAACAAGAGGGTTTTCCTTGTCATGCGAGAAATTGTGAGAAGCACATCTCCCTCTGCTTGTTTGGACAGAATATAACATTTTTAATGAAAATTTTATATTTTAAGTGGCTTTTTTGTTCATAATCTGAGGCAGACATACATTGATTTATTTCGTATAAAACATTAAAGCAAAAACCTGAAAATTAAAATAAAAAAAGTAAATTTTGACATTTTGGTCGTGATGGGATCCAAACATTCAGCCTTGACCTAGTTTCAGATTTGTTTATTGGTCAACACTTGATCCTCTTTTTTTCTCTCAGAAAATTCATCAAAAAGTGTAACGACAATAAGGACTGCAAGTCTGGCTGTGGGGTTCTGTAGGTTTCTCCAGTCCTGTCTGTCAGTACGGTTTGTCAGGACTTGATACCGCTCGTCTGTTAGAGTTTCAGGGCTTGTCCTGGTAGTTTGAACTAGTTTCCAGTCCAGTCCTGCAGAAAATATCCCGACCTCAAGGCAGGTCAGCCTCTAAATATAGACAAGCCTGGATGCATCACATCCGGACGTGGGGGTGAAACTGACCCACAAATTTCACGCCTTTTTTGTGGATTTTTGTCCCCGACCCCACACTTTTGCAACCGACCAGAGTCATGGGTCGGGCTCCAGTGGAACACCCGCATTAAAACCATCATTACGGATCACAGACTGTCACCTCTGTGTCGGTCCGACTCTCACAATAATGAAAACCTTTCCCAATATGACCTTGGCAGTTGAACGGGACATGAAACCCTAATTCTGTTCATTACTATGAAATCCCTTCATTTTGAAGCACAAGCTCTAGTGAAGCTTGCGCTTCTAGGGATCACTTTTTTTTTCTTTTTTGTCTTTGTAATTTCATGAATTGTGGTGTAGTGAGAGGAGTGTCTGCCTTTCACAGAAGTTAAGTGGCAATGGGCGACATAAGTACTGGGATGGTTGACCACTTCATTGCACTACACATGTCTCTGATGGCTTTATGTCTCACGCTAGTAGACCGAAACCCCTTTCGGCCTTGTTATTTAGTGTAGTATGAATAGGCTTACTACAACCTTTCCAATTCGCTTTTACAATTTCCAATAAAGAAACTAGAGGATCGCTCGCAAAAAAAAAAGATCATGTTTTTGCATAGCAAAAACAAAGCGTCCCGAAAAGGATATAAAGGTGAGTGCTAAAGTATTAAGAAAATGTTCCGTTTCTAGCCTTATACTGTTGTGGCAACCAAAGTCAGCGCAGTCTGCTCTATCTAGCACGGTTTTCAAGATATAAGCATTTTTGTGTTTTGCAATTTTTGCAAAAAAATCAAAAATTCAAAATGGCCGCTATATTTGGAGAGACAAAAATATTTTGAAAATTTGCATGGGTACTCTGCACAGATATCCAGCAGGTCAAAAAATTTTGTTGAATTCGCTCCATCTAGCACAGTTTTAGAGATATAAGCATTTTTGTGTTTTGCAAAAACTTCGAAAATTCAAAATCGCCACCATTTTTGGTGAGACAAAAATTTTTGAAAACAAGACCACTGCCGCGGTGTGTATCTCCCGCCGAGCATTAAAGGAGAAGAAATAGCTTTTCCGAGATATTCACAATTTTTCATTTTCGTGTGAAAGCTCTTCCAAACGTAGGTGAATGAGTTATTTGAGAAAAATTGGCTATCTGCAATACTTTTAAGAGATAATTTGCATTTACTCCCAAAAGTAGATGAATGAGTTATTTGATAAAAATTGGGTATCCGCAATACTTTCAGAGATAATTAGCATTTACTCATTTTGAGTAGGTGAATAATTAGCTATGGGTCTGAAACTTCACGGAGTGAAAGCTCTTCCAAAAGTAGGTGAATGAGTTATTTGAGAAAAATTGGCTATCTGCAATACTTTTACAGATAATTAGCATTTACTCATTTTGAGTAGGGGAGTACTTACCTACGGGTCTGAAACTTCACCATGTGAAAGCTCTCCCACAAGTAGATGGAGTTATTTGATAAAAATTGGGTATCCGCAATAGTTTTACAGATAATTAGCATTTACTCATTTTGAGTAGGTGAATAAATTACCTACGGGTCTGGAACTTCACAATGTGAAAGCTCTCCCAAAAGTAGATGAATAAGTTATTTGAGAAAAATTGGCTATCTGCAATACTTTTAGAGATAATTCGCATTTACTCATTTTGAGTAGGTGAGTAATTAGCTATGGGTCTAAAACTTCACCATGTGAAAGCTCTTGCAAAAGTAGGTGAATCATTTATTTGATAAAAATTGGCTATCTGCAAATACTTTTAGGAGATAATTCGCATTTACTCATTTTGAGTAGGGGAGTAAATATCTACGGGTCTGAAACTTCACCATGTGAAAGCTCTCCCAAAAGTAGATGAATGAGTTATTTGAGAGAAATTGGCTATCTGCAATACTTTTAGAGATAATTAGCATTTACTCATTTTCAGTAGGTGAGTAATTACCTATGGGTCTGAAACTTCACCATGTGAAAGCTCTTCCAAAAGTAGGTGAATGAATTATATGAGAAAAATTGGCCATCTGCAATACTTTTAAGAGATAATTCGCCATCTAGCACAGTTTTCGAGATATTAGCATTTTTGTGTTTTGCAATTTTTGCGTAAAATTCGAAAATTCAAAATGGCCGCCATTTTTGGTGAGTCTAAATTTTTTTTGAAAATTGGCATGGCTACTCTGCAGAGATACCCTGCGGGTCAAAAATTTCGTCGAAAATGCTCTATCTAGCACAGTTTTCGAGATATAAGCATTTTTATGTTTTGCAATTTTTGCGAAAAATTCGAAAATTCAAAATGGCCGCCATTTTTGGTGAGACAAAATTTTTTTTTTCAAAATTGGGATAGCTACTCTGCAGAGATACCCTGCGGGTCAAAAATTTTGTCGAAATCACTCTATCTAGCACGGTTTTCGAGTTATAAGCATTTTTGTGTTTTCCTTATTTGGAAAATTCATAATGATTAATTAATCATTAATTACTCGGCCATTTCTTAACCACTCAATGCCAAAATCTAATGATTTCCAGATTTTAATAGAATGAATGTATTTGCCAAGTTTCAGGTGAATTGATAAAATCCCTTTCAAGTTATCATCCGGACAAGCTTCCCCATCGAAAAAAGACATTTTTGGTCATGTGACCTCTCTGATTGGTTGAAATGTCACTGCAGCATATTCAAAAAATTCCCCAAGGCTACTGCATAAACCTGCCAAATTTGAAAAGAATCCGCCTAACGGTTACAGAGTTATAAGGAAAACAAAATGTGGAGCCGCCGGAGCCTGAAGGTCTCCCATACACAAACAAGCGTCCCGCAAGGGACGCTTAATTAACAGGTGTATACAGAATGAAAATGGAAAAGAGAAAGACTTGTATGAAAAAATATTTTATTTGCTTTTGCTATTGTTGAATATATAGCATATCTCTTCACCAACAGTTATACACAGACGCAATAAATATATACATTGCAAACACATAAAGCCAACACTTTCACATAATAATGGCATACATGTTTCTTTCCTAGCTAGAATTTATGTATCCATATGCACATATTCAAAGACCCCTCTTTTGATACAAAAGCACTAACACCTTCCTTTTACCTCATCCCAAGAAAATGTATTATCAGTGAAAAGACTTGATATGTATTCTCTCACCAAAACTTGCTAACTCCCTAGTTTTACAATTCTCTATTTACACAGTAATTTATTAGTACTATTAATACTGATTATCCACACTCAGACAATTGGTCACATGACTGAAATTCCTGCTTCACAGTGACCACCGTCACATGACTCCCACATCCAAATACATACACTAAATACCAGGTATTTGTGACAGGAACACGACATTTTGACATACTTCTATTCTTAACCACAACCATGGCCAGAGTACAAGTAAAATAAACAAAATACATACATTAAAGTTATTAATAAGGCACACCTTGAAGAATGACATTTTAAACTATAGGCCATCTATGTTAAATAATAAGTTATGTTTTTGTTCAAGAGTTTTATCACTTAAGATACACATACTAAGAAGATAAATTAAGAAAGCATCCCTATTACCAGAACAGAACATCACTTTGATCTGTATTATTCTCTTACACATTTTACAAATACAAACTTCTAGCAGCAGGGAAAATGTTTGAGAACAGGATGACATGTCTTTGCAATGACAGTTGAAAAGAACATTCACTATATCAATGTTAAGAATAATAAATATCACATATT
The DNA here is from genome assembly GCA_964017235.1 of Sabellastarte sp. h YS-2021. Lineage (NCBI taxonomy): Eukaryota > Metazoa > Annelida > Polychaeta > Sabellida > Sabellidae > Sabellastarte > Sabellastarte sp. h YS-2021. The sequence continues at coordinate 18,455,910 of OZ024928.1, forward strand.
TTTCTTACACATTATAAATCGTTATAATCACTCCTGAATGAGTAAAACATGGCATAACTACAGCATACCTTCGAGAATATTTGACGTATGAATAATATAACTGCATGATGTATTTGGGACTGAAATTATGCTAGGCTTATTTTATAGAACCTACATGGTTTCAACTGGCTAATGCTTTTGCTGTGGTTTGGAATGCCTAAGATCCTACTTCAAGAGACTATTGGAGTGTGGAAGGTGAGGGGGAAATTTACACCTGGTATATTCATTTTAGTGCCATGGTTACACATAGGCAGGTCCACCACACTACCTCACTTGAGAAGATACTAGCACCACTTTATGCGTGTAAACTCACAATTTGACTAATGCACTACTCGCTTATTAATGGGGCCACTACAGTGTATTTGAGTAAGATACTGGCTGGCCTTCACTTCTGCTATCACACTTTTGGCTTATGAATTCTTTACACTTGGTTAGGCCTGCTGTTGAGACTGCTTCACTTGGATACAAGCTGACCTTTACAATATCACATTTAGCTGGTGCAATGTTTACATGTGGTCAGAACTGCTACAGGCATGTTAGAATAGGGTACTAGCTGGCCTTTACAACCAAGCTACTGCTTGTTTACACTTGGATGTCAGGACTGCTGTAAGGCCTGTTTGAGGAGGGTACTAGAGCGTGGGAGGGACTGGGGCTGTGTCTCAGAATGCAGGGTGGATGGTGTGAACACGGGCAGATTGGTGGCTGCCATTAGCAAATGTGACTCCTCTCTGCTACCTCCTCTCCCCGCCCCCACTCCCCCCGTCGTGAACAGGTTCCCTGCCACGTCCTCTGTGTTGATATTAAGCTGACTTCTTACTGCCTGCTGTGAGGGCCTATCACCAAGAGGGGGTATTGACAGTGGCGTTGTAGGGTGACCAATGCCTAGGGGATCATGCTGGGAGGATGAGGCAGAGAATGGGGTACTGGAGGATGGTAGGGTTCCACTGAAGGGGTTAAAGGCAGTCTTCCTGCGCTCCTGTTGCTCCTTGGCCATTTCCTCTACTGGAAGCCGCACCTGAGGCTGCGGGGACGACTCCCTCTCCAGAAATGTCACAAACAGCTCAGAAAATGACTGAAAAACAAGAAAATACAGCTCCAGTTTGGAAAATCAATAGAAGTCAACCCATTAAATTAAATGTAGCTGGAAGTACCGGAAAAGTGGTGAAATATGATCTTCTTTTGAATAATAATAGAAATGTGTTGGCTTTACACCATAAGCAGAGTTCAACAGTTTCAAACAAGCCTCACCATTTTCCTTTTTGTATCAAAAGAAGGTCTATAACCTTTGGGAGCCTTCACTTTCCATTATGTCAGCCTTAGCCGTCTTCAATTTGCCAACTAAGTACAAGCTTGATGACTTTATTATTGTTATAAAGACTGTTTATGGCATATTCTAAAGAAAAGACATAGTGCTGCGACGATGTTTGAAGAAGTTCGATAGTTCGCTCGTTTACTGCCCCAATTTCGGAGTTCGGTTCAAAATGTCTGAAATTCGGACTTTGCAAAATGTTTAGAATTCCCCAATATCACACCACATCCCAATGGACCCCCGTCTATAAAACTTGTTTCTTTTGTTCAAAATATGGCGGAATTTATTTAAAATATATATGGATTTACATTTTTGCTATATTTTCAATAAAGTGACAAGATTTTATGTGAGATTTCTGCGTTTTAACTGGTTTTGAAAATGTTGTTTCGAAGATCGAACTAGACCAAAGTTCGCTAGCTTATACAGATACCAAACATCGAATCAGATATTCGAAGCGATTTCACAGCACTTAAAAGACACTGATATTTTGCAACTTTCTTGAAACTATTTTGTCCCTATTACTCCTTTAGAACCATTTCCCTTCTCTCCCTTCTTAGCTAGCTCAGATAATCTACAGCTACAAATTGGGCACTGGTCGCTTGTGTAATCTATGCGGATCTCTGGTCTTTATAAAAACAGATGTACATACTGGCATTTCAGAATTGAGTTCTATCACAGCAACTAAATTGAGAACTGAGACTAGGGCTCAAGCAAACGAACTACTTGTTTTTCTTATTTAGCCCAAAAGAAGTAAAAAAATTGACAATAGTGCTTTGGGGCTTTTATTGTGTACCTTATCAATACTGCCTGCAGCAGACACTTGTCTGCTGGGAGTGGAGGGCTGGCTCTGTGGAGGTGACGACCTCTTGAATATCCCACGCAACCAGCTACTGGAACTCTCACCCTGCAACTACAAAACACAATGTACTAACTTAAATATAATATGTTATACATGACAAGTAAAATAACTAATGTATGCAACTCTACCTTTATTGTCTGACATATTTCTTTAAGATTACTATTTAGGATTATTACTTTTCCAAAATGTGTTGTTTTAGTGACATAGTACAGAAATATTTGGGCTTTTCTGTGGTACCCAGTGAATAAAAACTTTAGAAGACTTTGTCCACTGATTTGACTGGGTGCAATTCTTTTGCAACTACTGTTATTAGTGTAATCAAACTTATATTACAACTGTAATCAGTGGGTTGCCGAACAGAACTGTGGTCAACAAGCAGTGTTCAAGGTACGTGATTTTAATTTATGGCTGAAACAAGAGACTGACTGCCATACAGAATTTTAAATCTTTGAGATATGACTATTTGCGTAGCCACAGGACATCACGCTTCGTTCTGTAAGGGTGTACAGGGTATCTGTGTGTATTTGTACACACCATACCCCAGCGTACCTGTTGTAGTTCTGACTGGCTGAAGTCCAGTGTTTTTGCCATCACTTGGATCACCTTGTTTTTCTGAGAGGCAGACGCGTGGAAGTATCCAAGCAACAGGTTTCTGGCCAGGGCTCTGTAAATATATGCAAGGAACAGAAGTGCATGGACTGAATTCAGATGAACTTCTGGGGTTTTCTTTCTGTTTGTTGCAATGAAAACCTATTATTACTATTCTCATTAACAATGCATTGGCTATTTTGATAGTAATTACACTTCTACAAAGCAAGCATGGACTGCACCCTGTACTTTACTATTGTATCATTCTTTTCAATGAGAAAACATTTGAGAACCACAAGACATGTCGCCTGGTATTAATTTAAGCTGGGTAAACTATAATACAATTAAGGTGTCCTCAATGAGATGTCTCTTAACATCAGATGAGATATTTCAGAAGAATATTCAATTAACACATTTGTAAAGTACTAAATAGATGACAATATCCTTGAGATCATTGGGAAATCCAAATTAAAAGAACATAAGTGTCTCCAATTACTGATGTCGCTTTCATGAACAATATTTAGATAAGGTCACCTTAGACCCAAGTAAGGGAAGGTTTTTCACTTAAGGTTTCTTGTCATTGGTAATCGTTAAATAAATGTAAGAAATGTTTGTGAATATGGTTTTCAGAATTTCTTACTTGAAATCTAAGTAATACTTAAAATCTGAGATCAGAATGGTTTAAGTATTGTTTGTGAATACGATGCCAGGTCCCACGAAAGACTGGGCTAGTGATATCTATTGAATATTTCACATGACTTGATACCAAATCTAATCTACTTACTTTTCAATCTTGCCTTCCACCGAGGTTTTGAGGCCGTCTATTCTGTCCTCTGCCTCACTAAGTTCACGCTCCCGTAACTGGACTGTAATACAAATAAAACAATCAGCTCACACTGACTAAATCTCACACAAACCCATTCACTTACTCTTTCACGAAATTCAACTTGTTAATAAATACATTTACAAGCTGGATCAGAATATTACACAATAGAAAAATCATGGAAAAGGCAATTTAACTGAGCTTTGGACATTACATTTGGATGAATATAAGCAAAATAAATATTTACATTAAAAGATTTTTTTTAATCTGTTATCAGTATTACTTCTTCTTTATAATGGCTGTAGGGTCCATTTTATATCCACATGGTCTCATTATTGCAAGCATGTTTATCTCAAACACATCTTTGTACTTCTTTATATTTTCTTTGAACATTTTTACTTTCCTGTCTGTTCCACTTCTTGTAATTTCATCTTTTCATACACTTTGTTTATATTTTCTCATTATTCATATCTGCCCGTTAACTCCACTATTCCACCAAACCTTCCAATTTAGTGATGTGCCGTAATGCACAGAAAGTCTCACTGTTAGCATGTCATCCTCTGGTTAGTTTTCTGTTATCACACAATATTCCCTCTTTCCAAGCAATAATAATACTGACTCATAATGTATGCATACAGGTTGCATTGAGTCTTTAGTACACAAGTTAATGGTACATAAGAACGCACACACACTGAGCTTTCCATGCAGATTTGTTAGTTTTACCCCCTCCTCAGAACAAGAAGTGGGGGTGGGGGGGGGGGTAGGTGGTTATAGGTGTCGGGGACTGAGAGTCATACAGCAGATACTGCTTTGTATTCAGGCAGTACCTGATGTAATACTCACAGCCAGCCCACCACATACACTCTCTCATAGCGCTTAATCTCTGCTCCAACAAATGTTAAGGTGCCACACATAATTCCAAGAAATTAGGAAGGTCAAACTGGCACCATATTGTGAGTATTTAGTTTCCTAACCCAGCATTCCAATTTTCAAAGCGTTTTAACCATTATTCATTGTAAGGCAAAAAACTTTTCAATAGATATCAAGCACCATGTCATTAAAGACTGAGTCTCATTTTTTCAAGAAACAAAAAAACAATTTTTTTTTTTCAAAATACTACTTTATCGATGCTTTCCTTTCAGCTTAACTTGGTCGGATTCCAATGAGAGATTTCAGTACACGCACACACACAAAAATAAATAAAATAACTCACGCATGCACTGGTTATATTAATAGTTTTCCATATCCATATGTTAATAACAAATGTATAAGTACAAATACTGAAAGTAATTAGGCAAAGGTTACATTGTTAAATGTTTTAGATGGTTCATCACACCATATAAAATGCCCTTGCATTAATAACTGTAGACCAAACAAAATCCCTCAAACTGATTTAGTATTACAATTCCTGAAAGGTTCATACTCTGCTTAAATGTTAAAAAAGTGTTTCTAATCCTATAACTTCCTATTAAATGCACTGTCACAACAAAATAGCATTTTACATAAAGTCCTACAAGTCTGATTTCCTTACCCATTACCAGTCTTTCCTTAAGTCTTTAATAGTCATCACCTGTGAGTTTGTATCAATGTGACTGGATTCCGTTACTAGCAAGACATGGACATATATCCATCACATTAGCAATTAGCTTTGTTATCATGTATTGAACTACACCTGATAATCTGTCAACTTTGCACAAATTTCTTGAAATTATTAGTTTAAATCAGCATATGTAAACCAGTAGGAGCCATCTAATGCTCAGAAGTCATAGATTTTAATACCATTCCTGTCAGTGTGTAACAAACCAGCGAGTCTCACAGAATCTAAGAAATGAGAAATTTAGCAAGTTATTAAAATTTGCCACACTATGTGACATTCCCCAAAGTGGGTGAGATTCATCAGTCTGGGCATACAGCTTGAAATCTTGTATGAATGGATTAACACAGTCACAAACAATACCCGTAAAAATCATAAATCTTATAAGAATGGCCAATGTTTTAAAAGAAGGAAAGATCTTGAACAAAAATCTTATTAAATTTTACTCTTGGCATATTTACAGGTGTTTTCTATAAGAATAAATAAACCCAACAGGGATCTCAGGTGTAATTTACCACCTATTTGACAGTGAAATCCTCTGTAAACCCTTGTATTCAAAGCAGTTTTACAGCTTTGACGTCAATATATTAATATTAATGGCACTTACCAGCTACCAATCATATGTTAGGATGTTTACTTATATATCACATTTGAAAGATGATTAAGGGATTTAAATTTCTTATCTGACCTTTCACTTAGAAATGACAGGGTTTAATCGTTTAATAATCAGTGGCAACTTCCACATACTGTGGTGAATTTCCTATCCTTACTGTATCAGTACCTGAAGCCTTCACACTACCACTCACACTACCAGTTCACTTTAATTAGCATACACCAGGTGTCTCCCACTGTATCAGTTTTACTTCATCATAAAAAAAACAAAAAAAAACGTTACACAGAAGCCACCTTTGTGAAAGGTAATTATTTCAACAAATGATAGGTATAGGAGTCAATACTGTAATTAAACCTGTCGTCTACCTGTATGCCCATTATTACTGCTCGTCTTTATCCATTATAACACAATAGAAATAAAGACCGGGTCACTTAGATTAACAATTTTTCACTAATTCCTACATGCTGAAAAATTAGAAACTGATGCAAGTATAAAGGTAAAAAGTACTTAACATTTTGTACAAAGTTCTTACATCAGTCAGTTCTTTCAGAACTTTAAAAAAAAATCCCGACCCAAAAGATCAACATGTTGAGAGATCAAAATATTATCATGTATTTCCTGACTGTAAAATCAGTGTCAGAAATCAAAATGCTGCTTCACTGAAAATCAACTGAAAACAACTCACCAATATGTCAGGAGAAAGTCAAAAGAATCGTCAATGCACTACTTATATATACAACAAACTTAATACAGTAAACATCTAGCACAGTCCGGCACAACGGGTCATATGTTAATATCATCTTCATTAAATTGGTACATTATATGCAGAAAACCAAAATAAAATTGAAAAATTTCAACTGTAAAACTGCAAATTGGATTATTTCTAATTCATATATATTGAATTCATGTCAGTCAACCCTAGTTTCTTGTGACATATTTTACACTGACACCTGTTTCTCTTGTTTTACCTATTTGCAATAAAACATTAGGAAGTTTTGTTACAGACTGTCCTCGTATATTTAATTTATATGAAAGCCAGGGGCGGAGTGAGTACAGTAATATATATTATATTTAAAAAAGTAAAGATAAAGAAATCTCATTTCCCTTTTGTTGACCAAGATATCTTTTGATAAGACAGAACCAGAGCGGGGATTTTATAATATTCACCAAACTTAAAAAAACTTTAATTGATAATAACCCTACATATGAAAATTTTAAAATTATAACTACGCATTTACGTCAAATTGAAAAAAGGATGTGAATATTTCTCATTCAAAATTGTAATTCAAAAATGAAGGTCTGAAGTTCATTGTGGATTATTTGTGTAAAAAACTGTTCCCAGCCAGTTTTATTAGCAATGTACCCTGTATTAGCGTGCCAGTGAATGGATGGATGTGTAAGCGTCATCTATCTATGCTTAAAGGCTCAAGCTTATATGTTTTACTACAAACCCTTTACGTGCAAAGAAACAGGGATACCTGAAAACGTGCCAGTTCACTATATGATAACACATGATTTGGAATAAATTGCCTACTTCCTAACCTTATACATTGTATAATATTTTACCCATGAATTTGTCCATCTAATTTACCCCTGTGTCCATCATTACAGAATCTCAAACATGTCTCTTATCTCCTCAGCTTTTCTTTCATTTTATCTACTTCCATACAGACTGTGACTTTCTAGTCATCTTCCACACTTTTTATTACTATAGTCATTCCCTCCATTCTTCTCGCCTAATTATCCCGCGTTTGACTTTTTCTTTGTTAGTCTATGCTCCTCATTTTTTAGTGTGATTATACAAAATGGTTTTGTCAATGAATTCAAGATCATGGCACCCTTCATATAATTTATCTATCTTTCTAAAAGCAGGCTTGACATCTCAATATGAATGAACACAACTCACATATTAGTTAGAAAGCATGATTCCTAGAAAAATAACTCTTAAACAAAATAATTAATTGGTAAATGTATAAAAGCATTATATGATCAATAATTAGATATATCACACACAAATCTCATTATTAGATATATCATGTAAATTTAATTATTAGTAACATCATATGAATCCCATTAATTATTATGCAGTTAATTTATACAGAGTAATAAAGATAAAGCTAATATTTCTGACACAAAGCAGAAAATCATAAATCTTCCCAAAACCAAATTGAATATACATAAAATTTTTTTTACAAAGACACACACATACAGAAAGTCTAATTCTATATGCAAGTTATCAGTTTGATCCCTTGATGTACAAAGCATGCATGTATTTACTTCCTAGGTGGCGCTGTGTGTCGCTGGTATGATCTCAGCCTGCAACGCGTGTGACAAAATCTCCCAGCGCGTTTACCAGCTGAGATTGTAACAGCCACCACTGGACAGTACACAAACACAAAAATGCTGACTCAAAACATATGATGTCAAGCTATACCCACATACAGAGCATCTCGTAATTATGATAAGACTGTTTACATTTCGTATGTAGCATCACTTTGTATTTTAAATCAAACGAGTCCCTGGTCAAATGTACCAATTGAGAGACCAATGTTTTCTGGCAATTTTTCTATATGTTCAAAACCTCTGGGAAACTGTTATGCACAGAAAAATGAAATAGCTTGTAAACACCAATTGATTCCGGGAGAGGTCACACGTAAAGTATGAATTACTTTGGAGACTTCATCGACCTCAACAGGTAGTTTCAAGGTCTCCATTTTGAACGTTTTTGTAAAGGGATACACACACATCTTGAAAAGAATAGTCCCAAAACATGACTTATGTATGACAGTACACAGCCTAAAATTGACCTTCAGAGGGATACCTTTTACCGTGAAATTAAACAGGAGTCAAGACTCATTGGGATTTTAACCTCTGTCCTTATGAAGCTCTATACCGATTTTATGGCTCCCTGTTACCTTTTTTGAGTTTTACCGAAAAAGAAATATCTATTTTGATAGTAGTGTAAATGATCCCACAGACTACAGTATCCCAATTTTTGCCTGTACATAAAATTAAGAACAGCGACAGAAACTTAATACATGGGTCAGCACTTAGGTTTGTTAAAGCCATCAGAGAAATACAAAGCAAATTAAATCAAAATACCACTATCAGAACACTATCTACAGGTTACATAAACAAACAAAATTAACCCAAAAAAGTACTGACTTATCTTAAAACACCAATCTCTCAAATTTATAAACTAGAAGTACAATTTTTAATCCTGCAGAGTGCAGACACAACATACAGATGGATAAATCAGAATAAGAAAACACAAAATGCCTTCAGAAATACTTTAAATCATACATAATGATTATGGATCCCATTAGGCTGAGCAGGGAAAACAATAATAAGCTGCAGCGGGCACTTAGGTAAAGCGCCAAAACTTGGAGGCGGGCGGGCAGCAAGCAGCATTAGGTACAACAGGCGGAGCCGGGCAATACCAGCGGGCAGTCTGAGGGAGTAGGGAGTGTACTCAGAATTACCAGCTGATATTAGACAGCCCTCGCCCCACACATCCACGTGCATGCATGCATATATATACGTAGACATTCGCCATACACGGGTTATATATACGTACACATGCCGAGACGCACTGCAAACTGAGACATAAGAGAAACAGAGAGACGGATTGCCTATGTGAACATTTAACAGTAATATACAGGCACTGCTTGTTGAAAAAAAAAGAACAACAGGTATACAGGTTTCACAATGGCATATACCCCACGACTCTCTCTCTCTCTGAACTCGTAAACATGACCCAAGCACTCGCTTCTACTGCTCTCAATATTGCTCCACTGTTTCCATCGATGCACTCTTTTACATGTGTGTATTCAGAAGTTCCTTCCTTGCCATCAATATTTTAAGTCAACTTGCTTTCCCTGTAAAACCTTGACTATCTATCTATTCTTACATATCAATTCTAAGTGGTATAAATATGCCGTCAACATGTTGACCATTATCCAAAATCCAAAGCACTTTGCAGAAAACTTAATTTCAATGGTGAAGAGGTATTCTTAGCGGATCTATTGACGTTTTCTCTTCCAAACATCTCCACTGGTTATCCTCTTTGATATGTTTTTCTCTTTAAACCTGCCATTTACTTTTTGATTAATAAGAAACACGTCACCAATGACAACAAAGAGAAAAGACCTGACAATTTTGAAAAGTGCACAATGTACAATGATCCATAGAAATTTAGTGTTCATAGTGCAAAGTGTCTTGCTTGACTAGTTTCAAGAGACAAAGGTGGGGGCTAAAGGTTCTACAGAGAAAGAGATCGAGTGTTAGGTCTGGAAAGTAGTTCTAGCATAAAAATACAAAGATGTGCAAGGAGGAGTGACTAGGAAACATGTGGACGAGTCTACCTACTCTGTTATACCTGTCTCATTAAAACAACATGTGATACGTAAACTAATCTGCCCTCTGAAAGACTACAGGAGAAGCTTTGTGCATGTACTGTTTAGATTTCTGTGAATTTAAATTTGATTTTTTCGTAAATTTAACATTCCTATCAAAAAGTTGAAAACAAATCACGACAGACAGTTTTAGTGACAACGGCATGCCAAGCTCAAAATACCACACTGTAGAGCAACGAGGGCAGGCATGCAAAAACAACATTTTTCAATTAATTTCGGATCCAAGATTTAAACCCAAAACCTAAGTGGTGGGAGTCCTGTATATTCTATACCAAAACACAAGCACAACTAGATCAAAATACAATCAAAATCTGGGAATTATTGGAGGTGCAATTTACAATTAAATAATTTAACAAGAATGATGTGAGAATGATGACAGTTGAATACTTCTAAAATAATTCATATGACCCTAGGACACAATTTATGCAGCTGTTTCCCACCTCAGGAAAATTTTAGTTGAATTTTAAAATCTGATTATTAATTAATCTTTTTGTGAAACCAACCCCAGTCATCCTCAAGTTACATGAAAATCATGATATTTTCACAGAATACTTGCCAGAGAGTTTTATTTTTGGATCAAATAATACAGTGATTTTCCCCGATTGTTAGAAATACTCCAACGCATTTTGTGACAACAGATATGCCTTCGATGTTTCTGACAAGCAGTTTTGGCAGATTAGAAATGGTGACTGTGAAAACATATTTTAATAGGGATGGGGTCAGTAGAATATTTTGGATATTGATAACCTGTGAATGCAAAACTACCCCAATCCTGTGATACCTTGTATTATTTCAATAGGCCCACTGATAGAAATCAAAGTTAACACAAACAAAGCCTGTTGGTCAAACTTGCTATGAAAACTGAAAAATCTCTTAAAAAATATGACAAAAGATTGCAATTTAAACAGACTGATTGTCCACTACCTTTAACTAATCCCCCCATGATTTCATGTGATGATAATCGAGAAACCGGTTCCAGAAAGTCAAAGTTTTGGTTGTACGTTTACACCCATTTCAACAGCCCGGGTCCTGTTAAGACATGCCCTCAGTTAAAGGCCCACATGTTGTTATAAGTTGGGTTTGAACTCACAATTACAGACAAGAGCCCAGTGATTAAACGGCAGACATGTTCACTAGTGCCTCAACGATATTTGTAGAAGTTCGATAGTTCGCTCATTTACCATCCGAATTTGAAGTTCGTTTCAAATGTCTGAAATTCAGACTTTGCAAAAACGTTTAGAAATCACCAAGATCACACCACATCCCAATGAATCCTATTACTGCCTATCAATAAACCCTGCGTTTTTATTAAAAATATGGCATAATTTATTCAAAATGTACATGGATTTTATATTTTTAGCATATGTCTTCAACAAGGTGACAAGATTTATGCAGGATTTCTGCGTTAATGCTGGTTTTGAAAATGTTGTTTTGACGATCGAACTAGATCGACGTTCACTGGCTTGTACAGATACCAAACATCGAACCCGACATTCTGAACGATCTCACAGCACGAATCCAGTGTAGCCAGTCTGCCTCTAAGATGCCAGTTATTTCATTTGGATATTTCAGTAAAAAATATTGTCTTATTAACAGGATACCATCCCCACTTTGTAATGCTTGTCCATTGTCATTTTGTGAACTTTCAAACTAAACATGCTCCCTAATTACTTTAAATAGAGTGCAACAATTGTAACCGTGAAAACATATTCAGAGCACTGTCAGCGAAATACAAAATCAAGAATTTAGAATGACGAATAACAATGTGTCAAAATTGTTTAAAGGCAGAATCGAAACTGTCTGTCCCATCAATATATTTGCATTTGTCCAAACTGAAAGACTTCATGGAATATACACAAGAGAGGTCTGTACAGGCAAAGAAAGCGAACCAGGAAAGCACACAAGTTACAGTAGGACCCGTATTCATTCTGTCAATTTCTACTTTTGCTAGAAAATATACATTCTGAAGATTTCCAAAGATAAAGAATCCTAGAGATTTAATGAAAGGATATGCACAAACACACTGACAGGAATATTTTTAAAAAAAATATTTGAGTTGGTTGTTTATATTTGTTCTTGCCATAAAAAGAAATTTATAAGAATGTCATCAAACTGACTTTTTCCAGGAATTTTCTTTTCATGAGCAATACTTTTGTGCTGGTCGATTTTAAGAATTTTGTTCTCAGGAATAGGTATTGTGTGTCTGAATAAGATAAATTCTAAGAATATAAATGAATACGGGCCCAGGAATACTATCTAAGAACACATACACACTAACAAAACCACAGCAGGACCCCACAGCACAACCCACAGAATTTACTGAACAAACTACACCATGACAGAGTGAGTACTGAGCAAACATCAGACTGATACAGAGGCAGTCACTGGCCAGTACATAGCGCCTGTGTGAAGTTTTTCAACATATTTCTCTGATGAATTGATACTTTGTATTCTTGCTTTTCCATTTACCCTTTTTGTCAAATTTCTTGAACCGAAAGTTCAGAGAGACATTGGTATAGTAACAGCTTTTCTGCAAAATACCTTTTTTGTGAACAGAACTGAAACTGATTAAAATTCAACTTCACAAAATGGTTTTGAAAATCAGTCATCGCTCTGAAATAATCTTCTATTTTACCAACACCTTTATTCATGAAATAAAATTTTGAGGTCATAAATTTTTTTTTTTTACAATTCTCCCGATAGCTGCCTCTCCCATGACTGCCAATTCTTTGAATGAGACATCTGTGGATTGAGGGTGGGGAGTTGCAAACCCATGCCTCTCAATACACACACCAATCACACATCACCAGCCACTAACATGCACTTCACAATCCCAACCCACTAGAACCAGGGAAGCAGACCACACACAAAACTTCTACTGAAAATACCTAATTAAAGAAGAGGAAAGACGTCGAACTAGAGCTCCAAAGGTCAGGTGTACAAGGTCAAAGTTAATAATACTGGTCTCAATGGTAAGATCACTTCAATGTGTCGTGCCTTGCAATAATGGAAGGATATTTGTCTATGTAACAGATGGTTCAACATAAATTCAAACCAAGGTAGATAGTACAGTACTCGAAAAGTACATAACTGCAGTTAAAAGAATGAAAGGTGGAAATGTGTGCGATGCAACAGATTCTTCTGCAACAGAGTTGTATTTAAATTGTCTACTGTAATTCCCATTCCAAAAGAACTGTAACCACTAATTATTACATACTATCTTTGCAAATTTATCAAGATTCTGAATAAATATAACAAAGGCAAATAAAGGGATTGTGACAAGCCATTCAACAAGCACTAAGTAAAATATAAAGATATAGAAAACTTCTGATAGGCATTGCGATCTATAAAGTTGTAAAAATGATACCATGCTCAATTCTAGGTGAGATACCAATTTTTACCATAACAATAACTAGACATGGGAGCTTCTCTTGTTTTTTACCACCCAGAATGACCACTCTTATGGTGTCTTTAAACAGTGTCAAACTGCCTGCATTAACACATTCATATGGAATGGTGCACCCAGTAAAAAGACTAGAACACAACAACAACCATCACACACCATATAAACCACACAGCGGCATGTTAGTGGGAGTTGAGCAACCCCTGCCAGTGATTCCGAGACAAACTAGAATCCACTCGGAATTACCAGCTGAGATTAAACAACCAGCCGACATACACAGATGTAAATAAGAATATACAATAAACGTCCAATCTGCCATCCTCGCTCAAATCTGCAGCATTATAAGGGGGGTGGTGCTGGTGTAAGGTGTGTTATACACACTCGGGTCGCATGAAAACGCTCCACACAGGTGTCACATTAATATGTACACAAGTCTCATGCAAAAAACAGGTTAATACTGTTATATGTACACTTGGTGGAAGATAATATAAAAAATATATATGTTTCAGTGAATACAAATTTGTATATACAGCATTATACACACAGGCGTGACCCGTTATATCTATCCCATCTCTGTACATCATATGTTTTTAACAAATAGAATTTTAGTTGTTAGAATTATTAATCTGCTTCATTTGTGCAGTATCATTGTACAAGCTTTCATTTCTTTAATTGTTTGTTCAGGCAGTTTTAAGGAGCAAGGAAATTTTATGCTGCATATGAATACATGTATATTGTAGGGAATTAGTTCAAAAATGTAAAATTGTTCCCTGAGTTAAAGTAGCATTTATATATAAGTAATAAAGAATGTTAGAACTAATAAAAATGAAATATTCTGATCAACATACACAAATAATAACTAACAAAATTAGTGCAGTTACTCAAGTTTCCTTTGTCACAACTGACACAGTTACAGTAAACGTATTAAAACAAAATAAAAAAAGATAACAAAATATTACACGGTTGACTATAAAGAGATAAATACGATATGTGTTTTTTAGTGGATATTACTGGAGCATTCCAACACAAAAGACCTGTCTACCACTCACATGAAAACATAAAGACCCCATACTTTGGACACACCCCATTACCTACCCTCCTCCCTCAGTGCAGACACCATCTCCTCCTTGCGGTCAAGCTGGTCACTCAGTCGCTGGGCGGCTGCCACTGCCTCATTACTCTCCTCCAACTCCAGCTGAAAAATGCAGCAGGAACCAAGTGAACGTGAAAATAATAATAACAAACGAACACACCGAGAAACATAACCTCCTTGGTAGCGGTGAGAATAAGGAAGTATCTGTAAAAGCACGGACTTCATGTAGCCATCCTCCAAGGTGCAAAACAGCAAAAAGGTATGGTCCAATTACCTGCGAGTCTATCTGCATGTTAGCATCTGACGGGGGAGAAGACAATGGAGGGGCATAGGCTAGTCTGAATAGTTAAGTTCTCAACTGTTGACTAAAAATACGGAGAAAACAGAAACATGTACAGAGGGGAAGTAAGGTGAAAATCGACATATTTTAGTGTGAAACTTGTAGACTAGCAAACTGCGTAACGGGTCAGAGATTTCAGTGCAATGTAACAGCTGGGGTTATATTGGATTGAGTGAATGCAACGTACACACACTCCCATGATGTGTCATGTGACCACTCACCTGTAGCTGGTGCATTTCCCTCTGTAGTGACTGCTTCTCCTGTTTGAGCGAGCTCACTTCACGCAGGTAGAACTCAATCTCAGCAGCCTGCTGCTGCTCTTTTTCTGCAAAAAAACACAAGAAATACTGATATGAAGCGACTTGGACGTTAAATATTATCCAGATTTTCACCAACACAAACGTTTGAATTTTTTTTTAAAAACCTGAATCCAGTTAGACGTCTGTATTATGTTAACGGGCATCTGCCATTGGTAAAATTGCAGAACTGTTTTAGTGTTTACCATATTGTATACCTCACAACCGCTCTCATACTATCTGCAAGCTATAGGGCTTGGCTGCATGATGGCTGTATGATTAATCAACTGATGTATCTACTGATTGAGGGCTGATAGTCCGTCAAAACTTTTCTGGCACCATGTACAGCCAATGCAGTGTGATCGGCCACTAGTTTGATTAATTTATTTGACTGATTGAGCAAGACCTGAATGACAACTGATGAAGATGCCTTACCCTGTTGGAACTGTTCTAGCACCATCTGTAGGTTACTGAGTTGGGCTGCATACTGGTTGGCTTGGTCCTGAACACTCGCAAGTTGTAACACTGCCTTATCTCGCTGCTCTGACAGTGTGTGTAGTTGCTGCTGTAGACTCTCCACCTGCTTACTGGCCTGGAGGCTGAAAAGTGAAGCCAGTTATAATTTCTGGATATTTCAATGCACCCTATTCTCTCATTCTGTACATGTATTATAATTACTGAAGATTTCAATCACTTTGCTTTCACATTCTTTAATATGTATTATAATTACTAGAGATTTCTATTTACTAAAAGCTCCCACATTTTGTACATGGGTTATAATTACTGGAATTTTCAATCAACTTTGCTCTCACATTCTCTAATTGTATAATAATGGAGATGTTAACTCACTCTGCTATCATATTCTCTGTACATGTTCTACTTTATCTAGTTTTAAATTCACTTTAAACTCTACATATTTTATCAGAAGTTTAAACTCACTTGGCCCTGTCTACAGATGAGGATGCTGAGAGAGCCCTGTCCTCTGCGGCAGCCAGTCTGTTCCTCAAGTCTTTCTCCCTCTCTTCTGCTTCCAGTAACTCGCGTGTGTAGCCTTCCTCCACTTGCATCAAGTGGCCACGTAGTCGCTCCACCTCGCGACTCAGCTTTTGCTCGCGCTCCCCAATCTTCTGAAGCTGTAACATAAACAGACATTGTTAAAATCATCCACTACTACAAAAAGCTAGTGATGTCTTTGAATAAACTGATGACTTAAACTTAGTCTAATAAACAAAGGAAGCAAAACAGTAGATAAATCTACTAGATGTAGGTTATACCTGGCAGATGATCCTTTGGTTCTTCACTCATTTGATCGCTATCACCTCTGTCTGAGCAGTGTCCCTTACATTCAAATTTATAATCTACTTCTTTCGATGTTCTTCAATAAACCATTGCATCCACCAGGTTTAATGTAGTTTGAACACATCAAATTTTCCAACCATTGATCTCTCGTTCAAGTACTTCAATATCAAATTCCTTAACCAAACTGAATAAAGTGTGACCTCTCTCACTGTTCTAGTGTCTGATATATCCCAGTTTATTAACATTAAGCCTAAATATGAGCCTGTGAGTACTGTAAGTAGTGCGACCCCTCAACTCATTCATTTTTAGGATGAACCCACTCCCTCCTTGCTATGCTCAAGATCTCCTCAACTCAGTCTTTTATATGATCACCCCACACCCTCAGTACTGTGTAGAATGACCACCCTCACCTCAGTCTTAAGCTCCCTGTTTTCCTCCTGCTGCTGTTGCAGAGCCATGGCAAACTGGTCAGCATCCACTTTGAATGCCCGCGCCTGGTGCTGTAAAGTCTCTGTCTCTTTCATCAGCCTGTCCATCTCACCCTGCATGTACACATAAGAGGGACACATTGAAATACTGCACCTCATCCTGCCAATTCTTATCAACATGTCCAATGTGTGGGTCAGCTTAAATTTACTTAAATTTAATATATCCCTTCCCCTCACAAATATTTGATTAGTTGATTCATAAACAACGTAACAGTTTTCACCAACAATTTTACTTTTAAGCCTCTGTAACATAAAAATATACTGTAAAACCAGAACCAGCAAAAAGTAAAGAAAATGAAACTAGTTCAAGACAGACACCTATAAATTTACAAGGGCCTTTAGTTTCTATAGAGCTTTTACTGAATGTTATTACAGTGCCACATTAGATATAACCACAGTAAAATACAGAATGGTTTTAAATACAAAAGTAATGAAACATCTTGAAAAGAAACATCTCACATGTACCACTCTATTTATAATACAGGTATTATTAAATTTATAACATAACCCATTGTTCGACAATCAAAAAGCTGTTTTTTCTTTTATTTTTTTTTATTCAGTAAAATTTTAAGGCAAGCAATCAAATTAAAGAAAAATATCTGACAAGTGCTCAGTCGAAATATGAGCCAAAAGCATATTTTTCCTGTTTCAGTATCCAGCCATTTCAAAACCATTCCCATTCAAGGAACTGTAAGAGTTTTAGTGAGCTAGCGTATCCGCAATTAAATATGCTGCTAACAGGAAGTGAACTTCATGAAAACAAAACATGGCAGTTCTCACAAAGAAATCACCACTGAAGTGTCTCCACATGCACAAAAATATAAGTTTATAATTTCTTCAGATTTGGGTTTTGTTTCTAATATTTTAAGTTTTCCTTCAATTATATATGCCGACAACCTAAACACCAGTTGTAAAGTGTGGTCTCCATTTCAGTAAAATAGTCTCAACACTGAGACACTGGTACCACTGACCTATCCCTTTTTAATGTTCATAAAATTTACACACCAAACATTCAGACCCCAGTAATGGCTTATTCACTACATAGTTTTAGGTGCAATGTCTGTTTGTAACACTGCTTTTGTGTGAACCCTGCCCTCCCTTACGTATCTTAAGTCATCCTTTGCTTTCCCCGACTCAATCTGCAGTTTTAAAGCACAAAGTATGAAAATTGCCTCCGGCAGATACCCATTAAGAGTAAGATAACATAATCAAAATTTATGCAAATTTGACATTAGGGTAGATCACAATTCCTAATTGAGTCACAAATGTGTGAAGAATTCCCACAAGTCAAGAAATACAAGGGCATTTCCTCAGTAATACTGTTGTGAAAAATGTAGATTAAAAAAAACCTCCCTCTACTTATACACTCTACGCTTTAATCCCAACTGCCTATATGTTTACCCCTAGCGTGAGCCAGCGAGCCTTAAACCTCACCTTCTCCTTCTCGTCAGAGCCTTTCTCCTGGAGCAGCCGTGTCAGGGTGTTGTTCTTTTCCTTCAGGGCATTCAGTTCGAAGGCATGGTCTTTGAGAGCCATGGAGAGTTTGTTGTTGGCCTCCTTGACCATGTCCATTTGATTGTCCAGTGCCATGCTCTTTGAGGACAACTGGTCTTTCTCCTGTCTCAAGTCACCCACCTCTGTCTGCAGACCATGGAGTTGGAATGCTAGGTTCTCATTCTGCTTCCTGAGCGAGTTCATCTCTGAGTCACGCGTTCTCAGCATCTGTTCGGTCTTGTGAAAGCGTGTGCTTAGCTCACTATACGCCTTGTCCTTTTCATCCAGGGTAGCGTCTTTCTCTGAAATTACAGAGTCTTTGCACTTTAAGTCTTGGTCCTTACCCCTGATGAGCGAGTCCTTCTCTGCAAATGCCTGCTCCTGCATCTGTATCACAGTTTTGAGGCTCTCTATTTCAGCCAAATAATGACGGTACATTGTATCATCACTGGAGTGTGCCACCACAGCTTCACCTGTCTCTTTGCTGATTTCTGTACCGTCTTCATTTGTCACTGGAATGTCTTTATTGATTACAACACTGTCCTCTTCTGGTCTGTTGTTACCCTGTACTGCCTCTTTCTCAACCTTATTGTCTGCTTGCTGATCACTTGACGCCTTGTTGTCTCCTGCAGAGAGATTAATACATTCCTTGTCACTCTCTGGAGTATGTTCCCTTGACGACTGTTCCCGTGAGAGTATGTCCTCCTTTTCTCGGAGCACCTGCTGCAGCCGTTGCTTGAGAGCGATGAGCTCCTGTTGGGTGGACACTAGCGCCCTCTGTCTGTCCTCATACTGAGCCACCAGTACACTGTACTCTTGCTGCAATCGGTCCTGTTTGGCGTTCTCCTGGCTGATGAGGCCTTGCAGTCGCTGGATCTCGCCGTGGTACGCCACACTCTCCTGGTGCTTGGCATTCAGTGCCGCGATGATCTGCTGACGGTCATTCAGGAACACAGACACCTGCTTGGCCAGGTTATCCCGCTCCTGGATCAGACCAGAGATCTGGGACCCCTCCTGAGAGCTCTCCTGTAACACCTGAATACAGCAATCTAGACTTAAGTTACTGCATGAAACAGGTATTGGGTCTGATATGGTTTTGTTTTTCTAAGTACCCAGACTTAAGTTACTACCGTAAATTTCCGAAATAATGCCCAGGTTCAAATACATGCCTGGTTCAAATTAAGGCCTGGTACTGAGCACACTGTTTACAATTTATAACACTGCTTTTGTTTTTCAAAAGAACACCTGGTTCAATTTAATGCCTGGTCTGATGACATTTGAAAATAATTAACGCCGGGCCATATTTTGAAAAAAATACGGTATATTAAACAGGTATTGCGTCTGGTGTATTTTTGCTCTCCTAAGTACCCAACACTTATCTTACTGCACACAACAGGTATCAGGTTTAGCTCACATATTTCTGTTTTTCCATATGTCTGGAGATCACATTTTGTGATGAGAGAAAAAGTACTCATTTTTTGGTTTTGGACAACTGGGTATCGATGACATCCTTAACATGTGGTCAGCAGTGACAAAGTCATTTCATAAAAGAAAGTGGGCATCAACACAAGGTACTTTTATCACAGGGAATATAAGAAGTTGGATTTTCTGTTATTACATATGATAAACCAATAATATATAAAAAAATAAATGAAAAGAACACAACCTAATACCTGCTACTACGTATTTAATGTGCACTACAAAATGGAAGGATACACAAGAGTTGACAATTTTGATCCTTCTACTTATTTATTTGGGGTTTTACGTCGCTTTCAACACTGTACAGGTCATATCACGATGGGTAGTTGGAAGGGCAGAGGAAACCAGTACATACAGTTGGTCAAGGTTTTGTACTGTAAACTGCCGACCAACAGCAAGCAACTACCAGCTTTCCCACTTGAGGCCGTACCAGGAACTGAACCCCGGCCTCAGAGGTGGGAGGCGAGAGTCTTACCACTCTGCCACCGTGTTCCCCGATCCTTTTAAATATTGCAAAGTCATTATGTTTCTACAAATTTCAATTGCTATTACTTGTTGAAGAGTCAATTGTAAAGTTCATAACCATCAAAAATGTTCAAGATAAAATAATTAAAACAATACATACTTTAAAAAATCAATAGTTTTCCAATATTGCAAACCACAATACAGAATATACATGATCTTTTTAAGGCCCCTGGCTCACAGAGTTTTACAAGGTTGTACAGGAGATGATTACACAAAAACTACATTACGTGTGTAATACACAAATTCCATATAATTACACATAAATGCAACAAAGAAACTACAGCAATGTCACAGGTTAACTAAACTGTTTAAAATAAACAAATGATAAAAACGCATTTCAGAGAAAAACTGTTAGTGCCATAGCATCTGTATAAGCATACTATTAGAAATCAGGTACCACAAGTAATAAGTACTAAGGTCACATCATCAGAAAATCTTGTCAATAATTCAAATCATTACAACACTTTTAACTACCTAACTTCCAGCTGTGGAAGTTTAAGAAATAGGAACTTTGTGAGGATTATTCAAAAATCATGCCAGTGGAAGGTCATTTCACCGTGACAAACTTGCAGCTAGAGAAGAAAAGGATCAGTCGAACAAGTAGGATTTTATAGGATTATAACCAATTAAAGTTGGACTTGTGCATGGAATGAATAGAAGAAAACAATGAGGTTGGCTTTATTCTGCATGGTATGCTTAACATGTGTTCACAGTATATTTCAATAGCCACAAATTACCTACAGCTGATTTGTTGGAGATTTATACAGATCCTATTGCAGTACAGTCAGTCGCCATAGCAACCTAACTAGGACCTACTTGCAGTAGAGTCTCGTTTTTCTGTGACAGTGATTCTATCTCGAGGTCTTTGTCTCGGATCATGCGGGAGAGGTTTTTGATTGCCTCTTTAGACATGTCAGACGCTGGCTTCTCCTCTTCGTGTTGCTGTAGGTGGTGGTTGTCTTGCTGCAGTTTGGACAGTGCAGCCTTTTCTGCCGACACCACATTCATCAGTTTGTGCACCTCACCCTTCAGCTGACTGCACTCCCGAGTCTTGTCATTCAGAACCTGCAGCCAAAGGTACAGGTTCACAGTGAATTGCTAAAATATCACCCAGGTTCAAAATGAACACATGGTCCAAATACATGCCTGGCTACACACATTTTCCAGTATCAGAACCTGGAGCAAATTACAATTTGACAGCAAGCAACTGCCTTGAATAAAGTCAGACCATGCCACATTCAGCAGTACCTTTTAACTGCAATAAACTCTCTCTATACTCATCTGTTTACCAGATTTAGTGTGAACTTGGCATTTGGCATCCAAATGAAGTAAAACAATTTTTACCACACACTAGACACAAAAGATGTCTCAGCTATTTTAATTGGCACAATTTCTTTGCACTGACCACCATACACTTTAAACAGTTTTACTATTACTTTTTAAGGATGGCCACTGTCACATCGCAATGTGATTGTATGTTTTAGGGTGAGTCTGATTTCTTGCAAGCAACGGTGTTTTATATAAATCTAAACCATATGAGTGCAGAAAGGTGCAACTGAAAGCCTTAGTCATCCAATCTCACCTGCATCATCTGTTCTTTCTCCAGTCTGAGTGCCCCCACCTCACTCTCCAGCCTGTGTATGTCCACCAGGGTTGCGTCTCCATGCAATGCAATGGAACGTTCCTCCAGAAGTTTTGTCAGTGTCTGGTTCTTTTGCTTGAAGCTGCTGATCACCTCATCTTTCTCCACGATCTGGTGACGCATCTTGTCCACAATCTCACTGTCTCCGTTATACTCCCCGTTGCTTTCACTGTGGCTAGATTGCAGTTCCTGACTGATACTCGTCTTGGCTGGCTCAGCCTGACTGTTTGACTCAGAGTGAACAACAATGGAAGATAAACCCTGGAGCTTTACAGATGCCTGTGATAGTTGAGACTCCTTATCTAGTATTGTCTGCTGCAAAGTCTGTATCAGGTTATCCTTGTTCAGCACAAGCTCCCGCTTTTCCTGCAGTTCTGATTCCAACCCATCCATGGTCTCTTGGACCTTGTGTAACTCTTGCTGGATTTTTGTCAGTGTCTCTGTTAGACTATTACAGCTTTCATTTGCTTTCTCTAGCTTTGCGGTCCTGTCCTCCAACACCCCACTAGATTCTAGCAACTGAGAGTTCAGCTTCTGGATGGTCTGGTCCTTAGCTGCCAGGCTGTTCTGTAACTGTGTGAGCTCCTGTTCTAGGTCTGTTATCACTCCCAGTGTCTTGGACTCAATCTCTTTAGCTTTCTCCTCACTCTCTATATTCCTGAGTGTGCGTTTCAGTTCGTCCTGCTCTATCCTGAGCTTTTTGTGGTCCTCTGTTAACTGTCGGTACATTTTCTCAATGTGGTTCAGTCTCTCCAGTTCTGCCTCATGCTGCTTCAGCAGGTTGCCCTGCCCCTCGTTCTGCTCAGTCAGTGCCCCGTTCTCCCTCTTCAGCCCATCAATCTCTGAGTCCTTCTCACTCAGTAAGTTAGTGATGTGTGACTGTCCATCTATGGTCGTCTGAAGCATATCCTTGGTGTACTCCAAGTCACCCTGAAGCTGTTGAATCTGTTCCATTAGCTTGTGTATCTGCCCGTCCTTATCGTGGCTGGCTTTCATCAGTCTCTGGTGCTCCTCCTGCAGTTCAGAGGCATCTAAATCTCGAGACTGGTTCAGTTTGGCAATGTATTGTTCATACTGACGAGTTTTTTCTTGCATCAGGTGCTCCGTGCTACTCAACTCCCGTTCCATACTGTCCCGCACTGACAGCATGGCTGACTTCTCTGTACAGAGCCTCTCCTCCCATTCCTGGGACAAGATCTTCTTTTCTGTGTTGATTTTCTCCTCCCACTCCTTGGTCAAGGTCACCTTCTCTGTGTTGAGTTTCTCTTCCCACTCCTGGGTCAAGGTCACCTTTTCTGTCTTGAGTTTCTCCTCCCACTCCTGGGTCAAGGTCACCTTCTCTGTGTGGAGTTTCTCTTCCCACTCCTGGGTCAAGGTCACTTTCTCTGAACGGAGTTTCTCCTCCCACTGTTGGGTCACCTTTAACACAGCCTCCTCTTGAGCTTTCCTTAGACTAGTCAACTGCTCTGACAAACCCTCGTTATCTACCCTCAGCAAGGTGACCTCTGTCTCCATTGACAACAGTTTCTTTTTGAGACTAGACACTTGCTTTTCTAACTGCTCCCTATTTTTCTCCAATTCCTCCAGGTGTCTGGCTTCCTTGTTTTGTGAATCTTCACCTTCCTTTAGGAGCACCACTTGAGAAGTCTTTGCTGCTAGCTCCTGTTTGAGCCTGGCACACTCTTCTTCTGCCTGCCTGTGTTCCCCTCTGCTAGAGTTGAGTTCCACTCTCACCTTGTGCAGCTCTGCCTCCAGCTCTCCAATCCGCGCCTGCTGTTCCTGCTTGTCCATGTGCAGGTCGTTCAGAACCCGGGTGATTTCCTCCAACTTCAAACCCTTCTCTTTCAGTTCTTCACTCAACTTGTCCTTGTCTGCGTCAAGTCTATCAAACTCCAAAACCTTTGCCTTCAGACCAGTATGGGCCTGTTCTAACTCAGACTTTAAGGTCTTCAACTCTTCTGTAAGCTTTCGTTCCAATTCACTGGGCCCCTCTTGTGTTGCTGTACTTTCCGGGCCAGCATTTTTGCTCTCATTCTGAAGGCTCTCTAGCTGCATCTTCAAGTCCTCGTGACTTTGTTGCAATTTCTGCCTTGATTCAATCACCTGCAACATATACCCAGGAAATACAAACCACTGCATCAGGTAATGAAATGGCACTTGATTTTGTTACAATTTCTGTCTCAATTTAAACTCCTGCAACAAATACCCAGGAAATACATGCCGCTGTACCAGGTAATGTAATGGAAGCTGGCTAATATCGGATGGAACATGCAGTGAAACTGAAACACAGTCACCAGCTAAAGACTTTATTTAAAATGACCACTGATAATACACTTTAAAACAGTGGGATTTTAACAAAGCAAACCTAAAATGTACTCACATAATAACAAAACTTAGTCATAAAAAAGAAACAGAAACCTCAGGTAAATAGATCCCAAGAACAAGTTCATACCCAGTCAACTTCTAGTTATCACCTTTAAAGTATGCTAAGTATCTGACTATGCTAAATCCTTTATTTTTACCAAAATAACAGATCTTTTTGTTATATTCTAAATCATCTACATACTCTTGATAAAAACACTATTTTCTCTCTAGCAAGTTGTTTTATCTATCATAAATATATTCATTCATTGTACATAGGTACTTCTGTGTAATTTAACCTTGCATGCCTGTCTGTTAAAGGTTAGCCCTCCAAATTCCCAAGTCAAACATGCTTTATATTCATTTTAGTTTTGGAAAAAGACTTGATCCTCCATTCATTTGAATAACTATGTATCTTAGGTTCTCAATGTTGCTTTGTGTTATTTACCCAGCATGCTAGTGTGACCTATCTCGCTCCTCTGTCGGACCCAGTTTTAATCTCTCTCACCTGTTGAATGGCCTGCTGATGCTGAGCATCCAGCTCCTCCAGGCTTTCCATCAGGCCCTCACGCTCTGCATTGGCCTCCTCAAGCTGTAATGCAAAGAATTGTGGGTAATGTCAATAGGTACACAACAACTAGCATATTGGCAATCCATTTTGTTTTGGTTACATTTACTTTTATCATAGGTGCATAACTTGTTCAAAATTACATGACAGTCTGCAAGAGTGAACCCATAAGAGAAGTTCATTATCATTTTACTAATAATGGAGATAAACACATAAGCCACAAAGTCACACCGTATATGTTTATCACTTTATCTAGCCAACTTTTATTTTTTTTTTTTAAATTTTATATCGATAACTATATATTTCTTCATTAATTAATGTATAATGATAAATTTAGAACATAGTCCACTTCTTTTTCAATCATGAGAAACATCAGTAAGTTGAACACTATGTGGCAATGTTTTTTGTTTACTGTTAAAAAGATAAAACCCAGTAGCAGCAGAGTATCAAAGATAAAGCCTACCTCAACATCAAAAACAATCCCACAATTTGAATGGCTGAAAACACTTATCTCTCACCAAACACAGTTATCACTAAACAGAGATACTTAACAAAATGAACATCTGCCAAGCATTGCACATGTGTACAACAGAATACTGTGTATTCTAACATAAATATATATAGTGTGTAGTTCTTTAGTACCAACCTGTCATACCTGTTTTCTTGCCTGCGATATGATGGTGCTTGCGACTAGTCCCTTTACCTGTTTCACCTTTCAATGAAACCAGTCACACACCCACTCACCTCTGTTTTTTACCTGTCATACCTATTTCACTTGTTACACTTGCCTTCTCACCAGTTACAATGGTCTCAGCACCCACACCATCTATTTCACCTGTCATGCAAACCTGGTCTCTTACCTGTGACTTGGTGACATTCAACTCCTTCACCAAATCTCTGTGATCACCCTCTTCTTCAGCCCTGTTCAGCCTGTCAATCTCCTGCTGCTTGGCAACAAGCTCCGCCCTCACAGAATCCAGCTGGGACTTCAGTGCACTGAGTTGTGTGCTGTCACTGGCCTCTTTTTTGACTGTATATAAATTCACCAAGTTACACTAAATTAAACAACATTGCCCAGAGATGGCGATGATGGCTTCGGAGTATCTTATTAAATCTTTCTTTTACATTTAGAAGCCAAAAATTACACGTCCATTGCTTACACTGGAAGCAAGTTCAATTCAAATATTCTAAAGCTTTCAAATTCCAAGGACTCAGAAATTTCTCTGTGGTACTCTGTTGATTCGCACTGACAGAGTTCTGCGAACTCCGTATATTTTGGACTTACCACCAACATTGAGTGCAGAAAATAATGTTGATGGCTGGGTTTATAAATCAAACAGATTCTATTTCACCAAAACTTTAGTACCCTGAATAGTTATACTGTCCCTAGAATTTCCTATTACATACATCTGAAGTTAAAAGATTTATTTACTTCATTTTATACAGGTATAAGGTAAGTTTCAATGTGACCAATCATAGAGAGAGTATTATGGTGAATTATACAGGCAGTACACAGACCTGTAGAGAGCTGTCTCTGTAGAGTGGAAACCTTGTCCTTCTCATTGTGTAAATCCAGCAGCAACTGTTCCTGTAAACACACAGACTCACATGCAGAAACAGATTCACAAGCTAGAGCCAATAGTTTGTGTGTAATTAGTTTCACTGACACATGGATGTCTAAGGCCCAAAGTCGAGAGGTCAAAGAGCATGTAACGTCTGTCATTCCTCATTCATATCAAAGCTGTAACACTGTGCTGTTAATATACAGGTTTAGAGAGGATTTCACTGGCAGGCAGATGATATGTAATACCTCACCAGCCAGTTGGATTTGTTTTTCTAATTAACAACTATAAATATGCCAAGAATGAAATTTAATGAGATTTTCATCCCGGGATGAAAAAAGGTAAAACAGTTTCTTCCATGCATCAGCTACCAGTGGTTGATGATTGATGCAAGTGATATTTATTTAGCTCACACCTTTGGTATACATAACAATAAATGTAACAAATTAAAAGTAAACTGAGAAACAGAGGTACAGAGCACAGGATTGAACGTATATAAAACATCAAAACTGAGGACATAGACATCAACATTTACCAAATCAATACAAAGTGTGACAATATAGGTGCTAATTCTCATGAATATGTCATAAGAATATGTTGTAAAGCAAGACAGACTACTGTGTTATAAGGATTAAATAAGATGGAAACAGGCAGATTTACCTAAGTTTAACTGGAGCAAGATGTAGCAATGAATGATTGAGATTTATGAATGACACAAAATCTCTGATTTGCTTCTTTGGGGTCTATATCTAACACAAATGTTAAAACAATTATTTTTCAGGAAAATTTTTTTATCATTAATGACCAAAAAAGACATCAAATTTTAGTTTCACATTTTATTGATGTCACAAATCAACAATGACGGTTAGTAACAGCTGTTTTTAAGTGTTGTGATAGGATTTTATATTTATGTTAAAAACTATATTAATGACAACACCTGACATTACTAGATTTGATCTTTAATATTAAAATTATTTTCATGAAAATGGCTTAATAAAGGGACTGGCACATTTTACAGATATGACCCGAAGAGTAAAACCCACACAGCTGCAGATGTTTGTCGTGTACTGTTTGATGTTGTACGGTCACATGCTTTTTGCAGTGTTGTAATTAGGCCTATCGAACCAAACTGCCTACTATATACACACATTCCTTATTAAAGGTTACCATGCAGGAGTGTCATAAATTCAATGCTATACATTCAGTTGGTTACAGTAATTCTAACAGTCATATATATGTATTGGATAAAAAAACTCCATTATTCAACTTAAACTGTAAAACTAAAATACAGATATGGCACTTACTGTCCATAATCTATCTTTTCCAGAGACATTTTTCTTTCAGAAGAATAATGGTTATTTTTTTGTCCAAAGATTAGTTGTTTTTCCACTAAAATCTAAAGTTAGTGTTGGTTTTATATGTGAAAAGATATGGAAGTTGAATTCGATTCTTGATTGATTTTCTTGTTTCAGTTTCAGAAATAACAAAGTATTACAATAATCCCAATGTCTATCCTAATTACTAGGCTGGTTCTAATTAAGACTTGGTGCAACACAACATGATTTCTACTGATGGTACAAATTGTATTGCATTCATGACTCAAACTGGCACTGGGTCAGTGGGGTTTTAACGGCAAAGCATTGCCCTGTAATTCGAAAGACTATAATAAAGAATTAGTCCATGGTTTAGAAAATAAATATATGAATCTGGACTTTCTGTGAAGTAGACACCAAACAACTGTTGTGCCAGTATTTTTCGTATCGAATCATATAACACCAACACCTGTGTTAAAGCACACCTTTTCTATGACTAGGATATCGTGTTCATTCTCAAGGCGTGCACTGCCCTCAGTGAGAAGCGCCACCTGTTGATTGAGGTCCTCCAAATCCTCCTCAATTTCACCCGGAGTCACATTCAGCCCCCGGTCACACGAGGAAGGGTGCTGGCTGGTCAATGCAAGTAGGCCCTGTGGTTTTATATAGAGACAGTAACATAAGACCCCAGTCACACAAGGCAGGATGCTGGCTGGCCAGCCCAACAGGCCCTATGCTTTATATATAGATACTACCATAAGCCCCGGGTCCCACAAGGAAGGGTGCTATGCAAGAAGGCAGTCATTAAGCACAGGTTAAAAGGTTGGAGGTTAAAGCATATTGGTATTTGATAAGGGCGTTCATGAAGTTACAAGTAGGGTACATCTGGTTTGTGGGGGAAATCAGTGATAAACTTACAGAACTAACATGCCCCAAATAAAGTGACCAAAGCATACAGTGGAACTCCAATAAGCCTCGCTGATACATTATTAAAAATTAGCTTCATAGAAACATAAGTTTATTGGTGCAGAAACTAGTATAAAGCTGAAGACTTGGGAAAAAGCTAATAAGATTGACACATAGATACTTCACAGAAACCATGCTGTATACCCACAATTTCAGGCATGACCTAAACACAACAAAATTGCACCATACAAATCAAACATTTCTTTTATAAAGCAAAAAAAAAAAAAAAAAAAAAGTGTAAAACTGAATGCTACTCAAGCAAGAGAGAGAGGGAGAGTAAGATACAGCAAAGTTTGACAAAACACACACACACTCAGGATAAACATTAGATCAGTTGAAACAGTTAAGGTTAAATTAAGAGAAACCAGTTTTAAAGTCCCTTCATCAGAATCAAGTTTTGTGGATTCAAGAGGTTCAATTAAGCTTTAAGACAAAAATCACAAATATCAACCAGTGAATTCATGAAACAGTCATTATCATAACCTACTTTCAGCTCACCTGAGAAATTTTATATTTATTTATGTACATTTTTTTTTAGGACAAATTTGATGAGCGAGCCCTTGATGCTTCACTACCTTTTCTCAACTGCATCAAAGCAGTACAGTGATGTACTTTCAAACAAATGGCAAAATGTGTTGTACTATTTTTGTCAATTCTGATATCAAACTGCAGATATGACACACTTTGTGAACAGAAATAACAAAGTGTACCAAATGGGAAAAGGTTGTTTCCAGTGCAAGAAAAAGTAAATATAACTCAGAAATTGTTTAATTTGTGATAATTTTTGATACATCACAACACAGAAAAGTACAATGCTGCTTTGTTTTATAGAAACCTCAGTCAACTGAAGAGTTTGTGTGAGAGACAGGCTTTGATCAGATAACAGAAATAAATAAACACAAGTCAGTAATGGGTACAAATATAGTGTAGCATCTGTGAGTAGAATTCTGTTAAGAAGAAAGCCCTCTTAAGCTACACATCAGTTCAACTGTCACAAATGTCAACAGATCTCAACATGCTGTGTTTTCTTTTCTCAGGAAAAAGTCCTCATAAGAATATAATATTATTAGTGGAAGTATTGTTTTCTCCGATTGTTTAACTGGAATATCTACCGATTACATAATAATGTTTCGTTTTTGCGATCCTGGATCAATGAGGTCCGACATTAAAACAGATGTCAGGCGACATACGATTTGAAGTGATGAGCATCCAATGAAATGAAGCATTTCAAAACTATGCATAGTGACCAAATCTGCCAATGGATGTGTAGCCTAAAGTGGAAGAAAAGACTGAGTCATAAGATGGCTTTTTCAACTAAAATTTATCCTTTGAAATTGCTTGTCAAGCAGAAGTATTTTCGAAGGCCCCGGACTTTCAACTTTACAGCATTCAAGTGTACATGAAAAAATTAAATACAGTGAGAAAATATAAACTAGTCAGACAAATAACTGTAAACCAGAAAGAAGACTGCTACTGAGAACAGAGATAGTTGACTAACTACGGATACATTGGCAAGCTGAGGATATACTGACCTGGGAGCTTTGTACAGTGGCAGTGGTGGAGGGTTCATTGGTTTTCTGAAAACAGGTAGAAAACGGTGCACAGTCCTCGTACAGGGATACAAAATGCTCAGTGTGTGAATCATACTGAGTGCAAAATTATGTACAGCAAGAAGCTTATGTGAAACGGTGAAACCTGGGATTTAGAAATGGTCAATCTAAGGTGTAAAAGTATGTATTTTTCCCTATTAAAATCTTCATTATCTGCATTATTTTGAGAAAGTGTGTTTCATTAGAGACTTAAACTTTGTGTAAATGTGGAATTGTAGACTGTGTCGCTAGAAACATTGAAAAAGTTTTATTGTTGATATTTCTGTTTTTAAAATCATTCTGCTGCTATTGAAAGATTACAACATTACATTAACTTGGAAAATCAGATTAAGTGTATTTGCGTGTAAGAATCATTCAACAAGGACAAAAATGAAATGAACATTCACACACAAGCAAAATAGCAGCAAAAACATATATTGCAAAAGTCCCCAGGCACTGTTATGTCTGAGAAAAGCAAGTTACAGTAAGAGTGCACCAATAGTTCCACACTCCCAATCAGCCAACTAAACATAAAGCGGCTAGGTCAACTCAAGCACCTGCCTTCTACAATCTATACTACAGATGGGCTGAAACAGCATAACATTGATCTGTATTGTCAACTGGCAAAATAAGGGAAGATTCAAAATATTAGAAATGGACAATAAACCATCTTCAGAAAATATAACTTTTTATCATACACTTTCCAGATGAGTCAGCTTCAACAGGGATTTTGATCAGCATGTTTTGTGTTTATAAAATCCACTTGTTTAAGTTTATTTGACTGAGACAATAATAGAACAGCACTTTAAAAGTATCCTGGAATTGTAATGGTTTTCCACTAGTGGGTACTGAAATTGAATATATTCTACCAGCCCATCTGTAATATATTACACAACTCCTGACAATTACAAATACACTGGGTGACAACAATTTTCCCATTCACTGGTGATCCCTAACTTTGAAGGTAAACAAAGGGCATGTGTATGGTTTTATGTCTGTTTCAACAGGTACATTCAGAACAGGACAGGCCCACAATGCTACTTGTTGGCCATGGCCTGGATTCAAACCTACTACCACAGACATGAGAGTCGAGTGATTAAATATAGAACTTATTAATCACTCCTTTCATGATATATTGGGTATAGTAAACCACAAGCCTCCTCTTTTTTAAACAACAGGTACCAAAATGTTACATTTATATAGTTTGAATTTAAATGATCTATTGTGGCTTTAGTGTTGGTAAAGTTTATTACTAATAAGGCTGTGACTTCGTTGGAAAAACGACGCCGGGTATTCGCCTCGAAAGAATCGATCCGAATTCAGGTAACTGCATTTTAGTTGTCACCCAGTGGAAGTAGCAGAGAAGCAAACATGGCGGATGATGTAAACAAAGCGTTATGAAAAATAATGCGAAATATCTATAAAAATAAGGAAAATTATGCAAAAAACTAATATCGGTTAAAGAAATCTGACAGAATACTAAGGTTTGTCCAAGTATTTCATTGATTTACGCTATATTTAATATATTTTCGGTTACCCGCTTCGCAAGTTTGTAGTTGGTTTCTCAAGGAATTCGGACCATTTTCGGGTAACCTATCGTAGCCTTAATTACTAGAGATGAATGGATTATTTTTTCAACAGAGGCCTGATCTCTCACGATTACATCCACAGCTACATGTTAACACCCTGTGCTCAAGAAGTATGAAAACCAAATTTCCATGTTTTTGTGTAGTATTTTACACTTAATAATCTGTTTTTCAACAAATAACTTTGGAAATAAATGAGCAGACATTATAGTTTGATGGACATTTCCTAAATATGCATCATAATGAAACATGATATTCAGTCTTTTCCCAATAAACACCTTTCATAAATATAACTTTTAATCTAAAATTGCAAAATACATGACGTGGTATACCTGGATTCTGTTAATATCATACACAATATTTCAAAAATAGCTTGGCAAATGTTACGGTTATGCTCATCAGTTTCTTGGAATTGGTTATAAAATAAGTTTTTATGTAAATTTAATAAAAGCACCTGGTCCATATAATTTAATAAATAGACTTTTTCCGCAATTTTTTCTCTGCTCATGCAAACTTATTAGATATAATATAAAATAAAATATGATCGTTCATGCATGATGCTAAACGAAAAATTTCAGATGAACACAGTAAATTATCAAAACATTTACACCAAAAATAACTGCAATCAAGTGAAAAAGTCTTTAGTAACTAGTTGTCTAATCCTAAATCACACTAATGAGAGATTTTCTCCAGTTCTCTTATCAAATACATGTTGTCCAACTGCTTTTTATGAGAAGTTGCATGTAAAATGCCCAAATCTGTTAGTCATAGATTCAGTGAAAACTACTTGAAAACACATTATTAGTAGTATTATTTACAACTTTTAATGCGCTTAATTTTGACATATATCAAATTCTAAGGCATGACAGAACACAAAGGGAAATCATAAGTCAAAATCAACTTCTCATAATCATCCAGATAAAACCTCCTTTTGCATACTGCAACTTCTGGGGTTCACATTTGAGTTTATTTAGCTGGGTACTGATTACATTTTAAGGGAGACCAGGGTCTATGTTGACTGATATTCATCTTCTAAGAGTTTTTCTAAGTTATTAAATATGGTCCCAGGCTTTAAGCTTATATAGGCTTTTATTTGATCTTTAAAGTCATGCCAAAAAAAGAAGTTAAGGCAGTTAGAGCCTGAGTTGCCTTTAACAAGTCAATAATAAGACTCGACAATATCACAAACATTTTACATTTACGTTTGACAGACCTGCTCTGCCTGGGCAATGCTCAAAGCTTCCTCTTTATCCCTCAGCTGGTCCCGCAATTTCATTAGAACCTCTTCCAGGGCCTCTTTCTCAATCAGCCAATCAGATTTCACCATTTCAAAATGTTCTATTTCAGTTTCGTACTTGTCGACCTGTGCCTGTAAGGAGGTTACCTGGTCATCAAGGTGACGGGTTTGGATTGACATCTGGGAGAAGTTGGAGGAAATGATGGAATCGTTGATGTTTTCATCAAATTCTGCTGCTGACTGAGATCCTGGCCGCTTTTTGCTTAATGGAGTGCTGGACGTTGGACTAGAGAAGGAAATACAGCTCAACCTCAATTATCCAGACATAATGCAAGAGACAGATTTTGTTCGTATAAAAAAAGGTTTGTACTAATAGTATAAAAAATAGGGAAGAAGAAATTTGGGGGACAGTGAGCGATTCAAGTGAGTTTGCAGAAATGTGAATATTCAGACAGCAGCGGGTTAAATAATAGAGATTCAACTGTAATGAGATGATAAGACAAGCAGTGAACCATTGATATGTTTGAAGTCAAATTAATCCAATTTCACCAGGTAGAGGAAAAACTGACATTATATTCACCAGTGGGTGGGTAGTGTGGTTTTAGGTTTTAGATTGGCAGGTTTTATATCTGCATAATCATTTACCATATTTACTTTTATATAATTAGGCTGAAAAAAATTACTTGTGTATTGGTTAAACAATAAATTAATACTTCAAAATACAAAATAAGGAAAACCTACTGTTTTACTGCTTTTACATTAGCCCTATAGCAAATATTGTCATGAAGAAAAATTCACCTGAATGCTGACACATGCGACATCTGTGCCACGTGATCCTTCAAGCGACGGTTGTCATTGGTGATGGCATCCAAATCTTCCAGCAAATTCTTCTCTTTCATCTGGACATTGTTAAGTTCCAACTGGACCTAATACATACAATTCAAACCACTGAAACCTTGAACATTCAATAAGGCTAATCTCTTAACCAGTGTCAATGATGAAGACTGTAAACAGTCAACACTTGACTACTGGTAAAACAACAGAGTAACAAACTATTCAGAAAACAAAAACAAGAAAAGGAGAACACTGCCCTTGTTCATATCGAAAATATATGCACACAACAAATCACAAATGATGGACAATATAGATCCAAGAGTCAGACACACTCACAAAAGCTCAGACACAAACCAGAGGTCTTGAGTTCTAAAGGAAATTTTTATACTCCATGACATACATATACTTCCAAAATAATGTTTTAATAAGTTTAGAAATCCAAATATTCATCGGTATATTCTGTACACTGGCTAGCATTCTATGTAAACGTGTTCTTTTCCACAGAAATGTCTATCAAACTTTAAAAAAGTAGCTATGTTAGTTCTAAAAGGCCACACCCGAGAATTTGTAATTTACTTCAACTTTCAAAAAGGTGAACATGTGCAAACAAATTAACAACTAATGGTTAATAACATAATATCGAACCTCCTTGCCATGATACTGTGAAAGTTACTGTCATTTCTACTCCGTGTTATTGACCACAAGTAGTGGACACTACAGCGGCAGATGTTACAGTAACTCTACAGATACTCATTATTGATAAGATTTAATCAAATCACATGAGCAGTAACATCAAAGGGATATTGAACCAATGACTGGATCAAAATGAATGAAACTCAATAACTAAAACTCGTATTCAAAGATATTACAGAAAAATTTGTTTGTGGTTTAACAGTTTCCAATTAAAATGGGTGTTTTAATTCTCAACTGGGTTCATTTGAGAAAAAAAAAAAGAAAAAATATGAAGACGTCCACTAATAGAATCAGGATTAATCTCCAATAGAGTCAATGGAAGGTAGGCAGGCATATTTATTGCCTGGCGACACTCTTGAGATATATTGTTTGACTTTCATTATCACTGGTATAAACTGAGACAACACTTGACACACTCCAGGAAATTCACAAAACAAATAGGTGCAGGGTAATTTTTTCTGAAAAAACATTTCCCTAAAAATATACAGTGAAGTGAATTGTGCTTTGGCTTTCTGTGGTTTCCCAACAATATATCAGAGCACTGTTAATCACAAGTAGTAAGCTTCGGGGCTTGAACTCTTGTTGTCGGAGACATTATCCATTCTAACTTTCACTGGCCATTACTCGCTTTAAGACATTCTTCACCCTGTTTAGTATTCCTTCACATTTCTGCCCAAGTCACACTACAAGTGATACGTTCTGCAGTTATAGGTTTAACTCGAGGGCAGAACCGCCTTCAAGGATGCCTTGTACCTTCTGAGATTTGGTGTATCAATCACATTACTACCAGTTTCATGCCTGCATGAGCTATAGCAAGCATGTAAATATGAACCACAATGTGCTTTTCGAAGACTCGTGAGGACAAAATGTCTAATACATGTATATTGATTAGTGGTGTGCACGGTAAACCGGTATACCGCATTTCGTTTCATTTAGGTAGAAATGACGAAATCCGCAAAGAATATCTAAGAACCGGTTATTGAAAACATCATTATATTAGGCTTTCTACTGGTTAATATTTCATCAAAACAATAAAGAACGTCTATATTTGAGGAAACATCTTACACTTTTACTTTATATTCATGGTAAATGAAGTTTACAAACTTCAAAATATCTCGCAAATCCATTTTTCCTGTAGTTAATATTGCTCATGTATGCTCGCGTAAAATTTTTTACCATATCTCTGCACACTTTTGAAATCCTGGATTTTGTTCGGTTTCAAAGCCCCGGAAACTGGTTTTTACTTTCAGAACTGGTCCGACCACTAATATTGATGGAATATTATAAAAGACGGTGCAATATTTTTTGTAGTTGAATATTTTGGTAAAATTATATTAAAATAATGAATATGTGAGGAAACCCGTTTTGATTACAAGAAAACAGAAGGTAGCCAGATTAATGTCTTTCATTTGGCAAGTAGGTTTCCGGTTTACCATCGAACGACTAGTACTAAACATGAAAATTGTACTTTTTTTTCTTGATACTGAACAATATTCAGACCACTGATGGTAACTGAAGGACAGGGGCGTTTTGTCGCCAGCAACCGTGGGTTATAGCGCCTGTAGTGTGACTGGAGCCTTACACATGAGCTGTGAGGGAGGGGTAACCGGGTGCTTGAAAACATTCTGAAGCAACAAAACAATTTAGTCATCTAGGCATTCATAAAACTACTATAATACTGTTCATTTCCACAAATAATGTGGGGAAAACTTGATATTCAGTCACAGGTCTCACCTGTTCCAGCTGTTTCCGACACTCGTTCAGCTCACGTTGATTTTCCTCCAGAAGCTCCGCCTTCTGCTTGTCTGCTGCATGGATGAGTGACAGGTCCACACTCTGTTTGTGGGAAATACTCTCCAGGTGGCGCACCTGCTCTTGCAGGGCAGCGTCAGCACTGGCAGCATCCGCAGAAATCCCATCTATTTAACACAAACAATAGGTTGCACTGGGATCTGTTTATACAACAATAATTTTGGTTGTGCTGTGTCCTCAATGTTATAAAATAATTATATAGTTCTGAATATTTAACAGTTCAATATCAGGAAAAAGAGTACACTTTTCATGTTTGGTACCAGTCATTCCACGGTAAACTGGAAACCTGCTTGTCAACCAAAAGACACTGACCCAGCTACCTTTTGTTTTCTTGTAATCAAAACCGGTTTCCTCACAGATTCATTATTTTAACATAAGTTTACCAAAATATTCAATTACAAAACAAAAATATTCTCCAGTATTTTATAATATTCCACTAAAACATTACACATTTTGTCCTCAAAAGTATTCAAAATGCACACCGTGGTTCATATTTATGTGCTAGCTATAGCTTAGGCATGCATTTGAAAACTTATATCTCAGCATTTACTAAATCAAACGTGCCCAGTTTTTCACTGAATTTCCACTTTCAGTAACCGATTTCTTAAATTGGCATTGAAACACAACACTACTTCACAGTAAAGCTAATACTGGTATTTTCTTATTACTGTTTATTGAGTCACACGAGTCTGTCCAAATCTCAACCAATCAGAACACACACTTATATCTAAGTCTATATCAAAATGTTGAATTCACCACACCATATTAAATTCCACTTCATGAAATCCCTTATTTATCTCCGATTTGTGGGTATGTCTTAAAGGTTTTAAATTTGGTCACTATAGTTGCTATTTACTTTTATCTATTGCAGAGATTGAATTTTGATTAATTCTAAGGTTGAGAACTCTGCGTGTGAATTTTACAGACTTACTTAATCCACTGGTATCCACTGACAACAAATACCCTGACTTCCACCCTTTAGTTATACTCGTATCTTTTCATATTCTGACAACATATTTATTTACTAGTGCTGTCGCGACACTCGCTACTTCCATGCTATCGTTTGCTAGGTCTATTATAAGCAATAATCGGATGCATTTTTCAAATCTGATTTCAAGTTATTAGCATATTTATATAATAATGATAGAATATCTTTTAAAATAGAAGGATTATTCAGCATTTAAAAAATATATTTTCAGCCTTTTGACAACCCAGTCCATACAAATCTAGTCACATGACCCTATCAGGAAAGCATTAAATCATTGCTCGAATATAACTTCAGAATTGCATCTTTTTTTTTGTTCACACTTGTTAAGTCATAACTTGAAGTAAAGCTTTCAAATAATGTTTAAAAACACATATAGGAAAAAAAAAATACATATGAAAATCTGACTTTACACATCTGACTAAATATTAGGTTTCAGCCATGTTTTTACAGAAATAAACAGTGTTGTCATATTTTTATGAGAATTTGGTACGATAGTAAATCTATTTTACCCATTTACCCCTTGACAGCCCCAATTATAATATTACAACCACGAGAGCTTGATTAAAACCCGGGTCCTATCCTAGAGAAAGTATCAGGTACATACAACCTGACAATACTAATACAACGGGTTATGAAACATATATTCAATAGTTTTTATCATAGTAGACTAAACCAAATATCTGCTTGATTCAAACTTAGCAATCGAGTGTACAATACTCACCATGTTTACTGCGTAGGGATGCAAGTTCTTCTTTTAAACTCTTTACTTCCTCCTTGTGTCGTTTTTTGAGCTGTACAATTTTCTGAGAGTGAGCGTCTTGTAATGCCGCTTGCTCCGCCTGGTGGCTGTCTTTGTCACTACTCAACTGTGCTTGAAGGGCCTGTAAATACAGTTTTTATGGAAAGATAAATTGACAAGTTCAGAGTGACTTAGTCCATACAATCTACTGCAACGGACCATCTTATCGCGGGCTAATAACTGTATATTCTGTATCTATTGATACAAAATCTATACAATTAAATCAAAATTTTTCTTTTGATTTTACATCATATAATTTATATCTAAGATCAAAACTGTTCCATATAACTTGAGTTTTTGTAATATTTTTTTTCAAAGTACCTTGTATTCTTTTAAAGAAAGGATTTCAAGCTTTTTCCATGACTCCAAGCCTGTCATTGGTGTAAGGAATCTGCCCACTGTATTTATTGTGATAATATTTGCACATTACTTGGGCTGCCATGGCACATTAGGACACTGAGTGAAAGGACTTTTTGTCTCCCACTGTAGAAACCAGAATTTAGACATTTATTTTCTTACTTAGGCTCAATATAGTAGCCACATGCCACCTGGAATGTCCCAAATATTGAAC
Source organism: Sabellastarte sp. h YS-2021 (assembly GCA_964017235.1). Lineage (NCBI taxonomy): Eukaryota > Metazoa > Annelida > Polychaeta > Sabellida > Sabellidae > Sabellastarte > Sabellastarte sp. h YS-2021. Next base: position 18,495,088 of record OZ024928.1, read on the forward strand.
CCATGTTCACAATAAAGAACTTACCCTGTCTCTAGACAGGGAACTATTTTTATCCAAATTACACTCTAATATTAATTATTTTATGCTATTGATTTTACACAAATATATCTTAATCTTTGAACAATCTGTAATAAACCTTACCTGATAGAAATAATGACACAGCAATTTTACTCAATTTCAAAGAGCACAAACTATTTTTCACAGCATTTCATCCAATTTATGTGATATTAATATAGAAAGCTCCCTCCACTTTCAAAAGTTTCCACATCACAATGATAGCATTGAGTGCATTAATTAAAAGCTCCACCTGCTCTTATCTCGCACATTAATTGATCATCCAATGAATTGTGTGTACACCAAAACTTCAGTATACACCAAGTAACTGTCAACTAAAATCCCAAAATCTTTTCATGTTTCTTATTCTTTGTATTCCATTACTTTTGTTGGATAGCTTGTTAACTACAAACCTGACAAAGGACACGATAACTGTTACCAAATTGAGGAATTCTATATTAGAACCACAGACCAAGGATTTTCCACAAAGACAGTTTGCACAAGGAAGGGTAAACCTGATATGAACCACATTGTCAAGGCATTGAGGGCCGCTTATCTTCTCTAGTACTTATCAGCAAACCAAAGTCTCTCCACAAAAAAAGGCTAATGATCATTATTTGACAAGAAACGTTACCCATAATGCCTGTGGTGACATGTTAACACAGGCTGATAAAAAAGGGGAAATAATCAAACACTTTAAACATTATGATATAAACACTCAACCAATACACTTACACTAACGTAAAGACCTGAATATTAACCAGCCAGAATTTAGCACAAAAGGGCTGTCACTATGTACGTATTGAACACCGTGCTGGGGACATGTAAAATAGGACTCAGGAACCAGTGATCAAATGAAAAGTACAGGTATTGGTAATCATGTTGACATAGATGTACAACCTTAGTCATACCTATTCTTATATTTTGATGGATTTAATCCTTCACTTCTGAAAGTTTCCTGGTGATCTAAATGTGCAATGCCACAAAGTAATTCAAGCTTTGATCAAAATACATGTACACTTCATGTGCTGAATGGTTTTTTTCTTTTCTTGTTTTCATAAAGTTGTTCTGCACTTTCTTTTATATAAGGTACCGAAACAATATGACATTCAACAATTTCTTTTTCTTTCTTACACAAGAAAATTTTAATTTTTAGGCTTCATTTTGCACATTGGATATATCTAATTTTCCTCTGTCTCATTTCATATTTCATCCCAAAAGAATCTCACACATGTCAGGCAACTGAATTGAAGAGTTTTTCCAGAGACACCTAATTTACTAGATATACTATTATGAGTATTATCAAAAATTTAGATATACTTTATAGTGCATTTTTTCTCTTTTTTTTCTGCCTTCGTCACACTGCAAGGAGTAATGGTGGCACTGTGGTAATACACTTGCCTTCCACCTCTGAGCTCTGAGGTTCAAACCCCCAGTCCTATGTGGGAAAGTTGGAAGTTCCTTACCGATGGTCGGCAGTTTACAGTGCAGAACCTTGACCAACTGTATATACCAGTTTCGTTTACTCATAAAACTGTCCATTGTGATATGACCTGTACAGTGTTGAAAGTGATGTTAAAACCCAAATAAATAAATCGATAGACTGCCGGACCCTTAAAATTGGTTAAAATGAAAGAAATAATACTTACCAACAAAAAAGGGCAAGCTTTTAAGTGAACTTTACTCAACAGTTGAGTGTTATTTAGGACAATACAAAACAGGTAGCATTTTAAATGTAACACATCTACTGATGATAAAAATAGCCACCCTCGGCACGAAAGAACCCCAGCTCGCAGGTACAACTGAATGTGCAACAACATTCAGATTTGGAAAAGTCTTAGAAACATTCAGTTGTAAGAATAGAATCCACGAAATGTTGTCAGATGTAAGAATCATAGGTCATGATTTCTTACAAATTGTTTTCAGGGGTGAAAGGTCAAATTTGACACTGGTAAAAGATTTGCAGACCATTATTCATTATTTTCAATAAGTTGTATTCTTATTCCAAACCCCTACGACCAATGATAAGGAAGATATTAGGGCTCTTTGATATGACGTAAAAATCTTAAAAGTGTTGCCATGGCAACAGTTGTTGCTAGATAAAAATTAAGTGCACACTATATAGACCTGCTTGCATTCAAACTCTTGCCATTGGTCAATAGGAAAGCATGTGTTTACCCAGACTCATCACATCACCCTCAAGTACACTTTGTGGTATTCATTACAAATCTAACTCCTCTGTATATAAATGGTGATAAGGTCTGTACATTGTATGAAAAAGGGATCATGGTAAATCCTAGAAATCAATTCACGCCACTTCCATTCTAAATTTAAGCTCTTATGCTTCTAAAATCACTAAATGCCTTAATTTTTTGGAATAATTTGAGGTAATGGAAAAAACTACATGAATATTGGAGGTTTTAGTTAGACAGAGTCAACCTCACTGGCATAATACTGGTATACATGTAGCTCCTTTGTGTTTTACATGGAGCTGTATAATTTTAAAGTATTACGGTATTACATCATCGATTATGTCTAGAACTCAGGGTATTAATGCCTTGATGATCACTGAAGCCGCCTACTGGTATATATTTATCAATGTAAAGTCATCCTCACATTTTTCTAACCTCTTGATTAAAGTGGATTTGTGGACATAATTATCAGTAATTATCACTGGTAATCTATCACATAATGTTACATTTTTTCTCTGATTTACACACATTTTTTTTTTTTTTTTTTTTTGCTTCAAAATTTTGTTCCTCCCAATGTTTTGGAGCTGTAAGCAACTGTTATTAAGGTTATTATTGCTCCATCAAATATAAAAATAAGTTATTAGTACTTATTACAGTTATTTACTTTTACTAATTCCTTGGTTTCACTGGAATGTAAGCAAATGCTTGTTATTAACTATGATATTTTCTCACAGGTCAAGAACTTTTTCTCTTTTGAAAAACCAACCTCGCAGAGTATTTTCCACTTACGAGTATTTCCTGGGATGGTATTTCCCACCTTTAAAATACCGCCCACGATATACCGTAACAACCCTGCTAATAACTCAACCTTTTTAAAGGACACCATTACATTACCAAATCAAAGATATATTTCACAAATTTAAAAACACAATTGTGAGCAAAAGATTCCATTTTTGAAACTCAATATCTGGACATCAATTTAATATTTTTTTACAACATACAAAATTCAATAACTTTAATTTAAATTTGTACTTCATGTTATAATTTTTGAAAACTGTCTCTCTGAGGAAATACATTTAATGTCAGGGAAATAACTTTTCTGTATATCATGCAGATATTATCTGCAGTTTGAGATCACTTTCCAGTTCAGAAACGTTCATTTTTGTACAGCAGAAACCGATTCCTCAAGTAGTATAATAATTAAAGCTTTTACTCGGCCATCAACGACAATAAAAATCAATTTGCACATGGGATGTACAAGATTTTCTCTTATCCACAAACAAGCTGGAACAGGCATATTTTGTTCGGACAAAAGAAAATTTACAAAAGGGAAGACGTGTTTCAGTGTAATACAGAAGCAATTTTAGAAAATAGTAAATTTGGAAGATGACCCGTTATAAAACTGAACATTCGGATAACAGATGGGATTGCAGGTCAGATAATAGAGGTTCTATTGTATTTGAATTACTTACTACATGTAACCCTCTTGTTTAGACTGGTTCAGTACAATAACCAGTTCATTGTATGACCATAACATAATCATACACAATATACCTGGCATAATTTAACAGTCAGTTTTCTGTCATCTTTTGTCAAGTGTCAACACTGAAAACAAACCCCCATCTGATAAGGCACCCTGGTTTAAACTAGCTCAAGACTTTATTGTTCAATTCTTAAAAATTCAGTATCCCAAAACGTAACTACCGTAAATGACCCATTTAGCGCATCCACCCTTGTAACCGCACCCTACTTCGTTTTCCCGGCAATATCGGCAGTGACAGTGCACAATATTCACATATTTTTATAAATATTGTACATATTTTTACTTAATAAATTAACACTTTTGCCATGGATTTCGAATTTATTTATATCTACCGCCATATTTACAGGAAGTGGGTATTTTTAGTAGATTCTAAATGTCGGAACACCGTTATTCTTTTCGGATTGACCTATACTTCATCGCGGAAAGTGTTTCATGATGGGTGCGCTAAAAGGGAAACTTTTTCCCACCAAATATTGAATAAAAATAGTCTTTCCATAGCGCACTGTGCGCTAAATAGGTCATTTACGGTATTCATGTGTACACTTACACGTTCATCTGTTTTCAACTTGCCCAAAACTTAAGTAGTCATATATGTATACGACTATGTAAATCATAAAATTATTTAAATCAATTACTAAAATTTTATTCACATATATCAACTTCTTATCAGTACTTACAAAATTTCCTGGAATTCTGTGAATATAATGAGGAATCATTAACCAGAAAGAGGCCTGTCTTGAACTGTCAGTATAAAGCATGACAGGACACATTCAGCTTACATATATGCTTTACTAACACTTTCTTACACACAGTTCACAAATATATGTTGAAGGGATGAGTTAAGGGCCATACAAACAGTATAGAGTATCCCTGCTCTCATTGACTGCAGAGTGTCAACTCCCGACAAACTCCAGCCCTCGGTGATGTGTGTGGACTTATATTATAGGCAAACCTTTTGAACCTATACTCAGAATGGTAACTCTCATCTGATTAAAATCCAGCTCAAATATACACACACTCAAATCTGAACCATAAAGAATGCATAAATTATTCAGCCTGAAGAAAACTACTTCAAAGTTACTTATTTTTCTTTTGGAACTAAAGCTAGTTTTCTAAAAAAAAAGTGAAATGGCTAAACCAAGGCAGAAGAACATCTCCACCTTCATATTTGCTCTGTCAACTTTCGAGGGTTGCTATTGGTGGGAAAACCATACAACAGTGTTTAAACTGAAGAAGGGTTTACACATGACTTTTATTGATCATCAATGATCGAAAGATAGGACTCTTTCACATGATTTCATAATAACAACTGCCACTGAATGTCCTCTTCAATAATAAGGCTTGTTTTAAAACTTTGATGTATCAATCACCATGAAAAACCAAGCCACAATCTGAGTCAGCCTCTATTTGGAAAGCCAGTAGTGACGTCATCATAATTCTCAACGTTAAAGTCTTAAACAAGATCACATGGGGAGTACAGAACTCTGCTAAGGCATGTTTTATTCTTTAAAAACTGCTTGATAATATTTAAACGGGAAAAAATCCGGATCTCTGATATTTTTGTATCTAGATCACTCTTAAAATGTAATGGGATCTATGTGGGACCAAGACATATCTTAATTAAATCATGAAGACCTGACCAGTAGTATCTGTGTAATCCTACAAACAGACAAACGATCATGAATTTAAAAGTACATCCTTAGCAGTGGTAACAATAATGTAAGCGACTGGAGCAGGTTACTACATTTATTCAACTCCATCTTATTAATCAGTTTTGATATGAATGGAATATCTTCCCTGTAGAACTATATACAAGGAATGATTTGCACAACTATATACCCTGACATTTGATCAATTACACATACACAAAGGCTTGTAATTACCTCGCACTGTACTGATAATGTAATCTCACAATTACCTTAATATCAGTTGGGGAATTCTTGGTATATTAAATGTGTTGTGTTCTATATTCTTAAAAGGATATACATTAGAATCCACAGCAATCATCTTCACATGGATTTGTAGATTGTAAATGTTACTTTACATACAACAGAGCACTGATAGAGCACAAACCTCCACCACACCACTGATATAATTTATCTTACATTCTCAAACATTTTTCTCGGTCTAAAAGATGATGGTACAGAAATAGTGTAGGAGAAGGCATCAAACTAACTGTCCAAAGATTTATTAATACAACTTATTTCAGAAAATCAACTTGAGATCTTGAAACACCAACCTATCCATAGAATTCCATGATTGTATTAAATATTTTATTATTTTTCTTCTTCTCTGATTGGCGTTGTGGAACGACAAGGGTGAAGCCTGAGTGTTTCCAAAGTGTCAATCGGACTATAATTCTGCACAACGTCAAACCAGTGATGGGTTATTACTATTCTAATAGGATAAGGGTTAAATTATGTTTATTTCTGCTTTTAAATGACACTTTTATATGGGTGATAATTGTGAAGACAATTGCATGGACTTATATTCCACAGACTATTTGCTCTCTAGCAATCAAATTCACTGATGCAGCCGTGTCGTATTAGAATATAACACAGTTTCTATTTCAAAGTTTTATTGGACTGTTAGGTATCAGCAGCATACACTACAAAGCCAAAGTTAATATCGCTGAAAATTCTTTATTTCTGGTCCGATTTTTAATTACTATTTTTCTTACTTTCGAAACGATAGCAATATAAAGGGTAGCACAGAAAGATAGTGCACAAACCCTTGTTTGAAAAATATTTTGCTTCAAATTTTCAAAGTTCTTACAAATGAAACAGTTGCCACAGTGAAATAGAGCTAAACTCTCATAACATGATAACGTCCAGTTCACAAGACAAATAAAAACCAGACTAGAGTCTCCAGCTTACCTGTATCTTGGAGTGCAAGTCACCATGGTCCTCCAGAGATGGAGAAGGACTCTTGTGTTGCCTGGCAGCCTACAATGAGAGGAAACTGACTAAACACTCGAATCCAAGTGTAATACAGAAACAGAGGAAGACGATTGCGCCTCAAAAACACGGTGTCATTGAAAAAGAAGCAAAGCGTGCTCTTTGATCAGGACAGCCCACCTAAGTGTCTTATCACCAGCGTGTCTGATAACACACATCCCCACCCAGATATATGTGTGTGTATGTGTCACAGAGTAAACATAATCAGAGAGAAAAAACACTCTGATCGAACCACATGTACACATATCAACACAAAACCCTCTCACTTTGATAAATATATACATGCCACGAGGTGACTCTTATTAAGTCTAATTACACAACTTTTTTTTTCCATTTTAAGCTTCATTTTTTTTATTAATTTGTAGTGTTTCTCCTTGTGACACCTATGCATATCTCTCTCTTTATATATATCAGTTTGTTATTAATATCGATAGTTAATGAGATAATAATATAAAAACACATATACAAGGCCAGTGTCAGATACAGCGAAGGTCCATTGCTATACAGAGTGGAGTTGTCTGTCTGATAGCAGTAAAACACTGGGTACCTTATTGAGGACAAGCCTCCACTGATTGCCCTCTCTCTCTACCAGCACAGTTTATGTCCTCTACAGAGGTCGTAGGCCCACCAACTCACTCCACCACAACGCGATTAGTCATCCTGTCGAGAAGAGGCTCGAGCATTGTTTGTCCAACTATTACTATTAGTCCAGACTCAACAGTATGTCCCATTAAATCAATGGCAAAATCAGTTCTACAAACTCATTTATCATCTGCAACCAAGGCTTCGAGTGCATGGGTAAACACACTGGCTAGATTGGCCTGCGACTATACTGACAAAACCAAAGATAGCCCAGAAATGCTAATATTTTCCCTTTTTATAACATGTGAAAACATATATATCTACTGCCAAGCCTTTTTGCACAAATTAACTCCATGAAACACTTACTGGAGATATTTTTTTTATATTATATGAATTGGATATAATACAAAATGATATATTTTACCAAAAATTTACTAACTTAACCCTTTTTCATATGTTTACACTTTCGTATTTTTTTCTTTTTTCAAAATTTTTATGTATTTCCACATTTTCTAAAATTAAACTAGACCTACGCATCGGAAAACCGATGCAAATCTGTATCCACCGGAAAGACAACTCACCAAAGCCAGTGAACCATCGTTTGACCTTGAAGGAGGGGCCAAAGGTCAAATCTGACATCAGAAGATTCCCAGCCCACAATATCCTGCAAACGAGTTATAAACCCTTTTAAGTTTGGCTGTCCTCATTTGACCTTGAAGGAGGGGCTCAAGGTCAAATCTAACCACACCAGAAGATTCCCAGCCCATTATTTCCTATAAGGTGGTTTCACATTGGAAACCTCTAGGACCAATAATAAGTAAGTTATAAGCACTTTTAAGTTTGTCTATCCTCGTATGACCTTGAAGGAGGGGTCCAAGGTCAAATCTGACCACATCAAAAGATTCCCAGCCCATGATTTCCTATAAGTTGATTTACCATCCCAAAGGTCTTGAACAAATAATAAGCGAGTTATAAGCACCTTTAACTTTGGCTATCCTCGTTTGACCTTGAAGGAGGGGCCCAAGGTCAAATCCAATCACACCAGAAGATTCCCAGTTCATGATTTCCTACAGGTTGGTTTACCATCCCAAGTGTCTTGGATCAATAATAAGCGAGCTATAAGCACTTTTAACATTGGCTATTCTCATTTGCCCTTGAAGGAGGGGCCCAAGGTCAAATCCGACCAAACCAAAAGATTCCCAGACCATGATTTCCTATAGGTTGGTTTACCATGCCAAACCTCTAGGACCAATAATAAGCGAGTTATAAGCACTTTTAAGTTTGGCTATCCTCATTTAACCTTGAAGGTGGGGTCCAAGGTCAAATCTGACCACGTCAAAAGATTCGCAGCACATGATTTCCTATAGGTTGGTTTACCATCCCAAACCTCTAGGACCAATAATAAGCGAGTTATAAGCACTTTTAAGTTTGGCTATCCTCGTTTAACCTTGAAGGAGAGGTCCAAGGTCACATCTGACCACATCAAAAGATTCGCAGCACATGATTTCCTATAGGTTGGTTTCACATTGCAAACCTCTAGGACCAATAATAAGGGAGATATAACCAATGTTAAAGTCCACTATGTGGGTTACTTTGGCACTCTGTGGATGACCTTGAATTAAGCGCTTCAAGGTCAAATGTCTGCAAGGTTGTAGAGGACATATATATCTGTTACACATATCACCTATGAAGATATTCAACCTTCTACCTATGAGAAACAGCCAGTAGAAAAATGTATATAATTTTCAAATAAATGTCCGCAGCGGCCATCTTGTTTTTCAGAATGAGGCTAATTTCCTTCCCAGAGAAGATTACCCCCCAATGAAGATATCCTGCAAATTTGGTGAACCTAGCTGATGTAGTTCTCCTCTTAGAGCGTCAACGCCGAAAATCTCTCTACGTGCGGTGGCGGCGGCGTAGAAAATGCTAAACCAAAGTATCCACCGGATACAATAATAGGAATAAGGAATATTATAAGTGTACAGTTAGAAGCGCATTTATTTATATTACCAACATTTTAATGGCAGGATCAGATTCAGACAATGGTTGGTACTTGGTAGATATTTGATCCTTTGCATATTTTAATGGAAGACCCAAAGTCCCATACCTTCCACTGTACAGCTATAAATGAACTGGTCACTTTATCATAAATTTATCAGGCTACTGACATGTCACTACGATAAAATACCTTACTATCATTAGACTATGCATTCACATTATAAATCACCTTCCTAATGAAAATTTTTGTGTGAATATTTTGCCAGTCCCAAAGTACAAACGGAAGAGAGTATTTTTATCTCCCGCCAGCGTCCATCCATCCATGCGTCTGTTTATCACGTTTTTACATAAACCTTAACATCTCATTCATTTATGAAGATATCTTCACCAAATTTGCAAGGAATGTTTATGGCTATGAAAACATGTCTGTGAAAAACTCGGCCCTCATTTTGAAAAACAAAGTGGCCATCATAGCCGATTGTTTGTAAATTATTAAGATATTCAATCTAGTTTCGAAAACAAAATGGCCATCATATTACATGTTTCATATCACATGGGGTTACCTTATTAAAAAGGCCTTATTCATAGCCTGAGGATCTTTTCAAATTGCTGACTTTGACCTCTGACCCTTCTACATTGTCAAGTGGGGTCATCTTACTACAAAGGCCTTAAATCTCCCTTAGTTCATTATTACTGATCCTAAGGCAGGAGATAACAACTGCGGCAGTAGTCGTGTTTTCTCTTAATTGTGTAGTCTATATTTCTCTATCATAAGTATACTTTACCAACCCCAGTAGATATTATGTAATTAGCTGTGGGACCATTTAACAAAATTAAAATTAGTTTTTAGGGCTTGAAATGGATAAATTTGGTATTTTATACATTCATCATTGATATATTGAAACTTAACCCTTTTCGTACATGAGCCATAATTTAAACATAGAGTCTGCAAGATATTCTGAAATTAATAAACTCTATTTTTATCCAATATTAACTAGAAATAGGACGCATCTGTGGCCAGATGCTGGATGTATCCACCGACAAAGGCCAACTAACATAGTTTAGAAGATAAAAAGCATTTTTCGTTAATAAGCAAGGTGAAAGCACTTTTAAGTTTGGCTACCCTTATTTGACCCTGTAGCAGGGGCCCAAGGTGAAGTCTGACCACATCAAAAGATTCGCAGTCCATGATTTCGTATAAGTCGTTTTCACATTGCAAACCTCTAGGACCAATAATAAGCAGGAGGGGCCCAAGGTGAAATCTGACCACATGAAAAGATTTGCAGCCCATGACTTCCTCTAAGTTGTTTTCATAATAATGAGTTATTTGTGAAATACTGGCTATCTGCAATACTTGTAGAGATAATTCGCATTTACTCATTTTGAGTAGGTGAATAATTAGCTACGGGTCTGAAACTTCACCAAGTGAAAGCTCTCTCAAAAGTAGGCAAATGAGTTATTTGAGAAAAATTGGCTATCTACAATACTTTTAGAGATAATTCGAATTTACTCATTTTCAGTAGGCGAGTAATTACCTACGGGTCTGGAACTTCACCATGTGAAAGCTCTCCCAAAAGTAGATGAATGAGTTATTTGATAAAAAATTGGATATCTGCAATACTTTTATAGATAATTAGCATTTACTCATTTTGGGTAGGTGAATAATTAGCTACAGGTCTGAAACTTCACCAAGTGAAAGGTCTCCCAAAAGTAGGTGAAGGAGTTATTTGACAAAAATTGGCTATCTGGAATACTTTTAGAGATAATTTGCATTAACTCATTTTCAGCAGGTGAGTAATTACCTACGGGTCTGAAACTTCACCAAGTGAAAGCTCTCCCAAAAGTAGGTGAAGGAGTTATTTGACAAAAATTGGCTATCTGCAATACTTTTAGAGATAATTTGCATTTACTCATTTTGAGTAGGTGAGTAATTACCTACAGGTCTGAAACTTCACCAAGTGAAAGCTCTCCCAAAAGTAGGTGAAGGAGTTATTTGACAAAAATTGGCTATCTGCAATACTTTTAGAGATAATTTGCATTTACTCATTTTGAGTAGGTGAGTAATTACCTACAGGTCTGAAACTTCACCAAGTGAAAGCTCTCCCAAAAGTAGGTGAAGGAGTTATTTGACAAAAATTCGCTATCTGCAATACTTTTAGAGATAATTTGCATTTACTCATTTTGAGTAGGTGAGTAATTACCTACGGGTGTGAAACTTCACCAAGTGAAAGCTCTCCCAAAAGTAGGTGAAGGAGTTATTTGACAAAAATTGGCTATCTGCAATACTTTTAGAGATAATTCGCATTTACTCATTTTGAGTAGGTGAGTAATTACCTACAGGTCTGGAACTTCAGCATGTGAAAGCTCTCCCAAAAGTAGGTGAATGAGTTATTTAAGAAAAATTTGCTATCTGCAATACTTTTAGACAAAATGCAGAATTACTCATTTTTAGTAGGTAAGTAATTTAGCCACAGGCCTAATTTAGATATAAAGCCTACCAATAGAGTACTGTGGTGCACCCTGTAATATACTTTGCAAACTCGAGAAGGCTAGCTATAATATTTTTTTTTGTTAGAGCGGTAATGGTGAAATCTCTCTACACACTACGGCTATCCAGTGGATACAATGATTTACTCAACAGTGAGAACCTGAAAGTAGATATTGGTAAGCTATGCCATGACATAGAGGTCTGCAATTTCACTCTGTTATAGCTGACCAAAAATTATGTGAATAACATATTTAAACAAAATACTGTAAATGTAATAGTTTTCACGTTATAACTGATTTACTCAACAGTGATAACGTCAAAGTAGCTATTACTCAGCTATGCAATGAGCTACATGTCTGAATTTTTTCTATGTTATAGCTGACCCAAAATTAGGTGAACAACATATTTAAGCAAAATACTGTAAATGCAATAGTTTTCAAGTTACAAGTGATTTACTCAATAGTGACAACCTGAAAATAGCTATTGCTCAGCTATGCCATGAGCTATAAGTCTGTAATTTCACGACGTTATAGCTGACCCAAAAGTAGGCGAACAACATATTTTAACAAAATACTCCAAATGCACTATTTTTCAAGTTACAAGTCATTTACTCAACAGTCAGTACCTGAAAATAGCTATTGCTCAGTTGTGCCATGAGCTACAGGTCTGTAATTTCACTATGTTATAGCTGACCCAAAAGTAGCTGAATAACATATTTACACAAATTTCTGTAAATGCAATACTTTTCCAATTACAACTGATTTACTCAACAGTGTGAACTTCAAAGTAGCTATTACTCAGCTATGCAATGAGCCACAGGTCTGGAACTTCACTATGTTATAGCTGACTCCGAAATAGGTGAATAACATATTGAAACAAAATACTCTAAATGTAATACTTTTGAAGTTATAAGTAATTTACTCAACAGTGATAACCTAAAAGTAGCTATTACTCAGCTATGCTATGAGCTACAGGTCTGAAATTTTACTATGTTATAGCTGACATAAAAGTAGCTGAATAACATATTTATACAAAATTCTGTAAATGCAATAGTTTTCAAGTTACAATTGATTTTACTCATGATGGAAGTTACTGAAAAGCCCAAAAGTAGCTATTACTCACTTAGCTATTGAGACAGACACCCAAGTTACTCACCATGTTGTAGCTATGAAAAAAGTATCTGAATAACATATTTTAACAAAATGCTCTAAATGCAACACCTTTTAAGTTATAAGTGATTTAGTGCATGATTTCATGACTTTTAATGCATTTTAGACATTTTTGTCTACCACAGGCCTAATTTAGACATAAAGCCTACCAAAAAGATAGGGTGGCGAGTCCTCTAGCATACCAAGCCACCTGCCAAATATGAAAGAAATCTGGAAAGAAATGTGGACTGTAGGTCGCTAACAAGCAATATTCCACATTTTAGACATTTTTGTCTACCACAGGCCTAATTTAGACATAAAGCCTACCAAAAAGATAGGGTGGCGAGTCCTCTACCATATCAAGTCACCTGCCAAATATGAAAGAAATCCGGAAAGAAATGTGGACTGTAGGTCGCTAACAAGAAATCTCTGCGGACGCGGACGCGGACGAGGGCGCGGACGCGGACGACGACGATGATGAATCCATAGTATCCCCGCTTCGCGTCGGGGATACAATAACAAGGGTGAGATATTTCAGTAAAATTTATAGGTTTTTTTATTATTTTTATGACCTATCACCCATTAGAAACCCTAAAATAATAACATTTTCAACAGACAGTTCTTAAATATTCTTCATAGATTTTGATATTTCAGCCACAATGTCATGAAAAAGTTGATTACCCATTTACCATTTCATCACTACATGTTCATGACCATAGTTGACAACCAAAAAGTAAAATTTTTACACTTTATCTTCAGTACATAATATTTGTCATAAATTTTACAGAGTAATTGGCCATCCTTCCTAAATTAGTAAGTTCTGTCATAAGATAATACAAGCACACTGTTCTGTGCAATCATATCAACACGTATTTGAATCTGCTCCACAACCTTGTCTCCACTGTTCCATAATTTGACCTTTGACTTTGCTCAGCACTCCAGCATGTACATTGTAGTTTTGCATGCAATAGCTCATACTAGGTTCTTTGAAAAATGTTTCTATTCTGTGTAGTATGGCTCCTACCCAAAAAAACGCATCTCAACTTATTAAATCTAATGTATACCACCAAAACCGAAGAGCATTCAGCTAGGCACAAGTCCTGATGAATTAAATATTTTGTTGTCATGTGTAGCTTGGGAGGTCAGAATGGAACAGTGCAATTTGGGTATCAGCTTTCAACCATATTATTTAATGAAATTATGATATTTCATACATTTATACCCAGTCCAATGGAGTTTAGACTCCCAACATAGTGTGCCTGTTTCTACTTACGATAAATTTTACAATGCGATTATATAATCTGAGACAAGATACATGCATATTCATTGCACACTGAACTAATCACCCACCTGTGTAATACTGGTCCTGGGGTACGAATCAAAGTCATCATGGTCTTCAAGGTGTTCTCCGCTCTCTGAAAATATAAATATGTATATTATAATTTTTGGGGGTAAAGTTTATCTTTGATAACTTCATTCTTTTTTATATAATAATGAAAAAGAAAAAAAAATATTTCAGTGGAAAGCTAGTTTGGAAGGACCTGAGCCACAAACCTGAGAATAAGCCACTTTCTTACAAATGAAGTACTTAAAATATCTACTGAGAAGGAAAAAAAAATTGTATCTTCTCTGGTTCAACACCTCACCATGATAATAGTTTAGCTGTAAAACTTCATCTCAAAATATCAAACAGGTTGTAAGTATTATCACTTAGTTTCCTGTTATACTGTATGTCATATTTATATATCACCAAAATACAGAAATTCTTCACCATTCAATCAATATTTTTCATGTATAAGGTTATTATTGATCAGTTATTCAAAGTACAAGCAGGGTTTCATTATTTTAAACATTGCAATAAATCCATACATTTAATAAGGCAATCTCTTCACAGAAACATTAACAAATGACATGAAGTACCACATTAATACAATTTCAGAGGGTAAGAGTAAAGAAATACTAGAACATTAAACATTCATATCCAATAACATTTAATCTATTGGCAAATACAGAACACTATGCAAGGCTTTAGTCATCCAAAAACAGGAAGCACAAGCTTATAAAGATTTGAAAAAAAAATGCCAAGCCTTTATTCATAAAATGATACAGAACTTGATCTTACCAGCAACTTCAAATGTAAAAAATAGACATTATTACATTTATAGAGAAAACACATTTAAAAGTCTCAGGGGTTTAGGTCAAATTCAGGACAAATGTATATTACCTTAAAGCCACAGGGACACTGATTGTACACTGACCTCAGTGACCTTATTTCTGGACTGGGCTTCTAACACATTTAACATCGGATAGATCAACCGATTATACTGCCCGATATTTCCAATGTATGGTAATCACATGTGTCCTAAACTATCTTATCTTACCAGTACTATCAAAGTCAAAGTTGGGGTTTTACGTCCCGTTCAACAGCCAGGGTCATATTGGGACAGGTCCTCAGAATTGCCACTTGTGGGACTCGAACCCACAGAGGTGACAGCCTATGATTAGATGCCAAACTTGCTAACCACTAGGCCACTGAGGACCTCTTTACCAGTACTATCACAAGAACTCTTACAATAATGCAATAACACTTACATACAACACCTGACAACATTATACACTGGTATTTTATAACATTGATTAAATTTCTCTCTTAAACCTACTGTGATGACTGAATAGCATTTTTTACAGTATTTACTTTTCCCATTTTTTAACAAATCAGATTTTTTAATTATAAAATACATAAAGTACATTTGATTGATTTTCACAACTGAGGAAATCTCAAGAACTCCACACAATGAGAATAAATTCCCTTACTTACCAGAGTATGAGAATGCAAGTACAATGTGCAGTAATACAATTGACTGGTCTTCTTACAATTCCCAGATACCATAGAGTCTGCATGTGCATACTAATGCTATACTTAACACGTCTATGTCTCAAGTGACTCCTTGATTTTTCAAATAAGTTGTCAAACATCAAGATACGTTTCACAGAATGAATGAAGAAAGCGCCAAACCCATGTACACATCCTCTAAGGCGCTAAACTTTACACAAGTTAAAACATATATCTCCTTATCCAATAAGAATCAATCACTTCATTGAATGTAAAAAATATCTAAGGTGACAAAAAATTAAACACACTGATCAATCTTCAAAAAAATCTTTCAACCAAAAAACCTGGACATAGTATCCACAGCATTATTAATCTATTATATAGGTTCACACCAATCATTCATGGTATATTTGTCTTGTTTTTTTTATGTTATCAACTTATGCATTTGCCCTTTTACCCCCCACCTTTTCAGGCACGACTGGCTGTGTATATGTGTACATAACGTGACTGAAACTTGCTAACACTCGAATCTCTCAAAACCATTATACCAGCTAACAGTAAGGTATAACCAATTTGCTCACATGCCAAATTTCTGCACATAAAATACTGTCTTCAAAGGAAATATTTAAAACTGAAACTGAGATACAATTGTAACTCAATCAGGTTTTCTATGTTTTATATGATATAGTCACATGACTTGTTTCTGATCAGTGAGTGATACTGTCTATGTTTCTTTCTCCATGCACAATGACAAACAGAAGGTCATTTGACTTATCACAAAGACCTTTAAAACACTTCACAGAGAAGTACTCTTCATAAACATGAGAAAATAACCGTCAGAATGTATTTTCCCTTCCTTAATCATGAAATTGTCTGTGAAAGCCATATAGGAGCAGCTAGTTAATCATGAACAGGAAAAGGCAAAATGAAAATTAAAAATTCCAGCAAATTATTAATCATTCAATAATTCCTTGATGAAGCTTTCCCTGTTTGTAATATCTGGGTACCAGCATATTAATGGCAGATATTTCATTCCTCAACAGGTTCACAAACCAGAAACAATTCTTATCAGCCGATGATATCATAAAGGCTGACACTTTGTTCTTCAATTAAAGTTACAAAAAATTGAACGATACATTTGAAAATACCCTTGTCCAATACAAATTTAGATCTGTAATTGCACTAATGCTTTTGTGTTATCTCTTGAGTGGCTCCAAAGCTTACTGCCTTCAAACAACAACTTATGAATCTATACATTTTTATGGCACATCCTGTCATTTCAGTCAACTTCAGCTTGTCTAGTTTCATGCCCAGGTCAGAAGGTGGCAATTTTTGAAGGTGAATATTTGCAAATAGAAACTTCTTTTGAGTTCATGGCAACCAATTGATTAATCTTCTGTTTGTCCCCAACCCTCTTTATTATTCTTGCTCCCACTAGAACAACCTGCTGTTCAAAAATTTTGTGGGTATTCTTGCCTTTGAAGTTTGGCATGCCAATTCACAATAGGCAGCACATTCTTTGTTATCTTAAATCCTTCTCCGGAGTTGGCAGAGTAGTTGCCAATATGTCTTGCCCGTTTCTTGTTCTCAATAAATTCTTTGGATGGTGTTCCATATTCTCTCTTTGTCTCACCTCCTTTCTTTGTGACAGATTTGATTGATTTTCAATTGGTTGAATTCCTCGATTGGTTTAAGTCTTATCTCTCAGACCGTGTTCAGTGCATTAAGATTGGGTCAATTTTATCTGATGCCAAAAAGTTATTGTATGGTGTGCCTCAAGGCTCTGTCCTGGGGCCAATCCTTTTTTCACTCTATACTACTCCACTGAGTAAAGTCATACAGAATCATCCTGGTATTAGTTTCCAGTTCTACGCTGATGACACACAATTGTATGTACACCTCACACATAAAAATGTTGCCTCGGCCCTTGATAAGCTGTCACACTGCCTTGAAGACGTAAAGAGATGGCTCTCTACAAATAAGCTCAAGCTAAATCCAGATAAGACCGAATTCATTGTGTTTGGCTCAAAGTCTCAGCGCGAAAAACTTAATCAGTCCTTCCCGGTCAACATACTTGGTAATCTCATATCACCAACAGATGCAGTTAGGAACCTTGGTGTCTGGTTTGATTCTGATTTCTCATTCTCTTGCCATGTTAGGAAGGTCTGCAAGGCTTGTTTTGCTCATGTCCGGGATCTTAAGCGACTCCGAGGACATCTGACACATGAAGCTACTCTTATGGCTGCCAATGCTCTGGTCGGAAGTCGACTAGATTACTGTAACTCTCTGTTCAGAGGTCTCTCAGCTCTAGATCTGCGCAAACTTCAATGTGTTCAGAATAGCCTGGCCAGAATTGTTGCCAACACCACCAAGTACTCACACATCACTCCAGTTAGAAAAGCACTACATTGGTTGCCAATTAAGTACCGTTCTATCTTTAAGACTGCCATGTTGGTATATAAGTTCCTACACAGTGGTAACCCCAAATACTTTGAACCCTTCCTCATTCCCAGACATAGTGCATATAACACTCGTCGAAGTCAATCTGATGGCATATTTCTTGAGGTTCCCCACTTTGGTTCAATTTTCAAGTCTCGAAAACATTTTGGACTCAGTTTTGCGTATGACGCACCTATGATTTGGAATGACCTTCCTGATGAGGTCCGCTCTGCAAACTCACTTGCCTCTTTCAGGTCAAAGTTGAAGTCATACCTCTTTGGAAAAGCATACCCACCCTAAATTTCCAATCTCCTTTCTGCTTTCTCCGCGGTGCTGACCCCTGCAATGTCTCTGGTTTTTGCATATTGAACAATGTTTTTGTGTGATGCGCCTTAGAGTCTGTCTTTTGACGGAGATTAAGCGCTATAAAAGTGCTATTAGAATTAGAATTAGAACAGTCTTCACAGGTCGCATTTCATTCTTGGTGACCCATAGCCAAGTCTCCAAATTTTTTTTCTTTTTTTGTAGGGTATTCTCATTATAATCTTTCTTTGTTGAGGTTTAATCTCAGCATACTCAAAAAAATTCTGTAATTAATTTGTCATATGACTCCAGTTTCGCAGCTCTCTGGCATGATTGTTGGTGGTCTTTAAATGACCTTGATTCTTTTTTATTTCCTGAGAGTATCATTGTACCCTCTCCAGTGTGTGACCTGGGCATCACATTCTAGTTTCATGTTTATTTGCTGCATGTCAATTTGAACAAGAGTATACACAGTATATTGTACTTCTATATGTGTTAATATTACTCTTTTAAATATTCCTTGTGAGATTCGATCATCTGGCAAATGTTAATTCAATTCTGTTCAAATGCACCTTCAAGACAATCCAGTACAATGTCAAAGCTATCTTTGGTCAAATATCATCATAGCTGCAATAAAAACAAGAGGAGAGTGCCCGTGAACGGGCACTGTGTCAGCTGACTGAATGTTTTTGATTTGTGATGGTGATAATGAGAGGAAAGCATAATTATCAGGGAAAGGGCTGTACAGAAATACAGTAAATGGTAACTGAACAGCATGTTCGAAAGATATTCCGAAGCTGACAGAAGAAAAGGACAAAAAAGTTGTGCCCTGCAAATGGTATTATGAAATAAAGTAACAAGGTAATTGTTTAAGTGTAAAAAGTAGGTTAAAAATATTTAAAGAAATACTATAAATGCAATATCCTCGTTCGACCATGAAGAAGGGGTCCAAAGGTCAAATCTGACCATACCAAAAGATTCCCAGCCAAAGAATTTAGGATGGTTTACCATCCCAAACCTCTCGGACCAATAATAAGTGAGTCATAGGCACTTTTTAAGTTTGGCTATCCTTGTTTGACCTTGAAGGAGGGGGTCCAAGGTCAAATCCGACCACACAAAAAAATTCCCAGCCCATGATTTCCTGTAGCTTGTTTACCATCCCAAACTTGTAGGACCAATAATAAGCGAGTTCTAAGCAATTGTAAGTTTGGCTACCCTCAATTGACCTTGAAGGAGGGGTCCCAGGTCAAATCTGACCACACCAAAAGAATCCCAGCCCATGATTTCCTATATGTTGGTTTACCATCCCAAACCTCCAAGACCAATAATACGCGAGTTATAAGCACTTTAAGTTTGGCTATCTTCGTTTGACCTGGAAGGAGGGGTCTAAGGTCAAATCCGACCACACCAAAAGATTCCCAGCCCATGATTTTCTATAGGTTGGTTTTCCATTCGAAACCTCTAGGACCAATAATAAGTGAGTTATAAGTACTTTTAAGTTTGGCTATCCTCATTTGACCTTGAAGGAGGGGTCCAAGGTGAAATCCGACCACACCAAAAGAATCCCAGCCCATGATTTCCTATATGTTGGTTTACCATCCCAAACCTCCAAGACCAATAATACGCGAGTTATAAGCACTTTAAGTTTGGCTATCTTCGTTTGACCTGGAAGGAGGGGTCTAAGGTCAAATCCGACCACACCAAAAGATTCCCAGCCCATGATTTTCTATAGGTTGGTTTTCATTCCAACCTCTAGGACCAATAATAAGCGAGTTATAAGCACTTTTATGTTCGGCTATCCTCATTTGACCTTGAAGGAGGGTTCCAAGGTCAAATCGGGCCATATTAACAGATTCCCAGCCCATGATTTCCTACAGGTTGGATACAATGATTTACTCAACAGTGAGAACCTGAAAGAAGCTATTGCTCAGCTATGCCATGACATAGAGGTCTGCAATTTCACTATGTTATAGCTGACCAAAAATTATGTGAATAACATATTTAAACAAAATACTCTAAATGTAATAATTTTCAAGTTACAACTGATTTACTCAAGAGTGAGAACCTCAAAGTAACTATTACTCAGCTATGCAATGAGCTACATGTCTGAATTTTTGCTCTGTTATAGCTGACCTAAAAGTAGGTGAACAACATATTTAAGCAAAATACTGTAAATGCAATAGTTTTCAAGTTACGACTGATTTACTCAATAGTGAGAACCTGAAAATAGCTATTGCTCCGCTATGCCATGAGCTATAGGTCTGTAATTTCACTATGTTATAGCTAACCCAAAAGTAGGTGAACAATATATTTTAACAAAATACTCCAAATGCAATATTTTTCAAGTTATAGCTGATTTACTCAACAGTCAGTGCCTGAGAATAGCTATTGCTCAGTTGTGCCATGAGCTACAGGTCTGTAATGTCACTATGTTATAGCTGACCCAAAAGTAGCTGAATAACATATTTGCACAAATTTCTGTAAAGGCAATAGTTTTCCAATTACAACTGATTTACTCAACAGTGAGAACTTCAAAGTAGCTATTACTCAGCTATGGCATGAGCTACATGTCTGAAATTTTACTATGTTATAGCTGACCCAAAAGTAGCTGAATAACATATTTATACTAAATTCTCTAAATGCAATAGTTTTCAAATTACAAGTGATTTACTCAACATTGAGAACTTCAAAGTAGCTATTACTCAGCTATGCAATGAGTCACAGGTCTGGAACTTCACTATGTTATAGCTGACCCCAAAATAGGTGAATAACATATTGAAACAAAATACTCTAAATGCAATAATTTCCAAGTTATAAGCGATTTACTCAACAGTGATAACCTAAAAGTAGCTATTACTCAGCTATGCCATGAGCTACAGGTCTGCAATTTTACTATGTTATAGCTGACCCAAAAGTAGGTGAACAACATATTTAAGCAAAATACTGTAAATGCAATAGTTTTCAAGTTACAACTGATTTACTCAATAGTGATGACCTAAAAGTAGCTATTACTCAGCTATGCCATGAGCTACAGGTCTGAAATTTTACTATGTTATAGCTGACCCAAAAGTAGCTGAATAACATATTTATACTAAATTCTCTAAATGCAATAGTTTTGCAATTACAACTGATTTACTCAATAGTGAGAACCTCAAAGTAGTTATTACTCAGCTATGCAATGAGCTACAGGTCTGAAATTTTACTATGTTATAGCTGACCCAAAAGTAGCTGAATAACATATTTATACGAAATTCTCTAAATGCAATAGTTTTTAAGTTACAAGTGATTCTACTCACGATGGAAGTTACTGAAAAGCCCAAAAGTAGCTATTACTCACTTAGCTATTGAGACAGACACCCAACTTACTCACCATATTGTAGCTATGAAAAAAGTAGCTGAATAACATATAACACATAGTTGATTAAATGCAGCCTTGTTATAATTAAAGAAAACCAAAGTTGATTAAATGCAGCCTTGTTATAATTAAAGAAAACCAAAGTTCTGGCTAACTAAACAGCCCTTTGTACTTTGACAAAACAACACAAACTATAATCTATCTACACTCTGCTGAAAGAAACAGTAATAATTTACACCTAATAAGTCACTTAATTAAAGTTATAAAACTACAAAATCAATGTACTTGGAATGTACTTGAAAGTAATTGAAAAGTACTTGGATATTTTAGCCAAGTACAAGTACAAGTACTTTTAATTTTCAACTGTCAAGTACAAGTACTTGAAAAAGAGTAATTAAGTACAAGTACCAAGTACAAGTACTTGTACTCGCCCCAGGCCTGGTAGGTGAACAACATATTTAAGCAAAATACTGTAAATGCAATAGTTTTCAAGTTACAACTGATTTACTCAATAGTGATGACCTAAAAGTAGCTATTACTCAGCTATGCCATGAGCTACAGGTCTGAAATTTTACTATGTTATAGCTGACCCAAAAGTAACTGAATAACATATTTATACGAAATTCTCTAAATGCAATAGTTTTCCAATTACAACTGATTTACTCAATAGTGAGAACTTCAAAGTAGCTATTACTCAGCTATGCAATGAGCCACAGATCTGAAACTTCACTATGTTATAGCTGACCCAAAAGTAGCTGAATAACATATTTATACGAAATTCTCTAAATGCAATAGTTTTGAAGTTATAAGCGATTTACTCAACAGTGATAACCTAAAAGTAGCTATTACTCAGCTATGCCATGAGCTACAGGTCTAAAATTTTACTATGTTATAGCTGACCCAAAAGTAGCTGAATAACATATTTATACGAAATTCTCTAAATGCAATAGTTTTTAAGTTACAAGTGATTCTACTCACGATGGAAGTTACTGAAAAGCCCAAAAGTAGCTATTACTCACTTAGCTATTGAGACAGGCACCAACTTACTCACCATATTGTAGCTATGAAAAAAGTAGCTGAATAACATATTTTAACAAAATGCTCTAGATGCAACAGTTTTCAAGTTATAAATGATTTTGTGCATGATTTCATGAATTTTAATGCATTAAAAATTATTAAAAAAATTTATTAAAAAAAAGTAAGACAGATCCAGGTCTCATACTCACACAAGAGAATCTACCTCTGGCCTAGTACATATATGCAAGATATGAGAGAAATCCCTGCAATAGTCACTGAGAAAATTATGATTAAGTGTTGAAATTTTCACACTTTTGGTGGGGGTACCCCCCTTGTAATGTCTCTAGCAAACAGACGAACAGACAGATTTGCATGCCTTGAACAATTTTTCATCCTCGATAGATAAGGTATCTTTTAAAAAAAACAGCACGTCTCTAGGCCTTATAGTTTTGGAGGAGAAGTTGTTCACGCGGACGCTTACGCGGACGCCCACGCCACAGAGTGACGACATAATGTCAGCTGACTGACAAGTCAGCTGACATAAAAACTTGGGGAACTTGATGCCAGAGGGACAGAATGAGACTGTTGACCAGTTCTTCTGGTGTCTAATGCTTATGTTGAGCCAAGCATGGATCTCACTTCTTCACTTACCCAAGGCAAAGGCGGGATGGAATTATTATGAAGAACAAGTTAAGAAAGGCAGTGATAAATGGTTCAAACAGTCCCTTGTTCAGCTGTAAAGTAGTAAGAAGAGATTCCAACTGAGGATTCCTCCAGCCCTATACAGCCTTTAGGCCTTTCTCTATGAAAACCATCTGACAGTCTGCAGTAACTCTCATCTTCTGGGAGGCACTGGCTATCTGGTAACTCTCTATGGTGCTGGTTTTAAGATTTCTCTCCTGGAAAGTTATAGAAAGATATCCACAGTCCATTTTATAAAAGGGGCATTAATGTACATCTGATTTGCCCTAGTACCATCTTCCAAAAATGAGCCACTTAGCAACATGGATGATTCTGGTTGGGCCTGTCTACTTGCCTCAATTCTTGCTGCCATGTGGTAAGTGAAGCCTTGTTTCCTCATGGGGGAGGTTCGGAAGCCAAGATGGCCCAGTCAAATTTGGGAGAAGGCCCCTGTTGAATGACTGGGACAGAAGCCTGGTCTGGGTCAGTAGGCACACAGGAATTGACAGCATCATTAGTTCCGAAACATGATGCCTCACCACCTGGAGCTATCAGAAGCACACTAGGACACTGAATCACTGATGTGTCCTAATTTCATTAACCCCTCCCCCAAGAGTGAGTTGGGAGGAAAGGCATACATGTAGAGTCCTTTCCATGAGACTATCGCATCCACTGACCAGGCTTTATCATCTAAGACAGGGGATACAAACTTTGGATGATCAATATGCATCGTGAGGGCTAGTCCACTTCACATTTAGGTGACCTGGTATGTGACAAGTTTTTAGGATTATCTTTCTCAAGAGGCACCGAGTGAGAATCTTCCAAAGGACAAAGACAGATTGAAGGGGAGAGGTTATAGCCACCTTAGTGGGAATATCCAGCACATCCAGGTTCCAAGCAAAAGTGGCAGGACCAGAAGAAGATAGACTTGGTACAAAGAATGGTGTCAGATATTTTCTCCAGTGTAAGCAATATGGAGCTAGCAACTGTAACTGGTGCAAACAACTTTCTTGCTCTGCACAGTGCTGTATATCCAATGTCAGTAATGCTTTGAGTCTCACCAATCTTGCTGCCCATTCGTCTTTAAGGAAATTTATCCGTTATTGTGGAGATCGCTGAGAAGCAGAAGAGGAGGGTGGGGATTAGGTGACTTTTTCACTTGTTTAGCAGATGATATGAGGCTGACTGAAAGTTCTGTGACACTTATTGGGTCAGCAAGAGCAGACTCACCTTCAGGTTTGATTTTTGCTTTTCCTTACATTGCTTGTAGGTGGGTACAGCAAGGTTATGCAATTGTTCCTTAGTAAGTGGCCACAAAAAGGCTATAACACAAGTGAATCTGTACACCCTTCTCCTTACACCTGGTACAAAGTGAGGAATCCAGGATGCCTTTTACCGGTGTTTGGAGGGAACAACAGTAGCAGGACATAGGCTATTGTCTGCTTGGTAAACTAACATTAACACAAGAAAACTTTTATATACACTTGGATGGCCTAAATATATTTAAATAATTCAAATAATAACTAAACAAAGCGCACTCATACTTCGAGAATTTCATAAGGGTGTAATATGCAGATTTTTAATAATAATATCAATGTACACTTTTTGTGGCTGTATGAAATATTTATATTCCTGCATGAGACATAAACTATGTTATGTCAATATGTCACTGTTATTTGATCAAAATATATTTAGTGCCCAGATAACATACAAAATTAAACAACATTTATTTACATGACTGAACAGTTATCAGTATAAATTATATTTTATGGTATGTATGTTATTACAGTGGGGAGGAGGAGAATTTTCTGGGTGGTGAGGAGGAGGGGGTGTGTCAATTTTCAATACCAAGAAATGCTGCCCAAGGAATTTTACCTTTAAGAAATTACTGCTGGGGGTATTGAGTGAGGTTGGCAGGTGAGGGGATTTTGTGACACACTACCATGTTCCACTTTATGTTTGGTTGTTGTAGAAACAAGTGAACAGAGCTTTAGACTGTGAAAATGTCTCCTCTTTTTATTCCTGATATTTGTTTTTTCAAATGACAAGACAGTGCAGAGGGTGGTGTAGCTTGAGGTTTCAGCTGCCTTGTGGCTATTAAAATTTGTGAATGATCTTGATGTTCTTACTTCAGTATAATTGGTTCACCACCAGTAACTTTGAGTAAGATAACTTACCTAGATTGAGGCCAGTTGGCTTTTGACTGGCTTCTATTAGTGCATGATGTTGGTGCTGCAACTGTTGAATTTCACTCTGAAAAAAGAATAGGATCAACTTAACATGATAGAAAGTAGCATTAGAGATAGTGGTGTCATCACGAGCGGCGATATCGCAGATTCACCGGTGATGAAAAAGATGGACGATAATCGAGGATTAATGATCATCCACGATGCATCTCATAAACATATTCAACCATTAACTTATTTTCGAAGGGATTTAATAATAATATGGTGAAATATTCATCTAATTTCTACTTTTTTGTTTTGATTTGTGATGTAACTATGGTGATGACCCTTTCCACTTCCTACAGGAAGTGAAAAAACGCAAGTTTTGTTTACTTTTTATTGCTTCAAATATCCACCGTTTTGACAATTGACAGCACAAATGAACCATAAAATTTATTTTATTTCAGTATTAGTGGTCAATACACATTATTTAAAGAGCAAATATAGGTTTAATTTGTGAAACGATGGCACCGCGATATCGCTCACTGTTTTGTTCACGGTATCGAGACCTCATATATCCAGACGATGACACCACTAATTAGAGATGCCCATATCCACAGAAGTGATGAGCAAGTACAAAGATAAGGAGTCTTTCAGAAACAGACAGTGTGAGTTATGTAAAGGTGGCGGAGAAATACCAATTAAAAAGATAGAATATATGTAAAGACAAAGTATCACATTGAGATAATTTAATATCAAAATTAATTTGCAAAGTAAAAGTTAGGAAGCTGTAAAATTTATTAATTGATCTATTTTTCAAATGAAATATAGCTGACAATGAGGTGGTACAATTATGTAGAAGTATATCTAACTACTGTATTGCTTCACAAGAAAAACAGAAATTACTTTTGCACAGCAAAAAAGCATCCACTGGGATGTTGAAACAAAATGGCATGAAAAGGCTTTCTTGAAAGGGTGCCAGATGACAGCATATACCCTTCGGGCCCAAAACTTTCTTGAATTTGCTTTATCTCATGCCGTTTCTGAGTTTCGCTAACAATGGCAGATGACGCTACACACACCCCGGGGCCAAAAATTCTCTCGAAATTGCTCTATCTTGCACCATTTCCAAAAAAATGGGGTTTTTTTTGGTTTTTTTTGCGTTTTACGTATAAATTGAAGATGGCTGCACCGTTTCTGAGATCACTATGATTTTTTGTGAAACACAGAATTTCAAGATAGCCTCCAAAAATGGCACAAAAATAATTTTTCGCAAAAACTGCCATATGACTGCACATACGCCCTGTGGGCCAAAACTTTGGCTGAAATTGCTCTATCTCTCACCATTTCTGAGATATTAAAGATTTCTTCATTTTCATCATTAAGAAAAATTTGTGGCATTTAGTTAATAAGTTAACTATTTTGTATCGGATCACTTCCAAAAGTTAATGGTCTTCAGATATCTATATAACAAACCTACTTGCCAAATTTCATGTGAATAGGTGGAACACTTTCTATGTTATCATCTGGACATGCACACCCCTTTTAGAAACACACGTTTGGTCATGTGACTTCTCCAATTGGTCAAAATGTCATAACATCACATTCAGAAAATTTTTCCAGGACTAATGCATACATGCGCCAAAAAGTCCAGCTGGTGGTTGCCAAGCTATTAGCAATAGATAATGTGGGAGCTGGCAGAGCCAGCACACCCGTTCCATGTGAATTTTACCTGTATACAAAAAGCATCCCCCGTAAGGGAGGCTTAATAATCAGTTGCAACAATCCATACATCATTGTGACAGGAAAAATATGTCTCAAATGAGGCAATAGAAAACATTCTGGCAGAGCCAAGGTCAAGGGCCACACAAAGCACACACCATGACATTGCACACCTACATCCTCCAACCAATATACCAAAAGTTAAAACTTCCTACATTTTCGAGTTTTCAAGATATATCCAAGACAAGATTTAAAAGGTCAAGGTATATAGGGCCATATTAAAGATCAAATCAAGGTCACAAGATGATATTGCAGCGCTTCATTCCCAAAACCAATATCCATGGCAACTTGGCAAGTACCAACTTCCTACATGTTACAGTTTCCAAGATACAGTCCAGACAAGATTTTTAATTTCAAAGGTCACCACAGCAAGGTCAATGGTCAAACCAAGGTCACAGCATGACGTTGCACACCTGCATCCCTGAACCAATGTCAATATCAAGTAACACCTTTTACTTTACAGTTTCCAAGATATAGCTTGGACAAGATTTTAAAGGTCAGGGTCACTACAGCAAAATCAAAGGTCACATCAAGGTCACACCATAACAATGCACACCCACTCCAGGGGTGAAAACAATACAGTACAGCCTGTAAAAGCCTGTGGGGTTACAACACAAAACTTGTGTTTTGTCTGGAAAGCTTTCTGATCAATACTATACATATGATTCACCATTTGTAGCAAAGGAATCAAGAATTATAGCTTCGCTTGTAGAAACTGAAATCCAAGGTATTGTGAAACTGCTTATTTAGAGATGATCTACAACTTTCAAGTATATTTGTGAGTTTTCAGTTATAGTTTCAACCAGAAGTGTCAGTTATTTCCCCAAATATAGTCTCTATCAAGACATTATACAAAACTTTAAATATATAAGCCCATTTGGTTAATATCACCACGGGTAGAGCTGGGGTGATGGCTATCAACTGGCACAAGGGTTTTGAGATGCTATAAAAAAGTTATCATATGTCTCTTCAGAGGCTGGAACTTGGTCAGGGCCAGATTAATTGGATTATGGATGAAATATCTAATTCTTCATTGAGATATGAACCTGCGAGATTCAGATATAGCATGTAACACAGTCACAACCCGGATCAATAAGAGATCATTTTTAAAACTAAGCCAATACCAGTATGTCTAAGGCTCCTCAAGCCACACATGTAGACAGAAAAACACCCAGACAAGCAAGCCTGGTATAACCATGAACAAAAAAAAAAACAATTGCCAAATTTGCACACTGATAAGAAGGGTGGGTCTATATGACAAGGACTCGTCACACAGGAAAGCCCACTGCAACAGTAAATATAATGCTATTCTTATCTCAAACAGCTCTATTAACAAAACCAAAATGTACGGAATATATGACACACCTATTAAATTTCCCAGCCAAATTTTTTTTTTTTTCAAATCAAGGCTCAGAATGTTTGATTTGCTTTGTAAACATAAACTATTGCAGCTATTTTAATAATTTCCTAGGTTTTTCACATAACCAGACTTCAACTAGCTCTGGATATTTTAAAAGAGGCATATTTTTAGCAAGTTACTTTCCCCTCTTGCTGATTACATTTATCTACTGACCTAGCAATGCTAATCATGATAATGTGAAGAAAGGCCAACCCGTATCAGCAGATTGTGTTCAATGCTAACAGAGATCTCCAGTGAAACCTTACAGATAACTCTGCTAATTTTGGTGTTGACCCCAGCTTAATGGACAAACATTGACACAAAACCACAAATAATCAGAAACAATCAATCTCACCATGGCAGGGAGAGCTCTAGTTTTAATACAAGTGGTCTCTGTTATAGGATGAATTTAAATCAGTTTAAAATCAAAACTGTGGATCATACAATATCAAAGACTAGACTAGAACTGCCCAATCCATTGCAATCAGAAAAAAACTCATACACTCACATACTGTATGCCACAAGCTCAACCATGTGAACTCCATGTTCAAGGGAAAACAAAACAATATTTTTGAGAATTTCCAACAGCAGTGTAAATTGTAAGGAAGTGGAACCACATATTTATTTGTACTCAATGCAGTTCTGACTAATGGTTTCAAGTGTTAATTTTGTATGTTGTGTTATATGTTCTCATGTAGTTCTAAATGGCACAAACTAGCATAGACACTGACTCAAAATATGCCTGGATGTCTAGTTATTAACTTAATTCTGAAAGTCATTGTCACCCTCCAATCTGACTTGAAATATTTGTCAGTAGCAAAGAGAGTAGGTGAGGGCATCAGAAGTAGTGAGTAATACAACTATTAATCACATGAAGGAGCAAAGCCGGGTACTGAGTGATGGCTTCCAATTTTCCCAACCCAATCTGACCTAGGTTTTAAAAATTTTAATTGGCATCAAAATCAAGCCAAATCCAGAGTACACAATTTTAAAATTGGACTGTTCAAATCTTGTAGAGTAAGAAATCTAAAATTTGCCACATATCTGAAATTCGCCACATGTCAAAATACTAATAAAATAAATGAATTGTGGTGAGATTTGTTGACTGTATAGTAAATTAAGGCTTTTTGAACTGAAAAATAACGAGTTTTAGACAAAAACATCATTTTCTTCATAAAATTAACTAAGGTTTTAGAGGTGGCGAATTTTAGATTCCTGGCGAATTTTAGATTTCTTACTCTATAGCTTTCAGTTTCTTGACACTGTTTGCAGGAAAATGAGTGCTGTAAAGTGTAAACATAACAGTGTTCGAGATTTAGAGAATCCTATTGTCACTACCTCTTTTTGGTGCAAAATGTTCCGATATTCTGATGAAATAGCTGCAATCTGAAGCTCTGACGATTCAACCTTCTCTTGCAGTTCTTCTTTAATCTTGTGTAACCTTTCAATCTACACCAAAATATAACTAGATTGGGCCAACTCGGCGCCAACATATCCCCAGACAGGTCATCACTCACGCCACAGGTTTTGATCAGGAATTTTTTAAAACATAATTACCCATTATTATATGAACTTCAGCACATCAATCTACTCTGTTTATATCTTCCCAAGGAAGATGGTGTATCCCCAGACACCGAATACATAACTCAAATTATATTTTCAATCTTCCTGCAATGATAACTCTAAACCTATTTTCAAAGTATTTAAATGATTGATGATTGAATGTCCATTCTAAAATAATAATCCCAAAAGAGCATATCTGTTTCTATATTTGTTGACAAATAAAATATTATTTTAACTCAACTCATCATACTTTTCAATCTTCCTTCAAAGTATTTAAATGATTGATGATTCAAAGTCCATTCTAAAATTCATAATCCCAAAAGCGCATATCTGTTTCTATATTTGTTCACAAATAAAATATTATTTAAAAAAAAATTATTTATATTATTATTTTATTATATTATTTTTAGAATTTGCAAATTGTTTTCAGTTATTCATTTCCTCTATACCTATATATGTGGTCCATATATATGCAACCTAAATATGTGACACAATCTCAGTTCTGACTCCCCTTTGTGTTATATGTAATGAAGCCCACTACCTCCCACCCCCACCCCTCTCCCCTTCTCCACACCTCTCTCACTATTACACAAGATCTGCAACCCCATTGAGTTCTTTGTTTCTCATCTGATATCATTAAATACCTTTGTTTATTTAGTGTCACTCAATATAGCTGGAGGTCCCAGAGGTGGGGATAAATGGTAAACAAACAATCTATATAAAAGGGGTACTCAAATACAAAAAGAATTGAGAATTTTAAGTATGTGATTATCAACTGAAATGAGTTCATAACTGTAGGAGCTGTGTCAAAATTAACTGAGGCAAGTTGAATAAAACTGGGCTAGTTGAGGGTTAAAAATCCCCTAGTTTTACTACATAAGGATATAATTTCATTAATATTGGGACTTAAAGCTCACTTAAAGTGTCCATTTTGTCTACTTGAATATGTTTAACCAGATTCATTTTAAAAAGTTAAAAACTCAGCAAGCAGAGGTATAACACACAAAAATAAGTTCTTAAAAGACTAAGATAGCCATAACATTATTAATAATCAAAATTTAAATAGACAGGCATTTCCTTTGAAAAATTCAAAGATTTCAGCTCTATAACCCACATAGTTTGACAGTTACTGGGCTTTAAAGTGGCATAATGTCCATAAATTGGGTTTCTGTGGGCATTTTACAATTGTTAAAGAGACCTTAGCAATTAAACTACAGATCTGAAACTTTTTGGGGGACATACATAACAAACAAAAATTATATATAATACAGTTTAAGACTTGTCACACTAAGCATTTCCAAATAACAGGGCAAAATACGGAAAAAATGTCAAAAAAGGCACTTGGGCGAGTGTCTATGGCCCTCATACACAGGTTAAATGTCTACTAAAAACCTTGATTTTCGGCACATGTAAAAAGGACATAATAATGTATTCCCAGATGGGATTTCAGCTCCATCAATCACATAGTTTAACAGTCACTGGGCTTAAAGGTGGTAAAAAGTCCAAAGTCGATGTGGCTTTCAAATTAAAGCTTCAGACTTAAAATTTGTTACATACTAAGATTACACATAGAATATGTATCTAATAAAGTTTGAAACTTCTCAGACTTACCATTTCCAAGTTACAGAGCAAAATATGTGAAAAATGTCTTAAAAGTGTCACTCAGGTGGGTGTTTAAGGTCCTCATACACAGGTTAAATGTCTACTTGAAGCCTTGATTTTTGGCACATGTAAAAAGAACATAATAATGTATTCCCAGATGAGATTTCAGCTCTATCAGTCACATAGTTTAACAGTCACAGGCCTTAAAATTGGCAAAAAGTCCAAATACTGGGTCTTTATGGGGCCTTCTAGAGACCTAAATGTGGCCTTTAAATTAAAGCTTCAGACTTAAAATTTGTCACATACTAAGATTACACATAGAATATACATCTAATACAGTTTGAAACTTCTTAGACTTACCATTTCCAAGTTACAGGGAAAAATATGTGAAAAATGTCTAAAAATGGTCACTCGGGTGGGGATTTATGGTCTCATACACAGGTTAAATGTCTTCTTAAAGCCTTAATTTTTGGCACATATAAAAATAACATACTAATATCTTCCCAGATAGGATTTGAGCTCTATCAGTCACATAGTTTGACAGTCACAGGGCTTAAAAGTAGCAAAAAGTCCAAATATTGGGTCTTTGGGAGCCTTTTAGAGACCTCAATTTGACCTTCAAAATTAAAGCTTCAGACTTAAAATCTGTTACATACTAAGATTACACACAGAATATATATCTAATACAGTTTGAAACTTCTCAGACTTACCATTTCCAAGTTACAGGGAAAAAGATGTGAAAAATGTCTTATAAGGGTCACTCGGGTGGGTGTTTATGGTCCTGATACACAGGTTAACTGTCTATTAAAGGCCTAAATGTTGGGGCACATATAAGAAAACACATAGATATATTCCCAGATTATATTTAACTTAGATGAGAGACATAGTTTGAAAGCTACAGTGCTTGAAAGTGGCAAAAAGTGCATAAATTGGGTCTCTGTGGGCACTTTTGAGACCTTAAGTCGACCCCTTTGGGTAAACCTACAGCCCTAAAATTTTCTACAGACAAGGATTACATATCAAAGTTATACCTAGCGCAGTTTGAGACTCATCAGAATTACCACTTCCAAATTATAGGGCAAAATATATGAAAAGTATAGCAAAAAATCCCTAAGTGGGGGTATTTATGGGCCTCAAACACAATTTTCTCCTCAACTTAAAGTCGTGATTTTCGGCACATGTACTAAGAACATATTAATGTGTTGTCAGGTAAAATTTCAGCCAGCTGAGCATCATAGTTTGTGACCTACAAGGCTCTAAGTGGCCAAAAGTCCAATTTCTGACCTTAAGGTGGCCATAAGTTCTTTTTTACTGGGAGTTTAAGGTCACCTTAAAATAGGGATCTTCCTTTGGGCACCCTTAACATGTGTACCAAGTTTGAAAAAAAAATATTAATTTGTTTTTGAGTTATCGCGTCCACAAGGAAATTTCTACGGCGGCGGCGGCGGCGGCGGCGGCGGCGGCGGCGGCGCGACGGACCTGAATCCAATATATCCCCGACTTTCGTCTGGGGATATAATAATATTATTGTTATCATAACAATGTTATGAATATTTTAAACTGAAAACAGTTTGGTTAGACAAGCTTTCTACATAGAAATATAATTGCATCTCGAAAGCAGGAAATCTAGATTAATAAATGCGAAGGTTTGTCTCTACATCTGAAGCCTCTAGCTAATTAACTTGTACAATTAATAAGTAAATTAAATTTTTATAAGTTAAGACCCTATCCAATGGAAAATTGCTTTATCATTTGGCATGACCGGTCCCGCCAAACGACACAAAAAGCCGCCCTGTATAAACTACCGGCAGGACCGGTCACGGAGTGTGCATTCACTAGATGGCGCATCGTACTTCCCGTCTAGACAGCATGACATCATAGCATCTTTTTTGTTGTATAGTCCTATTACGACCCATAGTAAGCTGATAGTGGGGCTGGTTGGGAGGGCCTTGCCTGTCCATTGGATAGGTTATTAACTTATAAAAAGTAAAGTAAATTTGCAATTTTATTGCATTTATACATCCTATCCAATGGACAATGGCTGAATAACTACCACTTGGTCGTAGGGTAAGTTAGTAGGGACTTAAGTGAACTCATAAACAAATTCTTTAACAGGCCCGGGTTGACCTACGGTCAGGGGACCCTATAAGGCCATGGTCGGTTACCAATAACCGGTTGCCCGAAAGTATATCGACGTTGCCCCCCTACCCCCTTCCAAGACCTGCTCTGAGAAAGAAAGAGGAAGAGAGGGATGAGTTCAGTCCCAAAAGAATAAACTTCCCAAGGGTAGCAAGTCACATTTTTTTATGTACTATACACAAGGTACACACATGTTATATTCATATATACACATCCCCTCATTTTTGGGTTTAGTGTTCCTTTGCCCAAGATGGCTGCTGGTGGGAAGGTATATGGGTCCAGATCTTCCCAGGACTGAGTGCATCCACTGCACAGGCCTGGGGGTCTGGAACCGGTTATAAACTGTGGTAGTTTGTTGTTGAACCTGGTGGCAAACAGGTCCAATTGGGGCTGGTGCCACCGGGAGCATATTGCTTGGAAGACCTCTGGGTGAAGGGACCATTCTATTTGAATGGTCTGGCCTAGTCTGGATAGTTTGTCTGCTATCATTTTCAGCCAGCCTGGCATGTGTCGGGCTTTGAGGGTTACCTGTTTCCTGTCACACCAGGTCAGGATTCTCCACAGAAGGGCACACAGGGGGCCTGACTTCATCTCCCCCCCCGCTTTGTTAATATACGCAACCACTGTTGTGTTGTCTGTGGCGATCAGAACTATGTTGTTCAAACAGAGATCTTGGAACTCTTTTAAGGCCAGAAAGACTGCCTTTAGTTCCAGATGGTTTATGTGTAGCTTGCTTTCTAGAATGGACCAGGTTCCCTTTGCAGTGCCTTTGTTTAAGTGAGCGCTCCACCCTTCTTTTGATGCGTCTGTGAAGATCTGCAGAGCATGTTTTAGTGGGTGTAATTGTTGACCTGGAAGCACATTGCTTTCCTCCAGCCACCATTTTAAGTGAGGGTGGAGCGACCTGGGGAGTGTATCACCTTTTCTAGTGACTCTGGTACCCTCCAGTTGTTCTTCAAGTGTCACTGTATAGGTGTCGTATGGAGCCGACCTAGATGGACTTGTTTTTCTGTTGCTGTGAGTAGACCTATGAGGGACATGAACCCCCAGACCAGACACACCGGACCGGACAATATTGCCTAAATCTTGGTTGTTAAGGACGGTCAACGCTCTGGTGTGGGTCTGATCTTGCCCTCTTTCAGGTCGAACTGGTAACCTACGAAGTTGAAAACCTGTTTTGGAACCAGTCCTGAATTCTCCCTGTCCACGAGCCAACCAAGTTCTCGACAGAAAGCTACCAAGGTCTGTGTATGCTGGAGACAGATATGGTGGGACTTGGCTCTGACGAACCAGTCGTCTAGGTACTGGTGGATCCTTATACTCCTCTGTAAAGCCATCAGCTTGACCTTTTAGCCACCACTGGGTAGTGCTTTGAACTGGTAGGACCGACACTTGACATGAAAACGTATGTACTTCCTGGACTGTGTAATGGTATATCGAAGTATGAGTCTTTGAAATCTATAGAGGTAACCCACTCCCCTGCCTGTAGGGAGGTTCTTATTTTCTCTGATGTCTCCATTTTGAACGACTCTGTGTTTAGGAATAGGAAGGTATTAAAGGTGCACAGGTTCAAGATAGGTCTCCACCAGTTGTTGGGTTTTGGTACTAGTAATAGCCTGTTGTAAACCAGGTTCCACTGCATTTTTGTGCAATGCCTCCATCAAATAGAGGTCCTTGTGGGGATTTACATAGCAGCTTATGACACTTCGTGACCTGGTCAAATTTGGCCACAACCAAAAGGGGAGGGTGCAGCTTTCCCTGAGTACTGTTAACACCTGCCCAGCTGCCCATTTCTCCCAAAACTGGAGCAATCCGGCCCCTACAGGCAGACCTGGAGCAAGAGTTGGGCAATTTGTGACAAGATTTACAGAACTCAAGCGATCTACACACAACATCTTTTACACACTTTATTCATTCACAGAGATAGCAATAACTGGGATTTGCACCTTTATTCTGTGGATACCCTTTTACAAAAAGAACAGGATTTACAACACAAGAGTTTACATGTCAATTTACTGTCCCGCTCTTGCTGGTCACAGACAAGTCCTTCTTTCCGGCTATCACCGGTGGAGGGTTCCAACTTCCTATTTTGCCAGACACATATACACAGTCCTTCAGTCCGGTCACAGACTTTACACCGCAATTGTCATTTATGCTGCTTGGAACCCTTAGCCTTCAGCTGCTTCCAAGCTGGTACACCAGACTTCCGGTCCGGTTGGTGAGATGACTTGGTAGTTGAAGAAGCATATGGGTGATAATGACCGGGCTTCCTGTGAGAGTTGCCAGAAGAATGCCCCTCCTCACTTCATGAGACCTTCTCTTCTGCTTTCACCAACAACTGGTCTGGGAACAGGGACTGCAAATGTAGTAGGGCAGTACGCAGAGCAGTGAGTTTGTCCTGTTTAACTTCAGAACATAAATACTACAGAACTGTCCCTTCTGGCCATTGTCAGATTAGCCATGTTGATGAAGATACCCTCCGAGAGGTCCTGCATCATTCTAGCCATAGCCTGGGTGATGGACCTGTTAAACATCACCAGGTAATCAAATTCTTCTACATGCTGTAACTTTCCTGAAGCATTGCCCTTGCCCTTATCAGAGTGCAGAGTTTTAAGCTGTGCAACCATGGCATCTTGAACCTTGGTGAGGCACCGGCTCTGTCCAGCAGCTTGATTACACATCCCTGTCTTTTCTCTGGCTGATCTCTCCCATTTCCCCAAAGTTTCTTGAGTGATGGACTGTGAGGCAGGGGCAGAAGGCAAGCTATGTCTGGCCACTCTATTGAAGGAACTGTTGAGCTTGGCTGGGTCCGGCGACCAGTAGCACACTGTCGATTTGCCAGGGTCCTTCTGGTCATTGTGCATGTCATACCATCTAGAAAATCTTGCTGGGCTTTGGGGACTACACAGTTCATCTTCTGAGTCAGACACACCAGTATTGTCAGCCACTACAGTTCTACTACTGGTGAGGGACCAGTCCACAGCATTACCATCTCCAATACCAGTAAATGTGGGCTGAGAGTGCACATCAACTGAAGCACTGGGAGACTAGGTCGCACATCTTCCTGTACCGGGAGCCTCACCAGGCTGGGTAGCAGTTACATCCCCGGTGGTCAGAACAGGACTGGCACCGGTAAAGACTTCAGCAAGTTGGGTGACCGACATCATACTGGGACCGGAACCAGGATAAAAAAGGGCTGGTCACCACTGTAGCAGGCTTCTTCACCGGCTCAGCAAAAGACTTAGCAAGTAACATTGCTTCAAGTCTAGCAAACCTCTGGGACCACTTCTCGTCCAGGCTCTTAAGGTCACTAGATGTGGGTTTGCTGCTGGATTTCTTCTTGCTGGGCTTTGGGGACTTGTCAGATCTCTTCTTCCTGCCAGCAGGTGTGGTTTCTGTACTTTTACCAGTATTGCAGGGGGCGGATACATGCTTGAGTGTTGTTACTGCTTCTTATACTTGTTTTAATGTTGTGTGAGCCTGTGTAAGTTCTGATTTTTGCACTTTAAATTTTTTTCACATTCTGTGTATACTTGCTCAGACATTAATTTAAACCCAGCCGTTACCTGAGAAATCAACAACAGAAGTTTGAGTGTTAGATGGAGTATGGAGACGACTGAAATGGTTGATCTGTTTACTTGATGGCAAGATTAAGTATACTGACTACTGAATAGAATAACACATTTCTAACAACTCAGTGGTCAGGTGTTGTCCTAAGTCACACCCACCTCTGCTCTCTGAGATATGCACACGCCGTCAAGTTCTACCAACCGATCACGAGTAATCTTCAGTTGTGTTGCATGATCTGAAATTGAAAAACTTTACTTAACACATATTATAATTTTATTTTGGGGTTGTTTGGTTTGGTTTTTCTTTCACTGCCACTTAAGCTGCCAAAACAATGTAGCATAAATTGAAACTTGGAATACAGATAAACTGACAGGCCAGTCTTACAGGGTACAAAAATGTCAAAAATTGTCACAGTATTCAAACTCCAAACAAAAGAAATCCCCTCTAATTTAACTTTAAACAATCTCTTTCACTAATTTTAGTGAGATTTTAAGGCCATTATCCGATGGTTTGCAGAATGTCAGGCAATTTCATGCAGGCTGAAACTTTATGGAGAGGTTCTGGGGGTGAGGGTCAAAATATTTTCTCCAAACATGTATTTTCTGTAGATATTTTTGGTGGGGTGAGATAGAGCCCAATTTGAGACGGTAAGTTTGAAACATACAAAAAAAAAAACCATCAAATTCTGTAACCCACATTTTACCAGTAACTAACTGGAAGTACCAGTAACAATGTAACATAAATATGGCGGAGAACAAATTTATTACAAATATAATCTCAACTATCTGTGAAAATGATAAAAAAAATCATGTTAAGAAAAAGACAATAGAGTTCTATGGACAAATATGACTAAAAATATCTTAATGATTTTTAAAAATACCTGGATCACAAGTTGGTACTTGGTTCTCAACGCAGTTGGCCTATTTACCCAGTACCCAAAAGCAACCATCACACTCATAATATTTACATGTATATTGATTTGTCAAATCATGAAAAGTTTGTTCTTTAACTGTGTTACCAATTCTATGAAATTGTAAAACAATTCAGTTTTTATTTGCCATGGGTTTAATTGCACTGATAAATCTTAAATAAATCTTAGCCATATACAACAGGTCAAGGGCAATGGCTGATTTAGATAACTTCGACAGTTTATGTCTTTGTGATCAAAGCCTTTGCCTGATCAGAATGGCCTTACAATCTGTTGTATATAACTGCAAATGCAGAATGGTAAATTTGTGTGTGAAACATTAAGAAACCACACCTTCTTTCATAATGATATGGGTACAAAATTTTCATAAATTAATATCTGCTATTTTATACATCAAACAAGGCAGTTTTTATCCTTAGCTGATATAAACCTACCAATAATCCTAAATATTTCTAACCTTACAAATATATTTATTTAAATAAAAATGTATGCTGGTTCATCAGGTATTTAAACAGACTGAAAGTAGTTAACAATTTTTCATACATCACAACATTGCTAAAACTGGGTGCATCAGTCAATTTTTAATTACACTGTTGAGATTTGGACCTATCAGATAAATGCATTAAAATGTGCATCTTACTTTAAATCTTTAACACAGAAGATTGTGTCATCAGAGAAATCTTTTCTATTTTCTTTGTATTGGCGTCAACTAAATTGGATCTCAATCTTTACAATCTGTGTCATCAGGGAAATCTTTTCTATTTTCTTTATATTTTCACAACCACTTTTATGAAAAGCCAATGGCCAATACAAAATCAAAGCTCCCTCCTGGAACATACTTCTCCATTTATATATTGTAACCATAAGCCACTAAGATTAACCCTACTCTTGGGCTCATCCTTCTCCATGTCGGCCCACTGTGGACTTGTGGTTGCTATTTGCACAAGTACTTGAACATGTCTCACTGTAGCTTGGTCCTTCCTGCTTTATAGATAACCCTGTCAATGCTGGCCTCTTTTTGCTTCACAATATAAATGTCTTTCTGCTCTTCACCTTTAAACAACAGCTCTCAAAGTACAGGGACGGCGTGATACGATAAAATACCACTAGAAGGACACTCCTTTTCTTTCTAATATTTAAAGCAAGACTGTTTGCCAAAGTCATTCAGATAGTGCTCAGTTACACCCAGAAAATTACCTAAGATGACTGTCTTTACCTGCAAACTTCCCGCTCAAGTTTATTAACGCTCGACAATAGGAGAGGGTTATTGTAATCAGTTTGTTTCTGTCTGTCTGTCAGTCTGTCTGTGCACCGTTGTGCCCTTATAACTCAAAAACTATAACATCAATCAATCTCAAACTTGGTGGGGAGGTATTTCATGGGGTACAGATGGCTTGTTCCAAATTTGGTGTAATTTGTTTGAAAATTAAAGTCAGGAGAGAGTTTTTCTTATTTTTAATTGGGAATACACAGTGAAACTGCTTCTCTTCATCAAACTGTTTGCTGGATTTTGTTTGTTTGGATAGGACCTGGCCAAAGGAAGAACTTACTAAAAGAAGGATCTGGATCTTCTTTTGGATACAAAAAAAAATTCATGAATTTTCAGAGGTCCCATTTCAATGTATTTTTAATGACTTTGGCTTTCTACTTGATATTTCTATGAAGATTAATTTACATGTTTGGTTTTATTTTATTGTCTTCCTTACAATACTTTCTGTCACTTGAGAGACTGGTCACATGGAGTCGAGCGTTTTGCTCTCTCTGAGTGCATCTTGTTATAATAGTTATTCTTTTGAAAAATTCATGTACTTTAACAGTGTTCACAGTATGATGTAGAGTAAGAAATCTAAAATTCGCCAGGAATCTAAAATTCGCCACCTCTAAAATCTTAGTTAATTTTATGAAGAAAATGATGTTTTTGTCCAAGAATTGGTATTTTTCAGTTCAAAATGCCTTAATTTACTATACAGTCAACAAATCTCACCACAATTCATTTATTTTATTGGTATTTTCACATGTGGCGAATTTCAGATATGTGGCGAATTTTAGATTTCTTACTCTACATGTAAATGCTTACAGCTGACAGCTCTGATTCATTCAAAGTATAGTCATCACATCTTTTCAGATGGTAGTGTAGCAGTCTTAAACATTTCTCAAGATTTATAGTGTAGAATAACAGTTACATTCATTGTGTTAATTGATATTGTATACTTCAATCTCATTTATATAAATCCTATGTGTACCCCTACAGTTATCTTAAACACGATTAGCATGACTTCACAATTCACATAACACACAATCAGCTACATCTCGGATTTTGGTTATGTGAAGATAATATGCAGCATTGTGTGTCAAAATTGCAGAAACAAGAAGTTTTTTTTTATCATCAACTGATTGCATTCATTTCATATATATATATGAATATCATATGGAATAAAATATGTAATATAAAACATTGGTAGTTTTTCTACTACATCCAATGTTTTGCATTGATATTAAGCCAAAATACAGCCACAATACTACATTCTTTTAAAGTTTTATATATTTGCAACTGTTGAGGTGTCACTTGACACATGCACCTTATATTTGAAGTTTTAAAAAGTTCATGGTTATGGTCCTCCATTGAGTAAGTACCTGTAAAAGAAAATCCACTTTGAATGTTTTATCCCTTTACCATTATCTTGATGGGATTTCCTTTTAATCAACCTCCACCACCGAAGTATATGTAACTGGTGCTGTGTGTTTGCAAAATAAA
This sequence comes from Sabellastarte sp. h YS-2021, assembly GCA_964017235.1. Lineage (NCBI taxonomy): Eukaryota > Metazoa > Annelida > Polychaeta > Sabellida > Sabellidae > Sabellastarte > Sabellastarte sp. h YS-2021. The sequence goes on from OZ024928.1 coordinate 18,536,581, forward strand.
TCGAAAAGTTGTGATCTGGTTATGATGAAGTTTTCAGTAAATATCAACAATGGGACGACAAAAAGATGATCAAATTTTGGTGGGGAACCAGATCACCATCTGAACCCAGAAATGTTTTGCAGGCTTTGTTATCATCGCACCCATGAACCACATTAGAGGTATTGGGCCTTGACCAGGTATCAGGTATACATGTGCTTAATCTCCGAAACTCGTGGATTCTAAGGCACAACATCCAAATAATAATGCATAAATTATAAGTCGTAAACCACAACAGGGTCGTCACCAGGGGATCATCAGTGTTCGGTAACAAGAAAAAACTAAGGAGGAAAAGACTTGGAGGTGTGCACTCTCCGAGTGCTTTCCTAATCACTTATTTTACGCTGAGAATGTATAACTTGTACATTTGTACCATTTTAATGCAATTTAGTGTACTTTCCAATACATTTTGTTTTAAGGCATCTTGTTAAGCAGCCTAGGGCATATTAAGAAAGGCCCTTATCAGTGCTACTTGTGGGAGTTGAACACAGATGTGACAGCCTGCGATTAGATGCAAATCCAGCTAAACACTGGGCAACTCAGGACCTGTTTCAAGGAAATGGGGGTCAGTATTTGCAAAAAATTGTAAAAACAGTGTTGTGTACACCAGAAAGAGAGTGGTGAAATATAAACTAGTGACACTGTTATAATCAAGGAAAACATTGCCAAAATTTGAATGAAAAACATATCTGTACATTGAAATGAGAATCATTTTCACAAGAAAAGTCTGTACAAAATACATGTAAACTCTCCTATTCAGAACACACCATACAAATCATGCAGCAGGCAATCATCAATTGCACAGATTATTGCAAAAGGTCTTATTAAAATATCTTTCTTTACACAAACAGGAATTAGGCTAGGCTGGAAAATTTTTACCACACACACATACATAGGACATACCAATGTTGCTGCAGACATGCTTAAGTAACTTGAGTAGAGCTCACTTACATTTAAAGAGCTTATAGTTTGGAACAGAAAAAAAACAGTAATTTTTTCTCCCTTAAAGATTTAAAATTTTTAATTTCATCACGGAACATGGTTTCTTTTCAAAATAGAACAACAGTGGGGTTTGCATGCAGAATGACAATGAGAACATGACATGGCGTATTACACATGAACATATATTCATAATGCACTCATGCTTTTGAGGCATAAATGAGAGCATGAACATTTTGCCATTACAGTTATTTAATTCCAGTGAGGCTTTTAATTTACTGAATATAGCAGAATTATTCTACATCTAAAAAAAGAGTTTCATGTCAGAGCAGATACAGCCAAAAATAAAACACTGTCAAAAATGATTTCAGCTATGGAAGATAATGAAAGTTAAATGAGAAGTTTCTAAATGTTGCTTCTGTTGTGTTAGAGGAATGCAACAAATATATTCAAACATTGTTTTGCAGTTATTTCTGAAATAGTGTTATATTCTATATCTTGCATAGATTAAATAGACGGTTACCTCCTCTACAAATTTCTGGGTGTAAGGCAATTAGTCTCGGGGGTGGGGAAAGCAGAAATTGATTTCACTCTATAAAAGCTCTGCATGCACAGATCATTTGATAAATAATTCCTTTTTACTGTATTTCTTTTGAGAGATGAACAGACTATTGATTTGATAAATAGCACAATATTAAGCAGGCTTTGTTATCAAGTAGCTACATGTACAAGTTTACAGTTTGAGCCAGTTTAACTCCAACCGTTCAGTCAGTATCGCAGGGCTAAAATGATTAGCTTGATTTGGTCACCCAGTAGATGCTTGGCAGTACTTGCATTAGTCATCAACTAACCAAGTAACTGTTTGAACTGTGCAGTATCTTTAGGAAGAGCGAATACTAAAATGTCAGATGCACCCACACCATAATGTAAACATTGTAAACAATATGGTGGATCTGGAAGTGCTAACCGATTTCACTATCATCTTTCTTCACCTGTAACTTATTCATTCCACTAATTTTCCCTTCTGTTGTACATTGATTGATTTAATTTAGTCTAACATTTAATTTTTTAGCTAAAAATAAGTTGAGTGGGGCCATTTTTTTAAAGGGGAGCTTTCTAAAAATATCCAGGCTGATCTTATTGGAATTGCCTTATGGGTTAAACGTTTTTCCCATGTCACAAATCACAGCTCCACTGATCAAATGAGGCCACACAGACGATCCATTACAGGTAGATCTGTTATGGCCAAGCTAAAACTCCAAATGATCCAGCTGCTAGTTAAAAACAATGTTAATTTGAAAAGAATGGTAGTATAACCAGGTTTCAGCAGCATTAATTGGTTGATTTGTCATTTTTGCAGATATCTTTCCATCTGTCAAAATTGATTTGGTTCACTGAATGTCATAACCTTCCTGTCAATTTTACAAGAGCACTTTCCAAATAACAAGTTTTGTAGAATACTAATGATATTAATAAACAAGTTTGACAAGATAATTGTTACATCTATACCTGTAATACTGGATCCATGTTATGTTTTGACCTGTTCTACTTCTGTCGATTGTGTTACTTTCTCACATCTATCTCAGTTTCTTTTAAATAAAATTCCACTGTCACAAGTTTGCCTCACTACTGCAAATCCAAGCATAATCTATCTTTGTACTTATACAGGTCTGGAACTTAATCACAGTGATTGTGGATGGCACTCATCCTTTTTTTTAAACTGCCTTAAAAACCTTTACAAGTAAGTCTGGCTGTTGAATGGGATGTAAAACCCCACCTTTGACCTTTATGAACAAACATTTCTCCCCTGACCAATTGTATCTGATATTTCAGTTATAATCCTGTAACTTGGGTGATACATGGCTCTTCCTTATCCCACTTTTCTTATGAAACGACCATCCTTCCCACCCAATTGGGACTTGGTCAACTTGTCTCAAGAGATCAGTCGTGCAAGTCTGCCGATTAATCTTCTCTACTTCCCAAAAGTGAACGGGACCTGGTGTTGCGAGTTATCTTTATGAACTGTGATGGTCTGGAGCAAGTTGTAAGACATATCTCTGCGATTGTATGACCGATCTTTTCGGTTGTAAAAAAAAATCATATTTTTGCAGGACACTCCAACTTTCCTGACCTTTTTACACAGGATCAGTCATAACAACACGGCCTACACCCCAAATTTGAAATTGTGCAGGTATTGTGATCAAATGTGACTGTGGAACTGAAGCATTACTTCACCAGCAAAATTTTTAGCCACAAAGTTAGTTCAATCTGTAACAAATGTGTTCTGAAAACACAAGTTAAAGCTGTCTCTCCATAGAATGAGAGCTATATGCATTGGATTCTTATTCCATTTAATGTATATCTGTGCTGCATTTCTCACTCCTTTTCACTTCAACAAAAAGTAAAATCCTGAGTAATTACCGAGAAAATTTGTTAATATTTGGTTGGTTAACAATGTATGGTAACCGTCTGCTAACTGATCACAAAAATGAAGTTTACTGGCGGGTTTACAAGCTAAAGATCAGAAATTAATTACTCTTTAAGAACAGTAGGAACACGACATTGCAGAGTGAACAAAATATCCTTTTCAAACTAGTTGGCTCATTTGACCTGATTTGTGATTATTCTGGAGTTTGTTTGTTTCTGTTTATCAACTATATGATACTGTGGCCAACATTTTCAGTTTAGACTAAATCTGCTTCGATAATCTGTTTTAACTATTTAGCTGTCATTTCAACATGACATAAACTGATATAAAAAAATAATTTATTTCTAGAAACATTATTCTTCTTTTTTTTTCTTTCTTTTACCTTAAAACACTGAATTTGTCAAGGTCAAGATTGTAGGGAGCCAAAATTGAGATGGGCCGAGTTTGAAAGTTTTATGGATATCTCAGCCTGCTTCAAGTCGGCCACCTACAAACTCGGAAGTTTTAGTCCTATATATAGGTATATCAAGACATTATGCATCGGGTCCTCTGAATTTTATGTATAAACATATATTTGAAAGAAGATAAAATTTGCCAACTTGTACAACTCACTCATATTAGGGATCAAACATTGGTCGGATAAATAGACGAATAATCGACCTAGAAAGTTGGAGGCGAGTCCCAACTCTACTAAATATTGACTTGTGGGATGAGTTATTGGCAGTGCTATGAAATAAAACTTTGAAACAGGTTGACTTTGAAATGGGCCCAAATGTCCAGATTCCGTCTCAAGCAGGCCAAAATTAGAATCCAAGTTAAGAACAGTCTTAAGTACATGTATTGTTAAAGAATACGGGCCCAGATACCTTAAAAAACATTGTAAAAAGGTTGATTGGTTTGATTCTTGTGGATGAGCAATGTCACTGGGTTGTCAATGTATATTTCAATTAAAATATTCCACATAAATATGCATTTCTGAGCAACCACAAATTTTCAAGTGAAGAGAGAGGTGCATTCAGTCGAAAGCCTTCCGTCAGTTTCTTGAGTGGTGCCTCAATCTTCCCTTATCCCATTTTCTGGGTGAGTGGTTCAACCTTATGGCAAGCAGCAGTATAGATATTACCGTGTAGATATTATGGTCAACCTATTTTTACTCTTAGACAAAACATTAGACCAATTAATCTGTCTCTCAACCAATTTTTAAAAGATGGATGTATTGGCAAGAGACAGATGGCATAAGTATGCAAAAAACATAAACGTCCTGAAGGGCAACAAATGGCACACATCCTGACATTAAACATGTACTAGGCTACCACCTTGAGTATCAAGGATGTGCCCTGCATTAAAAGAAATAAACTTTTTGCATAGTTAATCGATATATTTACCAAAATTTATTTCACTTGCAAAATTTCATCATTGTTTATACAAACAGGAAGTGCAGAAAAAGTGTCTATATTACTGCAAACATAGAAAATTGTGTTCTTGCATCTAAATGCTTTATACTGTTCGTACATTTAGTGGTGGTGGACCAATTCACGCCCGGGTACCAATTCAGGCCCACCCTCAATTTTCTTGAAGATTTATAATTTTTCATAGAGAAGATGTTTACCACATCATAGATAATCATCAAACTGATCATATACATTTGTTATTTATTGTTTAATTGTGATTGTTTTGGATAAATTTAGGGGTGGGCTAGCTGGCGAAACCAACTAACGATGACTTCCGTGCGTGTTAGTTGGCTGGCGATGCATTTGATATTTCTAGGGCGAGCACATATTGGAGCAAAAGTCATATTTATAAATATTATGTCACTTACTTCTGTTCACAAACATGTAGTATAAGTCCCATATATTGCGTCTAAAATACCAAATAAACAGTCTAACAGAAATAACCAGTCATATAGTGTCACTTTTTAACTTTGTTCTATACCATATTTTTTTCTCCATTTTCTCCAAGTGGCTACGTACATGTTAGAATTGACAAAGGGGTCTCACTGTTATACTAATGACCCCTAAAATTTTTCACAGAAAAATATATAATTGGCATCACTGACAATATTAACTTGTTTTAGTATGAAATATTGTATATATATTTATACTACTAAAGTATCTGTCAGAAATTTTCTGCTATTAAATCATGCTATTTTCTGCATATTTTGGAGCTCTGCAGATAAAAGTGTTGCCTAAATTATTAAAATAGGATTTGAATGTTTTCGTGTTTTTATTATTTTCTAAAATTACAATTCATCAACCAGTAAACCAGTATATACAGTTGGACAAGGTTCTGTACTGTAAACTGCCGAGCAACAGCAAGTAACTACCAGCTTTCCCACTTTAGGTCAGGCTAGGATTTGAACTGTGATCTCAGAGGTAGGAGGCGAGTGTCTTGCCACAGCACCACCATGGCCCCCTATAACTGCCTTTGATTAGATGTCAAACTTGCTAGCCACTAGGCCAGTGAGGACCACCTTTGTGTTATAAAGCTGGCATCCAACTGTTTACAGAATATCTCATTGTGGAATATTTTTATATGGTACTGGCAACAAAGATAAATGTTAAAGTTAAAAATGGGGTTTTATATCCCATTTAACAGCTACATGTGTACAAGTTAACATAGACCAATGGTCTCAAAGTCATGCTGCATGAAGAGTGGGTGTATTTTTTAAGATATGATAAATCACTAAAGTGGATTATAAACTTTGAAAAAGCTACTGTATGTATGTCATATTGTATGATATCTTGTTACAGATGCTACAATTGTGATATCTGTTATTAATATTTTATGTACTTTCATTGTAGTTTATGAAATTTTTCACTTTAACAAGTCTCTTTGGTATTTGCAAAGATATTGGATAACATTCTGAACCAAAATGTTTAGTTATGTGTCCATGAAATAAAGAAATAAGAACAAGCTAATATAAATACATGTTGACCATTGAACATGTCAAGAATCAGCTTTTTTTTTTGCTGGGGGGGGGGGGGTCATGTATTAAGTATCTAGAGACTGGCGCTTATCCTGACCAAATTTATTATAACTAAGGCTGTGACGGGTGGTTAAAATCCATCCCGGTACCCGAGCTACGTAAATTCGTCTCGCAGTTCGGTATTCGCATGTTTTAGTATGCACGTTTTTTCCTCTCCATAAACAAAACTGTGGTTTCCGGAAACAATGTCTTAGCATTAAAATAGTGGTGAAAGGTAATCAAAACTTACTATATTGTTATAAAATGAGGAGTATTATATAAAATATCCCAATATACAAATAATTCCGCCATTTTGCAGTGTTGTCATTCTTTGTTGTCCTAAAAAACGTGATAAAGTGGGCGACAATATAATATATTATAGTAGTTAACGACAATATAATATATTATAGTAGTTAACGACGATCGGGTGGACCAGAAAGCACTCGAGATCTTCCCAAATCGACTCCACTCGCGAATACCGACCACTCGGTCGCAGCCTTAATTATAACTAAATATTTTTTAAAATGTAATCTAGGAAAACCATCCACAAGGTATTCATCAATGATCCCCCACTCAAGCTCTGTGTGTGTTTCTCAACACCTCACTCACGCTATGTACTGGAGCTTCTTGATCCCTCCCCCAGAAGAACTTCAGGATCCACTAAAATCACCATATAATTGACCCCCGGGACTGAAGTCTCTCAATCTGCACACTAACATTTGAGAGTATAGTTGATCCCCAACCCCAGCTGCACTCACTTCACAGTCCCTCATAAAAGCCAAATGTTGTGCAACTCTTGGATATTTGTGACACCCTCTGCATAGTGATTTTAAAAATAGAATTATTTCCTTTGATATAAACATGTATTTAAAAAAAATTTAAAAAATTATTGATGATTACATACTGTAGTTTCTGAAACATTATATAATTCATAAGCAAACTATAGAGAAGATCTTGAAGAAATATCTTTTGTAGATTTTTTGGCTGTGAGACTTTTCAGCATTCTCTATTCAAAGGGCAAATCATATATATCCACACCATTGCTTCTTGAAAATTGGTGAGAAAAAGACAAACCCAATTCTTTTTTGGTAATGAAATAGCAGAAACTCAATTTTATCAAAGTTTTGAAGCTCTTTATAAGCTTACAATATGATAACCACTTAGAAGAAAAAAATATTGTTGGTTCTGACACTTAATACTGAATAATCCTAAGTGCCCACTCATTGCCCACTAGCTGGTGGACCATGGGATCTCAATCAGTGATTTAAAATCTGTTTCCAATTGAAACAAACCAGAAAAGCCTGGAGAAATCCTAAAGCAGCATGCAAAGCAAAAATAAATATTAAGATGGATCCGATCAAAATATCCTCACAAAAATCTCACAGTGACACGACTGACGTCAGATTTCCTGTGCCACTAACAAGGCATTCATTATATATAAATAATTATCAAAATATTATTCAGGGAAGCAGTCCTCAAGGCATTTGTTTCGTAGATCCCACACACTGAATCTGATTACATCTCTCCACACCCAATCACACTAAAAATTGGAAATACTTGATCCCACCCACAAAGAACTCCGCCAAGATCCACTAAAAATCACAATATTTTAATCCCTCCAGAATCAATTCTCACACTAATAATTGAGTAAATTTGATATTTGATGGTTAGAATAGTGCTTTGTAGCAAAAAAAAAAACAAAAAAAAAAAAAACAAAGTGTCCCACCCCCCACCCCCCCCCCCAAAAAAAATTATTAGTTGGATAAATTAAATAAATAAAAATAACAATAAAAGTGCCTATTTTCTTCGAGAACAGGTCTCTATATATGTATATTAAGTTCATACTAAAATCAGCATGTGTTTTAATTATGATATTGCATGCTTTTAAAATTTTAAGTACACATCACCAAAATCTGTCACTTTTGAGATTTAGAAAGCACCATTAAGGTAACTTGTGCATAGCCACCTCCACGATGTTTACTGTTTTGACAAGAAATAAAAGTGAACTGAAATAAACTGTTATCTCCATTGTTTTATTAATTTTGTGTTTTAGACCGATTTAAAAAGGTTTTTACTACTTGCTGGTGAAAAGAAAGAGGTGAGGAAGTTTATATATGTATGATTTTTAAAACAATATTGGATCGTCCTAGGAATTTCAATCTGATCGCCAGCCAACCAACCCACGACAGAGAGGTTGGTTCGCCATGCCAGCTAGGGGTGGGCGTGAATAAGATAAGATAACATTTATTTCATCTCTGTTAATGCAACTATAATTCTGTATATATACAAAGTATTATATAATAAATAAATTAGTAAATAAATTAGTAAATGTACATAATTTCAATACCACAGAGAAACATGAAAAGGAAACAGCTGAAGCAAAAGCTTATCAAGGCTGTTCCCACAACTATCCAGTACCAATTTTAATACATTACAGGATTGTAATAACCTATTTAATAAGCAATGACATATAAATTATTTGTATAAATAAATTTCACAGATTTCTACAGTTAACTACAAAATAGATTTCATGTCGAGTAAATATAATATATTATGATATATATTTACCTATACATTTGTTTTCAGAAACTAATTTCTGATAATTACTAATATTCACATAATAAATAACTTTTATAATTCCTTTTAAAGGACAAGAATGAAGAATCTAGACTTATGGAGGAGGGAACTTTGTTCCATAATTTTACCCCATAAACTGACAAACATTTTGACTTTATACTTGTTCTTGCATATTTGACTGCAAATTTATGTTTTTGTCTAGTGCTATAACATGAAATTTCTTGCTTATTTATGAAAAGTTGTTGTATATTACTAGGCAATGATTCATATTTGGCTTTATACATTAACATACCTGTTTTATAGTTCACCAAATCACTAAACTTTAAAATCTTAAGTTTTTTAAACAATGGTGATGTATGATCTTTATACTGACGTTTACAAATTAATCTTACTGCCTTCTTTTGAATGATTGTAATAGGAGTAATGTATTTATCAAAACTTCTACCCCATACTTCACAACAATAAGATAAATATGGCTGAATTACTGCGTTGTATATAGTGAGTAAAGAGTCCTGATTCAATTTATTCTTTATCTTAAATAACATTGCCATACTTCTTTTTATTTTATTAATTACAAAATTTATATGTTCTTTCCAAGTTAATTTCTCATCAATCAAAACACCTAGAAACTTAGTCACAAACACTCTTTCAATGGGGTATTTATCAATATGTACTTGGCACTTAGAAGTATCTTTTTTATATGTAAAAACCATGTAATTTGTTTTAGATACATTTAGAGACAATTTATTTATTGCAAACCATCTATTAAGTTTCATTAATTCTCTTGATATAACTACACTAGCATCATGAATATTATTACTGGTAAAAAAAATATTTGTATCATCTGCAAACAATAAAAAATTTAACAATTTAGAAACATTGCACAAATCATAGGTACACGGGCGTGAATTGGTCCACCACCACTAAGTGGATATTTTAAAGTTTAAAGTGACAGTAATTTTCAAATATTGAAGTTTTTTGTGTAGCGAGGAACTCTGTCCCAAAATGCCATCCATCAGTTTTAAAAAGGCATATTTTGGGACAGAAAACTCCGTCTAAGTAGGAACTTCACCTGTCCTTTTTTCTTCACCCGTATCCGTGTCCGTTATTGCCCATACCCGTGATACCCTGGATCTTTTGGTATAAAACAGTGGTCATCCGTGTCCGTGACTTGGAAGGAAAAAATTCGTTCTTCACAGACACGGACAGCTAGTACACTGTTTTATACCGAAAGATCTAGGGTATCACGGGTACGGGCAATAACGGACACGGATACGGGTGAAGAAAAAAGGACAGGTGTAGTTCCTACTTAACAAAACATTAAGTATAAGATATTGTCATTCAGTATATTCCAAAATACAAAATTACCATCGACTTCTTCTGTTCCTTCCGTGAGGACTTCTTTGGTAAAGCTTGAAATCTGACCGGTTATTTGTGATATGCCATTCCCAAACCACGACGACATCTCGTTGCTGTCGCCCGGTGGGTCTAAACATGAAAATTACAATGGAAAGCCTTGTTTCAGATTAGGTAAAAACAAGTCATGGTGTTATAGGGAAATATTTATAGGTTTCAAAATATTAAACATGCGTGTTCTCAAATGTAAAGCATCTTATAATGATATTCATCATGTTTGCCAACTCGACGTAGCAAACGGAAGTTTTTATGATTTTTGTCTTTTCGCAAGAGGGCGTTAAACTAAGCAGTTTAACAAATTTCCAAAAGCAGAAAAGATGATTGTATATAGTTTTCAGACGGTGCTCCTAGTGTAAACGCAAGTGCAAATGCCCCCAGTTAATTGATATTTTAGTAAAATTTGACCCAAAATATATTTTATCTTCAATTTGATAGTAATGCTTTGAAAAAGTACACCAACAATTGCAAATTATATAATGTAGAAATGTGCAGGTGACAAAAGTGTGCCTCAGTCCATTTTTGGTTGGTATATTACAAAGAAACATTGTTCCTGTTACATTCCATGAATTATCTCAAAAATAATTGTTTAAAGAAGCAATAAACAGACAATATTGAATACAACATGAATTATTGTTTTATAAAAGAAATAAACTACTTTTACTTTAAAGACATAAAATAATCAAACTTCCCATGGTTCTTTATATGTGACCAGGGGCCGGATTCACAAACAATACTTAGACCATTCCTAACTTAAATTTTAAGTATTACTTAGATTTCAAGTAAGAAATTATGAAACCTTATTCACGAACGTTTCTAACTCTAAGGTGACCTTAAAACCCATACTTAGATTTTAAGTTAAGTTGAAAGCTACCTTGAGAGGACAGGATGTTAATATTACATGATTTAGTTTATAAACATTGGGCAATAATAGTGTTGTATTTGGATGGGGAGGTTTATTTATCCACGTGGTTAGTGTATAAGTCAAAATTTTAGTAAGATGAAGTTTTAACTAATTCTTCAGAAATAATTTCTACTAATGGCTAGATTCTACTTGAAAGGAACAGATTAAAATTTTCACTAGGAATTAATTTTACTCTCCAAGCTCATCAGCTAAAATAATTAAAAATCTCACTTTAATAAGCTGTGACAAATATTCTTTGTAGAGGATCATTATCATAAACAATCCAATGTATAGACCAAAATTTTCCATGCCACTTGGCCAATCAGATTCACTGACACAACCGTAACTAAAGAGTTAGGAGAGGTTTTTTCCTTACTTAAAATCTAAGGTAACCTTATCTAAGTATTGTTTCATCAATACCAATTCTAAGAAAAACTTAGTCAAGTGAAAAACCTTCCCTTACTTAGATCTAAGGTCACCTTATCTAAGTATTTTTCGTGAATCCGGGCCCAGATCTAGGGGGCGTGGACGGCACACTCTACCCTTTCAGATTGAAAACTTTTGTCATGGGGATTTTTAACCCTGTGCTCCTCCAATCCCACACCCCAAGATCTGTCTCTACTAAGGTAATATACCTGTTTAAAGTGACAGTTATTATACCTTTAAACCAAATGTCATACTCAAATGAACCAAGGTTTACATCTTTTGTGAGATAACTTTGGGAGAACCCTGTTTTGTTTACCAGTCTATGTTTAAACATGAGATATACAATTTTAAAAAACTGGAATCACTCACCCCAATTAATAATTTAGTACTGCCATGTTCAAGTTAAAATTTGCTACAGTAGCTATGATAAGATTAAAATGCAAAAAAGTTAAATTCTGAAAATATTTCATCGAATTTAATCAATTGATTTATGTGTTTTTAAAGGAAAACCAATGAAAGAATCAGTTATTTTAAAATAAAAAAGTTGACGAAACATTGTGGCATATAAATTTAGATTCAAGTATGTTTCTCTCCAATTTTTTTACAGTAACTGATATACAATAGTTTATTATGGGAAGCCCCTTTGAAGTTTATTTTAGGTTTGATATGGTTTTGTTAATGACAGTTAACTGCTGTATGTATCTGACAAATGAGTGTAGAAAAAGTCCCAGTAGAAAAAAAACTGCAGAAAAAGTCACAGTAGAAAACTAGTGTATCAGATAATCCTAGCAGAAAATAGCCAAACCGTTCTAACATGTTGTACACTAGTTGGCAGTGCTTGTGTAAATGTATTATGTACCATTTTGTTAGACAGCTTTTATACTGAGGAATTTTCTACTGCAGGTTTTTTACAGATGCTTTTTTCTGCTAGAGGATTTTTCGACTTACTTGACTATCAGTATGATATATAAAGTGTTTCGATAAGATCGGAATTTTGCCCTCCCTGTCCCATAAAATGGCTAGCATTTTGTCGTCCCATTGAAATTTTGAATGGTGTTTTGTCCCCCGGTATTTTGTCTGCCGACATTTTGTCCATGCACTGCATGATATGTTCTACTACAAAATGTACAAGTATGAAATATCCATTCCTTCAACAACCCACAGCCCCCCTTTTGGAAAATCATGTGTCTGCCTCTGCTTTATTTAGTGCAGTGTGAAAACTAAATTACATACTAAGTGGAAACATCACATTTAATAGACTTACAAAAGAGTACAATTACATAATTATGTGTAGATAAGTTGCTTCTTTCAACTGTAAAATTGCAAAAAAAATCTTTGAAAAACATCTTTACAAAACATTTATGATTTAGGCTTATTTGATTGTGAAGTGTATATCTGCAATATTAATTTAAAGCATTATCAATGTTTTTATTTATTTATAATTCTATCAAAAATATTTACAAGACAAAACAATATTTTAGAGATTTGTTTGTAAAAATATCATGATGCAATTAGGTCCTCAGTAGCCTACTGAATTGCAAGTTTGACCTCTAATCAGAGGCTCTCACCTCTGGCCGGGGTTGACCCCTACACTGGCAATGCTGAGGGTCTATTCCAATATGACCCAGGCTGTTGAACAGGACATAAAAACACCAATTTGGAACTTTGTCACAATGTAAATTGCAGTGAAGCTATTTCCCCATATGAAGGGCCAAACATTTGAAATTAAACTTCCTAGATGATGACAACTCAATGCAAAGACATGTAGCTAAGTTATACTATGTATGCTTCTATAATCTCCAGGAACTATGAAGGATTCATAGGTACATAACCCACGAAACGGCTGTAAAGGTGGCAAATGCCATGGTCAGCAACCGTCTGGGCTATTGCAACTGTCTGCTCTACCACACAAAAGGACAAATATTGATAGAAAAAAGAATTCAAAACACACTTTGTCGTATTGTGTGCAAACTTAGTGAATTCAGTCATATGATACCTTTCCTACACAAACTATACTGGCTCCCAATTCAGTATACCGTATACTGTGTAAATACAACCTCATTACCTACAATGCAATAAATTTTAGCCAACATCCATATCTGTCTTTGTTAAGAGCTTCAGTGGATATATGGTTATAATTGAGCATTCAGTCTCTTACATATACAGTTTATTTATTACTCAGTGGCTGATGGCTGATTCAGTGGCTGATGGACTCTTTGACTGTGTCACTGTTGACTGGTTCTCCGCAATAAATATATTACAGAGCTACTTAAACTATACAGTGTTAAATGCCTTAAATGTAGACTTGTTTACAATTTATTTAGTAACGTTATAACTTGCGTCTATGTAAATTAAATTACTTGAGCTTAAACATTACTTCCCTTTCTTAGACTTAACACCACTAAAATATATTCAGAACTAATATATTCAGAACTAATTAACCTGGAGCACCAATGTGGTAAAGTTGATAATGCGTTTAAAGGATGAATATTTTGAAGACAGACCGCAAAAAGAGTTGTGATTTTACTTGAGAGTTTCTTTCTAAGTGCAATGTCTCCTTTTTAATATAATATTTAACAAGTTTCACTGGATAAAATAATAAGACACAGAAATTATCACTTCACAAATGTTTAATTTGTTTAAAGACATTACCAAGAATTTGTCAGATAATTGGAATTGGATTATCCTATTGTACGAACATAAAATAATGGATATCTATAGGTTGAAAATACAAAAGATGATAATATATATCCATATACTGAGTGATGAAGTTAAATTTTATTGCATGCTCATGCAAAGTTATGAACAAATACAATGTAACAATTATGCTCAATGAACAAGTTTGCATATACACACGCATGAATTAAGTGGAAAATTACTATTTAACATATTATTATGAGAATTCAGCTAGCCACATGACAACTAATAGTTTGAGATACTAAATTAGAAATAAAACATATAAATGCTATAATTCCATAGAAAATTAATGTGTGTTGCAGTGACATAGATTTAACATTGGATCTAACAAAGAATAATTTGCAAATTCAAAACATACTTCAACATTATTTCAAACATTGGATTCAACCTGATCTTACCAGTTGGATCCAACTAAAAATGGTTTGCAAAATCTACATGTATTTCAATCAGAATTCACCCTTGCAGCCAACCTGATTTCACCTGTTGATTTCAACATGATTTTAACTCTTAGATCCAATTAAAAGCAGTTTGCAAAATCTGCATGCATTTCAACCAGAATTCACCCATTGATTTCAACATGATTTCACCAAATGAAACCAATCAAAGACAGTTTACAAAATCTACATGTATTTCAACCAGAGGTATTTTAACAAGACGTCACTGTTAGATTCATCCTGATTTCAAAGTTGTATGCCTGCTGGGTATCAATCGCCAATTAATTATTTTATAAAAGGTAATTCTTTACAACCATACAAAAAAATTACAAATGTTACTGATGCTCATAATTCAGGTGTTTCTTTGGAATATGTTTTAAACAGCATAGCAATATGCATGTTGTCATTTCTCCTCATCAACAATAAACAGAAGCCCTGTAAAATACCTTTCTGATGACATAAATTTTTCTGTGCGACAAAGTTAATAAAATATTTTATATAATTAATAAAATTAAAAGTGTTAAACTGAATAAATCAAATTTAATTAAAAGGGAAAAGTTCTGTTTTGGTTGGTGTAAATATTGGGATATTGGTGTCAGTTTTACAATTTATCTAATCTAATCTACTGTTTTGCAGGCATAATATCTTCCCCACTAAGGGGAACTCAGTGTGCTAGTTAACAAAAATCATTTCTAATAAGGAGAGTCGAGGGGCGTTCAAGGTCAGTGTTCCAGAGTTGTGGGTGGGACTGAGAGGGAAGGAGACTAAGTTGGGAAAGTAGAATTGAAAAGGTGGGTTTTGAGGTGTTTCCTGAAAGATGCAACAGAGGGACTGTTTCTTATTTGGAAGGGGAAAGAGTTCTAAAGAACTGGGGCGTAGGGATTAAAAGAATTAGAGAAGTGTTTAATTGATTTATGAACTCTACGGTCAAAAGTGGGGGTATGAAGGAACTTGAGTTTAGGGGTACTATGCCTAGTATTTCTGAAGGAAGTGTAGGGGTGAATTAATTCTCCTAGGTAAACAGGTTGACCTTGGTTGAGGATTTTGTATGTAATGAGGCCTATTTTGAATTGTACCCTGTACCTGACTGGAACCCTATGGAGTTTTTTCAGTTGAGGGGTGATGTAAGAAAATTTTGAGGCACAGGTGACAACCCTGAGAGTGAGTTTTGCACTAGTTGCAATATCCTTAACTCAAAATCAGTGAGTGATAAAAACAGGGAATTGCAGTAGTCCCATCTGCTGCTCACCAAAGCATTGGCTAGAAGAACTGATGTTTTAATGAGGAAGGAGTTGTTTACAGTTGTTTTTTGAACCTATCAAAATGAACTCGGTTTTGTCAGGGTTGAGTTTTAATTTATTTGTGAACATGACATTTTGATGTCATTTAGGCAATTCTTTAGTTTTTGTATACAGTGAGAAAAATTTGCTGGAGAGAGTGAAATGTATAACTGGGTGTCATCGGCATAGAAATGGTAATTAATGCTACTGCGAGATTGAATGATTGAGGTGATTGGGTTGGTGTAGAGCGAAAAAAGAATTGAACCAAGGACGGAGCCCAGGGGGACGCATACTGGAGGGCACCAGTATGTGAGAGTGTGCTCCCTACCTTGACCAAGTGTGTCCTTCATGACAGGTATGATTTGAACCAACCGAGTGCCAGTTTGCTGATTCCATAGTAACTATTAAGTCTGTCCAGGAGAATGGTGTGGTCAATGGTATAAAAAGCAGTGGAGAGATCTAGAAGGGTGAGGTCTGTAACAGACCCTTTGGCCATATTGAGAAGAATATCATTGTGAATATTAAGGAGGGCACTTTCAGTAGAATGGTGCTTTCTATAAGCTGATTGGAAGGCAGTCATCAGGCCGGCTTCATCAAGGTGAGTTTGTAGCTGGGCTGCTACTACTCTTTCAATCTTTGAAATAAAGTTTAGATTGGAGACAGGCCTGTAATTTTTGAAAAGTTCTTTGCCTAAGGATGATTTTTTGAGTATTGCGGTTACATGGGCCTGCTTAAAAAATGGGACATTTACCTTGTTCTAGAGAGGCGTTGATTATTGAAGTGATGGGGGTGATGAGAATGTCCAGATATTCAAGAACAAGAAAAGTGGGCCAAGGGTTAAGGGAACATGATTTAGTAGGAGAGTCTAGAATGATTTTGGTAACTTGATCTTCAGATACAGTAGAGAAAGAGGCAAACATGGGTGGAGGAGAGTCTGGGGTGATGTGTTGGAAATTTAGTGAAATAGAGAAAATTGAGTGTGTGTGGTTTTTTTTTTTTGATGGGAGGATCTGTGCTGGGATTCTATGTAACACATCACCCAGGACTTGCCATAATTTTTGTGGGTTGTGGTGATTGTCCCGAATTTTTGCTTTAAGGAATTCAGATTTGGCCTGCATGCAGATTTTATTGTAGTGGTGGACTTTCTGCATGTATTGGGATCTATTGAAGGTAGATTTATTTCTGCGCCAAATACGTTCAAACAAACGCTTGGTCTCTTTTGCCGCAATTACCGTTTCGTTAACCCATCTTGGGATGTACTTCGCCTTGGTATTTTTGGTGTGTGGTGGTGCATGTTTGTCGATAAGGGTGGACAAAGTAATGAGATATGGTTCATAGAGAGTGTTGGCTAGTCCAGAAGTGATGAGATCTATTTTCAATTTCTCTTAATCAATTTTATGGCATTTACAAAAGATGACAGTAGCATTAGTTTGGGATATGGGGGTTGAGAGATTTAGGGTAAAACTAATAGCAAAATGGTCGGAAAAGGCATCAGTGGTATGGACATTGGAAATATTGTCAGTATTGGATTTGGTTAAAACCAGGTTAAGTGTATGTCCATGAATGTGGGTTGGGAAGTTAACTTTCTGAATTAAATCAAATGAATCAATCAATCAATGAAAGGTTTTTGAATTTGAACATGTTTTTTCAAGGTAAAAATTGATCACCAGATTTTCCGTGGTATGATGAATATCCTCCAGAAGTGACTGAAACTGTTCAAAAAATGATGTGGTACTGGAGGACGGTGGTCTATATATATTCAGAAAGGAAAAGGATTCTTTGTGAAGGGATATCTTGAGGAGGAAATTTTCAAAGGTGGTGCAGGTCTTTGTTGGAACTACAAAAGGATCCTATCCATCTTTCACAAAAAAAGCCCAATCCTCCACCGCGATGGACCTCTCATGGCTGTTGATAGAGATTGTAGCCTGGTGGGGTGATTTCGGACAGATTTGCACTTGTGGTGTCAGGTCTAATCCAAGTCTCGGACATGGCGAAGAGATCAGTATCGTTATCAGAAATAAATTTTGTGATGGCAGGATATTTGTTGTGTATTGATCTAATATTTGCATAGGTGACCTTTGGACACCGGAGTGGTCCTGGGTTTGGGTTTATGTCACCAGCAAGCAGGAGTAGGATGAAAAGACGGAAGTAAGGTAGGGCAGGTGGAATTGAGATTGAGGATTTGATGACAAAATGTAGGCAAAAAGTGGTGGTGGGGCGTTTGAAGGGGCTGAAACTGGCAACATCTGGGGCCGGATTCACAAACAATGCTTAGACCATTCCTAACTTAGATTTTAAGTATTACTTAGATTTCAAGTAAGAAATTAAGAAACCTTATTCACAAACATCCCTAACTCTAAGGTGACCTTAGAACCTATACTTATATTTTAAGTAAGGACAGAAATTTGATATCACATGGTTTAGTTTGTAAATATTGGTGTTCTTTTTGGACGGGGAGGTTTAATTATCCAAGTGTTTACTGTACAAGTCAAAATTTTAGTTAATTAAAATTTCATTAATTCTTCATTTTGACAAAATTTACTAGAATTAATTTTCACTATTGGTTAGATTCTACTTGAGAAAAAAAAAAACAAAATTTAAATTTTTCACTGGGAGTTAATTTTCACTCTTCAAGCTCACCAGTTAAAATAGTTAAAATTAATGCCTAGTTAAAAATTTCAACTTATATAGTAATTTTGTGCATGTCCTGACAGGAAACAATTGCTATTTGTTTTGTTTTTGTTTTTTGTTTTGTGCATGAAGCAAGATAGGTGAATTTTGTTAATTTTGTTTTTTTTGGGGGAGTAATTTGCCATTTTTTAGCATGGCACTAATTTAACATGAATTACTTTTAAAAGTCTCACAGTAATATAAAGCTATAAGTAATATTCTTTGCAGAGGGTGATTTTGATAAACAGCCAAATATATACACCAAAATATTCCATAGCTCTTGGCCAATCATATTCACTGATACAACCCGACCTAAAGAGTTAGGAGAGGTTTTTTCCTTACTTAAAATCTAAGGTTACCTTATCTAAGTATTGTTTCGTGAATAGCAATTCTAAGAAAAACTTAGTCAAGTGAAAAACCTTCCCTTACTTAGATCTAAGGTCACCTTATCTAAGTAATATTCGTGAATCCGGCCCCAGGTCCAGCCGGAGGATGATTAGCTATTGGGTTTCCACTCCTTCTTGCCACTTTTCAACCACAACCAGTTTGAACTTTTTTCAGTGGTTTCACCAAGACTTCCATAGTGAGTATCTGCTTTACTTCCCACCCCAAAGCTTTCATAAACTTTTACATAGACCTTGCTGAAAAACCGCTTGCTCCAACTTCCACTGCATGGACAACACATTCCCTGTCACTCCTTAGTTCTACAGTCTTCAATATGACCATGCCTGTTGAACAGGACTTAAACCCTGTCTTTGACCTTTGGCCACTAGAACTATGTATCTAAGTCCATTCCTCTCATAAGCTTCAGCTGTTACTGATCTTACTTAGATACCAGCTTTTAATTCCAGGTCCCTAACAAAATGTAATAGCTTTGGTCAGCTTCTTTCTCCTCTGTTTGGCTTTTCATATTCTTTGACAAACCTGATGAGTGCTCTTTCCTCACATTTTTTTTGCTTAACTTTCTGCCAATAGCTGAGGTCAGTTACCATGTATACTAGTATCTCCTTGAGTAAGATACAAGGTTTGCCACATAGATAACAATTTGGATCTTCAGTCTTGCCCAAATTTTACTAAGTTGGTTGTTGTTGGTAACACATCATATAAAGACAAAAGCCACAACTGGATTCTGAGTGGTTCCACAGTTCACTTCAGATAGTCTTTTTTCACAGCACTATTCCACCCAGGAGCCCTGGCTATGCATGTGATCATTTTCATATGTTTTATGTTCTTCAGTTTTCCTTACATATCTTACAGCATATCTCTTTGCTTTACTTCAATAAACTTGGTTACCATTATCCTATAGCTATATCCTGTTTTCCAACACACACCATGTCAACCATATCAGTATGTTCAAATTTACTTTATGCTTGTTTTACTGCCTTTGAGTCATATCTCATTTCTCCCAGTGTGTATGCATGTTTATATACAGACATGCCCTGTCTGAATAACACACCAATTTGTCCCTGTACTCCTCTAGCACTGATGATACTTTGGTAACTGTATATTTTCCACAATTGATATCATCATTAGTACCAACTTTTTATCATTTCCATAGAGTAATACATTCGGGAATGATAGGTGAACTCTGAGTCACTTGTACAGACTGTTGTTGATCTTACTTTCATCTCTTCCACAGTTAACATTGTCATATGGATAGTGAAAGATCCAAACCATAAATTTCGCAGGTAGTTTACTTATATCTATTTTATCTAGTCATTTTGCTATCTTGAATATAAATAATAATTTATTTCTTCTACTCTGTAAGGAGTCATCAAGTATTTTCCCTGAACTTTTACCAGGGGTCTCACTATCAGTTAGGATTATATCATCTTAAAAATAACACATAACATGACATAAATGTAAGTAACTGCACTAAGATGGATATTGTAACAAATAAAAAAAATATCAGTTTCTGAAATAAGTTTCTGTCATTTACCCCAATTTCTAATTAAATTTTATTAGTAGTAAAACCATAACTTAATTATTTGGTTTATAATGTTCACCTGTAGTTGTGCTCATATCCTTGGTTCATTTGGACATCCTAAATTGAAATATAACCCACCTCCACTTGCCACGCTGATTGACTGTCTAACCTGTTCCAAAAGTGATTTTTTTCAAAACTGGTACGACCAGTACCACCACCAAGTAGTACTTAAAGGGCAAATGAAATCAATTTAACAGTGGGCTTATTTTAGTGTGTATTTAAACCCAATAAACACAAAGACAACATCCTACAGGTTTCACGGTTACTTGTATACACAAGTTTATATTTCTGCCTTTTCAACAAGTAGACTGTAAAAGCATGCCAGCTCTCAGCAGAAATATACCCTGTCACAATATGAATACATGTTCTTTAGTCTACATATAGTGCTTATATATCAGTGGTGTTTCATGATCAAAACAGTGGATTGAGTTATTTTAAATTGGTATTTCTGTAAATTTATGTTGTAAAAAACTTTATTATTAGAGAGTAAAGTTGATGTGGTGGTAATAAAAATTGACAATAGTATTAGTAATAATGAAAGAAATCTAAGAAAAGCCACATACACTGAATTACAATCTATATCTGATTATTTACCATTTCACTATATAACACATAATACAAGAAGGCTTTAGGTCATTGTATAATCGTTTGCTTAAACCATTTATATAAAAATACATTTTTTACTTCAAGAATATCATAGTTATATCAGATTATAGATGAAAATGAACAAATGGTGTTACTATCACTAAATTACATTCATTGCTGCTCACATCATGCACAGTAAGGATGGTAACAAAATAAATATATTTACATTAGCTAGTATGTGCTTAGCATATTTGATAAAAGTTTTTTGTGGTAAAACTCAGTTAAATTCAAACCCCAAGTGGTAAACCTAACATTTAAAAAGTTTTAAAAAATTGGCTGGTTATTGGAAAAAAGTCAATCCTTTATTTAAAGTAGATTTTGTGATTTGACCCCCAATTAAATGCAAGAAAATGCATTTCTTTTCATATTTTAAACATGATTTACGTTTTCCTCAATGTTTTCTGTTTGTTGTTTCTCTCCAACAAAATGCATAAAGGGTGTAAGTGTGCAACATTAGTTTTTCTGGTGCACATGACGGAACAGCCAAGATGGCATGCTACCCATTGTGTGTGCAGTTAATACCGGAAATTTTGAGGTAAAATTACATCAAACCAATCTTTATAATGGTGTGATGACCCTTAAGCCAGAAGGGTATGTTCTATATAAAGATCTAGGACTTTTATAGGAAATGGCTATCAAAAGTGATTTTACTGAAGTCTAGTATCAGTTGTATCATATCAGTATAGTATCAACAACAATTTTGTAAAAACTAGTTGGTTTAAACTTAAATAATTCTATTAGATT
The DNA here is from genome assembly GCA_964017235.1 of Sabellastarte sp. h YS-2021. Taxonomy (NCBI): domain Eukaryota; kingdom Metazoa; phylum Annelida; class Polychaeta; order Sabellida; family Sabellidae; genus Sabellastarte; species Sabellastarte sp. h YS-2021. The sequence goes on from OZ024928.1 coordinate 18,558,726, forward strand.
ATAAGTTGTTCAAATAATCTACAAGTAAAGATCAAAGTAATAGATATGCAACAGGAATATATTAAAACAGTGGACAGCTTGAGACTATTTATGAAAACTATTTATGACATCAGGCTATCATCAATTGTCCTTAACATACTCCAAAAATAGCCTGATAATGGTCCACAATAAAAATAAAAACAATATGAAATGAAGAATTTAGGCTATAAAGCGCATAATATGTCCCAATCAACATGCTGAAAGAAGTACAATAATAGTCAACAATGCAGTTCACTTTGTCACAGAAACAGCTCTCAACAGAAATACTGCAATTCTGTAGTAACAACTGTCAAATGCATATGCCTATTTACAAACACACAGAAATCAAAATAAAACGTCTGACAAAATAAAATATTTAAAGTTAAATAATGGCCTGGATTTGCTAAAACTACCAGGCAGTATACTTAAAATCATTAATCAAACATATTGATAAAAACTGATCCGGATAATATTTAATCAAATAAATGAATAAAAAATTCAGAGCTATATAAGGAAAGTGGATATTACCTTCAGTTATGCCAGCTCAATACACCGAAAAGCAACTCATTTGCCACGCCTTTTGTGGAGTAGTCAGAGCTAAGCCAATTCACAGTTTCGAAGTGCGCATGTGGTAACAGGTCATAACATTTCCGGGTCAAAGTTTGAAAGTGTAGGAAGTAATTTGGAACAACAGAAAGCAGTTTTGAATGTTTGTTTAATGTAAAATAAGTATTGATTGTTTGAAAAACATTTTAATGCAAAACATTGTATGATATACTAAACCATTGTAATCCACATCAGTTGGCTAGTGTCATTTTTAAATGAAAACTTTTGCGCATTCATACCCAAGTATCGCTCATTGCATAGGATACTATTACTGTTTCTGTAACAGGGGTCTGTAAAATCTTAAATAACTTTGGTATTTCACATTTTATTTGCACCAAATAAAGACCAGAAGAATGTTTATATTGGTAGGTCTTTAACGATATAAGTTTAGTAGATGTAGGTGCAATATTGGAATTTGTTAGAATTTTTTTGAAAAGTCAAAATGTGAGATTTTAATACATAACAGGGTCTATTAAACTTTTAATGACTGACACTTTCCAACAGTGGTTAGCAAGTTTGACATACTAATCACAAACAGTCACCTCTGTGTGGGTTCAATTCCTAGAAGTAATGATGCCTAGGACCTGTCCCAATATGTCCCTGGCCGTTGAACAGGACGTAAAACCCCAATTTTGAACTTCGTTAATGTTGTTTCAACTTTGGGTGTGCATTGATTTGATTAGATTATGGCAGTGTTTTGGATCACCGTCTAGATCCATGAATTTTTTAAAAGATTTCTTTATCATTACACTCATGACCAATATTGCATGTGTTGAACCTGGGCAGAGATATGCACACTCTGAGTGCACCTGGATAGCATTATACTGTTGGAATAACCTAGGCTATTTTATGTCACAACCTAGTTTATGCCACACTTGAGCCAAATTTGGGCCTGGCAAAAAGTAACTTCTTAATTACTATTCACTCTGTAGGCTGCATATTTTCAGAGTTGACATTTGTTGGGTCAACAGTGGGTTTTCTATGCAAGATGGCAGTTGTGGTGTTTTGAGGCAATCACAAGTAAAAAGGCATTAATTTGTAATAATACTTTATTAGGCCTATATGGGCTTGATTGCAAAACCCAGACTGGTCTTTCTTTTGTTCACTTTGAAACTCTGTTGAATAATTATAACTCAGTGAGTTTACCACTCAGCTCATAAAAAAGTGAAAGCATTTGATAATCTTAGGTACAGCTGTTACTATCCAACCTTTGATTGTAATTTAATATGATGTAATTTTGTGTCATTTTAGTTCAGATTTTCTGTTGTATTAATGTATACACTAATTCAATAAATTTAAAGTTCCTTAGAATAGGTTCTTCTATTTTAAATAAATTGTTTGGGAAAATTAAAACCTCCAAGACAGGATCACCACTGAGAGACAGACCAAAGATAATTTCATAGGGCGCAAAGTGAAATTTAATCTTTATTTATTTATTTATTTTTTTCTTGAAATTTTCCAGAAATTTCTGCATTCAGCACATTCATAGTAATGGTATGATACTATATCTACATTTGTGCAAAAGACACACATTTGGGATACTTTAATACCCCATTTGTAAAGATTATAATTACAATTATCGATTCTATTCAATAATATGCATCTTAAGCTTTGCATATGTGTTTCTACCAGGACTTTATACGGAAGAGTAAATTTATCACTCCAGTTAAATTTTTCCAAAGTAAAAGGGTATGTGTATGCATTTATTGAAGTTGGTGGTTTAGTAATTCTCTCTATTAAAATTCATATATTTGCTTTGCCTTGAAGTAATTTTCCTTAAGAAAATCAATTTACCATTTGCTTTAATATTTATTTTATCTGTGATATGACTTCCTTCAGTAATTTTATTTTGTTCAAGTTGTTTTTCCATTCTTTGGATACAGTACTTACATCAGAGTTGTAAAACATTTTTAAAACTTATTTTTCAAGAGAAATGGTAAAAAAGTGGTTACTTATTTGGTCAAGTATATCATTTGGCACAAAAACTAGATTGAATAAAAATGAGGTTATGAGGCCTATTACATTTCAAACAATTATTTATTTTGATTTACTTTTTACTTATATGATGATAAAATTAAAAGTTTTTAAAACTGAAGTTAAGAATCTCATGCAGTTCAATTAGGGGTTTTAATGCCCTTTGATAGTTTAAAATTAAGTATTGATAGTACATGTATATGTGATGAAAGCTCTGAAAGGAAGTCAGCAGTGAGTTATATACAATAATTAACACATGTACATAAACTAGTGTCACACTTCTAAGGCATCTAATTATAAGTGAGGTAAGGCACAATGGTTGGGGTGTTAATCCACTGAACAGTTAATGACAGAACCTATTCATGAGTAAAAATAGGCCTCCAAAAGACAAACAAAATAAACACCTAACTTCATTGAAACCTATTAGCAAATATAATAACTTGAAAGTACACGATCTGATGTTGACCTTGAGCAATTCAAAACACTCTGTTTAGAAAACAATAAAGTTTTCCAGATTATGTACCTTTTTGTTTTGCATACTGATTGTATTTAAGTTATTGACATAGAAAGTTATTCTGAAAACTTCAGTGTATAAAACGAAAAAAATGCATGTACATAGATGATATATAAACAAATAAACAATAATATAGTAAAGTATTTTTAAAGAATAGTTATATTTATGATAATGATTAATAAAGATAGTATGAATATTGTGTTCATTTTTATTTTGAATGCTGGGTAGGCTTTGGATAAAAATATATGGGTGAAATATAAAGATAATTTGACCTTTATCAGAATCATAATATAAGATCTTTTCAGATAACATATTGCTATGCAGTTATTTTTACGAAAATCTGTTACCCCCCCCCCCCCCCCCGTCCAAAAAAAAACAAACAAAAAAAAAAACGTGATACAGTGATACTTTCGGGTCACGGTCACATAATATTTCATTTTAGTAATTTATTCAATAAACAGGTGAAAACTTTAACTTTTCACGGTTGACTACTGTTGTTTTGCAGTCATGTTCCCAAAAGAAATTCCAGGTGAAGACTTCATTAACTCATGGTACCCTATACTTATTGCTTTAGCAATAGGATCAATATTTGGATTTAGGTAAGTCTTTTGAATATTAAGCTTGAACCGAAAACGTGTGGGCGATAATAAAAGATACAACGTCGGAACTAGTGAACATGCAACGCCCACAATGGATAAGTGGCTACTGCTCAGCTACCCAAGTTCGTCGCCTACCCAAGTTCGTCACCTGCCTCAAAAATGTTAAGGACAGGCAATATTAATACTGAAACAAATGGAACAAAGACTGTGATTATGTGCAACTCTCCTGGGAAAGATTACTGTGAAGAGGTTTTAATGTTGTCAAAAAATGCAAGAGACGAACTTGGGTAGGTGATGAACTTGGGTAGCTGATATATAGTACATGATAGTACATGTTTTATGCGATGAAAGCTCTGAAGGGAAGTCAGCAGTGAGTTATATACAATAATTAACACATAAACTACTGCCTGGCCACCAATTATGGTCACGTCTGTGTAGGAAAATCAATTCCTGTGCTTCAATAAATGAAAATAACACTACAGATATTAATTAGTGTGTGTTTATTTTACTAATCCAAAGTTTTGCCTTCATTTCAGCACAATCAATTTCCTCTGTACATGTACATTTCCCCCAAAATGCCCTATTATCACCCAAACAACTGGAATTTCTTCATACCAATTATGGTCACCCCATTATTTTAGCCCCTGATATAACAGAAAATAATGTTTGATCTGTGGTGCTCTGCAAATATAACTTAATGTTTAGCCTTTAAAAATATATATTAATAATCTTTTGTTATTTAGAATAGGATTACTCTAGCTGTTTACAATTACTTCATGTTTTCCTCACCATGGCATTTACTTTTATTTGACCGGCTGGGGGTGACCATAATTGGTACACTGACCCTAATTGGTGGCAAGGCAGTAGTGTCACACTTCTAGGGGATCTAATTGTAAGTGAGTTGTACATAATCATTATTAGTCTTTGTTCCATTTGTTTCAGTATCAATATTGCCTGCCCTTAACATTTTTTGAGTATCAGTATCAATATTGCCTGTTCTTAACATTTTTTGAGGCAGGTGACGAACTTGGGTAGGCGACGAACATGGGTAGCTGAGCAGTACCCATAGTACATGATAGTACATGTATGTAGCTGAGCAGTACCCATGTTCGTCACCTACCAAAGTTTGTCACCTGCCTCAAGTGTCTTGGTGACACTTTGAAAAAATGTAAAAATCTTACTTCAACCTCTTACACATGTATAACAAAATACATTTAGGTACTGTACTAGGAGAAATTACAAAACCAATTATAAATGAGAGTCAATCTTCTGCGAAGGGAATTCATGGAAAGTCCCATTTACTCACTCATGCCCTGTTGTGTCTATATGTTATATAGTTTGTTTGCCCACTGTGTGTGAAAGGTCCGAGAAGTGGTATGAAGATCTATTGATTTCTTTTCATTAAACCATGTGTGCCGCGGGTGAGCGGCGGGAAAAAGTTTGTCCGTTTGTGGCTGTATCTCAGAAACCGTAAGGTGTAGGAAGTTGATACTTGGTAGGGACATTGGTTAGGAGTTGTAGGTGTGCAACGTCATGGTCTGACCTTGATTTGACCTTGCAGTAGTGACCTTGAGTTTGAAAATAAATCTTGTCCGGTCTATATCTCGGAAACCGTAAGGTGTAGGAAGTTGATACTTGGTAGGGACATTGGATAGGGGGTGTAGGGGTGCAACATCATGGTATGACCTTGAATTGACCTTTGACCTTGCCGTAGTGACCTTGACCTCTAAAATCTTGTCCGGGCTAGATCTGACAAACCGTAAGGTGTAGGAAGTTGATACGTAGTAGGGACATTGGTTAGGGGGTGTAGGTGTGGAACGTCATGGTGTGACCTTGATTTGACCTTTGACCTTGCCGTAGTGACCTTGACCTACAAAATCTTGTTCGGGCTATATCTCGGAAACCGTAAGGTGTGGGAAGTTGATACTTGGTAGGGACATTGGTTAGGGGGTGTTGGTGTGCCTCGTTATGGTGTGACCTTGATTTGACCTTTGACCTTGCTGTAGTGACCTTGACCTATAAAATTTGTCTGGGCTTTATCTTGGAAAACGTAAGGTGTAGCAAGTTGATACTTGGTATCGACATTGGTTGGGGGTTGTAGGTGTGCAACATTATGGTGTGACTTTTAACTTTGGCTCTGCCAAAGTGTGTTCACCTGCCATATTTGAGACATGTTTCTCTTATGACAAAGATATATGGATTGCTGCAACTGATTATCATAACACTTTTACTTAATTGTGCCATTTCCATTGACATCTATTCTCCAGTTAATAAATTTTACAGCGTCTTAATTTTTAGTTTACTAAGTAATGTTGTCATCTTGCTATTGAATTGTCTTGTTTTGAATTAATAGTTCATCTTTACATACATTTTGTTTCTTTCAGACATTATTTTGTCTACTTAAACATTATTTGGGCCTTTATATAACTGACACTGCTCTGATAAAATCCCGATCTTTGTACTGTTCCACTACTTCTATGTCTCATGGTGTTGAAAAATATTTCCCCAGGCTGTGGGGTACGGGCATCTCTGATGGTATTTTTCCATATTTGGGCTTGCTAGGGAAACATGAACCATGAAGAGATTTTTTAATAATAAAATAAAAGGGCGTTATCCTGAAAAAGGAAAAATTTTAGTAAATTTTTTAACTGTTAGGGTTCTGCAAAGTTCACTGTGTATCATATAAGGAAAAATAACCTTATCCATATTTGGGCATCATCGGCTCACATGACCTATGAAGCGATTTAAAAAGAAAAGGCTGATATCTCGGAAACAGAGTGAGATTGATTTTTAGTAAATTTAGCAAGATACAGCGATTTATATCGCATTTTTGGCCCACTGGGGTTCTTGCAAGTCCACTTTGTAGCATATGTGGATAATTATATTCATCCATATTTGGCCTTTAATCTGTCACATGACCCTAATTGCAATTTTTTAGATGATATCTGATAACTCAAAAACCAAAGGAAGATAGAGAGATTTCAAGCAATTTTTGACCTGCTTACATTCTGCTTACAGTCAGATACCACAATACTATTGTCTTTAATAATCCACATCTCCATCAGGGCCACTTCGTTTTTGTTAGCAAAACTTTTTTCAGTCCATACTATTCAAACATAGGTAAGATAATAAAATTCAGGCGGATAAAGTGGAGTTCTATTTGTTTTGACTAAAACAGAAGTTATAAAACACAACAATGAAATGAAAGTAATATTTTTCCAGTCTACTTTTAATCAGAACAGCATTTACAAAAGTAATTAATAACAGCACACACAGCAAAACATTAATTAAGTGTTCACAAAAAAAAAATTAACTGAGAATTCATTTACTTGTAATTAGTAGATCATGTGATTAATACCCTTCCTGTTATTGACACCACACCACCATTTACATTGTTTGAGTCCATTTGTTATCAAGAAACGAATGCTGCCAATTCAGTCTAGCTGCAGACATTGATCCTGTGGTACCGCTTTTCAATATCTTTCAACGGAGATTGCTTAGAATATTTGATGAGTTTTGAATCCTCTTGACTTGTGCCACAAACAAGTTATTTCAAGGTTCCTTGAGGTGTGAGCTATAATTGAGACTGTATCAAATGATCATTTCTATTTTTTTCATAGGCTTAACAAAACTACAAACTCTTCCATAGTATTTATGTGCCAAGCCTCAAAACATAGTTGCTTTTGTGATTTTTAATCCTCACATAAAGCTGCAGAAACATGTACCTGCTACTCTAGCATTCTGTTCTGAACGTTTATAGCATCATGGTTTGACCTTGATTTGACCTTCGACCTTGCCGTAGTGACTTTGACCTATAAAATCTTGTCCAAACTATATCTCAGAAACCGTAAGGTGTAGGAAGTTGATACTTGGTACAGACATTGGTAGGTATGCAAAGTCATGGCGTGACCTTGATTTGACCTTTGACCTTGCTGTAGTGATCTTGACCTGTAAAATCTTCTCCGGGCTACATCTCAGAAACCATAAGGTGTAGGGAGTTGATACTTGGTTGGGACATTGATTAGGGGTGTAGGTGTGCAACATCATGGTGTGACCTTGATTTGACGTTTGACCTTGCGGTAGTGACCTTGACCTAAAAAATCTTGTCCGGGCTATATCTCAAGAGACCTTAAGGTGTATGAAGTTGACACTTGTTAGGGACATTGGCTAGGGGGGTGTAGGTGTGCAATGTCATGCTTTGTCCTTGATTTGACCTTACTGTAGTGACTGTGACCTATAAAATCTTGTCCGGGCTATATCTCGGAAAACTGTATGGTGTAGGAAGTTGAAACTTGGTAGGGACATTGGTTAGGGGGTGTAGGTGTGCAACGTCATGGTGTGACCTTGATTTTACCTTTGACCTTGACCTATAAAATCTTGTCCGGGCTGTATCTCGGAAACCGTAAGGTGTAGGAAGTTGATACTTGTTTGGGACATTGATTGGGGTTGTAGGTGTGCACAATTACAGAGTGACCTTTAACAATGGCTCTGCCAAAGTGTGTTCACCTGCCATATTTGAGACATGTTTCTCTTAACACAATATATATATATATATATGGATTACTGCAACTGATTATTATATGTACTTTTATATAATTGTTCTATGTTCATTGACATCTATTCTCCAGTTAATAAATTTTACAGTGTCATAATTTTTAGTTACTGATTGATGCTGTCATCTTGCTATTGAATTGTTTTGTTTTAGTACTTCATCTTTATGTACACTTTCTTTATCTTAACACTATTTTTTATACTGACACTGCTCTGAAAGTATCCCAATCTTTGTACTGTTTCGCTACTTCTATATCTCATAGTGTTGAAAAATATTTCCCAGGCTGTGGGGTACGAGCATCTCTGCTATTTTCTGTTACTCTCTTAAATTAGATTCAGTAGAAAAATGCAAAGCTTCTCATAAAACTCTCGTACCTGTGTGTGTCAGCATTGTAAGCACTTAAAATTCTCAGTTATTTATTTTATCCTATTATCTTTGAATAAAGGTGACCAACTATACTGTAGGGATATTTCACGGTTTCTTGTTTTCTGGCAGAAATTATATGCGAGGCCCAAAATGCCCAAGTCCTGAAAAACCCAAGAACAAGGTTGCTATTGTAACTGGAGGTAACCGTGGCATTGGTAAGGAGATCGCCATAGAATTAGCAGGGAGAGGTGAGATCCTTTATTGATTAGTCACTTTCAGCCCACAGATGTAAAACATTTTGCAACCACCAGAACATAAGTTCTCACTGTATACATCTGGTTTAATTTAGTGTCTAACATTGTGCGATAATGTAGACAGATACTATTTAAGTAGTTATTTTGATACACAATGTGTTGCTGTAAGAAAATGGATCTTCTAAAATTGAAAACTTTAATTACTTAAATGTAGCTTTTATAAGCTACAAGCTTACCATGTGGGACTGAATGCTAACTTGGGAGGCCACAGGACTCTAGCCAATGATCAAGAAAAATGGACGAGTCTGTGGTTTAGTATGTACCATAGTAGTGTCGTTTGGTAATTCATCCTTCTTCTCTTGTTGTAACTTTAGCCCATACCCCCTCAGCTGAAATACAGCTGGGAGGCAGGGTTGGGACTTTCCTCAGTTCCACATGGTAAGCTTGTAGCTTATAAAAGCTACATTTATGTAATTAAAATTTTCAATTTTATTGCGCTACAATGGCTTACCATGTGGAACTGAATGCTGAATTCAACCGCCCGGTGGCGGGATTACAGCTGAGACTGGAAGAATGTTGTTCATTGTATCCACCAGAAGCATCCGGTGGATACTTTGGTTTAGCGTTTGCTACGCCGCCGCCGCGCGTAGAGAGATTTTCGGCATTAACGCTCTAAGAGGAAAACTACATCAGCTAGGTTCACCAAATTTGCAGGATATCTTCATTGGGGGGTAAGCTTCTCTGAAATTAGCCTCATTCTGAAAAACAAATGGCTGCCGTGGGCATTTCTTTGAAAATTATCTACATTTTTCTACTGACTGTTTCTCATAGGTAGAAGGTTGAATGTCTTCATAGGTGATATGTATAACAGATATATATGTCCTCTACAACCTTGCAAACATTTGACCTTGAAGCTCTTAATTCAAGGTCATCCACGGAGCGCCAAAGTAACCCACATAGCGGACTTTAAAAGTGCTTATATCTCCCTTATTATTGGTCCTAGAAGTTTGCAATGTGAAACAAACCTATACGAAATCATGTGCTACGAATCTTTTGATGTGGTCAAATTTGACCTTGGACCACTCGTTCAAGGTCAAACAAGGATAGCCAAACTTAAAAGTGCTTATAACTCGCTTATTATTGGTACAAGAGATTTGGGATGGTAAACCAACCTATAGGAAATCATGAAATGGGAATCTTCTGGTATGGTCGGATTTGACCTTGACCTTGAACCCCTCCTTCAGGGTCAGATGAGGATAGACAAACTTAAAAGTGCTTATAACTCGCTTAATATTAGTCCTGGAGGTTTGGGATGGTAAACCAACCTATAGGAAATCATGGCCTGGGAATCTTCTGATGTGGTCGGGTTTGACCTTGGGCCCTTCCTTTGAGGTCAAACGAGGATAGCCAAACTTAAAAGTGCTTATAACTTGCTTATTATTGGTCCAAGAGGTTTGGGATGGCAAAGCCACTTATAGGAAATCATGGGCTGGGAATCTTTTGATGTGGTCAGATTTGACCTTGGACCCCTCCTTCAAGGTCATACGAGGATAGCCAAACTTAAAGTGCTTATAACTTATTTTTTTTGTGTATAGGAGAAAATCAGGCTCCGCCGGCGCCACGTTTCATTTTCCTTATAACTCTGTAACCGTTTGGTGGATTCTTTTCAAATTTTGCAGGTGTATGCAGTAGCCTTAAGAATTTTTACCCCACAGCCCTTAAGGGCTGTCGGGGTATTGTTTTCACCCATGGTGTCCGGATGGGCGGGCGGGTGGGCGGGCGGCGGGAAATAGTTTGTCCGGGCTGTATCTCAGAAATCGTAAGGTGTAGGAAGTTGATACTTGGTAGGGACATTGGTTAGGGGGTGTAGGTGTGCAACGTCATGGTCTGACCTTGATTTGACCTTTGACCTTGCCGTAGTGACCTTGAGTTTGAAAATCTTGTCCGGGCTGTATCTCGGAAACTGTAAGGTGTAGGAAGTTGATACTTGGTAGGGACATTGGTTAGGGGGTGTAGTTGTGCAACGTCATAGTCTGACCTTGATTTGACCTTTGACCTTGCCGTAGTGACATTGACCTATAAAATCTTGTCCGGGCTATATCTCGGAAACCGTAAGGTATAGGAAGTTGATATTTGGTAGGGACATTGGTTAGGGGGTGTAGGTGTGCAACGTCATGGTCTGACTTCGATTTGACCTTTGACCTTGCCGTAGTGACCTTGACCTATAAAATCTTGTGCAAGCTATATCTGAGAAACCGTAAGGTGTAGGAAGTTGATATTTGGTAGGGACATTGGTTAGGGGGTGTAGGTGTGCAACGTCATAGTCTGACCTTGATTTGACCTTTGACCTTGCCGTAGTGACCTTGACCTATAAAATCTTGTCCGGGCTAATCTCGGAAACCGTAAGGTGTAGGAAGTTGATACTTGGTGGGGATATTGGTTAGGGGGTGTAGGTGTGCAACGTCATGGTCTGACCTTGATTTGACCTTTGACCTTGCCGTAGTGACCTTGACCTATAAAGTCTTGTGCAAGCTATATCTCAGAAACCGTAAGGTGTAGGAAGTTGATACTTGGTAGGGACATTGGTTAGGGGGTGTAGTTGTGCAACGTTATTGTGTGACCTTGATTTGACCTTTGACCTTGCCGTAGTGACCTTGACCTATAAAATCTTGTCCGGGCTATATCTCAGAAACCGTAAAGGTGTAGGAAGTTTATACTTGGTAGGGACATTGGTTAGGCTGTGTAGGTGTGCAACGTCATGATCTGACCTTGATTTGACCTTTGACCTTGCCGTAGTGACCTTGACCTATAAAATCTTGTTTGGGCTATATCTCGGAAACTGTAAGGTGAAGGAAGTTGATATTTGGTAGCGACATTGGTTAGGGGGTGTAGGTGTGCAACGTCATGATCTGACCTTGATTTGACCTTTGACCTTGCCGTAGTGACCTTGACCTATAAAATCTTGTTTGGGCTATATCTCGGAAACTGTAAGGTGAAGGAAGTTGATATTTGGTAGCGACATTGGTTAGGGGGTGTAGGTGTGCAGCATCATGGTGTGACCTTGATTTGACCTTGAAATAGTGACCTTGACCTATAAAATCTTGTCTGGGCTATATCTCGGAAACTGTAAGGTGTAGGAAGTTGATACTTGGTAGGGACATTGGTTAGGGGCTATAGGTGTGTATTATCATGGTGTGGCCTTAATTTGACCTTTTACCTTGTCGTAGTGACCTTGACCTTTAAATCTTCTTGGACTTTTGGGTCTGTCTTTTTATACAGATTAAGCAAAAGTCATATTAGAATTTATTAAGAATTTTACTTTCATAACTTCCCATTTGTAAGAGATAGAATTTCATCAAGTGAGCCACAGATTTTGCTCCGACACCACAATAAGCATTCATTAAATGTATTACCACTTATGTATGCATGGTAATATTCTAACCATCTAAACCATAATTCGGCCATGCAGATGTAGATAAAGAGTGTTGAATTTTAGTTTACTGATTAATGCTGTCATCTTGTTATTGAATTATCTTGTTTTAATACTTCATCTTTATACGCATTATCTTTCTTTTAAACATTATTTCTCCATTTAAACATTGTTTGGACCTTTATACAGCTGACAGTGCTCTGAAAATATCCTGAGGTTTGTACTGGTACAGTACTTCTATATCTCATGGTGTTGAAAATATTTCCCTAGGCTGTGGGGTACGGGCATCTCTGATGCTATTTTTTTGAATTTGCTGCAGTGACATTTCGACCAATCAAAGAGGTCACATGACCAAAAATGTCTTTTTTTTTATGGGTAAGCTTGTGCGGATGATAACTTGGAAGGGATTTTATCAATTCACCTGAAACTTGGCACATACATTCATTTTATTCAAATCTGGAAATCATTAGATTTTGGCATTGATTGGTTAAGAAATGGCCGAGTAATTAATGATTAATTAATCATTATGAATTTTCCAAGATAAGGATGCTGAGGGGAAGGGTCTAGGACTTGTTGTGCCACTACTATTGGTCCCAGTTACATATTGTTGTCATTGTCTGACCAAGTAAGGTTTTTTTAGGTAAAAATTTGTAAATGTGTTGTGAGCTTTCCAGTGACACCCTTGGATGATTTGGTCCACCGATACCCCACCGTAAAAGGCCTTAGAGGCCGCGAAGGCCATAATGTCATGTGCTTTGACTAGGACCTCTAAGGCTTGTTGGTCTGCTTGTTTATACCAAAGTAGGATAGTTTGTTTTAGCCAGGAAGAGAGTGTAGCTTATCTGATGTCTGAGGTATGTCCTTTCTTAAAGGAGATGAAAAGAAGGGATCAAGGCCCTCTTAGGTCTTTGGTTCGATCCAAATAGTACCTCAGGGCCCTTCCGGACACAAAGTTCTGTCATTGTCTATCTACAATGGTAGTTAGAGCAGGAATAGTCACCGGAGACACTTTCAGAACCTTCTCTTGCTAGTTGGTTTTTGGCTATGAAATCTGAAGAGGGGAACAAGACAACCTTTTCCCATTGGCCTAGATTAGATACTTTGTTTGCAACCCAGGCATGGATTTCGCTGCGGCGCTTGCGGAGGCCAAAGCTAGCAAGAAAGCAGTTTTGGGAGTAAGATGTTTGAGGTCTGTGTCTTTCATAGGCTCAAAGGGTGCTTTTGTGAGCTCAATGAGAAGAACAGAAAGGTTCCACTTAGGAAGATTCCTGGAACTTTTGGGATGATCCCTGTGAAAACTGGAGAGTAACCCGTTAAGGTCTGATCTCTGAGAGATATGGAGCCCCGTTGGGCCCAGGGTTTGGGCCCTGTTTAGATCTTGGTACAGGTACATAAAGACGTCTGAGCTTTGCTTTACAGAGGGAGTGGAGAAATCCACCGAATTTTCTCTGCACCATCTGTCAAATAGGGCCCACTTTGACTTGTAGATGGTCCTTGTTGATGATCTCTGAGGGTGCAGCAATTCTCTCTGCCACCTCCACAGTGAAGCCTTGTTCTTGGAGTTGTCCACTCCTAGACACCAGGCGTGGAGGTTGAGATGCTGTGGATTGCTGTGGAATACATAATGTGGGACTGTTTACAAGGGCTGAATCTAGATGGTATTCGTAGCCCACTAAGGAAAACACCTGAGTTGGCTTTAGTTCGGACTTTTCCTGATTTATTATCCACCCTAAGGACTGTGTTAGGTCCACCACTGTCTGAGTGTTTACTTGTGCTTCTTCTTGAGACTGGGCCCTGATCAGCCAGTAATCCAGGTACTGGTGAAGTCTGATTCCCCTTGACAGGGCCATCAGCTTCACCCCTTTTACAATCATTGTAAAGACCTGAGGGGCCGTGGCTAGTCCAAAGGGAAGGGAAGTGAACTCAAACACTTGCGACTTGTGGCAAAACCTTAGGTACTTCCTCGAGTTTGGATGGATGGGGATGTGAAGGTAGGCGTCTGCCAAGTCTATCAACGACGCCAATTCCTCTGATGGACTCTGGTATTTTCATTTTGAACCTTTCTACAAGTAGGAATGCGTTGTGCCTGCTTAGGTCTATTACTGGCCTCCACCTTTGGTGAGGCTTGGGTACAAGAAACACGCGACTGTCAAACCGGAGAGGTTTTACATTTTCCACCCTTTCTATTGCGTTCTTTGACAGAGGAGACTGGATTTTTGAAGGGCCTTGTAACCTGACTGAATCAGAGGGGCTCTGACTAAATTTGGTTTTGAGATGAATGGAAGAACTTAACCATTGGCAATAATGTTTAACATGTTGTCTGAACGTTTGTTTGTGAGCCAGTCTCTTCTGAAAGAACGGAGGCGACCTCCTACTGGTGGACTGAGGGAGGTTTGAAAGGAGTCATTGGGAGGAGGGGTTTCCAGACCCTCATCCCCTTGAGTGGGGTCGAAAACGACCCTGGAGCCTCTGAAGTTCGGTTTCCCCCTACCTGAGGAAAACGATTGGCTACTGTTTTGAGAGGAATTGCCCCCATAGGGGCTTTTCCTGTAGGAGCCTCTTTTCTTGTGGTGGGGACCACGAAAGGGCTTGTTTTGATAGGGTCCAAAACCCTGAGAGTCTTTAGGGGTGCCTTTTTTAAGGAGGAAGTCCTCTCCATCCTTCACTAATTGAGACTTGAAAAGAGGAGTAGGCCAAAAAGGCGAGTTCCTCAGTTCCTGACTTCTCGAGTCACCTAGATGTGGTTGAAGAAGGGTCATTTCAGCCTCTCTTCTCAGGAGGCCAGTGTTGCCCATGGTATATAGTTCCCTCTGGAGTATGTGGGCTACAGATTTGCTAAGGCAGGCAAAGGCTGTCTGTTGAATAAGAATCCTCTTATTCATGAGTTCAAAATAATCACAGGCATTTTCATAACCATGTCTGGCAGCTCTTTTGGGGTCGGCACCCTTTTGAATTTGGTTTTTGACCCTTTTGAAGGTAGCCTTGGCACTATGTAGGCACTTCTTCATAACAGTGTTACAGGAGGAGGCAGTCCTAGCGAAAGTAGCTGTGAAATTGATGGTAGACAGGTTCTGCCTAGCTTGATGTTCAAGTTCCTTAAGAACTTGTAGGGGAACGTTGCCCACAGGGGCCCCAGAGGGCTTTGGAGAGATGCAGATTTTTGCAAATCTGTATTAAGTTCTTGAAGCTTATCTTCAAAACAAGGTTGTCCCACCTTGTAGTACTTGGCTGTTGAAGCAAGGGTTTGATGTATTTACCCTTAGGTAAATTGGAGGCCAAAAAATCTTGTTCAAATTTCTCAAAGGCATCTTTGAGAATGGGGTTTAAAGGGGGCATAGCAGAAGGGCCTCTTGGCCTCAGCTCCCGTTGGCCTTTCTTGTCGTCCAGGCCTAGCACAGTGGTAGAGGACCTAGGCGTCAGGGTCAGGGAGATCTAGAATTTGCCTGAAAGTTTCCACTTCCTCAGCATATTGAGAAGGGAGGTCAGACATGTCTACCTCCCTGTAAAAGACTGGATCTGTGCTATCCTGATGTTTTGCCCGTGCCTTGTGTTTTGTTTTTGTCAGAATGCTTCTTGGCTTTAGGACACACCTTTTTAGGGTGCTCCGACTCAGAATGATGTTCCAAGTGGTCGGATTCAATATCTGATTGCTTGGAAGCAAGCTCAGACTGGACATTTTGAGAAAACTTGGGAGGAAGTGGAGGTCCATAAAAGTCAGTGTCCATAGGTTGAACATCCGAGTGGTCGGATGCCCTGGGAATAGAAGTCCGAGTCGGAATAGGGTCGGGCTGATTATAAGTTGGATGTTAAATGTACTACCCAGGGATTTTTCTAGCCTACATTCTATTTTATTCTGCAATGCAGTACCTGGGGTGGGTGGGACAGTTTGTGGAGTCTTTAATAACAACGATTCGAAACACAGGGGTTGGGGACTTGGAGGTGAAGAAAACAAATTTTCAGCTGCACCCTCAAGGTCTGCTTGAGAGCCAGAAAAGACATCACCATCATCCCTTAACACATCAAGATCATCTTTGCTAGTATTAGGATCCGACATCTTCTGCTTCCTGATATACCGATGTCTATGTTTTATTTTAATCTGCTGTTCCTCAGTGAAACTATCACAGATATTGCAAGGAGACTGGTTAGTGACACAGGGGTCATCTCCCTTGTCAGATTCCCTACAGGTGGGGCAATAATTGTGGGTATCAAATGGATAGCAGAAGTGACGGCATTTAGATGATCTTGCCTTTGCGCTAGCTTGGTGGGAAGACATTTTTACTGCAATAAAAAGATCCGAGTCGAAACACGGAAAACTCTCAAAGACATTAAATATTCAAAGAATACTTATCCTGTACTTCCCAAAAGTTTACAGAACGTTCTATACAATAAAATTAAACAAATGGCTGAATAATAACATACAACAATACGTATGTGCTGAGAAAATAGTAAATTATTGAGAGATATTTCAAACGTCTTTCCAATATGGCGGCCAACGAGAGAAGAAGGACAAATTACCAAACGACACTGCTATGGTACATACTAAACCACGGACTCGGCCAAATCCAAACGTCCATTTTTCTTGGTCGTTGGCTAGTCCTGCAGCCTCCCGAGTTAGCATTCAGTCCCACATGGTAAGCTATTGTAGCGCAATAAAATACCGTTTCAAAATGACCTTTTACAGTTCATGTGTTTCTTCTGTATTTCTTAATTTACATTGACATTTTCATACAATTTGCAGATATGGGAAGTGACATCAGTACATCAAGGTTATCGTGATTGATTTTGTTATTAAAGCAGGTTGAAATTCTTTATGTTACTTGTATCAGTGTAGATGTGTGTAAGTTTTGACATTTTAAGTAGCGCTGTTTGACACTGCAATCACTTCTGCATGAAATATGAAGACTTTCATGTAAGACAACACATGTATATCTCTTCAAACAAAAGTCTTGAGGACTCCT
Organism: Sabellastarte sp. h YS-2021; assembly: GCA_964017235.1. NCBI lineage: Eukaryota > Metazoa > Annelida > Polychaeta > Sabellida > Sabellidae > Sabellastarte > Sabellastarte sp. h YS-2021. Next base: position 18,575,997 of record OZ024928.1, read on the forward strand.
TTCATTTCAACTTGATTGCAAACTCTTGTGTGTCTTTTGAAATATCTGTTGCTTATTTCTGTTTGTACAGGGGCACGTGTGATCATAGCGTGTCGAGATGAAGAGAAAGCTAAGGAAGCAGTGACAAGTATCAACGCCACAGCCAAAAACCAAAACACTACCTTCATGAAGCTTGATCTCACCTCCTACCAGTCCATCAGAGACTTTGTAGCAACTTTTAATCAGAGTAAGCCAAGCCTGTTAAGTTTTGTAAATTATACAATTTTACATAATGGAAATTCGAGCTGTAAAGTTGTTTGTTCGATTTTACATGTATTTTAATTAAAAAGAAGCTAAATCTTTGAAGCTTTATAAATTATGATTCTCACGTACAAGGTATCTGAATTTGTAATGTTGTTCGTTAGACACTTTATAGCCACATTTAATCTGATTAAGTGCAAAGTTTGATATTTCATAAATGCTAATCCTCAAGTGGAGGAAGTCAGAACTGTAAGGTTGTTAGTTTCCAATCACTTGTATGTGTACTAAGTTTAGCATATGAAGTTTAAAACGTCTAATAAAAAGCCATAGTGTAGTTTTTTTACTTACTTTCCAATGACTTTTATTCAAAGTAAACTAAACCTAATCCTCCATTGAGGACAGAATTGTATCATTTATGTGTGCAGACTAGGGTAATTTTTATGTTTTTACAGAGGAATCCCGCTTAGACTATCTGGTGAATAATGCGGCCATCATGGGTCAACCCTACTCTAAAACCGAAGATGATAATGAGGTCCACTTGCAGACCAATTTCTTGGGTGGGTTTAATATGCGATGTTTGTCCCCAGAAAATATGTATAAGTTTATACAATTGGAAAATTTCCCAAATGACATGTACAAGTAAAATATATGATATATGAAGATGACAATATAATATGAGTGCATAGTACAAACATTATCTTGTTCATGTTTGAGTGATGATATTTTTCTCATGTACATCTAATGAAAAACGTTTCACTTTTATTATACACCATTTTGTGTGAGTATTAAGTTAAAATAAATGCATATTTTGCAAGAATGGCTCTCTCATTTGTTGGGGTAGCAATGAATATGAAAACTTCAATTTACATTATACAGACCGGAAGTACGCAGACTACACAAAACAATGCAGTGCGCATATCTTTGCATACATTTATCTGAGGCAATAAATGGATGATCGCCGATAATAGAGAACCAAATGATACAGGCAAAATATAGTACGACAAATAGGTGTGTAGAAAAACATATTTACAATAATATTTATGGATTAATAAAAGATAGCGGTCTTTATAATAGAAATAAAGTCCTCAGGTTCGTACTTTATGACCTCTATAAAAGGACGGAACTTTCGGCATAATGGACGAGGTCATAAAGTACTCGCCCTCGGACTTTATTTCTACAATTTAACATTTGTCCGCCATTTCTGCATGGATTTAAATGCAACAAAAGCACTGTTAAAATAACCTTTCCAACCAGGTGTATAACCTATATGTAGGTCAGATGGTTTGAAAAATATTAAATATTTGGCACTTCTTAACAAATTTTTATCATTAATTGTGCCAAGTAATTGGCACTGGTGAATAAAAAAATATATTACCCGTCTGATATTCTTCTGCATATGGCCAAAGGTTCTGTTACTGCCCTTACCCTTTTGGATCTATCCACTGTTTTTGATACCATTGACCACACCATTCTCCTGGACAGATTCAATGTTTATTATGGAATCAGTGAGCCAGTATGGAGTTCCCCAGGGCTCTGTCCTTGGACCAATTCTGTTCTCTCTCTACACTAACTCAATCAGCTCAATCATTCATTCCCACAGTAGCATCAACTATCACATTTACACCGATGACACCCAGTTATACATAACACTTTCACCAGCAAATTTCTCTCACTCTATCCAGTGAATAAAAAACGTCACACGTTGTATTGATTTGTTTTGATAATTGATTAAAGTTAAGATGTACATCATTTTCAACAGCCAGGGGCCGGATTCACGAAAGGTCTCAAGTCTTAGCCAAATCTCAGCTGAGATTTTGCTCAAATCTGAGATTTTTGTCTCAGCTGAGATTCTGCTTAAGTTGAGATTCACAAAAGGAATCTCAGCTGAGACCGAAATCTCAGCCAAGTTTTGAGTCTGAACCAATCAAAACTGATGTAACATTTTGTTGAGATTAGTGGAAAGTATACACATTTATATTTTACCACTCTACCATATATACTCACATTTTAGAATATTTTTATGTTTACAAACTTCAAAATATCTCGCGAATCCATATTTCCTATTGAGGATGAAACTCGTGTACGCTCGTGTAAAACTTTTTATCATATATCTGTACACTTTCGAAATCCCGGATTTCATTCGGTTTCAAAGCCCCGAAAACCGGTTTTTATTTTCACAACCGGTCCGACCACTACCCCCTAGGCAGTCATAGATTTGAGACCAAATCTGAGAAAAATCTTAGCCTGAGATCTTTTGTTAACTTCCAACTGAGCAAAAGGTCTCAAATCTGAGAAAAATCTAAGAAAAATCTTGGATTTGAGACCAAAATCTCAGATTTGAGACTTGAGACCCTTTGTGAATCCCGCCCCAGGGTCATAATAACTGAGACAGGCTCACAGCATTGCCACTTGTGGGATTGGAACCCAGACAGAGCCTATGGTGATTGACAGGCCAGGCTTGTTAACCACTAGGTAAAAACCATAACTCTTGATTAATTTATTTATTGTCAAAAGTTACTCTATACATTCTGATTTAACATTTTGATGTGAAATATTTTCAAATTAAGTTCCATGCCTAATTTTTCCACATGGATTCAAACCCAGGAATGTAGTTCTGGAAAGCAATTCAAAACTAAATACCCCCCTCCCCATCCCAACCCCCACCCAGTCCCCAAGATTTGTCTCAGTATGCGGAAATCAACTGATGGGGAAACCCTCTTTCCCGTTCCTTGACTTGTTTTAAATACTGTTATAAGGGCCTCTGATCTTCCCCAGTGAAAATTGGCCCAAATTTTGAAGATTTTATCTTTCTTTTAAAGGGTGACCACCCTCAATAGTTGGAGCAAACAAACGTGAGGTTTCGGGGCTCAGGGGCGGTATTCACTAACATGGATTAAGATCAGATCAAGATCAGATCAAATTTGAGAAAAAAGTTTAAAGTGAGCCAGGGGATCAAATAGCTATTCACAAAGCAGGGATCACTTAAGTTGAAAAGATAAAATAGAGTAGATTCATTTCGGGTGACAAACCGCCAACAAATACACTAGCTTAGATAAATCAAAGTACCTTAATGATTCCGCGCACTTGTGTTTCCACTAGTGTCACCAAATAATACTTTACGACATCGCCACTGGGTTCTGCTTCACGAATTTTCCTCCAATCAGATTGCTCGACACAAAAGCAATATGGCTACCGCCGAAAAGATGATGAAAACAAGACAAAACATGTAAATATTCCTCTATTAACCCTTATTATGTCCACCCCACTAGGAGGTGGACATATTATTTTTGATTTTTCCGGCGTCCGGACGCTTGGTTTCCGCTCACTTGAAGGAAAAGTATTTATCCTATCTTTACCAAATTTGGTATGTGTGTTTATTGGGTTAATAGCTTGCATGGGATTGCTTTTGGTGAAGATAGGTCTATAGCTAACTGAGTAATAGCTACTTAGCTACTTTTGTGTACTTCTTTTGTTTCCGGGCATTTTAAGGAAAAAATTTGACATATCTTTACCAAATTTAGTATGAGCATTACTTAGGTCGATAGCTTGCTTGGGATTGCTTTTAGTGATAATATCTGTATAACTGACTGAGTAATAGCTACTTAGCTACTTTGCCAAAAATGGAAAACACAAATTTGCTTCTATCTCCTTAACCGTGCGAGATAGAGTGATTTCGTCGAAATTTTCGACCCACAGGGTATCTGAGCAATGTACTCTTGGCAATTTTCAAAAAATTTTCCCCTCCCCAAAAATGGCGGCCTTTTTGAATTTTCGAATTTTTGCCAAAAATGGCAAAACACAAATTTCCTTCTATCTCCTTAACTGTGTGAGATAGAGCGATTTCATCAAAATTTTCGATCCACAGGGTATCTGAGAAATGTACTCTTGGTAATTTAAAAAAAATTTTCCTCTTCCCAAAAATGGCGGCCATTTTGAATTTTCAAATTTTTGCCAAAAATGGCAAAACACAAATTTGCTTCTATCTCCTTAACCGTGCGAGATAGAGCGATTTCGTCGAAATTTTCGACCCACAGGGTATCTGAGAAATGTACTCTTGGTAATTTTCAAAAAATTTTCCCCTCCCCAAAAATGTCGGCCATTTTGAATTTTCAAATTTTTGCCAAAAATGGCAAAACACAAATTTGCTTCTATGTCCTTAACCATGAGAGATAGAGCGATTTCATCGAAATCTTCGACCCACAGGGTATCTGAGCAATGTACTCTTGCCAATTTTCAAAAAATTTCCCCTTCCCAAAAATGGCGGCCATTTTGTATTTTCGAATTTTTGCCAAAAAATGGAAAAACACAAATTTGCTACTATCTCCTTAACCGTGCGAGATAGAGCGATTTCGTCGAAATTTTTGATCCACAGGGTATCTAAGAAATGTACTCTTGGCAATTTTCCAAAAATTTTCCTCTTCCCACATATGGCGGCCATTTTGAATTTTCCAATTTTTGTCAAAAATGGGAAAAAAAAAATTTGCTTCTATCTCCTTAACCGTCGAAATTTTCGACCCACAGGGTATCTAAGCAATGTACTCTGGCAATTTTCAAAAAGTTTTCCTCTTCCCAAAAATGGCGGCCATTTTGAATTTTCGAATTTTTGCCAAAAATTGAAAAACAGAAATTTGCTTCTATCTCCTTAACCGTGCAAGATAGAGCGATTTCGTCGAAATTTCTGACCCAACCAATGCAAAAAGGCATGAAGCTGAAATAATTTACATCTATACTAATAAATATTTAAGCATCATTGATATATTTTACAAATGATACAGGTTCTTGTAAGACTACTGTACAATTTTTGCAAAAGGGGTGGACATTACACATGATAATATGTGTTCTTCTATGCTATCCTGTTTCTATTCATATGTCGCAGCTACTATCAACAGGGCGTCCTATTTCTAGTTTTATAAAAAGAATCGCTTCAGATATGTTACAAGCATCTGGGCTTGCATCCACGAAAATATAAGAGCCCGTCCTTAAACTTAACAACAAATTGCTTTCGGGCAGGCGGCAGTTTTGAATGCTGACTCTATCCAAAAATTAAAGAACTGCCTAAACGACATTCAAAATTTCATGTTTACAAATTAAAAGTTAACCCAGACAAAACCGAGTTTATTCTTATAGGATCCCAAAAAATCGTAAACAACTCCTCCCTCACTTCCCTATCAATATTCTGGGAAATCAGGTCTCGCCAGCACAAAGTGTCAGGAACCTCAGAGTGGTGTTCGACTCCAATTTCAATTTCTCAAACCACGTGTCACAGGTAATAAAGTCCACTAGAGTACATGCGAGGGACTTCTACAGAATTCGTCCCCTTCTAGACCTTAATACATCAATGCTGTTAGCAAATGCTTTGGTGAGCAGCAGGTTGGACTATTGCAATTCACTGTTCTTATCGCTCACTGATTTTGAGATAAGGAGATTGCAGCTAGTCCATAACTCACTCTGCAGGGTTGTCGCCCGTTCCTTTAAATTCTGTCACATTACCCCTCAACTAAAAAAACTCCATTGGCTACCAGTCAGATACAGGGTACAATTTAAAATTGGCCTTATTACATACAAAATTCTCAACCAAGGTCAACCAGTTTACCTAAGAGAATTAATCCACCCCTATACCGCTTCTAGAAATACAAGGCGAAGTACCCCCAAACTCAAGTTCCTTCAAACCCCCACTTTCGATCGTAGAGTTCACAAATCCATCAAACACTTTTCTAATTCCTTCAGTGACTATGCCCCTGTCCTTTGGAACTCTTTCCCCTTTCATGTAAGAAACAGTTCCTCTGTTGCATCTTTTAGGAAGCACCTCAAAACCCACCTTTTCAGCTCTAGTTTCCCAACATAGTTTTCTTCCCTCATGCTCACACCCACAATCCTGGATTACTGACCTTCAATGCCCTCGACTCTCCCTATGATAATGATTTTGTTTAATTACTGCCCTGAGTTCCCCGCTGTGGGAAAGATATTGCGCTTGCAAAGCAGTAGATTAGATTAGATTAGATATCTGGCCCAAATACTGCTTATGATGGACAACTAAATGTAGCTTAATTGATAACTTTTATTGAGGAACCTTTGTCAATAGGATGTCTGTGGTTGGTGTAATTGGTTGGATTTAACTTCACTTTCACTATATCATGCAGGTCATGCTGCGAGAGGTAGTTTAATGGGAGTTTTGGTGGAAAAAACAAGGGAGATAAGTTTGCCAGGCTTATGTACTTGATACAACGAGCGAATGCTTAAAAAGAGTGGACAAGATTGTCCAAAATAATAGTCATATTGCGCAAAAGATTACTTATAACAGCTAGATCCGATGTGAGTGATTGAAGAAGTGCTCATTCTTAACTGTTTTAAACATATTGAATATTTTTGACAGCAGTCCAGCCAACAAAATTGCACTCTCAATCTTCATAAGTCTAAGAGATATTTGCCGCAACTGAAAGGCCATTTTGGAAGTCAAGGCTGCAGCAAGTTATTTCTGTTCGTGTTTGATGCATTTGTTAAAACTTAGAGTAAGAAATCTAAAATTCGCCAGGAATCTAAAATTCGCCACCTCTAAAACCTTAGTTAATTTTATGAAGAAAATGATGTTTTTGTCCAAAAATTAGTATTTTTCAGTTCAAAAAGCCTTAATTTACTATACAGTCAACAAATCTCACCACAATTCATTTATTTTATTAGTATTTTCACATGTGGCGAATTTCAGATATGTGGCGAATTTCAGATTTCTTACTCTACATGATGCTTCCTTATTCAGTGGAATTCAATAATTTTCTGAAAAATACATGAAAGTACTCGTATAGGTAAGAAGAGATTTTTCAGAAGAGATTAAATCAGTGCAAAATGAAATCCTAGCGGGAACCTTCAACAGTGTGATTTTACCTTGTACGATCACTATTTTATGGTTGTGTTGAAGCTCATGTATATTTACACATTATTCAGTTCATTGACTCTACAACAACACAGTTATAGACATAGTTGACACACCTGCAGTAATAGTTGTATATTTTATTTTCCTGTAGGACCGTTCCTGCTTACCCACATGCTACTGGGTAAGATGAAAGAGACTGGTGGGGGGCGCATCGTTAACATGATCGCCCCTGCATATGCATTGGTAGAAAAGGAGTACCTGGAAGACCCCAACTTTGGAGTGGATGAGTCTGCTTTCAGTGCCACAAAGGCCTATTCTGGCAGCAAGTTTGCTCTCCTGATGTTTACAAGGATCCTGGCAAAACAGCTGGAAAGTGAGTTTACTGTAAGGCTGTCACAGGGGCTTGCATGAAATTTGTTCCCCCTTGAAACAAGTTCCTCAAATTTAAACCATTAATACAAATTACTCTTATATTTTATTGTTGTTAAATGACTGTTTTAGAATTATAATGTACAAATATCGATAACTTACAAGAATATATTGAATATTCTGTTAAGTATTAGATTTTTCAGCTGCCAATACAACTGTTTCTGTGCATGTGCGATGGCGTAGAAATGGTTAAAGGAACAAATTTCACAGGACAAGGGCACTCAGATACTCAAAAACCAGCTACCTGTTATGTTGAGTAGAGATGGGTCAGGATGATATACTCAACTCATTTGAAATATTTCTTCCTTACAAGTCCATCTTGTGATATATCACAGAGCCTAAAATACTATCCCAGATAATATTCTTCCTAAAAACTCCAGGTCTAAAGAGATTTATGATTCTGCTTATTTCTGTGAAAAAAGCTGGATAAAATACTGAAACAGTGTCCATTACATAGAAATATCATATTTCACAATTTGCCTAAAACACATGAGGTAAGTTATGCAATAAAGATGGTCAAATTTTAGGCATTGCATGAAATGCCGGGAAATTTTAGCCGTTTTGCGAAGCGCCTCAGTGAATCAGGGATTTCGCGAAATGCCTGATTACACAGTTTGCATGTTACATATTCACTCATTGATTATTTGACAGACTTAAGATGAGAACAAACTGCACATTGATTGATTGACTGATTGATTTTCTGATTGATTGACAGGCTCAAAGATCAGTTGCAATGGCGTCCTGCCTGGAGTGGTGAATACAGACCTGTACAGTGAAATGCCATTCAGAAAGACGACCTTTATCCGCTGGTCGTTTGCACCGTTGCTGTACCTGCTGATGAAGGGGGCTGCTGACGGAGCCCAGGTGCCGCTATACTGTCTAATCAGCAAGGAGGAGGAGGGAGTCACTGGGAAGCTTTTCAAGTGAGTAGATAGAATATTTAAGTTGAACATCAATGTGGGAAGGGGGTTTGTTGGCAATTTTGTATAATTACTTATATTTTTGAAGCCTTGTGCGTAAGGACTTGCGTTTACTTCCAGAGAAATCAGTGAGAGTTTTGTAACTTTGTTTATATGTAGATACTCAAACCAGTGGATTTTAATAACATATTCTACATCAAACATATAATATATTGCACAGAAACACCGTAATATTTTGCCAATATACAGTGAAATAATATCCAAAACTTCAGATTTTATCAAAAAATAAACCGCATATTAGTCGAGGTAATTGTTTATGTTCACACACCGAAGACTTTAGCGTTTGGTGTGTACTAATTCGAACGAATCCGGTTTTCACAGAATTTTTGTTTTTGGGACCCGGTTTGCACATTTACTTTCCATCGTAACACTAACTTGTAGATACTTGAACTTGAGCATCACTATACCAAATGACTGGGGTTATTTGTTGAAACTTGAGGGTGCCCGACCCTAATGACTCTTGATTATTGAGCCTGTTCACTTGTATTTAATTTTAGAGACTTCAGGGTGACAGAGCCCACTGATTTGGTCAAGGACCCTGAGCTGGAGGAGAAGGTCTACATGATGGGGGCCCGGCTAACAGGGTACAAATCCCCTCAGAGTGAGGGGGAGGAAGAAGAGGGGCAGGAGTGAACTTCGTCACATTACAGATCTCTTGTATGTTACATTCAAGTCTATAGCAACAAAGGAACATCTGTCACAGAGATTAAAGTGCAATTTATGGAACTTTAAATCAAAGTCATGGTTGACGAAAATAATGTGGTAATTGGCAGAAACAGGCTTCTTGCATTTCTTGGATAAGTCTTGCTTGCAATTACAAGAGAATGGTTTCTTGCAATTATAAGATGAGGGTTTCATGTTGTTAAAAGCAGAAGTATTTCTCGTGTAAAGATTCCTGGAGGTTTCTTTGGACAAATGTCCTATATAGTCTTCCATGGTTTGTTTAAGAGACACGCTATAAACTGTGACTTAACGAGCACAAGCTTTTGAACGTGTTTGCACTGCCAAACCATAATATAATCAGTAGTGATATTTAAGTGATTGTACTGCCTGTATCAAGAATTTTGTATTACATGTTGTTGTTAGTTGTCTGTGGGGAGTTTAGGTGTTGGTTAAGTCAGAGTCAGCTAACCTGTAGGAATGTAGTTTTCTCAGTATCCTGAATACTTCAGTTCATAGCTGACCAGTGAGATTATGGAGGGATTAAACCTGGAGTGGATTCTGAATATAAATATTGAAATTGTGAAAAAACAAATCTCTGTGTCTAGATTGAGTGGTTGTAGTAAATTTGTAAGATAATTACTTCTGTTGGATAAATAAATGTTAATGATACATGTAAATTAGCTGAAGTGTAAAATAATAAGTTAGTGCCTGTGTCAGAAGAAGCAGTGCACATTAAAATTAAGTCAACTTTTAAGATCCCTATGTACACAAAACCATATTTTTGTTGGTATAAACGTAAGTTTGACACGAATAGATTGGTTAAGTTTTGGATATTTTATTATATCCCCAGACAAAAGTTAGACATATACTGGTTGCACGTTTATCGCGCCACCAACTCCATACATTTTTACTTGTGTGTGTGATAACTTGAAACGCTTTCACGGATTTCATTCATACTTGGCACAAACATGTATTTTGGTCAGGAGAGGAAACCTATTTTAAGGTGACCTTAAACTCCCAATAATAAAGAAGTTCTAACCACCTTAAAGTCAGAAATTTGACTTTTGGTCACTTAATGCACTCTAGGTCACAAACTATGTGGCTCCTCTGGCTCATGGGAAAACTTTACTATATTCTGCTTACATATGCCAAAAGTCAATGTTGTTAAAATTTTGCTTGAGGCCCATAAAAAACCCTACGTAGACATTTTTCACCTTTTTTCACATATTGCCTTATAACCTAGAAATAGCAAGTCTGACAAGTCTCAGACTGTTTTAGATATAACTTCTATATTTAATCTTTGTCTGTGGGACATTTGAAGGTTTTTATCATGTGACAAAATTCAAGGCTTTAAATGGACATTTACCCTTTGTAGGAGGACCTTAAACCCCCAGTGGAGTGACCTTTTTCGACATTTGTCACATATTTTGCCCTCAAACTTCATGATGTCATCTCATAACTAACAAATTAAAGCATACAAACTGTACAAAATTTTTGTACCACAATTTCAGAAAATATTGAAAACCATCGAAATATTTTGAAAAAGGATTAATCTTATCATTGCATGAAGATTGACCAAAAAAATAAAATGAAAAGTGGTTTATAATAATTGTGAATCTCACAAAATGGGTGCTAGGAAAAATAGCCAATGAATGCCTGTGGCATGAGAGATGGCCTGTCTGGGGATATGTTGGCTTCGTGCAATCTAGTTTTTGCATAGTCTACCGCATTGAGAGTGTTTGAAATACTGCTTGTATTAATTTTTACAATTTAATTAATTTGATGATGGCTTTCTGTTTAAAGTTTTTTTTTTGTTTTTTGTTAGAGTTGACAAATAAAGAGATTTAAACCGAGATAGTAATTGTAATTTTAGTTGTTTTAGAAATTCATATTTAGATGCATAGTCCACTTAAGTATATCTGTGCACAAGTATTATCTACCCCAAGTGAATTAAAATAATGACAATTTTAAAATTTGTTCTGTTTTGAAAGATGAAGAATGACTGTTTTGATCCTGGTTTGTGTAAAGTTGCAGAAACATTTATGATTTATTTTTTTTTATGTTTGAACTTTTCCACAAGAGTCTGTTTATATTTTCAAAAGAAAAATTGTAATCTTTTATATTAGAAATTGAGAAAAAAAAATAGCTATAAAATAATAAAACTAAAATGATATCATGCTTCTCGTGCCAAGTGCTAAAGTGTTCAGAATACTAGTTGTAAAATTGTCAACATTCCTTGATATTGAAGAGTGTGTTGCATATACTGACAATGTAGAACACTTGGTTGTTGTGTCAGTTTGAGTTGTATATGCATTCCACAGTATTTGTACTGACAGATAATTAAAGCCACAAAGATTTTGAGTCTGAGACATGTGATCAAACGTAAGTCATTTTGCTGCTATTATTATAAAGTTTTGTATATTTTGTAAGATATGATTAGATTGTATCTACAGTGGATATGTTATTATCAAAAGCCAAACCTCACAGGAAGTGTGAAGAATTTGGAACAACTATAGAAAGGATACCTGAATGAACTTACCTCTAAAAATCAGAATAGCCACCAAAAATCACCAAAAAATTGGCTCACTGGTGTTTTATCACAATATTCTGGTTTGTGTAGGAGTATATGTCATTAAAGTGATATGTTGATGTCCATTGGGCTGGACGTACACCAGTTTCTCAGGATGACCGTTTTCATCAGGAATGATTTCTTGTGAGGTAATTGGGATAAATTTTTACTTAGGTAATTTGTAATTACACAAGAAAGTAAATGTGTAGCCATTAAGTAGTATTATGTATGTAAGTAGTATTTTATAAAAATGGCATCCCTTTCTTTTTCCTTTAGTTTTTGTATGTACTATAAACATCAAACCCAGTAGTTTTATCAGATGACTGGTTTCCTGAACTTTTTTCAAGTCTTGTATGATCTTTATTATGGCGGATGCATGGTACACAATGTAATTATAAAAGTCGTGAAATAGGATGGTTTGATTTTGATAAACAAAGTCAATTTTTTTTTATAGTAAACTAAAGTTAATTAAATTTTGGAAAATGTCAATCTATATGATTATTACCCCACAGCCCTTAAGGGCTGTCGGGGTATTGTTTTCACCCATGGTGTCCGGATGGGTGGGCGGGTGGCGGGAAAAGTTTGTCCAGCCTGTATCTCAGGAACTGTAAGGTGTAGGAAGTTGATACTTGGTAGGGATATTGGTTAGGGGATGTAGGTGTGCAATGTCATGGTGTGACCTTGATTTGACCTTTAACCTTGCCATAGTGACCTTGACCTATAAAATCTTGCACCTTTGGGCCTGTCTTTTGATGCAGATTAAGCACTGTTAAAGTCATATTAGAATTCATTAAGAATTTTACTTTTACAACTTCCCATTGTAACAGATGGAATTTCATTAAGTGAGCCACAGATTTTGCTCCAACACCACACATAAGCATTCATTGAATGTATTACCACTTCTGTATGCATGGTAATATTTAAACATCTAAACCATAATTCGGCCATGCCAGATGTAGATAAAGAGTACATGCATTATCTTTCTCTTAGACATTATTTTCTCTAATTAAATATTGTTTCTTTATTAAATTGACAGTGCTCTGAAAGTATCCTGAACTTTGTGCTGATACAGTACTTCTATATCTCATGGTGTTAAAAATATTTCCCTAGGCTGTGGGGTACGGGCATCTCTGATGCTATTTTTTTGATGGTGTATTTGAGTTTAAGCTGTCATAAAGCACACATCAGGCAGATAATTGGCCTGTTTCTTGAAGTGGTGGAACTGAATAAACTAATTTCAAACGAGTTATGTTATTTAAGTGATGCTTTTGTAATTTAGAGTGCAGTAGCTTTTGTAAATTAAGGAATCAGTGAGTAAATACAATTGAAACTTGTAAATGTTATTTTGTCTGTATATTGTAAAAGTAACTGTGTTTGGACTATAAAATACTCTTAGCTAGCATCACAGATCATTCTTTAAATGGGATTTCTTTCATTTGGTGAGAAAAATATGATGACAATGGACTCTGTATATAAGTAAATAAGTATTATAACATCAGACGATACTGTATTTCTGTTTAAGTGAAAGTTAGTGGTGCTGTGACAATGTTTGTAGGAATTTCATTGACTGCCCCAAAAGCTAAGTTTGGTTCAGTCCTCTGAAATTGCGACTTCCCAAAATGTTTAGAAATCACCAACTTGACACATTTATTTTCAGCCAGCTCTAAAAGTTATATTTTATTGAGAATATGTTGAATGATTGGACTAGATCAAAGTTGGCTAGTTTCTGTAGATACCAAACATCGAAACTAAAATTCTAAATGATTTCACAGCACCAGAACTTAGTCATAACTAGAACCAAATTCTGTGGATGTTGTAGATTCCACTGGCACAGAGGGACAGAGTCTGTAGTACATCCATGCATGCCGAGTCATCTCAGTCATTTGCACAAGTCTATTGAACTAAGTGCCAGCAGTACAAATACCCCACATTATCCAGATTTAATCCCACAAAGTCGTCTTTTTGAGACAGGAGTTTCTTTTTACATTTGTTTGAATACATGAAGTGATAAACAGCTAACAAAATCAGAAACAAAGAAATCCTACAAGTACAGACTGCCGACACTAGGTTCAGTATAGTGCCAAATATTTTATTTTCACTTGGTTTTATTTAGCTCACTTTAAATTATGTTTTTTTTTTCATACTAAATGCTATTTATATCACTGGGGAGATTTTACTATGAAATAAATGTTTAATACCTCTTGAAAATGAATTTTATTTAGTCTGCAAATAATAATTACATCAATTTACAAATAATGTTTAACCAGTGGGATTACAGCCATACTGGGCCATATCCATAGCAGGCAGTACAGTGTGATGTTCTTCAGGGAGCTCACATTAATGCTGTGAGCTTAAAGCTGCCCGGTGATAAACAACTTACTTGAAAACTGTACTCTGACTTCTGTGGTGAGGGTTTTGAATTGAGCTAATGACACAATGTGATACATCCTGAGAACCTGGTCTGATGGGACCTGAGCTGCTGAAAGAAGGGATGTTAACACGCAACTTACGGCATGTTACTGAATTCAATCCCACAACCACAAAGGTGAAAGGTTATTGATTTAATACCAAACTTGTAAATCACATTGTTCTTTTAAAGCCTGAAATTAACTGGGAAGCACCCAGGCATGTCATGAAAGTTTAGTGAAGTGTGGAGAGAGTTTCTTGTCTGTGGCCGCAAAAACAGGATTGATGACCGTATCAATGATTGCTTCCACCAGGTTAGGCAGCAGCTGTCTGAAAAATACACACAATAACAAAGTAGTTGATCCAAACCTCTCTAAAGTTTAAAGTCCTTAATTGCTTTACTAGCTCATTCATTATGACAAAGTTCAGAGGCTGGGATGTTATGTCCCTTGTGTATTTATTTATTTAGTAACTACCAACTTTCCCACATAAAGTCCGGGGTTTGAACTGCCGACCTCAGAGGTGTGAGGTGAGTGTGCTACCACTGAGGCCTCCTATGTCCCTTGTGTGAGAGCTGAGGGGAGTAGTGCGGAAGTCATCCTTATTTTCCACATGTTATCATGAGCTGGGTTCAAACCCAGGTCCACAGTGGTGAGAGCCAAACTTAATCACAGGGATTCTTTCATAAAGCAAAACCTGTTGTTCTGAAATCAGTTAGTGTACAGTGTGAAATGCTTACTGAGCACATGCTGGAGAGCCATTGATTTCCAGCAGCCATACATGGAAGTCTGAATCCACCATCACGTCAAACCCCAGTAACTGGAAGCTCTGGTATGCCAGCTCTGACCCACTGATCTTCTGTCAAATACCAATGTACACTGGCAGACTTGCTTTTAAAATAATTAAAAATTTTAATAGATAAATTTTATCTTTTGTGTAATTTCCATAAAAGTAGGCACTGATGTATATAACACGTGTATTTCTATTTACGACACAAAAATTGTTACCGCCAGCATCAGTTTAGATAACTCATTTGGAATGGAGCTTGAAGAGTACATAACTTACATTGCCTAATTGTTTGACAATGTGTTCTAGCCAAAAATAATAAATATTTTTGAAGATTTTTTAAGATAGGCGAGGTAGTTTTACATCAAGGTCACTTTATATACAATTCTAACATTAGTTGGACATGCGTGATATCCGTCACAATGCTTCCTACTGTCAATTGTGAGTCCTTACAATAAAAAAAATCTTGTTTATGACACAAAACCTAACATTTCAACATGATTTAATCCCAACATAAACATAATGTGACCTCAAAGACCCGAAAGTTATAAATATGAACAGAATATACTTTTGTATAGTATTTTTTTAGCACTTAATCTCTATCTAAAGACAGACTCTATGCGCACCAAACAGAAAAAAGCAAAAAACTATAATCATTAACCTGACGCATAGCAGACATTGCCTCCCACATTTCAGGTCCTTTGATTCTTGGATCAACTTAAAATGGGAAAGTTGGTAGCTGCTTACCAGTAACCTTTTGTTTTCAGAAAAGAATGGTGACCAACTAGTATGCAGCCCTTTCCTCCATCCTTCCATCTATCCCTCATGATATGACCTGTAGAATGTGTTGAAAGTGATATTCTCATCCCTTTAGAATCAATATTCAAACAGTAAAGTAAAACAAAATGACCCCAGTGACCTTGAGATTTGCAAACTTGACGTCACATTCTGGTCACTATCAGTACTCAACATATCTTGCTACACCGAAGATATCTCAAATAAAAGCACATCTTTTGCAGGCATTTTTCCTCATTTTTCCTTAATAACCCTACCCTATAAATTTTTATGAAGTATTGCTGGCCAATGTCTCTACATGGGTACAAATAAGGTACACCCACATAATTTAAATGTTTTTAAATCTCCCATTTGCAATAATAAATGACTATATAACCCACAACTATAACCTTTTTCTATTCGTTATTTAATTTCTACACATGTCAGGTCATCTAATTGAACGTATTGCTCTCTCTGCATCTTGTCATAAAAAGCACCAACATGTTAACAAAAGCAAAATTTTGATGTATTTAGTTTGAATTAATCTTTACCAAACTCTGCTACAGTAGGTTATAATTCGAATCTTCAATATGTTGATGGTTCTAGTTATGGCTAACTTACACTCACAAACAACATTTTCTTTTGCATAGATTCCCCTGTAATGCCTCATATTAGACAGTCTTATTGTGTTGTACTTACATCTTTAATGATGAGGATGTTGTCTCTGATGACGCTGTGTATCTGAGGTAAAATCTTCCTGTCCAAGGTAGTCCCATGTGTCGATTGTAAGAAGCTGCCACAAGACACAATGACCTGATTGTAATGTGATTCCCTAACAGATAAAACTATCTGATACATTTATCATGCAACATACAGGAAATATATTCTAATTTTGCAAAATCCACTCCTGGACACAAACATTCAACTTAATGTCATAGAACCAATCCTATTATCAGTCTATTCTATTTTTTTACACTGAATGTATATACTTTATTTATCATATAAAAATGATTGGACATGGATGGTTGACCTTTTAATTTTGTTGTCACTTAGCCTACTATTAACATACCTGTTAAACTCATCAAAAAACATCTCATTTCCAAATTCAAATTTTCCAAAGTTTGGGGACAGTTTCTCTTGTAGGCAATGGTTAGTCAGGTGACTAGTCACATGGTCCAGGTTAGCTGGGTCATAGGGTTCCGATGCTGTGCGTAATACTCCCTCATTGTACAAGTAAATGTCCAGATTGTGGTCCACGAGAACCCAAACTCTGAAATGAATTGGAAAAATTAAACAAAACTTTCATTGCTGCTGATATTAACCAAATGCTACATATTCCAAATCTCTTGTAGCTCAGTATGAGTGGAACTAACTGGAATTTCCTTGGTACAAAATGATTTTGGATACTTCTGGACAAGGAAGCAGCCTGTCACATCTGTTCATAAATCCATTAGTGGTGGATAACCCTAGGTGAAATCCATTCAAAAGTCAGGGCCATACTGGGACAGGCCTTCTGCATTGCCAATTGTGGGGATGAAACCCACACAGAGGTGAGATCCTGTATTAGATGGCAAATTTGCTAACCACTAAGCCACTGAGCACCCTGATAACCATGTGTGAGGCAAACATGTAATGCTTTTCAGTCTTGAACATAAGAATATCTCTTTCATGGTACAAACAGCGTATGGCCAGGTATCTCTGTACCATGTTGATTGCTTGTTGATTACTGGTTTTAAAGGGAAATACTTAGTATATTCCAGCATACTAGCATTTACCCTTTTTATGTCAGCTGACTTGTCAGTCAGCTGACATTATGTCATCACTCTGTGGCGTGGGCGTACGCGCACGCGTCCGCGTGAACAACTTCTCCTCCAAAACTACAAGGCCTAGAGACGTGCTGTTTTTTTTAAAAGATACCTTATCTATCGAGGATGAAAATTTGTTCAAGGCATGCAAATTTGTCTGTTCGTCTGTTTGCTAGAGACATTACAAGGGGGGTACCCCCACCAAAAGTGTGAAAATTTCCACACTTAATCACAATTTTCTCAGTGACTATTGCAGGGATTTCTCTCATATCTTGCATATATGTACTAGGCCAGAGGTAGATTCTCTTGTGTGAGTATGAGACCTGGATCTGTCTTACTTTTTTTTTAATAAATTTTTTTAATAATTTTTAATGCATTAAAATTCATGAAATCATGCACAAAATCATTTATAACTTGAAAACTGTTGCATCTAGAGCATTTTGTGAAAATATGTTATTCAGCTACTTTTTTCATAGCTACAATATGGTGAGTAAGTTGGGTGCCTGTCTCAATAGCTAAGTGAGTAATAGCTACTTTTGGGCTTTTCAGTAACTTCCATCATGAGTAGAATCACTTGTAACTTAAAAACTATTGCATTTAGAGAATTTCGTATAAATATGTTATTCAGCTACTTTTGGGTCAGCTATAACATAGTAAAATTTTAGACCTGTAGCTCATGGCATAGCTGAGTAATAGCTACTTTTAGGTTATCACTGTTGAGTAAATCGCTTATAACTTCAAAACTATTGCATTTAGAGAATTTCGTATAAATATGTTATTCAGCTACTTTTGGGTCAGCTATAACATAGTAAAATTTCAGACCTGTAGCTCATGGCATAGCTGAGTAATAGCTACTTTTAGGTTATCACTGTTGAGTAAATCGCTTATAACTTGGAAACTATTGCATTTAGAGTATTTTGTTTCATATGTTATTCACCTATTTTGGGATCAGCTATAACATAGTGAAGTATCAGATCTGTGGCTCAGTGCATAGCTGAGTAATAGCTACTTTGAAGTTCTCACTATTGAGTAAATCAGTTGTAATTGGAAAACTATTGCATTTAGAGAATTTCGTATAAATATGTTATTCAGCTACTTTTGGGTCAGCTATAACATAGTAAAATTTCAGACCTGTAGCTCATGGCATAGCTGAGTAATAGCTACTTTTAGGTCATCACTATTGAGTAAATCAGTTGTAACTTGAAAACTATTGCATTTACAGAATTTTGCTTAAATATGTTGTTCACCTACTTTTGGGTCAGCTATAACATAGTAAAATTTCAGACCTGTAGCTCATGGCATAGCTGAGTAATAGCTACTTTTAGGTTATCACTGTTGAGTAAATCGCTTATAACTTGAAAATTATTGCATTTAGAGTATTTTGTTTCAATATGTTATTCACCTATTTTGGGGTCAGCTATAACATAGTGAAGTTCCAGACCTGTGACTCATTGCATAGCTGAGTAATAGCTACTTTGAAGTTCTCAATGTTGAGTAAATCAGTTGTAATTTGAAAACTATTGCATTTAGAGAATTTAGTATAAATATGTTATTCAGCTACTTTTGGGTCAGCTATAACATAGTAAAATTTCAGACCTGTAGCTCATGGCATAGCTGAGTAATAGCTACTTTTAGGTTATCACTGTTGAGTAAATCACTTATAACTTGAAAATTATGGCATTTAGAGTATTTTGTTGCAATATGTTATTCACCTATTTTGGGGTCAGCTATAACATAGTGAAGTTCCAGACCTGTGGCTCATTGCATAGCTGAGTAATAGCTACTTTGAAGTTCTCACTGTTGAGTAAATCAGTTGTAATTGGAAAACTATTGCCTTTACAGAAATTTGTGCAAATATGTTATTCAGCTACTTTTGGGTCAGCTATAACATAGTGAAATTACAGACCTGTAGCTCATGGCACAACTGAGCATAGCTATTCTCAGGCACTGACTGTTGAGTAAATCAGCTATAACTTGAAAAATATTGCATTTGGAGTATTTTGTTAAAATATATTGTTCACCTACTTTTGGGTTAGCTATAACATAGTGAAATTACAGACCTATAGCTCATGGCATAGCGGAGCAATAGCTATTTTTAGGTTCTCACTATTGAGTAAATCAGTTGTAACTTGAAAACTATTGCATTTACAGTATTTTGCTTAAATATGTTGTTCACCTACTTTTAGGTCAGCTATAACAGAGCAAAAATTCAGACATGTAGCTCATTGCATAGCTGAGTAATAGTTACTTTGAGGTTCTCACTCTTGAGTAAATCAGTTGTAACTTGAAAATTATTACATTTAGAGTATTTTGTTAAATATGTTATTCACAGACGTTTTGGTCAGCTATAACATAGTGAAATTGCAGACCTCTATGTCATGGCATAGCTGAGCAATAGCTTCTTTCAGGTTCTCACTGTTGAGTAAATCATTGTATCCAACCTGTAGGAAATCATGGGCTGGGAATCTATTAATATGGTCCGATTTGACCTTGGAACCCTCCTTCAAGGTCAAATGAGGATAGCCAAACATAAAAGTGCTTATAACTCGCTTATTATTGGTCCTAGAGGTTGGAATGAAAACCAACCTACAGAAAATCATGAGCTGGGAATTTTTTGGTGTGGTCGGATTTCACCTTGGACCCCTCCTTCAAGGTCAAATGAGGATAGCCAAACTTAAAAGTGCTTATAACTCACTTATTATTGGTCCTAGAGGTTTCGAATGGAAAACCAACCTATAGAAAATCATGGGCTGGGAATCTTTTGGTGTGGTCGGATTTGACCTTAGACCCCTCCTTCCAGGTCAAACGAAGATAGCCAAACTTAAAGTGCTTATAACTCGCGTATTATTGGTCTTGGAGGTTTGGGATGGTAAACCAACATATAGGAAATCATGGGCTGGGATTCTTTTGGTGTGGTCAGATTTGACCTGGGACCCCTCCTTCAAGGTCAATTGAGGATAGCCAAACTTACAATTGCTTAGAACTCGCTTATTATTGGTCCTACAAGTTTGGGATGGTAAACAAACTACAGGAAATCATGGGCTGGGAATTTTTTTGTGTGGTCGGATTTGACCTTGGACCCCCTCCTTCAAGGTCAAACAAGGATAGCCAAACTTAAAAAGTGCCTATGACTCACTTATTATTGGTCCGAGAGGTTTGGGATGGTAAACCATCCTAAATTCTTTGGCTGGGAATCTTTTGGTATGGTCAGATTTTACCTTTGGACCCCTTCTTCATGGTCGAACGAGGATATTGCATTTATAGTATTTCTTTAAATATTTTTAACCTACTTTTTACACTTAAACAATTACCTTGTTACTTTATTTCATAATACCATTTGCAGGGCACAACTTTTTTGTCCTTTTCTTCTGTCAGCTTCGGAATATCTTTCGAACATGCTGTTCAGTTACCATTTACTGTATTTCTGTACAGCCCTTTTCCTGATAATTATGCTTTCCTCTCATTATCACCATCACAATTCTAAAACATTCAGTCAGCTGACACAGTGCCCGTTCACGGGCACTCTCCTCTTGTTCTAGCTATTTATACCTTCTTGGACAATCACTACCTAGGAGATATCACATCAACTGGTGAGATATAACTTATTCAAATCCAATCAAATTAATTACTTCCTCAGATACTGTTGGTAAAAGTATAACCCAGATGTACCTTATGTCAAATTTTCTGTCTGCTGTTAAGAGTAGAGGTGACTCTATGTATTTCTGCAGTACATGGGCATGTGTGGTGTTGTCAATAAACTGCAGCAGCCTCTCGGCATCCCCACTCACCAAGATACCTTCTCCTGTTAAAAACCCCATTACATTAACAAGAAAACACAGACATCAGACTCTGGTTTATTTACACATGTTTACATGCTAATGTGATTCACACTGACTATGTACATACACAAAAAGAAGATTATGTGAAAAACACAATACTGAAGATAACTACAGAGCCTAGTGTTTGAATAGGTGAATAAAACTGCCAATTGGAAGCTACATATGGCATTTTCATGGTTGAAACTGGGCTAATTTCACTGACAAGTTACAGGTTACAATTCACTGAAAATATCTAAGATTTCTTTCATCAAATGATAGCTATGAAGATTGTCTTGTCTTTTCCTGAAGAGAACAAAAAGGTCAGTTCCTAGCATACTATTTCCAATATAAACCTGTGTATAAAATTTAGTACATCTGCAATAAACTAAATGAGTAATCAAGATACACCTTTTTATAATGATAACTCCAAATTAATTAAGTGATTTCCATAATAAACTGATACAATAACTTAAGGTAGGCAGCTACAACTGCCATTTTTCTTGGAATGCATCTACAATCAATCCTATACAGACCACACCAACATGTATTTTTTAGATTTGGATAAGATATCTGTATTGATTTGCTTTTAAATTAGAGCAAACAAAGATTTCAGATGCCAGATAGGAGACCCCAGATGGCTCAGCTGTAAAGCCAGACAATATATGAAAGGGAGTATATTTTAACCTGCCTGATTGGAAACTTGTTTTATTCTATTCTAATATGCTTAATCTCTGCAAAATGAAGATTCCAACACTCAACATATCAATAAGAATAAGTCCAAAAAACTCAGATATCCAGGGACGTGGAACATACAGTGGGTTTTGCATTGGGATAATTTTATCAAAGAGACTCAACAGTGTGATGAAACAGGAATCTAGTTTGTCAATATTGGTTGAGTATTTAATCAAAATTAGAGAGATTTGTAGTTTATTGTTGCTGAAATCTCACCAACAAATCACCCATATGGGTACTCAGATATTGCAAATTGGCTTTCTTCAAGTGAGTAAACTGTGTCTATGTTGTGCATGTGAAAACCTAGACTTTAGCTTAGAATTTTATTATCAGCCTTTAATGTGTGCCAAGCAAACTGCTCAAACATTGTATTTCATTGAGAAATAGTGTTATGACACACTTTGCCTGAATTCTGTCAGGCAAGTATGTGTGACAAAGAACCCCAAACTTCAGGGATTTCACTAAAATGCCTGTATATTTCATCTGGTTAAAATTTGCCTCAACATTAACTAACCTTTAGCTCCAGCAGAAGACTTGGCAATCCAGATTTTGTTTTCATTCTCCTGATATTCCCTCAGAAACTGCTGTCTTTGGTCCTTTTTAGCTAGGGCAGCCATCTTAGCCTTTGTGATGGCTGATTGAGAGGCAGTGGTATAGAGATTTGTGGGGTAGATCACAAAGGATTGAAGCAGCCATGGAAATGTGGTACCTGTCTCCTCTGTGTACTGCTGTACTGCACTGCAGAATTACACACATATCACACTGGAAAATTTTCTTACATTTTAGTTAAATGGAAAAGGTTTAATATTTTCCTATGCAGTACAAGTAAATTATTTATGTCTGAATGTTTACTTTCTCAAAATGGTATCACAGCACATCAATGACATATAACATTTAATTAGAATATAATAGGAATATAAAAAAGTGATAAATATTTTTCATAAATTAATACTCAAACAAGTGTGCCTTTTAACAAATCAAAATATCAAGTGCAGTGGCCCGGATTCGCAGAAGGTCTCAATTCTCAGGCAAAACCCAGCTGAGTTTTGAGTTCTGTCTGAAATCTGAGATCATTCTTTACCTGAGTTGTGGTTCAAGTTGAGACATACAAATTAAATTATCAGAGAAGACAAAGAAAAAACAACAATTACTCTTGCCAGTATTTAAAATATTATGAGATTTGCAAAAATCACTGCAACTGGGGGAGAAAATGCTAAGTCACTCTCCTAGCAGTTTTATTTAAGCCAGAACTTAATTTGTGAATATAGATATATAGTGAATGCCAAGTGAAAAATATCAACTGTTAGATTTGAGAAAAAAACCCTCAGAATTAAGGATTCATGCCTTTTCACAAATCTCATGTGTACAGCAGAACAAAGTCAAAGTTGGAGTTTTATGTCCTGTTCCACAGCCACGGCCATTATAATTGGGACAGGTCCTCAGCATTGTCCCTTGTGGGAGTCAAACCCATACAGAGGTAATAGCCTGTGATTAGAGGCCAAATCTGCAAACCGACTGGGCCATTGCAGACCTCTATAGCAGAACAAAGTACAGAGGGAATTCCATCCTCAAATTTTTAATTGCAATTGACAAAGAGTCTATTCACTAAATAAATTGGTAAGTTTTGCCCATGCACAAAGTAGTAAATTGGTTACATTAATTATAACTGTTTAGGAAAGCTGGTCATTGCTTGCCGTTGGTCAGCAGTTTACAGTACAGAACCCTGATGAATTGTATGTACTGGTTTCCTCTCCCCTTCCAACTACCCGTCGTGATATGACCTGTACAGTGTTGAAAGCGACGTAAAACCCCAAATTTGCAAATTTAATAAGTAAATTAAATTTTTATATGTTAATACCCTATCCAATGGACAATTGCTTTACCGGTCGGCGCGACCGGTCCTGCCAAATGACAGAAAAAGTCATTCTATATAAACTACCGACAGGACTGGTCACGGAGTGTACATTCGCCAGGTGTCACCTCGTGCATACTTCTTGTCTAGACAGGATGACGTCATTGCATCTTTTTCGTTGTCTAAACCTGTTAGACCCCTAGTAAGCTGATATCGGGGCCGGTTGGGAGGGCCTCGCCTGTCCATTGGATAGGGTATTAACTTATAAAAATTTAATTTACTTATTAAATTTGCAAGTTTATTGCGAAAAATATACTTACCATTTCCTGACCATAGCTATTTGTTGGTGCCATCCAACTCACTGGCCAACGTTGAGAAACGTTTTAAGCTACCTTAAGAAGCCAGTGAGTGAGTGTGGAAGTAGGAAGCCCCCCAATGGTCATGTGACCACGCCAATAGGCGCCATTCATTGTTTTTGTTGGCCATCCTTGAGTGTGGATGTGTTTTTGGAATATTCGTTTTTTGTAGAAGTTTTGTGGAATTATTGTGGATTTTTTTGTTCTGAAGTAAGGCATCTGTTTTTACAATGTCTGCTCAGGATAAAGTTAAGAAAGGACAGAGGAAAAGTTCATTTTGTGGCCATTTTATGGCGGATTGGGATGACCATCATTATTGTCCTAAATGCAGAGATGACTTTAAAGGTGACGATCCCTGTGCTAATTCTTCAGATTGCCTGATTTGTTCCTCGTTTTCTGAAGAGCAAAAGAAAAAGATCATAAATAGGAACAGATATAAAAGCAAGAAGGATCAGAATTCTTCTGTTTTTGTGGATAACAATAAGGAGGGAAGCATTGATGATTCTTTATTGGATGAGGATGAATCAGCGGTTTCTGTGGCTTCTCAAGCGCTTTCCTCACAAAAGAATAAGTCTTTGGAAGATAAATTGGACAGGTTTTTTTCTGAATTTGCTTCTTTTTCTCAAAGATTGCAGAATTTAGAACACAAAGGGGCTGAAACTGTCAGCAGTCGTAACTCTGGCAGGGACAGTTTACAGGTTGCTAAGCAACCGGTGGAGAATGCTAAAGCTTCGACTTCTGCTTTGTCTTCTGTGGCTCCCGGCCGGGTGGATAGAAGGTCGGCTACTCTGACTAGGTCAGAGTTTGAACAGCAAGCTTCGGCTTCTCACATTCAACAGGATACCGGTTCCAGTTCTTCCAGAAAGAGGACTTTGTCACAATCTTCTGAAGATCCGGATGTGGAACAAGGTGAAATTTGCAATTTAGAGGATGATTCTCCAGCTTATTCTGAGACTTTAGAAACCATTAAAAATGGTTAGATCTGGAAGTCAAGGATGTAGAATGTTTTGTACCACGTGTTTTCTGGAAGGGATCCGGTTAAGAAGTCTGCTCAGCAGTCTATGGCCTTGCCTCCGGCTCAACCTTTGGTGGAACTCTGGAGATATAAGGAGTTTTCAGCATTGGGAAGTAGTAATGTTGATGACAATGATCCCCATCACCCACCTTTGTCAAAGGGACAGTTTCTGTCTTTTCCAAAGCCACAAATGAGGTTTTATCAAGTGTCTCCTCAGTCTTTTTCACTGGCTGCTCCTAGAATTCAGGATGCCTTTAAGAATATTGCATCTTCTCCCTATCAAGCTCCAACCTCAATTGTCACTCCAATGAAACAGTACTTGGCTTGGGAATCGGTTTCTAGGGAGACAATTCAGATTCTGAATCATGTGTTTTGGTTTAAGTCTGCAATTGAAAAGTCTACAAATGAAATGTTTTCGGAGGTGGCTAAGATGAAGGAATCAGTGGATCAAGAGGACATTCAACAAAGTATGAATTTTATTCAGAACTGTCTTCATCTGCAGTCTACTACTATGGGGTGCTTGGGTAAGGCCCTTGATGATGTTTTAGATACATCTATGTCGTTGGCTTCTAATATGTTACGGGGCCACGGTGGCAGAGTGGTAACACTCTCGCCTCCCACCTCTGCGGCCGGGGTTCGATCCCCGTCATGGCCGTAAGTGGGAAAGCTGGTAGTTGCTTGCCGTTGGTCGGCAGTTTACAGTACAGAACCCTAGCGAACTATATGTTCTGGTTTCCTCTGCCCTTCCAACTACCCGTCGTGATATGACCTGTACAGTGTTGAAAGCGACGTAAAACCCCAAATAAACAAACAAATCTAATATGTTACTGAATAGAAGGGACAATTTCCTCAAGTTGTGTCATAGGGATGTGACAGATAAGGATATTTCTAGACTCAGGAATGCTTCTTTGACCAAAAAAAGAATTATTTAATTCTAAAGTGTTGTCAGAGGTTGAGCAGAACTTCATCCAATGGAGTCAAATTAACCGGGAGCCAGCCTTCAAGAAACACAGGGGTGATTCCTATGGTTCTCGTACTTTTGCCGATTCCAAGAAGGAACAGTCACAAAACAGGTACCAGAATGCCGCCTTTCAGAATTTTCGACCTCAAAACAAGCAGAGTGATCAAAACAAGAGACAATCTGGTTCCTACAACTCCAACAGAGGCTCTGCCCCGGGGGGTAGGGGCAGGAGGAAGTGACTGCATGGAGGTAAGCTCAAAATTTCCTGGTTCCCGTTTACAAGTTTATTGGCAAGTGTGGGAAAGTTTCAAAGTGCATCCAAGAGTAGTTCTTGTTTTAAAGCAAGGTTATTGTCTTCCATTCAAAGAAAAACCACCTCTGACCCGGTTTCCGACAATCAAAAGCAGTTATTCACTTCCAATAAAACAAAAAGCTTTGCAAGAAGCGGTTCAGCAAATGGTTCAAAAAAGGGCAGTGGTTCCGGTTCAAAACAAGAACTCTCTTGGATTCTACAGTCGTTTGTTTCTGGTTCCAAAGCCAGAAAACAAATGGCGGCCAGTTATAGATCTCAGTGTAGTAAACACGTATTTGCATGTTCCCACCTTCAAAATGGAAACTGCAGAAGTCATTCGGGCTTCTCTTCAAACAGGCGAGTGGGTAGCTTCCATAGACCTCACCGACGCTTATTTTCATGTACCCATACACCAAAAGTTTCAGAAGTATCTGCGCTTTCACGTTCAGGGTCAAGCTTATCAGTTCAGAGCCCTACCCTTCGGGATTGCGACTGCTCCATTGGAGTTCACTCGAGTAGTGAAAGAGGTCAAGTTCGTAGCTCTTTCACAAGGGGTTCGAATCCATCAGTATTTGGACGATTGGCTGGTGAGGGCCAAGGATCCGGATTCTTGTGCTCGGGATGTTCAAAAATTGATCAAGCTAGTCGAAAAGTTGGGTTGGATTGTCAATTTGAAAAAATCAGAACTCAATCCAACTCAGGATCTCAAGTTTCTGGGTTATCGGTTCAATCTTCGGGAAGGTTTGGTCTACCCAAGTCAAAAGAAATTGGACAAACTCAAAATTCTGGCAGTTTCCATTTTGCAAGGTCACACCACTACTCCAAGGAAGCTCATGTCACTAATTGGGGTCATGGCTTCCATGGAGAAGACAGTTCCTTCAGGTCGAATCCATATGAGACCGTTTCAGTGGTTTCTGAAGACCAACTGGTACTTTCCTCAATCCTTGGACAAGATAGTTCCAATTTCTCAGCTGATAAAGGACCATCTGGCTTGGAACTTACTCAAGGGTTCGAATCTGCATCAGAAAGAACACAATGTGTTGATTTTCACAGATGCATCAGAGAAGGGTTGGGGGGCCCACTTGAGCAATTGTACTATAAGTGGGGTCTGGCAGCAATCAGAAAGAAACTTGCATATCAATATTTTGGAACTGAAAGCTGTTTTTCTAGCCCTCAAACATTTTCAAGGACAATTAAGGCAAAAAATCATGCTAGTTTCTTCAGACAACTCAACTGTGGTGTCCTATATCAACAAGGAAGGAGGCACTCACTCCTTCAAATGTGTGCTTTGATGTGGAGAATTCTGGCTTGGTCCAATGCCAGGGAGATCCAGATCAGAGCCAGACATATTCCAGGGAATCTCAATGTGATAGCAGATTCCCTGTCCAGGAGGGACAAGGCCATTCAGACAGAGTGGTCTTTGCATCCTCAGGTCTTTCAAGAAATTTGCCAAGTTTGGCACAAGCCAATGGTGGATCTGTTTGCCACCAGCTTGAATGCCAAACTTCCAACCTACGTATCTCCTGTCCCAGACGACAAGGCCTGGCAGATAGATGCATTGAACATCTCTTGGGAGGCTCTGGACGCCTATGCTTTTTGTCCAGTGGCCATCCTACCCCAGTTAGTTCAGAAAATGATCACCTACAGGTGTAGGGTCATTGTGATAGCACCAGAGTGGCCGGGGATGCCTTGGTTTTGGGATCTGGTGGAATTGTCAGCCAAGATTCCACTGAGGCTTCCTCAATTGCACAATCTCCTGAAGCAACCCTTCAGTCTCAGATTCCACAAGAATCTGGAGTATCTGAACCTCCATGCGTGGTATCTGGACTCCTACAAGAAGGTCAAGGAGGATTCTCTGTTGAGGTGGCAGATAGAATTAAGGCACCTCAGAGAGAATTCTCAAGGCGAGTGTATGATTCAAGGTGGGCCATATTTCAAAAGTGGGCCCAGGAGAATCAGGTGGATGTCACAAAACCAACTATTCCTCAAATAGCTGATTTTTTTAATCATCTTTTCACTGATAAGAATTTGAAACCCAGAACTATTGCTGGTTACAGAACTTCAGTAGCAGATGGGTTAGGCTCTGCAGGTCAAATGGTTTCTCAAAGTTTGGATTTGAATCGTTTGATTGCTAGTTTTCATAGGGACAGACCTTCAGCAAATAGGTCTATTCCTAACTGGGATTTGTCTTTGGTCCTACTTGCCCTCACTTGGGCTCCTTTTGAACCTTTGGGTAAAGCTGATCTTAAGATTTTGACTTTTAAGACAGTTTTCTTATTGGCTTTGGCTTCTGGTAAGAGGCGTAGTGAAATCCATGCTTGGACTTTTGACTCCTTCAGTAGGAAAAGGGATTGGTCAGAAGTTACTTTTTCACCTTCAACTGCTTTCATAGCTAAAAATCAGTTGGCTTCTGAGGGACCTTTGGCTATTCAACCTGTAGTTATCCCTGCTTTGAAACCTACTTTGGACCCTTCTTTGGTACAGGATAAGTCTCTTTGTCCTGTGAGATCCTTGAGATATTATCTTGACAAGACAAAAGATCTCAGGAAAGGCAAGAAACTGCTTTTTGTAGCTATTAAGGAGGGCTACTCAAAGGATATCTCTAAGGCTACTATATCTTCTTGGATCAAACAGTCTATCATTTTGGCCTACCAAAAGTCTGATCAGGAGGTTCAAAATGTTTCCCAAGTCAAGGCACATGAGGTTAGAGCTTTGGCTGCCTCTTTGGCTTTTAAGGGAGGAGTTGTTTTAGATGAGATAATGGCTTCCTGTTTCTGGAGAAGCCATTCACCTTTCACAAATTTTTATCTGAAAGATTTGTGCTGGCAAAATGGTGATGTTATGAAGATTGGGCCTGTAGTTGCGGCTCAACATGTTGTAAATTGTTAATAGGTAATGTCATTATTAATATTTTATTATTATAATGTCATTGTATTTGAATATGTTATTTTGAAGCCTGTATTTGTATTGGGTTCTTATATTTGGCTTCTTGTTTTGTTCAGATGGATTCTGAGATGGTTGTACAGCTGTAGATAGTCCAGTTTTGCTGTTAGTTTGCTGTTTGTTAACTTTAGAGGTGGTGGTGTGGACAGTATCATTCTATGGATTATGGCTTCCACAGTATTACTCAACAATCCGGCTTCCTCGTGATTGAGGTGAGTCTGAGTATGAATGCCTGTATGCTTGTGGTGTGCTTTATTACTGTTCATTTGGTTGTAGCTAGGTCTTTATATTCTAGTACTACCTGCCATCCATGAAGGCTGTATTCAGCTATGGTCAGGAAATGGTAAGTATATTTTTCGCAATAAAATTGAAAAATTTTGTTGTAATTTTAATTTTTATTAGATAAATACTTACCATTTCCTGACCAGGATAGTCCCCCCCTGCCTCCCCGCAGATTCAGTACTAGGTTACTAGGGGTCTAGGGAGCTTTGCAACAAAAACAATGAATGGCGCCTATTGGCGTGGTCACATGACCATTGGGGGGCTTCCTACTTCCACACTCACTCACTGGCTTCTTAAGGTAGCTTAAAACGTTTCTCAACGTTGGCCAGTGAGTTGGATGGAACCAACAAATAGCTATGGTCAGGAAATGGTAAGTATTAGCTAAGTATTTATCTAATAAAAATTAAAATTACAACAAAATTTTTCAAGTTTACTGCGTTAATACATCCTATCCAAAGGACAATTGCTGAATAATTACCGCTTGGCAGGCGGGTAAGCTACTAGGACTTGAGTGAACTCATAAACAAAACAAATAATTTACAGACCTGGGTTACCTAGAGAGCCCATAAGGTCAAGGTCTGATACTAGAATCCGGTTAACCGGGAGTATACAGACACCACCCCCCTTTTTTCTGTCATACCTGCTCTGAGGTTAGGGAAGAGGGGTGTGAGTTCAGTCCCAAGAAATAAACCTCCCAAAGGAAGCATGTCACAGTTTGTTGTTTTTTTTTTGATTGGTTGATTTATACTTATCTAAGTATCAGTATATACAATATGTACATATTTACAATTCAATGTCTCCTCATTATTGGGCCTGCTGGTGGATCTGCTGAGCAGCCACTACTGGCCCTAGATGGAAAAGCTCTGAATCAGCCCAAGCCACATCCTTCAGATAGAATTGAGTGAAGGTGTTATGTGATTTCCAGTGGCAGGCTGATAATATTTGGTCTAAGGAAATGCCTTAGAGGCAGCAAAGGTTCTTACATCATAGGCTTTAACCTGATGTAAAGAGAGGGCCTGCTGGTCAGAGAGCTCATAGCATAGGATCACAGTCTGTTTGATCCATGAGGAGACGGTGGCAGGAGAGATGTCCTTGTCGAAGCCTTTCTTGAAGGAGACAAGGACCAACTCTTTGTTCTGCCTGAGGTCTGAGGTCCTGTCCAAGTAGTAACGCAGGGCTCTAACTGGACATAATGACCTGTCACCTTTGAGTGACTTATCCAAAGTGGGGGCCAGGGCTGGAATCACCACCGGGGCCACACTATCTGGTCCCTCTTTGGCCAGCTGATTCTTGGATAGAAAGCTGGGAGAGGGGTATAAAGACACTTTGGACCAGTCTGCTTGGTGTCTGATATTTTTGTGTAACCAAGCATGGATCTCACTCCTGCATTTACCTGAACCCAGGGCCAATAGGAACACAGTCTTGAAGGTCAAATGCTTCAAAGAGGCCTCTTTAAGGGGTTCAAATGGAGCCTTTGTCAACTGATGTAATACCAGTGAAAGGTGCCAGGAGGGGATGCCCCTCCTGCCCTTGGGTCTGTCCCTGTGGAAACTATCCAAGAAGCGAGTGAGATTCTCATCTGTGCTGATATTAGTGGGAGAGTTTCCCAGTTTATCAGCTATGGCTGATCTGTAGCCATCAATGGTGCCTGGCTGGAACTTCCTGTCCTGAAACAAGAATAGGAGGAAGTCAGCAATTGCCTTCAAAGGTGGTGCCCTGATGTCCACCTAATTAGAGAGGCACAACTTTGTAAAAATGGTCCACTTTGCCTCATAGACTGATCTGGTTGATCTTCTTTGAAGAGCCTCAATTCGTGCTGCCATTGCCTCAGAGAAACCCTGCTCCTGATTGCTGTGGCTCTAGGAGCCAGGCATGGAGGTTGATATTTGACAGATTTTTGCGTAGGGTCTGGTTGAATGGTTGAGTTACCAGATTGGGCAGGCTGGGCAGGTACAGGGGAATCTGATTGAACATGGCTACCAGATCCCAAAACCAATGCATATTTGGCCACCCTGGTGCAATCAGTATTATCCTGCTGCATGGGTAGTCTAACAGCTTCTCCACCACTTTGCCCAAGATGGCCGCCAGTGGGAAGGCGTATGGGTCCAATCGGTCCCATGACAAGCTGAGAGCATCCACTGCCCATACTTGGGGATCTGGGACCGGAGAGACAAACTGTGGGAGCTTGTTGTTGAACCTGGTGGCAAATAGGTCCACTTGGGGCCTGTGCCACCGGTTGCATATTGCTTGGAAGACCTCTGGATTGAGGGACCATTCTGTTTGAATGGTCTGGCCCAGTCTGGATAGCTTGTCTGCTATCATGTTTAGCCGGCCGGGGATGTGTCGAGCTTTGAGAGTTACTGCGTTCTTGGTACACCAGGTCAGTATTCTCCACAGTAGGGCACACACGGGGCCCGACTTCATTCCCCCTTCCTTGTTTATGTAAGCAACCACTGTAGTGTTGTCTGTAGCTATGAGGACTATGTTGTTGGTACAGAGGGCCTGAAACTCTTTTAAGGCCAGAAAGACTGCCTTTAACTCTAGGTAGTTTATGTGCAGTTTGCTTTCTGGGAGCGACCAGTTTCCTCTTGCTATGTGCTCATTTAAGTGAGCGCCCCACCCTTCTTTTGATGCGTCTGTAAAGATTTGCAGAGCATGTTTTAGAGGGTGTAATGGTTGACCTGTAATAACATTGCTTTCCTCCAGCCACCATATTAGATGTGGGTGGAGTGATTTTGGAATGGGGATGGTCTTTTCCATTGTCTCTGGTACCCTCCAGTTGTTTTTGAGATGCCACTGTATGGGTATCATGTGTAAGCGGCCTAAGTGCACTTGTTTTTCCGTGGCAGTCAGTAACCCGATAAAGGACATTAGTTTCCGGACCGGGCACACTGGACTGGACATGATTTCCAGTATCTTTGTCTGTAAGGCCTGCCAACGTTCTAGTGTGGGTCTGACCCTGCCCTCTTTCAAGTCAAACTGGTAACCTACGAAATTTAAAACTTGTCTGGGTTCCAGCTCTGACTTTTCTTCGTTCACTAGCCAGCCCAATTCTCGACAGAGGGCTACCAAGGTCTGTGTGTGCTGGAGACAAGTTTGGTGGGATCTGGCTCTGACCAACCAGTCGTCTAGGTACTGGTGGGTCCTTATACCCTGTTTCATTGCTAGTAGTTTGACCTCCTTGGCCACTACTGTAAACTCCATAGGGGCTGTGGAGAGGCCAAAGGGCAGTGCTTTGAATTGATAGGTCTCGCCCTGGATATGAAAACGCATGTACTTCCTGGACTGGTTGTTTATTGGTATGTGGAAGTACGCGTCCTTGAAATCTATGGAGGTTACCCACTCCCCTGTCTGGAGGGAGGTCCTTATTGTCTCTGGGGTCTCCATTTTGAATGACTGGTGTTAAAAAAGGTGTTGAGTTTGCTGAGATCCAAGATAGGTCTCCACCGGTTGTTGGGTACCAAAAATAGCCGGTTGTAAAACCCCAGGGATTGTGGATTTTGAACTAACTCTACAGCATTTTTGTCCAACAGCTGATGTAATGCCTCCAACAGGTAGCTGTTCCTGTGGGCATTTACATAGCAGCTTGTTATTGTGGGAGTTCTTGTCAGATTTGGCCGGAACCGGAAGGGAAGTATGTAACCTTCTCTGAGGACTGCTAGTACTTTGGGGCTGATGCCTAGGGCTGCCCTTTTTTTCCAAAACTGGTGTAATCTGGCCCCTACAGGCAGATTTGGTACAACAGGTGGGACATTTGTGACATTTTGTACAGAACTCAATTGATTTACACAGGAAAGAGGCTTTCTTTGTGAAGGGCCAGAAGTACGCTTATCTTTATGGTGGCGATAATGTGGCCACATTGGCAATAATGTGGTCCGGAAACAGTGCACTGAGATGAAGTGGGGCAGTTCTGAGAGACATTAAAGTGTCCTGCTTTATTCCAGCTTTAATGTACTCCAGGTAACTATCTCGTCATGCAAGTGTCAAATTAGCCACATTCACAAACACTCCCTCTGATAAATCTTGCATGGTGCGAGCCATAGCCTGTGTAATGCTGTGGTTGAAAGTTACTAGAAAGTCCAACTCATCAGCAGCTTGGCTAACCTTGGTGGCTGATTTCCCTTTGCACATCACACTTTGAATAATCTTAAGCTGTGAAGCCATGTTGTCCTGAACTCTGGTGAGACACCGGCTAAAAGCTGCAGCCTGATTACACATGTAGGACTGGTCACGTGCAGCTCGTTCACACTTTCTTAGATTTTCTTGTGATACGGGTCTGGAGGCAGGAGCTGAAGGTAGGGATCTGTTAGCTATTCTTGGGAGGGTACTGTTCATCCTAGCCGGTTCATTTGTCCAAGTATGAACTTTGGAACGAGAAAAGTCCTTCTTCTCACAGTGCATCCCGTACCACTTCAATGTCTTTGGAGGCTTAATGAACTGATCCCTAGCTAAACCTGCAGTCTCAGATGTACGAGACGGGTAGCCCTCCTGCACGGTTATGTTGAGTTTCTCCATCTTTTTACATAACCATTCGTCCACAGGGACTTTAACTGACACTTTCCCAGTATGAGAACTCTTGGAGCCGGTAAATGGGTTGTCATCCTGTGAACTTGATGAGGAGTCAAACTCAGGAATGTCATTCCAGGCCATAAATGACCTAACACCTCGCAGAGTTTCCCTGTAAGTCTGTTCAGCAGTGAGTTCTTGGTCCACATCTAACAATTCCTCATGATCTGGACTGGTAGATTCCAAGTCATCAGCTAAGCTGGAAGCCCAGTCACTGAACTGGTCTGATTCTGCTGCCAGTTCCTCAACAGGGACTACAGAATCGGGACGAGATGTAGAACTCTGCTTGGCTGTAGTAGATGGCTGAGCAGCAGGACCTGGGGGCTGAACCTCGGGTCTGTAGACTACTGCAGGTAGATCAACTTCCTGACCGGTGGTGTATGTCACAGGTGCAGCACCGGGAGCCTCAACAGGCCGGGTGGCTAGCACAGCACCGGGAACCTGAACAGGTTGGTTGCTCTGTCAACATCCGTCTCTGCACCGGTAGACTGCTTCTCACCGGTAACACCGGTAGCCTGTTGAACTGGTGGGATAAAAGGCCTGTCAGTCACCACCACGTCTGATTTCTTCACCGGTTCCACCGGTACTTGAAAACTGTTGGCCAGGAAAATAGCTTTTAGCCGGGCAAAACGTTCTGACCACTTGTCGTCCATAGATTTCAGGTCAGCTTGAAAGTCTACAGAAGTTTTACTGGCTTTCTTCTTGGTAGGGGACTTGTGAGAGGACTTCTTGGCTTTCTTACTGGGAGTTTCGCCTCGATCACTAGTCTCACCCCTGCTCTCTACCTTCCCCAAAACAGTGACGTCAGCAGGATTAACAGCCTGGGAGGGGGAGCTTATCTTCTTCTGGAGCTCTTTTCGTGTCCTGTTGAGTGGCCAACTGCTTCTTCTGATCTTCAGAAAGGTTATCACAGATCTGGCAAGGTTTCTTCTCTACACAAGGGTCTTGGCCAATGCCCTTCTCACGGCATCGTACACATTTAGAGTGAGCATCAAAAAGTGCCATAATGTGGCCACACGAACCCTTCTTCTGTCCAGGAGATGCCATAACTACTCCAGAAGCAATAAAAGTTCTTTATAAATGAAAATAAAATGAAACTTTGAAGTTGTCTTAAAAATACTTCGCGTTGAAACACTCTCTGCAAAACACGTCTGTACACTCCATGCACCAAACGAAAAAGACGCGATGACATCATCCTGTCTAAACAGGAAGTATGCACACCTGGCGAATGTATACTCTGTGACCGGTCCTGCCGGTAGTTTATACAGGATGACTTTTTCTGTCATTTGGCAGGACCGGTCGCACCGACCGGTAAAGCAATTGTCCATTGGATAGGATGTATTAACGCAATAAAAAAATTAATTCAGTTGAAATAGATGTCTTGCTAAAATCAGTGCCTGGTGTGCTACACATGAAACTGTGTGTACAGGCCATATTTGAAAAATAAGGAGGTTTCATCCTTTACATTAACACCTGATTCAAACTAGATTGGGCCAACTCGGCGCCAACATATCCCCAGACAGGTCATCACTCATGCCACAGGTTTTGATCGGGAATTTTTTAAAACATAATTACCCATTATTATATGAACTTCAGCACATCAATCTACTCTGTTTATATCTCCCCAAGGAAGATGGTGTATCCCCAGACGCCGAATACATACCTCAAATTATATTTTCAATCTTCCTGCAATGATAACTCTAAACCTATTTTCAAAGTATTTAAATGATTGATGATTGAATGTCCATTCTAAATTAATAATCCCAAAAGAGCATATCTGTTTCTATATTTGTTGACAAATAAAATATTATTTTTAACTCAACTCATCATATTTTTCAATCTTCCTTCAAAGTATTTAAATGATTGATGATTCAATGTCCATTCTAAAATTCATAATCCCAAAAGCCCATATCTGTTTCTATATTTGTTCAGAAATAAAATATTATTTTAAAAAAAATTATTTATATTATTATTTTATTATATTATTTTTAGAATTTGCAAATTGTTTTCAGTTATTCATTTCCTCTATACCTATATATGTGGTCCATATATATGCAACCTAAATATGTGACACAATCTCAGTTCTGACTCCCCTTTGTGTTATATGTAATGAAGCCCACCACCTCCCACCCCCACCCCTCTCCCCTTCTCCACACCTCTCTCACTATTACACAAGATCTGCAACCCCATTGAGTTCTTTGTTTCTCATCTGATATCACTAAATACCTTTGTTTATTTAGTGTCACTCAATATAGCTGGAGGTCCCAGAGGTGGGTGGGGGGAATCCGGGTGGGGGGTGTGGGTTGAGCATAAATGGTAAACAAACAATCTATATAAAAGGGGTACTCAAATACAAAAAGAATTGAGAATTTTAAGTATGTGATTATCAACTGAAATGAGTTCATAACTGTAGGAGCTGTGCCAAAATTAACTGAGGCAAGTTGAATAAAACTGGGCTAGTTGAGGGTTAAAAATCCCCTAGTTTTACTACATAAGGATATAATTTCATTAATATTGGGACTTAAAGCTCACTTAAAGTGTCCATTTTGTCTACTTGAATATGTTTAACCAGTTTCATTTTAAAAAGTGAAAAACTCAGCAAGCAGAGGTATAACACACAAAAATAAGTTCTTAAAAGACTAAGATAGCCATAACATTATTAATATTCAAAATTTAAATAGACAGGCATTTCCTTTTAAAAATTCAAAGATTTCAGCTCTATAACCCACATAGTTTGACAGTTACTGGGCTTTAAAGTGGCATAATATCCATAAATTGGGTTTCTGTGGGCATTTTACAATTGTTAAAGAGACCTTAGCAATTAAACTACAGATCTGAAACTTTTTGGGGGACATACATAACAAACAAAAATTATATATAATACAGTTTAAGACTTGTCACACTAAGCATTTCCAAATAACAGGGCAAAATACTGAAAAAATGTCAAAAAAGGCACTTGGGCGAGTGTCTATGGCCCTCATACACAGGTTAAATGTCTACTAAAAACCTTGATTTTCGGCATATGTAAAAAGGACATAATAATGCATTCCCAGATGGGATTTCAGCTCCATCAATCACATAGTTTAACAGTTACAGGGCTTAAAGGTGGTAAAAAGTCCAAATATTGGGTCATTGTGGG
This sequence comes from Sabellastarte sp. h YS-2021, assembly GCA_964017235.1. Classification (NCBI taxonomy): domain Eukaryota; kingdom Metazoa; phylum Annelida; class Polychaeta; order Sabellida; family Sabellidae; genus Sabellastarte; species Sabellastarte sp. h YS-2021. Next base: position 18,613,473 of record OZ024928.1, read on the forward strand.
CCTTTTAGAGATCTCGATGTGGCTTTCAAATTAAAGCTTCAGACTTAAAATTTGTTACATACTAAGATTACACATAGAATATGTATCTAATAAAGTTTGAAACTTGTCAGACTTACCATTTCCAAGTTACAGAGCAAAATATGTGAAAAATGTCTTAAAAGGGTCACTCAGGTGGGTGTTTAAGGTCCTCATACACAGGTTAAATGTCTACTTGAAGCCTTGATTTTTGGCACATGTAAAAAAAAACATAATAATGTATTCCCAGATGAGATTTCAGCTCTATCAGTCACATAGTTTAACAGTCACAGGCCTTAAAATTGGCAAAAAGTCCAAATACTGGGTCTTTATGGGGCCTTCTAGAGACCTAAATGTGGCCTTCAAATTAAAGCTTCAGACTTAAAATTTGTCACATACTAAGATTACACATAGAATATGCATCTAATACAGTTTGAAACTTCTTAGACTTACCATTTCCAAGTTACAGGGAAAAATATGTGAAAAATGTCTAAAAATGCTCACTCGGGTGGGGATTTATGGTCCTCATACACAGGTTAAATGTCTTCTTAAAGCCTTAATTTTTGGCACATATAAAGATAACATACTAATATCTTCTCAGATAGGATTTGAGCTCTATCAGTCACATAGTTTGACAGTCACAGGGCTTAAAAGTAGCAAAAAGTCCAAATATTGGGTCTTTGGGAGCCTTTTAGAGACCTCAATTTGACCTTCAAAATTAAAGCTTCAGACTTAAAATCTGTTACATACTAAGATTACACACAGAATATATATCTAATACAGTTTGAAACTTCTCAGACTTACCATTTCCAAGTTACAGGGAAAAAGATGTGAAAAATGTCTTATAAGGGTCACTCGGGTGGGTGTTTATGGTCCTGATACACAGGTTAACTGTCTATTAAAGGCCTAAATGTTGGGGCACATATAAGAAAACACATAGATATATTCCCAGATGATATTTAACTTAGATGAGAGACATAGTTTGAAAGCTACAGTGCTTGAAAGTGGCAAAAAGTGCATAAATTGGGTCTCTGTGGGCACTTTTGAGACCTTAAGTCGACCCCTTTGGGTAAACCTACAGCCCTAAAATTTTCTACAGACAAGGATTACATATCAAAGTTATACCTAGCGCAGTTTGAGACTCATCAGAATTATCACTTCCAAATTATAGGGCCAAATGTGTGTAAAGTATAGCAAAAAATCCCTAAGTGGGGGTATTTATGGGCCTCAAACACAATTTTCTCCTCAACTTAAAGTCATGATTTTCGGCACATGTACTAAGAACATATTAATGTGTTGTCAGGTAAAATTTCAGCCAGCTGAGCATCATAGTTTGTGACCTACAGGGCTCTAAGTGGCCAAAAGTGCAATTTCTGACCTTAAGGTGGCCATAAGTTCTTTTTTACTGGGAGTTTAAGGTCACCTTAAAATAGGGATCTTCCTTTGGGCACCCTTAACATGTGTACCAAGTTTGAAAAAAAAATATTAATTTGTTTTTGAGTTATCGCGTCCACAAGGAAATTTCTACGGCGGCGGCGGCGGCGCGACGGACCTGAATCCAATATATCCCCGACTTTCGTCTGGGGATATAATTAAGATCTAATTCATATGACTGCCTGATTGCCCGCTGTTCTTATTAACTCTCACCACCTCTGAGGTCGGGGGTTCAAACGCTAGACCTTATGTGGGAAAGTTGGTAGTTGCTTAGCGATGGTTCACAGTTTACAGTACAAAAGCTTGACCCACTGTATGTACTGGTTTCCTCTGCCCACAAATTTACCTGTCATGATATGACCTGTACAGTGTTGAAGGTGACGTAAAACCCCAAATAAATAAACAAATAACTAAATATTAACTCTCAGAATACATGTATATTTTGGCAAAATAATTTATTGGGAAACCAGCACTGACTATTTTGCATACCATAAAAAAAAACAATTAATAAGTTGCAAAGGTGAAACAGTGGAATAATACAGAGTTAACCAGCCAAGAGGAAATATATGGAAGTGGAAATTTTCCACATTTTATTAGTTTTCTGCCACACCTTTAAGCACACAGGTACCACAGAAATATATTGATTAAACAGTTCCATAAAATATCGAAATTTTTGTTTCTATCACATAGATTCATTTTTATATCTTAATATCTGAAAATATATCATGGGAATTTTATATAATTGACTGATGAACACTATTAGTATTATTGAGGCATATATACTGCTGTCAAATGGATTATAAAAGTCTGAACATGATTTAGGAGAAGTATAAACATTGTTTCTGACAGAAGACTTTGATTTTATTATAAATTTTTGTATTATACATCTCAATAAATTTGTTCTCAATGCAGCATGGATACAATTTAAATCAATATTGAATGAAAACTTTTACTATACAATATTTCAGATGTGTTTCTGAATGAGCAAGTTTAATCGGTCAACAACCAATATACAATTTATGATACAATAGAACCTGTCTTATCTGGACTGCTATTGTCTGAATATTTGATTTTATGAACACATTTTAATCCTCTTAGATTTATTATTACCTCTACCAAGGAGGTATTATTTCCCCGACTGTTTGTCTCTTTGATCATATGTTTGTTAACAGGATTATGCAAATACTACAGGCTAGATCTTCCTGAAAACAAGCAATCAGTGCCCGTGAACGGGCTCTGTGTCAGCTGACTGTGTGTTTTGAGTTTCAGAGTAGAAGAGAAAGAATAAAAGACACAAAAGTTGTGCCCTGCATATGGTATTTAGAAGTAAAGTACCGAATTAACTGTTAAGGAGTAAAATGTATGTGGAAAACATCTTTAAGCAAAATACTGTAAATGCAATAGTTTTCAAGTTACAGCTGATTTACTCAACAGTGAGCTATAGTTCAGCTATGAAATGGGTTAAAGGGCTACAGTTTTACTATGTTATAGCTGATCCAGAACTAGGTGAATAACACATTTAAAGAAAATACAGTAAATTCAATAGTTATCAAGTCACACTGATTAACTCAACACTGAGAACCTGAAAGTAGCTATAGCTCTGCTATGCAATGAACTACAGGTCTGCAATTTCACTATCTTGTAGGTGAATAACACATTTAAAGAAAATACTCTAAATGCAATAGCTTTGAAATTAAAACTAATTTACTCAACAGTGAGAACCTTAAAGTAGCTATTGCTGACATATGCCATGTGTGACAGGTCTGTAATTTCACTATGTTATAGTTGCCAAAATAGTAGGTGAATAACATATTTAAACAAAATTCTCTAAATACAATAGTTTTGAAGTTACAACTAATTTACTCAACAGTGAGAACATCAAAGTAGCTTTTGTTCAACTTTGCAATGAGCTACAGGTCTGGAATTTTACTATGTTATAGCTGACCCAAAAGTAGGTGAACAACATATTTAAACAAAAATACTGTAAATGCAATAGTTTTCAAGTTACAACTGATTTACTTAACCATGAGAACCTGAAAGTAACCATTGCTCTGCTATGCAATGAGCTACAGGTCTGCAATTACACTATGTTATAAATGACCCATAAGTAGGTGAATCACACACTTATAGAAAATACTCTAAATGCAATAGTTTTCAAGTTACAACTGATTTACTCAACAACTATACTCTGCAAGAAGCTATAGCTCAGCTATGCAATGAACTACAGGTCTGCAATTTCACTATGTTATAGCTGACAAAAAAGTAGGTGAATAACATATTTAAAGAAAATACTGTAAATGCAACAGTTTTTGAGTTACAACTGATTTACTCAACAGTGAGAACCTGAAAATAGCTATTGCTCAGCCATGCCATGAGCTACATGTCTGTAATTTCACTATGTTATAGCTGATTCATCAGTACATGAATAACATATTAAACAAAATTCTCTAAATACAATAGTTTTCAAGTTACAAGCAATTTATTTAACAGTAAAAACCTCAAAGTAGCTATTACTCAGCTATGCAATGAGTTATCACCATCCATATACCAAAAAATATGAACAATCCAAATTTTGGCATTTCCTTCTTATTACATGCCTTGGTGGAGGTCTGTGCCCTCCAAGTGTTCTTGCTTTCTGTTGGTTTATATTGAAATACCCCTTATATTTTATGAACCTTTGATTACCCAAACAAAGTCTCACTCTTCCCAGCAGATTCAGATAATGGGAGTTTTGCTGTGCTGTCATCCTGTATTTAATTCTATTTTGTGATGTAAAATATAAGACACATACATCTCCAAATGTATGGGATTATTGATGTTTGTTGTGCATATTTTAGTATAGTGGAATATTACACTGAACAAAGTATACTACCTTGCATGCGAGGTCTTCCTACAAATAGTACCCATGCCTCGGTAGTAGTTGACCAGCTGTGGAAAACCTTGATACAGCCCTGCAATATACAGTTTGCATGTGTGCCCTGAATTAGAAAATACCACTGCTGCATAGAATATTCTCTGGTATTGTATCAGTATATTTACATGTTAGTTATTTATGTTGTAAAGCTTTTCAAAACAGATATAAATGTGGGAGACTTAACTAACCAGCCCAGATCATTTGAACTTTATATTCACAGTCTGGCAACCTATCATCCATATTGCCCTATGTATCTTTGATCACAATATCACATATTTAGGTCAAGCCCAATTATAGCTGGGAAACCTGCATTGCTACGAAGGAAAAAGAGCATATATCCATTAAAACAGACACTGCCACTACAAGTCACCTGCCAGATCCTCCATGCTTAATGAGATGTGTTTGTCCAACGGCCACATGTTTCTTCAACAATGATTTAATGTTACTTCAGGCACCTCAATTAATGCCAATACTGACATAAGAAACTGTAAAAATCTTGACTTTTTAGAATAGACAGCCTTTGCAGGTTTGGGATGATTAACATGCAAGCAAAGAATATTGATTCACTTAAATAATCTAACTAATATGGTACATGGTTCCTGTGTGTTAACTTTCCCACTAAATGATATGGCACATCATTCTTCTGTTTTAACTTTCCCAGTAACTGATATGGAACATGGTTCCTGTCTGTTAACTTTCCCAGTAACTGATATGGAACATGGTTCCTGTCTGTTAACTTTCCCAGTAACTGACATGGAACATGGTTCCTATGTTTTAACTTTCCCAGTAACTGATATAGAACATAGACCTTATGTGTTAACCTCCTCAGTGACTGACATAGAACGTGGCACTTGTGTTGACTTACCCAATAGTTGATATGGCACATGGTTTCTGTGTGCTAACACCAGATGAGCATTGACGTGTCCGGGGTCTGTGTATAGAACCTTCCATCCTTTAGACTGATGCTGTAAAGCCGCTGCTACAGCAGAATACACACTGCTACTGCTGTCACAACTGGCACAGATGTGACATCTGGTAATAGCCTCCATCATTCCTTCAGTGAGTCCTCATACCCCAACTGGTTGGCTACAAGGAATAAAAAAATGTATATTTCTTACTGATTTATGCTACAATACCTGTCTTATTTTACACATGTTCTACTGACTGAAAACATCTCATGGTCAACATAATAGAGTTTGCACTATATTTGTCTGGTTTCCATGGATAACATATGAAGAAAAATTTATGTTGATTAAATACTGATTAAATGTTATCTTTGTTTCCTATTCATGTCTTGATGGCCTCTCTTACAAAATTACTTTGGACAATCAACACAATGTATCAGAACTATCTTTCTTATAACAATTACTAATTAAAATATCTAGAACCACTTGTTCCAGTGTGAGGGCCTGTTGAAAATACCAAAATAGAACAGTAAAACATGTAGCAGAAGTTCTTCAGTGGCAGCATCCTATGAATGAAACAAACTCCCATTTTACATAAGGTTAAAAGACACACTAAAAGATGTTAAAAAGGAACTTAAAGTTCATCTACTTAGAAAATGCTATTTATAGTATTGTCTTAGTAAACAATGTTTTGCTAAACACCTTCAAAATTTATATATAAACATATACATATTTATTCACAAATTTGGGACTGTCTCCTTTTAAATGATATGTTTATTTTTTCATATATAATCTTCACTTAAAGACTTGAAATTTTCAAAATCATAAAGCGCATATACAGCATGTTTGTTCATGTTTGGGGCTATTGAAATCTTCTGACATACATTTTAACATATATTATATGCACATCTGTCACAAGAGGTCTACACACCCCTACTGGCCTAGCATATCTTTCAGTTTAAATACAGTGAGTATGGCAAATAATTTTTATGGCAAATAACAGCAATACATGAAAGAGAATATTATTACTATAATTTGGTGAGAGCCTTGTTTTGCAAGTGTTCTTTTGTAAAATATAAAAAGATTACATGTTGCCAACACTGGAGGGACCACATCAGCAGACAAATTAAACAGCTAACAGGTGAACTGTTTATTGAGTTATGAGATGCATGGTCTCGTATGATTCACTTATTCTGCAGATTGATTTCCATTTATAACTGTAATGGAAAATTTCAAACTAATTACAGTCTCCCTGAACATCAAGAATGCATGTCTAAATGAAATGCTAAATATGTTACAAAATATTTACAGAAACTCATGAATTTCCTTTACTGTTATCCAATCTTGTTAGTGGAAAAACATGAACAAATAGATCCTTGACCTTGGTAAAATAATAATGCATTCAAACAGGCAAAGCTAATAAATAAGTAACAAACAAACATGCCTCTCCCTCTTTCAAAACTGAGAAAAAACAACTGATGTATACAGAGTGTAGAAATTCATTGTAAGGTAGGTAGTTATAACCTTGTGTACTCTGAGTATTATCTATTCTATGAGTTACTACAGTCATGCTTACAATAAAATAACAAGGACCTTTATCTTCCTTTTACCTTATTTCTCAGCATTGGCAATTTAATTGAAAACATTTCATCAAGGCAAGAATGTACTAGAATGTATGTTTCTTAACTATTAACAATCTCTCATCATACTTACATCATCTGATTACCATGTTGTTTTACTACGGCTGATCTCAGCACTAGACATAATCATAACATTGGAAAATACCAAACCACATTGATCCAAACATGGCTGATTTCATTTACGACACAGAGTTCAATCATTGAATCAATAGCAAAGTTTACATATGCACACAAAACTGTAATGCAGAGGTTTCTATAATAAAGTAGCCTTGATCAAATTCTGCGAGCATTTTCTCCATATACTTTTGCATAGCTTACTTCAATTACAAATCATGGCAGGATTCACAAACCACTGCTATCAACCAAGTAGCCTGCTAAAGAGCAAAATACTAGTACTCTGCTATGTCTCTTTGGTTTCACTAAGTTAAAGAAAGTAGTCCACTAAGCATTCAGTGGAACCTATAAAGTAGGTTTCTAAAATGTATTTTCTTATCTTCTAAATATTTTGTAGAGCTCTATGATATTTGGTTGTCTTCTTAATATAGTATTTTACTAAATATGGTGTTTCAAAAATCATGTGACCATATATCACCACGGTAATTAATGGGCTCTCCTCACTAACACAACTACTATCTTCGTGAAACTGGCTCCAGAGTTTCACAGAAACTTTAGACATTTATACAGAAGTTGAAACTCTACAAAAACAATTTTTATTTGACCTTATCTCTTATCGATGCACTTTATACTCCTGGAGATTATTGCACTCCTGGTTTTGAACATGCAAACTTTGACCGAGGACTATTAAATATTGGTTTCATGGTTTTTAATCATTTTACTTTAATTAATAATTGAGAACATGGGATGAGGTTACATGTTTTAAGGAGGGGTCTCAGTTGCTTAGTGATTATAAATTTTAGCAAATGCTTACTGAGCTTCAGTCAACCACCAGTTAAGTTACAAATGATTTGCACATTTGAACATATAAGACCTGGTGACCATACTGAGAAGGTGAAAGCAACATTTCCCGTGAATTAGTTTTGTTTATTATTTGCCAGGTTGTTTTATGTGAGAAATACTAATGATCAGACAAACAAATAATTCTACTGCTGAAACCGGCATACATACCCAACCTTTACCTACACTACAGTACGACAACAGGTTATTGATGGAGGAGAGTGTTACTACAGCAATGTAAACTACCAACTAAGTAGAACATAATAAATTTTCACAAGTTGAAGGGAGCCAGAAAGATTTGATCCCTAGACCTTTCTGGTGAGAGTGCACCAATTATAAGAGAGCTTTTACCGTATCATTACCATAATATCACTGTTTAATTTGATTTCACTGAATTTCTGTCCTCAAACACTTCAGAAAGGTGTTTTTTTCTGCAGAAGAGAAAATAAATGAACAGAACAATTTTTATCACAGGTATTTTGGATCTCTGAATTTAGAACCTTTATAGTTCAGGCATGTAATAAAGTTTTTTTTGTAACTTTAGGAAAGGTAGAAAAATGCATATATTTATTAATGATTAATGCAGGGTTTTCTCTGCAGATATAAAATACTTCAGGCATATATAAATATTTTATCCCTCTATTGTCCAACATTCTGGCTTTCTCAAATCTTACAGAGCCTTAGGTAACTAACTTAAAGTAGAAGATAATACTGTACTTTATACTTAATTGGTATCAAGTACTGATAAAATACTTGAGTTTGTAAATGACATTCACTTAAACATTAAATAAATCTATAAATACATGTGTAGTTTCACTTGATATGTTTCACTCGATACAAAGCCTTTCACAGTTTATGGTTCAAACTTAAAGCCTCAAACACTTCCAAATAAGTAGGTTAAGCTTTAAATATTTTCCTGTAGTCATTTCTCAAGCAATAACAGCCAGGAGCTGTTTTTCATTGACAGAGCTCATATGAAATCAACTGACTTCTAAAAGGTGGTCTTTAGTGTGGCTTTTCACATCAGTTATGACTATATGAATATGACAGAGAACTGGCTTTGTGTGTTTGGCTTTTCACACTTACAAACACTTGATTTTACTATATAATGTGAAAAGGTGGAGAGGTCACATACCACAATCTGGGACAATATTGAAATGTCTTGAGATTATATACATGGACTTATCATTGACTATTCAGTTCAGTAAGAGCATATTAAACAGTAAAGAGAGCCTTCAGGAGACATCATATTAACAAATACTTAACTCCTAATTTGTACTTGGAAGTTTATCATATATATATTTAACCACCCTTGTTTGCACAATACTTGATTAATATGTCCTGGAATTCTACGCCTTTGTAAAACACCATTTCACGACCAAAAAATTAGTGGCCTTGGGAAGGTCAGACTTCAACATGACAGAGTTCTAATTAAAATACTGAGTATTTCGTCTTTTCTTAACAAGAATGAATGTTTGTTGGTTTTAAAAATCACAAAATACTAACATTACAGAATGTAGAATAAACTCACATATTCTGCACTTTCATATGGGCACAGAAATCACTGGTATAAATGATTCATCAATTTTACAACATAAGAGCATTCAGGTCAGACCATAAATTAAAAACAAGTTAAACAACAATACCTGTTGTTTTGCAGCACTAACTGCAAGTGTCTTTTGGTACAGTACCCCATTGATTGAGTCCCCAAATATGCCCACCCTAAAGCAATGTTTACATTTTCTTTTGAAATTATCCAAAAAAAAACCCAGAAGGCTATTCTTAGCTGGTCTCACAAACAATCTGATACTCCAGAATGGCTATACCTGAAACCTGCATATATTTCATTAAAACACTTGGGCACTCTAATAAAGATTTGCTACTACTACTCAACAGGCAATCCTTACATAACAGAGTTCTGCATAAAAAGATCCCCAAATCTTTGTCAGGAAATCCATTTCATTAATGCATTCTCGTTCAAGCTTTTCACTGCTAACTATTTGACAAATGAGAGCTCCTGATGGGGTGTTTATTCAAGTTACTCAGAAATCTATAGCACCTATTCTCTGTATGTACAGATTATAACTAAATAGGTAAATGATACTGAATCAATTATGAATCCTGTACTGAGGTATACCATTGTTTTCTGTTTTTAGATAACCAATTAGTTGCCTAATGTGAATAAAGCTCCAGCTCATAACTCTTTGAGCTATGTCAAGATTGAAATCTTATCAGGGGCTGATTTGCCAGTTTCCTGTACCATTGAAAGAATGCATGAATACCAACTGTACCAATACCTCAGCCTTATAGAGACACTATATTAAATAGATACTTTCTAGGAGTCAAGTAACACTTTCAAAGATATGAAATTTTATATCGAAGAATAGTGAAAACAAAGACCAATCCAGTTCAGAAAGAAAACAGAAAGTTATTGGTTATGGCAAAAAAACACCCAGAACTTTGGAATCAATCAAATACTCTAATGAACCCACAAGCAGCATGTGTAATGACTGCAGGGACTGATAGTCTTGTATGTCTTTACAGATTATCAGGTGCATAAGAGGATATAAATATTGATCGGTGAGATTGAAATATCAAAGCCCTGTTAAATAGACAGATTTCTCGAAAAAGTCAGTCAAGTTGCTAGAGCAACTCTTCATAAGCAGTTCATTTCATTGTGTCGTACTGATTTTTCAGACTTATCATCCCGACTTATCATCCCGCCATCATATCCATCTCTCCCCTGGTAGATTCCAATTGACCATGTTATGGGACTATCTGTCCTCAGATGGCCCTCTGATATCAGTTACTCAAGTACTCCTATGAAAATGATTTCCTTGATTGCTGACCTGATGGCGCAGTATCTGGCACAATTGTGGAAGCCTTTATTTTCTGCTATGCCTGATATTGAAAGGACTTGTTCATATTTATAGTTGGAAAAGACTGCCACTCTCTGGTATTAAATTCCTCCCCTTATTCTTATCAACTTCCTATGCCTTACATCAACTTCCAACACCCGGACAATATTTTAAAGATCAAAGGCACCATGGCAAGGTCAAATCAAGATCACATCATGGTGTTGTACACCTACACCCCGTAACCAATGTCCACGCCAAGTATTAACTTCCCACACCTTATGGTTCCTGCAATATATCCCCGACAAGATTTCAAAGGTCAAGGTCACTACAGTAAGATCAAAGGTCAAATCATGGTCACACCATGACATTGCACATCTACACCCCCAATCAATCTCCCTACTAAGTATCAACTTCTTACACCTTACAGCTTCAAAGATACAGCCTAGACAAAATTTTCAAACTCAATGATCACCATGGCTAGGTTAAAGGTCAAATCGAGGTCACACCATGATGTTGCACTCCTACAACACCAAGCCAATGTCACTACCAAGAATCAACTTCCTACACTTTATGGTTTCTGAGATACAGCCCGGACAAACATTTTTCTGCTTCCCAACTCGCCCATCCGGACACCATTTGTAAAAACAATACCCCGACAGCCCTTAAGGGCTGTGGGGTAAAAATTCATACCTCAGATGATTTAATGCTTGAACCATTTTTCAAAGTATTTGAGACAACAATGCACCAGTCTTAAGTTTGAAACCAAATCTGAAACCAAATTTGATCTCAACTATTTTGAGAATAACCAACAAATTTTAGATAAAAAGTAGTTTTGAGACTTGTCTCAACAAGTTTCATGAAGAAAGACGAGGAATGTCTTATTCTGTTAATAATTTTTTACTAAGTTTCTAATTTCTGTCTATGTACCTACAATATTGTACTGGATATATGTTTTACTGAGTGAAATGTCCTTTGTGTTTGGTCTGATACATTTGTTTTATTCAAATATATATTCCATTTGTTCTTCACATCGACATTCATAAAAGAAACTGAATTATACTTCCATAGTTATTTTCTGTTAAACACAGAATAGTTCTTAATCTAGAATATATTTTTACATATATTGTTAACAGTTATCAAGGTTATCTATAGTCAAATGATAAGTAAAGAGTGAATTTAGTCAGTCAGAACTGGATCTTAAAACCTACTGAGCAAAAAAGCTTTTGGTCTTACAAACTACACTGGCTCCCCATTCATTACCGTATATTGTTCAGACATAATCTCCTTACTTACAAAGCAATACATTTTAGCCAACTGCCATATCTGTCCTCTCTTTAGACGGAGTGATATCACACGGGGCAATTGCCTATCAATTTCCTTATCTAAACCGAATAATCGCTCAGGGTTGCGCAGCTTCACAGTAGCTGCTCCCACAGAGTGGAACAACCTTTGTCAAGCCATTAGAACTGTGGGAAGTATTTCTGGATTCAGAAAACAGTTGAAAACGTTCTTTTTTCAGATTAGCCTATCCTCCATCATAGCCTATCTCCCCTATTGGACGCTAAAATGGATACTGACCCCTTTTTTGGAACTCGACTATCCCTTTTTGAACATCAGCGCCTTAGAGGATGTTTACATCAATTTTGGTGCTTTATAAGTGTTTCTTTCTTACTTACTTACATACTCTCTGTACTGACCGATCAGAAGACTTGTTTTTACTTTGAGTTAATTATCAATTTGAAAGAATACAGCAGAAATATTCATTATTTACATAAAAAATAAACTGGTAACAAAAAGCGTCTGTTTCAAATAGCTGGCTGCCACACTTGTGGTGTATACAAAAACTAAAATTAGGGAGATTAGATATGTGGCATGCATTGATAACGGGATCATGTGTAAACTATATTTGATATTAAGCAATCAGGTTAGATGTTTGAGTCCAGATTATCAGTGACACCTAATTTGTGGATCTAATTTGTGGGTAAAACAGGATTTAGCCTGAAGATAGTGTAAACAAATGAAATGGGAGTTTTATCAGAGGAGCTTGGGGTTGTCTTAGTACAGATATAATGAATATACCGTAATTAATTACTTGCTGAACACTTCTTAAGCCAAAAATGTCAGAACAAAACACAAACTTAAATGTGAATTAAATATGAAAGATTAGAAAAACCTATCAACCTATATGCAAATACAAATCCTATCAAGATGTTTAAAGCTTCAAATAATTCTAAAGCCAATTATAAAATACAACAGCTACTTGAAGATATTTAGGAAATGTCAAACTGCCAATTGTTGAACTATAAATGAAACATAAATAAGGTATATAGATTGCATTGGAATTTGTAATAACTAATAACAGTTTACTGATTTCTTGATTTACAACAAATACATCAATATATCAATATTTGCAATACAACTTTTGAATTTAGTGATCAATACATTTAAGAAAATGCCACTGACTGATATAATACAACACATCGGAGCTTTAGAGATACACACTTGTTTGTGTAATTACATCACAAAGGTTTGTGTGGATTAAAAAACAACATATGTCGTTTCTAAAATGCAAGTTAACTATCTCACATACATGGTCAAGGGGTGCTTTTTTAGGCAATAAAAAGCACAATTATGGTTTCATCTAACCTGCGCCCTTATTCCAGGTAATTTGCATCTCAGAAACACAAAATAGTCCTCCACCTGCAGGGCTTCAAAATCTGTAAACAAATATACAAGCAGAGGATACACAATTACAATGTAAACTTAAAAACTTTGAAACAAATAAAATGCATTGCAATATAGCTCAGCAATCATAACAATTATGGCATTACTGGAATTGTGTTGTAACAAAACTTCAGCTAATTGAAACAGAAATTGAAATATAAAACAAAGAGAAACAAAAAGGGCAGTTTTTTGTGTAAACTGAAACCATTCTCTTTATCACAAATACAAAGTGGATGCACATGTAATTTCATGATATAAAAACTAAACTGTTTTAAAAGCACATATGGCCAGCTTTGTGTGGATGGAAGGCTGCTGATGAAAATACAACATGCTTCATCCAGAATATCATCTACTGGGAGAATGCAATTTTTATGAACTAAATTAAATCACTCACAATTTAACTGTAAAAATTAAGTTATTGCTCTGGGATATTTTGTGTTAAAACAGATAAAGAAAGAAAAATAACACACCTAAAATGAATTTTTAATCTGCAGGAATTAGTAAATTACATTTGCTTATTTTTTTCACTGACTATGTGTTTGTTTCCTGTTAAAAATATTTTCATAGATGTGTAGGATTTCATTTCAGGGTTTTTAAGTTTTCCATGTAACTTAACACCTGAAATTAATTCTCTGCCATTGCAATCATTTTCTTTTTTTATTTAAAAAAGATAAATTCTTTTTTGAAAGTTTCAATTAAATTAAGGCTTTTAACAATGCATGTAACTATTTTTTCAAACCTTCAAACCTGTGTTTTCTTATTAAAGTTTTAAGTGTTTATTGGAATCATTAGGTTTGTGTAATCAAAATACACTCAAGTCAACTTAATGTGTACACAGACATTTGTCACTAATGCTCTGAAATGGCAGGTCCTCCTTTAGTGGAAAACATATAATCATGGGCCATTTATTGCCAGTAATTCTGTCCTAAGATTATGGCATTTCCCCAATATATTATTTTAACAATTACTGGGTGCATTTCATCAAAACTGATAGAGCTGAAAAAAAGATTGATATTCCACACTGAATAGGTCTGACAGGGATAAAGACAAAATTACTCTTCTTTAAAGTCATTGGCTTTTCACCTGAATGGATCTGAGATTAAAACCACAATGCCCAATGCCGATACATGACTTACCATGAACAGTAAACCCTTGTATAATGCAAGCTTTTGATTATCTGGAAGTCCTATCTTATGTATCAGTATATTATTACACTTTGACAAACTTACTACATTCCACTGCTTCTAATTGAGACACCTCCTCTTATCCAATTCCTGGCATGTTCAAATAGTACAGGTTAACAATTGTACAGAATTCACTGTGGGCTATAGGTTTGAACTACTGTAGTTTATCCTACCTCCATCAGAAGATCTGGCCATCACATTTTAACCTGACCATAGTATCTATGTGTTCACTGTACACAACTAGAAATAGGACGCATTGGCATGCGTAATGTCCACCCAAAGGGAAGTATGAGTTTTGCTCTAAAACTTAGACTAATATATTGTCTTTAGGCCATGAGGAAGTTATTGAAAATCTTCAGATTTGAGATGTTCAGATTGGAAATTCTGAGATGGTAACAAATCTTTTGAAAACCCTGAGGTGGGGGCCTTGTAAATCCTTAAATGTAAATAACTCATTGTGAAATTTCGACTAAATCGCTCTATCTCGCACAGTTAAGGAGATAGAAGCAAATTTGTGTTTTTCATTTTTGGTGAAAATTCAAAATGGCCGCCATTTTTTGGGAGGAAAATTTTTTGAAAATTGCCAAGAGTACATTGCTTAGATATCCTGTGGGTCGAAAATTTCGATGAAATCGCTCTATCTTACATGGTTTAGGAGATAGACATATTTATGTTTTTTGCTATGTAGCTATTACTCAGGAGGTTAAAACTATTTCCATCAACAACAATACCAAGCAAGCAATTGACCCTATAAACCTTCACACCAAATTTTACAAAGATGAGTTAAATATGTTTCCTTTAAAAGAGTGAAAACAGAAATGCAATTCAGAGTAGGCTCAAAGTAGCAAAGCAGCTATTACTCAGATAGCTATAAAGCTGTCATCGACCAAAAGCTATCCTAGCCAAACTATTGACCCAATTATCCTCCATATAAATTTTTGTGAAGATAGAAAACATTGTTTCATTAAAATGTCCAGAAAAAAGTAAACTCAATATAGCATAATAGCTATTTAGCACAGTAGCTATTACTCAGTTAGTCATCGACCAAAAGCTATCCTGGCCAAACTATTGACCCAATTATCCTTCATATAAATTTTTGTGAAGATAGAAAAAGTCTACTCAAAATAGCATAATAGCTACATAGCACAGTAGCTATTACTCAGTTAGCTATAAAGGTATTATCACCAAAAACAATCCCAAGCAAGCTACTGATCCAATAATCCTCCATCCCAAATTTTGTGAACATAGGTGAAATACTTTTCCTTTAAAATGCTTCAAATAAAAAAGCTACTCACAGTAGCTAAGTAGCTATTACTCAGTTATATAGCTATTATCACTAAAAGCAATCCCAAGCAAGCTATTGACCTATTACTCATAGCAAATTTGGTGAACATATGTCAAATATTTTTCCTTAAAATGCCCGGAAACAAGAGAAGTACACAAAAGTAGCTAAGTAGCTATTACTCAGTTAGCTATATAGCTATCTTCACCAAAAGCAATCCCATGCAAGCTATTAACCCAATAAACACCCATACCAAATTTGGTAAAGATAGGATAAATACTTTTCCTTGAAATGACCAGAAACCAAGCGTGACAGACAGCGGACGGTGGAAAAAGCAAAAATAATATGTCCACCCCCCAGTGGGGTGTACATACCAGTGGGGTGGACATAATTACAAGGTTTTTATGTTGATATACTTAAGACAAATGTGTCTTGTTTTACAGTCACTGGTCCTTAAAAATGACTCACGATTTAAAGACACAATTCCTAACTTATGTACATTTTGTACTTTGTAATTACTGTGGGCCACTAGTTTGTACTGCTGTAGTTCAGTTGTAAATCTTTCTGACACAGTATTATTTGAAAAACTTGCCGAATACCTGCATTAGTACAATTTGTTTACACTAATATAACACTGGTTTCTAATAAATGATATTAAAAGCCATATAAAATTTTTAATTTTGCAAGAGTCTATCAATCGGGTCCCTGACCATTAGAAACGCTAGCTATCCCTGTCATGTTTTACAAGTGAGTACCCGTGGATACAAAGTGCAAGAAAAATTTAAGTGAAAAACCATCCCTTACTTAGATCTAAGGTCACCTTATCTAAGTATTGTTGTAGAATACGGCCCCAGTAATCATGTCAGAATGTGTTCAAGTCTAAATTGCTAATTTAATTACCCCTCTTAGTAATCATGTCAGAATGCAATTTACTAAGTGAGGCCACATAATTTCATCATTTTGTGTGGCAAATATTAATTAGTTCAGATAATGAACCAATCGAATTAAAAGGCTCATTGAAACATACATACAGAGTTGGGGTATCCACACTGACATTTCAGAAATTGGTACCCACTTATTATAAACCAATTAGGTAAGGGACCATTGAAATTAAAGGGCTAGTTGAAAATCAATGTTTTCTGATGTTTTATCTGTATCAGTTTTATACCTTACAGTTCCAAATTTATTCAAAATCACTTTAAATGTGACTTTATTCTTTCACAAAAATGCAAGATGGCCGCCAAAATGTGAGAAAAGTTAACTTTCCTGACGTGTCACATATATAATTGTTTATAACCTACAAGTCCAGAATTCACTCCCAATCACTCTTTTTTCCAGTATTTACAAGAAAACTGCCAATTTTTTGGTCATCAGTGAAAGTCATTATAATTGAGTTTTATTTGGGACTTTAATGTTACCATAAAGTTGACACGAAAAATTGGAAATTTAATAAGTAAATTAAATTTTTACAAGTTAATACCTTACCCAATGGACAACAGTTACTTCTATACTGGTCAGTGCAACCGGTCCCGCCAAAAGATAGAAAAAGTCGTCCTGTATTTCCAATGGCAGGACCGGTCTAGTAGTGTGCATTAACATGGTTGGCTTGGAGGGCCTTTCCTGTCCATTAACTTAAACAAATTTATTTTATTTATTAAATTTTCAATTTTATTGCATTAGTACTTCTTACCCAATGGAGAATTGCTGAATAACTACCACTTGGTAGGCGGGTCAGTTACTAGGGACTTCAAGTGAACCTTAAAATTAAGGTCACAAATGACCCCAACCAGGGCTCGAGTGCATCCTAAAGGTCAGACACTGGTGACCTGGTCGCTGGCAGTATACCGACGTTGCCTCCCCACCCCCTTTTTTACCAACCTGTTCTGAGGTAGGGGAAGAGGTATGAGCTCAGTCCCAGGAAATAAACCTCATTAGAGGGCATTAGAAAGCTGCAAAGGCCCTCACATTATGGGCTTTAACCTGATGTAAGGTGAGGGCCTCCTGGTCAAAGAGCTCATAGCATAGGATCACAGTCTGCTTGATCCATAAGAAGATAGTGGCGGGGGGGATATCTTTCTCGAAGCCTTTCTTGAAGGAGACAAAGACAAGCTCCTTTTTCTGTCTGAGGTCCTGTCTACTTGGACCCCTTAAATCTTCTACCTGCCTGTTAGCCAGTCCTGTAGTCCTGCCCAGTATGAGGTCCTTACAATCATCTGTAACTGTTATCAGGTGGTTCCACAGTTCTGATATCCTTACTGGAGCTGGCAGAACCAGATTCAGAAGATTTCTGTGGCCCTGACCTGCCCTAGGATCTGAAGTATGTCAGGATTGACTAGGGAGGGAGATGGGTCTCTATTGTGTTATCACCTGACCAGAACTGTTTCTCTGTAATCAATTTTCAAAGAAATCCATGCTATTTAGTTTACCCCCTCTGATCTTCTGCCAGTCCATTAGGTTGAGCACCTGGCACTACACCATGGTGGGGTAAAGAATTTCTCTGTAACCAGCAAACCCCCCCTGTAACCAGTGGCCAGAAGCCCTGCTGTCATAACTGGACTTGCCAGTACAGGTAACTGCTGGATCACTTCTGTGTGGCAACTTGTAGACAAATGACCAGGACCCGTCCATTATGGGTGAAAACAATCCTCTGTAGCCAGTAATCCTGTTTAACCGGTTTAGGAAGTCCTTGCTGGATTTCTTATTTGTTGGGACTGAAGCTGGCAGGCCTGGATTGAAAGAAGACTTCCGGGGATGGAGGATTTTGTGGTACACTGGTACTGGTAAAATGCATGACTAGAGGGGTAGGGTCTCTCAGTGGCAACCAATGTTAACTAACTGGAATATACAAGTTAACTAACTGGAATATACAAGTTAATAACTTGAATATATGAGTTAGCTAACTTGAATATACGGTATACAACTGGTATATTCCAATTAGCTAATTCCAGTTACCTAAGTTGTATAATCAAGTTAGCTAATTGGTACATTCAAGTTAGTTAACTCATATGTTCAAGTTAGTAACTGGTATATTCCAGTTATTAACTCACATATTCTAGTTACTAACTGGTATATTCAAGTTAACTGACTGGTATATTCAAGTTAACTGACTGGTATATTCAAGTTAGTAAAGTAAAAAAAAGTTTGGCAGTCCAGAGCTTCCATATTTTGTCAACTGCATCCGAGAATTATAGCTAGGTGAACATACGCATATATATGATTAAAGATATCAATGTATTAAACTTCTCAACTTTGAATTTCACTTTTGAAATCCACTTTTAACTTATTTTAGCCACTTGCATACACAGCATACATGGAGAGATTCAGTCAAAATTAACTTGAATGAACACATGATTAGTGAAGTAAAAGATTCAATTGCTTTGCTTTCACTTTGTGCCATTCATTGAGGAATAGATGTAATATTTGCACCCCATGTAAAACAGACTTTACTTTGTAAAATTTGTGATGCAACAGACTTATGAACAAGTTCAATGATTCACAAACACATTTTAAGTGAATACAATAAAAGAAGTTAGACTCTAACCAGGCAAATTTATATAAACCCTTCAACACATGTTGCCCGGTGCCTGATTATACGAATTGTGAGGAGTTCAAATTAAGTACCTAGAATACAAATCCTTTCTCAGCTGATGATATTGAATTCCAGTGCAAACCAGGCATTACCGAGAGTTTTAGTAATATCATTATCAGTGTCTCTTTTTAGGACATGAATGATAGTTATGCCCTCACACTAGCTGCTATACACTATAGTATGGGTCTTGGGATGGATGGACCCTGCCGGGGGCTTTAAAGTTACCTTAGGACATGTTACCTCAGAACAGATCTGTATTTTTGGTGTTAACCTTTGGTTGTGAGTTCACAACATCTGTTCTGGGTCCTTCCTCAGGGTAATAGTGTTTTACTAATAAGATGGACATGGAGCAACCTATAGGTGGATGGCAGATTATAGTAAGAAAAAAAACCCACAGTATAGTTACTTTCCGTATCTAAATATTCTAACATCCCACTGTTTCGCAGATAATATATCTTCCCCACAAGGGGAAACTCTGTGCTGAATTAAAAGAATTGATGGAAGCAATAGTCAAGTAACAATCTAGGTCAGTAGCTAAACCTACACATCGGAGAACCAATGCAAATTTGTATCCACCGGAAAGACAACTCATTAAAGTCAGTGAACCATCATTTGACCTTGAAGGAGGGGCCAAAGGTGAAATCTAACAACATTAGAAGATTCCCTGCCTATGATATCCTACAAGTTGGTTTCACATTGCAAACCTCTAGGATCATTAATAAGTGACTTATAAGCACTTTTAAAGTCCGCTACATGGGGTACTTTGGCACTCCATGGATGACCTTGAAATAAGAGCTTCAAGGTCAAATTATGCAAGGCTGTAGAAGACATGTATATCTGTTATACATATCACCTCTGAAGAGATTCAACCTTCTGCCTATGAGAACCTGCCAGTAGAAAAAGGTAGATAATTTTCAGAGAAATGCACGTGGCGGCCATCTTGTTTTTCAGAATGAGGCTTATTTCAGTTCCGCTGTAGCTTACCTACCAACGAAGATATCCTGCAAATTTGGTGAAGGCCACAAAAGAAGTGCATGCATACAGGGGACATATGTACTATACACAACAGCCAAAGGGCATTCTTCCTGTGAACACTAGGTCAAAATTGAAAATTTTAACTAGAGGATCGCTCGCAAAAAAAAAAGATAATGTTTTTGCATAGCAAAAACAAAGCGTCCCGAAAAGGATATAAAGGTGAGTGCTAAAGTATTAAGAAAATGCTTCGTTTCTAGCCTTATACTGTTGTGGCAACCAAAGTCAGCGCAGTCTGCTCTATCTAGCACGGTTTTCAAGATATAAGCATTTTTGTGTTTTGCAAAAAATAAAAAAATTAAAAATGTCCGCTATATTTGGCGAGACAAAAATATTTTGAAAATTGGCATGGCTACTCTGCAGAGATACCCAGCAGGTCCAAAATTTTGTTGAGTTCACTCCATATAGCACGGTTTTCGAGATATAAGCATTTTTCTGTTTTGCAAAAACTTTGAAAATTCAAAATGGCCACCATTTGTGGGGAGACAAAAATTTTTGTCAAGACCACTGCCGTGGTGTGTATCTCCCGCCGAGCATTAAAGCAGAAGAAATAGCTTTTCCGAGATATTCACAATTTTTCATTTTCGTGTGTGAAAGGTCTTCCAAAAGTAGGTGAATGAGTTATTTGAGAAAAATTGGCTATCTGCAATACTATTAAGAGATAATTCACATTTACTCATTTTGAGTAGGTGAATAATTATCTATGGGTCTGAAACTTCACCAAGTGAAAGCTCTCCCAAAAGTAGGTGAATGAGTTATTTGAGAAAAATTGGCTATCTGCAATACTTTTAGAGATAATTCGCATTTACTCATTTTGAGTAGGTGAGTAATTAGCTATGGGTCTGAAACTTCACCATGTGAAAGCTCTCCCACAAATAGATGAATGAGTATTTGATAAAAATTGGGTATCCGCAATACTTTTACAGATAATTAGCATTTACTCATTTTGAGTAGGTGAATAAATAGCTATGGGTCTGAAACTTCACAGAGCGAAAGCTCTCCCAAAAGTAGGTGAATGAGTTATTTGAGAAAAATTGGCTATCTGCAATACTTTTAGAGATAATTCACATTTACTCATTTTGAGTAGGTGAATAATTAGCTATGGGTCTGAAACTTCACCAAGTGAAAGCTCTGCCAAAAGTAGGTGAATGAGTTATTTGAGAAAAATTGGCTATCTGCAATACTTTTAGAGATAATTCGCATTTACTCATTTTGAGTAGGTGAGTAATTTGCTATGGGTCTGAAACTTCACCAAGTGAAAGCTCTGCCAAAAGTAGGTGAATGAGTTATTTGAGAAAAATTGGCTATCTGCAATACTTTTAGAGATAATTCGCATTTACTCATTTTGAGTAGACGAGTAATTAGCTATGGGTCTGAAACTTCACCAAGTGAAAGCTCTCCCAAAAGTAGGTGAATGATTAATTTGAGAAAAATTGGCTATCTGCAATACTTTTAGAGATAATTCGCATTTACTCATTTTGAGTAGGTGAGTAATTAGCTATGGGTCTGAAACTTCACCAAGTGAAAGCTCTCCCAAAAGTAGGTGAATGATTAATTTGAGAAAAATTGGCTATCTGCAATACTTTTAGAGATAATTTGCATTTACTCATTTTGAGTAGGTGAGTAATTAGCTATGGGTCTGAAACTTCACCAAGTGAAAGCTCTCCCAAAAGTAGATGAATGAGTTATTTGAGAACTTTTACAGATAATTCACATTTACTCATTTTGAGTAGGTGAGTAATTAGCTATGGGTCTGAAACTTCACCAAGTGAAAGCTCTCCCAAAAGTAGGTGAATGATTAATTTGAGAAAAACTGGCTATCTGCAATACTTTTAGAGATAATTCGCATTTACTCATTTTGAGTAGGTGAGTAATTAGCTATGGGTCTGAAACTTCACCAAGTGAAAGCTCTCCCAAAAGTAGGTGAATGAGTTATTTGAGAAAAATTGGCTATCTGCAATACTTTTAGACATAATTCGCATTTACTCATTTTGAGTAGGTGAGTAATTAGCTATGGGTCTGAAACTTCACCAAGTGAAAGCTCTCCCAAAAGTAGGTGAATGAGTTATTTGAGAAAAATTGGCTATCTGCAATACTTTTAGAGATAATTCACATTTACTCATTTTCAGTAGGTGAGTAATTAGCTATGGGTCTGAAACTTCACCAAGTGAAAGCTTTTCCAAAAGTAGGTGAATGAGTTATTTGAGAAAAATTGGCTATCTGCAATACTTTTAGAGATAATTCGCATTTACTCATTTTGAGTAGGTGAGTAATTAGCTATGGGTCTGAAACTTCACCAAGTGAAAGCTCTCCCAAAAGTAGGTGAATGAGTTATTTGAGAAAAATTGGCTATCTGCAATACTTTTAGAGATAATTCGCATTTATTCATTTTGAGTAGGTGAGTAATTAGCTATGGGTCTGAAACTTCACCAAGTGAAAGCTCTCCCAAAAGTAGGTGAATGAGTTATTTGAGAAAAATTGGCTATCTGCAATACTTTTAGAGATAATTCGCATTTACTCATTTTGAGTAGGTGAGTAATTAGCTATGGGTCTGAAACTTCACCAAGTGAAAGCTCTCCCAAAAGTAGGTGAATGAGTTATTTGAGAAAAATTGGCTATCTGCAATACTTTTAGAGATAATTCGCATTTACTCATTTTGAGTAGGTGAGTAATTAGCTATGGGTCTGAAACTTCACCATGTGAAAGCTCTCCCACAAGTAGATGAATGAGTTATTTGATAAAAATTGGGTATCCGCAATACTTTTACAGATAATTAGCATTTACTCATTTTGAGTAGGTAAATAATTAGCTATGGGTCTGAAACTTCACCATGTGAAAGCTCTCCCAAAAGTAGGTGAATGAGTTATTTGAGAAAAATTGGCTATCTGCAATATTTTTAGAGATAATTCGCATTTACTCATTTTGAGTAGGTGAGTAATTGGCTATGGGTCTGAAACTTCACCATGTGAAAGCTCTTCCAAAAGTAGGTGAATGAGTTATTTGAGAAAAATTGGCCATCTGCAATACTTTTAGAGATAATTCGCATTTACTCTTTTTGAGTAGGTGAGCAATTAGCTATGGGTCTGAAACTTCACCAAGTGAAAGCTCTTTGGGATAGCCGCTCTGCAGAGATACCCTGAAGATAAAAAATTTCGTCAAAATCGCTCTATGTAGCACGGTTTTCGAAATATTAGCATTTTTGTGTTTTGCAATTTTTGCGCAAAAATTCGAAAATTCAAAATGGCCGCCATTTTTGGCAAGAGAAATTTTTTTTGAAAATTGGCATGGCTACTCTGCAGAGATACCCAGTGGGTCAAAAATTTCGTCGAACTCTATCTAGCACGGTTTTCGAGATATAAGCATTTTTGTGTTTTGCAATTTTGCGAAAAATTCGAAAATTCAAAATGGCTGCCATTTTTTGCGAGAAATTTTTTGTTTGAAAATTGGCATGGCTACTCTGCAGAGATACCCTGCGGGTCAAAAATTTCGTCGAAATCGCTCTATCTAGCAGGGTTTTTGAGATATAAGCATTTTTATGTTTTGCAATTTTTGCGAAAAATTCGAAAATTCAAAATGGCCGCCATTTTTGGCGAGACAAAATTTTTTTGAAAATTGGCATGGCTACTCTACAGATATACCCTGTGGGTCAAAAATTTCGTCAAAATCGCTCTATCTAGCAGGGTTTTCGAGATATAAGCATGTTTATGTTTTGCAATTTTTGCGAAAAATTCGAAAATTCAAAATGGCCGCCATTTTTGGTGAGAGAAAATTTTTTTTCAAAATTGCTATAACTACTCTGCAGAGATACCCTATGGGTCAAAAATTTCGTCGAAATCGCTCTATCTAGCACGGTTTTCGAGATATAAGCATTTTTGTGTTTTGCAATTTTTGCGAAAATTTCGAAAATTCAAAATGGCCGCCATTTTTGGCGAGAGAAAATTTTTTCAAAATTGGGATAACTACTCTCCAGAGATACCCTGTGGGTCAAAAATTTCGTCGAAATCGCTCTATCTAGCACGGTTTTCGAGATATAAGCATTTTTGTGTTTTGCAATTTTTGCGAAAATTTCGAAAATTCAAAATGGCCGCCATTTTTGGCGAGACAAAAATTTTTTGAAAATTGGGAAAAGTACTCTGCAGAGATATCCTGCGGGTCAAAAATTTTGTCGAAATTGCTCTATCTAGCACGGTTTTTGAGATATAAGCATTTTTGTGTTTTGCAATTTTTGCGAAAATTTCGAAAATTCAAAATGGCCGCCATTTTGGGCGAGACAAAAATTTTTCGAAAATTGGAAAAACTACTCCGCAGAGATACCCTGTGGGTCAAAAATTTCGTCGAAATCGCTCTATCTAGCACGGTTTTCGAGATATAAGCATTTTTGTGTTTTCCTTATTTGGAAAATTCGTAATGATTAATTAATCATTAATTACTCGGCCATTTCTTGACCAATCAATGCCAAAATCTAATGATTTCCAGATTTTAATAGAATGAATGTATTTGCCAAGTTTCAGGTGAATTGATAAAATTCCTTTCAAGTTATCATCCGGACAAGCTTCCCCATCGAAAAAAGACATTTTTGGTCATGTGACCTCTCTGATAGGTTGAAATGTCACTGCAGCATATTCAAAAAAATTCCCCAAGGCTACTGCCTAAACCTGCCAAATTTGAAAAGAATCCGCCTAACGGTTACAGAGTTATATGGAAAACAAAATGCGGAGCCGGCGGAGCCGGCAGAGCCGGAAGCTCTCCCATACACAAACAAGCGTCCCTTGCGGGACGCTTAATTACTTAAATGTAGCTTTTATAACTGAATGCTATCTTGGGTGGCTGCAGGAATCCGGCCAACGTCCAAGAAAAATAGATGTTTAGTATTGACCGAATTCCCCTGTCTTGAGAGTGTACCATAGCATTGTAATCCAGCGATTCATCCTTCTTTTCTCATTGTAAATTTAGACCATACCCCTTCAGGTGTAATACAGCGGGCAGGCAGGGTGGGACTCTCTTCAGTTCCACATGGTAAGCTTGTAGCTTATAAAAGCTACATTAAAGTAATTAAAATTTTCAATTTTATTGCACCACAATAGCTTAACATGTGGAACTGAATGCTGAATCCAACCGTGGAGGGATTACATCTGAGACTGGAAGTATAGTCAATTTTTCTTGGATTTGAATTAAATAAATTAGAATGAATATTTGAAAGACCAGTCTGAGTCCTGCTTACAGAGCCCCAATTCCGGAAATTAGACCTGTAGGAAGCCAAAAACCAGAATATTAATGAATGACAGTACCGATACTGTCTCGATGTTAGATAGAAGGAGTAAGTGCAGCTGTGATCACTTATCGGGTTTAGCCCCAAGGGCTTCACTGTGAACACAAACCCTGGGCTTGATTACTCATTAACTTGCCATCCTAAATATGAGATTATGGCACACCTGAATACCCCCCCCCCCCCCCCCCCTTTTCTTCTCTTTCCGAGAATAGATATTCTGAGGGGAAGGGTCTAGGACTTGTTGTGCCGCCACTACTGGACCCAGATACATATTGTTTTCCTGGTCTGACCAAGTAAGATCTTTTAGGTAAAAATTTGTAAATGTGTTCTGAGCCTTCCAGTGACAGGCTTGCATGATTTGGTCCACCGATACCCCACTGTAAAAGGCCTTAGAGGCCATGAAGGCCCTAATGTCATTTGCTTTAACTTGGACCAAATCCAAGGCTTGTTGATCTGCTTGTTTGTAACAAAGTTACATAGTTTGTTTTACCCAAGAAGAGAGTGTAGCGGGTCTGATGTCTGAGGTGTGTCCTTCCTTGAAGGAAATGGAAAGTAGGGATCGAGACCCTCTTAGGTCTTTGGTTTGATCCATACAATACCCATACAATACCCCACTGACCTAGATTCAATACTCTGTTTGCAACCCAGGCATGAATTTCACTGAAGAGCTTGCCGGAGGCCAAAGTTAGCAAGAAAGCAGTTTTGAGAGTAAGATGTTTGAGGTCTGTGTCTTTCATAGGCTTAAAGGGTGCTTTTGTGAGGTCATTAAGCACAACAGAAAATTTCCATGGAAGATTCCTGGTACTTTTGGGATGATCCCTGTGAAAACTGAACCTGTTAAGGTGTGAACTTTGGGAAATATGGAGCCCCGCTGGGCCCAAGGTGTCAACAATGGCCGTCCTATAACCATCAATGGTCGAAGTGCGCCTCACAGTTTAGATCTTGGTACAGGTACATGAAAAAGTCTGAGACTTGTTTCACAGAGGGAGTGGAGAAATCCACCTAATTTTCTCTGCACTATTTCTCAAATAGGGCCCATTTGACTTGTAGATGGTCCTTGTTGGTGACCTTTGAGGGGCAGCAATTCTTTCTGCCACCTCCACAGAGAAGCCTTGTTCTTGGAGCTGTCCACTCCTAGACACCAGGCGTGGAGGTTGAGATGTTGTCGATTGCTGTGAAACACATAGTTGTGGGACTGTTTGAGAAGTGTTGTTGACACTGGTAGCTGAAGTGGGATCTCTGTTGAGAGCTGCACTAGGTTCTAAAACCAGGGCATCCCTGGCCACCCAGGAGCAATTACAATGATCAGGCAACTGGATTGCCTGATTTTTTGGATCACCCTGTGAAGGAGAGCTGTGGGAGGGTAAGCATAAGCAGTGAGACCCGACCAGTTTATGTTCAGAGCATCTATGTCCCAAGCATTTTGGTCTGGGACTGGAGATACATACAGTGGAACTTTGTGGTTCATATGAGTGGCAAATAGATCTACATGAGAAGTGAACCACTTTTGACAGGTCTGTTTGAACACCTGCAGGTGCAGTGACCATTCTGTTGACTGGACTTGGTTCAACCTGGACAGAAGGTCGGCCATCACATACAGATGCCCTGGAATGTGTCTGGCTTTTAAGGTTATCTGGTAATGATGGCACCAGGTCATGATCTTCCACAGGAGAGCAAACATCGCCGCCAAGTGGGCTACTCCTTTTTTGTTTATGTAGGCTGCTTTGGTTTTGACAATGGTCCTTGAACCTTTGAAGGGCCAGAGAAACCGCCTTCAGCTCTAGAACATTTATGTGTAGCCTTTTTTCCCTGTCTGACCACAGACCCTTTGTAGAGGCTTGCTCTAAGTGAGCGCCCCAGTCTTCGTTTGAGGCATCTGTAAAGAGTTGGACACTGTGGTCTTTGGGGTAAAGGTCTGCACCTTTCATCACGTTTGTGGGATTCTGCCACCACTTTAGGGGGGCTGAAAAGGTTTCTGTCCAAGGACGGAGGCTGTCCAACAACTGAGGATATCTCCAGTGCTCTTGAGGTGAAACTGAAAGGGCCCCATGTGAAGACGTCCCTCCGGGACCATTTTCTCCATTGAGGCAAGCAACCCAATTAGCGACATCAAAAATCTTGCAGTCAAAAGATGTTTTGACTTTAGTCATAGGATCAAATCCTGAAGTTTGAGCCATCTCTCTTGAGTGGGTTTTACAAGGGCTGAATCTAGGTGGTATTCGTAGCCCACGAATGAAAACACCTGAGTAGGTTTTCTCCTGATTTATTATCCACCCTAAGGACTGAGTCAGGTCTACCACTGTCCGAGTGTTCACTTGTGCTTCTTCCTGAGACTGGGCCCTGATAAGCCAGTCGTCCAGGTATTGGTGAAGTCTGATTCCCCTTGTGAGGGCCAACAGCTTCACTTCCTTTACAATCATTGTAAAGACTGGAGGGGCTGTGGCTAGGCCGAAAGGAAGGGAGGTGAACTGGAACATCTGTGACTTGTGGCAAAACCTTAGGTACTTCCTTGAGTTTGGGTGGATGGGGATGTGAAGGTAGGCGTCTGATAGGTCTATCGACGACACCCATTCCCCTGGAATCAGAGAGGTCCTGATGGACTCTGGCATTTCCGTTCTGAACCTTTCTACAAGTAGGAAGGTGTTGAGCCTGCTTAGGTCTATTACTGGCCTCCACCTTTGGCGAGGCTTGGGGCTTAGAAACAGGCGACTGTAAAACCCGAGCGATTTTACATTTTCCACCCTTTATATTTTCATTCTTTGACAGAAGAGACTAGATACAAGAGGCCAGAGCTTGGTCTTTTTGAAGGGCCTTGTATCTTGAGTGAATCACGGGAACTGTGGCTAAATTTGGTTTTGAGATGAATGGTAGAACGTAACTATTGGTGATAATGTTTAATTTGTTTGCTAGCCAGTCTCTTCTGAAAGAGGACTAAGACCTGGGACTAAGAGCCGACTAACCCACGATTAAGTCCCGACCCCACAATTGTCCTGAGGCGTCCCCAGACCGAGATAGCCGATTCTGGTTTTGCAATGGGACTAAGGGTCGCAGGAGGCCTGGGACTAAGGTACTAAGGGTCTGGGACTAAGGGTCGCAGGCGGCCTGGGACAACATACGACTGTGTAAATTTGGTCTGAGGAGGCCTGAGGAAGCCTGAGACTGGACATTTTGTTTATGGCGGGAAAAAATAATCGGTTGGGGCAGTCTTTGCAAAGGTAGCCGCAAAGTTGATGGTAGAGATTCTGCCTAGCTTGGTGCTCAAGTTCCTTAAGAACTTGTAGGGGAACCTTGCCCATAGGGGCCTCAGAGGGCTTTGGAGAGTTACAGATCTTTGCAAAATCTGAATTCAACTCCTGCGATTTGTCCCCAAAAAAGGCTGTCCCACCTTGTACCATTTTGCTGTAGAAGCAGGGGTTTTTAGATATTTACCCTCAGGTAAATTGAAGGCCAGGAAGTCCTGCTCAAACTTCTCAAAGGCGTCTTTGAAATAAGGAGGAGCATAGCTGAAGGGCCTCCTGGCCTAAGCTCCTGTTGGCCTTTTTCATCATCCAGGCCCAGAACAGTAGTAGAGGACCTAGGCATAGTTCCCTGGGGTCAGGGAGATCAAGTACATGCCCAAAAGTTTCAACTTCCTCTGCATACTGTGAGGGCAAGTCAGACATGTCTACTTCCCTATAAAAGATTGGTCCCGGATCATTTTGTTGTTGGTCTTCCTCAGGAGCCCTTTGGGGCTTAGCAGACTTTTTAATAGGGACAGAGGATTGATCCTCCTCTGAAGATGAAGACTGTGAGAAGTATTTTGCCCGAACTTTGTGTTTCTTTTTGTCCGAGTGTTCTTTGGCTCTGGAAGAACACAACTGTTCGGGTTGTTCCGATTGTTCGGAGTGATGATCTGATTGCATCTGATCTGAGCTATGCTCGAACTGAGCACTTTGTCCAAACCGTGGTGGAAGAGAGGGACCACAAAAGTCCATTTCCATAGGTTGCTGACCGTCCCAGTGATCGGAAGTCCGAGGGTTCAGTTGGGTGTTCGGGTTTGACAATTCAACAGATTCAACAGTTCATTAGGTCCAGTTTTTGAGGTTGAAGCGGAGGTCTGATCCACCTCCACTTTGGAGGCTTTTTTAATTGATTGGAAATCCTCTCTAAGAAATTTCATAGCCTCCAGCATGGACACCTGAAAGACGCCCATTTGCTGTTGCAGTTGGATATTGAATTGGGTACCCAGGGATTTTTCTAGTTTGATTTCTATCTTATGTTGTAAAGCTGTGCCTGGGGTGGGTGGGACAGTTTGTGGAGTCCTTAAAGGCAGACTCAAAATGTAAGGGTTGGGGGCGTGGAGATGAAAATAAATTTTCTGCAGCACCCTCAAGGTCTGCTTGTGATCCAGTAAAAGCCTCCACGTCATCATCCCCCAACAAGTCCAGTTCATCTTTAGATGTATTACAAGTATCGGCCACTTTTTGCTTCCCATACATATCTACATCTGTGTTTAATCTTAATGAGCTGATCTTCAGTAAAAGCAGAGTAAATATTGCATGGCTTTTTATTGGTTACACAAGGGTCATCCCCTGTACCAGCTTCTCTGCAAGATGGACAATAGTTGTGTATCAAAGGGGAAGCAAAAGTGGCGACATTTGGATGATCTTGGCTTGGCAGAACTTGTTTGGTGGGAGGGCATTTTTACAGCAATAAATCCTAGCAGTCCGAACCGGACATCTCACAACAATGAAAAAGTTAAGAAATATTTATCCTGAAGAATTCAAAGTTTTACAGAATAAGCTATGATCGATAATAAAGTAAATGGCTGAATAGAAACATCCAACAATACGTATATCCTAAGAAAACAGTGCAATAAAGTAATCTTATTTCAAACGCTTGCTAGTCACGCGGCCAGCAAGAAAAGGACGAATCGCAGGATTACACTGCTATGGTACACTCTCAGGACAGGGGAATTCCGTCAATACTAGACGTCTATTTTTCTTGGACGTTGGCCGGATTCTTGCGGCCTGCCAAGATAGCATTCAGTTCCACATGGTAAGCTATGGTAGCGCAATAAAATGTGTAAAAATACTCAGTTTGACCTATATAAAGTAGCCACTGGTTTTTCAATGGGAAGGAGGAAGCCACAAAACTTGTTTCAAAGCCTTACCCATATCTAACTATATACCAAACTTAAATGCTCTGCATAAAATATTTTAAACCGTATTGCATATGAAAGGTCATCATATGAAGAAATACCCCAAATTTAACTTTAGAAGGCCTCCATTGGTCTTCCAGTGGAAAGTTGAGGCCACAAAACAATATGCTTTGAGCTCTTGCCCTCATTTACCCACATACCAAATTTTAAAGGCCTACCTAAATTTTTTCATTGCACATTAAAGGAAATCTCCACAGGAAAAAAAAAAAAGACCAAAAGGTTGATGTTTAAAGGCTAGCCATGACCCTGAAGAAAGAGGTCAAAGGTCAAATTTCTACATGCTTATAGGGGACATAAATCTGTTACATGTATCAACCATATGATGGTCTGGCCTTCTATATGCGAGTACTAGGCTCAAATGTTTAGAAATACCCTAATTTTGATTTTTAAAAAGACCACCATCGGTCTTCCTGTGGCTGTGGAAGGCTTGGGCCAGAAAACAATATGTTTTGAGGTCTTACCCATGTATATACCCACACACAAAACTTGAAAAGTCTACCCAAAATATTTTCAAAATATCACACATTCTTCTGTCTGGCAAATCCGGAATCTTTCCAAAGTAACTGAAAACAAACCAAATTTCAACCATTTCTGCTACAAACTAGGAAATTATGAAAATTAATTGATGCAAGTACTGTATATTAACACATTTTTTGTAAGAATTATTATTGTAAATAGGGAAATAAATTTTGTTTTGTTTTTCTTTAAAAATTTGACCTACTTCGAAGTAGGTCACTTTTGACGCGTTACCGGACAGAAGAATGAAAGGAAATCTCTGCTGCGATTGAGTAAAGTGCTAAAACCTAAATATCTCTGACTTCTGTCCAAGTATACAATCACTTGGTGACTGTGGCCTTGTCCGGGCCCTATTTAGTTCTTGGTTATGCTGGTTATTTCCTGATATTTATATTCAATTGGGTTTATCTGGCATTTTCCTCGGACTACCAGGCTATTTTCTTTATTTCCAGCTCTTTGTCAGGTTATGAAAATAAAAGTCTTGTGAATTGCACATCTTTTTATTTTCAATAATTAAAAACAGATATTAATATAAAATACTGCTATTAGAGAAGTACACAGTGTATGAACTGAACAGCGCCCTCTTTCTGTGGTTAGTATGTACAAACATTCAAACATCCCGATACCAACTCTAACTTCAGGCTAACTCAAAGTATGAATGTAAGTGGTTGTAATCAGCTTCAGCATAAAACAACAAGCTTACCTGAACAGTGAAATGCAAAATAAAACAACAGTGTGTGTGACTACAATTTCTACAGCATGCAAGAGATACAGGCAACCTGATTATCTAAACAGCGATTTACTGAAATTTAACCCTGTACTCTTTGTGAATTGTTTTGACTGATAACTGTTGATTGCTTTGTCTAAACCAACACATGGTCTCAACAGTTAAATCCACTACCAAAGAGCTCAAGAAAATGAAAAATATTTAACTTAAAATTTGATGTTTGGGTTTATTGCTGGCTGTCTACTGGTAAAACCATCGCTATTCATCACAAAACAGTTCCATATGTAGAGCGTGTAATATCATGTAAAACTCACAGATTGGAAAACTATAATACTCAAACTTGACACCATCAACAACATAGAGGTAAATAATCACTATTAATATTAACAATAGTTCATGTGGCAAACATCAATATGTCATAAATAACAGGGTTACTAGTACACGCATTGGACACATTTTCAAACACAGCTCGAAATTCTCATCCAATTATTGCAGTGATAACCTGACTTGGTATTCAGTGGCTGCAATTATCACACCACAGAATAGAGTGTGACAAAATGTCAATATCTTCAATGAAATCATTCTTAAAGCAATTTTACTTCTTCATTTGTTATATAGCATTACATCCCTCGCCACAATTTTTTGAATATACTGAAACAAAAGATTTCAAAAGCAATTTCCTGTTTTCATTTCTGTCACATTTCATTATTTACAATAAAAATGTTGTAACCATTAGTGATTTCTTGTCAGTTTCATTAATATGAAGCTATATGAACAGAGACACAATAACTGTGCTTATAAAGAAATGAAAAATGATAATCTGACAAAAAGCCCAATACTCAGACAAAACACATCTGAAGGATAATTGAATTAACGTGTCAACTTGATTTCAGTTTTTTTAATTCTCATCAAACTGTAACTACAATTTTTTTTTCAGGTTAGACACATCAATGTTTAAGGCTGAATTTGATTAATGAACACAAAACAATAATACATACTTTGCATGTACTGCTCAGGTGCTCAGCTAATGAAGTACGTCACCTAAAAAAAAATTAAAAAAAAAAAACACCTCAGGGACGAGCAATGCGTACATTTACATCAACTAAAAAGATTTTTTTTGTAATAATATTCATAATTGTATACGGAAAGTTGATTATGAAGAAATTTTAATATTGTCATACAATGCAAGTGCCGTATTGTGTAACGAACTTCACTGGATGAATACAGTAAGAAGTACACTATTTCACAAGAGTGTCAACACAGCTGGTGTGTAAAAAAAATCAAACCAAAAATTTTCCATACATCTCTCAGAAGTGTATCAACCATGCTCTCACTGGAAAAATATTGAATATTGGTACATACACGGAAAAACCACTGGTCCAGCCAGTAAGTGGACAAAACACACAAAAACTGGAACAAGCAATGATGGTTTAAAAACAAAAATACTGACATACAATTAAAAATTTAAGTATTTATTTCTTTAAATTTATAGTTTCTAAAATAAAAACAACTTGCCTTATCTTAATTAAGGCTATAACTGTAGTTAGTAACACAGCCAGTCAAGAAAGTACAAAGTTTTGATAGACCTTAGTAAAGAGTTTAACAATGTTCAGTAATCAAGGCAACAGACCCTTGATATTAAAATTTTTAAAGCACTACATTTTTAAAGATTCCGTCTTATGTAAAATGAGGATTTTTTTTAACAAAGATTATGGCGCTTAATTGTATCATAACTTTTTAGCATCAACTACACATCTGAAAATCAATTAACCATAAAAGATTAATGTCATTACAGTCTAGTACAACACACTCTCATGTGAGAGTGAATACCTCAAATTCTTACATTAAATGTATACTAAAATATGGTAACAAAATAGCATCAGAGATGTCTGTACCCCACAGCCTGGGGAAATAGTTTTCAACACCATGAGATATAGAAGTAGTGAAACAGTTCAAAGATCGGGATACTTTCAGAGCAGTGTCAGTTATATTAAGGTCTAAATGATGTTTAAGTAGAGAAAATAACATCTAAGAGAAACAAAATGTATGCAAAGATAAGTATTAAAACAAGACAATTCAATAGCAAGATGACAGCATTAATCAGTAAACTAAAAACTATGATGGACACCTACAACCCCTAAGCAATGTCTCTACCAACTATCAACTTCCTACACTTTACAGTTTCAGAGATATTGCCTGGAAAAAATTTTCAAGGTCAAGGTCACTATGGCAAGGTCAAATGTCAAATCAAGGTCACACCATGACGTTGCACACCTACAACCCCTAACCAATGTGCCTACTAAGTGTCAACTTCCAACACCTTACGCTTTCTGAGATATAGCCCGGACAAGATTTTATAGGTCAAGGTCACTTCAGCAAGGTCAAAGATCAAATCAAGATCGCACCATGACGTTGCACACCTACAACCCTTAACCAATGTCCCTACCAAGTATCAACTTCCTACACCTTACGGTTTCCGAGATATAGCCTGGACAAGATTTTATAGGTCAAGGTCACTACGGCAAGGTCAAATCAAGGTCACACCATGACGTTGCACACCTACACCCCCTAACTTACAGTTTGTGAGATACAGGCCGGACAAACTTTTCCCGCCACCCGCCCGCCCATCTGGACACCATGGGTGAAAACAATACCCCACGCATGACAGCCCTTAAGGGCTGTGGGGTAAAAACTGGTCAGAAATCCGCATAAAAATGTTTTACCCTATTCTTACATCCTACTGAATTAAATCAATGAGTCAAAGGTCTTAAAATTGGCAAAAACAACTGCTTACATAGCAAGTTCCACTGAACTCACTATGCGTACATCTGTATCTATATTAACAATAGACACTACTCTGCAAACACACGTCTCCTCCACTATACACAAATAGCTGCTTACAAGAAGCTATGCCTATATATGGTTACACATGCTCAATGCCACAATAAACAAACACGTATGAAAGGAATCTCTGTCTTGTATGAGTGACAATGTGTCCAATTAAAAGTCTATCACATAAATGACAGACTGTGCTATCCTACCTAAGTGCTTGAGTATGACGACCGCAGGATTTGACCAACGAGTTCTGAAAAAGGACATGTACCCTGTCCAGTGTCCAGGGACCAGTAAATGCTTCTACCGTTAAGTCCCGGGAATTTTGTGTAGAATTGCCATTACTCCTAAAACTCATCACCAATTGAACAGAATATAACCACATACACATTAATAATAGAAATCCATCAATCTGTAAATAGTCGCATTATGTTTAAGACTGATCTTAACAGTTGCAGTCAGAGCATATTTTTTGGAGATTTTAGGTTCTTTATCAATATACTAGACAAATAGAATGAATAAAAATGACTTAAAATGAAACTTTGTCAACAGTTAGGTAGAAGCCACTGTAGAAATACCAATTATAAATAGAAGTGTTCACACTCTGCTTTTAGTTGTCAAGAGGACTGTGCCAGTTTATGGTGTAGAAGCCTGCATTGAATTGTGAACCCTTTATAGCACAAATTATTCATTGTGTCCTCACGCATTTGTGTTATCAATTAGCCTTTCCCTTGGCCTTAATGTGTCAATCAATACCCACCAATTACTGGCATACTTGCATTGAAAAATATCACACACACAGAAACATTAACACACCCCTCCCCTCTATCTGTGCACAAACAAGGAGAGTTTTGTCATACATTAATGGAACTGTAACA
This sequence comes from Sabellastarte sp. h YS-2021, assembly GCA_964017235.1. Classification (NCBI taxonomy): domain Eukaryota; kingdom Metazoa; phylum Annelida; class Polychaeta; order Sabellida; family Sabellidae; genus Sabellastarte; species Sabellastarte sp. h YS-2021. The sequence continues at coordinate 18,649,426 of OZ024928.1, forward strand.
GTACTTCATAGAATTAAGGCAACACCACCATCTCAATTTATTTATTTATTTGGGGTTTTACGTCGCTTTCAACACACTACAGGTCATATCACGACGGGCAGTTGGAAGGGCAGAGGAAACTAGTACATACAGTTCGCTAGGGTTCTGTACTGTAACTGCCGACCAACAGCAAGCAACTACCAGCTTTCCCACATGAGGCCGTGCTGGGAACCAAACCCCGGCCTCAGAGGTGGGAGGCGAGAGCAGGGCGTCAAGTTACAAGTGGGTCTCAGAAAATAGGAAAATAGGAATTTCGGGAGTCAAAAAATAGGAATAAAATAGGAATATTACTGAAAAAATATAGTGAAAATAGGAATCTTTTTTAACAAGATAGTCTCCTAACACCCCTATAGCCATCATGATGCACCACATTTCCCTTTATTTTGCACTTATCTTAGAACAATGGAAAAAATATAGTCAAAATAATACACGTGTATCTCAAGTAAGCATCATACTTATTGAATTACATCCAAAAAGCTTATAAATACACATTCTATAGAACTACATATGTACATGTAACTCAGTTCAAAACTAGACCAAAGACCCACAGATGCAAGATGTATCCACCGGAAAAGGCCAACTAACATAGTTTAGAAGAAAAACTGCATTTTTCAATAATAAGTTGAAAGCACTTTTAAGTTTGGCTACCCTCATTTGATCTTGAAGCAGGGGCCCAAGGTCAAATGTGACCACATCGGAAGACTCACAGCCCATGATTTCCTATAGGTTGGTTTACCATCCCAAACCTCTAGGGCCAATAATAAGCAAATTATAAGAACTTTTAAGTTTGCCTAACCTTGTTTGACCTTGAAGAGGCAGCCCAAGGTCAAATCCAACCACAGCAGAAGATTCGCAGCCCATGATTTCCTATAGGTTGGTTTGACATTCCAAACCTCTAGGACCAATAATAAGGGAGATATAAGCACTTTTCATGACTGAAAAGAAACGCCCGTGATGGCCATCGTTTTTCAAAATGAGGAAAAAAATATTTTTAATCAAGATTTTGTAATGATGAACACATCCAGCGAATTTGAGATTTCTACCTAGAATTCCCTTTGTTCTAGAGGCCTGGAGGGCCAAAAAAACTCCTTGCTGAAAGTCGAAAAACGCCCGTGGCAGCCATCTTGTTCTTCAAAATGAGGCCAAAAATATATTCCCAGCCAAGATTTTATGGTTATGAATATAACCTGAAAATTTAAGAAATCTACCTACAATACCCTGGCCTCTATAGGGGTAACAAGAAAATCTCTACACACTGCTCTCCGGTGGATACAATCATAACTAGATTGATGCCAACATATCCCCAGACAGGTCATTTCTCATGCCAAAGGCATTCAGTGGGTATTTTTGCAGCACTCATTTTGTGAAATTCACAATTATAATAAACCATTTTTCATTTTTCAATGATGCTGTAAAATTTATACTTCATTATGATTTGAGAAAATTAGTCATTTTCCATGTGATCAACAACATTTAGTGACTTAAAATACATTATCATCACCAAAAATAGGAAAAAATAGGAATTTTCCTGGAAAATAGGAATAAATAGGAATTTGTTAAAAAATAGGAAATAATAGGAAAAAATAGGAACTTGACGCCCTGCGAGAGTGTTACCACACCCCCATCTCAAGGAAGGAGTGATAAAGTAATACTTGTACAGAAAACCTCTGTTTGCCAGAAATATTTCCCACAATTTCTTTTTATGGTTGACTGGGAAAATGTCAAAGATTTCCAAAATATTAACAAGGGCCTAACAGAAACTTCATTTACATAAACACCCGGGGCCAGATGACAGATCTCCAGTCTTTGCCAAAACATAGACAGGTTTTCTCTCAAATTTCACATTTTTTTTCACACCTTACTTTTTGCTGAGGTCGTATTGTTGTAATGGATTTAACACAACATGCTTACCTAAGATAAATTCACCGAGTTCATATTGCACATGTAACTCAAATTCCTGGAAGGTTCTAGAATAATCACTCAATAACTCAGTCTTTGACAAATAGTAGAACTGAGAAATACAATTCAGACTGGAGACCTTTTGGACATGAAGTGCCTGTTGCAGACTGACTATACTTTACGATAATGGTTTGATTTTCAAAGAGAGAGTGCCTAGTAATATCTGAAGTGTTGTCCAATATTTTTACTGACTACACAGAACAATCTGCAGTTTTTTAATATATCTCTGATATTGATTTAAATAATGGGTGTAGCTTTTGAACTAGAAATATCTGGAGCTTTAACATCACTACATAGAAATTCACTGGAGAAGTTCAACGCAAGTCTCATAAAATAGCTATCATATTTCTGAAGCTGGTATTTTGTGTCTGTTTAACCTGCCGAGGTCACACTGTGACAGGCTTTCACTACATCATCCGACATGGTTCTCTAAGCTGGATTTAAAATCCAGGACCACAGGTATGTGCAGGCCTGGGGCATATACTTTCAAAAAGTATTTGAATGCAAATACACACAAAAGTGTATTTGAATACTTACGAATATGAATACGAATACCCCAGGACCACAGATATGTGGGAACACTGTATTTATATTTCAAATAATAACCAAAAACACTTGATAAAACAGAATACAGGCAGTAGTATTTTATGAATACTGCACCTCAAATATTGCTTGAAATCTTGGGCGTACCCGTTAATTTTTATAATGTCTGGAGTTTTAATGTATCATTCAATAGAATATCACAACAAATATAAGGATTTCTATTGTGTAGGTCCAGTGAATATCAACATGAATGTGACACTACCATCGTGACATCACACATATATTTGGCACAGAACACTTATCAGGCTGTTTACACACACATTCAGGACTCTCTAAATAAGAAACTTGAACCTCTTTCTTCATACTCCCACACCTGTGTGCAGATAATCTTTTTATTGACAACTAATGCCAAAAGAAGTTTAGTTCATGCTAATCACATACACAAAAACACTTGGGATACAGAGTGACAGGCAATATTTACAATTCCACCTATAGGGAGACATAGAGAATATATATTGAATTTATCAAAGTAATTTCATTCACAATTCAGTAAATTACCATATTTTAAAATGTCTAGAGAACTGGCTCCAATCAGATTAGTAGCATAAAGATAAAACACATATGCCAACCAACAATATTTAAAAACAGGTTTTCTTTGAAGCATTCCATAATTGTACCACTTTGTTCACATCTACCAACAAAACATGACAGAAATGTAAGACAATGGAAAGTTCATAAAATAGAATTAGCATTTTAGCATAATACAATACGAAACTACAGATCTGGGAGAAATAAAATATGTTTATAAGATACATTTATATTTAGATGACATTGGGTTTAATAATTGAGATTCTACTGTATTGGCTGAATCATTACTTCAGTGGAGACGTCCACTGTCTCCACCATTTTACTTTATCTTTTTTCAAATGTCAGAAGAAAGCAGTGGTCTTCCACTTAAGGACAGACATTTAGAGAACCTCTACATACTTTTTTGTGGCACTAAATCGTACAATACAGGAAACACATAACGAGGAGAGGTATGCATTATATAAATTTCCTGGTTAAGTTTTCCACACAGATTAACACAGCCACCCACACAAGTTTTTTTTTTACAGTTATATTAAAACTGATGGTGATTCACTCCCTTTACTAACAATTTTATCTCTGGTTTTTTGGAGCTGTTGATGTCTGAATATTAATCTAACTTGGTGACCCTGCTTATCTAAGATTTCTTCCACCAGAAATTTGTTCAACTGTTAATTCCCAAATTTTATTTCGATTTGGCCTACCACACTAGTACTAATTCATAATTTCATTGGATATTTGAGAGGTACTTCAGCTAATTAGCTCAATTGGTGAAAACAAAACATCAGTCTCTGTAGAAACGTTGCCTCTTGAAATGCTTTTTGAAGCACATCCCTGAGATGATATTGTAAGTAACAAAACAGCATGAAACTGGAAAAGGTGTGTAAACAGGGTTTAACCCCAATAAATAGAGTGTCAAGGGCCAGAAAAAATACATGTACTACTTCCACTTAGCCAAGATTACCAGGTAACTGGGTCATTACGCTATAGAAGGTCTTCTTAAGACCTCCATTCATTTCTGATAAAGGGGGATTCTTATGAATGCAGGTCTACATAAAAGGTTTGGACTGTATAAAATCGAAGTATCAATGACCCAATCTCACCAAAAGTAATAAATCTCCTCAAAACTGAAGCTTTCTCTGTTGGACTTTTTCCTGAACTTTGTACCCTGAAGACCTAGCTGCTGTTACGAAATAATACACCTCAAAACAACTTGCACCCTGATGTGGAGTATTTAGAAACCCTGTGTAATAACTGTAACACATTAAACAATGAGACAATAGATTGTAAACTAACACAATGGATTAGTACTGACAACCCTAATACGCCCACTGAACATGATCAAAGCAAGCATTACCTTTAAAGATGCAGTGACTGTACTTAAACCCTGAATAAGGACAATCTCTGAATTTACTTTAACAATAAAAAACACCAGAGAATTGGACAAAATGTCTTCAATGTAAGGTGTTAAAACTCGAGTCAAAGTAAAGAAATAACATCAATATTCTCCCCACATTCAAGCCCACGACAATGTGTTACTGACCAAGAACTTACCCTGACTTGTCACTTTTTCTCACTTCTTTAATTAAAGCCACTGACTTCCCACATGTGAGCAAGTATGTGTGGATAATAATTTGGATTTGGAAGTAAAATGGCAAATCCATTGCCTCAAGACACACACACAGAAAAAAAAACCCCAAGTTTATTTCTATCTTTCAAAGACTTTAAAATGGCAAGGATTCAGAAATTTGTCCTTAGGTTCCACTTTTTCACCATGATGTAAGTGCTGGGGATTCTGTATGCTTTGGCCTGCCTCTAAGCATGGAATACATATGTAACAGCATTACAGTGTGAAATACTAATAAACTATTTAACAGAATGGCGAGGGTTAGTATCAGTCACTGTAACACACAGATAACAACAAAATATAAATCTTCAAGCTGGACACATTTGATTGTAAAATAACAAGATAATATCCTCAACTTTGTACACAAAAACAAATTCAAGAATGAAAGTGATCACAACAACTATTTCACAGACTTTTATCAGATAAGCAGATAAGAGTAGGAGGCACAAGGTAACGATAGTTTACATCCCAGCTGTCACTGTAACAGCATTAGCATTGGGTCAGCTGATTGAAACACAATTCTCTAAAATACCAGCAAGGTCAACGCTTCATGTCACAAACAAGTAAGATCAATTCAAAAGAAGGGTTCTCTGGTAAATATCTCTGATTGGAGAAGACATTCACAATACACACTACAAAATACAAATCAGCTTTCAATTTTTCACACAAAAGCTAGCACGACTTAAATGTCTAGCTGGTGCATGAGAGGAATTACAAAAAACACCAAAAATGGGCATTTACAGAAGTTACAGTCTATAAAAATTCAGTGACCTTTTCATTTGGGCTAATTTGGGGCAAAATAAAGGGAGTTCATAAAAGTGTCTGCAAAATAAAGTCACCTTGTTCCACTGGCTTTAATACACCAGTTACTGTTTTTTGTAATTTGGATTGTACAAACTATATTAACAGATGGCATAGCAACACAAGAGAGGCACTTTGTAGAACACAAAATAACTGTATTAATTGCATCGTGTAAAAGTATCCATTCTCACCTTAAAAATATTATTGCACTAATTGCAAAAATCAAGGCTTTGTTCGTTACCTAAAAGCACACTATCTTTAAAATCTTTGATTTACTTTTGTGTCCAATTCAAATCCCATGATCTGACAAAACAATATCGTAAGTAAATACAGCACATGTTAATCTTCAGCAAGTTTAACAGGCTTTTTTCAATGCATTAACTCCAGAATAAAAATAAACAGATTGTCATGCACTACCTATCGCTACAGTTTATTTCATAAACATCACTACAAGAAGCAATAACTTACCAAACTACCTTAACCAGAACACATCTTTACAGCATGCCAAATATATTAACTACACGTTGTACTAGGCTCTGTACACACACATTATTTTCATTTACTTTTACTGGAGACCATAAGAATAAACAGAGTATTAGTTTATTATTGTGACCAAATCTTAGTTCACAGAATAGAGTTGTTTGATTAGATGGATCCTAAGCTATAGCACAGGGATAATTTTTCGCCAAGCCAAGTCATAACTTGTTAGTGATATATGGAGATCACGCCGATCTGCACAATTTAAATTCAAAGTTTTTAACAAAAAAAAATATTATATGTACTTTCTTGGTGTCAGTTTAGCAACTTATAAAACAATTAAACTTGAAACAATAATTGATTGTTGTTTTACATTTGCCTTACCTGTCTGGCTCTTCTATGAAGTGCACATACACACTTGTACAATTTAACCAGCACAAAATATATGGATAGCTTCCAACAAAATGGTACTAAATACTACAAAAGGCAATACCTGGACATTATCTCCTTTCATGTTTATCTTCCTCCATTCATGCAAGTTGTACACAGGTTTAAGTCACTTTTAATGGATGATTGACCTGCAAAATCGCTCTGATAATCCCAGCACTACTGGGCTAGTTTAAATTTGGTTGAACAACTTTTATACGGTAACTTTAACACAAACGCACAAAAAATTGTTTTATCAATGTATCTTTGAAAAAATAAAAAGGTTTTCAATGATGCACAAAATTCAATAGAAACTAGGTCTGAAAAATACCAAGCAGGCTATTTTTAGGCTGTACAAAAGTGCAACTACACACTTATGGCAGCCATCTAAATCAACGAAAAAAAACCCCATGGCAGAACACCTGAAAAAAAACCCATGGCATCTTGTTTTTCCGAATCAGCCGAAAAAGATTCCAGGCAAGTTTTTCCAATGATGAATTTATCCTGCAAATTTGGAAGCTCTAGCTATAATATTTTAAGAGATAGAAAGGCTTTTGTAAAAACGTGACGAACGGACGCACGCATGCACAGACATTTTATAATCTCCCGTACCGGGCCTATCGGCCGGCGGGAGATAATAAGTGAGAGTAAAACCTTGTGTGAATGAACTCAAATTTATGTATTTTCACGTATCAGTACATAAATTCATAATGAATTTAAAGGCTTTACTTGCAATGAGATCATAAACGCTAATTTATATACATGTAGTTAAAAGTGAGAGACTACATACTTTTCAATTTGGGATATAGTACATCCAAAAAGAAGATTATGTCTTCCCCTGCATGTGCTGGTCTGTCTGCAGGATGACTTAAATAGGGATCTCCAAATACACAGGGTTATTTCATTTTCCACGTTTTGGTGAAGTCATGGCTGCTGGCAATTAAGGCTTTTACTTACATCCCACACTCTCATGTTTTATATTTAGAAGCAATAATAACAAATTTTCATTGAACTTACAAACTCAAAATTGAAAATTTTACTGGCAACTGTTCTCTTGTGTACAACTTTTTACACTGATGCAGTCCTGTGGATGTTATATATTTGGATATGAATCCAAAGACTGGTGGGTTTTATTAGAATGCCAAGGGTTCCTCAACTGTTGAGTGACTGTCTCTGTGTACGTACAGGGAACAACCTTATAATAATACATAGGTGTCCTCCTCTGTCAAATGTTTAAGTGACTGACTGTGCGAGTAAATCTCATAATGCAGAAGGTTTTTCCAATGTCGGGTGACTAAGTAACTGATGTGAGTGAGCTCAGGGCTTCTCAAATGCCGAGTGATTTAGTGACGGAGTCAGCTCAGAAAGCACAGGGCTCCTCCACAGGGGTCATCTGGTTATAGGTACACAGGGAGCGGAAGGTGAACAGCTCAGGGTCTACCATACAGCGAGATGGCCTGCTCATCCCTGTCAGTGTCTACAAATATACGGGCATGTCACTCAGTTACTCTACGTCATCTGCTGGGAAAATAATCCTCCCTCAATTGTTATGATTCAAACTGTAAAGATTGCTTGTGCATATGTTAATTAAGTAGCCACTTTAGAAGATTATACTTTTCCTGTTTGATATATATGTGTAAATATTCTCATAAAATTGACCTCAAAGTAGTAATCTGGTCATTGTTACAAGAAATCCTGCAAATTTAGGCTTTTTAAACAAGTCATCCCAAGTAAATGATAAACAAGTACCAGGGTATGAAAATTACTTTGTTCCTGCCTCAGTTCTGGAGCAACAGTATATTTCTTACAATAGTACAACAATACATCAGTTTTTCAAATTTTGACATAATAATCCATCATAAAATCCAACTGGAGATTTTAAGATTGGAGCTCTGTTATTGTATTGGAAATTCGGATGCTTTGGAGACCCTGATATTAATATTTGAAATTCTTATTTATTAGAATTTCTGGCAAGACATATAGTGAAATCCAGTCAAATTAGTCAACCATGTATTCACATGTTTTCCTCTGATATTTGAGGTTTCATTTTCTCTTTACATTAACCACTACAAACTTCTAGTTGGTTCACTAATGAGTATACAAGTATTTGGATTTACATGTGGTTTCACAATATGTCAGTTTTTCATCCCAACTTACACCCTTAGTGTTTTACAGGTCATCCTAAAATAATTATCAACAGAGGATAATTTTACAAAAACACATTTTTGTTTAAATGAGAGAAACTTCTGACAGAAGAAACAGATAGCTGGTCTTAATAAGGTTAACATAAGAACACGCAACATCTCCAACCCGACACACAAATGGTTAATTAAATGTTAAGGCAGAAAAAAGAGTTTCCCAGAAGGGCAATAGCCAATAAGTAGATAAAATAGCTAAACGGCAGCTTAAACTAATGACAGTAAATCATACTAACAGAGTTTTGTGTTTCACTATTTCAGTTTATTCAATTCTGCTAAATAAATTTACTGAAACCTGAAGACTGGATTGTAAAAGCAAGGCGTCCTTGATAAAAGACTCCAACGAGGAACCAGAGCGGAAGGGGTTGCATTAACGGCTGACAACTGCTTTTCATCAATTATAGATTTACAATACACATGTGATTGGCACCAAAACCATTTTGCAATTATGTCCCGTAAAATCAGTGCCATCTGGAAAGATCACATTACAGACACTGCACTGTTTGAAATAATGGTTCACTTCATTCGACAGGTCAATGGCTTCCCCTTTTTTTGTTTTTTCAGCATTTGTAGTGAAAGTAGCAAGTACATGACCTGGTCTTTATTGTATATGTCAATACACTGCCTTGATACAGCAGCCACAAAATGTAACAGTTTGTCATAGAGCATAAATAGAAGAAAAATTTGTTGTGCATTTTTATCATTTTCTTGAACATTTACCTTTAGCATTAAGAAATAAATAATGAATAAATTGAAGGCTGATATATATACATTAAAATATGACTCTTCCTGTGTTTCAAAAATATTACTGTAAGACTTAAAATTATAATACACCACATTATTTACATTATTTTAGTAAAATGTATATAAAATTTTCTCAAGAACACAGGTTTCAATGATTTAAGGCATGGCACACAACTGACCTTTATTTTCACCAGTCTGGCCTTTGAAGCATTGTGTCCAACATGCTTTCTTATATTGCTCTTCTGAAATACAAATATAGCATGCTGTCATATGAACAATACTGTCAAACACGCGACACTAACTCTTGACACTTAACCAATTTGTCCTTCCCAACCCGACCCCCTCCCCACCACCAAAAAAAAAAAAAAAACCCCTCAAAACAGGGTAATTAAACCCTGCCTCATGGTTGACGGTTTAAGTATTATTAAGATTCAGTCATTCAGCAGTCAAATGTAATGCTAAAGTATACATCCTGACATAATACATCGCAACTTGTTAAAGTGCTAGATCATTAATAAAAATATGTCAAAGCAATAAAATTGCTGTGAATAAAAGGGCTTGTAGATAGTTTCTCTGTCCCACAGATGATGCCAAATACCTCAGCAGTGACTGAGGTTTTGTTCATTCCTGTCAAGTCAAAGCCAAAGCTGGGGTTTTACATCCTGTTTACTGGCCAGGGTCATATTTTACGCAGGCCCTCAGCATTGTCACCTGTGGGAGTCGAACCCAAACAGGTGACAATTGTGATTAGATGTCAAACCTGTTGACCCACAAGACCACTGAGGACTGTTTATTTCTGTAGAACACACCTCTAATGTATACACCAAAAACTGGATAAGGTGCACCTTAAGTCCTTAACAGCATAGTCTCAGTGGCAAATTTTACACATTTTGGTACATTTTCCATTTCACCATTGTGATTCCCCCCTACAAAAACCTAAGTGAAGTGATAATCATAAAATACTTCTACTAAGAAATGTCAAAATGGCAACCTTTCAATCATTTTTGGTCATTTACAAAGGCCACATAATCCAGCATTAGTCACTTTTAGTTTTAAACAAAAGTTCATGCGATATTCAAACCACCTTTTTCATAATAGTTACTACTTTTTTCATATTTCACTATAAATATTTTCCAAAACCCTGTAGATTTGTCTGACATTTTCTATGAAGATGATTCCTCGTTATTTATATCTTATTAACCTGTAGAAACAGAGGGCCCTCACCAAGAGATTTGGTAGATCAAAGAAAAGGTATCCAAGGTGTTAGTTAGATAAAATAGAATTTGATGCCACAAACCAGTGGCAACAGAATTGATAATTTATTTTATCCATGCCATATTTTTACTGAAATAAACACTCCTAATCCAATTAGCCTTGAAAGACAATGGGTTGTGTAAAGAAATCTTCAAAAGAGGCAGCTGCTTGCATTCCCAATCAGCAAAGTACAGGTATCAGCAAACAGTCGAGGCAAGTTTTAGGGAGTCTAAACACTGCCCAGGTTTTATTTTCACAGCACATGTTGTAGGCATGTCTGGATTGAGCGTGTATTTCATTAATACTGACTGCAAATGATGATAGGCAAGGTATTAGTTTATTTATTTACTTATTTTTTTTGTTTTATGTCGTATTCAACAGCCAGGGTCATTTTGCGACGGGTAGTTTACGGGTGGAGGAACCTGTGCATACTAGTTGGTCAAGATTCTGCACCAGGCATCGGCAACTAACTACCAACTTTCCGAGGCTGAGATTCGAACTGGCGCCCTCAGAGGTTGAAGGTGAGCACTTTAACCGCTACACCACCGAGCCCCCTAGGTATTAGTTAATCCGCATTGGCAATCAGGTGTCTCGGACATGGAACCCATACCTCACGAGTCATTGTAATGTCATAATGTAAATACGGTAATGGAATGTGCATGCCAAGAATAGTAACTAGATTGGGCCAACTCGGCGCCAACATATCCCCAGACAGGTCATCACTCACGCCACAGGTTTTGATCGGGAATTTTTTAAAACATAATTACCCATTATTATATGAACTTCAGCACATCAATCTACTCTGTTTATATCTCCCCAAGGAAGATGGTGTATCCCCAGACGCCGAATACATAACTCAAATTATATTTTCAATCTTCCTGCAATGATAACTCTAAACCTATTTTCAAAGTATTTAAATGATTGATGATTGAATGTCCATTCTAAAATAATAATCCCAAAAGAGCATATCTGTTTCTATATTTGTTGACAAATAAAATATTATTTTTAACTCAACTCATCATATTTTTCAATCTTCCTTCAAAGTATTTAAATGATTGATGATTCAATGTCCATTCTAAAATTCATAATCCCAAAAGCGCATATCTGTTTCTATATTTGTTCACAAATAAAATATTATTTAAAAAAAAATTATTTATATTATTATTTTATTATATTATTTTTAGAATTTGCAAATTGTTTTCAGTTATTCATTTCCTCTATACCTATATATGTGGTCCATATATATGCAACCTAAATATGTGACACAATCTCAGTTCTGACTCCCCTTTGTGTTATATGTAATGAAGCCCACCACCTCCCACCCCCACCCCTCTCCCCTTCTCCACACCTCTCTCACTATTACACAAGATCTGCAACCCCATTGAGTTCTTTGTTTCTCATCTGATATCATTAAATACCTTTGTTTATTTAGTGTCACTCAATATAGCTGGAGGTCCCAGAGGTGGGTGGGGGGAATCCGGGTGGGGGATGTGGGTTGAGCATAAATGGTAAACAAACAATCTATATAAAAGGGGTACTCAAATACAAAAAGAATTGAGAATTTTAAGTATGTGATTATCAACTGAAATGAGTTCATAACTGTAGGAGCTGTGCCAAAATTAACTGAGGCAAGTTGAATAAAACTGGGCTAGTTGAGGGTTAAAAATCCCCTAGTTTTACTACATAAGGATATAATTTCATTAATATTGGGACTTAAAGCTCACTTAAAGTGTCCATTTTGTCTACTTCAATATGTTTCACCAGTTTCATTTTAAAAAGTGAAAAACTCAGCAAGCAGAGGTATAACACACAAAAATAAGTTCTTAAAAGACTAAGATAGCCATAACATTATTAATATTCAAAATTTAAATAGACAGGCATTTCCTTTTAAAAATTCAAAGATTTCAGCTCTATAACCCACATAGTTTGACAGTTACTGGGCTTTAAAGTGGCATAATATCCATAAATTGGGTTTCTGTGGGCATTTTACAATTGTTAAAGAGACCTTAGCAATTAAACTACAGATCTGAAACTTTTTGGGGGGACATACATAACAAACAAAAATCATATATAATACAGTTTAAGACTTGTCACACTAAGCATTTCCAAATAACAGGGCAAAATACGGAAAAAATGTCAAAAAAGGCACTTGGGCGAGTGCCTATGGCCCTCATACACAGGTTAAATGTCTACTAAAAACCTTGATTTTCGGCATATGTAAAAAGGACATAATAATGCATTCCCAGATGGGATTTCAGCTCCATCAATCACATAGTTTAACAGTTACAGGGCTTAAAGGTGGTAAAAAGTCCAAATATTGGGTCATTGTGGGCCTTTTAGAGATCTCGATGTGGCTTTCAAATTAAAGCTTCAGACTTAAAATTTGTTACATACTAAGATTACACATAGAATATGTATCTAATAAAGTTTGAAACTTCTCAGACTTACCATTTCCAAGTTACAGAGCAAAATATGTGAAAAATGTCTTAAAAGGGTCACTCAGGTGGGTGTTAAAGGTCCTCATACACAGGTTAAATGTCTACTTGAAGCCTTGATTTTTGGCACATGTAAAAAGAACATAATAATGTATTCCCAGATGAGATTTCAGCTCTATCAGTCACATAGTTTAACAGTCACAGGCCTTCAAATTGGCAAAAAGTCCAAATACTGGGTCTTTATGGGGCCTTCTAGAGACCTAAATGTGGCCTTCAAATTAAAGCTTCAGACTTAAAATTTGTCACATACTAAGATTACACATAGAATATGCATCTAATACAGTTTGAAACTTCTTAGACTTACCATTTCCAAGTTACAGGGAAAAATATGTGAAAAATGTCTAAAAATGGTCACTCGGGTGGGGATTTATGGTCCTCATACACAGGTTAAATGTCTTCTTAAAGCCTTAATTTTTGGCACATATAAAAATAACATACTAATATCTTCTCAGATAGGATTTGAGCTCTATCAGTCACATAGTTTGACAGTCACAGGGCTTAAAAGTAGCAAAAAGTCCAAATATTGGGTCTTTGGGAGCCTTTTAGAGACCTCAATTTGACCTTCAAAATTAAAGCTTCAGACTTAAAATCTGTTACATACTAAGATTACACACAGAATATATATCTAATACAGTTTGAAACTTCTCAGACTTACCATTTCCAAGTTACAGGGAAAAAGATGTGAAAAATGTCTTATAAGGGTCACTCGGGTGGGTGTTTATGGTCCTGATACACAGGTTAACTGTCTATTAAAGGCCTAAATGTTGGGGCACATATAAGAAAACACATAGATATATTCCCAGATGATATTTAACTTAGATGAGAGACATAGTTTGAAAGCTACAGTGCTTGAAAGTGGCAAAAAGTGCATAAATTGGGTCTCTGTGGGCACTTTTGAGACCTTAAGTCGACCCCTTTGGGTAAACCTACAGCCCTAAAATTTTCTACAGACAAGGATTACATATCAAAGTTATACCTAGCGCAGTTTGAGACTCATCAGAATTATCACTTCCAAATTATAGGGCAAAATATGTGTAAAGTATAGCAAAAAATCCCTAAGTGGGGGTATTTATGGGCCTCAAACACAATTTTCTCCTCAACTTAAAGTCATGATTTTCGGCACATGTACTAAGAACATATTAATGTGTTGTCAGGTAAAATTTCAGCCAGCTGAGCATCATAGTTTGTGACCTACAGGGCTCTAAGTGGCCAAAAGTGCAATTTCTGACCTTAAGGTGGCCATAAGTTCTTTTTTACTGGGAGTTTAAGGTCACCTTAAAATAGGGATCTTCCTTTGGGCACCCTTAATATGTGTACCAAGTTTGAAAAAAAAATATTAATTTGTTTTTGAGTTATCGCGTCCACAAGGAAATTTCTACGGCGGCGGCGGCGGCGCGACGGACCTGAATCCAATATATCCCCGACTTTCGTCTGGGGATATTATTATGAAGTATAAATGCATGAGAATGAATTTTTTTATTATGTATATCCCCTATTATGGTTTTCATTTACAAGAGGTAATTATAAAACAAAGAGCTGTGCAATTAGCAAAAAGTGCATCTACGCACATATTGCATGAGTACTTTTTAAAGAGAGACACTGTCTGGTATTACATTTTCCAGACATTTTGTTACAATGTCTCAAAAACACATTTTAAAATAAACAATAAACAAACAATACTGAATCAAACACAAAAGATGTTTAAAAATGGAAATGAAGTTATTTTGCTTGGACTTTATTGGCCTGAGTCCTTTATTTAGAGGCTATTTCGTGATTACTTAATTTCTACAATATACAACGATAGTGGGGGAATACATGAACTTAAATATAGAGTCTAAAAAGATCAACCCACCCATTTCTAGATTACATTTCTTCAAAGTTAATAAACCATTTTTTCATAATTTTGTTTCAACTGGTTTATGGTGCCTCCATGTTTAAGCAGCTAAGCAAGACCAACAGCATAATGATTTTTCATACACCATATTATATAATCTGATGAGTTCCAAGATGAAGTGTTGTAAGGGTCTGACCAGAGAAGATAAGATTTTGGGTCTGGATTTTTCTTTTATATCAGTGTTAGTTTTACTTTGAGAAACATACAGGAGTTGTTGACAAAAAAAAGAGTTGCAAAGAGTAAAAGCATGCCAAGGAATACAGATTTTCACTTTTCTTGAAGAGACCGTTAAGAGAGCTTTATTTTTCTTATCTAGCTTCCAGATCCAATCAAAACCTGACTTTTCTTCATGCTGTGAAGATAATGAGGTTTTTACTCTAGGCTCTACTGTTTACATACATCTTTTAACCATTGAAAGATTCAGTTAGTTTGGATGATACCCTATAGTCATTCTGCAGCAACAGAAGGGAGGGAAATTGGCTTTATATTTGGCAGGTATCAGCCCTCAGAATAATTGCAACTAGCACAAAGAAGAGAAAACAACCCACAAGTCTTCCTCCTTTTCAGATGAGATGCTCAAAGCGAGTTGACGGCCAGGAAGCACTGACAAATAGTGGAGCTTATGATGTAAACAGATGCATTACTGCAGCAGTTAAAGTACGACTTAGCTGCAATAAAGAAGTCCAAATCACCCTCTTTTCACCATGGCAGGCAGCACTAATCTCACTGGTGCTGAAACCTTAACGACAAACCACATCCCCACAGAATTCACAGAGATACATCACTCTCTCCACCAAGAAATGAATTGTAGCCTTTGTTGGCATTTTTATATCAGGATTATACAGCCCATCCTAAACATTCCTACTATCTGGCTTTGTTTTAGAACCCTAGAAATGGATTCTGTGTGAGTAAATAATCAGCAGCATTATATTGAAGTATTGTGTGATTGTAAATGTGTAACTTTATCTCAAATAAACATGGTTGTGTTGGAACTGCAAATCCTTGGCCCACTTGGCCAGATAAGACTGAAATATTCCCTTAAAGTGGAGAATATTAGAAAATTTTAAGCAAAATTAAATGCTTACTAAAAGTATACATTAACAACATTCACAATATCCAACATTGCAACAATTCCTATTTATCTGAAATAATGCATTAAAGCTCAAGGCAAATATTATTGGATTTTGTATCCTAACTGACAGCAAACGTAGAGAGAAGGTAGTTCAAGATTTATCAAAATAAAAAGCTAGTAATCTTCTAGCATACATATGCACAGTATTTTATGATGGACCAGATATTGCACACAGATCAAGTTATAAACAGAAATGTTATGAAAACAAAACACAAAAGTCACAGAGACAATCAATCAGAATCACTTGTAAAGTGGAAATCGTATCGTCCATTACACTGGAACACTGGAAAATAACTGCATTTTAGTCTGAATATATATTTACCATTTCTTGCCAAATTAAAAAATCCAGGTACTTGAGCACTGTACTCATTCTTTTAAAATGTAGTTTAACTCTTATAAATTGGATCAAAAATGACTACAAAATACATTTTTAATAGGGCTTCCAGATACATGGGTAAATTTCAATAGGAAAGGTCTGTTATTTCTATAGATTTCTACCAATCTGGTTTTTTCAAAGAGGTTTTAACTTTTGACTATATTTAGTAAGTATGTATTACGGTTATTACATTTTTGCAAAAACAGCATTTTCAGTACAAACGTTGATTGATAACCAATTTATTTTATTGTCTGGACAGTTTTGTAAGAATTTGGCAATTTCCATACAACAAGCACCACTCTAAGTCGGCATCAACAGAGAGCTCAAAACTTGCAGTTCCAATGAAAACAGTGTCAGCTTAAGAAGCAGAGGTTTTAAAGAGGAATTGTTTGTAATCAATGGGCAAAAAAAAACACAAGAAACACAGGGTGTAATTTCAGTTTATGTAAATCAAGCTGTCTTGGCTGGGATATTGCTGTACAAATAGTCACATGGGAGACATTTCATTTAGTATGGAGTCCAAGTTGTTGTATGGAAGCAATGAACTCACGCAATATCAGTAGAAATCAATGCCAAACAGGCTACAAAGTGCCCCCAGGCTATTTTTCTACACTCAAAAGATGAGATATTTTCCCCCTCTTTAAATAACTAGTCAGGCAAAAAATTACCACATGTATCCGCCCAGAAATATTTCAATTAGCATTTTGTGCTATAGGAGAACCCTCTAATGACCTTGACTTACTTCTCACTGCTTATAGCTTTCAACAGTAGCTTCCATAGTTTTGCTTTGCTGATCTTTTTTCTTCCATTGTATACAATTTCTGAATTTTTTTCTCAATTTTCTGTGTTCCTTTGAAATTTTATACAACATTTTTCCAAAATCCTAAATAGCAGATATATTTTCAAAAGTTAAAGCCTAACAGCTTGTGTGTGGCAATAATCTGGTCTTTCCACAGATACTAACTACCCTTGATTTTGTTACCAGGGTATTGTCACAGAACCTAATGTTTTTTTCTCCAAAAATTACTTTTATTGCTTCATTAAAAGATATTGGGTCTACGTTTAAATTTTTAAAGATTTTAAATATACATGTATATTTTGCCTATATATGACACTTCACGTACAAAAAATATTAATTTTTCGTAACTGGGATAACTAATACAACTGATAACTGTTGAACTAGACCCAGCGCATCAGAGAACCGATGCAAATTGTATCCACCAGAAAGAAAACTCACCAAAGCCAATCAATCATCACTTAACCGTGAAGGAGGAGTTAGCAAGTTATAAGCACTTTTAAGTTTGGCTATACTTGTTTGACCTTGAAGGAGGAGCCCAAGGTGAAATCTGACCACATCAAAAGATTTTTAGCCCATGAATTCAGATAGGTTGGTGTGACATTACAAACCTCTAGGAACAAGAATAAGCGAGTTATAAGCACTTTTAATTTTGGCTATCCTCATTTCACCTTGAAGGAGGGGCCAAAGGACAAATCTGATCACATCAAAAGATTCCTAGTCCATGATTTCCTATAGAATGGTCTCACATTACAAACCTCTAGGACCAAAAAAAAAAGCGATTTATAAGCACTTTTAAATTTTGCTATCCTCGTTTGACCTTGAAGGAGGGGTCCAAGATCAAATCTGACCACATCAAAAGCTTCCTAGCCCATGATTTCCTATAGGTTGGTTTCACATTGCAGACCTATAGGACCAATAATAAGCGAGCTATAAGCACTTTTAAGTTTGGCTATCCTTGTTTGACCTTGAAGGAGGGGTCCAAGGTCAAATCTGACATCAAAAGTTTCCCAGCCCATGATTTCCTATAGGTTGGTTTCACATTGTAAACCTCTAGGACCAATAATAAGTGAGTTATAAGCACTTTCAGGTTTGGCTATCCTCGTTTGACTTTGAAGGAGGGGCCCAAGGTCAAATCCGAGCAACCTATAGATTGGTTTCCCATCCCAAACCTCTAGGACCAATAATAATTGAGTTTTTATAAGCACATTTAAGTTTGACTATCCTCGTTTGACCTTGAAGGAGGGGTCCAAGGTCAAATCTGACCACACTAGAAGATTCCCAGTCCATGATCGGAGAGCGTTAACATCGAAAATCTTTCTACGTATGGCGGTGTAGCGAATGCTAAACCAAAGTATCCACCGGATGCCTAGGGTGGATACAATAAGCATCTCCTTTTCAAGTGACACTTAATTATTACTTTGTCAAACAAGAAAACTGGGGTTGTAGACTCCAAAAGACGGGCTGCGCAATCAGTATCACGGATGGTAACATATCAGTACTTGCCATGTCTACAGGATGGTTAATCCCAGATGTATGCAACATGATAGCCGACTAGCTGTGATACTGGTCCTGGACATATCAAAATAGTGCTGGGTTCTGTCCTTTCACTGTGTCAAGTTTGAAATCGAAGTATCTCAAGTTATAGTCTGCAAACAGAATTTCAAAATGGCAGCCACCTTGTTTTTCCAAATGGCACCGATTTCGAAAACAACCTAGCCTGGGTACTGTTGTACCACCCTGTGTAGACCGGACACCAATCCATTTTCACAGGAAAAGGGACTGGTATCAGCTAAAATGACAGAAAAGGGACTGGTATCAGCTAAAATGACAGAAAAGGGACTGGTATCAGCTAAAATGACATACAGAAGTACACTTCTGCCACCTCATTGTTATTTGGGCAATGGAAATTATTTCCTCTGGCTGATGATATTCTTGTGATGGAAATTAAGGTAAAAAGTTATACTGAGCATGTACAGAGCTCTGGTCTTTCTTCCAAAATGGTAGGAAGTGGAAGAATAAAATGGTGGGCAATACCGGATCCTTCTTTGCACCAAAAAGAAGAGATAGGAACCAGACAACCACTCTGTGAAGTTTGAAATGCGGAAGCCTCTTTGAGTTAGACCCCAGAAATGGAAGTTCAAAATGACGGCCATGTTGGCTATCTTGTTTTTCAAAATGGCACAAATTTTCAAGCAACCTAACTTAGGTGGTGCCCTACCATCCTGTTAAGTTTCAAAAAGACTAACTAAAGGTCTTCAAGTAAAGTCTCAAAATGGAATTAAAAGATGGCAGGCATGGTGGCCATCTTGATTTTCCAAATGGAACCAATTTTCGAACGCAACCTAGCCTAGGTGTTGCCCTACCACCTTGTTAAGTTTCAAATCAATCGGCAAAAGCATCTTCGAGTTATATTCCGGAAATCAAAATGTTGACAGATGGCATTGGACACATCAATTTAATAAGCGGGTTGGCTACAACTCACCCAAAAATATTTATGTGGATTGATAAGGGAGATTTCCTGCTATATTGGGGCAGAGATTCAATCCCAAGATTAGGTTGGCACACAGATGGAAGACAATTGCATGACCATAAAACTACTTCATATAATATAGATGCAGTGGGCAACATCAATAAGCCTAAAAATAGTCAGTCTCATAGCAACCCCAGCCGGCAGGATCAACTAAATGAGCAACATTGAGATTTTGGAAAATCTAAGGAACAACTTCAAATGTAACGTGTATACAGAACCCACAAGAAAAATCAAATGTAAAAACTTTCATGTATTTAAGCCAGGGGAAAATTTACATATTCTATTCATTCTGTAATGAACAACGGTGTGTGGATTTTACCTGTAGAACACCGACAAACTGTAACACCTTAAAAATATAAAAGGATTAGAACCACCACAGGATTTAAGAGGCAAAATTTTTGAAAGTGTTGCCATGGCAACAGCCATAGTCAGAGACTCCTCAAACCCTTATCAGCTCTAGAATCCTTTAAGAGTAAACAAAACCTGAACATTTGGTGAAAATCCGTGTATGGGTTTAGGCTGTCAAATAAGATAAAAAAATCTGAAAAGCTTTGTCATGGCAACAGCCAATGCCAGATACTCCCCGACGCCTAACAGACCCCCAAAAACCTTAAAGCTGTTGCCAGATACTCCCCACAACAAAATCAGCTCTAGACCCTATTACATTAAACAAATCCTTAAAAAGTAGTGAAAATCCATTCATGGGTTTAGGCTGCAAACAATCCACAAAGCTTTAAGACCCCAAATTTTAAAGCATTGCCACAGCAACAGACATAGCCAGATCCTCCCCAAAACCTGATCAGTTACAGTTTCTCTTGGGTTAAACATATTTTTCAAATTTAGTGAAAATCCATGCATGGGTATAGGCTGTGGAACACCAACAAATTTTATGCCGCCAGGATGGCCCAGAGACTTTATGGGGTGGGGTTAAAAATGACTTGAAGTCTAAAGAGTCCATATTTGTGAGTGCATGCAGAGTACTGAGCACCTCATATCATTATCTAAGTAGACCAAAGGCTAATGCATCTAGGTCAGTAACCCTATGAATGACATGGTTGGCCATCTAGAACTAATTTCTGTTTGTTCCACATTGAATTATAGTCTGTTTGAATACTGCCCTGGAACAGTAAATACCTTTGTACTGAAGTCCCCAGACTGTGTTAACCAACAAAAATAACCATTTTCATACCATGTGAGAAATCTTCGTACAGATCTTGTTAAAAAGCTGTTATAGGTTTAAAATACATATCCTTAAACCTTAGCAGATACAGAACACCTCAACATATTTTGACTTCCATAACATTCAGCAAATGAATGCTATTACTTTGTATTCTGTTTATTTAAAAGCTTTCTCCCCAAGAAAACAATCACTCTGCTAATAAAGAAAGACGCTACAGGTAGTTTACAGACAAAAGACAGTGGCTCAGAAGTTTGAATCATGTACATTTACTTCTTATTTCCTTCAGAAAATCATATGATGTAAGTTAATCTACACCAAATTCTTAACTAAAGTTATTTGACTGAAGAGACCTTATTCAGTACCGTTCAATGTGTTCTAATTATATTAACCAGTGACCAATAAACACCAAAATAAAGGGTTCACAATGTGAAATAATTACTGATATTGGATTGTGCAATAAATTTCATATTTTTAAAAATATATATCAAGAAATGATGGAAGTATTCTTCAAATGTTCAAACTTACTTCCTTTAGCATTGCAGTTAAGTATGTGAAAGCAAATATATTACTGACTGTACAAATGGGAAAATGAAGACATCAGAATATCAATTGACTCGTATTTACCAGGAAAAGGCTCTTCATAAATAATACAATAGTTATTTTCTGGCTTTCCATTGCTGAATGATTAAACCTACCACTTCAGTAATGTACAGCTGACATAATCTCTTAACTAGTACAATTTGTATCAATTCTTTGTTACTGGAAAGGTTCCAAATCACAAGGAATAATCATTACTCACTTCTTTGAAAAATGATACAGCATTACAAGAGCCAAAGGAAGTCAATAACATTTGAAAATGTGTAGATTAAAATTTTTCTTATTTTTTTTATATTTGTCATGAACCTGCCAAGTCATACACATTTGTGTTAATGAATAGATATATGAATAATTAATTTACTCCAACTGAATGCTAAAAATTACCAAGTTTGCAAATCTAAAAATAGTATTTTGGAAGTTGGCACGCATTATACAGTTGGAATTACATGTGACATTTAAAACCTTGTCTGAATTATACAATGTTTTATGTATTTAAAGGGAAATAGAATTTCTTAATTACTTTCAACATATCTTTCATCAAAATTATTTTTCACCTTATTTTCTATTCTTATATGATTTTGTCCTAACTTTATCAATTTCATTTACACGTACAAATTTACTAGAAAAAACTCAAATTAACTGAAGGTAATACCCTATGAGCACAATCATTTATGAGGAATTAACATATTAATTTGGGGACTTATTTTGGAGAAAGAGAGACATTGTTTTCAATGACTGGACTCTCAGGTACCATTTTATTTGCTGTATATGGGCTTTATATGGCTCATTGCATTAGCTATGCAGAATGTGCACCTCATATATGTGCAATCCTGTTGTAAACTTGGCATCTGTTCAATACTGAATGATTCACGTGTCATAAACATGTACAAAATGGTCTATTTACTTGCTTTAGTGCTTATACTGTCAATCTGAGAGGACATCTACTTCTCCAATACATTAACCTCTCATAAACAACAAACATGTCTCTCACTTATACTTCTATCATGTGCGATTCTATGTATACTCAACCCCTTTGTGTTACCTTGCACAACAAATTAAAAATTCTAGTCTTAGCTTTTTGGTTTCTTGGCACTTCCAAAAAAAAAAAGTTAGATATAAACATCCAGAAAAATGTCGCTTTTCTCAACCTGTTATAAATTTTGTCTCTTTGTTTTAAAGACATATGGTTTAAGATATGAATATTTTACTTGTTTTTAGGGGTTTTTGGTTCATTGCCAACATTTACTTCTTAAGATGTATGAATAATTTAAAATGTATGAGCAAAACATTTTGACTTTTATACTTTTAACAAGAGACATAACATATAAATAATTGAAGAGTTTTTTTCTTTTTTTTTGGTGATAAAAAGTTAAAGAAAATAGGTCAACTCTCTCGGCCACCCCAAAAAGTCTATGTATTTTTGTAATTTGTACCATTTTATTAATTGTAATTCCTCCCATTACTACAAAGGAGTTAATGCTGTCTGGTCTGTAATGATGTAATCTGTGCCATATTATATCAAATTCCAAGTAAAAGTGCCCCAAATGAGCACTGTATCAGCTGTTCATAGCATTCTCCTTAAAATATTATGTTGTGGTCTGTTTATAAAACTAATTTGAACCTTATGCCAGGATTTTATAAACGCCCACAAAAAGTAGCATCAGGGATGCCTATACCCTAGAGCCCAGGGAAATAGTTTTCGACATCATGACATATACGAGAAATGAAACCGTATAAAGATTAGTAGACTTTTACAGCAAATGATATCAGTTATGTAAAGGTCCAAATAATGTTAGCAGAGAAAATAGCATCAGAGATGCCCATATCCCCACAGCCTGGGGAAATGGTTTTCAACACCATCAAGGTCACAGACTCGTGCAAAAATAATGGTGGCCAGCAGGACCAGTAACTTTTAGACTTAAGTGGCCCTCACAAATATTAAGCAGTCCTTTTTTCGAAAATACTTCAAATGCCTTTACATCTACATATTTTAGGCTAGCTTGTTGAGAGTATCATTGACAATCTAATGAATAGAAAAAAAGGCCACTAAGTGTTTTGGTCTATAAATGGTTCAAAATTATTTTCAAAGTGTTTTCATGTTCATAGTGTATTAGTTACCAGTAAATGTATAGTAGTGTATAAAGATGTCACCTACTATATAATGTATTGTACTGTACAATGCATTAATGTTATCTAGAACAAGACCACTGCCGCGGTATGTATCTCCCGCCGAGCATTAAAGGGGAGGAAATACCTTTTCCGAGATATTCACAATTTTTCATTTTCCGCTAAAATCCAAGATGACATTTTTCCCCTAGGCACCGAATACTGTTGTACTACCCCGTGGGTCAAAAATTCGCTCGAAATCGCTCCGTCTGTTACTATTTTGAAGATATTTTCAATGTTTATTTTCTGCTAAAAATCCAAAGATAGCCGACAAAAGTGGCGAAAATTGAATTTTTTTCCCTTTTGCATAGTATACTCATGTACTACCCTGCGGGTCAAAAATTCACTCAAAATCTAATCTAATCTAATCTACTGCTTTGCAGGCGCAATATCTTCCCCACTAAGGGGAACTCAGTGCGAACAAAAATCATTTCTTATAAGGAGAGTCGAGGGGCATTCAAGGTCAGTGTACCAAGTTTGTGGGTGGGACCGAGATGGAAGGAGACTACGTTGGGAAGCTAGAGTTGAAAAGGTGGGTTTTGAGGTGTTTCCTGAGAGATGCGACAGAGGGACTGTTTCTTATTTGGAAGGGGAGAGAGTTCCAAAGAACTGGGGCATAGTGACTAAAAGAATTTGAGAAGTGTTTAATTGATTTATGAACTCTACGGTCAAAAGTGGGGGTATTTCGTCTAGTATTTCTAAAGAAGGGTAGGGGTGGATTAGTTCTCTTAGGTAAACAGGCTGACCTTGGTTGAGGATTTTGTATGTAATGAGGCCTATTTTGAATTGTACCCTATACCTAACTGGAAGCCAATGGAGTTTTTTCAGTTCAGGGGTGATGTGAGAAAATTTTGAGGAACGGGTGACAACCCTGCAGAGTGAGTTTTGCACTAGTTGCAATCTTCTTAGCTCAAAGTCTGTGAGTGATAGAAACAGGGAATTGCAATAGTCCAATCTGCTGCTGACCAAGGCATTGGCTAAAAGAACTGATGTTTTAAGGTCTAGAAGGGGGCGTATTCTGTAGAGGTCTCTTGCATGAGCTCTAGTGGACTTTATGACCTGTGACACATGGTCGGAGAAAGTGAAATTGGAGTCAAACACCACTCCGAGGTTCTTGACACTTTGTGCTGGTGAGACCTGATTACCAAGAATATTGATTGGAAAGTGAGGAAGGAGTTGTTTACATTTGTTTTTCGAACCTATCAAAATGAACTCGGTTTTATCAGGGTTGAGTTTTAATTTATTTGTGAACATGAAGTTTTGGATGTCAAAATATTACTTACCTTATAAAATCTTTTAAAGAAAGCAATCACATTCTTAAGTTGTCACGACTTTCAAGTGGAAACAAAAATGGCTGCTTCCCTCAATATTTTAACCAGAAATATAAATTCTCACGAGATTCAGTGCTTTATTGGCTAGGGTGAAAGATCAAACTACAAAAATTCGTTTTTTATTTAAAACCAGCTAATTAATGAAATGTATTTCTTCTGAAGTCCTTGATCAACACTAGTACGACTTTCGTCAGTTCACCGTCGTCTATTAGTTCCGATGCGTCGACTCTAGTATTTCTTCACGACTTACAGCACTAGTAACCATTAAGTCTGTCCAGGAGTATAGTGTGATCAATGGTATCGAAAGCGGCGGAGAGATCTAGAAGGGTGAGGGCTGTAACAGACCCTTTGGCCATATTGAGAAGAATATCATTATGAATGTTAAGGAGGGCACTTTCAGTAGAATGGTGTTTTCTATAAGCCGACTGGAAGGCAGTCATCAGGCCGGCTTCATCAAGGTGAGTTTGTAGCTGGGCTGCTACTACCCTTTCAAGTATCTTTGAAATAAAGTTTAGATTGGAAACAGGCCTGTAATTTTTGAAAACTTCCTTGTCTAAGGATGATTTTTTGAGAATTGGGGTTACATGGGCCTGCTTAAAGAAATTAGGACACGTACCCTGTGCTAGAGAGGCGTTGATTATTGAGGTGATGGGGGTAATAAGAATATCCAGGAATTCAAGAACAAGAAAAGTGGGCCAAGGGAACATGATTTAGTGGGAGAGTCTTGAATGATTTTGGTGACCTGCTCTTCAGTTACAGCAGAGAAAGAGGCGAATGTGGGTGGAGGAGAGTCTGGGGTGATGTGTCAGAAATTGAGTGAGGTAGAGAAAATTGAGTGTATTTTTTCAATTTTTTCTGTAAAGAACTCGACAAATCTGTCAGCAAAAAGCTTTGGGGGGTTTATAGATGGGAGAATCTTTGCTGGGATTCTGTGTAACACATCACCCAGGACTCGCCATAGTTTTTGTGGGTTGTGGTGATTGTCCCGAATTTTTTCTTTGAGGAATTCAGATTTGGCCTGCGCCAATCGCTCTATCTCTTACAGTTTTCGAGATATTAAGACTTTTTCATTTTCCGCAAAAATCAAAGTAGCTATTACTCAGTTAGCTATGGACCTACAGGTCTCAAAATTTGCCATTACACAATACATCAAAAAGTAGGTGAACAACATATTTGACAAAAATCCTTTAAATTCAACAGTTTTGCTGTGATAAGCGATTTACTCAATGGAAAACCATGAAAGTAGCTATTACTCAGTTAGCTATGGACCTACAGCTTTGAAACTTTGCCATGACACAGAACATTAAAAAGTACATGAACAACATATTTGACAAAAATCCTGTACATTTAATAGTTTTGCTGTTATAAGTGATTTACTCAATGGAGAACCATCAAAGTAGCTATTACTCAGTTAGTTATAGACTTACAGGTCTCAAAATTTGCCATTACATAGTACATAAAAAAGTAGCTAAACAACATATCTGAGAAAAATCCTTTAAATTGAACAGTTTTGCTGTTATAAGTGATTTACTCAATGGAGAACCATTAAAGTAGCTATTACTCGGTTAGCTATAGACCTACAGCTCTCAAAATTTGCCATTTCACAGTACATCAAAAAGTAGGTGAACATATTTGAAAAAAATCCTCTAAATTCAACAGTTTTGCTGTTAAAGGTGATTTACTCAATGGAAACCCTCAAATTAGCTATTACTCAGGTAGCTATGGAGATACAGCTGTGACAATTTCCCATGACACAGTACATCAAATAGTAAGTGAACAACATATTTGACAATAATTCTCTTAATTTAATAGTTTTGGAGTTATAAGTGATTTACTCATTGTTGAAATTCAAAGTAGCCATTACTCAGTTAGCTATGGAAATACAGCTCTGAAACTTTTCCACGACACAGAACATTAAAACGTAACCGATTAACATATTTGACAATAATTCCCTACATTCAATAGTTTGGGAGGTATAAGTGATTTATTCAATGTTGAAATTAAGAAATTTAAAAGTAGCTATTACTCAGTTAGCTATGGACTTACAGCTCTGAAAATTCACCACGACACAGTACATCAAAAAGTAGATAAACAACATATTTGACAAAAATCCTCTATATTCAATAGTTTTTGAGTTATAAGTGACTTGCTGAATGGTCAAATGTTAAACTTAGAGTAGCTACCACTCAGCTAGCTATGGTGCTACACCTTGGAAACCTCACCATGATATACTACATGAAGGAGTTGTTCAACAACATATTTGAGACCAATATTGTAAGTAACAGTTACAAAGATAAAAGCAACTTACTCATTTTGGTCATTGTTAAAAACAGAAAATAGCTATTACTCACTTAGCTATCAAGATAGACCCCTAAAAATGGTACCATCTTGTAGGCATGGAGAAAGTAGCTGAACAACATATTTTACAGATATGCTCTAAATGCAGTCGTTTTGGAGTTATGAGCACTTTACTGAAGTAGCCACCATTGCTATTACTCACTTAGCTGTGGACCTAGGTCTGAAAAATACCAAGCAGGCTATTTTTAGGCTGTATAAAAGTGCAACTACACACTTATGGCAGCCATCTAAATCAACGAAAAAAAAACTCATGGCAGAACACCTGAAAAAAACAAAACATGGCAGCCATCTTGTTAACACCCGTGGCGGCCATCTTGTTTTTCAGAATCAGCCGAAAAAGATTCCCAGGCAAGTTTTTCCAATGATGAATTTATCCTGCAAATTTGGAAGCTCTAGCTATAATATTTTAAGAGATAGAAGGCTTTTGTAAAACCGTGACGAACTGACGCAGGCACGGACGGACGGACGGACACAGGGCATTTTATAATCTACCGTACCGGGCCTATCGGCCGGCGGGAGATACTAAATGAATAAAATAACATCCCTATCTATGTCCCCAATTAAAAAATATTTTTATAATACATTGCGCTGTTCAATGTATTAGTTACCAATAATAAATGAATAAAAAACATCCCCATCTATGTCGCCAATGTTTAAAAATAATTTATAATGTATTGCATGGTAAAATATATAAGTTACCAAAAATAAATGGAAAAAAACCCATCCCTATCTATGTCACCAGTTTTTAATATATTTTTATAATGTGTCTTGCACTGTGTATGAATGTACTAATACTAAATGAATGAAAAAAAAGTCATCCCCTTCTATGTTACCAATTTTCAAAAATATTTTTTCAACAAAATGTATGGTACATTGTGTAAGTAACCAAAAATAAATGAACAAAAAAGCACCTACCATGCATTCAAAACACTGGACTATGGAAGATTTTTAAATTAAAAGGACTTCCGTGTCCTTGCATTCAAAACGCGATTCCATGTACGTCTGATATTTGCATTCAAAACACTAGTCACGGAAGAAATTTAAAATAAAAAGACTTTTGTTTCTGTACATTCAAAACGCGATTTCATTATTTTAACCAAATAGCAGAAAAGAAATGACATCAATCCCTTACCAGATATATGCTAGTTTTTTACTGGCTGTCGTCACGACATGCCTCGATTTTAAACTAATCAGATACGTGCATAGAATTGCCGCGAGTGTGCTTTGTTTATAAAATGGCGGAATCGTACATCCAAGAAATATTTTAGGAAATGTGGACTGGCAGAGTTAGCTTCATTTTAAATTCGCCCGCGGGGCGACAATAAAAGCGTTTCTACTCGACCTTCGTCCAATAAAGTCGCCGCGAATTTGTGACACTGCACCATGAGATATAGAAGTAGTTGAACAGTATACAGATCAGGATACTTTCAGAGCAGTGTAAGTGTCCAAATAATGTTTAAGTAGAGAAAATAACATCTAAGAGAAAGAAAATGCATGTAAAAATTAAATATTAAAAGAAGACAATTCAGTAAAATAATAAAACTTATGAAGCTGTAAAATTTATTAACTGGAGAATAGTTGTCAATGGAAATATCACAATTATGTAAAAGTACATATAATAATCAGTTACAGCAATCCATATCCTTACGGTTGCCGAGATATGCCCGGACAATATATTATAGGTCAAGGTCAAATCAAGGCAGGGTTCAAAATTAGTGCAATTCTGCCAGCCCGCAACCGACAGAAATGTTTTTGGGTTGAAAAGATTAATACCCTGCCAGTCTGTTTGTCCTGGAAGATGGTTATACATGCAGATTTCGCACAGTTGAATTATGGTTTGCATGTTTTCGATATTGTTAAACCATACCAAAGAGACCTCATACATTTGTGTGGAGATTTAAGACTTCTCCCATGTTTATATTCGTTTTGTATAGTCGAATTATGGTTTGAATGTTTTGAATATTACCCATACATACAGATGTGGCAATACATGCTTATATGTGGTGTTGGGGCAAGACCTGTGGCTCACTGGATGAAATAACATCTGTTACAATGAGAAGTTGCAAAAGTAAAACCTTTAATGAATTCTAATATGACTTTAACAGTGCTTAATCTACAACAAAAGACACAAAAAGGTGCAACAACCAAGATTCAAGTAAAAAGATATAAGAGACATAAATTAGTATCAGATTTCCCCGTAGAGAGATACAATAGCATCAGATACGCAAGATCAAAGGTCAAATCCAGGTCATACCATGACGTTGCACACCTATAACCCCCAACCAGTTTCCCTACCAAATATCAACTTCCTACACCTTATGGTTTCCGAGATATGGCCCGGATAAGGCATTATAGGTCAAGGTCACTAGGGCAAGGTCAAAGGTCAAACCAAGGTCACACCATGACATTTTACATCTACACACCCTAGCCAATGTCCCTACCCAGTATCAACTTTCTACACCTTACGGTTTCTGAGACATAGCCCGGACAAGATTTTATAGGTAAAGGTCACTACGGCAAAGTCAAAGGTCAAACCAACGTCACACCATGATGTTGCACACCTACACCACCTAACCAAGATATAGCCCGGAGAAGATTTTATAGGTCAAGGCCCCTACAGCAAGGTCAAAGGTCAAATCAAGGTCACACCATGATGTTGCACATCTACAACCCCTAACCAATGTCCTAACCAAGTATCAACTTCCTAAACCTTATGGTTTCCGAGATATAGCCCAGACAATATTTCATACTGTAACATTGATATTTGTTTGTACCATATTGTAAAACGTACATTGTCTGTATTATTTTGTAATATTGTCTGTACTTTTATGTATCCCCCCCCCCCCCCCCCCCCCCCCCCCCCCCCCCCCCCCCCCAATTTAAAAAAAAAACGTTACACTCCTACACCCCCTAACCAATGTCCCTACCAAGTATCAACTTCCTACACCTTACAGTTTCTGAGATACAGGCCCGACAAACTTTATCCCGCCGCCCGCCCACTTGCCCATCCGGACACCATGGGTGAAAACAATACCCCGACAGCCCCTAAGGCCTGTGGGGAAAAAACCCCTGTTTAATATTGGAAGCCAAAATCAATGAGGTCTACAATTTACATTGCTCACATTGGTGGCAAGTTTTAATTTTATTGTAAAACTTTTGTTTACGCCAATGGAGTTCTGGGGACATACAGAACACTCTCGCTCATCCAAACCCTAATTATCCAAAATCCGGTTTAACCGAACTTTCCTGATGTCTCCCATATTTCGGTTTCGTCATTTACGGATTCCAATGGGCGATAATAGATGATTTTAATAATTTCTCAATATTAACTTAATTATAAATCGTGAAAAAACTATATACAAGCCATTACCCCAACTCCTTGATCTGCTGCCTTTTGTTTCACTTAACACACAGTATTCCTTTCAAATAAGGCCCTTTCTTTTCTCAGCTAGGTCTCTTTGATTAAGAGCAATTAAGGCGTCTTCTAAATTCAGAACAAAAAGGGCCCAGGGTTTGGGAGAGGAGCCTGATTACATAAGGGAGGCATTCAATCAATTACCACTAGTGCATGATCATGATCTCACTCTCGGCTATCCAAACCTCCCGATTATCCGAATTTCAGCAATGTCCCCCAAGAGGTTCAGATAATTGAGAGTCTACTGTATATTTATGTCTAACCACCAATACTGATCAGATTTTCTTAAGTATTAACAGCCTGTACAAACCTGCATTTTTTCAAGATCCAGGTAGGGCCTTTGTATAACTACTGGACTGACGCCTGCATGGTGACGAGGTCGTTTCCTAGGTGATATCCAGCATGAATCACACACTGGCGACACATTTGCCAGAAACAGTTTTGGGGAGACAGTTCTCCGCAGTCTTGCTGCCGTTTTGGGCGGAGAAGTACTGAAGTTACTTGGTACAGGCATGGATATTAAGTCCTTAACTTCTTCATCCGATGAGCCGTGACCTTCAGGGTGCTGACCAGAATGAGCAACTTCTGACCATTTGCGCTTCTCACACTGAAACTGATGCAGGTTTATGCCACTGAGCTCTTCTTCAGAACTATTTCCTTCGTGTTCTGGAGGAACATCCGAACTATTGCCACGCACAATTTTCTGAATACTGTTTTCACAACTACTAGAACTACTATGGCTATTTTTAGAACTGTCTCGGAAATCCAGGGGTTTATTTGAATCTACATTGTCTTGTTTGGGGACACAACTGTTAAGGTTCACCTGGCGGAATGGCATCCTGGAGCCGACTGGAGAGTTGGCAGGAGATTGGAATGTACACACTGTGTCTCCCTGGGTCGGCATCCCTTTCTCAGGGGTGTCTAAGCCTGGTAAAAAAACAAGTGAACTAAGTTTTATTAAACTTTTTTATTCTGAAAATACATCACATAGGGCAGTAGGTCACCCCACCATAGATGGTTGTTTTTAATTTTGGAAGAAGAAAGTGTAATTGGTAAGGCTGTGACGAGTGGTTAAAATCCATCCCGGTCGTCGAGCTACGCAAATTCGCCTCGCAGTTCGGTATTCGCATGTTTTAATATGCACATTTTTTCCTTTCCATAAACAAAACGGTGGTTTCCGGAAACAATGTCTTAGCATTAAAATAGTGGTGAAAGGTAAGCAAAAGTTTTTATATTGTTATAAAATGAGGAATATTATATAAAATTTCCAAATATAGAAAGAATTCTGCCATTTTGCAGTGTTGTCATTCTTTATCATCCTAAAAACGTGATAAAGTGGGCGACAATATAATATATTATAGTAGTTAACGACGATCGGGTGGACCAGAAAGCACTCGAGATCTTCCCAAATCGACTCCACTCGCGAATACCGACCACCCTGTCACAGCCTTAGTAATTGGTCAATATTCTGCAACAACTACAAGGGCAGACAGGATTTTGAGCCCACATAAACTAAGAGTTGAGAGTCCTGTACATGTACAATTCAGTGCACTGTGGAATATCTAACTAGACATGGTGCATAACAAATAGATCAACCAGAAGACATCGTACCCTACCTAGCAAGCAACTAGGCAGCACCCAAGAGAGCACAGCCTACTGATTTCCTTGGGGCATTTATTAGGGGTTTTACATCACTTTCAACACTGTATAGGTCATATCACAATGGGTAGTTTTGTGGGCAGAGGAAACCAGAACATACAGTTGGTCAAGGTTCTGTACTGTAAACTGTGGACCAACGGCAAGTAACTAGCACCTTTCCCACTTGAGGTCAGGCAGTGAACCGAACCCCGATCTCAGAGGTAGGAGGCGAGAGTGTTACCACTCTCCCACTGTGGCCCCTGCTAAAGCCTTACAGTCAAAATGACACCAGTGGTTTTCACATCACAAACCTATCAGACGGTCTGATAGGTTGATCTGATTCAGACCAACAATAATTGAGACATGGGCAACCAGCCCAGGATCAATATTTACCAGAGCAAAGAATTCCGAAACCATGGTTTCAGACTCTAACAACCAGTGTCTGAGGGAACACAAACCCTCGTCCAGGGATCTGGAACCAGATATTGGTAAAAAAAAATCTCTAAAAAGATTCTGGAGTCCCAAATGTAGATCTGGACTATCCATCAGGACCAACTAGGGGTGAACACTGAACACTACCTTTTGTCACAATAATACTACAATGCGATTAACAGCTTTTGAGTTATGAAGCAGATTTTGTTTAAAAATCTGTAGTTTCAATCTGTATCTCCTCTAAAGAGGACCGAGTCATGGGTAGGTGCAACCTTGTCTGAAAATATGACCCCGATCTGAGGTACCGTATATATATATGAAGATAAACAAACAGGCAGATGTGATGGCAATACCACCATATCATATCTTGGGACAAATAATAACAGAGATATAGGCATCCCTGAATGATAAACACATCAAATCATTCCTAATCCATATTTCAGGCATGTTGCTTTAAGATTCCATACTCTTCCTATGATCAACTACACCTACCACAACAGAGAACCGTTGCAAATTTGTATCCACCGGAAAGACAACTAGTAAAAGCCACTGAACCATCATTTGACCTTAAAGGAAGGGCCCAAGGCAAAATCTGACCACATCAGAAGATTCCCAGCCCATGATTTCCTTTAAGTTGCTTTCATATTGCAAGCCTCTAGGACCAATAATAAGCAAATTATAAGCACTTTTAACTTTGGCTATACTTGTTTGACTTTGAAGGAGGGACCAAAGGTAAAATCTGACCACATCAGAAGATTCCTACCCAATGATTACATATAAGTTGGTTTCACATTGCAAACCTCTAGGACCAATAACAAACGAGTTATAAGCACTTTTAAGTTCAGCTATCCTCATTTGACCTTAATCGAGGGACCAAAGGTCAACCTGACCACATCAGAAGATTCCCAGTCCATGATTTCCTATAAGTTGGTTTCACATTGCAAACCTCTAGGACCAATAATAAGGGAGATATAGGCACTTTCAAAGTCTGCTACATGAGGTACTTTGGCACTCCGTGGATGACCTTGAATTAAGAGCTTCAAGGTCAAATGTCTGCAAGGTTGTAGAGGACATGTATATCAGTTATACATATCATCTCTGAAGAGATTCAACCTTTTACTTATAAGAACCAGCCAGTAGAAAAAGAGAGATAACTTCCAAAGAAATGCCCATGGCGGCCATCTTGCTTTTCAGAATGAGGCTAATTTCAGTCCCAGAGAAGCTCACCTTCCAATGAAGAGATCCTGCAAATTTGGTGAAGCTAGCTGGTGTAGTTTTAAACTGAGTGTTAACGTCGAAAATCTCTCTAAGCACGGCGGCGGTGTAGTGAACGCTAGAACAAAGTATCCACCGGATGCATCCGGTGGCTACAATAATAAGCAAGATATAGGTACTTTAATTCTGTTTCACAACCTTGAAAGAGAGATCCAAAGTCAAATATGGCCTCCCCAAAAGATTCTTGGGCAATTACTTTCTGTAAATTATTTTATCAAAAAAGCTGATTACCAATAAATAGGCAAGTTATAGGCTCTTATATGAGGTTGACTCTGCGTGTGAACAAGCAGCCAAAGGTTCAGTCTGATCATATTATGAATATTTTGAGAATAAGTGAGACACAAAGTTAAGTTTGGACACCTCAGTTTGCCCTCAGACAAGATGCCCAAGGTCAGATCTTACCATGTCAAAAGTTTGCAGCCCATGAATCTGTTAATTTGGGGTTTACCATCATTTTCAAAACATTGTACAGTCACATCACACGAGTAGTTTTAAGAGCAGAAGAAACCAGTAGAGTAAGAAATCTAAAATTCGCCACCTCTAAAAGCTTAGTTAATTTTATGAAGAAAATGATGTTTTTGTCCAAAAATTGGTATTTTTCAGTTCAAAAGCCTTAATTTACTATACAGTCAACAAATCTCACCACAATTCATTTATTTTATTAGTGTTTTCACAAGTGGCGAATTTCAGATTTCTTACTCTACATACTAGCAAACACCCGGCATCAGTAAGCACTTTTCACATAGGGCTGGGTGCGGGTTTGAGCCATCAACCCCACAGGTGGGAAGTGAATGTGTCACTCACTTACCAATCCCCCACCACCCCAAGCACATGAATAGCTTCTGGTTAGTTTCATATCTCAAACCTCTGAGATCAATAACAAGCAAGATGTAGGCACTTTTACATTTAATCACCTTCCTTTGACCTTGAACAAAGGACCCCAGCTCAAATCTGACCATACCATATATTCCCAGATGATGATTTCCTATACAGGTTTGTTGACATCCAAAATGTCTTGGACCAAAAAGTAGGCCAGACGTGAGAACCATTTTGGCAAAAACCAGCAATGTGGGGTAGTGTGACACTCCATAGATGACACTGAAAGATGACATTCAAGCTCCATAGTCTGCATGGTTGTACAGCAAATCTGCATTTGAAATATATCATCTATAAAGAAATTCAACCTTCTGCAGCTGAGTATTATTTTTCTCAATAAAAAAGATTATGTGAAATAAATGGCTGCCATCAGCTATATTTTTGCTGGTGTTATTCCCAGACAAACTGTCTCACAAAAAATTATTGTGTAAGGTTCAGGAGCATCTGTGTAAAAGTCTTTCCTGATGGAATCAGTAATGAGAAACTCTCCTTAAACACTGATACAACAAAGTGTAATCAAATGTGTCTATATGTATTAGCATCAGTCTAATGCAGATTACTAACATTTTTTGGCATATAAAAAGGTATTTGATATACAAATGTTGGACAAATGTTTTGAATATACAAGTTGAAAAATCCCACAAAAATGTTGGTCAAGGAACTTAACACAGAGTTTAAAGTCCTTGAGGAAAGATTTACAATCACTGAATGCAAAAGTAGTGTACACTGTAAAGTAACCTAGCTCCACATGTACAGAACATTTGAAAAGAATTGAAAATTTGTCAACTCGACAACACCACTTTAAAGTTGCATTTGGACGCTGGCCAACTCACCTACAAATAAGATTTATCCTAATTTCCAGATCTTACCTTTGGTTATCGAGCAAATTTCTGCATTTTCTTCATCAGATTCTGTGCTGGAATCATACACTTTTTCCTTTTTATCACAGTTTTCTTCATCCTTATTTAAAAAAATTGGCATCATATGTTACATTATGAACATTTAACTTACTGTTGCTGTCAAAATATCCATAAAGATCTGAAAGACTATGTAGTAAAGCTACAAATGACAAAAGTTAGAATCTAGTCAGATTTGGTTATATGTCTGGCGTCATAGTGGAGAAGGCCATTTTAGCATGCGCGCATGTTTTTATGAGATAGATTCAAACACATAACCACCAAGGCAGGATTCAAATGACAAGGACAATAAGACCCCAATACATTAAGTTTGTAACTGATCGTCTTTTTTATACACGACTTGATCAACTGTACGCTATTTCTACCCTAGTTTGATTACTTTGACAGTTTTGTTTCATATAAAGAGCAACTTAATAGTTTGCCACAGTACAATTTGGTTTAAACATCTGTTCATGCAGGCAGTCACTTGATATTACTTGGTGGTCTACAGCCTTTCTTTGACACAAAAACAGTCCATTATGATAAACAATTCATGTGTTGAAACTTGAAAGCGACCTTAAGCCCAAATTTGTTCAAATTCAGAAAACTATTTAAAACATGTAACCGAATCTGTTATAAACTTCTTTCTTATAATTTTACCTGACCTTAGTTTTCAATCTTTTCAACTGTTTAATTAAAGGGCTTGAAAATAAGTTAACATTTAAGAGTCACTATGAAAAGTTCTAGTAACAAACTGGACACAAATACCTATGCCTGGCATGTATTAAGAGACTTCCATTATGCACAGTATCAGTATACAATCAAGATATAGTTCAAAAAATATTTTTGGGTTACCCATGTAAGAATGTGTAACTTTGACAGTGGAGGAAGGCCCTGCTACAGGAAAATAAACCAACTAGTGTCCTTCAGTAAATCCTCCACAAAGATTTCAAGTACTTTTCGTCTTTTGATTTACACATGCGCAACACATTGCCGTCAATGTCAGGGAATAATTCAGATGCACAACAAATTCCCAATATAAAACTTACGCCTGAAGACATTTTGTGGACCCTAGTGTGTTTTCCTTGTGTTTCCCCAATACTTGGGCAAACTTCTGCAAGGGATTGGTTCTTTAGCTTTTGGGTTAAAAACTTCAGCATCTTTTCATATCTTCAAGAGATCGCATGAAATGAGGTAGTATTTTCTGCCAGGTAGCCAACTTTCAAGCATACAGCAGTTTAGTTGAACACTCCATATATACAACCACAACGATCAAAGGAGGGATATTTTTACCAGCAAGATGCCGGCCCTTGAAAAAACTGCAACTTTAACAAGCCATTTTCTCCTGAAATAAAGAATGCAATGCTTTATATAAAGTAATTTAACATAAGCCATGTGATCAAGTTCATTCTGTATACAAATTAACTAAGAAATAATTTATCTAAAACAACAAAGAAAAACATTTTTGAAGAGATGAAATACAGAGACTTACTCGTTATGTTGTCAACTCTCTCAGTGACAATTTTACCATAGATTGGCCTAGTTCCATCTCGAGGTCGGATCGCGGAAAATACTTGCAGGAGTGCTAGAATTATAAAATACGCTCAAATGTACTTTTGGGGAATAATGCAAAAATAATCATATAAAAGTTACAACTTAATGTCATATAAGAAGCTTCCCTTTTATCACCGTGACACAAATAAAAGTAATAAGATGTTTACTGTACAAAGTGTTCCGTATCCAATAAAGCTTACAGACCTAGTTAATTTATCATATTGGTATCGTCTTCACGCATGGAGATTTGATTGGTTGGGCAATCAGCCAGATTACAAAAAACTGGAACTACACATGTTGGATGTAAACAAACCGACGAGTTGCCGTATTTTCTGTCCATATAAAGTTGAATTTAATGAAATATCATAAGGAATAATCAACTGTGTTATATAATTATGATTCTTATATATGTGATACAGATGGGCATTTATAAAATGAAGCATGTCATTCCTCACAGATGGTATAATACGGCATTTCCAAAAGGACATGACTCGACTGTTAGATAAAGGGTAATCAACGTCCACCTATCGGCAAATATAAAAACTAAAATCGGTTTAGAACAATGAAAATATGGGAAAGCTAAATATCTTATTTTTTATTTCAGGTTGCAATATAAGACTAATAATTTTTTTCCATTGGAGATATAAAATTTTATACTGATAATTTGATAGTTTAAAGTTTCAAATGCAGGTTATTTTGTACAAGAAAGAAATTATCGACTAAAAATACAATAAAATATTGATATTTCAAGGAATAAGTTTGAAATTCACTTTATATATTCAAGACTCAGAATACATGTTTGGCAGTATCAAACTTTACCGGACATTTAGATAACAATACAAACGATTTATGTAGGATACAATAAATATTTTGGTAACAGCATATATGGTTAGTTATTCATATTGGTGGCAAAATGTCTAGCTGTCAACAATGTTAAATGAAATTGTGTGAAAAATTGCACAACTGTTTTTTTTGCAGGGATCACCCATCGATTGGGCCTTGGGCACAAAAAAAATCACTTGCCATCGGGCCTCAAAAACCACAAAGTCAATATTTGCCAGAATGACTTGTTTTATTCTGTTAATATATGGTTGATGTTCTTCAAAACTTCGCTTTAAAAATATGAACTAATTAAGTTTTCAAATAACTTAAACGGCCGTTATTGCAACTAAACTTATGCTATATATCACCATGAAGATTATCCATAATATTTATTTCGTACAAGTGCCACCGGCAGCTTTATGGGTGACGTCACAATAAATACAATGACGTCTTAAGGTGTAGCGAGGCATCACTTACAAGACGTAATATTTGACGTAATAGTTCATATCTTGGAAACAGCTGAAATTTTAAATTCGGCACCACAGTTGTAAAATGGGGCCACATGGAATTAGTTACCTGTCGCTTGATATCCACAGAATTTGGCAGAACTGTACCCAAACATCCTTAAATGCCTTTGTACGCATGATTGAAGACAGAATTGCTGTTGAGCAAACATATGTCGAAAATTTAAAGAAATGGACCTCCAGATATCAAAATACTGAGACTGATCTGAGGAATCATTTCATGTATCCAGAATTAGCATCGTTAGTAGTTTTGTTAACTGATGAGGCGGAAATGAAATCTTTACAGCAACAAGCCCTTATTGATAAAATAGCGTTTGGTTCTAAATCTCCACTAAAGTTGTTTAAGGCACTGTCAAAGAAGTGGTCTAACTTTGGGAAATTTCAGAATGAAAAAGTTTCAACTTTATTGAAAGAACACCGGGATAATTTGGTTGATTATCAAAAGGCTTTGGATGAAGTTAACTCAGCTAGAGAAAAGGTGACCAAAAAATGTAAGCACATGAACAATTATAAAATTTCAGTGGCGAAACAAAGCGAAAGGTGTCGTAACAAACCACAATTCAAAGGCATTATGAAAAGAATAAGTACCAAAACTGAGAATTATGAAAAGAGTTTGTTTACATGTCAAAAAAGGTATGACTGTTGTGTCTGTGAAGAACAGCAACACCGTCATTTTATATTGGAAAGTGATAAAAAATTGCGAGAAGAATTTGTACTTCTAGAAAGAGAAAGACTGAATTCTATGATTGACTATCTTCTTGAATATGTTGACATCCTCCATAACAGCCACACTAGTGTTGACTGTGAAGATCAAGATT
Source organism: Sabellastarte sp. h YS-2021 (assembly GCA_964017235.1). Lineage (NCBI taxonomy): Eukaryota > Metazoa > Annelida > Polychaeta > Sabellida > Sabellidae > Sabellastarte > Sabellastarte sp. h YS-2021. The sequence goes on from OZ024928.1 coordinate 18,689,187, forward strand.
TTTATGATAAGATTGTCACAAAATGTGAAATAGTAAATGTAAGGCAAATGATTGAAAACTGGCTGCAAACCAACAGTAAATATTTGTCTTTTCCAAAATCATTGGGAAGGGAAGCAGTCTCTTCTGATTTGAAGAATGTGAATGTTTCAGCCAGTAGAGATAATTCGTGCAGTTCAAAGCATCAGATGAACCATCAGCAAGTTCCCGATTATAGTCTCAAAATGGCCAGAAACATTACAAGCCCAGAACAGACAGAAATTGTGGAATTGACAGAAATAAAGGAACAACATGTTATACCATGCTTACAGCATGCCAAATCAGAAAACTTTGTGGCAGATTTGTGTGAAAATGACCCTGAGCACTTAGAGGTGATAGAAATTGGGACAGCAGATTCAATATGCAGTAGGCATCACTTTCAGAATGACCTAGATTTTCTTTTGAAAAATTCCTCAAAGGACCGGAAGATAAAGCAAGCTTGGGAAATAGTTCAGAGAGTTTCAGATTGTTTAAGTGAGTCTACAGCTGTAGTGCATCAGGTATCAAGAGACTCCACACTCTTGGATGCATTCCATTATGAAGATTTTGAAAGTGACATAGAAAGCAACTGATTGCCATATTCTTGTAACTTGAATTATTTTAAACTAAATTATTTAAGTGTGAATAGATCCAGTTAGCATAGTATTATATAGATTTGAATGCTGTTGTATTTCATTGGTGATGGTTTTATCTCCTGCCCGGCGCGCCGGTGGCGATTATAATTTGCACCATGTGTGTGTGTCTGTGCATGCGTGTGTCCCACAGTTTTCTCTTAAACTACTACAGTACAGTTACACATTTTTGGTAAATTACTTGTCCTGAATTTTTACGTTCTTCAATATTTTTTGGGTTTGGTGAACTTTGGCCTACTTTTGAGTGAGTAATAGCACTTTTACCTAATATAATTATATGACTTATAACTGTCAAACTATTGCATTTAGAGTATTTTGTTCCAATATGTTGTTCAGGTACTTTCTGCACAGCTACAACATGGTCAGTAGTTTGGAAGTGTATCTCCATAGCTAAGTGAGTAATAGCTACTTTGTCAATTTTTAATGGTAACCATAATGAGTAAATGGCTTATATTTTCAAAAGTATTGCAGCTACACAATTTCTCTCAAGTATGTTGTTCATCTACTTTTTTGTGAACTGTAGCATATTTAAGTTTCAAAACTGTTGCTCAATGTACAAGTGAGTAATGGCTACTTTATTGCTACTTTTAGTGAAAATGTGAAAAATCACAAATATTTCGCCAACCGTAAGAAATAGAGCGATTTCGAGCGAATTTTTGACCTGCAGGGTAGTACAAGAGTATCCTATTGAAGGGGGAAAAAAATTCAATTTTCGCCACTTTTGGCGGCTATCTTGGATTGTAGCGGAAAATGAAAAAGTGTGAATATCTCGAAAACCATAAGAGAGCGATTTCGAGCAAATTTTTGAGCCACAGGGTAGTACAAGAGTATCGTATTGAAAGGAAAAAAATTTCAATTTTTGCCTCTTAATTTCTGGTGGCCATCTTGGATTTTAGTGGAAAATGAAAAAGTGTGAATATCTCAAAAGCCGTAAGAGATAGAGCCATTTCAAGCGAATTTTTGACCCACAGGGTAGTATAAGACTATCCTATTCAAAGGGGGAAAATTTCAATTTTCACCACTTTTGGGCGGCCATCTTGGATTTTAGCGGAAAATAAAACATTTAAAATACCTTTGAAACGGTAAGAGATAGAGCGATTTTGAGCGAAATTTTGACCCACAGGGTGGTACAAGAGTGTCCTGTGCCTAGGGGAAAAATTTCAATTTTTGCCACTTTTGGCGGCCATTTTGGATTTGAGAGGAAAATGAAAAAGTGTGAATATCTCGAAAACCGTAAGAGATAGAGTGATTTCGAGCGAATTTGTGACCCGCTGGGTAGTATAGTACTATCCTGGGAAAAGGGGAAAAATTTCAATTTTAGCGGAAAATAAAACATTGAAATTATCTTGGAAGTGGTAGAGATAGAACGATTTCGAACGAATTTTTGACTCGTAGGGTAGTACAGGAGTATCCTGAGCCTAGGGGAAAAAATTCAATTTTCGCCACATTTGGCGGCCATCTTGAGTTTTAGCAGAAAATGAAAAATTGTGAATATCTCGGAAACCGTAAGAGATAGAGCAATTTCGAGCAAATTTTTGACTCGTAGGGTAGTACAGGAGTATCCTGTGCCTAGGGGAAAAAATTAAATTTTCGCCACATTTGGCGGCCATCTTGGGTTTTAGCAGAAAATAAAAAATTGTGAATATCTCGGAAACCGTAAGAGATAGAGTGATTTCGAGCAAATTTTTGATCCACATAAGACTATCCTATGCAAAGGGGAAAAATTTCAATTTTCACCACTTTTGGTCGCCATCTTGGATTATAGTGGAAAATGAAAGATGTGAATATCTCGGAAAAGGGTGATTGCTTGTTGAGGTTTTGAATCTATTGGGAGGTAATAGGAAACCATATTCAGGGAGTCTTGAAAGCCATTCATATTTACTGCCTGGCCCCCCTGTCCCCTATTATGGGTCAATCTAGAGCGACAAAATCACAGATTTGGTATTTTTGGTTTTTATCCCCTTCATCATTGCTGTTAGAGGTTTTTGATTGTATTGGTAGGTACTGGAAACCATGTATGCAGGGAGTTTAGAAATTGGTCCGACTTACCCTCTGAATAATCCTTATAGGTCAAGTCATGAAATTACAGAATTTTGTATTTTTGTTTTATACCTCTTCCTTTATTATTGCTTTTAGAGCTTTCAAACATATTGGTAGGTAATAGGAAACCAAACGCTGGGAGCCTAGAAAGCCTGTCAGATTTACACCATGGTCTCCCTTAATGGGTCAAACTGGAGCCATAAAATCACAGATTTCATGTTTTTGGCTTTTATCTCCTGTATTCTTGCTTTTAAAGCTTTTAAATGTATTAGGAGTTAATAGGAAACCATATGCAGAGAGTCTACGAGGTCTGTCAAATGCTCTAACAATTTCAGAACTGTAAATGTAATGTTAGGTTGCCTTTTACCATAGCTATTTTCCCCTCATAATAAATACCTCACAATCGAATGAACCATTTCTGTATTATCTGTTCTACAGTGTAGTATTTAACAATAACTTTACAAGTGTGCTTGCGATGATTGTTTCTGTTTAAGAGGATATTCTTGACCGCATACTTTTCCTGTTTTTATTCATTTGAACTTAAAAACATTTTAAATTTTCAACTTATTGGGACACTATGTTTTTGTTTTCAAAAACCTTTTTCTAGTTTTATCAGTCTTTAACATCCTAAAATGCATTGTTTCGAAAAAAAATCATGACCCTTAGTATTAATTCCATTTAATTGAAGAAACCAGAAACAAAAACTACTGTAAAAAGGAATAAATAAATGCAACAAGGAAGTTATTTGAGCATAGAAATGTTTTTTTAATAAAAAATATTAACAAGACTTGTTTATTTGTATTGATTTCAAAAACTTGCTTTGTGCAGGGGTGAACACATTTCATGTGTCTCAACTTGAAATATGACCATTTTGATCACCGATATATATATATTCTATAAATTAATGTTCAAGGTCATCCATGTCAGTGATAGTAAATAATCATAAAGTGATGAAAAAAATAAACAGTGCATTTTCTAGTTGTAAATACAAACCGCAAGTCATGTTTAATGAGTAACCCAATATTTTTTATGGTTCTGGAAAATGGCCATATGTAATAGTAATTATGTTACTGACTATGTTTTTGACTATTTAAAAAAAAGACAGCAAACAAAGTATTGTATTTATTGCAGTAACACGTTAATAAAACTGTACACAATATACCATCTCCAATAAATTATGAAAAGAAAATAGGGTCACCCAAAATATCTCTTTGCTTTTGGTTGCAGATACTTCTGCAATATGTAATGCTCAAGCATATATAACACAAATATGGCTTTGTTTCTTAATTTGTATGTAACACTAATAAAGCATGGCAAAGCATTGGCTATTTTTTGTAAAGCTTATTTGTTTCACAGAATCACAGCTGTCCCTGCGCTATCTAGTTTTCAGTTTGGTGTGGTATTTTGGACCATAACTAGACCACTGTTGACTGCCTAAGTTTTATAGTGTCATGTATAAGACCATGCCTTTTGCCATATGGTTACAACTCAAGCGCACCCTGAGTCAAGTTATTGACTAGATCAAAAAGAATATCCATTGATACGGTCCTTAATTACCACACTCTGTGTCAAATCTCTGAGGTTATGGATTTGTATTTTGGCCCAATCATAAGATTCTATTCTATTCTGAACTTTAAAAGTGCTTAATGTCTGCCAGGCAGATTCTAAGGCACAACACCAGAATCCAATTTAAAAATATCATCATTCCATAGCCGTTGCCAAGCCCAGTACCATGGGGATGGAAATTGTCTGCTGATGCCTTGGGTTTATATGCACAATTTGATCCAACTGATATACATTGCTTTTTCAGCATCATTTTTTTATGTGATGGGTTAGAATCTCAGCTCAGGCCTTGCATGGAAAATTTGTAGCTGCTTGCCAGTTGTAGTGTTTCAGTGTACAATTAAATAGAGCTTAGAGTCCTATAGTAATGCACCTATTGCATTAATTGTAAATACAATACTACCTTGACTGACCTGTTTTCCTCCACCCTTACAGCTACCAGTGTTGAACTATAGAATGTGTTGAAAGTCATATTAAACCTGCATCAGTTAAATATATTACTGACGGACAATTACATATTGTTGTACTTTATGTAATTGCTAGATATACATAGTATTTCAAACACTGACAGTTATATACATTTTAGTGCATTATCCATGAAAAATTAATTCTTTATCTTAGTTTTAATAAGATTTTATTCTATTAGCTCCCATTGCAATGGAACTGAGACCCTCTGAAAGTGTTTCATATTTTTGCATAACTTAAAATTGTCTCAACTTTTCTGTACTTTGTTCAGATTTTATGAAAGATATATACAGTTGGCAAAAAGATGTGGAATGTGAATTCCAGCATATTTTTGTGGAGAGTCCATAATTAAATTTTGACATCTCTGAAAAGTTGGAGTAAAATGAAATATAACCTAATATTAACCCGTGGAAGATTTGGACATGTTCACTGTATTCTTATCCACACCTTTATAACAACATGTCATCTAAATGATCTGTTCATTGGTGGTGAAATCAAACAATGTTTTCTTGATAGTTGAGGGAGTGTACGATTTCTCAAGCATATCACACTTCAATGTTTTCCATTTCTTTTGCACTTTTGGACTTTTAATCACTGTTAGTTTTTCCACAACCTTTGTAGGTCCCTGGTCATGTAACTCTAGCTGCAGGTTCATCTGTTCTGGAACACTCCTTGTCCTCTTCAAAAGGGTCAAGGCTGTCTTAGAATAGGCATTATCGGCAGAGTTTATTCGACCACGTAGTGAGGCATCAGAACCATGCTCACCTGGCTCAAACAGCACGTCAATAGCATTACCTTGACGCTTGACATCTTTCACCGATATACTGTATCTCTCTAGTGAACTAGGCTCATGTTTTGTACCGCCTGTAACATTGTCTCTACTCCTTGGTAATGTATGGCTATTTCTTCTGTTATTACTTCTTTCCACTTTTCCACTAGTTTTACTCTGGACCAAGCGAAAGGCACCATTGCGGTGCAGCAGCATAGGTTTTGGGTGAGAAAACTTAGCATTGTACCTATCTTTGTACTGCGAACTTACAGCATCATTGTTATGATTAGGGATGCTATGTCTTTTATGAGCAGGCATGGTTTTGCTAATGCTAGATTCGATTTTAGAGATACCACTTTGACCAACTGGTTTATTTCTTGAAACAACCTGATTCCCATAGTCCATTGCCTCAGGATCTTCCAATGGTAATATCTTACTGTTGTGGAAATGATGGGATTGAAGATGTTGGGGCACAATATCATTTTCACTGGTTTGTGTATGACCAAACCGATGATCTGCCTCACAGTTATTACTACCCTGGATATGATCTACCTCAGTATCTCTGGCTTTAATGTAACTTTTATTTCTTGATGTACGACCAAACTGAGTCTCTGCCATACCATGGTTTTCACTGATTTGGATATTATTTATATCAGGGTCTGTCTGTACAACATAGCTGTTATTGTTTTGCACATGATTTGCCCGAGAATTCCCATGTAGAACCTGTCTTCTATTGCCCTGCACATGGTTTTGACGATGTTCTGTATGCCTCATGTTATGACTGTTTGTCTCTGTTTCATCTAGGGACTTGCTTTTTGTGCTCTGATATCCAGACAACCTGCTCTCCTTCTGTACTCCTGTACATGGAGTAGTTTGCTGCATATCCATACAATCCTCGGTCCAACTGTCTATATCTGGCAGGCTCTGGCTTCTCTTGTACTGTGCTGGCTGTGTAGTGATGGTGTCATTTGTCTGGTTTTTAAGGCTAGCACATTCTTCAGTCCATGCATCCACGGCTTGCCAGATCTCTGCCCTCACCTGTTCCAGGCAATGAAGCTGTGAACAAAAACCCTAGAAGTCAAGAACATCACTGACAAATTAACTAAAAATAGAATCTGCGCTATTATGTATCAGGTAACCTCTGTGAAAGAAACTAAGATATGATGTACTGTCATCATGTGCCAAGAGAATCTTTGTTTTACCATTTAGGTTTGAAAAAATCAACTGCCAATGACTTCTTTTGTTCACCATACAGTCGGAGGAAAAATGTTGCCAAAGTCATATTTTAGTTCCTTTTTTCAACTGACAAAGAATAAGAGTGTAATAAAGAAATAAACTTTTTTGCATGAATATGAACATTATTATAATTAATATGGAATCACTTGTCTGTCACCAGTCCAATCCTCGGTTCAAATCCATCTGATAAAACATGTTAAAGTGGTACCTGACTTACCAATATGGTGCCAGCTGTTAAAAGGTATGCAAAACTCAACTTTAACTTTTAAAAGGATGTTAACATAGAAGTGGACTTTGATGAGAAAAAGTTGAAATTTTACTTATTTAACAAAAGAAGATTGTGTTCCCTGTGTTTAACCTTTAACATAATTTTTTTTGCCACTGTAAAGAATTGCAATCAACTACCAGAACAAGCAAATAAGTTATAAATAAAACAAAACAAACCCATGAGAAGGTACATAAATACAAAACTCATTCTACCCACTGAAACTCCGGTGTAAAGCCTCAGCAGTGTCCAATGTGTAGATGCACATTCACATACAACTGGCTTGAGAACCCATTGGGATACACATCAGGGCTTATACAAGCAGTTTGAAAAAAATTAGTTACAAGATGTACATTAACAGATATCAGTGCAACATTAGTTTAGAATTCCCTCTACAAAAGAGCAATGCTGCCGAACCACTTTCTAAATTGATGGAGATAGCAGTCAAATATATAAAAGGCATTCACCAACACAGAGATATTGTGAAATTGACACTGGGGCCACTGCCAAAATTTAGACTTTTATTGTGCTACAATAGTTTACCATGTGAGACTGAATGCTGTTCTCGGATGGCCGCCAGGCCTGGCTAACGTCTAAGAAAAACCGACATTTATAGTTGGCCGTAGCCTCAGGCTGTCGTCACGTGATTTGTCACCTCTTTTCTCGTTGGCCGCCGCCATATTGGAATCTTTTGTGAAGTTTTTCTGCTGCTTTCTACTTATACTTCAGTTCATTTTGATTGTTGGATGTCTATTTTCAGCCATTTTGTTTATTAATTTTTAAAGCGCATATTACATAATTTTCCGTCCAGTTGGATAAGTAATTATGTCCACCCCCCTGGGGGGTGGATATATTATTTTTGCTTTTTTCGCCGTCCGATGTCCGATGTCCGATGTCCGGCGTCCGGCGTCCGATGTCCGGCGTCACGCATGGTTTCCGCTCATTTAAAGGAAAAGTATTAGAGCTATTGTCACCAAATTTGGTATGCAGGCTTATTGGGTCAGTAGCTTGCTTGGGATTGCTTTTGGCTGTTGTACCTCTTTTGCTTACTGAGTAATACTTAAGTACAGCTATTTTCAGTACCCATTGGTTTCCGTGCATTTAAGCCAAGGTAATTAAAGATATTTTACTACAATTTTGAATACAAGATTGTTATGTCCATAGCTCGCTTGGTATTGCATTTGGGACTGATAGCTTTGTCAGTACATGAGTAATAGCCATTTAGGTACTTCATTGTGTATTTTCAGTACTACTTTTGAGTAATTTGCTAATATCTCAGAAACCGTAAGAGATAGAGCGATTTCGACAGAATTTTTGACTCACAGGGTAGTAGAAGAGTATTCTGTACAAAATTGAAAATTTTCAATTTTCGCCACTTTTGGCGGCCATCTTGAATTTTTGCGAAAAACGAAAAAATCTTAATATCTCCTTAACCGTGCGAGATAGAGCGATTTCGTCGAAATTTTCGACCCACAGGGTATCTAAGGAATGTAATCTTTGCAATTTTCAGAAAATTTTCCCCTCCCCAAAAATGGCGGCCATTTTGAATTTTCGAATTTTTGCCAAAAATGGCAAAACACAAATTTGCTTCTATCTCCTTAACCGTGCGAGATAGAGCGATTTCGGCAAAATTTTCGACCCACAGGGTATCTAAGGAGTGTACTCTTTGCAATTTTCCAAAAATTTTCCCCTCCCCAAAAATGGCGGCCATTTTGAATTTTCGAATTTTTGCCAAAAATGGCAAAACACAAATTTGCTTCTATCTCCTTAACCGTGCGAGATAGAGCGATTTCATCAAAAATTTCGACCCACAGGGTATCTGAGCATTGTACTGTTGGTAATTTTTAAAAAATTTTCCCCTCCCCAAAAATGGCGGCCATTTTGAATTTTCGAATTTTTGCCAAAAATGGCAAAACACAAATTTGCTTCTATCTCCTTAACCGTGCGAGATAGAGCGATTTCGGCAAAATTTTCGACCCACAGGGTATCTGAGCATTGTACTCTTGGTAATTTTTAAAAAATTTGCCCCTCCCCAAAAATGGCGGCCATTTTGAATTTTCGAATTTTTGCCAAAAATGGCAAAACACAAATTTGCTTCTATCTCCTTAACCGTGCGAGATAGAGTGATTTCGTCAAAATTTTCGACCCACAGGGTATCTAAGGAGTGTACTCTTTGCAATTTTCCAAAAATTTTCCCCTCCCCAAAAATGGCAGCCATTTTGAATTTTCGAATTTTTGCCAAAAATGGCAAAACACAAATTTGCTTCTATCTCCTTAACCGTGCGAGATAGAGCGATTTCGTCAAAAATTTCGACCCACAGGGTATCTGAGCATTCTACTCTTGGTAATTTTCCAAAAATTTTCCCCTCCCCAAAAATGGCGGCCATTTTGAATTTTAGAATTTTTGCCAAAAATGGCAAAACACTAATTTGCTTCTATCTCCTTAACCGTGTGAGATAGAGCGATTTCGTCGAAATTTTCAACCCACAGGGTATCTAAGGAGTGTACTCTTTGCAATTTTCAAAAAATTTTCCCCTCCCCAAAAATGGCGGCCATTTCGAATTTTTGCCAAAAATGGCAAAACACAAATTTGCTTCTATCTCCTTAACCGTGCGAGATAGAGCGATTTCGTCGAAATTTTCGACCCACAGGGTATTTAAGGAATGTAATCTTTACAATTTTCAAAAAATTTTCCCCTCCCCAAAAATGGCGGCCATTTTGAATTTTAGAATTTTTGCCAAAAATGGCAAAACACAAATTTGCTTCTATCTCCTTAACCATGCGAGATAGAGCGATTTCGTCGAAATTTTCGACCCACAGGGTATCTAAGGAGTGTACTCTGTGCAATTTTCCAAAAATTTTCCCCTCCCCAAAAATGGCGGCCATTTTGAATTTTCGAATTTTTGCCAAAAATGGCAAAACACAAATTTGCTTCTATCTCCTTAACCGTGCGAGATAGAGCGATTTCGTCAAAAATTTCGAGCCACAGGGTATCTGAGCATTGTACTGTTGGTAATTTTTAAAAAATTTTCCCCTCCCCAAAAATGGCGGCCATTTTGAATTTTTGCCAAAAATGGCAAAACACAAATTTCCTTCTATCTCCTTAACCGTGCGAGATAGAGCGATTTCGTCGAAATTTTCGACCCACAGGGTATTTAAGGAATGTAATCTTTACAATTTTCAAAAAAAATTTCCCCTCCCCAAAAATGGCGGCCATTTTGAATTTTAGAATTTTTGCCAAAAATGACAAAACACAAATTTGCTTCTATCTCCTTAACTGTGTGAGATAGAGCGATTTAGTCAAAAATTTCGACCCACAGGGTATCTGAGCATTGTACTCTTGGTAATTTAAAAAAAAATTGCCCCTCCCCAAAAATGGCGGCCATTTTGAATTTTAGAGTTTTTGCCAAAAATGGCAAAACACTAATTTGCTTCTATCTCCTTAACTGTGCGAGATAGAGCGATTTCGGCAAAATTTTCAACCCACAGGGTATCTAAGGAGTGTACTCTTTGCAATTTTCCAAAAATTTTCCCCTCCCCAAAAATGGCGGCCATTTTGAATTTTTGCCAAAAATGGCAAAACACAAATTTCCTTCTATCTCCTTAACCGTGCGAGATAGAGCGATTTCGTCGAAATTTTCGACCCACAGGGTATTTAAGGAATGTAATCTTTACAATTTTCTAAAAAATTTTCCCCTCCCCAAAAATGGCGGCCATTTTGAATTTTCGAATTTTTGCCAAAAATGGCAAAACACAAATTTGCTTCTATCTCCTTAACCATGCGAGATAGAGCGATTTCGTCAAAATTTTCGACCCACAGGGTATCTAAGGAATGTAATCTTTGCAATTTTCAAAAAATTTTCCCCTCCCCAAAAATGGCGGCCATTTTGAATTTCGAATTTTTACCAACAATGGCAAAACACAAATTTGCTTCTATCTCCTTAACCGTGTGAGATAGAGCGATTTCGGCGAAATTTTCGACCCAAGGGGTATCTAAGAAATGCACTCTTTGCAATTTTCCAAAAATTTTCCCCTCCCCACATATGGCGGCCATTTTGAATTTTCGAATTTTTGCCAAAAATGGAAAAACACAAACTGGCCTTAACCGTGCAAAATAGAGTTATTTCGTTGAAATTTTCGACCCATAGGCTATCTAAGAAATGTACTCTTGGCAATTTTCAAAAAATTTTCCTTTTCCCAAAATTGGCGGCCATTTTGAATTTTCGAATTTTTGCCAAAAATAGATAAACAGTAATTTGCTTCTATCTTCTTAACAAAAGGTTGATAGGGTGGACATTACACATGATAATGTGTGTTCTTCTATGCTATCCTGTTTCTATTCATATGTCGCAGCTACAAGCAACAGGGCGTCCTATTTCTAGTTTTTCTTTTATACCTGTTGTGAGTTTTCGCCTCGGCTAGGCTTTTATGTGATCGGGTTTCACCTCTTTTATTGCGTTTGAACATGTCTTCACATCAATCCAATAAAGACAAACTCCGTGCATCTAAATGCCATCATTTTTGTCGTGCTTTCAACATTCATAATTTCTGTCCTACCTGCAGAGAGGCAGGTAAGGAAGATGATCCCTGTGTCACATTTATCTCACCTTGTGATATTTGTGCTTCCTTTTCGGAAGAACAACTAACCAAGATCACTCATAGAAAGAGATATGTCAAGAAACCTGACCAAAAATCTGACAAAAATGATCAGGAATTATATTTATTGGGCGATAATTCTGTAGAATCCTTTGTGGGCTCTCAAGCAGACCTCTTGAGTGAGAGCCCACGAGTACTAATCCTGTCGAGTCGATGGACGTTGATTATGGCCCAGCCTTACCTCCACGCCTCAACTCTCATTCTGGTCGCGTCGATGACGCCTCGTTTCACAATATCAGTTCTGTTGAGGAATGCTCGAGGTTGCCCTCGGCTAAACCAAAGAAGTCTTCTCACTCTTTCAAACAGTATGATGTGGTCCCGAGCTCTGCCTCGGACCACTACGTTGATCAATCTGACGATCCTCCGCCTGTCCCTAGCAGAGCCAAGAAACATACTGATAAATCAAAATACAAATCTAAGTCCAGATATTTACCTTCTTCCTCAGAGGAGGATCAGTCCTCTGATCTCAGATATAGGTCTCCTAAACCTTCTAGGAAGACCTACACTGATCAAGACCATCCTTAACATGACCCAGATCCTTCTTACTACAGGGAAGTAGCTCTGTATGCAGAGGAGGTGGATACCTTCAGGCATATCCTCAAACTACCAGACCCTAGGGACTCTTTACCCAGGTCTTCTACTGCGGTCATGGGCCTTGACAATGAGAAAGGCAGGCAGGAGCTCAGGCCAAGAGGCCCTTCCTCTATGCTGCCTCTGAACTCTATTATCAAAGACGCCTTTGATAAATTTGACCAAGATTTTCAAGCAGCAAATTTACCTGAGGGTAAATACATTAAAGTTCCTCCTTCCACTGCCAAGTGGTACAAGGTGGGACAACCTTGTTACGAAGACAAGATACAAGAACTAAATACAGACTTTGCCAAGATCTTCTCCTAAGCCCTCTGGGGCCCCTATGGGCAAGGTTCCCCTACCAATTCTCAAAGAATTGGAACACCAGACGAGACAAAATATCTCCACGCTAAACTTTACTACCACCTTTGCCATGACTTCTTCCTGCAATTCCACTCTGGAAAAGTGCCAGCATAGTTTGAAGTCGACCTTCAAGAAGGTCAAATCTCAAATTAGAAAAGGTGCCGATCCTGAAAAGGCAGCAAAGCGTGGATACGAGGAAGCCTGTGAATACCTGGATCTTTGGAACAAGACACTTCTTATCCAGCACAGGGCCTTGACTTGTCTCAGCAAATCCCTTGCTCATATACTCCAGAGGGAGTTATATTCCATGGGTAACACTGGCTTGCTTAGGCACGAAGCCGAAATGACCTTGTTACAACCACAATTAGGGGAGACGAGACATCAGGAACTCAGGAATGTGTCCTTTTGGCCGGCTTCCTTGTTCAAGTCTCAATTAGTCAAGGAAGGTGAAGACTTCCTTCTTAAAAACGGCACCTCAAAAGACTCTCAGGGTTTCGGACCCTACCGTAATAAGTCCTTTCATGGTTCCCACAAGAAAAGAGGCTCCTACAGGAAACGTCCCTATGGGGGCAACTCCTCTCAAAACAGCAACCAATCGTTTTCCTCCGGCAGGGAAAAACCAAACTTCAGAGGCTCCAGGGGTCGTTTTCGACCCCACAATAGGGGAAGAGGGCGTGGAAACCCTCTTCCCAATGACTCCTCCAAAGCCTCCCTCAGTCCACCAGTAGGAGGTCGCCTCCGTTCTTTCAGAAGGGACTGGCAAACAAACAAATGTTCATCAAACATGTTAAACATTATCACCAATGGCTACGTACTGCCATTCCTCTCAAAGCCAAACTTGGTCAGATTTCCTCTGATTCTGTCAGAATACAAGACCCTTCAAAAATACCAAGCTCTAGCAGATTGTATCCAGTCTCTTCTATCAAAGAATGCTATCGAAAGGGTGGAAAATGTAAAATCTCTTGGGTTTTACAGTCACCTGTTTTTAGTCCCCAAGCCTCACCAAAGGTGGAGGCCAGTAATAGACTTAAGCAGGCTCAACACTTTTCTAAATGTAGAAAAGTTCAAAATGGAAACTCCAGAGTCCATCAGGACCTCCCTGGTTCCAGGGGAATGGGTATCGTTGATAGACCTATCGGACACTTACCTTCACATCCCCATCCACCCAAACTCAAGGAAATACCTAAGGTATTTCCACAGGTCACAGGTGTTCCAGTTCACCTCCCTTCCTTTCGGACTAGCCACAGCCCCCCAGGTCTTTACAATGATCGTAAAGGAAGTGAAGCTCATGGCCCTCTCCAAAGGATTCAAGACTTCACCAATACCTGGACATCTGGCTGATCAGGGCCCAGTCTCAGGAAGAAGCCCAAGTGAACACTCAGGCAGTGGTAGACCTAACCCAGTCCCTGGGGTGGATAATAAACCAGAAAAAATCAGAACTGAAACCTACTCAGGTGGCTACGAATACCATCTAGATTCAGCCCTTGTAAGACCCACTCAAGAGAGATGGCTCAAACTTCAGGATTCGATCCTACGACTCAAGTCAAAACATGTTTTGACTGCAAGATGTTTGATGTCGCTAATTGGGTTGCTTGCCTCAATGGAGAAGATGGTCCCAGAGGGACGCCTTCACATGAGGCACTTTCAGTTTCATCTCAAGGAGCATTGGAGATATCCTCAGTTGCTGGACAACCTCCTTCCTTGGACAGATGCCATTTCTGCACACCTAGACTGGTGGCAGAATCCTGCAAACGTGATGAAAGGCTCAGACCTTCATCCCAAAGACCACAGTATCCAACTCTTTACAGACGCCTCAAACGAAGGTTGGGGTGCTCACTTAGATCAAAGATCTACCAAGGGTCTGTGGTCAGACCAGGGAAAAGGCGACACATAAACGTCCTAGAGTTGAAGGAGGTCTAACTGGCCCTTTGAAATTTCAAGGATCAGTGCCCGAGCCAAACAGTTCTAGTTGTAACGGACAACTCGACAGTGGTAGCCTACATAAACAAACAAGGAGGAACTCACTCAGTAGAGATGTGCGCTCTCCTGTGAAAGATCATGACATGGTGTCACCGCTATCACATAACATTAAAAGCCAGACACATTCCAGGGTGTCTGAATGTGATGGCCGACCTCCTGTCCAGGTCCAACCAAGTTCAGTCAACAGAATGGTCACTGCATCCACAGTTGTTCAAACAGATCTGCCAGAAGTGGTTCACTCCTCATGTGGACCTGTTTGCCACTCATCTGAACCACAAACTACCTCTCTACGTGTCTCCAATTCCAGACCCAAAGGCCTGGGACATAGATGCGCTGAACATAAACTGGACGGGTCTCACTGCTTATGCTTACCCTCCGACGGCTCTTCTTCACAGGGTGATCCAAATAATCAGGCAATGCCATTGCCTGATCATCGTAATAGCCCCAGGCTGGCCAGGGATGCCCTGGTTTTGGGACCTAGTTCAGCTCTCAACAGAGATCCCACTACAACTCCTGGTGTCAACAACTCTACTCAAACAGTCCCACAAGTATGTGTTCCACAAAAATCTGCAACATCTCAACCTCCACGCCTGGTGTATAGGAGCAGACAACTCCAAGAACAAGGCTTCTCTGTGGAGGTGGCAGAGAGAATTGCTGCCCCTCAGCGGTCATCAACAAGGACCATCTACAAGTCTAAGTATTTGAAAAATGGTGCAGAGAAAATTCGGTGGATTTGTGAAACAAATCTCAGATTTTCTCATGTACCTGTACCAAGACCTAAACAGGCGCCCCTCGACCATTGATGGTTACAGGACTGCCATTGTTGACACTTTGGGCCCAACGGCCCACCATATTGCACATAATTCAGACCTTCATAGGTTACTCTCCGGTTTCCACAGGGATCGTCCCAAAAGTTGCAGAAATCTTCCTAAGTGGAACCTTTCTGTTGTTCTCAATGAGCTCACAAAAGCACCCTTTGAGCCTATGAAAGACACAGACTTCAAACATCTTACCCTCAAAACTGCTTTCTTGCTAGCTTTGGCCTCCGGCAAGCGCCGCAGCAAAGTCCATGCCTGGGTTGCAAACTAAGTATCTAATCTAGGCCAATGGGAAAAGGTTGCCTTGTTCCCTTCTTCTGACTTCATAGCCAAAAACCAGCTAGCAAGAAAAGGTTCTCAAAGTGTGTCTCCGGTGACTATTCCTGCTTTGACTACCATTGTAGATAGACAATTCAAAGAAGACAGGACCTTGTGTCTGGTGTGGGCCCTGAGGTACTATTTGGATCGGACCAAAGACCTGAGAGGGTCTCGGTCCCTCCTTTTCATCTCCTTCAAGAAAGGACATACCTCAGACATCAGACCCGCTACTCTCTCTTCCTGGTTGAAACAAACCATTCTACTTTGTTATAAACAAGCAGACCAACAAGCCTTGGACTTGGTCCAAGTAAAAGCGCATGACATTAGGGCCTTCGCAGCCTCTAAGGCTTTTTACGGTGGGGTATCGGTGGACCACATCATGCAAGCCTGTCACTGTAAGGCTCACAACACATTTACAAATTTTTATCTAAAAGATCTTACTTGGTCAGACAACGACAACAATATGTATCTGGGGCCAGTAGTAGAGGCACAACAGGTCCTAGACCCTTCCCCTCAGAACAGTCATCCTCGGAAAGAAAAGAAGGGGGGGGGGGGGGGGGGGACACATCCGCTATAACCAAGTCTTCAGGAGTCTAATCCCAGGGTCTAGGTATAGGTTTACCTCATCAGGGTGTTTCCGGTAAGGTCTTTATAGCCTTCATATTCTTTTAGCTTTAGTATCAATTGTATAATGTATTAAGGACCTTAAGGTTGTCATTAATCTCTTTTAAGGTGGCAATAAGTTTGGTACCTCTGAGCCTTGGGCTCAGACTCCTTCCGTGATAGCCCTTGGGGCTTTACCACACCTAATAGTACTTTGGCTACACCTATTTCTCCTGTCAAAACACCCAGACAGTTTATTAGCACTGTCAATCATTTTTAGCTTTTTTGGCTTCTTACAGGCCCAGCCCTCGGGTTTGGGGCACTGTAAATGGGACTCCGATTGGTATTTTCTAACCTTCATTCTACTTATTCTATCTAAAATCTAAGAAAAACAAACATATCTTCCAGTCTCAGCTGTAATCCCGCTGCCGGGCCATTGGATTCAGCATTCAGTCCCACATGGTAAGCTATTGTAGCGCAATAAAATTGTGGGACTTACCATGTGGGACTGAGAAGAGTCCCACCGACCTCCCCGCTGTATTACACATGAGGGGGTATGGGTTAAAATTTCAACGAAAAAGGAGAAGACAAATGGGGTAGGTCACGTGACGACAACCTGAGGCTACGGCCAACTATAAATGTCTGTTTTTCTTAGATGTTGGCCGGGCCTGGCTGCCATCCGAGAACAGCATTCAGTCCCACATGGTAAGCTTGTAGCTTATAAAAGCTACATTTAAGTAATTAAAATTTTCAAATTAAAAGGCAAAACTTGGCCAAATTCAGCAACAGAATAAATTAAATGGCTTTGTTACCAGAATCATAAATTTCATAAGTTCAAATAAAATGAGTCTGTGTCCTCACAGTCTAATAACGTAGACAGTCAACTTCATATACATGTTATTATATAATAAAACCCCTGTCACAGTTAACCCTAAAGTATCCTGATGTTTTTATTTTTCGATATGGAGAGGCATACAGTCTGTAGCACAATGTTTATGACAGTGTGACTGAAATTTTTCATTGAATGTGCAAACAAAGAAGCCCCTGGCCCCAGTATCTTAAAATGTAGAAAAGCATCAGGAAAATCTGAAAGATGGCTGTTTTTGGTCATGCAAAGGTTACATTTATAGACTTTCCTGGGCCCGTATTCACGAAAGGTCTTAGCCAGGGCCAAGGGCTCAACTCTAAGACTGGTTGGTAGTTGGCTTAAATTTTGTGCAGAGGACTTAAATATGGCCGCCATAAACTTTTCTCCACTTCAAAATTTGAAATGGCTGTAAATAAAGTTTAATTATACAGAACATCTCACTAAAGCAGTCTTTGGAAGTTTATATGTGGTAACAAGGTTTTCCATTGCAAAACAGCACTTTTCCTTAGATAAAATGCATTAAATGAAGGCTATATGTCACCAATAGTATAGTTTGAACAGAAAAGAAAGGTCACATGACACAGAAAACCACTGTGGTTATTTGATAATCTTGGACTTAGCTAAGTCACCCTTTGTGAAAACGGTTTTAAGACAAAACTTAGCTGAGACAAAAGTCTTAACTTTAAGACTGAAATTAAGCCTAAGACCTGGCTAAGTCTAAGACCCTTCGTGAATACCAGCCCTGATGCTTAAGGGATTCTCTACTCATAATATAGGGACGTTTACCTTTGGAAAGGGGACACATTGGTTTTGCTCATTTTCAGACATCCTATTCCACCACTGTAGTATTTTCTTAGTTGAATATCTCCCTTAATATAAAAGCCTATCAAAATGATTTGTGGTAGATCGACAGGCATGGGAAAATATTTTGAAAAGTATGAATTTGACCTTTGACCTTTATGAAGGTCACAAGATCAAAACGTTTTAGTCTTTTATCTTTTGGATTTAGTGTTTTGGAGTGTAATAGGAGGTAACAGGAAACCAAGGCCTGAGATTCCAAAAAGCCCATCAAATTGCCCCTAGTGACCCCCTCAAGGTCAGACTCGGGATATAAGGTTGATTTACTTGTATTTTGCAGTGTGTCGACAAAATATTGCCTAAAATCCTGTAAAACTTCATTGAAATATTCTTCAGGACTATTCACACAGTGATAATGGCTTTTGTCCTATCTTGCCTTTAAGTTCAATTCTATGACCTTAATGGGTCAGAATTTTACTTATTGCTTAATATATCTTTTTACTACTGCAATTACAGCTTTATAACATATTGAGAAGTAGCAGAAAACATGGCTTGGGATTCTAAAAAGCTTATCAAATTTGGCCCCAAGTGCCCCTCACAGTCAACCTCCGGTCAGTAAAGTTGAATTTCTTGTTTGTGCAGTGTACCTATAAAAATATACGTTGAAATCCTATAACACTTCATTGAATTATTTTTTAAGACTATCCATACCTAGTGATGTGGCTTTTTGCACCATTCTTGTGTTTCCAGATCCATTCTATGATCTCCAAATGGTTAAGAGTCTTTGCTTAATAACTCTTTTATTATTGTGATTCGAGTTTTGGAATGTAGGTTGTAGAAAATCATACCCTGCGATTAACAAAAAATCCATCCAATCCCCTCTGGTCCCCCACATTTCTTTTCAAGGTTAAAATGGGGTACTGAAGTTTTTTTCCTTAGTATTTTTTAAATTAAAATACTACCGTAATTACCTGTATAGAATTAGAAGAATCTCTGTGACAGTTTACAAAAATATCTATGATTGTTAATATTATTTTCTGCAGATTATCACTTCCTGATCTCATTTGTAGTGTTAAACCATCAGAATCTGAGATAATGGATCAAAAGGATATGAACTGTTAACCATGCAGGAGAGTCTACCTGTTTTTAATACAACATTTGATGTTTTAAATACATCTTGCAACAGAGAATTACTAGTCAGAGAACATAAACCTTCCCAAGGCCTGACAATCTTCAAAACTAATGAGTCCAAATGACTAAGACAATTATTTGGTTTTGAATGTTTCCAAACACAAACTCTGTGTCTACTTTATTTTAGATTTTTATCAAATTGTGTTGCTTCTTCATAAAGTGCCATTTTTAATTGTCTTTCTTAGGCTATATCATGACCTTGTTTAAAACATGGTCTACATGCGTGAAATCTGTCCACATATTAGTATATTTTCTGCATTCTGACAGAATTACATCTTGTGAATGTTTCAGCATAAACATGATAAATATACAATTTATTATCACTTTTCTTCTGCAGTTTTGTTTCTGCTGTTAGCTCTGTACACCTATCTTTGTGTCAGATCTAATGAATATATTTGTTAGAACACCTCTTTTGATCATACCCCATCTGCCCTGAAGATTTTTTCCGGTGATTTCATGGTTAATCCTGCTAACAAACAAATAAGTGCATATTAAAATATGACTTGTTAAAGCAGGAATTAAATACATGCCCATCACATACACATGCTCATGTCACCCAAAAGATGCCTTTATAATCTACAATAGTGTGGCATGCTGATAAGAAAGATTCACAGTTTGGTGGAACAGACAGCATTTTGGGATGAACAAAAACATCAAATTTTTTTACTAGTTTTTTTTTTTGCATAAGTCCCTGTTAATATATCCAAGCCTGAATGTGGTTCTATATAATTTGAAGTTTATTAGATGTTGATTGCAAAATGACTTGCTTATCTATGAGTACACCACTGGTGTAAAGATCTCCGAGGCTAAATTTGTAAATAAAAGCCCCAAAAATTATTATACAGAGATCCAATTCACTAAAGGACTTGAGTCTATTTTACAGTTTGAGTCTGACTTTTGTCTCAAATGTAAGCCCACATTTTCTTTTGAGATCCATGAAAGAACCAAGCCATATTTTGCATTTACGCCTTGGCTTAACTTTGGGACAGACATAAAAGGATTTTAAATCTTCTAAAATGGTTCAAATATTCATGTTTTGCAATTACATTTTCTTCATTATTGGCCTTCGGTGTGATGCCTAAATCATGCACTACAACCTCTACCATCCTAACAACTTAAAAAAATCAATATTTGTGATGATAACATAGATTTAGTAAATAATTGCTGATAGGACTTAAATCTTTTAGTGAATCCCATAGATTTTATTAGAAATTAGCCCATTGCAAAAATTGAACATGTTTGAACGGAGTCGAACGTTTGGGTTTTTTGGACCTTTTCTGCATTATGTAGCTTCTATGCTTACTGTGCAGAGATGTAAACTGTTTTTGGGTTAGCTGTATATAAATTTAGGCATCACATACGTGACACTTAGCCAAGAGATGTTTGTCTCAGCTAATTATGGACTGAAATTCTTTCATGAATCAAAATTGAAGCCTCAACTTGGCTGAGAGAGAAATCTTAGGCTTAAGCCATGATGTAGACTTAAGACAGGGACCTAAGTCTAAAATTCAAGTTCTTTATTGAATCTGACTTCAGTATCTCAGCTCTAGAGCATAAACTGTACATCTGAGATAATAAATACTCATTTTTATCATTTTCAGATATATTAATTTCTTGTGAACTTTTGAAAACTTTCTCAAGCTACCATATTTTAGTGGTTTTGACATTACTTTGAAATAAATAAACTACTGGAAGGTTAAATGATTTCATTCGACTCCATAATCATAACACATGTTTTTGTCTTTTCTATAGATTAGGTAAGATATTAAGATGTGATCAATATCTTTTAAATGAGACTTATTGTGAGATTTGAAATTGAACATCATTCTGACTGTTGCCATTTAGAGTTTGATTTTGAGTGGAGATTAGTTTTAGTATGACAATAAGATATGCATTAACACTCAAGCTAATATTAAAGCAACATAAAGAAAGACTTGCAAGGATAGAATTTTTTATTAAAACAATAAAAATAGCATCTGTGAAGAGCATATTACAAAGGTCAAAATTTGAGATTTACGTCTCTTTGAACAACTAAGGTTGTATCTGTGAATCCCGCATGTTTTCACAGGCTGGATTCAAACCCAGAACCACAGCAGTGAGAGACAAGTGTGAAAATATCTTGTAAACCACTGAGGAACTGAGGCCTCAAAAATATGAATAATACTTAAACATATTCAGCACAATACCGGCCCATTTGACATGACAATTATTGCAGGACTTCTATAATTTATCATGCAATAAAATTCAGACCTGTTTTGAGTTAACTTTAACCTCTAGAATTGGAAACTCTCTGGAACAGTACACTGTATAGCAACTTCAAAGGTTGTACATGTTTACCACTTTTGATGTGTATACAGAATATTTTCAACATTTATATAAAAATACTGCATAAGTTAAGTCTAACTCCAATGTATATTACACTAAATACTGCTACAGTCTCATCCAGATAGTCATATAATAGAGATGTCCTTCACCTTTTGGAACAAAAATACTGAACACCAATTAAAGCTGAAGACCTTTTACACATATATATGGCCTTCACCTTCTCGCAAATGAAATAAAACAACAAAAATCTCAACATCAAAAGTGGATGTACAGTAGATTTGGTATATGTGTGCATATGCCATAAATAGAATACAGCTATAAATAACAACATAAAAATTGTCTTTGGGAGATTAGGCATAGCCTAAATTGATGTATGTTGTTTTTTTTCAAAAGAAATAAGAGAGACCAGAACTTAAAAGTCTTGTTTAGTGAAATATCAAAAGTCTAGAAAGAGGTGAGACAATGACAAATTGTGTTGGTCTAAATATCATTATTCAGTTATCAATGGCTCATCAAAACACTATTGTTTAATTAAATCTCCATATTAAACAAAGAAGTAACCCAGTAGATTGATTGTACAAGGATTAAGTATTGCAAAATACTTCAATTCCTTGTTTACCTTTCAGAACTTAATGATATTTATATAATATATGCTAATGTAACAGCTCACCACACTGCTAAAGTGTGCTTTTAAATTTCCCCTGAAACTTACATGATATTCTCAGAACTTACCCCCTACCCCCTCATATTTGAAGGGGGGCTTATGCCGTATGCTTGAAGAAAAGGGGGGGCGGGGCTTATGTCTGTTCCCCTATTTCTCAAACTGGGTACAAGTTGTCACAAGTGGAAATGGATGGCTAACATTTTACTATTTGTAACATTGACCAAATTCACTGTATTTCCATATTTGATAGATGAAATCAAAGTCATGTCCTTCACCTTTTGGCAAGCAGAATACACACAATAGTAGGCGTTTTTCACAACCATAATCTGCCGAATCTAGATTCTTCAGATCAACAGATTTGCTTGTGATGTGACTTGAATCTGAATCTGGATTATGAATCTGTTGATCTACCTTGAGAGGTAGATCAACGGATTCAGATTCATTTGATTACCCATAATTCTTTGTAAAATAATGGCGGCAACATTGGGCAGGAAATTTTAACATTTGGTAAATTTTTATTATATTGTAATATGATAATATTATGTTAATATGTATTGATATATATTAATATATTATATTTATGTTGGTTCATCTTATTTTTTTTATTTTGGATTCAGATCAAGAGAAAATTGCATTTTACAAATCTAGGTAATCCAAAGAATCTAAATCTGAATCGGGATTGCACAGATTACGCAGATGTTTGTTTGTGAAATATGCCTAGTACGACAACACAAAATGTAAAAAGTCTTATCTTGGCAAGTGGAAATAAAGATAATATCCTTCACCTTTTTACAAGTGAAATAATGCAGGACATTTCCACAGTGTAAAAGCATTCCCAACTACATCTTTGCAAGGGCAGAAAATCAACAAGGTCATAACCTTCACCTTTTGACAACAGGAATAAAGCAGGATATTTCCACACCGTAAGCCATGCAAATTACTTTTACAGGAGAAGTACAAAGTCCCATCTCCAATACAGGCATCTCTAGAGAACAGGCTGAGAGAGTTTCTCATGCAAGAGTCATGCAGGCATGCTGGAGAGGGTGATACACAGCTACATGTAAGTGAGGTTATAGATGACAGGGTCAAAGGTCACTGACCTTCTCCTCGAACTGTTTAATGGTTTGAGCTTGGCTCATTATAGTCTCTGCTTGGTCTTCTATCTGGCTTTGTAACTGAAAATATAAGTATGAATGCAAGGTTTTGTACTTTAATATTAAACTGTGTTCACACAAAACACATAAGTTAATCTATCAGAACAAATAAAATATAAAAGCTTAGGTGTATAAATGAAACAACTTGTGGTTCACAACAAGAAATGTCAAAGGTCTAGAACAGATTTCAGCACACGCCATTTAGTTATAGACTCTTCAACTCGATAAAAATTATTGTCTCTGTTTTTTGGTACGTTTTCATTATACTACACAAACAAATCAACTGAACTCTTCAGCCCTCCCCAAGATTCAATATTTCACACTGACCATTTGATGATATTTTATTGACCTTTGTTGACAGTATAATTACCTTTTGTTGACCTCTGCTCATGTCTTCCACTTTGTTACTGAGTTCCTTGTTCCTTCCTTTCAGCCCTTGGTTTTCCTCCCTGAGACTGGTCACCTCAAATTCGAGACGACTGACCAGTGCAGACAGCCGGACCACCTCTGTGTCCTGTGTATTATTCTGAGTGGCTGAATTTGTAGAATTGGTGAATGTATCCTGCAAAATGTTGAAGTATTAATTGGTATATCTACTATACATCAATGAATGTATCTCCAGAATTTTCCTTTATTTGCAACAAACTTTGTAAATTATTTTTAAGCCAAGAATAGATAGATAGATAAAAAGACAAGACATCAGCTCTTAGTTTAAAAATATAGAAATATCAATTGCTTAAATTTCATATGAATTTTCAAGCCTTTGAGAAGCCCTTTGTTAAATAATTTAACAATCCCATAACTAGAATTATTCATTAAAATAAAGAATAATGAAAAAAACGGTGGGTGGACATAATAAAGGAAAACATTTCAATCTTAGTGAAGAATCTTTAAGAATAGTCAAGGTACAGCCTACCTGTGAGCTACTGTTTGCACTGAGCTTGCCTGTATCACTGTTGTCAGGTGAAATGGGAATGATCTCTGCCTCGTCCAGCTCCTGTTATTACACAGAAGTATGTATGATGCAGTGTGCAGAAATAGGGAGAATACCTTAATGTTTAAAGATTTGACTGAATACTTTGAACTCTGATGTAAAGGTTAAACCCTTAATTGTAGGGAGATGTATTTGAATTTGGATCATGATATGGAATTTTTAATGAATATAAGCTAAGGATTTAGTCTAAAATCTCTAATACTTGTGAAAGTAATATAGCAAAGAGCCTAAATTATGATAAGAAGGAAACAGAAATATCAATGCACTATGAGAGAATTGCTAACCAAGAAGAATTGTCCTCATACTTGTTATATTAGTTCAGTTCAGAATTCATGCACAAATATTGTAATTCGAGTATGTAAGCTAAATTTAATAGACTACATACTACTGAACATGTTCTGCATTTTCTATTATTTTTTTGACTTTATACAATTTACAAGTCAGACCTTTCTCAACCAGGGAGGTGGTACTGACTCCTCCACTCCAGGGGTGGGCTGCACTTCAGGTGGGATGGGATTCTCAGCAGCAATGTATTCACCTTCAAGTTCCTAAATACATTTAAAACACTAGATTGTGATGACTCCATACCAACATATGCCTAGACAGGCCTTCTCTCACACCACAGTCATTCATTGGGTATATTTTGCAGCACCCATTTTGTAGCACCCATTATTATAAATCACTTCGTTTTATTTTTGGTGAATCTTCCCATAATGATAAGACCAATCATTCAAAATAACTTTTTTAAACTATAGATTCTAAAATAGTAGCACATAGTAGCACACTAAAATAATAGTATTAGGTGGGTGAGTAAATATAGTTTGCAAAGTACAATGCTTAAAGTGACAGAAGTGCATACAAGTGGTTCTTGTGGGCATTTTTCATTTCCACCTTACAAAGCAGCATTTTTGAAAGAAGCATAAACAAGTCCTCTGGGTGGGGTCTTTGCAAGCATCATCCACAGGCTAAATGTCTCCATAAAGCCTTGATTTTTGGCAGTTAGAAAAATAACATATTAATATATTATTAGATAAGATAATACTTATACACGTG
Source organism: Sabellastarte sp. h YS-2021 (assembly GCA_964017235.1). Taxonomy (NCBI): domain Eukaryota; kingdom Metazoa; phylum Annelida; class Polychaeta; order Sabellida; family Sabellidae; genus Sabellastarte; species Sabellastarte sp. h YS-2021. The sequence goes on from OZ024928.1 coordinate 18,714,548, forward strand.
ACATAGTGTGAAAGCTATATTGCTTAAAGTGGAATAAAGGTAATAAAATAGGTCCTTGCAACCATGTTTAGTAACATTAGGGTGACCTTAAAAGTCAAACTATTGATCTCAAATTTTCTTAAAGATCACATATAGAAGTAATAGCTACTACAGTCTGAGCATGATCAGAGAAATGTCCTCTTGGTGGGGTGGTTATGGGCCTCATACATAGGGTAAATGTCAACTAATTTTTGCCACATGTGAAAAGAATGTATTAATATACTTCCACATGAGATTTTAGGGGAATTAACTGCATAGTTTTAGAGCTATAGGGCTTAAAGTGGCAAACATCTTGACATTAGGTCTCTGCAGGCAATTTAGAAGCCTTAAGATGACCTTAAACTTAAAGCTACATACCTCAAATTTTCCAGACAAATATTACAGTTTGGGACTCATCAGTACAGTTTGAAACTCATCAGAATTACAATTTCCAAATTACAGGCCAAAATATGTGACAAACAGAAAAAAATCCCTAAGTAGGGTCTTTATATGGGTCTCAGGCACAATTTCAACCTAAACATAAACTCTCAATTTTTGGCATATGTAAGAATGACATATTAATGTGATCGCAGGTAAAATTTTAGCCAGATGAGCCAGATAGGTTATGACCTATTAAGTGGCATTAAGTTACCAAAGGTACATTTCAGACCTTAAGTGGCCATAACTTATTATTGGAAGTTTAAGGTCACCTTAAAATAGGGTTTCACTCCTTACCCAAATACATGTGTGTACCAAGTTTGAATAAAATCCGTGAAAGTGTTTTGGAGTTATCATGCACACAAGTCAAAAAGTACAGCGATGGCAGCACGACAGACATGAAACCAGTATATCCCCAACTTTTGTCTGGGGATATAATAATAATAATAGTAGGATTTATATAGCGCAAAATTGATACAAATCCTCTAATGCGCTTGAGTCCAAGAAGGGAGAGTCCAGGGACAGGCATGGGTCGACATCTAAAAAGCGCCCGCCAGGGTATAGCTAAGGTGGTGGGTATGCCAGCCTAAATAAGTAGGTCTTTAGCTGGCTTCTGAAACCATCTATTGTTTGCTGAGATCTGACAGTCTGTGGCAGCTTGTTCCATTCAGCTGGTGCAGCTACTGCAAAGCCACACCTGCCTATGTGCTTCTTAGGGCGGGTTGAGGAAATAGATAGCCTGTTGCCGCGAGTGAGACTGCTCGATCTTATTAAAGCTGAGAGATACGGGGGCTGTGAGAGATTAATAGCCTTGAATACCAAAAGATTATACTTGAAGAGGATGCGATGTTGAATTGGGAGCCAGTGGAGTTTTTTCAAAAAGGGTGTAACATGACTCATTTTGTCAAGTCTGAAGATGATGCGGCAAAGAGCATTCTGGACTCTCTGTAGTTTGGCTATGCAAGATATAATTATGTACAATAAGCAATGAGCAGCATAATCTGTGTAATATACTAATAATGCTGTTCCGCAATGGTGATCCAATCCTAAACCTAACTCCCAACTGGAAAAATTAAAATCATTCACCATCCAAGATAGGTTTCCCATATTTTCCAGATAGCTTTTCGAGTGATGCTGCAATTGGTTCCAGAAATCTTCTGACAGGCTCCTGAAAAGTTTGTGACAGTTTTCAGATCCATCCAAATGATCTTAACGATCGACTTGAGATGGAAAAGATTGCTTGCAAATGTTAAGACAGGTTTAAGATAATTGTTACGGGCCGTTTCAGCTCCATGTGCCGTTTCGACCTGGCGCACTCAATATGTGCGTCGTTTCAACACCTTTTCTAGGTGATAAAATGGCGCGCCCGTTTCAACACCAATCCATATATGCTCAGATTATAACATTTACAGGTCACTTGAAGACAAATGGCACATAACAAAAGGTTTTATCTATACCTTTATGTTTTTCACGCCAGGCAGGTTTATTTCTCAAAAAAAATCTTTCAATATAACAAGCCAAAACACAAAGACACTTAAAACTGAACATATATACACAGCATATTTTACATTTTTTTCACATTTTACATTTTTCACAGTTCCATTTATCTTCACCTGCATATCTCACACAGTTACAGTGGAACCACAGCTGGCAACCCTCACACATCACCATAAATTAACTGTGGTGTTGAAACGGCGCAGTGAGCCGTTTCGACCCGGCGCTGGTGTCTAAACGGCCCGATACATAATCATTGCTGTAAGATCAATAAAATGATTATGTGAACAGTATGATAAGTTTAAGATGGGTTTGCAATGGGTTCCTGAATGCAAGATCTGATAAGAATTGGGAACAGTTTATGATAACATTAAACCATTTAATATAATTCAGAACACCCCACAAACCTTCCGCCTGGTTCCCAATTCAAAACCTCTGGTCATGAAATGATCAAAAAACAATCTTCTGTACATTGTGATTGGTTTATGAACATTCTGATTGGCTCCAAAATTTTCAGGATTGTAACCCAATCAGGGAGGTTGATCACCATAGTGAAACAGATGTGAAATGTCACAACAATCACATTCTATAAGAATATCCAATGACTGACAGTATATTAATAGGGTTCCCCAGCCAAATTCTACATTGTGGTGAACTTTGCTTTTCTAACAAGACAATGTGAAAATGACTAAAACAAATGTTACTATAATGTGAGAGAAAAGTAAGACTTTAATGTTAAAAAAGAAATCTCTTTTTCCATGAAGTGAACCAGCTTGCTAATTGAAGTTTTTGTCTAGAATTTTTCATTCAATCAACATATTTGTCTGATTCCTTTCACCGAGTTTATCATCTTTGGTTCGAAGAGACAGCGGGACAAGTTAAAAGCATGTTTTCCAATTGATATCTTGGGCAACTCACTCTGCCCTGCTGATTCAGTAAAAAATCTGGGTGTGTGGTTTGATTCAGACTTTTCTTTGTCCAAGCATGTTCAGAATGTCTGCAAAAGTTGTTTTGTTAAACTCCGTGATTTCAGACATGTCAGGCGGTTTCTCACTCATGATGTTTCTGTGCTTGTGGCTAATGCTCTGGTTAGTACTCGGCTGGATTATTGCAACTCACTTTTCAGGAGCCTCTCCAAGTTCAATCTACGCAAACTAGAAATAGGACGCCCTGTTGATAGTAGATGCGAATAGAAACAGGATAGCATAGAAGAACACAAATTATCATGTGTAATGTCCACCCCATGAACCTTTTGCCAAAATTGTACAGTAGTCTTACAAGACCCTGTTTCATTTGTAAAATATATCAATGATGCTTAAATATTTATTAGTGTAGATGTAAATTATTTCAGCTTCATGCCTTTTTGCATTGGTTGGGTCGAAAATTTTGACGAAATCACTCTATCTTGCACAGTTAAGAAGATAGAAGCAAATTCCTGTTTTTCTATTTTTCGCAAAAATTTGAAAAATCAAAATGGCCGCCATTTTTGGGAAGGGGAAAATTTTTTGAAAATTGCAAATATTACATTCCTTAGATACCCTGTGGGTCGAAAATTTCGACGAAATCGCTCTATCTCGCACAGTTAAGGAGATAGAAGCAAATTTGTGTTTTGCCATTTTGGGCAAAAATTCGAAAATTCAAAATGGCCGCCATTTTTGGGGAGGGGAAATTTTTTTGAAAATTGCAAATATTACATTCCTTAGATACCCTGTGGGTCGAAAATTTCGACGAAATCGCTCTATCTCGCACTGTTAAGGAGATAGAAGGAAATTTGTGTTTTGCCATTTTTGGCAAAAATTCGAAAATTCAAAATGGCCGCCATTTTTGGGGAGGGGAAAATTTTTTGAAAATTGCAAAGATTACATTCCTTAGATACCCTGTGGGTCGAAAATTTCGATGAAATCGCTCTATCTCGCACAGTTTAGGAGATATGAGCACATTTGCCTTTTTCAGTATTCAAAATAGCTAATTACTCATTTATTTAATTAATTACTCACTCATCTATGAAGCAATTCCCCCCAAAAGCAATCCCATACAAGCTATTAACCCAATGAACCTCCATACCAAATTTCAGAAAGCTAGGCTTAATAGCATTCCTTAAAATGTCTGGAAACCAAAGAGCTACTCAAAAGTAGCAAAGTAGCTATTACTCAGTTAGCTATAGAGTTATCATCACCAAAAGCAATCCCATACAAGCTATTAACCCAATAAACCTGCATGCCAAATTTGGTAAAGATAGGATAAGAACTGTTGCCTAAAATGTCTGGAAACCAAGTGGGACGCCGGACGGCGGAAAAAGCAAAAAATAATGTCCACCCCCCAGTGCATCCAAAATAGTGCAGCTAGAATTGTATCAAACACCAGTCGATACACCAGTATAATTCCTGTGCTAAAGAAACTGCATTGGCTTCCTGTTGAACAGCGCACAGTGTTCAAGACGGCCACACTTGTTTATAAGTCACTTTACATAGACTTTCTCAGGTACTTTGCTCCATATCTTTCCTCCAGCAGTGCTTATAGCACCAGGCGCAGTAAAAGTGGTGGTAATCCGTTCACAAATCTGTCAAACAGTTTGGTAATAGTTTTGCATTTGATGCTCCCACTGTGTGGAATGCTCTCCCTGATGAGATTCGTGCCTCTCCCTCGCTGGCCTCCTTCAGAAAGCAGCTCAAAACCTACTTGTACACCAAAGCATACCCACCTTAGCCTGGATCATTCCCCTGGCATTCTCCATGGTGCTTGACCCCTTCTATGCCCCGGGATACAGAAATTTTGATGTCTGCTTTTTGTTTTGTTGCGCCTTAGAGTCCTCTTATTTGGGGAGATTAAGCGCTATAAAAGTCCAATTAGAATTAGAATAGGATGCTATAATTGTCTACAGAATAAAATAGGATGCTCACCAATTCTAACCATGGCATCTTTGCACTCTCCTCTAGGTTTACATCTGCTGCTTGCTCCTCCTCCACCACACGCGGTGAACCATTGAACACAGAGTCTCCCAGACTGGAATGAGATTCTTCTGAACACATATTGTTGTATACTGTAACACAAGTGGGGGGGATATCGTATTAGAAAAAGAATGCATGCTAGAGAAAATAGGCAGTGAATACAAGAGTTCCCCAGACTGGAATGGGATTCTTCTGAACACAGGTTGGTATACACTAGATAAATGCTGAATTGTACAGAGAAAATCAAAGAGAAATACTGTACAGAGAGAGTGTTCTGATATGCTATTTAACACTGAAAACAATGCATGCATGAGTAATTTAACAAAATTAAATGAATGTTTCTGATGATTAAATACAAAAATAAATAAAAGACATATTATAAATACAGTCAGTGTATATATTGTTTCCCAGACAAGAAGTAAATTAATCTGAACACAAGTTGATGTTTGCCATTTTATGGGTTCCGTGAGTTTGCATCAAATTCATTTGCAGTAAGAATATCATGGAACTGAATTTCTTGTTTCTATCATGATTAACTAAACATGCTGAAGTTTATGTGCAGCATTTCAACAATTATGAAGTGTACCAAACTGAGATATCACAGCATATTGCTTATTAAGATTAATCGAAGGGCTCATTGGTGCAGTGGGTAACACACTTATCTCTGACGGTGGCAGTTTAAACACCAGACCTGACATTATGTAGGAAAGTTGGTAGTTCCTTACTGATGCCTGGCAGTTTACAGTGCAGAATCTTGACCAGCTAATATGTACTGCTTTTCTCTGCCCTTAAAATTACCTGTCGTAATATAACCTATAAAATGTGGTCAAGCGATATTAAACCCAAATAAATCAAATTACAAAAGTTAATCTTACCTCTTGCTCCAGAGGACGTAGAGCGAATTGTCTTCTGAGATAAGACTTTCTCTGTAAGAACAAAATGAACAGAAAATATGAGATTTAGCACAAAATAAGCAACTGTATTATGTAATAGATCAGAATTTTAACCTATTTTACAAGGAGAGATTCTGAAATTCCAATGTTTAAATATTAATAATTTCTGAGTTAAAAGGCAAGCCTCCAGTACACTACCAATATCCCTCCAGTAAAATGAGAGAACTTAACATTGCTCATAAGTCTAATCTAAACAACTATATTAAAAATATTTATTTAACTAATTAAAATAATTTTTATTTTTCACTGAACAAAAAAAAACAAAAATTAATTATATTTACAGCTGATCTAACACACCAGAGACCCAAACAAAGGTCATATGATACAACTGGTTAAATCACCTCTCCATACCTAGAACTAGACCTGTGCATCGGAGAACCAATGCAAATCTGTATCCACCAGAAAAACAACTCACCAAAGCCAGTGAACCATTGTTTGACCTTGAAGGAGGGGCCAAAGGTCAAATCTGACATCAGAAGATTCCCAGCCCACAATATCCTGCAAGTTGGTTTCACATTGCAAACCTCTAGGATCAATAATAAACGAGTTATAAACCCTTTTAAGTTTGGCTGTCCTCGTTTGACCTTGAAGGAGGGGCTCAAGGTCAAATCTGACCACATCAGAAGATTCCCAGCCCATGATTTCCTATAAGGTGGTTTCACATTGCAAACCTCTAGGACCAATAATAAGCAAGTTATAAGCACTTTTAAGTTTGGCTATCCTCGTATGACCTTGAAGGAGGGTCCAAGGTCAAATCTGACCAAATCAAAAGATTCCCACCCCATGATTTCCTATAAGTTGGTGTACCATCCCAAACCTCTAGGACCAATAATAAGCGAGTTATAAGCACTTTTAAGTTAGGCTATCCTCGTTTGACCTCGAAGGAGGGGCCCAAGGTCAAATCCGACCACACCACAAGATTCCCAGCCCATGATTTCCTATAGGTTGGTTTACCATCCCAAACCTCCAGGACCAATATTAAGTGAGTTATAAGCACTTTTAAGTTTGTCTATCCTCATTTGACCCTGAAGGAGGGGTTCAAGGTCAAATCCGACCATACCAGAAGATTCCCAGTTCATGATATCCTATAGGTTGGTTTACCATCCCAAATCTCTTTGACCAATAATAAGCGAGTTATAAGCACTTTTAAGTTTGGCTATCCTCGTATGACCTTGAAGGAGGGGTCCAACGTCAAATCTGACCAAATCAAAAGATTCCCAGCCCATGATTTCCTATAAGTTGCTTTACCATCCCAAACCTCTAGGACCAATAATAAGCAAGTTATAAGCACTTTTAAGTTTGGCTATCCTCGTTTGACCTTGAAGAAGGGGCCCAAGGTCAAATCCGACCACACTAGAATATTCCCAGCCCATAATTTCCTAGAGGTTGGTTTACCATCCCAAACCTCTAGGACCAATAATAAGCGAGTTATAAGCACTTTTAAGTTTGGCTATCCTCGTTTGACCTTGAAGGAGGGGTCCAAGGTCAAATCTGACCACGTCAAAAGATTTGCAGCATATGATTTCCTATAGGTTCGTTTCACATTGCAAACCTCTAGGACCAATAATAAGCAAGTTATAAGCACTTTTAAGTTTGGCTATCCTCGTATGACCTTGAAGGAGGGTCCAAGGTCAAATCTGACCAAATCAAAAGATTCCCACCCCATGATTTCCTATAAGTTGGTGTACCATCCCAAACCTCTAGGACCAATAATAAGCGAGTTATAAGCACTTTTAAGTTAGGCTATCCTCGTTTGACCTCGAAGGAGGGGCCCAAGGTCAAATCTGACCACACCACAAGATTCCCAGCCCATGATTTCCTATAGGTTGGTTTACCATCCCAAACCTCCAGGACCAATATTAAGTGAGTTATAAGCACTTTTAAGTTTGTCTATCCTCATTTGACCCTGAAGGAGGGGTTCAAGGTCAAATCCGACCATACCAGAAGATTCCCAGTTCATGATATCCTATAGGTTGGTTTACCATCCCAAATCTCTTTGACCAATAATAAGCGAGTTATAAGCACTTTTAAGTTTGGCTATCCTCGTATGACCTTGAAGGAGGGGTCCAACGTCAAATCTGACCAAATCAAAAGATTCCCAGCCCATGATTTCCTATAAGTTGCTTTACCATCCCAAACCTCTAGGACCAATAATAAGCAAGTTATAAGCACTTTTAAGTTTGGCTATCCTCGTTTGACCTTGAAGAAGGGGCCCAAGGTCAAATCCGACCACACTAGAATATTCCCAGCCCATGATTTCCTAGAGGTTGGTTTACCATCCCAAACCTCTAGGACCAATAATAAGCGAGTTATAAGCACTTTTAAGTTTGGCTATCCTCGTTTGACCTTGAAGGAGGGGTCCAAGGTCAAATCTGACCACGTCAAAAGATTTGCAGCATATGATTTCCTATAGGTTCGTTTCGCATTGCAAACCTCTAGGACCAATAATAAGGGAGATATAAGCACTTTTAAAGTCCGCTATGTGGGTTACTTTGGTACTCCGTGGATGATCTTGAATTAAGAGCTTCAAGGTCAAATGTCTGCAAGGTTGTAGAGGACATGTATATCTGTTATTCATATCACCTATGAAGACATTCAACCTTCTACCTATGAGAAACAGCCAGTAGAAAAATGAAGATTATTTTCAAAGAAATGCCCGCAGCACACATGTATTTCTTCTCTTCACCTGTTATAACCTGTCTTCACATGATATACAGTTTCATCACCTAAAATAACCCTGAAATAACTCATCCTGACCTATCCTCAAACATAATACCTTGTAATTATCTGCCATAATGAGCCTTCACAGAAATAACCCTGAAATAACTCCTTCTCATGGGCCATTTCCTATCCTCACCTGCAATAACCTGTTCTTACCTGTAATAACTTGTCTTCACCTGCCATATTCTGTCCTACCTTGCAATAACCCGTCTTCATCCATATGAACTCTCACCTGCAGTAATATGTCCCTACCTGCAATAACTCCTGTGCTCCACCTGAAGGAGTTGATTGCAGAAACACGATGTAGGGCTCCAAATATGGGTCTGGGAAGGGCAAAGCACTGGCTGTCTGGTCCCTTGCCCTGGTCAGCCGTGTCTGTACCCAAACGGCCATTCTCACTCAGACCCCAAGAGTATATGAAGTTATCTGCAGTAAGTTGAAGAGACAAGTAACCATCACTGCAGTTGCATGTTACAAACACATTTTGAGAATAAATAGCAAAAAAATATTGTCTGCCTCAAAGCATTCAGCCCCATTGGATATATGAAAAAAATCAGCAATAAATTGAGAAGATAAATAATAACGACTTATACTGAGAACAGTATGTATCTAAAAATGTACTGTTACTGAGTCTCAGCAGCTATATAACATGATCAGCAAGAAATTAATGAGACAATTAAGTTTGCCATTTTGAAACGTGTACACAAAGGATAAAAGACAGAAAACAACAGGGTGTTAACCTGTTCATGCCTACATCTCGAGGAATATATATAGTTATTTTCTGTAGAATAGCAAGAAAAATAAAACACTGAAATCAAGAAATGTCTGTACCTGGCTGACTCCTCATAAATTTTGAACAGTTGTCAGCAAATTTGAAGGTCTGATATCCTTTTCACTAACTAAGGTCAAATAAGGATCGGGCCTCACTGAATCCCATTTGGTGGTGAGTCAATAAAGAGTCAATAAAGAGTTGCTTTGAAAAGGTCTTTATACAGTTAAATGCAAGGAGGCATTTGAACATTTCTTACTAATTAAACATTCTATGATACACAAACTCAAAATTAGGGTAAAAACAGTGTGATATTAAAAAAAAAAAAAAAAGACAAACAAGTCAATTCAGATCTGACTTAATATTCTTCAACAATGACATTCTGTTGTTTTTTACCTGCTGTAGCAATCACAGTAAATCCGTCTCCACAGCTGACCTTGGTGACCTTTTGACCTCCAAGGACACCACTGACCAAGGTCACACCACTCCTCTCCTTGTAGTCACCAACACCCAGCTGACCGTACTTGTTAGAGCCAAACATGATCAGGTGACCTCCCGCTGTAACACAGAACAGGAACAGTTTATCTTTATTCTATCATTAGAAATATTTATGGTATGACAAAGGACAGTGAGGTGATGAGATAATTGAACTGTCCTGCAGTGATTTGTTTACATAGTACCTCTTTATTTTAACTTCTAGATAAGCAAAAACACACTATATTACAGTAACTGTTTATATCACTGGTTCAGTACAGTAACTGTAAGTCTGTTTACATCAGTGATATAGAGTATGTAGCCTCTGTTTCTGACACTGACTGACAAATCTTTTGCCCCTCTTTATGACAGCTACCGATGGTTTATAGCCTCTGTTTCTTACAGCAACTTACAGTCTATGATCACTGTTTATGATAGTAACTTGCAGTCTATCTTGTCTACTACAATTTCTCACAATCTCTAGAGGTCCTCAGTGACCTAATGGTTAGCAAGATTGGCATCTAATCACAGGCTGTCACCTCTGTGTGGTTCGAGTCCCACAAGTGGCAATGCCGAGAATCTTTCCCAATATTACCCTGGTTGTTGACCGGGATGTAAAACCCCAGGTTTGACTTTGACTTACAGTCTGTACACCCTATTTATCACTGTAACTATTATCCCATAACCCATGTGTATCAAAAGAATCAACAATCTTCAGCCTGTTATCATTTCAATTCCTGTTTATTGTACTAGTTTACCGTCTATAACCTGGTCTGTTACAGTAGCTTACAGTCTATGGCTCCTGTGTGAGTGGGACCTGGAGACACTGTATGAATGTTGTACTTGATCAGTGGTTTAACCGTGCTCAAGTTGTAGCGACACTGGATGTCATATGAAATCTGAAACAAGAAAATTGTGCTATTATCAGTATATTGCACTGTCAATGTTAATCATGGCCTGCCAAGCTTTTCAAAATATTTTGTAAAACTTCTTCTAAAGATATCTCAAGTGTATTGGCTCTTATAGCCTTTTCATAACATTTCATTTCCTGGATTATGAGTTAACATATTTTTTATTCTGGCTAGCCGTTTCACCTTTAACTTTATGATTGTCTAGTATCTGAATGACTTAGGAAAGGACAATTATCCAGCTTGGGAAAAATGGTTTTCATTTGGTGTGCATTAAACCTTATTAGTACTGAGATTATGTGCTCTGACTAGATGACAGAAACTCACTTATTCCTTGTATTTCTACAGCCCCAGCACTGTTATATCTTAAATTTTACTAGTAGGGAAATAAAGCACTCTCGAGTCTGTTAAGATGATTGACAGAGACTCACTTGTTCCTTGTGTTTCTAATAATATCAGACAGACTCACTTGTTCCTTGTGTTTCTAATAATATCAGACAGACTCACTTGTTCCTTGCGTTTGTAATAATATCAGACAGACTCACTTGTTCCTTGCGTTTGTAATAATATCAGACAGACTCACTTGTTCCTTGTGTTTGTAATAATATCAGACAGACTCACTTGTTCCTTGCGTTTGTAATAATATCAGACAGACTCACTTGTTCCTTGCGTTTGTAAAGCCCCTGTGCTGCACTGTTGCACCCCAGCTTATTATGTTCATTACTTCCACATGCCAGCACCCGCCCATTGGTCTTCACCACAAACGTGTTATCAGAGCCTGCGTGTACACTGCGTATGGAGTGCCGGCCCCTTGTTTGAACCTGAAAATCAAAGTTAAGAATATACATACTAACTTATATTTTGCAACACAATAATAAAAGGTAATACACTGAGGTCAAGCAAAAACTGAGCATTATACATTAAGTGCAACATTATATATCAATACCTTAAATGTATATAATCTAATCTAATGTAGATTTTTATAGCACTTAATCTCCATCGCTGATGGAGTCTAAGGCGAAACTGAACATAAAGCAAGGTAGTTAACATTAATCCGAGGACATAGGACATGTAACACTTCAGACTCAATATATAAAAATATTGTGACATTGCACAAAGTCTTTAAGTGATAAAATGCTGGCTTAAACCTATGCAATAACATTAGTTTCGAGTACTTCAACTTTTATTGGGCAGAATAAAACGAAGTAATCTAACTGATTTTTTTAAGTGTGGAGTCATTGTAGTCCATGTGTCATATTGTCACTTACTTTTTGTGGTACAGCGAAATCCTCCTCCGATCCAAGTCCCAGTCTGCCATACTCCCCACAGCCCCATGTGTACACCTCCCCATCCTTAGTGAGAGCCACAACATGAGCATCTCCACATGAAATCTGTAGACATAAAAGCAGATGGTACACAGGTGGTCACTGAGATAAACGGTCATAGAGATAAACAGTCTTCAAAGCTTTTCAAATTTAAGTAGTGTAAAGAACAAAATCGCACAAACTAAACAACAAAACAGACTTAAGCAATGGTTACTATGATATTTACTTTGTGTTATATTGTTGCAAAACCCTTGAACTATTTTTATGTGATAATTTCTGTTTATCTCAGTGACCACCCATGTAGTATACCTTTGCAGACAATACCCAAGAGGTTGATACCCCAGGGATATTCCAACCCCAGGGCATTCAATTCAGTAGTCAAAGGAGATACAAATTTTGAGCAATGCAACTTCTAACAGAGTCAGTAGACTTCAAATACCTGGGCAGTAAAAGTTTAAGTACTTGAATAGTTAGCCCTCACACACCAGGAGGAGTAGGAGAAAAGGCAATAGCAATTACCCAATCCACAACAACCAAAGTTGCCAGTTTATGTATATGTTTGTGTTTTATATCTACAACAAAATGTTCTAACACAAATGAAAATAGTTTGTTGAACTTGAGTTTTGCCCTCCCCCAGAACATGAATCTGGGTATTTTGTGTTATATTCAAAGTACACAACAAACAAAATCAGGAGTTACTGTACTCTATATAAAATGTGCATACAGGGTAGTAGGTATAAGAAAAACTCCCTCACAATATTATTATGGGACATAACTGTTACTTTATACACAATATATTCCTGTTCTCCTGGCTTTGATGTGAAGAAATCAATCAGTACAGGTGTGTTTTGTGCAATATATACCTGGTCTACTGGCTTTGATGTGAAGAAATCAATCAGTACAGGTGTGCAGACTTCATCACCTTCTTGGTTGTCACACCCCAAACAGCCATAGTAATCTGAGCCAAAGGAATACACTGAACCAGAGTCTGCAAAACACACCAAAACATACAAAACATCAGATATAATAAATATTCAATATAAATAGTTTTTCACTTAATTCTGGCCTGAATTATACAAAGCATAAATAAATTCTCTACAGGATAAAACAGAGCATTCCTTGACATGTCCTAAACTGAATGTAGAGTTGAACCCTATTTTTGGAATAATTGATATATGAACTTATATCCACTACCACAAAGACTTTTATCTTTCTGTTGGTTTATACTAAACAAGAGCACTTGGAGATTGCAGACCTCTGCTAAGGCCAAACACCTCCCATACTGCTTCTGAGTGTAATCATAAAATATCCTTTTAAAAATTCCTGGATCCAGACGATGATCCGGATCACCATCAAACTGAATTGTATGTTCCTTGTGCCATTGTCAATAAATCCTAAAAAATTCCATCAAAATCTGTTTGTAACTTTTAAAGTTATTTGATAAACAAACAGATACATAAACAAACACTGCCAAAAACATAACCTCCTTAGTGGAGGTAAATATATTCTATTTTATAAACCCTGTTATCCAAACACAATCTTACTCTGCCAACATAGCCGGATAATAGATCACATATTGTAATCTAGATTTATGTCAGGTGTGCTTTGTAGAACTCATTTAAAGCAAAAGTCAAGCTAATTATTACCTTCTAAAGAAGATCTTTGTTTTATGAATAAGTGTTTTAACACTCTAATTTAGTGTATATGTGATAACAAATCTCAACTTTCACTTCTACAAAGTTCTGTACTGTTTTAACTGTCATCTGGTTTTTGGTCTGTTTTTTTCTGGTGTTCTCAACTTGCTTCACGATACCTGCATATCATGCTAATGAAACACACTGTCTGTGATGTTGTCTCCACATGACTGCTGTTTCATGGATACCTGCCTAACTTACCTGAGACACAGACCGTGAAGTCATCTCCACATGACACCTGTTTTATGGACACTGACTCTAAGGCCTCCACCTTCTTTGGTGCTTTGTAGGCTGCAGTGTCACCATGACCCAGCTGTCCCACAATGCCTGAACCAAAACCTACTGGACCCTGGAAAGGAATGCAGGTTTGGATTCATAGTCTCCTCATTTTGTCACCAAAGTTGGTAGCAGTCCACTTTCATCAGAGAACTTTTGAAATGCTGATACATGTAATATTGTTCACAAATACTTGACAAGCAATGAAGGTTTGGAGGTTTGGGGTGGGGGAAGATTGACAACCCACAACATTTTCAGAAGGAAATTGCAATTTGAGAAAGCTAGCACTGGCCAGCGGCTAGAGCTGAGTTCATCTAAATTTGACCTGCATTTCTACCTAAAGTAATATTTAGCACTTGTTTCAGGAAGCTGTTTCAAATAGAAATAAAAATTTCAACATAATTTCCTCATGATTACCCCTCTAAAGAATTATTTTATTGACTTGTTTAAATCATCCCTAATATTTTGAATAGGACACAAATCTTCGATCACCTAAAACTATGTAATCCACTTCAAGATGTTTTTAACTATATAATTCCAAATACCAAAATACTACTGAAATGCAGAATCTGAGTGATGTTATTGTCTCCATTGTTAAGATTCTATAACAGGCTCATGTCATTTTCATATCTGTAACTAATTGTGTACTATGAATAAGATAAATAACACAATTATTATTATTCTCAAATTCATCAGCAACAATAAGTTGACTCACAGCCCAGGTGTAGAGCTCCTTCTCCACGGTTACCACAGCAAAATGCACACCTCCAACTGCAATATCCAGGGCACTGCGACCCCTGAAGAAAAGCTCCTGCTTCTGTGGGGTCAGCTTACCCCCACCCCAGAAATATACCTGCAATGATACATTACAGTGCTACAGAAACAAACCTGAAATGATGCATGAAAGATATTGCAGAAAAAAAAATGCAACACAAAAGGTATTAGATAAATGTATGCAATGCAGGTGTATGCAATGATGCAGTAAAGTATAACATATAAAAAACTGTAATGATACAGGATTAGTCATTACAGGAATATACCTGCAATATTATGGGCAAGATAATGTATATTCTATGAGAGGAAATATATATGTGCAAAAAATGGGAAGGTTTTTTTTTTTAAAATATCAAATAAAACACAAGCAATGTAACCTAATTCAACTTTTCTTAGCACTTAATCTCTATCTAATCTCTAGTTTCTAAGGAACATTACCTAAACAACTTTACTGAGTGTGCAAGTTCATTTCCTGTGAATTTCACCTTTTAAATTATTTGATATCAAATTCTCCAACATGATTTGCCCCAAGAAGCTATAGGCTCTGCATTAATAGACATAACCTTCAGTTAATCAAATTACAGTTCCACAGCATCTGCACCAAAGTTCCACTTGATTTAGAATTGAGACTTGTGAACTAATACAAAGCCAAAACTAAAAGATGTCTGGAATGTGTTCAGCAATATATCCTGATACTTCCCCTAAAACTCAAATCTTTGTGTTGAATTCATGATCCAATAGAAGACATTTTGGCAAAAAGGTGTCGGACTGTATTTTCAAATCAGCATTAGTTTCTTAGGAATATGTGATACTGAAACATAGGTCACGAAGTGTTGTCATGTTTTAGTAATCCCCAGTGTGACTGGTCATAAATAACACTGAAGCATTGACCTCACTGGACTGGACCTTACAATCAATCCAAAGGATAAATATGACTGGCAACTACTGACAGAGACTGAAGCACTTAAAATCCAAAGGATACCTATGATTGGTTTCTACTAAAACAAATTGGAGCACTGACCTCGCTGGACTGTGAGGTGATGACTGGCATCACCTCCACCTGAGCCTGAGTGGCTGCTGAGGCAGACATCTTCAGGTTCCTGGCAGATGTGTTCAAGTCCCAAATTCTCCCATCAAACTCACTGAAAACAAAACAGACAACACAACATACATTGTTAAATATCTGATCCAGACAGTATGGTGGAGCTTGGCAGGGCCAGACTCACACTGTCTACAGGAAGTTTTCAACGATCTGTATTTTTCATTAAAATAAACAATAACACTCATATAAAGTGAAATTCCTAAGCCTCTAGCTTGTTGTCCCAACTATTGGGTCCGCCAGTCATAAGAGTATACACCACAATCAAGGCCCTTAGACTGTGTGTGGTATGCTTATTTGGGCAGCACATATTGGGGGTTATAATCTTTTGCACTCACGTAAAGCGAAAATCATAGAATACAAATATGTTGAGAATATCAAAATCATTAACTTCCTGAATATGGAATAGAATTATTACAGAATGCTCATAAATTAAATGGGAGTGGAATCATCAGATTTGTCACTGAAGTGTTAAAGTCTCAGAATGAAACTAACACAAATATCTGGTGGGAGATATATAATTGCACTCCACTGCTGCATACATAATTCTCCACTGTTTGCGTCATTATAGCAGATTATCTTGACTGTGCATTTGTGGCTAACATGCACGTTTATTGGCAACAAGAAATCTCAATGTATTTGTGTGTTTTCTTTTATTTTAAGCCAGCTAAAGTTCATAACAGGAGTTTCGATACCACAACAAGGACAACCCAGTAAATGGAGAGCTATCAAGACAATTCATGTTTGTTTTACTGTTTTGTGGTCATACGAAAGCTTAGATAGTTTTAAACCATTCTAAATATACTTTATACTTGCATGAATGAAATTATTAACCATTTGTTGGACTTATATCAGTGGAAAATGTATTCATATTAACTTCTACTTTAAGTAGAATTCTACTTATTAGTGTCCCACTTACAGAATTTGACTGTAAAACTATTACATTTTCTGATGTTCAGACCGCAAGACTGGTTCCACCACACTGGTAGTACTTAATTATATCCCCAGACGAAAGTCGGGGATATATTGGATTCAGGTCCGTCGCGCCGCCGCCGCCGCCGCCGCCGCCGTAGAAATTTCCTTGTGGACGCGATAACTCAAAAACAAATTAATTTTTTTTTTTCAAACTTGGTACACATGTTAAGGGTGCCCAAAGGAAGATCCCTATTTTAAGGTGACCTTAAACTCCCAGTAAAAAAGAACTTATGGCCACCTTAAGGTCAGAAATTGGACTTTTGGCCACTTAGAGCCCTGTAGGTCACAAACTATGATGCTCAGCTGGCTGAAATTTTACCTGACAACACATTAATATGTTCTTAGTACATGTGCCGAAAATCACGACTTTAAGTTGAGGAGAAAATTGTCTTTGAGGCCCATAAATACCCCCACTTAGGGATTTTTTGCTATACTTTTCACATATTTTGCCCTATAATTTGGAAGTTGTAATTCTGATGAGTCTCAAACTGTGCTAGGTATAACTTTGATATGTAATCCTTGTCTGTAGAAAATTTTAGGGCTGTAGGTTTACCCAAAGGGGTCGACTTAAGGTCTCAAAAGTGCCCACAGAGACCCAATTTATGCACTTTTTGCCACTTTCAAGCACTGTAGCTTTCAAACTATGTCTCTCATCTAAGTTAAATATCATCTGGGAATATATCTATGTGTTTTCTTATATGTGCCCCAACATTTAGGCCTTTAATAGACAGTTAACCTGTGTATCAGGACCATAAACACCCACCCGAGTGACCCTTATAAGACATTTTTCACATCTTTTTCCCTGTAACTTGGAAATGGTAAGTCTGAGAAGTTTCAAACTGTATTAGATATATATTCTGTGTGTAATCTTAGTATGTAACAGATTTTAAGTCTAAAGCTTTAATTTTGAAGGTCAAATTGAGTTCTCTAAAAGGCTCCCAAAGACCCAATATTTGGACTTTTTGCTACTTTTAAGCCCTGTGACTGTCAAACTATGTGACTGATAGAGCTCAAATCCTATCTGGGAAGATATTAGTATGTTATTTATATATGTGCCAAAAATTAAGGCTTTAAGAAGACATTTAACCTGTGTATGAGGACCATAAATCCCCACCCGAGTGACCATTTTTAGACATTTTTCACATATTTTGCCCTGTAACTTGGAAATGGTAAGTCTAAGAAGTTTCAAACTGTATTAGATGCATATTCTATGTGTAATCTTAGTATGTGACAAATTTTAAGTCTGCAGCTTTAATTTGAAGGCCACATTTAGGTCTCTAGAAGGCCCCATAAAGACCCAGTATTTGGACTTTTTGCCAATTTTAAGGCCTGTGACTGTTAAACTATGTGACTGATAGAGCTGAAATCTCATCTGGGAATACATTATTATGTTCTTTTTACATGTGCCAAAAATCAAGGCTTCAAGTAGACATTTAACCTGTGTATGAGGACCTTGAACACCCACCTGAGTGACCCTTTTAAGACATTTTTCACATATTTTGCTCTGTAACTTGGAAATGGTAAGTCTGAGAAGTTTCAAACTTTATTAGATACATATTCTATGTGTAATCTTAGTATGTAACAAATTTTAAGTCTGAAGCTTTAATTTGAAAGCCACATCGAGATCTCTAAAAGGCCCACAGAGACCCAATATTTGGACTTTTTGCCACCTTTAAGCCCTGTGACTGTTAAACTATGTGATTGATGGAGCTGAAATCCCATCTGGGAATGCATTATTATGTCCTTTTTACATATGGCGAAAATCAAGGTTTTTAGTAGACATTTAACCTGTGTATGAGGGCCATAGACACTCGCCCAAGTGCCTTTTTGGACATTTTTTCCGTATTTTGCCCTGTTATTTGGAAATGCTTAGTGTGACAAGTCTTAAACTGTATTATATATAATTTTTGTTTGTTATGTATGTCCCCCAAAAAGTTTCAGATCTGTAGTTTAATTGCTAAGGTCTCTTTAACAATTGTAAAATGCCCACAGAAACCCAATGTATGGACATTATGCCACTTTAAAGCCCAGTAACTGTCAAACTATGTGGGTTATAGAGCTGAAATCTTTGAATTTTTAAAAGGAAATGCCTGTCTATTTAAATTTTGAATATTAATAATGTTATGGCTATCTTAGTCTTTTAAGAACTTATTTTTGTGTGTTATACCTCTGCTTGCTGAGTTTTTAACTTTTTAAAATGAAACTGGTTAAACGCCGGTTAAACATATTCAAGTAGACAAAATGGACACTTTAAGTGAGCTTTAAGTCCCAATATTAATGAAATTATATCCGTATGTAGTAAAACTAGGGGATTTTTAACCCTCAACTAGCCCAGTTTTATTCAACTTGCCTCAGTTAATTTTGACACAGCTCCTACAGTTATGAACTCATTTCAGTTGATAATCACATACTTAAAATTCTCAATTCTTTTTGTATTTGAGTACCCCTTTTATATAGATTGTTTGCTTACCATTTATGCTGTAGCACTCCATCTCTTTGAGAGAACATGTAAACTGTGTAAAAAAGATGTAGAAGATGAGATACATTTTGTTTGTGTTTGTCCAGCTTTAGAGCTGATTCGTATGAAATATTTCAAAATTTTAAATATAGATAAATCTGAATTATTAATAGATCAATTATCAAGGGTATTAACTCATATGAATGTCAATATGGTTATTAATTTTATTTTTGATTTGTGGCAAGAAAGAAAAAGTAAATTATATTGGTAATTTTTATGTATTGAATTGCTGTCTTTATTTACTGTATCTTACCTCAAAATATGTTTGCTCTGTTTGTTATTAACTCTCTATTTAAAGTGACTTATAAGCCCATATAGGGCTGGGTATTACTTCAATAGTTTTTGTATAATCCTTGTCAACATAATACATGTCACTATAATAAACTAATAAACTAAACTAAGTCCCAACCCACATCCCCCACCCGGATTCCCCCCACCCACCTCTGGGACCTCCAGCTATATTGAGTGACACTAAATAAACAAAGGTATTTAATGATATCAGATGAGAAACAAAGACCTCAATGGGGTTGCAGATCTTGTGTAATAGTGAGAGAGGTGTGGAGAAGGGGAGAGGGGTGGGGGTGGGAGGTGGTGGGCTTCATTACATATAACACAAAGGGGAGTCAGAACAGAGATTGTGTCACATATTTAGGTTGCATATATATGGACCACATATATAGGTATAGAGGAAATGAATAACTGAAAACAATTTGCAAATTCTAAAAATAATATAATAAAATAATAATATAAATAATTTTTTTTTAAATAATATTTTATTTGTGAACAAATATAGAAACAGATATGCGCTTTTGGGATTATGAATTTTAGAATGGACATTGAATCATCAATCATTTAAATACTTTGAAGGAAGATTGAAAAGTATGATGAGTTGAGTTAAAAATACAGAGTGGCTGCTGATCCGTGTTTCGCGGTTCAATAGTTTAATGGTCTGTTGGTCCGTGTAGTTTATAAACACTTACAGTTCCGTGAATTATGAGAAATAATGGCAGGAAAATGCCAAACACAACCACTGTGATAAGTTTCACACACAAGAAGATTTGAAATATTACATGACTGTAAACTCACAACACTGTCACTTTCGCTTGAGCTGATAATTGCAATTAGCAGCCGGTTATATCAATGGAAGGGGCATTACACTGAGGATGATGGCATGTCATTTTTAAAAGTGTTAATAATTCCACTCATCAGTCTAAGGAAAAACTCCAGTTGGAAATTTCAAATGGATTTTGAGCCTATCTGACTGCCTGCTGTTAAAAACCATAAATCTGTCAGTCCTTGTGTTCACGTTTATTTTGAAAGTAGACTTATGTGTACTTTGTAGTGTCTGAAAGTTGGCAGATAATATAAGTCCCAGTTTCACCTATGCATGTAATGTGAAGTATATGTTACTTCTGTGTCCCAGCCTTGTCCCAGGTGTTAATGTATAGTATAGACACAACTGGTTAATTGCATTATAATTATTTTTCATAATGTTCTCATATATTTATGTAGCTTAGCTAGCTGATGAGTCTCCCAGACAGGAAAGGCCTCTGATACAATTTACATTATGGCAAAAATATTTCGTGTTTGCATTCTGGTTTAGACAGCCTAGAAGGCAGGGCTAGCCTACATGTGTTTTTAAAGTAAATATTGTGGTCATATTCCCCGGTTGTAAATAAAAGTCAGTTGTACAGAGTGCTATTTTTCGTAAGATATACAGGGAGTGCTTTTGTGTTTCAGTGTATATCATCAATTAAAATAGTTACAGTTATTGCTGTTTCTGTCACTATTTACTCAAAATCACGGATATATTAGCACTATTCAACCGTGAAAACACTACACTGATCGATAGACTGGTAAGCTATTGAACCGTGACACACGGATCCATAGCCACAGCGTTAAAAATAATATTTTATTTGTCAACAAATATAGAAACAGATATGCTCTTTTGGGATTATTATTTTAGAATGGACATTCAATCATCAATCATTTAAATACTTTGAAAATAGGTTTAGAGTTATCATTGCAGGAAGATTGAAAATATAATTTGAGTTATGTATTCGGCGTCTGGGGATACACCATCTTCCTTGGAAGATATAAACAGAGTAGATTGATGTGCTGAAGTTCATATAATAATGGGTAATTATGTTTTTAAAAATTCCCGATCAAAACCTGTGGCGTGAGTGATGACCTGTCTGGGGATATGTTGGCGCCGAGTTGGCCCAATCTAGTTACAGATTATTATTTATACTGCATTTGTATATTGTGTATTTGATGTCACTATAATAAATAAAATAATATTATACAGAAGTCTATTGTGAAGAAGTCTGTGGGAATGTATATCTGGGTATATCTTTAACTACATTTATTTACACCAATAATCAAATTTAGCTTTAGTTGTGATTGAATTAGGTGTGACATTGTCTAGGTTGATGGTTATCATTCAGGGCATGTGTTTACAATGATGAAAAAACCATATAGAGTAAGAAATCTAAAATTCGCCACTTATCTGAAATTCGCCACATGTTGAAATACTAAGAAAATAAATTAATTGAGGTGAGATTTGTTGAATGTATAGTAAAGTAAGGCTTCTTGAACTGAAAAATACCAATTTTAAGACAAAACATCATTTTCTTCATAAAATTAACTAAGGTTTTAGAGGTGGCGAATTTTAGATTCCTGGCGAATTTTAGATTTGTTACTATATATGTCACAGTGGAGACTATGATTCAGGAAAATCAGCGATTCCACTAGTGAAGATCCTGATTGAAGGTTCCACTAGTGAAGACTCAAATCTATTATTTAAGGGCTGTAATCACAGTTTCCTCTGGGGAAAACTCTGATCGGGGTCTCCACTAGTGGAATCACCAATTCACCTGGCCCAAAGAAAATCTTTCAAAGACATGAAGTCACATTATTAATTCTTGTTCTGAGACAAATAAACACGATATTGTATATCTTTTGCAATATACAACTTGTTGAATTGCAAAAACATGTAACAGATAAAACACGAAAGTGTACAAGATAAATAAAAACTTTACAACTACAGCATACATTAAAGGGATTAGAGTAAGAAATCTAAAATTCGCCAGGAATCTAAAATTCGCCACCTCTAAAACCTTAGTTAATTTTATGAAGAAAATGATGTTTTTGTCCAAAAATTGGTATTTTTCAGTTCAAAAGCCTTAATTTACTATAGAGTCAACAAATCTCACCACAATTCATTTATTTTATTAGTATTTTCACATGTGGCGAATTTCAGATATGTGGCGAATTTTAGATTTCTTACTCTATCTGCTCAAGACACAGATATTCTTTAGAGTAGGTAAAACTTCAAAGGGTACAGTCATTTAAATCAGTAACAGATCATCAGATGATTGCATTTCACTAATTCTCAATCTCATTTCATTAAAGCTCAACTTCAAGGGGAACAACTGTTTCCAAGTCAATCCCAGTAGATCAATATTTGATTGCATTTCAGTGACCATCATCTCATTCCATTTAATCCTAGCTTCAAGGGGAACAATCAGTTGTAATTCAGGTCTAGTAGACCAAAAGTTTATTGCACTTCTTTGACCCTCCATCTCACATAAACATAAATAAAAACAAATTTAGAATTGAGGTAAATACTTTATCCATATTATAAGATATTATATGTTATTCATGTCACAACAGTTATGGGTTGATACAGAGAAATGCTCAGTTACTTTATTCCAGTATAAGCTTAGCTTTCTAGAGTAATAAAGTGCTTTGGAACGATATGAATATATTCTATTGTTTTTACATAAATATTGAAATTTTAAGAAGTACAAACAATGACGTAAACTTTTACTTTGTCAGAGTATAAGCTTAGCTTTCTAGAAGAGTGAATTACTTTTAAAAAAATGATAAAATAGCATATTCTATAGTACATCATGCTATTCATATGTTATTAATGGCATATAGTTCATTATAATAAAAATCCTCTGCAAACCTTCAGAATTAGGATTTTATATTTTGTTGCACAAGAATCTCGGGGTCAGGGGAAATGACAATTGCACTGGTCGAGGGTCTGATCAGAGTTTCCCCTAGTTGAGACTGTGATTATAGCCCTAAAATAATGGATCCGAGTCTCCACTAGTGGAATCGCTGACTTTCCTGAATCGGAGTCTCCACTGTGACATAAACTACTTCACACTGTAACTTGGCAGATCTTGGACAGAAAAACCTTATTTATGCTTCTTTAATGCGTAGTTTTGTGGATTTCTTTTTATTAAAATATGCATTGACACCAGCGCAAGTTATGAAAGTATTTTATTAACATAAAGTCAAACAATAAACCATTTAGAATCGCTTTTAAGTGACAATAATATAATTCCTACTAGAAATCAGTGCCCCAACTTGGCACAATTTGCAAACGGAAATTGCTAAAGATATTTTAATTATTTCTCTCGTCACTGTAACTCCCTTATTTGGTAGGCGAAAGTGCACAAATTTTACCGATGGCAATCATATAACAATAGATATTCTGTCTTCTGTTTCATGCCAGGTTAAGGTTTGTGCCATGATACAGTGCTTAGCAGTATATATGTACTGTGTAATACATTATGATGACCTACACCTTATCTTGATTAATGTGTTTTTATCTTTTTAATGAAATAAATATAAATTTCTTTCCACAGATTTTCATATTCTTCCATGTTAATCCATTGTCTAATGCAAAATGTATAGTTGTATGTTCTGTAAATTGTCTTAAGATACAAATCTGATTGAGAATACTAAAAACCGCAAAAACTCAGTCAAATTAAAACTTAACTAAGACCATTTGAACACAGCCGTGAATTTTAGTTCAGTTCATAGTCTGTCTAATTTTTTGTATGAATATGGTTATCCAGTGAACTTACCTTATTGACATTACCTTATTATTACAGTATTACTATAAATCCCACAGTTTTGATTCTATCACACGAACAACATTTCTTTCAATTTTGTCAACAAGAACTCCGATTAGCAGAAAGGTAAGTGAATAAATACTTGGATGTCCACAGAAATATACATTATACTTATTTAATCTTCTACCCAATATATTTATCCAATAATATAAAACACACACCCAGTACCAGACAAAGAAAGCTAAGTCATCACTGTCATATGAAAAAATACAGAGGATTCACCTGCCAACAATGTACAACCAGCAACAAACAAACTGTTGCCAGTTCCCCTTGGTCCCATTTTTTCATACTGTATCAATGACAAAATTGTATCAATGACAAACCCAATGTAAGCCTTTCATGCACCATGAACAGTCCTCATAACAGAGAATAGAGGAGGGGGGGGGAATGTTGTGACATCGGCAAATAATTCATAAATAAATAACCAATGCATTGTTTCCGGATCGCTGGCATTTCTCTGAAAATGATAAATATGGCAACCTCTCCCTTTTTTATCTCTCCGCTTCATATGTGACATTTATTTGCCAGAAAATTATGATTTGGCATCATCAACTTTGTGTCATGTTTAAATACCTTGCAAGTAATTAGTACTTTGAGAATTTTAGAATTTCAAGATTTTTAACAACAGAGATAAAGGGCAGCATACTATGACCTTGAATATAACTGAGATTATCTCTTAAAATTGCAAAATAAATGGAGTTTTCTTGTCACTTGTTAAAACTAAGTGTTATTCACTTGTAGACAGCGTCTATTCTTAGAAAAAGACCTGAAAGGTGTTTTCTCTTACTTCACTTTGCAGAATTGAACAGTGAATGGATCAATGACACAAAGAACATGACGTAATTCTTGCCTGAAAAGCAGACTTATTTATTCAATAGTAGTCAGGTATCAAAGGCCAGCCACTTACAGAAGTCAACCAACATTTGTGTCCTTAAGGGAGACCTAAAAAATTCAGCAAACACTGAGAGATTAGATTTTCTTGTGAAAACCTACTTGTTAACTGTGTATTAAGTTGCACAATATTCATAGAATTTGCCTACACTTTGTGATGTTAAGGGAGACTTAAAAGTGTCAACTGACATTGAAAAGATTTGATTGATATTTTATTGCAAAAACTGCATTGTAATTGTGTATTAACTCTGCGTGTTAAGGGATATTTAAAAGTATTTATAGAAATTGGAGCATTTTCTTGCAAAGTTCACTTATTTATTGTGCATTAAATTCATATGATGTAACACACAGAGTAAATATGTTAGCAAGCAACAACTTGTGCAAAGGGTTTACAGCAAAGATCTGTAATAACTGAGTATTTTAGTGTCAGTCTCCACCATAGTTGGTATTCACAGGTCAGTTGTACTTCAAATATAAGAACTCTGGCTTTTTATGGGACTGGTCCACATAGTGAACATTATTTTAATTTTACACTACTCACTCATTGTCATACTGATATAGTCTACCATTTACTAATAAACGGCTCTACAACAGATAACTTGAAAAATTTCATTGATTAATAGTGAAATGAAAACAATTTTTGAAGGAGAGGCCAATTGCTGAAATTCGCCTAATGAATTGAAGTTTATGATTTAGATTAGGATCTTTTGTCAAAATTTTAGCAAAATCAGAGATTGTGTCTTGATGCAGTTTATCCCTGGGTGGGATATGGTGTAACTAATGAACTGAGAATTCGGCCTTTCTTAAAATAACTGGTGACACACCCAAGATATCTTTGTGAATGCCAAAATCCTCGGTCCAATATTAAAGAAGATATTAGGCCTTTTAATGTAGGAGTTAAAAAAAAACAACATTTACCCATTTCACTTATTGTCAAAAACAGAAAAACGGATAATTTAATTAAAATTTTTATTAGAAATACTTACCATTTCCTAACAGTAGCTATTTGTTGGAGCCATCCAACCCAATGGCCAACGCAGAGATGCGATTTTAAGGTTATATCACTACCTTAACCAGGACACTGGGTTACAGTAGTTCGTTCTCCCACCAATTAGGTCACATGACCATATTGTTTGCTACATTATATTTGTTGCAAGTAAAACAATGACTTGCGGGGAGGCGGGAGGGAAATCCATGTGTTAAGGCACACATTTCCAGAGAGAGAGTTCTTCCCTGCTTGTTCAGATAGGCAACCACTGATGAATTGTCTGTGAAAATCATCAGATTTGGATTTACAAGCTGATTTTCGAATGATTTTAAAGCTAGAAATACTGCTTTTAGCTCATAAACAGTTTTGTCAAACTACTGTTTCTCTCAATTTTTTTTGACTGCCAACCACCTGTCCACAACTGCATCAGTGCCACAGGCAGTCACTTTCTCCTGCCATTACTCTAAGGATGAGGACATGTATACTGGCAAAAACTGGACAAAGGCTTCCTAAACACAGAAAGCCACCTCCTACCACCCCTGCTTCTACAGGGCCTGGATAAGTAAGATCCTCACCCCTGTAACTAGCTGAGGAGGAGGAGCCACTTGTAGCTGTATTTGAGGAGTAAATGTCATGATAGGGAGAAAAGATCTACTCTGAGGCCTGTTGTCCTTTTCCTAGTCATGTCTTGGAGTATGGTCAGTTCTAGACTTATAGTCCTCCCTATTGACATGAAATCGCTGGATGAAGTTCCTCTGAACATCTGACAGTTTGTCCAGCAGTAAACTCAGCGCTGCAAATGCAAACATGTTAAGCAAAGTCCAAGGCATTGTTGAAGTCTATAATATATCCTGCTGATCCCTTAGATCAGCTGAACTCAACCAAAAATGTGAATCAACACACTTTTGCTCTCTCTTACAGTCTCCTACAAGGCATATGGCAAGTGAGTCAACAAATAAACTCCAAAGCAAAAGATTCTTCCTGGATGACTAGCAATTCAAAACATCTTAATCTTTAGAAGTACCAGAAGCTTCAAATTCCTTTAAATCCAAAAGATTAGCCACATTTTCTGTTGGTTGTAAGCCCATAGAACTTGTGGCAATTCCTTGATACAGATAAATGTGACAAAACAGACGGAACATTCATAGTGTCCATGTATATTATATCAATCTTTAGCCACTAAATAACAGTCCACCAAGTGTCTGAAAAAATATGGACGAAGTTCCTTGTATTCTTGAGACAAATCACAATCCTCGTCATCTGACAACCCGATTCTAAACCTTTTGAGAGGTATAGAAACTTGATTGTCCTAAAATGCCACTTATTAATAGTCAACAGAATGTCAACTTGTGCAAATTCATTGAATTGAATACCTGTGCTATTCTTACTGAGATGAATGACAGTCCCCGTTATATGACAAATGGATTCTAAACCTTTTGGGAGGTATAGAAACTCGATTTCCTTGGATGACGTCATGCAGGTATTCCCCTCCGTGGAGGGTTTTGACTGGACCTCAACGGAAGAGTTTTCAGCAGAGGCAGTTCTTTCCTGCACTCAAAACTTCTCCACGGTGCAGTGTCCATGGCAAACTGTTATGTCTGCCTCCATGGGGGGATTCCTTCTTCTCACCAAATTTGACTGGGAAGTCTGTTGTGATAAAATTACTGCCTATGCCTGGGGCCGGATTCACAAAAGGTCTCAAATCTTAGACAAATCTCAGCTGAGATTTTGCTCAAATCTGAGATTTAGTCTCAGTTGAGATTCTGCTCAAGTTGAGATTCACGAAAGGGATCTTAGCTGAGACCAAAATCTCAGACATGATGTAACATTCTGTTGAGATCAGTGTAAAGCATACACATTTATATTTACAGCTGTACCACATGTACTCACATTTTATAATATATTCTATCAAGTAAAATGTTTTCTTTTTACTATAATTTGAACTGGAATACAAAATAACTGATTAAAACAGCAAAACAAACCATTCATGTAAATTACTAATGTAAATGTTTTACTGTTGTTTTCATACAAACTCTTAGTATATATTCATGTTTTTGTGTTATTAGTTATAAATATGTCATACTTGGCAATTTTCATTTTGTTTTGAGACTTGTAACTACATATACTCTATTTTATGAAAACTTAAGTCACCCCCTAGGCAGTCTTAGATTTGAGACCAAATCTGCGCCGAATCTCAGCCTGAGATCTTTTGTGAATCCCAGCTGAGCAAAAGGTCTCAAATCTGAGAAAAATCTAAGATAAATCTTCGATTTGAGACAAAAATCTCAGATTTGAGACTTAAGACCTTTCGTGAATCTGGCCCCGGGCTATTAGAACCCAACATATGAACAGCATTAGTGACAACTGAATTGTCATTCTCATCCAAGATGGCATCATCCATGACTATTTTGTTGTTCAAAGAGTAAATTCTTTCTAGGTATGTATGCTGCAAATTTATAGCTTCCAACGCTCGGCAATCAGAACCAAATGCCTGGCAAGCTAAAAATATATATTATTGCATTTATGCCTTTATTATGTTCATTTATATTCTAGAGATTGAAGACCATCACACTTTCGATGTCACCATCCAAAAGTCCTTTATTTGCTCCATTAACATACCTTCAAAGATCCAATAAATATACAAATTCTGTATCATATACATGTAAATAAATGAAGTGGGATTCACTATAAAATCTCAAAAAATAAAGAAAACCCTGACAAAGCATCTTCTAATTCCCAAAGACGCCGTTATTGTTGATGGCCAACAAAAACAATGAAGTAAACAATGTGGTCATGTGACCTTATTGGCAGGAGAATGGACTACTGTAACTCAGTGGCCTGGTTAAGGTAGTGATATAACCTTAAAATCGCATCTCCGAGTTGGCCATTGGGTTTGATGGCTTCAACAAATAGCACCTTGTAGGTACAGAGGAACTACTTGAACAATATAAATCAGTGAAATGCTCCAAATGCAATCATTTTGGAGTTATACGCAATTTATTCAAATGAAATACTAGCGATATTACTCATTTAACTATGGGCCAAGATCTGCAAAACAGCAAAGACATGAAGGACCTTGAAGCAGGGGTCAAGGGTCAAATCTAGCCCATGATTTCCTATAGCTTGTCTTCATATTCCATACCCCTAGGACAAATAACACTGAAGATATAAGGCCTTTTTAGTATGCAAACACTGTTTGGCCTTGAAGCTGAGGTTAAAGGTCAAATCTGACCTTTCCATAAGATTCCCATGATTTCCTATTAGCTGATTTTAACATGCCAAACCCTTACAACCAATAATATCCAAATAAAAATATCCAAAGAAATGAAAAAAAGGAAAATATACCAATGTTTAAAGGCCAGTCAATGACCTTGAAAGAAGTAACAAGTAACGTGTGCACAGCTTTTCTGTGAGTTTTGCATGACAATACGATATATTAGATGAAGCCTGGCATATGTAGGTCAATCACTAAAAAAAAAACTGACACTATTCAATTGACAAAGATTGGTAAGCTTTGAAACGTTTTGAAAGTTATATTACAATAGCTTTGTGAATACAACCTCCATTTCTATATATGTAATTCAGCTGTCGCAAGTACAACATGCAAAAACAAAGTAAAATATATTAGAATTAAATCAAATTATAATCCAACACTTTTTATACTTCATTATCACTTAATGTTCTTCCCATTTAAAACAGGTCTTATCCTTCTGTGTCCCTGTACCACTCAGTCTGAATGGTGGGGGTTCAGGATGATTTGAACACACAAATGGAAAGACTCTGTTCCTTAAGGTAGGGCATCAAGAATGGGTTCAATCCAGTTGGGGAATACCTGTGTATATTTGCTATATTAACCTAAATACCTCTCTCTTATGTGTTTGCCATATGAATAACACCCTCCAAACCATAGTATAAGCAGAATTTTACCATGGTTTGAGGTTATAAACCCTGGAGGCAAAGCTTCACCTTCAGGGCTTTGCACTCGTATTATATTGTTATCTTCATTTGTGATTCTGTATATGTCATTCGGGAAGTTTTCCTATTATAATCTCCCAAAATACAGTTACCTGCTAGGTTTATAGTAACTTACCCCTTCTATTATCTGAATGAAATCTACTTTTCACAAGTAAACAAAACTTTTTTTTCTCTTACGTGTCTGTGTAATAGATGTACTACATACAATATATTGTGAAGCATTATTATTATTAATATTGTTATTTTCCCCATTGCCACTCACTTGGCACAGTTATCCAGTAAAGGCACCTTCAGTATCTCCTCAGCTTCTGGCCTCTTACTGGGCTCCTGTATAAAACATAATGGTGCAACGTTACATTAAAATATTAAAGGTTACACAATACCATGGTGCAAAGTTACATTAAAATATTAAAGGTTACACAATACCATGGTGCAAAGTTACATTAAAATATTAAAGGTTACACAATACCATGGTGCAAAGTTACATTAAAATATTAAAGGTTACACAATACCATGGTGCAAAGTTACATTAAAATATTAAAAGTTGCAGAATTCCATGGTGCAAAGTTACATTAAAATATTAAAGGTTACAGAATACCATGGTGCAAAGTTACATTAAAATATTAAAGGTTGCAGAATACCATCATATGTACATACTTTATTTATTCATTACTTCCCCTATTCATTTTTCTACACTCAGTCTTATTAATTTACTTATTTGATACCATAGATATTTACTTCAGGGTCAAAATTTGGAAATAATAAAACATCCCTTCACCATATTTTGTGATATTCTGGGAGTATTTCAGCTGGTTTCACTTCCTTTGTGCATGAAAAATGGGAATTTTTGTGTATTGCATGTTAACAAACCAGTTAATTTGTTAGAAACTTTTGTCTTGTTTTTCAAGAATAACTACTGATTAAGCTATCACATGGTCTGTTATTCAGGACCATGGAATTTTCTGTCTCAGTACTCATTGGTTTAAAGTTTTCACACTAGATTTAAACATTAAGGGACCAGAATAAATCATCTTATATAATCAGAACTTTTATAGCACTTAATCTCTATTATTTGACAGACTATAAGCCTGTGGTGCCGTTTGCATAGACACATAGAATAAACTTAGGGTCATTGCGACAGACAAGTCATACCAGAGAGGACATGGGTTGCAGGGTGGCTAAGGCCGACAAGCTTTTGCAAACAGGTAAATTTTGAGCTTTTTCCTGAAGAGGGAAATGGAGGTTGCATTGCACACATTGCTGGGTAGGCAATTCCAAATCTTAAGTGCATCAAAGGCAAAACTATTACCAAAATGTTTACTCTTAGCTAAAAATACCAGAAAACAGGGAACAATGGAAAAAGCCATCCAAGGATGTGATACCTACTTCTGTTTAACAGGAAACTTGACTGAACAAAATTTTATTTATACCCCTTTCACACTACAGGTGGTACGTCACATGGTTACAGGTGTTCCTCGGTGGCGGAACCACCTCCAGGTCACCCTGTTTTGTACGAGTTGTTCACACTACAGGCGGTGTAATTCTTGGTTATAGGCATTTGGCGAAACGCCCCTGTCCTTCAAATTCAAAGGTGACCGAATCACAACCTTATAAACACCATGAACCACACCTTCAGTTGCCGTAGCAAGAAAATCATCTGCACATGCTCACAGTACCAAATTCAAAGGCGAAATTTTAAACATTTTAAAACTTCCATAAGGTGTGCAAGGTAAAGGACGGTTCGCCACTGACTCACAAGTTCGCAATTGAATGTCAGACAGTTATTCAAAGACAGGGACATTTCACCAAATGCTGGTCACAGCGGGTGATAACGCCTGTAGGTTGAAAGGGGTATCAAAAGATGGTCACTGTGTTTTATTCAGAGGATCAATTATATGGGACTTGTTTCTTCCTCACCTTGTTAAGTAGAATGTTACACAGGTTCCTGATTTCCACTGAATACTTGGGACTGATGTCATCAAAGCTGCCGTGTACTATGTCATTTGCCAGCCGCAGAGCATTCTGAAATGGACAAACCAAATTCAGGGTTGCTTTTTGAATTAAGTGGCATTCACAATCACCTATGTGTTAAAACAAAACCACACCCACCCCCGCTTTACCCCAATAAAAAGTGATTTGACCAACACAGACTTCCTCATTGCTGACTAGTTTCCACTGATTATGGTCATGAGGCTTAGATGAAATAGTTTAGAAATTGAAACATGCATTTCTGTCGATATTGATATTTTATATTTGCCACACATCAATATCAACATATCAATAACATATCAATTATATTTTAAAATTTCAAAACTTTTAACAACAAAGGCTCTTTGTATTAAAATAAAAAGACAATATATAAATGTCTATAACTTCAAAAGTCTTAGATTCTTAAAGGCGTTTGTTGAGTGTGTCTGTCTTATGTGTGCGATAATTCCAAAAGTAATGAACAGATCTTTCTTTAATTGTATCCCCGGCGCGATTCGGGGATACTATGGATTCCTCATCATCGTCGTCCGCGTCCGCAGAGATTTCTTGTTAGCGACCTACAGTCCACATTTCTTTCCAGATTTCTTTCATATTTGGCAGGTGGCTTGATATGGTGGATGACTCGCCACCCTATCTTTTTGGTAGGCTTTATGTCTAAATTAGGCCTGTGGTAGACAAAAATGTCTAAAATGTGAAATATTGCTTGTTAGCGACCTACAGTCCACATTTCTTTCCAGATTTCTTTCATATTTGGCAGGTGGCTTGATATGGTGGAGGACTCGCCACATTATCTTTTTGGTAGGCTTTATGTCTAAATTAGGCCTGTGGTAGACAAAAATGTCTAAAATGTGGAATATTGTTTGTTAGCAACCTACAGTGCACATTTCTTTCCAGATTTCTTTCATATTTGGCAGGTGGCTTGGTATGCTAGAGGACTCGCCACCCTATCTTTTTGGTAGGCTTTATGTCTAAATTAGGCCTGTGGTAGACAAAAATGTCTAAAATGTGGAATATTGTTTCTTAGCGACCTACAGTCCACATTTCTTTCCAGATTTCTTTCATATTTGGCAGGTGGCTTGGTATACTAGAGGACTCGCCACCCTATCTTTTTGGTAGGCTTTATGTCTAAATTAGGCCTGTGGTAGACAAAAATGTCTAAAATGTGGAATATTGCTTCTTAGCGACCTACAGTCCACATTTCTTTCCAGATTTCTTTCATATTTGGCAGGTGGCTTGGTATGCTAGAGGACTCGCCACCCTATCTTTTTGGTAGGGTTTATGTCTAAATTAGGCCTGTGGTAGACAAAAATGTCTAAAATGTGGAATATTGCTTGTTAGCGACCTACAGTCCACATTTCTTTTATATTTGGCAGGTGGCTTATCGCTTAAAAATATTGCAGATAGCCAATTTTTCTCAAATAACTCATTCATCTACTTTTGGGAGAGCTTTCACATGGTGAAGTTTCAGACCCATAGATAATTACTCACCTACTCAAAATGAGTAAATGCAAATTATCTCTTAAAAGTATTGCAGATAGCCAATTTTTCTCAAATAACTCCTTCACCTACTTTTGGGAGAGCTTTCACTTGGTGAAGTTTCAGACCCGTAGCTAATTACTCACCTACTCAAAATGAGTAAATGCTAATTATCTCTAAAAGTATTGCGGATACCCAATTTTTTTATCAAATAACTCATTCATCTACTTTTGGGAGAGCTTTCACATGGTGAAGTTCCAGACCCATAGGTAATTACTCACCTACTCAAAATGAGTAAATGCGAATTATCTCTAAAATTATTGCAGATAGCCAATTTTTCTCAAATAACTCATTCACCTACTTTTGGAAGAGCTTTCACTTGGTGAAGTTTCAGACCCATAGCTAATTATTCACCTACTCAAAATGAGTAAATGCGAATTATATCTAGAGTATTGCAGATAGCCAGTATTTCTCAAATAACTCATTCACCTACATTTTGGAGAGCTTTCAATTAGTGAATTTTCAGATCTGTAGCTAATTACTCACCTACTCAAAATGAGTAAATGCCTATTATCACTGAAAGTATTGCAGATAGCCAGTATTTCTCAAATAACTCATTCACCTACATTTTGGAGAGCTTTCACATGCTAAAGCTTTTTTATGAATTTTTAAAATAATTTTTAATGCATTAAAATTAATGAAATCATGCACTAAATCAATTATAACTTGAAAAGTATTGCATTTAGAGCACATTGTTAAAATATGTTATTCAGCTACTTTTTCCATAACTACAACATGGTGGGTAACATGAGTGTCAATCTCAATAGCTAAGTGAGTAATAGCTATTTTTGGATTTTTCACTAACTTCCATCATCAGTAAAATCACTTGTAACTTGAAAACTATTGCATTTAGAGAATTTTGTGCAAATCTGTTATTCACCTACTTTTGGGTCAGCTATAACATAGTAAAATTTCAGACCTCTAGCTCATGGCATAGCTGAGTAATCGCTACTTTTGCCTTTGCCGGTGGATACATCTTGCATCTGGCCACAGATGCGTCCTTGGTCTAGTTCTTTATGTGAGTAGGGCCTGACCAAATAAGAAGCAATTAAATTTTGGGAAATATCTGGATCATATTCTGTGCTCAAAAAAATCCTGAATGTTCAAAAGTCCCAGTTTAACTGTATTTTCAATGGCTTTGGCTTTCTGGTTGATATTACTCCAACAGTAATGAGTGAATCTGCATGAAATTTTTCTGGTGTGTGGGTCCCGGCTAAAGAAAGAAGTGATCACATTTTGGGACAGATATGGTTCATAATTGCAGAAAAAAGTCCTAAATTTTAATCCAACAGACTATGTCGGTGTGGTTGTTTGTGATGGACAAGGTAGTATAGAAGAATGTTTATGAATTATTTGACTGGAATACCCACCGTTGCATCAAAGACACGAGTGAGTGTCATCATCTCATACAGTACACAGCCTATAGCCCAAATGTCTGTCTTGTAGTCATATCTAAAAATAGTGAACATATACCATATAAACAAGAATTATTGCCCAGTCCAATAAAACACATTTTATTGCGCTACAATAGCTTACCATGTGGGACTGTATGCTGTTCTCGGATGGCCGCAAGGCACCTGGCCAATGTCTAAGAAAAATAGACATTTATAGTTGGCCGTAGCCTCAAGTTGTCCTCTCGTGGTAAACAGTG
This sequence comes from Sabellastarte sp. h YS-2021, assembly GCA_964017235.1. NCBI lineage: Eukaryota > Metazoa > Annelida > Polychaeta > Sabellida > Sabellidae > Sabellastarte > Sabellastarte sp. h YS-2021. Next base: position 18,749,893 of record OZ024928.1, read on the forward strand.
AGATCTCTTCCTACTTTCTCGTTGGCCGCGTGATTTGTAGCGTCTGTCATTTACACATATATTTTCATCTATTTCGCAGCATATACGTATTGTTGGATGTTAATTTTTGGTCATTTCATTTATTATATATCATAGATTATTCTGTAAAATTTCCGTTTTGACAGGATAAGTATTTTCTTTTATTTTGGTGTTTTTTAAGTTTTCCTCGCTTAAGGCTTTCATCTTCGTTTGACACACATAATTATTGCCCCACCTGTAGGGAATCTGGCTAAGGTGATGACCCCTGTGTCACTTTTGAAAATCCATGTGAAATATGCACTTTTTTACAGAAGATCAAATGTTGAAAATTTCACAAAGAAAACGCTACATAAAGAAGCAAAAGAGGGAAACTACTAGTTCAAAGGACGATGAACTAGATCTATTAGGGGATGATTTCCCATGCAGACCTTGAGAGTGCTGAAGATAACTTATTTACCTCAGACAGCACTTCCTCTCAATACTATGATGAATCCGATGAACCTCGGATTTCATCTTTTAAACCCCCAAAACATGCTGATAAGAGTAGACGTAAGGTCAGGTCCAGATACGTGTCATCTTCCTCAGAGGAGGATCAGTCCACTGCAACCAGACACAGGTCTTCAAAGCCCTCTGGGGCTCTCTCTGACCAAGACCAGCCTCAACATGATCCAGATCCACCTTATTATAGGGAAGTAGCTCTGTCTGACGTTCCCTCCCAATATGCGGAAGAAGTGGACACCTTCAGGTGCATTCTTTCTCTACCTGACCCCAGGGAGTCTATGCCTAGGTCCTCAACTTCAGTTATGGGTCTGGATGATGAAAAAGACCGTCAAGAGCTCAGACCTAGAGGTCCTTCCTCTATGCTACCACTCAGTTCAGTTATCAAAGATGCCTTTGATAAGTTTGAGCATGATTTCCAGCCACTAATTTACCTTAAGGTAAATACATCAAACCTCCTCCTTTCACTGCAAAGTGGTACAAGGTGGGACAGCCTTGTTATGAGGAGAAAATACAGGAGTTGAATACAGATTTTGCAAAAATCTGTATTACTCCTAAACCCCCTGGCGCTCCTATGGGCAAGGTTCCCCTACCAATTCTTAAGGAATTGGAACACCAAGCTAGGCAAAACATCTCCACACTCAATTTTACTGCTGCCTTTGCTAAGACGTCTTCCTCCTGCAATGCCACTCTTGAGAAGTACTGAGATAGTCTGAAGTCAACCTTCAAGAGAGTTAAGTCTCAGATCCAAAAAGGTGCCAATCCTGAAAAAGCAGCAAAATGTGGATATGAGCAAGCCAGTGAGTACTTAAATTTATGGAATAAGACTGTTCTTATTCAACACAGGGCTCTCACATGCCTCAGCAAATCCCTAGCCCATATACTCCAGAGGGAACCATATACTATGGGTAACACTGGCTTGCTTAGGCGCGAAGCCGAAATGACCCTTTTGCAACCACATTTAGGGGAAACGAGATGTCAAGAACTCAGGAACTCGCCCTTTTGGCACTCCTCCTTGTTCAAGTCTCAACTTGTGAAGGAAGGGGAAGACTTCCTCCTCAAAAAAGGCACCTCTAAAGACTCTCAGGGTTTCGGACCCTATCAAAATAAGCCCTTTTGTGGTCCCCACAACAAGAAAAGAGGCTCCTACAGGAAACGCCCCATGGGGGCAACTCCTCATAAAGCAGTAACCAATCGTTTTCCTCAGGTAGGGAGAAACCGAACTTCAGAGGCTTCAGAGGGGACGAGGGCATGGAAACCCCTTCCCCCAATGACTCCTTAAAAGCCTCCCTCAGTCCACTAGTAGGAGGTCACCTCCGTTTTTCAGAAGAGACTGGCAAACAAACAAATGTTCATCAAACGTGTTAAACATTATCACCAATGGCTACGTACTGCCATTCCTCTCAAAACCAAGTCTAGTCGGATTCCCTCTGATTCAGTCAGAATACAAGGCCCGTCAAAAAGATCCAAGCTCTGGCCACTGCAATTGAAAGGGTGGAAAATGTAAAATCTCTCGGGTTTTACAGTCTCCTGTTTCTAGTTCCCAAGCCTCACCAAAGGTGGAGGCCAGTCATAGACTTAAGCAGGCTCAACACTTTTCTACATGTAGAAAAGTTCAAAATGGAAACTCCAGAGTCCATCAGGACCACCCTGATTCCAGGGGAATGGGTATGGTTGATAGACCAATCAGATGCTTACCTTCACATCCCCATCCACCCAAACTCAAGGAAATACCTAAGGTTTTGCTACAGGTGTTCCAGTTCACCTCCCTCCCTTTTGGACTAGCCACAGCCCCCCAGGTCTTTACAATGATTGTGAAGGAAATGAAGCTAATGGCCCTCTCCAGAGGACTCAGACTTCACCAATACCTGGACGACTGGCTGATCAGGTCCCAGTCTCAGGAGGAAGCCCAAGTGAACACTCAGGCAGTGGTAGACCTAACCCAGTCCTTGGGTTGGATAATAAATCAGAAGAAATCAGAACTAAAACCTACTCAGGTGTTTTCGTTTGTGGGCTACGAATACCATCTAGATTCAGCCCTTGTAAAACCCACTCAAGAGAGATGGCTCAAACTTCAGGATTTGATCCTACGTCTCAAGTCAAAACATGTTTTGACTGCAAGATGTTTGATGTTGCTAATTGGGTTGCTTGCCTCAACGGAGAAGATGGTCCCGGAGGGACATCTTCACATGAGGCCCTTTCAGTTTCACCTCAAGGAGCATTGGAGACATCCTCAGTTGCTGGACAGCCTCCTTCCTTGGATAAAAACCATTTCAGCACACCTAGACTGGTGGCAAAATCCCTCAAACGTGATGAGAGGTGCAGACCTTCAGCCAAAAGACCACAGTATACAACTCTTTACAGACGCCTCAAATGAAGGTTGGGGCGCTCACTTAGATCAAAGTTCTACAAGGGGTATGTGGTCAGACCGGGAAAAAAGGCTACACATAAATTTTCTAGAGTTGAAGGCGGTTTCCCTGGCCCTTCGAAGTTTCAAGGACCAGTGCCAGAACCAAATAGTGCTAGTTGCAACGGACAACTCAACACTGGTAGCCTACATAAACAAACAAGGAGGAACTCACTCAGTAGAGATGTGTGCTCTCCTGTGGAAGATCATGACATGGTGTCACCACTATCACATAACATTAAAAGCCAGACACATTCCAGGGTGTCTAAATGTGATGGCCGACCTCCTGTCCAGGTCGAACCAAGTCCAGTCAACAGAATGGTCACTGCATCCGCAGGTGTTCAAACAGATCTGCCAAAAGTGGTTCGCTCCTCATATAGATCTATTTTCCACTCATCTGAACCACAAACTTCCACTGTGTGTGTCTCCAGTCCCAGACCCAAATGCTTGGGACATAGATGCTCTGATCTTAAACTGGACTGGTCTCACTGCCTATGCTTACCCTCCGATGGCTCTCCTTCACAGGGTGATCCAAAAAATCAGGCAATGCCATTGCATGATAATTGTAATAGCCCCAGGCTGGCCAGGGATGCCCTGGTTTAAAACCTAGTGCAGCTCTCAACAGAGATCCCACTACAACTTCCAGTGTCAACAACTCTTCTCAAACAGTCCCACAATTACGTGTTCCACAGCAATCCACAACATCTCAACCTCCACACCTGGTGTCTAGGAGTGGACAGCTCCAAAAACAAGGCTTCTCTGTTGAGGTGGCAGAGAGAATTGCTGCCCCTCAGAGGTTATCAACAAGGACCATCTATAAGTCAAAGTGGGCCCTATTTGAGAAATGGTGCAGAGAAAATTTGGTGGATTTCTACACTCCATCTGTGAAACATATCTCAGATTTTTTCATGTACCTGTACCAAGATCTAAACAGGTGCCCCTCGACCATTGATGGTTACAGGACGGCCATTGTTGACACTTTGGGCCCAGCGGGCCACCATATTGCAGACCTTCATAGGTTACTATCCAGTTTTCACAGGGATCGTCCAAAAAGTTCCAGGAATCTTCCAAAATGGAACCTTTCTGTTGTTCTCAATGAGCTCACAAAAGCGTCCTTTGAGCCTATGAAAGACACAGACCTCAAACATCTTACTCTCAAAACTGCTTTCTTGCTAGCTTTGGCCTCCGGCAAGCGCTGCAGCGAAATCCATGCCTAGGTTGCAAACAAAGTATCTAATCTAGGCCAATGGGAAAAGGTTGCCTTGTTCCCTTCTTCTGACTTCATAGCCAAAAACCAACTAGCAAGAAAAGGTTCTCAAAGTGTGTCTCCAGTGACTATTCCTGCTTTGACTACCATTATAGATAGACAATTCAAAGAAGACAGGACCTTGTGTCCCGTGCGGGCCCTGAGGCACTATTTAGATCAAACCAAAGATCTGAGAGGGTCTCAATCCCTCCTTTTCATCTCCTTCAAGAAAGGACATACCTCAGACATCAGACCAGCTACTCAAACCATTCTACTTTGTTATAAACAAGCAGACCAAGAAGCCTTGAACCTGGTCCAAGTTAAAGCGCATGACATTAGGGCCTTCGCGGCCTCTAAGACCTTTTACAGTGGGGTATCGGTGGACCAAATCATGCAAGCCTGTCACTGGAAAGCTCACAACACATTTACAAATTTTTACCTAAAAGACCTTACTTGGTCAGACAACGACAACAATATGTATCTGGGACCAGTGGTGGCAGCACAACAAGTCCTAGATCCTTCCGCTCAGACCAGTTATCCTCGGAAAGAAAAGAAGGGGGGGGCACATCCGCTACAACCAAGTCTTTAGGAGTCTAATCACAGGATCTAGGTATAGGTTTACCTCTCAAGATGTTATGGGTAAGGTCATTTTGTTTTGTTAGTTTATCAAATATAATATGTATTAAGGACTTATCAAAGTTGTCATTAATCTCATGTTAGGTGGCTAAAAATTTATAAGAATTCCAAACATAGGGCTGGTTTTTCACTCGTGGATGGCCCCTAAGGGCCCTCACACTACTTAAGTGAGCACGGCTGCACTTCTCTCCTACAATCGAAACATCTTGACAGTTTTAGCACTGTCATTCAGTATATTCAGGTTTTTGGCTCTTTACAGGCCCGATCTTCGAGATTGGGGCACTGTAAACGGGACTCAGACTGGTATTTTCAAAAACATTTATTTCATTCTAATCTATTACTTCAAAATCTAAGAAAAGTCCCAGTCTCAGCTGTAATCCCTCCACCGTCACTGTGCGGTTGGATTCAGCATACAGTCCCACATGGTAAGCTATTGTAGCGCAATGAAATTGAAAATTTTAATTACTTAAATGTAGTTTTTATAAGCTACAAGATTACCATCTGGGACTGAGAAGAGTCCCACCCTGCCTCCCTGCTGTATTACAGCTGAGGGGTAAGGTTTAAAAATTTCAACGAGAAAGTAGGAAGAGATCTCACTGTGTACCATGAGAGGACAACTTGAGGCTACGGCCAACTACAAATGTCTATTTTTCTTAGACGTTGGTCAGGTGCCTTGCAGCCATACAGCATATAGTTCCACATGGTAAATTTTCAATTTAGCAGAAAACACCTTGATTACAGTTTGTGTTGCTAGCTTGAATCTTTTAAGTCATACCTCTTAGAACCAGATAAATGGCAAGAGATGTCACTTCAAATTGATGCCTGATCTCCTGGTGAAGAGACAATTGATGCCACAGTCATGTTTTGCAAACCAATGGCATATATGGTTTCAGTCTACTGTTATGTTCTATCAAATGAATCTAACTTTCAATATTTTTTCTATAAAATGTCAATTTAATCAGAATAATTGCAAGTATATGACTTTTACTGAAGGTACACAGTATGTGGACTGGCAGTTTGTACAGCAGATGACTCAGGGTCAATGAATGCTCCAGGAATGTGTAAATGAGATCTCTTCATTTTTTTTATCGTTTTTTAAAGCTTTGCTGTTGTTGATGGAAGCTACTTTAGACCTTTCACTATGGGAACTTATCTAACTGGCATTAGTTGTACAAATTGACCATCTTTAAACCCCCATTTCACCACTATTACCATAAAACATGTGATGTTGAGAGCAGTTCATAATGTACTGGTTCATAACCTCATTAGGACAATTTACACAGTGCTAAATTTTACTGATTGAGTAAGAAATGCTAAATACAGTACAACCTCCATTATGTGAACTTTTATAATCCAATTATTATAAGTTACACTTTTCCATTGTTTTATTAAGATGTATCTTTTATTTTTTTATCTTTCTATGATCTGACCCTGACCCTTTACTCTGCATGAATGGTCAGATACTGGAGGTTGTTCTGTCTATGCCACTGTGAAATTCATCACTAATAAACCGTGTCAGTGTTTACTGCGAATAACGGGACATTGTTATCAAATGTGGTGATTTCTGTGGCAAGTTAAGGCCTAGTGTTTGGTATAATATATCAATATTTCAATATTAATTGACAACGGTTCCATTTTTCAAAATCATAATTGAAATGGTAAAAATTTCAATATCAATTTAATGAATTTAAATGAGCAAGTTTATCAGCAAAATTCTGTAAGTTATAGGTAATCAACGTTAAAAATCTTAATTTAAAACTTACATGATAAATTTTAAGATACACCAGGTAGTATGATGTTCAAAGCTTATTATAATAATTTGTGAAATATGGAATAATTCTAATATTTGCTAAAATTCAGCATGATTTTAGTTCTAAAGTGATGTATTTTACAGCATGAATTTTATTTTAGATATCCATCAATATGGAAAAATTTATTGAAGTTTGACATGTATACTGAAATCACAATTCAATACAAACACTATTTTATGAAAATTGTAAACTTTAAAACTATGATGATGAATATATAATGTATCAAAAACACCTCTTTATAGAATATTTCTTTATTTTAAATGAAGAAAAATTCTGAGTTACAAGAGTTTTGTTAAAATAATGTTTTTTATACAATACATGTTTCCAGAAGAGCAAAAGTATCTTTATTTCTAGTTTATTAAATAAAAGTATCTGGATGTATTATTTATATAAATATATAAACATTGCCACCAACAGATTAAACTGTAAAGATTGATTCAAGTTCTTACCAACTGATAAGAACACAAAAATATCAAAGACTTGGGACTTCTGAAAGAAATACGACAGATTGTCCAGTTGAATGCCTTTGTTTTGTGAATAATATAGCAATTAATCTCTCTGCTTGGATGATCTAACACAACTTTCCTTTTACACTGTGAGATGTTCAATAATGCAAGGATCTTGTGTGTAAATAGCCAATGAAATGAATGCAAAGCAGAGCTGGTTTGCAGATTACAGCCAAATGATGAATTATTTATTTTATTTATTTAATCATTTATTATAGAGACATAGTATAATACATTTTGACAACTTAATAATGAACTACAAAAGAATACCCAGCCCTAATGGGCTTATTAGTCTCTACAAACTATTTTAACAACAGATAGGTGGAAAATAGTTACATAAGATATTATTTCTGTGATTTTGTAGATACTTAACAACAAACAAGTGTAAACTAGTTACATAAAATATTGTTCCTGAGATTCCATAGGTCAGCTAGAAAGCTCATTAATAGTTTTACCCTTTTACAAGTTATTATTTCATAAAACTCAGTTAATATACTATCATTCTGACGAGAACAAATTTTGTTATAATACTTACAGCGGATAGCTTGAAGTTTGGGACAAACACACACAAAATGTATTTCATCTTCAATGTCTAACTTACAAAGCTTACAAATTCTGTCTTCTACTTTTTTCCTAGTGTATCTTCCTGCCTCAATTTCTAGGGGCAATATACCAATCCGAAGTTGGCAAAGAAGTGAACGCTTATATTTGGGGATGTTTGAAAGAATATACTCTTCAGTCTTTATTTCATTTTTAAAAAGTGAATACGTTCTTAGTTTTGGTTTTGATGGCAATTTGTTGGACCATTCATCGTGCATTATATCCGCAAGTTTGATTTCAAGGTCATTAATGTCTAACTCTTCAGCCATTTCAAAGTTCTCTAGCTTGTTGACTGACTCAAATATGTCATATATGTTTGATTCCCAAGAACAGGCATAAAGGTCCCAGTAACTCCATTCAAAGACCTTTCTCGTTAAATGCCCTGCATCCATATTACAAATTTTGTTCCAAAGACGGATGGCTGAAATATAGTATTTATATTTTGGAATCATCCAACCCATGTCACCCTGGAATGCCAGTGCAGGGGCATTTCTATGGAGGCCAAGGAAGTACCGTATAGCTCTGTTTTGAACCTTTTCTGCATAGTTAAAATTTTGAAATCCCCAGATGCTAGAACAGTAATCCATAATAGGCCAAACACATGCATTATACAGCTTTGTGTATGTTCTGTAGTTGAAGTCTTTGAAATTCTTAAATTTGCCAATAATTTTGCTCAAAGCTCTACCCCCTGCATCAGCTAAAGTCCTAGCACATTCCTTGAAGGTCAAATGTTCATCCAAGATCACCCCTAGATATTTATACTGGGATACAGTTTCAATTATGCTCCCTCCAAGAGTGAAAACAATTTCTGATTTCTTGCTACTTATATTCCTAAAATGTACAATACCACTTTTTAAATCATTTACAGTGATCCTCCATTTATTACACCATTGGGCTACATGATTAAGCATGCTTTGTAGTTTTGATTCCGAGTCGGATAAAAGAACCATGTCATCTGCATAAAGTAATATACATATGTGTGTGTTACCACAATTTAACCCTAATTTCAAATCATTCAGCTCTACAGCAAGACTATTTATGAAGATGTTAAACAGTGTTGGCGACAGAGTATCACCTTGTCTTACACCGGACTTTGACAGAAACCAGTCTGTGTAATTGTTGTTAATTCGAATAGTATTAAATGTTTCACTATATAATAATTTTATTGTATGATACATTTTGCCACGAATATTATTTTTTAACAGATTAAAAAACAATAGATTTCTGTCAATGCGATCAAATGCCTTTTCTAGGTCTAGGAAAGCTGCAAAGGTATTTTCTTTGTTCTTTATTCTTTTTCTTAATATTGTACTTATGTTATACACATGTTCTTCACATGACTTACCTTTTTGAAATCCAAATTGCTCGGGACATATAATTTTTTTTGCTTCAAGGTGTTTTCCAATTCTGTTATTGAGAATACCTGTATATATTTTACATATACTTGAAAGCAAGCTTATACCTCTGTATGATTTTGGACAACAGGGGTCTTTTTCTGCCCCCTTTGGTATAGGACAAATTATTACATGTCAGGCTTGTGTGGGATTTTGTTTCTATTTGCTGCAAAAGCAAGCACAATAGTGCAGCTAGCCTTGCCACAGGCGTTTATATGTATAATATAGACACATCTGTTTGATTGCATTATAAGTATTTTTCATAATGCTCTCATACATTTACTTAGCCTAGCTTGCTGAGGAGAATACTTTTGCTCTTCTGGAAACATGTATTGTATAAAAAACATTATTTTAACAAAACTCTTGTAACTCAGAATTTTTCTGCATTTAAAATAAAGAAATATTCTATAAAGAGGTGTTTTTGATACATTATATATTCATCATCATAGTTTTAAAGTTTACAATTTTCATAAAATAGTGTTTGTATTGAACTGTGATTTCAGTATACATGTCAAGAAACTAGAAAGGCCTCTGATACAGTGTGCATTATGGCAAAAATATTTCATGTTTGCATTGTGGTTGAGACAGCCTGGAAGGCCAGGCTATAGTGCAGCATTCTGTGATCAAATTATAATCATAACTATGGAAGCCTTTAACCACCATCCAAATTCAAAATTTGAAATATGCTATTCGGAATTCCAAATACACTATTCAGAATTCGAAATACATATTTGGAATTCCAAATACCCTATTCAGAATTCCAAATATGTATTTGGAATTCCAATTACACCATTCAGAATTATTTGGAATTCCAAATACGTATTCAGAATTCCAAATAGCATATTTCAAATTTTGAATTTGGATGGCAGTTCCAGGCTTTCGTACATAACAGTTCCAGCATTGTAAGTTCATTTTTACAAAGTGTAAAGAATATAAAGTTTAACACAATGCCCAGATTATAAGAGGATAAACTTCATCTTTATTTGACAGAACAAATGATAGTGCATGGAAGCTTGACAAATATGGACTGCTGAATATGTATGGCTTGCGACTAACACAGGTCACAAATACTTCAGTACCAAATGTAATAGTTGTCAATGCAGATGAAAACTTAACTCACCACTGGGGCTTAAAACTAAGCAATAAGAAGTCAATATAATTCTGCATCAATTTATGCATTGATGCATTTATGAATGGATGCAAATGTCATTTGATTCAAAAGTAAAGTAAGACAATTGTGGCTCATTTATACATATTGTGGAAAATCTAAAGTTTCTAATTCAACTTTAATAATCTATGACCTCTGAGTGACATACTTTGAAAAGTATGTTTGAATATTGAAATCATTTTGAACATTATGAGAGTAAAACCTCAATTATCTGATCTTCTATTATCCAAATATTCCATTTTATCATGGCCTATCTACTCTCTTATACTTGAAAATTTTAATTACTTAAATGTAGCTTTTATAAGCTACAAGTTTACCATGTGGAACTGAATGTTGATCTCAAATGACTGCACCCGGCCAACGTCCAAGAAAAATAGATGTCCAGTACTGGCTGGTGGCTCACAAGGAGGTGAGCCCCGTCGTGAAATACCGCACGATCCTCCTTCTTTTGAGTTATAATTTTGCCCGTACCCACTCAGCTGTAATACAGCGGTGAGGTAGGGTGGGACTCTCCTCAGTTCCACATGGTAAAACAAACCTGAAGATTGAGCCATATCTCTTGCTAGTTGGATTTTGGCTATGAAGTCTGAAGAGGAGAACAAAGCTACCTTTTCCCATTGGCCTAGATTAGATACTTTGTTTGCAACCCAGGCATGAATTTCACTGTGGCGCTTGCCGGAGGCCAAAGCTAGCAAGAAAGCAGTTTTGAGAGCAAGATGTTTGAGGTATGTGTTTTGAGCATGGGATCAAAAGGGTGCTTCGTGAACTCATTAAGAAACAGAAAAGTTCCACTTTGGGAGATTCCTGGAACTTTTGGGAAGATCCCTGTAAAAGCTTGGAAGTAACCTGTTAAGGTCAGAGCTTTGAGAAATATAGAACCCTGCTGGGCCCAAAGTCTGAACAAAGGCCATCTTGTAACCATCAATGGTCGACCGAATTTTCTCTACACCATTTATCAAATAGGGCCCACTTTGACTTGTAGATGGTCCTTGTTGATGACCTTTGAGGGGCAGCAATTTTCTCTGCCACTTGCCTGATTTTTGGATCACCCTATGAAGGAGAGCCGTGAGAGGGTAAGCATAAGCAGTGAGACCGACCAGATTATGTTCAGAGCATCCATGTCCCGAGCATGTTGGTCTGGGACTGGAGATACATATAATGGAACTTTGTGGTTCAGATGAGTGGCAAATAGATCTACATGAGGAATGAAGGAATGAACCACTTGACAGAACTGTTTGAACATCTGCGGATGCAGGATTCATTGGACTGGATAGAAGGTAGGCCATCACATTGCGGCACCCTGGAATGTACCTGGCTCTTAAGAGTTATCTGGTAATGATGGCACTAGGTCAGAAGTGGATTCCTACTTGTTTGTTTACATAGGCTACTACTGTTGAGTTGTCTGTAGCAATCAACACTGTTTGGTCTTGGTACTGGTCCTTGAAGCTTTTCAGGGCCAGAGAAATCGCCTTCAACTCTAGAAGATTTATGTGTAGCCTTTATATCCCTGTCCTTTTGTAGAGACTTGCTCTAAGTGATCGCCCCAACCTTCATTTTAGGCGTGTTTAAAAATTTGTATACTGTGATCATGGGGTGAAGGTCTGTGCACTTCATCACGTTTGTGGGACTTTGCCACTACTCCAGGTGACCTGAAATGGTCTCTGACCAAGGAAGTAGGATGTCCAATGACTAAAGAAAAACTCCAGTGCTCCTTGAGGTGAAACTGAAAGGGTCTCATGTGAAGGTGTCCCTCCGGGACTATCTTCTCCATTGAGGTGAGCAACCCAGTTACCGACATCAAACATCTTGAAGTCAAAACATGTTTTGACTTTAAGTGTAAGATCAAATCCTGAAGATTGAGCCATTTCTCTAAGGGCTGAATCTAGGTGGTATTCGTAGCCCACGAATGGAAACACCTGAAAAGGTTTGAGTTTGGCCTTCTCCTGATTTATTATCCACCCTAAGGACAGTGTCAGGTACTTCCTTTGGCTTTGGTGGAAGGGGGATGTGAAGGTGGTGACTGACAGGTCTATCAACGACACCCATTCCCCTGGAATCAGAGGCCCTGAAGGACTCTGGAGTTTCCATTTTGAACCTTTCTACAAGTAGAAAGGTGTTGAGCCTGCTTAGGTCAATCACTGGCCTCAATCTTTAGTGGGGCTAGGGGACTAGAAACAGGCGACTGTAAACCCCGAGAGATTTCTACCTTTTCTATTGCGTTCTTAACAGAAGAGACTGGATGCAAGAGGCCAGAGCTAGATCATGATGGGTCTTGTATCCTGAGTAAATCAGGGGGACTCTGGCTAATCTGGATTGTTGATGAATGGTGGAACATAACTATTGGTAAGAATGTTTAACATATTGTTTGAGCATTTGTTGTTTGCCAGTCTCTTCTGAAAGAACAGGAGACCTCCCACTGATGGACTGAGGGAGGCTTTTAAGGAGTCACTGGGATAAGGGATTTTCATGCCCTCGTCCCCTTGTGTGAGGTCAAAAACGACCTCTGGAGCCTGTGCTACTCGATTCCTCCCTACCTGGGGAAAACAGTGATTACTGCTTGGAATGGATTGACCCCCATAGGGGTGTTTCCTATAGGAGCCTCTGGTTGTAGTGGGGTCCGTGAAAGGGCTGATTTGATAGGGCCTAAACGCAAAGTGTTTTTACCGGTTCCTTGGGGAGGAAAACTATTTTACAAAGACCTTATAAGTAAAATATTTTAAATATTTATTTTAAATATTTATATTTTCATGTTCATATCAGAAATATGTTTGATCTTAAATAAAATGCACAGAAAAAGGAGACGACTTGCTGTATTGGCAAACTAAGGCTTTGCAGGCACCTGCTGTCTAGATGAAGATGATTTCTTTGAACAAGCTCTCGTTTTCACTACTTAATTTTAAGTTTAAACGCTTTAATTGGTAAAATAATGTAGCAGATAAGGGATAAAATATTTTATTTTGACAGGTAAAGGTCCTATAATAAGCTACATACACGGTTCGTATTCTCTCAGCACTTGCTGTCTAGATGATGACATCACCAAAGGGGTTTCCAAAGGATCCTGTTCGGAGTTAGTTTCCAAGCTTTATTTCATATTTTAACCCTTAAAATGGTCAAATATGGCATATATTCCTGTATATAAGCTACATACACGAGTCCTTGTCGCCCACACTTTTCTTTACAACATGAACCCGGAAGTGGATTTAAGTAGTAAAATATGCTAAATATACTTATCTGTTCTGTGAATTGTCACAAAATTAAGATTGTATGATATAAAATAAAGAAACTGTGGGAGTTTCAGTGTATAGCCATATGAAAAATTAAACTTCTTTCCTTGCAATAAAATAAAATGCACACATACATAATGGTGGCCAACAAGAAAGAAGGGGGATCATGCAGTACTTCACGATGGGGCTCACCTCTCTGTGAGGCACCAGCCAGTACTAGACATCTATTTTTCTTGGACGTTGGCCGGGGCCTGCGGCCATCCGAGATCAGCATTCAGTTCCACATGGTAAGCTATTGTAGCGCAATAAAATGTATTTTTACTATTTACCTCAACCAAGGACGTTATGTAACTGACAGTGTGCATTTGTGTGTTTGTTTCTTTACACAATAACTCAAAAAAATTATTCACAGATTTCGAAGACATTTTCAGGAAAAATGTAGATGATTGCACAAGGAACAAATAATTAGATTAAGTGGGGATCTGAATCACCTTCTGGATCCAGGAATATTTATCATTGCACTCATAAGCCATATTTGAGGTGTTGGGCCTATGAAGTGGTTTTGCGCTCTCTGAAACCTTTTCTAGTTTTTAAAAGTAGACTTCTTCTGTGTTATTATTCTTCTATTATCCAAATCTATAGTTAAATCTGGTTCTCAAAACATGGTTGATTAAAAAATGTTCTGTTGCATACATTTCTCACTCTATCTGCCATCTCTCATTTGGTTTCAAAAGCATATTAGTCTCATAATGACAGACAACTGAACATTTTGAGATTGTTCGAAGTAGTAGAATACTCACGGGTCTCCTTTCACTAGCTCTGGAGACATGTACAGGAGGGTGCCCACATACTGAAAAATACATTGAAAATAATTGACTGGAGTTTAATGTCACTTTTAATGCATCCATGATAAGCATTTGAGGGAGTGAAGGAAAACTGGGGATATTACACAAGGAGATTACACCCTTGGATAAGGTACTCTGCAATATGTCCCCATTCACCAAGGTATATAAATAGCTACTGACGGCAGTTGGGGAGGTAACCATGGAAAAGGCTGGTAGCCTTCAGTGGAATTGTAATACTCTGAGTTACTTATTGATAAAACTAGCATCAGAGATGCCCGTACCCGACAGCCTGGGGAAATATTTTTCAACACCATAAGATATAGAAGTAGTGTAACAGTACAAAGTTCAAGATACTTTCAGAGCAGTGTCAGTTATATTAAGGCCCAAATAATGCTTAAGTAGAGAAAATAATATCTCAGGAAAAGAAAAGTTTGTAAAGATGAACTATTAAAACAAAACAATTCAATAATAAAATGACAGCATTTATCAGTAAACCAAAAATGGCCGAATTATGGTTTGGATGTTTTGAATATTACCCATGCATACAGAAGTGGCAATACATTCAGTGAGTGCTTATGTGTGGTGTTGGAGAAAAGCCTGTGGCTCACTTGATGAAATTCCATCTGTTACAATGGGAACTTGCAAAAGGAAATTCTTAATAAATTCTAATATGACTTTAACAGTGCTTAATCTGCATCAACAGACAGACCCAAAGGTGCAACAAGATTTTAAAGGCCAATACAGCAAGGTCAAAGGTCAAATCAAGGTCACACTATGACGTTGCACACCTACACCCCCTAGCCAATGTCCCTACCAAGTATCCTCTTCCTACACCTCTTACGGTTCCCAAGATATAGCCTGGACCAGGTTTTATAGGTCAAGTTCACTACGGCAAGGTCAAATCAAGGTCACACTATGACGGAGCACACCTACACTCCCTAACCAATGTCCCTACCAAGTATCAACTTCTTACACCTTACGGTTTCCAAGATAGAGCCCGGACCAGGTTTTATAGGTCAAGCTCACTACGGCAAGGTCAAATCAAGGTCACACCATGACATTGCACACCTACTACCCCCAACCAATGTCCTCACCAAGTATCAGCTTCCTACACCTTACAGTTTCTGAAATATAGCCCAGGCAAGATTTTATAGGTCAAGGTCACTACGGCAAAGGTCTAAGGTCAAAACAAGGTCACACTATGACGTTGCACATCTACACCCCTTAACCAATGTCCCTACCAAGTATCGACTTCCTACACCTTACAGTTGCTGAGATATAGCGCGGACAAGGTTTTATAGGTCAAGGTCACTATGGCAAGGTCAAAGGTCAAATCAAGGTCAGACCATGATGTTGCACACCTACAACTCCTAACCAATGTCCCTACCAAGCATCAACTTTCTGCACCTTACGGTTTCCGAGATATAGCCCGGACAAGATTTTCAAACTCAAGGTCACTACGGCAAGGTCAAAGGTCAAATCAAGGTCTGACCATGATGTTGCACACCTACAACCCCATAACTAATGTCCCTACCAAATATCAACTTCCTACACCTTATGGTTGCCAAGATATAGCCTGGACAAGATTTTCAAACTCAAGGTCACTACGCCAAGGTCAAAGGTCAAATCAAGGTCAGACCATGACGTTGCACACCTACATCCCCCAACCAATGTTCCTGCCAAGTATGACCTTCCGACACCTTACGGTTCCTGAGATACAGCCCGGACAAACTATTTCCTAAATCCCGCCCGCCCATTCGGACACCATGGGTGAAAACAATACCCCGACAGCCCTTAAGGGCGTTGGGGTAAAAAGGGAACCAGAAATAAGTTCTAGCCGCATGGGCCACTAGGCCCTAAAACTAACTTATCTTTATCTACAAGAAACCCTTTACCATTTGACCTTGACATTTTATATAACCTCCTTCACATAGAATCTGTTTTACCCTGTATTTCTTACCGTTAGCTTCATATTTCACTGAAGGGAATCATGTACTACAATGAAAGGCTGGTTTCACAAATTGACCTAGTACAGACTTAGACTAAAAGTTTCTTAGACTAAGATTTCACAAAGCTTTAAGTTAAGCTCACCTTGGAGTACAGACAGACATACATATGGCTGCCATATATTCCACTCCACTTCAAAATTTAAAATGACAGAAAAATACTGCATAAATAAATATATAAAACATCCCCCTAAGGTAGTTTTTGAAGTTTTTACCTGGAAACAAGGTTTTCCATTGTACAGAAACATTTTTCTTAAGATAATATGTGTCTGATAATATGTGTCACCAGTAGTATATTTTGATTAAAAATAGAAGGTGATATGACACAGAAAACCACTGTGGTTATTTAAGTCTCATTTTCTGAAATCCATCGAAGCCCAAAGTTAGCCAAGTCATAAGGCAAAAATTTAAATCTTAGACCCTGCCTAAGTCTGAGACCCTTTGTGACCCTTTGTGAAACCAGCCCAAGGAGCCACCTGCCCCTAGTGTAAAAGATTTAAAAATAAGACATTGGTCTGTGCTACTGTTATTTAAAATATTTTAAATATACTTGCACCTAGTTTGATCAACAGACATGCAACTTTTCCTTTCGACAACAAAACAAGGAGTATTTAAAGTACTCAGAAACATTAATTAGTCTCATGCACCTGGAATACGACTAACCCACATTGATTTGATCTTGTGTCAGTATATCTCAGCATGGTTGTCCTCAATTTGAAGTCACTTCATATCTCCATGTGATATATCACCCGAGACATTGACCTTGATTTGTCCTTACCCTTAATATCACTCACCGTCTGTGCCATGTGTGTCTGGCTGCTCATCATCCGTGAAATGCCGAAATCACCAAGCTTTATGAGTCCTGTCTTTGTCAGGAAAATATTCATTGTCTTGATGTCTCTGTAAATGGTAAAATAACTGCATAAATATACTAAGACTATTTCGGCAACACAAGATATAACAAGCAGTGCTCCAGAGCACAAAGTCTCACCCACAGGTAGTGATGGAAATTCACCAAGACAGTTCTGGATTCATGATCCAGATCCGAGTCCTGAACACATTGAGAAGGACCAAGCTACAGTTTCGCCCCACCTAGTGTGAAATCATGATCTGATAATTAGTTTGAGTTATGTTAAAGTTTCGAATTTTGTGCATGGACAGAAGAACAAATAAATAAACAGATCTTTCTACAATACCCTCAACTCTCCTCTTCAGGGACTGAGGGTACAAAGACTTTTACATGGAATCAAGGAATTACAAGGGATCAAATATGGGCTGACAGACAAAGTAACTGATTAATGTCAGTATTTTGTTTTTATTAAATAATTATGCTTTTCTTCCAGACAATTATCACTATTGTGTATATGTACCACAAAATTACATATGTATATGCATTACTCACTTTTGTGTATTGTAATTTTATAAAAACAAAATTACCACTCACCTATGGATATGTATTACTGACCTGTGTACAACAAATGTGTGTATGTACCACAAAACACGGAGTATTTCAGATGTGTATAGGTATTAGTCCTGTGCATTATAGTAACATACTTGAAGCACTTTCCTGCATATGACACCTATGAATATATACCACTCACCGGTGTGGCAGACTTCTTTAACTGTACTATTTACATGTGTATTACATGCATACACGTGATTCCCTGACTTGTGTATATGTACCCTTATATGTGTACACTTATATGTGTACCACTCACCTGTGAATATGTACCTTTAAGTATAAGTTCCACTCATCTGTGTACATGTACCACTCACCTGTGTATATATACCACTCACCTGTGTATATGTACCTTTAAGTATAAGTTCCACTCATCTGTGTACATGTACTACTCACCTATGTATATATACCACTCACCTGTGTATATGTACATTCACCTTTAAGTATAAGTTCCACTCACCTGTGTACATGTACCACCCACCTGTGTATATATACCACTCACCTGTGTATATGTACATTCACCTTTAAGTATAAGTTCCACTCACCTGTGTACATGTACCACCCACCTCTGTATATATACCACTCACCTGTGTATATGTACATTCACCTTTAAGTATAAGTTCCACTCACCTGTGTACATGTGCCACCCACCTCTGTATATATACCACTCACCTGTGAGTATGTATCATTCACCTATAAGTATATGTTCCACTCAGCTGTGTACATGTACCACCCACCTGTGTATATATACCAGTCACCTATGTGTATGTATCATTCACCTATAAGTATATGTTCCACTCACCTGTGTATATGTACCACTCACCTGTGTATATGTACCACTCACCTGTATATGTGCCAATCACCTGCACATATACTACTCACCTGTGTATTATGCTATATTCATGTATATGTGCCACTGCAGACACCAGTTGATACAGGTACCACAAAATCTCATTTTCAGGCAGCAAGTCTTTCATCACAGCCAGCTTTTCACATAAACTCCCATCTAAAATACAGTATTGTATTGTATTAAATACAGTCAGCTTAAATGTCTTACAATATAAAAATAATATGATTCACCAAAATACTTTCTTTTGTTTGAAGTATGTGTATGTACTACCTTTACATCCATGTTATATGATTACAATAAAAGAGTCACTTCAATGGAGCAGATATCATTGTTTTGCCATTAATATATTCATATACGAGAACCTGGAGTTCAGACCAAGGGACAAGGTGTTACCCTATCGGAATTTGGTATGCAGTTTAATCAATGATGCAAAAAAACTAGCAGCTGACAAACTGAGATAACAGTGAAAATTGTAAATACATGTGTGGATTATATACCCTGATAGGCCAATATTTATGTCAATAGTATAAATAAAACTGACTCAGAAGTAACATGTTTGTCATATCCAAAAGACTATTCCAAAGGTGTTGAAGCTAGTCAATGACCTTCTGATAATCCTGCTACATACTTTAACATAAAGAGGTATATAGATCCATAGATTATTATAGAACCCCACCTCAATACTAACGATACTATCATTCAATAAATATTCAGTATTCAATCTCAAATTTATTAAGTAAGGCATAATCCATCACTTACCATTGCAAAATTCCATCTCAATGAGTAAGGTATCCCCATCCAGGAAGTGGTTATAGTAAGACACGATGTTGGCGTGATTGAGCATGGACAGGATGTCAATCTCATTCTGAGCATCCTTACGCTCCTTCTCACTCAGCTTGCCAAGCATCACCTCCTTCCAGACTACCAAAGTGTTGTCCTGGAATCAAACCATGGTATAACACTCAACATGACTTCCTGTAATACCACCAATGTGTTGTCCTTGATTATATAAATACAAATCAGACATTACCCCCACATCACCAAAGTATTACCCTGGATAAAATGTCACAAAAAAACAAACAAAAAAAACAACATGACAATCAACAAAAAAACAAGGCATTACATGAAGACACATGACTTCATTTCACAACATCAAGGCATTGTCCCAGATAAGAAATACACAAGGTATGTATATAACACAGATTGTCACAACCTTTTAATGGTTACACTTTGGGCTTTATGTCCCTTTGAATATCTAAATCCCTTGTCCCTCATCGTCTCCAGATGATTAGATGTATTTTTGGGATGTTTCTGGTTGAATGAAGCATCAAAATTGAAGTATAAAGGTGAGTGTCTGTGTTCATATATTTCTTATTTTAATTTCTGACATAACAATGGAAATGGAGATCAATGCGGTTCCGACATAAAATAATGTTTCATGGGTAAAATGTGGAGACTGTAACCATAATTTTGTGTTTACGTCCCAATAGCTTTGAAAAGTTAAAAAAAGTCAGAGTAATTTTGGTCACACATTAAGAGTATGTGTTCCCTTATATGGTTATGATAACAGATTTTAGGGAGTGATACAAATGTGGACACCTTTTTGGAAAGTGATAAGTCACAATAGGACAATCAGATCTAAGTGAATCCCATATGTTATCATTAACTGTTTTCTGAATTGCTTTTTTAAAAATTTATTTGGGGTTTTACGTCGCTTTCAACACTGTACAGGTCATATCATGACGGGTAGTTGGAAGGGCAGAGGAAACCAGTACATAGAGTTTGTTAGGGTTCTGTACTGTAAACTGCCGACCAACGGTAAGCAACTACCAGCTTTCCCACTTGAGGCCGTGCCGGGTATCGAACCCCGGCCTCAGAGGTGGGAGGCGCGAGTGTTACCACTCTGCCACCGTGGCCCCAGTTTTCTGAATTGAAACCACAGAGGTGGGAGCAAAGTGATTAAATGCAACACCTATTTATCACTGAGAAACTATAAGGCCTTTGTTACAAAACTGCAAATTCTATATGATTAAAACTGCAATTTGCACTGTTTGAACCATAGTAATCATAAAAATGTCCAAACTTAAGGGCCTTCAGCATGGCAGGTAGAATATAAGTGAAATCTGGTGACATTTACTTGCCAGGGGAAAATATTGGCCTTTTTTGTGACATGTCTAACTCAAATGACTGTGGTGTTTGATTATTCTCTTAAATATTTTATATACTGCTGTATATATAGATAGCTCTTCTTTTGCTGAATGCAGTAGGAACCTGTACAAATGGATAAAGGATGTTCTGGTGTATTCACACACAGTTCCAACTTCCAAGCATCTGATCATTCAAAACCTGTAATGCAGATGAGAAAAACTGAATAAGTTAAAGGTATTTACCAATATACATACAGGTAGCTGAAGATAGATGAAAACTAAGAAATATTAGGTTGCATTGTGACACATTCACTAAATAAAGCATTCTCCCTGGGACCACTAGAAAGTGAACAGAAAAGTACAGAGAGCAGAAACATTGGCTAACTGCATAAAAGCCAGAATCTAAGACACCATAGAATATCAAACAAGCCATTCAGTGTCAAGAAAAAATTCTCCACAGAAGGATATAAAGCAGAAGAAACAGTTGTCTGATATCAGACAGCGGGAAAAAGAAGCTTTAAACTAAATTAACAAAAGAAAAAAAACTTGCATTAAGAAATCAATGTGCATGATCAATATGTAGGTCTGTGGTAATTGTTATTGTCTGGCACTTTTGATGAAAAGCATTTAATCGATTACCATCATTTCCCTTGATTTTGACAACGTCTATCAATAAGTACTCATTAATACTTGTTTGTAGAGAAAGGGGTAACTGTCAAATTGGATTAAAATTGTCAGTGGCTGCAATTGATAATACATATCTTTTTTCCACTTTCAAACAATCTAACCCCTTTTAAGTATTTGTTTGTTGAGCGGTATGTCCTTTTATCAGAAACATATATTTATGTTTCTTACAGGGTGTTTTAATTTTCTTTCTGGTCTCTTATGATTTAAGAATCGGAGTTCAGCTATGTATATTTTTAACATTCATACAAGAAAATCCTCATTTTATTATCCACCACGCGACGTATTTGCCCTAAATACGGGGAAATACAGACCGGTGTAACGCCATATTTTACACCCCTGCCATATTTTACACCCTATCTTTGATCTTTTAGGGGGTGCATTATATGGCAATCACATTTTACACCCCTAACAATGGGGGATTTAGGGGGTGTAAAATATTGCTGCCATATTTTACACCCCCATCAAAAGTTACACCCCCTACTGGGCCATACAGAGCAAATCAATTGGGGATTAACAGCAAACCTTTTATTGGTTAGATTGCAATTGAGTTTGTAATTGTCTATTGTCTAACCACTGCTTAGAACTTGATTTGTTTTACTTCTGGGGTGTGAAAGAAACTGGATTACATTATGACATGTCTATTGTTTCAAGACTCTTTAGTTGATTTGTTTGGCTATGTATATGACTTGGTAAATGGATTCATCTTAGATTTGCCTTTTGTTTTAGCATTCTTTTCAACTTGATTTGTTTCACTTGTGGTTAAGTGACTAGCTAAGCTAACAGGATTAATTGGTATTGTTGAAAAACTCTTTTTAAGGTATTTTTGGGAGATACTTCTCCTTCCTGATAATGTAACATAAATTTCTTTCATTTACATATGCTTGTATGGTTTATATTATATTCAGAGTAAAAATCATTCTTGAATAACTTTATTATAACATTATTATTATTACATAGAAAACTGTAAAATACCCTGGTTAATAAAATACTGTGATATGCAATAACATCCGATGTGTTCAGATATCATAAGTATATTTCAATATTCATGGATATCAGTAACATATTACAATTCATTTAATTTATGTACATATGTCATTTTTGCTTATTCATAGTTTCTAGATGAGAAGCCAGAGCTAAGTTGGTCAATGGTACCATTTTGTTCATTATGTGATGTAAATCCAACCAAAAGAAACAATGCATAGATTATGAAATTAACTGATCACTCACTTATCACAGAACAATAACCTATGTATCACCTATTACTGTAAGTCTTTTTAAAGTCAATAAATGAAAACACTAACAGTTCATAAACAAGAACCCCCAGGTGAGAAGCCACAGAAGCTTAAAGCCTTGAACATAGTTGTAGGTCTAGTAGCAAGATTCTAATCAAAGGGCTGTGGTGACTTAAGACAACAATAGGGATATTTTCAATTAGGGACTAGCCTAGTGAATACAAATCAACAACAATTGGTTGGAAAATATATAGAAAGGATTTTGTCCCACTGCATTAACACTAAATATATTTTATTTCATTCAGTTTGTTATTCTTAGACATTTAACAATTTGTAAGCAAATGAATTATTGTCATTGAGTTTTAATGCTTAATTTGTGGATGTTTGTCGCTGTTGAACTTCACTTATTTCATAATATAGCAACGGTAAAGAAATCCACCAAGGGGGGTAAAATATGGCAAGGGGGTGTAGAATATGGCAAGGGGTGAAGAATATGGCAAGTGAACTTGCCATATATTACACCCCCATGCATTTTATGTGGGGTGTAAAATCTGGCGCTACACCGGGATGTATTTTTTTTGTATACACCGGCGCCCCGGTACTATGGATATTGAGTGTGATTAACTTCCGGTTTTTCAACAATATCTCGGAAAGTATGTAACTTAAAAATATGTATAATATATCATTAGAAAGGTGTTATTCTAGCGCTTCTGCTCATGTATGTTGCATAAATATCCATGCAGAAATGACTGAGATATTGCAAGGTAAAGATTGAAGTTTTATATTCAGTGTTGCTCATTCTTTTTGACAGTCTGTTTCACGTTTTCTCATTAAATATTCATATTATTTGACCCATAAATCGCACAAAATGGTGGATAATAAAAGTAAAACATCCCTCATCAGACATATACAGAAAAAATATATCACTCATGAAGATTAACAATATAATACTCGTGCTACGCACTCGTATAATATTGTTATCTTCATTCGTGATATATTTTTTCTGTATATGTCATTCGGGACGTTTTCCTATTGTATCTGTAGTGAAGTATGCATATGTTGTACAGACATTCAACTGACAAACTGAACCACAAAAAACAATATTCTGAGTCTATGTGAAGTGTAAAGTAGCTCTCAGAAATTAAGCTATTTGGTATATTGATCAGTTTACCCATCTTGACTGTTTTCTTGTATTTCAGTCCTACAATCTGACTATACAACTTTAGTGATGATGAATGGAAAGGTAAGTCCGGTAACCTTAGAAATGTTACAATATATACTGGTAAATATATCCAAATTGATCCACAGAGGTCAAGCTGACTTACACCAAACCATAGACTAACAAACTATGATCGTACTATTTCTGTATGCCTTATAGTGTCATAAGCAAATTGATGAAAATGTTTGTGTATAATGATGAAAAAAACAACAACATTTAACTTTCTTCACAAAATTGGTTCTTAAATTCTTGACGACAACTGTGTTTAAAATATTCTTAACCTTTTAAACACATTTTACATTGTCAACCTTAAATCACACTGGTATATACTTATTTCTAATCACTTTCATCTCATACATAGTTTATATTGAAGTTCTGCTGTACAGAAATACAACTGATGTTCAGGTGTAATCTTAACTGAGGAGCAGTTTAGTATGTGCCATGTATGTAAACAAATGCAGCAGTTCCCCTGGAATGTTTCCAGAGAACACTGACCTACATACTCAAGTGGATACTAATGCCAGATCTGTCATGTTTACTGGAAAAATATTCACCTTATTACCATCAGCCAGGAAAAGGCTTATAAAGCAGTGCTCCCATCTCAATGTTTTGGGTTAATTACTGGGTTAAATGGCATTTAGAACCCCCTCCCCATCCTACTCTTGTTAAATGTGCCCTGACACAAATGATGCAAAAGTTATTTGTAACATATGCTGAAGAATTTCAGATTATCAAATTAACAGATCGTTCCAGTACGCACAACTCTGTTTAAATTACATAGATTTAATCTTCCATCTTGGTAACCTTGGATAATATCTCCACAACCAATGAATATACATGCTAAGAGCCTCACAATGAATACACAATAGAACCTCTATTATCTGAATCTTCTATTATTAGAACATTTTTATGAACTCATTTCTAGGCTCACAAATTTGTATCCCTGTTGTTTACTGTAGAAATTTATCTTCCATTCTATGAGCCCTCTATCATTAGTGTAATATGTTTTACTCTCCCAATGTATGTGGATAATAGAGGTTTCACTGTATACAAATCAAGCAAATATTAACCATTGTGATCATGGGTTCATTCAGGTTTTCACTATTAAACATATTTGATACTTGCTAACTGAGTTTCTTGATCCTAGAAAACAACACGTCTTAAATACACAAGACAGATTCAGTAATATTTGGATCCTTGACAGCTCTTCAACCGTTTGGGTGGCATTCAGTGCGAAATACTTGGACCAGCTATCTTGCACTGACCACAACCCCTGTTTCCTATTGATAAACTGACAGTTGTGATTGATCTTATCAAGAAAATCTTCAAGCAAATATCAACAGCTAATATTCTTTGAGAGCCTTCGCCAGGACTAGATACCTAAGCTATAAACTGTAGAGTACAATTAATTTACCGTTTACTTATTTTCTGTACATATTTTTTATGGACAGACTCTACAATTGTGACATAGTTTAAGATCAAAATTTTTGTATCGTAAACCGCTAAAGGATGGCAGGTTATCAGCCAATCTGCCCAAATAGATATCACGTATTTGGCGGAGGTGACAGGCAACACCTGGTGATGAGAGGGCTACTTTTGGTACTAAGTTCAGGACCAGCAATTTCTATTTTATAATACTTCAACACAATACCTATAAATATTGTTCATTCAGATATCACTTAAAACAATATAAGTTTACCAACTATGAATGTTTCAAGGCTTATCCTAAAGCCACAAATGACTCACACTGAAATATATGCTATTGTCCAAGGGTTTTACCAAGACAATTAATTCTAGACTTTAGACAGTCAATAGCAATTTATTTTATGGTGTGGTGGATTACAGCTGATAAAATCTTTTATCCTAAACCTACACGACTTTGGAATGTAAATATTTTCTTTTCACTAGTATGCCTTGACAAAAGCTAGTCTTGTTTTGCTATAAGTTTAGCACACAGTAAATGGATTGTTTTGCCTTTTAACATTCTCATTAAGTGCTGAAAATGGGCAGCTGACAGATTAACTATGTATTGTAAGAAGCTCTTTATCAGAGTTTTAACACACCCAACCAAAGGTTCCCTTCTATTTCCCACGAGTCAGACTTCTTGTCGGATAATGACTCCATTATTACGTCAAATAAGACATACTTCTTGCACAAAACTATATATAGCTGTTTTTCAATTGTGTAAATACAACAACTTTCTTCAATTATTACTCTGTAAACATAGACAAATTTTTTGGATTTTGTGTCCAGTATGATGAAGTTCTATTTCAATAATGTATAGCTTTAAAGAAGAATGGAAATTTTGTTTTAAAACCCCAAGGTCAGAAGAGCACAGTTAAGTGTCTTAACTACTGGAATTATACAGTAGAACCTCTATTTTCTGACCCTCTATTATCCAAAATTTAAGCCTGTCAACCCTTCTGTTATCCAACCTTATTTCTATTCCACAAAGACAGTCGGAGGTTCTACTGTAATTATAACTACTTTACCCATGGCCAAACCTACCTTTAAATAAAAGAGGTTTTACCGATAAAACACTGTATCTCAGAATCATATCAGAGAAAGACAGAATGCTGCAAGAGGCTCATTACATATCGGAGAGGTGAGAGTGGTAAAAGATTCCATTTCATTGCACGGGATGGCTTTCTAATGTTTGTGGAACGTTTTAGTTTTATGATCACCTCTCCAATCCAGCAGCTAAGGTCATACAAACTCAGTCCTTCAGTCTATCACACAATTCGCCATGAGTTGGATTCAAACCTATGACCATATGGATGAGAATAAAGTAATTAAATAGAGTTATAACAGACCTGAGATAGTATGATATTGTATGGTGTATGGTATAGTATGGTGTAGTAGAGTATCTTATTAGTATAGTATTTGAAAGTATAGTATAGTATTTGAAAGAGTATATCTGCACCAATGACAGATATTCTTAGTATAGTATTTGAAAGAGGACATCTGCACCTATGGTAGATATTATTAGTATAGTATTTGAAAGAGTATATCTGCACCTATGGTAGATATTATTAGTATAGTATTTGAAAGAGTATATCTGCACCTATGGCTACTTTTCTGCAAATTATGGAAGTTACAGTCAAATTTCTGTGGAGTATTGAACTAAAATCCACTTTTCTGGGAAGTGTGGAAGCCACTATACTGTGCAGCATTGAACCAAAAGCCACTCTATGGAGTATGGAATGTACAGCCACTCTTATTTGGAGTATGGTATTAAAAGTCAATTTTCTGTGGAGTATGGACCTTACAGCCACTCTTAAAAGTCAATTTTCTGTGGGGTATGAAACTTACAACCATTTCTCTGACTAATCAAAATGGTTTTACATCCAGTTCAACAGCCAGGGTCATGTTGGGACAAGTACTCAGCATTGTCATTTCAGGGAGTGGAACCCACACAGAGGTGACTGCCTGTGGTTAGATGCCAAGCTTGCTAACCACTGGGACCCTCTCTATTCTATCGAGTATAATTTTTATACGTTTGTATGCATATGCACATAAATTGGGACAGTTCTATTTTATACTGGACATTCATAGTACCTAATCTCTGCAATTAAGACATAACAATCACAAGCGGTATGGCCAAATTTATCTGTCATTGGGCACAGTATTGGTCATTACTACAGAGAAACCAGCTGAAAAAGAAACTATAGAGGACAGGTCTTGCAGAACAAATATGATTTGAGTTTCTTTCTGAAGGAGGTGACAGAGGAAGCAGAATAAATATTGTCACTCAATTCATTCCAAATTGTAGGAGCAACGAAAGGAAAACTACGGTAGGATGTTATTGCTTCTTTGATTTGTGCAAGGATAGACTGAGGAACATCCAGGAACCTTCTATCCAGTCTTCCCTGTCTTGTGTAGTAATTGCTGCTACAGGGGATCATAAATAGTCTGGACAAGTGTGGCTATCTTAAACACACAGCGGTATCAAACAGGCAACCAATGGAGACTGTTTAGGATAGGGGTAGCCATAGTGTACTTACTATAGTTGGCTACAATCCATGGAAGAGTGTTTTGGATGCATTGTAATTTGTGATAGTTGAAATAATACAAACTTCTGAAAAGGGAATTACATTAACCCAATCAACTGGTAACAAGAACATTTGCAGGAAGGACAGTACTATCAATTATCAGAAACTGTATAATACGCCCAAGTTCACGCAACTGAATAAAAGAATTGTACATGTGTACTTACTGCCACTTTTCTATAGAGCATAAGAACTGTACATGTGTACTTACAGCCACTTTTCTGTAGAGCATAAGAATTGTACATGTGTACTTACAGCCACTTTTCTATAGAGCATAAGAATTGTACATGTGTACTTACAGCCACTTTTCTGTAGAGCATAAGAATTGTACATGTGTACTTACAGCCACTTTTCTGTAGAGCATAAGAATTGTACATGTGTACTTACAGCCACTTTTCTGTAGAGCATAAGAATTGTACATGTGTACTTACAGCCACTTTTCTGTAGAGCATAAGAATTGTACATGTGTACTTACAGCCACTTTTCTGTAGAGCATAAGAATTGTACATGTGTACTTACAGCCACTTTTCTGTAGAGCATAAGAATTGTACATGTGTACTTACAGCCACTTTTCTGTAGAGCATAAGAACTGTACATGTGTACTTACAGCCACTTTTCTGTAGAGCATAAGAACTGTACATGTGTACTTACAGCCACTTTTCTGTAGAGCATAAGAATTGTACATGTGTACTTACAGCCACTTTTCTGTAGAGCATAAGAATTGTACATGTGTACTTACAGCCACTTTTCTGTAGAGCATGGCCTCTCCAAAAGCACCTCTTCCTAACACTCGGATTGGAATGTATGCAGTCTCTTTCTCTCCTGCCTCCATGTTAATTCTCACAGCTCACACAAATCTATCAACAGAAATATTCATGCCTTAATATGTGAGATATAGACTCCACATCCCATTCAACAGCCACAGTCATATTAAGACGGCCCCTCTGCATTACCACTTGTGGTGGTGGAACCCACACAGACATGGCAGCCTGTGATGAGATACCATTTCAGACAAATGTGATTAAATACCATCTTAGAAATATTTCTCCCAGTCTGAATATTAAATAATAATTTTTTTTGCTTTTTGTAATGCAGATTTTATTAGCCCCTTTTTCACAAGGACCCCTGGTGCTCTGGGGAGACAAGGGTAATAATTGGTTAAACATTGAAAGAAAACTTCAACAGAATAATGGCTTTAACTGCTCGATAATTTTAATATTTTTTATGGTCAAATACAAAGTAAAGGCTGTATCATAAATAACAGGGGAATTAGTGCAGATCAGTCTGTTACAAACTTTATAATTAAATGTTTGATTCTGAAGTATCAAAAGATGTTTAAACAACATCACTGAATGAAGCCTCAAATGTCAATGGAAAATATGGCACTGGGGCTGTATAAACAAAATAGGTCAATGCAGATAAGCAAAGAAATTAAGCTAATATTTAGTACAAGAATTCAGCAGAATTGTGCTGTTTCACCAGCTTTGGTTATAGATTGAAACAAATGAAATTCAAAAGTACACACATTATGTTGGACTGACATAAAGAGATAGTTAACTGGCAGGATTTTTGCAGATTCAGACCATCTTTGAGGATGACCGAGCCATGGTGAGACCCCACCTTGTCAAAAAATAATGACCCAAACCCGATGCATAATTTTTGACTAATGTGTACGGGTAGACAACCAGAGACAGACAAACAGATATGCATTTATATGAAGCTTTCACTTATCAAGATTTTATCAGATGTCTGCACTTTGTAGTCATTTTGGTGACCTACTTTAAGATACTTGGCATATGCCCAAATAAGGTAATGCATTGTCCAAGATGGCTCCTCTCTTGCCTGCCTCTTCCCTTTATGGAGGAATGAAGGGTCTGCTATTGTTCACAATTTTGTGGGACAGCAAACGATTGAGTTCATTCTCTAATAATCTTATCCTACATTTCTTCAAGACTTTTCCAACATATAAAAACAGAAAAAAAGCGTTGCCATGGCACCAGTACATACAGGTAATGAAGAATCTGTCCTGTAAATCACAGACCTACAGCAAGCATTACTACTGGCCAGCTTTCTCACTTGAGGTTGGGCTGGAATTCAAGCTCCGATCTCAATGGAGGGAGGTGTGTCACGCGGCCCCCAAGAATTTTATTGAAAGACAATCAATAAATTAAATAATAAACAGGTCCAAAGTCAGAGTATGTTCCTAATTGACTTTGCAATTTGCTGTTTTCAAAATTAAAGCATAGCAGAATAAAATGTCTAATTATACAATTTATCAACAAACTGAATGATCAGAATTAGAAGAGGACACATTATAAAATGCATGATTGAACTTGGGGACTTTCCATATCTCCGACATTGTAAATTATGCTTAAAGAAGTCTCTAACAAGCCACCTAGATGTTGTTACTGATGTAAATTTGAACCCAAAGATATAAGAGTGGGGTCTGACCACAAATGCCATGATCAAAATACATGCTAATTAACAACTTCAGTTCAAATCTAACCATCGTTTGTATTTAACTTAGAGAAAACAAATTAAATTTCATCATGAAACTAATTTAGTTGGATTATCAAATGCTTATAAAGACAAGCTAAAGTTCTTTTTGATGAATATAATCCTGATTTGCAGAATTCTAATAAGTAAAAGTACATGTACTATATCATTAACATGATTGACACTTCACTGATATGGCATACTTACTTGCTGTAGTATATCCCTGCAGTGTCACTGTGTTCCAATATCCTTCTAGCAAAGCACAAGTTATTGCATTTCATTCAGGCTTTTTTTGCTCACATTAATATACAACATAAAATATTTTGAAAAGTCCATAATTGTGTCAATATACTGTATGAAAAAGTACGTAGAATTAAGTTTCAATTTACAGAATGTCTGCACAGGTTTTTTCAGCTTCCAGAAAGCTCTTATTTACAATTGCCACTGAAGTAATGTATGTAAATCCTCATAGATAACAGTAATTGAAAGAATTACTGTTTTTGCCAGTAAATATACTGATGTTAATGGTATTGTGCTGCATAGGCTATCTTTACTGGACAAAATATCAGCACAAAACATGTAGCCTGTGTTTATAACATCAAGTGTTTACATATCTCTATCCACAAGTTTTTCATCAAACTGCCAAAAAATAGATTCCCAAATTTCACTTTGCTTTAACATCAGTTTAAGATCACATTAATGTAAACTTCCCTGTTTTTTAAAAATATTTTTATTGTAAAGTAATTCTATACATTAATGGTTGATTTGTACTGATACAGCACTTTTAATATTATAAATATGCTAGTATCCACAGAAATCAAGTACGTATATACAATAAAAATTATGTAAAACTGTTCTATAGCCTGAACATTTCTTGTAAACACTTCCACAGAATATACAGTTCCTGTTTTGCTTCAGCCTGTGCAAGTTACTGGAACCTGGTCCATTTAAATGACATTTCCAGCCATCACTCTAGGTCCATTGAAAATCTCCATTATCAAGCTATAAATACTTACAATTGACCCGATTTATCAGTGTATATTACCAACAATTATATTGTTACAAAACAGACATAGTAATTATCTACTGACCCCGTTTGTTGCGTTTACTCCGCCATTTTACTATAGGATGTGTTAAACAGTTTTCAGTTCATACTTCATTACTTAACTATGTTTGAGTAAATAATAAAAGCAAAGCTATCCCCAAAGTACACACACACACATGTACACACTGTCAATGCAATGTGTGGCTCTTGCGTAAAATATTATTTATTGATGATCAATACCTATTCAGTAAACCTGGCTGAAAGGTATGAATGAGGAATGCAGATTAGTTCACTATATTTCAGCAGTTACAATTAATCCTGAACAGACTAAATGAATACTTTCCAATATTTTTAATTATAGGTGTACAGATGAATATTAGGTGTTTATTATTTTATAAACAGAGTGCAATCACATTTACTGTTCAATATACCTAGGTGATAAAAGCCAAGTTCAGAATTCAAGAACTGATCAAATAGAACTCACAAACTGATCAAGTATTCATCTATTAGCTGTATGGAGCAGTGGGAATGTATTTCTTGCTAGCTTTTCAAACCTGGCATATTTACTGATGTACTAAGATTAAGTACATCATACTCTCAGACTTATAAAAATATACTTTCTTTCAAGTACAGATAGCAACTTGATGGTTCAACTTCAAATGGCAGAACTCTAAATGAGAGTTTTTTTTCTGATGGATGTATCTAAATTATACTTCAATATCTTTATGTAGAAAAGTAGGCCTTTTAATAAACATACTGTACCTGACACAGAATTTTGTGATCATTTTTTTTCTTTTAATGTCAACAGGCAAATAAAGGTCTGAGCAAACAATTGCACAGTAAAATACAAATTTTGTAAAAAAAAAATCCTGGTAAAATATCAAAATACAAGCATGAAATACAAGCATCACAGTAACGGAACAGTAATCATGTTTGTTCGAACAATTTTATTATAATAATCATACAAGGCTGGGAGAGAATAGGAATTGTAGTAAAAATCGCCATATGGTTAGCACAATCATTGAAAGTGGTCCGTTAATTGATTAACACAGACAGTCAATTATAGATCATGCTTTTCCCTCAGAATGCCTCTTTTCTGCGGTACCTCTATCAACTGTTTGCATAACCTCCTGTTAATATCACTTTAGTGAATGTTAAAATTGACCGATTAAATTTCTTGGGTTTAACATCATTTTTCCAGTAACTGTATAACTTGTATCTAGGCAGCGAGTTTTAGTGGTAAATAGTCCAAGTTTAAGGGTTGAACGTCCCATTTATCAGCCATGTTTGGGCAGTAATGCATAGCAGCTGTTGGGCTTTGTTGGAGGTATGCCCTATTTAATGCTCTTGTTTAATCATTGTTTCAGTACATAATGTACAAAAAAAAAGTAAAACTAGATATTGCGTCTCGACGCAGTGAATCCAAGGACGGGACATGGTTGAAGCGTGACATACAGAGTATTATGTCAAATCTGACCCCACAAAAACATTCGGGTCACATGATTTCCTATAAGTTGTCTTTACATCCAAAACCTCTACGACCAATAATAGGGGAGATATAGTCCATCATAGGTATCAAGTACCACATTCGACCTTGAAGGAGGGATCCAAGGTCAAATGTGATCTCACCAAAAGATTCGGGGCACATGATTTCC
The DNA here is from genome assembly GCA_964017235.1 of Sabellastarte sp. h YS-2021. NCBI lineage: Eukaryota > Metazoa > Annelida > Polychaeta > Sabellida > Sabellidae > Sabellastarte > Sabellastarte sp. h YS-2021. The sequence continues at coordinate 18,783,091 of OZ024928.1, forward strand.
TATAAGTTGTCTTCACATCCAAAACCTCTGCGACCAATAATAAGGGAGATATACTAATAGGCTCCTTTTAGTTTAGTCACCTCAGATTTTCAAATTCATTGCCATAGCAACCAACCAAATTGAACAAACTGACCAAGTGTTAGCCAGGCAAGATTTCATAGCAGGGAAGATATCTTGAAATCTTGGTAAGGATAGGTGCAACAGATTTCCAGCTATAAGTGATTTACTCAATGGTGAACTGTCAAAGTAGCTATAGCTCAGTTAGGTATGGACCTACAGCTCTGAAAATTTGCCATGACAGAGTACATTTAAAAGTACATGAACAACATACTTGACAAAAAACCTCTAAATTAAATAGGTTTGCAGATATAAGTGATTTACTCACTGGTGAACTGTCAAGGTAGCTATTACTTAGTTAGCTATGGACCTACAGCTCTGAAAATTTGCCATAACACTGTGCATCAAAAAATAGATGAACAACAAATTTGACAAAATTATTATAACTCTAACAGTTATGAAGAGAAATATCTTTTTCTCATTTTGGTCAAGGTTAAAAACTGAATATAACTATTACTCAAGTAGATATTGAGACAGACCTCTGAAAGAGTTACCACCTTGTAGGCATGGAGAAAGTAGCTGAACAACATATTTTACCAAAATGTTGTAAATGCAGTCATTTAGAGTTATAAACACTTTACTCAAAGTAGCTACCAGTGCTATTACTCACTTAGCTATGGACCTATGCCATACATAATCTCCTGTCCAGCGGGCCATCTAGAGATAATCAACATGAGCCAGTAAGTTATACAGCCAATAACTAGACCTAGCACATTGGAGAACCGATGTAAATTGTATCCACCAGAAAGAAAACTCACCAAAGCCAATCAACCATCACTTAACCTTGAAGGAGGAGCCCAAGGTGAAATCTGACCACATCAAAAGATTCTTAACCCATGATTTCCTATAGGTTGATGTGACCTCTAGAAACAAGAATAAGTGAGTTATAAGCACTTTTTATTTTGGCTATCCTCATTTGACCTTGAAGGAGGGGCCAAAGGTCAAATTTGTCCACATCAAAAGATTCCCAGCCCATGATTTCCTACAGGATGGTTTCACATTACAAACCTCTAGGACCAAGAAAAAGTGATTTATAAGCACTTTTAGATTTTGCTATCCTCGTTTGACCTTGAAGGAGGGACCCAAGGTCAAATCTGACCACATCAAAAGATTCCCAGCCCATGATTTCCTATAGGTTGGTTTACCATCCCAAACCTCTAGGACTGATAATAAGTGAGTTATAAGCACTTTTAAGTTTGGCTATTCTCGTTTGACCTTGAAGGAGGGGTCCAAGGTCAAATCTGACCACACCAAAAGATTCCCAGCCCATGATTTCCTATAGTTGGCTTGACATACCAAGCCTCTAGGACCAATAATAAGCAAGTTATAAAAACTTTTAAGTTTGGCTATACTCGTTTGACCTTGAAGGAGGGGTCCAAGGTCAAATCTAACCACACCAGAAGATCCCCAGCACATGATTTGTAAAAGTTGGTTTACCATCCCAAACCTCTACAACCAATAATAAGCGAGTTATAAGCCCTGTTAAGTTTGTCTATCCTCGTTGACCTTGAAGGAGGGGTCCAAGGTCAAATCTGACCACACCAGAAGATTCCCAGCCCATGATTTCCTATAGGTTGGTTTACCATCCCATACCCCTATTACCAATAATACGTTACAAGCACTTTTAAGTTTGGCTCTCCTCATTTGATCTTGAAGCAGGAGTCCAAGGTCAAATCTGACCACATCAAAAAATTCCCAGCCCATGATTTTCTATAGTTGGCTTGACATAGCAAGCCTCTAGGACCAATAATAAGGGAGATATAAGCACTTTTTATGACTGACAAAGAAACGTCGTGGCGGCCATCTTGTTTTTTAAAATGAGGCCAAAAATATTCCCAGTCAAGATTTTGTAATGGGGAACATATCCTGTGACTTTGAGATCTCTATCTATAATACCCTTTGCTCTAGAGGGCCAACAAAAGTCCTTGCTGAAAGTCGAAAAAACGCAAGTGGTGGTCATCTTGTTTTTCAAAATGAGGCCAAAGATATTCCCAGGCAAGATTTTATGGTTATGAATATATCCTGTAAATTTCAGAAGGGTAGCTATAATATTTTTTTTGTTAGAGCGGTAACGGTGAAATCTCTCTACACACTGCGGGCGGTGGAGTAACGAAGCGAAATCCATAGTATCCAATCCATAGTATCCACCTATCCGGTGGATACAATAAAGGAGGTATAGAACCTCACAGTCTTATATAGGCATACATATGCAGTAAAAGTTACCATTTTGAGTCATTTTAGCAGGCCTAAGGTGACTTTGAAAACAATATCCAAGGTCAACAAACTGGATGCTGGTACTCCATCATGTACTCAACTTCCAAAGCCATTTTCAATAGTTTCTATGCAATATAGTCAGCATTAAGTGTGAAAATATCTCCAAAAAGTCCAAAAATGGCCTCAGTGAGGTACTTTGGCGGTCTCTGGATGACCATCAGTGAAGAGCTTCAAGGTCAAATTTCTGCATGCCCACAGAGGACATATATATGTATTATATATACCAGCCATAGGATGATCTAACTTTCTGTATATGAGAACTGGGCCAAAATGTAAAAAATGGCCAAAACCTGACCTTTAAGAGGCCACCACTGACCTTGAAATTGAAGGTCAAGGTCACAAAACAATAGCATTCATGGCATTGCCCATATATACTCACATACCAAATTTGAAAGGTCTAACTAAAATATTTTTTAAGTTATCGCGTCCGAAAGGAAATCTCTGTGGCGGCGGCGTGACCATACTAAATCCTAAGTATCCCCGACTTTCGTCCAGGGATACAATGACCTCAGAATTCAGTAGAACTGTACTGTGTCATCAGTTTGGTTGTAGATTGAAACGGATGAATTCAAAAGCACAAACATTATGCTGGACTGACATATATACTTGGTTCACTGGCAGGATTTTTGCAGATTCACATCATCTTTAAGGAGGTCCCAGCTTTGTTGAAAAACATAACCCAGATCCGATGTATAGTTTATTTATGTGCAATGGCAGAGAGAGACAGAAATGCAAAGATATCCATTATTACCAGTTTTATGAAGATTTCATTTAACAACTTTTGCTACATGTCAGCACTCAGTGCTAAATTGTTTTATGTATCCTTTTGGTGGCCTACTTTTAAGATGCTTGTGATAAGCCCATATTAAGTAATGCTTTGTTAAAGATGGCTCCTCTGTGTCTTGTCTACTTTCTCCCTTTGTCAAAGAAAGAAGGGTCTCCTATTATTCAACCTTTTGTAGGGCAGCAAACAAATGAGTTCGTTCTCTAACCATTAGGAGTGTAAGGTCACCCTAACCTCCATGTCTTCCTCAGGACCTTTCATATCCACAATACAAAAACAGACAGAAACTGTTACCATGGCAACAGCAATCAGTGCTCGTGAATGGGCTCTGTGTCAGCTGACTTTGTTGTTTTGAGTATAAGTGAAAATAGAAAAGGATGTATCTGAAAATAGCTATTGCTCAGCTATTCAATGAGCCGCAGGTCTGCAATTTTGCAAATTTAATAAGTAAATTAAAATTAAATTTTTATTTATATTCCTGACTGGAATGCATTAGAAGGAGCAAGGGGCCCTGACAACATGGGCTTTAACCTGATGTAAGGTGAGGGCTTCCTGATCAGAGAGCTCATAACATAGGATCACAATCTGCTTGATCCATGAGGAGATAGTGGCAGATAAGATGTCTCTGTCAAAACCTTTCTAAAAGAAGACAAAGACTAACTCCTTGTTCTGTCTGAGGTCTTGTCCCAATAAGTAGCACAGTGCTCTGACCAGACACAGGGGCCTATCAGACTTGAGGGACTTATCCAGAGTTGGGGCCAGGGGTGGCGTAACCACTGGGGCCACACTGTCTGGACTCTCCTTTGCCAGCTAGGTGCTGGGTACAAAGACACCTTTGACCAGTCTGACTGGTGTCCGATGTTTTGCTTTGCCAAGCATGGATATTACTCCTGCATTTTGCCAAACCCAGGGCCAAGATGAAAATAGTCTTGAAGGTCAATGCTTCAAAGAGGCTGCTTTAAGGGTTTAAATGGAGCCTTTGCAATTGGTGCAACACCAGGGGGAGGTTCCAGGAGGGGATGCCCCTCCGACCCTTAGGTCTGTCTCTATGTGAACTGTCCAAGAGACGAGTGAGATTCTCATATTGCTAACATTTATTGGTGAATTACCCAGTTTGTCAGCAATGACTGATCTGTACCCATCAATGTTACTTGGCTGTAACTTCCTGTCCTGGAAAAGGTACATAATGAAGCCCGCTATTGACTGTATCGGGGGTGCCCTGAAGTCCACCCGATTACTGAGGCACCACTTTTTAAAAAATGGTCCACTTGCCTTATAGACTGATCTGGTTGATCCTCTTTGAGGAGCCTCAATTTGTGCTGCCTCAATTTGTGCTGCCACTGCCACTCAAAGAAGCCCTGCTCCTTGATTGCTAAGGCTCTAAGAGCCATGCAGATCTACAAGTGACAGATTCCTGTGAGGAGTCTGATTGAATGGTTGAGTGAGCAGATTGGCAGGTACAAAGGAATCTGACTTGACATAGTCACAAGATCCCAGAACCAGGCATGTTGGGCCACCCTGGAGCAATCAGAATGATTCTCCTGCATGGGTAGTCTTGCAGTGTCTCCACCACTTGTCCATCACTGTCCATATTGGGGGTCTGGCACCGGTGATACAAGTTGAGGCAGTTTGTTGTTGACAGGAGGGACCATTCTGTCTGCTCTGTCTGGTTTGGCTGAGACTGAATAGCTTGTCTGCTATGACATTCAGCCACCTTGAATGTGTCAGGCTAGAGTCACCTGTTTACTGGAGGACCAGGTCAGGATTCTCCATAGTAGGGCACAAAGAGGGCCCGACTTCATCCCCACCTCTTTCTTAATACAGGCAATCACCGTTGTGTTGTCTGTAGCTATGACAGCAATATTGTTCAACCAAAGATCTTGGAACTCTTTTAGGGCCAAACGACTACCTTGGTTCCAGATAGTTTAATGTGGAACTTGCTTCTGGAAAAGGGACCAGGTTCCCCTTGCAGTGTGTTCCCCTAAGTGACCACCCCACCCTTCTTTGATGCATCTGTAAGGATTGAAGAGCATATTTAGTGTTTGTAATGGTTGACCCTGAAGCACATTGTCTTCCTGCAGCCACCATTTAAGATGGGGGTGGAAGGAACTGGGAATGGGGGTCATCTTTTCTAGTGATTCTGGTACCCTCCAGCTGTTCTTCTAGTGCCACTTTATCAGCCTCATGTGGAGGCGATCTAGGTGGACTTGCTTCTCTATGGCTGTCAGTAACCGTATCAGGGGCATCAGCTGCCAGACCGGGCATGCAAGTCCGGGAGAAGTTTCCGGATTTGCATTCAAGGACTACCAACGCTCTAGGGCAGGTCTGACCTTACCCTCTTCCAAGCTAAACTGGAAGCCTACCAAGGCGAAGTCTTGCTTGAGGTCCAGTTCTAATTTTTCATGTTTACCATCCAAATTACTCCTGACACAGAGCTACTAGATGCTGTGTATGCTGGAGACAGGTTTGGTGGGAACTGGCTTGGCCAACCAGTCGTACTGGTGGATTGTGGTATTTGTAATGCCATATTTAGACCTCCTTTGCCACCACCGAGAGAAGACTCTCATTGTACTGTGAACAGACCAAAGGGGAGTGATTGAACTGGCAGGGAAGACCCTGGACATGAAAAACTCTGGTACTTCCTTGTCAGTAGAATGGGGTGAGGGGGTGGGCAAGCTTGAAGTTATCCACTCTCCTTGCTGAAGAGAGGTTAATATGGTTCCCAATGTTTCCATCTGAATAATTCAGGGTACTGGACCTGGTCAAGCCGGTCGTTTCCGGAAGGTGAAGGTGTAGCCTTCCTGGGAGATTTCTTTTGAACTTGGGCTGCCCCTAGGGCGGCCCAAGTTTTGAGCAGGTAGGTTGAGCCAAAAAACAGTGTCAACACTGGCGACAGGCTAGACCTCACTGATCCACAAGGGAAGAAACACCATCCAAAAGGGTCTGCAACCTTAGGTCATTTTCACACCAGACACACCAGCTTTGGTAAAAGACTGAAGCGGATGAAATTCGAAAGGACATAAATTATGCTGGATAGACAAAAAAAGTTGGCTGAAGTGCAGTATTTTAGCAGATCCAGACCATCTTTCAAAAGGATTGAGTCATGGTGAAGCCCCATCTTGTTGAAAAATGTAACTTAGACTGCTAGTCATATGACCATACAAATTAATGCATTGTGCAAGATGTCCTGTCTTGTCTGCCCTCGCTCTTCATGGAGGAAAGAAGGACTTATATATGCCCACCTCCTCTCTTCATGGAGGAAAGAAGGACTTATATATGCCCACCTCCTCTCTTCATGGAGGAAAGAAGGACTTATATTTGTTCGCCATTTTGTGGGAGAGCAAACAAGCAAGATCATTGTCTAATCTTGTGGAGTGTTAGGTCACTTTACCATACCGTTCTTCTGCAGGACTTTTAATATCGAAAATGTAGAAACAGAAAAGTGTTGCCATGGCAACACTAGCTGCCTGATATTGCTGAAAAGCTAACCAGCCCCTATTCACGTAGGGGTTTGGAATGCAAAAAATCCACAAAATATAAGCCCAAGAAACATAAAAAAGTGTTGCCATGGCAACAATTGTTGCCAGGTTTTGCCGAAAAGCTAATCAGCTCCAGTCTGTGCAGGGGTATGGAAAAATATTTATGAGTCCAAGAAACAAAAAAGAAGTGTTGCCATGGCATTTTTGAGATACTCTCTGGAAAGGAAGTGTGACAATGACACTGACCATATTTATCCTCCAACATAGCTGCTAGTGACACAAAAGTAAGGCAACCTTAAACTCATAAGTTTATGAAATATCAGGAATTTATTATAACCTTACAAAAGAGACTTTTTTGGTGTAGACAGATGTACATGATGAATACCAAAGAATAAAGTCTTAAATATCTTTCAAACACCTGAAAATTGTCTCATCCTGAAACTCAAAGTTAGTTTGCAGCTGTGAGGTACTTTAGAGTAGTCTTTTCCTGTAGGTTTTGTTCACCGTTTGTTACATCCAAAACTTGAAAGATGCTTAGAATTGCATAGTGTTTGAAATACTGTTGAAAAATTGCCGAGTGAATATGAATTAAAGTGAATATAATTTTGTTATTACTGGGAGTTTAAGGTCACCTTATTGTGTGGCACTTACCTGTGGCCAGTTACATATACATGCAAAATTTGAATGAAATTTCTCAAGTTATTTCCAGTATACTTTATGGAAAAATAATGTAAACTCAACATAAATTTTTAATATGAGAGTTTAAGGTCACCTTAAAATAGGGCATACCTTGAAAAAAACAGTCACAACCACATGCCAAATTTGACCTGAATCCGTCAACTCATTTTTGAGATACTGTCCGGAAATGAAAAATAACTCAATATAAGTATCTTACTACTGTGAGTTTAAGGTCACCTTAAATAGGGCACACTTTGAGGAACAGTAACATCAACATGCCAAATTAGAATGTAATTTATCAAGCCATTTTTGAGATACTGTCTGGAAAGTAAGTGTGAAGATGACACTGATCATGTATATCTTCCATCATAGCTGCTAGTGACACAAACTAATGCAACCTTAAACTCATAAGTTTATAAAATGTCAGCAATTTACTATAACCTTACAAAAGAGACCATTTTTGGTGTAGATATATGTACATGATGAATATCAATGTAAAAAGTCCTAATTAGCATATAAAATATCTTCAAAACACCAAAAATATTGTCCCAACCTTAAACTCAAAGTTTGTTTACACTGCTGTAAATTGTAGTGAGTTTAAGGTAATCTATCCCTGAAGGTTCTGTTCAAGGTTTGTTACATCCACAGCTGAAACATGCCTAGAATTGCACAATATTTGAAAACACTGTTAAAAAATTACCAAACTACAAAGTGAATATAATTCCGTTATTACTGGGAGCTTAAGGTCACCTTATTGTATGGCACTTACCTATGACCAGTTACATATACATGCAAAAGTTGAATGAAATTTCTGAAGTTATTTTCAGTATACTCCATTGATAAAGAAAAAACGTAAACTGGACATAACTTTTTTTTATACGTTGGAGTTTAATGTCACCTTAAAATAGGGCACACCTTCAAAACTAGTTACAACCATATGCCAAATTTGAACTGATTCCATCAAACCATTTTTGAGATATTGTTCGGAAATGAAAAAAATTAAACTCAATATAAGTATCTTACTAGTGGGAGTTAGTAGGTCACCAAACTATACAGCACACCCTGATAAGCAATTACATCCACATGCCAAATTTGAATTAAATCTGACAAGCCATTTTTGAGATACTGTCTGGAATATAAAGTGTGACGATGACAGACACCGACGATGACGCCACAAAATTGGATGATGAAGCGATCCCTATATGCTGGTGACACAAAAACCTCATTCTAATGCAGGTGTTCCACTGGAGCCGACAGGCTGGTAACTATGCATTTTTGGAGAGTCGGAACCAATGTTAACATGGTCGGTTAGGGTCGGTTTCAAGTTACTGGCCTGTCGGGGAGAGTCGGTGAAATATCAAATATGTTTGATATTTCTACGACCGTTGCCGACCCTTGTATCCGACCCTAATTTCAGCCCCCTAGCAACAGGCCTGTTGGTTAACATAATGGCCTGTCGGTTACACTTCCCAGCTTGTTGGTTAATCAAACAGGCCTGTCTGTAAGAAGTATCTGGCTTGTCCCAAATATGGACTTCCAGACTGTACGTGATGACTCACGGACCGTGCGGGAAGTGTTACAGTACAGTCGGTAACTTTAGCCGGCCTGTCTGTAAATGTTCCCGACAGGCCTGTAAAGTTTACAGGCCGGTCGGTAACAGTAACAGACTGGGTCCTAGAGTTGGGAAAATTTGTAACCGACAGGCCTTAAACTGAAACAGACAAGCTGTAAACAATAACCGACAAGCCTGTAACACTAACAGACAAGCCGGGAACTGTAACCGACAGGCCGGCAATGTTTTCACGTCTTACGGCCTGTCGGTTTCAAAATCTGTGGGTATAAAAAGGCAAGTCGGTAGACAATCTGCGTATATTTGGGCTTTGACTTGTCGAGAGACAACTGATGTTCAGCTTTGATTTTAGGTTTTTTATTTTTTTGAAATTAGCTTAAGTTTTAAGCTAGGCTGGACTGGTTGGGAGTGAAATCTGTTCTGTAAGGTTTCTCTTTTATTTTAAGTTTTTGTTTTTTAAAACAAGCTGTACAATTGATTGATTCATCAGCATGCCAAGGGGCAGAAGGAGAAAGATTGAAGTACTAGCTGAAACTCAACCACAGTTTGAGTTAGGAGATACAGCTGCGGATATAGAAAGAAGGAGGAGGGAAAGAGAGGAGAGGGATGAGAGAGAGAGGATTGAAAAGGAGGAGAGGGACAGAGAGAGGATGGAGAGAGAGAGGGAAGAGAGCCCAGAAAGAGGAGAGAAGAGAGTGCGAACTGACACGGATACTGATGTAGAATCAACTCAATCCAGACAGAAGAAGGGCCAGATGAAGTCCATTTTCCTGAGTGATTCAGATGAAGAAGCCATCGTGGAGTTCGTTAAACAGCACAAGGAACTGTATGACAAGACCAACGACAGTTTCAAAGACAAGCAGAAGAAAGAAAGACTTTGGGAGCAGCTAGCAACTACCAGAAACTTGCCTGTCAAGACTGTGAAGAATTGGTTCGATACTCAACATACCAGATATGGCAAGCTCACTCAGACGATGTCAGGACAAGGAGCTGAGAAGAGCAGAGAACGACAGACCTGGCTGAAGGACAGTTTCAGTTTTCTATGAGGTCACATAAGAAGGAAAGAAGTTTCCAAGTCTTCTGCATTCAAGTCACCCCAGAGGCCTTCTGCAGCTGCAGCCTCAGCTTCAGCTCCAGATACATCCAAGGACACAGAATCTGAGATGGAAATCAGCATTGCATCAGATGTTACTCATCAGCCTTCGAGCACCAGTCCCAAGCGACGACAGCCTCCAGTATCGACTACCACCACGTCTGCAGATCCAGTCTTAGATCAGTTCCAGCAGATGAGGTCAACGATTTCCACATTTCTGGGTGCACGTCAGGACCCCGCTCCAAGTCCTAGACAGTCGTTCTGCAACTATCTCCACTCCGAGATTGAAAACCTGGAAGAAAGGGAGCTTTTAACCTTCAGGAATGAGACAGTGAACCTTCTCAGTGAAATACAGTACAAGGCCAAAGAATGCAAGAGACAGGTCACCAAAAGTCAAGAGGTCACCACATATCAACTTCCAGAAGCATCACAGGCCACAGCAGAACGTGAATACATACTCACCATACCGGAAACTCAACCAGTCTCTATTCCAGTTGTGCAGCCTACACAGACAGCCACAGGAGAACCTGTTACAGTGATTGCCAAATTACAGCAACTACCAAGGCCTTCATCAGCATCAGCACAGCCAATTTCTTACATAGTTGTGGATGACCAACAGCCTGGGACTTCTAGACAGATGCTTTTCAACCCACCTTCAGTTGCACCTTCACAACAGGAGGAAAGTCAGCACAACACTTCTGAATTATCCAGTCTCTTTGCAGCGATTCCCAGTGTGCTTATGTATCGGCAGATGGACACACCACAGCCATTTTCATCATCTCAACTTCAACCAGCACCGTCACCAGTGCCATCTTCCGCTCATCATGAACAGTCAAGACCTCCCAGCCAGTCCAGCCAGCAGAGTCAGCCCAAATCAGCGGATTAGCCCGCACAAGTCGCACCAAACCTGGCCCTTCTCAGGGCCACCTGAATCTTCCCAAAACAATTAACAAGCTACACATCTGTGCCCCAAAACATAAAAAGCACACCGTCCAACACTTACACATCCCCACAGTACACGAAAAAAAATTGTGTGAATGAATGAGTGAATGTTAAACAAATATTAATGATGTTCCACCACAACACAAAAAAAAACCCCAAAAACAAAAAAAAAATAATCCCCTAAGAAGTCCAAGTAAAACCAACCCCACCCCTCAAACAATACCCAATTTTAAATAAACACTCCTCACCCCCAAAAACAAAATCCAGACTCAAATCCACGTCACCAAAATCAAGATGCAGACTCAAACCCACGTCCCCCAAAATCAAGATACAGACTCAAACCCACGTCCCTCCCAAAACCCAACTTGAAATAAAATGCCACACTCACAGACAAACAAACATGAGCCCTAACAAAATATACAAACATATGAGTGGCAATGGACTGACAAACTGAATAAAAAAATATTAAACTTGGACTGCAAACCTGTATAATTTTGTCTTGCAAATTTCATAGCAATTTTTTTTTAATTCTTGCCATAAAATATTTTCAGGTATTTATGTTGAAACTTTTGAAAGTGATTTTTTCTGAGAATTAAGCCAGGTCATGTTGGGGTGGGATGTCAACTTTGTAAATTGAGGACCTGGGTTTAGTGCTGAAATTTATTCTTGTGAAGTGAGTTTGGGATGGATTTGTGTTTGTGATGGGTTTGGGTTTATGGTGAAACTGAATTTGAATTAAATTGTTGGAAAGTTGGGGTTATTTTTTTGAGGCGATACTTTGCTAAAAAAAGTTCTTGGATTATTCGGGTAGTCCTGAAAAGGACTGATAGATGACAGCATGTTCTCCCCCTCAGTCTTTTTAAACTCTGTCCTCCTGCCCAGCCAGCGCCCCCACGTGATTGAAGTCGTCTTTCAGTACGTCTCATTGATGTTTGGCCTCCCTCGATGGGTTTCTTAAGTTCTCATGATGTCTCTGTTCCCCCTAGTCTGCCTGTGGTGGTTGTATGTCGTCAGCTGGTGTGGGTGGTCTGTCTGCTGCCCCCTGATGGCTTCTCAGCACGCTATGTAGTACCACACATGTTAACACAATGTCTCTCACAACTTTTGGCCTCTGCTCCATGGTGGTCAACAGCACCCTGAATCGCTTGACAAGTATACCAAATGTGCTCTCGACCACCCGCCTCCCCCTGGACAGTGGCCTAGTGGTTAGCAAGTTTGGCATCTAATCATAGGCTGTCACCTCTGTGGGTTCGAGTCCCACAAGTGGCAATTCTGAGGACCTGTCCCAATATGACCCTGGCTGTTGAACGGGACGTAAAACCCCAACTTTGACCTTTGACCTTTGGTCCTCCCCCTGGATATCCTGTAGTTGGCTATTCTCTCTTCTCTGGTCAGTTGGCATCTACTGTAAGGCTTGACCAGCCAAGGCATCAGGGCAAAGGCGTCATCCCCCGGCAGGAAGTAGTGTAGATCTGCCCCCCCCCCCCCCCCCCCCCCCCCCCCCGGTTCAAGTGGTTCAGGTGATGATAGTCCCAAGGTTCCGTTCTCAATTCTTCTTTTCAGTTTGCTGCAGTTGAAAATCTGTGCATCAGATGATGACCCACTGGCCCCCGCGTTGACCCACAGGAACTTGTAATCTGCATCGACTAAAGCCAAAAGTAACAGGGAGAAGTAGCCCTTGTAGTTGAAATATTCACTGCCAGACTTCTTGGGCTTCTTTATAGCAATGTGTTTTCCACCTAGTGCACCGACTGCATGGGGGACATTCCATCTGTTTCTAACTCTTTCTTCAATTTTCTTCCAGTCTTCAGGATCAGTGGGGCACACCAGATACTCTTGTTGAAATTCTTTCAAAATGGCTTTGCAGATGGTCATTCTTCCAACCCTCCATTGGTATTGAAGTGAGATGTAGCTTTCCCCTGTGGATAAGTGTCTCAAAGTAACTGCCAGTTTCAACCTGACTTCCAGTGGCTTCCTGAAATTGGTGATTGACTTCCTGAGGTGGGGGGTGATTCTTTCTTCAATCAAATAAAAAAATACTGGCTCCATCCTGGTGAAATTTCTGTAGCCCGGTATGTCAGTAGTGATTAACTCGTCCAAGAGTGTTCTGTAGCAACCTCTCTCCTCTCTCTGCAGTATCCAGGGCAGGACCCATGGACTCTGTGGCTTCCTTCTCCTTCTGGGTGGTGGGGGTGATGGTGATGCTGGCTGGGCAGGTGCTGGGTTCTGTTGTCTTCTGTATTTTGAAAATATCATGTACAATAAAAAATTAAACTCAATAAAAACCAAAAGACCCTCAAGTGATCTATCAGTTGCTCTTGATGCGTTCCTATCATCTTTGAAGTGTGAAATGAATGGCACATCACAGGGGAGGGGGATTTATATAGTGTGATATGGATCCCGATTCTGGATCACGACTATAGATACCGACCCACCAAAACAATCAGTCCTGTTGGGAAGGGTCGGGAACATGTTCCCGGCTTGTCTGCTTGTCTTTACGGCTTGTCTGTTTGTTATCCGGCTTGTCTGTTAGGGGGTTTAGGGCTTGTCGTAGTACTTCTATGACTGGCCGTGCAAAAAAACGTCCCCAACCCTACATCTTGTCTATCTTCTCCCAAATTTCCTATTTGTTGTCTCTAATGACGTCTACCGGTCTAACTCATTGAAGTAGGCTATCAGTTTCCTAAACATGTCCCAAAAAGGTGATATGGGCAGGCATGGTTTTCTAAAAGACACATCACTGAACAGACCTGCCACTATTTGTTAGATTCCAACAAACCATCTCCAATTTCAGGAGCCAACTTAAGACTTACCTGTGGTCCGTTATAAAACTTGGAGCTGGAGTTGGAGCTTTACATGGAGCCACACCTCTACCGCACCCCTCACTCTTGGGTTGCGGGTTTACCATTGGATGAGTGCATTATGACTTCAGTTCATTGAAAGGGTACGTTATTCTGTTGTGAAATGGATTTAATACAAAGGGGGGAATTTTTTGAATAAAATATATTGAAAAATATCCAACAAATACGATGACAATACGAGTGTGTAGCATGTATGATATTTTATTATAGTGATGATATACAATTGCATTAGATAAATTTACTAAACGATATAAGCAAAATCATAGAAACCCTGAAGGGCTTAAAAATCACTGTGTAATACAATTTTGTGTGGTGGATTTTTAAGACACCATTATAATCTCTAAATAATAAATTGTTTCATTTCATAATTCAACCATAAATTTGCCAAGTATTCGAAAATGATTTTTACTCGTACATAAAAATTTACTTTAATTGTCTAGGTTAGCGAACCCGGGTTGAAGTTTGTTGTATGTTTCATAACACTTGGACGAATTAATTCTAGTTTGGGACAGACACGGAGAAAGTGAATGTCATCCCCAATCACCCCATTATTATACAGAGTGTAGATTTTATTTTCCGAAAGTACATTGGTAAAACATAGTACTGGGCACCAGTGAATATGAAATCTTCCAAGGCATACCCACCTTAGTCTTGCTCACCCCCTGGCATTCTCTGAGGTACTTGACCTCCTTTCTGTGTCTGGATACTGAAATTGGATGACTGTTTTGGTTCTGTTGCGCCTAAGAGTCCCTTTTGAAAAAGGGAGATTAAGCGCTATAAATTAGAATTATTGACTCGGTTCACTGTACTTTTTGTACTTTGCATTTGGGATTTGGGTAGGACCTCTTCACAGCAATTCCTCACAGCTCAGAGAGCATTTGGCATTTAGAATGACCTTTTTAAATGGTTGAAAAATCCCCCCCCCCCCCCCCCCAAAAAAAAAAAGTATTATGCATAAATTATTACTTTGACTTTTATTGTCACACCTTAGTAAAAGGGGGAGGGTTTCAACATATAAATGTTGGTTACTTTGAAGCATATATGAACAACTGAGCAGCGAAAAACCTAAATAAAGAGTCATTTATTATCCTTGTTTAAGTCTCGAATTTGTACCATGAAGTTTTCAAATTCATACCTTAATATTTAATATTCAAACACTATTCCTACAAGTTAGGATATATTGGCTAACCAGACAAAGAGTCTGTATCTTAATTTGGCTTATATTTTATTTATTTGGGGTTTTTACAACGCTTACAACACTGTACAGGTCATATCGCGACAGCTAGTATTATGGGCATAGGAAATCAGTACATACAGTTGGTCAAGGCTCTGTACTGTAAACTGCGGACCATCGGTAAGCAACTACCAACTTTCCCACATAGGGTCCAAGATGGGAGGGGAGTGTGTCACCATTGCACCACCGTGTTTCTCTTCAAGGCTGATCTATTTCCTTTATTTGTCCAATGAAGGATGTTTTTCTTTGATTATCTGCCATTTTGTTTGAACAAAAAGTAAAACAAGAACGTCAGAGTACAAATCTCCCCGAGGCACGTACTAATAAGTAAACAGGATAATCTAAATTTCTTTTGTATCCAGAAAGTGATCCAGATCACTCTTAAAATTTAATTGAATCTAAGTTTGACCAAGACCTATCTTCTTATATTTTTATGAAGTTCCAAGTGTGAGTACTCTGTAATCCTGATAACAAACAGACAAACAGTGAAATGTGCACAGACAGTCATGAAAATAAAGAATGCAAACAATATCTGTGAAACTAGAAGCACCAGTAAATATAAAGACAGCCAAGTGTTAACTTGAAATTGCTCCCCAATTTGTGCATGGAGTTTATTGAAACAAAAAAAAATTAAGCAGAAATTCTGTAAAATACCTTTCTAATAATTAATGTAACATATTTATAGCTTAAATAGCTAATGAAATATTTACAGTAGAAACTTGTTGATAAATTTGTAGCACTAATTATCCATAGCAAGTGGCGCTAACTAATAGAAATATCTGTCTCACTGTATGTGCATATGTAATAAAAACTAAAACTGTATTTTAAAAGTACTGAAAGTGCTCCATGATATCAAAGAAAAAATCGAGCATTAAGCAAGGATTCTTTTCCAGCTAGCTTTGCGGAGAAAATGAAGTAACATAAATGTGTGCATTGTGACCTCAATCGTCAAATAATATTCTTTGCACTTCTGTTTTGTGTAGGATAAAATGAAACTGTTCAAAGGGTTCCCAATGTTTAAAACATTGATAAAAAAATATAATAAGGGAAAACAACAACACTAGGAGAGTGCAACCTCCACCAAAGCATATAATAATAATAATAATAAAAAAATGTAAAAATCAGGGATTTTTTTTGTGTTTCCAGATAAGTATCCCAATAAAGCCAAGTCCCAATTTCTTACTGTTTTCATGAATCTCCAACCAGTAGTATTTGCACAATCCTGCCAACAGACCAAAACACAAACTGTCGTGAAAATAATACCTCCTTCTCAGAGGTAACTATGCACAATTTTACGACTGGTAATACATGTATCAATGTTTTTGTTCTTGATAAAACCTGATGTATTATTTAACTGAAATCAGGGGGCCATGGTGACAGAGAGGTCGAATCCCAGCCCAACCTCAAGTAGGAAAAATTGTAGTTGCTTGCTGTTAGTCGGCAGTTTACAGTACAGAACCTATACCAACTGTATGTACTGGTTTCCTTTGCCCATAAAACTATCTGCAGTGATATGACCTGTACAATGTGTTGAAAGCGACGTTAAAACCCAAATAAATAAATTAACTGAAATCAGGTATCAGATATAGATGTGCTTAATCTCTGAACTGGAGGATTCTAAGGCACACTATCCAAATCAAAAGGCACAAACCAGAAAGTCGTAAATCATAATCGGGTCATCACCAAGGGGACCATCAATGTTTGGTAGTCAGAAAAACTAGGGGGAAAAGACAGAAATGACGAATATACAAAGAGCTTTCCTTTAAAAAATATAACCACCAATAGGCATATTTGACCTATATACAGGGCATACGGACCAGGCAATATTTTTTGGCGTTACCGGTGCCACGTATGATAGATTATTAGCATTACAAATTTGTTAACGTATTTGTTGTACATTAATGTTTGATTTATTATATAAGCCACAACTGTGTTATAAAGAGCATTTAAAAGGTATTGTAACAGACTCTCTGTCCATTGTATTGCAATGAAATACACGTAGAAATGGCGAAGAAATCTTAAGTCAGAAATTGAATCTTCTATATTTGCTTGTCCCCCAGGTATATCATAGACTTTTTGCATTATTCTTAAAGTGTTTATTGGTCTCCTTATTACTTGTATAAAAGAGTGGGTAATAAAAGTGAAACATCCATCATTAGAGCCTTTTTTCTTTCTCTCAAAACAGACAAGACATTCTTTCTAAAAGTATTTTTCCAAAAGGTGTTTTTTCACAAGGTAATCTTTTTTGCATAAGGCTTTTCTTCTGTCCACGTCTTTGGCATTTGGTTCAATTACTGAAAAAAATCCTCCTTGACTATAGCAATAAATATATAATATATATTTAACAACACATAAATGATATGTAATTAATAATTAAAATGATATACAATCATATTACATTATTAATGCAGATTGTTTTGGTTTGCAGCTAGAAAGTCATGCAGATTTTCTGGACCCCTGAAAGAATGTCTTGTGGAAAAATTCCTTTTTTTGGAAATAATGCCTTGTCTGTTTACAAAGAATGGAAGAAAACCCTTGTATTAAAATAAGTTTGATATTTTACTACATGTCATTATATAATACTTTTTACCATTCTCCCAAAACCAAAAAGGCATTCTTTCGATGAAATATTTTTTCCACAAGGTATTTTTCCATGCGTCGACTGTTTGTAAAAGGATTTGTTTTCTTTATGCCCCTGTTCCACCAAAGGACTAAGCCCCGATCCTGTCCGCGACCCTTGATCGTGGACAATCGGTGAAAAAAAGGTAAAATGGGCGGGAATACTGAATCGGTATTAAAGCCTGGGATTAAGTTCAGATCGGCCTCAGGAAACCTGAGGAGGCCCCAGGTGGCCCCATACAATCCCTGACTGTTCTGCGACTAAGAACCAATTAAGCAATTTTTCTGGTCAGTTTGAACCACAATCTTGTAGACATACCGCCTGGGTCCCAGAACGCCTCAGGCCTCCTGGGACTAAGCCCTGACTAATCCCTGACTAAGTCCCGGCTTCCTCAGGCCTCCTCAGTGTTCCCCAGACCAAGATGGCTGATTCTTGCTTTGCAAAAAAACTGGATTTTCTGGGTATATATATAAATTCCGGGATGTAATTATCATTACTTTCCTAGGAACACAGCAGGATGCAACATTTCAATGGAAGACAGCTTCAGCAACAATTTAGGGCTTTTTTAGTTTTTATTCAGTTACATATAATGATGTATTTGCTACTTTTACGTCAACCACAGCAACCATCACCAGCAGCAGCACCTCCACCACCACCACCACCAGCCAGACAGAGACCTAGAAGAAAGCACAACATGTGGGTCAGGCCATGGCTACTACAGAGAGAGGAGAGGGGGGCCTACCACAACATTATGGCTGAACTGTATGCCACAGACATTCCAAGATTCACCAATTTCATGAGGATGACCCCAGAATTCTTTGAAATGATAAAGACCAGACTGGAACCACGTCTAGCCAGGCAGGCCACCAACTACAGAGCTCCAATCAGTGTGGGGGGAAAGTTAGCCCTCACCATTAGATATCTGGCTACTGGAGAGTCATACACATCATTATCCTGACAATTCAGGGTTGGCAGATCCACCATTTCCAAGTTTCTACCAGAGGTCTGCAGGGCCCCTTGCGTCTGATGTGGGTCTTAAGGAAACCCATCTGCTGGTAGACCCAGGACTGTCTCTTGGTCATCTCCCTTGGGGCTTGGCCAGACTGTTGCTTGGACAGCTTGCCATAATGAGTTCTCTGGGACTCGAACCACCTTCTCACATCAAAGGGCTGGAGCTTCAGTTCTGCAGAGATTTCTGCCCAGAGAGCCTCCTTCCTCTGTCTGTCATGGAAACGTGCATTCTCCTTGTCGTACAGCTCTGGGTGCTGCTTTACAAATTCTACAATGGCATTTTCTTGGCTGTCAGTGAATGTAGCACAGACCCTGGCTCTCTTGGCTGCTGAGTGGCACTCTGCTTTTTCCTCACACCTCTCATCTTCTTCGCAATCTTCCTCAGTAACTTCTTTCCTCTCTTTCCTCCTTTCTCTTTCCTCATAACTCCAGTAAATATAAAAAAAAAGTTTAAAAAATGAAATGTGTCACCGAACTGTGAAATTTGCCCTATGCTCAAGTATAAAATATAATTTAAAAAAACTGAAAATCCCTAGCAGAAGGTGACACATGTCTCTCAGTAGCCAACCCATCAATAACACTGAAAACATGTGCGTGGTCGCTTATACAGTCCCAGACCCCCCCCTGTCTCTTTTGTGTACAAGTGCCTGGAAAAGAGTCGGTACTTAATCGGTACTTAGTCTCACACCACCTGGGGTATCCTCAGACCGTCGCAGACTAAATTTGTGTGGTCCCAGGTGGCCTGAGGAGGCCGGCTTGGTTTGGATTGGCTTCTCTTAGTCGGGGCTTAGTCCCAGACCCAGATTTCTTAGTTGCAGGACACCTGAGACGGTCTGAGGCTTCATGGGACTAATGAAACCGATTCTTTTTCACACGCATGAAATTTTATGGGTCTGTTATGAGTCGGGGACTGACAACAGGCTTCCTGGGACTAAGCTAGGGACGCCTGGGACTAAGGGTCGCAGGAGGCCTGAGACAACATAGGACTGTGTAAATTTGGGTCTGAGGAGGCCTGAGGAAGCCTGAAACTGGACATTTTGTTGACAACGGGAAATAATAATCGGTTTGGGTCGTGACAAATATCAAACATGTTTGATTTTTCTCACAGCCCCAACCAACAACTACCGATCCATACAGAACGCCTGGGACTAAGCAAATTTTTGAAACGGACTCCAAAAAAACCCTTAATCGGGAGGCTTAGTCGTGCGGTGGAACACCCACATTAGGAAACATACTAGTGTAAAGATGGCCTAATATACCTCCCCACTGTCTGAAATCAACCCACTCCCTAATTACACCCCAATATATAAGTGGGTGGTGCCTTATAATTCACCAACTGACAAACCTACATAATTTTCCTGTTGACTTCACCCAGTTGACATAATATATATCTGCTAAGGCATTTAGAAACCCACCTGATTTCGCTTCACCACAGTCCCCACTCCCTCCGCCCCCCAACAACAAAAAAACAAATCCCCCCCTTGCCTCCTCCCCGTGCCTTTTACTGCCCCCCAATCTTTTAATCACAAAGATCAAAGACATGCCGACAGGAAGTCTTACATCATTTTTAAGATTTTAATCAAGTATTGTGAACATATGTAGTTTTAGCTCATACTATTTTATACACTGAGTTGACAAAAGTCATCAGTGGTCAGTTTAGTTAGCAAGTTTGGTATATAATCACAGACTGTCTGTGTGTGTTTTACTCCCACAAATGAAAATGCCGAGGGTCTGTGCCATTGTTTATTTATTATGTTACACATATATTATACATGCATAAACATATTATAAACATGCATATAAATGTTATAACTACATATAAAATGAGAAACAAAAATGTTTCTAAGTAGAAAGCAAGTTATCTGTAAACTGCAACTGAAAAAAGGACAGGTGAAAAAGGGCTTTAAAAATCAAGATGTACACAATTATTCTATTATTTCAGATACATTTGATTTGTCGTTTGTCATTAATAAAATGTCTTCTCACTTCCACACGAAGACCTTGATGATACCAACTTTGTGTATGATATAAGGGGGTACGGACATTTCGTACCTGGACATTTCGTACCGGGACATTTCATACCTGGACATTTCGTACCAAGCCTAGGACATTTCATACACAATCTATAAAAGTTACAATTTTTTGCTGTGCTCTAACAAATGCTACATGTTATAAAGGTAAAATTATATACTTTGTATTTTAACCTTGTGAAAAATGTCTTCTTTTAAATTTTATATGGTGTTTTGTGTGGTCTGAATCTGTGGGTTGTCCATAATTTTATATCAGTCTTTTCCTTTTATATACATACTATAAAACATAATATTGGTATTTAATAAATTACTGTTAATGTAATTATTCTGGAGGAGGAAATATCGAATCCAGGACAATTGGCCGGTGACTTTTAAATGTTGTTTTAATATTGTGCCAAATTGTTTTAAATGTAATGTTCATAAAAGAACCAAAAGCCCTTTGATTCCTACTCAGAATTTCTAATAGCTGCTAAGTTTAGTCTCTGATAACTGCTCAGGAGTGCTACATTTAATGCAAAAGGCTTTAGGATTAAGATATTCATAAAATAAGTAAAGGCCCTATTTTTTTATTTTATGACAGTACTAATGATAATGTAATGTTTTGATGTATTGCTATATTATTTTGTGTCAATAAAGTTTTAAAAAGTATACATCCTAGTTAATGACAGTGCTTATGACGTTTTAATGGTTTGACATATTGCTACATTATGTTTTGTGTCAATAAAATTGAGGGGGAGGGGGATTTTTTTCATGTGGCACAATATTAAAACAACATCTAAAAAGTCGCCCGCCAATTGTGCTACCCCTAAAAATCACCGGTGAACAATTGGCCAACTTGAGGCAAGCACAGACAATGGGAATGTACCCTATCACTAAGAGTGATAACAGAATAGGCCACACACCGCCTCAAAAACAACCTCGGAGGGGTCAATGTCCAAGGTCAAAGCTCCAGTTATGTGCTTGAGCAGCACCAACCTGACCCCAACAAGGTCGTGGGACGTATTTAAAGGAGAAAATAAGCACTGACAAGGAATGCCTGAAAACTCAGTCACCACTGCAGATCAACAGGTGTGATCGTGTGATAGTTTCCCAGTACAAAGTCAGGGTAATAAAAGTAAGTTCAAGGTCACAGATCAAGAAGTTAATAGACGACATGAGGACAGTAAAATAGCATACAGCTAATAATAATAATTGGTCTGATGGTCATTCTTTCTGTTGGGCATTCTTCCGTACACTCCTCGAACCACACACACACACACCCTTCAACCCATTCCCCTTCAATTGACACCAAAGGGCAATAAGTAAATCTTATGCTATTGTACAGAACAATTGGCTTCAAATTAGTAGGTGGGGTCTTGTTAAACTCAAGAGATACTGAAACTATCTATAGCTTGTCTAATACAGCATCCACACTTCTCCATTCTGACAAACGGGTTACTCCCAAATTATGTTATTTTTTCCAACTCGTTTTAGCCCCAGTCTGAAAAATAAGACTTTCCACCTGGTAATACAATTGTTAATCAATATAGAGAACACACTGGAAGTAATACCCCAAGCTTTGATTTTATTATCCACTTAAGTCCGTAATTCCTCGAAATGATAATAGGTACAAGCTGAGGTATATTTAAGAGCTTTCCATGCTTGTGTAATCAGTGAAATTGGCGTTAGTCTGCTATGTGTCTGGATTCTCAGAATTTTCTAAAATCTACTAATTACATTACATTGTTCATATTGTCAGTTTTATCATTTGTCAATGTAAATGACATGTAATGTTGTCATTTAGGGTCTCAGGTGGGTCAGTTGGTAGGGTGTTGGACTCACAATGCCTACTGATGCCAACTGGGATAACATCCTTGGGTAAGATGTCAATCTGGACTGTGCCTCTCTCCACTAGGGGGAAATATGGGTACCCAGCAATAAGGGATACTGGCTTCTGCGCCTTGCATGGCAGCTATCGGGAAGGCTACCAAGGCTAGCTATGCTTGCTGGGGTAATACTGTGTAAAGCGCTTTGAGCTAAAAATAGAGAATGCACTATATAACAGCTCAGTATTACTATAATTATTATTATTATTATTATCATTAATTAAACTTCCCAGAACTTCTAGGTCAGTAATCTAGGGTTGCATGTGTGGAATGAGCGGATAATACCCCGGAGGACAATACCCAGGAAAAATATGGCTACTAGGACAAAACCCCAGATATAATGTCAAGGGGGAGGACAATAACCCGGCATTGCAATTCTGGAAAAATTATCACAAGATAAAACATTTTTGTATTGTATTGTGTATTTATATTCAGCGCAATATCTCACTAACTACAGGATTCAAAGCACTATTTAACCCATCCGACTATACAAGTACAGCCCCAACTCACAAGTAACTGACATTCCCCTAACTGGAAGATACAGGCTCAAGGATGACCATTTCTCAACGTCCTTGAGGTTATTTAGCCTGCCACTGGGGATAGGATTCAATGCCAGAGGACCGCCATTTTAAGTGGTCATCCAAGCCACTATGTATCTGCCTGTACCTGGGTTTGAACCCACGTCCTCTGAGATCCTAGACAAATGTGTTACCCGCTAGGCCACAGTGGCAGATTAAATAAAAATTTTAAAGTTTTATCTTGTGACATTTTATCTAGGATTACATCCCAACCCCCCTTGAAATTTTTCCGGGACATTGTTCTATGGGCTATTGTCCTCTGGGATATTATCCATTTCCTGTATGAGTGAAGGAAAGGAAGATACTAAGGGTGGTAAGCTTGAGCTGAAGAGGAGAGTCTTAAGATGCTTCCTATTGGATATAACGGAAGGACTGGTTCGTTATCAAGAGGGTTCTTAAAGTTTCTACATTGTGTCTGAAAGATGACAAGTTTAAACTGGAAAGCAATCTTAAAGCACATACCACTCCCCCGGGGCCTTTTCAGAGTATTATCTGGATCCTTCAAAAAATGTAATATCTTCTTTATTTGACCAGGTCCTACTCACAAAAAAGTTTTCATGAATATACACTCATTACTTGTGAAGTGAATATTGACCAGAAAGCCTAAGCCAGTGAAAGTAGATTCAAATTGGGACCTTCCAAAATTTGGGATTCTTTTTGTGTCCAAAATGTCATCTGGGTCTTTCTCAAAATCTGGTCACCTCTACTTTTGACCAAGTCCTATCCACATAGGAAATCAGAGATAAACAGACAGACAGACGGACAAACACACCCAAAAACATAACATCCTGTGGAGGTAATAAGAGTGATTTTTTTTCAAGTAGTAACATTTGTTCAAACCTGTTCTGGCCAATGAAGTCAGAATTAAAATTTGCCCGTACATCCGGAGAAATGTAAACAGGGCCTAAGCTATTTATACATAAATATTTGTGGGAGGGAAACTCAGTGACATAAACTGTTGTCAAGTAAAAGATCAAAGAAACGCCCAATTAGATGGGGTTAAAGAGGGGTAATAAAGGGTACCCCTCCCCTTGGTGTATTGGGGGTTGGAGTTTTCAAAGTCTTTGCATGTGGGGAGCGGCGAGGGAACTTAAAGCATATGTTTCTATGATATATTGTGTTTCTGTGTGGGTGCCTGTTTTGTTGAAAAGGGTCCTAGTGGATGTAATGGTTGTTGCTTCCTACACAACATTCACACTTGCACGATAGGTCTCCTCGATGTACCTCCAGTTTGAAGTCGGACATTAAAATCTTTGAGTGACTAACCCCAAAGAATGAAATTTGGAAATGCTACAGTCTCTTGAACTCCAAATTGGTGAATGGAGAAAATATGCAATTGCAGCAGTCTGACAGGCAGCTTACAAATGTATTTGCTAGGGAGACAACAGTTCTGTTCTGAGATCGCGCAGGTGTCTAATTCTACATAGATCTGTTGTATGGATTTGAATACCACAATATGGTGCTACATCAGTGTCCAACTTTGACCTATGCCTGTGATATGGTATATATGTGTCCGAAGATTGAAAATTCCCACACAAAATTCCCTAAATATTTGCAAACCGTGGGTTTACTTCCTCTTTTTTCGCAACAGGTTTCATAATTCTATCCTGATGTACCTACAAGAGCATGGCTTCATGGAAATTTCCAAACAATGACTTAGTTACCTTATGATCATTGAATTACAAGGGACATATCAAGCCCACACATAGATACCTTATAATTAGGAATTTGGCCAATATATTATATTTGCAACAATTGAGTGAACCTTGTGACAAAAAACAACAACATCAAAGGTTGTAATCATAGCTGGTCAATTATAGTATTTAGTAGATACCTCACCCAATGAAAATTACAAGGTCATCAATGACCAATTTTAACCCCCCATAAATACCCCCACCTGAGGGTAACCAGTACATATCCCAGGGGGGTTCTATTGATATCAATGACCTAATCACCACAGTTTCAACTTTCAAGTGTGTTGGCCTGTTGGCCGGGGTAGCTAGGGTAGAGGTCTTTGGTGATGTGTAGCCCCGAATGAATGTCCTATTTTTATCTATATTTAGTCCTGATAACATATTTAATGATTGTTGGGACAGAGGCCCCGACTTTAAACTCAAAAAGAGGGCCGGATTAGTAAAGTATCAAAATTTGTCCAAACAGGTGGAAAAATGGAAATCCATGCACATCCTAGGGATCAGTCTGGGGACTAGCTGATTATCTGGGAACCTTCTCCAAGCTTGGAGTTCTGAGGTCGTTTAACACTGACCTATACAATGTGATTATGCTTTCAACACAGCAAGACATACTCCCAGTAGCATATGGCGGTAGTGGGGTAAAAAGTAAACAGACAATACAATTTTTATTTTGTATTGGGGAAAAAAGAAAAAATTCACATAGAATTTATGGGAACCAATAATTGGGGATGTTATCATTTTATGTTTTCTAATGGCTGATAATTTACCAAAACAATAAAAAAAAATCCCACAACTTAGGTGAAATATGTATCTCTCTTTTTTTTTACTTTGTACCTGATACAAAATATGTTTTTATACTTTCATAATATCTCACAAGGGCCATCTGCACTTCTTAATTTTATGTGTCATGTACGGTTGTAGTAAAATTTTCACCATATCAGCAAAAAGTGTTCAAAACCCCGGATTTCATTCGTTTCAAAGCCCTGGTAACAGCTTTTGATATTTATAATTGATCCTCCTACCACATGACGGATCCCTATTCACAACGATAGGAACTGACTAGACTGTGTCCCGACATCAATGATTTGGCTTAAGGTCATTTAGATAGGCCAGACTTGGGGAGTTGGGACATAAAGTTGCCAACTTGTCAAAAAATATCAAACATGATTGATATTCTCCTGATTTGTGTTAGTCTTCACGATTTTGCTTTCCAATATTTATGACTGCCAAATTTGGATCCCCATTTCCAAAAAAAGATCAGCAAGAATCTAGGCCAAAAGCAGGAACATGTAACCACCACTTAAAGAAGAATCTTGAGAAGATAATGATATTATACTCTTAATGATAATCATAATGTACACTTGATAATGTAAACGCTAAGCTTCACAAATGATTCAACATTTGGGTGGTTTTTGTTAAAACTTTTCAACCTTCAAATCAGACTAATTTACAGCCTCAAACTGAAGTTCAGTCACACATAAGTATTAGCTTAAATTTAGCATTATCAATTAAAAACCTACACAAAGTACAGCCCTAAACTCAAATTTTGATTTTTGATGAGCAGCCAATTTTAATAGATCTCAGACATATCATATATGTGTACATTATGAACATAGAACATTTAAAATTTTCATTCGAAAGGGTATTTTTTAAAGATATTTTTTTTTCATTAATAAACCGTCTGCCCAGGGAGTAGTATATACAATTAACATCTACACAGCTATTGTGTTCAATATATAGATATTTTTAACATTATTAATTTCTAAGGAATTCAAGTGGACTCGCTGGTGTCGTAGCTAATATGCTAGCCTCCCACCTGTGACATCTAGTTCAAACCCAAACCCTATGTGGGAAAGTTGGCAGTTGTTTTACTGTGGCCTGGCGGTTTACAGTGCATGATCTAGACCAGCTGGTGTGTACTGGTTTCCCCTGCGCTTAAAACTACCCATCAGGATATGACCTATACAATGTAGTGAAACGTGATATTAAACCCCAATAAAATCAGAAAATATAGAAAATAAAACCATCAAAACAAATTAAAAATATTCATATTTTATTGCAAAAGATATGCATTATTTAAATAGAAATATATATAACAGAGTCACATGACACGTATCATTACAAATGATCACAGTTTCTTAGAATTATCTTCACTTTGTACTGGGTAGCATAAATTTCAGTGATACGAAGAATAAGAAAGAAAATTAAAACAAAACATATCTTTGTCTCTCAGAGCACCAACTTGTCCAGTTTGTCATATAAATATATAATGATAATAAAAATTGTAAATGGGTATATCAGAACATAGCTATAATATATTTAAAATCTGAATGTCATACAAAACTACTTTTTTCTAATTTCAAAATGTCTAGATAAATTATGACAAAAAAGTGAGAAGTATGTGTGGCAAAACATTTAAGGGACTTGTGCCTCAGTTCCCTGTGCCCTTAGAAGGCTAGTTCTTTTTGCATAATATGGTCGGTTATGTAGCAATGCTGTTACCTGGGGTAGCAAGTCTGCCATTGACTGTGGTTGTACTGGCTGGGA
This sequence comes from Sabellastarte sp. h YS-2021, assembly GCA_964017235.1. NCBI lineage: Eukaryota > Metazoa > Annelida > Polychaeta > Sabellida > Sabellidae > Sabellastarte > Sabellastarte sp. h YS-2021. The sequence continues at coordinate 18,810,468 of OZ024928.1, forward strand.
TCTTATGGACCCCCATGGTTAGTTTAAAATTTGTAACTAAACTGAAAGGATCAATGAAAAGAAATTTTATTTAGTATTTTACATGGACTTTTGTCTTATTTTATAAACTTTTAAATTGTGATGTATAGACTCTCTGGAGACGAGTCTACTGCCTGTTGATAGACAACCTCATGCCTGCTTTGGGCCTTAGGCCGCATTTTCTCTACAATTGATATATGGATACAAATTATCTTCAAGGACAGAATCATGTTAGACCCCACCTTCTCTCACAATGTAATCCTGATCTGATATATACTTTTAGAGTTATAAACTTGACAGACAAGTAAACAGACATGATTACAATACCCTTTCCCCTCTCATTCGGGTAATCAGGGATAAATACCTACTTACTGCTATAAAATAACACGAGATAGATTAAGACAAGTTAAAGTTGCTACAGTATGAAATTCACAACAGTATGTGAAGTTCACATCAATATGTGAAATTCATCATGAGGGGGCTCCATTTAAAAGTAAAAAAGATACCATCTGTTCAAATGTTGCATCAAGGCAGATAGAAGAATAATGAAGTCACATAAACTGGAAATGCGTACATATTTTACCCACAAGTCAATGAACTAGAAGGGGATGTAGTCATTAGTGAATTCGTATACTGTGATCAATTTCACATGCTTTTATCAGACATAAAATATGTAATTTAGATGTGTTAAAGTATCAGAGTGAACTTGTTCCAAAAAGAATGTGTACAAGTACGTTTTTTTTATCAATACTTCAATATCAGTCAAAAATTCTCTTAGGTTTCAAAATTACTTGTTTATAGCTTACATGAGTTATATTGGCGATCTACTTTGGTGTCTCGAAGATTTATTGTGAACAATTGCAATGTTATAACGATTTTAAAATGTTATACACAAAAGTTCACACAACCTTTCAATAAGTTGAAGCATGAGCTTACAAAGTAATAAATATTGGAGAAAAAACAAAACAATATTTCAAAAATCACTGATGAAAAGCCATATTGAAATTCAACATAGAAAATTTCATTCACTTATAACACTAATAACAAAATATATCAAGGATTTCCTTCGACATCAATTGTTTCATCATCTGAAAATTCAATGTCTAAGAATTCATCTTCATTATCACAGAAACTGCTGCTATGGTTACTGTTTTCGGACCCCACTGACAAATCCCCAGTATCATGTTGCATAACTTCTACAATGTCAGTGCTGCTTTCACTGGTAGTTTTATTTCTCTTCAATTCGTGTGTTTTGGAATGCTTGCTCAGGTGATCGCTGCGCATAAACCTCTTCCCACACTCTTTACAGGTGAAACGTTTCTCTCCTGTATGAGTTCTCAGGTGCCTCTGTAACTCGTCTGACCGTGTGAAACTCTTTCCACAAAACAGCCAGTTACATACAAAAGGTCTTTCTCCTGCATGCCATCGCAGGTGAGCTTTCAGGTGTGAGGTTTTCCCATAGACTTTCCCACAGCCAGGGATGTGACAGATATGCTGTCTCTTTTTCTTGGGGTCCGTGTTCAGGCTGGGGTTAAGGCAATTCGGACACCTACAACGCCTGCATCTTCTTGCACTGGCTAGAGTAGGTTTGTTCTGCATCAGCATGGCTGGATTAGGATAGTGCATGGTTAGAGTCTGATCCACAATGCCCACATGCCTTGATCCGGGTGTTATTAATCCTCCAGGGGAAACAGAGGTCATTGATGTGGATGGTGATGGTGTCATACCTGGAGGAATTGTGCTGGCATCTATACTCCACCATGGAACATCGCCAGCCTCTGCAGCAGGCGGAGGAGAGTGCTGCTTTGGTAGACTATGTCCTGGATTGATGACTGGGACAGGTCGCAATGGCATTGCAGGTAACGACGGCCCATTGGGATTATCATGCCTCAAAGAAGGATTTTGAGTCAACGGAAGGTAAACCAAAGGAATGTCTGGCTTCCCAACTATATCTGGAATGATCTGTGCTGCCTTCCTATGCAGTTCAAACTCATGTAGTTGTTTAGCTCTTTGCAGCTCCATTTCTACTTTCCTTTTGAACTCAAACTCTTCCACTTGCTGTTGTTGTTGGCGCAAGATCAAGTCGCGATACAAGGCCTGAGCATGAGCAGAAGGCACACTTGACGGGTACATGCCTGGAGGTTTCACAAGGGTGTCAGAAGTCACTGCAGCTGTCAAATGGGGATAACCATACATAGTTGAAGCAGTAGAAGGCATCATTGGCATGTTCTGGAAGCCAGCACTTGCAATGCAAGGTTCTCTCAGTCTTGGTCGAAGTGGTATGGGTGATACTGGCTTCATGGGCATGATTTCAGTTGACATCATACCTTAAGTCTGGAAATATAGAAACAAAAAGAATAAAATCAGGAAAAAATAATTATATAATATAACTGAGATTGCCACGGAATTTAATCTCAAGTACCAATAAATTCAAAGTACAGGGTTAGAGGTATTGTGTCTGTTTAAAGTTCTAATGTGTATATTATATTTCAAGAGCTACACATAAAGATAGTTATACAAAAGCTATATATTTGTATTTAAATTATATATTCACAGACAAAAAGGTCATATTAAGTGAGGTTCTCTGTGAATCTATACACGTTGGATTTCAACCAACCACTGCAGCGGGTCAGTTAGAGTCAAACAAAGGTTCTTGTCCTATCTATAAATGGCCACGTTTCCTCAAAAACATTAATAAGTTGGACATTGGGTGTACAACTCCATGATGTTTAAGCATTTTATATTTCAGCCTTTGTGTTCCATTAGATCTAGTAGATGGGGAGGGGAAAATGAGGATAGTCAATAGTCAACTTACTAATGTTGTTGAGGAAGCATGGGGCACCAAATGGGGGGGGGGGGGTCTTACAATACTTTATAAAAAATATACAACCTGAGCAACACTGGTTGCCTTGGACTTAAGATGATGGCTGTACCAACTTAATCCTCTATTGCAATTGGGTATATTATTTACTCTCACTTTTGGCCGAGAAATCCTTAAATGTAATTAAGACACATCAGTCAGAATAGTATAATAAAATTGTCATTCTATTTCATCACATTTGATTGTCTCCATAACATTCTTCTCCACAGAGATTAAGTTCTATGAAAGTATGATTAGATTGAATCATAGGGTAAATTTGGCGCAGCACCACTCAAGATGTGGCAGTACATCTCGAAATGTTTGCCACAACTCAATCCTGCGAGTTGGCGCAAGGAATAACTCGAGTTGTTCCCTGCCGCGAGTTGGCGCCTAACAACAATAGCCTTTATTTCTATCCAACTTGGAAATGGAGAAGGGGGTGTGGGGCACATCAATGAGGAAGGGTACTTGGCCAATAGTTTATAGTCCAAGGTAAGTGGCGATGGCTGAGATGTCTTTTTATTTGTAAAATATTACAAGAAACCCACGTCCGGGGCCTCGTTTCTCCTCAATAACATATGGTCAAGATGAACCGGTCAAGATTGAGTGTACAACTCCACGATGGGATCTCTGTAAAACTCCACGATGGGATCTTTTGTCAGTTTATAAAATATTGCTAGACACCCCCACCTGGACCCTCATGTTTCCTCAATTAACAGTCGCAAGCGGTGATAGATTTATTTATGCCCAAGTTGGAACTTCAACTTCAAAACCTCAGTAAAATGGCAGATTATCTGCATGCCCCTTTATGCATTTGATTGGCCGAATTTATGCACAACACAGCCCCTCCCACACCCTACCAATCCCATCAAAACTTTCCACCCCACCCCACATCCCATCGCCGCTTTGTCCAAGTAGAATTCCAAGTTGAACAGAAGTTCGAGTTTTAGAATGTACTTCAAAGAAATTCTGAGAAATATAAAAAGTATCATTCTTTGATAGCTATCTAAGTACAAACTGGATGAAACTGTTTTGGTAAAAAATGTTTAAAAATGCTGCATGTGTAGCTCATTTTCCTTTCTAAATATATCATTTTAATTCCGACATAAAATATGGAAAATGTAATACTCTTCAAATTTCCCAATGTATACTTATACACAGAGAAATATACCATATAAATTTTAGTGATAAATTTCACTAATATTTTAGTAATATGATATCTAAATTAAAGAGAAATACAACTTTTTGGATTAGTACTTGGAATATCTCTCCATGGCAATTGTGTTTAAAATATTAGTTACTTTTGTTTGCTATTTGAATCAATTTTTTAACCATATCAGATTTTACACAGATTTGATATCCATGAACAAGCTAGAGTAACTCACGTTGTAATGATATTGTAATTCATAAAATTACACAGACTTGATATCCATGAACAAACTAGAGTAACTCACATTGTAATGAACAATTCATAAAATATTTTAACCTTTGATACAACATAACTTATCCATTTCACAGACCCCAATATATGATGTTTTAAACAATTAATTCATTTTCAAGTATGAAACAAAATGATTAAAGCTATGAATTCTAACAGTTATTTATTTCTCAGGTAATCTGTGCACAAATGTTAGTGAACACAGCATATCTTCACAGTAATTTTTCTTAATATTTCCCAGAAGTATAATTTCTTTAGATAATACTTAAATTTTTAAGAAGAATATTTATTTCCTGGAGAGAAAACGCGGTAAATAAGATCTTCTATAATTTAGAACTACATACAAATTATAATTAAACTACATACAAATTATAATTAAATAAGTATTCTACAATACATACCATTAATAAATGTACATCACCACGAATGTCCTCTCCATAAATTGTAAAATGAAGAAATTAAAATCCTTCTCTATCTTGATGTGTCTTTAAACTTATGTGTGTATATCCAATAAAACTTACTGTCCAGATTTACAAACAAGATAATATAAATAGAAATTATAAATCCATAGAAATACTCAGTATTTCAAAACATTTCAGTCTCAGATAATGCAGCAAACTGTATTGTGAACTAGAAATACCAATTACTGTATAATCATAATTTATGAGAAATCCTAGAACTTGAATTCTCTTAAATCAATGTAATTTGTTGAAGTAGCTATCTAACTATGGGCGGTACATCACTTAGCAGTCTTCTTATATAGAATGTCACTTGTGTTTCCTATCCACAGGATATATATAATATAAATATACATTAAAAAGCTCTTTGATATATTTTACTCCAGTGAGGCGGGGAGTATGTACTGGAAAGTGGGTGGTGAATATGTTCATAACAAATATGTACACACTTTACATACCCCCCCCCTCACCCAAATAACCCCTCCCACATTAACTTCAAAAACTCCCTGCATGAATATCTTTTATATGTGTTGAGAGCCTATATGAAAAAAGTCTTACAACTAATACAAAGTTCATACACACACATACACACTTTTCTCATTAAGTGTCAAATATAATACAATCAACAGGAACACAGATCCCTCCTTTGAAGTTTGCGCCAGCCAATCAGAGGTCTCCCTCTTTGATCTTTGCCGACAGCCAATCAGAGGTCTCTGTGGGCAAACATCAAAGAGTAGCAGGCAATCCTATCCATTTCCTATATGTATGTATAATATATGTGAATCACAGACCATATTTGTATTGGCCATACACTTGTATATAATGCTTCAGATTGTAATCTGCCCTTTTAAGACAGGATATATCTATGCAGATATATGTCTACAGTAATAGTACTAACATTTGACAAGTTAATAATTTTGCAACTTCTTAAACACTTAATTTATGTTGTATATATGTGTGTATTTTTCTTGACAATTGTTAAATGGCAAATAGCTTTGATTGAACATCAGTTAGTGGTATTATTAACAGTCTTGGGTATTTGCTAATTTAAATTATTTTGATATAAATTTCAGAATCAAACAGATGAGTCAAAGTTGTGCAGCTCACAGAACTTCAGAATGTTACAGCATATGTTAAGATAGGGTGGGTCCCTGTCATTGAATATCAGAACTTATTTTGTGGTTTTAGTGACAAAGTAACAAGATTCCTTAACTTCAAAGTGAGTTAAGTCCTGTGCATATAAAAGGTACAAGAGCTGCTCAAGTGGACACCCGAGGGTGGGGGAGGTCTTATTACTGATCTGTCTGTCAGATATAGCAACTCTCTTTAAAGCCTTCTTAAAGCTGATTGAGAAGGTGTTTGAGGGGGGGGGGGGGCTGGTAAATGATAGATATGTATGTTTGGAGGGGCCGAGATAGGGGTGGTAGATATGGGAATAGCAGGTTATTTGGGGAATACAATAAGTAAGCTGAATTCCACAAGAAAATGTCCATTAGGACAAGTGCTCATCAGTAAAACTGATATGTAGGGAAAGAATCTGGGATGTTTGCCCACATGACCTTTGTCCACAGGACCTTTGCCCACACAGACCTATGCCCACAGGACCTTTGCCCACAGCAAATTTCACGGGGTAGGATGTTTGCCCACAATATTAATAAAATAGGTCTCTAATATTTTTGGGGTGTTTTTTGTTATTACATGGCACTAATCTACAACATTTAGTTTAACTTTTGGTCAGTATATTGACCAATCAAAACACTCTGTACATACACCGTAGTAAAATGCCCATCACCCATTTGATGACTCCATGAAGAATAACCATTAGAACAATACAACCATTTTTCATGGGTGGAATTTTGCAAATCAATGCTTTTTGGTACCCAATCTATTTTTTACTTAAACCTTAGTTATTTAATGCTAGGTAACTTTAAATGTAAACAAGTCCTACCAGGTGAGCTTGACTGCGTGATCAAGAGAACTTAATTGAAAAAGTTTTGACATTCTCTATTATCCTTTATTATCCGAATTTCCCACACAAACACAATGATTACTTGAAGCTGGTATAAGGATATTTTTAACAAATTCTTGCTACTTATATGCATTACTGAGAATTAAATTGTTCTTTTGCAAATGACATAAAAGTGCAATCTTTACTTCAAGGGCAATAATCTCAAATACTGCATTTTCGGTAACTGTGCATGGCAGTTCCATGGTCCTGAGCACTTGTCTAAGGCCAATCTGAGTAGGAGCCGTATTAATCACAAAAAAGGTGTGTGAACCATATTAATTATAAAATAAACCAAAATTTGATACATCCCTTTTTGATTATATTCAAGCATCTATGTATAAATGGAGTACGGAGAAAAGCCCTATGGAGAAAAGCCATATAGGAGAAAAGCCCTACCCTTTTTGATGTCCGCGAAGAAAAGTCCTACAGCATTTTGGCAAACCGTGGAGAAAAGCCCTATACTAATATCTCAGACCGTGGAGTAAAGCCCTACAACCCTAAAGGTAGAGTATGGTAAAACACCTATTGAACTAAGTATAGGCACAGTGTAGGATTCATATAGATATGCTTCATAAATACTTCATTTTCTTAAATAGTTTATAAATAATTCATAAGTTTATTCCACTTTTTTCCTGTGAACTTTTATAAATAATGATTAAAAGGCTAAGACCTACTCAGGGTTGGAACTACTCAGGCTTTATATGATAAAGGATCAGAAGGAATTTGGCTACTCAGGGTTGAACATTGAACACTTTATAGTGTTGTGTAATACTAATTCTAATAGTACTTTTATAGCGCTTAATCTCTATTGATAGACTCTAAAATGCATAAAGCCAAAAATCAGAGATCGTAATCGTTAAATCAGAGACATTGCAGGGAGCGGCACCACAGAGAAGACGAAATGAAAACTGAGGAAAAAAATTAGGGTAGGTAGGCTTTTTCAAAGAGGTAAGTTTTCAACTTCTTCCTGAATGAGGAGAGAGATTTAGCTGAGTGTACATCATCAGGGAGATCATTCCAAATAGAGTGTAGGGCTTATTTGTTGTGTGTTTGATTAATGATGAAAGGCAATGCCTCCAAACCTGCACCTAAGCTTCAAACTGTTTATTTAACAGTTAATAGTGTAGGGCTTATGTTTTACATCTTTTTTCTACTTAGAAAATATGTAAATACTTTGCTAGTACTGCAACAGTGTTTGTAGAAGGTCAATAGTTTGCTCGTTTACTGCCCCAATTTTGAAAACGTTTAGAAATCGATCTCCTAGAAGACTGCGGTCGTAGAAAAGTGCCCTCCTAGAAGACTGCGGTCATAGAAAAGTGCCCTCCTACAAGACTGCCCTCATAGAAAAGTGCCCTCCTAGAAGACTGCCTCGTAGAAAAGTGCCCTCCTAGAAGACTGCCCACATAGAAAAGTGCCCTCCTTTTGAGGTGCTGGAAAAGTGCCCTCCTTTTCTCAAATGATGCACCATAAAATATTTTATAAGCATTTTAATAAGCATTGTATAGACATTTAATTCAGAGATTTATAAAATATGATTGTGACAACATATTAATGATAATACACAAGTAAGCACATATAGTAAGTAAGCACTAATTTCACTATCAACATGGCTGTGGTGATAACATACACAGACATACATAAGAAGTATTTTTGACAATAAACATTGGCAGAAGCACATCTATTTGAGGGCAGTCTTCTAGGAGGGCACCTTTCATACCCGACATTCTAAACAATCTTGTAGCAACTACTGTATGACTTTACATTGGATAAAACCCTGGGGCGGATTTCACGAAAGGTCTTAGCCCGGTCTCAGACTCAAACTTGAGACTTTTGTCTCAAATTATTGGAATATTTTACTTGAGCCCATGGGCTCAGCCTTAATGGATTTCACAAAAGGTCTCCGTCTCAGTTTTGGCTGAGCCACTGGCTCAAATGTTGAGACTGGTTGAAAGTGGGCTTAAGTTTTGTAAACAAAGGCTCAAATATGGCTGCCATAATTCTTTCTTCACTTCAAAATTTGAAATGGCTGAAAATAGGATACAAGTATATAAAACAACCCCCTGAAGTAGTCTTTGGGTGTTTTTACATGTTTACAAGGTTTCCCACTGCAAAATAGCATTTGATCAGAGATATTATGTGTCAAACAAGGAACATATATGTCATCAGTAGAATATTTTGACTACAAAAAATGGTCACATGACACAGAAAACCACTGTGGTTATTTGATAAGCTTGGTCTCAACTGAGACCCCTTCTGTGAAAACCATTTGAGACAAAGACTTAGCTGAGCCCAAAGGCTCAGATTTGAGCCAGTGGCTCAGCCTGAGACTGGGCTAAGTCTGAGACTTTTCATGAAATCCGCCCCAGGGCCCGTATTCACGAAAGGTCTTAGACTTAGCCAGGTCTTAGGCTTAAATCCAGTCTTAAAGTTAAGACTTTTGTCTCAGCTAAGTTTTGTCTTAAAACCGTATTCACAAAGGGTGACTTTAGCTAAGTCCAAGATTATCAAATAACTACAGTGATTTTCTGTGTCATGTGACCTTTCTTTTCTATTCAAACTATACCATTGGTGACATATATCCTTCATTTAATGTATTTTATCTTAGGAAAAGTGCTGTTTTGAAATGGAAACCCTTGTTACTACATATAAATTCCCAAAGACTGGTTTAGTGAGGTGTTCTGTATAATTATACTTTATTTACAGCCATTTCAAATTTTGAAGTGGAGAAAAGTTTATGGCGGCCATATTTAAGTCCTCTTTACAAAATTTAAGCCAACTACCAACCTGTCTTAAAGTTGAACCCTTGGCTAAGCCTAAGACCGGTCTTAAATTCTTTGTGAATACCACTAAGCCTGAGACAACAGTCTTAGCAGTTTTTGGGCAGAAACTTGAGACAAAAGTCTCAACTTTTAGCCTAAGCCCTGGCTAAGACCTTTCGTGAATACGGGCCCAGGTCCTTCATGTTTCTTGGCGAGTGTGTTATTCACTGTATTACTAATAAAGAATCTTTAGTTATCTGCCTCATGGTCATTACAACAAAACTATTGCCTTTTAAAAAAATCCTGACCAGCTACAAGGGAACTATCAGGAATAGTGGCTTTTATTCATGTTACTTCCCAGAATAGAGTTAACAAAATGTAAGTTAAGTTTAATCATTTGTATAGTGTTATAAAAGCCAATTTTTAAATTAAATTTCTTGTCTTAGCATTAAAAAGTTTTGTCCACTTTTTTTTGTCCATTTTCTTTTGGTCTGGTATCTTAATGGACAGTTTCGTTTTATTCCCAAGGTATATCTTTATTTTTGTTATATTTCTGGGCCTGAAGTCAGCTTAGATTTTGGAACATATAAATCAAAGTATTAAGTACAATTGTCCATTCGTTATGTCAGAGGTGCGAGTGTCTATGGTATATGTATGACTGTATGTGTATATGTATGGGTGTACATATCTTGTTGACCTACAGGTGTTTTGCTACAGGGCAAAACTTGGAAAAGGACAAATAGATTACACATAGACCCACACTTTATATAAAAGGGGGGAGGGGCGATATTTGAGGATACCTAACTGAACCTAAGTCAAGTTTGCGCCTTTTTCCTATAAAGCCAAACGACAATTTGACAGTTTCCTGTTTTCATTCCTGTTTTATTGTTTATTTTTGTTTCCCCCAAAATGTTTGCAAAACTGTGGATTTTGACACAAGATTCTGTTGTTTTGTGTATTCTTTCATGCTTTTTTAATGTTTTTGTGTTTTTCCTAATAGGTTTCTGATATATTTACACTAAAGTAAATTTTCTGAGTTATAAGGGGTTAGTTAGAAATTATGTATAATAGGTTATTCAAACTGAACAATATTCCAAAAGCTTAAATTATCGGTTAATTTGATTAATTTGGGTTTAACGTCACTTTTAACACATTGTATAAGTTATATCTCAACAGATAGTTTTAAGGGCAGAGGAAAATTAAGAGAACATACTAGTTTATCAAGATTCTGTACCGTTAGGTGCATTGCATTGGTAAGCAGCTACTAACTTCCCCACATAAAGTCAAGGGTTTGAACTGCAGACTTCAGAGGTGAGAAGCGAATGTGTCACCCACTACAAGACCGCCCCCACCCAGCCACCCTGAATCTGTTGGTTAAAGCGGTTTTTGGAGCTTATCCTGGTTATGGAAATAAATAGATTTTATGTATGGAAATATATGAAAGGAAATATAGAAGAATACATTTCTACAAATATATCTTAACCTAACATCAGTATTATTATATAATCTGAAAGATGGGCACTCATAGGGTGCATACCTCTAGCAAGGCAAGTAATAAAAATTTAATGGGATTTAAGTTTGACCAAGACCCATCTTCTGAATTTTCTTTTTCAGGAAGATCCAATCAGTAGTAATCCTGCCAACAAACGTACAGAGAAACAGACAAATGGTCATGAAAGTAAGACTTCCTTAGCAGAGGTAATAATTTGGCTCAGTTGGGATGCAAAACATTTTACAGGTCATATATAGAAAATCAATTGACAGAATGGACAAAAGTAGTTCATACAATTTGGTAAAAAATCTGCACTGAAAACCATTTTGTACCAAACTGGTACAAAGTCAAACAGTTCCACTTATTGGTATTAAAAAATTGGTAAACCATCCCTCCAACCTACTATGTATGATCACACCACAACTTGTAGTTGAGAGTGTGGAGAAAACAATGCATGCTAGTTAGACAAGATTCTGCATTGAATACCATATTGCAGGAGCTGACTGGAAAGCCTTCCCAGGACCTGAAAGGTGAAAGGCAGGAGTTTTACATGTTACCCAATTTACGGGGCTGTTCCATTTCTGAGATATATCGTAAACCATGCTCCCGATTGTGAAAATGCAGAATTCAAGGTATAGTCAATGATAGGTTTAAGATGGGTTTACAATGTGTTCCTGATGTATAAGATATTTTCCCAATGGATTCCCAATTGGCATTGTCATTGCCTCAGAAAATCTTTAACTATGATTGTGATAGTTTCCCGATCCATCTGATTGGTTTATGGTGGACTTAAGATGAAACAGATAGGTTTGCGACTGCTATAAGATGGAAAAGATTGCTGTATGACTTAAGATAGCTTTAAGATCACTGTAAGATTAAAAAGATGACAATGCAGTGGGTTTATAATGTCACATATATGATAAGATTCAGGGAAGGTTTACGCAAATTTCAAATAGTTTGAATTTCTCATAAGCTGTTCCCGATGGACTCCCGAGTGCTGTACTCGTAAAAATATCCGAAAGTTCCGTATTTTTCTGTACAGGATCTCTGTATGATGGCTTTAAGATCATTAAGATGCATACGATTCAGTTCCCAATTCCGATATTTTCACAATCAGGGACAAGGTTTAAGATTTATATTACAGAAAGAACACAAGCCTCTGATTTACAGGTGCAATAAATTCCCCACAGGAGGAACGTCAGTGAGGTAATCTAAACAAAGAATTAAGAGCTACAAAGTACACAGGGAATGTAAATGTACACCAGGGGAGTCAGTGAATATTCAGGACTTTTTTTTGTATCTAGAATATGATCCAGATCTTTTGCCAAGTTTTTGCCACTTCTTCCATTTGTCCAGTCCCCACCTATATAAAAATTCCTAAAGAAGCACTGATCACTAATATCAACCACAAACTCCAGGTCAGTGAAAATAGGACTTCTTGGGGATTTTTTTTTCATTGTTATTTATTTATTGCCTTAGTTATCTATTAACTTATTATTTAATTTTGGTATGCAAAATATGATTCGCATCTTTTCCCAAAAATGTAATCACTTTTGGTCAGGCCATACAAACATAAAAAAATTCAGAAAGATTTGTTCATTACTTCTGTAATTATCGAGATCACAGACAAACAACCAAACAGACGAACCAAATACACCCAAACACATAAATTCCTAGTGTAGGTAAGGGAGAGTCAAGAGATATTCTAGTTGAGTAAATCAAGGTTGTGACTTTGAATGGTGGGAACCAACTGAGTGGAGAAGCTTGGTCTGAGGGGAGACAAAGAAAATCTCTCACCAGAATCGCTCTGTGGAGAAAAGCCCTCAGGAGAAAACCCCTCAAATTTCTTCTGTAGAGAAAACCCCTCAGCTAATTTTGCAACCTGTGGAGAAAAGCCCTCATCCTTTTTTTTGGAGACAGGTGGAGAATAGCCCTCAATTTTCTAAAACACCCTCAAATAAGTAGAGATTAACATTCATTTTTTATTTAATTCATATCCGTATTTCTAACAATGGTAACATTACATTTACATGTTACACAAATTGTAGTACTTCTAACACTTATAACATGACTTTTATTTATTTATACACACATTATCACACTTGTTGGGGATCCACTTATGACATCTACATGTTACACATGTAAAAAATAAATAAGCATTATGCTATAATATAATTTAATACGTTTATATATCTTACATACTGTTCTAGGATATTGAGGGCTTTTTATAAAATTGCACACATTTATATATCTTTTGTACTGTTGTAGGAAATTGAGGGCTTTTCTCCCCATATCCCAAAAGGGTAAGGGCTTTTCTTGACAGGTTGCAAAACTGACTGAGAGGTTCACAGGAGAAATTTGAGGGGTTTTCTTCTAAGGGCTTTTCTCCACAGAGTTTTCAAGTGAGGGTTTTTCTGCTAGATTTGGTCAGAGAGGTGGTTATTTTGACATCATAACCCACAATCAATCCAAATATAAAGTCCCCAAACAAAAATTCCCAAATTAAAATATGACAGAGACCTTAGTAGTTTAATTGTATGTGAATCCAGGAAGAAAGGTCTCCTGGAAAAATTGCCACTTGGAAAAAATACTTCCTAAAAATGCTTCCTAAAATCTGTTTCATAGAAAAGATGTCCATAAGGATGAATGCCTCCTGTATGTTTTACATTCTTATTAGGAGACAATTTTCAGAGGAGGATTTTTCCAGGATGTATTTTTAAACCATTAAGTTTGGAATTCAATTACTTGACTGTCACTTCTGAGGTTATGGGTTTGAGTTTTGATCATAATTATGTGGAACACTGATTGGGCGGCCCGTCCCCCCTTTTCCAAAACCTGTGTGCCCCTTTTGTCCTGTGACTCTCTTTTCTGGTTACCTTTTCTTCTGTGTCCCTTTTGTCTGTGCCCCCTTCGTCCTGGATTCGTCCCGATTTGACTGTAGCTGTTTTTAAAGTATATCAAACCCAATTATTACCTTCTCACTAATAAAATTAGAATGGCCATTAATTATTATGAACCAATACATCAATTTAATTTCTAAGTATATTTTTCTATACATTATTAATATAATACATGAAAAGGATATGTAATTACGTGAATGATACAGTAATTACATTTTAACAATATGTATTCAGTGCATCTCACACAAAGACAAACAATACATTGTGTTTGAACACACATATTCATTTTAACTCCCGGATATAGAACAAGCAAAACAAGTCTTTAATCACGTGATACACTTACTCATTTCCCAATTCTCTCTCGTGTTTTTGAAAAGACTCAAACAGAGATGAGTATAGGTGTATAAATATCTATGTAAACAATGAAATCCCCTAGTGTTAATATATACCAGAATAGCTTACTAATTACACAGACCAATTAAGTTTATGGGTGTTGTGTATCCTTTGTTTTAATGACTGTGATGATCAATCAGTCCCCTTCAAGGGGAAATCTAGAACAGAAATAAGTTCACAGTAAGAGATAACATATTAATGCTGAAGCACTCAATATGAACCTAATTTGCATGTATATCACAATAACTGATTATTGACTATATCTTTTTTGTATTATTACCTATTGACGATATCTTATTAAAAATATAAAAGGCTCAAATCAATAATAGAAAGATATATTAAAATAAATTACAATTTGCAATTATCACATACTTTTGTGGACAAAATATAAGGATCAATTTTAAAAAATTAAAATGAAACATAAGGTTATAAAAAGGAACCTGGTTTTGATCGTAGATATTTTTTGACTGAAGTGGAAAAATTGTGGTTTCTTTCTGGTTCCCAGTGGTTGAAAGTGTAGAATCTTTACCAAATAGAATGCACTGTTCCTCTTCATTCCCCGAACTGACCATCATTGTGTGACCGACACAATTTGTCGAGAGGTACATTAGACCTAGTCAGTACATTATAACGCATATATTAATAAGAAAAAAATAGTAGATACAATTATTCATCCATGAATAAGGCAACCCTACCATTTAGTAAATAATAAATTCAGGACTGAGAAACCCACTTTTAAATAACTCATCTGTCAGTAAAAACAGACAAAATGCAGATCCACAGATAATCAATAATTAAATAATCTGGATAAATAAATAGTCAATTCGTGTAACCGTCAACCAATCAATCAATAACTCAATTAATCATCTTATCCATTCACTGACAAATCAATCAGTCAATACCAGGTATCAGGTATCAGGTATCCATGTGCTTAATCTCCGATGCTCGCGGATTCTAAGGCACACCATCCAATCATAATGTAAGAATCATATGTCGAAAACCATAGCAATGTCGTCACCAGGGGATCATCGGTGTTCGGTAGCGAGAGAAAGCTAAGGAGGGAAAGACTTCTGAAACAAGTAGGTTTTAAGTCGCCTTTTGAAACATGATAGCGTTGGAGCAGTTCGAATTTCCAGAGGCAAATCATTCCAGAGTTTTGGAGCATCATATGAAAATGACTTATTGAAATGAACCTTGGACTTGTGAACTGAGGAACTGTAAAAGGGTACATTGAGGAACATTTTTTCTGGATTACTGCGCCTTGTCTTAACAGCAGATGTATATAAAGACAAGTATGGGGCAAAGTATTTCGGCTTTCCAGTAGTGAGGAACTTATACGTGAGTAACAGGGTTTTAAAAATGATACGTTGTTGAACAGGAAGCCAGTGAAGAGACTTTAGGATTGGAGAGACATGAGAAAATCTGGACACCCCAGAGACAAAGCGTGCCAAGCAATTTTGGATATTCTGAAGCCTTGTGATATTCTTAGAGGACAAACTGCGAAACAGAGAATTACAATAATCCAGACGACTACTGACCAATGCATTAGCCACCATTATTGACACATCATAAGAGAGAAAGCGTCTGATGCGATGCAGATCTCGAAGGCTGGTAAATGAGGATTTAACAACAGAATTCACATGATTTGTGAAGCTGAATTTAGAGTCAAAAAGTACACCTAGATTCCGAACAACATCATTCGGAGAGAGGCAGTTTCCCAAGATGTTCACAGGGAGAGAATCTTTAAGCCATTTAAACTTATCCATAGAGCCAAAGACTATAAACTCTGTTTTTCCAGGATTTAATTTAAGCTTATTTTCAAACATCCACATGCGAATCTCATCCAAGCAGGCCTTTAGCTGGTGAAATGAGTTGGGACAACTTCCAGGAGATGGATGGATGAACGACTGGGAGTCATCTGCATAAAAGTGATATTTGACATCCTTAAATTTTGCAATTACATTACTAAGGGGGGAAGTGTAGAGGGAGAACAATAAGGGACCAAGAACGGAGCCCTGAGGCACACCAAAATTTAATTTGAAACATTCTGAAACAACCGAGCCAATTTTGACAGATTGAAAACGATCCAAAAGATATGATGTAAACCACCTGAGGACATAACCAGTGAAGCCAAACCTTGTTGATAGACAGGCGAGGAGTGTGTCATGGTCAATCGTGTCAAAGGCGGCCGACAGGTCGAGGAGGACTAGGGCTGTAGGCATACCCTTAGACAATGACAAGTGTATCTCATTCTGAATACACAACAGGGCGGTTTCAGTAGAGTGTCCAGCTTTATAGGCAGACTGAAATGTGTTACCGAGATTGTTAGAATCAATATGAGACCTTATTTGAGAAGCAACAACACGCTCCACTAACTTTGATAAGAAACTCAGCCCAGAAACTGGCCGATAATTCTTGAGGTCATCCTTTGGCAATGAAGTCTTCTTGATGAGAGGTGTGACTATGGCAATTTTGAAAGGTTCTGGAAAGACACCATCTTGAAGAGATAAGTTTACCAGCTTAGTAATCAAAGGGAGAAGAATGTCTATACATCTTTTCACCAGGAAAGTTGGCCAAGGATCCAAAGAGCATGTTTTTGATGGGGAATCCTTAATGAACTTATGGACTTCGAGTTCTGAGACCAACTGAAAAGAGCTGAAAGAGGGAGGCTTCCTTTCTTGAGGAACACACTTTGATGTACATTTTCTAAAAGTGTTTCTAATTTTATTAATTTTGTCTATGAAAAAGGAGCCAAAACGGTTTGCCAGTGATTTGTCATCAGTACAGGATGGAAGGATAGAGACCTGGGACCTGCCCAGTACCTTGCCCAAAACTCGCCACAACTTCTTACCATCCTTACTGTTTTCTTTGACTAATTCCTGATAGTAATTTTTCTTGTTCTTATTTAGAAGGTGGTTGCATCTATTTATCTGCCATCTAAGACAAGCACGGTTTAATGGGGTTTTGTCTCTCCTCCATGTTCGTTCATATTGCCTTCTTAAACACTTGGCGGTTCTGAATTCATTTGTTATCCAGCCAGGTGCTGGTTTAGCGAGGCGCCTTGTTTTCAAGGGTGCATGAATGTCTAGGAGATCAGACAAACTAGATACGTATTGTTCATAAAGTGTGTCAATGTCATCCGATGGATGGGCAACAAATGCAGAGGCAGCTAGATCTTCTCTGAGTCTTTCAACATTAATCTTGTGATATTGACGAAAGGTTACTATTTTGTCATGATGTTTAGACACACACGGAAAATCAACTGAGCAAGAGATAATTTTGTGATCGCTAATGAAGCATGAACCATGCACCTCAGATATTCCGGAGAATTCAGTGGGAGCAAGAAGTAGGTCAAGAGTATGACCATGAAGGTGGGTAGGGAAATCAATATATTGAGTCAAAAAGCAGGCATCAATCACGGACTTGAATTCACACACCGAGGGGGATGCAGAATCTACATGAATATTAAAGTCCCCACAAACAACAAAAGATGGAGATAAGGACGACAGAAAACCAATATAAGACATAAAATCTTCAAAAAGACTTGAACTGAGGAACTTGGAGGTCTATACAATACACCAATTATCAAACTATGTCCCTGGAATGATAACGAAATGGTATGCTGTTCAAAAGATGAAAACTCAGGAGTGCAATACCCCAATTAACCAACCAAGCAATCAATCCCTTAATCTTAGAAAACAAGGCTGAAAGGGGTTTCAGTCTACAAGCTGAAATGCAAAGCCATCAGAGACACGAGCAGTGCACCGAAGCGGTTATCATCCCAGTAATAACATAGCCCATAACTGCTCAACTTCAGTGAACAGACAGATACTCATCATGCTAGTCCGAAAGTCCGGAGACAAAAGTATGAAAAAAAGTTGATCTCTATAAGCACGTGCCTCGCTAGAGCTCAAGCTTAAAAAATTCAGCTCATATTCTACAGAAGGCTAGAATTTCCCTAAAATGGCAGGACATCTTTTAAAGAAAGAAAAACCTGCTCTTTTTCGGATTAGGATCAATTTACTGTCAACACAGCTTTGCACCTGTTGACACTTTTTCAAGCTGACAAGTAGGTCTTTTGTGTCCCCCTTTTTGACACTTTATGTATTATCTGGCAGGTGTTTCAAATGTTTGCTTGAAGTCAAGAATCCCCAATCAGAAAAATGTACACGTTTTCCATATTATAAGCAGTCCTCGAATACACTCTTATTGTCTAATTTTGCAGTAAAATGAAGTTTTTCCATTTAATTATATGGAATTTAGAAATGACAACTGCTAATTTGTGAATGAACCATTGTTCATTATAGGGACAAAGATTTTGGAAGACAATACATAATTTTAAAGATTTTTATTACTGTTTCTCCATTTTTTGATGTATATATTTTTTTCTTTTGCAAATTGGGATATGCTCAATAACCAACCGGATCCTGTTCTTTTGTATGAACCAACTAGAAGTACATAACAGTATGTACATTTCTTCTAGTCACCCCAATATCCCCTTGACTGCAGAACTTCAAGCACTATTTGGCCCATCCTGCCTGCACAAGTACAACCCAAGCTTTTTCAATCACTGACAGAGGCTCATAGGTGACCATTTATTCAATGTTACTATGGCCTGCAACTGGGGATAGGTCTCATTGGTAGACAAAGTCAAACTTGGGATTTTGCTTCCCATTCTACAGCCAGGTTCATATTGGGACATGTCCTCAGCATTACCACTTGTGGGAATCGAAGCCAAAGAGGTGACAGCCTGTGAATAGATGCCAGATTTGCTAACCACTAGGCCAACGAGGACCCATTGGTAGAAAACCATCATTTTAAACAGTCATATGAACCACTAGCTTTGTTTCTGCATTTACCTGGATTCAATCTCAGGTCCTCTATGTTCACATGCGAGTGTGTTACCCACTGGGTCAATGCTGCATTAAAAGTAATATTGTTGCTAATGAAGGTAAATTTCAAGATCTTCAGCCTAAGAGTGGCTAGGAAGCTGCTATTGGCCCAACAGCTGCAAAATGAGACTATCTTGCTACCGATAGCTAACATCGGTGCAATGGTGGAATGCTACCTGGGCAGAACATATGGTATGGAGATGATTTGAACCCATAAAAATTGTAAGGTCGTCATATGATGTTGGAATGACTTACTTCATTTAAGTAAATTGACAACTATTTAATTTTTAACTGAGACAAAACATTTACTAACACGGGGAATCAATTAATGATGTTAAAAATGTGCACACATGACAAACTTTTATGCTCTTGAAGAAAATAATCATTTTAACATGTTATTAGTGGCTTTAATTGTTCATACAATTAAGCATTCAAATACAAACAGTACTTAATTCAGTGAAGGGAATTTATATTTTAACATATCTGTCTCACCAATAACATTCTCCCGAGATAAAATAAAACGCCAAATATATATACTAAACATTTCCGGTAATAACTTCTTGTTTCAAAGAAGAACACATTTTAAAACCTCCCTCTTTTCTGTATACATCAAAAACATCCAACATATGGTCATCGTGTATCATCCCTGGAGCTAAAATTTGTGTAAGTTTTAGTTTTTATTTTCTTCAAATGTACGGCTTTATTGTGCAACATTTTTCCATCTGAGATTTTAAAGTAACAACATCTGTTTTTTGTTGTTGTCTTAACTTTATTTTAAGTGTAACCTATGGTGGCCTTAGCATACTCAATTCTTCAGTTTTTGACTCCCTGCAAAAAATGTCTGCACTGAAAATAGGAGAAAACGTGGTTGAGAGTGACTTCTCTTTGTTCCCTATATTATCTTTATTATTGTATGTCATCCTTCGTGAAACATATAATCTATTACTAGGACATCTGTTGTGAATAGTGCACCTATTCTTGAGAAATGGGCATCATTAAAACTATTTTTAACTTTGCATTTTAAAAGTCAGTATAAATACACAGTCTTTAGGTCACGGCACAGTGACGCCCCTGGTGAATGACTTATGAACTAACTGTGAACTTGTCCACTGACCCTTAAGTACCCACTTATTAATTACTGAGACAACTAAGAAGAGTGAAAAGGCCGTTAAAGTGTCAATATGCATTTGTAAACAAACCATGTAAACAATGGCGGGAAGAAGAGGCGTGTTTTTTCGGGAGAGGAACTTGTTCTGGTTGCCTGATGCGTGAGAATTTACTTTTCCGGGCTACTAGCAAATCACAGGGGTTATTTTGTCAGTTGAAATTTTGTAGATCAACACTTGTACAATGTTAATGGACGGAGTTGCTTTAATGTGTTTGCGCAAACAAGAAAAGTGAGATTGAAATTTTTAAAACATGTGTGTATGCATTGTAAAATGTCTTTACACAAACTGAATAACTGTTTTTAACGTGCCAATAAGAGTAATAGTGATAATTGTAACTGATATTTCATACCCTTTTATGAGGCCATATTGATTCTGTGTATGTCAAGAAGATTTTTTTTCTGTCAAGAAGATGATTTAAGTCCAGTCGATTGTAAATATTAAATTGAAGGAAAATCAAAGTATAGTCATTATGGGTTTCACGCTGTATATGAAATACTGTTCAGAAAGAGAAACCCTTCAAATAACTCAACTGGCCAAGCAAAAACCATAAGATAAAATGTAAATTAATTCATACATTTTTGAAGATAAGTCTGGTTTGTTAGCCTCTATACAGGCTCTAGGAAATTATATTATAATCAAGCCTGGGATCAGGGTGTCTTATCAGGAAAAGTATACATGGGGTATCATACACTCGCTACTAATACCTTGGCCAGACCTTATGTGATAGGTAAAGTATGAAAAAGTGTGCTTTACTGGGAAAATAATACACACTTTTAACAATAGAATGACTCGATCCTTTCGGTGGTTTCGTAAAGTGTGCATTATTTTCCCAGTGAGGCACACTTTTGAATACTTTACCGAACTTAAAGCTCACACACTTTTGGATACATCCCGCCGAAATTCTTCACTTTTATGGAACTGTTTTAAAAACTCTTGCAAACCAATTAACCTAAATCTCAATACACTTGATTAGTGGTTATTTATATATTGGCCTTTGTATATTGACCCATGTGTTAATATTGGTTTCTGGTATTTCTTCTATTCTGTAGAATTTCTACTGTAAAATGAATAACAGGAATAAAATTAACAAGTAATATGTTTATAACACTTTTTGAGAAAATGAACTGGATATTTCTACTGATTTACTAGAATTATAACACATTTGTTATGTCATCCTAATGATGCATTCATTTATTTCAGATTTACTTTTTTCAATTTATAGCAAATTCTGGCAAAAACCATTTGACTGTTTTAGCTGTCTGTAAATAAGGAGAAAAAAAGTGTGCATTACCTAAAAATAATACACACTTTTAACAATAGAATGACATCACAAGTGTGCTTTAAATGTGTTACATATATGGGCACTGTGTCTGTGCCTTATTTGATATAAGCTTTGTGTATATGTGTTAACATTTAAAGCAAGGAAGTTATTGATTGTTGTGTTATGATGTTTATTGATCTGTTTATAGACTGGGGGAAATCCTTCCCTCACTGGTTATGTTAGATTTGGGGAAACCCAACTACCAGTAGTTTCTATTTATTTATTTATTTGGGGTTTTACGTCGCTTTCAACACTGTACAGGTCATATCACGACGGGTAGTTGGAAGGGCAGAGGAAACCAGTACATAGAGTTCGTCAGGGTTCTGTACTGTAAACTGCCGACCAACGGCAAGCAACTACCAGCTTTCCCACTTGAGGCCGTGCCGAGAACCGAACCCCGGCCTCAGAGGTGGGAGGCGAGAGTGTTACCACTCTGCCACCGTGGCCCCTACCAGTAGTTTCTAGAACCCCCTCATAGGCTCTGGTGACTGCATTTGTTTTAATGCTAGTTATAAGACTCTAGATGCTTCTATGAACATATATAAGGACTGTACACCTGACCACAAGTGAACATAGTATTCGCTGGCTATACAGAAGGCTAACTGTGTCTTAAAGCTACATTGGATATATACTTTTTGTGTATTTTATACTTTGAGATTGAACTTTCACTGGAGTGAACTGGATACATTGTCTGGATAGATTTACTGTACTTTGGATATTTTTGGATATTGGAGAGAGTGGATTTACTGCATTTTGGGACATTGTCCATATGTTGGAGCAGACAGTACAGTTGTGCAAACTCTCTGAATATCTCTAGACAGACATTCTGTGTGATTAGATGTAAAAAGGATAGCAGGACAGATCACAGGACAGATCATAGGACAGATCACGGGACAGATTGCTGGATACAGTGGATAAACTTAACTGTCAGTTACATTGGTCAGGTCAGAGTGGTTTCATTATTGTATCATTGTATGTACCATTGAGAGCATATCAGTTGACTGTAATCATTATTTTTAATTTTAAATAAATTTGTTAAGTTAAACTTTTTGTCTTTTCCTGTTGAAAGTTAAAAGCAACCAGTAATTGCTACCGTGCTTGCCCCGTGACTGTAACAATATGCCACTGTGGCCTAGTGGGCAACACACTTGCCTAGGAACACAGAAGAGTTCAAACTCACGTACAGGTCAATATATATTGGTTCGGATGATCACTTCCAATTGTGGTCCTCTGTCAATGGGTCTTATCCCCTGTGGCAGGATAAAGAGCCTTAAGGATGTTGATAAATGGTCATCCCTGAGCCTATGTCTTTCAGTTACAAGGAATGTCAGTAACTTGTCAGTAATGTGCAGTCGGCATGGCTAAATGGCAGTTTGAGTCGTGTAGTACATGGGTATATTTTGCTGAACATAAATATGCAATACAATGGACATATATATCTTCTTCCAGTAAAGGCAATTCTCACAAAAGGAAGCTATGTAGAAGTAGGATCCCATTACCTTATCGGAAAAGTGTGAGAGTGGTATTAAGTCATACTAATACATGTTGTCCTTAGAAATATTTTCTTTAGTAATCCCACAATTTCTGAAAAAAAGCTAATTAATATATTGGGACTTTGACAAGGTTAATTTACACACACAATGAAATGATAATGCTTTTGAACAGTGAGCTGATAAAAGCTCTTTCAAATCTATTTTTTCTCTCCAGCATATACTTTAACCTATGTACTGTTTCTCTAAACCCACACTTATGACCACTTGACATTTTCTTTGAAATTCTCAAAATATTTGTCCATGTTGAGACATAGCTTAGAATATCAGGGATCTGTTCAAATAAAATTATAAAGCTAGTTGCAAAAATTATGTCATAACTTATATAGATCTTCTCTGATTAAATGCCATGGTTAAATTTGCTACCATAAGAATAAATCTTTTTGTAAAATCTGTGAGCTGTCAGTATTGTATTTATATTAAGTTGAATACTTGACTTGGTATGTGGGATACTACACGTGATTTTGCTTTAGTAATTTCAATAGCCCAGTAGCTCAGTAACCACATGGATTACAACGTTACCCGGATTTAGCCCAAACAATAGGATAGTCAGTATTTAATTGTCACAAAGAGAGACCATTGCAATGTGTGATTTCCCATGATTCAACTTATTTCCCAAATTATGTAAACAATATATTTTGCTGCTGTTGGCTAAATGCCGACCCATTGATAACTTCTACCCTATAGTTAAGATAGGGCCACGAATTAGTCAAACATTTGTGGCCATAGTTTTACCTCCAAAGCACCTTAAGTATGGGGTGACCTGACAACAGTATACAATATGACCTCTATTGTTTCCATTAAAAAAGTTAAAAGTTAAAAATGTGCCTGTTTGAAAACCCTATTAACCTTCTAGAGATCACTTTTTCACTTTTTTTGTTTCCGGACTTTCATGAATTGTTGCATAGCGTGATGAGTATCTGTCCCTTCACTGAAGTTAAGCAGCAATGGGCTACGTTAGTATTGGGATGGGTGACCGCCTCAGTGAACTACTCGTGTCTCTGATGGCTTTGCGGCTCACGCCACTAGACCGAAACCCCTTTCCCCCTTGTTCTATGTGAGTATTTGGCCTGATCAAAGGATGAAGTGATTAAATTTTGAGAGAGACCCAGAACATGCTCTGGATAAAAAACTACCAGATTTTCAACAGTCCAATTTTCATCTAGTTGAGATGACTCCAAAAGTAACGACGAAGTCTTTGTAACAATTTTTGTATGGCCTGACCAAAAGTAAAATTCATTACACTTTAGTAAAAAATGCCAAAAATTAATAATGGATGCCAAAATTAATAATGGATCTCTCAAAATTGTTTATATAGGTAGGTCTGGATCAAAGGAAGCAGTTTGAGAAAGATTTAGATCATATTCTGGGTACAAACAAGGCCACTGCCGCAGCAGTTATCTCCCACCTTAGAACCAGTAATAATGGAGAACTAAAGGAGACATAAGGCCTTTGTAGTAAGATAAGCCCACTTGACATTGAAGAAGGGGTCCAAGGTAAAAGTCGGGGCCACGGTGGCAGAGTGGTAACACTCTTGCCTCCCACCTCTGAGGCCGGGGTTCGATCCCCGCACGGGCTCAAGTGGGAAAGCTGGTAGTTGCTTGCCGTTGGTCGGCAGTTTACAGTACACAACCCTAGCGAACTCTATGTACTGGTTTCCTCTGCCCTTCCAACTACCCATCGTGATATGACCTATACAGTGTTGAAAGCGACGTAAAACCCCAAATAAACAAATAAACCAAGGTAAAAGTCAGCAATTGGAAAATAGTCTCAGGCCTTGACTTTGTATGAATCATTTTCACATTTGGAACCCCTAGTAGCAATGATAAGGGATATAAGGCCTTTTTAATAGGATAATCCCATTGAACATGTAATATGATGGCCATTTTGTTTTTGAAACTAGGCTAAATTGCTATCAGGCTAACTTTCCTAGCCATATTTATGTTGCCATATTTGATAAACCTAGCTGCCATAGCACCAATAATAAGGGAGAAATAAGGATGTTTTAGTGTGATGACCTCATTTAACCTTGAAGCAGGGGTCAAAGGTCAAATTCAACACCTGGAAATGATTCCCAGGCCATGACTTCCTACAAGCTGTTTTCACATTCCAAACCTCTAGGAGCAATATTTTCGGAGATATAAGGCCTTTTTAATAGGATAATCCGGTTTGACATTAAACATGTGATATGGCGGCCATTTTGAACTAGACTAAAATTACTATTAGGCTAGCTTTTCTAGCCATATAGCTTTTGTGCAACTTTGATGAAGCTAGCTGGGATATTTCAAGATTTAGAGCACCTTTATGATTTTCAAACAATTAGCTATGGCGGCCATTTTATTTTTCAAAATGAGGCTAAAATTTTTTAGAGACAGGTTTTCATAGCCATAAACATTCCCTGCAAATTTGGTGAGGATATCTTTATAAATGAATGAGATATTAAGGTTTATGTAAAAACGTGACGAACGGACGGACACACGGACGCACGCATGTACGGAAGGTGTTTTATAATATCCTGTCTAAGCTGTCTTAGAAGAGGTTTGTGCTCTTTAAGTGCTTTCCCATTTTAGTTTTACATTTTGCAGAACTGAACTAAACTCTGTCACGTCGAAAGCATTTTGTTGTGGTATGAATGTTACTTGTGTACAGATACAGTTAAGTCGTAGCATTTCTTGTAGACAAGCACACATTTGTGATAAATTTTATTACCTCCGCCAAGGAGGTTATGTTTTCGCCTGGTGTGTCTGTCCATCTGTCTGCCTGTCTGACCGAACAGGATAACTAAAAAACTTATGGACAGATTTTGATAAAATTTTCAGGATATGTCCGAAATGGTAAAAGGAAGAAGTGATTAGATTTTGGGAGTGATTCGGATCACTGTCTGGATCTTCTGGATCCATGAAATGTAGTTTTTAAAGAAAGATAGCTCAAAAACTTATGGATGGATTTTGATGAAATTTTCAGGATATGTCCTAAAGGAACAAGTTATTATATTCACCGTTACCCATGCTTTTTGACAGCCTTATTCATATTCTCTCACTAAATGTTCATTTATTTAACTCATAAATCATACAAAATGGTGGATAATAAAAGTAAAACAGTCCTCATTAGACATATACAGAAAAATATATCACTCATGAAGATTAACTCTTTATTACTCTTGCTACACACTCAGACACACTCAGCGCAAACTTTTTCCCCTTTCATGTAAGAAACAGTCCCTCTGTTGCATCTTTTAGGAAGCACCCCAAAAACCAACCTCTTCAGCTCTAGTTTGCCAACTTAGTTTTCTTTCCTCCTGGTCACACCCATAATCCTGGATTACTGACCTTGAGCGCCCCTCATCTCTCCCTATGATAATAATTTTGTTTAATTAGCACACCGAGTTCCCCTTTGTGGGGAAGATATTGTGCTTGCAAAGCAGTAGATTAGATTAGATTAGATATAATATTATCTTCATTCGTAATACATTTTTTGCACGTGTCATTTGGGAAGTTTTCCTAGTGTAATCAAATTGAGTAAATACTGACCATTCTGAAGTCATATAGTGCAAACCTGTAGTTAAAGTGAACAAAATGTCCTTCTTTCTGGTCTAAAATTTGCTGTAAGAGCCCTGTTCCACCTTGGCGATAATGCTTTGTGATAGATTTATGATCTTGTCATATTGGGAGGTAGATCTTTTTTCATAGCAACAATCTTAAGGCCCTCATAAACCCATCGTGTACGGAAGTTACAGAACTTCACGATATATTCTCAATTGGAAGGGATCACTAAGTCCATCGCCAACAGTTTACGACAATATTAAACTGTTTGAAATTATTGCAAACCACTAGTGATCCTAATCAGGTATTTATCATCTTACAGCTGTCTTAAACCTGGTGTAACTATAAACCTATATTTTCACTCACAAAGTCTTCTTATTGGTCTTTCAGCGATCTTAAACCTATCTTCACAGTGGCAAAGCAATCCTTTCCATCTTATAGCAATAGTAAATCTATCTGTCTTAACTTGAGAGACTCATAAACCAATCAGATGGATTGGGAAACCATCACAAAGCTATCGGAAAAAAATTTGAGGACATGGTAACATCAATTGGAAAGCTAACAGGAAAATATCTTGTACACAGGAACACATCTTAAACCCATCTTAAACCTATTGTAAACTATACCTTAAATGTATCTTTTTCATCTTAAGTTAATATTTTCAGGTTTGTAAACCTATCATTAATTTTGGGGAACCTATGTGTGGTAATCTAATTTTTTTTTATCTGAATGAAGTCTTAAAACTTTCTTAAACCTATATTAAACATATCTCAAACTACACCCATGTATTATGTAATATTTAATTTATTCCGATCGGTTAGGTTTACGATTGGCTTGCAAAGGTGGAACAGACTCATCAGCAATGAGTCATCCTCAGTACCGCAATACTCGTATATAGGGGCCACGGTGGCAGAGTGGTAACACTCTCACCTCCCACCTCTGAGATCGGGGTTCGGTTTCCGGCCCGACCTCAAGTGGGAAAGCTGGTAGTTGCTTGACGTTGGTCAGCAGTTTACAGTACAGAACCTTGAACAACGGTATGTACTGGTTTCCTCTGCCCTTCCAACTACCCGTCATGATATTACATGTACAGTGTTCAAAGTGACGTAGAACCCCAAATAAATAAATTAATACTCGTATACAACTACCTCACTACTGGAGAGCCAAAATATATGACTCCACATCTGTCTTTGTATACATCTGCTGTTAAAACAAGATGTAGCAATCCAGAGAAGATATTCCTCAAGGCTCCTCATTATAGTTCCTCAATTCTTTTCAACAATTGTTTCTCATATGATGGAAATTCAAACTGTTCGAATGCTTTCATGTTTCAAAAGGTAACTTAAACCTATCTATTTCAGATGTCTTTCCCTCCCTAGCTATTATGCATTATGTTTTGGATGGTATGCCTTAGAATCCGTTGGTTTGGAGATTAAGCACTCAAATACCTAATGATAATTATTTTAATTTTGAAGATATTTCACCATTTTCTACAGTTTGCAAAGGCCTCCTATTTGAGTATAACATACATATCTGCCAATGTGGCCAAGCCGGTAATACTCCCACCTAATAACACAGATGACATGGGTGCAAACCTAGATGGAGGCAGATACATAGTTGTCCGGATGTGCACCAAAATTGGAGGTCCTCTGTCATTGGTTCCTATCCCCAGTGGCAGGCTAAAGACCATCAGAGACATTGATATATGGCCATCCTTGAGACTCTTTCAGTCACTAAAGAGCTTGGGTACAGTCAGGATGGTTCAATTATAGCTTTGATCATGCATCCTGCAGCATCCTGCAGATATTTCTCTGAGTCTACATATACAATACAATATATAATGTATATACTGTATACTATTCTTACCAACTAAACTAAATTCAATAGAGGTTGACTTAGGGAATCGGCAGTCGGCTGACACTGATTATTGCTGTGCAAACATTCACACTTTTAACCGATTTTCTTTCAAGCTGGAACTTTTCATCTGGGTGTGTAGCAGTACACAGATTCTATTCTCTTTGAAACAATAAATGCACTTTTGTGCATTAATAAGATGCAAATGGTGAATGAGTTTACATACACACGATTTCATTTAATCTTATGGGTAGTTCACACACTTCTCTATTGTATTGTTCCGTGTTTCTGATTTGGTTTTACATTGTTGGATGGAAATGTGAAGAGAGATTCATTATGGTCATAAATTAACATGTACATAAGTTTTTACCTCAGCTAAGAAGGTTATGTAATTAGCGTCATTTATTGTTTGTTGTTTGCTTATGTGCAACACAAATGCAAAAAGTTATGGGCAGATTTGGATGCAATTTTCAGGAAATGTTGACAATGATACAATGAACAAATGGTTAAATGTTGGTGGTGAACCAAATCACCGTTTGTAACCAATAATTTTTGTTTTACTTTTGAAGTCTCTAAGAATAAGAATTATTGTAAATAATGATGATAATGCATCAGGATCCCATCAGAAAATATGGGTACATCAGTGAGTCTTATCGTGTAAATGTGAATGCTGTATTAAGCTAATATTTTTAAAATGTAATTGCTTTTCATCTGATGTTACAAAATAGAGTACAAATAAGTGCAAAATGTTTCAAGGTTTCGGTGTAAATTAACATATAAAGTTCAATAGTTGTGTAATATTTCATAAAACAAATTGCTAGCACATGAAATTCGCCACACTGTTTTGTTCACACTTTTCCATTCTGTAGCTCACACTTCTAGAGATTATTTTTTTGGTTTTTTTTTCTTGTTTTTGTCTCTGGACTTTCATGAATTGTGGCCTATAATGATGAGTACCTGTCTCGTCACTGAAGTTAAGCAGTAATGGGTTACATTAGTACTTGGATGAGTGACTGCCTCAGTGTACGACTTGTCTTTCTGATGGCTTTGTCACTCATGTTAGTACACAGAAACTCCTTTCAGCATGGTTTTTTTTTGTCAATGGACTTCTATGACAATTGGCGTAATGTGATGAGTACCAGTCTCTTCACTGAAGTTAAGCAGCAATGGGCTACGTTAGTACTTGGATGGGTGACCATATAAATTCTAGACCAACTATAGGATGTGTCTGTTTATTTATATATTTGGGGTTGTACATTGCTCTCAACGAATCCAGGACAAAATGCTGGTGGACATAATGCCGGTGGACAAAATGCTGATCAAAATTGCACAGGTGGACAAAATGCCGGCCGGTTTTGGGGCAGGGTGGACAGAATGCCGTTCTCTAAAAAAATGTTTAATTAGATCAGTTTCATAGTAAATCCCAATATTTTAATATGTTTGGATCTACAAAAATGAAGTATTTTGATACAAATGTTACTTCATATCTTCTTGTTTGTATAGTTATACATTCAACTAAGTTTTACACAGAATAGTTCCTTTATTTAACCTAATTGGGCACTTGAAAATAAAGCAGAAATGATCATGGTCCTTTGAAAAGTGCTCTGAAACTTGATCATAAGAAAATTAAGAATCTGTGAAAAATTACTCTTTAGACTGAGAAAATGTACAAGAGATCTTCAAGAGAAACTTTTCAACCTGTGTGTGAAGATTTGTGATAGCGTTAAATGTATCAATGTTGAATGCTGATATAAGCGTTAAATATATCAATGTTGAATGCTCACTTTTTCAAATATACTGTGCCAATAGTACTTGAAAATGTATTTCTGTGTTAAAGTGTTTCTAGTACATGTTTATTCAGCATTACTTTTTCATTCAAATATGATTTGATGAAACCGGCATTTTGTCCACCCTGTCCAGAAACCGGCTGGTATTTTGTCCACCTATGCAAATTTTGACCGGAATTTTGTCCCCCAGCATTTTGTCCGTGCACCGCTTTAAACACTGTACAGGTCATATCACAACAGGTAGTTGGAAGGGCAGAGAAAATCAGTACATACAGTTGGTCAAGGTTCTGTACTGTAAACTGCCGACCAAGGCAAGCAACTACCAGCTTTCCCACTTGAGGTGGGGCCGGGAACCAAACCCCGACGTCAGAGGTGGGAGGCTAGAGTGTTACCACTCTGCCACGGTGGCCCCCTTGGGATGTGTCTGAGTCAGAATTTGTTTTTATCACCAAACTTTCATAAATTCTCGTGTATCTGATGGCTTTGCAGCTCACACCTGTAGCCTTGTTCAATTTTGCGTTTCCGATTCTTTTGCAGCTTTTGCAGACCAAAACAAATCTCAGCCTCGTTTAACTTGAGAATTCTCCACAAATTCAGCATAGATTTAAATGCAAGAAAACAGCAGAATATATGTTAAAGTACTTTTCCAGTGATTTTACATGGTTATAAAAACTCATTCTTTGTGGCTGTGATATATCAGTTAACTAGGTTTCTATATTATGAAAGCAATCACAAGTTTAAAAGTTTGTTGCAAAAAAGCAACAAGTCAATGAATCATTTGGAGTACTATTTTATAAGGCGATAACACAACTGATATTAAAAGGCAGAGCAATGTTTCTATCTTCGTTCTTGGTTTTCCGGAGTTTAAGTATTTTTTTTGTTTTGTGCTAATTTTGGGTGGTTGCCACATTACCAAGCATAATAGAAAAGGTGTGCCTTAGAGTCCTTTTGCGCCTCAGAATCCTCTTGTATGGGGAGACTAAGTGCTATAAAAGTCCAATTAGAATTAACTGTCCTAACTCTCACAATTTTGACAAAGAGTTCCATAGACATTAGAAACAAAGCTGGAAGGTGTTTCGGTGTACTAGCGCGAGTTACAAAGCCATCAGAAACACGAGTAGTGCGCTAGACGGTCACCCATCCCAGTACTAACGTAGCCCATTGCTGCTTGACTTCAGTGAACAGACAGATGATCATCACGCTACATCACAGGTCATGAAATTCCGGAGACAAAAAATGAAAAAAAGGTGATCTCTAGAAGGGCGAGCCTTGCTAGACCACAAGCTTAAAAGTAAATCAATTTTCAGTCGATAGTTAATTTCATACTCTTACTGTGTAGAATTAATCTGTGATATACATGTTGCATTAAATGCATCTGGATTTTATACAGAATAGACTGGTTTGAACCGCCCCAAAACCTTTTGCTCTTTCAGTTATAGTTTATGAACAAGCTCTATACAATATCTACCCACCTAAGTTAATACAAATAAACAATATAAATACAAATAGAAACTGGTCTGGACTCTAGTGGTAGCAAAGTGGTTAGCATTGTAATGTCAAGGTCACACCTTTCTGTGTGATTGCAACTGTATGTATTTGCTTTTCACTTAACAACCTCACACTTTCTACTTTGAACAGAGACCTCCTATCTAGCTACTGTATTTTAAAGGCGGAACCAAGAATAGAATAGAACTTTAAATCAGGCACATGGGTAAGGTATGGTTCATATAAAACGAACAGGTTAAAAAGTAGTGAATTAATATACAAGAGAAATTAGTTGTTTATAAATTAAACCACTCGACATCATTCAGCTTGCTTTATAAAAATTTAAACCTATGTTACAAATAACAAATTAATCCACTTTGTGATTAATTTAGAATATTTCGTAATAAGACTGAAGTAATAATTGTTGATGAATTTATTGCTGCTTTTCACAATTCTACTTGCAAAACTAGCACAATTAAATCTCATTATTTCCTTGAAGGTCATAGTTCTGTTTTGGGAGGCACTACAATAAAATAAGATAGTTCATTAGAGACCTAAAACTATTATTGTACAACACTACAAGTTTTATTTTAACATTATTGGAATAGCAATTCCACAAATAACAGCAATACTGACTATACGTATATGTTCTGAATAAAAGACACTTAACATCAGACCTTTTTTTGAAAGTACTACTCAGTATATTTGGTCTTGCATAATTTAACATATCTGCCCCAACCCTTTCTCCTTTACTGCTCCATCAGGTATAGTTCAATGCAGCTTGTAGGAAGAATTATTGGCTATTCTAAATATTTAAGAAAAATAAGATCCTGAAGGTAAATCATGTCCCGAGGTGTGTTGTATCACACTGAACATGTTCTACTAAAATACTAGGAGGATAGAACCCCAACTGAAGGTGGACAAGCCCATTCTTTTGTACCTGTTATGACACATTTTCCACAAAATATTATTGTATTGGTTTACCTGTTATACAAGCGTATTTGGTACTTTGGTAGAATTGTTTATTAATCAAAGAAAGCTATTATGGTCAAAGACTTTGCCATGGAAACTAGATATTGATTTCCCAGCAGTGTTCAATAAAGCAGGGTCCACTAATGGCCATGTAATTGCTTCAACCCCACTCTGTGTTTTGCTAATGGGATGACACATGGCAGCAGTGTGGTTATGCAGTGTGGTTATTATAAGCATGAGATCATTGTTAGATTTAGATGCTATGTTGCCAAACTTATTCCTTTGTCCTAATTAATACTGTGCAATTTGTTTGGCTTTAAAAACCTCTGCTTCTGCTGAAGTTGACCAGATGGGCAGAAAAAGCAAAGGATAAGGATGAAGAAAAAGAGGAAAAATATTGATATCTCAGAGCAGAATATTTGGATACACTATGTAGGACTTAGACAAATTGTCAGCTCTGAGAACTTGGGTTATTTTGAGTGAATTTGCTCTTAGCAAATTTATCAGTGTTCGGACTTATAATATTTCACAGCATTTGGACTTACATGTTTAACAATAAACACCAGTAACTGTTCTTTCATTTTCCTATTGGTTGTAACAATATGGTGGAGCTATGCTTTTGGAAATTGAAAGTGTTCAGAATTTGGTTTTGTACTGCATTGCTTCTGTAATGAACTTGTCATCAGTTCTATCTTAAATTAAATTCTGTGGACATTTGGTAAATAAATTGGATGGATATCATTTGTGGTTTTTCTATTTGTGGAGATGTCAACAGCCAGATGCCTTGATCCTAACACTTACCATCTGAGAACAAAAAGATCCCAAACACCCCCCACACGAAAGTGTGTGTTATGGCCTGATTCCTTCTCTATTCAACACCCAAGAAAAAGGCCGTAACAACCTTGTAAACCCAGCATGGATAGGTCTGACCTTGGTATTACAAAACCAACTGCTTTGCAGGTTAACAGGAACAATATATTCCCAACAAGGGGAAACTCAGGTTAATAAAGTAAAAAAAAACAAGGCCAAAAGTGGTTTCAGTCTACTAGCGCGATTTGCACAGCTATCAGCGACACAATAGTCACCTAGGGAGATGAAAAGAGAAATTACAGCAGTCCAAGTGACTACTTACTAGAGCATTTGCTGAGCGTACTTCTGTGTTAAAATCAAGCAGGTGCCAAACCTAAAATAATAAATTTGGTAGTGTCTTTAATTTTATTTAGGCCTTTTGATGTGTACATACTATACAATATAAATCACTTAACTGAATAAATATTTAAATTTATTCAACATTCAACATTTTAAATATGAAGCCATTTTAAAAGGAAACTGGTAGTTGCTTCCAAGTGTCTGATGGCTTTAGTGCAGAATATTTACCAACTTGTATGCCTTGCTTTCCTCCATCAAATACCTATCATAATATGACCTATATAATACCCGCGTCCCACATGTAAGACCTTGCTACAACTTCATCAATGTTTAATGCAGTTTAACACAGTTAGCAAGTATTTGTCAATCATCAAACTTTCTTCAGAAAACAGGGTCACGTGGTCTGACATTGAGATCTTTCACCACTTATTGTGTTTGTGTTACATTAATAGTACGTCTGAATTTGTACAGTTGCATGACTATTTTCACACCGAAAGAGGAGGTTTCAAGACATTGATTGTGGGAACATTTGCCACAGTTCTAAGACTGTTGGTGGCTAATGAAGACTATGATCTGACAATTAATGATTAATGGTGACCAATGATGATGGTCAATCCACTGTTATTCTTCCAAAAATGAAGACAGTACTGGGGCAGATGAAGACAAATAACTATAACCCTGGATTTTTGTATATTCATTGCCACCTTCAGTGACATGTGTTTCATCTTCAGATATTGGCCTACATGCTATGGTGTCTGATACAAAGAGAGATGGTGACATCAATGCGGGTTTTCTATAGGCTTGGCGCGTTTGTTACATGGGGGGGGGGGGGGGGGTACAAAAGCATTATTCAAGACAGAAATCAAAGTGATCACTGAAGAAGACATTTTGAAACAGTTGAAAATTTTGGCCATGCAATGAAAACACATTGAGGACAATGGAGATAAAAGATTTATGAAAAAATGGGCAAATTATATAACAAGTAATATGGATTTCAAAGTCTCCGGCACTCGTGACTGGAAATTGCCGAAGGGGGACCATGGGAATCAGGGAATTAATAAGGTATTAGCCATAATGTAAAAAGGAACATAATTTTCTATCACCCTTGTAGCACTTGTAGAGTGCAGATCTCCATCAGGGCGTTTCCGAAAATGACAGATTTTATGTATAGCAATATTATAATCCATATCTTTTCACATACAAGATCTTTTCATTAATTTTACTTTAATCATGATCACAGACAAATGAACTCACCCCAAAACATAACTCCTCGGAGGAAGTAAGATTACTAATTATAACTCATCACCTCACTTTAAAAGTCCTGCATGAGCTGCAATGTGTACGTGTCCTTACTCAACCATTTATGAGTTTAATATGTGTTAAAATAACTCCCAAACATAAAATGAATCAAAATATTCACACCAAGTTATAGAGACATAAAAGGGGAATAAAAGGCTTCGGCAGAGGTCTGTGTTTTAAAAAGGCCTGAAGTAAAATGAAAAAGTGTGTGCACAGGTCTGATCAAGGAAAAAATAGAAGCCTTGTACTTTAAGCTCAGACTTAAACTCAGTCTAGTAGTCTGCATTAATTGCACCACAGTAATCTTTCTAATGAAAATGATATTTTTCTATTTTCAGAGAAATAACATTTATTTATTTTAAATCATTAAATCTAAACTTTGAGAAAACACAACAAAGAAAAATATTAAATGTAAAATCTAAGTTTAAGTTTTGTTCCTGATGTTTAATTTATATCATATGCCTGGAAATGAAATATATATATATCCATACTCATTTATGTCACTACAAGTTACACACATCAAAAATCCAAACTTAATATGTGAAACAACAAAAAGTTAGACATTTACCACGCGCCAGTAGGCAGGGGGCAATAGGTTTTCGTATTAGCCCTTTTATAACTCCTTGCACCCTCTCTGTGTGCATTCAAAACACCATTACACTTGAGAGTTTTGGGTGTCTCTGCAAGCTGCTATCACAACAACATCATCAGCATATAGGCGTCTTCCCCGCATGACTTTGAATCTTTGAAGATCCAATTTTTCCAGAATCACTTAAGCCAGCAATATATATAGTATGTAAACACATGTCACAATTAACCGTTCTCCTATTTTACCTTCCCATATAATTACCTGCCCGAAGATTGAAAACTTTGATGACATTGGTCGATGGAACAGATGATAACATTCTGGTGGTGATTCAGATCACCATCTGGATCTAGGGATTTTTAAAGGATGTTTTACCAATGCATTACTAACTGATTATGGAGATGTTGGGGTTTCGGGGATGTATGAACTCTCAGATTTCTCTTGTTAAAAACTGTAATAGGGATATGTGAATCCAGCACTGAATGTAGCATAATGTCTGCAACCTTGATTCATTTCTATCCATTTTGGAAGCAGCAATGGATTCTTCAACCCGAAGAAAATTTTTATGATAAAACACGCAAAGCTAACAGGTTAAAGGCCATGCATATTCACTTATTCCTCTGGCTAAGGTGATGACAAATTTAACAATAAGTGACACAAAATGATATGTTAATACCTCAGCAGCCACTTGAGTTTGTTTATTCTTGTAGAAAGTATATTTAAATACTAATAAAGTATAATTTATTAGATATATTTGTATTAGAACTAATACTTCCACCCAGAAATAGCCAATATTTTGAATAATACCATCCCATTCAAGGTACTAATTTACCTGGAAAAACCTGAAGGCCCCTATCAGAGCAAAGGAAAACAATCAGAAACCATCATATTTGGGTGTGAACTGAAATTTCCTGGCATAATTAACGTTTATTATTTCTATTAGCCTTTCTTTTAGCTGAAGTTTTGCATATGTTTGAAAAGTTGGGGATTTTTTGTTAACTAAGGGAGAGGTGCTCATTGGTACAGTGGCTAATACAATTACATTCCACCTCTGAAGTCAGCAGTTTGAACCCCAGATCCGACCTAATGTGGGAAAGCTGTTAGCTGTTTACCAAGCAAGTTTACAGAGCAGAATCTTGACCAACTAGCATGTACTTGTTTCCTCTGTCCTTAAAAACTACCCATTGTGATCAATGTGTTGAAGGTGATGTTAAACTCAAATAAATCAAATGAAATTGCATCAATTGTCTAAGGTCATATATGGATGAAGTGTTTAGTGAACTTTATGCATTGAGAATAGCTGAATTAATACGGCTGGGATAGGTTTCGGTCTACTAGCACCATCTGCAAAGCCATCAGAGACACGAGAAGTATACTGAGGCAGTCACCCATCCAAGTACTGACATAGCCCATTGCTGCCTAACTTCAGTGATGAGACAGATGCTGACACAATTTATGAACCTACGGTGAAAAAACCCCATAAAAAGTGATCTCTAGAAGCGTGAGCCTCACTAGATCTTGCATTTATAAACCCAGGACAAAAGATGTGAGAAAGAAATGACAATGTGGTGAGTTTGTTGTGACCACTTTACCACTGAGATATTAATGCCAGTTGATCCTTGTGAAAGAAATTCAGTTTTAATTTGAAAGCACTCTCAGAATTAAGACCTCTGCCTCCAAAAATTCAGGATTATTTTTGTGTCCAGAATGAGAGTTATCATGAGCACACACAAACATACAAAAAAACTTGCTCCAAAAATATAAGCTCCTTGTAGATGTTAAAAGCTGTGTGTCTCAGGGATGACAAATTGTGACCCAGAGGTGCAGAACAGGATATTTGGCAAAATAATTGCCTGAAATATTTCTGGAGCCTGGATCTTGATGTGGACCATCTTTGAGGAGGAAGAAACCATGGATAGACCTCACCTTGCGTGTAAATGTGGCTCTCGGATACATATATATTTTAAAGTTATGCACATGGACCAACACACAAACAAAAAAAGGAGGGTGATTAACAAAACCTCGGCCATCCCATGGGGTGGTAGCGTGAGGTTAAAAATGTTGCTGATTGCATACTGTTTTTATTGAATTTCACTTTTGGAATATTTAGAGGTGTTATTTACAAGAATCTATAACTCAATTAGCTTCTAAAATCCTCTGCAAACCTTTATAATCACATCAGTGCCACAGCTATGATATGTACATTAAATTATATGGGATTTAAATTTTATACACTGAAAATTTTAACTTACTTACGTCAGCTATTTTGGATTTAAAATAAATGTTAAAACCCAAACATTGATTGGTTTGCAATATTCACGCCTTGCTGCAAGGCTAGGAAAGAATTATTAATGAAGTGGTTTGATGTGTTTAATGCAAACGTCTTTAATATATGTACACGTGTGTTTTGGGTGTCTGTGTGTGTGGTTTGTTATTTCTAAGGCGTTGGTTAAACCAAGTTAATGTTTTGTTTGCTGACAAAACGCCCATAGCTCTACTAAATATAGAAGGAGTGGGGGGAAAAAGGAAATAAAAAAGTCCCACATTGTTATTGGTATTAATATAAAATCAACTTGACAGTTTAATTTCCAAAATAAATAACATTCGAAAGAAGCTATTTCAAAACAAATATATAGTAATTAAATAAATTTGAGTCATCAAACTGAGTCATCGGTTTAAATTTAAATAACTGAATTGGCCAACTTCACGTACTTTTTTACCCCTTCTATATCTTACTGTGTCCAAAGCTATGTCCCCAGGCTGTGGGATATGAGCATCTCTCTGGTGCTAGAATTACACACTTAAGTTTTTTGGGGTGGGTGGGAGGGCTGCCAGAAAACACACATTCAACAATTCCACATAGAATGATGATTCTTGTAATAATTCTGCTCTGCTTACTCTAAATTGTTATCTCAGGTTGCTACCTGCCGAAAGGAGGTTATGATTTCACGAGTACTCGTTTTTTGTGTCTGTGTTTGCAATTACTCATGGCACTATATGCATCTTTACTCTTTTTAAGTGGGTAGGACCTGGAGAAAGGAAGAAGTGATTAAATTTGGTACTGTAATATCACACTTTCTTAAGAAATACGACTGTTCCAAAAATATGATTCCAGAATGGACCTGTGTTACTCCTGTTAATCTTTTAGCAGGCAGAGCCTGTATGTTTGTCAAAATACTCACTATTGGACAATCTAAGCAGTCAATCAAAGGAAAGGTGTTCCACAGTAGCTCAGAGCTCTGGAGATGAGTACTCTCAGTCTGGAGACTGTACTTCTGGCCTTCCATCTGTTGAGATGTCAAAATTCCAAATTCAGTAGAACTTGCAACTGGGGGCCAATATTGGACTTGTGAGTTTTGTTATTGAGTGCAGTGAATAAAGATAAAGAACCTAATATCTAATTTAATCTAATCTAATCTACTGCTTTGCAGGTGCAATATCTTTCCCACAAAGGGGAACTCAGTGTGCTGGTTAACAGAAATTTTTAATCATAGGGAGAGTCGAGGGGGCCGTCAAGGTCATTGTACAGGGCCTCGAAAGAGTCCCAATATCTGCCTCTTACACTACCGAGTTACATCCTCTAGCCCTTGAGGGCAAAGCAATAGTTAAGCTACAAAACTATACTAGCAAATCCCATTTTGAATGATTTTCAATTTTGGGTTGAGATTGCCCCCTCCCCCCCCCCCCCCCCCCCAAAAAAAAAAAATAAAAAAATAAAAAAAAAATAAAAATACAGTATTGGGTGTAAATGCAATCTAGCGATACTTGGGTACCTTGGCGGTGATGTGAAATCCCGGAGTGCTTTTCTAATAATAACTACATTATAATACATTTATTTTGGCTAAAATATGTTTGTACAACCACAAGTTATAAATATACTCTAAAC
The DNA here is from genome assembly GCA_964017235.1 of Sabellastarte sp. h YS-2021. Lineage (NCBI taxonomy): Eukaryota > Metazoa > Annelida > Polychaeta > Sabellida > Sabellidae > Sabellastarte > Sabellastarte sp. h YS-2021. The sequence continues at coordinate 18,850,286 of OZ024928.1, forward strand.
CAAAATAAAATTCACAAAGTTACCTCATTCTTGTTCAGCACCCCAATTGGAATAGGACCAATATTAACATACATCTTACAAAGCATAATTTTTGAATCAGCAATCCTCGCTGGCTACAGTTGAAATTCATTGTTTACTTGAGTTTTGTACCAAATAACTACAATGTCACTAATATTCTGCATATAATTTCTGTGATAAATCAGTTTTTTTCAGGGGTAAACTAACACCCTAAAATCATACAGCCAATGAACATTCACCTTGCAGAGTCTAGTACATGTGTGTGCCAAAGTTCATTAGCAGGGGGTGTAGTTGTGTACCGGGGTGGCACTAGAAGTTGGAGTCCAAATTGTCTTTTCAGATGATGGCCGATCTTAATAATCAACCATAAGATTAGCCAAAGATGTAAACAGTTTATTTCCGGCTGAACAGTTCTCTGATTGTAATAGACAGCTCAAGTGACACACACACTCTCCATCTCTCTGATTACAGAGATACCCATATTTATAGAAAAAGCAAGACAGCTCAATTCTTCAGTAATTTCTGCCATCTAATTTCCATAAAATTTTCATAACTTTCTGCGTTTATTTGCCAAAGGTTGCATTGAGTAATGTATGTAAAGAAGGAGGGGATGAGAAGTTAATGTTATGGTGGAGCACATTTAGGATGTGAATCCTCTGTTTATGATTTGTGTGCTATAAGTGTTCATATCATTAGGGCCTACTCAAGTTGACAGGGGGGGGGGGGGGGGGGGGGGGGGGGGGTCTTGAATGAAAAGTGATTAGGAAGAAGTGGACTGTCTTGAGTTTTGTACATAAATTATGAACACACACATTTTGGGTTGAAAATGAGAAGATAATTTTATGTCAGAAATGCTTCTCTTTGTTTATCAGAGAAGACTTGTGAGTCATTTTCTTGAGTATAAAAGAAAGAATAATTTTGCAGGAAGTGACAAATCTAGAATTTTGGGTTATGGCACATGTGTCAAACATCCTGATTAGTTAGAAATTGGATTCCTTATTATGTTCATTTCCCTGCTCGTTGCAGGCATGTTGCCAAATTATTGTGCCAAGTAATATTTCGAAATGCTTACTCTTCTGCAACACAACATGGCACATTTCTGAACCTAGCACAAACACTGATTATAGAAAACTATTCAATAGTTGGCTGTTATGGCCAACAATTTGCTCATTTCTGGGAATGGATTATATCGAATAAGGTGAAAACCATGACAGTCAAAGTGAGCAGTGACAAAAAACAAGAGCACTCATAGAGTGCATACCTTGGCCAATGCCCAACAGCTCCACTATTGCTGATGAGTGCAAATTATAGAAAGAAAAGTAAAAATTTAAAAAGTATATATTCAATCCAGATAGTGATCTTTACCTTTTCCTTCTACCATTGTCAACATTTTGGAAACAAACAGGCACAAAATTTTCATCAAAAACATAATCTCCTTAACAGAGATAGTTAAATGTTTTAAGTGACTTCAGTGTGAAGATTTCAGCTTTTGTGCAATTTTAGAGTGCTGCATTCAACCAGCAAATGCTGCATTCAACCAGAAAATGCATTACTGCCCTCACCATTTGGTTAGAACCTCTTCTCCCATTACAAATACTTGGACAGAGGTTTGAGGCTGCCGAATCTGTGCGGAACCTGGATGTCATATTTGACTGTGACTTCTCCTTCAAAAAGCAGGTTGACACAGTTATCAGGTCATGTTTTGGTGGACTCTGTGATCTGCGGAGGATCAGACAACATCTACCAAAGACAGTGGCTATCTCAGTGGCAAATCCACTCGTCAGTAGCAGACCAGATTACCGCAACTCATTATACAGGAGCTTGTCTAAAAGTAACCTGAAAAGATTGCAGTGTCTGCAAAATGCCTTGCACAAGTTGTCACTGGCTCTCGTGAGTGGACCCAAATCACACCTGTACTGAAGTTCCCACTCTGGCTACCTGACAAAGAGAGAATCACTTTCAAAACTGCACCCTCATTAGATTCTAGTCTACCACAGTACTGTCATAAACATATAATTATTACACATCCTCTATTAATACCAGACGTGCTGTTGCCACAAAGAAATACATTCCACTCTTTAACCCTCAGATTCACAAGTCTAAAACTCATTTTGATAGATCCTTTGCTTATGATGGACATAGATTATGGAACAGTCTTCCACTGGTTGGACGATCTGCCCCCATACTGGCATCTTTTAGGTGAGAGCTTAAGGCTCACCTGTTTCATGAAGCCTATCCTCCTTTAATAAGCACCGTCTCCTGTGGTTGTGCAGACACTTTCCAATGTTGACCCTTTTCTGTCCATGGACTTATGATATTACCTTTACCCTCAGGATTTATTGCGCCTTAGAATTTGATTTAGATCAAAATTGAGTGCTTAAATTATATACCCCCACCCCCAAAAATCAATGTAAAAGATTATAAAGTATATTTATGAGTTAAAATGATATTAATGTATATTTCAATTAAAATAAATCACAATAAGTATTGTCTTAGAATGCATAAATCGTCACCCATGAGTGGTGCTGATGATTTTGGTAACTTTTTTATCACCAAAATAAAAACATCAGAGACCACTTTACTAATTCTGATAGCTATGGCAGTAAGGATATGCCTGTTACTGGTGATCCAGTCCATGACAAGCTTCAACAACCATTCTGAAGATGAGGTCACACAGATTATACATACAGCACCATCAAAATCAAGCGAATTAGACCCACTCCCCACACACCTGCTCAAACAGTGCTCAGCTGAGCCGACTCCTAGATCCTGTCATCACCAGAATCATAAATGCATCTCTTTCCAATGCTGTAGTGCCAACTGACTTTTAAAAAGCTGTAGTTACTCCCCTTTTGAAGAATTCAAATCTGGATTTGATTCTCAAGAACTACCGTCCAGTATCAAATCTGAGCTTTATGTCAAAACTAACAGAGACAGCTGTCAGTCTCCAGATGCATAAACACCTGCTCATAAATGACCTATTTATCCTCTACAATCAGCATACCGCCCTAACCATCATACTGAAACAGCCTTGATCCCAATCTTTGATGACCTGCTTACAAATTTGGACAATAAAAAAGTTATATTATTGGCACTGTTAGATTTATCTGCAGCGTTTGATACTGTCAACCATACTATACTGTTGGAGAGATTATGTCATACATTCAGTATATCAGGACAAGCTTTGAAGTGGTTAACTTAATATGTATCAGACAGATCACAAGTAGTAAGTGTGAATAGTGTCAAGTCATCCAGCCATATGCTGGAATGTCATGTGCCTCAGGGTTCTATTCTGGCCCCATCAGTGTACTCATGTTATACAAAACCTATTGGCAATATTATTTGTGATTCAGATATCCAGTTTCATCTTTTTGCTGATGATTGCCAACTATCTGTATCTCTTGACCCAGCTTGTACTACCAGTCAAACTGAATCACTTCGTCATCTTGAAAACTGCATAGCAGAACTGTCAGATTGGATGTTTCAAAACAATCTGAACAATTCCAAAACAGAATTTCTTGTAATTGGATCAGGAGTCCAGAAATCCAAAATTAATTCGAAATCAATTACATTAGGTGGACATCCCATAAAGAGTGCTGCTGCTGCTAGAAATCTAAGTGTTTGGATTGATGAAAATCTGTCCATGGTATATCAGATCCAACAAGTCCGCAAATCTGCATACCTCCAAATTCACAACATCTGTATCATATGACAAGAAGCTGCTCGGATTTTGATACAAGCATTAATCCTCTCCAGGCTGGACTATGCAAATGCACTCTATTATGGGCTGCCTGATTCACTTATCTAGAACCTACAACATGTTCAGAATGCTGCAGCTCTTCTAGTCTGTCAAGTCAGGAAATATGATCATATAACACCTGTACTTAAATCCCTCCACTGGCTACCAGTTTGGCAGTATATGGAATTCAAGATACTTCTTATCACATTCAAGGCTGTGAATGGATGTGCACCCACATACATATCTAGTCTTCTGAAGCAGTACATACCCTCTCATTCCTTAGAGTCTGACTCAAAAATACTGTTGTCTGTGCCAAGAACCAGGTACAAATCCTTTGGGGATAGGGCATTCAGAACAGCAGCTCCAAAACAGGGGGACAAACTGCCATTGAAGTTACGAAATTGCAACACTATCTCAAACTTTAGAAAACACACTTGTTTAAAATAGCATATGAGTGTTAATTGTAAATTTATTTTAGTTTTATGTAACTTTAAATTGTAACTTTAATCTGTAAAACGCTTAGGTATATAAGTGCTATATAAATCATAATGTAATGTAAATGTGCTGGAAAATAAACAAATATATTCCCGGAGTTTTGATCCAGTTTCTCAATCAACTTTGAGAAGGACCAAGCAAGTAGTAGCCCTCACTTTCAATGGTTTGAACTGCCAATCTAAGAGATGTGAGGCAGCTGTGTTACCCACTCCACAACTGGACCCCCCCCCCCCACCTTATGTAAAGATATGACCCTAATCTGCTGTATGCTTTTGGAGTTATGTGCACTGACAAACAGACGGATTAAATAACATTACCTCCACTCCCCCCCCCCCCCCCCCCAGGAGAAGGTGATAACAAGAAACATGCATAGATAACTATTTTGTGATCTAGTAGTTTCCAGTTGTTGTGGCAGGGAATAGTGTTTTTTTATCTTCAGGAGGATAAATATTCAAAAATCACCTATGTGGAGACATGCAATAAGATTCTCATACTAGTTTTTTAAAACGTGAAACAAAACACAGACAGAGAAAAATCACAACATGTTCATGCACATCAAAGGTATGGCGAGAGTTTGAATAAATTTATTAACAAGTCAGTCTATTATATTAAAGCAAGTTATAGGAGCGTGAAATGAGATGTATTTCAGTGAAAGATCAAATGTATAATACAGACAATACTTTTCAGTTTATGATTGTATCTTAATCTCATGTAAACTTTTGCTTCCCAAAGGTAAACAAAATTGCTGGAACAAATTCTAATTTTTTTCTTGGTCTTGTTTATTTATTGGAATGAAATTTCTCAATTGTATTTAAATATTAATAAAATAAATACTTTGGTAAATATAAATAATACCCATCAAAAATTGACTTTAAGTTTAACATTAAGAAAATTCAATCAGACATAAACTGAATGATAGAATTTTCCCAGCCGTCAAAATGAGTCCAATGCCTAATTGAGGTGATATAAATGTAGCCTCCCCAAGGCTCAGTTTATTTCACTTTGATTTATTTATTAAGTTTTAAAATTGTCATCAATTGTGAATGATGTAGAATGTTCTTTTTTATGAGATCTACCACCCTAGTCTCTTTCATAAAGCAGCTTAAAAGCTACCTGTACACCAAGGTATACCCACCATAGTCTTAATCATCTCTTGGCATTCTCTGTGGTCCTTGACCTCTTTTCTGTCCCTGGAGCCTGAAATTGGTTGACTGTTTTTGGTTTTGTTGCGCCTTAGAGCCCACATTGTAAGGGGAGATTAAGTGCTATAAAAGTCCAATCAGAATTAGAATTAGACCTGTGAGAAAAGTCCAATTAGAATTAGACCTATGACAAAAGTCCAATTAGAATTAGACCTATGAGGAAAGTCTAATTAGAATTAGAATTAAACCTATGAGAAAAGTCCAATTAGAATTAGACCTATGAGAAAAGTCAAATTAGAATTAGAATTAGACCTATGACAAAAGTCCAATTAGAATTAGACGTATGAGAAAAGTCCAATTAGAATTAGAATTAGAGAAAATTATGAGAAAATGAGGTTTAGTAGTGTTAAATACACTCACCTCTCACTTAACAGGTGCTGGGTTCAATTCCCAAACAAAGCTGAAATGGGTTGGTGAATCTTGACTAACAACTACTATACACTGCTTCCCTCCATCACCACAAGTATATATCATGAAATTACTTTTACCTTGAGTTGAAAACAATGCAACGTCCCCATCAATCAAAACTAAATCCATCAATCCATTCATTAATCAATTCAACTAATAAATTCACTTCAAAACTCATCAGTCAAGATAAGAAGTATCAGTCTGGATCATATACTTGAGGAGAACCAAGCAGCATGTACACCCACCCAGTATGAAAAAATAATCCTTATTCAATGTATAGTTTTCAAACTACGTGCATACACAAAAACAGACAAACAAACTGATGCAATTACAATAGTCTTCAGAGATTTAGGGTAATGATACAATATATTTGGGGAACTTTATTGCTATTTATTGTTTGTATATACACCCAACCGGTCCATTTTGATCTACTGTGATCTGATATGATCCAATAAGATCCAATAGTATCCTCCATAAATCAGTCACAAATATATTATATTTTGTAATTAGACCCAACCACCAGGCTACTATTATGGTAGCGCCTTTGAAATGTACCAAGTATATAAATTTCATATTTTCACAAGGTGCAATTTTTTTCACTAGCATATTTTTGTTCTCTATGCAACAAAAACTTTAGACTCGTGTCCGTTGTTAACATGTTTTGAAAGTCTAAATCTTGTTCACTTTTTCTTTACTTTCTAACCAGGGGTGGTTTCAATCAGGATCAAATAATGCATGGTCCGTGTATCTGTGTGTTTATGTTTACATATGAACCCTTAGACTTCAAAGGGAGGCCGCCCATAACTTCAAAGAGACATAAATTAGCAACGCTTATAATCACCAATAACTGTGATAAAAGAGAAAGCCGGTGCAACAGTTAAATTTAGTACCCCAGCATAGTTATTTAAACTGAGTCTACTGAGGATCATATATTGCCAAGCATTCAGCCAATGGGCCAAAATGAATAAAGAACCCAAGACTGTGATTATATCATTTATTCTACTAAAATAATTTTATATACCATACAACAGCACAAAACTATATACTAAGACTACTTGTAAGATATGATAATTAAAATTTAACACAAAAACACTATTACAACTGCACTAAAATGATGAAATCATAAATACACTAATTAATATTTAGAAGAAACAAATACATGTATATACAAATATACAGTGTTTGACCAAAAACCCAAAGTTATAAGCTTTGACTAGAATACAGAAAAAGATTACTGTACAAAAACTTTTCTAACAATAAATAGAATATATATATATCTTTATTTTGGGTTTTATGACGCTTTCAACACTGTACAGGTCATATCACAACGGGTATTTTTTGTGGGCAGAGAAAACCAGTACACACACTGCCAACCATCAGTAATCAACTACTAACTTTCCCATATAAGGTCCTGGGTTTGAAATTCAAACTTTGAACCACTGACCTCAGAGGTGGGAGGCAAGTGTCCCCTTAACACACATGTAATATTATGCCTAAAATAGGTCTGCTACTTAATAATCATATTCAAACAAGTAGTTTCAATCCCTGCATAAATAAGCTTCCAGTAGGTGTGTTTTAAATATAAACAGGAGCTCTCATAGAGCACATACCTCTCCCAAAGGCCCAACACCTCCGATATTGTTTACGCGTGCAATAAAAAATTCTTTAAAAAAGGGATCTAGATGGTGACGCAGATCACCACTAAAAAGTAAACAAGTGTTACCATTGTGGACATTTCCTCAAAATTTATTCAAGATCCGTCTATCATATTACAAGATATATTGCGAAAAGACAGACGAATGTTGCTAAAAACAACAGTATATTTCTGACATATATTAACTCTTGGAAGTCAGAAACTTCAGTATGATATTGCAGGTTGTCAATTCTAATTTTTTTTCACACTCATGGCCCCTAATTGGAAGCTATGGTCTAGGTATAATACCAAGCCTTCATATACCTAAAAACACATAAAATACACAAATATAAAACATGACAGGTAAAACATACAGCATTTTAAGCTATCTCATGGGGTTGGCTGATATGATGTTCTGAATGTGAAGATTTGATAGGATGTGGATATAATATACATTGTGATGAAATAAGTAAGAGATGTTTTTTTTTTTCATAAAACAGAGGTTGGGGGGATTGGGACTGGTTGGTTTATTCCGCATATCCTCAAACGTGTTAAGCCTCCTACCTCTGAGATTTGATTTCGAATTGCCTTAAAAGATTTAGTTAAATCCTATCCATTTTAAATATTGTCAGTCTTTGTCATACTGTGGGTTTTGTCAAAGATTTGTTTGATTTTGTTGTTCTTTCAAATTTGTTACATTTTAAACAAAATCTGTTGGTAAATTTTCAAAGGATACACAATTTATGTTCAACCTCAAACTTATTCTGTTATGATCAACTAGGTAGATGAATTTAATAAAACTGTAGATTTTGGTAGTTTGAAAGGATTGCATATTGACTTTGATGAGGCTTTTGACAGCATTAACCATAGGTTACAGAGGTTAATGTGTATCAAATAACTCAGCATAATATGTGTATGTTTAACTATAATGCAAGATCTCTGGATTTGCACTGTAAAGGTTAAACCTTAAAACAAAGGTTAAACCACAGATACAATAGAGTTATGTATAATTGCAAAGGATTCCTTTGTAATAACAAACACTTTGAACATATTTGGTTAAAAGATTCTCAGCCAAATCTGCGTGTGAAATCTGATAATCTCTCATACTGCTGTACAAATCCTAGTCATGGTTGGCATTCCAGTGGATTTAGCTGATCAATCTGATTATTTTATTTACCAATTATTTTGCTATGAAATAACATCCAATAGAAATTTTTACTTTTTTACATTTTTGAATAAGATGAACTACATATGATTACTAATCAAGGAATTTATTCATTGTTTAATGGTAATGTTTTTTTTTGTTTATAAAGTAATTTAAAATGTTAGTGCATTAACACGTTAATGTTTTACCATAATGAAGATATTAGTACAATTATGTGATTTTGTAGGACATTATAGGTTTTTACAGGCACGCCATGAATCTACAGTTCGAGCGCCGTTAGGGCAAATCACATTATTACTATTATTATTAAATCTGCATTTTTTTATTAATATTCATCTAAATTCTCTAAAATAATATTATTACTAACATTTTCAAGTCAAGTCAAAGCATTTGTACACAAAAATATTTCTCAGTACGGTAGTGAGTTTATCTTCTTCTTTTATCGTCTGTTTGGTGGTTCTTCCTACAATATCACTAGAGAAAGACTGTTTTTAGTAAATATTTTTTCATGATTTTTTGTTTTTGAAAATATTTTAAAATGAAGTTAACGTACTTATACATTCTATCATTGTAAAGATACTTTCAGGCTGCTTTTTCTCATTTTTGTTTGATTAAAATCCATCAAATAATAAGAGAGATATGGCACTTGATTTGAAGCATTTGTAAACAAACTTACAAGAAACATACTTTAAAAAAACAAATATTAATATTATTCATCCAAAGACAATGAAAGAACCTGTGTACATATGACCTTTTAGGAAAAAAATCGTGAGCTATGGAATGCCTGTCTATCTAATATATAATATACAAGAGAAGCAGCTGGGGACAGCAGACCTCTTGCAAGGCCTAATACCTCCATATAGAGCTTATAAGTGCAATTACAACTTTAAATCCATTTAAATATTTCTGGATCCAGACGGTGACCAGAATCACCACCACAATTTTATCATCTGTTCTTTGTCTCATTTTGTATATTTTCTTAAAATTTTACCAAAATCTATCTTCAACTTTTTCAGCTATTTTGCAAACAAACCTGACTTATTATATGCAACACCTTGTCAGAGGTTAATTTTAATTTGACTTTACAACACTTACTCACTGCTTTATTAAACAGATTCTAAGGTGCAGCAACATAAAATCAGTTAACTAGCAGTGTCTGAGAATGTTCAAATCATCTTGTGTAGGTATTGCTGGAATTTTTTTTTAACTTGAATATAAACTTTGGGAAACACCAATCCACAGGTGCACACCACCTTATGTGAAAATATAGTCCTGATCTGATCTGAACAGCTTTTGGGTTATGGATGTAGATATTATCAAAAATAATAAAAAGAGAACGGCAGCTCTGAATTTGTAATCAGGGTAATATAAAGAATCCACATTCTTTTTTTTCATTTTTGGTGCATTAAAATCCACACAGAAATGTTTGAGAAACCTAAAGTTAAAAAGCCACAAAGGGTTTATATTCACTAGGGTCCACTAAATATATCACATCCCTTTTTACTTTTTATTTAAACGTGGACCTATTTTACTTGTTCATATAAACTAGTGGACAACAAATGTAAAATATCTCTCATTAGAACTAGACCAAATAAATATATCACTCATGAAGACTAACAATATAACACTCTTGCCACACACTTCATTCTGGAATATTCTTTTATTATCCACTGTGTGCCGTATTTGATCCATATAGCAGGATGTATATATATTTTTTGTATACAATGGTCTCTCTGTACTATGGATATTAAGCATCAATAGCTTCTGGTTTTTAACTAGTATCTCGAATACTGTGTGACTTACAAATATGTATTATATATATCATTAGAAAGGTATTTTTACAGCACTTCTGTTCGTGTTTGTTTCAAATAAATCCATGCAGAAATGACTGAGTTACTGCAAGTTAAAGATTGTATATTCACTATTGTCCATGCCTTTTGACAGACTTTTTCACACTCTCTCTTTAAATATGGAATTATTTAAATCACAAAGCATACAAAACCAGACCTAGTACATCGGAGAAGTGACACAATTTGTATCTACCAGAAAGACAACTCAACAAAGTCAATCAACCATCGCTTAACCTTGAAGGAGGAGCCCAAGATCAAATCTGACCACATCAAAAGATTCCTAGCCCATGATTTCTTATAGGTTGGTGTCACATTGCAAGCCTCTAGGACCAAGAATAAGCAAGTTATAAGCACTTTTAATTTTGGCTCTCCTCGTTTGACCTTAAAGGAGGGGTCCAAAGTCAAATCTGACCACATCAGAAGATTCCCAGCCTATAATTTTCTATAGGTTGGCTTCACATACCAAGGAGATATAAGCACTTTTCATGACTGACAAAGAAACGCCTGTGGCGGCCATCTTGTTTTTCAAAATGAGGCCAAAAATATTCCCAGACAAGTTTTTATGGTTATGAATATATCTTGCAAATTTGAGAAGGCTAGCTATTATATTTTTCGTTAGAGTGGTAACAGTGAAATCTCTTTACACACTGTGGATGCTATCCGGTGGATATAATGATGGATATTAAAAGTAAAACATCCTTCATTAGACATATACAGAAAAAACATATCAGTCATGAAGATTAACAATAAAATTCTCAGGCTACACACTGGTATAATATTGTTATCTTCATTCATGATATATTTTTTCTGTATATGTCATTCAGTTTGATGTCTTTCAAAACAAAATGTCCTTAGTAAATATCTAAGGGAAACATTAATTGTAAGAAAAAATGAAAGGTTTTTGTAGCAAGCAAAATTTATATTTTGGGCAGAATTCCTACCCTGTAAAGATTGATGTGGGCAAAGTTGTTTGTGGGAGAACGGTTCTATGGGTAGACTTTACAGTGGGCAGAGTTCCTGGATTCTATTTCTCCTGAGGAATTTTTGAGTGAGGACATTTTGGCATCTCCCAAAATGGCATGCTCTTACGATAAGGCAAACAAATCTAACTGGGTGTTAAACGATTGGAGTCAAACGGAGATTTGCTCACTTGTGTCAAATAATACAAAGACATGAAAAAACTCTCAGATAAAGTATTTCGATGCATTTCCATTGAAAATAAATCATATTGGCATGGATACAATCTACTCACATTAGATTGTTATTATTTACTTAAGTGTCATTTAAAGTTGAGGTTTTACGTCCTGTTCAACAGCCAGGGTCATATTGGGACAGGTCCTCAGCATTATCACTTGTGGGAGTCAAACCCACACAGATGCGACAACCTGTGATAAAGCCACTCTCACACCCCTTGGCACTGGTAAGAAACACTTACAACCTTACGATATTTTGTTAAATTTACGGCTGTGGCCAATGTGTGGAGGAAGCAGATGTTTTCAAGGGCATCTTCTACTTACAAAGCCAGGGAATCTTGTATTCTGGGCGCATGCCAGTTACTTCTATGACCACACAGGGATTTATTCTCAAACCAATTACTTCCAATGGCATGCTGTCTCCATGATGAAACTACCTAAACAGACAATCTGGAAGTCACATGGTGCAATGTGGGGATCACGTATGTGTAACTTCATGTCAGCCCGTTTTTGGCTGTGCCAGCATATATGTGAATGTACATTGGGATTTATAAAAAGGCTTTAGATGCAAAACTTGTAAAACGCACTAGGTCACCTCTAATTAGGACTTCCAGTGAAATCGGATGCCCTTATGGTTTCATCCTTTTTTCTTTTTCCTTCACTTTCTACTTTTCCTCATGACAGCAAAACAGTTCAAGGTATCTTCTTCAGGTTTTCTGTGATTGTTTCAGAGTTAAAGGGGACAACCTCTGAAAAATATTTTCACATCCGCCATCTTGTTTTCAAGATGGCTGCCACCCATTTGTAAGTCTGTGTACACTCTAAGTCCAGTTGCTTTGACCGATTGTCTTCAAATTTTGTACTGTCATTGATATTACTCATGGGAGGAAGCAAAAAATTGGCTGCCAGAGACAATTTTGTAAAATGCAACTTTACCAATGTGATGCTAAATTACAGAAGGCTTGCTTCAAAAGTCTCAAAAATGTTCCCATTTTGTTTTTCCGACATGTTTTACCTGATACAGAACATTTTTTGCCATAATAAAAATATGACTCTTGTAATAATGAAAACTGACTTCTGCGTGTCTCAGGAGAATGTCTCAAGCTACAATGTATGTTAAATAACAGGCCCCTAGGGGTGTAGGGGTTGTAGACAGAAATTTACGCCTCTTAATATTGAATCCAGCAAAATGAATGGTTATATGGGATGTTTTATATATATGCGTTTGTGTGTGTATGGATTGTTGTTCAACACCTGCTACACAGATACAAGGTCTCTTCTATATCTGTTTGGAGTCATCAGGGCGAAGCTGTCAAGGTGAAAAGGACATAGATACAACCATAAGGGAAAGTATGACCTAGGTATAAACAGTATGTCATTGAATTGGTTTTTGGTGACCTGCACACACCTGATCTGCCCCTCATGGACATGCCTCCCTTTCAGGCATTAGCTATAGCAAGGCTCATGCTTCTAGAGATCTCATTTTTTCATCATTTTTGTCACCATACTTTTAAGACTCGAGTCCCATCTCATCAATGAAGTTAAGCAGCAATGGGCTACCTTAGTACTTGGACAAGTGACCGCCTGAGTTCTCTGCCAGGTATGGGATGTATCTGACACAGAATTCGTGTTTGTCGCCAGATTTTTGTAAATTCTAGTGCACTACTCATGTCTCCTATGGCTTTGCTGCTTGGGCATGTTGACTGCAATATTTTTCTGCCATGTTTAAACTAAAGAATGGTTTGTTATGCAGAATCAGAGTTATATAGTAAATAAACTGAACATAATACATTTGTTTGTCAAGAAACACACAGTTGTCATGGCTCTCATCATTCACAATATGATTACTGATTAAGATCTGTACCGGGTAACTTCATTTATTTTATTTTGACATTAACACATCATTACAAATATGTTCCTTTAACAATGTGATGTGTTTACCTTCAAATATTTTATGTCAGTAAATAGAAATTTTATTGCTTTTATAATATTCAGAATCTCAGTACTGATTAAGATTTTCAGCAGCTTTTCACAACCACATACAAGAAAATCAGCCATATCCTTGTTTCCCTACTCATAATCATGACCAAAAACAAGTCTCCCGAGTTCCACCCCACCCTAAAAATTCATTCAGGGTTTTTGGCCTAATATTTAGATTACTAACTACTTTTACTTATTTCTTGGAGGGGAATAGATTGTACTGTAGCTCATTTCAATCCATAAATTTTATGTGCAAAAATAACTTAAAATTGTCTCTAAAAGCAATGGACTAGTAATTTACCCTTGAGTTATATCCTCTGAAAACAGTCTGCTCACAATTGAGTAAATATGATGTTAATTTGATTTTTTACTTTTATAGACAAATAGAAAACAAAATGTCATGACAGAAAGAAAATTCCTAGGACCACAATGTCAACGTGTTTTGGTTCTTCCCAAAACACTTCTAGTTAATTAAGACCTGTGAAGTTATTTCTTCAAAGACAACACATGTGATTTCAGGTGGATCCTTTTCAATGGCCACTCTGTGTAATTGACTATTTCTTGATTTGTGTAAAGGGCCTGATTATCCACTGGCGGCAAAGATCAAAGGGAATTGAAAAGCCTTTGATCTTGTAGAACATTTATCTATCTTTCTCTTTTGATCTTATTGTTATTGAATAGAAGCAAAAGGGATTTTATATACATATATACATACACCTGTAGATTTGTATTTTGGTAATATAACACAGGAATGCTTACAACATTCAGAATATATGTATATAAATATGGATATTTTTGATCCAGGGTTGCATAAAGTGTGGATCTGAGGCACCATTTCAATGGCAAGAGGTTTCTTTCAGTAGAGAAGATTTCTGTTTACTTTGATATCATTATTGTAGCTGTTATTGCAAATGTGTGAAGTGTTTATATGTTGAACATCAATTGGTGGACTAGTCATTGACAGAGATTGACACTGATTTGACATCAGAGGTGTTTAAAAAGGTTAGCCTTGTTTGAGGCTCAAATGAGCACTCAAAAGGTTTTTCAAACGATACTGGTAAAACAGTTGAAAAAAAAACTAGAAAAAACATAGTACAAAAAAAAAACATAGTAGAGAAACCCTACGTAGGTTGAACATCTCATACTTCCTAAGACTTGGCCTTTATACCCAACTGAAGGCCTATTAGTCCAGTCAAAATAGGGTTTGACCTCAATTAAATTGCAACAGAAACAATTTTACCACCATTGCCTCCCAGATAGTTCCACTTTCAACGGAAAAAAGTTTACAAAATCTTAGTCGGTGAAACAGGGTCTAATTAGCATAAATCCAATATGGCCGCCATATAGATTAATGACACTGAACAAACGGCTGAACAGTGAAATGAAACTAAGAAAGGGGTAAAAATTTACAATAAATATACAAAACAGTGTTGTTTATTATCAAAGAGGCTCAGCTGCATGGTGGTTCCATGCACACCTCACAGCTCTTAGGTCCACAGTTTGCTATTTTGAGATTTCACACTAGGAAATTGTAAGTATTTTAATGACATATTCAACAATTTACAAGTAAAAGAATTTGTGGTCATGTACAGCACTGTTTTTTCAAATGCTGTATTCTCCTTTTAAAGGGGTTATATATAGGTCTGCAAAGCCACTTTGAAGGAATTTCAACAAGAATATCTCGTATGCCCCACTGATTCTGAAGACTGGACGAAAATTGAAGAAAGATTCAGAAACAGATGGAATGTCCCCCATGCAGTCAGTGCATTAGATGGAAAACACATTGCTATCAAGAAACCCAAGAAGTCAGGCAGTGAATATTTCAACTACAAGGGCTACTTGTCCCTGGTACTTTTGGCTTTAGTCGATGCAGATTACAAGTTCCTGTGGCTCAACGTGGGGGCCAGTGGGTGATCATCTGATGCACAGATTTTCAACCGCAGCAAACTGAAAAGAAGAATTGAGAATGGAATCTTGGGACTACCACCACCTGAACAACTAGGACCTGGGTAGCCAGATCTACATTACTTCCTGCTGGGGGACGACGCCTTTGCCCTGATGTCTTGGCTGGTCAAGCCTTACAGTAGATGTCAACTGACCAGAGAAGAGAGAATAGCTAACCACAGGATATCCAGGGGGAGGAGGGTGGTTGAGAACTCATTTGGTATACTTGTCAAGAGATTCAGGGTGCTGTTGACCACCATAGAACAGAGGCCAAAAGTAGTCAGAGACATTGTGTTAACATGTGTGGTACTACATAACATGTTAAGAAGCCATCAGGGGGAGCAGACAGACCACCCACTGCAGCTGATGACATACAACCACAACAAGGGGACCAGGGGGAACAGAGACATCAAGAGAACTTCAGAAACCCATCGATGGAGGCCAAACATCAACGAGACCTACTGCAAGACTACTTCAATCATGTGGGGGCACTGGCTGGGCAGGAGGACAGAGTTTAAGAAGATTGAGGGCAGAAGACTGAGGGGGAGAAGATACTGTCATATATCAGTACTTTTCAGGACTACCCAAATAATCCAAGAACTTTTATTTAGCAAAGTGTTACCTCCCCCAAAATAACCCCAACTTTCCAACTATTGAATTCAAATTCAATTTCACCAAAAATATTCCCCATCACAAACACCAATCCATCCCACACTGAGTTGAAAAAAAGTAAATTATATCCCACATTCAAACCCAGGTCCTCACTTTACAAAGTACACATCCCACGCCAACATGACCTAGCTTTATTCCCTGAAAAAATAATTTGCAAAGTGGTGTTAAAAAAGAAGTTTCAAAATAAATACCAGGAACTATTTCCTTCCAAGAATTTACAAGAACTAAAATTGCTAGAAAATTGCCCCCCCCCCCCCCCCCCCCCCAAAAAAAAAAATAATAATAATACAAGCTTTGTAGTCCCAGATAAATTTTTTTTTTTCGGTTTATCAATGCATTGGCACTCACATTTTTGAATATTTTGTTAGGCCTCACGTTTGTTGGTTGGTCAGTGTGGATGTGGCTTTTTATTTAAGGTTGGGTTTTGGAAGACAGGGACATGGTTTTGGGGGGACGTGAGTTTGAGTCTACAACTTTGTTTTTAGGGGATTGTGGGTTTCAGTCCACATTTTTTGGAGGGGGGGTTGTGGGTTTGAGTCCACATCTTTGTTTTTTGGGGGTGGGGGTATTTTTTTTAAAATTTTGTTTTGTTTGGGTGATGATGGTGGTGGTTTTACTTTGATTTCTGAGGGGATTGTTTCTTTAAGGGGATTTTTAAAATATTTTTTTTTGTGTTGGAAGTGTATTTATATTTGTTTAACATTCACACAATCATTCACACAATTTTTTTTTGTACTGTGGGGAAGTGTAAGTGTTGGACGGTGTGCTTTTTTTTGTTTCTGGGCACAAACATGTAGCTTAATAATTGTTTTTGGACAATTTGGGTGGCCCTGAAAAGGGCCGGGTTTGGTGCGACTTGTGCGGGCTAATCCGCTGATTTTGGCTGACTTTTACTCTGCTGGCTGGACTGGCTGGGAGGTCTTGAATGTTCCTGATGAGTGGAAGATGGCACTGGTGACGGTGCTGGTTGAAGTTGAGAGGGTGAAAATGGCTGTGGTGTGTCCATCTGTTGATACAAAAGCACACTGGGAGTAGCTGCGAAGAGACTGGATAATCCAGAAGTGTTGTGCTGACTCTCCTCCTGTTGTGAAGGTGCAACTGAAGGTGGGTTGAAAATCATCTGTCTGGAAGTCCCAGGCTGTTGGTCATACACAACAACATATGAAGTTGGCTGTGCTGACGATGATGGAGGCCCCAATGGTTGCTGTACTTTCACAATCACTGTAACAGGCTGTCCTGTGGTAGTCTGTTGAGACTGCACAACTGGAATGGATACTGGTTGAATTTCCGGTATGGTGAGTACGTATTCCCATCCTGCTGTGGACTGTGATGCTTCTGGAAGTTGATATGTGGTGACCTCTTGACTTTTGGTGACCTGTCTCTTGCGTTCTTCGGCCTTGGACTGTACTTCACTGAGAAGCTTCACTGTCTCATTCCTGAAGGTGACAAAGTTCTTTCTTCAAGATGTTCAATCTCAGAGTGGAGATAGTTAGAGATTGAGATAGAGATAGTCCTGACATGCACCCAGAAATGTGGAAATCATCGACCTCATCTGCTGGAGCTGATCTAAGACTGGATCTGCAGAAGTGGTGGTAGTCGTGACTGGAGGCTGTCGTCGCTTGGGACTGGTGCTCAAAGGCTGATGAGTAACATCTGATGCAATGCTGATTTCCATCTCAGATTTTGTGTCCCTGGATGTATCTGGAACTGAAGCTGAAGCTGCGGCTGCAGAGGACCTCTGGGGTGACTTAAATGCAGATGACTTGGAAACTCCCTTCCTTCTGAAGTGACCTCATAGAAAACTGAAACTGTCCTTCAGCCATGTCTGACGTTCTGTGCTCTTCTCAGCTGCTTGTCCTGACTTCGTCTGAGTGAGCTTACCATATCTGGTATGTTGAGTGTCGAACCACTTCTTCACAGTCTTGACGGGCAAGTTTCTGCTAGCTGCTAGCTGCTCCCAAAGTCTTTCTTTCTTCTGCTTGTCTTTGAAACTGTCGTTGGTCTTGTCATAAAGTTCCTCATGCTGTTTAATGAACTCCATGATGGCTTCTTCTGTCTGCATTGAGTTGATTCTACATCAGTATCCGTATCAGTTCACATTCTCTTCTCTCCTCTTTCCAGGCTCTCTTCCCTGTCTCTCTCCACCCACTCTCTGTCCCTTTCCTCCTGCTCTCTCCTCCTTCTCTCATCTCTCTCCTCTCTCTCGCTCCTCCTTCTCTCTATATCCTCAGCTGTATCTCCTAACTCAAACCGTGGTTGAGTGTCTCCAATTGGTACTTCAATCTTTCTCCTTCTGCCCCTTGGCATGATGATCAATCAATCAATCAATTGTACAGCTTTTTTTGAAAACAAAACTTAAAATAAAAGTGAAACCTCACAGAACAGATTTCACTCCTAACCAGTCCAGCCTAGCTCAAGTACTTAAGCTAATTTCCAAAAAATAAACACCTAAAATCAAAGCTGCACACCAAGTTGTCTCTCGACAAGTCAAGCCCAAACATACGCAGATTGTCTACCGACTCACCTTTTTATACCCACAGCTTTTGAAACCGACAGACTGTAAGACGCAAAAATATTGCCGGCCTGTCGGTTACATTTCCCGGCTTGTTTGTTAGTGTTACAGGCCTGTCGGTTATTGTTTATGGCTTGTCTGTTTCAGTTTACACCCTGCTGGTTACAAATTTTCCTGACTCTAGGACCCAGTCTGTAAAAGTTACCGAACACTTACAGACAGTGAGTCATCACGTACAGTCTGGAAGTCCATATTTGGGACAAGCTGCATATTTGTTACAGACAGGCCTGTTTGATTAACCGACAAGCCGGGAAGTGTACCCGACAAGCCTTTAAGTTAGCTGACAGGCCTGTTGCTAGTGGGCTGAAATTAGGGTCGGACACAAGGGTTGGCAACGGTCGTAGAAATATCAAACATGTTTGATATTATACCGAGAACTTGCAACCGACCCTAACTGACCATGTAAACATTGGTCCCGACCCTCCAAAAATGCATAGTTACCGGCCTGTCGGTTCCAGTGGAAACACTGCATTATGGGGTTGTTCCACTGGAGCCGACCGGTCAGTAACTATGTATTTTTTGAGAGTCGGGACCAATGTTTACAAGGTCGGTTAGTGTCGGTTGTAGTTTCCCAGCCTGTCGGGGAGAGTCGGTGAAATATCAAACATGTTTGGTATTTCTACGACCGTTGCCGACCCTTGTAACAGACCCTAATTTCATCCACCTAGCAACAGGCCTGTCGGTTAACTTAACGGCCTGTCCATTGCACTTTCCGACTTGTCGGTGTAATCAAACAGGCCTTTAATTCAGTCTTTTGATAGGGAAAAGTGTGGGCACCACAGGCATCAAGAGTGCAGTAAGAGAGCCATATCTATCACATATTTTGTTGACTGCCAAACAGTTTAGGATATATATAAAGTACACATATGGCGTATCTAAGAAAGACAAATAGTATTACAATAAAAAGTATACTATAATGTTTGGAGCACCTATATTATCACTCTAAGAGCTGAATTCTTATGGCTGGCATTACGTATCCTATCATGAATAACTATTGCCTGATAAATGATAATAATTATTATCAGTCCATGTTGAATCTGAACTTGACTGATCTACTCACAATCATAGATAAGCAACTTAAATGTAATGCAAACATCAGCTTGTCCATGACTATGATTATAATTAATTGAATCAATCACACCCGATGGCTTCCATGGACATCAGCACCATCCAACTAGCACTTAAGACTTATTATACCACCATTAAAAGGTAAAAAGGTCATTTTCTTTTCCTAACCTAGTTGGTGACCTATAAACTCAAAAATATGCCCAAAAAGCATTTATTAAAAATAACACCCTAAATACGACTTACTTCTGAAAATAGAACAAAAAGTGCTTTGCACCGCTTCAAGGTGCACCAGTACACTGGTGCAAAAACTGGTGTAATTACACTTTCAAAAAGTACCTTAGGGGGGTCTCAGCCAGTGTTCACCAGCCTTTGATGAGAAAGTGTAAATATTTTTAAAAAATAACTTTCGAAACACAATACATATAGTGTAATATATTGTGTAAGGCACAACAACACATTAAATTTGTGATCTGTTACCTAGTGACTTATAGCACTTCAGTTACTTATTTCTTTAGTGTACTTATTAATCATGAATGTGGCCTCTGAAAGTGCAAGTCACTCTACCCTGGTTTCTGCGGTATCCAATTGGCATCTACAGAATGATGGACTGGATATAAGATTTGTAAATACACCCATTCCAACTGAGAGGATTATTGCCGTATCATCAAAAATCTTGATGAAATCACCTGCAAAGTTAGTGGTAATAAATACAAACCAAAACACTTACCCAAACACCTATCATGTGAACTAAGTGACATAGTATATTTAATTACATGCAAAGAATGCAAAAAAAACTATGTAGATGAGACAGGCAGAGCAAGAGCACAAATCTATGAACATAAACTTTCAGTCAGTAAACCAAAGGATAGTAGAGTGACCCCTGTTTCCAAACATTTCACTGGAAAAAAACCCACTCTGCTAAGGATATGCAGGTTTCTTTACTGGAATGGTGCACCCCCAAGTACAACATACCATCAACTGCCCACAGAAGAAGGCGTGAACAGTGGTGGATGTGGAATATTGGAGCAATCAATCCAATAGGCATAAATCAATTTATTTGATTTCTATGCATTTACTGGTCTTTTATTCACACTCATTAATTATCCTTTACAGTAACTGAACTTTCACCATGATACAGTTTATAGTCATTTGTTAAATAAGCATATTTGTTCAATTCTTTACAATGAAAATAAATGTTTAAAAACTCACCATTTTATGTGTAATTATTCCCTTTTATTTTATTTCACAAATTCCCTTTCTTGATTTTAATTTAATTCTCTGTCCCGTGTGCTGCTACTACCCAGCGTCACACCATGAACAGTCTAGTCAACACTTTTGGCAGGTATTTTGCTGACAAAATTGCTAAATTAAGATCTGGATTACTGTCTACTGATGTCGATCCCCCTGTCTCAGGTTCCTACAAAAACAAGTTTGTTTCTTTCCGGACCATGTCAGAGGAAGATGTCCTTAAAATCATAAAGTCCACACCAAATAAATCATGTGACTTGGATCCCATCCCAACATCATTGGTCCTTGATTGCATCAGTGTGCTCTTGACTCCTATTACAAATATTGTGAACTACTCTCTACAGGAGGGCAGTTTCCCATCCTGTTTTAAGACTGCACATGTTACACCCTTGTTGAAAAAAGCTGGTCTTGACAAGAATATTCTCAAGAATTATCGACCAGTTTCCAACCTCAGCTACATCTCCAAACTCATAGAGAAAGCTGTGGCTAGGCAGATAAATGAGCATATTGCTCACGAGGGTATATCCAATAAAAATCAGTCCGCATATAGAGTTTTTCATTCAACTGAAACGGCATTGCTCAAAATACAAAACGACATTGCCACATCAATGGACAAGGGTGCAGCTGTTGGATTAGTCCTTTTGGACTTATCTGCAGCTTTCGATACAATAGACCACTCAATCCTATTCAACTGCCTTCAGCGCTGGTATGGCATTGATGGGGTAGTGCTTAAGTGGGTCCAGTCATACCTCAACTCATGCAAGCAGCGGATCAAAATAGATGGACATCTTTCAGATGCTTTTCAACTCCCTTACGGGGTTCCCCAGGGCTCAGTTCTAGGGCCACTCCTTTTTACCCTATACACAACCCCTCTCAGCTCAGTCATATCTAAATTCAATGTCACCCACCACTTATATGCAGATGACACACAAATTTACTTGGAACTTGACTCTAGGAACTTCGAATCCAGTATCACTGAATTAACAAATTGCCTCGAGGCGGTCCAGGCTTGGATGGGAAATAATAAGCTTAAATTAAATCCTGACAAGACAGAATTTATAGTGATTGGTGATGATCAAATTAGAAGTTCCCTGAAGTCATCATTCCCAGTGAGTTTGCTTGGCAACACCATGGAACCAGCTGAATCGGTAAAAAACCTAGGTGTCATCCTGGATGCTGAAAATTCAATGCAAAGACACGTGGCTAATATATGTCGCATAAGTTACTACCATCTCCGGGAACTACGAAGGGTCCGCAGGTACTTAAATCATGAAACAGCTGTAAAGGTGGCAAATGCCTTGGTAAGCAGTCGTCTGGATTACTGTAATTCACTGCTTTACAACACAAAAAAGGCATATACTAGCAGACTACAAAGAGTTCAAAATGCCTTATGTCGGATGGTGTGCAAGCTAAACAAATATTGTCATGTTACACCCTTCCTGCACAAACTACACTGGCTTCCCATTCATTACCGTATATTGTTCAAATATAATCTCCTCACTTATAAAGCAATACATTTCAGCCAACCTCCATATCTCTCCGCTCTAATTAGGCGGAGTGATCTAACAGGGGGCAATCGCCTATCAATTTCCTCATCTAAACCAAATAAACGCTCAGGGCTACGCAGTTTCATAGCAGGGGCTCCCACAGAGTGGAACAAGCTTCCTCAAGCCATTAGAACCATAGAAAGCATTTCTGGTTTCAGAAAACAGTTGAAAACATACCTTTTTAGATTGGCTTATCCTCCACCATAGCCTATCTCCCCTATCGGACGCTAATATGGAAACGGACCTTTTTTCTGGAACTGGACTATCCCTTTTTGCACATCAGCGCCTTAGAGGATGTTTACAGTTTGCTAGGCCGTGGGGGTGTCCAGTAACGGGGTGGCACTCACCAGACTCCATTAACACATTACTTCTACTTCATTAGTTTATTATCTCCAGATGGTTCTTAACAATTTCTTCTTTTTAACACTGTGGATTAACTGTAATATGACACTTGTTCTGTGGATCACACACGCCACTTGGTAAAAACTGGCCCTCTTATATCGATGACAAGGCAGCACAATATAAATTTTTATGTTCAAAAGCTAGGGACAAGGTGGGATTATTATCATGATATGCCGATGAGATGTTCATGAGTAGAGGGGAGAAGAGAAACATAGGAAGGAGGCTGTTTAATAATTATGTTACTTGCCGTTTCAAAACCTTTGGCCGTTTTGAAATGGCCATGGCCTATTCCTCTTGGCTGTTTTGATACCTCACCAGTTTGACATTAGTGGACAGGTTTGTTTTGTTACTTTTAAGTGTAACAGTTGTTATACAATAAAATCTTGTATATTTATTAGAACTGCATTTGGTTTATTGTGAAACATATATCGAACAGAACATACAACAACATTTATTAGTGCATACAAAATGTTTTGTAAATTTTTGTATATTTATTGTAAATTTAGTGTTTTCATCTCAGGCACAAAACTTTAAATGACCATTGTCTTATTTCTGACCCAATTTTTATAATCTTTTGCCACTGTGTTCACCAATGACAATAACTTATTGCTACTGATGAGGCAATAACAACGATGTATTGTTATAAGTGTGTCAATAAAGGTAGTGGTCACTTTGAATATTTTATTTAAAGGGGTATTGGGGGGGGGGGGAGACTGAAATTCTATGTTAAACTTAATCTAATTTCCTGCAGATTAAAAAGCTTGATCTATGATTGTGCTTTGTTATAGTAATCATTTTCTTTTAAAAAGCTTTACTCAGAATATACCTTTCCTAAAACTGTTTAAAAACAATGGGCCATACCACTACCTTGACACTGGTGATGTACATCAATCTGCCCTCAAGTGGACTGTCCACAATACTTTGATTTGCCCCTTTTATGTATTTTTACAGATTTTCCCCTTTCATATATTTTTACAGAATTAGGATTAAAGAGTAAACGAAGTAAACATTGTGCATTATATTTTAATTTATACAATTTATTAATTTTATAATATGATTATTGAATAGGATTGGCTTTCCATGGGTAAATTTCTTTCCTTTTATTTTATACATTTACAATTTAAAACATCATGAAATTTTACAATCTGATGCTGTCAACTTCATACATTTAAAACAAGAAATACAAAGTTGATTAATTTTACAACAGTCACAATTTGATCACATATTAAATGTTGTACCTCTGATAGTTTGTCCTTTATCTATTTCATAGTAATAAGTTAGGCACTAAAATCAGTAGGTATAGCTTGAACATAAATCTTGGATCAACTGTTGAATCATTTTTGCCTAATTAATTTGATATTACTGAACTAATTATATTTTAACAAACTACTGCCATTCATAGCTTTAAAGACAAATAAAGACAAGTTTAAAATGTGTGTCTGTAAGAGTGCAGATCTATGGGTAAATCACAGGCAACTGATACTACCAGTAAAACATCACAGCATTTAGACTTGGGCTAATTCTGACATTTATTGAGGTCGCTTCTCGGATCAATTGGGTCCAATATACAGAATGACATAAAGGCATGACGTGACACATTATCAGATGTACTTAAAATAAGAAATCTAAAAGTAACCATTAGCAGATATTATCCTGTCATGTTTACTTGGTTTGCCTCTGAAGCAAACCAAGTAAAGCATTCAGTGTTGGTAAAAACTGGTGGAAAATATAGAAATCCGGTGGTTGTTAAATACAAAAACAATTATTTGAAACACAATCAATTTAATTATAGAAGTTTTTAGTTGTATTCGAGATTTTACATTTTTAGGTAGCTGGCTATCACAGATTTTGGCGTTTTAAAAATATTTGTAAACTATAAATGTAGTATAAACGTTTTAGGTAATTTTAGCGGGATTTTGAAGCTAAAAAATTGTTGAAATATGCATACTTTCACTTAAATTAGAAGTGTCCTAAGGCGGCCATTTTGAATTTTGATCAATTTAGTCATGTTCCACCAACTGAAATGTTGTAAACTTTAATACATCATACTCACTGGAGTGGTCTCTGATACTTATCAAAGTAGTTTCATTTCTGTTGCAATTTATTTGAGGTGAGGCCATCTTTCAGCTTAATTTGACTGAACTATATCTCTTAAGTTAGTTAAAAATTAAGGTGCGAGAACACCTAAGTGTTATTCTGCACCAGTAATATTAATAAATACTTTAACTAAACAATATGTACAACATGAACAAATATATAAAAGTAGTCAGCCTCGGTGGGCAAGAACCCCCGCCTGCAGGTACAACTAAATTGGCAACACCATTGAGATTTGGGAAAATCTTAGGAACAACTTCAGTTGTAAGAAGTATACAGAATCCACGAAATGTTGTCAGGTGTAAGATTTACAGGCCATGATTTCTTACAAGTTGTTTTCATATTTTGATGCCCTAGAACCAATTATAATGGAGATATGAGGCCCCTTTAGCATGATGACCCTACATGATCTTGACCCAGGGGTCAAAGGTCAAATTTGACATCTGAAAAAGATTTGCAGACCACGATTTACAAGAAGTTGTCTTCTTATTCCAAACCCCTGGGACCAATTATAAGGGAGATGTTAGGGCTTTTTGATGTGCCCCATTTGACATAAAAGATGTGATATGGCAGCTGTTTTGTTTTCAAAACAAGGCCAAAATTACTCCCAGACAAGCTTTTCTAGCCATTTACATTGTGCGCAAATCTGACACAGCTAGCTGCAATATTTTAAGTTTTACAACATATCAATGATGTTTGAGCAAATCAGCTATGGCGGCAATGTTTTTTTTAATGAGTACCATAATTTTTTACAGACATGTTTTCACAGTGATAAACATTCTCTGCAAATTCTAACACCATATGTTTTGTGTGATTGTATATGATTTCGCCACCATTGATTTCGCCACCCATAGATCTCGCCACATTTTTCACAAGTGCATTGATTACGTATGTTGTTAATACATAACAAATTATCTGGAGAGAATTAGTTATGGCTTCTTATTGTATCTGATAGTAAACAAATAAAGATATGGCTTCTTACTAAACCACATATATTTAACTTCAAAGTAATGCAATCAATATTCTATCATAACACTTGAAAAAGTTAGCCAAAAATGAATTAAATGTTAAAATGGCAGATCAGAAAGTCAACAGCAATTTGCCCTGAACTCAAAACAGTCACTCTTTTCAAAACAGTCACAAGAGGTGAATTTTAGCCTTATGTTAGGCTTAGCCCAGCCTCATATCTGAAATAATTAATTTACCTGAGAAATGTCATCAACAGATATATATAATACAAGACTCAGCATGAACAAAATACCCAAATGTCTCAGGCTAATTTGACTCCAACCTAATACCTGGATCACAGTATTATGGACTTGTCTGATGAGCTTCATCCCAAAACCAAAACTTTAACTTGCCGGGCTCGTTTGTGGCCTAACATATTTCTTGTTTTAATAGTATCCGTTCGGTGCAATAAGGATTTGTACTGGGATAGGACTGGTTTGAAAGGATACATAGCTTTTCATGGATGTAACGACTTTTTCAAAATATATGATAGCATGTGATAAACCTCCTACGAGTTCTCACATGCCAAAATAAAATGTACATCCCATAGGGTAGCCTTGCTTTAGGCTCAAATTTGCACGATATCTTTTCAAACATGCACACAGATATTTGGTATTCATGAAACACTCTTACATGCAAAGAGATAGAACTGTATCGTTCTCTTAGCTCTATGCTGCTGTAAAAGTCAGTACACGTATGAGTACATTATAGCAACTGAAACTCCATATCTGAACTGAAAATTTTCCCTTACTGCAAAGAAACTTGAGCCTTCAGCAAGGCTACCCATAGGGGTGAAGAGTGGGGATGGTAACTCTATAGAGGACAGCTCATCTTTAAACGTGCACTAACCACATACATACGGAAGCCTATAAGGGTCATGTTGAAAAAAAAAATTAAGTCGGAATTACGACTTACTATGTCGTAATTACGACTTATGAATTTTTTTTAAAACAAAAAACACTAAAACAAAATTGTCTGGCAATTATAACTTAAGATTGGGTCACATTGGGACGATTTTAAAACAACGATGGAGGTAGCTAATGCAGAATTAAGTTAACCAAACATTATTCCATTTTAGGACCAATCTATGCTAGTAGAGGGTGTGGTGTTTGCTTAGTGCTACAGCTGTAAGTTGGGCATGATCTCCCTCAGTGGTCAAGTGGGTAACACACTTGCCTGGCACGCTGTTAATTTGGGTTCAAGCCTGGGTCAGGGAGATGCATAGACAACTGCCTACACTCCCCAAGTTACCCACGACCCTCACCCAAAAATAAACCACATTCTAGGGTTGTGGGCATACCATTGTAAAAGATAGCACAATGGAACACCCACTTTAGCCTAAGCAAGCAAAATTAGGTCAGGCAATATGGATGTCTATGGGGCTCTATGACTAGTTAACAACTGGCTACAGTCAGTGCACAAGTTTGAGAGTGTAAGCTAGATGTTTAATGTAATTGGTTCTAACTGAATGTTATTAGTGAGTGTTCTGTAGGCTGGTAGTACTGGCTACTTAGGTTGAAGTCGGTTAGTGTCACTTTCCTACCTTGAGTATATGTAGCAAAAGATTTTATGGTCAGCTAGACAGTTGCCTTGTCCTGTCAGTCATACCCAACTTAGTTAAAGTTATTTAGTTGTTTAACATCCACATCAACCACTCAGGGTCACACTGGGACTATCACATTTACAATAGAGAGAGACAGAGGCTTGGAGATGACTAATTATCAACGTCTCCAAAGTTCTTTTAGGTGTCACTGGGGAAAGGGCCCAATAACATGGACCTCCATTATAGTGATCATCTGAGTCACTATGTATCTCCCTGACCCAGGCTTGACCCCTAATTAACAGTGTGCCAGGCAAATGTGTTACCCACTTGACCACTAAGGGAGATCATGCCCAACTTAGAGCTTTAGCTCTGAACAAACTCCACACCCTCTATTAGCATAGATTGGTGTTATAAAGGAAAAATGTTTGGTAACTTTATTCTGCATTAGCTACCTCCATCGCAGTTTTAAATTCATCCCAATGCAACCCAGTCTTAAGCTATAATTGCGAGACAATTTTGTTGTTTTTTATTTAAAAAAAAATTCATAAGTTGTAATTACGACTTAGTATCTCGTAATTACGACTTATGTAAGTCGTAATTACGAGATAGTAAGTCGTAATTACGACTTAGGAGTTCTTGTTTTTGGTTTTAAAAAAAATTCATAAGTCGTAATTACGAGATACTAAGTCGTAATTACGACTTAGGAGTTCTTGTTTTTGGTTTTAAAAAAATTCCATAAGTCGTAATTACGACTTAGTATCTCGTAATTATGACTTGTGTAAGTCGTAATTACGACTTAATTTTTTTTTTCAACATGACCCTTATAGGCTTCCGTACATACAAGATCCATTTATGAAGCGATAACGTCAAGGTCAAGTACCAAAATTTAAAAAAGTGTTAATAAAACAAATGAAATAATGTGAATAGGCCTTTAAAGGTAGTTCTTAACCTATATACTTTTTCAGAATACATCATGTAGCACTGGAAACATGCTGAATACACACATTTTTGAGCAAAATTTAACTGCAGTAAAACAGCTTGTTTTGACTGACGACTATTTTCTCCAATTTATAAGCTGTAAAAGGACTGTATGTTTTGGCAAGCTATTGTTCTTTACAATTTTGAATAAAAAGGGGGTGGGGGGTTGGCCAAGCATTCTTTCATCGGTGGGGTTGAGGACAGACCCATGTTAAAAAGAAAGTGGGGCAGAGATCCATGGGGGGGGGGGGAATCATAGTTAAGCCCTTAAATCAGATTAACCAGAGATTTTATGAAACTAAGGAAAATGATAAGGGGGCAAATGTTAAAGCCTTCCAAAGGCTAGTGTATTTAAAATTGAAATATTTACTTTTAACCATGTAATGCTTTTAAGTTTGTTTATTTGTGGGTTTTGGGCGAGTGTATACAACTACTAAGACAGCAAATTCTAAGTTTACTTAAAATGTTATTTCATGTTTCTTTTGTAATCCATAACACAATAGTTTTATTAGATGGGCGACTTTTTAAAAAATAGATATTCATATATTTTTCTTAAACCAAAAACCACATCATTTCAATGACACCCTTTCACACTTTTCCGACAATGCACCTCAATCTGAAAAAAAACATGGATTAAAATCTCGTAGAAAAAGTCTTGGCTATTGCTGAGAATTTTTTGTAATACTTTTGAAACTGTGTAACTACAAATATGTTATATAAATCATTAGAAGGGTAGCTTTACAGAGGTTCTACTCATTTTGCTGTATTGTAATCCATGTAGAAATGGTGCAGAAATCTCAAGTTAAAAATTGAAGCTCTTATTCTCACTGTCCCTACTATTATAGCCATTTTTTACATTCTTTCTTTAACTATATGTTTAGTTTACTTATTATTCAAACAAAATTATGGAAAATTAAAACTAAAATATTCCCCAAGAGGCATATATAAAAAATATCACTCATGAAGATTAATAATATAATACTAATATGCCACACTCGTATATTATTGTCATATTTATGCATGATACACATATTTTTGGGATATGTCTGATGAGACATGTTTCCCATTGCATCAAGTATAGAATAGGCAGGATACTTCAAGAGAACAAGCTGATATAGTTATTTTAATTGGTAACTTTTACACAGTCTTGTAACTACATTTTTATTTAGAAAAATTAATTAAAAGTGGGAATTTTTCGGTAATCCATTACTGTGCCCTAGTAGGTAGCAAACTCGTCTGGAAACACAATAAAGACTTGGATTCAATCTCAGGTACAGGCAGATCTATAGTTGCTTGGATGATCACTTCAAATGGAGGTCTTTTGTCATAAGGGCCTGTTCCCAAGTGACAGGCTAAAGAACCTTAGAGACATATTGATGAATGATCATTCCTGAGTCTCTGTCTTTCAGTCTGGGGAATGTCAGTCACTTCAGCCTGATTGGTACTTGTGCAGTCACAAATGTATACCAATACCAATATACATCAATTTTTTTCTTTTTAGTTTGGTGTACCCAGATGAACCGGAGACAGTCTAAAATCAGACCCATTCACCCAGAGAAGTGTGAGTCGAACATTACAAATAAAAACAGCATTGCTTTGTTTAACCACACTAACTGATGTGCACTATAAATCTAAATATTGATTTAAGTGCATCAATTTGATGTTATATGTGTATTTTTGTCCCTTTTTAAAAGGAGAAATTGGTGTATTATGAAATCATGTAAAGGGCGTGGATTTATTTTGAAAAACCACACAAACACAAGCATATGACGTCACGCCACGAAGAACAGTGACATCTATTTCCGGTTTCTCTAGTATCTGTACTGTTTCTTTATTATTTGGAGGGAAATGGCATTTGAAGGGGTTACACAAACCTAGTGGGTTAAGGCAAACATAATTAAACAACTATATAACTAACATCTTTCTAAGCCAGTGGGCTCAGCATCCAGACGCGAGAATGTGCACATGGAACCATTCCAGGATACTTCTCGTCCAGAATCCACTGATGACCCAGCAGACCTGTCCAACCTGGATACACATACCCCTACTCCTAGATTGCATGGTGTCAGTGTGACCTCAAGCTATGCAGAATCTGAACAACTTCACTCAGCTCTTGCAGAATCTCAGAGGGAGATAACAGAGTTAAAAGACTTTGTGGTTAAAACACTCCAACACTGGGGTGCTGTGACTTTCTAAAGGTGGAGGTGGTATAACTAACAAGTGACTTGTATGACGAGTTTCAACAAGAGACATTCAACTTAGTGATGAGACTCAAACGTAGGGACAAGCAGCAGCAAATTCTCCAACAGGCATATGTTACAAGCATGACCAGACCACCATGTACAGCCAGGCCTCGACCTCGCACCAGTATCCTATGATTCACACCCCAATGCAACCCTCACAGCAGCAGATGCAACAGACATTCACACACATACCACAAGAACTTTCATAGCAGCAGCATTTACAGCATTCACAGAAGTACTTTCAACAGACATTTATTCAGGGACAGGCACCAGCTCAACAGCAGATCCACGGAGAGGCTCCACAGCAAAGTATGCAGCCACAGCACCACATGTCAGTGATGGCAGCGCCACGGTAGCCGATGCAGCAGCAGCCAATACAACCATATCAGCCACTACAGCCTTGCAGTCACAGCTGCCAGTACAGTAGCAACAGCAGCCCATACAGCAGCCCGCAACCATGTCTACATCACAACATGTCACCATACAGCATCATCAACAAACTGGTCAAAGTTCACAGCAGCAGCCCACACAGCCAACACAGCTAACAAACATCACAGCAACTAGCCTCACAGAGATCAAGTTCCTCCCAGCTGCAGGCCATGTCACCACCAGTTACAACCACAGACACTAGGCACCAAGGCAGCCCGGCACTTACCAGTTCACCAACCGGATTCACCTCTCACCACCAACGAGTCCACCCTCAGTTGACAGCCAGAAATTCAGCAACATGCCCAACATGTCACAGGATGTCAGCTTTGGGGCCATCAACATGCCTCAGTTTCAGCCAGTCGAAGAAACATCAACCACCCAACCAGACCAACCAGCCTCAGGGAACCAGTAGCCAGCCACCTCCAGCAAACATATCAGCATTAGCCGATAATTTTAAAGGCTCCTTTTATGGCTGCAAAATCTTCCAAAAACAATTATTTGAGCTATGC
The DNA here is from genome assembly GCA_964017235.1 of Sabellastarte sp. h YS-2021. NCBI lineage: Eukaryota > Metazoa > Annelida > Polychaeta > Sabellida > Sabellidae > Sabellastarte > Sabellastarte sp. h YS-2021. Next base: position 18,882,226 of record OZ024928.1, read on the forward strand.
TGTTGTCATAAAAAATGAAATAAAAAATGACACTCACCCACCAAACACCAAAACAGTTAAGAAATAAATGACCCAATAAATAATCCAAAGTCCTAATATGTCAAAACAAATTAATTCCCCTAGCAAACACAGTAACTATTATTTCGCTATTATTTCACCCAACATTAAGACCAAAACGAAAAATTAATAAAAGCCCCCACCCAAACAGAAGAATTTATATAATAGTTTGCAATGCAAGGTAACTTTTAAAGCAGGGCCCCCTTACCCCACGCAAAAAAAGTGTGAATCAAACCATCCCATCCCAAATTTGTGTTTGAACCGATTTCCAGAATGCTGGGGGACCCCTCACTCCACCAACATTGATGGCACTTTTCAAAAAACACATTTCTTGAGTTGTTTCATTAGTTTATTCTTTTTTCCTACCCATCACTTTAGCTGATGGGCAATTTTCCTGATGGGCTTTTCTGCTGATAGGATTCACTTGATGGGCATTTTTCCTGATGGGCTTTTTTCCGTACACCTTAGCTGCCTCCAGTGGGTTCCTGCCCACATGTGGAATGTCCATTGCCCTCCAGCACTATTTGACGCTGGGCCTTTCCCCAAAGTCATCCTGTTGACCTGTGGGTATCTTTTCAAAAAACACATTTCTTGAGTTGTTTCATTAGTTTATTCTTTTTTCCTACCCATCACTTTAGCTGATGGGCAATTTTCCTGATGGGCTTTTCTGCTGATAGGATTCACTTGATGGGCATTTTTCCTGATGGGCTTTTTTCCGTATACCTTAGCTGCCTCCAGTGGGTTCCTGCCCTCATGTGGAATGTCCATTGCCCTCCAGCACTATTTGACGCTGGGCCTTTCCCCAAAGTCATCCTGTTGACCTGTGGGGTATCTGATCCTCACTAGGTTGTGCAGTACAAGCAAGCCATGACCACCCTGGCCACCACCAGGGGCTCCTGGTGCATCGGCCTCTTGAAGATACTAAAGCAAGAAATGAGGATCTTGAAAGCATTCTTGACCCCCTTTCTTCCCTGGCTGATCCTGTAGTTGAACACTCTGCTCCAAGTCCATACCGCGTCTTGAGTATGGCTTGATTAGTCAGAGCTTGAGGGGGAAAGCGTCGTCCCTGCGGATGAAAAAGTTCACCTTTGGCCCACCAATCCCCAGGGATTCACTCTCAGGGAAGCCGATGCTGCCTCTATTCTGCGTCTCAAATTGCCATACTTGAAAATCTGAGCATCGGAGCTTGACCCGGTTGCCCCCACGTCCACTAAGAGGAACTTGTAGTCTCCATCCACCAGGGCCAGGAGTACTATAGAGGGAAAGCCCTTGTAGTTGTGGTAGAGGTTGCCTCCCTGTCGTGGACATCTAATTGTAATGTGCTTTCCATCCAGGGCACCCAGGGCCACCTCCGGCGGATGACGGACTCAACCTTCAACTAGTCCTCTGACATTGAGAGGCATGTCAGCACCTTATCTTGGTAGGCCCTGATGATAGCATCGCAGACCTCAGGAATCTCGCAAACTTGTTGATGGTCCACCTGGCCACCCTGAAGGCAAAATGCAGGGTGGGGTAGCTGTTTCCACTGGCCAGGTGTCTGAGGGTGACTGCCAACTTGAGTCCTGGACTCGGGGGCTCTCTCATCCAGGTCCTCTCCCTCTGGAGCTCAGGAGGGAGTCTCTGCTCCAGCTCTTGAAACAGCTCGGGTGGCATCCGGGTGAAGTTTTGGTGTGCCATAGGGTCATCTAACTCGAGCCTTGGCATCAGTCTGGTGTAGTCCAGAGTCCCATTTGAATAGGGGAGATTAAGCACAAAAAAGTCCAATTAGAATGGAATTAGAATTAGAATAATCAATGACATAGAAGAGGACCCTGTAACACGAAAAAAATAATAACTTCATTGCAATTGAAATAAAATATTAATTATTTTAAAGTTTTATCATTAGGATTGTTTTATGAAAAAAAAAAACTCCTTTGGCCTAGTATTACAAGTTTTTGTTCATTCCCCAACTGAAGCACCTTGTCTGACGGGTTTGAACATCTTATTCAGAATGATAGATATCCTCTATCTATTCTGTTAAATACATAGAGGAGTCCATACTTCAAGACACCGGAAAAACAGCAACCAAGTACAAACAGAAATCTCTTTGATATTTAGTACTTTAGGGGCGGGGAAGTAAATAGCCAAGCTTTGGCTTCCTTTGATGTGCCGCGAAAAGGCGGAGATATTAGACGGCACCTGTCTTTGATCATTGTGTGTTTAACTTATTTACGAATTTTCTGAAAAGAGGAAGGTTGTGCCTTGTTTAATGATTGCTTGGTCATCAAATCCACCCTCTTTAGAGAAAAATTCTAAACCTCACCGATATATCCAATTTAAACCCTTCTGATGTATATTCCACGTGTTTACAGATGTGTCCTTTTAAAGTTGAGGCTGTGGGACATTATGTTTATTTGTTTGTTTATTTGGGGTTTTACGTCGCTTTCAACACTGTACAGGTCATATCACGACGGGTAGTTGGAAGGGCAGAGGAAACCAGTACTTATAGTTCGCTAGGGTTGTGTACTGTAAACTGCCGACCAACGGCAAGCAACTACCAGCTTTCCCACTTACGTCCATGACGGGGATCAAATCCCGGCCGCAGAGGTGGGAGGCGAGAGTGTTACCACTCTGCCACCGTGGCCCCTGTGGGACATTATGGTTTGCATACTTTTGTGAACTTGACTGTTAGAAGAATCTTTCAAATTAACATATTCTGCAATGTACTAATACAACTTTAACAAGAGATAAAAACATTGATCCATTCTCTAGTCGTTAACCTATTGAATCTGTAAACAATTACAAGGGTTTGGTGAAGTGTAAAATCTCACTCAAGTAAAAGTTCACAATAGATATTGTGGATGAGCCTTACACAATGTCCTCTACTTATGTGTATTGTGTTTCGAAAGTTTATGTAAGATTAACTTTCTCATCAGAGGCTGGAGATGAAGGGCTAATATTCCCCCCTGAAGTACTTTTTCAAAAGTACAAATGAACCTTTTTTTTGCACCGGTGCACTACAGGCGGTGCATTGCACCATTGCATCTATGTTAAGGTGAAATGGTAAGTATTGTCAGGTAGGTCATATTAAGGGATATAAGAGTCATATTAAGGGATATAAGAGTCTCTTATAAATTGATAGGCTATATATTAGGCTTTGGCCTAAATATTAGGCTAAATATAAGAGGTGGTTTTAGTGTGTCCACTCAAAAATTGCCCTGTACAAATGGTATCTTGTTCATGTTGTATGATCATAAGTGTGGACTAGTAGATGTTTGAATTACACCTTATGTAGAGTTTACACTTATGATAGGAAAAGATAAAAAAGTTCAATATATATTCGATATATATACTTTAATGATAGACTTTAGTATATATAGTGTCAGTAACTATAAATGAAGTGGTGACACAACTCAATATATAAGGTAGGGGCCACGGTGGCAGGGTGGTAACACTCTCGCCTCCCACCTCTGAGGCCGGGGATCGATCCCCACACGGGCTCAAGTGGGAAAGCTGGTAGTTGCTTGCCGTTGGTCGGCAGTTTACAGTACACAACCCTAGCGAACTCTATGTACTGGCTTCCTCTGCCCTTCCAACTACCCGTCGTGATATGACCTGTACAGTGTTGAAAGCGATGTTAAACCCCAAATAAACAATATATAAGGCAGTTATAGTGAAGGCATATATAAAAAGACAAATTATTTTCAATGATAGTTTATTTATACTATTGCTATTTATTTGATAAATTTATCTTTCATATGGATATAATAATATATTCAATAAATACTGATGCAAAACATGTTGTGTTGTTAGTGTCAGTGTGAATAAATGTGAATGAATAAGTGTATATTTACGTTCAGCTTCGGTTATTAATATTATATTAATACTGGTGCAGTTATTTATTTTTTCCTTTTTCAATAATAAATAAGTAGTAAAAATGTATATAATTAGTAAGAAATAAAAATAATTTATTTATTAATTATATATTTTAGCAGTCCTTCCATATTATGAGATGTGAACCTATTTTCTGCCATTTTTGTGGTGGCACAAAGAGGTTTGGGCGTGTGGGTTTGCAACTACACATCTGTTCTAAGGTGAACTCCTCTGATGTGACAGCTTCCTTTATACCCAAAATATATTTTAAAAGGAGGCAGCTCTATTGGCCACCCAACATGTAACATCAGCAAATTCATTGATGCACATATCAAGGACTATATATGTACCAAAAACAGCATCGTATGTTAGGGACACTCAGCATTTCATCAGCAGGCTCAAATCCCTTGATAAACTACCTGAAGGGGTCATCCTAGATGTATCCTCCCTATACACAAACATTCCAAAAAGAGAGGGTATTTTGGCAGTAGCAGCACACCTTAGGCAGGATAGGACCAAAGATCCTATCACTCCCTTCCTACTTGAATTACTTGAACTAGTACGACATAGCATGAACTTCGAATTTAATGATGATCATTACTTACAAGTAGGAGGCACAGCCATGGATACTGCAGTGGCACCGAATTATGCCAATTTATTCATGGACAGATTTGAGACAAAGGCACTGAAGAATTGGTCCAAAAAATCATTACCGTGGCTGAGATTTATTGATGATATCTTCATGATCTGGACACATGGCCGAGAAGAATTAGACAAATTCATCAATTATCTGAATAGCATACACCCAAAGATTAAATTCAATGACAAACAACTACCAGCTTTCCCACTTGAGGTTGGGCCCGGATTCGAACTCTGATGTCAGAGGTGGGAGGTGAGAGTGTTGCCACTCTAGATATCACCGTGGCCCCTAAGATGGGTCTATAAAAATAATCCAAATTTTTCCATTTACCTACTATGACGTGCCTTGGGGGAGGTATGCACTCTCCGAGAGCTCTTGTTGCTTTCGTGTTTATAAAAATTATGACTCAAATTTATTTTGATTAAAGCATGTAAAGGTACAATCACTAATATGTTCACTTAAGCACTTCCACAAGTATTTTTTTTTAAACTTTTTAATATATTTCCCGGACATGCAAATATAATGGAAGAAAAATAAATATTTCCACATTTTCATTTAATTTTTTTAAAGATTTCTCGAAAAATGGAAATCTCAATTTCCTGACAAAAGTTGTGTCAAATAGCTCATCATATCCACTGTACCCTTGGGTTAATACCAATAAAATTTAACTACAAGAAACAAATTGAGTCACTTTATCAGGCTTTGTTCAACAGGAAAGTCTTTAATCTCCAGGTTTAAGTGGGACATGTACATTCTAGACACAAGTAAATATAGTCGAGGTAACCACATCTAAACGAACTCACCTTCTGGGGGATTTTAAAGGGGCGATAATGCAATTATAACATTAAGTTGGCACCCAAACACACATCCAATTAACAAACAGCTTACAATTTTACCCCACAGCCCTTAAGGGGCATTTTTTAGGGGGTGTAGGCGTGTAACGTCATCGTGTGACCTTGATTTGACCTTTGAGCTTGCTGTAGTGACCTTGACCTATAAAATCTTGTCCAGGCAATATCTCTGAAACTGTAAAGTGTAGGAAGTTAATAGTTGGTAGGGACATTGCTTAGGGTTGTAGGTGTGCATCATAGTTTTTAGTTTACTGATTAATGCTGTCATCTTGCTATTGAATTGGCTTGTTTTAATACTTTATCTTTGCATACATTTTGTTTCTCTTAGATGTTATTTTCTCTACTTAAACATCATTTAGACCTTAATTTAACCGACACTGCTCTGAAAGTATCCCAATCTTTGTACGGTTTCACTACTTCTGTATCTCATGGTGTTGAAAACTATTTCCCCAGGCGGTGGGGTACAGGCATCTCTGATGCTATTTTTATTTATTAATGTTTTAATGTCCTGCCTTGTACCTGATCAGCTTTATTGTGATGGGTAGTTTTATGGGCAGAGGAAACCAGTATACAGTTGGTCAATGTTGTGTATTGAAAACATGAGCTTTCCCACATGAGGTCAGAGTGGGATTCAAACTCTGATCTCAGAGACGAGTGTGAGCTACCATGACCCCTGAATCAGCTTACAATACACATATTTCATTCTTTGTTGCTATTGATCCTAGTTTTTTATTGGAGTGAACATGTTGGTTTTTAGGTTTTTGTGCCAAATCAAGGCGTGTGTCATATTATGAACCCGGGTGGTTTATGTATTTACGATATATCAGATATCAAGCGAAACATAGTTCCATAATGTGCCCATTCAAGATATTTCAATATGCACTCATACACTTCACATTAAGCCATCCTTGTCGATTTTAAATATGAAATATAGAAGAAATTTGTAAGCAAATAATTGAAGAAAAATTTTTGACAAAGGGATAAAGTCATGTATAATGTGCATACCGTATTCTGAAAAGTGTTGTAAATCAGATGTCCCATACCATGTATCCATAGCCATGGTGCTGACCTATTTCTGTCCCTGGACTGTGAATTTACATATTGCTATTGTCTTGTTGCGCCTCTAGTCCACTACTCAGTGGAGATTAAGCGCTATAAAAGTCCAGTTAGAATTAGACTTGTACAAGAAAATCCTGTTTTACAAGTAGCATATTATGGCGAAAGAAAATCCAGAAAAACACTCATCAGGTCCTACTAATTTTTCTTTTTATATGTCCACTTATTTACTTGATTAATGAGAGGTCAACGGTGGCCTAGAGGTTGATAGGTTTGGCATCTAATCACATGCTGTCACCTCTGTGTGGGTTCGACTTCGAAGTAGCAATGCAGAGGACCTGTCCCAATATGACTGATATTTGAGTGGGACGTAAAACCCTAACTTTGAACTTGATTAATCAAAAACTTATTTATTGAGATACTAGGTTGACAATTAGAAAAAAAAATTATAATTAATTCAATGAATTGCTAATTTAAGACATTACCCTTGATTGATTGACTTAGTACTTCGATAATTCAAGATGGCTAAGTAAATGAACAGTACAGAACCTTGACCAACTGTATGTACTGGTTTCCTCTGAATTCCCAACTACCCATAGTGATATGACCTGTACAGTGCGATGTATTTATAATTAAATTGATAACTTTTTGTTAACCTTTCAACAAGAAGCCATACCTTTTGACTGAACAACAATTTTATAACGAAGCCATCCCAATAGAAATGTATAATATTGTGACATCACATCACACTTCTTTCCTGCAAATGTTAACTTATGACATCTGATAGTATAGTAATAAAGGGTCATATATGCATTTTCCTTACATAACTTCTGTTTTTTTATAGTAAATAGAGACCTAGGGTATTTTTGTTGCATTTAGCGTAAGAATGTGAGCGTAAAGAATAATTGGGTTACGGCTGGAGCCACATCTATTTTACTTGCGCAGTACTGGGATAAACATCATATGCATGCATGTACTGGACATTACATAAAACAGTCCTGGCAGAAGTATACATATTATTTCATATATATAAGCACACAACTTCTTTGTGGGTATCAAGGACAACCATTTAGTAAAGTATATGATGTATATTAACTGCTACTGAATGAAAAATCTATTCAGACATCAGCTGTGTTCAAAATGTTTGTAACAGGTTTGACATGTATGTATTGTATTGTGTATTTATACTCAATGCAATATCTCCATGTACTACAGGACTCAAAGCACTATTTGCCCAATCAACTGTACAAATAGTGTCCAACTCTCAAATTATTGACATTCCCCAAATTGAAAGATAGAGGCTCAAGAATGACCATTTATTAACGTCCTTGAGGTTTTTTAACCTTCCACTAGGGATAGGACACAATGACAGATGACCGCCATTTAAGTGGTCATCCGAGCCACTATATATCTACCTATACCTGTGTTTGAACCCACGTCCTTGTGTTCCTAGGTGAGTGTGTTACCCACTAGGCCACAGTGGCAGATAATATACTCAAGCCCACCAATTCAGTAGCTTCTGTTGTTAAACCTGAGAGACAAGAAATTAGTTAAGATATATCAAACGTTTATTAAATAATATTATACCTACTTGAGTTTAAAGAAGGTGTCAAAGGTATGTGAGAGTACATGGCTATGCAAATTTGATCTTCAAGTAAAGGTTCAGCTTAAATCTGACTTACTCAAAAGTATTTTATTGTGTTAGATCCATTCATAAACCTGCGACAAATCAACCATATTCCAACCAGAAAATGTTATATTTATTCATTATCTTATCATTCTTATGTTGTGATTATTGTCAAACATTCACTGATGAATCTATTCACAATTCACTCCCATCACTGTTAATCTGGTAAAATCTGTTAATCAAACCAAGACACAAATTTACACTTGTTTATTTCCAGCCTTTCATGAAAGAAATTATCCAGGATGCCTGTACTCTGTCAAGGAATGTTTTGGACAAGAAAAGTTATCCCATATATCCCATGATATGCATTTTTATCATGATCTTATATGTTCCGGCTGCCAAGATAAAATGAAGTGTGTCCGTTGTTGGAGAGAACCTTGTTGTTTCAGCCTTTTTTACTTGCAATGTTCACCAGACATAAAGCATCTCAGTATCTCCTGTCCAGTGAGATAACCTAGATTGGCCTGGCCAGTGTTCATTTGTGTGGTGTTAGTTTCACAGTATTTACATCCATGTTTACGTCGGTGAAGTCACCACTGCACCGCGAGTGTGCCGTGTTGTCTTTCTTGTTACCTAATGATGGCAAATACATGCACGGTGAAACAAGATGGCTGACTGGGATTCTAGGACTAGATAACAAAACATCACTTCTGTGATCGGAGTGTTCAAAAAATGCCTTTCTCTGTAGTGGTAGTTTAAAACTTTCTCCATTAACCTCAACCTTCAGCCTTTCTTCAGTGGGGAGATCTGTAGCTTTAGGGCTACTTTCTGAAAGAGAGAAAAAAAGGGTTTATTGTAAGTTTTTAACAAGCACATTTCCTGTAAATATAAGTCAAATCATTCACAACCCTTGAATTACATCATTTAATTTATCATCAAGATTTTTTTTTCAAGAAGGTAAAAAGGTTTTGTGCAAAACTAGATATTGCCTCTCGACACAGTGTATCGGACAGGACATGGTTGAAGCGTGACATACAGAGTATTATGTTTTCAGTATTTTGGGGAAGATTACAGATCACTGGCAAGTTAAGAAAAACTAGGGCATCAAAGAACTGGTGCAAATTGTATCCACCAGAAAAAACTCACCAAAGCCAATCAACCATCGCTTAACCTTGAAGGAGGGGCCTAAGGTAAAATCTGTCCACATCAAAAGATTCTTAGCGCATGATTTTATATAGGTTGGTGTGACATTGCAAACCTCTAGGAACATGAATAAGCGGGTTATAAGCACTTTTAATTTTGGCTATCCTCATTTAACCTAGAAGGAGGGGCCAAAGCTCAAATCTGATCACATCGAAATATTCCTAGCCCATGATTTCCTATAGGATGGTTTCACATTACAAACCTCTAGGACCAAGAAAAGCGATTTATAAGCGCTTTTAGAATTTGCTATCCTCGTTTGACCTTGATGGAGGGGCCCGATGTCGAATCTGACAATATCAAAAGATTCCCAGCCCATGATTTCCTATAGGTTGGTTTCACATTGCAAACCTCTAGGACCCATAATAAGCGAGTTATATGCACTTTTAAGTTTGGGTGTTCTCATTTGACCTTGAAGGTGGGGCCCAAGGTCAAATCTGACCACATCAAAAGATTCACAGCCCATGATTTCCTAGAAGTTAGTTTCACATTGCAAACCTCTAGGACCAATAATAAGCGAGCTATAAGCACTTTTAAGTTTGGGTATCCTCGTTTGACCTTGAAGGAGGGGTCCAAGGTCAAATCTGACAACATCAAAATATTCTCAGCCCATGATTTCCTATAGGCTGGTTTACCATCCCAAACCTCTATGACCAATAATAAGCGAGTTATAAGCACTTTTAAGTTTGGCTATCCTCGTTTGACCTTGAAGGAGGGGTCCAAGGTCAAATCTGACCACACCAAAAGATTCTCAGCCCATGATTTCCTAGAGGTTGGTTTCACATTTCAAATCTCTAGGACCAATAATAAGCCAGTTATATGCACTTTTAGGTTTGGCTATCCTCGTTTGACCTTGAAGGAGGAGCCCAAGGTCAAATCCGACCACACCAAAGGGTTTCCCAGGCCATGATTTCCTATAAGTTGGTTTTGCATTGCAAACCTCTAGGACCAATAATAAGCGAGTTATAAGCACTTTGAAGTTTTGATATCCTCATTTGACCTTGAAGGAGAGGCCCAAGGTAAAATCTGACCACATCAAAAGATTCGCAGCCCATGATTTCCTATAGGCTGGTTTACCATCCCAAACCTCTATGACCAATAATAAGCAAGTTATAAGCACTTTTAAGTTTGGATATCCTCGTTTGACCTTGAAGGAGGGGTCCAAGGTCAAATCTGACCACACCAAAAGATTCCCAGCCCATGATTTCCTGTAAGTTGGTTTCACATTTCAAATCTCTAGGACCAATGATAAGCGAGTTATAAGCACTTTCAGGTTTGGCTATCCTCATTTGACCTTGAAGGAGGACCCCAAGGTCAAATCCGATCACACCAAAAGATTCCCAGCCCATGATTTCCTATAGGTTGGTTTACCATACCAAACCTCTAGGACCAATAATAAGCGAGTTATAAGCACTAGAGGTTGGCTTCACATACCAAACCTCTAGGACCAAGAATAAGAGAGTTATAAGCATTTTTATGTTTTGCTATCCTCGTTTGACTTTCAAGGAGGAGCCCAAGGTCGAATCTGACCACACCAGAAGATTCCCAGCCCATGATTTCCTGTAAGTTTGTTTCATATTGCAAGCCTCTAGGACCAATAATAAGCAAGTTATAAGCACTTTTAAGTTTGGGTGTGCTTGTTTGACCTTGAAGGAGGGGCCCAAGGTCAAATCTGACCACATCAAAAGATTCCCAGCCCATGATTTCCTGTAAGTTGGCTTCACATACCAAGCCTCTAGGGCCAATAATAAGGGAGATATAAGCACATTTCATGATTGACAAAGAAACGCCTGTGGCGGCCATCTTGTTTTTTCCAAATGAGGCCAAAAATATTCAAGATTTTGTAATGAGGAACATATCCTGAAAATTTGAGATCTCTACCTATAATACCCTTTGCTCTAGAGGGCCAACAAAAGTCCTTGCTGAAAGTCGAAAAAACCGCCCGTGGCGGTCATCTTGTTTTTCAAAATGAGGCCAAAAATATTCCCAGGCAAGATTTTATGGTTATGAATATATTCTGCAAATTTGAGAAGGCTAGCTATAATATTTTTTTGTTTGAGCGGAAACGGTGAAATCTCTCTACACTGCGGCGGCTGTGTTACAAGTGAACTCCACAGTATCCAGTACTATCCACCAGATGCTATTGGCAGGGTGCATACACTCTATATAACCTTCTAGGGATAATCAACATGAGCCAGTAATTTATACAGCCAATAATAAAGGAGGTATATGGCCTCACAGTCTTATATAGTCATATATATGCAGTAAAAGGTACCATTTGGAATCATTTTAGCAGACCTAAGGTGACCTTGAAAACAATAGCCAAGGTCAACAAACTGGATGCTAGTACTCCATTATGTACTCAACCTCCAAAGCCATTTTCAATAGTTTCCAGGCAATACAGTCAGCATTAAGTGTGAAAATATCTCCAAAAAGACCAAAAATGGCCTCGGTGAGGTACTTTGGCAGTCTGTGGATGACCTTCAATGAAGAGCTTTAAGGTCAAATTTCTGCATGCTTACAGAGGACATATATTTGTATTATATATACCACCCATAGGATGATCTAACTTTCTGTATATGAGAACTGGGGCAAAATGTGAAAAAATGGCCAAAATCTGAATTTTAAGAGGCCACCAGTGACCTTGAAATTGAAGGTCAAGATCACAAAACAATAGCGTTCGTGGCATTTCCCATATATACCCACATACCAAATTTGAAAGGTCTAACTAAAATATTTTTTAAGTTATCGCGTCCGAAAGGATTTCTCTGCGGCGGCGGCGGCGGCGTGACCATACTGAATCCTAAGTATCCCTGACTTTTGTCCAGGGATACAATAATAAAACTAGAAAATACTAGAAATATGTTTTACTTACAAAACCTTCCAGCCCTGATAATTGGGTTAAAGGTATGAAAAGCTGTAGAAAGACAAGGTTAAACATACACAGAAAGACAGTTGTACTGTGAAATACAGTCTTACCAAAGTACCTATTTGTAATGAAAAATTTGCAAACGCTATGCACCACCATTTGAGTTTTTTATGGCCCAATAAATCTGAAAACAGCAGAGATGCCTGTAGTTTGTACCCAACTGTGGTGATCAGATGTTATGGTGATGTAATCAGAATTGTTGAGGCAGCAGATGACCAACCATAACATCCTTACCATCAGATTCTTCTAGCTGCAGAATTGACTGGATACTCTGGCCCTGTGCCAAAGCTGCTTCCCACTTGGCCCAACTGTCAATCCCAGACATTGCTACCACACCCAGTTAACAGAAAACAGCAACCTAACGGGAGAAAACAGAATCCAAACATGAATACTTGACAACTAGCTTTCTTTTTAACAAAATATGTCATACTGGCTAGGATAAATATGAAAAATAGCATCAGAGATGCCTGTACCGCACAGCCTGGGAAAATAGGTTTCAATACCATGAGATATAGAACCTAACCAATGTCCATACCAAGTGTCAACGTTCTACATCTTACGGAATCCAAGAAATAGCCTGGACAAAATTTTAAAACTCATAGTCACTATGACAAGGTCAAAGCTCAAATCAAGATTGCAGCATGATGTGTCACACCAACCTCTAAGTAATGTCCCTACCAAGCATCAACCTCCTACACTTAATGGTTTCAGAGATATTGCCCGGACAAAATTTTAACGGTCCAGGTCTCTATGGTAAGATCAAAAGTCAAATCAAGGTCACATCATGACACTGCACACCTACAACTCCCAACCAATGGATTAACCAAGGATTAACTTCCTACACCTTACAGTTTCCGAGATATAGCCCGGACAAGATTTTAAAGGTCAAGGTCACTACAGTTATGTCAAAGGTCACATCAAGGACAAACCGTGACATTGCACACCTACAACCCCTAACTAATGTCCCTGCCAAGTATCAACTCCCTACACCTTATGGTTGGCGAGATATAGCCCAGACAAGATTTTCAAACTCAAGGTCACTATGGCAAGGTCAAATCAAGGTCAGACCATGACGTTGCACCTCTACACCCCCCAACCAATGTCCCTGCCAAGTATGAACTTCCTACACCTTACGGTTTCTGAGATACAGCCCAAATAAGATTTTATAGGTCAAGGTCATTACGACAAGGTCAAACGTTGAATCAAGGTGACACCATGATGTTGCACACCTACACCCCCTAACCAATGTCCCTACCAAGTATCCACATCCTACACCATACAGTTTCTGATATAGCCCAAACAAGATTGTATAGGTCAAGATCACTATGGCAAGGTCAAAGGTCAAATCAAGGTCACACTGTGACGTTGCAGACTTACACCCCCTAACCAATAAACCTACTAAGTGTCAACTTCGTACACCTTACGGATTCCGGACAAGATTTTATAGGTCAAGGTCACGATGGCAAGGTCAAAGGTCAAATCAAGGTCACACCATGACGTTTCACACCTACACCCCAATACCAATGTCCCTACCAAGTATCAACTTCCTACACCTTAGAGTTTTCAAGATATAGCCCAGACAAAATTTTATAGGTCAAGGTCATTACAGCAAGGTCAAATCAAGGTTACACCATGACGTTGCACACCTAAAACCACAAACAATGTCCCTATCAAGTATCAACATCCTACACCTGATGGTTTCCCAGACATAGCCCGGACAAGATTTTATGGGTCAAGGTCACTACGGCAAGAGCAAAGGTCAAATCAATATTACACCATGATGTTGCACACCTATACCCCCTAACCAATGTCCCTACCAAGTGTCAACTTCCTAAAGCTTACGGTTTCTGAGATACAGCCCAGACAAACTTTTTCCCACCGCCCGTTCGCCAATCTGGACACCATGGGCGAAAACAATACCCCGACAACCCTTAAGGGCTGTGGGATACAAATGGCTGTTTAAAGTTTAGATTGTCAGCATAAAAAATTATTAATATTATTCAAATTTAATTGTCTGCTGCTCCCCACCATAACTTAGCACACTTTCGACACAAAATCCTTGTTTGTGTTTATTACCTGTTTAATATCATGGATTTTTGTTGATTAAAATATTCCGACACAAGCACAAACTAGGAATGTATTTTACGTCACAAAAAGTCAAAACAATAAACGTTTTACGAGGGTTTTATGGGGCGATAATATAATTTCTACAAGAAATCAGCACATCAACTTGGCAAAATTTGCAAACAGAAATGCCTGAAACCAATTAATTAATATACATCATCACTTCATCTACCTTATGTGGCAAAACAACTTATCAAATATTTTATTTTCCAGTTTGTGCCAAGATGAGGTGTGTGCCATATGGCACCAAGCAATAAGTAGGTAAATATAATATACATCTCTGTAGCTCAAAAAACATTGTGATCATGAACGCTGAATCTATGGAGATGGGCGGTTTTACCAACAGGACAGCACAATGGACAATTAGTTTTACTGTCCTTCTGTTATACTGTCCTCTCTGCAAGACTGTCCTCCCCTGCACACTAAAGCAGGTCAGAGTATCCCTTCTAAAGTAAAAGGATTATACACAAGTTGCATAGTTATGCTACTTCAAAGGAAGAAGCCATCTCTTATCAAATCAATGAACTGGTAGTCCTCAGTGAAGTCTATTTTAATGGGTGAATCCAATTGGCCACAACAATTTTCTTGAGCCTTCGTTTCACACTGTAATTACTAGGGCTGCAGCGATTCTTCGGTTACTCGAAAACAAAACAATTCAGTCTAATACTCGAGGTACGACAAGTGAACCGGGTATTCGAAAAAAACTAAACATAGACATAAAATCCACTACAAAATTAAATTTTTTTTCATTAAATATATGAATATATTTATATATTTCACTAATATAAGGTGTTTCTGTTTCAGTTTTTTATATTTTAAGCATTTGCAAACTTTAATTGTTTGTGTAACAATGTTTTTCTAAGATGGAATTTTACTATAATGTATTTCGAAAACTCCTCAAATCTCACAATATAAAAATGGTTAAAGTTTCCTGTATTTTGCATTATAAACGTGTCTTTTTTTCCCCAAGATTCAATGAATTATCAAAATCTTTCCTGTTGTGTGCCTTTTAACCATTTTATAAGTTGTAATATGTCAAAATATGATGCAGTTTATTTCGTGGGTGATAATCAAGTGATTAACCAAGTGCGAGTCGGTTGTTCCAGAACAAGGAATTGAGGTGCATTACCGGGCTCGCTTGCAGCCCCAGAAATTACAATTACAGTCAATACAGTGGCATTAATTCCTCTGAGTTGTGGTGTGACATAAATATTGTAATAAGTCCAGATTTATATACTTTTTTAATCATCCTGAAATTCTTACATATTATCTGAATTGTGATTATACAGTAGACTTCAAATAGGTATAAATCTTTTAACTTTATTTTATTTCAACCTACCTTACAGGTTATGATTATAGCTGATGTACAGGTTCTCGATAAATTCGTGTTTTCAATCATTTTAACTATAAGCTCACAGCCTCTTTTTGGATGATGTTTTTATTATATTTTAAAATGAATATGCAATCACACTGAAACAGAGACTTCCTGGATTTAATTTTGTTGTTATATTCCTGATAAATTTGGTTGTATTGATTTTGATACTCATCACTGTCTGTTTATGTTGTCATATCGAAAAAAAAAAGTCCACCGAGGACAGTTATTAATGTCCGAATTCATTACTGCCTTGCTACCAATTATCGCCGGGTACCAATTATCGCCAAAATTCAAATAGACATAACTTGAAAAAACGTACATCCCAAGTCTAGTGGTGGTGGACCAATTCACGCCCGGGTACCAATTCAGGCCCACCCTCAATTTTCTTGAAGATGTATAATTTTTCATAGAGAATATGTTAACCACATCATAGATAATCATCAAATGGATCATTTACATTTGTAATTTATTGTTTAACTGTGACTGTTTTGGATAAATTTAGGGGTGGGTGTGAATTGGTACTGCTCAGCCAGTGAATTTCGTCACCCCAGTGAAGTTCGTCACTCGTATTTTATGACAGTATTAAAACTTCTTTACTGTGATCTTCCTGCAAACAATTATACCTTGCTCCCCAAGGCAACTATTCCACTTTTTAAAATGTGGATATTGCTAGTCCTTGAATGCATTTATAGCAGGTGACGAACTTCACTGGGGTGACGAAATTCACTGGCCGACCAGTACCCGGGCGTGAACTGGTCCACCACCACTAGCAAATAAGGTAAAACCATTTCAACAGTGAATAGAACAGATACACAATGAAAAGCTTTCAAAATGTGTGGCCATTACTGAAATATGAATGTTGTATTTTCCGGTGGCGATAATTGTTACCCGGCGATAATTGGTACACCTGTGTTGCGAACTCGGGACACTTTTTGAACAAATAGTGTTAATACACAATAAAGAATAATAGAATATCTGCTTATCCTTATCATATGAGAAGACCAGTGAGAGTCTAACAGTCACAGAAAATTACCCTGTATAAAATGCCTCCCTGTCTACTAAACAACAACCAATATGTATTCCTGGGATTTTTCATTCTATTTTTAACTCGGGACACTTTTAAAAGATATGCCATTTCCGTAAATCAAAGGTAAACGTGATTTTTATTATATCCTGTGTTTATTCATGTTTTTTTACAGGTACTATTTTGAATAAAATAAAGCATCACACAATTTAACTAGGATATATGCTGTGCCTAAGGGACACTGAGTTCAGCAATATCGCTGAAAATCTGCACTGGATGATATCTTAAAAGTGTCACTCTATTATCTTAGGAATAACATGGTAAAAATTATTCAAAAAATATATTATTTTGGTAGGGTTGTGACAAATATACTTGTGTATTATTGATATATGGATGGTGCCACTATTTTTATGAAGTTTTTATCATTTTTGTGTTTGGGTGTCCTGAGTTAAAACCGTCCCCAGTTAACAACATAGGCATAGCAGGCAGTATTGTGTTGCTCTTGGAATAAATTCGAGTTTATTAGAAGTGGTTATTGAAAAGAATAGTTATTGGGTGAGTTGTCTTAAGGGATGAGTTGTTACATGGGATGGATCTGTCCTTTTAAATCTGGGGTGAGTTTGCATATGGGATGAGATGTCTGGAAAGCAACTATAAAACCCATATTATCGCTCACTCTAAACCATTCTTACTTCTAAAAACACGCTATACAAAAATCGTTCATTTAGGATATGAGGAATATTTTAAATATACGTATACATATGAATTCGAATTGAAACATTAAACCCCCATTAAACCCCCATAAAGTACTACCCAACTGCTCCCACAAAAATGGGACACACTAGTGGGAATCTTTTAAGAGGTGCTGCACCATCGCACTAGGCGTATTTCACAACCGTAATCCGTCGAATCTAGATTCAGATTTGGATTCATGGATTAGTTAGATCCGTGAAATGCAATTTTCTGTAGATCTGAATCCAAATTTAAAACATAACATAAACCAACATATATATCATATATTATTACAAACTAAGATGCCATAATATAATATTATAATTTAACAATATAATAAAAATTCCCCAAATATTAAAATTTCCTGTCACATGTTGCAGCCATTATTTTACAAAGAATTATGGGTAATCCAAGGTCAATGAATCCCTTGATCTACCTCGAGAGGTAGATCAACGGATTCGTAATCCAGATTCAGATTCAAGTCACATCACAAGCGAATCCGTTGATCTGACGAATCTAGATTCGACGGATTACGGTTGTGAAATACGCCTACTTATTCCAACAATTTTTATGATAAACTTCAAACTTAAGGTCACGTTTCCGAACACAGTTTGACAGCTACATGACATTGTGAGTGGACTTCAATATTTCTCAAGTGCTAAAATATTCTAGATTTCTTCTCTTGGTGGCTTAACCTGCTAAGCTTATTTTACTTAACCAAATTTGGATCCCTCCAAAATTGTTTATGCCAAATATTTGGTCATATAAAAATAGTGGAGAAAGGTAGTTGTAAATAACATAATTAACGGTAAGCAATAAAACCAGTGGAGTGGTGTTCGATTCCAGCTTCACTCTCTCAGATCATGTGTCACAGGTCATAAAGTCAAATAGAGTTCAGGCTGGAGACCTCTGGAGAATTCGTCCCCTTCTAGACCTTAAAACATCAGTTCTCTTTGCAAATGCTTTGGTGAGCAGCAGATTGGACTGCTGCAATTTTCTGTTTGTATCACTCACTGATTTAGAGTTAAGGAGATTGCAGCGGGTCTAAAATTCACTCTGCAGGGTTGTCGCCTGTTCCTCTAAATTCTCACACATTACCCCTCAATTGAAAAAAAAACTCCATTGGCTCCCAGTCAGATACAGGATACAATTTAAAATAGGCCTCATTGAGTACAAAATTCTCAACCAAGGTCAACCAGCTTACCTAAGAGAATTCGCGAGTTCACAGTTTCAGAGGTCTCGTTCTCGTTGTCGATCTCGTAGTGTAGGTCAAAGGTCAAGAGGTGTAGGAAGTAAATCCATGGATAAGAACTTGCGAAAGTAAATCATGTAAATACCTGTATTACTGGACATTTTTTATTAGAATTGTAAGTGGACATAAAAATATACATATAGATTTACAAAATAGGCATTTTATGTTTGGAAAAAATATTTTAAACTATGTTTTACAGCCTTCTTAGATGGGCGACAATAGGGGATATTTGAGGCTTAACAGTCTTTAAAATGCATATATTTTACAAACCAATTGCTCCCTTGTTAATGGACGGATTTAGATGAAATAAAATGTAAAATGCTGTCATCATTGCGGTTGGTGGAACTGCTCAATAGTTTGTTGAAAATATTTTCAAAAATGTTATAAAATCTCACTACTGCAGGTTGTTTCTGCCTTTGCAGGAATAGACAAAAATATTTATTTTATATTTCTGTTATCATTTTAATAATAATTTTAACAATAATTTTAATTTTTAATAATAACTTTATAATAATTTTTTTAAAAATATTATAAAATCTCACTACTGCAGGTCGTTTCTGCCTTTGCAGGAATAGACGAAAATATTTATTTTATATTTTTGTTATCATTTTAATAACATCATTCCTGGTTGTTTGTGAAAGAAATAGCCAGATACAAGCATTAAACTACACCACTTTGTCACTTGAACCCCTTCACCAAAGGAATTACTTGTTTCTGGCCATGTTATCAGTCCGCCATCCCCACCGCCGATTATATATAAATATGTGAAACATATATGTGTAACAATATATACAGATTGACAGATTTTTGAGGTATTTTTAAAAATGTGCATAAAAATGCTTTTTCCATGCAATTGTGTTTCATTCAGTTGTTATATACAAAGTATTTATTTCTGCAACAGTTGTCTTCAAGCATTTAATTTTTTTATGTATTTTCAGGTAAATAATATGAGGCATAATATGAAGAACAATGATGCAAATGAAGATGCCAGATACATATACAATTGTGTCATATCCTAAGTTAACTTGAATGACTTTGCTGTCCCACAGAATGGATATTTTTTCAAGACTGATTGACTGATAAACCTCATTACTATGACCAGATAATGATAAATCATTTAATGAAATCGAATGAAATTGGCTTTAGAAATTATTTTAATGTAACAAGAGTTGTCTTTATATGTATAGTTATAATTTGCACAACCATTAGCTATGTATTGGATTAAATAATATTTTATGCACTTAAGTTCATGTTGTTTTAATAATATTAATATACTTTATAAAAAAAAAGAATATTAATGTAAAGAACTTGTGAAATAAACAACATAAATGGAGTGTGAATATGAATAAACAAATTATATGAAATCAAAGAAAAGACTTTTCACCCCCTGCATGGAGCAGCTCCATACAAACCTGGAGTAAACCCAACAAGCATAGTGAAGGTGGATGGAAACTCTGAAAACTTGAAGAAAATCCATTCGCAACTTTTTGAGTTACGCTGTTCACTAACAGGCGGACAAACCCCAATGATTACATAACCTCAGCTGGTGGCTGTAATGATACTAATAAAACTGTGGGAGATACATGGCATGATTGTTTGATTAGTCGATCCTGTCTGACCTTGAGGCTAGATGAACAAAAGCACTCAACCTCTGAGGTCGCTAGTTCGAAACTTTGAATCTCGGCCTGGGTGTTACCAAGTTGGTAGTTACTTGCTGATGCCCGGTGGTTTACAGTGTAGAATATTGACCAACTAGCATGTACTGGTTCCTGCTTTGGGAAGTGTGGGAAGTTGTGTTTTTGGTGTCAGGGTAAAAGTTTCTGTTTTAAACAGTAAACTCTTTGACTGGCAACTTGAAAATTATATCACAAGAAAGATAAAGTATCATGGATTACAGTGACATATGTAAAATGTACTAATTTTCAATAACAAATGAGTAATAAGGGGAAGAAACTTTGAAAGAATGGTAAATATGAAAAAGGGAAATCAATGTGTGCAGTGATGCAGGACAATTACAACAAGGCATTGCATTGTGTGGAATAAACATTTCTTGGATAATTAAGCATCAAAAGTGCAAGCCAAGATCTAGGGTAGTGCTTAATGTGCCAACTGGTATTAGAAATGTGTTTAGAATAGTGGTGACACTATGATAATTTAGAGTGTAGGCCATGTACCCGGGTATCGCTCAATAAATCAAGCTATTTTATAAAATGACATTTTGAACTGGTATGACATGTAAATCACAGTGGAAAAGTCAAGAAGTGTGAACACTTATTCTAAGATAAAGTGATTGAGGGGGACTTGTGGATTTACCTAAACAATTTGGTACATAAATAATTGAAGATATTGAATCTGTGGTGTTGTGTAATGAGAACCAGGAAGGAGTGAATACTTGTGCTTGGACAAAATTATTTCTGTTCTTTGTTTTTTTTTTAAGTATTTGGTAAATATTTTACTAAACAAATAACTGGATATATCAAGTCAGTATTTTTTTTTTTTTTTTTTTTTTTTGGTCATGAGTAAACGTGGAGCAGAAGATCTGCTTGTATCACCTGAACCAGAGGAATTAAAAGGTAAAAAGATGGATTTAAAACTTACACCCACAAAAGAAGATGAAGGTGATCAGTGTATGCATGTTACAGATGATGCAGTTATGACCAAAATCAAGGCAAAAGCTCCAGAGTGGTTTGGTGAGGCCTTCACCTATATAATAAGTACAATTAAAGAACAAACTCACTCCACAAGTGTGATCCAGAAACATCTGGAATCAAAAGTAGAATTACTGGAAAAAAGGATTTCCAACTTGGAAAAAGTCAATAAAGAACAGGAATCTGTAATAACAAAGCTGAAAGAAAACATGGACAACTTGGAAGCATACTTGAGGAGGGACAATCTAGTGATAGAGGGAATCATGGAATCTCCAAATGAAAATATAAGAAATAAAGTGACTGAGTTTTTGAAAACCAAGCTGTGCTTGACTGATGCCTCTGAAATAAAGCTGTCATGTGTACATAGAATTGGAGTACCACCACACCTTAAACCTCATGCCTCTGTTCGTCCAAGACCAACTATTGTTAGATTCCAAAACTATATAGACAGGGAAAGAGCCTGGAGGTCTAGCTGGAATCTGCATGAGAAGCATCTCTTTGTCAGAGAAGACTACACTGAAGCAATGAAACAGAGGAGGAACAAGCTACTACCAGTCCTAAAAGCTGCAAAACGGGATCCATCTGTCAAGAAATGCACATTACGGGGAGACAAGCTCATAATAGATGGAAAGAGATATACAACTCAAGAGTTTGACAAAATTCCAGAACATCTAAGATGGACCATCAAAGGTGAGCGATACTTCCCCCTGTGCAACTCTACGTTTTTTTTTTGGAAAAGACTGCTACTTGAGCAATCACCATATAAGTCCCTTTCAAGATAGCGGGACTGGATATATTTGTGCTGAACAATTCTATTTCAGAGAAAAGTCTCTGTTCTTCGATGATACAGAAACAGCCAACAAAATCATGAAGGTGACAGATCCTGGACAAATGAAGCGTTTATCACACAACATAAGGGGAGTAGATGAGCACAAATGGAGACCTCAAGCAAGGAAAGCAATGGAGAAGGCCTGTTGGCTAAAGTTTTCACAAAATGATCACTTAAAGAATCAGCAACTAGCTAGCCAGGGATCACTTGTGGAAGCCAACAGATGGGACATGTTCTTCTCTTGTGGCCTGTCTTTATCCAATCCAAACATTCTGGACAGAAACAAGTGGGAAGGTGAGAATGTTCTAGGGCAGATACTGACCTCTCTGCAAGAAACTTTTAAAAACTTGAAACAGAGTTAACTCAATGTAAAACATGTTTAATGAAAAAGACTTTAAAATATTGTCAAGTATACAATTGAGTTATTGTCAAATTCTGTCTCTATTAAACAGACTTCACTATGTAAATAGAGGTGACAAACTCATATTAAAAGTAAATAAAATATATAAAATTATTTTTATGAAATACTTTAAAAGAACCTATTATCAGGAACAGACTTGCTGAAAAGAAACCCAGTTTGTTGGTTGAACTATTCAATGCTCTTCAGTGTAACAATAGTTCTTAATCTATATTACTATCAATTCTTCAGTTAGGTCTCAATTTGCCATTTGTTGTTACTACTGGCTGTTTATTAAAATAAACATCGTTCTGCTAATTGATAAAAATCGCTACTCTGGATTGATGAAAACTGATAGTCAAACCAAGATACTTAAGACGTAAATCTATTCATGTGTTAAAAGTTGAAAGATAAAACTGAGGTAGGGACTGTCCATTGTGCCCTGGAACCTAAACTTAAAAAGGAATACATATTCTTACGTGTATGCAGTAATATAGCATATTTTCTATCCTCTCATTACTCTTTTGAATATACATACTTTGATAAGTATGAAAAGCTGGTTAATTATGTTCTATGTTTTTGTGTTGTGTGACTTTGTACCTTATATGTTAAATTTCTGTCATTATTCCAAAATCTGTCTACTACGAGCACAGTTTAGAGATCTAAACTGGTGCAAAATTGTGTATATAGATTTGATATTTGGTTTGTTATATACTGTAGATATGTTCTGCAGCAACACGTTGTTAGATATTTTGATATGTGTACAAAGTGAAAAAGTAGAGTTAAATATAAACTTGTGCAAGTGTAAAGGGTATTATAAAAGTAATAGTGTTAATGTTAAAACAATTTAATGGGCAATATAGAGAAGAAAAGAGAATTAATCTTCAATTCCTTCAACTGCAGAGGTTTAAGAGACACAAAAAAAAGACTAGACGTATTTCATTGGCTGAAAACATCCCATTATGGTATAACCTTTCTTCAAGAAACCCATAACATTGATGAAGATAAAACAGTTTGGGCTAAGGAATGGGATGGTTCAATATATTTTTCAAATGGAACATCTCTGAGTAGAGGTGTAGCTATCCTAATACCACAGGCTGTTCATAGGGATCTAACAATAATAAGTGAAAAAAAAGATACTGAAGGTAGACTAATACTTATTGACTGTATATACCATAGCATGAACATGACCCTTGTCAATGTCTATGCACCTACAAAAGATCATCTGGAAAACCAAATTACTTTTTTGTCGGAACTTAATAAAATCTTGGAGGCCAATACTTCAAACAATCTGATAATTGGCGGGGATTTTAACACCCAGTTGAACATAAAAATTGATAAAAAAGGTGGGAAGATAGAAAATCAGTCTCGTTACTCAAGATATTTAGAAAGTTCAATGGAGGAATATAAATTGATCGATATTTGGAGATTAAGAAATCCAAATGATCTTAAGTTCACTAGATGTGAAAAAACTAGAGGGGGCCTAGTCCAGTCTAGACTAGATTATTTTCTTATTGCTGAATCATTGACATATCTAATTAAAAAATGTGTTTTCAAACCTGGAAACAAGTCTGATCATAGCTTAATACAGATAAGTCTTGAAATATTAAGTACTCAGAAAAGAGGGCCTGGACATTGGAAATTTAATAATAAACTTCTTTTAGATAGGTTATATATTTCTATGATTAAAAACCAACTAGACGACATCAAAACGCACGTAGAAATGGAAAACAAAAATACTCTTTGAGACTTTGTTAAGTGTCAAATAAGATCGGTCACCATTGCTTACTCGAAAAAAATAGCCCTAGAGAGGAATAAAAAAGAAGCTGAGGTAAAACATCAGTTAGAATCTTTGGAGAAAGAAATAATTAACAATAGTGGAAAAATTAACGAGTATTATGAGATTAAAGGAACCTGGGAAAGTATGCAAAGTGAAAAGGCAGAGGGAGCAATTATAAGGTCAAAGGTACAATGGGCAGAACTAGGAGAAAAAAATAACAAGTACTTTCTAAACCTGGAAAAGAGAAATTACAATATTAAATATATTAAAAAACTTGTTAAAGACAATGGGGCAGAAGAAACCAATCCATCGAATATACTTGAGGAACAAAAAAGATTTTACCAAAACCTATTTTGTTCATGAAACTTAGACCATACATCAAGGGACATTTTTCTTCAAAATTGCAGTGTACCAAAGCTCAATGTGAATGAGAAGGGATTATGTGATCAAAAGCTAACCACTGAAGAAGTTGCAAAAGCTTTGAAAGAATTACCAAATGACAAAACACCGGGAAGTGATGGTTTTACTACCAACTTCTACAAATTTTTTTGGCCTGATATCAAACATATGCTACTGGATAGCTACATATATACATTTGAAAATGGGTATCTCTCTAATGATCAAAGACGAGGAATGATAAATATAATTCCAAAACAGGGTAAAGATCTTCGATATCTACAAAACTGGAGACCTGTTAGTCTACTCAATAGTGACTACAAAATCTTGACCAAAACATTATCTAATAGACTTCATGAAGTGCTACCAAAGCTAATTCAACCGGATCAAGTTGGGTATGTCAAAGGAAGATATATGGGGCAAACAGTCTGTACCATTAAGGATATAATGACTTATACAAATAAGAAAAATATTCCTGGCTATCTCTTATTGGTAGACTTTGAGAAAGCCTTTGACAGTATAGAGTGGCCCTTCATGTTAAAGTGCTTAGATTGGTATAATTTTGGTAATAACTTTAGGAAATGGATTAAAATACTATACACTGACATTCAGTCATGTGTTTCAAACAATGGGTATTTTACTCAATACTTTAACCTAAGTCGTGGTGTTAGACAAGGATGTCCAATATCTGCTCTCCTCTTTATCTTGGTTGCTGAAATTTTAGCCATAAAGATTAGGGATGATAAGTTAATTAAAGGTATAAAGGTAAACAATGAAGAGTATAAACTATGCCATTTAGCAGATGACACCACAATGATTCTGAATGATGTAAATTCCATCTTGCATTCAGTTTTAACTATGAACAAATTCCAATATCATTCCGGACTGAAAATTAATCAAGAAAAAACAATAATTATACCAGTGGGCTCAAGTAGGAAAAGAATACCAAACTTACCAAAAACAGTACAGAAATTATCATTCAACAGCAACTCATTTAAAACTCTGGGTATCTGGTTCTCAACTGATGAAGATGAAATGACAAAGCTCAATTTTGAAAATAAAATTAAAAAAATGGAAAGTTTGATAAACATATGGGCGGCAAGAAATCTATCACTGAAAGGAAAGGTCACAATAATAAAAGCTATGGTGCTATCTCAAATAAGCCATCTGTTAACAATGTGCTTCTGTCCAAAACAAGTTTTGGATACTATTGATAAACTGATCTTTAACTTTTTATGGAACAAAAAACCACATAAAATAAAAAGAGACACTATTATTGCAAACTTCAGTGATGGTGGACTTAGAATGCCCAATATTTATGCGCTTCACACAAAATCAAAAATAAGTTGGTTGAAAATGCTATACTCTGATGAAGAGGGAAAGTGGAAAAATCTAATGTGGTATATGCTAAATATAGATGAATATCTGATTAATCACAAATTGCCTCTGACATATTCCAGTAAGTGTTTCACTCATTTTCATGAACAAATAATTAAATGCTGGCATTCAGCAAAATGCACTTTGCCAAAAAGTGCAGAAGAAATTTATGAAGAATATTTATTTGACAATATGTTCATTTGTTCAGATGGCAAAACATTACAACTCAGTCAGTTCAAACTAAACAAGGAAAATAATAAAGACATTCAACTAAAGAGTCTCTTTACAGACAATGGTGGTCAGGAGAGTTATGGAACATTAAAACAAAGGTTGAGTTGGAATATTAGCATCTTCAACTATAACTTAATATATAGTGCGATACCAAAGACATGGAAACAAAAGTTAATGGGTCATAAACCAACACAGAATGTAAACAGTAAAGTTTACTTGAAAATAAATGGTATCCTAAAAAATTTAACAAATGTTCATAACCGGGACCTGTATTTTGAGTTATTACGCACAAAAGTTAGTGAACCAAGTTCTGTTGACACTTGGATTGATATCTTTCCATTTCTGGAAAGCGTATCGTGGAAAGCTATATTCAAAAATACACATCAAATTGTACCTGATTCATACCTTCAGACCTTTCAGTATAAAGTAATGCACAGACTGACAAATTGTAACTATAATCTGTTTAAGTGGGATCTTAAAAAACACCCTTTTTGTGCTTATTGCAACCATACAGACACAATCGAACACCACTTTTATTTGTGTGGCTATGCTAAATTGTTTTGGGAACTTTTGAGTGACCACATAACTGTGGCACTTCACTTAGAAAAAAAATTGAACCTAACCATCTGTGAGGTGATTTTTGGTATAGAATATACTAATAAATGTACAGCCATTGGTAGAATAATAAATATGATAGCTGTTGTTGGTAAGTGGTACATAAATAACTGTAGAACTAATGAAAAGAAAATTTGTTTTGACGAGTTTGTCCATATAGCCAGAAATAAAATTTATTTGTATAAGACAATTTATAGCAAAGCAGTCAGAGGGGTTGAAAAAGAAATCTATGAAATACCAGAAAATATAAACCTATGATACTTGCATCAAGCATTATAGATTCTCTTTAAAAAGAGACACTTAGAACAAGTAAAAAATGCTCACATGTGTACATTTGTATTTAAGTATAAATAGTTTTGCAATTATATCAAAATATTAAAATAAGAGTATATACTTTTGAAAGTGTGTATATAAATAGCGATATAAAGACAGGAAAATGTGCTGGAGATTATTTGTGTGTAGGCCTATAGACAGTTATAAATTAATTTATATTTAAATGTCAGAGAATATTCAAGTCTTAACTAGTACGTTACTACTAATTACTGTCTTTTTTATACCTTGTCCATTGTAATTACGTCTATTTATTGTCTAATGTGACCATTGTATTGTCTGTTCTCTGTTTCGTCTAATGTATATTGTCATTGTTATTATAAAAAGAAAAATCAATAAACATGTACTGGTTCCTCCACCCGTAAACTACTCGTCACAATATGACCCTAGCTGTTGAATGTGACATAAAACAAAAAAATAAATCTAAATTGAAGGGTAGTAAAAACTGCTAGCTATAGACCAATCGTATCTGGGTAAATAAAAGCACTCAGAGCTTGCATACCTCTGCCTAGGTTCAATGTCACCTGTATTGCAATACTGAGTGCAATGACAAAAAAAAAACATTTTTTGAAATTTAATGGCAATCTTAAGATTAATGAATGAGTAAAGTTAAATCTATAGCTGACACAAACTCATCTAACAATTTACAAGGGCATTTGTAAGCCCTTAAAGTAATAACAACAGTACTACGATCATATACTTTTGGCATATTTACAAAATTCTAAAAAATCAGGAAAATGCTCAGACATAAATGGCCTTAAATTAGTGAAAAGCTACGATTCTGACTTTCAGGTGGCCTTAATGTAATAAAATATATCTGTTGGAAAATGCCAGTTATTCAGGATTTAATGGCCCTGGTATTTCCAAAAAAATGTATTAAAATCTGACATTTTCGCTTTTCAAAAAATTCTCAAAAATCAGTCGTTCAACCTACATCCATTAAACTTACATCTTTGGAAAGCCACGAATATAACCTTTCTTCTGGTTTTTATTTCATGAAAATCCGTCCAGAAATGCCAAAGTTATTTAAGATTTTACAACACCCCGCCACAAAAAGAGTACAAGCATCCTTATATACACTGAGCGATAATTGGTTATACATGCTCAAAAGTTTCCTTTTGGACAATGACATAAAGAAAATGATGTAGATTGTATTGAATTAGTACATCATACAACGTTTTGTATCAAAATGCTTTTCAAACAATCTGTACTTTCTTTACATTAAAGAAAATTATAAAACTGCTTTCTACTCTTCCAAGTTACTTCCTACACCTCTCGAATTTTGACCCGGAAACGATACAACCTGTTACCGCATGCGCACTTCGAAACTGTGAACTCGCCCCTACACCTCTTTCAGAAAGGCGAACCATCTCTAAACTTAAGTTCCTCCATACCCCCACTTTTGACCATAGAGTTTATAAATCAAACACTTTTCCAACTCTTTCAATCATTATGCCCCATTTTTTTGGAATTCTTTCCCCTTCCAAATAAGAAATAGCCCCTCTTTTGCATCATTCAGAAAACACCTTAAATCCCACCTCTTCAACTCCAGTTTCCCAACTTAGTCTCCTTCCCTCTAGGTAACGCCCATAACTCTGGATCACTGACCTTGACCGCCCCTCGACTCTCCTTATGATTAACGATTTCTGTTAACTAGTGCACTGAGTTCCCCTCTGTGGGAAAGATATTGTGCCTGTAAAGCAGTAGATTAGATTAGATTAGAATAAAACCTTTACTTTAAGGTACCCTGGCAAACTAGTAATGATTTCAACAGAGACTAGCCGTTATAATTTTATTATTTGTGTACAGCTGCAAATTTGGTCAGATTATAAACCAAAACAGATCTGTCTTTAATACAAAAGCCAGTAAGGCATTTTTGGTCATTCTTAATTCTCCGAACCATGCTCAAATGTGCACTAAAAGGATAATTTATGGAAAGAAAACAGCTAAAGCTAGCCATATTCACAAGGTTTTCACCTTGTGGTGTGAATAAAAGCACATTTTTTGTTCAAAAATAACCAATATCCTTAAAATAGTAATTTTCCTCTGTAACAAATTACAGTTTTGATGTTAGAGTGTCATATTTTTACTTCAACAAAGGAGAAATTTAGGAAAATATGTGGCTGTATTTAGTAAGCATGGATATTTTGGAAGGGTAATACCATACTGTAGTGGGAAGGGAGATATTATTGATTGGTTCTGCTGTGTTTCGAACTTACAGCCTTCTGATTACACACAGATATAAACACAAGTCTAGCTCTTTAACCAGCTGAGCTAAACTGGAATCCCCGGAAGCCCAGGTATTAACACAACTGACATACGTGAGGATATTACAATACATAACAAAAAAAAATTAATTTACTAAATTTACTGGTCTGACCACTTAATTAACTGAATCACTAGTCTGTCAAAATTCACACTTGTAATGTGCACAATGAAATTTAAGTAGTTAAATCCCTGGTCAGCAAGGGTTGTGTTACTAAACTTCAGAAAGTTCAAAATGTACTCTGCCATATTGTTTTCAGGTTCGACAGAATGAGTTACCTCGCACCCTGTCTAGAAAAAATCCACTGGCTTCCTATTTCATACAATATCCTTTTCAAATATAACTCTTCATTTTTAAAGTCATAAATCCCCCCATTTATTATCCCTTATCAAGTCTAGTAATCTGCCCAGTGGAAATAGACTATCATCAATTTCTTCAGTATATAACAGAAAGCTCATAGACAGGCATGGGTTTGCCAGGGCTGCATCAGTAGAATGGAACATGCTATTACTTAGTTTCAGATCACAACAGGACACTTCAAGTGTTGGAAGCAAATTCATGACTTACCTGTTTAGATCTAGCTTATCCACCACCATAGTTATACACATATGTGGCTGCTGGTGGTGTTTTTGTGTCATAAGAGTGTTGTATACAGTATGGCATTTATATTTATTTAAGCCACGGTAAAGGTCTTATATTACTATAATATTACCATTTTAGTTAAAAATAGGATTTTTAGGTAATGTAGAAGTTATATATATATTTAGAGTACATTTCAAACAAGACTATTGATCCGTGGGAGATTATTTGTATTTTTTTTGTATTTGTATTTATACTCAGTGCAATATCTCCATGTACTACAGGACTCAAAGTGCTATATGACCCATCCAACTATACAAGTACAGTTCAACCATCTCTCAGATTACTGACATTCCCCTAACTGAAAGACAGAGGCTCAAGGATGACCATTTATCAACATCCTTGAGGTTCTTTAAAGAACCTGTAGTCCCAAATTTAACATACCACTTTTTTATTTGTATATTAAGTACATCCCCACACAAAGACATTTACACTTCTCCCAGTTTCACCATGCCAATGTTTATGCCACTATTTTGACTTTCATCACTCAAATTTCTCTTCCTCTTGGAAGAAAAATCTCAAGACCCGAAGTACAAAGTTTGTGTTTTCTATGTCATACGATTGTCAGAAATGTTCACTTGCACAAAACAAACTGTAAAGCTATAGTATTCTTGTATTTATTTCCTGGTGTGAAACAGCTAATTATGTTTCCTGGTGTTGGAAATTGTTTAGCATAATAACAATTACTTAGATGGCACCATTGTTATTAATAATGAAAAAAATAAACAAATTATAGTCTTGTAAATAATCTTTGCAAGTACATATCTCTTATTAGTGTTTTATCAAACATCACTTCAAAGCTTGGTTTTGCTGGTTTTTCATGAAAAAGTTTTACAAACTCTGTTTGCTCATAAAACTTGTGTATATTATACCAGAAACATGAGAATTTCTGACATCAAAATTCAAACCATGGCTACTTATATTTTAGCTGAACTACAATAGTTGACTTGATAAAAAGAAAAATAGTATTAGGTAAACAAAAAAGAGGCTATAATTATAATTCTTCAGAGTAATCTAAAATTTGGATCTCCAATTTGACTTTGCTGAAGATTATTCTGTCATAATTTAAATTCTGAATGAATCTCATATAATGTGTGCATGATCAAACTCATAGAAGTTAATTCTTGCAATAACAGTATTTATTAAGAATTATTTTATAAAACATAAACATAATCAAATATTGAAACAAGTTATTATTGACTATATTTGAGTGGGATGTCAAATGAAGAGTCATATACATAATTTAATCTAAATATTATCTAATATCAAGTTACTCCCAGAAATGTTTCATGTCCATTGTCACTATTTTTCAAGAAATACAAATAATAAATTAACCTTTTATTGTGTACTTGTATTTGTTTTTTTTGTCCTGTCTGGGTTTCCAGTTTATAAAATGTGCAAAAAATACTATCTTTGAGTTAGAATAATTTTTTTTTGTAAATTTAAACAATTTGTGTGCACCAGACTAAAATTTTACTGTACAGTTTATAGTGCAATATTACCAGAATATAAGTGGTCCCGAGAAAGCAATCCATTCTCATATGTCACAGCATTCTGCTAACATGGCTGTTTATGTTTGAAAGCTGTGGGGAGGGAGCTGCACAAAAAGGGAAATATTTCCCTTATAACATGGCAGTTTTCAAAATGTTGTATGTAGGTGCTTTGTTTATGTGGTTTTTCAACTGGTTGTGTTGTGTTGAGGGTGCTACAGGCTCTTTAACCTGCCACTGGGGATAGGACCAAATGACAGAAGACGGCCATTTTAAGTGGTCATCCGAGCTACTATATATCTGCCTGTACCTGGGATTGAATCCACGTCCTCTGTGTTCCTAGACAAGTGTGTTACCCACCAGGCCACAGTGGCAGAGCCCTAGATCAGTTATTGTTTTTGTTTTTTTCAAAAATTATGTGTATTATCCAGCAAAGAACATTTTTTTCCATTGGTAGGGAATATTAGTTTTTTATTTCCAGGCTCAATCGATGCTTTTCATAATGTACTGGTGAATTTTTGGTATAATCAACTGTATAGGGAAGTGCCTGGTCATAGGTCATAATCATTTGCATTGAAACCCACAGTAAATAATCTCACATGCATACTTTTGTCTATCAACTTTGAATTTAATGTCTAGCTTAAGGGTCAGTGGACATGTTGCAAGCACCTGTCTTTAGTTGCAAATCCCATTCACTAGGTGTCAGTCTTGTAGGTCACGGAACTACCTTTTTGTTTACATTTTATGTTTACCTTAGCAACTCCCTCCAAACTATTTGTTTACATTTTTATAATAGACACATAGATATTTTTGGAGAAAGTCCTAATTGACTGAATATTAATAACCAGCAACGGTTTCTGTGAATTGTGTTGAGAGTTGCTAAAATTTACTTTTTTTAGTTTTCCAAATCCTTCGACTTCAATTTATAGTTGGTGGGGGGGGGGGGGGATTCAGCATTTAAGTCATTTTGCTGAAATGGAGTACAGTTGCCTGGTCCATTTCAATAATATGACAGATCCTCCAATTGACTTCAATTATGTTAGATTCAAATGGAATGTCACAGGTTGGTCATTTTCTTGTTTAAGGATGACATTTCAACTTTTGATGGCACATTGCCTTTCCACAAAAGTGAATTAGTCAAAGCTAACCTTCCCTTTTAAGTTACAGAAACATGCTTCTGCGCAAGACTCTTCTGTTCTTATCAAGTTTTAACACTATAAACACTAGAGTTTGATTAAGAATCTTTTATTTCAATTAATGTATACACTTTTTATTAATTGTAACAATTCCACAAGTGTTTCTGTGGCACACTTAGAAGAAATTGCCTCTCTGCAAATAATTTATAAAAGACAATAGAAATAAAGAGATAAAAGACATTTACTCATTTCAGTAGCTATGACTCTGCTATGCAAAGAGCTATTGATCTCCAACTTCATTGTGTGGGGGCTCGGTGGTGTAGCGGTTAGAGTGCTTGCCTCCAACCTCTGAGGCCGCCGGTTCGAATCTCGGGCCGGGCGCTTCATGTTGGAAAGTTGGTGGTTACTTGCCGTTGCAATATGACAGCTGTTGAACACGACGTAAAACCACAAATAAATAAAGCAACTTCACTGTGTGGTAGATCAACCAAAAGTACCATGTACTCACACACATGGTGTAATTTATAATCTCCCTTCCAGGCTAAAGCCTGGTGGGAGATAATATACACTATAATGTTTGTGATTTATGATTTACTTTTAACTTTACGATTTACTTTTGACATGCAATGCCTGTTTTAATTTCTACCTAGTAAGATAGGATTTCTCGGCAATATCTGCACAGATTTTTATGCACTGAATATAATTAGAAGTGCTGAGAAAATACCGATTCTAATGATATACAATTCTAATGATATACATATCTTTAGGCTACATAGTTTTTGAGATGGTAATTATGCATAGATAGTGATGCCGGTGCTTTAAAAAATATATTTACCAGTTGTATATTCCCCTATTTAGGACAAATAAGGCATGGGGTGGATAATAAAATAACATATATTACAAAATGTTCATATCTTATGCTAAATAAATTACAGTAGTGAGGGTGGACTGGATCCTTGCGACTGTCTCATACTGTAGTTATTAACATATCATTGACTTTGTGTTAACATCATACAATGTGGCCTGCTGCCTGATTGTCTTTTTATGGCTCTGTAAAATAAATAAAGAGTATAACGAGATAGTGGAATAGGTATCAAACAATCAAAATAATTTCTACAGACCTTTTGGCAGCACAAAGTAGCTGGTCAGTTTTGTAACTAAAAGCTAACGGACACTGGCAATGAACTACCAACTTTGCCTCTTTAGATCAGGGATGGGAATTGAAACCACAACCTTAAAGATGGCAGCCAATACTAGGGGCAGCATGACTAGCCAACTAATCAACAATGGTTAAAATAGTGTTATTAACAGCAAATTTATTAAATTTTACAGATTATATACACATATTTTCCTTTTATTTCACATATTTATAATTTTCATTGCCTTTACAATATGAAACTTAAAGATTTGTGGTATTTTTATAAATTTGACTGTTATTCTGTGTCGACAAGAATAATACTTGTTGATTAGGGATTGTAAGGAGTGGTGACGTCCCTAGCCAATTCAGTATTTCATTATCCATCATGATCGCAAGTCGTATTTGTGCAATATAGGTTGGTATACAGAGCAGGATATATTTTGTTACACACTTGTATAATCTTGTTACAAATATTACCATTTAGAGTTAGCCTGCTGAGGTCAAAATTAAGAAACCGTCAACGAATTCCACCTAGTTTTTGTCATGGAAGGGCCAACTCAGGCAAGATAGCATTTCCATAAAAAAAAGTAAGTTTGTCTGACATTGGACTAATTGTCTCCTCATCTGCCCCTACCCTCTCTATAAATATGTCTACTTGTGTTCTCAACAGATAGTCCACCCATTCCTTCTTTGTCACCAACAAAAGTTCCAAGCACTGGCAAAAGTGATTATGATTTTTTAGCCTCAAGTGACCACTCCTGTCTGCTGTCAATGGGAAGTTATCTACTTGTCTTTTTTGCCTGAACATAGGCATCAGCTATTGTTAAATTTCTGTATTTTGACAAATTTTTTATTTCATTAAGTCCTAATTCTTCATCTTCTGTATCCAAAACTACTACATCTGGACTTGTAGCCAAAAAAAAAGAAACTTCTGTGAAATAATCAAACCCTGCTTTTTAACAGATATTTTTTCATTGCACTTCAAATTTTCATATTCCTTAATGGATTCATTTTATTCTTCTCTGCCATACTTGGTGTGGTCTATGATGAATTTTGGTTTGTACAGTAACTGATTCACAATAACAGATGGTTTGCTTGTTTGCCTTCGTTTGATAATTTTCCCAAAATTTGAGGCTGTTAACCTGATCCTACATTCCCCATGCCAAGTAGTATTGTATGTAGGTGCTGCACCAATGTGGGTCATTTTTGATGAGAGTATCTAAAACAGAGCTATCACCATTTCCTATCATTTTCAAATATCTAAGCTCAAATTTAGATTCAGCTCCATTAAACCCTTCAAGAATGATATCTGATTCCATTGCACGTGATGATTCTGACCAATTGCTGAAACACTTATGCTCTTTTGGTTTACCTTCATGTTTGCAGCCCTGCTACAAATTGCACAGTGTTTTACCCTAACCCCAATGTGTAAAACTTTTTTTAGTTCTTTGTCCTATTATAATCCCAACACCACCAAGTGCATTGTATGAATGTTTATGAGACTGTGAAGACCAACCACCATCAGCTATTACTGTTATTGCCTGTACCCCCTCATGCAACTCATTGTTCTGTAGTGCTAGCTCCTTTTCTTCTTCAGCTGCCTTTCTCATATTTTCCCCTAATTTGTCCTTCCACCACTCCCCTATTTGATGTTCAATCTGTGAAAATGTTTTTTGTGCCAGTGGAGGAACCCCCATTGTACTGAGTACTTCTTCTAGTTTTGACCCCCACCACCAGTCGCCATACTGCCCCACACTGCAGCCTAATTTATTGAATACTTTTTGTGCCCATTGGCATCCCTAATTTTAGAATCAGTTTCAAAATAAAAAAACTTCCCACATCCAGAACATTTTGTACGAAATATTGAAACTAAGCCATCCCTTCTGACTTCCCCTTCTAAATTGATCCCCTCATGATTTGATTTCATGTGGATATGTAAATCATTACATGTTGCAGAGTGCACTGTCACCATCTCCTTCAATTTGTCTAAGTTAACAATCCTTCGGCCTTCTAATTTTAGGTGTGTGGATTTTTCATACACTTGTTGCTCCGACAATTGAAGACAAGCCTTTTTCCTTATCCTCTGTGCCATTGTATTTGTATGCTTGTGCATTTTTGGTGAACTGATAATTGTTTTCTTCACCTAAAAAACAACATTGAAATATAGGTTATTTTTTAAACTAGACCTACGCATCGCAGAACCGATGCAAATCTGTATCCACCAGAAAGACAACTTACAAAAGACAGTGAACCATCGTTTAACCTTGAAGGAGGGGCCAAAGGTCAAATCTAACATCAGAAGATTCCCAGCCCACAATATCCTGCAAGTTGGTTTCACATTGCAAACCTCTAGGATCAATAATAAACGAGTTATAAACCCCTTTAAGTATGGCTGTCCTCATTTGACCTTGAAGGAGGGGTTCAAGGTCAAATCTGACCACATAAGAAGATTCCCAGCCCATGATAAGTTGCTTTACCATCCCAAACCTCTAGGACCAATAATAAGCGAGTTATAAGCACTTTTAAGTTTGGCTATCCTCATTTAACCTTGAAGGAGGGGCCCAAGGTCAAATCCGACCACATCACAAGATTCCCAGCTTATGACTTCCTATAGGTTGGTTTACCATCCCAAACATCTTGAACCAATAATAAGTGAGTTATAAGCACTTTTAACTTTGGCTATCCTCACTTGACCTTGAAGGAGGGGCCCAAGGTAAAATCTGACCACATCAATAGATTCCCAGCCTATGATTTCCTATAAGTTGCTTTACCATCCCAAACCTCTAGGACCAATAATAAGCGTGTTATAAGCACTTTTAAGTTTGGCTATCCTTGTTTAACCTTGAAGAAGGGGCCCAAGGTCAAATCCGACCACACCAGAAGATTCCCAGTCCATGACTTCCTATAGGTTGGTTTACCATCCCAAACCTCTAGGGCCAATAATAAGCGAGTTATAAGCACTTTTAAGTTTGGCTATCCTTGTTTGACCTTGAAGAAGGGATCCAAGGTCAAATCTGACCACATCAAAACATTCGCAGCACATGATTTCCTATAGGTTGGTTTCACATTGCAAACCTCTAGGACCAATAATAAGGGAGTTATAAACACTTTTAAAGCCCGCTATGTGGGTTACTTTGGCACTCTGTGGATGACCTTGAATAAGGAGCTTCAAGGTCAAATGTCTGCAAGGTTGTAGAGGACATATATATCTGTTATACATATCACCTATGAAGAGATTTAACCTTCTACCTATGAGAAACAGCCAGTAGAAAAATGTAGATAACTTTCAAAGAAATGCCCTCGGCGGCCATCTTGTTTTTCAAAATGAGGCTAATTACCTTCCCAGAGAAGCTTACCCCCTCAATGAAGATATCCTGCAAATTTGGTGAACCTAGCTGATGTAGTTTTCCTCTTAGAGCGTTAATGCCGAAAATGTCTCTATGTGTGGCGTTGACAGCCGCGGCGTAGCGAACGCTAAATCAAAGTATCCGCCGGGTGCCTCCGGTGGATACAAATATATACCATCTTTTGTCATTAAACATATGATATGGCAGCCATTTTGTTTTTGAACTAGGCCAAAATTACTATTAGGCTGGCTTTTCTACCCATATAACTTTTGTGCAATTTTTGATGAAGCTAGCTGGAATATTTCAAAATTTAGAGCACCTTTATGATTTTCAAACAATTAGCTAAGGCAGCCATTTTGTTTTTCGATATGAGGCCAAAATTTTTCATAGACAGGTTTTCATAGCCATAAACATTCCTTGCAAAAGCACCAGTATTATGTTGTTAATCTTGATGAGTGATATATTTTTTTCTGTATACGTCTGATGAAGGATGTTTCACTTTTATTATCCACCATTCTAATGATATATTATCCATATTTGTAAGTTACATACTTTCTGAGATATCGTTGAAAAAACAAAAGTTATTCACACTCATTATCCATAGTACCGGGGCACCAGTGTATGCAAAAAAAAACAAAACCCGGTCTGTATATCCCCGTATTTAGGGCAAATATGTCGCGTGGCGGATAATAAAAACAGTTACAAATAGATTTACAAAACTCTCTTGTGCATATTACACTGTGTAAACCTCACACATGATTATGTCATACTTTACATCCTTGATAAGAAACTGACAATCCATCAATAAAAAATATTTTTTTTTGTCAATTTGAATTTCAATCTGAATGGAGCCAAGTTTGTATTAAAATAGATATAGGTGGGTCTGACATGATGGGGGCTGATTTGTTCTGTTCAGACTCCAAATGCCCTTAAAGATAGCCAATCTTTCAAAAAGATTTTTGTGCATATTGCCTGACAAAGTGGAGAGTTTGTTGCATTTTGAGAGAGATCTGGTATATATTCTTCAAACAAAAATAAAAATCTTTTTTTACACTTTTCCCCCGTTTAGTAAGTACCCTTTGTCTGTTGTTATTTCAACTGTCTTCATTTTTCCTCATCGGTGGAAACAGTAATGTCAGTGTTTAAAATGATAAATTGCAAATATATTGTTTGTGCTTATGACATTACAACGTTATTGGTTTTATTCTTTCAAGTACATACTGGCTTTTCACAACAGTGTGGTCTTACCAGCTTCCACGTTACAGCAGAGGACGGAACTCAACAAGTTTTTACAGTGAAAGCTGTGGACCCAGCTGACCAGGGATGTGTTAATTGTCAGAATAAAGGGAGTTCCTCGGACAGCAGTAGTCCGTTATATGCACACGCAGATGCAATAGAGTACTTAGGTCAACATGTTGGCTCTACAACTAAAGTATTTAATGAAGTTTGGGGGGAATGTGGTAAGATACTTGATGTAAACAGTTTGAAATTTTGTGTGATGTGAAAAAAAGGCAGCTGTCTCCTTCAAATAGAAATTGTAAGAAACCAAAACTATACTGATGAGCTTCATTTAAGGAATACATATGGTAGATTTGGGCACCTTGGTTCTACTCTACTTGTGTATTTAGCTATACTGTAGTGGTGGTGGACCAGTTCACGCCCGGGTACCAATTCACGCCCACCCCTAAATTTATCCAAAACAATCACAGTTAAACAATAAATTACAAATGTATATGATCAATTTGATGATTATCTATAATGTGGTAAACATCTTCTCTATGAAAAATCATAAATCTTCAACAAAATTGAGGGTGGGCGTGAATTGGTACCCGGGCGTGAACTGGTCCACCACCACTATATAGCATGTTCATACTTAGAACTGGTTCATAAGCATGCTGCTATAAATTCAATAAAACTTAACAGTTGGTCGAGTTATATTCGAAATAGTGATATATTAATTGTTTTTATTCTAATTACAAACACAAAAAGATGTACAAGCTATTTCTTAAAATTAATGCCTTACTATTAATCATTGCGGGATACGAGCATCTCGTTACCATGACAGCTCGTGACCAACAACTCGTACCCTACAACTCGTACCCAAGATTTTTTTAATATTTCTAGGAAGAACTACGGACTTTTGTCTCCTCACGTTTTCTAATTTGCATAATTTATTTTGTAACAGTTTTAGGAACCCCCACGGAATTCCGGGATCAGAATTCCATGAACTCACGTTTTCTATTTTGCATATTTTTATTTTAAAATATTGCAGGGAAACACCACAGACTTCTCTCTCCTCACATTTTCTAATTTTCGTAATTTCTTTATAACAGTTCTATGAAACCCCCACAGAATTCCATGACCTCACATTTTCTAATTTGCATATTTTTATTTTAAAATATTGCAGGGAAACACCAGACTTCTGTCTCCTCACATTTTCCAATTTTCGTAATTTATTTTATAACAGTTCTAGGAAACCCCCATGGATTTCCATGACCTCATGTTTTCCTGAAGATTTGAAGCAGCATTTTTATTTATTAAATATAAAAAATATTGTTAGAAAACCCCACGTAATTGGGTGATCTAATATTTCTTCATTAATATTATGAGCTGCGTATACAAGTATTTGATATTCAATCAGAAATAATATTTATTATTGTATCCACTGGATAGCATACTATAGATTTCGCTTTGTTACACCGCAGCCGCAGTGTGTAGAGAGATTTCACCGTTACCCCTCTAACGGAAAAAATATTATAGCTAGCCTTCTCAAATTTGCAGGATATATTCATAGCCATAAAATCTTGCCTGGGAATATTTTTGGCCTCATTTTGAAAAACAAGATGGAGGCCACGGGCATTTTTTTCGACTTTCAGCAAGGACTTTTGTTGGCCCTCTAGAGCAAAGGGTATTATAGGTAGAGATCTCAAATTCGCTGGGTATGTTCCTCATTACAAAATCTTGAATATTTTTGGCCTCATTTTGAAAAACAAGATGGCCGCCACGGGCGTTTCTTTGTCAGTCATAAAAAGTGCTTATATCTCCCTTATTATTGGTCCTAGAGATTTTGGATGGTAAACCAACCTATAGGAAATCATGGGCTGGGAATCTTTTGGTGTGGTCAGATTTGACCTTGGACCCCTCCTTCAAGGTCAAACAAGGATAGCCGAACTTAAAAGTGCTTATAACTCGCTTATTATTGGTCATACAGGTTTGGGATGGTAAACCAACATATAGGAAATCATGGGCTGGGAATCTTTTGATGTGGTCATATTTAACCTTGGACCCCTCCTTCAAGGTCAAGCGAGGATAGCCAAACTTAAAAGTGCTTATAACTCGCTTATTTTTGGTCCTAGCGGTTTGGGATAGTAAACCAACCTATAGGAAATCATGGGCTGGGAATCTTCTGGTGGGGTCTGATTTGACCTTGGACCTCTACTTCAAGGTCAAACGAAGATAGCCAAACTTAAAAGTGCTTATAATTCGCTTATTATTGGTCCTAGAGGTTTGGGATGGTAAATCAACCTATAGGAAATCATGGGCTGGGAATCTTTTGGTGTGGTCATATTTGACCTTGGACCTCTCCTTCAAGGTCAAAGAAGATAGCCAAACTTAAAAGTGCTTGTAACTCGCTTATTATTGGTCCTAGAGGTTTGGGATGGTAAACCAACATATAGGAAATCATGGGCTGGGAATCTTTTGATGTGGTCAGATTTGACCTTGGACCCCTCCTTCAAGGTCATACGAGGATAGCCAAACTTAAAAGTGGTTATAACTCGCTTATTATTGGTCCTAGAGGTTTGGGATGGTAAACCATCCTATAGGAAATCATGGGCTGGGAATCTTTTGGTGTGGTCAGATTTGACCTTGGACCCCTCCTTCAAGGTCAAACGAGGATAGCCAAACTTAAAAGTGCTTATAACTTGCTTATTATTGGTCCTAGAGGTTTGCAGTATGAAACCAACTTATAGGAGTTCGTGGGTTGGGAATCTTTTGATGTTTTCTGATTTGATCATGGGCCCCTCCTTCAAGGTCAAATGATGGTTCACTGGCTTTGGTGAGTTGTCTTTTCAGTGGATACAAGTTTGCATCAGTTCTGCGATGTGTAGGTCTAGTTATAAAATGTTTGTGTATGAGTTGTGGGTACGAGTTGTTGGTCACGAGATGCCGTGGTCACGAGTTGCATGTAAATCATTATTGCCAGGTAGAATTAAAAGATACATAACTTCGCAAACATTCCCCTTCAAATCTAGTGAATGATTTCAAACTCTTTTCAAAGTGAATGGAGCAAATACAGAATGAAAAGCTTTCAAAATTTGTGACCATTACTGAATTATGAACATTTTATTTACTGGTGGTGATAATTGGTACCTGTCGATAAGTGGTAGCAGGGCAGTAAAACTAATTACATGAATACAAATTTGTACTGACTTGTTTACTCTATTACTTTAAAGCATATGTTCGGTTCCAAGTGTTGTTGTACTCTGATCTACAAAGTAGAGTAGAGGTAACCATGTCTTTCATATTGGCAACTTGAGAACACAATTTGTAAATGTGTACTCAATTTTAAAAAGTGGCTACTTTACTGATGATGCCACATTTCAAAGAAGAGTGTTATAGATATCTCACCCAAATATAACATGAAGGCTTGAATTTACCAGTTATACACTTTCACAGCAGTCAGCAGGTGGGCATAACTCATGATAATGTGTTTTTGGCTATATGTATATCGTCTTGTTTTTTTTCTGTGCACCAGCTAATTTTAACAGTGTGTCTTACAATATCTTTATCCTTTTAGGTATTAACTTTGCATATTTACTTGTGCACAGTATTTTGGGTGTTATTTAGGGTGTTAGGAGTTGTGGCTTCCCTCTGTACTTCTCTAATTTGACACTGTACTTGCAATAATATTTCTGAATAGCTGGGAACATGTGTTGTTTTTGCCCTTCAGAGAAAGTTTAGCAAATTTTGTTAAATATAACAGCTGTAAGAAAAATTCTCTATTTGAGAATTTCATCTGTATTTAATGAGATACAACTAATCTCAGTGGTCAAGTACAAACATAGTTATTTATATTTTTAAATTAGAAAATAAATAGAAATACTTGTTTTTCAGTGAATTAAAATACATGGGAAATGGACAATAAGTTTTGATATGCAGACAACTAATACTTCCCCTGTTGCAGGGTGCCTTCCCTTGAGACCGATAAACCACTAACAATTAAAGAATATATTACAAAATAGTCCTTTGATCAGTTACATAAATTAATCAAAATTAAATTAATCATTAATTAATATGAAGATAATAAAGGAGAGCTTTAGCTGCTTTTGAAGATCTCTTGAATTTGAAACCATTTTTCATGATAGCAGTTAACAGTTAGGGGCACACTTCAGAGAAACTATTCATCTATTACTCTGGTACAGGTGTATTGAAAAATACAGCTATAAAACAGTTCTTTGATCAATAAATAAATAAAGAGAATAAGGAATACTACAAATCTTTTTTAAAAGCAATACAAAAGTTCTTTTGGTTTTCATGCACAAGCTGCAAAATAAAGTGATCTCTATAATTGTGAGCATTCACAGAGAGCTCACACTTAAAAATGTGAGTTTGAAAACCATTTTCCCTTATAAATACATGTACATATTTATTCCAAAACCTGACATCCTTTTTGTGGTTAAAACAGTAAAGAGGTAAATGTACGTGTGTACATTGATATTTTTATTTTTATTTAGTGAAAGCAGAGAAAGGAAGTGGAGATGACCTTCCTCCAGAATTATGTCGTGCTGCTCTCAGTGTCAACGGAAACTGTGCTGACATGGAGAAGTTTGAAGTCACTACATCAGAACTTCAAGTAAGTATTAGATCCTATGGTTTTGAACTGTAAATTATTGCGAAATGCAGATTATACCCCTGAAGTTTGCAATAAAGGTATCCTGAAGTGTATCTGGTGCTTTAAAGTTATTCATTTATTTTATCTGTGATATTTTTTTACACCTGAGTTGTTTAAGAGAAATATTGCTCTTGCTGAAGTTGCATCATTGTTAAGATAAAATTGAAATTTCATGAGCTAGTAAATAGTAAACTTTTGCGAATTTATGTTGGAATATATTTTCTTGGGATATACAATGGTTCTGTGCATTCAGATGTTATTTGTGTTTTTCACCCATGGTGTCCGGATGCGGATTAGCGGGCGGGCGTCCAGGCGGGAAAAGTTTGTCCGGGCTGTATCTCAGAAACAGGGTTGGCAAAAAACCGGTCAATATGAGTATTGACCGGGCCGGTGGTTAAAACCGGTTAAAACCGGCTTAAAAGAATTTGTTTGACCTTAGCTAATCCTGTAAATCCAGTTTAAATTGGTTAGGTTTTATATCTCATGGTATTGAAACTTATTTCCCCAGGTTGTGCGGTATGAGCATCTCTGATGCTGTTTTTTTTCTAGTTTTCTTACGGTTCAGTGAAATTTTTTTTTTTCAAATATAATTTTTTATTTCTTCTGTACAGGAGTATGCAGCTATGCTTGTTGATAAACATGTACTACCAATGGAATCTGGCATTTATGATGTAGATGTACATCTGGGTAAGCTAAGATTTGTACCCATTATTAAGCGTCCCTGAAAGGGTGCTTGTTTGTTTTCGCTTCAGTTTCCCTCGCCACTGCCGCCATATTATGGTCTCCCTTGAATATCTCCCTTATTATTGGAAGCTTTCTAACCATATTTGGCAGTTCTATACCTTAGGCCTG
This sequence comes from Sabellastarte sp. h YS-2021, assembly GCA_964017235.1. Lineage (NCBI taxonomy): Eukaryota > Metazoa > Annelida > Polychaeta > Sabellida > Sabellidae > Sabellastarte > Sabellastarte sp. h YS-2021. Next base: position 18,926,309 of record OZ024928.1, read on the forward strand.
GGAAAAATTTTCCACTTGTTTAAATTTGACCTTTGATCTTTATCAAGGTCACATGATCAAAAAATATTTTTTGGGGGGTACACTTGCCCGTTGTCGCTGCTCAGCAAAATTTACTTACCGCAGAGGCTTGTAATTTCACACACATGTTTAAACTATCAAAAATGTTAGCTGATTAGATTGTGAGAGCGATCCGATGAAAATTGACCGACTTTTGAACAATTTTCTTACAGGTACCAACCAGAAAGCTTAAAATTCATGTGAACCCCCTATTATCTTCTTAAGTATTGGATTTAGAGCCATAAAATGTCTTGGGAGGTAGTAGGAAACCATATGACATTTTGCCTTATTATTACTTTTACAGCTTTAGAATGTATAGAGAGGGTATAGGAAAGCATATACAGAGTGTCTACATAGCCAGTCAGATTTGCCCCCTGCCCACCCCACCCCCCCCACCCCACAAACACACACACACACACACCTTATGGGTCAAACTGGGTTTATACAATAGCAGATTTTTTTTCTTTTAGCCTCATATCTCCTTTATTATTGCTTTTACAGTTTTATAATGGATTCTATATACATGTATGAAGAATATATATAGCCAGTCAGGTTTACCCCCTGACCCCCTCTTATGGGTCAAACTGGGGTCATAAAATAGCAGATTTTCTGTTTTTGCCTTATATCTCATTTAAAACTACCCTTCTCACAAACTATAGCGTTTATTAAATTAAATTTTCACAATTTATGACCATAGAAAATAAAATAAAGCTTAAATTTTTCTTTCAAGTTAATGCATAAACCTCCACACTGCTTAACTTTCACTCTCAGCGCTGCATGTTTTTCTTTCCAAAAACCTTTTTCTACTTTACACTATATTGCATCTTTCCTTTGGGACACTTTGTTTTTGTTAGCAAAAAATAAATAGGAAAATAAGTGGCAATTCAGTTGATGAAACTTTTAACTGGAAACTTGAAAACACTTTTGTTGAATCTTACACAAATGTTTTGTAAACATGTAAATGTAAAATTCTTGACTAGCTCTAAATTATTTTTATAGTGTGTGTTTCATAAGATATAAATTGAGTACTGTATTGTATTTCTACTTCATTAATATACTGCTTTGTGATAGCATGAGTTTATGGTGTGTGGACTATTGGCTGGTGGACAACTGGCCGGTGGACATTTGGCCGTGACATTTTTGAGCGGTAGGACAATTGGCCGGTGAATTTTTAGATGTTGTTAGTCGAATCTTTGATTCGAGTTATGTACTGAGTTGCGGTCGCGATTTTAAAAGGGCCGTTTAAGCCCTTAAATATCAAATTCTTCATAATATTTGTTCACATATCGGTACATTAAGGTCTATACTATACACTCTGCCATTTTGAAGATTTTTAATGCTTTTATTCAGTTATATTTTATAAAGTAAAAAGCTTGTCTAGCACTTCGTCTGGCTTTCTCCAAGGACCCGTATGTCCTAGAAACTATTGTGTTTGCCATTGTAATGGCCTACTCGAACGAGTCTTTTTTAACGGTTTCGTCTGCTGGTTTCTAGAGGTGAAACCCCAATTAATTTATTTGTCTGCAGGGTTTACCACGCAGTCACTGTTAATGTAAAATTGCTGTCTGCGCATCTACGTGTACTCCATTATTTGTCAAACAAATAAACCGCAAAGAAATTAATGAATGAAGTGACGTCACGGTAGTACTATACATTTTTTGTTTAGCCAATCAAAATCGAGATCACCTCTGGCAGAGACAATGAAAATTCAAACTCCGTAGTTCTACATTCAACCACTAGAAGGCGCTTTTGTATGTCCTAGAAGGTATCATGATGGGGTTTCTAAACGTGAGGCTACGATGGGGTTTCTAACAACATTTTACAAATATATAATCCAGCAATATTTCTGTCTTCTCGCAATATTTAAAACAAATAAAATATCAAATGCTGGTATAGTTGTACACCCACAGAGTGATGAAAACGTGAGGCTACAATGGTGTTTCTAACAATATTTTACAAATATATAATCCAGCAATATTTTACTGTCGCCGCACCTCACTCTGTCTTCTCGCAATATATAAAACAAATAAATATCAAATGCTGGTAGTTGTACACCCACAGAGTGATGAAAACGTGAGGCTACGATGGGGTTTCTGACATTTTACAAATATATAATCCAGCAATATTTTACTGTCACCGCACCTCACTCTGTCTTCTCGCAATATTTAAAACAAATAAAATATCAAATGCTGGTAGTTGTACACCCACAGAGTCATGAAAACGTGAGGCTACAATGGTGTTTCTAACAATATTTTACAAATATATATAATCCAGCAATATTTTACTGTCACGCACCTCACTCTGTCTTCTCGCAATATTTAAAATAAAATATCAAATGCTGGTAGTTGTACACCCACAGAGTGATGAAAACGTGAGGCTACAATGGTGTTTCTAACAATATTTTACAAATATATAATCCAGCAATATTTTACTGTCGCCGCACCTCACTCTGTCTTCTCGCAATATTTAAAACAAATAAAATATCAAATGCTGGTAGTTGTACACCCACAGAGTGATGAAAACGTGAGGCTACGATGGGGTTTCTAACAATATTTTACAAATATATAATCCAGCAATATTTTACTGTCACCGCACCTCACTCTGTCTTCTCGCAATATTTAAAATAAAATATCAAATGCTGGTAGTTGTACACCCACAGAGTGATGAAAACATGAGGCTACGATGGGGTTTCTGACATTTTACAAATATATAATCCAGCAATATTTTACTGTCGCCGCACCTCACTCAGTCTTCTCGCAATATTTAAAACAAATAAAATATCAAATGCTGGTAGTTGTATACCCACAGAGTAATGAAAACGTGAGGCTACGATGGGGTTTCTAACAACATTTTACAAATATATAATCCAGCAATATTTCTGTCTTCTCGCAATATTTAAAACAAATAAAATATCAAATGCTGGTAGTTGTACACCCACAGAGTGATGAAAACGTGAGGCTACGATGGGGTTTCTAACAACATTTTACAAATATATAATCCAGCAATATTTTACTGTCACCGCACCTCACTCTGTTTAGCGGGCGATAATACCAAGTTTACAGATTTCAACACCCACTGCTGTCCTAAGATTCGACTCCGTGGTTGGCAGAAGGCCAGCCACTTCACCCTAGTTTTAATATTGTGCCAAATTGTATCAAATCTAATGTTCTGAATTTCTAATTGCTGCTAAGTTTAGTCTCTGATAACTGCTCAGGATTTCTACATTTAATCCTAAAGGCTTTAGGATTAACATGTTCATACAATAACTAAAGGCCCTGTAAAAACATTACAACATCATAAGCACTGACATAAAATGAACAAATAATACAGCGATACATATAAACAATATAACTTCATTAGCACTGCAACATCATTATAGCACTGCCATTAACTGGTATAAATACTGCAACATTCATTTACTCAGTCTGATGCAGTGTCCAATGCCATGCAGAAATTCTCTGATAGAAATTTCATCATGCAAAGTTTCCTCTGTAGGTCTTTGGCGTGCACTAAGTGTAGCAGTCCTGAGCAGTTATCAAAGACTAAACTTAGCATCAATTCGAAATTCTGAGTAGGAATCAAAGAGCCTTTAGTTCTTTTATGAACATGTTAATCCTAAAGCCTTTTGCATTAAATGTAGCACTCCTGAGCAGTTATCAGAGACTAAACTTAGCAGCTATTAGAAATTCTGAGTAGGAATCAAAGGGCTTTTGGTTCTTTTATGAACATTACATTTAATACAATTTGGTACAATATTAAAAAAAATTTCTAAAAAGTCACCGGCCAATTGTCCTATCCCCAAAAAAGTCACCGGCCAAATGTCCACTGGCCAATTGTCTACCGGCCAGTTGTCCCGAATTCTGAGTTCATATTCATCATTGGTGTATATTAACAACAATAACAGTTGGCCACCACTTTGTGAAGGTTGTTTTGTCATTACGACTTGGTATATTTCCTGTATTTATTTCACTCAAGCATATGGAGGATTATTGGCTGCTTTGAACAGAGTGGATGAAGCTCTTGAATACTTCACTGAATTGGCTCAACAACAGGTACTTTGGCTACTTTTTCATAGTATTCTGTTTCAAGCTGAATTTAAAGGTGCAGTGTTGAGCAATATTCAATTTAACTGTCATAACTTATCTATACATATTTCACTTTTACATGTGTCAAAGATCAAGACTTTAGATGGACATTTAACTTATGTATGAGGTCCATCAAGTCCCTACCTGGGAGACTTTATTTCTACATATTTCACATATTTTGCCCTGATGGTAAATCTGAGTAAACTCAAACTGCAGTAGATATAACTTCTACTTGTGATCTTTGTGGAATATTTGAGATCTGTAGTTTAAATTTTATATGTGTTCCACCTTATAAACATCAGTATTTTATGATTTTCTCTTTATGTCAGAGTTTTTCTGAAGAACCTGCTTTGTTCTACATGCTGGGGATGACAAATATGCATCAGGGGTTGGAGAAGGTATTTAATTTTTAAGAGTCATTCAGTCCAGGTAACTTGTTATATGTGTAAGCCCTTAGTTTATAAAAGGCTGTGACATGAACAAATATATGCTATTTTGAATAATGATACAGTTTATAATATTTCAATTAAGTTCTAGTGTCAGAAGGTTATATACATAAAAATATAACCTTGTGCCAAAATTGTTCATTAAAGTAATATTTGAAATATTTGAAGTTAATAAAAATCTCAATGCATATCAATTGAAATGATTTTGCAGTCTCAATTTCTGATTTTTCTTCAGCGCTGGTATTCTTTGAGCACACTTGTTCCATTTTACAGACAGAGTGTCATGTGTTGTTATATGTCAAGTTACAGGTGTTTCTGTATGACTTTCTATTTTCAGTTAAAGTTAGAAGAAGCTGTGTGGAACTTTATTAAGTGTGGTAATTTAGAGCACACAAAGTGGGAGTGCTTCGAGAAAGCTGCAGAGGTAAGTCAAGGTGATCGGTTGGCTGGCCTCGTCTCATTTTAACCAATCAGTTATTTTCTCTGCACAGTGTGTGAGTATATTGTAGAGTAAGAAATCTAAAATTCGCCACCGCTAAAACCCTAGTTAATTTTATGAAGAAAATGATGTTTTTGTCTAAACATTGGTATTTTTCAGTTCAAAAAGCGTTAATTTACTATATATTCAACATATCTCACCACAATTCATTTATTTTATTAGTATTTTCACATGTGGTGAATTTCAGATATGTGGCAAATTTTAGATTTCTTACTCTACCATCTTCATACAGGTATTGTTTTTTTTTCACCAAGAACAATCCCTCACAGAAACAGAGAGGAAAGCTGTGAATTAACCAAGGTCTACATGTCACAAGTTGTTTACAGTATTTGTTACTAATATATGCTAAAGTACAGTACAATAGATATTATAGTACATATCCATCATAGTTTATTCAAGCACGTTTTTCAAAAGGATTTCAATTCTTTTTTCAAAAAGGATTTGGATTTAAATCCTTTTGAAAAAGAAAGGATTTGGATTTGAAAAATTTCAAAGGATTTGGATTTGGATTTAAATCCTTTTTCAAGGATTTGACCCCAACTCTGGTCACAACTGTTCAATCAAAATGTATGTACATTCTTGATGACTTGGCAGCATACTAAATTATATATAAGGAAAACATCCTCTCTGTGCCTGGTACAGATGACAAGTTCCGAGACGAGTGACACACACAGTGAGGTTGTCTAATCTATTCTAATTTAGACTTTTATAGCACTTAATCTCTATGAGATGACTGACTGTAAGGTGCAGTTGAGCAAAAACAAGGTGAAAAATCATAACTCCAGTAACATAACCAGGTCATACCAGAGTGGACACAGATGTGATGGGAATGGCGAGTGATGCAAACAAGTTTCGAGATTTTCCTGAAGGAGACAATAAATGTTGCACTGTATACATTGTCAGGAAGGTCATTCCAAATCTTGGGAGCATGAAAGAAAAAGTTGTGGCCAAAGTATTTTAATGACTTGTAGAGTACGTGAGGAGTGGATAGGAGGAACTGTCAGGTATTAATGGTCAGGGTGACTATGCCGGGTACTATAGGAGCAGCTGCTCAGAGACAAGAATGGTCCAAAATCGCTAGAAAAACCACTGGAGAAATTTGTACACCAATATTGCGGTTTTGAGCATTACAGTCCTAATTGTTAGGCAGCCAGTGGAGTCGCTTTAGGACGGGTGTGACATGAGCACCTTTCTATGATTTATGACAATAAATGCAAGAGTATTCTGAACACTGAGCAGCTTGTGCTGATTACAACATGACAAGCCTCCAAACAGAGTGATACAATAGTCCAGACGACTACTAACTAGGTCTGTTTGCAGCAAGGCCGTCCACTTGTCAGCAGAGATATTGAGATCATAGAAGCATTAGATGACCTGGATTCTAAAGGTGGTGCCAGTGTAAATGTCTTCTCAAATCTTCCGATTACGTAGTGTTCTTGCCAGAGTGTTCTGTTTTTGCACTGAATCTATAAACTGGTTTAATGATTGTTATATGGTGCTTTGTGCCTGAGTAACTTCATCCTTAGCAGTCTCTTATGTATCCTATGATTTGTAAAGTATTGATATACCAACCTTAATGAAGCTGTCTTGCGTAACCTGCATTTCTTCATTGTCAGCAGTGTTACCACTGTCTTTTCCTGCAGGTATACAACTATCTACAGAAGTACTGAACACCTACCGTTAATAACATGGATCTGATTTAATGGTTGTGTTATTTCTCCTCTGTACATTCATAGATCTGCTTTGCAATCATTTTACTGGCAGTCTCAGTGTTACTAGGATTGACAAGACTGTAAGTTTGAATCCATTTCTTAACAACATGTGTGAGATGCTGCTGATTTATATCCCAATGCCACCAAACCAGTTAAAAGTGATTTTAAAAGCCATCTTTGACATATCTATCATTTTAAAGATAAAAAGCCTTAACCCTTTTTTGTCCCTGTGTTGCAGGCTTCCTATGGTCTGGGCAAGTACCGTGATGCCATAGAGAGTGTGAACAAAGCGCTTGCCATCAACCCCACAGCCAGACTCTACTTCACAAAGGGCAACATTCAGTTCTACCTTGGTGTGAGTACATTCAACCACATCTGACACTCCACTAAAATCTCATTTATCGCCAAATTTTACACAAACTTCTTCCATTAAACCTTTGAGGTGCAATAATTAAAGCCATTACCTGTTGTGGTTTTAAATATGCTGTGTTTGGTACTGCAATTCTATATAAACAATTCTATTCACAGCACTTAAGCAGGTTTGATATGTTTATTGATAAGCTGGTTAATAATAGACTTAGAGCCCATGTAATATTAAATATCTGCTATAGTTTGCTATGAAACCCAACTAATCCTTACATTTACTCAATCTGTATTCTGTAATACTCCCAGCTATCTATTTACAGTGTTCTCAGTGTTTTCTACAGTGCCAAATTTTGTTCAGTGCAAAATTGCTGAAGCCATTTAGTGACATAAGACCCACCTAACCATCCAATCTACCTTATTTACTAAAACTCAACCATTTCACAATTCTACCCACTGTATAGTGTGCTAAATTAACCTAAATATTTTTCTGGTGCTCAATAAAGCCCAAATAATTTTCAAATCCATGAAATGTACTGTTAAGCACATCCAGTGTTCCACCTTTTATACTATGTTCAATGTATTTGACTTTGCACAAGGAAAGTGTGATGTGCTGTTTATGAACACTAATGATAACATGAACTTCAGCCAGTTCCTTCAGTTCATCAAGTGAAATCTCCAGAATCGTTTTCTGAGTGTGCTGTAATCAGAAGGGTGAGGATGCATCTCAGCTGAAGCATATTTGCGAGCCTTTATCATCAAGATATTTATGGAACTTTTATGAATGCAATTGTGCTCTCGAAATTTATTGTATATTTTTTCTGTTTTGCATTCAAATACCTTTTCTACATGATTGGACCAAAATCTCACTTTCCCAACAGATTTGGATAGTTGAGGTTCTGCTTTTCATGTACAAGTGTGTTCTGTGTTCCACAGGATATCCTGGGAGCAGAGCACTCCTTCCGCAGGTGTGCAGAGATGGGAGACTTCAACAAGATAGAAGCCATGTATAACTTAGGTCTGGTGCTCTTCCACAGAGGAAAAATCAGGGTAAGAGTTTAAGCAGTTCACTACCAACAGTTTCATAAAGTGCACTGACAGGGCAAGTACATGTCGTGTAACATCACTACAGGATTCCATCTGTAGTGAGGTATAAACATTTTGTATATGTATTATTAACAGTTAATTTCCTTTGGAGAGTTAAATTAATGGAAAAGATCAGGATTGACCTTGCTTTGAGCTCGTCAGTTCATCTGTTCAATCTATTTTACCCTCTAAAAGCTGTGTAAAATGTTCAGTAAAGCATGGCCTTTAACTTTATGTAACATTATCTGAATTGGCCATCTGACTTTTGCTTCTCTACCAAGGTGGTCATATCCAACTCAGTAGTCTTGGGTTTGAATCTTCTCAGAGCTCTTGGCTCTGAGTTTTATAGTACTCTTACCCATTTGGGGTGGGGGAGTGTGGCGGCCATCTTGGACTTTAGCAGAAAATGAAACAGGAGTATCCTGTGCTTAGGGGAAAAATTTCAATTTTCGCCACTTTTGGCGGCCATCTTGGATTTTAGCGGAACATAAAACATATCTCGGAAACGGTAAGAGATGGAGCAATTTCGAGTGAATTTTTTACCCATAGGGTAGTATAAGAGTATCCTATGCAAAGGGGAAAAATTTCAATTTTCGCCACTTTTTGCGGCCATCTTGGATTTTAGCGGAAAATAAAACATTTTAAATACCTCAAAAACCGTAAGAGATAGAGCCATTTTGAGCAAATTTTTGACCATTAGGGTTGTACAGTAGTATCTTATTCAAAGGAGAAAAATTTCAGTTTTTGCCACTTTTGGTGGCCATCTTGGATTTTAGCGGAAAATAAAACATTGAAAATATCTTGGAAATGGTAAGAGATAGAGCGATTTCGAGCAATTTTTGACTCACAGGGTAGTACAGGTATATCCTGTGCCTAGGGGAAAAGATTTCAATTTTTGGCGGTCATCTTGGCTTTTAGCGGAAAATGAAAAATTGTGAATATCTCGGAAATGGTAAAGAGATAGATCGACTTCAAGCGAATTTTTGATCCACAGGGTAGTACAAGAGTATCCTATGAAAGGGGAAAAATTCCAATTTTCGCCACTTTTGGCGGCCATCTTGGACTTTAGCAGAAAATGAAACACTGAAAATATCAGTATCCTGTGCCTAGGGAAAAATTTCAATTTTCGCCACTTTTGGCGGCCATCTTGGATTTTAGCGGAACATAAAACATATCTCGGAAACGGTAAGAGATAGAGCAATTCGAGTGAATTTTTGACCCACAGGGTAGTACAGGAGTATCCTGTGCTTAGGGGAAAAATTTCAATTTTCACCACTTTTGGCGGCCATCTTGGATTTTAGCGGAAAATAAAACATTGAAAATATCTTGGAAATGGTAAGAAATGGAGCGATTTTGAGCAAATTGTTGACCTCCAGGGTAGTACAGGAGTATCCTGTGCCTAGGAGAAAAATGTCAATTTTTGCCACTTATGGCGGCCATCTTGGATTTTAGCGGAAAATGAAAAATTGTGAATATCTCGGAAACGGTATTTTTCCCCCTTAATACTCGGCGGGAGATACACACTGCGGCAGTGGTCTTGTTCCTTCTGTAATGCATGATAACATTTTACGCTTATTTCTTTACTGCTATGCAGTGAATGTCATGTTATTGAATTCAGAAGAAAATTTCTGTATCATGTGTTTTAATGACATTCTCCCATCATCAAAAAATGGTATAGTTGTAGTTTTTAAGTCCAATTGAACTCATAGCTAGAACCAGATTCCGCTGCTATTTTACATTTTGTTGTAACTTAGTTATGTGAAGTTCATTGCTGTTTGCAGAACTCGGTGGAAGTGTTCAGAGACGTGATCAAACAGCAGAAAGACCATCTGCAGGCACATGTCAGCCTTGCTCATGCTTACAAGTGAGTGAAATAAGTTCAGGATCACATATAAGTGTATTCTAATGAATAAACCACAGTTAGACATGCTTACAAATGCTTGTTTTACAAGTAAACTCTTGCAAGTGAGTGCTTTGACCATGTATCAAAATCACTTCCCAGGGCTTTGAAACCAGAGAAAATTGGGAATTTCATATACTTATCACTGATATTGTGATACTTAATCATAAGAATACATCAGCCTGAATCTGCAGAAAGCAGGATATGTCTTATTTTAGGGTGTTTTCCTAAACTATTGAAAATTTCGATTTTTTTCCCCAAATATGAAGCAGAATTGTGCTATATATTGCTAAATTTGTATGTTTTTCCTATTGTTTTGATGAAATATCTGCCATTAGAAAGCCACAAATAATGACATGAATGAAACCACAGTGTAATTTAGAGTAGTCATTGCTCCATTGTCTGTGGAGTACCAAAGTACTGTACAGCAGCCCCACATTTGAGTGTATTGTTTTCTATACAGGGAGCTGGGTAACTACCCGCATGCACTGAGGAGTATTAAGAATGCCCTGGGTTTGAACAAACATGATCCCAAAGCCCTGCAGGTGCAGGGCATGCTCTACTACTACAGCGGACAGCCAGCACTCGCACTACAGGCTTATGAGGTCAGTGTACAAATAATATTAGTTCTTCGGTGGAAATCAATGGATTGAAGTTCAGTTAACTGTGTCTACATGTCCATTTTGACTGAATAATGGGAAATGAGGTTGACTGTGGAAATAATATTAATGTTGGGGGTGTAAAGTGTGTGAAATTCACCACAGTAACCAAAATTCACACCATATGACGTTAGTGGTTCAAAGTCTGGGTGTGGTCAGTTTAAAGGCGTAAATATTTATACAGAAAGTTCAAAGTGTAGAATGTGATTAACTGTGGGAATATGTCAGTATACAGGATTATAAATGAAGAATGAGGTCAACTGTGATCTTGTTACAGTGTATGGAATGCAGGGTCAGAGATAATTGTAACTGCTGTTGTTTTATTGCAGGTGTATTTTCAATGGGACTCTTACAAATAAACTTCTCCAGGATCTTTTCATGTATATTGTAGGAATTAAATTTGTATGTTCAGTAACTCGTGTGCTTCTGGTTTTTTGTAGGTATGTTTAGAGCAAGACTCACACAACCAGGCCTGTCTCTATATGAAAGGTCTGTGTCATGCCTCCTTGGGCCATTTTTATGAGGCCATCAAAGCCGAGACCAAAGCCATTGTGTACAGCAACCACCCGGCCCTCAAAGTCAGCTCGGAATATGTCAAGGCACACTACCTCAGGGGTATGTATTGGTAAGGACTGGTGCATTGTATCACGGGAGAATGCTTGTCCATCGGAATATATCAATTATGTTGTATCAGAGATGTGTGATAATTGATCAGAATTGGGGAGTTATGTAAGGGGTGGGTGAATATTAATAATGGCAGGTGGATTATTTCAGGAGTGGGTTAGTGTAAAACTGTACTGGATGCATTACTGGGTGGCAAATAATGTCAGGGGTTTGACTTGTTAATTAGAATTGGTGCATCAGTCAGAATACTTGTTGCACTTGTATGCGCTCAGTAATTAAGTGTTGTAACTGCTTTCACAGAATACTCGCGCTATCTGCATCGGAAACTGGACAACAATCTCATGGAAGTGAACGTGGATGGAGACTTGTGTGGACAAGTGAAAGATGGCTGGCTGAAAAACCAGCTCATTCATATACAGGTTAGTGTAGGGATAGGTGTGTCTATACACATACAGGCAAATGTAATAACAGGTGTGTTAATACACACAAATATACAGATACATGTAATGAAAGTTTGTTGATAAAATACACATACTGGTGGGTGTAATGGCATGTGGGTTCAATACACATGCACATAAAGGTTAGTATAATGACAGGTGTGTTAATGCAATACACATACAGGTGGCTGGAATAGTTTATTAATTAAAGAACCAGCTTATACACATACAGATAAGTTCCCTTGCTGCCTGCTAGCATTGTAACATTTAGTTTTAACTTAATTGTCTTAAAAACTGTAAATGTTCACATTACACTCCTACACAAAAGTACCAGTTTTATTATTCTGGGATAAGATAAAGGGATCTGGTCTTTTCCTCAAATCTGAGCTGATCTGGGAACTTGTGTATAGGAGTGATCAGAGGATCATTGAACTTTTTAGACTTTTGAAAAATAGTGTTAATGCATAGAAGAAAATGTTTTTCAGCACACTTCTTTCAATTTATTGTATTAGACCATTATTACTTCCGAGTTATTGTAATTAGAGACTTGTTTAAATAATTCTAAAACAAACTTTTTTGAAACAGTTATGAGGCAGTTTCACTCTGCTATAGTGTACAGAAGAAACAAAGTAAATCTACAATAGTAATTAATGATAAGAAGTAAAAACATTCAGGAAATACTAATGGAATCTCCCAATATAACCATACAAAACTAACTCTGACACCTGTCTGTGATACTGTGCGCTCTGCCTACTCTGTGGTGTGTTGCAGAGTGTCTGCCGTGAGGAGCCGGGGTTGCAGCCTGACATTCCTGACGTGGTGAGTGTGGAATGGAGCAACTACTCCGAGTCTGTGCAGCAGATGCTGTGTCTTGCAAGGAAACTAGGTGCAGATGCTGAGGTAAGGAAATGCTTGGGAATGTGAGTATGGTTAAGTCTTGAATAAGAGTAGAGGGATAGTAGGGTCTTTCTAGCAATTATATCTCATTGATATTTGTAAATCATTGTGGCTTGATGGTTAATTAATTTAACATCTGATGACTTGACTCTCACCTCTTTGACCATGTGTTTGATTTCAGCCCTCTTTGCAATGTGTAGGGTGGTCTCTTTCAATATGACTTTAGCTACTGAAAAGAATGTAAACTCCCCAGATTTGATAATGGTGAGTAATGTAGACTAATGCCAAAAACAGACCTGCTTACTTGCCTTGTCTAATGATGATCTAGGGTTTCTTGGAGGGGTGGCTTTTTGAGACTAAAAGTTTGTTGAATTTTTGTCACATTCACCCATATCTAACTTGTATTAAAAGTGATGGTTCATATTAAAGTCAATAATTTGCTGTCTTCTGCCTGATGTATGGATTATCAGTCGCATAAATGGATTCCAATATATTATTTAATGCATTGATGTTTTTGCATTTTGTGGTTTTGATGATGGAGTAGAAATCAGGGTGATAAAAAGGAAAAAATATAATGTTAAATAATTGTATCCCAGCACTAACTATTTAGTTGTTATAAAGATGTAAAATTTATATTTCCGTGTTAAATTTGGTTTCGTTAGTCTATAGCCCACAAAGTACTATCCTATGTAATACCTCACTAACTTGTGATCTTATTTAGTTCCATAGTTCAATATTGTTCTATTGTAAAGGACACATTCTATAATGTTAATTCGTGTTTCCCCTTTTGTTTTCTTTATACCACTGTGGAATAGTTCTGTTGTTTTTTGTTTTGTTTTACAAATTGAGATATGGTCTGTTTACACAGGTGAATTCGGATGGTTACTTGCCCAGTCGAAGACAGAATTTAGCTATTGGGCTGGCATCAGTACACATAGCACAGCACCTAGAGGCCGTGTGGAGAACACTAAAACCCAAAAATAACAATAATGGTAATGCACTGTTCTGAAAGGTTTATAAAGAAACAAATTGGCTTTTACTACGTATATATTAAAGCATTGTTATAGTTAGTATATACATATAAGTACTGCACTTAATATTTTTGAAGCAATAAAGTATTTAAATAACTGGAATAATTTCTCCTGGCTGTAATTGAAGGTATTAATCTACAGTTCACAGAAATATTTTGGTGCTGTTGTCTTTACTCCATATTCTTGTGGAACCTTACTTTCCAATGATATGGATATAGCCGTATTTTCTTAGCATTAAGGGTTCAAATTTAGATCTATATGTTTATTTTGGGTTGCCAGTGCTGAAATCTAGACCCCACAGATCTGCTTTTTAAACCCCATTTTGAAGTTGCTTTAGTGATATGACCTATGTATAAAGTTTTGAAAGCAATCTTTAAAGTACTTCAAATTAAGAGACTGGTACATTATTTTGGCTAGAACAACATGTGGCCTTCACCCATTATTTGGGAGCTGAGTGGTCTGGAGCTTCTCAAATTTTGTTAAACTGATGACTTGCTTCTCATCTCTGTGATTGTGTCTTTAATTCATGCTGATGGTAATAAGGAAACATTGATGCCTTGTCTAAATATGACCCTGGCTGATCTTACGTAAACCCACTTTTGACCTTTAATCTGTTATTTTTTTCAGTCACGTTGCCAGACTGGCAGGATCTCTACAATATAGGTGTTCAGTACTACAGACTGGTGGACCCCGAAATGCCCATATTCTGGTTTCAACACATGCCCGAGGAAGTGCTCAACAATGGTGGCTACAAAACTGACCTGCCTTTTATTGAAGGTCATGTGATCAACACAAAAGCCATGCCATACTTTGACTTGGTTTTCAGACTGGTTAAGTCCATGATAGACAACTACAGTGGCGGGGGCGTCATCAGCAGTGACTCTTTCAAATCAGATCTCAAAGGGGCGGAGACGTTTGATGACCTAATTAATGTCATTAAAATAAACCATCTGCGGGACCAGGGCTTTGTCATATCCACTCAGGTGCCCAGTATTAAAGATGGCTCCACCAATCGTTATGATGGGGTCATGCTTCTCTTGTCGGGCAGCGCTGATGAAAAAGTTGACTTTGTCATCAATCACATCACCACCAAGGCTCGGTATGAGGCTTATAGCCAGGAGATCAAGTACCTGTTGGATGAGATCTACCAGAAAGTACGCAAGAAGGGTGTTGGGCGTGTGGACTTTGAATCGTTGTTGAGTAGTATGTTGAGCATGGCTTACTACCTCTACAATCTGATGCCACTAACGCGAGGCTCAGCTGCCGTCACCTATTCAGTTGTTGTGGGCGTGGTCATGTCGCTAGGGAGGGAGATTACAGGCAGAGTGCCCCCGGGTAAACTACTAGAGATGGAGGCCATCTTAGCAGGTGCCCCAGATGCTTTTACCATGGTGACCCAGCAGTGGTTAGCTATACAAAAGTAAGTTTACAAAATGAGAGATTAATGAGTAACAGAATAGGAACATGTTTTGAGGCTTTTTGTAAATATTACGAAATTCAAGTATTCACTTACAATGTAAATTTTATTTTTTAAGACAGATGCAAATATGATTGATCATTGATCAGTCAACTACTAGTGGACGATTAGACGTGTGCTCGTTTAATCGTCGGTGACAGTGTACAATCACGGTTGGTCACTGACGTTTTCTAATGATCGATTATTAAGCTTATATCTTACCTTTCCTGATTTATTTCAATATCCATATATTTTAAAAATCTTTTTGGTATTTTTACTTAATAAACTGACAGTTTTGTCTTGAATTTCAAGTTTGTTTATGTCTACCGCCATATTTACAGGAAGTGGGTGCTTTTGGTAGATTCTAAATGTCGGAACACCGTTATTCTTACCGGATTGACCTGTACTTTATCCCGGAAAGTGTTTCTTAGATAATAAACAATAATGGAGTAAAATAATTGATTAGGGGTCGATCATCGGTCAGAAAAATGGACGAATAATCGACCATGAAAATTGAAGGCGATTCCCAACACTATCAACTACAGTAAGTTCATGAAGTAACTTTGCCTTAAAAAGCAGTAATTATGCATATTGTTTAAAATTTGGGCGGATTATATGTATTTAAATACTTATTCAGGGATTATTTATATTTACTTAAAATTTGATTGAATATGCCTATTTATTGTTTTTACATATTTTATTGTAACATATATGGTTATTGTTTTAGTAGTTTAAGCCTTTTTTATTTATATTCACATTTCTGACAGTTCAGTATATAATTTACTAAGGTTTCTTCAACCTTTCCCTGATGTGTCAAGTGTATTCTTTACAAACAATGGGAACATTCTATGTATATTTTCAGATCTAACGGCTTACTGTCTTTGCATAAATACACAAGACTTTTTTCTGAAATACATACTGTATTTGTTGACTCTCTATCTTTTTGAGTTTGCATATTTGGACATCTTGTATATTTGCAGATCTTAGCACCTTCAAAGAAGTATCTTAGGCCTTTTTCCTGGTTATTCAGAACATTGTGGACTCTGTATTTAGATATCTCTATATTTTCAGGTCTAACAGCTCTGTGTCTGACTTTGCGCGAGTGTCGGAGGTGTTCCCCACAGTGCGCAGCGTGTTGGAGGTTTTGGGTAGCGGTGTGTCTGGCTGCTGAAGTGGAGCCCTCACAAAACTACAGCCAGTACAATGCTATGGACACAGAGTCTAGCCAAAAAATGTCATTTACTGTTGTTTTAATCTCAGGATAATTTCTCTTTACCTTTTTTGTTATTGTTGTTGATGTAGTTTTCTGTGTTCAGTCTTTCCTCTAACACAGGATAGTTTTACATTATTGGAGTTTACACAAGCCTGTAATTCTTGAAAGGGTTTCTTTCATATAAATTGTGTCATATTCTGTTAAGTAATTATTCTAGTCCTTTATTTTGGCAGTTTGAACCACTTGACAAAATTTAGGTGTGAATTTCTAATATCTGTTAAGCCATGCATTACCACAACAGGATAACCTGGGTGCATGTTCACTATATTGCCGTTATAAGCCTTTATAAGTCTTACTCTTATTCCTGGAACTGTCGGTCAAAAAGTTTTCACTAAAAGAACATTTTTGCTTTGCATGAAAAAAATCTCTGGTCGGACAAAATTAAGAAGATCTTCTGTTTGGCACAGTTTTCTCCCTTATCCAAACAAATGAATTCGATCACATTCTGTTTCCGGTTGACTGCTAAACTCATTTGGGTTTAATGCTGTTTTTTTAACACCTTGCATAGGGAGTCTTAGCCTGACAGGTAGTTGAAGGGTTGGAGGAAAGCAGTACATACAGTTGGTTGACCATCTGACCACTTTCCACTTTAATTTACACCAGAGGTCACGCCCAGGTCTTGAAAGATAGGGAATGAGTGTTACTCCCGTTTCAGTTTCTGAGGTGATAGTACATTGTCATTGTATTGTTAAAATGTGGAGAACAAAACACATAATAGAAAGGCAGTAACCTGCCCCTTGCCTGACCAAACTCTTTTCAGTTGGATTTGCACCATAGTATTTTTCCGTGTGTTTCAAAGCAGTCATAGCAACTTTGAAAACAGGCTATAATCAGCATTGGGTAAGATGGGATTGGGAAAGTAAGTAGTAACCTACCGGCAGTACCAGTAAATATAAAAACTTCAGTATTTAACCTGAAATATCTCAGTCATTTCTGCATGGATGCAACAAACAGAAGCACTGTAAGAATACCTTTCTAATAGGGGCGTCACGACTAACCGAATAATCAACAACGGTTAGAATAGTGATATATACCGGTTTCATATTTTACAGTAAGAATAATCGCTTAATGTAGTAAAAGATGGCAGAAGGTCTGAATCCATAAAATATATCCATATTGTCACATAAAATAAGTTAAAATCTGAAAACAGCCACATTTTCTGTACTGTTTATGAATTCACGTAAAACCGGAAGTACCATAAGTCTCTCATATCCCCCACTTCCTGTCTGAATAAACGAAGCAAAAGTTGCAGGAAAACAGCAAATTGATTCATTTTTACAGGTTATATACACATATTTTCATTTTATTTCACATATTTATCGTCTTCAGTGCTTTTTGCAATATGAAACTTAAGATTTTTGGATGTTATTTTAATTCAACGGTTATTCGGTGTCGACACGAATTGTACTTACCGATTAGTCGACATGAAATATTTGGAGTCGTGACGTCCCTACTTTCTAATAATATATTATACATATTTGTAAGTTACTTACTTTCCAAGATATAAGTTAAAACACGAATGTTATTCCCATTATACTACCGGGCCGTCGGTGTATACAAAAAAATACTTCCCGGTCTGTATTTCCCCGTATTTGGGGCAAATACGTTGCCTGGTGGATAATAAATATAGCTATAAATGTGACAAATTTATCGAAAATAATATGTAAAATGAAAATTTTGCGAAAAAAAAAAATTTAAAAAAAATTAGGTGGACGATTGACAGAGTTGACAGATGTGAACAGTAGTCTTGTTACAGATATGGTTGCATGGCTTAATCTTATTTCTCCATTTTAGATTTGGCATTAAGTTGTGATTTACCAGTTTGGGGTTTAAACTTACCAAAATTTATTATATTTTGATTTTACCAAAAGTTTATATATTGGATGAATTGTTTCGTTCCTGAGTCAGGATAGTATTGATAGTGTTACTAATGCTCTAATGCGTTGACTGTAGTTCTAACCCTTAACTCCTTGTAAGCTTCCTATATTCACTAGTCTGTTACTGAAGTATATATTAGTGTACTGTGATAATTACAATAAAGCAAAAGCAAATAGAATAGTTCTTGTTTTCATTCGGTTGGGAGATTATACATTTAAAATGGATCTCCTTACCCCTGCATCAATAAGGTCCACTTGAATTCTAAAATACAATGATTTTGTGTGTATGTTACAGGCAACCTGTTGAAACTGTGAAACCAGGCATTTCATGAAGTCCCTCATCCAATTAGAATTTTCTCAACTGCCAAAAATTTCTAGACATTTCATGAAATGCTAGAAACATTTTATAAAGCTCTGAATTAATGAGGACATCATTCCAAGGTTGAGATGTCCTAAAAGGGAAAATACAGGTATTTCATGTCTTGGTGTGAGCAAAGAAATTCATTTGTATTTGGATATTCTTTGGAATGAGAATGTATTGTTATCAAGTAAAGGGGGACTTTAAACTCTCAGTGGTGACCTAGCTTGTTGGTACTGCCTTTGAGACAATTTCTCAAAAAAAAAAAAAAAAAAAAAAAACTTGATTTATTTTATTCATATATGTTATGTCAGTGTATGTCTTCAGAGTTTTCTGCAAAATGATAGTTTTAAACTTTCTAAACAGAAACAAATTAAAAACAGTCGATGTACAATTCAATGAACAACAATAATTAGAAAAATCTTTGACAGATGTAAGATTAATGTTGGATTTAAGGCTGTGTCTAGGCGAGGGTAGCTTGTCCTAATGGAAGTCACTATATCTGTGACCTTACATGTACAGGTGACCTTATTCTTCTTTAAATAATCTATCCAATGGTTTGGTTGGTTCACTTTCCAAACCTCTGTGAGCAGAAAGGACCTTAATGTAATAGCACAGTATGAAAGACTTGGAACTGCCACAAGTCACAGTTTGTGTATGCTTTTCTACACCTGGGCTCAAGTATCAAGAGTATCTAGATGAGTACATAATTACTCCAGCCAATTAACAGATACAATGGTATATCATTTTCATTGAATCAGTTGTTGCTAAGGCAGGCAGCTTCCTTTAGTAAGATAAACAAGGAACAGACTTTTGTCCTGTCAAAGGTCTCATGGTGACTGGAAATAAAAACAAAGGTCGCATAGCAAGTAGTGTTAAAGAATGGGACTTTCTCCACCTGGAGGAGATTACCTCAATACCTTTATGATGTGAAAGCTAAAAACATTTGAAATATGTCAAACTGAGCAAATATAACCGGTATCATTTTATCCTGTATGTGCATTAGTAAAGCGTCTTCACTATCATAAAGTTCGCCAAATGATCACTTAGTTCCCACCCTTGTCGGTCTGGGTTTGAGTGTACCTCATGATAACATGTTCCAGATACTGCTGGCTTTTACCCAGTCTGACCCCAGTTGTTATAACAGACATAAAAAAGTTAACTTTGGGTCTGCTTAAATATCTTTCAATCTAAAGGAGTGAGTTCAGAATCCTTCATTATTACATACTTTCATTGTGTTAATACATCTTAACCAATGGACAACTGCTATACTGGTCGGTGCGACTGGTCCCGCCAAACAACAGAAAAAGCCATCCTGTGATGTGCACCGGCAGAATCCTTCATTATTACATGTTTTGGGGAAAATCTGAGGCATCTTAAAAAAAGGGGGGGTTTCAGTCCCATCCCAGTAGTAACGTAGCTCATAGGCGCTTAACTTCAGTGAAGAAACAGATACTCATCATGCTGCGCCACAATTCATGAAAGTCCGGAGAAAGAAAAAACACCGAGAAAGAAAACAAGGCCAAAAGGGGTTTCAGTCTACTAGCGTGAGCTGCAAAGCCATCGGAGACACAAGTAGTGCACTGAAGCGGTCACACTTCAGAGTCCTAACGTAGCCTATTGCCACTTAACTTCAGTGAACAGACAAATGCTCGTCACACTGTGCCACAATCCATGAGAGTCTGGAGACAAAAAAAAAAAAAAATTCCTAGAGGTGCAAGCCTTGCTATAGGGCTCACGCTTAAAAAGTGATCTCTAGAAGCCCAAGCCTCGCTAGAGCTTGCATTAAAAAAAAAAAAAAAATCTAGTCGGGCCATTGTGTTTATGTTTTTAAATATGTATGTATTTCTTCCCAAGTCAGAGTGCAACTTTTAAAGCTATATTTTCGAACAATAAATGGGATTTGGAATTCAGACAGCAAGTTACAGTTACATGTACCTAGCAATTAAAATTTATAGAAATACAATCTGTGAAGTCTGAAAATTCAGTAGAATTAACAAAGATTTTTCAAATATGCGACATTATTGGGTTTTAAGCTTTTAGATTTTGAAAGATGGAGGGAATATCCATACTTGGCCAGATTTACATCCATTCCTCTCAAGTTTAAACTTGTATCATGAAATTCAATTCTCTGTATTTTAAGTTTTGTTTTAAAAATGTGGTAATAAGTGTGCATGAATGGTATAAAACAGCTATTCAATCACACCTGACGATGAAATGGTTGCATGTCCTTTTAAATGAGTATATATGGTATAGAAAAAAGTAATTATGAATGTTTTTGGACTTAAAGAAATTTTAAAATGACTAAATTGCAAGAATGTGACTAACTGAATGATTGGTCTTTGGTTAAAAGAATATATTGCTGTAACTTGGGCAAAAATTAGATATTGACAGCAGTGGCTTGTGAATGCTCTGTTGTAAGGGTGTACCTCTTAGTTGTATATTAACTAGCTGGATATCGACTGGAACACTTTTTGGTTTTATTAAAGAGGTTGATGATACATATAAAGGAACTGGCTGTCAGCAGGTGTCACCTTTAAATACTCTATGCTCTTATGATACTGATGATGTTAGTAAGGTATGGATAGCAGAATAGGAAGTAGTTGTCAACAGTTGACCTTTATTCAGATGTTGGGCATTGTAAGTTATGCCAGGGTTATGCTCTGTGAAGGGAGTACTATTATCATCTCTGTGAATATAGAAGAATACAGGCCATTTCAAATTTGTCAGAATTTGCCGAAAAAGTGCGAAAGTGTGATCACATGATAAAAAGATCTTACCTCTACATAGTCCCATAATGTTTTTCAACTGTCATATGATTAAGCCTCAACAGAACAAAATTATACTGAGAATACGTTAAGATGAAGATATCTTTTAGGTGAAGATCAGTGAGATATGTGAAGACTCTTCTACCACAAAGAAAAGATGAGTTACAAACAAGGAAGAACAAGAACATCCAGCAAATTTACTGAGAAGCCATCAGCGACTACCCTACGGCAGAGCTACGACTTGGAAGAATATTCAATGAATTGTGGTGAATACTGGCAATGACTTTGAACACCAGGTTGTTGTTAACATGAAGTGGTGAAAAGTCAAGAGGACTGAAGACAAAGGGAGAATAATGAGTAATCCACCAACAACATTCAAGAACTGGACATTCTCATAGACTAGTATTTGCCATTAAAATTAACCACTATGTGACCTAGGCATAAAGGCTTTTTAGTTATGACCATAGAAGATGAGAAGTTTTAGAAAGCCACATCAGGATCTATAGCTCTAGGGCAGATATATGTGTGTGGCTTGAGTGCCATATTTATTTTAGATTTATTCAAAAAGTTACATAGATTTTTAATGTTTCCAGGGAGAATGGTAATTGCAGATCCTTGTGAATGGTGGTCCGTAAATTTCACACTAGTAGCAGGGTTTTCAATTACTCATTTAATTATTTTTGGAATAACATAGAATACTGACTGCAAAATTAATCACAGTATTATGTGAAATTATCTGCAACCTTTAAATAAAAGTAAAATAAAATTATCAAAATTGATGCAAATCTTGCATCAGGGGAGGTCAAAGTCCTAATGTGGTCACAAAAATCAGAAAAGTATAAAGAATTTCCAACAAGTCAAGGAAACAAATGGGGGGGGGGGGGGGGACTGTTGTGTTGCAAATTTCACTTTTCTTGCATTATATGAAGCAGTAGTAGTGATCAATAATAAGCCTTTTACTTATAAGAGGCTATGTTGGCTGAGTGCTATATTACATAAGTTCTACTGTGAAAGACTGGTGTGAGGTAAAATTTGTATATGACTGGATAGAAGCAAACTGTCAACAGTGAAAGATCTTATATTTGTATTACATTTCTATATCAAATCAAAGGAACACATGTAGCTTTACATGGCGTGTGCTTTAATACAATGCTTTATGGTATTAGGTTTGTATATAATGTTAGAGGAACTAGCTGTCAACAGTGGGTGCTTTTCGCTGGTACCAAGTGTGGTTGTGTCTGGTCAGCAATGAGCTACTTATCACTTATTTATCTGCAACTGTTTTGCACAAGCTAATTGAAAAGTGACAAATGAACTGGTTATCAGGAGATTGAACAGGAATGTGAAGGAAAGGTGGCAGAGAGTGGATTCCTCACTCAATCCACTTCAATAGTTAAGTTTACTTGTATTAAAAAATAGCATTTTCAGTTTTCTACTCATAGAAGTGGGGAAGTCATTTGTTACAGTTATTACATGCTTATTTTAACCTCACCTGAACCAAATATATTTCTTTATCAATGATTCATTCATGAAGCTGTTTTGTAATAAAAAATAATAATAAAAATATATATATATACAAACAATTGTAACAGGTAATTTTAAGCAGAGGAGTGTTTTGGTGAAACCTGTGGGATATTCTATAAGGTGGGAGGTGTGAAAACTGTGGAGATTTGAGCTAATTAAATAACACTTTAACAACCACAGTGCTAGTCTTAGTGTGGGCTACAGACATCAGTCACTTTTGAACTTTCATAGGTGGTCCAAGTAGTCTTGTGTTGGGACAATCCCAAAGAATGATAACATTCATGACACCTGTCAATATATACCCACAAGTAAAATAAGAAATTCCATGGTTTTATCTGAACGAAATACATATTACATCATCCGTATATTGCTTTCATAAAATAGTGCATGTACCAGGTACAATTACACTGTGTTGTACTTCAACTTTCTGATGGGGTCTTTGGTATGCCCATTTGGATTTCCTGGGGTTTTTGGGCTTAAAAATTCGAAAATAACAACTGGAACACTTCTACCACTAGGACATATTGGAATGTTTTATTTCCCTGCCTTTTATTATGGTAATCTTGGTTACACTTGTTTGGATGTGAAACTTGTTCACTTACATGTTTGGAGATACGTGTAACCTACACATAGAGAAATAGGCCAGTGTATATATTTTGAGGTCATGCTGTAGCTTAGGGTTCAAACTTGTTGGCCTCACACACTGTATTGACCATTAAGGCCATCGACTGAAATTCCATGTAGTGAAAGCTGGAATATGGTATTGGGAAGCTTGGTAGAGACATTGGTTGGGGTGAAGTATGAAACGTCATGGTGTGACCAAGGGTTGTCAGGGTATTGTTTTCACCCATGGTGGGAGGATGGGTGGCAGGAGGATAAAGTTTGTCAGGCCTGAATATCAGAAACCGTAAGGTGTGGGAAGTTGATACTTGCTAGGGACATTGGTTAGGGGGTGTAGGTGTGAAACATCATGGTGTGATCTTGATTTGACCTTTGACCTTGCCATAGTGATCTTGAGTTTAAAAATCTTGTCCGGGCTATATCTCGGTCCAAGATTCTCGGAGACCCTAACATGTAAGAAGTTGATACTTAATAGGGACAGTGGTTGGGGGTGTACGTGTGCAATTTCATGGTGTGACTTTAATTTGACCTTTACCTTGCCATAGTGGCATTGAGTTTGAAAATCTTGTCCAGGCTATATCTTAGAGACTGTAAGATGTAGGAAGTTGATATTTAACACAGACATTGGTCAGGAGGTGTAGGTGTGCAACGTCATGGTGTGATCTTGATTTGACCTTTGACCTTGCCATAGTGACCTTGAGTTTGAAAATCTTGTCCTGGCTATATTTTGGGATCCGTAAGTTGAAGGAAGTTGATACTTTGAAGGGACATTGGTTAGAGGTGTAGATGTATAATGTTATGGTGTGGCATTGATTTGACCTTGTCATAGTGACCTTGACCTATAAACTTTTGTGAGGGCTATATCTCAGAAACCATATGGTGTAGGAAGTTGATACTTGGTAGGGATATCCTTAGGGGTTGTAGGTGTGCCATAGTGTGACCTTTATTTGACCTTTGACTTTGCTGTAGTGACATTGACCTATAAAATCTTGTCTGGGCTATATCTCGGAAAGTGTAAGGTGTAGGAAGTTGATACTTGGGAGGGACATTGATTTGGGGTTGTAGGTATGCAATGTCCTGGTGTGACCTTGATTTGATCTTTGACCATGGTGTAGTGACCTTAACCTATAAAATCTTGTTCAGGTTATATTGCTGAAACCAAAAGATGGAGGAAGTTGATACTTGGTAGGGACATTGGTTAGGGGTGAAGGTGTGCAACGTTATGGTGTGACGTTGATTTGACCTTTGTGCAACGTCATGGTGTGATCTTGATTTGACCTTTGACCTTGCCATAGTGACCTTGAGTTTGAAAATCTTGTCCTGGCTATATTTTGGGATCCGTAAGTTGAAGGAAGTTGATACTTTGAAGGGACATTGGTTAGAGGTGTAGATGTATAATGTTATGGTGTGGCATTGATTTGACCTTGTCATAGTGACCTTGACCTATAAACTTTTGTGAGGGCTATATCTCAGAAACCATATGGTGTAGGAAGTTGATACTTGGTAGGGATATCCTTAGGGGTTGTAGGTGTGCCATAGTGTGACCTTTATTTGACCTTTGACTTTGCTGTAGTGACCTTGACTTATAAAATCTTGTCCGGGCTATATCTCAGAAACTGTAAGGTGTAGGAAGTTGATACTTGGTAGGGACATTGGTAAGAGAGTTGTAGGTATGCAACATCATGGTGTGACCTTGATTTGACCTTTAGTCTCGCCATACTGACCTTGACCTTTAAAATTTGTCGAGGCAGTATCTTGGAAACCGTAAATTGTAGGTAGTTGATAGTTGGTAGAGACATCCTTAGGGGTTGTAGGTGTGTATCAAACTTTTCAGTTTACTGATTAATGCTGTCATCTTGCTATTGAATTGTCTTGTTTTAGTATTTTATGTTTACATACATTTTCTTTCTCTTAGATGTTATTTTCTCTACTTAAACATTATTTGGAGCTTTTATACAACTGACACTGCTCTGAAAGTATCCTGATCTTTGTTCTGTTTCACTACTTATATCTCATGGTGTTGAAAACTATTTCCCCAGGCTATGGGGTACTGGCATGTCTGATGCTATTATTGATTTATATTGATTTAGTGCTTGAATCACATGGCTAAGTTACATGACAAATTTTCAAACAAGAAAGTGGCTTTGCAAATTATGCTACTGTGGTACTTAGTTAGCTGTGAAGTGGACTCAAAATGAATGCCAACCAGGCTATTAACATAAAGGACCTCCATATGGAAAATTTGGTGACAATAGCTGCAATGACTTTTTTCCTATAGTTTTGAGACGATGGTCAATCCTTGTGTGCTGGCCATTTGTTTAAGAGTGGACTATGAGTTAATACCCTACCTACTATGAAGATCTGTATTTAAATTTGTTGTTAGTATCTGTTATGGATGAAGGGTGTTATGGCGGCAGTAGAATGATGAATACTCCAAAGTATGCATCAGATGGATACAATGAGTCTGGCTAATCTGCAACCAGATTTATGAAAGGTCTCAAGTGTCTAGTCTGAAACTATTTTTCTCAAATCTTAGATTTGTGTAAAAATTGAGATTTTTCCCTCACTTGGCATTCACTCAAGGTATCAGTCTGAGTTTTGGCTTAGGTTTTGTCTTTACTGTACGACTGTAAGGAGGGCGATTTAAATTTCTCATTTTGTCACAGTGTTATGAAAACCTCAAGGTTTTGGTTGACAGTTTAAATCTAGTGTTGTTGTCTCGGGTAAGATTTAACCCAATTACAACATAAACAAGAAATGCCTGAAAAAGCGAAACCTGTGGGTAGTATTGAAAAAATCACAAAAATTCTAGATTCGCAATCCGGATCGAGACCATCTCTTAGGAGGACTGAGCCACGGTCCCCCACCTTGTGTGAAAATATGAGCCTGATCTGATCTCTAGCTTTTCAGTTATGTCTACAGACAAACAGGCAGACAAACACAGCATTGATGAGACACTTTTAATTACAATTTTTTCCCTCTCCTTCGGGGTGCAAGGGTAAAAGTTCAATCAAGAAAAACCCTCAGTTTTGAGAGAAAGGTCTGGGTTTTAACTTAAAACCTTTCATGAATTTGCCCCGACCATGCTGTACCATCCAAATCATGAGCATTCATGACACAAGTGTAACAAACTTCAGTTGGTGTGCAATAGAAGACAAGGTACACTTCAGTCTTTATTAAGTAAAGTCTTAGATCTTTGTCACTATCTTACATTGAAAATTCTACATATTGATAGCAGTAGTATTGATGCAGTCCAGTATGATTCCAAATAAATTTAATGCTACACTGTGGGTAGCACACTAGCCTAGAAACACAGATAATGTGGGTTCAAATCCAGACACCGGCAAATACATTGTGGCTCAGATGAAAACTTAAAATGGCAGTCCTTTATTATTGGGTCCTATCCCCAGTGGCAGGCTAAAGATCCTCAGAGATGTTGTTAAATGGTCATCCTTTGAGCCTCTGTCATTCAGATAGGGAAATATCAGTCACCAGAGAGCTTGGACTGTATGTGTGCAGTCGGGATGGCCCAAATAGCACTTTGAATCCCATAGTACAAAGACCTATTTTGCTGATTATAAATATACAGTACACAGACTTGGAAGCCATTGGAAGTCAGTGGTCATGGGTTCAAATCTAGGTCATGGAAGCCATGTAAACAGCTAGTGGTCATGGGTTCAAATCTAGGTCATGCAAGCCATTTAAACTGCCAGTAGTCATGGGTTCAAGTCTAGGTCATGCAAGCCATTTAAACTGTTAGTGGTCTTGGGTTCAAATCCAGCTGATGGAAGCCACTTAAACTGTCAGTGGCCATGGGTTCAAATCTAGGTCATGGTAACTTGTGGAATATGCTAGTGGTCTGTCCTTATCTGACATTAAATATGTTTTCAAATCAAGGTCACAGAAGCCAGTTAAACAGTTAGTGGTCATTGATTCAAATCTAGCTTGTGGAAGCCATTCAAACAGTTAGTGGTCATGGATTCAAATCTAGCTTATGGAAGCCATTTAAACAGATAGGGGTCATGGGTTCAAATCTAGCTCGTGGAAGCCATTTAAACTGTTAGTGGTCATGGGTTCTAATCTAGGTCATGGTTACTTGTGGAATGTACTAGTGGTCTGTCCTTACCTGACCTTAGCTGAGGGGGTAAAAAGAAAAAAACTTTGACTTTATAAAGCAGAAAACCAAGCCATTAGCCAGGCTAACGGCAAAGATTAAGAGTCATGTTAGCTGTTTGTTTAGCAGAAATTTACAGGTTTGATGGTAAACACATAATTGAGAAATACTGATAACACTGATACTTTATCAAGTGCTATCACAAAGCCTTGAGTTTCAATTCACATTTCAAGGAAACTATGGAGCCAAATCAAATAAGCTCATTACGATTTATACAATTTTTGCAGCTCTAAAGATTATTCAGATGAGATATTACAGCAGAGATGTGTGTCCATTTACGTTGGCACATAATAGTGAGCTATTTACAAAAACAATGCCTTACTGGCTGTTACACCACTGTTCCATATTCTCGAACAGAGGTCGCTAATGAGACACAAATAATTTTTATGGTAGATTCTTAGCTAGTTCACATTCCTGTTGTTTGGGAGGTAATCCTCAATGTCTCTGGAAAGTTTTATGTAACATGTAATTATTGGCAGCAGTTCCCAATTGAAGAGATTCTTCTCAAAACTCTGATGACATGTGTTTCTCATTTTCTTTTCAGCAATTCTAAAGTGGTTGGCTTTGATCCTCGAATTAAACACTGGGCTACTGCAGAGTTTTACAACTCACTGTCAAACATCACAAGATCCTTTCAGGAGTAGTTCCTCTGCCATTCCTTAACCATTGCATAACAGTTGTCTTTAAACTGTTAAGCAGTACCAGAACAAAGTATCATACACAGTACTTTTTAAAGTTTATTTACATATATATATTTTTTTAATTTTCAATTGTAAGTAACTGCATGGCTAGTGATATAAATTAATGGGTGAAGTTTGTCTTTGATAACAGCCTCATAAATTGTCCAAACACTTGACATAACTGATTGCAAGTGTAGTTTTCAATGTTTTCCATCTGGAACAGTGGAACAGGCCACATGGCTACAAAAAATTTCAAATATGACAATATCTAAAGTAACCTAACAGTGGAATTTTAACTTTTTAGCAGCACCAGAACAATGTAAAATACTTGGTAGTAATTTCTTTCTTTTGTAAACAATTCTTTTTTTTTTCATTTTGAATTGCGAGTAAATGAATGCCTGGTGGCAGTATTAGTTAAAAGTAGTTTATGCCTACTTAACTCTTACCTACATGTGAGAGTTATGTGTATTAATTTCATCTTATCTATTTTATTTAAACTTGGACATGGAGATATGGTCTCTGTAATACTTTTAACAGTTAAGATGGTGTTTCTGACCATTTCAAAACCTCACTTGGTTTGGAAACGGCCTGGCCATTTCAAAACCTAAGGCCGTATTCTACAACAATACTTAGGTGAAATTAGATCTAATTAGGTGGAGGTTTTTTCACTTAAGTTTTTCTTTGACTTTTTATCCTTGAATCATAGTTAGGAATGTCCAGTTTCATTATTTCCTACTTAAAATCTAAGAAATGCTTAAAATCTAAGTTAGAAATGGGCTAAGTATTGTTGTACAATACGGCCCCTGATTAATAACAGTACACAAGTCTGAGTTGATCCAACATTAGTGGACTATGTATCAAATTACTTTTGCTCTTTTAAGTAGTCAGTGGGCAATTGGTGAAATTTGTAATTATAATTACGTGAAATTTTTAAATGTAAATCTCAAACCTGACTAATATATTGAATCAGGTTGGCTCAGCCTCTTTACACAAATGGTAATCAATTGACTTGTGCTGAGAGGTTTGTTATAATGCTGATTCTTTCAAGCAATAGCAGGATTTTCTTTGACAAATTAAGTGGGAGGGGGTGATTGTAACATATGCAATCAAATCCTAACTTCTTTGAAGTTTCCACTGACACAAATTAATAAACGGCCACAGATGCAAGCTTACTACAATTGAACCTAGGAAAGATAACTAAACCAATTCTCAACTGTGTGTAAAAATTGCATTGTAAAGATTGTAAAAAGTATGTAAACAATAGCAATTAATAGTAATAATTGGTGTAGTCACAAAGTCAGAGCAATTCAGATGATATACATTAAAATGAGTATTGAAAACAAATGCCGGTTGAATCAGTCGTATGGTTTTGAAATGGCCAAGCCATATCAAAACCTCTCCTAGGTTTTGAAATGGCCATCAGATTTATTTGGCCCGTTTCAAAAAGGCTATGGCTGTTTTGAAATGGCCAAAAGTTTCAAAATGGCCAGTAACACTACTATTGGTGATATAAATATACAGGTGAAGTTTTTCAATGATAACAGCCTCATACAATACAAAGACTTGGGCAGG
Organism: Sabellastarte sp. h YS-2021; assembly: GCA_964017235.1. Taxonomy (NCBI): domain Eukaryota; kingdom Metazoa; phylum Annelida; class Polychaeta; order Sabellida; family Sabellidae; genus Sabellastarte; species Sabellastarte sp. h YS-2021. Next base: position 18,956,408 of record OZ024928.1, read on the forward strand.
TATATTTCACTACTGTCATTACTAATGGTAAGTGTAGTTTTCCATGTACACGAATCATGGTTTACCTATTGATGATCATATACATGGAAACGTACCCTGATGGTGGATGTGTAGCCTTTCTAAAAGGCTTTATGCATTATACCTAGGCTAGTTGATCCCATACCATTTTAGCGAGGCGATATGTGTGTGTGTGTGTGTGGGCTTTCACACACAAAGAGCAAATTAACTGCTTTGATGATGTTACAATACCTAAAAATAGTCAGACTCACCTATTTCCCATAAATAGATTTTATTAAGAGTAGTCCTCGAGGGAAGAGCAAGTAAAAAATTATTTCCATTAGGATTTACTCACCCATTACAAACATGCCTCAGATATCATGTGTATACTTTGGTATTTTACTGGGTTTCTAAAAATACCCCTCAAAAGTGTGGAATGGACTGAAGTTTTTAAAATTAGAGTTAATTGTTCATAATTTACCCTTTAGCTGTTGTTCAAGTCTACATTAGTATATAGTGAAGAAGTAATCTGGTATTGATTTGGTAGTATATTGTAAACTTGTATGGGTACATTATTCCTGTGTTATTCAAATATAATGAACATTATGTATAGTAAATTATGTGACATTTGTGAGCATTATTCATAATACTTCAGTCTTAAAACAAGAAGTCTCAGGAAATATTTCAGCAAGTGGAGCATTGCATGAATCAGCTGTATTTTGCTTTGTCAAGGAGAGGTCAAAATATATTGAAAATCATTTCTCATGTACAGTTATATCAAGGAGTCAGAAAAATACTGCTGCTTAAGTAGGATTTTGAAGTAACAGGGTAAAATATAAAAGATAGTGTCCTCTGAGGACCTGATATTTAATTTTACTTCACAGAAAAATTGTGCTTATGGAGCTCTGTTGAAAGTTATTGGACAGCACCATATAGAGAAATGGCAATGGCAAGATAATAAAAGTATCTTGCAAAGTCATGTTTTGGTGACATAAATAAAACCAAAGCACTCGGGGAGTGCAGACCTCTACCAAGGACCAACACCTTTACTTATGAGCGCTTATAAGCATGATGATAAAAAGTCTTTAAAAAGTCCTGTATCATGAATTGGCTGCAGATCACTGACAAAATTAAATCAGTCCCATGTTACATCGGGACCCACTAACTGCTAGACTTTCTTCAAGTCCTTTTGTCTAAGGTATTATATGGGCACTGTATGGCTTTTTTACCAGAATGTGGGGCTGACAAAAGTATTTCATCTCTGACAGTAATATCCCCACCCATTTGTGGATTCATAATGATTCCATGTATGTCCGATTTGGTGGAATAAGAAATACAAAGACTTGGAGCAAGTCTAACTGCGTAAATCTGATGCAAATCTGTGCGGAGGTTTTTTTCGGAATCTGCTAATATGTAAAGAAACAGACAGAATCCAAGGATCACATAACCTCATTCACTGAAGTAATAAAGCTTGACAAATTATTGCATGGAAAAGCCCAATGATTATTCCTTCTGCATCTATTAATTTGTTGGCAATATTCAGATGTTTAAGGGGATACTATGTATTCCACATTATCATTGCTTTCTTTTGATGCACCAGTAGGTGAACTAAGTTTACATGACCCACACATGCAGTTTTTTTGTCACAATGAAATGCAAACTACAACTGTAACTTTTGAACACTAAAGATCAGGACTCCATGGATTCATTTCTGTGAACAGGTATTAAATATTGTACATATTATAATTAATTTTTCTTCATTTGAACTCACCACCTGGTGCAATGTTTATTTCAATACAATTTGAAAGATCTGCCCCAAACTTCTGAACAGGTTGCATTTCACTTAGGTCTAGGTATAACTTAACCAGTGGAGAAAAATATATATAGTAATTTTAATTGTGAGTGAAAATTTGTTTGAACTAGTAGAAACCTTGTGAGGTCATAGATCCAGGAACTCTAAGAGACATATCTGAAATTAGACTTGCCAAGACAGATTTATTCTATTCTATTATATTCTGTACTTTTATGGTGCATAATCTCTGTCAGGCAGACTCTAAGTCTACGTACACATGTATGCGGCTTACAATACCCGATGGCCGACTTTTTCCCTGCTTCTTGTTTATGTTTGTTTGTTTACATGTATCCGACTCCGATTTGCGACATCCGATGTGCGACGGCGATTTTTTCGCTCTGGGACCCAAAAAATCGGATGACAAGTGAATTTAGATGAATGTCAACAGAAAATTGGGAAGGTTGAAAAAAATTCGCCATCGCAACTCGGCCGTCGGATGTCGTAAGCCGCATACATGTGTACGTAGACTAAGGCACAAAAAATGGTGATCCATTTAAGAGAGATCTGCTTAAAAGAGTTGATGACTTATGACAGTTCTTCAAATAGCAGACCAAGGCAGCAGAAGAGACTATAATTTTGAAGTTAAATGAGTGCAGCCTAACCCCTCTAGGCAGGACAGTGTAAAGTGGAATACACTTTTAAATAGGATATATATCTCAGTCTTCAGAGGTCAAAAGTGTGAAATATATTTGAATTCATGGTTAAGGAGAACTGTTTTATCTGGTCTCTTGGAATTTGATGAAACAGGGTTTAATTGTAAATATACCGGTAGTTATGTATATGTAATATTTTTCACTAACTGGCTATGTTACCCGATATTTTTACAACAGGGAAGGCGGGGGGGGGGGGGGGACTCAGATTAGGCATCATCAATCATTGCTATGGAAACATCCACTTATTGTTCCATACATATGATTATTGTTTAATGTGTTTGATGCATGCTATGGTGGAATACTCAGGAAACAGCTGCAGCCTTTGGATATGCTGATGTGTGATTAAGATTATCCAGACTTTTTTTTGTAAAAATAGAAACTCATAACAGAGTATTAAAATAACCACACAATTCCTAGTAGCTATTAACCCTAACTATGACACGGTGACCCCAGGCTTACCTTCAAACTTCCGCCACTTTTTCACATGAGATAACAGGAACACAAACCAGTTTTAATCACTTCAGTAATGTAACGTGTTTGAAAAGCCTGCAAGTATCTATTGGCTGGTGTGCCTAAAAGCTGGCTTTTTTATGGTCTCAATATTCCCCTTTAATCATGATGAGGCCTGTATTAAATAACAGTTTCTTATCTATTTTAAGTAGTCAGGAAGGAGTTATTACCATCAAAAAATAAAAACCAGTAAACACTAACCTGATAAACAGGCCAAATAAGAAAGTCTCTCTCTCTTTCTCTTTATGTTTTTTTAGCATTAATTGATTAATAAATTTCCCCTCTGAGTTAAACTGCAGTTGCTCCCTGTGTGATAAACGTGTGTTTTTCAGTGGCCCGTGGATGTTTGAATTAGCAGAGATAAACAGTTATTACACAGACCGCTGCCTGCTTACCACTGTTTTCCAGTGTATTTTACAAGCTCGTGATATATGGGGTGTAAAGAGAAGTCTTAATGGGACAAATGGTTCCTTTCACTTGGCCCATTTACCTCACAAGTTACATTTATTTTAGTGCAATATAACCTGGCCAATCTCCCCTCTGAACTGCTGATGTGATTGGTCAGATCTGCTGAATGATGCAGTGATTTTCCTTGTTTAATAAGCCAATCATGTTAGAGAAGCAGATATCACTTTGGGCAAGGAGCGGGGGGGGCACTAACAGTAACACAACTGCTCTGAAGTGTGCAGTAAAATTTGCTGTTACATAGGTTTACCAAATGATTCTATAATAAATAAGAATATGTAACCAAGATTGGAAGCCCTGAGAACTGAAAAATTCCAAATTGTAAAATGTAGAAATAAGCATGTAATTTATATTTTGTCACTTAATGTAGAGTGACCCTCCCCTGGATTAAAACAATCAGTTTCTTAGCCAGAAGGGACAAAACATAATACCAAAGTAGATAAAAGTTTATGCCTAAGATATCCAGAGTGATTAACACTTTATCAGGGTTTATTTGAAATCTGGTTGAGGAGACTTTGATTTGTGATAACTTCACCATCAGACTGAGGATACAAAAGTAATTAGCTGTCAGTTGGGGAAAACTTGTGTTCAAGTGTGCTTCATGTAATAAGGAGGATTTGAACACTCACGGGTGGTTTAACTGTCACAGTTGGGATTTATGTTCAATGTTGATAAAGAATATTTCTTTCTTTGTTAAAAAAGAGATGTATAAAATGGATTGGTATGAAAAAGGAAATTTGCAGGGTTCAGAGCACTGGTAGAAGTGAAAAATCTTTGTGTCAGTTTCATTGACAGGATATTCTGCTATGAATGATATGTCATCTGCATATTGTGCAAATTATAGTATACCCTGATCATAACTATGCAATACAATATATATTCACATTAACTTCAAAGAGATGATACTAAAAACAAGAATCATGAATCTTTAAGTTTTACTTAACAAATCCCTGGTATCTTAGTGTTTTTATATAAAGACACAAAGTATTACTATGATGTTTATGAGTGCTTACATACCATGTAGTTCACCCACCCAGCAAAGCCAGAAGCTGATGGGTACGGGTCACCATCACAAACTCTTGGCACCAGCTTTCCCCTTTGGGTTATATGGACCAGGGGACCTGCTTCCCCACCCGCTGATGGTTCCAGATATGTTCTACCCACTGCCCCTACCCACAGGACTTCACCCACACACTAACCATAGCAACAGTGGGAAGAAAGAAGAGCCGTCAAAACAGGACCCAGAGAAACTAAACTTTGGAATTGACAGGATACTGGAGACAGAAAAAGAGAAGAGTAACAACACAGGTAAGTGACATGTAAATGATGTAAAACTTGTCAAAATCTATCTGAATTATAAGTTGTGCAGCTGTTATCCAATTTTTAATAAGAATACTTGAGCCTCACCTCTGGTGATGGGGTGGAATAAAGAAAACAAAAGTAGGAAATGTTGGTAGGAGTGACAATGTGAATGGTGTCATATCATTTGAGTGTCAACTCCAGTCACAGGACAATAGAAAGAAATGTAGCAAAAGGTGGGTGACGTATTAGCTCGGTGAGGTTATGTCAATAAAACTAAAAGCTCTTCGGTGTCTAGTGGTTCAAAAACTTGACCAGTGATCACTTGGATCTCACTTGAGTGGTTTTGGGTTCAAATATATCATATGATAATTTGTAGAAAGTGTTTGAGGTCTGTTTTAATATGACCTCAGATGTTTAATTTGATGTTATAGTTCTGTTACACAAAATGGAAATGGAGTCCCTGGTTTGTTTTTACTGATGTGTCAGAAGTGTCCAAGTTTAGCAATTAACAGAAGTAATTTATGGTTGTGTTCTTCCAAGCTTTAAACTCATCTCCTTAACAATATAGATTGATAGTATGAAACTTGCAATTCAAACAAATTCTTCTTTTTAAGGTTTTCAGACTGAAATTGTTACTTTATTAGTGTATATGTATATTGGTACAACAAATAAATTGCCCATTTGACAGATTATTGTTGTTCTTGGCTGTTTCAAAACCCTGTTTTTTGTCAACAGCCAACTATTTAATCCGGCCATTTCGAAACCTCATTTGGTTTAAAAACAGCCTGGCCATTTCAGAACCTAACTGGCCAGAGTAAAAAAAATGTAATAGTAATTATACATTAGAGTAGATACAAATTCATAACAAATATAAATTATTTGCTTCAAATTCAGTATTAAAACACTGGCTAGTTAACATCAATGTGATGGTTTTGAAATGGCCAACAGGTTTATTTGGCCATTTTGAAATGGCCAAGCATTATCAAAACCTCACCTAGGTTTTGAACTGGCCATCAGATTCCTTTAGCTCTTTAAAAACGACCATGGCTGTTTCGAAACAGCCAAAGGTTTCAAACGGTAAGTAACAATATCAGAAGCACAGATTCCTTAGTAAACCATTAAGGTTGTTTCATTCTTTCCTTTGACTATAAAAACAAATTTTATCAATAAAGTCTAGAAAGCATGTGAGAGTCATACTACTTATTTGTGTATTTGTCTTATTTAACTATTTCTGTTTAATCCTCTTCATTACAGGTACAGGAAAACAAAGCCCCAAAGCTTCAAATATGTCTTCCAGCAAGGCAAACAAGATGGCCGATATACTACCTGCCACTATTTTGCCCCCTCAGTTCACTCTGCCCAGTGTCCACCTAGGACTCAGCAGCCCATACAGCTTCAGCACACAGTCTCACACTGTACACAGTAAGTACCAGTCTAACCCTACAAAGATTCTAAGGCAATAATCCGAAATAATGTGTCCTGATACTTTTGTGTCACAGTTGGAATAACTAGGTGTTAAATAATAGTTTAGGTAATTACATCTACCAAGGAGGTTATGTTTCTGGTGGTGTGTATTTGTCTGTTTGCAAAATAGGAAAAAAAAGAAAAATGTCCCTAATAATCCTTATCCTGCTAAAGACTGAGGAAAGTTATGTTTGTACTTAAGTCACGGTCAGCTAAGGTAATATAAGCCTGCAGTGTTTCCAACAGTTTAAAGGTGAAAATTAAATGACTATTGCCACATTTTCAAACAACTGTGCTACTGAATTTTTTTAATCTTTCCCAGTCTAACACAGGACCAAAACTTTGATGTCCAATTGCCCCAGAGTAACTAATTAAATTTAAACTCTCTTGAGTCTCAAAGGACCTGAAAAATACTTTTTGAAAATAGTATTTACCTGATATTTCCAGATAACAAGGTAAATTATCATAGAAAAGGTCCTTGCAAGACTGGATATTTGCTTCTAATAACAAGGAAATCTGCTTTATTACAGTTCTGCTTGAAATATTTTTAATACTTTATCTTTGATATCAGTCTGCCATACTAAGTGTTCATGTTAGTTATAATGCAGCCTGATTAACGGTAACTATGCCAGAACCTGTGTTCTCTGTGTTGCAAAGTCAGTTTGCTGCCACTGTGCCATCCTGTGTCAAAAAGGTAGTAGTACCAAATGTTTATTGTACTTCTGTCAAATATTTTTTTGTTTTATAGAAATATTGCTTTCTTGAAATTATATGAAGGGTCTATACTCACTAGCGGATCCAGGGGAGGGGTTCAGGGGGTTCGAACCCCCCCCCCCCCCCCCCCTTGAAAAACAATGTAAAGGGGTTCAACCCAATGTACAAAATTATTTCTTGAGAGTGGTGTTAAATTGATAGGAAATGCACTATATTTTTACCAAAAATTAATTTTTTTCAGGGGGGCATGCCTCCTGACCCCCTAGTTATGGTATGTCTGATGTGAACCCCCACCTTACTTAAAAGCTGGATCCGCCTGTGATACTCTGAAATTAGTTGTTTAAAAAAAGAAAACTGGCTTTGTAAACAAAAGACAAGTGTATTCTGGGGGAAGAAATATTTGTTTATTTAATTTGAAAGTTCCAAAATGTGCCCTAAAATAAATAAAACTGACTCTCTATATTGTCTTGCAACACCCTTCAGTAACTCTTTTACATTATCTTTCAGTACCCTAAGTCAATCATGAATAAATGCCATACAAAATAGACATATTCTTATCAAAGGTTACTTAGTGTCTTTTTTTCAATGCTCTTTAAAATATATTATTGTGAATCATTGTAAATATAACATCTATGCGAAATCTGAATAAATTCAAGACACTGTAACAGTATCTGTGAGTGAAAACATGATAAAAAACAGACTATTTTACTGGGAAAAGGACTCCATATCCAATGTTAACTCTCAATATGGAAGATATTTTGCACCTTTCAACTGCTCTTCTAAGTTATAAAATAAAAATTCCCTTAGACTTAATGAATTTAAAGGAATCCCATCAACATTATTTACATTGTAAAATCTATCAAAAACATAGCACAACTGCTTACCAGTTACAGTGTACTCTGAAAAATCACATTGAATGAAATGATTTAAAGTGCAGTTTGTAAAAGTTCATAAAAACATATAATATTGTTATAACACAGTAGCCACAACTGTGATTAAAAGTAACATATTTCATCATTAAACATGTACCCAAATCTTGAAAAATAAAATGATGTCATATAAATCAATTGGATTTTTGTGATTGCCAGTATCAACTCACTTACTTTAGCAGCAGCATTGGGGTTGTGGACATATCACTTGTCTAGAACATTTGAGGTAGTAGGTTCAAATATGGGCCTTAAATTGACATTAAATAATATTTGGTAATTTTCATTTATGATTTGTTGAACAGAATGTTAAAACCAGTTAAAGCAAATCAAGTAACAGGAATGAATTAAATAATTAACCCTGTTGGGCACCTGCTTAGAACAATACTCAAATTTGTAATAAGTCTGAAGAAGCAATCCCAATCATCTTGGTATCTAGCATTGCTTAAGGCTCAAATTTGCATGATATCTTTTCAAACATGCACTCAGATATTTGATATTCATAAAGCACTCATACATGTTAAGAGATAGAACCTAATCAGACAGTCTTTCTCTTAGCTGTGTGCTGCTATAAAAGTCAGTACATGTATGAGTACATTATAAAAACTGAAACTCCATTATCTGAACTTGAAACTTTCCCTAACAGCAAAGAAACTTGAGCCTTCAGCAAGGCTACTTGGTATCTGATGACATTGTAACTGTACTGAGCAACCAATCAACATAAAACTCCTCCACTCTTAAAGAATTGAGTGCAATATTCCTAATCTTCTTCATATCGGCAATTGTGCCCAGTTATAATTATGAAACTGTTTCTCTGTAGAGCTGTTGGCCTGAGGTGGTTACATGCCAGTTGCTTATCTAGATACTCTAACAGCCTGGCACATGTGAAGGGTTCCAGTTCAAAGCAATGTCAAAACCCAACACAGTCAGTTGACATTGTAACCAGCTAAAAACATGCCAATGTTTGGATAGATTTCAAGATAAGAGAAGCAAAGGGGGAAATGGAGCCTGTAATGTGAAAGTCTAGTAATTGAGTGCTGCCCATTGTTTAAAAGTAATGATAGAGAAGAGAGCTTTCTGATGATAGAAAAAATTAACTGGTTTTTAATCATAGCAAAAGCATACACATTGTAATTAAAGCTTCTAGATAATTTTTTTTCTAAATATTTAAATTTTTCTTTGAGAAACTGTATCAGAATGTATTTTCCAGAGTGAAAAATCAACATAACTTGTCATAATTTCACATGATTACATGTAATCTGATGATAGACACCAGTCCATACATCTCAAACTAAATTAATGTCACAACTGAAACCCAAAAAAGTAACCTTTATTTTTGCAGTGTTTTTGTGACCAAAACTGGGATTTGAATTATTTTATTGTGTCATTAAAACTAATTTCCAAGTAAAATGTGCTTAATATAGATAACTTGAATATAGACCACTTAAAATGGCGGTCCTCTGTCATTGGGTCCTATCACCAGTGGTAGGCTAAAGAACCTCAAGGACGTTGATAAATGGTCGTCCTTGAGCCTCTATCTTCCAGTTAGGGGTATGTCAGTTGGAGCTGTACCTGTGCAGTCGGATGGGCTAAAAGCGCTTTGAGTCCTGTAGTATGTGGAGATATTGCGCTGAGTATAAATACACAATACAATACAATAACATAAATATAGAAGGCCCTGTCAACCAGGTCAATGATCAGTAAAATAAAGTTCATGAGGTTTTGATTGGGAAGTATGACATGTAATCAGTGAACCATCCAAACTTTTCCAAGAAAATTAAATAGCATGTTTGCTAATCATTCTTTCAACAATTGTTGTGTAAACTCTAACTATGCCAATTGGTTACATAGTTACATTTCACCACTTTTCTGCCATGCTTGCCTATACCCATTGAAATAACCTTGCTTATTATAAAGAAAAACTGTGTCATTTTGTCTGATGTACTGACACATACTGGCTTTTAGACCTCTCTGTCTGGTGAGCTAATAACCTAACATGTGGAAGTGGTTTATGTGTACCAGTCCTTCATTTAAAAGATTTCAAAAAGCTTTTGATATAAATTGAGCCTTAATCAAGGGTACCATTTAATCTGAGTACCCACACAGGATTAGTGAGACCTGGGTGTTATTCTTAATGGCATACTTTTTCTGGCATAGCCTTGTTGAAACCTCAGATTTGTGCTGCCATATCTTTTTTCAAACATGTACACAAACATTTGGTGTTCATCAAGCACTTGTAAATATTAGATCCCGTCTTGGCAGTTTGGTAATGTAAAAGCCAATATACTTGTTTTTTCTTGTTTTCATTAATTACAAAGAAACTTGAGCCTTTAGCAAGGTTAGGCTTTTGGTACCAATTGAGTCTCCATCAAAGGTACCAATCACTGTGAGTACCCACAAAGGATTAGTGAGACCTGGGCATTATCTTTAAAAATGTGACCTGTGTATTATCTTTAAAATGTGATAAAGTTTCTAGCACTGGAACCTCCCCAGTCATCTTTGTATCCAGTGATCACCACCTTGGCATGCTACCTCAAGTCAAAACAATTAAACAGCTCACATTTCAACCCAGTGTGCAGCCAATACCCCATATCTCACCTCACACACAGAGAGACTAAGTACCACTGAGAGACTACTGACACAGCACTGAAAACCCCGATTTTTGAATGAACTTAGAATCTGAGAAGTTATTTTTCTGAGAAATTAAAGATTTTTTAAGAGTTGCAACTGAAATTTTGAAATTTGAGAAGTTGACTTTTTGTTATTTATTGTTAGTCAGTAACAGCAGTAATCACTGAAATATGTTTAACATATATATAAGCAATGTTTAAGCAATCCAAGAAACCAATGGTACATGCCTTAATGTGATGTAAATGTTTTGCATTCAAATTCCCCAAATTCAGGGCACAGGACAAACTTAAATATTGCCATAGGAACTTGAATAAAATGTACATAAATTATTAGTAGAACATAAAGTCACGAGGAAATGATGCAAAAGAAGAAATTCAAATTCTTTGCAAGTCTATGAGTTTTACTTAGGTAGAAACTTAAACTGCTCTGTCTCCATTCTTTTGAGGTTAGTGTGTGTGGTAGTTGATGTTGTTTTTTAATTTCACAGCTCTAGGACATGTCTTGCTATTTTAAACTGTTAGATAAATAGGAACCTGTTTGGTTTCTTTTGAAATGGATTCTGCTGATTAAGGATTGTATTTCATGTTTGATGCCACTTTGTGTATATATGTTTTGAAAGGTATCTTGCACAGCCAGTGTTTATGTGTGTCTGCTATGATGTTTATTGTCACTTCTAAAATATCTCTTTAATAGGCTAAGATTGAAATACATCACCAGAGAAAAAACATCCCTGTCATGGTATTTACAAGGATATGGAAAAAGTAGTGAAAAACATAAAAACCTTGAGATCATCACTGAATTTTAATACTCTGGTAAATTGTATTTGAAATAAAATACAAAAAGTTTTGGACTATTTGAATTTTAAAAATTATATTTTACATAAAATAACAATGACAGTTTAAAAAAGTACAATGCAAACTCGTTTGAAGTGATTCTTTTCGTATCACTTGATGGAGTGTCTGATTATATTGTCAGAGTCTTGTGTTAGTGTCCACTTCAGCACAGACTTGCTCCAAGTCTTTGTATTTCTCATTCCAGCAAATCTGACATACATACATGAAATCATTATGAACCCATTTGATGAGTAACAAAAGCTTCTGTCTAGAGAAATACAATTGACAGCCCCACATTCTGGTAAAAAAAGTCATTCAGTCCTCATATAATACCTTAGACAAAAGGACTTGATGAAAGTCTAACTTCAGCAATGTCATCTCCAAAATTCTATACATAAACAGTGCTTGTGGCATGCAAATCCATCAAATAATGAATGAAATACATGATGAGATTCATTGTTCCTTCTCTACTGACTCCTCCAGAAGAAACTTAAGTCTTACCTCTTTCTTAAAAGCATATCCACTATAGCCTCTTTATCCAAATCTTCCATGTCCATGGAGATGACTATTTTTCTCATATCTGGGTTTTTTTTAAATTGGATTTGTGTTCTGCTTGTTGTGACTCGGAGTATCTCCATTTTTCAGTTGATTAGTTGCGGTGCTCCAAGTTGAGGTAGCTGTAGCGTTCATTTTTGTTGTTGTTGAAATTTTGACACTTTTTAGCCATTTGCTCTAACATAGAAAAATTGCAGTGTATGTATGGATAGTACCCTATCTGCAATTCTGAAGGTTTAAATTTTTTTTCTGTACATGTTATTTAAAATTCAGATTTGTATTGATGTTGTATTTTGTATTGGCCATTTTCTTCTCACCTATTCAACAGATTTTTCTGATATGTTATTTATGCATTGCACCCAAATACCCCAATGAACTACTGTGTTGAATCTTTATTAAATCATTTTTAAGAATTTAAAAAAAAAATTTTCTGGTTCTTTTAATGTACCTGTTTGATCTTTGTAAAGGGAAATAACATTCTAACATTAATGTAGATTTCAGAAATAGTAAAACATAGAGCAAATTCAGGCTCATTTCTCAGACTGTAGGTTAGTTACCAATTTTAGGATTCAGTGTCTATATTTTTGAAATTCTTTATTTTATGGCTATCTCAGAATTATGCATCTATGCAGTATTTTCTGAAAATAAGGCTAATGACAGAAATTGTATTAGAGTGATTTGCATTGCTTTTTATTCCTAAAAGCCACTCGTCATGCAGATTTTGGGTGCAAGCTTTAGATTTCTAGCTTATAGTACTTATTGAGAACTTGGGAAATTGAATGTGCACTTACTTTGTCACTTGGAAAGTATAATATTTGAACTGAAATTAGTTGTTTAGCTACTTCATCGTGCTACAGTACTTTGGCTTTACTGGAATACTTACATAACTACTTGTTTATCCTACAGGATTCTCATTTTATGTATGCTCTGGAGTTCTATCGATGCAAACATTGCCCAATCTGGAGTTCTATCAATGCAAACATTACCCAATCATTTCCTTTTACTTTTCAGATATGCTTTACTTAGTCAAATCCTTTAATTATATGCTATTCCTTAGCATTTGAAATAAAGTTGAAGCAACTGACACTGTCAGATGCCTAACTCCTGTCATTTCTGTTTTGAGATGTATTCCAATCACTCCATATTTTGCTCAGTGCTCTAACATCATCTTTTTACTTTTCAATTTTTTCATATTTAATTCATCTCACAGTCTGATATGCTTTAAACTTTATCATTTCCCATTACCTTTCATGTGTGTTAAAATCACCTTACATCATTATGTTCTTCAACCTTACAACTTCCCTGTATGTTACAGATGTATTTGAATCCTCACACTCTGAGCAGCCATCTCGCGCACAGTGTCCTCCAAAGCGAAAGCGTTCCTGGTCTCGTGCCGTGTTTTCAGCTTTACAGAGGAAAGGACTGGAAAAACGGTTTGAGGTGCAGAAGTATGTGACAAAACCTGATCGCAGACAGCTGGCTGCTGTACTTGGCCTCACAGATGCACAGGTGATATGTAAATTTTGATAACATACACAAAAAACCTCTTATTATGTAAATATATTGAAAGACTGAGATTGTGTTTGCTTAACAGAAGGTCCATAAAACAGAAGCAGTAGTTAGCTAGACAAATAATAGAACAATGTAATTTTGGGAGATGTGAACTGTGTTCACGAAATCAAATATTTGCATTGCAGAAGTTCATATAGTAGAGTTCTATTGAGTTTGTTTTATGGTCTATGTTTTTAGACAAAAACCTTTTGCGTAAAATTTAAAAGCCTTTCTCTTCCTGAGCAAACTTTTACAGTATACAAATGTCAAGCAATATGTTTTACTCTTTTTAATATTTTTTGGCACTAACCTTTCTCACCATATAACTTTGAGCCCCATGGAGAGCTAGTTCTAATTATAACTATAATTTATTTATTTTGGGTTTTATGTCGGTTTCAACACCGTACAGTCATATCACGGCGGGTAGTTTTGCAGGCAGAGGAAACCAATACATACAGTTGGTCAACCACCAGTAAGCAACTACCAACTTTCCCACATAAGCTACGGGGTTTTGAAATGCTGACCTCAGAGGTGGTAGGTCCAGTGTGTTCCACTGCAGCACCACCAAATCATAATAATAAAAACAGGCGTGATAATGCTAAAAGGTTACACTGAGCTGAGGGTTAAAAGGACAATTAGAACACCTTACTATACACCTTCTAACCATATTTAAAAAGTATATGGGTGGTGATATGTCACAGTGACTGTTTCAGGTAAAGGTTTGGTTCCAGAACCGGCGTATGAAATGGCGTCACATGGAGGAACAGCGTAAGAAGCAACAGCTGGCTGCTCAGACCAGACAGGTGGCCCACACCAAGGCTGCCAACAAAAAGGATGGACAGACAGAGGAACAGATGACAGAAGTACATGTCCGGGTCACAGACAGTGAGGTCGAGTCTGAATCAGAGGCTGCTTAAATGTGCAGATACCACATGACAGATTGGTCACTTGATGGATTACTTCATTGATTGAGTGATTTGAGTTTTTGAGGTCATGTTGGACAGATTGTATAGGTAATATAGGGAGTAGTCAGGATGGATGGTTACAGTGCACACTGGTTGGCCAAGATAATAGGGCCATAATCACAAAAAGGATCAGTGAAAGATTAACCAAAATTCATGTAAGTTTGATATACAAAGCTGCATAGAGTAAGAAATCTAAAATTCGCCAGGAATCTAAAATTTGCCACCTCTAAAACCTTAGTTAATTTTGTGAAGAAAATGATGTTTTTGTCTAAAAATTATTATTTTTCATTTCAAAAAGCCTTAATTTATTATACATTCAACAAATCTCACCACAATTCATTTATTTTATTAGTATTTTCACATGTGGCGAATTTCAGATATGTGGCGAATTTTAGATTTCTTACTTCTACTTGAATTTATATTTTCACCATGAATGGTCCATTTTTATGAGTACCAGCCTTGCTTGGTTAACCTCCAGGCATTGGTAATAAGCAACTAATAATGCCACATACTAGATTTAAACCTATGACTTGGGACCTGAAAGCAGCATTTTGGACAGTTGGAAATAAAGAATATACAGAGACAGAATATTATGACAGTTATCACTCACAACATATCTCCACTTTTCTGAAAGAAATGGGCAAGTTTAATCAAATTCTGTGGGATTATTTTCTGACTGACCATCTCAGTTTGCCTATTTCAAAGATACTCGTAAAAGAAATAATGCCTAGTGTTCTATACTGTAACTATGGTAGTGATAGGTTAAATACAATCTAGAAATAGCTACAAAGGATAAAGATCTATGTATCTATTTAGTTTATTTGTCTGTTTATTTGTTATGAATTATTGTATAACTGTGCCTTTTATCAATAAATAAAGCTAGTATATATTTACAGAAATCTCTTTTTTTCGTTTTCACTATGTGCACATAATGGATTATGTTTTATAATCACATTAAAATTACAGAAACATTTTCACTTAAGTGACCTTGTAAATTTGACACTGTAAATTAACAAGACATTATCTGCAAATAATGACCACTTGCACGACTGGGGATGGGTAACACCTGTTGCAGACCCATGCAATGAAGGCAGTTTAAATACACAAAGACCTCCCAGTGGCACCTGTAGATTGATACATGGCACTTCATGAACACAGCTGGTTTTCTATATGAACTCAAACTCTCATATGTATTTTCTCCACCTTTTATTTTATATAAATATACAACCTCATTTAACAACTGTATTTAATATTGCAAGTAAAATAAATTAAATATCACGTGTTTAGATTCCTCCCAGTAACAGAGACTGTCATATTGGTACATTTGAATGAGTTGTCAGTTTAGGGTTTAGCCTCTTTCTAAAACATGTATCCTGGCTAATATCTTGTGTTGCAAATAGTTTACAACTCACAAACCACAACTTTGGCCATTAAATCCACTAACACAACAACAACTGCTTAGTGTTACAACCATAAAATATCTGGGACTGAAATGTATCTTGTAATTCAGAGTGTAATTTGTAGTTCATTGCAAATATAAACAGTTAGATATTATTATCTATATTTTGTTCTTTTTCAGTATGTCAAAGACTGTAACATTTTTGTCCATTTATAATTCTCATAGAAACCATTATTATTAACTATTACTTCACAAAAGTGTCATCTAAGTATTTGCATGTCACAATAATTAATAAAATCTGTTTTATATGAAAATCCTGTTTGGGTCACAGCATTGTATTTAACCAATTAAATTGCAGAGGCTTACATGATACTTGATATTACTTAGAATAACATATGTGAATGTACAATATAAATCTTTGCTGCAAATTTTAAAAGTTAAATGTCTGGTGTCACTCATAGGTTTTTGCTCTGTAAATAAAGCTCCAGTTTAAATATATGAAATACCACATAATATCACACTAGTAGCCTTGGAGATCTGAGTTCTGTGGCCTGTCAATCAACACACTTATACTGCATTCTTCTCCCCAGACCCCTCCCCTTTTGCAGAAATCCCTCCCCAGACTACACATAGTGTAGCCTGGGCTGGCTCTCTATTCTGGTATTTAGGTCAAAGTTTAGTTTTATGTCTCTTTTAACATCTATGGTCATTTTGGGATAGCTTAAGTTATTCTGGATTAGAACCTGAAATCAATAAGGTGAGAATCAAGTGAAGTTCACTAAACTTGGTAACCACTGAGCCATCTGCGATTTACTGTCTCTCATTATATAATGTCTCTTGCTGACTCATTTGTGTGTATTTTATTACTTCTGCAAAGGAGATTATGTTTTTATGGATGCGTTTCTTTGTCAGTCTGTGTTCGCAGTTACCCTGAAACTAATGAATGCATCTTTATGAAATTTTTAATGTGTGTACAGAATGACTAAAGGAAGCAGCAATTAAATTTTTTGGAAACATCTAGGTCATACTAGACTCTCCTCAAGTCCTTTTGTCTTGGATATTATACGAGGACTGAATGACTTTTTTTATCAGAATGTGTGGCTGATAAAAGTTTGTATTTCAGATAAGTCTTTGTATTGTATGGAGTCATAATGATAACATGTATGTCAGATTTGGTGGAATAAGAAACACAAAGACTTGGAGTAAGTCTAAGATCATACTGTGGATGCCAAAAAAATGTTGAGTTTTCATCATTTTGGTGAAATTACAATGTGGGGATACTTCTTTGCCTTGGTGGAGTTCTGGGCTCAGGGAGTACTTTGTAGTTAAGCTTTAATGTTGCTTTCAGCACATTGTATAGATCACACCATAACAAGTAGTTTCAGGAATGGAGGAAACCACTAAAACACTACTGGGTCGATATTCTACAATGTGAGACACCAGGCATGAGAAAGCACCAACCGACATGGCCATTTCATGCTGTGGCCAAGGTTAGAACCCACAACCTGAGGTAAGAGGGGAGTCTGTTTTCAGTACACCACCAGCATGAACCCTTTTGATTGTTTATTGAGAAACACATGTACCCACTATCAAGGGCAGCTCTCTGCTTTGCCTGAAAATCCCAAGCATTATTCATCGATTATTGACCTGTATATGAGTGTAGTACTGTGTTATTATGACATTTGTTATATATATTTGGTTACATGTCAATATCAAGACACGGTATTGGTCATATGGGGTAGTTACAGTGGTAGAAAATGGGAAGTCAAATGAGCTGGTGAAAATGGTTTACAGCAATTCATCAGTCACTGAAAAGCAACTACCAACCTTCTCCATTTAAGGTTATGGTTCATCAAAGTCAAAGTTAGGGTCATATTGGGACAGGTCCTCAGCATTCTCAGTTGAGTCAGTCGAACCCACACAGAGGTGACAGCCTGTGATTAAATGCAAAACGAACTAACCACTAGGCCACTGAGAACCTTTCAAGGTTATGGTTGAGATTTGAATCACTGCCATCAGAGGTTGTGAGCATGTTGGTCATTGTGCCACAGCATCTACAATATCATTTATTGAAAATAAAAATCATAGAAAACACATTGAAAATGGGACCTTGAGGTTTTAGGATTTTTTTTTATCTAGAACATGAACCAGATCTTTTAAAAAATTTAATCAGTTCTTCCTTTGGCCAGACATTTCCAACTGAAAAAAAGATCCGCTTCTTACTTTTGGAGTTACCACACATATAGACAGACAAATGCACCCTAAAACATAACCTCCCTGTGGAGGTAAGCAGACACTCTTCCAGGCTAGAAAGTTTTCTAAGATGATGTTATAGGAGTTGGGGGGGGGGGGGAATCTCCGTGTGTGTGTGTGTGTGTGTGTGTGTGTGCGTGTGTGTGTGTGTATATCTTCAGTATGAGCTATGAGTTTGCCCTCAGTAAAACCCATACATCACTGTTGTGTACATAAACACAGAGTCCAGCACACGCCACCCAACAAACAAATGTGCCAAGCTGACATGCTCATTACTTCTCACTTAATGAGCCTGTATTAACTGATATTGTTCAGCTAATAAATAAACACTCATTTTCTTGTTACCTGTGAAGAACATCTCCCATAAGCTAATTGGAGAAGGTTATAAGCCAGATTTATAAGCCACATTTCTTACATACTTTGCAATTAACAGTTTGTGGCTTAGATAAACTGGGATGAAAAATGTTCCTTTTCTGTTTGGCTTGTCATTCTTTGTCAAGTAATGTTGTAACAGAATTCTTTTGGATATTATCAATAATTCTATATAATACAACTATAAATATCAAAAGAAAATAGTTAATATGTGGTACTACTTAAAATAAAAAGTTAAAAGCTAAATTTTTAAAATGCTTTAAAAACACAAATTTAAAGTTTTACTACTTTAAAGGACTTAAATTAACTTGAAAATTCAAATTGCTCAATTTTTATGCAAAATGTTTTGAACATATGGCCTTTTAAGAATTTAATGGTAGACTACAGTTTAGTAATAGCAGATCAAATTAATCCATATTAAGGTTCATTTGTGACCATTATTGTCTTATTTATTTACACCAGCCAATACACCAGTATAACTCTAAGTTGCATTGGCTTCCTGTTGAACAGCGCATGGTGTTTAGGACAGCCACACTTGTTAACAAGTTTCAGCAAACAGGTTTTTCTAGGTATTTTGCTCCATATCTTTGTTCCTACACTAGTTCTTACAGCACCAGGCGCAGCCAAAGTGGTGGCAATTTCCTTGTCATTTCAAAGTTCTACCCTTCTGTTCATAAATCTATCAAGCAGTTTGGTAATAGTTTTGCTTTTGATGCTCCCACTGTTTGGAATGCACTTCCAGATGAGATTCGTGCCTCTCCATCCTTGGCCTCTTTCAGAAAGCAGCTTAAAACCTACCTGCACACCAAAGCATACCCACCTTAGCCTAGATCATCCCCTGGTGTTCTCCATGGTGCTTGACCCTCTTCTGTCTCTGGATACTGAAATTTGGTCTACTGCTCTTCTGGTTTTGTTGCGCCTTAGAGCCCTCTAGTATGGGGAGATTAAGTGCTATAAAAGTCCAATTAGAATTAGAATTACATCCCTGTTCCACTATCAAAAACTGTCCAGGAGTGGCCCTGAATATAGTATTCCGGGAGACCCCCTATTATGTCTGGATACACACCTGCTGTGATCAACTAATCAGCTGGCAGGAGTGGAAATGTCAAATAATTCGAAAAATGCTGATGTTGGTCCTGGGTGCATGTCAGACTTCTGGGGCATGCTTGTTTAGTTTAGTTTATTTGGGGTTTTACGTCGCTTTCAACACTTGGGGCATGCTTGTGGATGCTGCTCTAATATCCTTCCCTGGGCATAGCCTTAGAGGTCCTCGGGTCCAGGTTACACTGGATTCTCAAATGGTTGCTGCCCTGGAGCTAAAGGTCACTCGTAACAGATAAAGGACATGTCCATCAGATGTCCCAGAGGAGGCGGAAGTCAATCTTTCTTCAACAAGGGCTTCCACTCCATAGTATTGCTGGCCCTAGTAGATGGCAATTACTTAACCAGAAAAATGTTTTTGCTAACAAAAACTAAGCGTCCCAAAAAGGTTCACTGCAATATAATATACAGTAGAAAAAAGTTTTTGAAAATAAAAACATGCAGTGCTGAGAGAAGAAATGAAAGTTAAGCAGACAGTGTGGAAGTTCATGCATTAACATGAAAGAAAAATTTAAGCTTTATTTTGTTTTCTATGGTCATAAATTGCGAAAAGTTAATTGAATAAATGCTCTGGCTAGGAATGCATAAAGCATCAATACTTATAATAGGTCGAAAGTTATACCATAAAACTACTTAATTAAAGAGTAACAGTGCTTTATAAATGCCATAATAATACTGGGCTCTTATATAGCGCTTTTTCTATTATTAGCTCAAAGCGCTTTACACAGTATTACCCCAGCAAGGATAGCTAGCCTTGGTAACCTTACCTATTGCTGCCATGCAAGGCGCAGAAGCCAGTATCCCTTAAAGCTGGGTACCCATATTTCCCCTGGGTGGAGAGAGGCACAGACCAGGTTAACATCTTGCCCAAGGATGTTCTCCCACATGAAAACAGTTGGCATCACTGGGGATCGAACCCACGACCCTTGGATTATAAGTCCAAGAAGAAAGGCAAGAAATTTATGACACAATGCTTTGAACACATCTATCTGGTAAATCTGACCAGCTATCTAGACTCTTCACATAAGGTTTCCCAATACCTCTGAATACATTGTAAATCTCTAACAGCAAGAATAAAATAGATATAAGGCAAAAACACAAAATGGGCTATTTGATGAATCCAATTTGATCCATAAAAGAGGTGGTGGTGGTGGTGGGGGGGGGGGGGGGGGGGGGGGGGGGGGGGGGGGGGGGGGGGGGGGGCAGGGGGGTAAATCTGACCAGCTATCTAGACTCTTCACATAAGGTTTCCCAATATCTCTCAATACATTCTAAAACTCTAAGAGCAAGAATAAAGGAGATAAGAGGCAAAAACACAAAATCGGCTATTTTATGACCCCAGTTTGACCCATAAGGGGGGGTCTGGGGGTAAATCTGACCAGCTATCTAGGCTCTTCACATATGGTTTCCCAATACCTCTTAATACATTCTAAAGCTCTAAAAGCAAGAATAAAGGAGATAAAAGGCAAAAACACATAATCGGCTATTTTATAACCCCAGTTTGACCCATAAGGGGGAATCCGGGGGTAAATCTGACCAGCTACCTAGACTCTTCACACAAGGTTTCCCAATACCTCTTAATACATTCTAAACTCTAAAAGCAAGAATAAAGGTGATATAAGGCAAAAACACAAAATCAGCTATTTTATGACCCCCAGTTTGACCCATAAGGGGGGGGGTCCGGGGGTAAATCTGACCAGCTATCTAGACTCTTCACATATGGTTTCCCAATACCTCTAAATACCTTCTAAATCCGTAAAAGCAAGAATAAAGGAGATAAAAGGCCAAAACACAAAATCGACTATTTTATGACCCCAGTTTGACCCATAAGGGGGTATGCGGGGGTAAATCTGACCGGCTATCTAGACTCATCACATAAGGTTTCCCAATACCTCTTAATACATTCTAAAACTGTAAAAGCAAGAATAAAGGAGATATAAGGCAAAAACACAAAATTGGCTATTTTATGACCCCAGTTTGGCCCATAAGGGGGGGTCCGGGGGTAAATCTGACCAGCTATCTAGACTCTTCACATATGGTTTCCCAATACCTCTTAATACATTCTAAAGCTCTAAAAGCAAGAATAAAGGAAATAAAAGGCAAAAACACAAAATTGGCTATTTTATGACCCCAGTTTGATCCATAAGGGAGGGTCTGGGGGTAAATATGCCCGGCTATCTAGACTCTTCACATATGGTTTCCCAATACCTCTTAATACATTCTCAAGCTCTAGAAGCAAGAATAAAGGAGATATAAGGGGAAAAGATGAAATTGGCTATTTTATGAACCCAGTTTGACCCCTACAGGGGGGTCGGGGGGGAAATTTGACTTGCTTTCTAGACTCTCCACATATGGTTTCCTACTACCTCCCAATACATTTTATGGCTCTAAATGCAATACTTAAGAAAATAATAGGGGGGTTCACATGAATTTTAAGCTTTCTGATTGGTACCTGTGAGAAAATCACTCAGAAATCGGTCAATTCACATCGGATTGCTCCCAAAATCTAATCAGCTCACGTTTTTGATAGTATAAACATGTGTATGAAGTTACAAGCCTCTGCGGTCAGTAGATTTTCCTGAACTGCGATGATGGGCGGGTGTACCCGAAAAAACTATTTTTTGATCATGTGACCTTGATAAGATCAAAAGTCAAATTTAAGCATGTGAAAAAATTTTCCCACACCTAAGGTATGTAACTGCCAAATATGGTTAAAAAGCTTGCAATAATAAGGGAGATATTCAAGGGAGACCATAATGCGGCAGCGGCGAGGAAACTGACGCGAAACCAAATAAGCTTAATTATTTTTTGAGTGGATGTGGACAGCAGCGGGTCCTGGTCGGAGTTGTAACAAAAACCTCACGACCTGCACAAACTATCCCCACATGAAACAATTCTCATACACACATACACCTCAATATGTCAAAAAAGGTCCTGGTTAAACATGGGGAACTATATCTTGTAAAGACAATTGGAGGGCAGGGTTCAAACTCATTAATATAGTTTCCAGAATACTTTGGAGTTTAGGATTTAAGCCCTTTAACTATAAAATCTTGGGGATTTAGGGTTCAAGCCCTTCACTTTTTTCAATTACTTCATATTATTACATTTAATTTTTTTTTTAAGTATTGCATAAGTGGTATGAATTCTTTGTGTGATTGTGTGAGGTTAAGTATCTGGTGGGGCCTGTTTGTGTGTTGTTGTGAAGGGATTACTTGCATGTTTTAACACCAAATTATGCAGAAAGCTCTTTAGAGATATGGGTGGGCCTAAGGAGGGCTGAAATTGGTTACGTCCTCAGGATAGCTGGAGGAGAAGCCAGGTGGTGAAACTTAAATGCTGGCGTTGACTCGGTGGAGGTGTGTCTGCTGGAGGTCTTGGGTGTCGAGGGCTATGTAGCAGATGTAGCTGATGCACTTGATGCATGGTTGATTGGCATATTTCTGTGCAACTGAGAGATTGTGGTGCGTTAATGCTCCAATACTCGGTACTTCCAACCAGGTAGATGACTGGTTATCGATGTCTGACCCAAATGACAGAATGCCCCCCAAATCAAAAGTTCGATGTACTTCTGCAGAGATAGATAATGGACCAATGTCCCTATCTGATGCTCTGCAACTACCGGCGGTGCTTGCTTTCTTTGTTTTGTTGGTGGGGGCTTTGACCACGGCTTTTGTTGAGCTGGCTATTGATACTGCAATTTTGCTGGTTTAAGCTGCTGATGATGCTGCTGTTGAGCTGGTGTAGGTAGCCTGTTGATAATGTTGTGTGCTGGTGCAGGCGGCTGCTGAGTCTGTTCTCCCCTCTGCCTTGTTGAAAGACTGGCCTGTTATATGATGGCTGAGGGTGTGCATAGGGCTGTTGTGGTTCTGGTCACTTCACTGGAGGTCCCTACTGGTTATTATGCTCTACGATACTGCTCTGACATGTCCCTCTCAAAAAGTCTTTGTCTTGAATTTTCTTTCTCTCTGAATATACTTAATAAAGACTCCCATCGTGGTAGATTCGGGTTTCTCAGTTGTGGGTGTAATGCATGTGGATCTGATAAAGCGGTTTATCATACTCTCCATTTTCTCCAATGTGCCATGAAATGGCTTGCTGTCATCAAAAATTCTAGATGTTTGGTGTCTCTTTTGACGCAGGTGAATGGACATCTGGGGCTTTGCATTCAGAGATGGTGTTAATGTCTTGTTGTGGTGATCATGTTGTTTTTCTTCCTCTTGAAGCCTGGTCTCCTGATGCTCTAGCAGATGATATGGTGTCTCATGAAATCAAAATAGTATCAGAGATACCCTACTCCACAGCCTGTGGAAATAGTTTTCAACACAATGAGATATAATAGTGAAACAGTACACAGATTGGGATACTTTCAGAGAAGTGTCAGTGTCCAAATAATGTTTAAGTAGAGAAAATAACATCTAAGAGAAAGAACCTGCATGTAAAGATTAAGTATTCAAACAAGACAATTCAGTAAAACTAAAAATTATGAACCTGTAAAATTTATTAACTGGAGAATAGCTGTCAAAGGAAATTTCACAATTATGTAAAAGTACATATAATAATCAGTTGCAGCAATATATATCCTTACGGTTGCAGAGATATGCCAGAACAATATATTATGGGTCAAGGTCAAATCAAGGCAGGGTTGGAAATTAGCGCCGATCCGCCAGTCTGCAACCGACAGAAATGCTTTTATGTTGAAACGATTAAGACCCTGCCAGTCTGTTTGTCCTAGAAACTGTAAGATGGTTATACATGCACATTTCACACAGTTGAATTATGATTTGCATGTTTTCGATATAGTTCAACCATACCTAAGTGACCTTGTACATTTGTGGAAAGATTTAAAACTTATCCCATTTTGATATTCATTTGTATGGTCGAATTATGGTTTGAATGTTTTGAATATTACCCATACATACAGATGTGGCAATACATGCTTTTTTGTGGAGTTGGGGCAAAACCTGTGGCTCACTTGATGCAAAACCATCTGTTACATTGGGAAGATGCAAAAGTAAAATGCTTAATGAATTCTAATATGATTTTAACAGTGCTTAATCTACATCAAAAGACACCCAAAGGTGCAACAACCAAGATTCAAGTAAAAAGATATAAGAGAGACATAAGAGAGATAAAATAGTATCAGATATCACCGTAGAGAGATAAAATAGCATCAGATATGCAAGATCAAAGGTCAAATCAAGGTCACACCATGACATTTTACATCTACACACCTTAGTTAATGTCCTTACCCAGTCTCAACTACCTACACCTTACGGTCTCTGAGATATAGCCCAGACAAGATTTTATATGTGAAGGTCACCAAGGCAAGGTCAAATGTCAAATCAAGGTCACGCCATGACGTTGAACACCTACACCGCCTAACTAATGTCCCTACCAAGTATCAACTTCCTACACCTTATGGTTGCCCAGATATAGCCCGGACAAGATTTTATAGGTCAAGGTCAATACAGGAAGGTCAAAGGTCAAATCAAGGTCACACCATTGCATTGCACACCTACACACCCTAGCCAATGTCTCTACCAAGTATCAACTTGCTACACCTTATGGTTGCAAAGATATAGCCCAGACAAAATTTTATAGGTCAAGGTCACTACAGCAAGGTCATACCATGACGTTGCACACCTACACCCCCTAACCAGTGTCCCTACCAAGTATCAACTTCCTACACCTTAGGGTTTCCGAAATACAGGCCAGACAATTTTTTTCCCGCTGCTGGCCCACTCACCCATCCGGATACCATGGGTGAAAACAATACAATGACGGCCCTTAAGGGCTGTGGGGTAAACCCTGTCTTTCAGCCAAGTGTATCACTAGTCTGGCCTGACTTGCCCATGGTGAGCTTCTGAAACTGTGTCCTCTGTGGCAAACTAGCACTTCAGCTTCTTAGGGTCTTGTTATCTTTGAGGCGTCTACCCAGCAGGCCTCTTTGTCAACAGTGTCTTTGTAATCAGATGACATCCTGCTGAATAGCATGTCATGATCCCTAATCCAGTCCAGCAAGGCCTGTTTTATGCCAGAGAGAGCCACAGCCTTCATCTTGTCCCTCTTGTACTTCTTTGATGTAGGTGTAGATGGCTACATTAAATCCTGTTGGCTCCTCATGTCTCGGCTCTTCTGAGTCTTTCAGATGTGCACCTTCTGAATGAACTTGTGCCTGAACCATCATCTGATAAGCTGATTCCGCAAAAACCTCCACCTGCGACTCCACTTAAATGTCCGAGTCCAATCTAGTGTCCTACTCAGCTGCTGCTGTGGCCATGCTTCTTTTTTGCTTTCCCCTTGCTAGCTTTGGGTAGCATTTCTAAGGATATTTTGAAAGAGATTTCCTAAAAAACAACAGTCCTATAAAAACATTCTTGATTATGCCAGCACAGATCCCTTCTCCTTAAAATTGAAACTGGAATGAGGCAAAGGTGGTTAGAATCCCCCAGTGATCTAGGCCAGGGAACAGTCCACTCAGGTTGAATTAAGGTCTTGAACCAGTGATCACAACCCGGGTCACAGGAGTAGATACCAGATCGTCAGTAGTAGGTGGCATTTTACACAAATTCAGGGTGAATGCTAAACATGTTGAGATTTTTTGTTGATCCTGGTTTTAGAAAACGGACGGCACAAAAAACACCCAGATGTACAGCAAAGTATGAGACTGCCCTTGCTCTCCTAAGAATGACCCAGGGCAACCATAATTGGGTTTGCTCCTGTGCAATCTTGACAATGGAACAGCTGTATTAATAAGCAGCATTTTATTTTTACAGCAAACATTTATCTGATATCAAATTACCAAGTTACAAAACCTACACTATAACAACCATCAAAATAATACATGACCCGATAATAATCTTCCTAGTTTTATCTTTCAAAGTTTTAAACTGTTGCACTCCATAAAATATTCTGGCAAGAATTCAGTTTAGTTAATTTTAAATTCAAAGAAAGAACACTAAAACACGAAGATCTTCCAGTGATTAATATACAGAAGAGAAACTGCAGTCATTTAGGTAAACATGTCTGTCTGCACTCCACAAGTATTTGCATCAATTTATAATGCTTGGCTTTGTAAAACATTTATCTTTTGCTTTTATAAAATCAACAATATTTACACTGATTAGTTTTCCCTTTTTGTTTTTCATATATTATGCATGTTCTTTCCTTGTCTGTTTGTTAAAACTGATGATCCATTTCTGAGATAATTCCTTATCAGTGAGTGAAGTTTTAATGCCATTGCATCTGACACAGATCATAGTTTTGGACCATTTCCCAAGACCCCTTCAAGTGGAGGGGTTACAAAAAGTAGTGCGAGGTAACTGATTGAAGTGCGGTAGTGACATGACATAGGCCAGAACAAGGTTCAGGCTCTAATAACACTGCAGCAAATCGTCGGTGCTGGTTTTGTTTAGCTACACTAATCTTTCTATGGTGTAAATATTACACAGTCGTCATCTTATTCTATCCATTTGGTCAAAGGTCAAAGTTGGGGTTGTATGTCCTATTAAACAGCCATGGTCATACTGGGACAGGTCCTCAGCATTGTCACTTGTGGGGTTCGAACCCACACAGAGGTGGCCACCTGTGATTAGATGCCAAACTTTTCCACTGAGGATCTCTCTTCTATCCATTTGGGTTTTAACATCACATCGACTAGGTCACATCAGGACAGGCAGTTTTGGTAATGTATACCAGCTTGTCATCATTTTGTAAACCAGGGAGAAAAGTTGCATTCTGGGTAACATTATATCACTAAACTAATTTGACTTTTATTTCACTTCATCAACAAAGCTTCAATGTCGCAGGCTATGGGTCTGTGTCTGGGTCTTTTGGTTTTCAGTGAAGAAACTTGAGCAACTAGTAGAGGTCCTCGGTGGCCTAGTGGTTAGCAAGTTTGGCATCTCATCATAGACTGTCACCTCTGTGGGTTCGAGTCCCACAAGTGGCAACACTGAGGACCTGTCCCAATATGCCCCTGGCTGTTGAATGGGACGTATAACCCCAACTTTGACTGACCAACTAGTATGCCCTGCTTTCCTCCATCCCCTAAATAACCTGTTCTCTTCAATGTATTGAATGCCAGGTTTAATTCAAAACTAGAGGAATGCTAACAAAAGCGAAGTATCCCTGAAAGTTTAAAATGCTTTGTGGTTTTAATAAGCATGCTGTAAAGCTGAGAATGCACAAAGCTGCGCCGTATGCTTTCCTAATACCTCTTAATACATTCTGAAGCTATAAAAGCAACGATAAAGGAGATATAAGCCAAAAACTCAAAAGTAACTATTTTATGACCCCAGTTTGGCCCATAAGGGGGGGTCGGGGGGTAAAACTGACTGGCTATTTAGACTCTCCACATATGCTTTCCCAATACCTCTTAATACATTCTGAAGGTATAAAAGCAACAATAAAGGAGATATAACGCAAAACTCCAAAGTAACTATTTTATGACCCCCAGTTTGACCCATAAGGGGGAGTCGGGGGATAGAACTGACCGGCTATTTAGATTCTCCACATATGTTTTCCCAATACCTCTTAATACATTCTGAAGCTATAAAAGCAACGATAAAGGAGATATAAGGCAAAAACTCCAAAGCAGCTATTTATGACCCCAGTTTCGCCCATAAGGGGGGGTCGGGGAGTAAAACTGACCAGCTATTTAGACTCTCCCCATATGCTTTCCTATTACCTCCCAGTACATTTTATGGCTCTAAATGCAATACTTAAGAAGATAATAGGGGGGTTGACCTAAATTTAAGGCTTTCAGATTGGAAGGTGTCAGAAAATCACTCATAAATGACACATGTTTCAAGGGATTGCTCCAAAAATCTAATCGGCTCGCGTTTTCGTTAGTATGAACAGGTGTGTCAAATTATAAGGCTGTGTAGCAAGTAGTTTTTCCTGAACTGCGATGACGGGGTGGGGGGGTGGGGGGGTGTACTTCAAAAATATTGTTTTTGATCATGTGACCTTCATAAAGGTCAAATTTAAGCATGCAGAAAATTTTCCCACACCTAAGGTATATAACTGCCAAATATGGTTTGAAACCTTCTAATAACTAGAAATAGGCCGCCCTGTTGATAGTAGATGCGAATAGAAACAGGATAGCATAGAAGAACACACATTATCATGTGTAATGTCCACCCATGAACCTTTTGCCCAAATTGTACAGTAGTCTTACAAGACCCTGTTTCATTTGTAAAATATATCAATGATGCTTAAATATTTGATAGTGTAGATGTAATTTATTTCAGCTTCATGCCTTTTTGCATTGGTTGGGTTGAAAATTTTGACGAAATCACTCTATCTTGCACGGTTAAGAAGATAGAAGCCAATTCCTGTTTTTCTATTTTTGGCAAAAATTTGAAAATTCAAAATGGCCGCCATTATTGGGAAAAGGAAATTTTTTTGAAAATTGCCAAGAGTACATTTCTTAGATACCCTATGGGTCGAAAATTTCAACAAAATAACTCTATTTTGCACGGTTAAGGCCAGTTTGTGTTTTTCCATTTTGGGCAAAAATTCGAAAATTCAAAATGGCTGCCATTTTTGGGGAGGGGAAAATTTTTTGAAAATTGCAAAGATTACATTCCTTAGATACCCTGTGGGTTGAAAATTTCGACGAAATCGCTCTATCTCGCATGGTTAAGGAGATAGAAGCAAATTTGTGTTTTGCCATTTTTGGCAAAAATTTGAAAATTCAAAATGGCCGCCATTTTATGGGAGGGGAAAATTTTTTAGAAATTACCAAGAGTACAATGCTCAGATACCCTGTGGGTCGAAAATTTTGACGAAATCACTCTATCTGGCACGGTTAAGGAGATAGAAGCAAATTTGTGTTTTGCCATTTTTGGCAAAAATTCGAAAATTCAAAATGGCCGCCATTTTTGGGGAGGGGAAAATTTTTGGAAAATTGCAAAGATTGCATTCCTTAGATACCCTGTGGGTCGAAAATTTCGACGAAATCGCTCTATCTCGCACGGTTAAGGAGATAGAAGCAAATTTGTGTTTTGCCATTTTTGGCAAAAATTCGAAAATTCAAAATGGCCGCCATTTTTGGGGAGGGGAAAATTTTTGGAAAATTGCAAAGATTGCATTCCTTAGATACCCTGTGGGTCGAAAATTTCGACGAAATCGCTCTATCTCGCACGGTTAAGGAGATAGAAGCAAATTTGTGTTTTGCAATTTTTGGCAAAAATTCGAAAATTCAAAATGGCCGCCATTTTTGGGGAGGGGAAAATTTTTTGAAAATTGCAAAGATTACATTCCTTAGATACCCTGTGGGTCGAAAATTTCGACGAAATCGCTCTATCTCGCACGGTTAAGGAGATAGAAGCAAATTTGTGTTTTGCCATTTTTGGCAAAAATTCGAAAATTCAAAATGGCCGCCATTTTTGGGGAGGGGAAAATATTTTGAAAATTGCAAAGATTGCATTGCTTAGATACCCTGTGCGTCGAAAATTTTGCCGAAATCGCTCTATCTCGCACGGTTAAGGAGATAGAAGCAAATTAGTGTTTTGCCATTTTTGGCAAAAATTCGAAAATTCAAAATGGCCGCCATTTTTGGGGAGGGGAAAATTTTTGGAAAATTGCAAAGATTGCATTCCTTAGATCCCCTGTGGGTCGAAAATTTTGCCGAAATCGCTCTATCTCGCACGGTTAAGGAGATAGAAGCAAATTTGTGTTTTGCCATTTTTGGCAAAAATTCGAAAATTCAAAATGGCCGCCATTTTTGGGGAGGGGAAATTTTTTTGAAAATTGCAAATATTACATTCCTTAGATACCCTGTGGGTCGAAAATTTCGACGAAATCGCTCTATCTCGCACGGTTAAGGAGATAGAAGCAAATTTGTGTTTTGCCATTTTTGGCAAAAATTCGAAAATTCAAAATGGCCGCCATTTTTGGGGAGGGGAAAATTTTTGGAAAATTGCAAAGATTGCATTCCTTAGATACCCTGTGGGTCGAAAATTTCGACGAAATCGCTCTATCTCGCACGGTTAAGGAGATAGAAGGAAATTTGTGTTTTGCCATTTTTGGCAAAAATTCGAAAATTCAAAATGGCCGCCATTTTTGGGGAGGGGAAAATTTTTTGAAAATTGCAAATATTACATTCCTTAGATACCCTGTGGGTTGAAAATTTCGACGAAATCGCTCTATCTCGCACGGTTAAGGAGATAGAAGCAAATTTGTGTTTTGCCATTTTTGGCAAAAATTCAAAAATTCAAAATGGCCGCCATTTTTGGGGAGGGGAAAATATTTTGAAAATTGCAAAGATTGCATTGGTTAGATACCCTGTGTGTCGAAAATTTTGCCGAAATCGCTCTATCTCGCACGGTTAAGGAGATAGAAGCAAATTTGTGTTTTGCCATTTTTGGCAAAAATTCGAAAATTCAAAATGGCCGCCATTTTTGGGGAGGGGAAATTTTTTTGAAAATTGCAAATATTACATTCCTTAGATACCCTGTGGGTCGAAAATTTCGACGAAATCGCTCTATCTCGCACGGTTAAGGAGATAGAAGCAAATTTGTGTTTTGCCATTTTTGGCAAAAATTCGAAAATTCAAAATGGCCGCCATTTTTGGGGAGGGGAAAATTTTTGGAAAATTGCAAAGATTGCATTCCTTAGATACCCTGTGGGTCGAAAATTTCGACGAAATCGCTCTATCTCGCACGGTTAAGGAGATAGAAGCAAATTTGTGTTTTGCCATTTTTGGCAAAAATTCGAAAATTCAAAATGGCCGCCATTTTTGGGGAGGGGAAAATTTTTTGAAAATTGCAAAGATTGCATTCCTTAGATACCCTGTGGGTCGAAAATTTCGACGAAATCGCTCTATCTCGCACGGTTAAGGAGATAGAAGCAAATTTGTGTTTTGCCATTTTTGGCAAAAATTCGAAAATTCAAAATGGCCGCCATTTTTGGGGAGGGGAAAATATTTTGAAAATTGCAAAGATTGCATTGCTTAGATACCCTGTGCGTCTAAAATTTTGCCGAAATCGCTCTATCTCGCACGGTTAAGGAGATAGAAGCAAATTAGTGTTTTGCCATTTTTGGCAAAAATTCGAAAATTCAAAATGGCCGCCATTTTTGGGGAGGGGAAAATTTTTGGAAAATTGCAAAGATTGCATTCCTTAGATCCCCTGTGGGTCGAAAATTTCGCCGAAATCGCTCTATCTCGCACGGTTAAGGAGATAGAAGCAAATTTGTGTTTTGCCATTTTTGGCAAAAATTCGAAAATTCAAAATGGCCGCCATTTTTGGGGAGGGGAAAATTTTTTGAAAATTGCAAAGATTGCATTCCTTAGATACCCTGTGGGTCGAAAATTTCGACGAAATCGCTCTATCTCGCACGGTTAAGGAGATAGAAGCAAATTTGTGTTTTGCCATTTTTGGCAAAAATTCGAAAATTCAAAATGGCCGCCATTTTTGGGGAGGGGAAAATATTTTGAAAATTGCAAAGATTGCATTGCTTAGATACCCTGTGCGTCTAAAATTTTGCCGAAATCGCTCTATCTCGCACGGTTAAGGAGATAGAAGCAAATTAGTGTTTTGCCATTTTTGGCAAAAATTCTAAAATTCAAAATGGCCGCCATTTTTGGGGAGGGGAAAATTTTTGGAAAATTGCAAAGATTGCATTCCTTAGATCCCCTGTGGGTCGAAAATTTTGCCGAAATCGCTCTATCTCGCACGGTTAAGGAGATAGAAGCAAATTTGTGTTTTGCCATTTTTGGCAAAAATTCGAAAATTCAAAATGGCCGCCATTTTTGGGGAGGGGAAATTTTTTTGAAAATTGCAAATATTACATTCCTTAGATACCCTGTGGGTCGAAAATTTCGACGAAATCGCTCTATCTCGCACGGTTAAGGAGATAGAAGCAAATTTGTGTTTTGCCATTTTTGGCAAAAATTCGAAAATTCAAAATGGCCGCCATTTTTGGGGAGGGGAAAATTTTTGGAAAATTGCAAAGATTGCATTCCTTAGATACCCTGTGGGTCGAAAATTTCGACGAAATCGCTCTATCTCGCACGGTTAAGGAGATAGAAGCAAATTTGTGTTTTGCCATTTTTGGCAAAAATTCGAAAATTCAAAATGGCCGCCATTTTTGGGGAGGGGAAAATTTTTGGAAAATTGCAAAGATTGCATTCCTTACATACCCTGTGGGTCGAAAATTTCGACGAAATCGCTCTATCTCGCACGGTTAAGGAGATAGAAGCAAATTTGTGTTTTGCCATTTTTGGCAAAAATTCGAAAATTCAAAATGGCCGCCATTTTTGGGGAGGGGAAAATTTTTGGAAAATTGCAAAGATTGCATTCCTTAGATACCCTGTGGGTCGAAAATTTCGACGAAATCGCTCTATCTCGCACGGTTAAGGAGATAGAAGCAAATTTGTGTTTTGCCATTTTTGGCAAAAATTCGAAAATTCAAAATGGCCGCCATTTTTGGGGAGGGGAAAATTTTTGGAAAATTGCAAAGATTGCATTCCTTAGATACCCTGTGGGTCGAAAATTTTGCCGAAATCGCTCTATCTCGCACGGTTAAGGAGATAGAAGCAAATTTGTGTTTTGCCATTTTTGGCAAAAATTCGAAAATTCAAAATGGCCGCCATTTTTGGGGAGGGGAAAATATTTTGAAAATTGCAAAGATTGCATTGCTTAGATACCCTGTGGGTCGAAAATTTCGACGAAATCGCTCTATCTCGCACGGTTAAGGAGATAGAAGCAAATTAGTGTTTTGCCATTTTTGGCAAAAATTCGAAAATTCAAAATGGCCGCCATTTTTGGGGAGGGGAAAATTTTTGGAAAATTGCAAAGATTGCATTCCTTAGATCCCCTGTGGGTCGAAAATTTTGCCGAAATCGCTCTATCTCGCACGGTTAAGGAGATAGAAGCAAATTTGTGTTTTGCCATTTTTGGCAAAAATTCGAAAATTCAAAATGGCCGCCATTTTTGGGGAGGGGAAAATTTTTTGAAAATTGCAAAGATTGCATTCCTTAGATACCCTGTGGGTCGAAAATTTCGACGAAATCGCTCTATCTCGCACGGTTAAGGAGATAGAAGCAAATTTGTGTTTTGCCATTTTTGGCAAAAATTCGAAAATTCAAAATGGCCGCCATTTTTGGGGAGGGGAAAATATTTTGAAAATTGCAAAGATTGCATTGCTTAGATACCCTGTGCGTCTAAA
This sequence comes from Sabellastarte sp. h YS-2021, assembly GCA_964017235.1. Classification (NCBI taxonomy): domain Eukaryota; kingdom Metazoa; phylum Annelida; class Polychaeta; order Sabellida; family Sabellidae; genus Sabellastarte; species Sabellastarte sp. h YS-2021. The sequence goes on from OZ024928.1 coordinate 18,990,132, forward strand.
ATTTTGCCGAAATCGCTCTATCTCGCACGGTTAAGGAGATAGAAGCAAATTAGTGTTTTGCCATTTTTGGCAAAAATTCGAAAATTCAAAATGGCCGCCATTTTTGGGGAGGGGAAAATTTTTGGAAAATTGCAAAGATTGCATTCCTTAGATCCCCTGTGGGTCGAAAATTTTGCCGAAATCGCTCTATCTCGCACGGTTAAGGAGATAGAAGCAAATTTGTGTTTTGCCATTTTTGGCAAAAATTCGAAAATTCAAAATGGCCGCCAATTTTGGGGAGGGGAAATTTTTTTGAAAATTGCAAATATTACATTCCTTAGATACCCTGTGGGTCGAAAATTTCGACGAAATCGCTCTATCTCGCACGGTTAAGGAGATAGAAGCAAATTTGTGTTTTGCCATTTTTGGCAAAAATTCGAAAATTCAAAATGGCCGCCATTTTTGGGGAGGGGAAAATTTTTGGAAAATTGCAAAGATTGCATTCCTTAGATACCCTGTGGGTCGAAAATTTCGACGAAATCGCTCTATCTCGCACGGTTAAGGAGATAGAAGGAAATTTGTGTTTTGCCATTTTTGGCAAAAATTCGAAAATTCAAAATGGCCGCCATTTTTGGGGAGGGGAAAATTTTTTGAAAATTGCAAATATTACATTCCTTAGATACCCTGTGGGTTGAAAATTTCGACGAAATAGCTCTATCTCGCACGGTTAAGGAGATAGAAGCAAATTTGTGTTTTGCCATTTTTGGCAAAAATTCAAAAATTCAAAATGGCCGCCATTTTTGGGGAGGGGAAAATATTTTGAAAATTGCAAAGATTGCATTGGTTAGATACCCTGTGTGTCGAAAATTTTGCCGAAATCGCTCTATCTCGCACGGTTAAGGAGATAGAAGCAAATTTGTGTTTTGCCATTTTTGGCAAAAATTCGAAAATTCAAAATGGCCGCCATTTTTGGGGAGGGGAAATTTTTTTGAAAATTGCAAATATTACATTCCTTAGATACCCTGTGGGTCGAAAATTTCGACGAAATCGCTCTATCTCGCACGGTTAAGGAGATAGAAGCAAATTTGTGTTTTACCATTTTTGGCAAAAATTCGAAAATTCAAAATGGCCGCCATTTTTGGGGAGGGGAAAATTTTTGGAAAATTGCAAAGATTGCATTCCTTAGATACCCTGTGGGTCGAAAATTTCGACGAAATCGCTCTATCTCGCACGGTTAAGGAGATAGAAGCAAATTTGTGTTTTGCCATTTTTGGCAAAAATTCGAAAATTCAAAATGGCCGCCATTTTTGGGGAGGGGAAAATTTTTTGAAAATTGCAAAGATTGCATTCCTTAGATACCCTGTGGGTCGAAAATTTCGACGAAATCGCTCTATCTCGCACGGTTAAGGAGATAGAAGCAAATTTGTGTTTTGCCATTTTTGGCAAAAATTCGAAAATTCAAAATGGCCGCCATTTTTGGGGAGGGGAAAATATTTTGAAAATTGCAAAGATTGCATTGCTTAGATACCCTGTGCGTCTAAAATTTTGCCGAAATCGCTCTATCTCGCACGGTTAAGGAGATAGAAGCAAATTAGTGTTTTGCCATTTTTGGCAAAAATTCGAAAATTCAAAATGGCCGCCATTTTTGGGGAGGGGAAAATTTTTGGAAAATTGCAAAGATTGCATTCCTTAGATCCCCTGTGGGTCGAAAATTTTGCCGAAATCGCTCTATCTCGCACGGTTAAGGAGATAGAAGCAAATTTGTGTTTTGCCATTTTTGGCAAAAATTCGAAAATTCAAAATGGCCGCCATTTTTGGGGAGGGGAAATTTTTTTGAAAATTGCAAATATTACATTCCTTAGATACCCTGTGGGTCGAAAATTTCGACGAAATCGCTCTATCTCGCACGGTTAAGGAGATAGAAGCAAATTTGTGTTTTGCCATTTTTGGCAAAAATTTGAAAATTCAAAATGGCCGCCATTTTTGGGGAGGGGAAAATTTTTGGAAAATTGCAAAGATTGCATTCCTTAGATACCCTGTGGGTCGAAAATTTCGACGAAATCGCTCTATCTCGCACGGTTAAGGAGATAGAAGCAAATTTGTGTTTTGCCATTTTTGGCAAAAATTCGAAAATTCAAAATGGCCGCCATTTTTGGGGAGGGGAAAATTTTTTGAAAATTGCAAATATTACATTCCTTAGATACCCTGTGGGTCGAAAATTTCGACGAAATCGCTCTATCTCGCACGGTTAAGGAGATAGAAGCAAATTTGTGTTTTGCCATTTTTGGCAAAAATTCAAAATGGCCGCCATTTTTGGGGAGGGGAAAATATTTTGAAAATTGCAAAGATTGCATTGCTTAGATACCCTGTGTGTCGAAAATTTTGCCGAAATCGCTCTATCTCGCACGGTTAAGGAGATAGAAGCAAATTAGTGTTTTGCCATTTTTGGCAAAAATTCGAAAATTCAAAATGGCCGCCATTTTTGGGGAGGGGAAAATTTTTGGAAAATTGCAAATATTACATTCCTTAGATACCCTGTGGGTCGAAAATTTCGACGAAATCGCTCTATCTCGCACGGTTAAGGAGATAGAAGCAAATTTGTGTTTTGCCATTTTTGGCAAAAATTCGAAAATTCAAAATGGCCGCCATTTTTGGGGAGGGGAAATTTTTTTGAAAATTGCAAAGAGTACACTCCTCAGATACCCTGCGGGTCGAAAATTTTGCCGAAATCGCTCTATCTCGCACGGTTAAGGAGATAGAAGCAAATTACTCAAAAGTAGTACTGAAAATACACAATGAAGTACCTAAATGGCTATTACTCATGTACTGACAAAGCTATCAGTCCCAAATGCAATACCAAGCGAGCTATGGACATAACAATCTTGTATTCAAAATTGTAGTAAAATATCTTTAATTATTTTGGCTTAAATGCACGGAAACCAATGGGTACTGAAAATAGCTGTACTTAAGTATTACTCAGTAAGCAAAAGAGGTACAACAGCCAAAAGCAATCCCAAGCAAGCTACTGACCCAATAAGCCTGCATACCAAATTTGGTGACAATAGCTCTAATACTTTTCCTTTAAATGAGCGGAAACCATGCGTGACGCCGGACATCGGACGCCGGACATCGGACGGCGAAAAAAGCAAAAATAATATATCCACCCCCCAGGGGTGTGGACATAACTAGATTGGGCCAACTCGGCGCCAACATATCCCCAGACAGGTCATCACTCACGCCACAGGTTTTGATCGGAAATTTTTTAAAACATAATTACCCATTATTATATGAACTTCAGCACATCAATCTACTCTGTTTATATCTCCCCAAGGAAGATGGTGTATCCCCAGACGCCGAATACATAACTGAAATTATATTTTCAATCTTCCTGCAATGATAACTCTAAACCTATTTTCAAAGTATTTAAATGATTGATGATTGAATGTCCATTCTAAAATAATAATCCCAAAAGAGCATATCTGTTTCTATATTTGTTGACAAATAAAATATTATTTTTAACTCAACTCATCATATTTTTCAATCTTCCTTCAAAGTTTTTAAATGATTGATGATTCAATGTCCATTCTAAAAATTCATAATCCCCAAAGCGCATATCTGTTTCTATATTTGTTCACAAATAAAATATTATTTAAAAAAAAATTATTTATATTATTATTTTATTATATTATTTTTAGAATTTGCAAATTGTTTTCAGTTATTCATTTCCTCTATACCTATATATGTGGTCCATATATATGCAACCTAAATATGTGACACAATCTCAGTTCTGACTCCCCTTTGTGTTATATGTAATGAAGCCCACCACCTCCCACCCCCACCCCTCTCCCCTTCTCCACACCTCTCTCACTATTACACAAGATCTGCAACCCCATTGAGTTCTTTGTTTCTCATCCGATATCATTAAATACCTTTGTTTATTTAGTGTCACTCAATATAGCTGGAGGTCCCAGAGGTGGGTGGGGGGAATCCGGGTGGGGGATGTGGGTTGAGCATAAATGGTAAACAAACAATCTATATAAAAGGGGTACTCAAATACAAAAAGAATTGAGAATTTTAAGTATGTGATTATCAACTGAAATGAGTTCATAACTGTAGGAGCTGTGCCAAAATTAACTGAGGCAAGTTGAATAAAACTGGGCTAGTTGAGGGTTAAAAATCCCCTAGTTTTACTACATAAGGATATAATTTCATTAATATTGGGACTTAAAGCTCACTTAAAGTGTCCATTTTGTCTACTTGAATATGTTTAACCAGTTTCATTTTAAAAAGTGAAAAACTCAGCAAGCAGAGGTATAACACACAAAAATAAGTTCTTAAAAGACTAAGATAGCCATAACATTATTAATATTCAAAATTTAAATAGACAGGCATTTCCTTTTAAAAATTCAAAGATTTCAGCTCTATAACCCACATCGTTTGACAGTTACTGGGCTTTAAAGTGGCATAATATCCATAAATTGGGTTTCTGTGGGCATTTTACAATTGTTAAAGAGACCTTAGCAATTAAACTACAGATCTGAAACTTTTTGGGGGACATACATAACAAACAAAAATGATATATAATACAGTTTAAGACTTGTCACACTAAGCATTTCCAAATAACAGGGCAAAATACGGAAAAAATGTCAAAAAAGGCACTTGGGCGAGTGTCTATGGCCCTCATACACAGGTTAAATGTCTACTAAAAACCTTGATTTTCGGCATATGTAAAAAAGGACATAATAATGCATTCCCAGATGGGATTTCAGCTCCATCAATCACATAGTTTAACAGTTACAGGGCTTAAAGGTGGTAAAAAGTCCAAATATTGGGTCATTGTGGGCCTTTTAGAGATCTCGATGTGGCTTTCAAATTAAAGCTTCAGACTTAAAATTTGTTACATACTAAGATTACACATAGAATATGTATCTAATAAAGTTTGAAACTTCTCAGACTTACCATTTCCAAGTTACAGAGAAAAATATGTGAAAAATGTCTTAAAAGGGTCACTCAGGTGGGTGTTTAAGGTCCTCATACACAGGTTAAATGTCTACTTGAAGCCTTGATTTTTGGCACATGTAAAAAGAACATAATAATGTATTCCCAGATGAGATTTCAGCTCTATCAGTCACATAGTTTAACAGTCACAGGCCTTAAAATTGGCAAAAAGTCCAAATACTGGGTCTTTATGGGGCCTTCTAGAGACCTAAATGTAGCCTTCAAATTAAAGCTTCAGACTTAAAATTTGTCACATACTAAGATTACACATAGAATATGCATCTAATACAGTTTGAAACTTCTTAGACTTACCATTTCCAAGTTACAGGGAAAAATATGTGAAAAATGTCTAAAAATGGTCACTCGGGTGGGGATTTATGGTCCTCATACACAGGTTAAATGTCTTCTTAAAGCCTTAATTTTTGGCACATGTAAAAATAACATACTAATATCTTCTCAGATAGGATTTGAGCTCTATCAGTCACATAGTTTGACAGTCACAGGGCTTAAAAGTAGCAAAAAGTCCAAATATTGGGTCTTTGGGAGCCTTTTAGAGACCTCAATTTGACCTTCAAAATTAAAGCTTCAGACTTAAAATCTGTTACATACTAAGATTACACACAGAATATAAATCTAATACAGTTTGAAACTTCTCAGACTTACCATTTCCAAGTTACAGGGAAAAAGATGTGAAAAATGTCTTATAAGGGTCACTCGGGTGGGTGTTTATGGTCCTGATACACAGGTTAACTGTCTATTAAAGGCCTAAATGTTGGGGCACATATAAGAAAACACATAGATATATTCCCAGATGATATTTAACTTAGATGAGAGACATAGTTTGAAAGCTACAGTGCTTGAAAGTGGCAAAAAGTGCATAAATTGGGTCTCTGTGGGCACTTTTGAGACCTTAAGTCGACCCCTTTGGGTAAACCTACAGCCCTAAAATTTTCTACAGACAAGGATTACATATCAAAGTTATACCTAGCGCAGTTTGAGACTCATCAGAATTATCACTTCCAAATTATAGGGCAAAATATGTGTAAAGTATAGCAAAAAATCCCTAAGTGGGGGTATTTATGGGCCTCAAACACAATTTTCTCCTCAACTTAAAGTCATGATTTTCGGCACATGTACTAAGAACATATTAATGTGTTGTCAGGTAAAATTTCAGCCAGCTGAGCATCATAGTTTGTGACCTACAGGGCTCTAAGTGGCCAAAAGTGCAATTTCTGACCTTAAGGTGGCCATAAGTTCTTTTTTACTGGGAGTTTAAGGTCACCTTAAAATAGGGATCTTCCTTTGGGCACCCTTAACATGTGTACCAAGTTTGAAAAAAGAATATTAATTTGTTTTTGAGTTATCGCGTCCACAAGGAAATTTCTACGGCGGCGGCGGCGGCGGCGCGACGGACCTGAATCCAATATATCCCCGACTTTCGTCTGGGGATATAATAAGGGAGATATCCAAGGGAGACCATAATGCGGCGGCGGTGAAACTGAGGCGAAAACAAATAAGCGCCCTTTCAGGGACGCTTAATTATTCCACTGAATCTGTCTACAATAGACCAACAGACAATGCCAAGGAACTGAGTAGTATTTTAGTTTATGTCTGGGTCTTCATTTGAATCAATAATTGAAAGTTGGAAGAGGGCGCTAACCCACTGGATCTGAGACAAAGGTGTAATGACAAATTATGCGTAAATCTTGGCCAAACATTTTTTCTGCTCCAACTTATTTGTCATCAGACAATGTATCCCTCCCACAATTAACTCTGTTCTGTCAAGAATCTAGGCCTTGTGCTATTTCCTTTCATTCTAGGCACCATGCATTAGAGCATTATGATTTCAACAAGTACAGTGCCTCTGAATGAAGGTCTGGTACTGAGGTGTGTTTATCTGTGTTTCTGTGGAGTCGGTAGTCATTATGCGATCTTCTACATACTTGGACACTGCGTTTCAAAAACAGCCAATGAGGTTTGTGGCAAGTCTACCAGATTTGGGAGCTCTCAATCAGACCAATTTGCCAACAACGCAGTCAATATTCTATCTTGAAGTCACTTTCCCTGTGACATGTCAGATCATTTTTGTATAATACTTCTACAAGGTAATCAGACCTGACTTGCATATTCCAAAAGATGAAGAACATTCTACACGTGCTGGGCTCATAATGACCTCAGACAAGATACATTTAAGCAGAGAAATATGGAGCTTGCACAAATCCTGTTTGTAAAACAATCTGGAACTTGCAACAACTCTGGATATCAAAGACCTGAAGACTTCATGATAGCCATCACAAACCGCATTTTGTTGCTTAAAAATCAGTTATTTACATAGGCGACATTATCATAGTGTTTATGAACAAGTGTGTATATCATTCTGGTGAAAGAAAACCTGTGGCAGGATTACAGATTTTTCATGTTTTTGATCTAGGGTTTTATGTGAAAAAATCAGTCTGACACACTAGAAAATCAGTTAGTGTTGTAATCCTTTCAATAGTAAAAATTAAACCGGGAAGCAAATTCACATTTACTTATTTGTAAAGTAATGGGTGATTCAGTTACTTCTTTAAAGTTTAGGAACCGCAGCAGCTTCTGCTGATTTCAGCTTTCCTACTGTCATATACAGAGGCATATACGTATAATAGATTACCATTTTTCAGGATGGCATTCAGACAGAATCTGAAATAATAGTCACATATATTAGAGGTCACACTTTGTGAAAATAGGGGAAAAACAGACAATAACAGATATGCTAGCTAAGTTTAATACTCATTTAATTAAGTTAAAAGTGGACATGAATTTCACATCCATTCCAAGTATTAATTTACATTAGTTAACATACATGAGCTGAGGATGATTTCATCATCAGGGAACTTTAATTAAAAGAGTATTTACTTGGGAAATGTTGAAAGTCATCACAAATATTGTGAGTGAAAAAGTACGCAGTGAAAAGTCACAAGTAGGCCTTTCCCTGTTTATTTGAATATCCACCATTTTTAAATGCACAGAGAATGTCACTTTAGTAAAAAATATACACATATCTTTACATACCATGCTTAACTAAATAAAAAGTTCTTTAAATAAAAACATACCACATCATTCGAAATTGTGAATTTTAAAACCCACTGTCATATGTAATAACTTTAAAAATGGTCACTTTAAAATTCAATTCATTTTAAACGACCAATTTTCATGCAAGAGAGTGCATTAGTGTTAACGGCAATGTGAACAGATAATTATTTCACTGATATCTGTTGATAATTTGACAACACATAGTATTCAAAGATATAGCTAGATATCCAACTGAGTGGCCTAAAAGTCCAGTTTTATTCAGTAGATTCTGTTGAAATAACACCTATCTGTCTACATGATTTTCTTTGGGTTATGGATAACTTCCACCAACAGAAAAACTGCATTTTCTGACACTGACAACTTATTCATACCTCATTTACAAACTTGACTTACAGTGATTCTACTTGTGGCGAGTACACTGTAATGTTTACAAGTAACCCACAGCTCAGAACTCATAAAATATTCTCTAGAATTAAGTTTCCGCATATCTTGTCGCATATTATTTCTTCAGACAGAAATTTTACTCAGAATAAAGTGAATAAAGTATCTGTCCTGGCAGGAAATAGACCATAAAAGTTGAAGTTCCTGCCTACTAAATTTGAACAAAACAACTTGTACCAATGGTGGCCACTCCAGCAAGTAAGCCACCATATTCTTTCAAATCACAGCCACGTTGTAAATTGTATGAAACGGGATAAATTGTAGGATGGGTTGGTAGCCCCGATATCTTGGTATCAAGAGTATTTTACTGAATTACCGCGATGTTATTTTACAACCGCCATCTCCGTTGTCAACACAAATTACTGAAGGAACACGTATAATATTGGAAACAAACCTTAAATCTGAAGAAATGTTTATATATACGAGAATTTTTATTGCGAATTCGCTGAGAGGAAACTGGTCTGCTTTAGTTCCACGACTTTCACTTCCTGTCAGTGGCCTATTCGATTGGGGTGTACTAAAACACATCCTTTTTTTTTGAATACCAGATTTAGAACAGTTTTGCATTGGTGTGATACCAAAAGAAAAAATATGCTAGCAATCTATCCCTGGTAAACTGTAAGCAAGGTGTTTTCACCACACCAGGTATTTTAAACAGCCATGGATTTTGGCTGGGCTATACCTTGGACACTCTTGGTGGAGAAATAAAGTCCTCAGGTTCGTACTTTATGACCTCTATAAAAGGACGGTACTTCCGGCAGATAAAGAGAACTTTACTTCTATTATAAAGACCGGTTTCTTTTATAAATCCATAAATATTATTGTAAATATGTTGTTGTACACACCTATTTGTCGCACTATATTTTGTGTGTACCATTTGGTTCTCTATTATCGGCGATCGTCCATTTATTGCCTCAGATAAATGTACGCAAAAATATGCGCATTGCATTGTTTTGTGTGGTCTGTGCACTTCCGGTCTTTATAATATGAATTACACTTTTTTTTTAACAAATGATACACACATACCATCATGGTATGATCATGTGAAAGCATCTTACAAGAATTCACCATCCCACTGAGACCATGGACAGGAAAATCACAACAAGAACTACACAAAACTACACTGTTCACGTAAAACACCAAGATTATACTTTAATATCTTAATTTGAAAAAGTATTCCAAATTTATTGTTATGTTTACTGATTCTTTTTTTCCTTGCTAAATATCATCTAAGGTTTCATTTTTAAATGTGCATTTATAAGCGTTTGAATCCTAACTCTACCTTAACTAAACCAATTCACTTATGCATATGATACACTTGAAAATCTGTCCATCCATCTGAACCAGCTAGCCAATCATATCCTCACATATAATATTCACAGGGCCCTCTACAGAAGCTTACAATGCCGTACTAAGTGCAGTTTTTAAGCTACGTCAGGAATATCTTCCATATCAAACCAGCTGACAACATCAGAGAGAATCCAATATCTACCAGTGGGTTAATACCCATTCTAACATGACACGGCTGTGTCCGCGATTCTGATTGGTCGAGAGCTATGGTAAAACCTCGATATACATCTTGGCTGTTCCATTGTCATCCCATCGCAAGTAACAATAACCAAGTACATGCTTCCATTTTTTAAAATTTTTTTTTGACAGTTAAGGATCACAACTTATTATTATTTATAAAAAGTTTTTTATTGAATATAATTCTGATAATGAAAAAAATATATAGAACATAAAATTTTTTTTAAAAACTCTTCATTTCAGCATATTTAGTGAGAGAATGCTATGTACTGCCACAATGTATAATTGGGGGAACAGCCTGATTTGTTTCGAACGTTTGTGAAATGGACATGATTTTTGCAAAATATAAGGAAATTTCAAGTATTTTAATTGTTTTGTCATGTTAGAATAGGAATAACACCCTCCAAACCATAGTATATGCAGAATTTTACCATGGTTTGAGGCAATAAACCCCTCAGGCTTCGCCTTCGGGGTTTATAATCTCAAACCATGGTAAAATTCTGCATATATCATGGTTTGTCAGGCGTTATTCCTATAACAAATTGTGGAATAACATTAAATAAGCAGGATTATTTTCATAAAAAACACATAATCACAGCCTTCCTTACCAAACACATCACAGGCAACAATGTTATGCATAAAATCCATGTGTGTACTATGAATTTACCTTACAGTAAGGAATCTAAAATTCGCCAGGAATGTAAAATTCGCCACCTTTAAAAACCTTTGTTAATTATATGAAGAAAATGTTGTTTTGTCTTAAACATGGTATTTTTTGGTTCAAAAAGCCTTAATTGACTATACATTCAACATATCTCACCTCAACTCATTTAATTTGTTAGTAATTCCACATGCGGCGAATTTCAGATATGTGGCAAATTTTAGATTCCTTACTCTACAGTAACGGGTGAAGGAGATATTTCATCTATAAGGTTTAAAAATCAGCCAGGTCTTTGGTACGTCAGACTTTTGACTGATAAAATAATTATTGCAATTTGTAGCAGAACTGAATGTCAAACATTTAATATACACTAAGTGACTTACAAAATCAAGTGGTAAATCCATGTCCTGTTATGTTTACAGCTTATATACCAATGTTACACCCTTTATGGCAAACTAAGGTCCACACTGAATGAAGGGCCTATGTTTTGGGCTGGACAACACACTTGAAGAGGAATATATCAGCACACATCTAAGCCCAAGAAGGCCAAACTGTGCTTAAAGCTGGTCATTTAGTTTTTTCCTCCAAATTAATTTGCACGATTGTCTGACAAATCATTTTAATATCATCGATTTGATCATTTCCCAGGATTGCTTCCAGTACTGTTGCATACGAGGACATCATGACTTTTGTCTTAACAACAACATATTGTCACAAGTATTCATACAATCAGAAAATCTCAAAACTAATGCTGTCAAAAGAAATGCCTCATGTAATACAAACACTGGGCTAAGTCTTAGAAATTCTATCTAATACACAAAAATACAGATAGCAACAAAATAACTTACTGATACCAATGAAACATTGCTGTTTTCCTTAAATAACTGTACTATTTTAATCGCAAAAGCTGTGCTTAACTACTAGTAATATATCTGTTAGAAAAAAAATACAAAACAATTTTCATTTTCACTTAGCTTGACATACACATATCAAATGTTTTTTACAATACACCAACAAACAAAACATAGAAAAGATTCCATAAAAGAAACTTTATGTCTTAGAACAGCCATGTTTAATCTACTCAGACTTTATCTCCCATTAACTGTTACACTCATTTTGTTTCAACAACATTTTCTCCATTCCATAGCTAGATTCGGACTTAAACTAGACCAAGGACACATCTGTGGCCAGATGCAACATGTATCCACCGGAAAAGGACAACTAACATGGTTTTGAAGATAAACAGCATTTTAATATGCGAGTTATAAGCATGTTTTAAATTTGGCTACCTCCTTTGACCTTGAGGGGCCCCAAGGTCAAATCTGACCACATCAGAAGATTCCTAGCCCATGATTTCATATGGTTTAGTTTCACACTGCAAACCTGTAGGACCAATAATAAGCGAGTTATAAGCACTTTTAAATTTGACTATCCTTGTTTGACCTTGAAAGAGGGGCCCCAAGGTCAAATCTGACCACATCAAAAGATTCCTAGCCCATGATTTCCCATAGGTTGGTTTCACATTGCAAACCTCTGGAACCAATAACAAGTGAGTTGTAAGTACTTTTTAATTTGGCAATCCTCAATTGACCTTGAAGGAGGGGCCCAAGGTCATATCTGACTACATCAGAAAATTCCTTGCTAATGATTTCCTATAGGTTGATTTCACATACCAAACCTCTAGGACCAATAATAAGGGAGATATAAGTACTTTTCATGACTGATAAAGAAATGCCCATGGCGGCCATCTTGTTTTTCAAAGTGAGGCCAAAAATATTCCCAGGCAAGATTTTATGGTTATGAATATATCCTGCAAATTTGAGATACAATTTTTTTTCTTCGTTACAGCGGTAATGATGAAATCTCTCTACACACTGCAGTGTCGGCGTAACGAAGCACAATCCATACTATCCACCGGATAGCATCCGGTGGATACAATATAATAAAGTGTGTTCGTAAGGATATACATAGGACTATTTATATATATTTTTGACAATAAAATATATCTCTTTAGAAAACTTAATGCCAAAATAATGAATATAACTGATGTTTAACATTTTCCTGTGAAACAGTCTGAAAAACAAAATCTCCCCCCCCCCCCATAAAATGTTCCTCCTCACTAAATCAAGAGAGGAATTGTTAAATTACCGTGTGTTTCTCTTGATCCTGATGATATCTTTGTTTCAGTGGCCTCATCATTTTGTGGTATTACTATACTTGGATATTTCAACATTTTGCGGTGTATTACATCAATCAAAGCCTTTATTACTGCTATAAGGCAATACAACCAGCATTCACTACATGTACAAAGTACACACAACACCCTGTATATGAACACATCCAATAGACGATTGTTTTGGGTCACCTTCAACATATTTATGGATGCTCATCAGACTGGGCTACTGTTTCAACCGTCTTGCCTGTCTTGACATGTGGCCAGCTTACACTGTCCCTTATGCGGAAAAACAAGCACATTTACAGCGAGAAATGCAGAGATGTATTCAACGTCCTACCACTCTCAACACTGCAAGAACAAAAGGCAAAAAAAGTACATAAGAATTATTAACACTGCAACAATAGAACACAAAGCAGTAAATAAGAATTTCACAAATTATAAACAGCAATGTGTGTAAAACATCTGTTGTATGACAAGTGAAGTTTTTTCTAAAAGTGGATACAAGGGAGAACAGTTTTAACCACATTTGCAAGGACGATGTACATAACCTTATTTTGGACAATAAGATGGTTAAACTATGGTTAAACTCTGTTGTTAAAGGTCGACTTATAATAAAAGTTTTTCACTCTTCACAGACATTGTCAATGAATTTTTCTTTATAACAAAAATACAAGCATGTATTTAACTGGCTCCTTTGTGATTGGAGCTGTAGGGTTCAGTTATATAGTAATTAATGAATTTTTTTCCACAGCAGTAAATCCTTTTAAAAACATGTGGCAAAATTTATGGGAATTTATAGTGACAAAAATTACAAATTTCACAAAAAAATTCACTAATTCAATTAATTCACATTTTCTGACTCTGCTCACCCGTCTCCTGTCTAGAAGTACTTCATTCTGTTGAGGGCCTTGTCTGCATGAGAACTGTCCAGTATCTTGTTCCAGTCTGTCTGTCCCACCACAAATCCAATCTCTCGCATGCGACTCTGACTCTTCCTCTCCTCAATGTCAGCCCAGCGCACCTAAACACATAAAACAGACTCAATGTCAGCCCAGCGCACCTAAACACATAAAACACACTCAATGTCAGCCCAGTGCACCTAAACACATAAAACAGACTCAATGTCAGCCCAGCGCACCTAAACACATAAAACACACTCAATGTCAGCCCAGTGTACCTAGACACATAAACAGATTCAATGTCAGCCAAGTGTACCTAAACACATAAAACACACTCAATGTCAGCCCAGTGCACCTAAACACATAAAACACACTCAATGTCAGCCCAGTGCACCTAAACACATAAAACACACTCAATGTCAGCCCAGTGCACCTAAACACATAAAACACACTCAATGTCAGCCCAGTGCACCTAAATACATAAAACAGACTCAATGTCAGCCCAGCGCACCTAAACACATAAAACACACTCAATGTCAGCCCAGTGTACCTAAACACATAAAACACACTCAATGTCAGCCCAGTGTACCTAAACACATAAAACACACTCAATGTCAGCCCAGTGTACCTAAACACATAAAACACACTCAATGTCAGCCTAGTGCACCTAAACACATAAAACACACTCAATGTCAGCCCAGTGCACCTAAACACATAAAACACACTCAATGTCAGCCCAGTGCACCTAAATACATAAAACAGACTCAATGTCAGCCCAGCGCACCTAAACACATAAAACACACTCAATGTCAGCCCAGTGCACCTAAACACATAAAACACACTCAATGTCAGCCCAGTGCACCTAAACACATAAAACACACTCAATGTCAGCCCAGTGCACCTAAATACATAAAACAGACTCAATGTCAGCCCAGCGCACCTAAACACATAAAACACACTCAATGTCAGCCCAGTGCACCTAAATACATAAAACAGACTCAATGTCAGCCCAGGGCACCTAAACACATAAAACACACTCAATGTCAGCCCAGTGCACCTAAACACATAAAATACACTCAATGTCAGCCCAGTGCACCTAAACACATAAAACACACTCAATGTCAGCCCAGTGCACCTAAATACATAAAACAGACTCAATGTCAGCCCAGCGCACCTAAACACATAAAACACACTCAATGTCAGCCCAGTGCACCTAAATACATAAAACAGACTCAATGTCAGCCCAGCACACCTAAACACATAAAACACACTCAATGTCAGCCCAGTGCACCTAAACACATAAAATACACTCAATGTCAGCCCAGTGCACCTAAACACATAAAACACACTCAATGTCAGCCCAGTGCACCTAAACACATAAAACACACTCAATGTCAGCCCAGTGCACCTAAACACTAGTGCTGCGCCGATTAGTGGTCCATTCGATGCATTGATCTATGACAGCATCACTTTCGATGCATCGATAAAAAAAACGAAATTCGGAAAGCCGAAAAAGGGTTGAGGTCTAGTATGTTTCCAGTCGAATCAAACGAAAGAGGAAGTGATTTTCCGTAAAATAAATATGGAGCAGTTTTTGTCCCAAAATATCGCCTTAGAATTGTTGAAATGTACTAAAATATTATATGAAAGTGTGGATTAGTTATTTACTCTGTAAGTTTTGTATGGTTTTAATGTCTGCCGATGCATCGTATTATGCATCGATCACATGTGGGCAATAATCGAGTGGCTTTTGCAGACCGAGTCGCAGCACTACTAAACACATAAAACACACTCAATGTCAGCCCAGTGTACCTAAACACATAAAACAGATTCAATGTCAGCCCAGTGCACCTAAACACATAAAACACACTCAATGTCAGCCAAGTGCACCTAAACACATAAAACACACTCAATGTCAGCCCAGTGCACCTAAACACATAAAACAGATTCAATGTCAGCCCAGTGTATCTAAACACATAAAACACACTCAATGTCAGCCAAGTGCACCTAAACACATAAAACATACTCAATGTCAGCCCAGTGTACCTAAACACATAAAACAGACTCAATGTCAGCCCAGTGCACCTAAATACATAAAACAGACTCAATATCAGCCCAGTGCACCTAAATATATAAAACAGATTCAATGTCAGCCCAGTGCACCTAAACATATAAAACACACTCAATGTCAGCCCAGTGTACCTAAACACATAAAACACACTCAATCTCAGCCCAGTGTACCTAAACACATAAAACACACTCAATGTCAGCCCAGCACACCTAAACACATAAAACAGACTCAATGTCAGCCCAGTGCACCTAAATACATAAAACAGACTCAATGTCAGCCCAGTGCACCTAAACACACAAAACAGATTCAATGTCAGCCCAGTGTACCTAAACACATAAAACAGACTCAATGTCAGCCCAGTGCACCTAAACACATAAAACAGACTCAATGTCAGCCAAGTGCACCTAAACACCCACACAATGAAACAGAGACTCAAATTACACCATCGTGAGGTCAAAAGATTGTGTTTCTTTTGATTACAACTTGTCTATAAGTTAACAGATCTCAGTTGTCGTGATGTTTTCTAGCTATATCTCCCAGACATTAAACACACAGTTGACAACTACAGTTAAGTGACTTTGGACACATTCTTCATTCAACCAGAACATACCCGTTTCTTGCCAGGTTCAGCCGTGCGATTCTGGTAGTCCTCCAGTTGTATGTAGTCTTCAAAGCGGGCAGGCGAGTCCTCATGTTTCTTCATCTTAAAGTCGTCGAGTTTGTCTGAAAGTAGATGAAAAATACAGAACACCCTTCATTAGTGACACGAAATGAAGCAAATACACAAGAATATTTAACTTACCCAATAAAAACAGCTTACACACCGAAGTCAGAACATACTAGAATCTCAGTGAAAGGTCAAAACGGTTGATAACCCTTTCTTTATAAATACCATGTTAAAAATCCATCAGTAAGATAATTCAAGTATTTAATGTATTTTTTCCAAATAATTTTATAATATTTCAATAAGAATTTAATCTCAGTATAAAGGGGCTCATGAACAGTTTTGACTCTCACAACATTGACAGCAGTTCTGGGTAAAAACTATTCAAAATTTCAAACATACATAGGCCTTGCATAGGTCAGTGTAACTGCCTGATGATAAACTTTCTGTTAATGCAGAACTTAATTGGTTAAGAAAAATGGGGAACCATCATGGACTCTTATAGTTCAAAATATTGAAAAAACAACAACACATAATATGAGAAGATGGAGTCAGTATAATCTTAAATTCAAATGAATAATATGATACAAGAGTAATTTCATGCGTACTGTATAAAGGCCAACTGAGGCAACCTACAGATTACCTTCTATTTTTTATTATGGTCTATTTTCTGGGCATGTCTTACTGTGGCTACAAATGTCCAACAAATGTGAAGCTGGACTGATGACGTCAACCAAAATATATAAAACAACCAAAAAATATTCACAATACCTCAAGCACCATACTAAAGAAATCAAATGTCAATTGTAATCTGTGGCATGTTGAATGCTTCTGTGCTATCAATAAAACTCGTTTCTCCTGCTTCAAAACTATGGCAGATCAATGGCGAAATTCTATTTTATCGCAATTCGAGAAGAAAAAAATCTCCACTTGGTAAGTTTAGTTGCAGTGGAGAAAATGTGATGATATTTCCTCAAAGAACTGGCAAAAAGCAAATGTATGACATCCACAAATAGAAGGATGATGTGCTTAACATCCAACTGAATACAAATCAACCGAAACATTCCCCACGAAAAAAAAATCACTCTTATCACGATAAAAAAACCTGCAATTTCAGGCTTATAGTATGCATACCAACAGATGTGTGACTTGATACAGGCATTGGGATAAGGAATTACCAAATGTCCTAAGGATCAAGTTAACACATTCACTTAGAGACACAAACATTCTTTTAAGCACAAGCTCTAAAAAGGCTCGCACTTCTAGAGATCACTTGTGTTTTTTTATGTTTTAAGTTGTTCTTTTTTTTTTTGTCACTGGACTTTTATCAGAAATGGCATAGAGAGATGAGTACTTGTCTCTTCACTGAAGTTAAGCAGCAATGGGCTACAATAGCACTTGGCTGGGTAAGTTCTAGGCCAGCTGTGGGATCTACCTGACTCAAAATTTGTTATCTTGAGACTTTTATAAATTCTAGTACACTACTAGTTTCTCTGATGGCTTTGCAGTTTGCGCATGTAGACCAAAACACTCTTCGGCCTCGTTATCTCAATCTTTTTCACAATGAATCATGTTTTTGTGTTTCACTGTGAAAAGAAAGTCTGCTAGGAAAATATTACTTCCTGGAATCTCTCTCATATGAGAAACAATAATTTTTCGCGATTTTTCTTGCTTTTTCATAGTTTTAATGGATTTACCTACCTGCCTTTATAAAAGGGTCAAACAAACATGACTGAATTCCCATTGTTACATGTTCTGATAATGGATGATTCACTTGAAAAATATATGGGAATTAAATCTATAATGATATGGCATACAAAACTAAGACTGGCCTGGACTATTATTAAAGATTCTATTGCCATCAGAAGAATTTAACATTTATTAAAAATATATTTATTATAGTCTATTTTCTGGGCATGGCTTACTGTGGCTACCAATGTCCAACAAATGGACATATATAAAGCTATTCACCAACAAAATATTTGTGATTATATAGTTAGGTTCAATCAGTTTGAGTCTGAAAACTATTATGCCACATTATTTTGTTATTACTGCAATCACAAAAACCTTAACATTAGTACAATCATGTAATTTTATAGTGCAATATGCTGTAGAAATGGACAGCCATCAATGATTATCACCCTGACACATCCATTAGTGCCCGCGGCTTGCCGAGGGCACTAATGGATGTGAAAGGCCGATAATCATTGATGGCGGTCCATTTCTACAGCATATTGCCCATAAGAATTACATTATTACTATTATTATTAGCTCAATTTTATGTAACTGGATGTTGTGCCAGTCCAAAGAAAAAATTTATATATATAATATGATATAATATATACATATGAATTTGCAGGTGCTCTGGATTTAATTTTTTTTAAATATTCGTCATCAAGATAGAACTTTATATATGCTTATATATATCACAAGGCTGCATTGTTTCAATGGACAACAAAAATATAATTTTCTAAGTTAAGTCTAAGCATATGTTTATCACATGAAATCAGTGTGTTAAGAAGTAATCCCCTGTAAAATCTATTGTCAGTTACAATTTCTCTGCAACTTCAATTATCAATAAACAGAACTATTAATCAAAGCACAAATTTAGACTCTAACAGTATAATTTATGTGCACACCAATGGAAAATACGATGCATGAAAATCCCAATGATACGAAAACACCACAGATAACTATATATAATGTTGTGACATCATATAATTAGAGGCTAATAAAAATACGTAATCGTGACGTTTGTTTTGATCTTGGGTGTTTTTTCCCATAAACAATTGCCGTTTTCTTCATAATAAGCAGTTAACCTACTAAAACATTCTATGTCATTGAAAAGATATCTTTACACTGCTTTTTGTCGTTTTTGTTTGGTTAAAATCTGTAGAGTAATAAGGGAGATATTGTAAGTTTAAAATTTCAAGTGAGAGCACAGTATTTGTAAACAAATACTTGGCGACTTCAGAACCCAGTCAATAATACTCATTATTGGACCGCGGACCAGTTATCAATAAAATACTGTGTTTTCAACGACTCGATTCTGCACTGATAATCTCCTAGTAACGCACGTTCAGCTAGTAATAATAGCAATTAATATTTTTAATAGATAACTACTTTCTGTGGTCAATTCTCACCACCAATCAGCTAAGTGAAATTGCAACTTTATCAGGATTCATCCATGAATTCTGCTTAATTTTAATCAGTGTCCCATAAAAATATGAAAAACACAAACTAACATGGTACTTCATGATAATTTGACATATTGTGCATGTTATAGTGTGACTGCTATTTATTGGAAGTTAGCAGTACTCGACAATCACGACTCTACTGCAAACCACCTTGCACAAGCATTTAACCTACAAAAGCCCTGGCTTTATAAAACTTAAATTGATTATAGATTTATTATCACACCATGTAGGTTAGTGGTCATTCTTTAGAAGTGGAAGAAAACAATATCAACCAGTCAAGATTCCGTAGTGCAAAGAATCAGGCATATGTACCGAACAACCAACTTTCACGTTTATGTCCACAAACAAGACTCAGATCTGACTTCGAAGGCATGAGAATTCTTAAGGGGAAACTTAAGAAATACTTTAGAATTCAAACTACTTACACACGCACTCAATGTTGAGGTGCCATATGTAGATCAATATACCATATAATATATTGCAACTATAATCATTTAAAGGTCAAAAGGCCACCATATCTGTGGAGACTACTGGTGGTGATGCAGACTTTGTCCATTTGTACAAGACACTGGCACACTAACAAGCAGTCTTCACAGCAGACAGTCTGGGTTCAGTTTTCTCAAAACTTATGGATACTATACAACATTTACACATATTCTCACGAAGGGACGGTGGGTGGGGTGTGTGCGTTTGTCGTATATAAAGAGGTTGTTACACTCGTACAATTCATTTGGGAACCTCTACAGGTCACCATTACTTTTTCTGTCCCTGGGCACACTGGAGCAGAAGTGTTGATGTTGGAGAAGATTGTTCTCTTTCTGCGAAGTAATACTGGCATCCTCCCGATGGATTTCACAATGGTAAGAAATGTATCCCATATAAAAACTGGTCTCAAGTAATCTTATGATGTTCAGGAGGGATTCCTTATACATGGGGAGTAGCCGAGGATATAATTCAGGGATGAAAGTCCCTGAGAAAGACAACTGAATTGATAAGGAACACTAAAGACGACAAAATATCGACAAAGGTCGGATGCAGCCACGCTAACTGTCACCGACACAAGAATCCAAAAGGTATAGCGGCATAATTATGTGCAATAAACAATTTTCGGGCGTGATTATTGACACTGTGGAACAACAGATCCCCCTTCAGGCATGCAGGTGTCCTGAACATAGTCCAAAACGTTCCAAAAGTTGTTCAGAAATGTCATTCGGTGATTTACAATGGCCCACAGGACAGGCATTCTGTTATGGGGAGTGAAAATGCTCTTACTCATTTAATGCTGGAAATACACATGGAACATACGGACCATGTCCACATGTATTAGTCAATAACAAATTCAGGTGAAATGGTACCACAACAAATTAAGCTTTTACACCACAAAAACAGAAATCAGGTTAAACAAAACAAACTCATCTAAGAAAACTAATGGACTGGTATTTTAAAGACCAGTTGATAACATTTCAAGTTAATTCTACAAGAAAAGTTATATCTGCTTGTGATGGACATCAAATGCAATTTATCATATAAATTTATTTTATATAAATTAATATTATATATTTTATTTACATTACATCTTACTAGATAAATATTAGCTAACTTGCCAATGTATTTGTTAGCAGTAAGTTCACTTTGTTAGTTCCTCATGAATGTAATTCTGGACTTGTATCTGCAAAACTAATACCATGCATAAGGATATATAAGTTTTTCAACTTATATATCCTTATGCATGGTATTAGTTTTGTAGATACAAGTCCAGAATTCATAGGAGTGTTTGCTGGGTGTTAAAAAGGGTAAAAAATGGGCATTTATCACATGCCCACTCTGATGTTTATGAGACTTAATATATAATTTAGATACCTGAAAACAATATGGTACATATTGCACAATCGTTGCCAAAATGACAAATCAAGGCAACAGGGTTTAGGGGAGTACCAGTTATCAGGCTGTTTTTGTAACATTTTTCATGTAAATAATTGAAAATATTAACCAGACAGAAACTTTTTTAAATACAACAGGATAATAGTACAATAAGATGTTGTAGGGCATTATAGATTTTAGCAGCACAATCTTAACCTTAACAGCCCAAGGGTCGTTAGCCTGCTAAACACCTATAATGAACATACAAAATCATGTTATTACTATCACTATTAGAGATCTGTCATAGAACATATTATCATCATTATTATATGACCTTCATTATATTATAAAAGCCTTGCGATTTTCAGCTTTTTGTCTGTGGGTTTATTTCACTTAGTTATTTTTTCACCAAATTAAAATTGTTTTACAAAAATGTAAGCATCAAAACGCTTTATTTTTAAAAATGAAAAAGATACTCTTTAATTATATCTAAAAAAAAATGGCAATACTCAAATTTATAAGCTTCTCAAATCAAGGACAGTTGACTATATATTTGTAATTAAATTGTCCAGTGTTGTTTTGTTTACTTTTCAACAACGAGCTATACATTTCTACAAAAAAAAAATAAAGAACCCTTTACTGAAATATAATTTCATTAATAAGCCAACTCAATTGGAATGTGGAACTATAGTGGCATCATATAGATAAAGATATAGATATAGACAAAGGGCCATTAAATCCTGTGGATGTTATTAATGACATGGTTACAAAGGGTCGGATGTGCCATGCCATTTTTCGTAAATAAATTCCGGTTTTTTGTTAATATTTTCAAAACTGTTTAACCTACAAATATATTCTACATATCATTAGAAAGCTATTTTACACTGTTTTTTCCCCCTCATTTTTGTATGATCAAAATCCATGCAGCAATAAGGGAGATATTGCAAGTTAAAAATTTCAAGTGAGAGTAAAATATTTGTAAACAAATACTTGATGACATAAGAGGAGATCTGTTAATAGTTCAGCTCTCTCATGAACAGCTTGCCACTCACAAAGAAGTGTAAACTATACTGTTTTACCATACATTTAATGTGCTAGTATAGCATGCCTATCCAACAATAATAAGCACAAGCTCAGTGCATACACAAAATTAGTTTATTATATCAGAGTTTCTGAAATGTGAATGTTGAAATACTGGTACTGTAGAGATATTCCAGCTTTTTGTCATTAGTTTTGGTATTTGAAAATAAATAATGCTGACGAATACCTGACTGCTAAAGAACCAGTATTGTGAATTGATAATGCAAATAACACTTGATTTGTGCTGTAGATGAATCGAGATTAAAATCTTTAAAATGCATTTCATTCTAGACATTTTAGACAGGAGAGTTTCCTCTCTCGAAGGAACATTGATCAGTGACAGGACTAACCAAAGTAGTAAGCTTTTAACAAAACATCGGCACTATGTCATAATCCATAGAAACCAATGATTGGAACCAATATATCCACAATGGTGGCATTGAGGAAACAAAAACCGCATACATAATTTAAAGAAAGCCTCCATATTGTAAAACGAATCTCGGCGACATTTAACACCAAAACTGTGCACATTATGACAGTCAATGTAAAAACTTTCAGCTCTTTGCAAATAGATCCAGTAAGCCCAAGACAGCTGCAGTGTAGCTGCTGCCAACATGGTTCTTTCAAAATCTGGTCATTCTGTTGAACTCCACTGCCTTCTTTAAGTATTATCAGGTGAGGTACTTGTCTATGACTTCACATTTCTTATTGAAATGAATCTCCTTCTCTTCTCAGCTTCACAACATGGCAACTGAATAAAAGATTTTACTCAGCCAACACCGTCAACGCGTCAGTAATCCACGGAGTAAAACATCCATTTTGCTGGCAAAATGTTGAAAAGGGCGATATATTCCAGCAGGTTTTCCCTGAGGGTTTGTAATATGAGACTCAGCCAGAGTTATCCAAACAAACTTGAAGATTTTTCATGTCACAGAATTAGAGATTCTTGTCAGGGCACACTATTAACATATCAGTAATCCAAAGAAAACATCCTTGGTGTTGGCAAAATTATGACAAAGAGTGTTGTATTCCACCAAGTTTCCAGATGGTTTGCAAAACGATGAGCTATCCAAACGAACTCGAATTCTTTTCATTCTATCTAGCGTCAAAGCGTGTACAAAGAGTTCAAAACATGGTACATTAAAGTGTAACTGCGGCGTTTTCTCATAGTGATGCAATATATCACCTTTGTGTTACAAGTGTGCAAAATATAACTTGTGATTTTAATAATCACCCGTAATTCAGAGTTGTGCATGTACATAATGCAGAAAACTGGGAAGATATTCTGCATCCCCCTAACAGTTTTTGTTGCATTAAAATCAAGAGCTAAACCTTTATTTTCCAAACCAGTAACTCTGAGAGGCTCCATAATAATATTCTGCACATTAGAATATTATACCGGCTGATTACTGGTCCTTATCATTACTCTATATTCCCTTGGTGAAACAATAAGACTTTCATTGTATAAGTCAGCCTGGAATCAGACAGCACTAATATACGCTTCATTTGGTCAGTGCTCCTGAAAGTCACAAGAAACCCAGTGTACCAGGGAAAACATAGCTGTAAAATGGTAAACCATTTCATATTTTGAGCACTGGATATGTAACAAGTAGACTTTTGCCAAGGTGTACAATAAACTAAAGTTTGCCATTCAAAGATTCATGCAGTAAATCAAACACCCAATGGTATTAGTAGATATCAGGAAAGCCCAAACTGTCTAATATTTATGATTTTACAATTATATCCAAATCCTGTATCAGTTGCATGATATGCTATTTGCATTGCAGG
Source organism: Sabellastarte sp. h YS-2021 (assembly GCA_964017235.1). Taxonomy (NCBI): domain Eukaryota; kingdom Metazoa; phylum Annelida; class Polychaeta; order Sabellida; family Sabellidae; genus Sabellastarte; species Sabellastarte sp. h YS-2021. Next base: position 19,014,545 of record OZ024928.1, read on the forward strand.
CTTTAAAACCAAACATTTCTATTCACACTACATGTGGGAGTTTTCAATCACACTTCATCATATCATCATATGGATGAGAGTCAGAGAGTTCCTGAGTAACCTAGCAGGTTTGGCATCTAATCACAAGCTGTCAACTCTATGTGGGTTTGACTCCCACAAGTAACAATGCTGACTCCATGTCCCAATATGACCATGGCTATTAAACAGGATGTAAAACCCCAACTGGGACCTTGGATGATAGTCTTTTTTGCAGGATTACTAGAATAAATGATCTCCCTTTACTTATTACAAAATTGAAGTGATAATATAATATCCTAAGTTGAAACTCTGTCTTGTATATATATCTAACAGAAATTAACAATTTTTCTCTTTCTATGTGTGTCAGTACAATTTCAAATTTGATTAACATCCCTTTAACACCCATGGTTATATTGACACAGGTTATCAGTATTTATCTCATGTTGTTCAGGATTGTTTGAACCCATGATCATACAGATTTTTTGCACTTTGTAACCACTAGGCCATGGAGGCCCCTTAGGTGGCTGCAAGAATACAGCAACTGGTAAAATGACATTCTGATTTCATTGCTTTGCTGTGAACTTAGTAAAAGAGTTCTATCTGTGAACTCTATCACCATTATAACTGCTGATAGAAAATTGTTGTCCAGCTGACATTACCCCAAGATGATCACTGACTTATTTGTAATAGTTTACTAGTTCTTATACTTGCATATTGACCAAGATAACACTCCTTCAGTGCACCAGTGATTTTCTGTGACAACTGTTCCTCTACAAGAAAGCTACTTCCAGCAGAAGAGTGTAAAATCCAGACTGTTATAAAATGCCCTCATTCAATGTTTCAAAAAAATAAAGTTCTGTTAGATAGTCTAATATGTATGGCATACTTCATTGAAGAAAATTCCGAGCCAGATAACCAGCTAACAATTGGGGTGTTGCTTTGATGGCACACTTAACCAGCAATCTGTGGTGGAATTAATTCGCCAGAGAGAATCACAAAAGGGGGATGTGGTAAGATTTTCAAAAGCTACATGGGATGAATATCAGATCTCCAGGGCAACGTGCTTACTTCCAAAAAAAAACAACAGTAATCCACCCCCCAGAACAACATGGATGGACTACCAAATACAAAAATAAGCGGGCAATAATACCTATTGCTTGTGGTATTTTAAGTATATTTATTTGTAATAAATTTTAATTAAATTAAATTAAAATTTGAATTCGAATTACAAAACAAAAGTTGACGCAAGCCCGACAGGCCATTACCTGATGTTCTCTATTGTTCCTGATGTCTCCGTTAGTATTATTGAACCACAACTGCAACCCCTTGCTATTAACTGGGTATTGGGAACCATGACATCGCAGACATCCTCTCCCTCCTGATGAAAATTAACTTCTCCTTTGATTTTCAAGCTGCCTGCTCTAACATTTCCAAATTAAGATCCATTGGCAAAAGAGCAGCTCAGACCGATCAATCATTCCGTCTAGCATCCCAATTCGTGTTAGAAAAGAAATTTCTTAAAATGATATTAAACACCCCATCCCCACCATAAATGTTTAAAAATACAATTGGAAAAACATACAGACCAGTTAAAGTGAACAGTAGAGGCTGCTGCTACAAAGGGATCTTGGTGCAATATGAGGTGCCCTGCTTGCCCCCCCCCCCCCCCCCCCCCCCACCCCCCCCCCCCCCCCCCCCCCCCACCCCCACCCCATTCCAGTATCATCTACAGGATTATTATTTTCAAAACATTAAGGGTATATTCTGCATACTAAACCAGGAAAAGGAGATATCCTGGACCTTCTGAGTACTTGCAATGAAACATATTTTTCTTTTGTGAGAAGTCATTTCTTTCAGTATAAATTTACTCTAAAAGTACCTTGAACCTTAAATTGTCATTTTATATATTGAGCAGTACTTTCCATTTGTTTAACTCTGGCTGTTTGTTTAATTGAGTCAGATGACATCAAATTCAATATCAACAAAACTTACTATTAAACTAGACATTGCATTTTGATGCAGTGTCTCCCCGGACGGGACATACTTGAAGCGTGAATGTGTCGGGCTTGAGCCTTTTTCTTGGAGCACCAGGTCAGGATTCTCCATAGTAGAGCACAAAGACTTACTAACCCCCCTTCCTTAAATAGGCAACCACCATGGTGTTGTCCGTAGCTATGGTAGCAATAAGGTTCAAGCAGAGGTCTTGGAACTCCTTTAGGGCCAAAAGACCGCCTTGGTTCCAGATACTTTATGTGTAACTAGCTTCTGGAAGGGACCAGGTTCCCCTGGCAGTGTGTTCCCCTAAGTGAGCACTCGCCCCTCTCGATGCATCTGTAAGGATTTGCAGAGCATTTATAAGCAGGTGTAAAGGTTGACCTTGAAGCACATTGCCATCCTACAACAACCATTTTAGATGTGGTGGAGTGAACTGGGATCACCTTTTCTAGTGAGTCTGGTACCCTTCAGCTGTTCTTCAAGTGTCACTATAACGGCCTCATGTGGAGGCGACCTAGGTGGACTTGCTTCTGTATGGGTGTCAGTACCCCACACAGCCCCACTGTGGAAAACACTAATGTTAAATATTATCCAAGTTCAAGTATTTTCTAGTTTAAACATATTACGTGTTAAGAAAGGCTAACACTGTTTCACTTAATTATGTTCAGTTATTTCACCAGCAGAAGTTAATACAATCATTGTTATGCTGGTGTTTTTGTGAAAAAGACAAAGAATGAGTGGACATCTGCCTATGTTCCCTGTTTTTCTTTGTGAGTTTATAAAACAGAGAGAATGGAGTTTGTAAATATATTCTAGAGAAATAAAATGTTTTAGAAAGAAGTCCAGTTTTTGTGGCTAAGAACTTAAGATTAAGAACCTGGGGATTTAAGAATAAGAACTAATATGGTGCCGGAACCCGGGACTTAAAAGTGTAAAGTAAAATAAGAAAGAAAAAAGAAGAAAAAAGAAAGAAAAGATTGGATATAGATTTAAATCTGTGTCTATAGAACTTCCAAGAACAAAGGATCTATTTTCCTGCCTAATGGTATTCATTTCAACTGGATATCATTACCAATAGTATCAGAGAAATGTATTGAGATAATAGAAATAACATTTTGTGTTATTTATCAAGAAGTATAATCAAGAAATATAACACGATTTAATGTTATATTAAGAAATTCCAAGAATTCAAGTACAAGAACTAAAGGATTTCAAAAATGAGTGATAAGGATTTAATAGAAAAGAAAAAAAGGTCACTGACCGCACAAAAAGGACAAGTTACTAAAGCACTTCAAAGATTAGAGGACACATTATCTCAGCCTGAAGCTGATAATGATGTTATTCAAGAACTGTTGGAAAACCTGAACAAAAGATATGAGAAAGTTGAAGGGATCTATGATACCCTGTCAGAGCTGATTGAATCTGGAGAACAAATAGAACAAATGGCAGTGGAGATTGAAAGCTGTCTCGCCAAAGTACAAGACACAAGAATCAAGGCTAAGAAGAAAATGAGTAAGAAACCACCACCAACATCAAACGTTGGTGCCAACACTTCACAAGCTCATGTCAACCTCCCTGAACTGCACCTACCAAAGTTCAAGGGTGACATACTAGAATTCCCACGGTTTTGGGATTTATTCAGCAACACAGTTGACAAGGATCCAAAGCTGTCTCCAGTACACAAGTTTACTTACTTGACTGGTTATCTTGAAGATGAGGCAGCAGATGTTGTTAAAGAACTGAGAGTCACAGAAGAAAACTATCAAGAAGCGAAGGAGCTCTTAAAACAAAGATACCATCGACCAGATGCCTTAATCTTCCGACATATACATTGCCTCCTGCACCTAGAGATAGATAAAAGCAAGAACAAGGACAATCTGAGTAAACTTAGATCAGTGATGGACCAAGTCAACATACATGTGAGATCACTTGATACTTTAGGAATAAAAGGTGCTGACTATGGTGTAATTCTAGTACCACTGATTTTGTCAAGACTTCCACATGAAATTGTTTGTGAATGGTCCCGAAAATCAAAGAACAAAGAAAGAGATCTACAGTATCTGTTAGATCTGTGCAATGAAGAAATTCATATTAAAGAAAGGACCCAAAGTGTACGGATCACAAGTCTTGAAAAACCAGCAGATAAAACAACAGCCAATCTTGACCGAGAAAGGCGTCGACCAAAGCCAAACCTCAGTCGAGCAACTGCAGCTGCCCTGACCACAGTGGAGAATAGATGCATTTTCTGCAACAGAAATGGCCATGATGCTAGTGTATGCAGGACAGTAAGAAGTTTCACATGGGATCAAATTAAAGAAGCTATACAGAAGGCTGGGGTATGTTACAAATGTCTCAACAGTGGGCATATTGCAAAGACTTGCAAAGTGACATGCTCATCGTGTGGAAGAGGACACCACAGTAATATATGTCGTCCCAGACAAGAAACTGAGTCACCAGGCCAAAGTAACAGTTACCAGTCAAGACAACCAATAACTCAGAAAAGTCTGAGCCAAGACAAGGAGACAAAAACACAGCCTCAACAAGATGATACAAGTGCCTCCTTGAATGTTTCATGCACTGCACATGCAAGTAAAGAAACCATCATGCAGATGACCAGAGTTGAAGCCAGTGGACTTAAAGCTCACAGTTCAGTGAACATTCTGTTTGATTCAGGCAGCAATTGCACCTACATAAAGAAGGAATTAGCAGACAAGCTTGGTTGTAAGAAAGTAAGAAGTGTTCAACATCAAGTGTCTATGTTTGGTGGTCATAAGACCAAATCTACTCTCAAAATGGTAAGAGAAGTTCAACTAACTGATCAATGTGGCAATCTACATAAGATTGAAGCTATAGAGACAACAGAAGTCTGTGCTCCTCTTGTGCAGCCAAAGATAAACACTGATAACCTTCCACAAGAACTCAAATTAGCAACTATACCATTTGGAACAGTGACGATTGAAATCCTGATTGGGCTGGATAATTATTACAAATATTTGGGAGATCAAGTGATCAGACTGAATGAGAACCTTGTGGCACACAAAACTCCATTTGGTCACATAGTGAGTGGTGTAGTTGGAACATCAAGCGACAAGGCTGTTCTCTCGCATCAGCTATTTGTAAGGTCATCCTCTGAACAGTGCAATAACTACTGGGAAAATGATTTTAATCTACATTGTCAGTCAACCCAAGTTCAAAAGGACAATGAGTGTTCAGCCCAAGAGGACATAGCATGTTTGTGGAACCTAGAATGGTTAGGAGTTGATGAAAATGTGGTGGAAGAAGACAGCATCTTCACAAAGTTCAAAAGGGAATTAACATTTGATGAAGATGAAAGGAGATATGCTGTGAAGCTTCCATGGAAACCACTTTCAAGCCAGCTCCAAAGTAATGAAGAAACGGCGAAGAAAAGATATATCAAACAAATCACGAAACTGTCACCTGAGCAGTACAGTTTATACATGAATGTCTTCAAAGAATGGGAAGACAACAGAATAATAGAAGATGTGCCTGTGGAGGAAATGAATCTCCCCAAAGAAAGAAAAGTCTTCTATCTTCCTCACAGGCCAGTTATAAGAGAAGAAAGTATCACAACTAAAATCCGCCCAGTCTTTGATGGCAGTGCTACCGATCAAAATGGCTTATCAATCAATGATGCCCTGTACACTGGACCAAAGCTGCAGAATGACATAGTTGACATCTTGATAAGATTCAGAACACACCAAGTAGCATTAACAGCAGATATTTCAAAGGCATTTCTTCAAATTCAACTGAGTGAAGAAGACAAAGACAGCTGCAGATTCTTCCTACCAACTGAAAATGGTTCCCTGAGAGTTATGCGATTTAGGCGACTTCCCTTTGGACTGAACTCATCTCCATTTATCCTGAATGGAACATTAAAGGTCCATCTGTCTAAGTACAATAGTAAAACAGCAGAAGAACTGAAAAGGAACCTGTATGTAGACGACTTATTGACTGGTGAGGATAATGCCACTGCAGCAAATCTTCTTTACAGAGAGGCAAATCAGATCATGCAAGATGCCTCCATGCCTCTTGCAAAATGGAGGTCAAATGTCAAAGAATTCAAAGATAGCGACATTCCAGAAACAAAAGTGCTGGGATTATCCTGGGACAGTGAGACTGACGAGTTTCATTATGGAGGAATCAACATTCCTGTTGAAGTTGTTGTAACCAAACGTCTCATCTTGTCCTGCATTGCAAGAGTGTTTGATCCATTAGGATACATTAGCCCTTATATCATTAAGGCAAAGATTTTGTTCCAAGAAGCTTGGTTTCAAGGACTGGAATGGGATCAAGAAGTAACACCACAGATCAATGAAGAGTTTAAGAAATGGATTGAAGGCCTCCAAGAAATTAAGGATCATTTCAAAGTTAAAAGACAGTATATACAAAATAGGTACACAGATGAAGACAAGAGTTTGACAGTCTTCTGTGATGCTAGTGAAAAGGCATATGGTGCAGCAATCTACCTGAAGTCCAGCCAAGGTTTCTCCTTGATCATTGCTAAAGCAAAGGTAGCACCAATCAAAAAGGTCAGTTTACCAAGACTTGAGTTGATTGCGTGTATTATGGGATCACAATTACTGAAGAAGGTCAAGACAGCATTAAGCTTTGAGAAAACTAACTACCAATGTTATACTGACAGTGAAATTGCCCTGCAATACATCAAGCAAAGTCCAGACAAATGGAAACCATTCATAGCCAATAGAGTTATGGCTATTCAAGAAACAACTGATCCCTCACTTTGGCGCCATATACCAGGAGAGAAGAACCCTGCAGATGCTCTGACAAGAGGAGTACCTGCTACAAAGTTTATAAGATGTGTAAATGCATGGGTCAGTCCTGCAATGGATTTGCTCCCACATCAGAATCCAGACTCTTCAGACATTAGCTCAGCTCCGAACAGCCCCAGCTGGCCTGTGTCTTATTATGCCCATCAGGAAGACATAAAATCAGATGATAGAGATGATTCACGAACATTAATAGAGAATAGGTTCACAAAGCCATTCATTTCATGTGAAAGATGGTCAAAGTTCACTAAAGCTATGAGAGTCATGGCTTTTGTGTTACGCTTCATAGCAAACTGCAGATCCAAAGCAAAGAAAATGGTGGATCACATATCCCCTACAGAGTTAGCAATGTCAAAAGAAACTTTGATCAGGTGCACCCAGAAAGCTTACTTTCAAGATGAGATCAAGCTTTTGCAGAAAGGAAGCTCAATTCCAAAAGGTTCAAAGTTGTACCCATTGACCCCCTTCCTGGACAACACAGGAATCATGAGGATCAAGGGACGCTTGGAAAACTCTGATCTTTCCTATGAATCTGTCCATCCTGTTATCCTTCCAGGATGTTGGTTAGCCAGACTTTTAGCGAGAGACTATCACAAATCCATGCATCATGCAGGCATATCAACCTTGATAAATGCTATCCGTCAGAAGTATTGGATCATAGGCCTCAGAAGAATAGCCAAGTCAGAAGTAAAGCTGTGTTTCCAATGTCAGAGAATTCAAGCAACTGCTTGCAATCAACAGTCACCCAATTTGCCCAAAGAGAGAGTTACCAAACAACATCCCTTTGCTGTCACTGGTGTAGACTTTGCCGGACCATTATATGTAACAGACACAGATGAGAAACATTATATATGTTTGTACACTTGCATGACTATCAGAGCTGTGCATCTTGAACTTACTTCAAGTTTAAAACATGAAGACTTCCTGAAGTCCTTCCGGCGCTTCTCAGCCAGAAGAGGTATACCACAAAAAATGTATTCTGATAATGCATCAACGTTTGTTAAGGCTAGAGACAAAATTAATGTTATGTATGGAGACCAAGCACCCTGGTGGAAGTTTATCACACCAAGATCACCTTGGAAAGGGGGCTGTTGGGAGAGAATGGTCCGCACAGTAAAATCACATCTGAAAAAGGTGTTGAGAAACCAGACAATTACAAAGGATGAACTTGAAACTGTCTTACCTGAAATTGAGTATGTGGTGAACACAAGACCACTGACTACAGTTACTGATGCACCAACTGACATTCGACCACTAACACCAGCTGATTTTGTGTTAAACAGAGAAAACCTTGATTTCTCCACACCAAAATCAATACAGAAATCCTTAATTACTGGAACTCAACAGCTACACAAGTTCTGGAAGTTGTGGAGTAATTCATATTTAAAAGGACTTCCAAGGATGGTTCCTACATTTAAAGAGAAAGGTAATTTACTATTGGGATCTGTTGTTCTCATTAAAGAAGACAATCTTCCAAGACTCCAGTGGCCATTAGCCAGGATTATTGACCTCATGCCATCAGACGATGGATGTATCAGGACTGTAAGATTGAAGACAGCAAAGGGCAGTTGTGTTCGGCCTGTACAAAAACTCCACCTTCTTGAAAGTGCAAAGGATGAAGCAATGCCCAGTGATGATTGCCAAATGTCTCCTGTAATAACTAAACACAGGAAATCCAAGACTGCACATTTGGTAAAGCCTTCAGTAAGGTCTTCTGTGAAACCTATCAAAGAAATCCATGTAACCACATGTACAGGTCGGATTGTACGAAAACCAGACACATATGGCTCACAGTAAATACCTTAGTGCCTTGAAGGAGTATTATCATTCAGATTGGGGCCAGAATAATGCCCAAGTAATGCAAAGGGTGAGGGACAGTCTACCCCAATGACCCCTTCATATCATGTTTAAGACTATTGAACATATATTGGACATATACTTGTATAAACAGTTTTGTGTTTCATACACTTCTCTATAAACTTATTCTTATGTTTATTGAAACAGAGTGTAAAGATTTACTTTGCATGTGTATTTTCATTTAAGTAAGAGTTTCTGTTTAGATAGCAGAAGATTGGATTTATAGAGTCTTAAGAGACAACTTAGATTAAGCACAAGAAAAGTCACAGTTGCTATACTGTTTAATTCCCTATTTTGTAAAATGTGTAATCAGAAACTGATCATTATACTAGTTGCTTCAGTCTTCTTTAGATTCTGGCCAGCTGTTAAGGTTTACGAAATGTAAAATTATATGTTAAACTTAAATGTTCAAAGTTAAAAACCACAGTTACTTTCTGAGATTGTTGGAGCCTCTTCTCCGATTCACGTCTCCAACTGGGGGAATGTTAAATATTATCCAAGTTCAAGTATTTTCTAGTTTAAACATATTACGTGTTAAGAAAGGCTAACACTGTTTCACTTAATTATGTTCAGTTATTTCACCAGCAGAAGTTAATACAATCATTGTTATGCTGGTGTTTTTGAAAAAGACAAAGAATGAGTGGACATCTGCCTATGTTCCCTGTTTTTCTTTGTGAGTTTATAAAACAGAGAGAATGGAGTTTGTAAATATATTCTAGAGAAATAAAATGTTTTAGAAAGAAGTCCAGTTTTTGTGGCTAAGAACTTAAGATTAAGAACCTGGGGATTTAAGAATAAGAACTAATAACTAATAGTCATTTATGAGAACTGTGACCCCTGGTCTGATTAACAGATAAATTTACCATTGCTTGAGTTGTGAAAACTGGCAAATAGGTTATAATCTTGAGGGGAAGGCTGAGTTTGGAAACTCAGGCCCCTGGTGTCAGCTGACACTGCTCACAGGCTTCTCCACAGTTTTGCGAAAACTCATAGGAGCTGGCAGAACTGGGCGAACTGGACTACGTCTCAGCAGGGGTAGGCTTATATGAAACTACTGCCTTTTTCCTGTCCATAACATAAACTGTGGAATCAGCAGATTTTCTCTGTAACCAGTAAGTCTGGATACTGCTACTCCATCAAGTACTGAACCCCCAAAGCCATTTTCAATAGTTTCCATGCAAATATAGTCAGCAATAAGTGTGAAAATATCTCCAACAAGGCCAAAAATGGCTTGGTCAGGTACTTTTGATGACCTCAATGAAGAGCTTCACGGTCAAATTTTTGCATGCTTATATTACGAGAACTGGGCCGAAATGTGAAAAAATAGCCAAATCTGACCCTTAAGAGGCCACCAGTGACCTTGAAATTGAAGGTCAAGGTCACAAAACAATAGCATTTGTGGCATTGCCCATATATACCCACACACCAAATTTGAAAGGTCTAACAAAACTATTTTTTAAGTTATCGCATCCAAAAGGAAATCTCTGCAGTGGCGGCGGCAGCGTGACCGTACTGAATCCTAAGTATCCCCGACTTTCGTCTAGGGATACAATGAATATACATTAATATTTTCACACTAGAGATAAAGTGGAACTGATGAATAAGACAGCTACCTAACTAAATATGAGAAACACTTAATACAACCCCAAACCCCATCAATGCAGACTAGTGTTATATCCTTACAGTTACACTGGCTCCAATAACACTGTGGGTCATGGGAGTATCCTTTCAGCCCGATAACTGAGGAATCAGCCAAATCACCCAATGAAACTTGTGCTAATTTCTGTGTTTGCTAATCAAGCCAGGGGTCAATCCCCACTGAAGCACATTGTTTATCTGCATGATGGACAGCCTTATTGCAAGATACCCTGAAAACCAAGCATCTTTAGGAGTAATAATGTCTTCATGTCACATCCTAGGGACATCAACAGACAAGTGCCTGTGATGCCAGTGGTATATCACTCACACTAATTTTATGATTCTGGTAAAATTCCAGCAATGTGATTGGCTGCGAATCAATTATTTACATTATACTGCAACATCAAATTATATACGAATTTGTATCAATTCAATTTGAGTTTTATTATCCACCATAAGCCATACTTGACCATACTTGGGAGTGGGGGATTTTGAGAGGGTGGGAGTATACCGGCAAATGTTCTTATGAATTATGATTGATAATTTGATAAGCTTACAGGTGAATCTTCTGTTAAACTTTTAGCTACATTACAGCTAAGTTGTTCTGGTGGTAATTTATGACATCATGATTTTGGTATGTACCAAATATGAATAAACATTAAAGTGAATACCCTAAAAATGGCCAAAGACACTTTATATACAGACAAGTTCATTCCTTTAGTTTGGGTTGTATACTGTTTGACAAGTAGCCCCACTATGAATGACATATTTCATCACAAGTCAGATTTAGCTGTATGGCAAGATGTAAAGCATCTGTCTGCTGCTTGTGTTTGTATCACAAAATAAAGACTAGATTTGGTGGAATATTTGGCTTTGGACGAAACAAAAGTCACAAAGAAAGCACCAAGGAGCAACCGAGTCCATCAGAAAACTTGAGGACTTTCTGGTGTGACAGTAACATATGTCTCTTTAAAAATTTGAATAATGTGCCAGCAATTTTGTGTTCTTCTGTTTATAACCACCCAAAACCCCCCTCTCACATAAATAGAAACAACTAGTCATCCTGAAATGTATGAGCAACAACTCTGGAATTCTGACGGTAGCAGGACACAGACTATAGTAAGCTTGCCAGCTACATAGTTAACATGAAAGAAGGAAACAAGTGGGGTTAACCCTCTATTAAAAATGACACTCATTGGTGAAAATAATACACCAACGAACAATTCCATTACACTTACGCAACTTAAATCCATCAAAATATTGGAAAGAAACTAATTACTCCAAGTGAAAGGACATGAGCTTCCCTATGTAAATATAGTTAGAGAATGTAACAATAAGTGAGTGTAAGAATTGGTCCTAATTCCTAGATTTCTTGTGACTGAATAGAATGGGCACTAGTGCTGGTATTGTTCATCGATATTGAAATATTTATCACTTTATGCTAAACAAGACCTCTGCCGCGGTGTGTATTTCCCGCCAAGTATTAAAGGGGAAGAAATACCGTTTCCGAGATTTTCACATTTTTCATTTTCCACTAAAATCAAAGATGGCCGCCAAAAGTGGCGAAAATTGAAATTTTTCTCCTAGGCACAAGATAATCCTGTACTTCCCTGTGGTTGAAAAATTAGCTTGAAATCGCTATTTTCAAAGCTTTATTTTCCACTAAAACCCAAGATGGCCACCAAAAGTGGCGAAAATTGAAATTTTTCCTCTAGGCACAAGACACTCTTGTACTACCCTGTGGGTCAAAAATTCGCTCAAAATCGCTGTATCTCTTACGGTTTTTGAGAAATTCAGACTTTTTCATTTTCCACTCAAATCCAAGATGGCCGCCAAAAGTGGCGAAAAATGAAATTTTTCCCCTAGGCACAAGACACTCTTGTACCACCCTGTGGGTCAAAAATTCGCTCGAAATCGCTCTATCTCTTATGGTTTTCGAGATATTCACACTTAGTCATTTTCTGCTAAAATCCAAGATGGCCGCTAAAAGTGGCGAAAATTGAAATTTTTCTCCTAGGCACAGGATACACCTGTACTACCCTGCGGATCAAAAATTCACTTGGAATTGCTCTATCTCTTACGGTTTTCAAGATATTTGTCATTTTTCACATTTTCACTAAAAGTGGCATTAAAGTAGCCATTACACACTTGTACATTGAGCAACAGTTGTGAAACTTAAATATGTTACAGTTCACAAAAAAGTAGATGAACAACATATTTGAGAGAAATTGTGTAGCTGCAATACTTTTGAAGATATAAGCCATTTACTCATTATGGTTATCATTAAAAATTGACAAAGTAGCTATTACTCACTTAGCTATGGAGATACACTTCCAAACTACTGACCATGTTGTAGCTGTGGAGAAAGTAGCTGAACAACATATTGGAACAAAATACTCTAAATACAATAGTTTGACAGTTATAAGTCATATAATTATATTAGGTAAAAGTGCTATTACTCACTCAAAAGTAGGCCAAAGTTCACCAAACCCTAAAATATTGAAGAGCGTAAAAATTCATAGGACAAGTAATTTACCAAAAATGTGTAACTGTAGTAGTTTCAGGGAAAACTGTGTGACACACTCATGCACACATGTACACACACTTCACACTTTCTTCTACCTCTGGTCATTCCTGGGCCCACCTGGAATGGGAAGGTTGGTAGTGGCCTGATGATTTGCAGTGAAGAATCTTCACCAATTTGTATGTCAGTTGGTAGGGCAGGGTTGGTAACACCGGTATCGAGACCAATTCACTTCAACACCGTTGCGACACTTTACAGCTGGCATTTCGAATGTCAGTATATCATTTTGTCAGAAAACGTAAAGTATTAGAAATAAACCTCAAATCTGAAGAAATTATAAACTTTTATCCCATATTTTAATATATTTTAGCACTTTTATAGTGATTTCTTTCAGAATAACTACAATGTTTTCTTTTCGCGAATCTTACTTCGGGTTGGTGGGTCTATTCGACTAGGGATATGCTAAAACAAAATTTCTTTCGGTATCCCGGAATCGGTACGGTTTCACACTGACTGGATACTGAAATGGAAAATCTACTACCGATCCTGCCCTATCAATTAGTATGCCGTGTTGACCAATACAATGTGTTCGAAGTGACCTTTTGAGATAAATTCTAATACGACACAGCTTTGTCAGTGAATCTGATTGGTTAAGACACAAAAACCTTTGGATTATAACTCTGCGTAATAGTTCACCCAATTATCATCCACATAGTGTTATTTAAGAGCAGATTTAAACATAATTTGACACTTATCGTATAAGAATAGTAATGATCCATCACTGTTTGGACATTATGCAGAATTATAATCCGAATGGCATTTATATCCACTCAGGCTTTGCCTTCATGGTACATAATTGCCAACTGGACTATAATTCACCACAATGTATGCCCACTGATGGATTATTGCCAAGTCAATCATTTTTAATGAAATAACAGCCATATACTGAGGTAAAATGTGGACATTTCCAAGAATCTTTTTTTGCAAACAGATTTTACTCGTTTCTCTCACAACCAAATGAAAAGTGGAATAATGGCTTTTATATTAACAATACTGACTACAACACTGTATTGAAATAAATATGCAATGAACCACAGAAAGTTCATTGGCATGCAGATGTTGGAGCACAAAGGTAACTTGAAACGAGAGGCAGGATACTTCTGGAACTGAGGAAAAACAACTTTTTGTGTATTTGTGTATTTATTTTTATACTAAGCCCAATATCTCTGTATACTACAGGACTCAGAGCGCTACTTAACCCATCCGAATGCATAGGTATAGTCCCAACTCACATTCCTCTAACTGAAAGATGTATAGTCCCAACTCACATTCCCCTAACTGAAAGATAGAGGCTCAAGGGTGACCATTTATCAACGTCCTTGAGGTTCTTTAGTCTGCCACTGGGGATCGGATCCAATGACAGAGGACTGCCATTTTAATAGGGCTGCAATGATTCTTCGGTTACTTGGAAACGAAACGATTCAGTGTAATACTCGAGCAAAAGTGAACCGGGTCTTCGAAAGCAACTAACTAAAGACATAAAATCTACATATTTATTTACACATTTTACTAATATAAGGTGTTTCCGTTTAATTGTTTCTGTAACAATGTTTTTATGAGACGGCACTTTAATATAACGTGTTTCGAAGATGCCTCAAATCTCGCAATATAAAAATGGTTAAAATTTCCTGTATTTTGCATTATAAATGTGTCTTTTTTTACAAAATTCAATGAATTATGAAAGTTCTGTCCTGTTGTATGTATTTCAAGAGTTTTGTAAGGTCTAATATGTCAAAATATGATATATTTAATTTCGTGGATGATAATCAAGCAATTCACCGAGTCTGAGTCGGTTCTTCCAAAATAAGGCATTTTCGGTCTCGCTTGCAGCCCTTCATTTTAAGCGGTCACCCGAGTCACTATGTATCTGCCTGTACCTGGGATTGAACCCACATACTCTGAGTTCCTAGACAAGTGTGTTACCCACTAGGCCACAATGGCAGATTTTTTCGAAAGAAAGTTCAGAAACACTTATGTCGATTGTCAGAGTTCAATCAAAGCATCAGTAAGAGTGCTATGTCATTTATATTGATATCACCACATCTGTTCATCAATAAAATGAAAACAGTATTTTTTGGGACTATTGACAAGACCTTATTTTATCGGATGTAAGGTGTAAAATAGGCATACATTATATCATCTTAGAACAGACATGTATGCTTAAAACTGATACAGCTCAGTGAAACTTGTATAAATAACACAATATTTTTATATTTATCATGCATCAATATGTGGGTATAGTTTAACAGTAATCATACAGCTAGGTATTTCACACATTGATAAACACCAACATCTTTAAATATATATTTTGTCTCTAATCTAACTTAGCCTTTTTGGGACCTTGAGGTTATGACCCCAAATGAACACAAGTCCCTGTCTGAACAATCACATAGATGACAATTGCACCTAAATGTAAAGTAGTATTCAAACTATGGTTACCTACTTATTACAAATTCCTCTTGAAGCAAATGTATATAATTCTCCGACAATTCAACCGCTGCAAAATTAGTTTCTGATACACAAGTTCGAAGTATATATTACTTTGTATCCTAATTCTAGACACATGCACCATAATAGCTTTTATCATTAATACAGATGAAAAACTCAAATCTGATAACAATAGATACGACACTTACCTAAAGTGGCCTCTGTGATGTCTGTTTCCCACTTGCTTCGGATGAAACCTTGCTGTAGTAGTGGAGAGAAGCTACATGGTTAGAATCATGAACATTGCAAGCTACACACATGATGACGTCATTTTAGGCTGACAACAGCACTACAACCCACTATACTCATGGCTTTCCTGATGAGCTGTAGTTAACAATATCCCACAAACATAGCAAAGCATTGAAAGCTGGACATTAGTGCTTTAAATTGAACTGTAATGCGTTGTAGCATTTTAAAGTTTCTTGTATAAACAAGCCTATATAACTTTAAAAACAACTGATTTAGAAGGGCTACATTACAATTTCAGTACAGGTAATTTCAAAATAATCTTAAAGGAATCATCACTAAATGTAGAAGAATGCATTTAAATGCTATGATGAACTATATATAGTTTTCTTCATTTCTTCTGTACCCACTCCCTGCAATAAAATATACAATATTTAATATATGAATGTAACATTCATGTAACACATAATTAAATAGAAAATCTACATAAAGGATTATCTTTAATTAATTTGAGTCGGTAACTAAAATGTGGGTCTGTGCAGACCTACAGGACCTATAGTATGATTTATTCCTTTGTATGATTAACTACAGCTTTAAATTAACTAGAGTATTGCTTCGAAAGAGAAAAAGAAATTGTTTTGCACAGCAAAAACAAAGCGTCCCAATGAGTATTAATGAGTTTGTAGAAATGACCATCTTCCTGTGTTTAATATGTTTTTCCATTTATGACAAAATGCAAGGTTTCATAGATGAATCTGGTTTGTTTATTTTTTTATTTATTTATATTTTTGCATTTTATCAAGATGGTCGCCAAAAGTGGCAGGAAAACAATTTTTGCAAAAAGTCACCAGTAGACTCTGCAGATACCCTGTGGGTTAAAAATTTGTCGAAATTGATCTATCTTGCTCCGTTTCCGAGATAAACACATTTTTGTGTTTAACACAGAAATTCAAGATGGCCGCCAAAAGTGGCAGGAAAATGGTTTTTTTTTTTTGCGAAATAATGCCAGTAGACTCTGCAGATACCCTGGGGGTCAAACATTTTGTCGGAAATGCTCTATCTCGCTTGATAAACACGTTTTCGTACTTTACGCAGAAATTCAAGATGGCTGCCAAAAGTGGTGGGAAAACGATGTTTGAGAAAAGTCGTTAGTAGACTCTACAAATACCCTGTGGGTCAAAAATTTCGTTGAAATTGCTCTATCTCGCTCTGTTTCTGAGATAAACATGTTTTTGCGTTTAAGGCAGAAATTTAAGATGGCCACCAAAAGTGGCGGGAAAACCATTTTTGGGAAAAGTCGCCAGTAGACTCTGCAGATACACTATAGGTCAAAAATTGTCGAAATCGCTCTGTCTCGCTCCGTTTCCGAGATAAACGCGTTTTTGCGTTTTATGCAGAAATTCATGATGGCTGCCAAAAGTGGCGGAAAAATGATTTTTGAGGAAAGTTTACAGAAAACTCGGCTGATACCCTGAGGATCAAAATTTCATCAAAATAGGTCTATCTCGCTCTGTTTCCGAGATAAATGCGTTTTTGTGTTTAACGCAGAAATTCAAGATGGCTGATAAAAGTGGCGGGAAAACCATTTTTGCGAAAAGTCGCAAATAGACTCCACAGATAGCCTGCGGATAAAAACATTTCATCAAAATCGGTTTATCTTGCTCTGTTTCCTAGATAAACGCATTTCTGCGTTTAACGCACAAATTCAAGATGGCCGCCAAAAGTGGCAGGAAATGATTTTTGAGAAAAGTCGCCAGTAGACTCTGTAAATACCCTGCGGTTCAAACATTTTGTCGAAATTGTTCTATCTCGCTCCGTTTCCGAAATAAATGCGTTTCCAGCATTAAGAAAAATTTTGACGTTCAGTTAATCATTAATAAGTCGGCCACTTTGTATTGGATCACTTCCAAAAGTTAATGATTTCAGGACATCTATATAACGAACCTACCTGCCAGCTGAAACGCTTTTAATGTTATTCAGACAAGCACACCCTTTTGAAAAACATGTTTTTTGGTCATGTGACTTCTCTGATTGGTTGAAATGTTATGAAACCATTTTCAGAATTTTTTCCCAGGGCTACTGCATACACCTACCAAATATGAAGAGAATCCACCTTATGGCCACAAAGCAATTGCGAAAAGAAAATGTGGATGCGGCGAAGTTGCTTCTCCCATATACAAACAAGCGACCCTTGTGGGGCGCTTAATAAGAGACTACATACTGTGGCAATAACCTGGAACGACAGTGTATCCTGACAATCGGCTTCAATCATAAGATGTGAGAGGCATTTGAACCGAAAAGCTTGGACATTTTTGTAACATAAAAGGAAATTGTACAACATTACATATATACTGAAATCATCCGCGGAAGCACCCATGTTAGCATTATTGCCCATCCCAGAAAACATGCAAAAAATGCGTAAACGAACACCCTTTCCAACAAAATTCCAAGTCCAGACTTTTAAAGGACTTTTGATACATATTTAAATAATTGTAATCTGCTTAACTTTACGAACAGTGGCTGTGCATAATTTTAAGCATGGCAAAAAACATTTATTTAACCGCGTAATAAATTTCCCATATAAAAGTTTTAAGGGTTGTGATTGACTGAACTGTGGCACATATAAATGCATTTGATTGGTTACTTGTACTTGAAATCATGTAGTAAGTATTTATTTTATAAAGACACATACTGGTTGTTAGACATGGATAATTAAACTAGACCTAGCGAATTGGAGAACTGATGCAAATTTGTATCCACCAGAAAGGTCAACACACGCCAAATCTGACCACATCAGAAGATTCCCAGCCCATGATTTCCTATAAGTTGGTTTCACATTGCAAACTTCTAGGGCCAATATTAAGAGAGTTATAAGCTCTTTCAAGTTTGGCTCTCCTCATTTGACCTTGAAGGAGGGGCCCAAGGTCAAATCTGACCACATCAGAAGATTCCTAGCCCATGATTTCCTATAAGTTGGTTTCACACTCCAAACCTCTAGGACCAATAATAAGTGAGTTAGAAGCATTTTTAACTTTGACTGTCCTCGTTGGACCTTGAAGTAGGGGTCGAAGGTCAAATCTGACCACATCAAAAGTTTCCCAGCCCATGATTCCTATAAGTTTGTTTCACATTGCAAACCTCTAGGAGCAATAAGAAGTGAGTTAGAAGCACTTTTAAGTTTGGCTCTCCTCCTTTTACCTTGAAGAAGGGGCCCAAGGTCAAATCTGACCACATCAGAAGAGTCCCTGCCTATGATTTCCTATAAGTTGGTTTCACATTGCAAACTTCTAGGAGCAATAAAAAGCAGGCCTGGGCAAAAGGTATTCGTATTCAGAAGTATTGGAATACTTTTGTAAAAAATACCAAGTATTCCTATACATTCCAAAAGTATTCGTATTCATGAATACTTTTACAAATACTTTTGAAACTTTTCATTTTGTTTGAAGTTTTCATGCTTTATACTTGTAACTGAAAAACCTTTTATGTTAACTTTACTGTGACATTTAGTAAGTGTTGTCTTTGGCACTTTATAGGCAATGGACTATATATCTTGAATCAAACCATTTAACTTGAATGTTGCATGGCAATATAGAGTCTGTGTATTTGTTGTATATTTGTGCTGTATATCTGTATTTTTACACTGACTTTTTATATCAGGGTATGAATAGCATATAAATGTATTCATACTTCATAGGAATATATGTAGAAAGATACAAAAAGAATTTTTGCATTTCATATGCTGATATTGGTTGCTGATTGCAAGTAATAAAGCAAGAAATAAGTGCTCAGGGTGAGTTAGGCATTAACTTGCTGAACGGTGTTTGCAATTATAACAAGATATAAAGGCATGGATAAAGGGTTAAAAGTAGTAATACAATTGCCAGAACAGTTAAGGGGATTATGAAGCAAGTGTATAAATATGGGTGTCACCTGTCAAGTTGTCATATTGGATTAAGTCTCAGTAATGCTTATGTGGCTGCTATTGTGACAAGTAAAAACTGTCTTGATAATTCCATGAGAAACATTACAAACATAAAGGAATGATGGCTAGCTTTAAACAAAAGTCTGCAGTGTTTGATTATTTTAGAATGCCAGTTCACACTTCTGGGGAATACAGAGTAAAATGTAAACATTGCACAACTACTTTAACAACTTGTGGAATGACAACGTATTGTATTGTGTATTTATACTCAGCGCAATATCTCCATATACTATAGGACTTAAAGTGCTATTTAATCAATCCAACTGTACAGGTACATCTCCAACTCACAAGTAACTGACATTCCCTTAACTGGAAGATAGAGGCTCAAGGATGACCATTTATCAACGTCCTTGAGGTTCTTTAACCTGCCACTGGGGATAGGACCCAATGACAGAGGACCGCCATTTTATGTGGTCATCCGAGCCACTATGTATCTGCCTGTACCTGGGATTGAACCCATGTCCTCTGAGTTCCTAGACAAGTGTGTTACCCGCTAGGCCACAGTGGCACATGTCCAATGACATCGTCAATAATCAATGGACAACGTCCAATCTATTGATTCATTTAAAAGTAAGCCCATATGTTTTAATAGACACACAATGTCCATTTGAATAGAGATTTATTAATGTTTTGTAAGGGAGTAATTCTTTAGAGACAACCATTGTCAACAAGTAATACACAATCCTCTATGGTTATAAACTTATTTTAATATTTATATTTATTTTATATGTACATATAACAATAAAACCCTGTCATTAAATTGTGAATTTAATTTGTGAATATAATATTTGGAGTTAATTTTCAATATTGTTCATCAATATAATGAGAGGCCTAAACCCCTCATAATAAACCTTGTATCACTTAGTTCATACATGTACAACTAGATTGGGCCAACTCGGCGCCAACATATCCCCAGACAGGTCATCACTCACGCCACAGGTTTTGATCGGGAATTTTTTAAAACATAATTACCCATTATTATATGAACTTCAGCACATCAATCTACTCTGTTTATATCTCCCCAAGGAAGATGGTGTATCCCCAGACGCCGAATACATAACTCAAATTATATTTTCAATCTTCCTGCAATGATAACTCTAAACCTATTTTCAAAGTATTTAAATGATTGATGATTGAATGTCCATTCTAAAATAATAATCCCAAAAGAGCATATCTGTTTCTATATTTGTTGACAAATAAAATATTATTTTTAACTCAACTCATCATATTTTTCAATCTTCCTTCAAAGTATTTAAATGATTGATGATTCAATGTCCATTCTAAAATTCATAATCTCAAAAGCGCATATCTGTTTCTATATTTGTTCACAAATAAAATATTATTTAAAAAAAAATTATTTATATTATTATTTTATTATATTATTTTTAGAATTTGCAAATTGTTTTCAGTTATTCATTTCCTCTATACCTATATATGTGGTCCATATATATGCAACCTAAATATGTGACACAATCTCAGTTCTGACTCCCCTTTGTGTTATATGTAATGAAGCCCACCACCTCCCACCCCCACCCCTCTCCCCTTCTCCACACCTCTCTCACTATTACACAAGATCTGCAACCCCATTGAGTTCTTTGTTTCTCATCTGATATCATTAAATACCTTTGTTTATTTAGTGTCACTCAATATAGCTGGAGGTCCCAGAGGTGGGTGGGGGGAATCCGGGTGGGGGATGTGGGTTGAGCATAAATGGTAAACAAACAATCTATATAAAAGGGGTACTCAAATACAAAAAGAATTGAGAATTTTAAGTATGTGATTATCAACTGAAATGAGTTCATAACTGTAGGAGCTGTGCCAAAATTAACTGAGGCAAGTTGAATAAAACTGGGCTAGTTGAGGGTTAAAAATCCCCTACTTTTACTACATAATAGTGGTGGCATCGTTTACAGAAGTCCAAACCGGTTACCGGGGCTTTGAAACGAAACGAAATCCGGTATTTCGTATGCTTGTTCTCTGCTTTGAAAATTATTTGCAGGCGTACATGAGCGATAACTTGCAAATGGAAGTGGCTTTTGCGAGATATTATTAAGTACGTAAAAATGATTTTTGCTCAATATAAAGTAAAATTGGGACATGTTTTACAAAATATGTATATTTTTTGTCATTTCTATGAAGTATCAGCCATTAGAAAGCCTAAAATAATAACTTTTACAATAACCGGTTCCCATATATTCTTTGCGGATTTCGTTTTTTCTACTAAAACGAAACGATATTCCGCATACCGGCAAACCGTTAACAACACTACTACATAAGGATATAATTTCATTAATATTGGGACTTAAAGCTCACTTAAAGTGTCCATTTTGTCTACTTGAATATGTTTAACCAGTTTCATTTTAAAAAGTGAAAAACTCAGCAAGCAGAGGTATAACACACAAAAATAAGTTCTTAAAAGACTAAGATAGCCATAACATTATTAATATTCAAAATTTAAATAGACAGGCATTTCCTTTTAAAAATTCAAAGATTTCAGCTCTATAACCCACATAGTTTGACAGTTACTGGGCTTTAAAGTGGCATAATATCCATAAATTGGGTTTCTGTGGGCATTTTACAATTGTTAAAGAGACCTTAGCAATTAAACTACAGATCTGAAACTTTTTGGGGGACATACATAACAAACAAAAATTATATATAATACAGTTTAAGACTTGTCACACTAAGCATTTCCAAATAACAGGGCAAAATACGGAAAAAATGTCCAAAAAGGCACTTGGGCGAGTGTCTATGGCCCTCATACACAGGTTAAATGTCTACTAAAAACCTTGATTTTCGGCATATGTAAAAAGGACATAATAATGCATTCCCAGATGGGATTTCAGCTCCATCAATCACATAGTTTAACAGTTACAGGGCTTAAAGGTGGTAAAAAGTCCAAATATTGGGTCATTGTGGGACTTTTAGAGATCTCGATGTGGCTTTCAAATTAAAGCTTCAGACTTAAAATTTGTTACATACTAAGATTACACATAGAATATGTATCTAATAAAGTTTGAAACTTCTCAGACTTACCATTTCCAAGTTACAGAGCAAAATATGTGAAAAATGTCTTAAAAGGGTCACTCAGGTGGGTGTTTAAGGTCCTCATACACAGGTTAAATGTCTACTTGAAGCCTTGATTTTTGGCACATGTAAAAAGAACATAATAATGTATTCCCAGATGAGATTTCAGCTCTATCAGTCACATAGTTTAACAGTCACAGGCCTTAAAATTGGCAAAAAGTCCAAATACTGGGTCTTTATGGGGCCTTCTAGAGACCTAAATGTGGCCTTCAAATTAAAGCTTCAGACTTAAAATTTGTCACATACTAAGATTACACATAGAATATGCATCTAATACAGTTTGAAACTTCTTAGACTTACCATTTCCAAGTTACAGGGAAAAATATGTGAAAAATGTCTAAAAATGGTCACTCGGGTGGGGATTTATGGTCCTCATACACAGGTTAAATGTCTTCTTAAAGCCTTAATTTTTGGCACATATAAAAATAACATACTAATATCTTCTCAGATAAGATTTGAGCTCTATCAGTCACATAGTTTGACAGTCACAGGGCTTAAAAGTAGCAAAAAGTCCAAATATTGGGTCTTTGGGAGCCTTTTAGAGACCTCAATTTGACCTTCCAAATTAAAGCTTCAGACTTAAAATCTGTTACATACTAAGATTACACACAGAATATATATCTAATACAGTTTGAAACTTCTCAGACTTACCATTTCCAAGTTACAGGGAAAAAGATGTGAAAAATGTCTTATAAGGGTCACTCGGGTGGGTGTTTATGGTCCTGATACACAGGTTAACTGTCTATTAAAGGCCTAAATGTTGGGGCACATATAAGAAAACACATAGATATATTCCCAGATGATATTTAACTTAGATGAGAGACATAGTTTGAAAGCTACAGTGCTTGAAAGTGGCAAAAAGTGCATAAATTGGGTCTCTGTGGGCACTTTTGAGACCTTAAGTCGACCCCTTTGGGTAAACCTACAGCCCTAAAATTTTCTACAGACAAGGATTACATATCAAAGTTATACCTAGCGCAGTTTGAGACTCATCAGAATTATCACTTCCAAATTATAGGGCAAAATATGTGAAAAGTATAGCAAAAAATCCCTAAGTGGGGGTATTTATGGGCCTCAAACACAATTTTCTCCTCAACTTAAAGTCATGATTTTTGGCACATGTACTAAGAACATATTAATGTGTTGTCAGGTAAAATTTCAGCCAGCTGAGCATCATAGTTTGTGACCTACAGGGCTCTAAGTGGCCAAAAGTGCAATTTCTGACCTTAAGGTGGCCATAAGTTCTTTTTTACTGGGAGTTTAAGGTCACCTTAAAATAGGGATCTTCCTTTGGGCACCCTTAACATGTGTACCAAGTTTGAAAAAAAAATATTAATTTGTTTTTGAGTTATCGCGTCCACAAGGAAATTTCTACGGCGGCGGCGGCGGCGGCGGCGCGACGGACCTGAATCCAATATATCCCCGACTTTCGTCTGGGGATATAATAAATAAACTGGTAATAGGAAAATATTTTTTAAAACAGTTTATGTATACAATGAAGTAATGAACATAAAGTTCGTTTTTTTTTTTTGTATAAGGTAAATATTATTCATCAATGTATTCGAATACTTTTCAAAAGTATTCATAAATGTATTCAAATAAATTTCAAAAGTATTTGTAAATGTATTCGAATACTTTTCAAAGGTATTTCTATTCGTATTCGAATACTTTGGTAAAAGATGTATTCGTATTAATATTCATGAATTTAGAAAGTATTCGTATTCCAATACCTTTCAAAGTATTCGCCCCAGGCCTGATAAGAAGTAAGTTATAAGCACTTTTAAGTTTGGCTATCCTCATTTGACCTTGAAGGAGGGGTCAAAGGTCAAATATGACCGCATCAGAAGATTCCCAGCCCATGATTTCCTACAGGTTGGTTTCACATGCCAAACCTCTAGAACCAAGAATAAGGGAGATACATGCATAAGCACTTTTAAAGTCTGCTATAAGGGGTACTTTGGCATTCCGTGGATGTCCTTGAATGAGGAGCTTCAAGGTCAAATGTCTGCAAGGTTGTACAGGACATGTATAATTGTTATACATATCACCTACAAAGAGATTCAACCTTCTATTTATAAGAACCAGCCAGTAGAAGATGGTAGATAATTTTCAAAGAAATCACTACAATTAAAAGATAATATTTGTTATTTTGAGAGGCATGTTTTTTATATTTACCTCACAGCATATCTCACTGTATTACCAAAGTTCCCATATCACCCATGCCCGCAGTATCCCCCATCGGAAAGGGACTATGGGCACTACCACAGATTGTTATTTAGTATTTTGAATAAACAAATACCCTATTCCGGAGGAATTTTGGCTTTTACTTATCTGGCAAATATGACATGCAAATCTAAACTTCCAGGATCAGTATCGATATCACTATTTTCAATATTGAGAAGCTGTAGGGTATTACAGGTAATGTGAAAACTCCTTTAAAAAGGTATACTTACTTTGCTTTTTATCCAGTTTTTAGGCCTACAACAGCCATTCTATGATCCTTGGAAGTATTTCTCAAAAAAGATCAAATCCACTTTAATGGATATCTTTTGCAAAATGTTTACGTAATTGTTCCTTACTCATGTGAGTACCGGTTTACCTTCACTGTGCAACTTCATATATATTATACAGGTATTTCGAAATAATCTTCTCATTTTTAAAACTTAATTCTTGTCAGTCACCTTTCCTGTACAAAAACTTGCAAACTGAATCTTCTTAAAGATTCATTGTAGTGCTGGTATTGAATAAAAATATTTTTATCTAAAACAAACAATATGTTGCCTTCCGTATCGATCGATATTGAAATATTGGGGCATGAGATGCTTTCCTGGGGGAGACCTTCCAAACTCTTTTGCGAGGTTTAGTAGCTTCCTGAAACGTAAACAAATATGGTGTTTCCGCTTTAGCGGTAAGTGAAAGTTGACAAAAACAATATGAAAACCAATATGTTCTTCAAATATTGTCCTTTATTTGAATGAAAAACACCATAGTTGTACCTGTTAAGTAGTACGTTTCGATACTGATATTATACTCTACATTATTGATATCGGCAAGCTTAGTGTGAATCGATAAATATTTCAACATCGATAAACAATACCAACACTAATTCATTGGCATTTTAAATATTATTAGAAGTGTAAGTTGGAAATAAGTTTCCTTATTCCACAAAAACAAGGTCCATATTGTCGGAATAACTTAAATAATAGGCCCAATCAGATTATCCGACCTTTTATTCACCACACTAGCAACCAGACATTGCAGTTAAGTGTAATGATTCATCACTCTCAATACAAAAATGTAGCAAAACAGTCATTTTAAACCATTACGGAACATAAAAAACATTCCCTGAAAAAAATAGGTTAATATATGGCATAATCTGAAACTTTTGTGTTGTATTATATCTAAAAAAATCAAACATTTGGATTTCAAAACACTTTTATTAAAAGAAATTAAGATAATGGGAAATTTCAAGGCTTTTCTTTTGATGAGTGGATCAATGAGGCCCCATTCAGGAGTTTTGATAAGGGTCATATGCAAAGATCAGTTATCGTGTGAAGGAAATTAGTGCACAGTACTCATAGCTAGGGATGGGTTAGTGTGAAAAAATGTGGACATCGGGAGGTACACCCAACCAAACGTTTCCTCTTAACGACATCACAATAAAAGTAAATGCACAAAATATGGGTTTAAAGTGTGTAATTTCTTCAGCTTTCTGGTTTGTTTCAAATGTTTTAAGTTTCCCTTCCATTTTCTGTGCTGACAAGTGAGATTAAGGTTATAAAGTGTCGTAACCAAAACATGGCAGTTCTGCTGAACGTATCGCTATAAAAGTCTGCAAATGCACAAAATTGCAAATTTAATAAGTAAATTAAATTTTTATAAGTTAATACCCTATCCAATGGACAATTGCTTTACCGGTCGGCGCGACCGGTCCCGCCAAATGTCAGAAAAAAACGTCCTGTATATACTACTGGCAGGACCGGTCACAGAGTGTGCATTCGCCAGGTGGCGCATGGTACTTCATTTCCTGTTTACCTATTGACGTCATAGCATCTTTTTCGTGTCTAATCCTAGTAAGACCCCTAGTAAGCTGATAGCGGGGCCGGTTGGGTGGGCCTTGCCTCTCCATTGGATAGGGTATTAACTTATAAAAATTTAATTTACTTATTAAATTTGCAATTTTATTGCGTTAATACATCCTATCCAATGGACAATTGCTGAATAACTACCGCTTGGTAGGCGGGTAAGCAGCTAGGGACTTATGTGAACTCATAACAACAAATTCGAACAGGCCCATTTGACCTAGGGTCAGAGAACCCTGAAAGGTCAGGGTCGGCCACTAACTCACCGGTTAACCGGGAGCCTACCGACGTTGCCCCCCCCCCCCCCCCCCCCCCCCTTTTTCTTTCCTTCCAGAGATGGTCTGAGAAGGGAAAGATAGAGAGAGAGAGGGGCTGAGTTCAGTCCCAGAAGAAATAAACTTCCCAAGGGAAGCAAGTCACAGTTTTTTTTTTTTGTTTTTTTTTGAAAATATATGTACACTCAACATATTTACATTATGTACATATCTAACATATTTACAATATGTACATATTTACATATATACAACATCCCCTCACTTCTGGGCCTGGTGGTGCACCTGCTGGGCAGCCACTACAGGTCCCAGGTGGAAAAGCTCTGAGTCAGCCCAGGCAACATCCTTCAAATAGAATTGGGTGAAGGTGTTGTGAGATTTCCAGTGGCAGGCTGACAAGATCTGATCTAAGGAGATCCCTGATTGGAAGGCCTTAGAAGCAGCAAAGGCCCTAACATCATGGGCTTTAACCTGATGTAAGGTGAGGGCCTCCTGGTCAGAGAGCTCATAGCACAGAACCACAGTCTGTTTGATCCATGAGGAGATGGTGGCAGGTGAGATGTCTTTATCAAAACCCTTCTTGAAGGAGACAAAGACTAACTCCTTATTCTGCCTGAGGTCTGCAGTCCTGTCCAAGTAGTAGCGCAGA
Organism: Sabellastarte sp. h YS-2021; assembly: GCA_964017235.1. NCBI lineage: Eukaryota > Metazoa > Annelida > Polychaeta > Sabellida > Sabellidae > Sabellastarte > Sabellastarte sp. h YS-2021. The sequence goes on from OZ024928.1 coordinate 19,042,190, forward strand.
GCTCTAACTGGACATAGGGACCTGTCACCTTTGAGTGACCTATCCAGAGATGGTGCCAGGGCTGGGATCACCACTGGCGCCACACTATCTGGACCTTCCTTAGCCAGCTGGTTCTTGGATAGGAAGCTGGGTGAGGGGTACAAAGACACCTTAGACCAGTCTGACTGGTGTCTGATGTTCTTATGTAACCAAGCATGGATCTCACTCCTGCGTTTACCTGAACCCAAAGCCAGCAAGAAAACAGTCTTGAAAGTCAAATGTTTCAAGGAGGACTCTTTCAGGGGTTCAAAAGGAGCCTTTGTGAGCTGATGTAAAACCAGTGAAAGGTTCCAGGAGGGGATGCCCCTCCTGCCTTTAGGTCTGTCTCTATGGAAACTATCCAGGAGACGAGTGAGATTCTCATCTTTGCTGACATTAATGGTGGAATTGCCCAGTTTGTCAGCAATGGCGGATCTGTAGCCATCAATAGTGCCTGGTTGTAACTTCTTGTCCTGAAACAAGTGCAGGAGGAAGTCAGCAATGGCTTTCAGAGGTGGTGCCCTGAAGTCCACCTGATTACTGAGGCACCACTTTGTAAAAATGGTCCACTTTGCCTCATAGACAGATCTGGTTGATCTTCTTTGAGGAGCCTCAATTCGTGCTGCCACTGCCTCAGAGAAGCCTTGCTCCTTGATTGCTGAGGCTCTAGGAGCCAGGCATGTAGGTTCAGATTTGACAGATTCCTGTGAAGGACCTGGTTGAATGGCTGAGACACAAGGTTTGGTATGCTGGGCAGACAGAGTGGGATCTGGCTTCACATTGCTACCAGGTCCCAAAACCAGGGCATGTTGGGCCACCCTGGGGCAATCAGGATTATTCTGTTGCAGGGGTAGTCCTGGAGCTTCTCCACCACTTTGCCCAAGATGGCTGCCGGTGGGAAGGCGTATGGGTCCAGGTCCTCCCAGGAGAGACTGAGTGCATCCACTGCCCAAGCCTGGGGATCTGGCACCGGTGACACAAACTGGGGCAGTTTGTTGTTGAACCTGGTGGCAAACAGGTCCACTTGTGGCTGGTGCCACCTTGCGCATACAGCTTGGAATACTGCTGGATGAAGTGACCACTCTGTTTGAATGGTCTGGCCAAGTCTGGATAGCTTGTCTGCTATCACGTTCAGCCGGCCGGGGATGTGACATGCCCTGAGGGTTACCTGCTGTCTGGTGCACCAGGACAGGATTCTCCACAGTAGGGCACACAGTGACCCCGACTTCATCCCCCCTTCTTTGTTGATATAGGCAACCACTGTTGTGTTGTCTGTAGCTATCAACACAGTCTTGTTGCAGACCAGGGTTCGAAACTCCTTTAGAGCTAGAAAAACTGCTTTTAACTCTAAGTGGTTTATGTGCAACTTGCTTTCTGGAAGGGACCAAGTTCCCCTTGCAGTGTGGTCGTCCAAGTGAGCGCCCCACTCTTCGTTTGATGCGTCTGTAAAGATCTGCAGAGCATGTTTTAGAGGGTGTAATGGTTGACCTAGTAGCACATTGCTTTCCTCCAGCCACCACCTTAGATGGGGGTGGAGGGACTTGGGGACCGGGATCACCTTTTCCAGTGACTCTGGGACCCTCCAATTGTTTTTCAAGTGCCACTGTATGGGCCTCATGTGGAGTCGCCCTAAGTGGACTTGTTTTTCTGTTGCTGTGAGGGGACCTATGAGGGACATGAATTTCCGGACCGGACATACCGGATCCGACATCATTGATCTGATCTTGTCTGTCAAGGCCTGCCAACGTTCTTCTGTTGGTCTGACCTTGCCCTCTTTCAAGTCAAACTGGTAACCTACGAAGTTGAAGACCTGTTTGGGTGCCAGTTCTGATTTTTCCTTGTTCACCAGCCACCCTAGTTCCTGACAAAGTGTGACCAGGGTTTGGGTATGCTGGAGACAGGTATGGAGGGTAGAGGCTCTCACCAGCCAGTCGTCTAGGTACTGGTGGATCCTTATACCCTTCTGAAGGGCCATGAGTTTGACCTCTTTGGCCACCACTGTGAATTCCATGGGAGCTGTGGAAAGGCCAAAGGGAAGGGCTTTGAACTGATAGGACCGACCCTGGAGGTGAAAACGCATGTACTTCCTGGACTGACTGTGAATGGGTATATGGAAGTATGCATCTTTGAAATCTATGGATGTGACCCACTCCCCTACTTGGAGGGAGGTTCTTATGGTCTCTGGGGTCTCCATCTTGAACGACCCTGTGTTTAAAAAGGTGTTCAAGGTGCTCAGGTCTAGGATGGGTCTCCACCGGTTGTTGGGTTTGGGTACCAAAAATAGCCGGTTGTAAAACCCCAATGAATTTGGATTGTCCACCGGTTCGACTGCATTTTTGTTTAACAGCTGATACAGTGCCTCTATAAGGAAGGACTGTTTGGTTGGATTGTGGTAGTTGCTTATTACAGTCGGTGACCTTGTCAAGTGGGGTCTGAACCGGAAGGGGAGAGTGTAACCCTCCCTCAGTATGTTTACCACTTTTGGACTTGAACCCAGGGTTTCCCATTTTTGCCAGCACTGGTTTAACCTCGCCCCTTCAGGGGGATCTAAAACAGCATGTTGGGCATTGGTGACAAGCTTTACAGAAGGTAATTGACCTACACAAGAAACATCTTTCACATATTTTATTTCTGTGTACAATTGACATATATTGGGATTTACACCTTTCCTTTGTGGTAACCCGGTGACAATATGAGCATTTGCAACATGAGAGTCTACATTTAAAGTCAATTTGCTGTTCTTCTGATCTGTCACTGGTGGTGGGTTCAAACCCTCCATCTTGTCGGATACAATTACAGAGTTCTTTAATCCGACCACATTTGAAACACAATAATCGTCACTTATGCTTCTTAAACCCTTTGGCCGGCTTCTGGTTGAAGTTTGAGGCTTTACCCCCACCTTTCTGACCAGTTTGCCGGTCTCTGATTTGTTTCCAAGCTGGTGTAGTGGGTTTCCGGTCCGGCTGGTGTGAAGGTTTAGTACTGGAGGGAACGTACGGATGAAAACGTCCGGGTTTCCTCTGTGTGTTACCCATAGAACGCCTCTCCTCACTACGAGAAATCTCATCTTCTGCCTTGACCAGTAAGCTGTCCAGGAACAGTGAGAGTAAGTGGACTGGGGATGTACGTAAGGCAGTTAAGGTGTCAGGTTTAACTCCACCACGGATAAACTCCAGATAGCTATCCCTATGTGCCAGAGTGAGGTTGGCCATGCTGATGAACACTCCCTCTGAGAGATCCTGCATGGTACGCTGCATAGCCTGGGAGATTGACCGGTTAAAGGTCACCAGATATTCAAGTTCTTCAATAGCTTGCTGTGTTCTCTCAGTACTCTTGCCCTTAGATGAATCTGGCCGGAGAGACTTCAGCTGGGTAACCATTGAATCCTGCACTTTAGTAAGGCATCTAGATAAACCAGCAACGTGATTACACATCACGGATTGTTCCCTGAACGCCTTCTCCCACCTTCTAAGGGTATCTTGGCTGAATGTACGGGAAGCTGGAGCAGAAGGTAAACTTCTTCTTGCGACCCTAGAGAACATGCTGTTCAGCTTTGCCGGTTCCGGGGACCAGTGGGATACAGCCTGGGTAGACGCGTCACCCTTCTTAACTGCTTGCATTTCATACCACTTGGAAGAACGTGGAGTCTTTCAAACTGGTCACGTAGCAGTCCACTGGTTTCAGAATTTCTAGCTGGATAACCTTCAGCAATAGTTACATTCAGTTTCTCCAGTTTTTTGCAAAGCCATTCATCAACCGGCAATTTCACTGACACTTTACCGGTAGTCTTCACTCTAGAACCGGCAAAAGGATTATCATCCAAAGAGGCAGCTGAGTTATCATAATCCGGGATATGGTGCCAGTTCATGAAACTTCTAACCCCTCTAATAGTTTCCCTGTAATTGGCGTCTTCAGAGAGGTCCTGATCTGTAGCTGTGTCCGGTAAATCACCCTGGCAGTGCATACTAGCCGGAGAAGACGGTTCCCCATCCAACTCAGCCTCACTCTCAGATTGCCTAGCAACGTCAGATTCCTGGCCAATGAGAGGCGACTGGTTATACAGCGTAGTTTCAACACCGGCAGGTAGAATCTCCGGACCCGCACCAGGAGCCTGTGAAGGCTGGGTGGCCGTCCCTGCACCGGGAACCAGTAAAGGTTGGGTGGCTAACACTGTAGAGGTACCTGGGCCCTGAACAGGGTGGGTAGCACTCTCAACACCATCTCTCTCAGCCTCAGTACCGGGAACCCCCAGTGGAGGTTGGGTAGCCGTCAACTGCGTAGCAACGTCATCAGTGCCCTCAGAAGACATAACACTTGTAGAAGCACCCGGATCAAAGAAAGGGTGTTCTCTGGGCACCACAGAGGCAGAGGTCACCGGTCTCACCGGAACAGCAAAGGATTGGTTAATCAGCATAGCTTCTAGCCGTGAAAACCTCTCACTCCACTTGTCATCAAGGGACTTGAGGTCGTCTGAAGTAGGTTTGCTGCTATGCTTCCGTTTACTCGACCTTGGGGAGCCATCAGAACGCTTCTTCTTCTTTGGAGTAGAATCAACAGGGGAGGACTTGTCACAGCTAACCCGTCCCAACAGCGTAACATCTGAAGGGTCCACGAGAGTGGGGGTCGTGCTTGCATTACCTTCAGCCCTCTTCTGCTCAGAACGTTCTTTCCTTTCCTTGTAGGTCGGAGTTGCTAACTGGTGGATCTGCGCAGGCGTAAAGGACTTACAGATCTGGCAATCCAGCTTTTTAACACAGGGGTCGTCTCCCACCCCCTTGTCACGACAACGCGCGCATTTCTGGTGGTTGTCGAAAAGGGCCATAACGTGCCCGCAAGAACCTCGTTTCTGTCCAGGAGACGACATAATGATCAGTAACGTTGTAGAATTACTCCGTACTAATAAAAAACAAGAAACTTGGAAGAGTTCGTTGTAAAACTTCAAAAACGTATCTCTGAAGAAAATCTTCTGCACACTCTTTCGCGCCAAACGAAAAAAGATGCTATGACGTCAATAGGTAAACAGGAAATGAAGTACCATGCGCCACCTGGCGAATGCACACTCTGTGACCGGTCCTGCTGGTAGTATATACAGGACGTTTTTTTCTGATGTTTGGCGGGACCGGTCGTGCCGACCGGTAAAGCAATTGTCCATTGGATAGGATGTATTAACGCAATAAAAATTTGGGACAAAAACTTGTAATTTCTTCAGATTTTGTGTATGTTTCAATAATTTAACTCTTCCTTCCATGATATGTGTTGGCAGGCGAAATGGCGGTTTCAAAATATCTTCACGGTATTTCAGTAAAATTCTCTCAGTACCGGGCCTACCGACCCACCCCTAGTTATAGCTGAGACTTCAGCTCTCACTGCAGAGTTGAAAGTCATCAGTCGTAGCCCCAAACACTACTGAGGCTACTCCAGAATCAGAGAAAACTTTTAACATTTTAATTAGAGAAATCTAATCAGGGAAAACACTTCCATCTTGACCTTTCAGCCAAGGTTCAAATCTTGACCAGAAATGGATAGCTTAACAAAGAAGCTAACTGGATATCAAAGAATTTCTACTAGCTTATACCACCTGCTAATGATCACTTTACTAATTAAATCATCAGGTGGATGGTTGCAGTTTAACCCTCCTTTCCATATTTTCCAACAGAAACAAGATTTTTTTTTTTTAAATGAAATTTTTTTTCTTTTTAAATGTATCTTCCTCTGCCCTATCCCTCAAAAAAAAAAACAAAAAACAACAACATTGTTACTATCCAAATAAATTCTGACAGGACCAAGTCCGTTTGAGATGGGCTGAATTTGCTAACATGTCCATGAGATTCACAGTACACAATGCATAAAGTAGAAATCTCCAACTTGTGTTTTGTTGCAATGGACAAATTCTACCTATAACTAAATATAACGTATACAGTATTTTCTGATGTCCGAACTTCAGGAGTGGGACCACTCAGACTTAGTCTGACTCTGTTCATGCATTGTTTACTACATTGCAGAGTACAGTACAAGTTTAAGGCGAGTCTCTGTTCTTACCCTGTCCTCCACATCAGGAACACTGCCCAGGCTCAAATTAACACAGTTTTGTACTGCAATTATGTGACTAGCTATACAGTCAGATCCTTTTGATAAGTAGAAATGCCCTTTACAGCACAAGTAAATATCAGGGGTTGTGTTTATTAAAGGTCTTAGCCAAGTCTTAGGCTTAACTTTTGTATAAAAATATAGCCCACTTAAGCCTGAGATGTGGCCAAGAGATTTCATGAAAATGGCTCCAGGTCCCCAGAAACTATTTTCTATGTGTATTTATCCCGTTATTTTGGAAATTCTGTTTTTTAGAAGCATATTCCTGGGGCTGGTTTTACAAAAGCACTTAGCATGGACTTGCAGTTAAAGTTAAGACTTTTTTTTCTTAAACTTAGGCCAAGTCTCAGACTTAGCAAATTACAAAATGCAGCAAAGCCTAAGATTTGGCTGTTTTGGGCTCATAGTTAAGTCTACCTAGTAGCGAAGACTTAAGTATAGCCTCTATAAATTTTCTCAACTTCCACATGTGAAGTTGCTAAAAATAAGGTATACATTCATGAAGAACCTTCCTAATGTAGTCGATGAAGTTTTTATGTGGGTACAAGGGCTTCCACCGTAAATCAGCATTTGAGAAATCCATTTAAGACCCTGACTTCTCTACCACAAAAGGCTCAGACTCAATTCCACGACTTAGCCAAGTTTTTTTGGCTAAGTCAAAGACCCTTTGTGAGTCCAGCCCTTGGTCCCTTTATATTCCTATAACAGGTTTTGACTTTGTATCTGATTTTGAAGGCTACTTAAGATGTACTTCAGAGGTATACAGTATATTTGTGAGTATTATCTCTGTACTCACCAAGTCAATAACATCATCCTCGTCCTTTTCTTCCAAATTCTGCTGTTCTTCTGACTTGTCATCAGACTCCTTCTTGTCATCATTATCAACGTCTTGAGTCAGGTCCACTTCCTCCATCTCCACCTACAACACATGACACCACACGTTGATTTGTTAACATCTCTCTCAAACATACATCACAGTCAGTTTCAGCATATTTGTATTTATACTCGGCGCAATACCTCCTTTAGTGCAAGATTCAAAACTCTCTTTGATTCATCCCAATATGCACAAGTACACCCCAAACTCCCTAGTAACTGACATTCCCCAAACTGAAAGACAGGGTCTCAGGTATGACAATTTATCAATGTTCCTAGGGTTCTTTAGCCTGCAACTAGGGATAGGATACAATGACAAGGGAGTGTCATTTTAAGTGATCATCTGAGCTTATACATTTGTGAAAGGTGATGCATTTTGTGACAAGAATCAATATTTCAATATCAACTGCCAAATGAAACTTTGATATCGATACTGAAATATAATTTCATTACCATACATCTGGCTAAAATTCAAACCTTGACAGCTTAAAGACTAGTGCTGTAACGAGTTGACTGAAACTCGAGTCGTAACTCGATGGGTGATATTTGGGGATAACATCGGTTTACGCAATTTAAACTCGAGTTTTTAAGAAATATATAATGATATACTTATCTTGTTACAAATTACCACTTTTGCAATTTTTTTAACCATAAAGACGTAAAAATCAATGAGCAATGGTTGGTTTTTTATTTTACTGATTTACGTGGCTGTTCAATAAAGTGCTCATATATATCTGTACGTAATGGCGGATCCCTCAATGACAATATCTGGACATTGTTATTTTATTTATATTTGTGTCATTTACTCGAGTTCAACTCGCATCTAACAGGCGATCCTCGATCTACAGAAATCACTAATGATTACAGCCCTATTAAAGACCTTAAAGGTCTACCATCAGTAGACAGTTAAGTGTATTCAATGTTGACTAGCAGCCACAACAACCCTTCCATGGTTACAATACTTTCTTTCGGCACTGTGTAATTACAAATATTGAATATTATGTATGAGGGCATTATGGATGTCAAGTAGCACTTGAAGTGGGTGTTCTGGCAACTAGTGGTGTCTTCAAACTCTTCTTTGCAAGAATTTCATTTAACAAAGTTGACAACGGCTCCACTGGTGGCCTAAGGGTTACTCCTTTACATGTCAAGATCAATTCCTTAAAACTATGTAAAATATAGGGGTCAACAAGTTAGCTTGAAGGAGTAAAGTTTCTGCTACTTTCGAGTACATTAAGAGAACTCACATCAGGTATTGCAGCGTCCTGCAGCAGGGAGCGGATGTCCAGTCTGATCATGTGACGTGGACTCTCGTCCCACAGGTGTACAATCTATCAACACACAGTCATATAACATTATCTTACTGGAGATGAAGGCAAATTGCATTTGAAATCCACACATTCCATATATTAATCTTCCACATATTCAAAATCTGACAAAACATACAACAAAGCCATTGTAAAAGGTAAACGTAACACATACAATCAGAACACAAACTTTTGTTTATGGCAACACATTTTTAAGAATATATTAACTTTATTGCATATTCACTAGATGGTCTTCATAATTAACAAATCACCATCTGAACAGCAGGATGCAGTGTACTTTTTATTTTACGTCATTTTTTGCAAACATCACTATACATATAAATATGATTGCATCTAATTGCTGACAGCAATCTTGAGATCATGTAGGAACAATATATTACCATCAATAATATTCACCCCAGACAGTCCCCATTCAAATTTACACACCCAGCAACAAAATAATGAACCACGCCCACCTTTTCTATTTCTCTAAGAGAGCGGTGATGAATATTTCTCTTTGCACAAACACTGGCTTCAGCAAGACATTCCACCACATACACCTGTAATATTGACACACTACAAGTCTACAGTCTGGTCTCATGCTGGTGTCATATAGTAACACTATTTCTCACTGCAGCAAAAATCAAATATTGCCATTTAATTACAAACCCTGTAACTTTCTTATCAATTGTCTAACATATCTTTGCCTCGCTGCAAATTTTTAAGGGAACAAAACTTAGGACACAAAGTTACGCTATGTGTAGTAAATGGGTACTTTTCTGGTAGATTCCCAGACCTACAACTTTCAAGACAACTGCTGAAAGGTTTGGTAATACTGCTTCTATCTTTCACCTGTTACCTGTCAAAAGTGCTGTTCGAGAATTATTTAAGTAAAACATCAAAATTAATACAACATGAGGCTTAATAACCTTAAAACACATATAACCTTAACATGGAAAAAAAAATCCTGATTCAGTAATCTTTTTATTTACAAAATCTATGTAAGCAGTATTCCTTACTGGTATTTGGGAAGATATAAAACCAAGCTAGAACAACTAGTATCTTACTTGGAATCCCTTAGACTTTGCGTAACTCCAGAATTCATCCAGGTACTTGAAATGCTGGAACATGGCGTCCACTATGATGAAGTTGAAGTAACAATTGTCTACCTGCTTCTTGAAAGACTTTTGGAAGCTCTGCTTGTAACTCTCCTCCATGTCAGCGTCATACTCGTATTCCAAAACCTGAACAATGAAAGAAGCCAACAGCCCTGAAACATCTGCATTACACGAAATGGAAGGTCACTCACTGGTTTCAATACAATGTACACTAGAACCTCTATTATCTGAATTTTCAACTATCTGACCTCAAACCCAGTCTCACAACTCCATTTAAACCCATTATTTTAAGCTTTCTAACCTAACTGTTCCTCCCCCAAGAGGGTCGGATAATTATAGGTTCCACTGTATCAGACATAAGCGTTTAAATAGGTTCAATGATTTGCTTGCGGTACATGTAGTTCTCATGGTATTTGGGTTCATATGTATTGACATACATACTGTAGAATAATTTTACCAGAGTAATGTACTTGTCTAAGTTGAGCTATACTGTAGGGCGTATTCACAAAAGGGATCAAGATCAAGTTGAGCCAAAATCAGCTCAAGTTTAGTACCAACAACTGTAAATTTGAGTTAATTTTTGGCTCAACTTGAGCTTGATCCCTTCTTTGAATACCAATCTTGGTGACTAAACAGAAAATCATGAAAATAATCACACGTTATTCCTCTTGGCAATGTCATTTGTGACAGTAATTCTATTTTATTTTCAACCAGTTTACAAACGTAATCAACTCTTTTCAAACCTTTCTGAAAAAAAAAAACATATTGAATAAATAGATTTGTGCAATACATCATCTTTATTTCTTTGCTATTGTTTCACGCAACCTAATGAACCTATTTCAAAAAGCCTCAGTTTTACCTAATTTGTCCAAATTAAAACTTATATCTTGAAGCTCCTACCGTTTTTTTTACCATCTTTCCGCTGTCAAGGTCTTTCTCCTGTTTCTCATGCTCCACCATAAAGTAGTCATCCATGCACATCATACGAGGAGGAGCCCCGCCATTGGACACCTCCTTCTCCTACAGACACAACATATTGGACAGTCAGAAATACACGTTCTTTCAGTAAATGCACATTTTATACAGCGAGAAGCCCTACCTTCTCCTACAGGCATTATATACAGGACAGTTAACAGCACATATTCTTACAGATGTACAGTAAATAACCCTCATATGAGGAGCCAAGCCATTAGACACGTTCTTCTCCTACAGAGAGTTAATATAGGACATAATCTGGAAGCGAACTCTACAAGACAAACATTAAATGTAGGATGCTAAAACATCCCACACAATACAGTAAGGAGTCCAACCACTGGACACCTCATTCTCCCTACAGGCAGAAGGTAAATCTAAGATGCTAACACAGATATCCCCCACGGAGGAGCCCCATTACTGCACAACTCATTTTCTAAAAACACCATACCACTGGTTTTTTTTTCAACTGACCTTGAGCAGCTTGCTGACATATGTTTTACCCGCCCCTGGTGGTCCTCTGATAATCACCACAATCTTCTCGGGTCGAGCTTTCCTCCCAGGATTACAGATCAAGTCCTCCACTGGAAATAAAAAGTCTCCGGGAGTAGCTTCTTGCACTAAGATGGACCCAGAGCAGTTTATTCTAAGGTTTCAATCATCCTGGCTCAATAATTAGTTATGCATTCTAAATTGGTTTCAGTACCTCTTGGGGACAGATTTTATTCAACCAGACCACACTAAATTTCAGAATGTGCAAAAAATATCCTACTGTTTTTATTTTGTAATATGCCTTGGGGGACAGGAGTTTATACTTAGATTTTGCTACTCTGTGTAAGTCCATAAATGTAGGTCTAATATATAGCACAACTCAATAAGAGAAATTAAACATACTACATCAATGTTAACTGTGATAACTGATGGAACGATTCAACATAAATGCTGGTGACAGTATAGCATTGTTGTTAGTCACCATCAGTTTTAAATAAGTAGTTACTTTTTATATCTTACTTTTTTGAGAATAAAATGTTTATCAATTTTTGTCATTTTCATATTTTATATCACTTCCTGAACTTACTAAATGTCAAAAACTTTTAAGAACAACAAAAATTTTTAATGGATTGATGGACCAGTTTTCCCTTTACCAGTGTGAGATTTGGACCATAATACAACTTTATCTGAACATTATACCACTGCCTATACTATTATATCATGGTGGCTAGCCCCCAGCTATAACTATTTAACCAAATTTGAAATCCCTGACAATTTCCTGCAATAATCAAATATGGCAGATCTTGTGACGACAGAAGTAAAACTGTGCTGACTGATGAATACCTGTACATCTCCCACAATCCTCTACTGATTGATACAGAATATTTTAGGGCGATTCCCGACACTACCTGTGATACTTTCTGCCTTCTGTTGATTCGTCTGATTTTCCTTTTGTTCTTCTGAATACCGGCTATACTGGTACTTTCTGTCACCGCGAGGTCCTTCTCTGGAAAGAAAATTACAACTGCAATAAGCCTTTTCTAAACAAAAGCATATTTCATACACTGGCAACAAGCATTCTGATGCATGCATTTATCTCCCGCCATATAAATTAGATGTACTAAAGATAGTGGAATATAAATTTTCTTGTGAGATGGAGGCACATGTAGAAGTGACAACAAGTTTAATGTTTGATTGCAATACTTTTAAAGACAAAAGGCATTCACTCACTTTAGTAGCTATTACTCTGCCATCCAAAGAGCTACAGTTCTGCAACTTTATTATGCAGTAGATCAACCCAAAGTAGGTAAGGACGTATTTAGAAGAAATTGCCTATCTGTAACACTTTTAGAGATAAAAGATATTTACTTATTTTAGTGGCTATTACTCTGCCATCCAAAGAACTACAGTTCTGCAACTTCACTATGTGGTAGATCACCCAAAAGTAGGTGAATGACTTATTTAGAAGAAATTGCCTACCTGTAATACTTTTAGAGATAAAAGACATTTACTCATTTTAGTAGCTATTACTCAGCTATCCAAAGAGCTCAGTTCTGCAACTTCAATATGTGGTAGATCACCCAAAAGTAGGTGAATGACTTATTTAGAAGAAATTGCCTACCTGTAATACTTTTAGAGATAAAAGACATTTACTCGTTTTAGTAGCTATTACTCAGCTATCCAAAGAGATACAGTTCTGCAACTTCAATATGTGGTAGATCACCCAAAAGTAGGTGAATGACTTATTTAGAAGAAATTGCCTACCTGTAATACTTTTAGAGATAAAAGACATTTACTCATTTTAGTAGCTATTACTCAGCTATCCAAAGAGCTACAGTTCTGCAACTTCACTATGTGGTAGATCACCCAAAAGTAGGTGATTGACTTATTTAGAAGAAATTGCCTACCTGTAATACTTTTAGAGATAAAAGACATTTACTCATTTTAGTAGCTATTACTCAGCTATCCAAAGAGCTACAGTTCTGCAACTTCACTATGTGGTAGATCACCCAAAAGTAGGTGAATGACTTATTTAGAAGAAATTGCCTACCTGTAATACTTTTAGAGATAAAAGACATTTACTCATTTTAGTAGCTATTACTCAGCTATCCAAAGAGCTACAGTTCTGCAACTTCATTATGTGGTAGATCACCCAAAAGTAGGTGAATGACTTATTTAGAAGAAATTGTCTACCTGTAATACTTTTAGAGATAAAAGACATTTGCTCATTTTAGTAGCTATTACTCACCTATCCAAAGAGCTACAGTTCTGCAACTTCACTATGTGGTAGATCACCCAAAAGTAGGTGAATGACTTATTTAGAAGAAATTGCCTACCTGTAATACTTTTAGAGATAAAAGACATTTGCTCATTTTAGTAGCTATTACTCAGTTATCCAAAGAGCTACAGTTCTGCAACTTCTCTATGTGGTAGATCACCCAAAAGTACGTGAATGATTTATTTAGAAGAAATTGCTTACCTGTAATACTTTTAGAGATAAAAGACATTTACTTATTTTAGTAGCTATTACTCAGCTATCCAAAGAGCTAGAGTTTTGCAACTTCACTATGTGGTAGATCACCCAAAAGTACGTGAATGACTTATTTAGAAGAAATTGCCTACCTGTAATACTTTTAGAGATAAAAGACATTTGCTCATTTTAGTAGCTATTACTCAGTTATCCAAAGAGCTACAGTTCTGCAACTTCACTATGTGGTAGATCACCCAAAAGTAGGTGAATGACTTACTTAGAAGAAATTGCCTACCTGTAATACTTTTAGAGATAAAAGACATTTACTCATTTTAGTAGCTATTACTCAGCTATCCAAAGAGCTACAGTTCTGCAACTTCACTATGTGGTAGATCACCCAAAAGTAGGTGAATGACTTATTTAGAAGAAATTGCCTACCCAGTGTTCGCTCTCGAGCGCGATTTCGTGAGTTTGTACACACTCTGGGGCGAGTTGTCGCAAACGAACTCACCAACGCGTCTGTGCTGTCGCTACCAGGCGAAACACTCAAAACTGACGGAAGAAATTCGTCTATTATCGGAAGCGACGATGTACATATTTCCTCATAGAAATATTTGAGAAAAGCATGAAAAGCAGTTTATTTTATTTTATATATCCAGCTAACAGTAATTCACGTGAGAATTCGGGTATTCTCGCGAGATTTCCGTGCTTTTTGTTGATTTTTTAACTCGTCTTCTGCTTATAGTGTCACAGGCGAAACAGTCGAAACAACTACTGACCAAAGAAATTCGTCTATTATCGGAAGCGACGACGTACATATTTCCTCATAGAAATAGGCGAGAAAGACATGAAAGTGAGTTTATTTTATTTGATACACCCAGCTAACAGTAATTCACGCGAGATTTCGGGTATTCTCACGAGACTTCCGTGCTTTATGTCTATTTTTTAACTCGTCTTCTGCATATTGTGTCACAGGCGATACAGTCGAAACAACTACTGACCAAAGAAATTTGTCTATTATCGGAAGAGACAAAATATACATTTCTTCAAAGAAAAGAGAAGAAATGCAATTTATTTATTTATTTGATGAATCCAGATAATAGTAATGTAAAAAAAAAAAAATTTAAAAAAAAAACAGTAGCACCCAGCCATTAGGCCATTAAGATGTGGTTTAGAAGTGAAATTTAAAAAAAAATAAAAGACAAATAAAAACAGAATTAAATATTTTATTTATTTGAACTTTTAGTTTAGCATCTATTTCTTATTATTTAAATAAAGAAAATTTTATGCAGTCCGGGAACTAAATATTTCAAAATATCTTGACGCAAAACATGTCTCACATTTTTTCACAGTTGTCTCGCCTTTTCAAGTGAAGGGAGACAGTCTGTCTCACATTCATTTTTGACGGGAGCGAACACTGCCTACCTGTAATACTTTTAGAGATAAAAGACATTTACTCATTTTAGTAGCTATTACTCAGCTATCCAAAGAGCTACAGTTCTGCAACTTCAATATGTGGTAGATCACCCAAAAGTAGGTGAATGACTTATTTAGAAGAAATTGTCTACCTGTAATACTTTTAGAGATAAAAGACATTTGCTCATTTTAGTAGCTATTACTCAGTTATCCAAAGAGCTACAGTTCTGCAACTTCTCTATGTGGTAGATCACCCAAAAGTACGTGAATGACTTATTTAGAAGAAATTGCCTACCTGTAATACTTTTAGAGATAAAAGACATTTACTTATTTTAGTAGCTATTACTCAGTTATCCAAAGAGCTAGAGTTCTGCAACTTCACTATGTGGTGGATCACCCAAAAGTACGTGAATAACTTATTTAGAAGAAATTGCCTACCTGTAATACTTTTAGAGATAAAAGACATTTGCTCATTTTAGTAGCTATTACTCAGTTATCCAAAGAGCTACAGTTCTGCAACTTCACTATGTGGTAGATCACCCAAAAGTAGGTGAATGACTTATTTAGAAGAAATTGCCTACCTGTAATACTTTTAGAGATAAAAGACATTTACTCGTTTTAGTAGCTATTACTCAGCTATCCAAAGAGATACAGTTCTGCAACTTCAATATGTGGTAGATCACCCAAAAGTAGGTGAATGACTTATTTAGAAGAAATTGCCTACCTGTAATACTTTTAGAGATAAAAGACATTTACTCATTTTAGTAGCTATTACTCAGCTATCCAAAGAGCTACAGTTCTGCAACTTCACTATGTGGTAGATCACCCAAAAGTAGGTGATTGACTTATTTAGAAGAAATTGCCTACCTGTAATACTTTTAGAGATAAAAGACATTTACTCATTTTAGTAGCTATTACTCAGCTATCCAAAGAGCTACAGTTCTGCAACTTCACTATGTGGTAGATCACCCAAAAGTAGGTGAATGACTTATTTAGAAGAAATTGCCTACCTGTAATACTTTTAGAGATAAAAGACATTTACTCATTTTAGTAGCTATTACTCAGCTATCCAAAGAGCTACAGTTCTGCAACTTCATTATGTGGTAGATCACCCAAAAGTAGGTGAATGACTTATTTAGAAGAAATTGTCTACCTGTAATACTTTTAGAGATAAAAGACATTTGCTCATTTTAGTAGCTATTACTCACCTATCCAAAGAGCTACAGTTCTGCAACTTCACTATGTGGTAGATCACCCAAAAGTAGGTGAATGACTTATTTAGAAGAAATTGCCTACCTGTAATACTTTTAGAGATAAAAGACATTTGCTCATTTTAGTAGCTATTACTCAGTTATCCAAAGAGCTACAGTTCTGCAACTTCTCTATGTGGTAGATCACCCAAAAGTACGTGAATGATTTATTTAGAAGAAATTGCTTACCTGTAATACTTTTAGAGATAAAAGACATTTACTTATTTTAGTAGCTATTACTCAGCTATCCAAAGAGCTAGAGTTTTGCAACTTCACTATGTGGTAGATCACCCAAAAGTACGTGAATGACTTATTTAGAAGAAATTGCCTACCTGTAATACTTTTAGAGATAAAAGACATTTGCTCATTTTAGTAGCTATTACTCAGTTATCCAAAGAGCTACAGTTCTGCAACTTCACTATGTGGTAGATCACCCAAAAGTAGGTGAATGACTTACTTAGAAGAAATTGCCTACCTGTAATACTTTTAGAGATAAAAGACATTTACTCATTTTAGTAGCTATTACTCAGCTATCCAAAGAGCTACAGTTCTGCAACTTCACTATGTGGTAGATCACCCAAAAGTAGGTGAATGACTTATTTAGAAGAAATTGCCTACCCAGTGTTCGCTCTCGAGCGCGATTTCGCGAGTTTGTACACACTCTGGGGCGAGTTGTCGCAAACGAACTCACCAACGCGTCTGTGCTGTCGCTACCAGGCGAAACACTCAAAACTGACGGAAGAAATTCGTCTATTATCGGAAGCGACGATGTACATATTTCCTCATAGAAATATTTGAGAAAAGCATGAAAAGCAGTTTATTTTATTTTATATATCCAGCTAACAGTAATTCACGTGAGAATTCGGGTATTCTCGCGAGATTTCCGTGCTTTTTGTTGATTTTTTAACTCGTCTTCTGCTTATAGTGTCACAGGCGAAACAGTCGAAACAACTACTGACCAAAGAAATTCGTCTATTATCGGAAGCGACGACGTACATATTTCCTCATAGAAATAGGCGAGAAAGACATGAAAGTGAGTTTATTTTATTTGATACACCCAGCTAACAGTAATTCACGCGAGATTTCGGGTATTCTCACGAGACTTCCGTGCTTTATGTCTATTTTTTAACTCGTCTTCTGCATATTGTGTCACAGGCGATACAGTCGAAACAACTACTGACCAAAGAAATTTGTCTATTATCGGAAGAGACAAAATATACATTTCTTCAAAGAAAAGAGAAGAAATGCAATTTATTTATTTATTTGATGAATCCAGATAATAGTAATGTAAAAAAAAAAAAATTTAAAAAAAAAACAGTAGCACCCAGCCATTAGGCCATTAAGATGTGGTTTAGAAGTGAAATTTAAAAAAAAATAAAAGACAAATAAAAACAGAATTAAATATTTTATTTATTTGAACTTTTAGTTTAGCATCTATTTCTTATTATTTAAATAAAGAAAATTTTATGCAGTCCGGGAACTAAATATTTCAAAATATCTTGACGCAAAACATGTCTCACATTTTTTCACAGTTGTCTCGCCTTTTCAAGTGAAGGGAGACAGTCTGTCTCACATTCATTTTTGACGGGAGCGAACACTGCCTACCTGTAATACTTTTAGAGATAAAAGACATTTACTCATTTTAGTAGCTATTACTCAGCTATCCAAAGAGCTACAGTTCTGCAACTTCAATATGTGGTAGATCACCCAAAAGTAGGTGAATGACTTATTTAGAAGAAATTGTCTACCTGTAATACTTTTAGAGATAAAAGACATTTGCTCATTTTAGTAGCTATTACTCAGTTATCCAAAGAGCTACAGTTCTGCAACTTCTCTATGTGGTAGATCACCCAAAAGTACGTGAATGACTTATTTAGAAGAAATTGCCTACCTGTAATACTTTTAGAGATAAA
The DNA here is from genome assembly GCA_964017235.1 of Sabellastarte sp. h YS-2021. Classification (NCBI taxonomy): domain Eukaryota; kingdom Metazoa; phylum Annelida; class Polychaeta; order Sabellida; family Sabellidae; genus Sabellastarte; species Sabellastarte sp. h YS-2021. The sequence continues at coordinate 19,060,106 of OZ024928.1, forward strand.
AGACATTTACTTATTTTAGTAGCTATTACTCAGTTATCCAAAGAGCTAGAGTTCTGCAACTTCACTATGTGGTGGATCACCCAAAAGTACGTGAATAACTTATTTAGAAGAAATTGCCTACCTGTAATACTTTTAGAGATAAAAGACATTTGCTCATTTTAGTAGCTATTACTCAGTTATCCAAAGAGCTACAGTTCTGCAACTTCACTATGTGGTAGATCACCCAAAAGTAGGTGAATGACTTATTTAGAAGAAATTGCCTACCTGTAATACTTTTAGAGATAAAAGACATTTACTCATTTTAGTAGCTATTACTCAGCTATCCAAAGAGCTACAGTTCTGCAACTTCTCTATGTGGTAGATGACCCAAAAGTAGGTGAATGAGTTATTTAGAAGAAATTGTGTATCTGTAAAACTTTTAGAGATAAAAGATATTTACTCATTTTCGTAGCTATTACTCACCTATCCAAAGAGCTACAGTTCTGCAACTTCACTATGTGGTAGATCACACAAAAGTAGGTGAATGACTTATTTAGAAGAAATTGCCTATGTGTAATATTTTTAGAGATAAAAGACATTTACTCATTTTGGTAGCTATTACTCAGCTATCCAAAGAGCTACAGTTGTGCAACTTCACTATGTGGTAGATCACCCAAAAGTAGGCGAATGACTTATTTAGAAGAAATTGCCTACCTATAATACTTTTAGAGATAAAAGACATTTACTCATTTTAGTAGCTCTTGCTCAGCTATCTACTCACTTAGCTATTGACCTACATCTGCAAAAGCAACAAAAATATAAAGGACACAGGAAAGTAAGCTTTTGAAAAACTAGATGAATAACAAATGAAAAGATTTGCCTCACTTTGGTACTTGTGAAGGTATTTGACATTTATTTCCATCATAATTTTGCTACAAATAAGAAAATAGCTATTGCTCACTTATGACATGCAATGGAACCCTAAACGATATGCCATCTTATAGTTAAGGAAAAAGTAGCTGAACAAATTATTTTAGGAAAATCCTGTAACTGCAGTAGTTTTTCAGTTACAATGGATTTACTCAACAGTCACAATTTCAAAGTAGCTATTACTCAGATGTCCAGTGTGCAACAGGTTTGCTGCTTTACTATCTGATAGCTCATCAAAAACTAGATGAATAACATATTTGAAAATATTTCCCTAACTTGAATACTTTTGAAGATATTTGAAATTTACTTATGTTGTTATTTTGCTACAAATAAGAAAATAGCTATTACTCACTTATGGCATGCAACAGAACCCCAAACTATATGCCATCTTATAGTTAAGGAAAAAGTAGCTGAATAACATATTTTAGGAAAATACTCTAACTGCAATAGTTTTGGAGTTACAATGGATTTACTCAACAGTCACAATTTCAAAGTAGCTATTACTCAGCTATCCAATGTGCAACAGGTCTGAAACTTTACTATGTGATAGCTTATCAAAAACTAGATGAATAACATATTTCAAAAGAATTCAATAATTTTAATACTTTTGAAGATATTTGAAATTTACTCATGTCGTTATTTTGCTTCAAATAAGGAAATAGCTATTACTCACTTATGGCATGCAATAGAATCCCAAACTGTATGCCATCTTATAGTTAAGGACAAAGTAGCTGAATAACATATTTTAGGAAAATACTCTAACTGCAATATTTTTGGAGTTACAATGGATTTACTCAACAGTCACAATTTCAAAGTAGCTATTACTCAGCTATCCAATGTGCAACAGGTCTGAAACTTTACTATGTGATAGCTTACCAAAAACTAGATGAACTAGAGGATCGCTCGCAAAAAAAAAAGATAATGTTTTTACATAGCAAAAACAAAGCGTCCCGAAAAGGATATAAAGGTGAGTGCTAAAGTATTAAGAAAATGCTTCGTTTCTAGCCTTATACTGTTGTGGCAACCAAAGTCAGCGCAGTCTGCTCTATCTAGCACGGTTTTCAAGATATAAGCATTTTTGTGTTTTGCAAAAAATAAAAAAATTAAAAATGTCCGCTATATTTGGCGAGACAAAAATATTTTGAAAATTGGCATGGCTACCCAGCAAGTCCAAAATTTTGTTGAGTTCGCTCCATATAGCACGGTTTTCGAGATATAAGCATTTTTGTGTTTTGCAAAAACTTTGAAAATTCAAAATGGCCACCATTTTTGGGGAGACAAAAATTTTTGTCAAGACCACTGCCGTGGTGTGTATCTCCCGCCGAGCATTAAAGCAGAAGAAATAGCTTTTCCGAGATATTCACAATTTTTCATTTTCGTGTGTGAAAGGTCTTCCAAAAGTAGGTGAATGAGTTATTTGAGAAAAATTGGCTATCTGCAATACTATTAAGAGATAATTCACATTTACTCATTTTGAGTAGGTGAATAATTATCTATGGGTCTGAAACTTCACCAAGTGAAAGCTCTCCCAAAAGTAGGTGAATGAGTTATTTGAGAAAAAGTGGCTATCTGCAATACTTTTAGAGATAATTCGCATTTACTCATTTTGAGTAGGTGAGTAATTAGCTATGGGTCTGAAACTTCACCATGTGAAAGCTCTCCCACAAGTAGATGAATGAGTATTTGATAAAAATTGGGTATCCGCAATACTTTTACAGATAATTAGCATTTACTCATTTTGAGTAGGTGAATAAATAGCTATGGGTCTGAAACTTCACAGAGTGAAAGCTCTCCCAAAAGTAGGTGAATGAGTTATTTGAGAAAAATTGGCTATCTGCAATACTTTTAAGAGATAATTTGCATTTACTCATTTTGAGTAGGTGAGTAATTAGCTATGGGTCTGAAACTTCACCAAGTGAAAGTTCTCCCAAAAGTAGGTGAATGAGTTATTTGAGAAAAATTGGCTATCTGCAATACTTTTAGAGATAATTCGCATTTACTCATTTTGAGTAGACGAGTAATTAGCTATGGGTCTGAAACTTTACCAAGTGAAAGCTCTCCCAAAAGTAGGTGAATGATTAATTTGAGAAAAATTGGCTATCTGCAATACTTTTAGAGATAATTCGCATTTACTCATTTTGAGTAGGTGAGTAATTAGCTATGGGTCTGAAACTTCACCAAGTGAAAGCTCTCCCAAAAGTAGGTGAATGAGTTATTTGAGAAAAATTGGCTATCTGCAATACTTTTACAGATAATTCGCATTTACTCATTTTGAGTAGGTGAGTAATTAGCTATGGGTCTGAAACTTCACCAAGTGAAAGCTCTCCCAAAAGTAGGTGAATGAGTTATTTGAGAAAAATTGGCTATCTGCAATACTTTTAGAGATAATTCGCATTTACTCATTTTGAGTAGGTGAGTAATTAGCTATGGGTCTGAAACTTCACCATGTGAAAGCTCTCCCACAAGTAGATGAATGAGTTATTTGATAAAAATTGGGTATCCGCAATACTTTTACAGATAATTAGCATTTACTCATTTTGAGTAGGAAAATAATTAGCTATGGGTCTGAAACTTCACCATGTGAAAGCTCTCCCAAAAGTAGGTGAATGAGTTATTTGAGAAAAATTGGCTATCTGCAATACTTTTAGAGATAATTCGCATTTACTCATTTTGAGTAGGTGAGTAATTGGCTATGGGTCTGAAACTTCACCATGTGAAAGCTCTTCCAAAAGTAGGTGAATGAGTTATTTGAGAAAAATTGGCTATCTGCAATACTTTTAGAGGTAATTCGCATTTACTCATTTTGAGTAGGTGAGCAATTAGCTATGGGTCTGAAACTTCACCAAGTGAAAGCTCTTTGGGATAGCTGCTCTGCAGAGATACCCTGAAGATAAAAAATTTCGTCGAAATCGCTCTATGTAGCACGGTTTTCGAAATATTAGCATTTTTGTGTTTTGCAATTTTTGCGCAAAAATTCGAAAATTCAAAATGGCCGCCATTTTTGGCAAGAGAAAATTTTTTTGAAAATTGGCATGGCTACTCTGCAGAGATACCCTGTGGGTCAAAAATTTCGTCGAAATCGCTCTATCTAGCACGGTTTTCGAGATATAAGCATTTTTGTGTTTTGCAATTTTGCGAAAAATTCGAAAATTCAAAATGGCTGCCATTTTTTGCGAGAAATTTTTTGTTTGAAAATTGGCATGGCTACTCTGCAGAGATACCCTCTGGGTCAAAAATTTCGTCGAAATCGCTCTATCTAGCAGGGTTTTTGAGATATAAGCATTTTTATGTTTTGCAACTTTTGCGAAAAATTCGAAAATTCAAAATGGCCGCCATTTTTGGCGAGACAAAAATTTTTTCAAAATTGGGATAACTACTCCGCAGAGATACCCTGCGGGTCAAAAATTTCGTCGAAATCGCTCTATCTAGCACGGTTTTCGAGATATAAGCATTTTTCTGTTTTGCAATTTTTGCGAAAATTTCGAAAATTCAAAATGGCCGCCATTTTTGGCGAGACAAAAATTTTTTGAAAATTGGGAAAAGTACTCCGCAGAGATATCCTGCGGTTCAAAAATTTTGTCGAAATTGCTCTATCTAGCACGGTTTTTGAGATATAAGCATTTTTGTGTTTTGTAATTTTTGCGAAAATTTCGAAAATTCAAAATGGCCGCCATTTTGGGCGAGACAAAAATTTTTTGAAAATTGGGAAAACTACTCCACAGAGATACCCTGCGGCTCAAAAATTTCGTCGAAATCGCTCTATCTAGCATGGTTTTCGAGATATAAGCATTTTTGTGTTTTCCTTATTTGGGAAATTCGTAATGATTAATTAATCATTAATTACTCGGCCATTTCTTGACCAATCAATGCCAAAATCTAATGATTTCCAGATTTTAATAGAATGAATGTATTGGCCAAGTTTCAGGTGAATTGATAAAATTCCTTTCAAGTTATCATCCGGACAAGCTTCCCCATCGAAAAAAGACATTTTTGGTCATGTGACCTCTCTGATTGGTTGAAATGTCACTGCAGCATATTCAAAAAAATTCCCCAGGGCTACTGCCTAAACCTGCCAAATTTGAAAAGAATCCGCCTAACGGTTACAGAGTTATAAGGAAAACAAAATGCGGAGCCGGCGGAGCCACCGGAGCCTGAAGCTCTCCCATACACAAAAAAGCGTCCCTTGCAGGACGCTTAATAACATATTTGAAAAGAATTCCCTAATTTTAATACTTTTGAAGATCTTTGAAATTTACTCATGTCGTTATTTTGCTACAAATAAGAAAATAGCTATTACTCACTTATGGCATGCAATAGAATCCCAAACTGTATGCCAGCTTATAGTTAAGGACAAAGTAGCTGAATAACTTATTTTAGGAAAATACTCTAACTGCAATAGTTTTGGGGTTACAATGGATTTACTCAACAGTCACAATTTCAAAGTAGCTATTACTCAGCTATCCAATGTGCAACAGGTCTGAAACTTTACTATGTGATAGCTTACCAAAAACTAGATGAATAACATATTTGAAAAGAATTCCCTAACTTTAATACTTTTGAAGATATTTGATATTTACTGATGTCATTATTTTGCTACAAATAAGAAAATAGCTATTACTCACTTATGGCATGCAATAAAACCCCAAACTATATACCATCTTATAATTAAGGACAAAGTAGCTGAACAAATTATTTTAGGAAAATACTCTAACTGCACTAGTTTTGGAGTTACAATGGATTTACTCAACTGTAAAATTTCAAAGTAGCTATTACTCAGCTATCCAATGTGCAACAGATCTGAAACTTTACTATGTGATAGCTTATCAAAAAGTATATGAATAACATATTTGAAAAGAATTCCCTAACTTTAATACTTTTGAAGATATTTGACATTTACTGATGTCATTATTTTGCTACAAATAAGAAAATAGCTATTACTCACTAATGGCATGCAATAGAATCCCAAACTGTATGCCATCTTATAGTTAAGGACAAAGTAGCTGAACAACATATTTTAGGAAAATACTCTAACTGCACTAGTTTTGGAGTTACAATGGATTTACTCAACTGTAGAATTTCAAAGTAGCTATTACTCAGCTATCCAATGTGCAACAGATCTGAAACTTTACTATGTGATAGCTTATCAAAAAGTAGATGAACAACATATTTGAAAAGAATTCCCTAACTTTAATACTTTTGAAGATATTTGACATTTACTTATGTCATTATTTTGCTACAAATAAGAAAATAGCTATTACTCACTTATGGCATGCAATGGGACCCCAAACTATGTACCATCTTATAGCTAAGGACAAAGTAGCTGAACAACATATTTGAAGAAAAAGTTGTAACTGCAATAGTTTTTGAGTTATGAGCCCTTTACTCCAAGTAGCTAAGATTGCTATTACTCACTTATCTTTAGGCCTAAGTCCATAAAACCAAAAAAATTTTCGAGGGCGTGAAAATTCATTGGGACAATTAATTTACAAAAAATCTGTAGCTGTAGTAGTTTTGGAGAAATCTGCGTGACTAACTAACGCACGCACGCACACACAGGCATCATTTCATAATCTCCCTCCCGGGCTAAAGCCCGGCGGGAGATAATAAAACTCGTATGTAGCTAATCCATGTACCCGCTATCACACAGAGTCAACAGAAACTGTCAATAATACTCCAGATCCTTTCTGGAAGTTAGCTGCAAAATAACAAATGAAAACATTTACAGGTCATTAATCGATCCAGACACATCTGGGGATTCCAAAGAATGTGTATGAGAGGTATATTAAGGATTCTAAAGAAAGTGTATCAAAGGAGTATCAATATGGGCTTCCTGTGTTGTGCAGCCAACAGATTTTATGACCGCCATTGAGAAATGAAGAAGCGTATGAATACATGTTCCATGTGTTCCTGAATACATCAAATTGAAGCACACACTGTGTACAAAATCAACACCTACCCCTGCTGTCTACGACTGGTAACTGTTCTCAGACATGTAACTTTCTAAAGTTAGAGGTTTGGAGGTCCTGTCACTTAAGAAAACTGTTCACAAAAACATTAATTAAATCAGTTATTCCTTAGCAGTTTCTACTTGGTCAATTTTAAAACTCACTATTGATTTAATCTACATTGAAATACAGACTGGCAGCTTTTCTTATGGACATTTTTGAGTTGCAGATCTGGTGGACCTGAAAAGTTTTTCAATAAACTTCTTACACTGAGCAAGCAGGTGTTCGCAGAAGTTTGAGTACAGATAGCACTAGTTTCTGCAAACAAATTTTTTTTTCAAAATTTTATATACCTACATTCACCAAAGCATTTAAAAGAGGGATAAATACCAGATTCAAATACCAGATTTTATTATACACACTTATGAGTCTTTGGATGTCCACATTAGTTAAAGGTAGTGGTAGGACCGTTTACAGAAATCAAAACCGGTTACCGGGGCTTTGAAATGAACGAAATTTGCAAATTTAATAGGTAAATTAAATTTTTATAAGTTAATACCCTATCCAATGGACAAATGCTTATCCGGTCGGCGCGGACCGGCCCGCCAAACGTCAGAAAAAGACGTCCTGTGTCTCCACCGGCCAAGCCGGTCCAGTACTGTGCACTCGCCAGGTGGCGTGTAGTACTTCCTTCCTGTCTAGACAGAGTGACGTCATAGCATCTTTTTCGTGTCTAAACCTAGTAGACCCCTAGTAGACTGATAGCGGGGTCGGTGGGAGGGTCTTGTGTGTCCATTGGATAGGGTATTAACTTATAAAAATTTAATTTACCTATTAAATTTGCAATTTTATTGCGTTAATACATCCTATCCAATGGACAAATGCTGAATAACTACCGCTTGGTCGGCGGGTAAGTTACTAGGGACTAGGTTCGAACTCATAGCAAAAATAATGATCAGTCTCCTTTAAAGCCTGGGAAGACCTGAGGTCGATAACCCTTAAGGCTAAGGTTGAATATCATCATCCGGTTACCAGGTATTGAACCGTCAGTCGACCTTGCCCCCCCCCCTCCCCCTTTTTTAACAGACCTGCTCTGAGGTAGGGGAAGAGAGGGATGAGTTCAGTCCCATAGAGAAATTCTCCCGAAGGAAGTACATCCAGATTTTTTTTTTTTTTTTTTTTTTATAACTATATGTGCAATATATACAAAAATGTACAACTAATTACAAATGTACAGGTCTCCTCTAGGTACTAGTCCCTTGGTGGATCTGCTGAGCAGCCACAACCGGACCGAGATGGTAGAGCTCTGAAACAGCCCAGGCCACATCCTTCAGATAGAATTGAGTGAAGGTATTATGAGATTTCCAGTGGCAGGCTGCTAGGATCTGCTCCAAGGAAACTCCCGACTGGAAGGCTTTAGAAGCAGCAAAGGCCCTTACATCATGAGCCTTGACTTGATGTAGGGTGTGGGCCTGTTGGTCGGAGAGCTCATAGCATAGGATCACAGTCTGTTTGATCCATGAGGAGATAGTGGCAGGTGAGATGTCCTTGTCGAAACCTTTCTTGAAGGAGACAAAAACTAACTCCTTGCCCTGCCTAAAGTCTGAAGTCCTGTCCAAATAGTAGCGCAAGGCTCGAACCGGACAAAGAGTTCTGTCAGACTTGAGGGATCTATCCAGAGTAGGAGCCAGGGCTGGTATGACCACTGGGGCTACACTCTCCGGGCCCTCTTTGGCCAGCTGGTTCTTGGAAAGAAAGCTGGGGGACGGAAACAGGGACACCTTAGACCAGTCCGACTGGTGTCTGATGTTCTTATGCTGCCATGCATGTATCTCACTTCTTCTCTTGCCAGAACCCAGGGCCAAAAGGAAGACAGTTTTGAAGGTCAGATGTTTCATTGAAGCTTCCTTAAGAGGTTCAAAGGGAGCCTTTGTTAACTGGTGTAAGACCAGAGAAAGGTTCCAGGAGGGTATACCCCTCCGCCCTTTGGGTCTGTCTCTGTGAAAACTATCTAAGAGACGGGTGAGATTATCATCTTTGCTGATATTGACTGTGGTGTTACCCAGTTTATCAGCAATGGCAGACCTGTATCCATCAATGGTGCTGGGCTGAAGTTTCTTGACCTCAAAGAGGTATAGAAGGAAGTCAGCCACTGACTTTATAGGTGGTGACCCGAAGTCCACCTGATTAGTGATGCACCACTTTGTAAAAATGGTCCACTTTGCCTCATAGACTGATCTGGTTGATTTTCTTTGAGGAGCCTCAATTCTTGCTGCCACTGCCTTAGAGAAACCCTGTTCCTTGATTGCTGTGGCTCTAGGAGCCATGCATGGAGATTCAGGTTTGTCAGATTCCTGTGAGGGATCTGGTTGAACGGCTGTGTCAAGAGATTGGGCAGGTTTGGTAGGCTGAGGGGAATTTGACTGGACATGGCCACCAAGTCCCAGAACCAGGGCATGTTGGGCCACCCGGGAGCAATCAGAATAACTCTCTGGTACCGGGAGTCCAGTAGCTTCTCCACTACTTTGCCCAAGATGGAGGTCGGTGGAAAGGCATATGCATCCAGGTCCTCCCATGGCAGAGTGAGAGCATCCACTGCTACAGCCAGGGGGTCCGGGACTGGAGAGACAAACTGAGGAAGTTTGTGGTTGAATCTTGTGGCAAACAGATCTACTTGAGGCTGGTGCCACTTCTTGCATATGCTTAAAAATACCTCCAGGAGGAGGGACCACTCTGTCTGTATGGTCTGACCTAGTCTGGATAGCTTGTCTGCTATCACATTCAGATGGCCCGGAATGTGACGGGCTTTTAACGTCACTTGTTTCTGGGAACACCAGGTCAGGATCCTCCACAGTAGGGCACATAGAGGGCCCGACCTCATACCTCCTTCTTTGTTTATATAAGCCACTACCGTAGTGTTGTCGGATGCCACTAGAACTATCTTGCCTGTACATAGTTCTTGGAACTCTTTGAGAGCTAGAAAGACTGCTTTTAACTCTAGATAGTTTATGTGCAGTTTGCTTTCCGGAACCGAACAGGAGCCCCTTGCAGTGAGCTCGTTTAAGTGAGCGCCCCACCCTTCTTTTGATGCGTCTGTAAAGATCTGTAGAGCATGTTCTACTGGGTGTAATGGTTGGCCTTGTAGCACATTGCTTTCGTCTAACCACCATTGCAGATGAGGGTGCAGGGACCTGGGTAGAGGGATGATCTTTTCTAAAGATTCTGGGACCCTCCAGTTGTTTTTGAGATGCCACTGTATGGGTCTCATGTGTAGTCGGCCGAGGTGAACCTGTTTTTCTGTGGCTGTTAGTAAACCTATCAGTGACATAAACTGACGGACCGGGCAGGCCGGCAGCAGCAATAGTGCTTGTATTTTGACCTGAAGGTTTTGCCACCGGTCCATGGTCGGTCTGACCCGGCCGGTTCGGAGGTCGAACTGGTAACCTACGAAATCGAAAATCTGTTTGGGTTCCAGTTCTGATTTCTCCATATTTACCAGCCAGCCGAGTTCGTGGCACATTTTGACTAGAGTCTGGGTGTGGTGGAGACAAACTTGTTGGGATCCGGCTCTCACCAACCAGTCGTCTAGGTACTGGTGGATCCTTATACCCTTGTGCATAGCCATCAGTTTCACTTCCTTTGCTAACACAGTGAACTCCATGGGCGCTGTGGACAGACCAAAAGGCAGAGCTTTGAATTGGTAAGTCCGGCCCTGAATATGAAAACGGAGGTACTTCCTGGATTGTTCCTGTATTGGTATGTGGAAGTAGGCGTCCTTGAAGTCCACCGAGGTGACCCACTCCCGTTTTTGGAGGGATGTTCTGATGGTTTCTGGTGTCTCCATTTTGAATTTTCCCACCTTGAGGAAAATATTTAGTTTGCTCAGATCCAGTATTGGCCTCCATTTGTTGTTGGGTTTTGGGACTAGGAAGAGTCGGTTGAAAAACCCCAGGGATGTTTGGTTGCGGACCAGTTCTATTGCATGTTTGGCCATAAGCTGATGTAATGCCTCCAACAGGTAGCTGTTCCTGTGGGGATTGACATAACAGCTTACGACTGTAGGGAACCTTGTGAGGTTTGGTCGGGTCCGGAAGGGGAGGGTGTAACCCTCCCTCAAGATTTGAACCACTGCCGGACTGGCCCCTAGACCTAGCCAAGTTTGCCAAAAGTTTTGGAGACGGGCCCCTACAGGTGGATTTTGCACAGCATTTGGGACATTTGTTACAGACTGAACACAAGAGAATGAAATGACACAAGAAGCACTGTTCACATACTTTAATTTGTGACTCTTTGATTTTTGACAGGCTGCCAACCCGGGGCTTACTTCTTTCTTTTGTGAAGGCCCGGGCGCAGAATGTACAGCTTTTACAACACCATAATTTACAGAGTCTGTTAACAGTTCCTGTGACACAGTCTTGCTCCCGGCCAGCAGTCCTTCCTGTAAGCCCTTTACACAATGATTGTCATTTATAGGACTGCTGGCCCTTGGCTGGTCGCGATGAGTAGTAGGAGGCTTTGGCCTTACCCCTCTTGTGCTGTCCCCTGTTCCCAATATTCTTCCAAGCAGGGCGGTCTGGTTTCTGAAATCTGAACGCTTGTCCTGACGCTCATAAGGGTGAAAGCGACCTTTCTTCCCAGACTGGGGTTGTCCCTTGCTTTCGAAGTTGGCGATATCTTGTTCTGCCTGCTTAAGTGCTGAATCTGGGAACAGTGTAGGAATATGAAGTGGTCCTGTATGCAGGGCAGCAAAGGTGTCCGGTTTGATTCCCAACTTGAGGTGAGACAGATAAGAATCTCGTCTGGGCAGGGTGGTATTAGCAACAGTAACAAAAACAAAGTCCGTGAGGTGCTCTAACGTCTTGGCCATAGACTGGGTAATGCTAGAGTTGAAGTTCATCAGGAACTGTAACTCATCAGCAGCCTGTGAAACTTTTGAGGACGACTTTCCTTTACTAAAGTCTGTTTTAATCACTTTCAGTTGAGCTTGCATAGAGTCTTGAACTTTGTAAAGACACCGGTTGAAGGCTGCCGCTTGGTTGCAAATGGTAGAGGCTTCGCGGGCAGACTTCTCCCACCTGCGTAGGTTATCTTGAGAGATTTGACGTGAGGCTGGTGGAGTAGATGCAATGCCAGCTGCCTTGGCTATGCGGCTGTAGGTACTGTTTATCTTGGAAGCGTCAGTAGACCAAGTGGAAACAGTCTTGCCGGTATCCTGTCCGGGCTTCTCTTGATTTGGTGTAAAGCTATACCACTTAGCTTGTGATCTGGGCGGACGCACAAATTGGTCCTTGAGAAGACCCCCAGCCTCTGAACTTCGCGACGGGTAACCCTCCGTAAGAGTCAGATTAAGTTTACCCATCTTACTACAGAGCCACTCGTCGGTTGGCATTGAAACTGAGACCTTCCCTGAAGGCTGTGATTTGGGACCCGCAAAGGGGTTGTCATCCGCGGTTGACGCTGCCGTATCCACTTCAGGAATGTGGGTCCACCCCATGAAAGACCTAATACCACTCATGGTCTCCCTGTATGTTTGCTCTTCGGAGAGGGTTTGGTCGGGGTCGGCAGAAGCGGCTTCAAGTTCCTGATCTGATAGTTCTCCCTCTTCGACAAAAATGTCCACAGGGGGGCGATCAGAAAGGTCGGTGTCGGTGTCAGTATCCATAGAGGAAGTGCTGAGTCTTCTGGCCGGAACCGATGACGACCTGCTAGGTACTTGCTGAGGAGTTGGGGATGCAGTACCAGCCTGATCTGCTAGTCGGTCGGTAGAAGATCTACTCTTTTGCGACTTGCTGGTCGACTTGGAAACAGTCTGTAAGGAACCAGTCAAATCTGAAGTGTGTTGAAGTGTGTCCGGTCTGACAGACTGGTCGGTAACCTGACTCTGAGAAGCGAGGTCGGTACCTGAAGCATCTGTCCCTGAAGCAGAACCGGAAGGTCTAATGAAGGGTTTATCTGATATGGCTGAGCTAGCCGGAGGCGAGTGTGTAGGAGCGACCTTGACAGAGGTAAAAGCTGGGTCTGGTTTATCCAGAGTCTTGGCTAAAAGCAGAGCTTCTAATCTATTAAATCTGTCGGCCCACTTTTGGTCCAGGTCGTCGATCTTGGAATCAACTGAAGACTTGTGAGACTTAGAAGTCGATTTAGAAGGCTTTTCTGCTTTAGGTTTTAAATCCTTTGGTTTTGATGAGGAATCAGTTTTCTGTGCTTTTCCTGAACTCGAACCAGGGGACTGTAAGATCCCTTGGGCGTCCACAGCTCCCACTACCGTAACAGAGTACGGGTCTATGAGAGAGGAACTGGATGAGTCCTGTTTGGGTGTATCAGATTTCTTAAGATCCCTCTTTTCCTTTTTGAGCCTATACGAAGGCGTAGACAACTGTAAACGTTGTTCTTCCGTGAGCAAATTGCAAGAGTTACAGTCATTTTTATTAATACACGGATCTGTGCCCTTACCCTTCTCCCTGCAACGTGCGCAGAAATTATGGCTATCAAAGCTAGCCATTATGTGTCCACAACTTCCATGCTTCTGACTGGGCGAAGACATGATGATCCGAATTGAAATTTACACCAAAATGATCTATAATACCTCTTGCACAAAATAGAAAATTTAATAGTAAATTAAATTTTTATAAGTTAATACCTTACCTAGTGGACAGATGCATTTGTCCGGCGCTCTGCCGGTCACGCCAAACGTTAGAAAAAAACGTCCTGAGCTGGGCTCTGGCCGGGACCGGTAGTGTCCTGTTCACTCGCCAGGTGGCTGTACAGCCTACCTGCCGGTATACTGCGCATGCGTGCGCATGCGCTCTTCCTCTTTTTGTTGTCTACCTTATGACCCCTTGTTGGTTATGATAGCGGGGAAGGTAGGGTGGGACTTTTATTGCGTTAATACAACTTACCTAGTGGACAGATGCAGAATGACTACCCATTGGATGGAGGGTAGCCAAACAAGGGGAACCCATATAGACAATAGCATAGCGGGTGTGTCCGGTACTGGTTAAATAAACCAACCTCTAAGGACCAAAACACCCTTGCCCCCCCCTGATTTTTTCCAAAGGGAAAGTCTATGCACCAATTCGACCCGAATGTGCAGGAAGACTAATGAGGGCATGAACTAACAATTTTATGAATGAGGAAGAAGAACAGGAGCAAAGAAACACCATCCTTGAGAAGCTCCTGGATCCACTTTGGATCATGGCAATCCAGTCGCAAAGGATAGTGGAGGTTTTTTTTGTTTTTTTTTTATATATATACACTAAACCCAAAAAACATGTGTACACTATATACAGTCAGCAATAAGACTATCACTGATGTTCGTGGATCTGTTGAGCAGCTACCACAGGACCTAGGTGGTACAACTCTGAATCTGCCCAGGCTAGGTCCTTCAGGTAGAATTGTGTAAAAGTGTTGTGGGCCTTCCAATGGCAAGCTGATAGGATCTGGTCCAAGGAAACCCCGCCCTGAAAAGCTTTGGATGCGGCAAAGGCCCGCACATCATGGGCTCGAACTTGATGTATAGTTTGAGCCTCATGATCGGAAAGCTGATAACACAACAACACAGTTTGCTTGATCCAGGAAGAGACAGTAGCCGGAACAATGTCCTTCTGAAAACTCTTCCGGAAAGACACAAACACCAGATCTTTGCCCGAGCGTAAGTCCTTGGTTCTGTCTAAATAGTAACGCAAGGCCCTGACCGGGCAAAGAGACTTGTCCTCCTTGAGGGACCTGTCCAATGATGGAGACAACGCGGGAATGACAACCGGTGCCACAGCAGCCGGTCCGTCCCGTGCTAGCTGATTCTTCGATAGAAAACTGGGAGAGGGGTATAGGGAGACCTGACTCCAGTTCTCCTGATGCCTGATGTTGCGGTATAACCATGCATGGATTTCGCTCCGCCTTTTGCCGGAACCCAAAGCCAAAAGGAAAACCGTCTTAAAGGTCAAATGTTTAAGAGAGGCCTTCCGCATGGGTTCGAATGGAGCTTTAGTTAACTGGTGGAGCACTAATGAAAGATTCCACGCAGGGATTCCCCGCCTGCCTTTCGGCTTGTCTCTATGGAAACTGTCCAGTAAGCGAGTCAGGCTTTCATCCTTGCCAAAATGAACCGGGTCGTTACCCACCATATCGGCAATAGCCGTTCTGTAGCCTTCTATAGTACTGGGTTGTAACTGTCTCTCCTTAAAGAGATACAACAAAAAGTCGGCCACCTGTTTCAGAGAGGGCGCCCTGAAGTCCACCTGGTTGGAGTCGCACCACTTAACAAAAATGGCCCACTTTGACTTATAGACCGCTCTGGTTGAACTTCTCTGAGGAGCTTCAATTCTTGCTGCCACCTCCTCAGAAAACCCTTGTCGCCTGATGGACGAGGCTCTAGGAGCCAAGCATGCAGATTCAGATGATTCAAGTTCCTGTGGAGAAGGCCGTTGAACGGTTGAGTTAACAGGTTCCTCTCCAAGGGAAGACTGAAGGGAATTTGACTCGATAGACTGATCAGATCCCAAAACCAAGGCATGTTGGGCCAACCCGGAGCAATTAAGATCATTCTGTGAAAGCCCTGATTGACCAGTCTGGATGTGACCTGACTGAGAAGGGAGACTGGAGGAAAGGCGTACACGTCCAGGTTGCTCCATGGTAGACTGAGAGCATCCACCGCCCAAGCTGTCGAGTCCGGAACTGGAGAGACAAACTTGGGAAGCTTGTGATTGAAGCGGGTGGCAAACAGATCTATCTGCGGCTGGCCCCAGTTGGAGCATAAGCGATTGAACACCTGTTGAGACAGGCACCACTCGGTCTGGATCACCTGGTTGTGCCGGGACAGCTTGTCTGCTATGACATTCAAGCGACCCGGAATGTGTCTGGCCCGCAGAATTATCTTCCTGGGGTGACACCAGGCTAGCAGCCGCCAAAGTAGGGCACAGAGAGACCCTGATTTCATACCGCCCTCTTTGTTGATGTAAGACACTACAGTCGTGTTGTCGGTTGCTATGAGGACAATCTGTCCCCTGCACTGCTTCTCGAAACTCCTGAGAGCCAGAAGAACTGCCTTGGGTTCCAAGAAGTTGATGTGGAGGCGACTTTCGGTTTCTGACCAAACGCCTCTTGCTATGGATCCCCCTAAGTGTGCGCCCCAACCTTCGTTTGAGGCGTCTGTAAAAATCTGTAGGGCGTGCTGAAGAGGGTGCAAAGGTTGCCCTTTTAGCACATTGGTCTCGTCCAGCCACCATTCCAGGTGTGGGTGAAGAGAAAGGGGAACCGGAATAATCTTTTCCAGGCTCTCCGGCACATGCCAATGTCTTTTTAGATGCCACTGCACCGGTCTCATGTGAAGCCGGCCGGCCCACACTTGCTTTTCCGTGGCAGTAAGTAGCCCGATGAGGGACATGAACTGCCTGACTGAACAACAGTCCCTGCCTTTGATAAACAGTAGTTTCTGCTGAAGAGCGATCCATCGGTCCTGAGTGGGCAACACTCGACCGGACAGCAGGTCGAACCGGTAACCTACGAAATTGAAAACCTGTTGAGGTGTAAGCTCCGATTTCTCCATGTTTACCACCCACCCTAGTTCGTGGCACAGGGCCAAGAGGGTCTGGGTATGTAAATGGCAGGTTTCCTGGTCCGGGGCTCTGACTAACCAGTCGTCGAGGTACTGGTGGATCCGGATACCCCGTGCTTGAGCCATCAGTTTCACCTCCTTGACTACCTTGGTGAATTCCAGAGGAGCTGTGGCGAGCCCGAAAGGAAGGGCCGTGAATTGATAAGCTTTTCTTCCTAGAAAAAACCTGAGGTACTTTCGGGATCTTTGACTGATAGGGATATGAAAGTAAGCGTCGCTGAAATCCAGTGACGTTACCCACTCCCCCTTTTGGAGAGACAACCTTATAGTTTCCGGAGTTTCCATTTTGAAGGTGCCTGGTTTCAAAAAGAGATTGAGATGGCTGAGGTCCAAGATAGGTCTCCATCTCTGATTCGGTTTTGGCACCAGAAAGAGGCGGTTGTAAAAGGCCAGGGAGGATCTGATGATGACCTTTTCGACTACCAACTTGTTTATGAGGTCTGTTACCGCCTGATACAAGGCTTTGCTTTTGTGGGGGTGAGCATAACCACTCTTGATCACCGGGGATCGGGTCAGAGGTGGTCTGATTTTGAAGGGTAGCGTGTATCCCTCTTGTAAAATCGAGACCACCCTTGGATTCGCCCCCAGACTGAGCCAAACTTGCCAAAACCTTTGCAGTCTGCCCCCTACAGCCAAACTTGGGACAACATTGGGGACATTTGGAACATGTGGGGCAAAAAGACATTGACTTGCACAAAAAACACCTTTCACATCTTTTATTTTTCTCTTTGGTATACAGGGACTTAAACCTTTCTTTTGCGGTTGCCCTTGGAAACAGACAGAATGAGCATGATTTACAGCAAGATAGGACACATTTTGAGAAGGTAAACTTGGTGTCTGATGAAAAGTCTTTGAACATGGACTGTCTATTACTACTGAGTTTACAGTCTTTTCTAAGGTCATTTTGTCCAACTTTGCAATTGCTGATGTTGAGGGAGTTGGACACAATAGGTAATTGTCATTTATATTGCTTGTATCCTCTCGATTTAGAGAAACGGGGGTTGGAACCACGTCCTCTGCCACGACCCCGGCCTCTATTCCGGCTAAATTGCCTCCAAGCCTGACGATCCTGATCTCCGGTACCGGTATTCCTACTGTCTCTGTTATCATAGGGACGGTACCTCTGTGAAGATCTCCAGCCGGTCTGTTGGGCAGCACCCAGACCGGGTCTGGGAACAGAACCGGCGGAGTGATGACTGGTAATATCCTGCTCTGCTGTACGTATAACGGCGTCAGGGAATAATCCAAGTCCGAATAACGGAGCATTACGCAGCTGGTTGTAAGTATCAGGTTTGATCCCGTTCTTGACATGATCAAGATAAGAGTCCCGACGTAGTAAAATCAAGTTGGACATTTGCACGAAGAGGCTGTCCGCCAGGTGTTGGAGCGCAGTGCCCATGGCCACAGAAACATTTTGATGAAAAGCAGTCAGATCTTTTAAGTCGGAAAGGGCAGCAGAAACCTCTTTGGGGGCCTTTCCCTTGTTGATTCTGGCATGAAGCATATTGACATGGCCGGTCATGCGTTCCTGTAATTCACTGGTGCAACGGTTAAAGCCTGCTGCATGATTTACTATGTATGAATTTTCCCTGGAGCACCTTTCCCACCGGCGCAAGTATTCCTGAGAAATAGGACGCGACGGGGGGCCTGTGGAAGGGTAAGCAGATGCCTTCACAATGCGGGGGAACTGAGAATTTACCTTGGCTTCTGAGTTATGCCAACTAAATAGTGTCTTTCCCGGCCTATGCGGGCCCTCCGGTCTGATCATATGCATCTGGTACCATCTACTTTGCGATTTCGGCACTTTCACAAATTGATCCTTCTTTAAGCCAGCCGAATCTTGAGACCTGGAAGGGTACCCTTCCGCCACCACTGTGTTCAACTTTTCCAACTTCTGGCAAAGCCAGTCATCCGGTGGCATGGCTACAGAGATGCGGGCAGGTCTTTTAGGTAGTTTCCCTTTCCAGGGATTATTACTCTTGTCAGGCTCACTGAGGTCACTTTCAAACGTAGGGATATGATTCCATCCCATAAAAGACCGGATGGATCTAACTGTCTCTCTGTAGTTCATATCTTCAGTCTGTTCAGGCCTGTCCAGAGTATCAGAGGAGATTTCACCTTCATCAGACACTTGATCTTCGGAATAGCTGGCCTCAGACTGAGGGGGGTCAATGTCCAGGAAATCCGGCTCCGGTGGAGCCCGGTAAGCTTCAGTAACAGTGGAATCCCCAAAGAGAGATGAAGTTTGAACTACGGGTGGAACTTGACCGGACGGACCGGGTTGAGCAGAAACTGGACCGGTTGTACCGGGAAGAAAGAGTTCTGACTGTTCCGGGTCAGAAGCCACAGCAGACAGTGGAGCAGGTTTCAATTTTTGTTTAGGCACAACCTCCGGACCGGAGGTGACTTGAGCCTGGACCGGTGGTTTAACAGGAACCGGTACTGATTTAGAATGAAGAGACCCAACATCCGGG
Organism: Sabellastarte sp. h YS-2021; assembly: GCA_964017235.1. NCBI lineage: Eukaryota > Metazoa > Annelida > Polychaeta > Sabellida > Sabellidae > Sabellastarte > Sabellastarte sp. h YS-2021. The sequence continues at coordinate 19,079,047 of OZ024928.1, forward strand.
GAAGGAGACACTTGTCTTTTCTTTGAACATTTATCATCTTTAGTGTCTTTACGGGACTTGCGTGACTTCTTCTGTTCCTTTACATCTCTTTGAACAGTGGTATCAACCTGTTGTTTATCAACCTCACCTTCTGCCGGGAACTCCACCGGACCGGTGAGCCGGGCAGAAGGGGGAATAAAAGGAGTGTCTGAAATTGGAGCATGGGAAGGCACATGCTGTACAGACGATTTTGGGGTAGAAAACACATTGCCCCTGGAGAGTAATGCCTCAAACCGGGCGAATTGTTCAGCCCATTGATCTGAAATCTGTTGGAGTTGATCAGAGGTAACAAAAGACGCACTAGTGCTTGCATCCTCTTGATGCGCATGCGCAGCAGACTGAGCTGCCGAAGGAGACGGCTGAAAAACGGGTTCTTTGTCTTCAACAGAAGCAATAACAGTCACTTGCTCCGGAGATACTAAAACACCAGCCTTCTTTTCCTTGCGATTCTTATAAGTAGGGGTAGCAAGCATATCCTTTTGTAAATCTGTGAGACCATCACAAATAAAACAAGATTTCTTAGCAACACAGTCATCATCTCCAAGCCCTTTCTCACGGCATCTGGCACAGCGTTTGTGCAAATCAAAGGAGGCCATAATATGACCGCAAATGCCTCGCCTCTGTCCTTTTTTATCTCCAGGGGATGCCATGATATATGAACACAATAAGTCACTACAAATTTACCAAGTATTCACTTGTATAACACATAAAAAAATTAAAATAGTTTCTCTTAAAACTTCAAGCGTTTCAAATCCTCACGCGCCAAACAAAAAGAGGAAGAGCGCATGCGCACGCATGCGCAGTATACCGGCAGGTAGGCTGTACAGCCACCTGGCGAGTGAACAGGACACTACCGGTCCCGGCCAGAGCCCAGCTCAGGACGTTTTTTTCTAACGTTTGGCGTGACCGGCAGAGCGCCGGACAAATGCATCTGTCCACTAGGTAAGTTGTATTAACGCAATAAAATTACAAAGTTATAAAAACACACTCTGAATAATATTGATGAACAAAATAGAAATAAGTTCACTGAAAAAATTCGTGTACACAGCACATGCGCCAAACGAAAAAGATGCTATGACGTCACTCTGTCTAGACAGGAAGGAAGTACTACACGCCACCTGGCGAGTGCACAGTACTGGACCGGCTTGGCCGGTGGAGACACAGGACGTCTTTTTCTGACGTTTGGCGGGCCGGTCCGCGCCGACCGGATAAGCATTTGTCCATTGGATAGGATGTATTAACGCAATAAAACTGGTATTTCGTATGCCTGTTACTGGCGTTGATTATTTCTCGCGGGGCGTACATGAACCAGAACTTGCAACTGGAAATGGCTTTCGCGAGATATTAAAAAGTACGTAAACATGACTTTTGCTCAATGTAAAGTAAAAATATAACTTATTTCACAATATATATATATGTTTTTGCTGTTTTGATGAATTATCAGCCATTATACAGCCTAAAATGATGACGTTTTCAATAACCGGTTCCCAAATATTCCTTGCGGATTTCATTATTTTTACCAAAAACGAACGAAAAACCGCTTACCGGTTTATCGTTCACACCACTAGTTATGGGGTAAATTGAGGACTGTAATGTATACAGTAAGTGTGTAGAAAAAAATCAAGGATCACTCAGCATGATTGTTGACGTGTGTTTACCATTTTCAAGATAGCACCCACGGTAACTGACTTTTCAGAACACACCCAAAGTAAAAGAGGATTCTGATGTGACATAGCAGTACCGCATATGACAAGAGGGTCAAAGATGCCCCAAACGGCGGGTTGCGCAGGCAGCAATATGGTTAGCGACTGTTGTAATTACATTTAGAAACAAGGAAAGAAATGTTAGGTCACCCAGTTAAGGTGAATGTGTTAGACGTGCTAAGAAATGTAAAAGTTGTAATCTAGGTTACATAATTGTATCTATGCCATAAGCGGACAAACAAAAGGACATGATTACAATTTCGAAAGCAACTTAGCTATGATGGTGATGTATCTCCCTGTCAAGTTTGAATTTGATTGGACAAAGCGTTTTCGAGTTAGAGTCCGGAAACGGAAATGTTGACGGACAAACAAACGGACGGAATTAGACCAATACACCATGACATCGCACACCTACATCCCCTAACCATTGTCCCTACCAAGTATCAACTTCCTACACCTTATGGTTTCTGAGATATAGCCAGGACAAGATTTTCAAACTCAAGATCACTGCACACCTACACATCCTAACAAAAGTCCCTACCAAGTATCAACTTCCTACACCTTACGGTTTCTGAGATAACGGCCGGACAAACTTTTTCCCGCCGCCCACCCACCTGCCCATCCAGACACCATGGGTGAAAACAATACCCCGACAGCCCTTAAGGGCTGTGGGGCAAAAACTGAAGGACACGGGACAGAATCTGTTTACCCTTTCAGTGACATACAAAGCATATACCTGTCCCTACTCCACTCCCGCTCTCGCCTCTCACCCGGCCTATCACCTCTATCTCGATATCGATCACGCTCGTATCTTGCTCTTTCACGATACTCCAGATCACGTGACCTTTGCTCCCGCTCCCGCCAGTCCCCGCCTCTGTCATAGTCTCTGCCTTTGTCATCTCTCTCATACCGCCTGTAGTCTTCTCTGCTGAAGAATTACAAATACAACGCAAATACATTTAAGTATACAACTGTGCACCATTTCATAGGAATAAATACGTATATTAACAACTGAACTTCAGATAAAAGCAAAATAAACACATAGATTTCTTATGTTCTGATTATAGTACTTTTGAATTACTCTTCCATAAACTCTGATGAAAATAATGTTAACCATTATTCTATTAGTAATTAGTAACTGTGAATAGGAAATATATTAGGGCTGCAACGATTCTTCGGTTACTCAGAAACGAAACAATTCAGTACAATACTCGAGGCAAGAAAAGTGAACCGGGTCTTCGAAAACAACTGAACATAGACGTAAAATCTACTACAAAATTCTATTTTTTCTTTAAATATATGAATATATTTATATATTTTACTAATATAAGGCGTTTCCATTTCAGCATTTTATATTTTAAGAATTTGCAAACTTTAATTCTTTGTGTAACAACGTTTTATAAGACGGCATTTTATTATAACGTATTTCGAAGACACCTCAAATCTCGCAATATAAAGATGGTTAAAGTTTCTTATATTTTGCATTATAAATGCGTCTTTTTCCCAAAATTCAATAAATTATAAGCATTCTTTCCTGTTGTGTGGTTTGTAACCATTTTATAAGGCGTGATATGTCAAAATATGAAGCAGTTTATTTCGTGGGCGATAATCAAGCGATTAACCGAGTCCGAGTCGATTCTTCTAAAACGAGGAATCGAGGCGCCTTTTCGGGCTCGCTTGCAGCCCTAAAATATATGCCCTATGACCTCAAGGTTTAACATATATTATGGCAAGAAAGAAATAAGCTCACTCTCTTCTTTCTAAATGAGGCTCCCTCTCGCGGTATCTGTCGCTGTTCCGGTCACCTCTGTCACGGTTTTCTCGTGACCTCTCCCTCTCCAACTTATCATGTGCCCAGTAGTCGTCCCTCCTTTCTCCATATTTCTCCTCATCCCTTGACCGCCATGGCCGATTGCTGTCACCGCGCCAACCTTCCCTGTCTCTGTCCCTCTCGTCGTACCTGGCGTCTCTATCATCATAACCACGTCTACTCTCGCTGTTTTCTGCCTCCCAATCTCTTCTTCGATTATCTGGTCTGTCAGAGTAGTCAGACCTGTTCCAATTATCAGGCCTGTCTCGATGTCCTGGCCTGTCCCAAGAATCATGTTTGTCTTGATTTTCTGATCTATCCCAATTATCAGGCCTATCCCGACTACCAGACCTGTCCCAATTATCAGGCCTCTCCCGATTTTGGGACCTGTCCCAAGTGTCAGGCTTATCTCGGTTTGGAGGCTTATCCCAATTACTCGGCCTGCCCCAATTACTTTCATTCCTTTCTCTATCCTGATCCCTCTCCTGATTATCAGAATTGTCACCAATATTGCGTCTATTAGGCCTATCCTGAGTATCTGGCCTAACATTATCAAGAGTATCCCGAGGTTCAGGTCTCTCCTGTTCGTATGGACCTCTCTCACCAAGTGGAAGATTTCCCCTCTGGTCAGTGTCGCGAGGATACCTATCAGAGTAGCTCTGGTCATCCCCAGGAGCTTGGTCATCTGTGGAATAGTCAGAGAGATTGTAAGGCTAAGATTTACCTGACAAGGTACATGAAAAATCACTGGAAGATCAGGTAGAGTAAGAAATGTAAAATTCACCACATATCTGAAATTCGCCACATGTGAAAATACTAATAAAATAAATGAATTGTGGTGAGATTTGTTGACTGTATAGTAAATTAAGGCTTTTTGAACTGAAAAATACCAATTTTGGACAAAAACATCATTTTCTTCATAAAATTAACTAAGGTTTTAGAGGTGGCGAATTTTAGATTCCTGGCGAATTTTAGATTTCTTACTCTAATAATTCTGAGTGGGATAACAAAAGACAGAATTAACAAAGATAGAATTATGATTATTTTTTTCAGAGACACTCAAGACTTAGCAATGTAAAGCATCTTGATTGTTGACTGGAATCTTTAACAGAAAGCCAAAAATCTATTCATGTCATTTCTATTCATTTAATATACTAGTAGAGAGATGAAATATTATAAAACAATGTGATATATATAATTTACAATTTTGGATTTGTTTTTTAGTTAATAAAATAAATTGTAACAAATTTTATTGTAATTTAACTTTTTGTAAGTTAAATACTTACCTTATCCTCACAAATGCTTACTTGGTTTTGTGGAGGCAAAACGCGGCGACCAACAAGAATATTTAAAAATTATTCTTGTTCGAGAGGTGAACCCCGTAGTTAGTGATAGGTGCGCATGCGCACAACACATTGTCGGTTGGACTTTGTCGAGAGATCCTCATTTAATTTTTGGTCCCCTATGAAAACAAACTTGTGAGGGGAGGAAGGGTGGGTCTGTCCTTGTGAGGATAAGGTAAGTATTTAACTTACAAAAAGTTAAATTACAATAAAATTTGTTACATTTTATTGCGTAAAATAGCCTTACCTTATCCTCACAAATGCTTGATTCCAACCATAACAGGAGGAGGGGTTTGTTTTGCAACCTGCCTGTTAATAGTTTATGGGGTTCACCATGAAAGCATTTGATGGAGAGGATAAAATAAGCTTAAGTATGCTACAACAGAATTTTCCATTACTGTAAAATATCTGTAAAGATAAGTAATGATAGCTAACCTCATGAATATTCATGATGCACTGTTGTAGTTGACACTTGTCCAATGTAGCATAAAATTGTCCTATATCTAAACCATCACCCATAACTGTGTGGTGGGGAATGGCTTCCTGGGTCCCTCGAGCTGGGAGCTGTCATCCAGCAAGAAGGCACCCCAAGCTGGCTTCTGTGTTTTACAAAATACAGTCATGAGGCCAACTGCCACAGAAGAAGACATATGTCCATACAAGATACTGGTATGGAAGGAAGAGTAAAGTATGTAAGCCATATGAAATACTCAAGAACATACTCAAAGCCAATCATATGCTGAGCAGAAACCACTGGGCCTAATTGTAATCTGTTTGGTCAGTGGACTGCCAAGCTACATCCTTCAAATAAAAAGTGGTGAAAGTGTTGTGGCTTTTCCAATAACATGAGCCTAAAACTTGCTCTAATGAGACCCCACCCTTAAAGGCCAAAGAGGCTGACATGGATCTTAGGTCATGAGCCTTTACATGAACATTGTCGGACATAGAATCAGAAGATTGATAGGCTAAAGCAACAGTCTGTTTGATCCAAGATGAAATAGTGGATCTTTGAATATCTTGTCAAAACCCTCCTTAAAGGAGATGAACAAAAGATTCTTGCCCTTTCTCTGTTTAGAAGTCCTATCCAAATAGTAACGAAGAGCTCTAATAGGACACAGAGTCATATCATCAGACAGATCGGAGCTCAGAAATGGTTTTAGAGCTGGAATAACTACAGGTCTGATCAAATCTGGACCCTCAGAGGCTAACTGGTTCTTAGCCAAGAAGGCAGGGGAAGGAGAGATGGTGACCTCCTTCCAGTGAGGCTTATGTCTGAGAGAAGAGAACGTCCAAGCGTGCACCTCCCCCCTCCTTTTGCCAGATGCCAAAGCCATCAAGAAAACAGTCTTGAAAGTCAAAACCTTAAGACTTGCATCCGTCAAAGGTTCAAAAGGAGCCTTAGTCAAAGCCATAAGGACCAAAGATAGGTCCCAAGAGGGAATACCCCTATTTAGAATAGGTTTGTCCCTATAAAAGCTTGCAAGAAGTCTATTCAAGTGCATGCTCTTGCCTACTTCCAGACCAAAAGGTCCCAGATGGTCAGCAATTGCAGTTCTGTAGCCAACAATTGTGGCAGGCTTCAAATTTTGACAGTAAACAGATGGTTCAAAAAATTCTGCTATGTCTGAGATAGAAGGCTCTGCGCTGACCACCCTATTCTGTTGGCACCAGAGTTCAAAAATGGCCCACCTTGACTCATATAGCCTTCTAGATTAGGGTCTTTGAGGTGCCTTAATTCTATGTGCCACCTCCTCAGAGAATGAGGAAAGTGACTCTGAGTGGTGTCCAGGTGCCAAACATGAAGATTCAGATACATGAGATTCTGATGGAACTTTTGACTGAAAGGTTGTTTTAGCAGATGAGGCCAGTGAGGCAGTTGTAATGGGGGCTTGGTTGACAGATTGACTAGATCCCAAAACCAATGCATTCTGGGCCACCCTGGTACTACTACTATCATTCTGCACCTGTAGGTGTTCATTTTCTGTATGACCTTTGGTATGAGAGCTACAGGACAAAAGGCATAGCCGTCCAGACCCTCCCAGGATATGTTCAATGCATCTATGTTCATAGCATTTGCATCTGGGACTGGTGAGACATAGATTGGTAGCTTGTGATTCAATTTGGTGGCAAACATGTCCACCATTGGTGTGTGCCAAACTTTGCAAATTAGACTGAATATTTGAGGATGAAGAGACCATTCTGTCTGAATTATTTTGTCTTTCCTGGAGAGACTGTCAGCTATGACATTGAGGCAACCCTGAATGTGTCTGGCTCTTATGAGTATGTTCCGAGGATTGCAGTAGGCCAAGATGCGCCAAACCAAGAGACATATGTCCCATGAGTGTGTTCCCCTTTACTTGTTCAGATAACTGACCACAGTGGCATTGTCTGTTGCTATCAAAATTCTTTTACATAGAATTTGATTCTGAAAGTTCTTTAAGGCCAGAAACACAGCCTTTAATTCTAGAACATTGATATGTAAAATTTTCTCTTGACTTGTCCAAGTGCCAATGACTGTCAGATTTTCTAAATGAGCTCCCGAACCCTGGTTTGATGCATCTGTGAAAATAAGGGTATTGTGTTCCTGTGGATGTAAAGGACAACCCTTACTTAAATTTTTTGGACCTTTCCACCACTGAAGATAACTTTTCAGAAGATTTGAAACTGGAATCTTCAGGTCTGGAGACTGGGGATATTGCCAATGTGTCTTCAGGTACCACTGAAAAGGACGCATGTGGAGCCTGCCCATTGGTATTGTCTTTTCTAGAGATGCTAACACACCTATCAGGTACATTAATAGTCTTGTAGTAGATTGTGATACGACCTCCATGTCCTGAACAGCTTTTTCTACAATTTTCAACTTCTTTTCGGTTGGAAAGACTTTTCCTTGTATCACATCGAAATGGTAACCCAGAAAGTCGATTTTTTGTGTAGGTTCGATCTCTGATTTTTCGAAGTTTATCACAAAGCCGAGTTCTTGAATCTCATGGATGAGTTCTTTTGTGTGGAGCTGACACTGGTGTCTGGTATTTGCTCTTAACAACCAGTCGTCCAGGTATTGGTGAACTCGAATTCCGCGAGACTGAAGAACGAGCCTCTTTTACAATCCGCATGAACTATAGCGGTGCAGTCACCAACCGCAATGGCAGTGCTTTGAACTGATATGTTTGCTTGTCTACATGGAAACATAGCCAATGTTGAGAATCTGGGTGTATGGGCACGTGAAAGAACGCGTCTTTCAGGTCTATCAAAACTAGCCATTCTCCTTTTATGACCGAGTTTCCGAATATCACTGCTGTCCCCATTTTAAAATTTGGAACTAGCAGGCATTTGTCCAGGACACTGAGATCTATCACAGGGCGCCATTTATTGCCGGGTTCTGGTACAAGAAATAATCTGCTGTAAAACCTGGAGTTGTGCAATCCTTGAGGTAGTAAATAGTGCCTTTTTGAAGCATTTGCGACACTCTTAGGTAGCCATGTTTTTCCTGTCTGTAACCGCTTTAAATTATGGGATGTACAGACATGGGCGGATTCGACTGGAATATTATTCGATAAACCTTCTCAAGATTTGCACAACCCTTGTATTTGGTACGGAGATCTGTTGAAACTGGTCATTAACCTTTTGTGACCGAGTTTCTTTATAAAATTTGTCAACTCCATTTCACAGCTTGGAGGGACAAACGCATGTTGAGGACACAGAGATCCCTACTGGCCAATGATATTGTGGGATTAATGCAAAGAAAATGCCAGGAATGGTCATCCATCCACGGACTAACCTTGCCCAATGCAGTTTAACTTCCTTGAATAGAGAAGAACTCCTGGTGCAGCCTATCCGTACTGTACACTTATAAAGCACATAGCACATCAACGATCTATGTCTTGATAAACAAAACAATATTTTCATCCATAAGAAGCACCATTGTGTCAGATATGATAGAAGTAACAATTTTACTGAGAAAATCCAGCTACTTGTAGTCATTTACAGAATAAATTGTGTGTAAATGAACATAGTAAATGTAACACAATATTTTCAGCAACATGGCGGATTGTTTTCCTGTCTGTAGCACCTGCAGTAGAGCTACATGAAAGGGGAGTTTTGATTGGAGGGCTACATAGTACCCATTCAAAAACTGCACAACTCTGATATGGCAATAATATTTCCACTTAAACCAGCAATTTATAGTTATTTCTTCTACTACACCAGAATCCCCTATTTCATTGAGAATATTGGTGGGAAAGCATATGTATTATCTTCTCTATAATGAAGTAATAAATGGTCCACCAGCCAGTTGTAGAATAAAGACAAGGCAATGGAGGAAATTAACCATCTTGATGCCTGGTTTGTAGGTTGAAAGCAACGTTGATAAACTTCTGAAGTAGACCTTGTAGGACTGACTGTTTTTCAGGCTACAGGAAATCAGCTAACTGCTGGTATGGTAGAGTACTATTGAATGGTTACTGCTGCATTCATTCATAAAAATCCACCAGGACTTCATGAGAGGGATTTGCTATTGGATGATCTGAAGTATATTTTTGGATTCGAGATGAAGGGTAATCTTCTGTGTGTCTACCAAGTAGAGAGGCTACTAGCTTTCTGGAGGTTTAATTACTAACCCCAGAAAACGAGTTTTAATCTGCCCAGCTATCAAATCTCAACATCATCTGGTGTTACAAAAGCAAACTCTAGTAGATCTTCTACTGCTAGCTGTTTTTCAGTCGCAGGAGACCTCTTAACGCCATCTTCAGAAAAATGTGGCTAGTTCAAAGACTTCTGATGAACATCCCTCATAAATGAAGAGGTAGGCAGCTTGAACCAAAAAACTGAAGAATCTCCTGTAACAGATCCTCTACCAAAAGCTGTTTTACAGCCAAGGATCTAAGAATGCTGTCATGGATTACTCAACCTTCAGCATGAAATATTGTACTTCAGATCTGTAGAATAGGAAGTCTTAAACTTCTTTCTTCTTAGCACGAACTCTATGAATTCTAAAAGAACGCATCTGCCGACTTGGAAACGGGCAGAGTTGAAAAAGCTTCACGTGTTGCCTCCTCGACGACCAAAAATTGAATGAGGATCTCTCGACAAAGTCCAACCGACAATGTGTTGTGCGCATGCGCACCTATCACTAACTACGGGGTTCACCTCTCGAACAAGAATAATTTTTAAATATTCTTGTTGGTCGCCGCGTTTTGCCTCCACAAAACTAAGTAAGCATTTGTGAGGATAAGGTAAGGCTATTTTACGCACTAAAAGTACATATGTGTCCTTACAATTTGGAAGAAAACATTAAAAAGAGATAGAAAAAAAATGTATCTGTTTATATCATATACATGTAAGAATGCCAACAAAGCAGGGCCCATATTCACAAAAGGGAAGTTGAGCCAAAAATCAGCTCAAATTTGTAGCTATTTACACTAAACTTGAGGGGATTTTTGGCTTAACTCGAGCTTGATCCCTTTTGTGAATATGCCCCCTGATGTCTCACTGATCAACATTATATAATTAAAATGTTATGCCCCTGTTCCACCAAAGGACTAAGCTCCAATCCTGTCGGCGACCCTTAATCGTGGACAGTCAGTGAAAGAAAAAGTAAAATGGGCGGGAAAACTGAATCGGTATCAAAGTCTGGGATTAAGTTCAGATTGGCCTCAGGAAGCCTGAGGAGGCCCCAGGCGACTAAGCCTTTTTTCTGGTCGGTTTGAAGCACGATCTTGTCGTAGACATACTGACTGGGCTCCAGGACGCCTCAGGCCTCCTGGGACTAAGCCCCGACTAATCCCCGATTAAATCCCGGCTTCCTCAGGCGTCCTGAGGACTCCTCAGTCTTCCCCAGACCAAGATTGCCGATTTTTGTTTTGCAATGGGACTAAGGGTCGCAGGAGGCCTGGGACTAAGGGTCTGGGACTAAGGGTCGCAGGAGGCCTGGGACAACATAGGACTGTGTAAATTTGGTCCGAGGAGGCCTGAGGAAGCCTGGGACTGGACATTTTGTTTATGGCAGGAAAAAAGAATCAGTTTGGATCGTGAGAAATATCAAACATGTTTGATTTTTCTCACGGCCCCAACCGACAACTACCGACCCATACAGAACGCCTGGGGCTAAGCAAATTTTTTAAACCGACTCCAAAAACCCTTAATCGGGAGCCTTAGTCGTGTGGTGGAACACCCACATTACTTTATGACTCTAGTTTATGTTTCCTATTACCTCACGTACATTCAAAAACTTTAAAAGCAATAATGATAGAGATAATAATATAAGCCTCAAAATCTGTAATTTTATAAAACCCAGTTTGACCCATAAGGTAAGGGTGGGGGCAGTGTGGCTAAATCTGACCAATTTTTCAGACTCTCTGCACATTGTAATCTATTACCTCCCAATACATTCTAAAGCTTCAAAAGCCATAATAAAGGAAATAGAAGCAAAAAGCATTAATATGTGATTTTACAATCCCAGTATGATGCATAACTGGGGGCCAGGGTAGAAATCTGACCAGCTTTCGGGACTCCCCAAGAACAGCTCTCGGAACTCCCTAAAAACGAAGCTGAATAATTTATTAATCGAAGTATAGCTGTCAATATAAATAGCACAATTAAGTAAAATTATATATAATAATGAGTTACAGCAATCCATATATCTTTGTGAAAAGAGAAATATGCCTACAATATCCCAACCAATGATCCATCCAAAAATCAACTTCCTACACCTTACAGATTCTGAGATATAGTCCAGACAAATTAAAATGGTTAAAGTCATCACAGCAAGCCAAAGGTAAAACTAGAGGATCGCTCGCAAAAAAAAAGATAATGTTTTTGCATAGCAAAAACAAAGCGTCCCGAAAAGGCTATAAAGGTGAGTGCTAAAGTATTAAGAAAATGCTTCGTTTCTAGCCTTATACTGTTGTGGCAACCAAAGTCAGCGCAGTCTGCTCTATCTAGCATGGTTTTCAAGATATAAGCATTTTTGTGTTTTGCAAAAAATTAAAAAATTAAAAATGTCCGCTATATTTGGCGAGACAAAAATATTTTGAAAATTGGCATGGCTACTCTGCAGAGATAGCCAGCAGGTCCAAAATTTTGTTGAGTTCGCTCCATATAGCACGGTTTTCGAGATATAAGCATTTTTGTGTTTTGCAAAAACTTTGAAAATTCAAAATGGCCACCATTTTTGGGGAGACAAAATTTTTTGTCAAGACCACTGCCGCGGTGTGTATCTCCCGCCGAGCATTAAAGCAGAAGAAATAGCTTTTCCGAGATATTCACAATTTTTCATTTTCGTGTGTGAAAGCTCTTCCAAAAGTAGGTGAATGAGTTATTTGAGAAAAATTGGCTATCTGCAATACTATTAAGAGATAATTCGCATTTACTCATTTTGAGTAGGTGAATAATTATCTATGGGTCTGAAACTTCACCAAGTGAAAGCTCTCCCAAAAGTAGGTGAATGAGTTATTTGAGAAAAATTGGCTATCTGCAATACTTTTAGAGATAATTCGCATTTACTCATTTTGAGTAGGTGAGTAATTAGCTATGGGTCTGAAACTTCACCATGTGAAAGCTCTCCCACAAGTAGATGAATGAGTATTTGATAAAAATTGGGTATCCGCAATACTTTTACAGATAATTAGCATTTACTCATTTTGAGTAGGTGAATAAATAGCTATGGGTCTGAAACTTCACAGAGTGAAAGCTCTCCCAAAAGTAGGTGAATGAGTTATTTGAGAAAAATTGGCTATCTGCAATACTTTTAGAGATAATTCGCATTTACTCATTTTGAGTAGGTGAGTAATTAGCTATGGGTCTGAAACTTCACCAAGTGAAAGCTCTCCCAAAAGTAGGTGAATGAGTTATTTGAGAAAAATTGGCTATCTGCAATACTTTTAGAGATAATTCGCATTTACTCATTTTGAGTAGGTGAGTAATTAGCTATGGGTCTGAAACTTCACCAAGTGAAAGCTCTCCCAAAAGTAGGTGAATGAGTTATTTGAGAAAAATTGGCTATCTGCAATACTTTTAGAGATAATTCGCATTTACTCATTTTGAGTAGGTGAGTAATTAGCTATGGGTCTGAAACTTCACCAAGTGAAAGCTCTGCCAAAAGTAGGTGAATGAGTTATTTGAGAAAAATTGGCTATCTGCAATACTTTTAGAGATAATTCACATTTACTCATTTTCTGTAGGTGAGTAATTAGCTATGGGTCTGAAACTTCACCAAGTGAAAGCTCTGCCAAAAGTAGGTGAATGAGTTATTTGAGAAAAATTGGCTATCTGCAATACTTTTAGAGATAATTCGCATTTACTCATTTTGAGTAGGTGAGTAATTAGCTATGGGTCTGAAACTTCACCATGTGAAAGCTCTTCCAAAAGTAGGTGAATGAGTTATTTGAGAAAAATTGGCTATCTGCAATACTTTTAAGAGATAATTCGCATTTACTCATTTTGAGTAGGTGAGTAATCATCTACGGGTCTGAAACTTCACCATGTGAAAGCTCTCCCAAAAGTACATGAATGAGTTATTTGATAAAAATATGGTATCTGCAATAGTTTTTCAGATAATTAGCATTTACTCATTTTGAGTAGGTGAGTAATTAGCTACGGGTCTGAAACTTCACCAAGGGAAAGCTCTTCCAAAAGTAGGTGAATGAGTTATTTGAGAAAAATTGGCCATCTGCAATACTTTTAGAGGTAATTCGCATTTACTCTTTTTGAGTAGGTGAGCAATTAGCTATGGGTCTGAAACTTCAAGTGAAAGCTCTTTCGGATAGCTGCTCTGCAGAGATACCCTGAAGATAAAAAATTTCGTCGAAATCGCTCTATGTAGCACGGTTTTCGAAATATTAGTATTTTTGTGTTTTGCAATTTTTGCGCAAAAATTCGAAAATTCAAAATGGCCGCCATTTTTGGCAAGACAAAATTTTTTTGAAAATTGGCATGGCTACTCTGCAGAGATACCCTGTGGGTCAAAAATTTCGTCGAAATCGCTCTATCTAGCACGGTTTTCGAGATATAAGCATTTTTGTGCTTTGCAATTTTGCGAAAAATTCGAAAATTCAAAATGGCCGCCATTTTTTGCGAGAAATTTTTTGTTTGAAAATTGGCATGGCTACTGCAGAGATACCCTATGGGTCAAAAATTTCGTCGAAATCGCTCTATCTAGCAGGGTTTTCGAGATATAAGCATTTTTATGTTTTGCAATTTTTGCGAAAAATTCGAAAATTCAAAATGGCCGCCATTTTTGGCGAGACAAAATTTTTTTGAAAATTGGCATGGCTATTCTGCAGATATACCCTGTGGGTCAAAAATTTCGTCGAAATCGCTCTATCTTGCAGGGTTTTCGAGATATAAGCATTTTTATGTTTTGCAATCTTTGCGAAAAATTCAAAATGGCCGCCATTTTTGGCGAGAGAAAAATTTTTCAAAATTGGGATAACTACTCTGCAGAGATACCCTGCTGGTCAAAAATTTCGTCGAAATCGCTCTATCTAGCACGGTTTTCGAGATATAAGCATTTTTGTGTTTTGCAATTTTTGCGAAAATTTCGAAAATTCAAAATGGCCGCCATTTTTGGCGAGACAAAAATTTTTTGAAAATTGGGAAAAGTACTCCGCAGAGATATCCTGCGGGTCAAAAATTTTGTCGAAATCGCTCTATCTAGCACGGTTTTTGAGATATAAGCATTTTTGTGTTTTGCAATTTTTGCGAAAATTTTGAAAATTCAAAATGGCCGCCATTTTGGAAGAGACAAATTTTTTTTGAAAATTGGGAAAACTACTCCGTAGAGATACCCTGCGGGTCAAAAATTTCGTCGAAATCGCTCTATCTAGCACGGTTTTCGAGATATAAGCATTTTTGTGTTTTCCTTATTTGGAAAATTCGTAATGATTAAATCATTAATTACTCGGCCATTTCTTGTCCAATCAATGCCAAAATCTAATGATTTCCAGATTTTAATGGAATGAATGTATTTGCCAAGTTTCAGGTGAATTGATAAAATTCCTTTCAAGTTATCATCCGGACAAGCTTCCCCATCGAAAAAAGACATTTTTGGTCATGTGACCTCTCTGATTGGTTGAAATGTCACTGCAGCATATTCAAAAAAATTCTCCAAGGCTACTGCCTAAACCTGCCAAATTTGAAAAGAATCCGCCTAACGGTTACCGAGTTATAAGGAAAACAAAATGCGGAGCCGGCGGAGCCTGAAGCTCTCCCATACACAAAGAAGCGTCCCTTGCGGGACGCTTAATTAGTCACACTATGATGTTGCACATACTTCACCCTCTGACCAATGTCCCTATCAAATATCAACTTCCTCCAACTTACTGTTTGTGTGATATAGACTGGACAAGATTTTAAAAGTCAAGGTCACTGAAACAAGGTCAAATCAAGGTCACATTATGACAATGCACACCTACACCTCTCAACCAATGTCATTACGAAGTATCATTCTGTGCACCTTATGGGTCAAATCAAGGTCATACCATCGCGTTGCACACCTACACCCCTTAATCAATGTCCCTACTGCGTAGGAATTCCATACAAGTTACACTTTCCAAGAGATAGCCAAGACAAAATTTCAAAGATCACTGTGGTAAGGGCAAAGGTCAAATCAAGAATGCACAGCTGCACCCCTGAACAATTTCCCTACCAAGTATCAAGTTCCTACACGGTTCCTTACGGTTCCTGTGATATAGGCAAAACAAGATTTTTTCAAACTCAAGCTCAATACGGCTAGATCAAATCAAGGTCACACCATAATGTTGCACACCAACCAATGTTCCTACCAAGTATCAACTTCTTATACCTTACGGTTTCTGAGATGCACCCTGGTCAAACTTTTTGGCACCGCCTGCCTGCCTATCTGGGTCCCATGGGTGGAAACAATTATTGAAAAGAACTTAACAGCTGTGGCCTATGGGGTAAAATCATTAGAAAAGTCTACTAATACAGACGCTTAATAACCATTGGGCTTTGGCTTAAAACTGAGACCAAGATTGAAAATGAAGACTTTACTAAAAAGCATACACTTAAAAATAGCATCAGAGATGCCCGTACCCCACAGCCTGGGGAAATAGTTTTCAACACCGTGAGATACAGAAGTAGTGAAACAGTACAAAGATCGGGATACTTTCAGAGCAGTGTCAGTTATATTAAGGTCAAAATGATGTTTAAGTAGAGAAAATAACATCTAAGAGAAGGAAAATGTATGTAAAGATAAAGTATTAAAACAAGACAATTCAATAGCAAGATGACAGCATTAATCAGTAAACTAAAAATTATGATGCACACCTACAACCCCTAACCAATGCCCCTACCAACTATCAACTTCCTACACTTTACGGTTTCAGAGATACTGTCTGGACAACATTTTCACGGTCAAGGTCACTGCGGCAAGGTCAAAGGTCAAATCAAGGTCACACCATGATGTTTCACACATACAACCCCTAACCAATGTCCCTGCCAAGTATCAACTTCCTACACCTTACACTTTCCGAGATATAGCCCAAACAAGATTTTATAGGTCAAGGTCACTACAGCAAGGTCAAAGGTCAAATCAAGGTCAGACCATGACGTTGCACACCTACACTCCCTAACCAATGTCCCTACCAAGTATCAACTTCCTACACCTTACGGTTTCCGAGATATAGCCCGGACAAGATTTTATAGGTCAAGGTCACTACGACAAGGTCAAATCAAGGTCACACCATCACATTGCACACCTACATCCCCTAACCAATGTCCCTACCAAGTATCAACTTCATACACCTTACAGTTTCTGAAATATAGCCCGGACAAGATTTTCAAACTCAAGGCCACTGCGGCAAGGTCAAATCAAGGTCACACCATGACGTTGCACACCTACACCCCCTAACCAATGTCCCTACCAAGTATCAACTTCCTACACCTTACGGTTTCTGAGATACAGCCCAGACAAACTTTTTCCCGCCGCCCATCCACGATGGGTGAAAACAATACCCTGACAGTCCTTAAGGGCTGTGGGGTAAAAAGCTTATAGTCACAAAAATAGTCATTTATGTGCAGTGATTGAGTATATGAACAACAAAGGCAAATATGTGTAACCATTTATGGCACTAATTACCATAGAGGGGAGATTGTTTTAATACTTGACTACCTTTTCTGTCCTCTTGCTCAGGAACGTTGGATCTAGACTCGGATGCTTCTGACTTCTTATCAGATTCCGACTGACCATGGCCGTAATCAATCACCTTGGGAGCCTCAACTGGGGTCTCTGCAGGAGCACCTACTTGTGACATAATATCTTGTAATAAAAGTAAGGTCAAAACAATTCCTTAAAGCCAATTTCCTGAAATCCGAGATAGTGTACAAATTAGATAGTGTAGTTAGGTATAGCTATTCATGTTTCGATACTGTACATAGAGCACTCAAATATTATCTTTCATATCTCAGAAAATCTCTCCACAGCAGAAAGCGTTCTACATCCTTTTGCACACAAAACAGGATGGTACATGCTTACAAATGCTCTTCCAACTTATCGGTAGAATATAACTATTCTGTGCTGTCACACAGATTTGAAGAACATTATAAAGTTATGCAGACATGGGCTCCTTTTTTGGTTATACAAACATAAATACTGAACCACCAATAATAAAGATAACATATAAAATTTTTTTGACAATAGATTATGTCTTACATTTTAATACAGGTGCCATCTGGCACGTAGAAGCCTTTGCAACAGCAAATGCAAATATGTGCCAAAAACATCGCAAAAGTTGATACTTTTAAGATACTGACATATCAACTTTCTGGTTTATATTTATTAAGTTCTGTTTGTGTAAATACATAGATCACCCTATTACTTTACCTTCAGGTCGAGGAGTATCGTAATCGTATATGATGGGTGCAGGGGGTGGTCTTTCAGGCCTAAAATTTATTATAAATTCATGAATTAAAGACAAACAGCCAAAACACACATCATGCATCCTTGAAGGACAGACACAATTTTAATCATAAGAAAAATGCAAATTTTTATTTTACATAAGTTACAGTAAAAATATGTGAAATCAGTAAATGCGCATTTATAATGGTTGCAAGCATACTTAACCAAAAAAGAAATGCTAATTTTATAAAGATTAAATGATAATATATATCGTGTGTGTCTTTTTTTTCATGGTGTATATGTTAAAGTGAATTTGTGTAATCAGAGAAATCATGAACAATTTATCATTCACAATGCTAGAACTGACTAAACATACCTTTGGTCATATCTGTCATGTGGTGGGAGCAAGGGGTCTCTACCTGGGGGTACATCCTGAAACATCCATTGTTAATATCAGTTTTAATGAACAATTATGTACACAGGTTTTCATTAAAAGCAACTCCCAACATGGTAATACAGATTCAGTAAAATAAAGTTCATTTTAGTTTAACTAATAAAATTTCAGTCATGGTTCACATATACACAGATTGGATGACAAGACTTCGGGCAAGTTATGAAATGACTGACAAGAGGGTCAAAGATGCCCCAAAAGGCGGGTTGTGCAGGCAGCAATAAGGTTAGCGACTACTGTAATTACATTTAGAAACAAGGAAAGAAATGTTAGGTCACCCAGTTAAGGTGAATGTGTTAGACGTGCTAAGAAATGTAAAACTTGTAATCTAGGTTACACAATTGTATCTATGCTATAAATGGACAAATGAAAGGATGGAATAACACCAATTTCGAAAGCAACTTAGGTACGATGGTGATGATGGTGTCAAGTTTGAATTTGATTGGACAAAGCGTTTTCGAGTTAGAGTCCAGAAACGGAAATGTTGACAAACAAACGGAGAGACAGAACTACACCAATTTCGAAAGGAACCTAGCTATGATGGTGATCTATCTCCCTGTCAAGTTTGAATTTGATTGGACACAGCGTTTTCGAGTTAGAGTTCGGAAACAGAAATGTTGACGGACAGACAAATGGAGAAAAAACAGACAAACGAACAGACAGAATTACACCAATTCCGAAAGGAACCTAGCTATGATGTAGTGTTGGTATCGAATAATAATATGCATATCAATATCAAACCATATTTTTGCCTTCCGTATCGATCGATATTGAAATATCGGGGGATGAGATGCTTTCCTTTGGGAGACCTTCCAAACTCTTTCGCGAGGTTTAGTATTTCCCGAAACGTAAACAGATATGGCGTTTCCGCTTCAGCGGTAAGTGAAAGTTTACAAAAATAATATGAAAACCAATGTATTCTTCAAATATTTTCCTTTATTTGAATGAAAAACCCCATATTTGTACCTGTTAAGTAGTATATTTCGATATTGATATGGCACTCTACATTATTGATATCGGCAAATTTAGCGTGAATCGATAAATATTTCAATATCGATAAACAATACCAGCACTACTATGATGGTGATCTATCTCCCTGTCAAGTTTGAATTCGATTGGACATACCGTTTACGAGTTAGAGTCCGGAAACGGAAATTTTGATGGACAAACGGACAAATGAACAGACGGAATTACACCAATTTCGATAGGAACCTAGCTGTGATGGTGATCTATGTCCCTGTCAAGTTTGAATTCGATTGGACAAAGCGTTTTTGAGTTGGAGTCCGGAAACGAAAATGTGGACTGACGGACGTCGGACACATCAATCTAATTAATCATCAATCTAAATAAAAATTTAAGTTCGTACACCCAGTGACTTGCCATTTAGTAGTAGCCTGAAATGTTGGCGATAGGTACAAGATCTCTTATAGAGGTTCAATTTATCAGTGATTTTTTTTCCTTTATGATGGCTGTAACTAGGGATGGGTCAGTAGGCCCGGTATCTCAGTATCGAGAGCATTTTACTGAAATACCGCGACAACATTTAAAAACCGCCACTTCGCTTATCAGCACATTGATGGAAGGAAGATCTAAAATATTGGAAACATACCCGAAATCTGAAGAAATTATAAGCTTTTATCCCGATATTTTCGTTGATTTGCAGTCTTTCATAGCGCTACGTTGAGCAGAACTGCCATGTTTGGTTACGACATTTTATAGCCTCAATCTCGCTTATAATGGAAGGAAAACTTCAAATATTGGATATAAACCAGAAATATGAAGATATTATATGCTTTTATCCCGTATTTTGAGCATTTAAGGACTTTTTTATTATGATGTTATGAGGTTTGGGGTGTACTAAAACGCGGAGTCCCGAAATCGGTACGGTTTTGCACTGGCGACCTCCCGATGTACATATTCTTCATACCGACCCATCCCTAGCTGTAACATAATACACTACTTACATAGGGTGGCCTGTCATAGGGCGGTCTATCAAGTGGTGGTCTATCAAGTGGGGGTCTGTCATATGGCGGCCTAGCATATCTATCCATTGGAGCTCTATCATACGGTGGCCGTCTATCATATGGAGGCTCTCGGTCAAAGGGAGGCTTATCATATGGCAATTTGTCCAGAGGAGGTCTGTCTCTTCTGTCATCCAGCCTATCAAGCATAGGTCTGTCCAATCCCAGCCTATCTGGGAATGGTCTTCCCATTATGGGTCTGCCTAATGGAGGTCGATCAAATAGGGGGTCACCAGGTGGGGGACGGTCAAACAGTGGGTCATCAAGTAATCTGCCTAAAGGTGGTCTGCTGTATGGAAACCTGTCGCCTGGTCTTCCCACAGGAGGTCGGTCAAAGAAAGGGTCATCTGGCAGCCTTCTGAATGGTCTTCCAACTGGAAACCTGTCTAAGAGAGGGTCATCCCCTGGTCTTCCCATTGCCAGCCTATCCAACAGTGGGTCTTCCGATGGCCTTCCTCCCATAACTCCTGGTCTTTCAAAAGGAAGCTGGCCCTGCCCTGGCCTTCTCATGGCCAGCCTATCCAACATTGGGTCTTGCCCTTGCCTTCCTCCCATAACTTCTGGCCCTTCTAAGGGTATTTGTCCCTCCCCTGGCCTGCGGAATGGATGCTGATCTTCCGGTCTCATCCCCATGCGGTTAAACATGGCTGGGTCTTGCTGATTTTCAGGCCCGGGAGCACCAAACCTGTCCTGTGGTGCGAGACGAGGCTGTACTGATGTGTTAAAGTCTCCGGGCCCCTGGCCAAGAGGAGGGGCATCCTGACCTTGAGAATCAGGACCCATGGGATCAGCCTTGTTCTCCTCCTGAAACAGTTAAAATATAGGAAAATTTAACTAAGCAATAACACGCAAGAGAGGTATTTTCAAACACAATGCATGGTCTTATCAAATATGAGTGATCAAAACCTGCAAAAATTAAAAGCTATTGGAAATGTTAAACTTAAATATTTTATACTGAAATGTCCATTTTAATAATTGTCTGTTATCTAAGCATGCTAGAAAAATGTTTTTGACAACAAAAATGAAACTTTCCAAAAGCATAAATGTAATGTGTAGAACTTACAGCTGGTGCCTGGTTATCTCTGTAATGCATCAGACCAGTGGGGGGAGCTTGCTGAGAGGACGTCATATCTTGCTGTGTGTCAGCCTGGGGACCCGGGTCTTTTTGCTGATTCATCATCTTTAGCTCCTCAGCCGTCTGTTTCAACAAGTTAAGCTGCTCTGCACTGAACATCTGCAGAAACAAGACTTGCAATTAACCTACAGTGTGCATCTGGTCAGTGAAACAGATTTTCCATCAACCAAATACAAGTTTTTGGCTAGATTCTACTGAATGCACACTTATAGTGGGCATATGGGTAGAAGAATTTCAGACTCAAAAGGTTTAATTTTTTTTAAATAGCAAATTGTATGGCTCCTGATTTAGCACGCCAATTTATTTGCACCGTTGTTTGATTAATATGGCTTTGTTTTGGTCATATGTATAATTATAGATGGAGAAAATGAGGATGTACAAGTTGGAACACATTCCTTGTGTGACATGCACTTTTAGTGTTGTAAGAGAGTTTCATAAAATTTAAATGCAAGCTGGTCTAAAATATTTATTACTAGGTTTCCAGTATTTCGTTAAAAGTTAAACTTACGGGGAGGTTTTTGAGAGCATCCCCAATTCCCGGTTGCTGCTGTTCGTCTTCTGTCTCCTCCATCTCTGTGTGTTTCTGTTCACAAACTGCTTCTGCATCAGTGTTACTTGCCTCTGGCTTCTCACTGATTGGAAGAAGTATTAAAGCCACATGTTTGAATAAAAGTTAAGTCTTTTGTTGTAGGATTAGTGAGAGGGTGGTGCCTTTTACAATGTAGATCTATGTAATGATTTGTATTAAGTTTTTCCACCACTTATGTGCTGATAATGAACATGACAGCTAGAGCTGTTATCATTAACGATTTCTGTAGATCGACGCTCGCCTGTTAGATGCGAGTTGAACTCGAGTAAATGATACAAATATAAATAAAATAATAATGTACAAATATTGTCATCAAGGGATCCGCCATTAACGTATTTAGTACCATTTTATTGCAAGGAAATATATTTTGTTGCCGGTTAAATTGTGCAGATATGTATGAGCACTTTATGGAACAGCCACGTAAATAAGGGAAATAAAAAAAACGACCATTGCTCATTGATTTTTTGTCTTTATGGTTAGATAAATTGCAAAAGTGCTGGTTTTATAACAAGATTAGTATATCATAATTTATTTCTTAAAAACTCGAGTTTAAATTGCGTAAATCGATGTGGTCCCCAAATATAGCCCACCGAGTTACGACTCGAGTTTCGGTCAACTCGTTACAGCACTAATGACAGCTACAATGTTTCATTTTGGTAGTTTAGTAAAATGGTTTCAATACTGCATACAGACATTACCATCTCACCCTTTGTAGGAAAGTATACCAACATATGCTTTAGGCATTCAATACTGTGAATATTAGTGTTCTCAATTCACCCTTTTAAGTGGGACCAGGTAGGTAGTGATTTCAATGGGCGGGTACCCAGGTACTCATGCTGATGGGCGATAATAGCTGACACTACAAAAATCTACATATTTACAAACTTAACACCTACACAAATAATGGGATCCAACCATTTACTTTTTTGCTTGTCGGCCACCTTTTTTGCATTCAAAACAATATTACGCGGAAGAGATGTTAAATAAAAAAAAAAGACTTCTGAACATTCAAAACATGGTTGTTTATATAAAAATGGAGTCACATGACCTATCACACCCCATCACAAACACTATTGCTCCAATGTAGTTTCAGAATTGAAACTTCATTTTTTTCAGCATGGTAAGTGAATTTTATTAATGCAAAATTATCAACTACTGTGTGAAAATATTGTACTCTTATTTATTTAAGGACTGCATGTCCCTATACAGCCAATATACAGCCGTTTAATGTACTAGGTACTAGAATTAGGTAACTGTGTTAATATACTGACGATTTTCAAAGTTTATCGGCATTTGACAATGCATAAACAACCAAAATAAAAGTTGAATAAATTACTATAAATAGTGAACAAGGGTGAGAAAACAATATTCTTGTGCATTTTAATTGAATAGTTTCTTTTTTAGGTGAATTTATGAAGTCAAGATATGTCTGTACTCGGTTAGCCAATGTGGGCGATATTAACAGCAACAGAGCTTAGATTCGGATACTCGGGTATGTGATATCGGATTCGGGTAAATATTCAGGGTTCGGGTACCTGGATATCCGGATACCCATTGAGAACTTAGAGATTACTAGTAAATATGGTCAAGAAACAGAAACCAAAAGTTTCTGCAGCAGATTCTGAAAAATAAGAATTAATATGGAATTAATATGTATTTTCTCAGGTAAATCCTCTGGATTTTGGATTCAGACTAAAACAAGAACCTACTGTATCTGTTTTATTTCTGTTCAACTTATTACAAATTACTGTCCAATCACTGCTATCTAGTTACCTGTTGTCTTTGCCATCATGTTCCGGTTTCTTATTTTGCTGCTGTGGTTGCTGTTGATTAAAACCCTGGTCTTCTTCCTCACCTTTCTGTCCCATTATCTGGTCTTGTTGAGGCTGTTGACCTCTTCCAAACCCTGCTGCTCCACGCCCCCTCCCTCCACGACCTTGAAATGCACCTCGACGATCATCATTGAAGTTCCCACGACCCCGGTTACCTGCAAACTGACCTTGCATGCCACTCAGATTATCATCAGATGCAGTAATTGGTTGGCTGAAATCTTCATGAAACTCTTGGTCTTCCTCAGTTTCAATATTGAAATGGAGATCCATCAAAGGCAGAGGCCCAGTGTTCCTGGGACCACTACTGCCTCTTCCCCTTGGTCCAAATCTGTTCTGAGGACCTCTACCAGGAGGAGGGCCCGGAATATTTGTCTGACCAGCTGGACCAAAATCATTGGGACCATCAAATCTTTGATTAAATCTTGGCCCTCTGGGACCAACAATTCTTGGCCCATCCATTGTGTTTCCAGAGTTATCCATATTTGGACCTCTTGGTCCATTAAATCGCTGGTTATTTCCTCCCCAATTATTGCCACTGTTAGGACCACCAAATCTCGGTCCCATTTTATGGGGGCCACCAAATCTCTGATTATTCGGCACCCCAGGTCCACTTTCATTTCTGTTCTGAAATGTCTTCTGATTCTGAATCTGTCCTGGTCTGTTGAAATCTTGCTCATTTTCAGGACACATGTCTGGTTCCTCAAGATCCATTTCCTGTTGTGAGGGATCATCAGCCTCTATCATGGGCATATTCCTCCCATGTGGTGCTGGGGGCCCGCCCCTATTGAAGTGTCCCCCGCCTGTTTGGGGGCCACTAGGCTCCATTCCTGGGGGAGGAGCATTCATTCTGTGGCCAAACTGTTGTCCAGGACTGCTGAAGCGTGGCCCGGTTTGTCCAGGGAAGGGTGGTTGCTGCTGGTAACCTCCAGGGCCTGGGACACTGCCACTATTTTGTTCTTCCATTTTTCGAAACAACTCCTGCTTTCGTTGTTGGATTTCATGCTTTCGCCCTTCCATTTTACTCTCATATTCCTTCATCTGGCTTTCATATTCAAGAAACTGAGACCTATCAGGGTGATCTGTGAAGACGAAAGTAAAACAAGACAAATAAGACTAGAGTTAAACAATGTCAAAATTTACGTCCTTTTCAAAAGCTATTGTCACTGTTGGTCATCAGTGAGTCGCATACGTTGTACTGGAATGCTTAAAACCAAAAACCAACGTTATTATGTGCAATAGCTGTAGCACATATTAAAATAATGGATTATTAATGTTCCTCAAAATACACACAAAGCCTAATCAAGAATTTTAAAATACCATTCTCAATATAAGACACATGCTCAAGTACACAGTTTAATATAAAGAAAAGTGAATGTTTCACCAAGTAAACATTTAAACTGATGGCCCTTACTTTTATTTTTTTCTTTCCAATCCTGATACTGACTCAGCCATGTGTCATACTGATGCTGAAATTCTCTTTCTTCTTCTTCAATAACTTTCAGTTCCACTTCAAAATGCACGTTCATTCCTGTAAAATGGCATCTGGTTTAACAGTATCAACAGAAAAATTTGGCTATGTGAGGAAAAGCTAAATCTGACTAAAAATCATGTTAGGAAATACAAAAATATTTCAGTAGTTTGACAACTACCCGGTCCATTCACTTGTACTCAGTTCTCAACTGACATGGGGAATTCTGGCACCTTGGCATTCACAGTAATTGGAAACTCTAACCACTTTTATTAGTCACATTTTTACTCATACTCAATTACTAATTCTGTGTTTATTAACTTTAATTTTGTGATTTACCTAGAAAAGAAAAGCTATGAAAAAATAAAGAAAAACACTATCAATAATAATAATCTCCTCACTGTGCTTGTCATGTAGGTTTACAACACATGTACTTCAAGGCAAACAGATCATGACTAGTGCAATACCTTGACCAGAAGGAGGCTGTTGTGAAAAGTCAGCATTTGTAGGATAATTTGGTGGTTGCTGCTGATTCCAGGGACCTTGGCTTGGTGGGGGTGGCGCACGAACATCTGTTCTCAGGGGACCAGCTGCCTCTGGTGGCTATAAAAATAATTTAGCAGGAACAACAGGAAATATAACAAATATATTTGCAAAACGCTTGCAAAAGTTGTGACTTCATTTGCGATTCCTTCTGTGTAGCGAGATATGTGGAGTAGTTTCAGTGACAAGCAATGCGACATCAAAAGTTTGCGAATATTTTGAGGTTACTGGGGTCATTTGCTTAACTGTTTTTACCTGGGTGAAAATTTTAAAGCTGTGAGACATCATTTTTATTTAACTACTGTGAAAGTATTTTACTAAATATTTAATAGTATTACCACATTTTCTTGGGACCCATTTCTTGTATTGTCACACTATGTGAGTTGTGCATTGTGGCTAAATAAATTGAACACATTTTAATTGACTTATGAATATTGTGGCGAATGTGATTCGCGGTAAAATTCGGCGATTTTTGGCGATTTTCGGGGGTCGGCGATCATTAGAAAATCTCTCAGGTTTCCAGGGTTTAGTATGGGCCGGAAATGCCCATCCGGTTTTTCATAGGGTGTTTGTAAACAATAGGATTTGAAGGTAGGAAGTTGTGGTCAAAGATGATCCAATGAGGGATGTTTTTGACCACACAAAGAGGGGAGTAAGCCAGGGACTGCAGATGTGGGTGAGCACATGTTAGGCTCTCTCTTTGGATCTGGACTTTGAGGGAGAAGGACTGATTTTAGTGATAGGTATGAAATCTTGAAATATCACCAAGTTATTTGAGCAATCATGTCAAGTTTGATAAAGTTATGAAAATTATAAGGATAATAAGGATTCATCTCATTAATTTTAGGAATTTATTGTAATAGTTTCCTTGTTTGGTAAGTACTTTTAAATTTATAGTTTGAACCAATTGGTGTGGGGCCATGTGTCACATGGATTGGCCAGTCTGTGTGATATTTTGATCCTCTTTGGAAATTTACAATCATTTTGACCGACATGTCAGAAAAAGGTTTTGGATTTCATTCATTATCATCTTTCACTAAAAGAAATACCATGGGACAAGTTTGGTCTGTTTGTTTTGTGTTTTCCCTATTTTGACCTGGGGAGGGACTTTTGTTCATGTGCAGGTGGACAAACATGGTATTTAATCATCATTGTTATCAGGTTGCTGCACACCTGTTGGGTATTTTGACTCCCAGGGGATGGGTGCACTGGGACTTGGACTGTGGCGTAGATGCCTGGAACAGTCACAGGACTATGGGTCAGGAACCCATGGAGAGTCCTGACTTTTAAAGTAGGCCACTGAAGGGTTTGGAGTTCTGCAGGTCTTTGAAAACCCTGCATCCATTCAAAAGGTCAACTTTCATTCATCTCATTTATTCATTTCATTTGAGTTAGATTCCCTCAAGTCCATGGGGCAAAATTCATAGGTTGGGGTTTCAGGTTCAGATTTGGGTGGTGGGATTTCGAATGACTCAGGCCCGGTTTGTCCACTGACCGAGTCAGTTGAAATTTCCCCACCTTAGCTGATTGGGTTTTAATACATGGTTGGGTTTTGGAAGGTGAGGGTTTGTTTTGGGTATACTTTACAGGGAGTTTTGTCTGTTGTTCAATCTATTAATATTGGAAACTCATTGTCAGGTCACCTGGTTTATATTTTTGTATTCATAGTTTTTTTTTAGTAATGTTAGCCATGTCAGGTCAGTTTGATAAATGTTTAATTAATTTTAACTTTTGTTTTGACCTGCATTTTGCTATATATTTTTATATATTTTTATTTTTGTTAGAGTGGTATTATTACTGCTCATGAATGTAACTTCTGTTTGACCTGCATTTTTGCTATATATTTTATAAACTATATTATATTACTGCTCATGAAATGTAAGTTAAGTATTCAGTAATGAAAATACTATTAAAATGATTAAATAATCTCTAATATAAAATATTAAAGTAATGGATAAATTAATTAATTGACTTGAAAAAATAATTATATTTTTTTGAAGAAGTTTGTATGATACTTTTGTTGTTGAAATTTGTCAGTTCAGATTAAGTCCAGACTTGACTCTGGCTAATTTCTAATTCATTCTGCTTTAACTTGTTCTATATTTTATAATAATGTACCCCTTAACATTTTCAAGTTGTAATAATAATTAACTAGACCAAGGACGCATCTGTGGCCAGATGCAAAATGTATCCACCGGCAAAGCAAAAGTAGCTATTGCTCAGCTATGCCACGAGCTAGAGGTCTGAAATTTTATTATGTTATAGCTGACCCAAAAGTAGGTGATTAACATATTTGGACAAAATTCTCTCAATGCAATAGTTTTCAAGTTACAAGTGATTTTACTCATGATAGAAGTTAGTGAAAAGTCCAAAAGTAGCTATTACTCACTTAGCTATTGAAATAGACACTCACCATGTTGTTGCTATGGAAAAAGTAGGTGAATAACATATTTTAACAAGATGCTCTAAATGCAATACTTTTCAAGTTATAAACGATTTAGTGTTGAGTAAGAACTTCAAAGTAGCTATTACTCAGCTATGCAATGAGCCATAGGTCTGGAATTTTACTATGTTATAGCTGCCTCAAAATAGGTGAATAACAGATTGAAACTAAATAATCTAAATGCAACAGTTTTCAAGTTATAAGTGATTTATCCAACAGTGATAACCTAAAAGTAGCTATTACTCAGCTATGCCATGAGCTAGAGGTCTGTAATTTTATTATGTTATAGCTGACCCAAAAGTAGATGAATAATATAATGCACAAAATTCTGTAAATGCAATAGTTTTCAAGTTACAAGTGATTTTACTCATGATGGAAGTTAGTGAAAAATCCAAAGGTAGCTATTACTCACTTAGTTATTGAGATAGACACCCAAGTTACTCACCATGTTGTAGCTATGGAAAAAGTAGCTGAATAACATATTTTAACAAAGTGCTCTAAATGCAATACTTTTCAAGTTATAATTGATTTAGTGCATGATTTCATTAATTTTAATGCATTAAAAATTATTTTAAAAATTCATAAAAAAAATTTAGCATGTGAAAGCTCTCCAAAATGTAGGTGAATGAGTTATTTGAGAAATACTGGCTATCTGCAATACTTTTAGTGATAATAGGTATTTACTTATTTTGAGTAGGTGAATAATTAGCTACGGGTCTGAAACTTCAAGTGAAAGCTCTCCCAAAAGTAGGTGAATGAGTTATTTGAGAAAAATTGACTATCTGCAATACTTTTACAGATAATTCGCATTTACTCATTTTGAGTAGGTGAGTAATTAGCTACGGGTGTGAAACTTCACCATGAGAAAGATCTTCCAAAAGTAGGTGAATGAGTTATTTGAGAAAAATTGGCTATGTGCAATACTTTTAGAGATAATTCGCATTTACTCATTTTGAGTAGGTGAGTAATTATCTACGGGTCTGAAACTTCACCATGAGAAAGCTCTCCCAAAAGTAGATGAATGAGTTATTTGAGAAAAATTGGCTATCCGCAATACTTTTAGAGATAATTAGCATTTACTCATTTTGAGTAGGTAAATAATTAGCTGCGGCTCTGAAACTTCACCAAGTGAAAGCTCTCCCAATAGTAGGTGAATGAGTTATTTGAGAAAAATTGGCTATCTGCAATACTTTTAGAGATAATTCGCATTTACTCATTTTGAGTAGGTGAGTAATTAGCTATGGGTCTGAAACTTGACCATGTGAAAGCTCTTCCAAAAGTAGGTGAATGAGTTATTGGGGAAAAATTGGCTATATGTAATACTTTTAAGAGATAATTCGCATTTACTCATTTTGAGTAAGTGAGTAATTATCTACGGGTCTAAAACTTCACCATGAGAAAGCTCTCCCAAAAGTAGATGAATGAGTTATTTGAGAAAAATTGGCTATCCGCAATACTTTTAGAGATAATTAGCATTTACTCATTTTGAGTAGGTGAATAATTAGCTATGGGTCTGAAACTTCACCAAGTGAAAGCTCTCCCAATAGTAGGTGAATGAGTTATTTGAGAAAAATTGGCTATCTGCAATACTTTTAGAGATAATTCGCATTTACTCATTTTGAGTAGGTGAGTAATTAGCTATGGGTCCCAAACTTGACCATGTGAAATTGAAAACTTTCATGTTTCAACAGAATACTCTTCTACTACCCTTCGGGTCCAAAATTCGCTCGAAATCGCTCTATCTCTGACAGTTTCAGAGATATTTGCCATTTTTCATTTTCCGCAAAAATTCAAGATGGCCGCCAAAAGTTGTAAAATTTGAAATTTTTCATATTGCAACCGAATACTCCTGTACTACCCTGTGGGTCAAAAATTCACTCGAAATTGCTCTATCTCTTACGGTTTTCGAGATATTTCCACTTTTTGTATTTTGTAAAAAAACGGTCAAAGAAACACCCACGGCTGCCATCTTGTTTTTGTCCAGATATCCAGAATAATCCCCAAGCAAGCTTTGACCATGATGAACATATCCTGCAAATTTGGAAAGTGTACATTGCATGCCCTTTGACATACTGGGGCAGCAAAAGTCCCTAAAAATTTGAATAAAACAGCCGTGGCGACCATCTTGTTTTTAGAAACGGGGCCAAAAAAACTCGGAGGCAAGCTTTTGTACCATTGAACCTATCCTGCAAATTTGAGGCCTCTAATGCTAATACTTTTGGCTGCAGAGGGGTAACGAGAAATCATCTACACACTGCGGCGGCGGCGTACCCCCGTGAAAACCATAGTATCCACCGGATGCATCCGGTGGATACAATAATGTGATCTATTTCCTAATATTTGTGTTGGTGTCTTTATTTTCTTATTAATTAATTTATGTTTTAATTTTCACACACACTCTTAATTACTTTCTGTTTTCAGTTTGACATGTCTTAATTCATACCGTGGTTTTGGGTTTTACTTAATACTTTTGAATCATTATTTAATACATTACCCATTCTTAATGATTTCTGTTTCCTATAATTTGATTGCCTAACTATCTCATCTTATTTGCTATTTCTGTGTGTTGCTCTATTATTTTATGAATTCTATGTTGAATATTGTTGAGTGTGTGTTTTTCTCCGTTTAATTGCTATATACATGTTATTTTGAATAAATGTCAATAATTTTATAATTTTCATATTGTGTTTCATTACATGTGTTATGAGTCATAGCTATTTAAGTTTCAGGTTAGGGTCAGATCTCAGTACTTGGGCTGCAAAGGTTCCATCTTGCTCACGTTCTCCTACTCTACAGTATTTGTGTCATGCTACTGGTGTTGAGATTCATATTCGGTTGACCTATGAATTGAAGCTCGGGTCAAACCCAGTATACTGACAATAGTTTGACCTTTACATTGTCAGGTTAAGTTGTTTTAATGGTTTGGTTGAGCCATAATTCAACCTTGTGGCAGCCTATCTTGTGATAAATGGTCTGAGCCTTCTGGTCAAAATATTTAAAATATGGAAGTATTTGAACAAAATGTGACAGAATCAGATTTGATTTGGGGAGGGATCCGGTCCGACGGGAGCCCCGTTTTGGGTCGCCCGCTTTGTAGAGTGCGGGTGTGCCACCAGCTCCGGATGTTTCCGCGACCGGAGCCAAAACTCCCGTCCCCGGAAACCTGAGCCCTTCCCCGAGCCGACGCGGCGGAGGCGGACCGAGGGTCCCGTCTCGCCACAATATTCATGTTGTTAATGTTGCACATTTTCCATTCTATTTTTCTGAAATAAAGAAGTGCATTACTGCCATGTGGGCGTGGTTGTAGTCAGGCCAAAATTAAAATTCTACAGCATGGAGGGTTTACTGAATGATTGTTCATGTCTTGAGTGAACATAAAGTGGAACACTCATTGCGAATTATCTCCAAATACACAATCCATAATCATTTAATCATACTTCAACAGGTCAAAAATAGATTAAACTCACTGGTAAATCTGGTGGAGGTGGCTGTGGTGGACCATCTGGGAGCGGTGGATTATCTGGTGGATCAACAGGAGGCGCTGGATTGATTCCCCCACGCATCTCTTCCGGCGGTGGTGATTTTGGGAGAGGTGGCCGCTGCTGTGCAACAGGAGGGGGTTGCGGTACAACAGGAGGAGGTGGTGGATGCGCTGCAAAACCCAAACCAGGTGCGGCGTACCCGTACTGATGCCAGTACATTCCCTGCTGCTGCATCATGTGTGCATTCATTTGCGGATTTACTTGGTGGGGAACCCCAGCACCATATTGTTGCCAACCTGGATACATTCTATGGCTGCACTGAGTTTGGCCTCTTAAGCATTCGGCTTTTTCATTTGCATGTTAATACATTGGTGCTCGTTCACGGTCTTTCACTCGATTATTTCAGAAACCAGTCGATTTCGGATACACTCGAAAGTTACTATAACCTTTTAAAATATAAATTGATATAAACATGTAATAAAATGATTTATTTTCGCATCTCTTATTACTTTTTATTACTCAATATTGCCACTTTTATATCTAATTTATGCAGTAGTTAAATATTGCAGGGAGATACAGCCACTTTGCACTCACACACATGTAACATGCCAATTAAGGGTCTTGAGTTGAACTAAAGTCAAGAGAAAGCCTTATGTCACATAACAGAACATTTATTTACAAAATATAACAAGTATTACTGGGGCTGAATTGGTACAAGCACTAAAGTCACAAAAGTATAAAAAATAATCAGAAATCACATTTATATTATACACATTCAAATAACTCCATCAGAATCATCTAAAAGAATTGAAAACAAGACATAACATAGGAAACCTACTATCTACTAACACTTAGACCTTGGATCATACTCTATGTCAAAACACTGGTTCCATCCTAATCAAGTTCCATAGTAGATTCAGTACCTAATGAAATGAATTGAAATGAATTCAATTAGTCATGGGTTTTACCCCATGAAACATCCATCAAATCACCAGCATCCAGCCTGACACCTATAATCATATGACTGAAATCAACACATCATGCACAATCAACCACATACAATTATAACATTTCAGTCCATTCAATTTTTGCCAGGTTTTACCCTGACACTAGAAATAAAATGCAAACTACTTCATCATTATTTCATTCACACATAGTCAAATACAACAGGCAGAAAAGTATTAAATGAAAACCCAACTTCCCCTGAAATAAACAGTTAAAATATCATGATACTTTAAAGTAAATTCCAAAATAGGTTTTACCCTGAAATCAAACAGAAATTATGTACAGAACATTCTCTTTTCCTGCTTTAAAATGTTACCAAAGTCATCTTGCAACTTTTCCTGTAACCTAAACTATGAAAATAACAACATGCAGGTTTTACCCTGACATCTCTAAAATCAAACCACAGAAGAAAATATCAGGTTTTACCCTGACATGACTGTCTTCTGTTACCTATACCAATTTAGCAAGGAATGACAGAATTCACCCTGCTTTTATAGAGAAATCCCAGACATGGGAGAATAACTCAAAGTCTGCACCTGTAAAACTGAAACAAGGAATTCTATTGGTTTAAAATTTAGTATTCCCCCAAACTTTGAATTGACAACTTCCTCTCTGCACATTGACATGAGGACACAATAGAAAATATTTACAGCAATCAATGCAACAAGGATAACAGTATATGACACCAAAAAGGTAAATAAATACAAATTACAATCATAATACATCAATTTCAAACTGTATCATAATGAAATGATAAAAACACAATATCGCCGATTTCGCCGATATCACTGCATGCTTCACACACACAAAAAAAATAAATAAATAAAAACAAAATCAGAAAATTTTATGTACACATCAGAATAAAAATAATGTAAAAATGTTGTCAGATAAAAACTGTTTTTTTTTCTTTTGGGCTGTATATTTAATTGCTGGATAAACTACTTTAAACTATTAATTAATTAGAAACATGCTTTTATGAAAGAAACTACATAATTTTCATGTTAGACAACATTAAAAGCATGGGTTTAAGATTAACTAATAAGTATGACATTTAATTACTTGGCTCTCACCTCTGTGTTCTCAGATCTCAGTCTACCCTGTTGCAAAATGTGTAATTCAAATACTAATATGATATTCAAGGCTGGGTTATACATCTGGACTATAGACTAGACTATCTAGACCCCGGTCATGAATAAACCCTGTCACTATATGGGCACAACATATGGATACATCAATTCTCTCTCATACAAACAACTCCAGAATTATTAGTCATATAAATCATGTTGCATGTCAAAAGCTTTTGAAGCTGTTGGCATTTCCAGTAATCTAACAAATCTTCTTAATAAGATATTACAAGTTCATATATTAAAGGGAACTTTGAAAATTAAAATGTTTTAAAGGTGATATGCAAAGATATCATCCAAATGCTTTAATTCTACAAAATTAAAACTGGGTTGTGACGATGAATACTCATGTGGACTCTTTTCAGTCAAAATGCACAGAGCACAGAAAATAAATGGCTTTTTATCTTCACTGCTTAAAAAAGGGTGTGTACACCTGCATGCCGAGAGTTGAATACTCTCTGGTGCATGATGTCTTGCAAGTTAGTTGCCCTTTTTGTCCCCTACTTCTGCTTAAGCTGAAAAGGGAGACATTAAATCTCATTTATCCATCTGTCCGTCTGTCTGTCCATCATAAAAACTTTAACCTGGCCCATAGCTTCCAAACCTCTTCATGGACTTTCACCAAATTGGGTGGAAATGTGTATACAGAAGAGATCTAGCCAGCTTCATGACAACTGTTTTCATTGAAATTATCATGTTTTGGAATTTATTGCCGTAGGCGTAGACTTAAGCTTTTGCCAGATTTTGGTGAAAATGTGTATCCTAAACTGATCTACTCTTTATTAAGGTTTTGACATGATCTACTCCTCATTAAGTTTTCTGCATGATCCAACAAAAACTATTCCCATGGAAACCACTTTTGTTTGAGTATTCGGGTTTTGGACTTTATTGCCACATACAAGCTATAACCTGGCCTATAACTTTTAAACCCCTCGATGGATTTTTAGTAACTTTGGAGGCAAGGTGTATCCCAAAGAGATCTACAATTTTTTAGGTGTTGGGAAAGATCCAATGAAAAATGTTGCAATGGCAACCGTTTTTAGTGAAATTTTGGGGTTTTGGGATTTTGTGCTGAAAACATATTGTATCAATTTTGGTTAAAGTGTGTACCTGATAAAGATATATGCCCCATGAAGTTTTAGGTATTATCCAACAAAAACTGGTGCCATGGCAATCAGTTATAATTGGATACTTATTACTTACATTTTTGCACTTTGCTGCCACTGACAATACTCTGTAAATATAATAATAATCCAAGGTTTTCTATCATTTCCAGATATGTTTTGAGGAATAATTAACATACAGACCTATTTCATCTCAAAACAAGGGACCAGAATTCTCTGAAGTTGCTTGTCTCAATTTACATCCTGCTCATTTAATGACAGTACAAAATGTGTTGTAAATAATAATTCTCCACTTAATAATGGCTATAACTGCTTAATTTGTGCTGTAGAAAAAAATCTCATGACAATATACACAAAATAATATAAATCCAGAAAAGAGCAGATAGAAATAAAAATAGTATTATAGAACAACCTTTAGGTGAGAAATTTAATTAAGGTGTATCTTAAATAGTTAGAAACCTTTGTTTTTCCTTTATCACCTATCTTAATTTTATTTGTGGAAAGATAAGTGGTTGACATTATTGGTCGATAGTGTAAACATATATTGTACACCTACAAAGTCCTTGCATACAATAACATAAATGGATTCTTCCAACCTATCTAAAAGTCCACACTATAGCCACAGACTTTATCTGTCCATAGAGTAATTTGTTTAGGAACTAAATGAAATAAAAGCACACAGAGAATGCATATCTCCACCAAAGCACATAGAAGAATAAGTAAATGGGGAAAATCCAAATTATTTTTTATATCCAAACAGTAATCCAGATCACTCTCAAACTATAATAGTATCTGAGTTGGACCAAAATCCATCTACTAATTTTTTTAGGAAGATCCAGAGAAGTATTTGCATAATTCTGCTAAAAATAAACAGTCAGAAGGACAGTCATGAAAATAATAACTCCTTGGTGGGGATAACTAGAAAGAAAGAGATAACATCTTTTAGATTGAGTGTGCATGTTCTTTTCATCTGTATCTTGGGATTTTTATCAAAACTCATAGACAATGGTCATGTCATCAACATAAAGAATATTTAAAAATTCGATATATATTCATATTATTTTATTCTTACAGTAAATGGAGTGTCAGAAATGCATTATGACAACAGCCAATGTGTAATGATTATCAGACCAAATTAGAGTTAGTGAATAAAGTTATAAGTGATTATGCATAGATGACAGTCAAAATTAAATATTAAGAATTTAAATATTAAATGTTTAAATTAAAAATAAGTTTTAAGCTAACTATGTTCCCTGTGATTAGTATTATCACAATTAAAGTTTTTATCCTGTACTGATAACAGTTCTCTACTTATTCTACCTTATAAATTTTACAAACGTCTTTGTTACATATTTGGACAGCACTGATAGCGTATTAATCCTTGAACCTTGTCAGTATTTCTAGTGACTATACATTGATATGTTTCAATTTCTTGGTAGAACCTTCTAGAATCCCCAGCTGCATATATAAATCTTGAAAACCCTGACCACAGTGTCAGCATTGGTGTGGAGTGCTGTATGGAGAGTAGCCTTGAAGTTTCTGTACTTAATTATTCATTTTTAAGCTCTAGCTCTAGCAAGGGTCGCTCTTCTAGGAATCACTTTTTCTGTTTTTTTTTGTCTGCAGACTTTCCATGAATTGTGGCACAGTATGATGATTGTCTGTTCACTAAAGTTAAGCGGCAATGGGCTATGTTAGTAGTGGGATGGGTGAATGCTTTGGTGCACTACTTGCGTCTCGGATGGCTTTAAATTTGCGGCTAGCGCTAGTAGACCGAAACACCTTTCGGCCTTGTTTTATCTGTGTGTGAGATGGGTAAAGTGCTTGTAATCTTCATTTCTATGGTGAACTACTATTGAAGTGAACTTGATTTATTGCATGGATATATATATATATATATATATATATATATATCAGATAGTTGCTTGCTGGAAAGTGAATATTGTTCACATTTCAGAGTGAATGTTTGAGTTGTTGAGACAATTAAATATCAGGAAACAGAACTTATGTGCTGGTAAACAGTAGAGGATCTTTGGGCAGATTACTGGACATAGTGGACAAAATGGTCTTGTCTGTTATACTTTGGATGATAGAGGACTGTGGTCAGGTTAGATTGATTTCTTTGTTGTATATATTAATGTCTGAACCACCAGTGTATCTCAGTTGACTGTAATTTTTATTTTGATTGTTAAATAAATCTGTTAGGTAAAATTTTCATTTCCTGTTGGAGCCATCTCTAACTGTTTTATTTCTATTAGATTTTTCGCCCTTGTCACTCACAGAATTTTATAATGCATATATATTATTTTCGTGTGAATATAAGTTAAACGATACTTTTCTTTATGACTAAAGGAAACAACAGGATTATCACTATTTATCAGTGTCACTACTTTGAGAATTTTGTTTCACTGATAAAGTTCTAATGGTTTATTAATATATTTATGGACAAAAATATTGTTTTCACAGAATATTATTCCCAAGCTAGATATTATACAAAGAGTTCACAATGGCAATTGGTGTCTACTTTCAATTATAAATTTATTTATAATAAACATCTTTCTCAAAGACTGTTATAGTCTGTGTGGTATATCCTGAAACAGGGATGTATGCAAAGTGCAGGTTCATCAGAAGTCTTGACAGTAATATTTTGTTTCTTTCCTGATATGGTGATGAACTCTACACACTCGGCATCTGCGATATGGCTGGTCACGAGCTCTTGTGGCTGGTATCGGCTGTGCAAAGTGCCTGCCCATCAATCTCATCAGGTTTGGGTTACCAAGATTTTGATCCACGTGAGTTTGGAATATCAGGTTTCCACAAACATCCAATTGGAACTTGAAGAAAGTAGTATCTGAGCCAGTAGACTTCACATACAGAATCCAGGCATTCAGCATGGCAATTTGCATCAAATGGAGTGCAACTTTGTGATGCCATTTCAGTGTCTTATTTGTGGCATTGTAAGGCTGAAGAAACTGGTGAACTTTATCCACTCCTCCCATGTAAGAATTGTAATCTATCACACAGACTGGCTTCTGGGCTCTAGCATGGTGCCTTCCACGGACATTGACTTAGCTGGTTGCTCATTGTGTATGGTCGTCAGCATATGAACATACTTGTTGACCTTTGGTCTGTACTTTACAACCAGTAAATCATCATTTCGTAGACTTTTGCTTTCACCAGTACCAACAGCTAAGTGAGATACTTCTTGTGGCAGTCTGTTCCTTCTGATAGTACCACAAGCAGCAGTATTTTGACTTTGTAGGTACCTAAACAACCTGAGGCTGGAGTACCAGTTATCAACATAGAGATGGTAGCCACAACCAAGGAGCAGCTCAAGCATATAAGAACTAGGCTTATCAGTTGATGTAGCTCGTTCAACATTTGGCATCTGGTTCATAATATCCTGTACTGGAGCTAGCCTTCCTGGATATATCATAAACTTGTATGTAAATCCACTCTTGGACTTACACAACTGGAAAATCTTGATGCCAAACCTTGACCTTTTCGCTGGCAAAAACTGCTTGAAAGCCAAACGTTCCTTATAAAGCAAAAGTGATTCATCCAAGGCAACTTCCTCTTCTGGTTGAATGGCTGCTTGAAACTGCCTGTTCAAATGGTCAATAACTGGTCTGATCTTGTACATGCGATTGCGATTAGGATCTTGTGGATTGGGTTGGTGGTCATTATCATTGAAGTGCCAGAACCTCAGGATATTCAAGTAGTGTTGCCTTTTGCATGCTGCGTGAAATATGGGTGTATCCATCAAACTGTCAGTTGAGCAATAGTCAGTATATTTGGGTTTCTTCACCAGACCCATAAGGAGTGATAATCCCAGAAATTGTGAAAACTCATCCTGCCTCACAGGAGTACCATTGAAGATTTGAGTGTTGCTCTATGTACTCATCAGCAAAACCATTGGTTTCATCCAACATAGTTGTTATGATTTCATCATCAATAAAATGTCTGAAGAAGTCAACTTGGATGTTCAGTCTTGTGTTGTCAACTAACACACCAGGCCTTGCAGTGAATCTAGGCAGATTCGGTACTTGCATATTTGGTTGGTACCACTCAGGTTCCTGAAGTGATTGTTCATGTTGTGATATATTCATTGATGAATCATCTGAAGCATGATCAATGTCTTGATCTGGTATATTATCTTGGTTATTATTATCATTCGGACCTGCAACATTTTGCCCCACCTGTAGCACATTTCTTGCAGGCCTCCTACCTGGACCTCGGTACTGACCACAAGCCCTACCACGGCCCTGACCTCGCGGTTGAACATGGCCCCTTGATGGAGCCTGATTCTGTACATTATGTGACCCACCCCTTGTCCTAACACCACTCCCCCTTGTCTTAATTGTCCTTCTTTCATTGGACCTAACAGGTTCAGTAAGTTCTGGTAAACTTTCTGATGTACCGTATCACTGCTAGTTCGTACAAATTCATCACTACTATCTTGTGAATCTAAGTCTAAAATCGAGTCTAAAATTAAATCCCTAGCTTGTGATGCAGTAAAATTAGCCATTTTAGCACTAAAACACCAAAAGAAATGACAAGATACAAACAAGACATGTGCTAGTAAAACCAAAACAATCCACGAATCATATGTACAAGTTTGGAGCTTTGTGACATCATTTGTGACGTTATTAGCCATGTAAATGTGACATCAGAATTCGTAGAAATGCTTATATATGACGTCTGTCGTGAAATATACCAAGAGAAATCAATTATGACATGCCTAGGGTCTCTACAAAGTAAGTATACTACTGTCGACTGCTTACCGTCAGACATAGCACTGTAGAATACACTTTGCCGTCGACTGTCTTTAAGGGGTTAAATTCCATTCCTATAAATCCTCAAAGTTCATTTAACTCACCCAGAGATTTTTTTTACATATTCTCATAAAAATTACAATTTTGGTAAGTAAATTAAATTTTTATAAGTTAATACCTTACCTAATGGACAATTAGCTATACCGGTCGGTGCTGACTGGTCCTGCCAAACACCAGAAAAAGACATCCTGTGCATGCACCAGCAGGACCGGTCAAGGAGTGCATTCACCAGGCGGTGAACCCTACCTCCTTCCTGTCTAGACAATCATGATGTCATATAATCTTTTTCATTGCCTAACCCTATATAACCCTAGTAAGGTGGTAGCGGGTTGGTTGGGAGGTCATCTCTTGTCCATTATGTAAGGTATTAACTGATAAATATTTTAATTACTTCCCCTACTCCTCTGAGAAGCATCAAAGGCCCTAAGATCATGGGCTTAAACCTGATGTAGGTTTAGGGATTCCGATCTGAGAGCTCGTAGCACAGTCTGCTTGATCCATGGTGAGATAGTAGTAGGAAATGTATCTTTGTCAAAAACTTTATTGAAAGAGACAAAGTCCAATTCTTGGTTCTGTCTGAGGTCCGGTCCAAATAGTAGCGCAGGACTATTACTGGGCATAGGGACCTATCAGTCTTGAGTGATTTATCCAGAGTTGGCGCCAGGGCATGTATAACCACTGGGGCCACACTGTCTGGACCCTCTTTGGCCAGCTGGTTCTTTGAGAGAAAGCTGGGTATACGGGGTAGAGAGAAACCTTTGACCAATCTGCCTGGTCTCTGATGCTTTTATGTAGAAAAATATGCATCTCACTCCTGCATTTGCTTGAACCCAGACCTAACAAGAATTCAGTCTTGAATTCGAAGGTCAAATGCTTCACGGAGGCTTCTTTAAGGGGTTCAAAAGGAACCTTTGTCAGTTGGTGTAAGACCAAGAAAAGGTTTCAAGAGCAAATGCCTCTGTGACCCTTAGGTCTGTCTCTATTGAAACTATTCAGGAGACGAGTGAGATTTTCATCCTTCCTGACATTAATGGGCAAATTTCCCAGTTTGGCTGCAATGGCTGATCAGTAGCCATCTATAGTACTTGATTGCAAGTTCCTGTCTTGGAACAAATACAAGAAGTCGGGTATGGATTTGATAGGTAGTGCCACCTCATTACTATAGCACCACTTTGTGAAAAATGGTCCACTTTGCTTCATAGAATAAACTGGTCAAGACTCTGAGGACCCTCAATTCATGCTGCCACTGTCTTAGAGAAGACATGGGTAGTCATTCAGTTTTGGCACCACTTTGCCCAAAATGGCTACTTGTGAAAAAGCATATGGGGCCAGGTCCTCCCAAAGCATCTACTGCCCAGGCTAGGGAGTCTGGAAGTAGTGACACAAATTGAGGTAACGTGTTGAAACTCATTTGCAAACAGGTCTACTTGAGGATGGTGCCACCTGGTGTATGTCAACTGGAAGACCTCTGGAAGGAGAGACAATTCTGTTTGGATGATCTGGCCTAGCCTGGATAGTTTGTCTGCTATCAAAGTCACAAGGCCTGAAATGTGTCGGGCCTTGAGAGTCACCTGCTTCCTGGAGCATCAGGTCAGGATTCTCCACAGTAGGACACACTCCTTTCAGTTCCAGGTAGTTTATATGCAACTTGCTTTCTGGCAGGGATGAAGTTGCTCTTGCCATAAGAGCTCCTGAGTGCCCCAGCCTTCTCTTGAGGCATCTGCAAAGGTCTGAAGAGCATGGCTGAATGGGTGTAGTGGCTGATCTAATCTAATCTAATGTGGACTTTTATAGCGCTTAATCTCCATAACTAATGGACTCTAAGGTACAACTGAACATAAAGCAAAAGGCGGTTGACATTAATCTGAGAACATAGCCAGGTCATACCAAGGAGACACAGGGTGACAGGAGAGGCTAAGGAGGATATGCTTTTGCAAACAGGTATGTTTTAAGCTTCTTTCTGAAGGAGGCAACTGATGCTGCACTGCACACATCATGAGGGAGTTCATTCCAGATCTTAGGAGCATCAAAGGCAAAGCTGTGATCAAAATGTTTGACTGACTTGAAGACTGATGAGCGGAAAGGAGGAACAGTAAGGTATTGATGATCTGGGTGACTACGCCTGGTACTATAGGAACAACTGCTGAGTGACAAGAATGGCTGAAAATAGGAAGGAGAACCACTATGTGGCTGACCTTGAGACATTCGCCTCTTGGAGTCACCAATTTAAGTGTGGGTGGAGAGATCTTGGGATAACCCGTTTCTAGTGATTCTGTGATCCTCCAATGATTTTTAGGTGCCACTGGATAAGTCTCATGTGGAGCCGACCTAGGTGAACTTGCTTCTCTGTAGCTGTTAAAAGAGTGACATGAGCTGCTAACCTGACAGTAAGGTTCGGTGAGAAGCTCCTGAATTTCTAAGTTTAAGGTCTGCAACATTCCAAGGTGGGCCTGATCTTGCCTTCTCTGAGGTCATACTGTTAACCTACAAAATCAAAGATCTGCTTAGGTTCAAGTTCTGACTTCTCCATGTTTACTACCCAGTCTAATTCCTGACACAAAGCTACCAAGATCTGCGTATATATGCTGGAGACAAGCTTGGTGGGATGTGGCTCTGCATAACTAACCAAAGATGTAGGTTCTGGTGGAATCTTATACTCTTGTTTTGAGTCATCCGTTTGACGTCCTTGACTACCACTGTGAATTCCATTGGAGCAGTGGACAAACCAAATGGGAGAGCTTTGAATTGGTAGGATTGACTCTGTACATGACAACACCGGTATTTTGAGGACTGTGGGTTTATTGGTATATGAAATTAAGTGTCCTTGAAATCTATGGATGTGACCCATTCGCCTTTCTCCATTTTGAAAGTCTGTGACTTAGATATTTGTTTAATGAGCTCAGATCTAGGATAGGTCTCCACTTGTAGTTTGGTTTTGGAACCACGAAAGGTCTGTAGAAGAAAGCCAGAGACGTCTGAT
The DNA here is from genome assembly GCA_964017235.1 of Sabellastarte sp. h YS-2021. NCBI lineage: Eukaryota > Metazoa > Annelida > Polychaeta > Sabellida > Sabellidae > Sabellastarte > Sabellastarte sp. h YS-2021. The sequence continues at coordinate 19,121,827 of OZ024928.1, forward strand.
TTTGGATCATTTCTACTGTATTCTTTTGAATGAGTGTACATGTAATGCCTTAGTTGTGTGCAGCTGTTCACTTTTTACAACTGGAGACCTGGTAAAAACTGGCCGGTTCTGGGAGGGGAGGGTGTAGCCTTTTCTGAGGATTCTTATAACCTTTGTGCTGGCCCCTACAGGCATATTTAGGGTAACCACCTGTCAGTGTGCAGTTTTTTCCAAGTTCCGGTAGAGCCTGTCATCAGATGGAACTTTCACAGATATTCTACCGGTTTTGGGACTGGCAAAATGGTTATTATCTTGAGAGGAAGCTGAGCTTTCAAACTCAGGCATCTGGTGCCAACCCATATATGAGCTTACTCCTCTGATAATTTCCGTTTAGTTTTGTTCTTCAGATATCTGCTAATCAGAGTCCTATTCTGGCAAGCTCGCTTCCAGGTCAGATACTTCACCCTCTTTCTTGGGAAAGATGGGGGAAGTGAGGTCAGTTTGCTGTTCAGAATCAGAGTCTGGATACTGAGAGGCAGCTCTAGTAGTTGAAAAGGTAGACAGGGGATACTGATACAGGTCACAGACTGGGCAACAGCAAACTGGATGGTTGGTCTAGCAGGCTGGAGTACTGGCATATGACTGGAGCATGTGCTGGAGATGATGTTAGAAAACGATGTATTATTCTGTATATATAAAGAAAACTCTTCTAAAGGGTCTTTTTATATGGTAAATTTGCCAGGAAACATTAGTTCTTTGTAGAAACCCAGAAAAAAGAGCTAGCAGAACACAAATATAATCAAATAATCCTTATATTTTGGGAAAAACACTCCATATCAGGTGACCAGATTAAGGTAGGGCAACTTTTAAGTAATGAGAATCCCAGAGTGTGAACTGTCATGATGGATTTCCAGCAAAATTACATGCCTTTAAGATGTGACTGTCTGATCAGATGAAAAACTTGCTAACCACTAAGCCACCGTGGCCCTCTCCTTTTAAATTGAGATACTTAATTATAAACCATATGTGTCTTTTAGAATTTACTATTTAGTGTGATATTGACACAGACGTTTGTATGTAATAGGTGTAAACGTTGAAAAAGTTCCCTAAAAAGGAACGAAAAAGAAAGAATGTTTATATTTAGCACATTTCGAGGGACAGGGTTAAAGGTTGACAGGTCATGGTTGTTTACTGAGAGATGGCTTAACTTGGCATTTTATCTGTTGTTCCATAAAGTGACAACCTAAAAGGATATGTCACAAATAATAAGTAATTGTATCAGGTTATTTTCAACAAAGCGTAACATTGTGCCATTGATGCAAAAGGCGACATTAACATGCGCTGGAGCTGCAAACAAAATGGAGTTTAAGAGCATTGCTTACAGCGTGCAAAACAAAGTTGCACATGTACAGTTAAACAGACCAAACAGAATGAACGCCATCGATTATTACATGCCAAAAGAGTTAAGTACAGCTGTGGAAATGGCAAACATGGATGATGATGTTAAGGTATGCACCAACTTTTAAATTTATTCAATTGTTTATTGAAGTATTACTCAGTAGTGCACTATTACACGGGTGGTCACAAAGATAAACGGTCATAGAGATAAACGGTCTTCAGAAATTATGACACAAAAACAGTTAAAGGGTTTCAACAACAATGTAACATAAACCAAATGTTATGGTAAGCATTGTTTATGTGTATGTTATTATTTAATTTGTGCGATTTTGTGCTTTACTGCTTCCCTGCATAAGTTGGCCACAGTCATAAGTTGGCCGCCCTCACCACAGCTTCACAGGGCTTTAACATGAGTGGCCTACTACACTCTGAAACCATGTATTATTGTTAAACTTATTATATGCAATAGTTTTCATTGGTGTACAATAACCTATTTGTCTTTCTGGAGCCTGTAGATGAGCCGCGGCCAACTTATGACTGCGGCCAACTTATGCAGGGCAGCAGTACACTATTTAAATTTGAAAGATTTGAAGGTCGTTTATCTCCGTGACCGTCTATCTTTATGACCACCCATGTACTACCTTTAATGGTATCAAGGGGTTAAATTCCTTCTAAATCTCACACTTCAGTGCAACTCTGTTAGCTGAACTTAAGTGGAGGTGTGGGGATGTATTTCATTGATTGGAAATGGAATACTTCCCGACAATATATCTCCTCTGCGAGTCAAGACAACTCGGACCTTTGGCATCTCTGACCAAATGTGATACATCAGCCTTGTTATTTATGTTTTCATTCATAAATTTGATCTATATGCATGTATTATTCATTATGTTATATCACTATTATATCACTGCATCTCATATTCTCAGTAAATGTTTATTTGAATTATTTTTTAGTTGTTACACACCTACCATATGTACCTTACATGTATGTACAAGTGACAACTTTAATTTGTTATTATTGAAGATTAAAAAACTTTAAGTAGCCAAAAAATTAATCATATGATTCTCTCATACCTTTACTATATATCTATATATATAATAGCCAGCCTCGGCAGGCAAGAACCCCAGCCCGCAGGTACAGCTAAATGGCCAACAACATTGAGATTTGGGAAAATCTTAGGAACAACTTCTGTTGTAAGTAAGTAAGTTTAAGTTTATTTCCCATATAATCAATGTATAATCATACACAATTGTAGATAACAGATTACAATATAGTTATATGAACACAACATTTCCAAAAAATAAAGTAATATGAAAGCAACAGACATCTTCAAAATACATATGAATTATATAAATTTGGGAAAAGGAGTTGGCAGAAGCTATTGGCTTTTAATGAGTGCCACCCCTGTCTCCGGTTACCTATTTATACAACTATATTTAATTTAGCTTATAATTATACAAGGCTATATATTTATTAAATAAATACAATTTTGAAATTGCAATGTCAGATATAGATATTACAAATTAAAGCAATTATAAATAACATTATTTCATACATACATATCATACATACTCTTTTTAACCTCATATTTAAACTTTTTTAAACAAGTTATATTTGTTTTCTCATTGCTGAGTCTATTCCAAAGCTTGACACCAATGACAGAAACACTTTTAGATTTCAAATTTGTTCTGGAATATTGGAAAATAAATTTACCATGTGATCTGGTTATATAATGACAATTCACATTCTTTAAAAAGATTATTTGAATATTTTCAGGTAATAAATTGTTATACACTTTGAACATCACTATTAAAATATTTATATTTACTAAATCACTAAATTTTAGTAACTTACATCTCTTAAAAAGTGGTGAAGTATGTTCTCTGTAATCAGAGTTAAAAATTATTCTTAGAATTCTTTTCTGCAATACAATGACTTTGTTCAGGTTACATTTACTGGCATTGCCCCAAATTACACAACAATAAGTTAAATATGGTAAAATCAAGGACGTATATAATGTTTTTAATGCATCAAAGCTTATAACTTTCTTTACTTTATAGATAACTGATATATTTTTATTGATCTTACCACTTATATGAGCTATATGATATTTCCATGTTAATTTTTCATCAATAATAACACCAAGAAACTTTGTAGTTTGTACCCTTTCAACATCATGGTTATTTATTACAATTTTGGCATCCCCAAGTAAAATTTTATTTGTAAAGACCATATAATTGGTTTTACTTACATTTAGTGACAGTTTATTCAATGCAAACCATACATTTAAATGTTCTAATTCCAATGTTATAACATTACAGATATTATTAAAATCTGAACCAGTATAAAAGAAGTATAGAGAACCCACGAGATGTTCTATAAAAGATTCACAGGCCATGAAGTCTTACAGGTACTTTACATATTTTGAAGCCCCAGAAACAATTATAAGGGAGAAACAGAAAAATAAACTGAAGTGAACAATAAGTCACCAAGTGATGTTCACAACGGTTAAATCCATGCAGGGGTTTAGGCTGTGGAACACCCACAAACTTTAAGACCCGAAAATCTTAAAATTGTTGCCATGGCAACAGTGGTAGCCGGATACCCCACAAAACCTAACCAGCTCCAGATCCTCTTGGGGTAAATATATCCTGAAAATTTGGTGAAAATCCGTGCAGGGGTTTAGTCTGTGGAACACATTCAAACTTTAAGACTTTAAAACTTAAAAGTGTTGCCATGGCAACAGTTGTTACCGGATACCCCCAAAACCTAATCGGCTCTAGATCCTCTTGGGGAAAATTTGGAGAAAATCCGTGCAGGGGTTTAGTCTGTGGAACACCCACAAAGTTTAAGACCCAAAAATCTTAAAAGTGTTGCCATGGCAACAAATATTACCAGATACCCCCAAAACCTAACCAGCTCTAGATCCTCTTAGGGTAAATATATCCTGAAAATTTGGTGAAAATCCGTGCAGGGGTTTAGTCTGTGGAACACATTCAAACTTTAAGACTTTAAAACTTAAAAGTGTTGCCATGGTAACAGTTGGTACCAGATACCCTCCAAAACCTAATGAACTCTAGATCCTCTTAAGGTAAACATACCCTAAAAATTTGGTGAAAATCCGTGCACGGGTTTAGTCTATGGAACACATTCAAAATTTAAGACTTTAAAATCTTAAAAGTATTGCCATGGCAACAGTTGTTACCGGATACTCAAAAACCTTATCAGATTTAGATCCTCTTGGTGTAAACATCCCCTGAAAATTTGGTGAAAATCCGTGCAGGGGTTTAGGCTGTGGAACACCCACAAACTTTATGCCCGCCGCTGCCCAAACAGTGCAGGCGACGACTCTAACCCCAGCCTTTATGGGCTGGGGTTAATAAACTGAAAGGGGCCACAGTGGTAGAGTGGCAACACTCTCACCTCCCGCCTTTGAGATTGGAGTTTGAAACCTGGCCTGACCTCAAGTTGGAAAGCTGGTAGTTGCTTGCTGTTGGTCGGCAGTTTACAGTACAGAACCTTGACCAACTGTATCTACTGGTTTCCTCTGCCTTCCAACTACCCGTTGTGATATGACCTGTACAGTGTTGACAGCAACGTAAAACCTCAATAAATAAATAAACTCTTGACGCAGTGTATCCCCGGACGGGACATGGTTGAAGCATGACAAACAGAGCATTTCCAGCCATATAAGCGAGTTATAAGCACTTTTAAGTTTGGCTATCCTTGTTTGACCTTGAAGGAGGGGTCCAAGGTCAAATCTGACCACACCAAAAGATTCCCAGCCCATGATTTCCTATAGGTTGTTTTACCATCCCAAACCTCTAGGACCAATAATAAGCGAGTTATAAGCACTTTTACCTTTGGCCATCCTCATTTGACCTTGGAGGAGAGGCCCAAGGTTAAATCCGACCACACCAAAAGATTCCCAGCCCATGATTTCCTATAGGTTGGTTTACCATCCCAAACCTCTAGGACCAAAAATAAGCCAGTTATAAGCACTTTAAAGTTTGGCTATATTCGTTTGACCTTGGAAGGAGGGGCCCAAGGTCAAATCCGTCCACACCAAAAGATTCCCAGCCCATGATTTCCTATGTGTTGGTTCACCATCTCGAACATCTAGGACCAATAAAAAGCGAGTTATAAGTACTTTTAAGTTTGGCTATCCTCATTGACCTTGAAGGAGGGGGCCAAGGTCAAATCTGACCACACCAGAAGATTTTCAGTCCATGATTTCCTATGTGTTGGTTTACCATCCCAAACCTCTAGGACCAATTATAAGTGAGTTATAAGCACTTTTAAGTTTGGCTATCCTCATTTGACCTTGATGGAGGGGTCCAAGGTTAAATCTGACCACATCAAAAGATTCGCAGCACATGATTTCCTAGGTTGGTTTCACATTGCAAACCTCTAGGACCAATAATAAGGGAGATATAGGCACTCTTAAAGTCCGCTATGTGGGGTACTTTGGCACTCCGTGGATGACCTTGAATTAAGAGCTTCAGGGTCAAATGTCTGCAAGGTTGTAGAGGACATGTATATCTGTTATATATATCACCTTTGAAGAGATTCAACCTTCTATCTACGAGAAACAGCCAGTGGAAAAATGTAGATAATTTTCAAAGAAATTATATATGTGCAGTAAAAGGTATCATTTTGAGTCATTTTAGCAGGCCTAAGATGTCCTTGAAAACAATAGCCAAGGTCAACAAACTGGATGCTGGTACTCCATCATGTACTCAACCTCCAAAGCCATTTTCAATAGTTTCCATGCAATATAGTCAGCATTAAGTGTGAAAATATCTCCAAAAAGGCCAAAAATGGCCTCAGTGAGGTACTTTGGCGTCTGTGGATGACCTTCAGTTAAGAGCTTCAAGGTCATATTTCTGCATGCTTACAGAGGACATATATATGTTTTTATATACCAGCCATAGGATGATCTAACTTTCTGTATGTGAGAACTGGGCCAAAATGTGAAAAAATGGCCAAAATCTGACCTTTAAGAGGCCACCAGTGACCTTGAAATTAAAGGTCAAGGTCACAAAGCAATAGTGTTCTTGGCATTGCCCATATATACCCACAGACCAAATTTGAAAGGTCTGACTAAAATATTTTTTAAGTTATCGCGTCCGAAAGGAAATCTCTGCATCGGTGGCGGCGTGACCTCACTGAATCCTAAGTATCCCCGACTTTCGTCCGGGGATACAATAGATAAATCAAAAACTGAAAAAATGACATGTAAATTATCAAAATCCATAAATAAAGCTTTTATGCCAATTTAAAGTATGTATCAAAATAGGTCTGAGTTTGTTATAGATGGGGCCAAGTAGCTTGTGGCTGACTTTGCATAGGTCCGAGTAGATCAGTTTCCTCCTCTGCTATAAATTTCATTATAATTCATGATGAATCTCTTACTTGGGTTCCCTTTTCTATATTACAACTTGTTACATGTGTATGGATTTCATTTATTCATAAAAAAGAAAGATTAAGCTCAAATAAGTTCACACAAAAAACAATGGCTTGGGTGCAGGGTCTAGAAATGGTCTATCAGAGGCCCGGTGGAATGTTAGAAGACCCTGAAACCTTTCGGGTTGAGAAAATGTTGCCTTGACAGAGCAATGCCTTGAATCTAGCAATATATTCATCTCACTGTTGGTTCATATGGTCTAGATGTTGATTTGATACAAACTCAGAACTAGTATCCTTGCAAGATGAACTGGTAAGAGGCTGGGCATGTGCAGACAACTCCATTTGCATATCTCCTTCAACAGAAGTATCCACAGTACCAAGCACAGTCATATCCTTTGGGAATACTAATACTCCAGATTTGTTTTCTTTACAGATTTGATATTGCGGGTTTGGAGAGCATCTCCCTTTGCACATTCGTAAAACTATCACAACTTGAGCAGTTTGCTCCACCAGTGACAAGAGCAATGTGCACATTTGTCGTGGAGATCACAACCTGCCATAATATGGCCACACAACCCCATTCTTTGTCTTGGAGATGCCATGATACATAAACTAACTTCTTTCACGAAATATTCAAGAAACACAGTTTTAACACAATGTAAAAATTTAAGAACAGTTTTCTTAAAATCAAAAGCATTTTTAACATGCCACACACGAAACAAAAAGAGGAAGTATGTTGCATGCTGCATCTGGCGAGAGTTTAGGGCATTATGGCCACCTGGTGAGTGAACATGACCTGGTCAGAGCCCAGCTCAGAATGCATTTTTATAGTGTTTGGCGATACCAGCAAAGCACCGAGCATATGCAGCTTGCCCACTAGGTATGATGTATTAAAGCAAAAAACTAACATGGTCATACAAAGATGCATCTGGTGATATACGCTTGTATTCTCATCACACCATGACCAATCCAGTTGTATGTATGCATAATCTGTTTAAGATGAGGTGTTGATTTCCACAGTGCGAGCTGCAAAGCCATCAGAGACATGAGTAGTACACTCAAATGGTCACCCAATGAAATACTAATGTGGCCCATTGCTGCTAACTTCAGTGAAGAGATGGGTTCTCATCATGCTACGTCACTTTTCATGGAAGTCCGTATCTCTAGAAGCACAAGCCTCACTAGAGCTTGCGCTTAAGAAGAACCCAGACACATATACATGGTGTAAGAGTTTGCCCTATGATCTCCAGACTCTCCTCTATTCTGGTTAACCAGGTCAATCTCTCCAGTGCATTAGAGAAGTCTGGTTGGGCCTTTATAAATGGTCCCCTTAGACTTTTACAAACAAGACAAATCTACCGTATGTCATACCAGTACTTAACAATATAATGACATATAAACTAAAGAATTTAGTGGGTAAATAGAAAGCACTCTTTGTGTTTTCATTACATTATGCTTTCGTTTGTTAACTATAGAGTAAACGTGTGGCTGTATTTGGTTACTTGTGTGTGTGTAACAGTGTACTATGCCATAGTACCTTATTTGGGAGACACACAAGAGTGGGGTTTACATATTTTAATCAATAACATTGATCTAAATCTAAAATACTATTTACATACTGGTGTAATGAGAGATTAAGGCAACCTTAATAAAAGTATATAGTTAAACATTTTACATATTCTATATTGAGAATACTGAGATATATTCACGATAAACTAACTGGTAACATAGCAACATAGATTAAGTTAAGGTTGCCATACCATAGTTTGGCCCCCATCAGTTAAGTCTTTGTAACTATTGGGCAGGATGACATTGAGGTTGAAACTGTAATTTTTGAGGAAGTTTACTTTATCAACATAGATTTTCGGCCAAGGTAAGGATATGTATAATTTAAGCATTTACTTATGGTAATAATAACTTAGACTTTCTGGTTAAGTAGAGTGGGCTAAGGAGTAAATACTGTGGCGAAAGATCTAATAAGTACATCCATAGTCGTGTTGTATCTTAAGAAAATGTAATATTTATCTAAAATTGATTTGGGATCCCAAGGATATGTCAGTACAGTTCCCCTTCAATTCATAAATGTTCACTCAGATGCATCATTCACTCGATCAAATCCAATGTAAATTACCATTTATATTCACATTACCTTTATGCACAATATTCAGTAACTTTGTTTTATACAGCAATTGTAATTTCATATTTATTTGGAAGTAAAGAACAAAGGTTAACAACAGGGTTTGAGTTATCGTTAAATTTGAGGGGTTTTTACGAAAAATTAACCAAGAGTTAACTAAGGTTTTGATTTGCATGAGAATTTGCCAACTTTGGGTTAACCAATTCGAAGGCAGAACGAAGGCTTTGATTTACAGGCCCCTGGAATGTACTGCAGTCCGATGCAGGATGTATCTTGAGGAAAAGTAAGACCAATACTGGAATGTTGACTTCTGAAGAAAGACAGTTGTTTTTGTTTTACGCAGAAATTCAAGATGGGAGCCAAAAATGGTGGGAGAATTTTTACGCTCCTCAATATTTTTTGGATTTGGTAAACTTTAGTCTACTTTTGAGTGAGTAATGGCACTTTTACCTAATATAATATAGTTATATAACTTATAACTCTCAAACTATTGCATTTAGAGTATTTTGTTCCAATATGTTGTTCAGCTACTTTCTCCACAGCTACAACATGGTCAGTAGTTTGGAAGTGTATCTCCATAGCTAAGTGAGTAATAGCTACTTTGTCAATTTTTAATGATTAACCATAATGAGTAAATGGCTTATATCTTCAAAAGTATTGCAGCTACACAATTTCTGTCAAATATGTTGTTCATCTACTTTTTTGTGAACTGTAACATATTTAAGTTTCACAACTGTTGTCCAATGTACAAGTGAGTAATGGCTACTTTATTGCTACTTTTAGTGAAAATGTGAAAAATCACAAATATCTCGCAAACCGTAAGAGATAGAGCAATTTCGAGCGAATTTTTGACCCACAGGGTAGTACAAGAGTATCCTATGCTAAGGGGAAAAATTTCAATTTTCGCTACTTTTGGCGGCTACTTTTGAGCGAGTAATAGCACTTACCTAATATAATTATATGACTTATAACTGCATTTAGAGTATTTTGTTCCAATATGTTGTTCAGCTACTTTCTGACAGCTACAACACGGTCAGTAGTTTGGAAGTGTATCTCCATAGCTAAGTGAGTAATAGCTACTTGGTCAATTTTTAATGATAACCATAATGAGTAAATGGCTTATATCTTCAAAAGCATTGCAGCTACACAATTTCTGTCAAATATGTTGTTCATCTACTTTTTTGTGAACTGTAACATATTTAAGTTTCACAACTGTTGCCCAATGTACAAGTGAGTAATGGCTACTTTATTGCTACTTTTAGTGAAAATGTGAAAAATCACAAGTATCTCGCAAACCGTAAGAGATAGAGCAATTTCGAGCGAATTTTGCGGTGGTTTATTAAGAGTGCTATAACTATATATGGTTAAATATCAAAGCTAGGGTTAACCGTCCCATTCAGCAGCCAGGATATATGTCATCATGGTAGTAGTTTCAGAAGTATAATAATATTTCATATTTTTTTGTAGGTGATATTGCTGTATGGCAATGGCGCATTCTGTTCAGGGTATGATTTGAAGATGTTTGCAGAATCAGAACGGGGCAGTGCAATAGGAAGTCAAAAAATGCCCTGGGACCCATACACAGACTTCAAGTTCATGTCTCTGTGCAATAAATCATGGATGTCTCTGTGGCATAGTCTGAAACCAGTAGTATGTAAAATCCAAGGGGTTGCTATTGGAGGTGGGAGTGACATGGCTTTGTGTTGCGATGTCACCTTTATAGCGGAAGATGCACTGATTGGATATCCACCAAGCCGGGTATGGGGTTGTCCCACAACTGCTATGTGGGTATACAGGGTTGGACTAGAAAAAGCCAAACGCATCCTATTTAAAGGTGAACTTTTGAGTGGGAAGAAAGCGGTGGAAATTGGATTACTCGGAGAGTGTGCACCATCTGATAAACTAGATGAAATTGTGGACAAGTTTATTGAAAATATCCTTAGCGTTCCCACCAATCAGCTTTTCTTCCAGAAGCAGGTGGTGAATCAAGCTATTGAGCAAATGGGCTTGCTGAACACTCAACGTCTGGCCACCGTTTTTGATGGTATGTCGCGACATACACCTGAGGGTGTGCAATTCCAGCAAAGGGTTCAAGAAGTTGGATTTAAACAGGCAGTGAAAGAAAGGGACTCTGGATTATATACACAGTGGTCAGACTTATCCAAGGACTCAAAACTGTAAAGAAAGAGGCCAAGATGTCATGACATATAAATTAAATTCACAGACACGTTGTGTACACAGAAAATAAGTGATTTGAATAAATGATGCATAGAATGAATGAGATATTATTCAGGTTCTAAAGAAAAAGAATTGGAAACATTTCTTCAATGTAAACAATGCTCTCAGGGGACAACTTGAACTTTAAAAGTAACATTATTCACCTCCAAACAAATGATCACAGGGAGTTCATTTAGTCATACTAAAACTGGAAAACATGCAGCATATTTATCAATATTTAGAAATAAACAAATATAAAGATTAGGTTTCTTTGCAAATAATTTGATTATGACCCCAACATGCTGTGAAACCCAGTTCTATAGATTTGGTGAAACATCAACATCATGTTGTAGTTTCAAGCTTATAACTCTTGGCTGCTACAGAAAATATGAAAAAAAGCACTTTTTCAAATGTTGTAGTTCCATCTTTGAGCTGCAAGCACTAACATCATGGACAGGCAATTGACTTTTTTTAAAAAAATTATCTTTAACTTATGACTTTCAGTTGTGCACAGATTTTTGTTTTCTTTATAGCTGTTAAAGATGTCTTTCAGTTTGAATAAAACAGTTTTGACTTTACCCTGATCTTCACAGTGGATCTTGAAAACTCCATGCCACAGAATATTTCTGTTGGGCGATAGTTTCAGAGAGGGCATAAAAACAGGATTAGGTATGACATTTTTTTGTAAGTACTTTATTCTGTATTTAGAAACACTGCTGAAAATATACGGACTACATACATGTTGAACAATGCACAAAACTTGAGTACACAAATTGGCTCTACATGTGTAAATACAATCTTTGCCAACTTCCATATAATGTAGTGGTTATTTAAACATATATATCCACCTTGAAGGACATCAGTTGTTAAATAAAAAAACAACACCAACCTGCCCATGTATCAGTCCAAATTAAGGAAACTTGTATATCTGTGTTCAAAACATAACAGAGGGGCTTTAAATAACATGCAACATTAGCTGCTTTCAGATTAATTTCATCCTGTGGCACACTTAAGAATACTTTATGGTATGAAGAAATAAAGTTTTAACAAGAATTCAGATTTAACAAAAAATATTTTTTTTTTGCAAACAAAAACACTGCATCCTCACAAAATTGAAAATTAATCGATTGACTGATACGAGCAATTAGCAAAATATTCAGAAATAGTGTAGTAAATGCCATGAGGGTGTGGATGTTGCACACACTACCAGGCCTGAAATGAATTTGGGTCTGCAAAAGCTAAAATAAGGTTTTCAAGTGAACAAAACTGTTTATGTCAGAAGGTACATAAACTTGTCAAGCAGCAGTTTACCTGCTTATATGACTCAAGCTCTTTTTGCCAAAGATCAAACCTGTGTATGAAAGAGTTATCCACATCTTTGATGAGGAACTAGAAATAGGACGCCCTGTTGATAGTAGATGTGAATAGAAACAGGATAGCATAGAAGAACACACATTATCATGTGTAATGTCCACCCCATGAACCTTTTGCCAAAATTGTACAGTAGTCTTACAAGACCCTGTTTCATTTGTAAAATATATCAATGATGCTTAAATATTTATTAGTGTAGATGTAAATTAATTCAGCTTCATGCCTTTTTGCATTGGTTGGGTCGAAAATTTTGACGAAATCACTCTATCTTGCACGGTTAAGAAGATAGAAGCAAATTCCTGTTGTTCTATTTTTGGCAAAAATTCGAAAAATCAAAATGGCCGCCATTTTTGGGGAGGGGAAAATTTTTTGAAAATTGCAAGGTTACATTCCTTACATACCCTGTGGGTTGAAAATTTCGACGAAATCGCTCTATCTCGCACGGTTAAGGAGATAGAAGCAAATTTGTGTTCTGCCATTTTTGGCAAAAATTCGAAAATTCAAAATGGCCGCCATTTTTGGGGGAGGGGAAATTTTTTTTGAAAATTGCAAAGATTACATTCCTTAGATACCCTGTGGGTCGAAAATTTTGACGAAATCGCTCTATCTCGCACGGTTAAGGAGATAGAAGGAAATTTGTGTTTTGCCATTTTTGGCAAAAATTCGAAAATTCAAAATGGCCGCCATTTTTGGGGAGGGGAAATTTTTTTTGAAAATTGCAAAGAGTACATTCCTTAGATACCCTGTGGGTCGAAAATTTCGATGAAATCGCTCTATCTCGCACGGTTTAGGAGATCTGAGCACATTTGCCTTTTTCAGTATTCAAAATAGCTAATTACTCATTTATTTAATTAATTACTCACTCATCTATGAAGCAATTCCCCCCAAAAGCAATCCCATACAAGCTATTAACCCAATGAACCTCCATACCAAACTTCAGAAAGCTAGGCTTAATAGCATTCCTTAAAATGTCTGGAAACCAAAGAGCTACTCAAAAGTAGCAAAGTAGCTATTACTCAGTTAGCTATAGAGCTATCATCACCAAAAGCAATCCCATACAAGCTATTAACCCAATAAACCTGCATGCCAAATTTGGTAAAGATAGGATAAGAACTGTTGCCTCAAATGTCTGGAAACCAAGTGGGACGCCGGAAGGCGGAAAAAGCAAAAATAATATGTCTGGAAACCAAGTGGGACGCCGGACGGCGGAAAAAGCAAAAATAATATGTCCACCCCCCAGTGGGGTGGACATAATTATTGTGACAATGTGATATTTAGGAAAACATTAAAGATTGATAATGCACTAACAGCAGAAAGGACTCAAAACCAAACAAGTGCCCCTTTTAAAGGATACTTGAACTGAATTGTGTTAATTGTAGCAGCAGATTAACTTTGTATAGTATAAGTCCAAGGAATCAATGGAATGCTAAAATATTTGAAATCTTACACAAATAACATATAATTTTTATGTTTTAAAAAAATAGCATCAGAGATGCCCATACCCCACAGCCTGGGGAAATAGTTTCAACACCATGACATATGGAAGTAGTGAAAGAGTACAAAGATCAGGATACTCTCAGAGCATTATCTGTTATATAAAGTTCCACATAATGTTTAAATATAGAAAATAACATCTAAGAGAAAGAAAATGTATGTAAAGATAAAGTGTTAAAACAAGACAATTCAATAGCAAGATGACGGCATTAATCAGTAAACTAACAAGAGGGTCAAAGATGCCCCAAACGGCGGGTTGCGCAGGCAGCAACAAGGTTAGCGACTGCTGTAATTACATTTAGAAACAAGGAAAGAAATGTTCGGTCACCCAGTTAAGGTGAATGTGTTAGACGTGCTAAGAAATGTAAAACTTGTAATTTAGGTTACATAATTGTATCTATGCTATAAACGGACAAACGAAAGGACGGAATTATACCAATTTCGAAAGCAACTTAGCTATGATGGTGATATATCTCCCTGTTAAGTTTGAATTCGATTGGACAAAGCGTTTTCAAGTTAGAGTCCGGAAACGGAAATGTTGATGGACAAACAAACGGACAGAATTACATCAATTTCGAAAGGAACCTAGCTATGATGGTGATCTATATCCCTGTCAAGTTTGAATTCGATTGGACACAGCGTTTTCGAGTTACAGTCCAGAAACAGAAACGTTGACGGACAGATAAATGGACAAAAAAGGGACAAACGAACACACAGAACTACACCAATTTTGAAAGGAACCTAGCTGTGATGGTAATCTACCTCCCTGTCAAGTTTGAATTCGATTGGACAAACCGTTTTTGAGTTAGAGTCCGGAAAGGGAAATTTTGATGGACAGACAAACAAACGGATGGAATTACACCAATTTCGAAAGGAACCTAGCTATGATGGTGATCTGTCTCCCTGTTAAGTTTGAATTCGATTGGACAAACCGTTTTTGAGTTAGAGTCTGGAAACGGAAATTTTGACGGACAAATGAACATATGCAATTACACCAATTTCGAAAGGAACCTAGCTGTGATGGTGATCTATCTCCTTGTCAAGTTTGAATTTGATTGGACAAAGCGTTTTCAAGTTAGAGTCCGGAAACGAAAATGTGGACGGACGTCGGACACATCAATCTAATAGGCGGGTTGGTTACACGCAACCCGCCTAAAAATTATGAAGCTGTAAAATTTATTAATTGGAGAATAGCTGTCGATGGAAATAGCACAATTATGTAAAAGTGCGTATGATAAAAGCTGCAGCAATCCATATATCTTGTGTCACAAGATAAAGTTTTCTTAATTATGGCAGGTGAACACACTTTGGCAGAGCCAAAGTTAAAGGTCACACCATGATGCACACCTGCACCTCCTAACCAATGTCCCTACCAAGTGTCCACCTTCTACACCTTACCGAATCCAAGAAATATCCTGGACAAGATTTTAAAAATCATGGTCACTATGACAAGGTCAAACTAGAGGATCGCTCGCAAAAAAAAAAGATAATGTTTTTGCATAGCAAAAACAAAGCGTCCCGAAAAGGATATAAAGGTGAGTGCTAAAGTATTAAGAAAATGCTTCGTTTCTAGCCTTATACTGTTGTGGCAACCAAAGTCAGCGCAGTCTGCTCTATCTAGCACGGTTTTCAAGATATAAGCATTTTTGTGTTTTGCAAAAAATAAAAAAATTAAAAATGTCCGCTATATTTGGCGAGACAAAAATATTTTGAAAATTGGCATGGCTACTCTGCAGAGATACCCAGCAGGTCCAAAATTTTGTTGAGTTCGCTCCATATAGCACGGTTTTCGAGATATAAGCATTTTTGTGTTTTGCAAAAACTTTGAAAATTCAAAATGGCCACCATTTTTGGGGAGACAAATTTTTTTGTCAAGACCACTGCCGCGGTGTGTATCTCCCGCCGAGCATTAAAGCAAAAGAAATAGCTTTTCCGAGATATTCACACTTTTTCATTTTCGTGTGTGAAAGCTCTGCCAAAAGTAGGTGAATGAGTTATTTGAGAAAAATTGGCTATCTGCAATACTTTTAGAGATAATTCGCATTTACTCATTTTGAGTAGCTGAGTAATTAGCTATGGGTCTGAAACTTCACCATGTGAAAGCTCTCCCACAAGTAGATGAATGAGTATTTGATAAAAATTGGGTATCCGCAATACTTTTACAGATAATTAGCATTTACTCATTTTGAGTAGGTGAATAAATAGCTATGGGTCTGAAACCTCACAGAGTGAAAGCTCTCCCAAAAGTAGGTGAATGAGTTATTTGAGAAAAATTGGCTATCTGCAATACTTTTAGAGATAATTCACATTTACTCATTTTGAGTAGGTGAATAATTAGCTATGGGTCTGAAACTTCACCAAGTGAAAGCTCTGCCAAAAGTAGGTGAATGAGTTATTTGAGAAAAATTGGCTATCTGCAATACTTTTAGAGATAATTCGCATTTACTCATTTTGAGTAGGTGAGTAATCAGCTATGGGTCTGAAACTTCACCAAGTGAAAGCTCTCCCAAAAGTAGGTGAATGAGTTATTTGAGAAAAATTGGCTATCTGCAATACTTTTAGAGATAATTCGCATTTACTCATTTTGAGTAGGTGAGTAAATAGCTATGGGTCTGAAACTTCAAGTGAAAGCTCTCCCAAAAGTAGGTGAATGATTAATTTGAGAAAAATTGGCTATCTGCAATACTTTTAGAGATAATTCGCATTTACTCATTTTGAGTAGGTGAGTAATTAGCTATGGGTCTGAAACTTCACCAAGTGAAAGCTCTCCCAAAAGTAGGTGAATGAGTTATTTGAGAAAAATTGGCTATCTGCAATACTTGTAGAGATAATTCGCATTTACTCATTTTGAGTAGGTGAGTAATTAGCTATGGGTCTGAAACTTCACCAAGTGAAAGCTCTCCCAAAAGTAGGTGAATGATTAATTTGAGAAAAATTGGCTATCTGCAATACTTTTAGAGATAATTTGCATTTACTCATTTTGAGTAGGTGAGTAATTAGCTATGGGTCTGAAACTTCACAGAGTGAAAGCTCTCCCAAAAGTAGGTGAATGAGTTATTTGAGAAAAATTGGCTATCTGCAATACTTTTAGAGATAATTCACATTTACTCATTTTGAGTAGGTGAGTAATTAGCTACGGGTCTGAAACTTCACCAAGTGAAAGCTCTGCCAAAAGTAGGTGAATGAGTTATTTGAAAAAAATTGGCTATCTGCAATACTTTTAGAGATAATTCGCATTTACTCATTTTGAGTAGGTGAGTAATTAGCTATGGGTCTGAAACTTCACCAAGTGAAAGCTCTCCCCAAAAGTAGGTGAATGATTTATTTGAGAAAAATTGGCTATCTGCAATACTTTTAGAGATAATTCGCATTTACTCATTTTGAGTAGGTGAGTAATTAGCTATGGGTCTGAAACTTCACCATGTGAAAGCTCTCCCACAAGTAGATGAATGAGTTATTTGATAAAAATTGGGTATCCGCAATACTTTTACAGATAATTAGCATTTACTCATTTTGAGTAGGTAAATAATTAGCTATGGGTCTGAAACTTCACCATGTGAAAGCTCTCCCAAAAGTAGGTGAATGAGTTATTTGAGAAAAATTGGCTATCTGCAATACTTTTAGAGATAATTCGCATTTACTCATTTTGAGTAGGTGAGTAATTAGCTATGGGTCTGAAACTTCACCATGTGAAAGCTCTTCCAAAAGTAGGTGAATGAGTTATTTGAGAAAAATTGGCTATCTGCAATACTTTTAAGAGATAATTCGCATTTACTCATTTTGAGTAGGTGAGTAATTAGCTACGGGTCTGAAACTTTACCAAGTGAAAGCTCTTCCAAAAGTAGGTGAATGAGTTATTTGAGAAAAATTGGCCATCTGCAATACTTTTAGAGGTAATTCGCATTTACTCTTTTTGAGTAGGTGAGCAATTAGCTATGGGTCTGAAACTTCACCAAGTGAAAGCTCTTTGGGATAGCTGCTCTGCAGAGATACCCTGAAGATAAAAAATTTCGTCGAAATCGCTCTATGTAGCACGGTTTTCGAAATATTAGCATTTTTTGTGAGAAATTTTTTGTTTGAAAATTGGCATGGCTACTCTGCAGAGATACCCTGCGGGTCAAAAATTTCGTCGAAATCGCTCTATCTAGCAGGGTTTTCGAGATATAAGCATTTTTATGTTTTGCAATTTTTGCGAAAAATTTCGAAAATTCAAAATGGCCGCCATTTTTGGCGAGACAAATTTTTTTTGAAAATTGGCATGGCTACTCTGCAGATATACCCTGTGGGTCAAAAATTTCGTCGAAATCGCTCTATCTTGCAGGGTTTTCGAGATATAAGCATTTTTATGTTTTGCAATTTTTGCGAAAAATTCGAAAATTCAAAATGGCCGCCATTTTTGGCGAGACAAAATTTTTTTCAAAATTGGGATAACTACTTTGCAGAGATACCCTGCGGGTCAAAAATTTCGTCGAAATCGCTCTATCTAGCACGGTTTTCGAGATATAAGCATTTTTGTGTTTTGCAATTTTTGCGAAAATTTCGAAAATTCAAAATGGCCGCCATTTTTGGCAAGAGAAAATTTTTTTGAAAATTGGGAAAAGTACTCCGCAGAGATATCCTGTGGGTCAAAAATTTTGTCGAAATTGCTCTATCTAGCACGGTTTTTGAGATATAAGCATTTTTGTGCTTTGCAATTTTTGCGAAAATTTCGAAAATTCAAAATGGCCGCCATTTTGGGCGAGATAAAAATTTTTTGAAAATTGGGAAAACTACTCCGCAGAGATACCCTGCGGGTCAAAAATTTCGTCGAAATCGCTCTATCTAGCACGGTTTTCGAGATATAAGCATTTTTGTGTTTTCCTTATTTGGAAAATTCGTAATGATTAATTAATCATTAATTACTCGGCCATTTCTTGACCAATCAATGCCAAAATCTAATGATTTCCAGATTTTAATAGAATGAATGTATTTGCCAAGTTTCAGGTGAATTGATAAAATTCCTTTCAAGTTATCATCCGGACAAGCTTCCCCATCGAAAAAAGACATTTTTGGTCATGTGACCTCTCTGATTGGTTGAAATGTCACTGCAGCATATTCAAAAAAATTCCCCAAGGCTACTGCCTAAACCTGCCAAATTTGAAAAGAATCCGCCTAACGGTTACAGAGTTATAAGGAAAACAAAATGCGGAGCCGCCGGAGCCTGAAGCTCTCCCATACACAAACAAGCGTCCCTTGCGGGACGCTTAATCAAGGTCACACCATGATGTTGCACACCTATAACCCCTAACCAATGTCCCTACGAAGTATCAAGTTCCTACACCTTACGGTTTCTGAGATATAGCCCGGACAAACTTTTTCCCGCCGCAAGCTTGACTATCCAGACACATTGGGTGAAAACTGAAAATCATGTAGACCTATGCTGTTGCCAACATGTTAAATTCTGCCCACAGAACTTGAAATCTGGCTAGTACCAACAAAGTTTAAATGTCTGAAACTTTAGTTTACTTTGCATTAGGGATGGGTCGGTATAAAAAAGTGTACATCGGTAGGTTGCCAATGTAAAACCATACCGATTCTGGGACTTCGCGTTTTAGTACACCCCAAACAAACATGGACGTTTCCTATTCACGGCATCGCAATAAAAGTCGACAAATGCACAAAATATGAGATAAAAGCTTATAATTTCTTCAGATTTCATGTTTGTTCCCAATATTTTAAGTTTTCCTTCAATTATATGAGCTGACTAGCGAGACTGAGGTTATAAAGTGTTGTAACCAAAACACGGCAGTTCTGCTCAATGTAATCGTTAGTGCTGTATAAAGTCTACAAATTCATGAAAATTGGGGATAAAAGCTTATAATTTCTTCAGATTTTGGGTATGTTTCTAGTATTTTAACTCTTTCTTCCATTATATCTGTTGACAAGCAAAGTGGCGGTTGTAAAATCTACAACTGGGGAGGCTGGTAAACATGTTGTACAGCATACTCGCCCATTTAGATATTAACTCTGATATTTGTCCTAATTACATAACTGCCATGATTTCAGAAATATGGCCAAAAAGTATATGCTGGTTTTCTTCAGATATATAGCATACAGGCTATGATGTTTACAAATATTACTAAACTGTAAAATGCAATAGACCCTCACAAGAGAAGCTAACAAAACAAATCATACTTCTAAATACAGTATTCTGTGCATCAGTAGCACCAGTACAAGTCCAAATCATGTACACCAATTTTTTTTTAAAGATTTCCTAATTCAGAAAATGCAATTGTATATTTTAAGCATAAGTCTATATAAGTGGGAAGTGTGCCATCTGAATTAAAAATATCCTGTGGAAATTCAAGGCTTCACTTTTCGGTCTGTCACTGAATACATGGTTTCACCACTATCATCTCTTGGGTTTTGCCAGTTTGAGCCTGCTCTGTCTTTTCCTCAAGGCATCTTGTCGCTTGCGTTCTATCTCCTGTGGGGAGTACTTCTGGACTTGTGTGGCACTGGAATCCTGACTGGAGGACAGACTACTTTGTACCACAGTTTTGGGGGAAGCTTGGGTGTTAAGGCTGTCAAAAGATGGGTATTTGGTAAGAGTTTTGGTAGATTTGCCTCCATGCTGCTGTTTCGCTGTGACTGGAGTTGGTGTCTGTAATGCAGATTTTGTTGGTCCATATGTTGGAGCGACTATGTTGACACTTTGGATATTTTCTACAGGGAAGTCTTTGTGTACCATTTTTTGGACCGTCACTTTCTTGGCTGGTCCTCTCAGAGTAGATTCTCCTGCTTTATTTTCTGTGTCAGCTAAAGGTTTACCCAACATGTTTTTGCCTGTCGAGATGGTGTTGGAGTTCTGGTTTGCTGATGCATTTGTGTTGTTTAGATCATGTGGGAAAGATCCACTGGAATTATGCTTCTGTTCCATACCTGCATCCAGATCCACACAAGAGCTTTGAGCTGCAAAATCAATAGAATTATATAACTAGAAATAGGACGCCCTGTTGATAGTAGCTGCGACATATGAATAGCAAGAGGATAGTATAGAAGAACACACATTATCATGTGTAATGTCCACCCCATGAACCTTTTGGCAAAATTGTACAGTAGTGTTACAAGACCCTGTTTCATTTGTAAAATATATCAATGATGCTTAAATATTTATTAGTGTAGATGTAAATTATTTCAGCTTCATGCCTTTTTGCATTGGTTGGGTCGAAAATTTTGACGAAATCACTCTATCTTGCATGGTTAAGAAGATAGAAGCAAATTTCTGTTTTTCTATTTTTGGCAAAAATTTGAAAATTCAAAATGGTTGCCATTTTTGTGTGTGTGTCTGTGGGGGAGGGGGGGGGGGGATTTTTTTGAAAATTGCCAAGAGTGCATTTCTGAGATAACCTGTGGGTCGAAAATTTTGACGAAATCACTCTATCTCACACGGTTAAGGAGATAGAAGGAAATTTGTGTTTTGCCATTTTTGGCAAAAATTCAAAATGGCCGCCATTTTTGGGGAGGGAAAATTTTTTGAAAATTGTAAAGATTACATTCCTTAGATACCCTGTGGGTCGAAAATTTCGACGAAATCGCTCTATCTTGCACGGTTAAGGAGATAGAAGCAAATTTGTGTTTTGCCATTTTTGGCAAAAATTCGAAAATTCAAAATGGCCGCCATTTTTGGGGAGGGAAAATTTTTTTAAAATTGTAAAGATTTGTGTTTTGGCATTTTTGGCAAAAATTCGAAAATTTAAAATAGCCGCCATTTTTGAGAAGGGGAAATTTTTTTTGAAAATTGCAGAGTACATTCCTGAGATACCCTGTGGGTCGAAAATTTCGACGAAATCTCTCTATCTCACACGGTTAAGGAGATAGAAGCAAATTTGTGTTTTGCCATTTTTGGCAAAAATTCGAAAATTCAAAATGGCCGCCATTTTTGGGGAGGGGAAAATTTTTTGAAAATTGTAAAGATTACATTCCTTAGATACCCTGTGGATCGAAAATTTCGACGAAATCGCTCTATCTCGCACGGTTTAGGAGATATGAGCACATTTGCCTTTTTCAGTATTCAAAATAGCCAATTACTAATTTATTTAATTAATTACTCACTCATCTATGAAGCAGTTCTCCCCAAAAGCAATCCCATACAACCTATTAACCCAATTGACCTCCATACCAAATTTCAGAAAGCTAGGCTTAATAGCATTCCTTAAAATGTCTGGAAACCAAAGAGATACTCAAAAGTAGCAAAGTAGCTATTACTCAGTTAGCTATACAGCTATCATCACCAAAAGCAATCCCATACAAGCTATTAACCCAATAAATCTGCATGCCAAATTTGGTAAAGATAGGATAAGAATTGTTGCCTAAAATGTCTGGAAACCAAGTGGGACGCCGTATGCCGGAAAAAGCAAAAATAATATGTCCACCCCCCAGTGGGGTGGACATAATTATTGCCAGAGCAAGTTGGTTCACTTAACTTATAAAAATCATATTTTCTTTTTTTTTTTATATATTTTTATATATTTAGTTAAGCATTAGGTGTAAAAACATTTTTTTGTTGTTAAGATTACAAACATATACTTGTCACTTTTTGGGGGGGGGAAAA
Source organism: Sabellastarte sp. h YS-2021 (assembly GCA_964017235.1). Classification (NCBI taxonomy): domain Eukaryota; kingdom Metazoa; phylum Annelida; class Polychaeta; order Sabellida; family Sabellidae; genus Sabellastarte; species Sabellastarte sp. h YS-2021. Next base: position 19,144,428 of record OZ024928.1, read on the forward strand.
GATTACAAAAATAGCATCAGAGATGCCTGTATCCCACAGCGTGGGGAAATAGATATACAACACCAGGAGATATACACGTAGTGAAACAGTACAAAGATCGTGATACTTTCAGAACAGTGGCAGTTTTATAAAGCTATTAATTGGAGAATAGCTGTCGATGGAAATAACACAATTATGTAGAAGAGCATAGAATTTCAGCTGCAGCAATCCATACATCTTTGTAGGGATGGGTCGGTACCAAAATTCTGTACATCGGGAGGTTGCCAGTGCAAATCTGTACCGATTCCGGGACTCCGCATTTTAGTACATCCCAATCAAACATGGACGTTCCTCTTAACCACATCGCAATCTGGTTTGTTTCCAATATTTTAAGTTTTCCTCCATTTATATGAGCCGACAAGCGAGATTAAGTTATAAAGTATCGTAACCAAAACATGGCAGTCCTGTTCAACATAATTGCTAAAAAGTCTGCAAAATGCACGGAAATATGGGATAAAAGCTTATAATTTCTTCAAATTTGTGGATTCTTCTCAATATTTTGAGTTTTCCTTCCATTATATGTGTTGGCAAGCGAAGTGGCGGTTTTAAAATCTCGTCACGTTATTTCAGTAAAATGCTCTCGATACCGGACATACCGACCCATCCCTACATCTTTGTCATCAGAGAAAGATGTCTCAAATATAGCAGGTGAACACACTTCGTCAGAGTCAAAGTTAAAGGTCACACCATGATGCACACCTACACCCCGTAACCATATCCCTACCAAGTGTCAACCTTCTACACCTTATGAAATCCAAGAAATGGCCCAGACAAGATTTTAAAACTCATGGTCACTAGGACAAGGTCAAAAGATAAACCAAGGTCACGCCATGATGTACACCTACAACTAATGTCCCTACCAAGTATCAACTTCCTACACCTGAGGGTTTCTGAGATATAGTCCAGACAAAATTTTATAGGTCAAGGTCACTACGACAACGTCAAAGGTCACATCAAGGTCACACCATGACACTGCACACCTACAGCCCCTTACCAATGTCCTTACTAAGTATCAACTTCCTACACCTTACGGTTTCCAAGATATAGCTCAGACAAGATTTTACAGGTCAAGGTCACTATGGCAAGGTCATATCAAGGTCACACCATAACATTGCGCACCTACACCCCCTAACCAATGTCCCTACCACATAATCAACTTTCTACACCTTACGGTTCCTGAGATACAGCCCGGACAAACTTTTTCTCGCCGTCTGCCCATCTAGACAACATGGGTGAAAACAATATCCGACAGCCCTTAAGGGCTGTGGGGTAAAAACAAGTCACCAAATCTGACGGCACTTACACTCTGCCTTTTCCAGTAGCTCTAGTAACTCTTCCTGTCCGAGCCAATCATCACTCCCTGCATCCTCAGTATCACAATTACCTTCTTCATTTGTTACATCAGGACAAGTGACAGAGACCAATCCAGTAACTTTGTTGCTGGCTGATTTGACTGACGCATCACAACCGTTGCCTCCTAATTTGGTTGTAGTCTCACTGGGGTCGCTGCCTTGATCACTGCTACTACACAGAGTCTCCGTGGATGAACCTGAACAGGATCGCTGCAGTAAAACAGGTCTCCTGTCAATCCCTTGCTTTGAAGTTGACATGGTTCTGGAAAATCTGAACCGCCTACCTTCAGCTCTGTAATGATCCCGATCTTTCTCCTGTACACTGGAAAAGTTCCTAAGTTGTGCAGAGGAATGAAGTGAAGTCGGTTTTTTATTACAGGTTTTAATGCACTGGTTCTCTGCAATTACTGTATCCATCTTTGTATTATTTGGATCAGTCTCCTGATGATTCATTACTTGAAGCTCTGCTCTCTTGTTGGAGATGACATTGCTTGAAATTGCACTTTTATTTGTAGGAAAGGAGGCATTATTTGAATGTACACACATACTGCCAGACTTGGGGAATGTAACATTACTTTTCTTGTCTGCAACATGAACACTAATATCGTTAGAGCCAGAAATAGATGGTTTCGCAAGTTTTGACACATTCTGGTGACTAATCATGTTAGTCTTGCCTTTATATTGAGAAATAGCACCACTTGTTATAATACTGCTGTGAGAACTATCTGACAGGGTTTTACTTTGTATCACAGTACAATTTTCTTTGGATTTGTGTTCTGATAATTTTCTTACACTAACACTTTGGTTAGTATTGTCAATATTCAGCAAATTTATCTTGGTTTCAACTGGCTGGCACTTTGGCACTGTAACCTGGGACTCACTAAACATGTAGGACTCGGTAAACAATGCTTCACTGGTGTCATTCGGTATTGCACAACTCACAGACTGTTCTAGTAGAGAATCACTCAGACCACTCTCCTCAAACAACGCCTCTTGACTTGCAGAAATGATCGTCCCAGTTTTCAATTTCTGCACTAGCCTAGTAACTGGTTTTATCTCATTATCCTTGGCATTTCCAGAACTATCACCCAAATTTCCACTGGCTGGTGATTCCCTTCCTGGTACAATTGCCAAGCCATGAGCATTTCTTAACTTTTCACAATTGTTTTTCTTTGTAGCAAGTTTTTCTCTGGACACTTGTTTTGACCCCTGGTCATTGATCTGTAGCTTTCCTACACACGCCGACTCATTGAACAGAGGCACCTGGCTGTCCAGAATGTTGTCTGGCTCTGCCAACATGGTCAGTAACTCTTCAGACATGCTCAGATCCAACTCAGACACTGACTCAGTACCTTTCCTCTTCGAAGACAGCTCAGTACTAAGCAGACAACTTTTACTCCCAAAATGGACTGACTTTGAACTGTTTTCCTTGTTACTATTTTTTACAGTAGGTGGAGCCACAGAGACAGTGGAATGCAAGGGGCTTTTCCCTTCCTGACTGGTAAATATAACAGAGGTCTGTGCAGTAGATCTGGTCACTATTTTTCGTTCTTCCATTTTAGTCTGTGCACTTAAATCACCACTTACATCAACATCATTCACAGTAACTTTAGTTTCATCATGTACATCTCCACCAAATTTTGTGTCATCAGTTTTGGGGTGACATTTTTTGTTTTGATCTTCAAGGTGTTGTTTTGAATGGGTCTGTATTTTTGTAATACCATTGGCCTTCATGGTTTTAGTGTTTACAAAATTTACTTTCTTTTGTGAAACAGATGTACACCTTATGTTATTGGTTTCTTTTAAAACTGATGCTGACCCAGTATTTGGTACTGAACTTGGCACTTTGAACAACCCTTCCCCTGACACAGCTGGACTCGTTTCCACTTTTGTGTTTCCCATGGCATGTGGTCTTTTCAATTTATTGGCTGTCATTTGGTGGGAATTACCCTGTGATTTTTCAGAGACTGGTGAGACATCAGACTGGAGTGTCTGTCGCTTTTTCTCTCTCAAAGGTGTTGCAAGTTTACGTTTGCTGGCAATTCTTGGACTGGGTGAGCCATCTAATACTATCTGTGTGGCTCTCAGGAAAGAGTCGTTTTCAAACAACTCCTCATCTGTCCACAGATCATCACTGGAGCAATTGTGTTTTGCACCAGTTGGAGTACCCACATAGCAACCGACAGAGGTATGTTTCAGGGTTCCTTTAGGTGTGTCACATAAGCCTAAGGATTTCGACGCATGTGACTGTTCCACAGGTGAAAGAGTTCCAGTGTGACGATGCAGGTGATGCTCTGGGTTTACCTGAAGTATGGGGGAGATATTGGCTGTGTGTAATGGAGTGGACACATTGACATGAACTACATCCTGTGTAGATGTACAGGTCTCTTCTGATTTCTCTAATCCCTGTCTGTTTCCTGCTTCTGCACTTTTCCTGAATATAAAAAAATATACATGTATATACATTAGCCGGATACTATTATGGTGAATTATTTTGACCAAAATTCAAGCAGCTTACAGCTTTGTAGGCTCTGCAGTACATTCACTTGTAGGATAACTGAATAAGTTCATACACAATCTATACTTAGCCAAAAAGGAAACACAATATATAATATTTTTTTGTTTTTTGATAATAGTTAGTGTTGGGACAATTAGACGAATGGTCGATTATTCGTCGGTGACAGTGTTCAAAGACGGTCGGTCATTGTCGTTTTCTAATAATCGAATTTTCAGCTTAAATCTTACCTTTTCTACTGTGCCTCAATATCCACGTACTTTTTAAAAATATTTTAGGCATTATTGCTTAATAAATGGACAGATTTGTCATGAAATTCGACATTGTTTATATCTACCGCCATATTTACAGGAAGTGGGTAGATTCTAAATGTCGGAACACCGTTATTCTTACCGGATTGACCTATACTTTATCCTGGAAAGTGTTTCTTAATTAATGACCAACAATGGAGTAAAATAATTGATTGGGGGTCAATCATTGGTTGGAAAAATGGACAAATAATCGACCCTGAAAGTTGGAGGCGAGCCCCAACACTAGTAAAAGTATATATTAGACTACACTAAGGACGCATCTGTGGCCAGATGCTGGATGTATCCACCGACAAAGGCCAACTAACATAGTTTAGAAGATAAACAGCATTTTTCGTTAATAAGCAAGCTGAAAGCACTTTTAAGTTTGGCTACCCTTATTTGACCCTGTAGCAGGGACCCAAGGTGAAGTCTGACCACATCAAAAGATTTGCAGCCCATGACTTCCTATAAGTTGTTTTCATATTAATGAGTTATTTGAGAAATACTGGCTATCTGCAATACTTCTAGAGATAAATCGCATTTACTAATTTTGAGTAGGTGAATAATTAGCTACGGGTCTGAAACTTCACCAAGTGAAAGCTCTCTCAAAAGTAGGTGAAGGAGTTATTTGAGAAAAATTGGCTATCTGCAATACTTCTAGAGATAAATCGCATTTACTAATTTTGAGTAGGTGAATAATTAGCTACGGGTCTGAAACTTCACCAAGTGAAAGCTCTCTCAAAAGTAGGTGAAGGAGTTATTTGAGAAAAATTGGCTATCTACAATACTTTTAGAGATAATTAGCATTTACTCATTTTGAGTAGGTGAATAATTAGCTACAGGTCTGAAACTTCACCAAGTGAAAGGTCTCCCAAAAGTAGGTGAAGGAGTTATTTGACAAAAATTGGCTATCAGGAATACTTTTAGAGATAATTTGCATTTACTCATTTTGAGTAGGTGAGTAATTACCTACGGGTCTGAAACTTCACCAAGTGAAAGCTCTCCCAAAAGTAGGTGAAGGAGTTGACAAAAATTGGCTATCTGCAATACTTTTAGAGATAATTTGCATTTACTCATTTTGAGTAGGTGAGTAATTACCTACGGGTCTGAAACTTCACCAAGTGAAAGCTCTCCCAAAAGTAGGTGAATGAGTTATTTGAGAAAAATTGGCTATCTGCAATACTTTTAGAGATAATTCGCATTTACTCATTTTGAGTAAGTGAGTAATTACCTACAGGTCTGGAACTTCAGCATGTGAAAGCTCTCCCAAAAGTAGGTGAATGAGTTATTAAGAAAAATTTGCTATCTGCAATACTTTTAGAGAAAATGCAGAATTACTCATTTTTAGTAGGCAAGTAATTTAGCCACAGGCCTAATTTAGACATAAAGCCTACCAATAGAATACTGTGGTGCACCCTCTAATATACCTTGCAAACTTGAGAAGGCTAGCTATAATATTTTTTTCGTTAGAGCGGTAATGGTGAAATCTCTCTACACACTGCGGCTATCCAGTGGATACAATGATTTACTCAACAGTGAGAACCTGAAAGTAGATATTGGTAAGCTATGCCATGACATAGAGGTCTGCAATTTCACTCTGTTATAGCTGACCAAAAACTAGAGGAATGCTTTTGCTAACAAAAGCGAAGCGTCCCTTAAAGTTTAAAATGCTTTGTGGTTTTAATAAGCATGCTGTAAAGCTAAGAATGTACAAAGCTGCACCGTATGCTTTCCCAATATACTTAATACATTCTGAAGCTTTAAAAGCAACAATAAAGGAGATATAAGGCAAAAACTCCAAAGCAGCTATTTATGACCCCAGTTTGGCCCATAAGGGAGGGTCGGGGGGTAAAACTGACTGGCTATTTAGACTCTCCACATATGCTTTCCCAATACCTCTTAATACATTCTGAAGGTCTAAAAGCAACAATAAAGGAGATATAAGGCAAAACTCCAAAGCAACTATTTTATTACCCCAGTTTGACCCATAAAGGGGGGTCGGGGGATAAAACTGACCGGCTATTTAGATTCTCCACATATGCTTTCCCAATACCTCTTAATAAATTCTGAAGCTATAAAAGCAACGATAAAGGAGATATAAGGCAAAAACTCCAAAGCAGCTATGTATGACCCCAGTTTGGCCCATAAGGGGGGGTCGGGGAGTAAAACTGACCGGCTATTTAGACTCTCCACATATTCTTTCTCAATACCTCTTAATACACTCTGAAGCTATAAAAGTAACAATAAAGGAGATATAAGGCAAAAACTCAAAATCAGCTATTTTATGACCCCAGTTTGCCCCATAAGGGTGGGGCTGGGGGGTAAAACTGACGGCTATTTAGACTCTCCACATATGGTTTCCTATTACCTCCCAGTACATTTTATAGCTCTAAATGCAATACTTAAGAAGATAATAGGGGGGTTGGCCTAAATTTAAGGCTTTCAGATTGAAAGGTGTCAGAAAATCACTCATAAATTTGCAAATTTAATAAGTAAATCAAATTTTTAAAAGTTAATACCCTATCCAATGGACAATTGCTTTACCGGTCGGCGCGACCGGTCCCGCCAAACGCCAGAAAAAGACGTCCTGTATAGAATACCGGCAGGACCGGCCAGGAGAGTGCATTCGCCAGGTGGCGCATTGTACTTCCTCTTCCTGTCTACTAGTGTCTAGACATTGTGACGTCATAGCATCTTTTTCGTGTCTAGTCCTAGTAAGACCCCTAGTAAGCTGATAGCGGGGCCGGTTGGGTGGGCCTTGCCTGTCCATTGGATAGGGTATTAACTTATAAAAATTTAATTTACTTATTAAATTTGCAATTTTATTGCGTTAATACATCCTATCCAATGGACAATTGCTGAATAACTACCGCTTGGCAGGCGGGTAAGCAGCTAGGGACTTATGTGAACTCATAACAAAACAAAATAGTACAGGCCCATTTGACCTAGGGTCAGAGAACCCTGATAGGTCAAGGTCGGCCAGCAACTCACCGGTTAACCGGGAGTCTACCGACATTGCCCCCCCCCCTTTTTTCTTTCCTTCCAGAGTTGGTTTGAGAAGGGAAAGATCGAGAGAGAGGGGCTGAGTTCAGTCCCAGAAGAAATAAACTTCCCAAGGGAAGCAAGTCAGTTTTTTGTTTGTTTTTTTTATTATTATATGTACATTCAACATATTTACATTATGTACATATCTAACATATTTACAATATGTACATATTTACATATATACAATATCTCCTCACTGCTGGGCCTGGTGGTGCACCTGTTGGGCAGCCACTACAGGTCCCAGATGGAAAAGCTCTGAGTCAGCCCAGGCAACATCCTTCAAATAGAATTGGGTGAAGGTGTTGTGAGATTTCCAGTGGCAGACTGACAAGATCTGATCTAAGGAGATCCCTGATTGGAAAGCCTTAGAGGCAGCAAAGGCCCTAACATCATGGGCTTTAACCTGATGTAAGGTGAGGGCCTCCTGGTCAGAGAGCTCATAGCACAGAATCACAGTCTGTTTGATCCATGAGGAGATGGTGGCAGGTGAGATGTCTTTGTCAAAACCCTTCTTGAAGGAGACAAAGACTAGCTCCTTATTCTGCCTGAGATCTGCAGTCCTGTCCAAGTAGTAGCGCAGGGCTCTAACTGGACATAGGGACCTGTCACCCTTGAGTGACTTATCCAGAGAAGGTGCCAGGGCTGGACTGACCACTGGAGCCACACTATCTGGACCTTCCTTAGCCAGCTGGTTCTTGGATAGGAAGCTGGGTGAAGGGTACAAAGACACCTTAGACCAGTCTGACTGGTGTCTGATGTTCTTGTGTAACCAAGCATGGATCTCACTCCTGCGTTTACCTGAACCTAAGGCCAGCAAGAAAACAGTCTTGAAAGTTAGATGTTTTAAGGAGGCCTCTTTTAGGGGTTCAAAAGGAGCCTTTGTGAGCTGGTGTAGAACCAGGGAAAGGTTCTCATCCTTGCTGACATTAATGGTGGAATTGCCCAGTTTGTCAGCAATGGCTGATCTGTAGCCATCAATAGTGCCTGGTTGTAACTTCTTGTCCTGAAACAAGTGCAGGAGGAAGTCAGCAATGGCTTTCAGAGGTGGTGCCCTGAAGTCCACCTGATTACTGAAGCACCACTTTGTAAAAATGGTCCACTTTGCCTCATAGACAGATCTGGTTGATCCTCTTTGAGGAGCCTCAATTCGTGCTGCCACTGCCTCAGAGAAACCTTGCTCCTTGATTGCTGAGGCTCTAGGAGCCAGGCATGCAGGTTCAGATTCGACAGGTTCCTGTGAAGGACCTGGTTGAATGGCTGAGACACTAGGTTGGGTATACTGGGCAGACACAGTGGGATCTGGCTTGACATTGCTACCAGGTCCCAAAACCAGGGCATGTTGGGCCACCCTGGTGCAATCAGAATTATTCTGTTGCAGGGGTAGTCCTGGAGCTTCTCCACCACTTTGCCCAAGATGGCTGCCGGTGGGAAGGCGTATGGGTCCAGGTCCTCCCAGGAAAGGCTGAGTGCATCCACTGCCCAAGCCTGGGGGTCTGGTACCGGTGATACAAACTGTGGCAGTTTGTTGTTGAACCTGGTGGCAAACAGATCCACTTGTGGTTGGTGCCACCTGGAGCATACAGCTTGGAAAACTTCTGGATGAAGTGACCACTCTGTTTGAATTGTCTGGCCCAGCCTGGATAGCTTGTCTGCTATCACGTTCAGCCGGCCGGGGATGTGACGTGCCCTGAGAGTTACTTGCTGCCTGGTACACCAGGACAGTATTCTCCACAGTAGGGCACACAGGGAGCCCGATTTCATCCCCCCTCTTTGTTGATATAGGCAACCACTGTTGTGTTGTCTGTAGCTATCAACACTAGTGAGTGGAATCGCCTCAATTTTCGTGGTCAATTATTCGTCCAATTTTCCGACCGATGATCGACCCATAATCGACTTTTTTACTCCACTGTAAGAAAATATATCATGAAACACTCTCCGGGATGAAGTATTTGTCAATCCGGTAAGAATAACGGTGTTTCCGACATTTAGAACCTACCAAAAGCACTCACTTCCGGTAAATATGGCTGTAGACATAAACAAACCCAAATTCCTGACAAATCTCATTATTTATCAAAGGAAAGTTAAAGAAATTGCTTAAAATATAAAAAAACACGTGGATATTGAGACACATAAGGAAGGGTAAGATTTAATCGATTTCTAGAAGTTGTCAATGACCGAACGTGATTGTACCATAACGCCGACGATTAATCGAACGTTGGTCTAATCGTCCCTTCACTAATCAACACTATCTTGTTGAGGACGAGGGTTCGAAACTCCTTTAGAGCTAACAATACTGCTTTCAGCTCCAAGTGGTTTATGTGCAACTTGCTCTCTGGTAGGGACCAAGTTCCCCTTGCAGTGTACTCGTCTAAGTGAGCGCCCCACCCTTCTTTTGATGCGTCTGTAAATATTTGCAGAGCATGTTCTAGAGGGTGTAATGGTTGACCTGGTAGCACATTGCCCTCCTCTAGCCACCACCTTAGATGAGGGTGGAGGGATTTGGGAACAGGGATCACCTTTTCTAATGATTCTGGGACCCTCCAGTTGTTTTTCAAGTGCCACTGTATGGGTCTCATGTGTAGTCGCCCTAAGTGGACTTGTTTTTCTGTTGCTGTGAGTAGACCTATGAGGGACATTAATTTCCGGACCGGGCATACCGGATCCGACAGTATTGATCTGATCTTGTCTGTCAAGGTCTGCCAACGTTCCTCTGTTGGTCTGACCCTGCCCTCCTTCAGGTCGAACTGGTAACCTACGAAGTTGAAGACCTGCTGTGGGATCAGTTCTGACTTTTCCCTGTTCACCAGCCACCCTAGTTCCTGGCACAGTGTGACCAGGGTTTGAGTATGCTGGAGACAGGTGTCGTGGGTAGAGGCTCTCACCAGCCAGTCGTCTAGGTACTGGTGGATCCTTATACCCTTCTGAAGTGCCATGAGTTTGACCTCTTTGGCCACCACTGTGAACTCCATGGGGGCTGTGGACAGGCCAAAGGGAAGGGCTTTGAACTGGTAGGACCGACCCTGGAGGTGAAAACGCATGTACTTCCTGGACTGACTGTGAATTGGTATGTGGAAGTATGCGTCTTTGAAATCTATGGATGTGACCCACTCCCCTGCCTGTAGGGAGGTTCTTATTGTCTCTGGGGTCTCCATCTTGAACGACCCTGTGTTTAAAAAGGTGTTCAAGGTGCTCAGGTCTAGGATCGGTCTCCACCGGTTGTTGGGTTTGGGTACCAAAAATAGCCGGTTGTAAAACCCCAGTGAGTTTTGATTTTCCACCGGTTCGACTGCATTTTTGTTTATCAGCTGATACAGTGCCTCTAAAAGGAAGGACTGTTTGGTTGGATTGTGGTAGTTGCTTATTACAGTCGGTGACCTTGTCAAATGGGGTCTGAACCGGAAGGGAAGTGTGTAACCCTCCCTCAGTATGTTTACCACTTTTGGACTTGAACCCAGGGTTTCCCATTTCTCCCAACACTGGTTTAACCTCGCCCCTACAGGAGGATCTAAAACAGCATGTTGGGCATTGGTGACAAGATTTACAGAACGCAAGTGACCTACACAAGAAACATTTTTCACATATTTTATTTCTGTGTACATTTGACAAAAGGTGGGATTTACGCCTTTCCTTTGTGGCAACCCGGTGACAATATGAGCATTTGCAACATGAGAGTCTACATTTAAAGTCACTTTGCTGTTCTCTGCTGCCACAGGAACTGGGTCCAAGTCTCCCTGACCGGTAACACATACAGAGTTCATCTGACCGGTCACAAAATTTACACAATAATTGTCATTTATGAGACTTGGACCCCTTAGCCGGCTTCTGGGAGAAAGTGGAGGCTTTGCCACGACTTCTCCTCGCTTGCTGCTTGTCTTTGATTTGTTTCCAAGCCGGGATGTTCTTCTTGTCGGTGTGATGGCTAGTCGACTTGTCACTTGCATATGGATGAAAACGACCTTGTTGTCGGTGTGAAGTACCGGAAGAACGCCTCTCTTCACTCTTGCTGATTTCCTCTTCAGCTTTTGCTATAAGCTGGTCCGGGAATAAAGCATTCAGATGAACTGGGGACGTTCTCAAGGCGTGCACAGTGTCTTGCTTCACCCCAGCATGTAAATAGTCCAGGTAACTATCCCTGCGAGCAAGGGTGAAGTTGGCCATGTTGATAAAAACTGCTTCTGAAAGATCTTGCATAGTCCTGGCCATTGCTTGAGATATTGACCGGTTGAAAGTGGTCAAATACTCCAGTTCACTAACAGCTTGCTTAACCTTCTCAGATGACTTCCCCTTACTGTCCAGACGCAGGGTTTTTAACTGAGAATTCATAGAGTCTTGAACCCTGGTCAAACACCTTGACAAACCGGCAGCCTGGTTACACATTATTGTCTGTTCACGAGCTGCCCTCTCCCAGCGTCTGAGGAGATCCTGACTGAAGGCTCCTGAGGGTGGAGCAGAAGGTAAGTTTCTTCTGGCAACCCTGCTGAAAGAGTGGTTGAGTTTAGCCGGATCCGGTGACCAGGTACGAACTGCAGAGCTCTCACTGTCTTTTTCAGCATGCATCCCGTACCATCTAGAAGGTCTAGGGGTTTTGATGAACTGATCCCTGAGGAGGCCAGTGTTGTCAGTGTTTCTGGTGGGGTAGCCTTCCTTGATTGTGAGGTTAAGACTGGACATCTTCCTGCACAACCAGTCGTCCACAGGAAGCTTCACACTGACCTTACCGGTTGGCTGGACACGTGTACCGGCAAAGGGGTTGTCGTCTGCAGTAGAGGACACAGTTTCGAACTCAGGAACCCTGTGCCAGTTCATGAAACTTCTCACACCCCTCATGGTTTCCCTGTAGTTAGCCTCCTCAGTGGGCTCAGTCTCAGGGTCATCTCTGGAGGCATCCTTGTCTGCTGACTGGTCCCGGTGGATGTCACCATCCAGGGAACCGGTTTCACTGTACTGGTCAGCATCACTATCAGAGGCTGCACTCAGATCTACTTCACCGGTGGGCTGAACCTCTGGGAACGAACCGGGGGCCTGAACAGGCTGGGTTGCTATCCCTGCAACGGGAGCCCCAAGGGGCTGGGTGGCAGTCTGCATCTCCTCTACAGCAATACCGGTAGCCTGGTCAAGGCAGGGACCAGATTTCTCTACTGGCAGACTGTTCTCCACAGGTAGACTGCTGGTGGAGGCACCAGGGTAAAAAAATGGCTTCTGAGAGGGAGTCACATCTGAAGCTGGCTTCACAACCGGTTCGACCGGCACTGTGAAGGTCTTGGCCAATAACATCGCCTCAAGTCTGGAAAACCTCTCTGCCCACTTATCATCCAGTTGTTTAAGATCTTCAGTTGATGGTCTACTGCTTGAAGATCTCTTCTTGCTGGCAGACGGCTTGGGAGACTCACTACGTTTCGTCTTCTTGGTAGGGGTCGACTGCACAGCCTTCACCTTCTCCACTTTACCCAGTACACTAACGTGCTGGGTCCACGAGAGTGGGAGTGGATGAGGTCGTAGAAGAGGTCGTCTTCTTGTCTTTTCTGTCCCTGTAGGTTGGTGTAGCCAACTGCAGGACCTGCTCAGGGGTAAACCCTTTACAGATAACACATTCCTTCTTCAGGACGCAGGGGTCGTCGCCTAGCCCTTTGTCCCTACAATGTGCACACTTGGAGTGGGAGTCAAACCCAGCCATAGCGTGTCCGCATGAACCTCTTCTTTGTCCTGGTGATGACATAGTTGAAGATAAAACTTCTAAACTACTTCAAAGATGAAATAAAACAGTCGAGTTCGGTATAAAACCAAAATTTCCTTGTCGTTGAAAACATGTCTTCACTCTCCACGCGCCAAACGAAAAAGATGCTATGACGTCACGATGTCTAGACAGGAAGAGGAAGTACGATGCGCCACCTGGCGAATGCACTCTCCTGGCCGGTCCTGCCGGTATTCTATACAGGACGTCTTTTTCTGGCGTTTGGCGGGACCGGTCGCGCCGACCGGTAAAGCAATTGTCCATTGGATAGGATGTATTAACGCAATAAAAGAGACATTTTTCAAGGGATTGCTCCCAAAATCTAATCAGCTCGCGTTTTTCCGATAGTATGAACAGGTGTGTCAAATTATAAGGCTCTGTAGCAAGTAGTTTTTCCTGAACTGTGATGACGGGGGGTGTACTTCAAAAAATAGTTTTTGATCATGTGACCTTCATAAAGGTCAAAGGTCAAATTTAAGCATGCAGAAAAATTTTCCCATGCCTAAGGTATATAACTGCCAAATATGGTTTGAAACCTTCTAATAATAAGGGAGATATTCAAGGGAGACCATAATGCGGCGGCGGCGGCGAGGAAACTGAGGCGAAAACAAATAAGCGCCCTTTCAGGGACGCTTAATTATGTGAATAACATATTTAAACAAAATACTGTAAATGTAATAGTTTTCACGTTATAACTGATTTACTCAACAGTGATAACCTCAAAGTAGCTATTACTCAGCTATGCAATGAGCTACATGTCTGAATTTTTTCTATGTTATAGCTGACCCAAAATTAGGTGAACAACATATTTAAGCAAAATACTGTAAATGCAATAGTTTTCAAGTTACAACTGATTTACTCAATAGTGAGAACCTGAAAATAGCTATTGCTCAGCTATGCCATGAGCTATAAGTCTGTAATTTCACGATGTTATAGCTGACCCAAAAGTAGGTGAACAACATATTTTAACAAAATACTCCAAATGCAATATTTTTCAAGTTACAAGTCATTTACTCAACAGTCAGTACCTGAAAATAGCTATTGCTCAGTTGTGCCACGAGCTACAGGTCTGTAATTTCACTATGTTATAGCTGACCCAAAAGTAGCTGAATAACATATTTACACAAATTTCTGTAAATGCAATAGTTTTCCAATTACAACTGATTTACTCAACAGTGTGAACTTCAAAGTAGCTATTACTCAGCTATGCCATGAGCTACAGGTCTGAAATTTTACTATGTTATAGCTGACCCAAAAGTAGCTGAATAACATATTTATACAAAATTGTGTAAATGCAATAGTTTTTAAGTTACAAGTGATTTTACTCATGATGGAAGTTACTGAAAAGCCCAAAAGTAGCTATTACTCACTTAGCTATTGAGACAGACACCCAAGTTACTCACCATGTTGTAGCTATGAAAAAAGTAGCTGAATAACATATTTTAACAAAATGCTCTAAATGCAACACTTTTCAAGTTATAAGTGATTTAGTGCATGATTTCATGACTTTTAATGCATTTTAGACATTTTTGTCTACCACAGGCCTAATTTAGACATAAAGCCTACCAAAAAGATAGGGTGGCGAGTCCTCTAGCATACCAAGCCACCTGCCAAATATGAAAGAAATCTGGAAAGAAATGTGGACTGTAGGTCGCTAACAAGCAATATTCCACATTTTAGACATTTTTGTTTACCACAGGCCTAATTTAGACATAAAGCCTACCAAAAAGATAGGGTGGTGAGTCCTCTACCATATCAAGCCACCTGCCAAATATGAAAGAAATCCGGAAAGAAATGTGGACTGTAGGTCGCTAACAAGAAACCTCTGCGGACGCGGACGACAACGATGATGAATCCATAGTATCCCCGCTTTGCGTCGGGGATACAAATACATGACAAACTTAACTGACTTGCATTGCATGATTTACGGCACTTTATGCCCTATTAAATCTCATGAAAGTAAGTTTTTTCCGGTTTTATCCGGGGGAAAAAAGGGGGTTTTAGCCAGTTTTATCCGCTGTCCCGGAAAAAAATAAGTTTTGTCCGGAAAAAACCCAACCGTGTTGCATTCCAATCAAAAAGAACCAGCAATCAAAAGTTGTGTACTGTTGACCAACCGCATACCTTGAAAGACTCAGAAGTGCTGAAAAAAACAATATCCTTTGCCGAGAGTCTACTCCCAGACACATAATTCTTCTATCATTGCCCATTAAATTGAATTTATGAATAAATAAGTAAACTATGATTGCCTGGATAATTGTTGTAAAGTATTTTTGGTTTTACCTATTTAAAAAGCCATGACATTTCTTTAACATCATACATTTTCATAACCTTTTCTACTTTGATAGAAGAAGTGCCCTCCAATTGTGTGACTTCATACTTATTATTATTGACGTCTATTTCAATTATTTTGGAGTATCCACTGATAAGCATTTTTGGGAAACATCAAGATTTTTAAGTATTAATACAATTATCAATTTTTTCGTTGTTTTCAAACCCCATTCTAGATCCACAAAACCAATTAAGATTGTTTCTTACAAATGGTAAAAGATGAACTCAACTCTGACATTAATGTGTCTTTTCCTCACAAAGAATTAGTTTGACACTAGTGGGTAAATTGTTTATTGATATTGCCGATATTTATTGTTTTGGAACTGGACTCCCGACACCGAGATCTAAACACGTATTTCAATATCGCCATTTTAAGCAAAACTGTAAACTTACACTGTTAATATTCAAAATAAAGGAAAAATCTGAAGAAATTGTACACCTTTATCTCACATTTTTGAAGTTTTCAATGCATTTTTGATGAAAACTGCATTGTTTTGTTTTGATTCATTTTGCTTCCTGTTAGTGGTTCGGGAAACGCTAAAATAAAACGTTTTCGGTTTCCCGAATTCGTACTATTTGGTAGACAATATGAACCCCCCGATATTAAAATATTTTTACATTCAATATCGATACTCACAAAGCCAAACGATTTACCCCCTATTAAACCCCACAATTTTAAAGTGAAACATGTAAAAATCAAAAGACCTAGAAAGGTTCTGTCAATTATCGAAAGATTTCCATGAATATAAAGTTGTCACAATGCTTTAAACATACATTTTCATGATATTTTATCTCTAAAATAATGTTAATGAGTTCCTGGTGTCATACAGAGCAGTGTAAGGTTTTATGGATATTCCTATTACTGGTAAATTGCAAATTGAAGCCCCCAACATTGCAGTGCCCATGCACTTAAACTGACAAGTCAATTAAAAATTAATAGTAAAATAAACATTTCAAGAAGTATTATTTTCATGCTTTCACCAAACAAGTAATTTACTAGATAATTACCAGAACCTGATACAGATAAAATTGAATGTAATAAAGGCAGTGATATTGAGCTGACATAGTGAGAAATCCAGAGTTCGAAAAGAACACAATCCACTTAATCATATACTGAAAGTAACAATACAAGAACTGTTTACAGCTGACCTGTTTATGTACTTTTCTTCCTCTTTTGACTCTGAAAGTAAATAAAAAGTACAAAAAGTAATTAAATTGTAAATTTTAATTACTTAAATGTAGCTTTTATAAGCTACAAGCTTACCATGTGGGACTTAATGCTGTTCTCGGGTTGCCACACCCGGGGCCAACGCCTTAGAAAAAAAGACAGTTCTTGTTAGCCACCGGATACACTGCTAGTTGTCGTCACGTGATAACCTCTGACCTCTCGCCCTACTTTCTCGTTTAAATTTTCTAAAACCTACCCCTCAGCTGTAAACAGCGGGGAGGCAGGGTGGGACTCTTCTAAGTCCCACATGGTAAGCTTGTAGCTTATAAAAGCTACATTTAAGTAATTAAAATTTACAATTTTATTACGCTACAATAGCTTACCATGTGGGACTTAATGCTGAATTCAACCGCCCGGTGGCGGGATTACAGCTGAGACTGGAAGATATGTCATTTTTTCTAAGATTTTGAATTAATATGTATAGAATAGTGCCAGAAATACCAGTCTGAGTCCCATTTACAGTGCCCCGATCCCGAAGACCGGGCCTGTAACGAGCCAAAAACCTAAATAAAATGAGAGACAGTGCTGAAACTGTCTAGATGTTTGATTGTAGGACGGAAGTGCAGCAGTGCTCACTTCGAGGTCTAAGGGTCCCTGAGGGCCCTTCACTAGTGACTGACCAACCCATGGTTGGACATCTCATAAATTTTTACAACCTGAATATGAGATTAATGACAACTAAATAAGTCCTTAATAGAAGTTACTTGATAACTGAAAAACAAAAATGACCTTACCCGTAACATCTTGAAGGTAAAGGAATACCTAGATCCTGGGAGAGACTCCTGAAGACTTGGTTGTAGCGGATGTGCCCCCCCCCCCCCCCCCCCCCCCTTTTTCTTTCCGAGGACAACTGGTCTGAGGGGAAGGATCTAGGACTTGTTGTGCCGCCACTACGGGTCCCAGATACATATTGTTGTCGGTGTCCGACCAAGTAAGGTCTTTTAGGTAAAAATTTGTAAATGTGTTGTGAGCTTTCCAGTGACAGGCTTGCATGATTTGGTCCACCGATACCCCACCGTAAAAGGCCTTAGAGGCCGCGAAGGCCCGGATGTCATGCGCTTTGACTTGGACCAAGTCCAAGGCTTGTTGATCTGCTTGTTTGTAACAAAGTAGGATGGTTTGTTTCAACCATGAAGAGAGAGTAGCGGGTCTGATGTCTGAGGTATGTCCTTTCTCAAAGGAGATGAAAAGGAGAGAACGAGACCCTCTCGGGTCTTTTGTTCGGTCCAAATAAAACCTCAGGGCCCGCACGGGACACAGGGACCTGTCTTCTTTAAATTGTCTATCTACAATGGTAGTCAAAGCAGGATAGTCACCGGAGATACACTTTGAGAACCTTCTCTTGCTAGTCGGTTTTTGGCTATGAAATCAGAAGGGAACAAGGCAACCTTTTCCCATTGGCCTAGATTAGATACTTGTTTGCGACCCAGGCGTGGATTTCGCTGCGGCGCTTGCCGGAGGCCAAAGCTAGCAAGAAAGCAGTTTTAGAGTAAGATGTTTGAGGTCTGTGTCTTTCATGGGCTCAAATGGTGCTTTTGTGAGCTCGTTGAGGACAACAGAAAGGTTCCACTTGGGTAAATTTCTGGAACTTTTGGGATAATCCCTGTGAAAACTGGAGAGTAACCTATGAAGGTCTGCATTGTGTGCAACATGTTGGGCCGTTGGGCCCAAAGTGTCAACGATTGGAGTCCTGTAACCATCAAAGGTCGAGGGGCGCCTGTTTAGGTCTTGGTACAGGTACATGAAAAAATCTGAGATTTGTTTCACAGATGGAGTGGAGAAATCCACCGAATTTTCTCTGCACCATTTTTCAAATAGGGCCCACTTTGACTTGTAGATGGTCCTTGTTGAAGACCGCTGAGGGGCAGCAATTCTCTCTGCCACCTCCACAGAGAAGCTTTGTTCTTGGAGTTGTCCGCTCCTAGACACCAGGCGTGGAGGTTCAGGTGCTGGGGGTTGTTGTGGAACACATACCTGTGGGACTGTTTGAGTAGGGTCGTTGACACTGGAAGTTGTAGTGGGATCTCTGTTGAGAGCTGCACTAGGTCCCAAAACCAGGGCATCCCTGGCCAGCCTGGGGCTATTACGATGATCAGGCAATAACATTGCCTGATCTTTTGGATCACCTTGTGAAGGAGCCGTAGGAGGGTACGCATAGGCCGTGAGGTTGGTCCAGTTTATGTTTAGAGCATCTATGTCCCAGGCCCTTGGGTCTGGGTTAGGAGACACGTACAGTGGGAGCTTGTGGTTCAGGTGAGTGGCAAATAAGTCTACATGAGGTGTGAACCACTTCTGGCAGATCTGTTTGAACACCTGTGGGTGCAGAGACCATTCTGTTGACTGCACTTGGTTGGACCTGGACAGTAGGTCGGCCATCACATTCAGGCACCCTAGAACGTGCCTGGCTTTCAATGTTATGAGGTAGTGATGGCCCCGGGTCGTGATCTTCCACAGGTGAGCGCACATCTCTGCTGAGTGTGTTCCTCCTTGTTGTTGATGTAGGCTACCACTGTTGAGTTGTCCATTGCAACTAACACTGTTTGATTCTGGCACTGGTCCTTGAAGTCTCGAAGGGCCAGGGAGACCGCCTTCAATTCTAGGACATATATGTGTAGCCTTTTTTCCCAATCTGACCACAGACCCTTTGTGGAATTTTGGTCTAAGTGAGCGCCCCAACCTTCGTGTGAGGCGTCGGTAAAGAGTTGGATACTGTGGTCTTTGGGATGAAGGTCTGCACCTTTCATCACGTTTGAGGGATTTTGCCACCAATCTAGGTGGGCTGCAATGGCTTCTGTCCAAGGAAGGAGGTTGTCCAGCGACTGAGGATATCTCCAGTGCTCCTTGAGATGAAACTGAAAGGGCCTCATGTGAAGGCGTCCCTCCGGGACCATTTTCTCCATTGAGGCTAGCAACCCAATTAGAGACATCAAACATCTTGCAGTCAAAACACGTTTTGACTTGAGTCTTAGGATCAAATCCTGAAGTTTGAGCCATCTCTCTTTCTGGGTTTTACAAGGGCTGAATCTAGGTGGTATTCGTAGCCCATGAACGAAAAACACCTGAGTAGGTTTCAGTTCTGATTTTCCTGATGTATTATCCACCCCAAGGGCTGAATTAGGTCTACAACTGCCTGTGTGTTCACCTGGGCTTCCTCCTGAGACTGGGACCTGATCAGCCAGTCGTCCAGGTATTGGTGAATTCTGAGTCCTCTTGAGAGGGCCATTAGTTTCACTTCCTTTACGATCATTGTAAAGACCTGGGGGGCTGTGGCTAGTCCAAATGGGAGGGAGGTGAATTGGAACACCTGTGACTTGTAGCAAAACCTTAGGTTTTTCCTTGAGTTTGGATGGATGGGGATGTGTAGGTAAGTGTCCGATAGATCTATCGACGATACCCACTCCCCTGGAATCAGGGAGGTCCTGATGGACTCTGGAGTTTCCATTTTGAACTTTTCTACGTGTAGAAAAGTGTTGAGCCTGTTTAGGTCTATGACTGGCCTCCACCTTAGGTGAGGCTTGGTACTAGGAACAGGCGACTGTAAAACCCGAGAGATTTTACATTTTCCACCCTTTCTATTGCGTTCTTTGACAGAAGACTGGATACAGAGGCCAGGACTTGGGTCTTTGAAGGGCCTTGTATTCTGACCGGGTCAGGAGTCTGACTGGACTTGGATTGAAAAGAATGACAGGATTTGTTTGCCAGTCTTATCTGAAAGAACGGAGAACTCCTACTGGTGGACTGAGTGAGGCTGGAGGAGTCATTGGGGGGGAAGGGTGTTTATGCCCTCGTCCCCTGGAGTGGGTCGAAAGACCTTGGAGCCTCGGCTACTCGATTTCCCCCTACCTGGGGAAAACGATGGATACTGCTAGGGATGGAATGGCCCCCATTGGGGTGGTTCCTGTAGGAGCCTCTAGATGTGGGGAATTGGAAAGGGTTGATTAATAGGGCCTAAACCCTAAGTGTTATTACAGGTGCCTTGATGAGGGACTCCTGTCCCTCCTAAAGTAGTTGTGAATGGGGAACTTTAAGATCTAAAGATCCAGTATCTCACCTGAATTCACCATACCCCTTCTGACTACTTATATGCACCATGGAATTGAGTTTGACCTGTCTGGTAGTAGCCTTGCTACTGTCTTAACATATATATATAACCAGGTTGTATTCAGAAAAAAACTAGTGAAGAGCAGCCTGAAGCTCAACTCTTGCTGACCAGAAGGGGAGGAGGGGCTTACCCAAGGAGGCCCCTAAGGAGATACAAATTTGAAAACTTGTTCCATTTTAAGGGAATTAAACGACCCAAGTTCCTGTTGGCCTAGAAATCATTCAGAGTCCAGACTGTGGAGGATCTAGGCATAAATTCCCTGGGAGCAGGGAGGTTAAAAAAACTGCCCAAGTTTCAATGTCCTCAAAAATTGGTTAGGGTGAAGTCAGGCAACCTACTTCCCTAAAATACAGAGCCAGGACTGAATGAAGGACCTTGTTTAGAAGGCCTCTTGGGCTTGAGGACTTGGACTTGAACTTGGACCCAAGCCTCCAATAGGTGATATTTACTGCCAGGCTGGTGAACTATTAGTCCAAGCTTTTTTTTTTTTTTTTTTTTTTGTGTGTGTGTGAGGATTGTTAGTGTTCTGATCTGGAATCAACATCCGAGCATCAGATTAGATGATCCGATCATCCGAGGATCAGATCTACATACAATCCACCAAGCATTAGATTTCAGATGATCCGAGAGATGCAATGAAAACCGAGTATCAAATCATACTTGGGTGAATAGAAGCTGGGAATACTGCATCCGATTCTCGGATGCATTGAAAATCTGGGATGAACTAAGATCTTATCTGAATTTAAGCAGGGATCTGATCCACCCTGGAGAAAGAAGTTGGATATTATAATTTCTATGTAAGCTTTCCTTAAGGTAAGCTTCCATGTAAGCTTTGCCTTTCCTTCTTTGAAGGAACTACACAACTAGATTTACGTAAGTAAATCAACAGTGACACAAGGTCACCTGCCCCACCCGCCTCACTGCAGGTAGGGCTAGTTGTGAGATAAGGAAAGCAGAAATTACACAGAATTTTATTAAATAACATAGAATCTAAAAAGCAAGTACAATATTTCTTATATTATGAAATTGGATGAATTAAAATAATAATGCCAAACTAAGGTTACCTTAGTTTGAAGAAACACGTAATGTCTAGACGATTTGATGAAGGGTTCTATTCCTGTATATTTAAGTATTAACATTATAAATGGTAATAATACAGGAAAGAAGGGATAAAATATTATATTTCATTTTATTTATTTATTTTATTTTATTGATAAACGTACTGTAAGAAACCCGCGTCTCTCAGCACATGCGGTCTAGACGTGACGTCATCACAGGGGTTTCCCCGAGGATTCCCCCAGTTGGAATCGTGCTTTATATCATATTTTAACCCTTAAAATGGACCAATAGAGTAGAAGAACGGGGATAAACCCTTGCAAAATTTATTTTATTTGATTTCAACAGGCATATATTCCTGTATATAAGCTACTTACACGAGACGTGCAAATTGGAGAAATGCTGTCTCGATAAAAAAACGGAAGTGGTTTCGATTATTTCACTCGACAAGGACTCGTTTGTGTTACATTTATACACTTTTAAACTCTAAAAATGGTCAAATAATGAAGCAGATAGGGCTAAATATTTTATTTTATTTTATTTTATTGACAGGCATATATATATATATCCTGTATTAGAAACCACATGAACGAGTCGCTATTGCTTTACAACGTGAACCCGGAAGTGGACTTCCGTTGTAAAATATAGTAAAGATACTTATCTGAACTATGAAAAGACATCGAATTGTGATTCTATGTAATAAAATAAAGAAACTGATGTAGTTTCCAGATCCAACGACAAGTATATCCTTGTAAAAAAGAAATAATATTCCTTGTAAAATAAAGCATTGTAAATTCGCGTGGCCAACGAGAAAGTAGGGCGAGAGGTCAGAGGTTATCACGTGACGACAACTAGCAGTGTATCCGGTGGCTAACAAGAACTGTCTTTTTTTCTAAGGCGTTGGCCCCGGGTGTGGCAACCCGAGAACAGCATTAAGTCCCACATGGTAAGCTATTGTAGCGTAATAAAAAGAAATTTTACAAAGATGAGAAATTTTCTAAAAACTTACATCTTGTATATAAAATAATTTTCACGTAATTTAACCCTTTCGCTACCATGTATGTCGACTAGCAGTCGACATCAATGTGTATTACAGGGGTCCATGTCTGTCGACCAAGGGTCGACGACAATAATATATATTTCTTCTCTCCCTTCAGTGTACTGTTATACGTTTTCTTTGGTGTATCAGTATTAAACCGATTTTTTACGTATTTTATATGAATGTTATGCTATATTTAAAAAAAAAAATTCACCATTTCATCTATTTTTACTGGTTTCTGTATATATTACTGTATTTACCGCATATACCTGCATATTGTTTACTCATGGTTATTTTTATTTGTTGAATTCCCACGAATTTTCCCATTCGACTTTCATCAATTCCTAATGAAATATGCCGAAAAATACCGCAAATAAAGTGCATAAGGTAGTGAGTTATTATTTTACTTCATTGGCGTTTCTGACGTGATATGACGTCATATGGCTACAGTCCCTTGGAATAATGTTCCTTCAGTAGCGAAAGGGTTAAACAAGAATTAGGTTATAAAACAATAAAAATAGCATCAGAGATGCCCGTACCCCACAGCCTTGGGAAATATTTTCAACACCATGAGATATAGAAGTACTGTACCAGTACAAACTTCAGGATACTTTCAGACCACTGTCAGTTATATAAAGGTCCAAACAATGTTTAAATGGAGAAATAATGTTTAAAAGAAAGATAATGCGTATAAAGATGAAGTATTAAAACAAGATAATTCAATGACAAGATGACAGCATCAATCAGTAAACTAAAATTCAACACTCTTTATATACATCTGCATTTCCGAATTATGGTTTAGATGGTTTGAATATTACCATGCATACAGAAGTGGTAATACATTTAATGAATGCTTATGTGTGGTGTTGGAGTAAAATCTGCGGCTCACTTGATGAAATTCTATCTCTTACAATGGGAAGTTATGAAAGTAAAATTCTTAATAAATTCTAATATGACTTTTGCTTAATCTGCATCAAAAGACAGACCCAAAGGTGCAACAAGATTTTAAAGGTCAAGGTCACTACGGCAAGGTAAAAGGTCAAATTAAGGTCACACCATGATAATACACACCTATAGCCAATAACCAATGTCCCTACCAAGTATCAACTTCCTACACCTTACGGTTTCCGAGATACAGCCCTGACGATTTTATAGGTCAAGGTCACTATAGCAAGGTCAAAGGTCAAATCAAGGTCACACCATGATGCTGCACACCTACACCCCCTAGCCAATGTCTCTACCAAATATCAACTTCCTGCACCTAACAGTTTCCGAGATAAAGCCCGGACAATATTTTATAGGTCAAGGTCACTACAGCAAGGTTAAAGGTCAAATCAAGGTCAGACCATGACATTGCACACCTACACTCCCTAATCAATATCCCTACCAAGTATCAACTTCCTACACCTTACGGTTTCTGAGATATAGCCCAGACAACATTTTATAGGTCAACGTCACTACGGCAAGGTCAAAGGTGAAATCAAGGTCAGACCATGACGCTGCACACCTACACCCCCTAAGCAATATCCCTACCAAGTATCAACTTCCTACACCTTACGGTTTCTGAGATATAGTCTGGACAAGATTTTATAGGTCAAGGCCACTACGGCAAGGTCACAGGTCAAATCAAGGTCACACCATGACGTTGCACACCTACACCCCCTAACCAATGTCCCTACCAAATATCAACTTCCCAAGCCTTACAGTTTCCGAGATATAGCCCGGACAACATTTTATAGGTCAGGGTCACTACGGCAAGGTCAAAGGTCAAATCAAGGTCAGACCATGACGCTGCACACCTATACCCCCTAACCAATATCCCTACCAAGTATCAACTTCCTACACCTTACGGTTTCCGAGATATAGCCCGGACAAGATTTTCAAACTCAAGGTCACTATGGCAAGGTCAAAGATCAAATCAAGGTCAGACCATGACGTTGCACAGCTACACCCCCTAACCAATGTCCCTACCAAGTATCAACTTCCTACACCTTATAGTTTCTGAGATACAGCCCGGACAAACTATTTCCCGCCGCCCGCCCGCCCGCCCAGCCGCCCGCCCATCCGGACACCATGGGTGAAAACAATACTCCAACAGCCATTAAGGGCTGTGGGGTAAAAAATGATGGTGTCCATTCTGTATTTACAGGCTTATAAATTAAGTTATTGATGTATTGAGGTCAGTACTGTAAGTGTCAGAAACAAATGCTACGGACTTACTCTGTGACACCAAAACAGAAAAAAACCAAAAAAACCCCTGGAGTTACTTAGTTACACAGAGGATTATAAGTTACGTTGCGATACAACAAATGCTTATACCAAACTAATGCTTATGAATTACTCTGTGATGCCAAGCAAAGACCTACGAGTAAACCTGTTATATCAAACAAAAGTATTTGAATTACTCTGATACCTCTCTAATTTTTGGGCAGATATTCAGTGCAATGAAAGTCTAGAATAAAACAAAATAGAATAGCAAACATGGGCCTGAGAGCAATTCTGTGACAACAATGAAGTTGTACATGCTTATTCTGTGATAACAAACAAGTTATAGAGGGTATGCACGCTTACTTTCTGACTGCAGGACCTCTGCTAGCTTACTAAGGATGTCTGAGGATTGGAACACTTCCTTCTTTAGAAGAGGGTGCTTCTTGGGCCTGCGGATCTTCCTCCTATAATATAACAAGGGATATCAAGCTGTCACTTAGTGTTAAAACGTTTATTATGTTGATCAAATATTCATATATAATTCTTAATCTGTGAATAAATACAACCAAATTTACTTCAAAAAGTTGTTTTTCTATAAAAATATAGTGATTTTTTATGTCAGTGATGGTGAGTTGTATGGAACGGCTATTTCTCTTCAAATCACTTTTCACAACATTAGATCAACAATTCTGATATTCTTAAGATTTTGAGGACTCTGTACCAGAGTAAAAGAAATAAGATATATATCACTGGTACATAAAACTCACCACAAAGAAAACTGCAGCATATGGGACATTTTATGTAACACTTGATTTGTGAGGCCACTAACTTAATCTCACTGAAACTACATCCCATTGTTCAATCACATGGAGTGACTTCAACTGTCTACTTCAGGCACCATTACAAATTTCCCTATTTTTGAACATATTTTTCAATTCAATAATACAAAACACCGATAAATGGAGGTGATCTTTTCAATTAGAAGACATTAAAGATTTGCTAGCTGTTGCTTAATTTTAAAAGGCTGATGACAGTGGTGAATTGCACAGGCTGTGGGGAATTTCTCTCTTTTTTGGCTGTACTCTGTAGACTACACTAACAAATACTTCGAGATGTACCTGCGGGTCTTGTTGAGGGGAGTCTTCGTGTCCATACTACCCTCTTCCCCCGGACTGTCCATCCACATACTGACCAGTGGCGGGGTGCCAGGAGGGCCATCACTGGCCTGACTTGAACCCTAAGCAAAGACATATGAAATGTACTCCATATGAAATGTACTCAGTTATGCCAAGATCTCTTCAACAAGAACATCAGCACCACAAAACAATGTTAACTACAATACAGTGCAAATATACAGTCATCATCAATACATACTGTAATGAATACATTAATAAATAAAACACTTCTGACGATGCTTTGGCTTGACAGGTCCTTGGACTCCACATAACATGTACTAAATGGTTCAAGGTAGGTTCCCTGTGACAGTTCTGGTAATATTTATTCCAGGTAAATTTCAATTTCAATAATTATGAATGTCATACAATGGTTGCTTAAAGTGTCTTGAATGAAAATGATTCTACTTAAAACTAGAAATAGGACGCCCTGTTGATTGTAGGTGCGAATAGAAACAGGATAGCATAGAAGAACACACATTATCATGTGTAATGTCCACCCCATGAACCTTTTGCCAAAATTGTACAGTAGTCTTACAAGACCCTGTTTCATTTGTAAAATATATCAATGATGCTTAAATATTTATTAGTGTAGATGTAAATTATTTCAGCTTCATGCCTTTTTGCATTGGTTGGGTTGAAAATTTTGACGAAATCACTCTATCTTGCACGGTAAAGGAGATAGAAGGAAATTTGTGTTTTGCCATTTTTGGCAAAAATTCGAAAAATCAAAATGGCCGCCATTTTTGGGGAGGGGAAATTTTTTTGAAAACTGCAAAGAGTACATTCCTTAGATACCCTGTGGGTTGAAAATTTTGACGAAATCGCTCTATCTCGCACGGTTAAGAAGATAGAAGCAAATTCGTGTTTTGCCAAAAATTCGAAAATTCAAAATGGCCGCCATTTTTGGGGAGGGGAAATTTTTTTAAAAATTGCCAAGAGTAGAATTGTCAGATACCCTGTGGGTCGAAAATTTTGACGAAATCGCTCTATCTCACACGGTTAAGGAGATAGAAGCAAATTTGTGTTTTGCCATTTTTGGCAAAAATTCGAAAATTCAAAATGGCCGCCATTTTTGGGGAGGGGAAAATTTTTTGAAAATTGCAAAGAGTACATTCCTTAGATACTATGTGGGTTGAAAATTTTGACGAAATCGCTCTATCTCGCACGGTTAAGGAGATAGAAGCAAATTCGTGTTTTGCCATTTTTGGCAAAAATTCAAAATGGCTGCCATTTTTGGGGAGGGGAAAATGTTTTGAAAATTGCAAAGAGTACATTCCTTAGATACCCTGTGGGTCAAAAATTTCGACGAAATCGCTCTATCTCGCACAGTTTAGGAGATATAAGCACATTTGCCTTTTTCAGTATTCAAAATAGCCAATTACTCATTTATTTAATTAATTACTCACTCATCTATGAAGCAATTCCCCCCAAAAGCAATCCCATACAAGCTATTAACCCAATGAACCTCCATATCAAATTTCAGAAAGCTAGGCTTAATAGCATTCCTTAAAATGTCTGGAAACCAAAGAGCTACTCAAAAGTAGCAAAGTAGCTATTACTCAGTTAGCTATAGAGCTATCATCACCAAAAGCAATCCCATACAAGCTATTAACCCAATAAACCTGCATGCCAAATTTGGTAAAGATAGGATAAGAACTGTTGCCTAAAATGTCTGGAAACCAAGTGGGACGGCGGAAAAAGCAAAAATAATATGTCCACCCCCCAGTGGGGTGGACATAATAAGAGTCTACTTAAAATTTTGCACAGGTTTTTACTAAAAAATCAACAATATCATTCAGAATACTTTAAGCAGTCTTATTTAGGCTACCTTATACAACAGTAGCAGCAGTAATTTGAAATATTCTGGGTACACTTATAACATAATCTTATTCAAACTACAATAAACGTACTTGGTTTATATTACACTTTAAAATAGTTCTAGGCAAATTTGCAGACTTGTAACAGCCCTGTTAAAAGTTGTAACTTGTGTTTTTGTCACATTTTGCTCAATTTTGAGTAATTTTCATAACAGAATCTGCATGAAAATAGATTAAGCATGAATATTTTGGTGCCAATATCACTGGAAGTTAAAATCTAAATCAACTTAAGTTGCACTTAATGGATTTGTAGTTTGGTACTGTAAATCCATAAACATGGTAAATAGTTCAGGATATCCTATCAAAGCTGCTTGGACTTACCTCCGCTGTAAATCGTTTTACAAGGTCACTAATGTCGGTCTGGTCAACTTGGACAGCTGAAAATATACAAACAACACCTCAGGTAAGTTGCTGAACTAGACATTAAATAGGTGAAAATGGAGATACCATATAAATCTAGACTGGTCATTTTCTTCTGGAGGTTCCTTAGTTATCAATGGCTTTACTGAAATACCATCACAATTACGCAGAATTACCCACTGAATCAAATGCTATTGCTGTGAATAGTAAACTGGTATACCGCTTTTCATTTTGTTTACTTTTGTCCAAAAAATGAAAAATAGCATCAGAGATGCCCGTGCCCCACAACCTGGGGAAATAGTTTTCAACATCACAAGATATAGAAGTAGTGAAACAGTACACACATTGGGATACTTTCAGAGCAGTGTCAGTGTCCAAATAATGTTTAAGTAGAGAAAATAACATCTAAGAGAAAGAAATTGGATGTAAAGGTTAAGTATTAAAACAAGACAATTCAGTCAACTAAAAATTAAGACTTCTCCCATGTTGACATTCATTTGTATGGTTGAATTATGATTTGAATGTTTTGAATATTACCCATACATACAGATGTGGCAATACATGTTTTTATGTGGAGTTGGGGCAAAACCTATGGCTCACTTGATGCAATACCATCCGTTACAGTGGGAAGTTGCAAAAGTAAAACGGTTAATGAATTCTAATATGACTTTAACAGTGCTTAATCTACATCAAAAGACACCCAAAGGTGCAACAACCAAGATTCAAGTAAAAAGATATAAGAGAGATATAAGAGAGATAAAATAGTATCAGATATCCCTGTAGAGAGATAAAATAGCATCAGATATACAAGATCAAATCCAGGTCACACCATGACGTTGCACACCGATAACCCCATATTTTCACCATACCAGTGGCAAGCATGAGATACATGTGCTTTCATTCCGTTTCAAAGCCTTGGAAACCAGAGTGAATTTCAGAATCAGTCCGACCACTATCAAAAGCCAGTTAAGAGAAATCAATAATTCAGAAAGAAAATAGGCAAATTGAATAAAGTGAGCAAAATTGTTGCAATCTGAGTAATGGAAAATAATTGTTGCTCTAAAACAGAGTGGAACAGTTAAGGAGTGACAATTTTAAAGTCTTCACCTTGGGATGGAGAGTTGTTGTCCCAAGTGACCTCCCCCATCATATCTGACTGTGAGAGCAGCATCACATCGCATGTCTTCACCGACTCCAGACCAGTCCTCTGGTATTTCTTTTTCACAACTAAAGTCAAACACACAAAAAAAATAGCATCAGAGATGACTCTACCTCATGGCCCAGGGAAATAGCACTAGACACTGTTGGATATACAACTTAAAGCGTTACACAAAGAAAGACCAGGAGAGAGAAAATGTATGTAATGATAAAGCATCAAAACAAGACAATTTAACATTAAGATGAAAGCATTAATCAGGAAAACGAAAAGTTATAATGCTGTTTAAAGAGACAGGACAATAAGGTAAAAGTACATATAATAATCAGTAGCAGCCCATATATCTTTGTGATAAGAAATTCAAGTCTCAAATATGGCAGTAGAAATCATTCTGACAGTTGAGGTTAAAGGTCAGATCTAGGTCAAACAATGACATTTTACATCTACAACCTCCAACCAGTGTCGTGCCAAGTATCTGTTTCTTATACCTCACAGTTTCTGAAATACATGCCGGACAATATTTAAATAACAAGTAACTATGTCAAGGTCAAAGGTACAATCAAGGTCATACCATGATGTTGCATTCCTACAAAGTCTGACCAATGTCCCAACTCCCAAGTATCAATTTCCTGCATCCTATGCTTTGAAAGATATTGCCCAGATAACATTTTACAGGTCAAGGTCACTACGGCAAGGTCAAAGCAAGGTCACACCATCAAATCACACATCTAAAAGCACCAACCAATGTCCCTACTAAGTATCAACATTCGACACCTTACAGTTTCCAAGAAATAGCCTGGACAAGATTTTAAAGGTCAAGGTTACTATGCTATATGACAATGTCAAATCAAAGTCACACTATGACACTTCACATTTATACTCCAACCAATGGCCCTACCAAGTATCAACCTCCTATATCTTATGGTTTCTGAGATAGAGCCTGAACACGATTTTCAAACTCAAGGTCATTAAAGCAAGGACAAGGGTAAAATCAAGGTCAAACCATGACGTTGCACACCTTTACCCCAACCAATGTCCCTACCATGTACCAACATCCTACACCTTACGGTTTCAGAGATACAGCTGAAACATGATATTATCTGTCACCCAGCCAACTGGACGACATTGGTGAGGTAAAACATTTTCTCAGAAACTTATACCTCTATTCCACTGTCACCCTGATATTCTTGGTCTAAACATAATCTTACTGGCTGTATGAGATCTCTTTATTTAAAATGGTGCAAGTCTGATCAGTGTGTTTGTGTCAGATATTTCCAGTGAAATTTTCATATTATTAAAATGTAGGCCCATGTTTTTAGTCAAACAATTTAAAATTTTACTCAAGACAATTTACATAGTTTGTAAATTTTTGCCCATTTTCTGACAGGATCAGTCATAGCAGCACCCAAGCATAAATTTAGCTAGGTATTGTAATTAGTCACAAGAGTTTGACGGTGGTACTGAGATTTCTGATGCACTAGAAAAATGATTTTTGTGGGAATAAAAATTTTATTTTCATCTTATCATCAGTATTTTGCAATCATCAGAACTAAAACTAGAAATAGGACGCCCTGTTGATAGTAGCTGCGACATATGAATAGAAACAGGATAGCATAGAAGAACACACATTATCATGTGTAATGTCCACCCCATGAACCTTTTGCCAAAATTGGACAGTAGTCTTACAAGACCCTGTTTCATTTGTAAA
The DNA here is from genome assembly GCA_964017235.1 of Sabellastarte sp. h YS-2021. NCBI lineage: Eukaryota > Metazoa > Annelida > Polychaeta > Sabellida > Sabellidae > Sabellastarte > Sabellastarte sp. h YS-2021. The sequence continues at coordinate 19,175,640 of OZ024928.1, forward strand.
ATATATCAATGATGCTTAAATATTTATTAGTGTAGATGTAAATTATTTCAGCTTCATGCCTTTTTGCATTGGTTGGGTTGAAAATTTTGACGAAATCACTCTATCTTGCACGGTTAAGAAGATAGAAGCAAATTTCTGTTTTTGTATTTTTGGCAAAAATTTGAAAATTTAAAATGGCCGCCATTTTTGGGAAAAGGAAAATTTTTTGAAAATTGCCAAGAGTACATTTCTTAGATACCCTATGGGTTGAAAAATTCAACGAAATAACTATATTTTGCACGGTTAAGGCAAATATGTGTTTTTCCATTTTGGGCAAAATTTCAAAATGGCCGCCATATGTGGGGAGGGGAAAATTTTTTGAAAATTGCAAAGAGTACATTTCTTAGGTACCCTGTGGGTCGAAAATTCCGACGAAATCGCTCTATCTCACACGGTTAAGGGGATAGAAGCAATTTTGTGTTTTGCCATTTTTGGGAAAAATTTGAAAATTCAAAATGGCTGCCTTTTTTGGGGGAGGGGAAATTTTTTTTGAAAATTGCCAACAGTACATTGGTCAGATACCCTGTTGCTTGATAATTTTGACGAAATCGCTCTATCTCGCACGGTTAAGGAGATAGAAGCAAATTTGTGTTCTGCCATTTTTGGCGAAAATTCGAAAAGGTCGCCATTTTTGGGGAGGGGAAATTTTTTTGAAAATTGCTAAGAGCGCATTTCTGAGATAACCTGTGGGTCGAAAATTTGGACGAAATGGCTCTATCACGCACGGTTAAGGAGATAGAAGCAATTTTGTGTTTTGCCATTTTTGGCAAAAATTCGAAAATTCAAAATGGCTGCCATTTTTGGGGAGGGGAAATTTTTTTTTAAAAATGCCCAGAGTACAATGCTCAGGTACCCTGTGGGTCGAAAATTTTGACGAAATCACTCTATCTTGCAAGGTTAAGCAGATAGAAGCAAATTTGTGTTGTGCCATTTTTGGCAAAAATTCGAAAAATCAAAATGGCCGCCATTTTTGGGGAGGGGAAATTTTTTTGAAAATTGCAAAGAGTAATCGTGTTTTGCCATTTTTGGGGAAAATTCGAAAATTCAAAATGGTCGCCATTTTTGGGGAGGGGAAATTTTAGGAAAATTGCTAAGAGTGGATTTCTGAGATAATCTGTGGGTTGAAAATTTTGATGAAATCGCTCTATCTCGCACGGTTAAGGAGATAGAAGCAATTTTGTGTTTTGCCATTTTTGGCAAAAATTCGAAAATTCAAAATGGCCGCCATTTTTGGGGAGGGAAAAATTTCTTAAAAATTGCCAAGAGTACAATGCTCAAGTACCCTGTGGGTCGAAAATTATGACGAAATCGCTCTATCTTGCACGGTTAAGGAGATAGAAGCAATTTTGTGTTTTGCCATTTTTGGCAAAAATTCGAAAAATCAAAATGGCCGCCATTTTTGGGGAGGGGAAAATTTTTAAAAAATTGTAAGGATTACATTCTTTAGATACCCTGTGGATCGAAAATTTCGACGAAATCGCTCTATCTCGCACAGTTAAGGAGATAGAAGCAAATTTGTGCTTTGCCATTTTTGGCAAAAATTCGAAAATTCAAAATGGCCACCATTTTTGGGGAGGGGAAACTTTTTTGAAAATTGTAAAGATTACATTCTTTAGATACCCTGTGGGTCGAAAATTTCGACGAAATCGCTCCATCTCGCACGGTTAAGGAGATAGAAGCAAATTTGTGTTTTGCCATTTTTGGCAAAAATTCGAAAATTCAAAATGGCCACCATTTTTGGGGAGGGGAAACTTTTTGGAAAATTGTAAAGATTACATTCCTTACATACCCTGTGGGTCGATAAGTTCGACGAAATCCTTCTATCTCGCACGGTTAAGGAGATAGAAGCAAATTTGTGTTTGGCCATTTTTGGCAAAAATTCGAAAATTCAAAATGGCCGCCATTTTTGGGGAGGGGAAAATTTTTGGAAAATTGCAAAGAGTACATTCCTTAGATACCCTGTGGGTCGAAAATTTCGACGAAATTGCTCTATCTCGCACGGTTTAGGAGATATGAGCACATTTGCCTTTTTCAGTATTCAAAATAGCCAATTACTCATTTATTTAATTAATTACTCGCTCATCTATGAAGCAATTCCCCCCAAAAGCAATCCCATACAAGCTATTAACCCAATGAACCTCCATACCAAATTTCAGAAAGCTAGGCTTAATAGCATTCCTTAAAATGTCTGGAAACCAAAGAGATACTCAAAAGTAGCAAAGTAGCTATTACTCAGTTAGCTATAGAGCTATCATCACCAAAAGCAATCCCATACAAGCTATTAACCCAATAAACCTGCATGCCAAATTTGGTAAAGATAGGATAAGAACTGTTGCCTAAAATGTCTGGAAACCAAGTGGGACGCCGGACACCGGAAAAAGCAAAAATAATATGTCCATCCCCCAGTGGGGTGGACATAATTATTTATTACTGATATCAATGCCTACTTCTTGTTTGATATCAAACATTCAATGTATTTACTTATACGGATCAGCTGGACACTACTGAAACATTTTTGGTATAAGTTAGGCGAGATCCTGATTACCTAAAGAAGTTAAATGTTTCTGTGGTGTATATAAATAGCAGAATATCTTTGTTAAATTTGTTAAATATTGACATTTATATTGATACAAAGATAAGACAAAATAACATACTTAACAGAAATGAAATTAAATGGAAAAAACAAAAGTTTTCTTTTAGACAGTTGTACACAAAATCAAAAATATGTTGTAACATCTTAAAATATGATAAAGAAAGACAAATTTGTAGCCACCTTTCTTAGTAACTGATACTTCATGTTTCGCATCATGACCTGTCTCCACGGACTTTTTACCATGTTTTTCATCTCTTTTCTTAAGCACTGACTGCCTATGTCTTTTACCCATTCTTTAATTCTTTCATTTTAAATCATTGTTTCCTGCAATAAACAGTACAGTAAAAAATTAGGGCTGGGACAGGTGCTATAAAACAGCTCCGAGTACCCGCACTCTGAAAACCGACCCACATTCGAATAATCATGAGATTTAGTATCTATCATTATAAGTATTCTGTAAACAAATGGATACAAAACTTTTGAAGAAAAATGTTTTCCATTTAACCAGGTATTATAGAATATGGAGTAAACTGTACGTTTTCAAGGCAAAACCACAACTTTAATTGATATTATGTGGCATACTTTACACAAATGTTTCGTGGGTGATAATACAATATGCTGTGAGTACTCAAGTAGTTAAAATGGACCAACTCGTCTATCGAGGTTCGGTTAACCATTTGCAGCCCTAGTAAAAACAAGAGGGTCAAAGATGCCCCAAAAGGCGGGTTGCGCAGGCAGCAATAAGGTTAGCGACTGCTGTAATTACATTTAGAAACAAGGAAAGAAATGTTAGGTCAGCCAGTTAAGGTGAATGTGTTAGACGTGCTAAGAAACGTAAAACTTGTAATCTAGGTTACATAATTGTATCTATGCTATAAACAGACAAATGAAAGGACGGAATTACACAAATTTCGAAAGCAACTCAGCTATGATAGTGATGTATCTCCCTGTCTAGTTTGAAGTTGATTGGACACAGTGTTTTCGAGTTAGAGTCCGGAAACAGAAATGTTGACGAACAGACAAATGGACAAAAAACAGACAAACGAACGGACAGAATTACTCCAATTTCGAAAGGAACCTAGCTATGATGGTGATCTATCTCCCTGTCAAGTTTGAATTCGATTGGACAAACCGTTTTCGAGATAGAGTCTGGAAACGAAAAATGTGGACGGACAGACGGACGTCGGACACATCAATCTAATAGGTGGGTTGGTTACACACAACCCACCTAAAAATTTCATCAAAATCTGTCCATAAGTTTTTGAGTTATCTTGTTCACAAACGCACAAACAAACTCACAAACCCACAAACAAACCCAGGCGAAAACATAACCTCCTTGGCGGAGGTAAATATAAAATTCTACAGGTTATAAATGTACCCAAACCGAACAAGACATCAACATTACAATACAGACATGTATTAATTCTACCTTTACCATGTATTACATCACACAAGTTATATATCACAAGAAATGAAAACAATGAAGAAGATTACAATTCATATATTTAGCACTTTAGTACACTAAATTAAACAGTTAACTCCCACTGAAATATGCACCTAATCTCAGACAAAATACCCCAGACAAAAGTTTCTGCAAAAGTAGATAGCTTTTAGCCATTCATGACTGGGGCATACTGTTGCATACAAAATGTGTGTAACTTGACTAAATGCAGAATGAAAACAACAAACTATCTGGCAATTTAATTACCCTGTTATTCTGTGAAGGACTTGTAAAGTAAAAACAAGACAAATGAACGGACGGATTTACACCAATTTCGAAAGGAACCTAGCTATGATGGTGATGTATGTCCCTGTGAAGTTTGAATTAGATTGGAGTAACCGTTTTCGAGTTAGAGTCCGGAAACAAAAATGTGGACGGACAGATGGATGGACAGAAAAACGGACAAAAACGAAGAAACGGACGGAAAAACGGACAAACAAAAAGACGGAATTTCACCAATTTCGAAAGGAACCTAGCTATGATGGTGATCTATCTCCCTGTGAAGTTTGAATTTGATTGGTCAAACCGTTTTAAAGTTAGAGTCCGGAAACGAAAATGTGGACAAACAGATGGATGGACAGACAAACGGACGAAAAACGGACAAACGAAGACACGGAATTTCACCAATTTCGAAAGGAACCTAGCTATGATGGTGATCTATCTCCCTGTGAAGTTTGAATTTGATTGGTCAAACCGTTTTAAAGTTAGAGTCCGGAAACAAAAATGTGGACAAACAGATGGATAGACAGACAAACGGACGAAAAACGGACAAACGAACAAACGGAATTTCACCAATTTCGAAAGGAACCTAGCTATGATGGTGATCTATCTCCCTGTGAAGTTTGAATTTGATTGGTCAAACCGTTTTAAAGTTAGAGTCCGGAAACGAAAAATGTGGACGGACAGACAGACAGACGGACAGACGGACGTCGGACACATCAATCTAATAGGCGGGTTGGTTACACGCAACCCGCCTAAAAATAAACTAAAAGTTCGGGTTTTATGTCCCATTCAATAACCAAGTTTACACTGGGGCAGATTCTCAGAAATGCCATTTGTGGGAGTCAAAAATTCAAGATGGTGTCCAAAATTTAGAAATCTGAAAATTTTTCAGAGGGTCCACATCATAGGTCTCTCATACTCAACGGATCCAAAATTTTTCTCGAAACTGTTTTATTTATAATGTTTTTTTTTTAAATTTTCTGCCAAAATTCAAGATGTCGGCAAAATTCAGAAAATTCCAACTAAAACGTAGCTGGATCAGTGTCTTTCAGTCAGCAATGAAATATAAACATTATTAACATAATTATTTGAAAGTCATGCAACAAAGTAAAGAGTTCTAATCTTATCTTATAAATCTAAATCTACAGCACCTAATATAGCTACCTTTTGAATAAGAATACAATAGAGTGTGAGATTAAGGGGATTTTAAAACGACACTTGTTTCAACATGTGAACTTAATTTTAAGTATTTATATTGTTTATATCATAATATATATATAACACAATGAATAACAGGAATATGTAATTTTAAGAGGAGTTTGTTTCCATTTTGTATAAGTCCAACTTCATAGTGATAAAATAGCATCAGAGATGCCTGTACCCCACTGCCTGGAAAAATAGTTTTCAACACTATGACATATAGAAGTAGTGAAACAGTACAAAGACCTGAATACTTTCAGCGCAGTGTCACTTATATAAAGGTCCAAATAATGTTTAGAGAAATAACATCTAAGAGAAAGAAAATGTATGTAAAGATAAAGGTACTAAAACAAGACAATTCAATAGCAAGATGACAGCACTAATCAGTAAACTAAAAAATATGAAGCTGTAAAATTTATGAACTGGAGAATAGCTGTCAATGGAAATAGTATAATTATGTAAAAGTGCATATAAAAATCAGTTGCAGCAATCCATATGTACTTGTCATAAGAGAAAGATGTCTCAAATATGGCTGCTGAACACACTTTGGCAGAGCAAAAAGGTCATACCATGATGCACACATACATTTACACACACCCCTAACCAATGTCCCTACCAGGGGTAGGCTTATATGAAACCACTGCCTTCTTCCTGTCCTTTACTGTGGAATCAGCAGATTTTCTCTGCAACCAACAATCCTCTGTAACCAGTAAGCATGGATCATTACTCCATCATGTACTCAACCTCCAAAGCCATTTTCAATAGTTTCCATGCAACAAAGTCAGCAATAAGTGTGAAAATATCTCCAAAAAGCCCCAAAAATGGCCTCGGTCAGGTACTTTGGTGGTCTGTGGATGACCTTCAATGAAGAGCTTCAAAGTCAAATTTCTGCATGCTTACAGAGGACATATATATGTATTATATATACCAGCCATAGGATGATCTAACTTTCTATCTATGAGAACTGGGCCAAAATGTGAAAAAATGACCATAATCTGACCTTTAAGAGGCCACCAGTGACCTTGAAATTGAAGGTCAAGGTCACAAAACAATAGCGTTCGTGGTATTGCCCACTTATACCCACATACCAAATTTGAAAGGTTTAGCTAAAATATGTTTTAAGTTATCGCGTCCAAAAGGAAATCTCTGCGGCCGCGTGACCGTACTGATTCCTAAGTATCCCCGAGTTTCGTCTGGGGATACAATGATATAGATCTTGTGTGCACAACCACAAGGTACAGTAGACCCAGTGTTGATTCTAAAAATTTCAAAAAGGGGGGCGATCCCCCACCACTACACAAAATGTGGGGGAAGGGCTAAAAATTCTGGGACGACTTTATGATAAAGTTTAAACTAATGAAAAATACTTTTTCAGTTTAGACATTTTTTACAGTGGACTTCTATTAATTAGTGATCAAGGCCACTTGGCAACCCAATAAGTAGTGGTTATCTGCCATTGAATACCCACCTATTAGCTAATACTTTCAAATTAATTAAATAAATATTTTAAATTCTATTAACAGGGTTTGATTATAATGTAACTGTACCAGAATACTAATTGATAGATATGGTATAATTAGCAGTTGTACATCTGATATTTACTTTAAAGCTATGTATTTTGAGAAATTATATCAATTATCGGTCATTTTATGCCAGTGAACAGTCATTTAGTTTACATACAGAAGCATTTGTCCTTGACCTCTATTGTATTGAAGAAATATAAGGTGTTCGTTCACTGGTAGGCTGGCATTCACTGGTAGAATGCCACTATATACAGTTATGTACAAAAGTAAATGTCAGGTGATTGTCTTGCCAAATAAACTTCATGCCTAGTGATAGAATTAAAAAAAAAAATAAAATATTAAAAATGGTTATCAAAGTGACTCCTGTCACGGCATTGTGGTTTTACGTTTTTGTCTAAAGTCACGGCATCACAAATTCAGTCATTGTGTTGTATTGTATTTATACTCAGCGCAATATCTCCATATACTACAGGACTCAAATTGCTATTTAACCCATCCAACTGCACAGGTACAGCCCCAACTCACAAGTAACTGACTTTCCCCTAATTGAAAGATAGAGGCTCAAGGATGACCATTTATCAATGTCCTTGAGGTTCTTTAGCCTGCCATTCGGGACAGGACCCAATGACAGAGGACCGCCATTTTAAGTGGTCATCCGAGCCACTATGTATCTGCCTGTACCTGGGTTTGAACACACGTCCTCCGAGTTCCTAGACAAGTGTGTTACCCACTAGGCCACAGTGGCAGTAGCCAGTAGTCATTATACCATCAATTCATACGAATATGTTGGAAAACCCCACAGAATACCGTGACCTCATGAATATTAATGAGTAGTTCACAAATTCTTCAAGTAAAATATTGTTAAAAAATCCCATGAAATTGTCAATATTTTCTATGCATATATGAATATTCATGAGCTCTATGGTCCATCTAGTATTTGATCTTAAAGCAGGGCTTGATGTTTCCAGTGGTCCGGCAGCCCGAGTCTGCCGAAAATTCGACCGGGCTGCCGTTGTACACTGATAGGCTGACCGAAGGGCTACTAGTAAATAAAATGAATAAATACGTACATATTTTGATATATTGTGGCTTTATTTTACAAAACAATGGTTGAAATAGTTCTAATTTGATCATTGTTTATGTCTGCCATGACACTTTATTTTCAGCTGTGAACATTCGAAGATAAGTATTTTCAGCTGCGAATTCATTCGAAAATAATTATTTTCAGTCGTGGATTCATTTGAGTTTTTTTTCACGGGGCCTACAGTGCTTTACATGATTTTATGTTTTAGTCAAGTTTAAGTGGAATTAGCAATTTTAATAAAATTGGTGTAATTTTAGTTTACAGTTAATGGTTTGTGTAATTGCAAATTTTTATTGCCAATAAAACAGTGATTCAGATTGTTAACATATTTATTATGACATGTTTATTTGTAGCAGTAAGCCTTGATGAGAACAGTTCATCATAAAATATTTCGGTGGGATGGGATGTAGGAAATCCAATTTTACTTGGAATGTCGTAATACAGTAAAACATCACTATGATTTAGATATTATTCTGTACAGTAATGAACACCCATAAAATTCACATGTTATACCTGAACAGTTTGTATATTCGTGTTATGCTAATATGTAATATAAGTGCAGGCGTGTCATGACATGCTATTATGAAACGAGATTTCATGAGTGTTATGTACATCTGTGTTTTGTCAATATGCAACATAAGTATTTTGTGTGTCATGAAATGTTATTATGAAATGAGATATACATTAAACTAGAAATAGGACGCCCTGTTGATAGTAGCTGCGACATATGAATAGAAACAGGATAGGATAGAAGAACACACATTATCATGTGTAATGTCCACCCCATGAACCTTTTGCCAGAATTGTACAGTAGTCTTACAAGACCCTGTTTCATTTGTGAAATATATCAATGATGGTTAAATATTTATTAGTGTAGATGTAAATTATTTCAGCTTCATGCCTTTTTGCATTGGTTGGGTCGAAAATTTTGACGAAATCACTCTATCTTGCACGGTTAAGAAGATAGAAGCAAATTTCTGTTTTTCTATTTTTGGCAAAAATTTGAAAATTCAAAATGGCCGCCATTTTTGGGAAGAGGAAAATTTTTTGAAAATTGGCAAGAGTACATTTTTTAGATACCCTGTGGGTCGAAAATTTCACCGAAATAACTCTATTTTGCACGGTTAAGGTCAATTTGTGTTTTTCCATTTTGGGCCAAAATTCGAAAATGCAAAATGGCCGCCATATATGGGGAGGGGAAAATTTTTCAAAAATTGCCAAGAGTACATTTCTTAGATACCCCATGGGTCGAAAATTTTGACGAAATCACTCTATCTCGCACGGTTAAGAAGATAGAAGCAAATTTGTGTTTTGCCATTTTTGGCAAAAATTCGAAAATTCAAAATGGCCGCCATTTTTGGGGAGGGGAAATTTTTTTGAAAATTGCAAAGATTACGTTCCTTAGATACCCTGTGGGTCGAAAATTTCAACGAAATCGCTCTATCTCGCACGGTTAAGGAGATAGCAAATTTGTGTTTTGCCATTTTTGGCAAAAATTCGAAAATTCAAAATGGCCGCCACTTTTGGGGAGGGGAAATTTTTGTGAAAATTGCAAAGATTACATTCTTTAGATACCCTGTGGGTCGAAAATTTCGACGAAATCGCTTTATCTCGTGGGGTTAAGGAGATAGAAGCAAATTTGTGTTTTGCCATTTTTGGCAAAAATTCGAAAATTCAAAATGGCGGCCATTTTTGGGGAGGGGAAAATTTTTTGAAAATTGCAAAGAGTACATTCCTCAGATACCCTGTGGCTCGAAAATTTCAACGAAATCACTCTATCTCGCACGGTTTAGGAGATATGAGCACATTTGCCTTTTTCAATATTCAAAATAGCCAATTACTCATTTATTTAATTAATTACTCACTCATCTATGAAGCAATTCCCCCCAAAAGCAATCCCATACAAGCTATTAACCCAATGAACCTTAATAGCATTCCTTAAAATGTCTGGAAACCAAAGAGATACTCAAAAGTAGCAAAGTAGCTATTACTCAGTTAGCTATAGAGCTATCATCACCAAAAGCAATCCCATACAAGCTATTAACCAAATAAACCTGCATGCCAAATTTGGTAAAGATAGGATAAGAACTGTTGCCTAAAATGTCTGGAAACCAAGTGGGACGCCGGACGGCGGAAAAAGCAAAAATAATATGTCCAGCCCCCAGTGGGTGGACATAACTACATATCACTTAAAAACATGACAAGTTATTATGAAATGAGATTTCTTGAACGTTATGTATATCTGTGTTATGTTAATAAGCAACATAAGTATCTTGTGTGTCATAACATGTTATTATGAAATAAGATACACATCAAACTACATAACGCTTGAAAACTAAAGTAATTTACCATGTAATGAAACAATGATATCGTGAAAAGTGTTCACATGAAAACTAAGGTGTCCACATGTTATGCATGAACCATATTATGGCAAATTATGAAATGTGATATACACTAAATTACAGGAACTAGAAAGGCAAAACAGATTGCCCTGCATGACACTTGAAAAGTAAGGTATTACCCTGCAATGGAGTAATGATAACTACCATCGGGGTAATACTATGATGAGTAATAGAGTTAAATATACATGATGGTTTTCCTACTTATAGCATTATGTGGTTATATATTAATAAAATTCACATGTTATACTTGAACAGTTTGTATATTCATGTTATGCTAATATGTAATATAAGTGCAGGCGTGTCATGACATGTTATTATAAAACGAGATTTCATGAGTGTTATGTACATCTGTGTTATGTCAATATGCAACATAATTATTTTGTGTGTCATGAAATGTTATTATGAAATGAGATATACATTAAACTACATATCGCTTAAAAACATGACAAGTTATTATGAAATGAGATTTCTTGAACGTTATGTATATATGTGTTGTGTTAATAAGTAACATAAGTATCTTGTGTGTCATAACATGTTATTATGAAATGAGATACACATCAAACTACATATCGCTTGAAAACTAAAGTAATTTACCATGTAATGAAACAATGATAATGTGAAAAGTGTTCACATGAAAACTAAGGTAATTTACCCCGTAATGAAAAAATGATAACCTGAAAAGTGTCTACATGTTATGCGTGAACCATACGTACATTCGAGATATGGCAATCTATAACATAAGTATTATGTGTTATGGCAAATTATGAAATGTGATATACACTAAATTACAGGAACTAGAAAGGTAAAACAGATTGCCCTGCATGACACTTGAAAAGAAAGGTATTACCCTGCAATGGAGTAATGATAACTGCCATCGGGGTAATACTATGATGAGTAATAGAGTTAAATATACATGATGTTTTTCCTACTTATAGCATTACATGGTTATATATTAATACAAGTTAATGACCTCCAGGTCGATTGAAAAGCAGTGCAGATTACTAGGTAATGGAGTACTGATTACTACCATTGGGGTAATATTCTGTTCATGACATGTTATCATGAGTCATATTCTGTTCCAGATATGTTGTACATTACTATTTAAAGTGTTACGTAGCTACGTTAATATGAGTATTCTATGTACCATGACATGTCGAGTATTACATAGCTGCACCTAACTACATCACCAATTCGAATGTGATAAAAAAAAGGTAGATTATGAAAATTTAGCATTTTATTTCAGATCCTATCATGCAGTTGTATCTTATTTTGTGAGCTAAAACACAACATTAAAGATAGGATATACCTGCCAATTGAAAAACAAGGCAAACTACCCTGCAATGGCGTAATGATAACTACCATTGGGGTAATATCTTGCCACTGAAAAAGTAAATTGTAAGGGTTGCACATGTACAGCGTTACATGGCTATATGCCAATGCAACTGTTATGAGTGTCACGCTATATTTTATAAGATGGGATGTAAGAAAGCCCACACTACTTTGAATGTCATAATACAGTAATCACTTAATACAGTAAGAGATCACTACGTTTTAGATATTATTCTGTACAGTAATGTACACCCATAAAATTCATATATTATACTTGAACGATTTGTATATTCATGTTATGCTAATATGTAATATAAGTGTAGGTGTGTCATGACATGTTATTATGAAACGAGATTTCATGAGTGTTATGTACATCTGTGTTACGTTAATATGTAACATAAGTATTTTGTGTTTATTATGAAATGAAATTTCATGAACGTTATGTATATCTGTGTTATGTTAATATGTAACATAAGTATTTTGTGTGTCACGACACGTTATTATGAAATGAGATACACATTAAACTACATATCGCTTGAAAATTAAAGTAATTTACCCGGTAATGAAACAATGATAACCTGAAAAGTGTTCACATGAAAACTAAGGTAATTTACCCCGTAATGAAACAATGATAACCTGAAAAGTGCCCACATGTTATGCGTGAACCATATGTACACTTGAGTTATGGCAATCTACAATGTAAGTGTTATCTATGTCATGACATGTTATGAGATGGGATATAGAAAAATAAGGCAAAACATTCTGCAAGGGAGTAATCATAACTTGCCATTCGGGTAAAAATCTGACTAACAACAAGATGTAAATAATGGTGTCAATTTGTAAATGACCAAAACCACCCAGTGCTGAGGAAAGAACAACTCTCAGTGAATTACTAATAGTATATTATTATTAGTCTTCTCTATCAATAGGCAAAATCTACAATACTGTACTATCCAATGTATGTTACAATGTATAGATGTTATGTTTCACTTGTTGTTTCACTATCGGCTCACAAAATGGATAACATGATATACCCGAAGGTATATGGAAGTCACCAGACATTATACAACGACCAATACACTTCGTTTCAAAAATACAAAAAGTATAAGTTTAACAATTTGAGTGCTGGCCATGATAATTATTATGTGTTGGAGATAATATTAAGGTGTTGTCCGCAAACTGCCAAGGTTTACAGAATATTAAAAAAAGAATAGATGTGCTCTCGTACTTCAAGGAAACAAATGCAAACATTGTCTGTCTACAAGACACACATTTAATTGATGATGATATAATGGCTGTAAAAGAATTATGGAATAATGATGTTTACTTAAATGGAGGTAAAACAAATTCATGTGGTGTGGCTATTCTTTTGAACAACAATTTTGAATATGAAATAATGTCCTGTAAGAAAGATAAAAATGGTAATTATCTTAATCTACTTATGAAATTAAGCTCAATGAACATAAACTTGGTAACCTTGTATGGACCGAACAATGATAGCCCTACCTTTTTTGAAGAAATCTCTAAACTATTAGAAAATGCAAATGCAGACTACAACATTTTATGTGGTGACTTTAATGTAGCTCTTGATAATGAGATTGATACTTTTAATTTTTGGCATGTAAACAATCCTAGAGCCAGACGAGCCATTATTGATCTAATGAGACAATATGACCTGTCCGACATCTATAGAGATTTACATCCCGATACAAAACGATTCACATGGAGAAGACGGAATCCAGTCAAACAGGCAAGACTTGACATGTTTCTCGCTTCTTCAAATATACTAGATATAACGAACACTTGCGAAATTAGAGCCAGCTATAGATCAGATCATTCTACAATTGAACTAGAAATGAAAATAAATAAATTCTTACAAGGCAAAGGCCTCTGGAAATTCAATAACAGTCTCCTGGAGTGCCCGGAATATGTCGATCTTGTAAATGGGATTATAGTAGAAGAAAAGCTCAAATATGCAATTCCTTTGTACAATCTAGACTTTTTTAAGAACAATTTCACCAATATCGAGATGATAATTGACCATGATTTATTCTTAGAAACACTATTACTCCGAATAAGAGGAGAAACTATCAAATTTGCCACAACCCAAAAGAAAAAATCCTCAAAAGTAGAAAAGCAGTTAATATCTGACATCGAATTTCTTGAAGCCCAGGATCCAAATTATACGGCAAATTCCACATTATTACTGGATAAACGAGCCGAATTAGAAAGTATTAGGTCAAACAAGCTAAAAGGGCAGTTAGTAAGATCTTGGCTGCAATGGCTGCAAGATGGAGAGAAACCATCAAAATATTTTTCAAATCTTGAAAAGAAAAACTTTATTGAAAAAACAACAAGAAAAGTAAGATTAAATAATGGAGAAGTAATAACAGATCAGGAAAACATACTAAGTCAGGTACAACAGTATTATTCCAATCTCTTCGAAAATAGAGATGACACCCTGCAAAGTATAAATTTCAAAAATTTAGGTATCAAATCAAGCACAAGAGTCCCGGAAGAAGACATTGGGCTACCCGTAACTGTTGATGAAGTAGGACAAGTTCTCAAGAAAATGAAATCAAACAAATTGCCTGGAATTGATGGCATAACAGTCGAATCTGTCAAAGTATTTTGGCGTCAACTAAAGTACTTTATTATAAACGCAATAAACTGTGGATTTTCAAAGGGTTGCCTGACAACGTCACTTCGGCAGTGTATAATAACATGCCTACCAAAAGCTAAAAAAAATCGTTCTTGCCCCATCTCCTTGCTGAGTGTATTTATAAGCTAGCATCAGGAACTATAGCGGAAAGACTTAAGAAAACCTTAAATTATGTCATTTCAGACTGTCAAACTGGTTTCATAAAGGGAAGGTACATAAGTGAATCTACCAGATTGATCTATGATCTTTTACACGCAGCAGAAAATAAAAATATACCAGGAATGCTTATGTTAATAGATTTCGAGAAAGCGTTTGATTCACTCTCATGGAGCTTTCTATACAGTGTTCTGAAATTCTTTGGATATAGTGAAAATTTTATAAAGTTTTTTCAATACGGAAATAACTGCATATATCGTATAGTGCATTTTTTTGTCAAAACCAATAAAAACTAGATTGTGCCAACTCGGCGCCAACATATCCCCAGACAGGTCATCACTCACGCCACAGGTTTTGATCGGGAATTTTTTTAAACATAATTACCCATTATTATATGAACTTCAGCACATCAATCTACTCTGTTTATATCTTCCAAGGAAGATGGTGTATCCCCAGACGCCGAATACATAACTCAAATTATATTTTCAATCTTCCTGCAATGATAACTCTAAACCTATTTTCAGAGTATTTAAATGATTGATGATTGAATGTCCATTCTAAAATAATAATCCCAAAAGAGCATATCTGTTTCTATATTTGTTGACAAATAAAATATTATTTTTAACTCAACTCATCATACTTTTCAATCTTCCTTCAAAGTATTTAAATGATTGATGATTCAATGTCCATTCTAAAATTCATAATCCCAAAAGCACATATCTGTTTCTATATTTGTTCACAAATAAAATATTATTTAAAAAAAATTATTTATATTATTATTTTATTATTTTTAGAATTTGCAAATTGTTTTCAGTTATTCATTTCCTCTATACCTATATATGTGGTCCATATATATGCAACCTAAATATGTGACACAATCTCAGTTCTGACTCCCCTTTGTGTTATATGTAATGAAGCCCACCACCTCCCACCCCCACCCCTCTCCCCTTCTCCACACCTCTCTCACTATTACACAAGATCTGCAACCCCATTGAGTTCTTTGTTTCTCATCTGATATCATTAAATACCTTTGTTTATTTAGTGTCACTCAATATAGCTGGAGGTCCCAGAGGTGGGTGGGGGGAATCCGGGTGGGGGATGCATAAATGGTAAACAAACAATCTATATAAAAGGGGTACTCAAATACAAAAAGAATTGAGAATTTTAAGTATGTGATTATCAACTGAAATGAGTTCATAACTGTAGGTGTACGGAACTTTGCCCTTCAGGAACCTTGCCCTTCAGGAACCATGCCCTTTGGAACCTTGCCCTTCAGGAACTATGCCCTTCACTAAAATTGAGGGGTAGGAACTTTGCCCTTCACATGAAAACAATTATACTTTGATGATCCTGAGTACCTACTCAGTTGGCCAGAATTACCTACTCACTATTATTCCTCAGCTTTTCATTATATGCATGCATTCCTTTAATCAGCTATTAACTGTATTGAATGAAAAAGGGGCTTTCTAATGCAATTCCTGAATAACTACTTAGTTGGTCAGAATTACCTAATTTCTTTATTTACATGTATTCCTTTGATCACTTATTAACTACAGTAATGAAAGAAGAAGGGGTTTTTATGCAATTGCAATTTAAACTATCTGTGCAATCAGAATTCTACAATTTTGTGACACAATTGCCTATCAAAGAAAATTGTTTCCTTAATTTGCATTATAAGATTAAGCTGATCAATAACTGAATATGGCTTCTTATAAATTCCTTGTAAACTTCAAAGTGCTAGTGATGAATCAATGAATATGGCTTCTTACTTCATCTGGTACATTAAAGAAATACTAAAATAAACAAAGTTGGGGCCAGTCTTTTGATTTCTTTCCTGAGCAGTTTTCAAAGAAACTGATAATTTATAAAAAATATTGTGGACTTCTATTTTTTAAATTTTTCTAATTAAGATTTTTTTTTTTCTAATTAAGATTTTTTCCATGTGAAGGGCAAAGTTCCTACCCTTCAATTTTAGTGAAGGGCATAGTTCCTGAAGGGCAAGGTTCTGAAGGGCATGGTTCCTGAAGGGCAAAGTTCAGGGATTCATAACTGTAGGAGCTGTGTCAAAATTAACTGAGGCAAGTTGAATAAAACTGGGCTAGTTGAGGGTTAAAAATCCCCTAGTTTTACTACATAAGGATATAATTTCATTAATATTGGGACTTAAAGCTCACTTAAAGTGTCCATTTTGTCTACTTGAATATGTTTAACCAGTTTCATTTTAAAAAGTTAAAAACTCAGCAAGCAGAGGTATAACACACAAAAATAAGTTCTTAAAAGACTAAGATAGCCATAACATTATTAATATTCAAAATTTAAATAGACAGGCATTTCCTTTTAAAAATTCAAAGATTTCAGCTCTATAACCCACATAGTTTGACAGTTACTGGGCTTTAAAGTGGCATAATGTCCATAAATTGGGTTTCTGTGGGCATTTTACAATTGTTAAAGAGACCTTAGCAATTAAACAACAGATCTGAAACTTTTTGGGGGACATACATAACAAACAAAAATTATATATAATACAGTTTAAGACTTGTCACACTAAGCATTTCCAAATAACAGGGCAAAATACGGAAAAAATGTCCAAAAAGGCACTTGGGCGAGTGTCTATGGCCCTCATACACAGGTTAAATGTCTACTAAAAACCTTGATTTTCGGCATATGTAAAAAGGACATAATAATGCATTCCCAGATGGGATTTCAGCTCCATCAATCACATAGTTTAACAGTCACAGGGCTTAAAGGTGGTAAAAAGTCCAAATATTGGGTCTCTGTGGGCCTTTTAGAGATCTCGATGTGGCTTTCAAATTAAAGCTTCAGACTTAAAATTTGTTACATACTAAGATTACACATAGAATATGTATCTAATAAAGTTTGAAACTTCTCAGACTTACCATTTCCAAGTTACAGAGCAAAATATGTGAAAAATGTCTTAAAAGGGTCACTCAGGTGGGTGTTTAAGGTCCTCATACACAGGTTAAATGTCTACTTGAAGCCTTGATTTTTGGCACATGTAAAACGAACATAATAATGTATTCCCAGATGAGATTTCAGCTCTATCAGTCACATAGTTTAACAGTCACAGGCCTTAAAATTGGCAAAAAGTCCAAATACTGGGTCTTTATGGGGCCTTCTAGAGACCTAAATGTGGCCTTCAAATTAAAGCCTCAGACTTAAAATTTGTCACATACTAAGATTACACATAGAATATGCATCTAATACAGTTTGAAACTTCTTAGACTTACCATTTCCAAGTTACAGGGCAAAATATGTGAAAAATGTCTAAAAATGGTCACTCGGGTGGGGATTTATGGTCCTCATACACAGGTTAAATGTCTTCTTAAAGCCTTAATTTTTGGCACATATATAAATAACATACTAATATCTTCCCAGATAGGATTTGAGCTCTATCAGTCACATAGTTTGACAGTCACAGGGCTTAAAAGTAGCAAAAAGTCCAAATATTGGGTCTTTGGGAGCCTTTTAGAGACCTCAATTTGACCTTCAAAATTAAAGCTTCAGACTTAAAATCTGCTACATACTAAGATTACACACAGAATATATATCTAATACAGTTTGAAACTTCTCAGACTTACCATTTCCAAGTTACAGGGAAAAAGATGTGAAAAATGTCTTATAAAGGTCACTCGGGTGGGTGTTTATGGTCCTGATACACAGGTTAACTGTCTATTAAAGGCCTAAATGTTGGGGCACATATAAGAAAACACATAGATATATTCCCAGATGATATTTAACTTAGATGAGAGACATAGTTTGAAAGCTACAGTGCTTGAAAGTGGCAAAAAGTGCATAAATTGGGTCTCTGTGGGCACTTTTGAGACCTTAAGTCGACCCCTTTGGGTAAACCTACAGCCCTAAAATTTTCTACCGACAAGGATTACATATCAAAGTTATACCTAGCGCAGTTTGAGACTCATCAGAATTACCACTTCCAAATTATAGGGCAAAATATGTGAAAAGTATAGCAAAAAATCCCCAAGTGGAGGTATTTATGGGCCTCAAACACAATTTTCTCCTCAACTTAAAGTCGTGATTTTCAGCACATGTACTAAGAACATATTAATGTGTTGTCAGGTAAAATTTCAGCCAGCTGAGCATCATAGTTTGTGACCTACAGGGCTCTAAGTGGCCAAAAGTCCAATTTCTGACCTTAAGGTGGCCATAAGTTCTTTTTTACTGGGAGTTTAAGGTCACCTTAAAATAGGGATCTTCCTTTGGGCACCCTTAACATGTGTACCAAGTTTGAAAAAAAAATATTAATTTGTTTTTGAGTTATCGCGTCCACAAGGAAATTTCTACGGCGGCGGCGGCGGCGGCGCGACGGACCTGAATCCAATATATCCCCGACTTTCGTCTGGGGATATAATTAACAGAGGATGCCGTCAAGGTGATCCAATTTCAGCATATCTATTCCTTATTGGAGCTGAGATTCTAGCAACACTTATCCAAATTAATCCAGATATAATTGGATTAAAAATAAAAAATATCGAATTTAAAATAACACAGTTTGCTGATGACACCACATTAATATTGAATGGTAGCCAGCACTCCTTACAATCGGCTTTAAATACTCTTGAAGTATATGGAAATTTATCAGGCTTAAAAATGAATAAGGAAAAAACTAAAGTAATCTGGATTGGGAGAAAAATTTTTTCCAAAGATAAATTAAACATTACCATAGACCTAGAATGGGGATGTACCAACTTCACTCTGTTAGGCATAGAATTTTCAACAAATCTATCAACAATAACAGAGCGCAACTATACAAAGGCTTTAGAAAAAATAAAAAACTTGGTGAAGACATGGAGCAACAGATATTTGACACCTTTGGGCAAGATTACAGTCATCAAGACTAACCTGATATCACAGTGTGTCCATCTATTATCTACTATACCAAGGTCAGAATCATTTCTTAAAACATTAAACACCATCCTGTACAAGTTCTTATGGAATGGGAAGCCGGATAAAATAAGAAGATCCACCATTTCTTTAAGCTATATGCAGGGAGGTATGAAAATGATCAACATTCACAATTTCGATAAATCACTTAAAATAAGCTGGATAAAGAAGCTAGTTACTCAACCAAATTCACAATGGCACAAACTACTAACAGTAATGTATGCAAACGTAAATAAATCCTTAATTTTTGGAGATCAATGGTACAATGAAATGGCTTTAGCCGTTGATAATCAATTTTGGCACAACGTATTAAAAGACTGGCAAGCACTAAACAAAATACAACAAGCACAGAATGAATCTGAACTACTAAGAAATTGCATTTGGTACAATTCTAAAATCTTCAAAAACACAATATTTTTTCCTGACTGGTACAAGAAAGGTATCTACTTGGTAAATGATATAATAAATACAGAGGGCAAGCTTATAAGTATTAGAGACTTAAGGAATAAATTTAATATAAATGTAAATATTCTGAATTACTATACAATAAGGAATAAATTTAATATAAATGTAAATATTCTGAATTACTATACAATAAAAGCTAAAATTGAAATATACACGTCAAAGTATAGACTTTCAGGTAATTTGACCCTTGAAAGGCCTACTTATCCTTTTCATTTGGACGTGCTCTTCAAAGTAAAAAGTGGCTGTAGGAACTACTACCATGTATTCAATAGTGCAGAGACTCTGAATGATAATCCAACTTGTGAAATAAAATGGACAAATATTGTTCAAAATGAAAATTTGGACATACAGATTAAAGAAAAATGGAAACAAATATACAAGATTTGCTTCTATTCTGTATGCGACAATAATGTAATTTGGTTTCAGTATCGTATACTGAACTGCATTTTAGGAACCAAAGACTATTTAAAAAAGTTAAAAATAGATATGAATAATGCATGCTCATTCTGCGGAAGGTATGATGAAAACTTGGAGCACTTATTTTGCAAATGTAGAGAAGTGACACAGCTGTGGTTCAATATTCAACAATGGATTAATAATAAACTTGGGGAAAATCTAGTGCTAACAAATTTAATGAAACTACATGGCTATTTACTGAATGACCAAAAATTTTGGCCATTAAACCTGATACTTATGATTACTCGGAAATATATATTCTGGTGTGCAAAAAATAACTATAAACTAAATATCTTTTTCCTTCAAAAAGAAATTAAAAAAACTTATTTGGAACAAGAAACATTAAGCCTGATAAACTCATAATCGACCCAATTCGAAAGAAGGTGGAACATTTGGAAATATATATTTGATGGTATTGAATCGTCCGGTTAAAGTTATAACCAAACCCCGAACCCATGACTTCCATATACCTTTTTGTCATTAATCTAATAAATCACCATTCTTTATAATGATACCCTCTAACAAAAATAATATGCATAGAAAGTTTGTAGCTCTACATGTAAATTAGGACATATTTTGTTAACGCAATTTCCACTCATCCATCAATTGATCAACCTCTGATCCAGATATCACATTTGGCAATTTAAATGCTACCCTCTTTACAGCAGTCACAATATCTGCTGTCATCCTGAGCTCAATGTTGAGGAAACCGAGATCTTCCAGTAACCGCGTATGGAACGGCAGGTAGTGCAATACCTTCTCAAATGCTTTAACATAGAAAGCCAGTGCCTGAGAGTGTATTTGTTTAACACTAAGTTCAGAGAGTTTATCTTTGTTGTGTTTGAGAAGTTCCCTTGTACTGTTCCCCAGGCTGAGTTTAGAATCATCCAACTGATTGCCCAAATCAGCATACTTCAAATCAAGAAAATGAGTGGCATGTTTAATCTTAGCCAACACGTCTGGTTTGATGAACCGGGAAGCAAGACATTTAGTGCATTCCATCATTTCATAATACAAACAATGGATCATTGGTTGCTCACACTGAAACATCTTTTCATAACGGAGAAAAGCCTTCAGTCCATGGCAAATAAATGTCAGATAAACTGGTAACTCTGGCTTGTTCAAACCGCACAAGATACGACTTGAATAATTCCCTTAGTGCTGCAAGCTCCTCTAAGACTCTCTCTGCTACAGGCAGAATACTCAGAATACTCAGCCATCTTGTTTCAACATAACGTAGAATCTTGTGTTGCTCCAGATCCAAAAGAATTTGATGTCCTGTAAATTCAATCCTGTAAATTCAGCATGTCCATTTGTTGCATACAGTATACGTAAATGTACTGTCCATATATATTATGCAATAAATACATATGCACAAACTGTCACAATCCATTTAAAATTGGTACTACAGCAAGGTGTGCCAAAGCATCGCAAAAAAAAAACAAAGGATGGTTTTCAAAAAATTTAAAAACATTTTATTGTAAGTTTTACTGGATAATTATCTCAAATTCACAACTTCCACACCAAAAATAAAGAGTATATAGAGAGCTTTCCTAAAAATAAAGAGTAGTGCCTGAAATAAAGAGTAATAAAGAGTAATTTTCCGTTTCGCCAAAAATAAAGAGTACTCTTTACAATATAGAGTGAAGTGGCAACCCTGTACTGTTGTGGCAACCAAAGTCAGCGCAGTCTGCTCTATCTAGCACGGTTTTCAAGATATAAGCATTTTTGTGTTTTGCAAAAAATTCGAAAATTCAAAATGTCCGCTATATTTGGCGAGACAAAAATATTTTGAAAATTGGCATGGCTACTCTGCAGAGATACCCAGCAGGTCAAAAATTTTGTTGAGTTCGCTCCATCTAGCACGGTTTTTGAGATATAAGCATTTTTGTGTTTTGCAAAAACTTTGAAAATTCAAAATGGCCACCATTTTTGGAGTGATAAAAATTTTTGACAAGACCACTGCCGCGGTGTGTATCTCCTGCCGAGCATTAAAGAAATAGCTTTTCTGAGATATTCACAATTTTTCATTTTCGTGTGTGAAAGCTCTTCCAAAAGTAGGTGAATGAGTTATTTGAGAAAAATTGGCTCTCTGCAATACTATTAAGAGATAATTCACATTTACTCATTTTGAGTAGGTGAGTAATTACCTACGGGTCTGGAACTTCACCAAGTGAAAGTTCTCCCAAAAGTAGATGAATGAGTTATTTGATAAAAATTGAGTACCGCAATACTTTTAGAGATAATTCGCATTTATTCATTTTGAGTAGGTGAATAACTAGACCAAGGACGCATCTGTGGCCAGATGCAAAATGTATCCACTGGCAAAGGCAAAGTAGCTATTACTCAGCTATGCCATGAGCTAGAGGTCCGAAATTTTACTATGTTATAGCTGACCCAAAAGTAGGTGAATAACATATTTGGACAAAATTCTCTTAATGCAATAGTTTTCAAGTTACAAGTGATTTTACTCATGATGGAAGTTAGTGAAAAGTCCAAAAGTAGCTATTACTCACTTAGCTATTGAAATAGACACTCAAGTTACTCACCATGTTGTTGCTATGGAAAAAGTAGGTGAATAACATATTTTAACAAGATGCTCTAAATGCAATACTTTTCTAGTTATAAACGATGTAGTGTTGAGTAAGAACTTCAAAGTAGCTATTACTCAGCTATGCAATGAGCCATAGGTCTGGAATTTTACTATGTTATAGCTGCCTCAAAATAGGTGAATAACATATTGAAACTAAATAATCTAAATGCAACAGTTTTCAAGTTATAAGTGATTTACCCAACAGTGATAACCTAAAAGTAGCTATTACTCAGCTATGCCATGAGCTAGAGGTCTGTAATTTTATTATGTTATAGCTGACCCAAAAGTAGATGAATAACATATTGCACAAAATTCTGTAAATGCAATAGTTTTCAAGTTACAAGTGATTTTACTCATGATGGAAGTTAGTGAAAAATCCAAAGGTAGCTATTACTCACTTAGTTATTGAGATAGACACCCAAGTTACTCACCATGTTGTAGCTATGGAAAAAGTAGCTGAATAACATATTTTAACAAAGTGCTCTAAATGCAATACTTTTCAAGTTATAATTGATTTAGTGCATGATTTCATTAATTTTAATGCATTAAAAATTATTTTAAAAATTCATAAAAAAAACTTTAGCATGTGAAAGCTCTCCAAAATGTAGGTGAATGAGTCGGTCTTGAGCCTGTTTCCTGGAGCACCAGGTCAGGATTCTCCATAGTACCAGATTACTCCCAAAAGCTAATCACTAGTTCTTTCACTTATATCTGTCTTTAAAAATTACATTTCATGGATCCAGAAGATCCATATAGTGATCCGGATCACTTCCAAAATTTAATCATTGCATCCTTTCACCTTTTCAGACATATTCTAAAAATTTCATCAAAATCCATCCATAAGTTTTTTAGTTATCTTGTACACAAACACATCTGGCAGCCTGGATCCACATGATCCAGACAGTGATCCAGATTAATCCCAAAAACTAATCACTTGTTCTTTGTCCCATTTAAGACATTTCCTGAAAATTTCATAAAAATCCATCCATGACTTTTTGAGGTATTTGTCTTTAAAAATTGCATTTCTTGGATCCAGAAGATCCAGATAGTGGTCCAGATCACTCGCAAAATTGAATCATTTCTTCCTTTTACCACTTCTTCCTTTTATCATTTGCAACATATCCTAAAAATATCATCAAAATTCATCCTAAAATTATGTTGCAGCCTGGATCCAGATCACTCCAAAAATGTAATCACTTGTTCCTTGTACCATTTAGGTCATTTGTTGAAAATGTCATCACAATCCAGCCATAACTTTTTGAGGTATCTGTCTTTAAAAATTACATTTCATGGATCCAGAAGATCCATATAGTGATCCAGATCACTTCCAAAATTCAGCCATTTCATCCTTTTACCTTTTCAGACATATCCCGAAAATTTCATCAATATCCATCTATAAGTTTTTCAGCTACATTGTACACAAACACATCTGGCAGCCTGGATCCAGATGATCCAGACAGTGATCCAGATTACTCCCAAAATCTAATCACTTGTTCCTCGTCCCATTAAGGACATTTCCTGAAAATTTCATCAAAATGCACCCATAAGTTTTTGAGTTCTGTCTTTAAAAATTAAATTTCATGGATCCAGAAGATCCAGACAGTGATCCGGATCACTCCCAAAATTTAATCATATCTTCCTTTTACCATTTTGGACATATCCTGAAAATTTATCAAAATCCATCTGTGAGTTTTTGAGTTATCTTGTTCACAAACAAACAAACAAATAGAGGACCAAAAATGACCCTCGGTCAGGTACTTTGGCGGTCAGTGGATGACCTTAAATGAAGATCTGTAACCGGTAAGCCTGGATGGTAGAAGTCCATCATGTACTCAACCTCCAAAGCCATTTTCAATAGTTTCCATGCAATATAGTCAGCATTAAGTGTGAAAATATCTCCAAAAAGGCCAAAAATGACCCTCGGTCAGGTACTTTGGCGGTCAGTGGATGACCTTCAATGAAGAGCCTCAAGGTCAAATTTCTGCATGCTTACAGAGGACATATATATGTATTATATATACCAGCCATAGGATAATCTGACTTTCTGTATAGGAGAACTGGGCCAAAAAGTGAAAAAATGGCCAAAAACTGAACTTTAAGAGGCCACCAGTTACCTTGAGATTGAAGGTCAAGGCCACAAAACAATAGCGTTCGTGGCATTGCCCATATATACCCACATACCAAATTTAAAAGTTCTAACTAAAATATTTTTTAAGTTATCGCGTCCAAAAGGAAATCTCTGCGGTGGCGGCGTGACCGTACTGAATCCTAAGTATCCCCGACTTTCGTCCGGGGATACAATTAGCTACGGGTCTGAAACTTCACCAAGTGAAAGCTCTCCCAAAAGTTGGTGAATGAGTTATTTGAGAAAAATTGACTATCTGCAATACTTCAGTGTTGATTCTAGAAATTTTGAAATGTGGGGGCAGTTCCCCCCCTCCCCATGTCCGAAAAATATGGGGGCTTGGTCAATAAAAATGGGAAGTTGTACCTCCGATGGAAGATGGAAACAGGTGGTCACAATTGTGTCCGGTTCATAATTGTGTCCTTTAATTTTTTACTAAACGTGATGGTACCCAGTTTGGGTGTTTGATTCAATTTTTTAAATTTTCATGAAATAAACTTGATCTCAAAGAAAACTAGAAATAGGACGCATCTGTGGCCAGATGCTGGATGTATCCACCGACAAAGGCCAACTAACATAGTTTAGAAGATAAAAAGCATTTTTCGTTAATAAGCAAGCTGAAAGCACTTTTAAGTTTGGCTACCCTTATTTGACCCTGTAGCAGGGGCCCAAGGTGAAGTCTGACCACATCAAAAGATTCGCAGTCCATGATTTCCTATAAGTCGTTTTCACATTGCAAACCTCTAGGACCAATAATAAGCAGGAGGGGCCCAAGGTGAAATCTGACCACATGAAAAGATTTGCAGCCCATGACTTCCTCTAAGTTGTTTTCATATTAATGAGTATTTGTGAAATACTGGCTATCTGCAATACTTGTAGAGATAATTCGCATTTACTCATTTTGAGTAGGTGAATAATTAGCTACGGGTCTGAAACTTCACCAAGTGAAAGCTCTCTCAAAAGTAGGCGAATGAGTTATTTGAGAAAAATTGGCTATCTACAATACTTTTAGAGATAATTCGAATTTACTCATTTTCAGTAGGCGAGTAATTACCTACGGGTCTGGAACTTCACCATGTGAAAGCTCTCCCAAAAGTAGATGAATGAGTTATTTGATAAAAAATTGGATATCTGCAATACTTTTATATATAATTAGCATTTACTCATTTTGGGTAGGTGAATAATTAGCTACAGGTCTGAAACTTCACCAAGTGAAAGGTCTCCCAAAAGTAGGTGAAGGAGTTATTTGACAAAAATTGGCTATCTGGAATACTTTTAGAGATAATTTGCATTAACTCATTTTCAGTAGGTGAGTAATTACCTACGGGTCTGAAACTTCACCAAGTGAAAGCTCTCCCAAAAGTAGGTGAAGGAGTTATTTGACAAAAATTGGCTATCTGCAATACTTTTAGAGATAATTTGCATTTACTCATTTTGAGTAGGTGAGTAATTACCTACAGGTCTGAAACTTCACCAAGTGAAAGCTCTCCCAAAAGTAGGTGAAGGAGTTATTGGACAAAAATTCGCTATCTGCAATACTTTTAGAGATAATTTGCATTTACTCATTTTGAGTAGGTGAGTAATTACCTATGGGTCTGAAACTTCACCAAGTGAAAGCTCTCCCAAAAGTAGGTGAAGGAGTTATTTGACAAAAATTGGCTATCTGCAATACTTTTAGAGATAATTCGCATTTACTCATTTTGAGTAGGTGAGTAATTACCTACAGGTCTGGAACTTCAGCATGTGAAAGCTCTCCCAAAAGTAGGTGAATGAGTTATTTAAGAAAAATTTGCTATCTGCAATACTTTTAGAGAAAATGCAGAATTACTCATTTTTAGTAGGTAAGTAATTTAGCCACAGGCCTAATTTAGACATAAAGCCTACCAATAGAGTACTGTGGTGCACCCTGTAATATACTTTGCAAACTTGAGAAGGCTAGCTATAATATTTTTTTTTGTTAGAGCGGTAATGGTGAAATCTCTCTACACACTACGGCTATCCAGTGGATACAATGATTTACTCAACAGTGAGAACCTGAAAGTAGATATTGGTAAGCTATGCCACGACATAGAGGTCTGCAATTTCACTCTGTTATAGCTGACCAAAAATTATGTGAATAACATATTTAAACAAAATACTGTAAATGTAATAGTTTTCACGTTATAACTGATTTACTCAACAGTGATAACGTCAAAGTAGCTATTACTCAGCTATGCAATGAGCTACATGTCTGAATTTTTTCTATGTTATAGCTGACCCAAAATTAGGTGAACAACATATTTAAGCAAAATACTGTAAATGCAATAGTTTTCAAGTTACAACTGATTTACTCAATAGTGACAACCTGAAAATAGCTATTGCTCAGCTATGCCATGAGC
This sequence comes from Sabellastarte sp. h YS-2021, assembly GCA_964017235.1. NCBI lineage: Eukaryota > Metazoa > Annelida > Polychaeta > Sabellida > Sabellidae > Sabellastarte > Sabellastarte sp. h YS-2021. The sequence goes on from OZ024928.1 coordinate 19,203,291, forward strand.
TATAAGTCTGTAATTTCACGACGTTATAGCTGACCCAAAAGTAGGCGAACAACATATTTTAACAAAATACTCCAAATGCACTATTTTTCAAGTTACAAGTCATTTACTCAACAGTCAGTACCTGAAAATAGCTATTGCTCAGTTGTGCCATGAGCTACAGGTCTGTAATTTCACTATGTTATAGCTGACCCAAAAGTAGCTGAATAACATATTTACACAAATTTCTGTAAATGCAATACTTTTCCAATTACAACTGATTTACTCAACAGTGTGAACTTCAAAGTAGCTATTACTCAGCTATGCAATGAGCCACAGGTCTGGAACTTCACTATGTTATAGCTGACTCCGAAATAGGTGAATAACATATTGAAACAAAATACTCTAAATGTAATACTTTTGAAGTTATAAGTAATTTACTCAACAGTGATAACCTAAAAGTAGCTATTACTCAGCTATGCCATGAGCTACAGGTCTGAAATTTTACTATGTTATAGCTGACATAAAAGTAGCTGAATAACATATTTATACAAAATTCTGTAAATGCAATAGTTTTCAAGTTACAATTGATTTTACTCATGATGGAAGTTACTGAATAGCCCAAAAGTAGCTATTACTCACTTAGCTATTGAGACAGACACCCAAGTTACTCACCATGTTGTAGCTATGAAAAAAGTATCTGAATAACATATTTTACCAAAATGCTCTAAATGCAACACTTTTCAAGTTATAAGTGATTTAGTGCATGATTTCATGACTTTTAATGCATTTTAGACATTTTTGTCTACCACAGGCCTAATTTAGACATAAAGCCTACCAAAAAGATAGGGTGGCGAGTCCTCTAGCATACCAAGCCACCCGCCAAATATGAAAGAAATCTGGAAAGAAATGTGGACTGTAGGTCGCTAACAAGCAATATTCCACATTTTAGACATTTTTGTCTACCACAGGCCTAATTTAGACATAAAGCCTACCAAAAAGATAGGGTGGCGAGTCCTCTACCATATCAAGTCACCTGCCAAATATGAAAGAAATCCGGAAAGAAATGTGGACTGTAGGTCGCTAACAAGCAATATTCCACATTTTAGACATTTTTGTCTACCACAGGCCTAATTTAGACATAAAGCCTACCAAAAAGATAGGGTGGCGAGTCCTCTACCATATCAAGTCACCTGCCAAATATGAAAGAAATCCGGAAAGAAATGTGGACTGTAGGTCGCTAACAAGAAATCTCTGCGGACGCGGACGAGGGCGCGGACGACGACGATGATGAATCCATAGTATCCCCGCTTCGCGTCGGGGATACAAATATGTGAAACAAATGTTCAAAATTCTGGTTGCAACATTTTGAAAACAAACTCCAATAAAAATCGGACATTATTATGAACCGGACACAATTGTGACCACCCGTGGTGTAGTACCCAAGTCATTAATATTCATGAGAGGTCATAGATTTCCATTGGGGTTTTCTAGCAATATTTTATAAAATGGAACCCTCAACAAAGATCTAACACTTTAAACTTGAGACCTCACGGCCATAGCTCGAAACTCATTAATATTCATGAGAAGATATGAGGTACACACATTCTGTATGAACTGGTTCAACAGAACTTAGTATCTGACATTTGCATCATCCACTTTCAAACTGTACGTAGTATACCTTTTGTTTTCATATGAAATAACATTTTTCACTCAAAAAACGACCAAATATAGCCTTCATGATGATAAAATTAAAGCATTCTCGCGAAACGATTGGTGCCCCTCCATTTTGTAAATATGCGGAATCGCGTCTTCTACCGAACGCGCCGAATTGCGGGCTAGTACTAAAACTCACGAGATATCGCGTATCCCGCGCTCTAGAAACATCACTGTACTTTTACAGATAATTCGCATTTACTCATTTTGAGTAGGTGAGTAATTATCTACGGGTCTGAAACTTCACCATGAGAAAGCTCTCCCAAAAGTAGATGAATGAGTTATTTGAGAAAAATTGGCTATCCGCAATACTTTTAGAGATAATTAGCATTTACTCATTTTGAGTAGGTGAATAATTAGCTGCGGGCCTGAAACTTCACCAAGTGAAAGCTCTCCCAATAGTAGGTGAATGAGTTATTTGACAAAAATCGGCTATCTGGAATACTTTTAGAGATAATTCGCATTTACTCATTATGAGTAGGTGAGTAATTAGCTATGGGTCTGAAACTTCACCAAGTGAAAGCTCTTCCAAAAGTAGGTGAATGAGTTATTTGAGAAAAATTGGCTATCTGCAATACTTTAGAGATAATTCGCATTTACTCATTTTGAGTAGGCGAGTAATTAGCTATGGGTTCGAAACTTGACCATGTGAAATTGAAAACTTTCATGTTTCAACAGAATACTCTTCTACTACCCTGCGGGTCCAAAATTCGCTTGAAATCGCTCTATCTCTGACAGTTTCAGAGATATTTGCCATTTTGTATTTTCCGCAAAAATTCAAGACGGCCGCCAAAAGTTGTAAAATTTGAAATTTTTCATATTGCAACCGAATACTCCTGTACTACCCTGCGGGTCAAAAATTCACTCGAAATTGCTCTATCTATCTCGGTTTTCGAGATATTTCCACTTTTTGTATTTTGTAAAAAAACAGTCAAAGAACGCCATCTTGTGTTTGTCTAGATATCCAGAATAATTCCCAAGCAAGCTTTGACCATGATGAACATATCCTGCAAATTTGGAAAGTGTACATTGCATGCCCTTTGATATACTGGGGCAGCAAAAGTCCCTAAAAATTTGAATAAAACGGCCGTGGCGGCCATCTTGTTTTTGGAAACGAGGCCAAAAAAAACTCGGAGGCAAGCTTTTGTACTATTGAACCTATCCTGCAAATTTGAGGCCTCTAATGCTAATACTTTTGGCTGCAGAGGGGTAACGAGAAATCATCTACACACTGCGGCAGCGGCGTACCCCCGCGAAAACCATAGTATCCACCGGATGCATCCGGTGGATACAATTAGCTATGGGTCTGAAACTTCACCAAGTTAAAGCTCTCCCAAAAGTAGGTGAATGATTTATTTGAGAAAAATTGGGTATCCACAATACTTTTACAGATAATTAACATTTACTCATGTTGAGTAGGTGAATAAATAGCTATGGGTCTGAAACTTCACAGAGTGAAAGCTCTCCCAAAAGTACATGAATGAGTTATTTGATAAAAATTGGGTATCCGCAATAGTTTTTGAGATAGTTAGCATTTACTCATTTTGAGTAGGTGAGTAATTAGCTATGGGTCTGAAACTTCACCATGTGAAAGCTCTTCCAAAAGTAGATGAATGAGTTATTTGAGAAAAATTGGCTATCTGCAATACTTTTAAGAGATAATTCGCATTTACTCATTTTGAGTAGGTGAGTAATTATCTACGGGTCTGAAACTTGACCATGCGAAAGCTCTCCCAAAAGTAGATGAATGAGTTATTTGATAAAAATTGGGTATCCACAATAGTTTTAGAGATAATTAGCATTTACTCATTTTGAGTAGGTGAATAATTAGCTACGGGTCTGAAACTTCACTGAGTGAAAGCTCTTTGGGATAGCTGCTCTGCAGAGATACCCTGAAGATCAAAAGTTCGTCGAAATCGTTCTATGTAGCACGGTTTTTGAGATATTAGCATTTTTGTGTTTTGCAATTTTTGCGCAAAAATTCGATAATTCAAAATGGCCGCCATTTTTGGCAAGACAAATTTTTTTTGAAAATTGGCATGGCTACTCTGTAGAGATAGCCTGTGGGTCAAAAATTTCGTCGAAATCGCTCTATCTAGCATGGTTTTCTATATATAAGCATTTTTATGTTTTGCAATTTTGCGAAAAATTCGAAAATTCAAAATGGCCGCCATTTTTTGGGAGAAATTTTTTTTTTGAAAATTGGCATGGCTACTCTGCAGAGATACCCTGTGGGACAAAAATTTCGTCGAAATCGCTCTATCTAGCACGGTTTTCGAGATATAAGCATTTTTGTGTTTTCCTTATTTGGAAAATTCATAATGATTAATTAATCATTAATTACTCGGCCATTTCTTAACCAATCAATGCCAAAATCTAATGATTTCCAGATTTTAATAGAATGAATGTATTTGCCAAGTTTCAGGTGAATTGATAAAATTCCTTTCAAGTTATCATCCGGACAAGCTTCCCGATCGAAAAAAGACATTTTTGGTCATGTGACCTCTCTGATTGGTTGAAATGTCACTGCAGCATATTCAAAAAAATTCCCCAAGGCTACTGCCTAAACCTGCCAAATTTGAAAAGAATCCGCCTAACAGTTACAGAGTTATAAGGAAAACAAAATGCGGAGCCGGCGGAGCCTGAAGGTCTCCCATACACAAGAAAGCGTCCCTTGTGGGACGCTTAAAAATATTTCGGGCTCTTCCTTTGGCCACCAGGCTGCCTAACACCAATTGTAGGCAGCCCGGTGGGCTGCCAGACAATTTTTCGTAACATCTTGCCCTGTTAAAGCAGAAAATATTGTTAAGAAACCATTATGAAAATCTGTGACCTCATTAATATTAATGAGTTGTCCATGAATTTTGATCTTCAAGTAAAATATTTTCTACTCATACATTGGTGGGAAACCCCACAGATACGTAGGGTCAGCATCGGCTTGACTCTCCTGTTGTGGTGACAATCCAGTTTACTATTAGTTTCGTTTTTCTTGCCGCCATTTTTCATATAACCATCCACTTTAAGTTTAATTTCATATTTTTGGGTATAATATGTCTAAATACTGTCTGTAGCACATAATATATTTGAGTTCTTTTAAGTATGTAAACAATCACGAAACCACATCGTCAACATGCTATATTCGAAGAACGTTTGGATGGAAAATCAAAACCTCGACACCTCGATCTGTGCAATGTTTTGATAATCAAGATCTCTCGTCTTTTCGCTTCTTATATTTTTCCGCATTGCCTTGTGTCAGGCCTGGGGTCAAGTACATGGAGCCAAGTACAAGTACAATTACTTTGCCAAGTTGCAAGTACAAGTACAAGTACTGATCTCAAGAGTCAAGTACAAGTACTTTGAAAAATTGCAAGTACAAGTACTTTTATAGCGTACGACCCCAAAACTATAATAACTAGATAATCATTATTTATTTAAAATTAATTATTTATTGAGAATTATTTACTTGGGGCACATAAAACGTTTTTAAAGGGTTTGTACCAGTCCTTTATGTAAAACTGATATTACATATGGTTGGTGGTTGGAATACATTTATTAAATGAATGAATGAACAAGTGAAATAAAACTTTATATTTAAGGGCAATTCTATAGTGTAAAAAGCCAAAGCAGATATACTAAACATTGATATTTGTTTATAAAGGGGTGTATTGAAATGAATGAGTCAACAGTTTATTTGTGTAAGGGACTAGCTTGTTTGTCTTACATAAACCAGTAATTGGCCCTCCTGTCCACTAAGCTTGGCATCAACACTCAGGCTGAGTGGGTCTTTTGTGTGAAAATGAATAAGGGTAGGTATATGACAAAAGCAAAGCTATGCTGTGACTGAGTGGATCTTTTGTGTAAAAGTGAAAAAGGATAGATTAAATGCGGCACCTTTATGATTAAAACACAGCTATATTCTGAATGCGTGGGTATTTTGTTTAAAATGTAAAAAGGTGTTGATTAAATGCAGCCTTGTTATAATTAAAGAAAACCAAAGTTCTGGCTAACTAAACAGCCCTTTGTACTTTGACAAAACAACACAAACTATAATCTATCTACACTCTGCTGAAAGAAACAGTAAAAATTTACACCTAATAAGTCACTTAATTAAAGTTATAAAACTACAAAATCAATGTACTTGGAATGTACTTGAAAGTAATTGAAAAGTACTTGGATATTTTAGCCAAGTACAAGTACTTTTAATTTTCAGCTGTCAAGTACAAGTACTTGAAAAAGAGTAATTAAGTACAAGTACCAAGTACAAGTACTTGTACTCGCCCCAGGCCTGCCTTGTGTACTACACATTCTCATATAATTTGGTCATCGCAGACTCCAAGAAAATCTGCATTTGTAGGTGAATTTATGCGCAATCCTGCGGATTTTCTAGATCTCTTGTCTTTTCACTTAATATATTTTTCTGCATTGCCTTGTGTACTACGTGTTCTCATATAATTTGAACATCACAGACTCCAAGAATATCCGCGTTTGTAGGCGAATTTATGCGCGATCCCGCGGAAAATGCACCCTAGAAGCAACTCTGTGGACCAATATCACTACCAGTGACCACAACCACTGGGTATGCTAGTAGTGATATGGGTCTTGTTTATACAGCCACTGGGTATGCCAGCAATGATACTGAGCTTAGGTGCACAACCATTGGAAACATAGACTTTATTGCCTTGGGTACACAACAAGAACAACAAAAAAAACCAATGACATAAATCTAGTAAGGCTGAAACGATTAGCAAATTTTGGTAGCCGGGTAGTCGCTTCCATTAACCGTCAACTAACCGATTAATTGTTTCTGACGTTTAGGATGTATGAGGAATACCGAAAATGTGTGTGTTCCGGATGTAAACAAACAAAATGGCGGATCGTGAGATGCTGAAAAGCAAAGAATTCACCAGATTATTGGGTAAATTGGCCAATAATGTAATATTTTGATATTTTAAAAATAAAATGCACATAAAGTACTTTACTTTGATATGTTTTAAGGTCTTAACTCGAGATACTCATAGTTCCAACGATCGCGTAAAATCTGCTATATGGTGATATATAAGGAAAACAATTAACCGACTTCATAACATTGGCGTCGACTAGTGCTTTTGTAACCTGGCATTTTAATGAGGTTTCTGTTGCGGTTGGGGTCTTTACCAAGGCTAGTGTTTGGTGGGTTTTAATGATATGGGGTAAAGACAAATGCCTAAATATTATTGACATGTTAAGGGCAATGTGTCAAATGTGTAATAATGTGAATACTTGTGGACTTTATATTTTGACAGATATTTCAGTATTCTTAGGTGTTTGTGTTTTGGAGGGAAAATTGGATTTGTGGGTGGCAGTTATGATTTGAAAGGAAAAGTTTGGAATGGTGTTTTCTGGATTATATCTGTCTTTTGGTGAGTCAAATCATATATATTAAAGTATGTGAATGTTTAAATAAATTATGCATATTAAATGGATGTAAATGTGCAAACAGGTATTTATGAATGTGGAACAATAAATGAATATTTGACAGTTAAACTCTGGGATTAGTAAATTTGTAATTATAAAGGTGTGTTGTGTAATACTGTAGGTTTGTCTGAAGGTTGGTTTAATTACTTTCTTCAGTTATCAAGCATATTTGTATTGATGTAACTTAACTGCTTAACTGCTTTAGGTTATTTGTCATGATTACATGATTATGGAAGTCATTTGAGTAAGTCTTGGTTGTTTGCTCTCATTGGTTTCAGTTGCGGTTACACATGCACTTCTGTTGGTGAATTACTGGTGTTGGTTTCATCTATGATCTGTTTCATCACTGGTATACTTTTGGGGTAATTATGTAATATAATTTGAAATCATATTTATTGTGTTATTTTAACACGGTGGTGTCCTAATACAGTGTTATAATGATGTTATTGAATTAGATTGACTGTAATGATTTTAGTAATAATTTGACTGCAACAATAGTGTATGAGTTAGTTTAAAATTGAATATGTCATTTGGATAAGTTCAGGTAAATAGTGAATGATTTAGACAATGTAATGAAGCAAATATTAGATTGTGTTCAATCATTTGTCTGTATTCACTGTTTTAATAGCGGTTCATAAATGATTAAAGGAGTGAACTGACTTGTTTTAATAGTGTAACGTCTCTATAATATACTTAATTGTTTTCTATATCTATTTTGTTAAGGGTTTTTCTTATATGCAATAAAGATGGAAACCAGAATGGTCGACTGTGTTTGAACCCGTACCACCCCACTACAAATGGCGCAGTCAGCAATCGCAGTCCACTGTTCCAGTCGTTATTGTTTCCTGAGTGTTCAACTGCAACAACTCTTATGACAGCTTACGACAACTCTTAGGACTGTTCTGCTTACTGTTACAGACATTGTCACCAAAGGTGAAATAGACAGCGGAGGGGTATGTTATTTAAGACATTTGCATTGTGTGACAGTCATCACCAGTGGTACAAGCCTTCTGGATGGAGGATACAGAGAGCAGCTACTTTAAAGAACTCTAGAACAGTAGTTGTTATTATGAATGGTGTAAAGTTTATACTTTCTGATAGACTGTTTGATTTGTAAATGGTTTCATACCTAAAGCTTGTTTGGTCTGTATCAGTTGTGTTACAGTGGTACATTTGAATGGTAAACATTTGGTTGGAAATAGTTGTCTATGGTAACAAGTAGGTGATGTGAGATATATATGTGGAATCATTGTGGTTTATTTTTGACCACATAGTACTTGTGTGATAATTTTATTGTTGAAACCCCCAAATAGTTTTGAGTATTAGTGTGGTGTATACTAGGTTAAGTCAGTAAAATGGCAACTACTGGTGAGCTACAGGAGCAGATTGAGAGATTGCAAGGCCAATTGAAGGAGATAAGTGGCCGTAAAATGGTGTACTCTAAAGACAGGAAGTTTGTTAAGCTAAACGGGGATGTGGATGTTTCTGAATGGTTACAGAATATTGGAGACGTTGTCAAGAACAGGTTTACTGATGAGCAAGAAAAGGTCATGTTCCTGATGGACCATTTGGAGGAGGCCAGGACGGAGGTCAGATTCCGGATCAAATTGGCCAAGTCAACTGCAGAAGAGGTGATGCAGGTACTTCGTGATTTGTATGGTGCAAGGGACTCGGCAGTGCAGCTACAACAACAATTTTACAGTAGAAACCAGAGTACAGGTGAGACTCTTCAGGAATACGCACTTGATTTGATGACAAGGGTAAATGCAATTGTTGAAAAGCAGACCAGTTTATACAAGTCCAAAGATGAGATGATCAAGCACAAGTTTGCTGAAGGTGTTTTGGATTTGGGGTTGAGGCGCGAGTTGCGTAGGCTGAATGAGGAGCGGCCGTCCCTTCAGTTTTGGGAATTAAGACACCATGCAATTGCTTGGGAAGAAAGTTCAGCTGTACCATCTACTTCTGAAATGGTCAATGAAGTTCAGGCTTCTTTTGAAGGTATGAAATACAGCGACATGTGTTCATTGTTAGAAAGGCAGCAGAAACAGATCGAGGATTTGACAGTCATGTTGAAGGACTTAAAACGCAGTACAGTAGAAAGACCAAGTGTAGCACCAAGTGTCAGGAACAAGGACATTATTTGTCACTATTGCAAGAAGCCGGGGCACATCAAGGCTAACTGCTTCAAGCTTAAAAACAGAAGGGACCGTTTAAACTCCAGCATCCCAGTGGCCAAGTGAGCGACCCATTGGGAATTCAACACAGCTCACAGTCAGTTGGTAGTGAAGACACGTCTAGTGGTACATTGCAATCTTATATTGTGGGACGTTGTCCAATTGTTAGAGTCCGGATGGGTGTAGTTGATGTTGTATGTTTAGTGGACTCCGGTTCAGAAGTCACAACTATTACGGAGTCACGTTACAGGAATTCATTTCAAGATCCACTTCGGGAAACTCATGGCTGGATTAGTTTAAAAGCTGCGAATGGAATAGAAATTCCATGTGTAGGACTTATGGAGACAGACATTGTGTTGCATGAAAAGCAGTTTCGTAAGATCAGTGTGTTGGTTGTCAAGGATCCACAGGATAAGTCTACCAAAGAGAGAAAGATGAAGGTGCCTGGTGTGATTGGATGCAATGTTTTGCAGGAGATATTTAAGGATGATGGGACTGGAAGTGATTTAGTAAGGACTTTTACCCAGAAGCATCACACTCTTACTGATGAAATACAGGCATTCAGGGCAAAGACAGCATGGAGTGAGATGGAGGCAAGAATCACTCAAACCAACTCGAGTATGGTCGGCAGTGTCAGGGTCATGTGCAAGGGTGGTCCAGTTAGGGTTCCAGGTCGTACAGTTTCAATGATGGTGGGCACTACTCCGCACTTGCCGGATGGTTATGAAGTGTTGATTGAACCAGCAGACCTTACATCTATTCCAGAGGGAGTACTTGTATGTCCAACCTGGACCAAGGTTCAAAACAACACAGTGAGGTTTCAAGTTCTGAATCTTTCTTCACTGTGTCACGTGTTTCACCAATCACATAAAATTGCAGAGGTCCATATGGGTGATATTGTTCTGCCAGATATTAAGGTGACTGTTACATCTGAAGACAAAGGCAACAGTGATAGGTTAGACTGTCAAGTTAGTCAGGTGTCAGTGCAAGATACACCTGGTGATGTCTCTTGGATTCAGGATCTAGACATTGATAGTTCACTTTCATCAACTGAAAAGACAAAGGTGGTGGAGTTACTGCAGCAGTACAATGATGTTTTCAGCATGGAGGACAGTGATATTGGTTGTTGTACCATCGGGAAACACACTATTACTACCACAGATGACATTCCAGTGAAGTTACCAGACAGACGAATATCTCCTCTTTTAGTCCCAGAGGTTCAGAAGATTTTGAAAAGTTGGTTACAGGATGGGATTATCAAAGAGAGCAATAGTCCATATGCATCACAGTTAGTATTACTGAAAAAGAAGTGTGGAAAACTGAGAGCTTGTCGCGATTTCAGACTTTTGAATCGGAAGACTGTAAAGGATGCATTTCCATTGCCGTCAATTGTGTCTGCTTTAGAATCTCTAACAGGAGCCAGTTACTTCAGTTCTCTAGACTTAACGCAGGGTTACCTACAGATACCAATGGACTCCAGAGATCAGCACAAGACAGCGTTTAGAGCACTTGGGGCATTGTATGAGTTCTGCAGAATGCCGTTTGGCCTGTGCAATGCTGGGTCCACATTCTCAAGAGTAATGAATAACATGATGTCAGATTATCTTCATGATATTCTTCTATTGTTTCTGGATGACATCTTAGTGTTTGCAAAGACATTCAATTCAATGGTAGAGAATTTGTCAAAGGTATTTCAGAGGCTCAGGGAACACAACATGAAGTTAAAGCCTGCAAAGTGCCATTTCTTCAAGAGAATAATCAAATACCTTGGACATGAAGTTTCAGAGGGGGGGGATACATACTGACCCAGACAAAATCAAAGTGATCACTCAGTATCCAAAGCCTCAGACGATAGGAGAAGTGCGGTCATTTCTTGGACTTGCATCGTATTATAGACGCTACATCAAGAATTTCGCTTCAATAGCAGCACCATTGCATGACTTAGTTGTGGGAAGTAGCAGTTCTAAAGTGTCAATAGCAGAGAGATGGACATCAGTTTGTGATTAGTGTCTGCACCGATTTTAGCCTATCCCGATTTTCAGCTACCTTTTGTGATTGAAGTGGATGCCAGTGTCGAAGGACTTGGAGCTATCTTGTCTCAGAGACAGTGTGGAAAGATGGTGGTGATTGCATATGCGAGCAGAAGATTAAAACAAGAGGGGAGTGCCCGTGAACGGGCACTGTGTCAGCTGACTGAGTGTTTTTGATTTGTGAAGGTGATTAGAGGACAGAATAATTATCAGGAAAAGGGCTGTACAGAAATACAGTAAATGGTAACTGAACAGCAAGTTCGAAAGAAATTCCGAAGCTGACAGAAGAAAAGGATAAAAAAGTTGTGCCCTGTAAATGATATTATGAAGGAAAATAACAAGGTAATTGTTTAAGTGTAAAAAATAGGTTAAAACATATTTAAAGAAATACTACAAATGCAATATCCTCGTTCGACCTTGAAGAAGGGGTCCAAGGTCAAATCTAACCACACAAATACATTCCCAGCCCATGGTTTACCATTCCAAACCTCTAGGACCAATTATAAATGAGTTATAAGCACTTTTAAGCTTGGCTGTCCTCATTTGACCTTGAAGGAGGGGTCCAAAGGTCAAATCTGACCATACCAAAAGATTCCGAGCCAATGATTTCCTATGGGATGGTTTACCATCCCAAATCTCTGTCACCAATAATAAGCGAGTTGTAGGCACTTTCAATTTTCGCTATCCTCATTTGACCTTGAAGGAGGGTTCCAAGGTCAAATCGGACCATATCAACAGATTCACAGCCCATGATTTCCTGTCTGTTTACCATTCCAAACCTCTGGGACCAATAATAAGCGAGTTATAAGCACTTTTAAGTTTGGCTATCCTTGTTTGACCTTGAAGGAGGGGTCACTGAAGGTCAAATCTGACCACACCAAAAGATTCCCACCCCATGATTTCCTACAGGTTGGTTTATCATCCCAAACCTCTAGGATCAATAATAAGGGAGATATAAGCACTTTTCATGACTGACAAAAAACACCTGTGGCGGCCATCTTGTTTCTCAAAATGAGGCCAAAAATATTCCCAGACAACATTTTAGGGTTATTAATATATACTGCAAACTTAAGAAAGCTAGCTATAATATTTTTTTTCATCAGAGCAGTAATGGTGAAATCTCTCTCTACACACTGCAGCTATCCAGTGGATACAATGATTTACTCAACAGTGAGAACCTGAAAGTAGCTATTGCTCAGCTATGCCATGACATAGAGGTCTGCAATTTCACTATGTTATAGCTGACCAAAAATTCTGTGAATAACATATTTAACAAATTACTCTAAATGTAATAGTTTTCAAGTTACAACTGATTTACTCAACAGTGAGAACCTCAAAGGAACTATTACTCAGCTATGCAATGAGCTACATGTCTGAAATTTTACTATGTTATAGCTAACCCCAAAGTAGGTGAACAACATATTTAAGCAAACTACTGTAAATGCAACAGTTTTCAAGTTACAACTGATTTACTCAACAGTGAGAACCTCAAAGGAACTATTACTCAGCTATGCAATGAGCTACATGTCTGAAATTTTACTATGTTATAGCTAACCCAAAAGTAGGTGAACAACATATTTAAGCAAACTACTGTAAATGCAACAGTTTTCAAGCTACAACTGATTTACTCAATAGTGAGAATCTGAAAATAGCTATTGCTCCGCTATGCCATGAGCTATAGGTCTGTAATTTCACTATGTTATAGCTGACCCAAAAGTAGGTGAACAATATATTTTAACAAAATACTCCAAATGCAATATTTTTCAAGTTATAGCTGATTTACTCAACAGTCAGTACCTGAGAATAGCTATTGCTCAGTTGTGCCAGGAGCTATAGGTCTATAATTTCACTATGTTATAGCTGACCCAAAAGTAGCTGAATAACATATTTGCACAAATTTCTGTAAATGCAATAGTTTTCCAATTATAACTGATTTACTCAACAGTGAGAACTTCAAAGTAGCTATTACTCAGCTATGAAATGAGCCACAGGTCTGAAACTTCACTATGTTATAGCTGACCCCAAAATAGGTGAATAACATATTGAAACAAAATACTCTAAATGCAATAGTTTTCAAGTTATAAGTGATTTACTCAACAGTGATAACCTAAAAGTAGCTATTACTCAGCTATGCCATGAGCTACAGGTCTGAAATTTTACTATGTTATAGCTGGCCCAAAAGTAGCTGAATAACATATTTATACGAAATTCTCTAAATGCAATAGTTTTTAAGTTACAAGAGATTTTACTCATGATGGAAGTTACTGAAAAGCCCAAAAGTAGCTATTACTCACTTAGCTATTGAGACAGACACCCAACTTACTCACCATATTGTAGCTATGAAAAAAGTAGCTGAATAACATATTTTAACAAAATGCTCTAAATGCAACACTTTTCAAGTTATAAGTGATTTACTCAACAGTGATAACCTAAAAGTAGCTATTACTCAGCTATGCCATGAGCTACAGGTCTGAAATTTTACTATGTTATAGCTGACCCAAAAGTAGCTGAATAACATATTTATACGAAATTCTCTAAATGTAATAGTTTTCAAGTTATAAGCGATTTACTCAACAGTGATAACGTAAAAGTAGCTATTACTCAGCTATGCCATGAGCTACAGGTCTGAAATTTCACTATGTTATAGCTGGTCCAAAAGTAGCTGAATAACATATTTATACGAAATTCTCTAAATGCAATAGTTTTTAAGTTACAAGTGATTTTACTCATAATGGAAGTTACTGAAAAGCCCAAAAGTAGCTATTACTCACTTAGCTATTGAGACAGACACCCAACTTACTCACCATATTGTAGCTATGAAAAAAGTAGCTGAACAACATATTTTCACAAAATGCTGTAAATGCAACACTTTTGAAGTTATAAGTGATTTAGTGCATGATTTTATGAATTTTAATGCATTAAAAATTATTAAAAAAATTTATTAAAAAAAAGTAAGACAGATCCAAGTCTCATACTCACACAAGAGAATCTACCTCTGGCCTAGTACATATATGCAAGATATGAGAGAAATCCCTGCAATAGTCACTGAGAAAATTGTGATAAAAAGTTGAAATTTTCACACTTTTGGTGGGGGTACCCCCCTTGTAATGTCTCTAGCAAACAGACGAACAGACAGATTTGCATGCCTTGAACAATTTTTCATCCTCGATAGATAAGGTATCTTTTAAAAAAAACAGCATGTCTCTAGGCCTTGTAGTTTTGGAGAAGAAGTTGTTCACGCGGACGCGTACGCCCACGCCGCAGAGTGATGACATAATGTCAGCTGACTGACAAGTCAGCTGACATAAAAACATGAAAGGTCAATGAGGAATTTCAGTTCGATGAAGCTTGAATTACTAGCCATGACATGGGTGATAACCAAGAAATTCAAGGATTATTTGTACGGGACGAAATTCACGGTGTTGACAGACAACAATCCACTGGCACATGTGATGGATGCTAAGAAGACAGTTGCAGAAATGGGATGGTTAGCGGATTTGGCGGATTTCAACTTTGAGATCAAATATCGTTCCGGCAAGAGAAATGTTAATGCGGATGTACTGAGCCGTCATTCCATTGATGATCCTTCTGACCTTCCAGCAGAGGAAGTTGCAACTTTGATCAACACAAGCAGAGACTGTACTTCTGTTCCTGATGAGTGGACTGTTGTAAGTGCTTGTGCTCTAGCTAATGAAGTTTCACACATTGGCAGAATCATTTTCACAGAGGAATTGTCTACATATCTGCCGTCTTATCTTCCACAAGACATTAGGCAATTACAGGAGAGTGATATTCACATCAGCCGTGTATTGCAGTTTGTGAAGGAGGGGAAGAAGCCACCTTTTAGAGAAATAAGAAATGACGCAGTTACTGTAAAGAAACTGGTGGCCAAGTTTTCACATTTACAGCTGGTTGATGGAATTCTTTACTGGAGATACAATGATAATGGTGAGGATATGTCACAGCTAGTCATACCTGAAAGCTTGATGTCTTTTGTTCTGCAACAGCTACATGATGCCACAGGTCATCAAGGCAGGGAGCGCACCACAGCTTTGATTAGAAGTCGTTTTTACTGGCCTACCATGAATCATGACATTGCCCAGTGGTGTGAGAAATGTACAAGGTGTTTCACTGCAAAGAAAGCAGTGCCAAAGATAAGGGCCAGGATGTGCAACTTGTTGGCAAATCAACCTAGAGACATTTTAGCAACAGATTTTACATTGTTAGAGAAGTCATCTTCTGGACTGGAAAATGTGTTGGTGGTTACAGATGTGTTTTCAAAATATACGGTGGCTACACCTACTAAGGATCAGAAGGCAAGAACAGTGGCAAAGATTCTGGTCAACGAGTGGTTTCTGAAGCTAGGTATTCCTCGATGTATACACTCTGACCAGGGACGTTCATTTGAGAATAAGGTCATTGAGGAGTTGTGTGAGATGTATAGTATACGTAAATCCAAGACTACACCATATCATCCTCAGGGGAATGGTCAATGTGAGAGATTTAACAGAACCATGCACAACCTTTTAAGATGCCTAGAAGATTCTCAGAAAAGAAAGTGGCCTGATCACATCAGAGAAATGTGTTTTATCTACAACAGCACTCCACATGCTTCCACAGGATATTCACCTTTCTTTTTATATTTCGGCATGAAACCTGTTTTGCCTATTGACAATCTGTTCAATCTTGTCACAAAGGAGGTTTATGAAAATATGGATGATTGGGTAAGGAGTCATCATCAGAGAATGTTGGGGGCACAGCAGTTGGCACATAGGAGGCTGGAGGCCAAGGCAGAAGAGAGGCGACTGAGGCACAACAAGAAAGTCAAGTATGAAGGTGATCTGCAGCCAGGGACATTTGTGTTGGTTCGAAAGAGAGTGCCTGGTAGGAATAAGATACAGGGCATTTGGAGTAGCATTCCTTATGTTGTTGTGAGGAAGTGTGATGAAGACTCAAATGCGTATCTGGTGAAGGCTGCTGATGGTTGTGGAGTAAGCAAGGCAGTAAATTTTGTGGATCTGAAGGTGTGTAAATTGCAACAGTTAGCAAGCGAATCTGAGTCAGGAAGTGAGTCTGATTCTAGCCCAGATGAGCTACATGTATCATCTGTATCGGATAGTGAACAGGAACTGAGTGAATCTGAAGCATCAGGTGCAGGTTTACGTCGCTCAAAGAGGAAAACAGCTGGGAAGCATGCTAATCCATATAACTTACCTCGGTCTGCCATAAAGGAGTCTGTCAGTGTAGAAAGGGATATTGCCTATGCAGAGTTTTCACGAGCTATAAATAGTATGGTAGCAACTGTGGTTGATAGTTTAGGGAAGTTGTTGAGGAAGGGTCCTGTAAGCAAGCGAATGTGAACGGATTTTAGTTATTGTAGGGATGTGTGTTCTCAACAATGAGGACATTGTATTCCACCACTGCCACCATGTGTAACCTGGCATTTTAATGAGGTTTCTGTTGCGGTTGGGGTCTTTACCAAGGCTAGTGTTTGGTGGGTTTTAATGATATGGGGTAAAGACAAATGCCTAAATCTTATTGACATGTTAAGGGCAATGTGTCACATGTGTAATAATGTGAATACTTGTGGACTTTATATTTTGACAGATATTTCAGTATTCTTAGGTGTTTGTGTTTTGGAGGGAAAATTGGATTTGTGGGTGGCAGTTATGATTTGAAAGGAAAAGTTTGGAATGGTGTTTTCTGGATTATATCTGTCTTTTGGGGAGTCAAATCATATATATTAAAGTATGTGAATGTTTAAATAAATTATGCATATTAAATGGGTGTAAATGTGCAAACAGGTATTTATGAATGTGGAATAATAAATGAATATTTGACAGTTAAACTCTGGGATTAGTAAATTTGTAATTATAAAGGTGTGTTGTGTAATACTGTAGGTTTGTCTGAAGGTTGGTTTAATTACTTTCTTCAGTTATCAAGCATATTTGTATTGATGTAACTTAACTGCTTAACTGCTTTAGGTTATTTGTCATGATTACATGATTATGGAAGTCATTTAAGTAAATCTTGGTTGTTTGCTCTCATTGGTTTCAGTTGCGGTTACACATGCACTTCTGTTGGTGAATTACTGGTGTTGGTTTCATCTATGATCTGTTTCATCACTGGTATACTTTTGGGGTAATTATGTAATATAATTTGAAATCATATTTATTGTGTTATTTTAACACGGTGGTGTCCTAATACAGTGTTATAATGATGTTATTGAATTACATTGACTGTAATGATTTTAGTAATAATTTGACTGCAACAATAGTGTATGAGTTAGTTTAAAATTGAATATGTCATTTGGATAAGTTCAGGTAAATAGTGAATGATTTAGACAATGTAATGAAGCAAATATTAGATTGTGTTCAATCATTTGTCTGTATTCACTGTTTTAATAGCGGTTCGTAAATGATTAAAGGAGTGAACTGACTTGTTTTAATAGTGTAACTTCTCTATAATATACTTAATTGTTTTCTATATCTATTTTGTTAAGGGTTTTTCTTATATGCAATAAAGATGGAAACCAGAATGGTCGACTGTGTTTGAACCCGTACCACCCCACTACACTTTGATAACCTACTAATCGACTAGTATGAATAATTGTTTCAGCTCTAAATGTTAGACGGCATTAATGTTACAGTACTGCTCACTAGTGTTACGATCGAAAGTAATTATGGAAACCGGGTCCCGAAAACAAAAATTCGGCGGAAACCGGATTCGTTCGAATTAGTATACACCAAACTGTAGTCACTGTAAAATCTTCTGCACCCGTACATGAACATATTACTTCAACTAAAATGTTTTTTTTTTTAAATCTGACATTTTGGACATTATTTCACTGTACTGCTTCCCTGCATAAGTTGGCCACAGTCATAAGTTGGCCACCCTCACCACAGCTTCACAGGGCTTTAACATGAGTGGCCTACTACACTCTGAAATCATGTATTATTGTTAAACTTATTATATGCAACAGTTTTCATGGGTGTACAATAATCTATTTGTCTTTCTGGAGCCAGTAGATGAGCCGTGGCCAACTTATGACTGTGGCCAACTTATGCAGAGTAGCAGTATATTGGTAAAATATTATACAAGTAAATGTTTTTAAGCGTTTTTGTGCAATATTTTAGTGGTGGTGGACCAGTTCACGCCCGGGTACCAATTCACACCCACCCTCAATTTTCTTGAAGATTTATGATGTTTACCACATTATATCGTTGTGTCATCTTTTATCGACGGCCGCGCATTAATACATTGTAGTTCTGTGCACGTGTTTTTCATCTCCGTAAAATTACATAAATAAAATATTAATTTATATTTTAAATATGTCACATAATTTCTTATGCTGGTATTGTTTCGAATTTGATAAAATTAAGTTTCTTAATACATGATACAGTAAAATCCCGATTTTGTTAAGTGAACTAATATATCAATTTTTAAAGTAAAATAAAACATGGTTGTCACTGGCAACGCTCATGAATTTCCGTGAAATATGCAAATTTTATCCTAATAAAATACAGTTATTTGATATTTTGTAAAAGGCAAATAGATTTATGTTATTTATTTTGCAATATAAAAAATCTACATATTTTACTAAATTGATTTTTATGCAGTCTATTGTCACAGACAGCATGTGTTAGTTCAGCAGCCAATACAAAAAAAATATGCCATAAAATAAGTTGATTTTTTGAGGTTATAAAATAAATAACCATGCCTGTGGTCATTAACATAAAAACAACGTGATTTACCTCGACACAAAATGGAAGAAACAGCTTTCAAAACCAACTTTAAAAATTAATGATATAATTGTCGACGAAAATAATTTTATGTGCACACCTTCAAAAAGGTATGTTATTTGTGATTTTTATGATAGAACTGCAACAGTTATTCAGTTTATTTATTTAATTATTGATTAAAGGGGACAAAGGAAAAAATAAAAAGTTTAGAATATATTTTAAAGACCATTAATATTGATTTTATTTTACCGCCGATAACAGACAACCGTTTCTAAATTAAGAACACCATACACACATAAATTGAATAAAATAAATTAAAGTGAAATAACTTAAAATATTTGTCCTGTCATATTTGTACTTGTCAAACAAACAATATATTTTTAAATTTTAAGTTTGAAATATTGCAAGGACTGATGAAAGAAACGAAAATGAATTAAATTGCGTATGACCGTCGAAAACCGGCAACGCAAGGATAGATAATCATCAAATTGATCATATACATTTGCAATTTATTGTTTAACTGTGATTGTTTTGGATAAATTTAGGGGTGGGCGTGAATTGGTACCCGGGCATGAACTGGTCCATCACCACTACTGGTCGGCCAGTGAATTTCGTCAGCCCAGTGAAGTTCGTCACCTGCCGTAAAAACGCTCAAGGAAAGTCAATATTCACATTTAAATAAATGGAATAGCTTCTTTCAATGGCAAGGTATACATATATGCCACAACTGGACGGTAAAAACTCTTTAAAATTGTCATAAAACGCAGGTGACGAACTTCACTGGCTGAGCAGTACTGTACAGTATACGTTTGAGGTGTTAATATGTAACATTTCGGGAACCGGTTCTTGGATTTGGTCACCGGATTTCGTTTACGTTTATATGAATCGAATAGAAACCAACTATCCGGTTTGCCGTACTGTATCCACGATTGACGGGTTTTCGATATGACAACGTAAACGGACAATGATGACTATCAAAACGAACGCAACAAAAATGATCAGAAATAAAACAACACTATTAAATCGACAAAGTCTCTGATTCAGTGTGATTGCATATTCATTGTAAAATATTATAAAAACATCAGCCAAAGACGAGATTTTGAGGTTTTAGTTTAACTGATCGAAAACGTGAATACACGATTTGCGAGTTTCGTCCGCCATTTTGAATATTTAATTAGGTAGAGTAAACAAAACGTCTATGTAGAGAAGAACCAGGAAGTCACGGAAAAATATATTTACTTGAGTATCAGAAGTAGCGCATGTTTATCAAAGAATTATAAGTGGAAATAATGTAATAAATTGTATAGATTAGTTATATATATGATACATAATATATATAAGTTATTTGCAGAAATTTTTATATAAAATCTCTTATTTTCGCCCATTACTACTGTAGATTGTAGATACTGTACTGCTTCCCTTCATAAGTTGGCTGCAGTCATAGTTGGCCGCGGCTCATCTACAGGCTCCAGAAAGACAAATAGGTTATTGTACACCAATGAAAACTGTTGCAGGGTGTAGTAGGCCACTCATGTTAAAGCCCTGTGAAGCTGTGGTGAAAACGGCCAACTTATGACTGCGGCCAACTTATACAGGGAAGCAGTGCAGTAGTGGCTTTCTACCAGTAAACGCCCGCCTACCAGTGAACGCCCGCCTTGTATATCTTTGTTAGTGGTGGTGGACCAATTCATGCCCGTGTACCTATTAACTTCCACCCCTTATATCTATCCAAAACCATTACAGTTACATAATAATGTGGCTACAATTATTAATGTTTAATGCATGGAATGTCAAATTACCAGTTAATATACAGAGATCATTTATGGTAAATAAAGAAACTAAGTACCCAAGCAGGAAATGTTTTGATTTTAAAGTAATGTTTTGCAAGAGTAAAATCAAATGTAATTGTATTTCAATTTTAGGGGTGAAGCTATGGAATATGTTAGATGATAAACTCAAAATCGCAAATACTGCATTAAGTTTCAAAAAAAGGTTGAAGTTAAATTACCTTGAAAAATACTAGAAGTATATGGAAGTTAGGTCACACTTAAATCTCAGGATGAAAGTGCTTATTGTTGAGATAAAAATTGTCGCTGTTGTCCAGGATTATTCTAAATTTTGACATTTAAAGTCTTACCTTTTCATAACTACTCAGAGAGGTATCTAATAAGTAGTTTAATGTAATTTTACTGGTTGCAGTAGGATCAGCCAAGATAAGCTTTAGCTTCTGCTGTTCCCTTTTCACAAACTTCTGTCATATACTAAAGTGCCAAAATCATATTCATATTGTAAAAAAGTATAATTGTATGTATGTACAGAAATGAAATAAATGCTATCTATCTCCCCCCCCCCCCCCCCCCCCCCCCATCTATTTATCTATCTATCTATAAATTATCAATGTATATGATCAATTTGATAAGTATCTATGATGTGGTAAACATTTTTTTCCATGTAAAAGTATAAATCTTTGAGAAAATTGAGGGTGGGCGTGAATAGGTTCACGGGCGTGATCTGGTCCACCACCACTAGAGGTCAAGGACAAATGCTTCTATAAGTCTACAAAATGGGTGGTTTGCAGAAAAAACGGCTGATAATACAGATAAATAATGAAAATATAAAGCTTTGAAACAAATATTACAAGATGCACCTCAGTTATTAATTGTAGTGCATATTATTTGACAATACAGTGATAGAAGAATAAAATATGAAGCTGTAATATAATTCAAATTTAATATATTTACTTCAGCAAATTTAAAATATTTACTTCAGCAAAGGCCCCAGTCTGTTTATAAATATCATACCTCATATTAATGCAGTAATTACAGTCGGTAAAATAGCCTGAACCTTATTCTGCTGACTGTTGGTGAAATAGAAACAGTGAAAAATTTAATGACTTTTTCCTTAGCTCATATAAGTTGATGTTTTGTAGGCATCCATAGAAACTGGTGTATCGACTGATGGTGGTATATAATGCTTATATTTAACTCATAAGACTATGTTGCTCTTCATTTCACAGTTATTAACAGAATCATGGCAGAATGCTGTAGCACTGATGCTTCTGTTCCTTCATCTGATTTGACACTGGAATCATTTCATTTGTGGTCAGATGTGGCTCTTAAGACATTCTTGAAGTTGAGAAACAAATCTATGCATGGTACCACGGAAGAACTGGCAGCAAGGTAATTATTTATACAAAAACTGAGTAAAAACCCGTACCCTCTTTTACCAATACTTTCTTGTTTTTTTTTGTGAATATTTATAGTAGGTTGGATCAATTTGAGTTCAGGAACATTGCTCTTCCAGAACTTTGCCCTCTTGGCCCATTGCACTTCAGAGACTGCCTTCATTAAAATAGAGGGGTTTGAACTTTGCCCTTCACTAATTTTTAAAATTCAATGTAGGAAATAATTTCATATATTTTTACAGCATTTCTATTTTAGTTTCCTTAAAATTGATTCAAATGTAGATATCTCTAAATAAATGTTGAGGTTTTTGTTATTCAATGTCATGATATATATATAATACTTGCCTTCTTTACATTTCACTTTAAATATCAATTTTTTTTATAAATTGCTGTGCAGTCATGTTATACTGTTATCTATATTTCTGGTATACTGTAAAACGAGAAATATTCGCGGCTATTAAAGTTCGTGGTTTTCCCTTTAAAATGAAATTGGCACTATTAAAGTTCGTCGGACAATTCCCGTTTTTTGAGCGATAATTCCCGTATATGGGTGTATACTAGTACCAAACTAAATTTCGGGCGATTTATTTTCGTGCTTTTCCCGCGATCGCGAAATTCGCCAAATAAATCGTCCGCGAACATTTATCGTTTTACAGTATATATATTTTTTATATGTGTCATTAGTTAAGTTTTCATATTGTATTTGTAGGGCATTTATTGCATATGAAGAGAGAGTACCAGTCAATTCCTCCGAGGAACATGATGTTAGATCTGCTCTGAATGACTACAAGGAAAAGTTGATGGTGGACGGCCACATGCTCCCAGACCCGTTTACCCTGAAAATAGGATGGCAGAGAGAGAAAGCGTCCATCACCCTTTGGCCGAATCTGTACCTTACAGACATTGTGCAGTACCTAAACATGGGTTCAACAAAACAATTCGTAGGGAAAATCCTTAACGAATACAAGCAAGGGAAAGCCTACAGGTAAGCAATTTTTACCCCACAGCCCTTAAGGGTGTCGGGGTATTGTTTTCACCATGGAGTCCAGATGGGCGGACGGGTGGCAGGAAGAAGTTTGTCCGGGCTATATTTCGGAAACTGTAAGGTGTAGGAAGTTGATGCTTGGTAGGGACATTGGTTAGGGGGTGTAGGTGTGCAACGTCATGGTGTGACCTTGATTTGACCTTTCACCTTGATGCTACTTTTTTAGCTGATATTAATTCACATTTATATCCATTATACAGACGCTTCAGTTTGCAAGAGCACATAGTCAAATACCAACCCAGTTATCATGTATACTTGACAAAATATTAAGAGAGGGGGATGTTGTTTTACGCTTCAAAGGAACACAATCCTGAATGTAATGATTAACTGGTTATTACAAGTGCTAATGTAAAGATTGTGTCATCTCAAGCCAGTAAACTTACATATATACTTATGTAGGGGCATTCATTGTAAATTAATTTGTTAGTATATATTAGGTAAACATTCAGAATGACATCCATAAAAAGTTGATCACAAATTAAGATGAAAATACAACATGAAAGCATAGGTTTTTTTATATTACTTACATGCATGTCATTTGTGAAGTTTTCCTATTATCCACCATTTTTACCTCTGCCTGCTGGAGGTTACATAATCACTGGGGTTTGTTCATGTGTCTGTCCTTTTTTATATTAGAAAGGTTAGAAAGGTTACTTCAAACATTGAATGCATGGATTTCATTCAAATTTTCAGAGAATGTTAGTTGAAAACTGTCTCTAGCAGTTGTCTCTGATATCTGTTATACATATCTATGTGTATTTTTGTACTGTTATAGATACTACACAGCTGGTTGGGTTGGTGAGGCACTTTACCATGAAGTGCACACGTTATCCAATGTGTGCCTCTTTAGTACCAAAGTGAAGCCCACCATGAGGCTGAGTGAGAAAGGCTATGAGGTGTGGGTGGCCGTGGTTAAGAAGACAAGGGAAGAATGTGGTGGAAGAGTACTCAGTGGATATTGTACCTGCCCTGCTGAGTAATTATATATTTTCAGAACAGAATTTTATAGCTACACTGACATGTTGTGTATGCAATTACGTTTTGGGTATCTATGCACATACAGACATTTAATTTTAAGAAAATATCACAGTAGCATGAAGCTAAATTCAGAATGGTCCTGTTTTTATGTCAGCTGACTTGTCAGTCAGCTGGCATTATGTCGTCACTCTGCGGCGTGGGCGTACGCGTGAACAACTTCTCCTCCAAAACTACAAGGCCTAGAGACGTGCTGTTTTTTTTAAAAGATACCTTATCTATCGAGGATGAAAAATTGTTCAAGGCATGCAAATCTGTCTGTTCGTCTGTTTGCTAGAGACATTACAAGGGGGGTACCCCCACCAAAAGTGTGAAAATTTCAACACTTAATCACAATTTTCTCAGTGACTATTGCAGGGATTTCTCTCATATCTTGCATATATGTACTAGGCCAGAGGTAGATTCTCTTGTGTGAGTATGAGACCTGGATCTCTCTTACTTTTTTTTAAATAATTTTTTTTAATAAATTTAATGCATTAACATTCATGAAATCATGCACAAAATCATTTATAACTTGAAAACTGTTGCATCTAGAGCATTTTGTTAAAATATGTTATTCAGCTACTTTTTTCATAGCTACAATATGGTGAGTAAGTTGGGTGCCTGTCTCAATAGCTAAGTGAGTAATAGCTACTTTTGGGCTTTTCAGTAACTTCCATCATGAGTAGAATCACTTGTAACTTAAAAACTATTGCATTTAGAGAATTTCATATAAATATCAGCTACTTTTGGGTCAGCTATAACATAGTAAAATTTTAGACCTGTAGCTCATGGCATAGCTGAGTAATAGCTACTTTTACGTTATCACTGTTGAGTAAATTGCTTATAACTTCAAAACTATTGCATTTAGAGAATTTCGTATAAATATGTTATTCAGCTACTTTTGGGTCAGCTATAACATAGTAAAATTTCAGACCTGTAGCTCATGGCATAGCTGAGTAATAGCTACTTTTAGGTTATCACTGTTGAGTAAATCGCTTATAACTTGGAAACTATTGCATTTAGAGTATTTTGTTTCAATATGTTATTCACCTATTTTGGGATCAGCTATAACATAGTGAAGTTTCAGATCTGTGGCTCATTGCATAGCTGAGTAATAGCTACTTTGAAGTTCTCACTATTGAGTAAATCAGTTGTAATTGGAAAACTATTGCATTTAGAGAATTTCGTATAAATATGTTATTCGGCTACTTTTGGGTCAGCTATAACATAGTAAAACTAGATTGGGCCAACTCGGCGCCAACATATCCCCAGACAGGTCATCACTCACGCCACAGGTTTTGATCGGGAATTTTTTAAAACATAATTACCCATTATTATATGAACTTCAGCACATCAATCTACTCTGTTTATATCTTCCCAAGGAAGATGGTGTATCCCCAGACACCGAATACATAACTCAAATTATATTTTCAATCTTCCTGCAATGATAACTCTAAACCTATTTTCAAAGTATTTAAATGATTGATGATTGAATGTCCATTCTAAAATAATAATCCCAAAAGAGCATATCTGTTTCTATATTTGTTGACAAATAAAATATTATTTTAACTCAACTCATCATACTTTTCAATCTTCCTTCAAAGTATTTAAATGATTGATGATTCAATGTCCATTCTAAAATTCATAATCCCAAAAGCGCATATCTGTTTCTATATTTGTTCACAAATAAAATATTATTTAAAAAAAAATTATTTATATTATTATTTTATTATATTATTTTTAGAATTTGCAAATTGTTTTCAGTTATTCATTTCCTCTATACCTATATATGTGGTCCATATATATGCAACCTAAATATGTGACACAATCTCAGTTCTGACTCCCCTTTGTGTTATATGTAATGAAGCCCACTACCTCCCACCCCCACCCCTCTCCCCTTCTCCACACCTCTCTCACTATTACACAAGATCTGCAACCCCATTGAGTTCTTTGTTTCTCATCTGATATCATTAAATACCTTTGTTTATTTAGTGTCACTCAATATAGCTGGAGGTCCCAGAGGTGGGGATAAATGGTAAACAAACAATCTATATAAAAGGGGTACTCAAATACAAAAAGAATTGAGAATTTTAAGTATGTGATTATCAACTGAAATGAGTTCATAACTGTAGGAGCTGTGTCAAAATTAACTGAGGCAAGTTGAATAAAACTGGGCTAGTTGAGGGTTAAAAATCCCCTAGTTTTACTACATAAGGATATAATTTCATTAATATTGGGACTTAAAGCTCACTTAAAGTGTCAATTTTGTCTACTTGAATATGTTTAACCAGTTTCATTTTAAAAAGTTAAAAACTCAGCAAGCAGAGGTATAACACACAAAAATAAGTTCTTAAAAGACTAAGATAGCCATAACATTATTAATAATCAAAATTTAAATAGACAGGCATTTCCTTTGAAAAATTCAAAGATTTCAGCTCTATAACCCACATAGTTTGACAGTTACTGGGCTTTAAAGTGGCATAATGTCCATAAATTGGGTTTCTGTGGGCATTTTACAATTGTTAAAGAGACCTTAGCAATTAAACTACAGATCTGAAACTTTTTGGGGGACATACATAACAAACAAAAATTATATATAATACAGTTTAAGACTTGTCACACTAAGCATTTCCAAATAACAGGGCAAAATACGGAAAAAATGTCAAAAAAGGCACTTGGGCGAGTGTCTATGGCCCTCATACACAGGTTAAATGTCTACTAAAAACCTTGATTTTCGGCACATGTAAAAAGGACATAATAATGTATTCCCAGATGGGATTTCAGCTCCATCAATCACATAGTTTAACAGTCACAGGGCTTAAAGGTGGTAAAAAGTCCAAAGTCGATGTGGCTTTCAAATTAAAGCTTCAGACTTAAAATTTGTTACATACTAAGATTACACATAGAATATGTATCTAATAAAGTTTGAAACTTCTCAGACTTACCATTTCCAAGTTACAGAGCAAAATATGTGAAAAATGTCTTAAAAGTGTCACTCAGGTGGGTGTTTAAGGTCCTCATACACAGGTTAAATGTCTACTTGAAGCCTTGATTTTTGGCACATGTAAAAAGAACATAATAATGTATTCCCAGATGAGATTTCAGCTCTATCAGTCACATAGTTTAACAGTCACAGGCCTTAAAATTGGCAAAAAGTCCAAATACTGGGTCTTTATGGGGCCTTCTAGAGACCTAAATGTGGCCTTTAAATTAAAGCTTCAGACTTAAAATTTGTCACATACTAAGATTACACATAGAATATACATCTAATACAGTTTGAAACTTCTTAGACTTACCATTTCCAAGTTACAGGGAAAAATATGTGAAAAATGTCTAAAAATGGTCACTCGGGTGGGGATTTATGGTCTCATACACAGGTTAAATGTCTTCTTAAAGCCTTAATTTTTGGCACATATAAAAATAACATACTAATATCTTCCCAGATAGGATTTGAGCTCTATCAGTCACATAGTTTGACAGTCACAGGGCTTAAAAGTAGCAAAAAGTCCAAATATTGGGTCTTTGGGAGCCTTTTAGAGACCTCAATTTGACCTTCAAAATTAAAGCTTCAGACTTAAAATCTGTTACATACTAAGATTACACACAGAATATATATCTAATACAGTTTGAAACTTGTCAGACTTACCATTTCCAAGTTACAGGGAAAAAGATGTGAAAAATGTCTTATAAGGGTCACTCGGGTGGGTGTTTATGGTCCTGATACACAGGTTAACTGTCTATTAAAGGCCTAAATGTTGGGACACATATAAGAAAACACATAGATATATTCCCAGATTATATTTAACTTAGATGAGAGACATAGTTTGAAAGCTACAGTGCTTGAAAGTGGCAAAAAGTGCATAAATTGGGTCTCTGTGGGCACTTTTGAGACCTTAAGTCGACCCCTTTGGGTAAACCTACAGCCCTAAAATTTTCTACAGACAAGGATTACATATCAAAGTTATACCTAGCGCAGTTTGAGACTCATCAGAATTACCACTTCCAAATTATAGGACAAAATATATGAAAAGTATAGCAAAAAATCCCTAAGTGGGGGTATTTATGGGCCTCAAACACAATTTTCTCCTCAACTTAAAGTCGTGATTTTCGGCACATGTACTAAGAACATATTAATGTGTTGTCAGGTAAAATTTCAGCCAGCTGAGCATCATAGTTTGTGACCTACAAGGCTCTAAGTGGCCAAAAGTCCAATTTCTGACCTTAAGGTGGCCATAAGTTCTTTTTTACTGGGAGTTTAAGGTCACCTTAAAATAGGGATCTTCCTTTGGGCACCCTTAACATGTGTACCAAGTTTGAAAAAAAAATATTAATTTGTTTTTGAGTTATCGCGTCCACAAGGAAATTTCTACGGCGGCGGCGGCGCGACGGACCTGAATCCAATATATCCCCGACTTTCGTCTGGGGATATAATTACAGACCTGTAGCTCATGGCATAGCTGAGTAATAGCTACTTTTAGGTCATCACTATTGAGTAAATCAGTTGTAACTTGAAAACTATTGCATTTACAGTATTTTGCTTAAATATGTTGTTCACCTACTTTTGGGTCAGCTATAACATAGTAAAATTTCAGACCTGTAGCTCATGGCATAGCTGAGTAATAGCTACTTTTAGGTCATCACTATTGAGTAAATCAGTTGTAACTTGAAAACTATTGCATTTACAGTATTTTGCTTTAATATGTTGTTCACCTACTTTTGGGTCAGCTATAACATAGTGAAATTTCAGACCTGTAGCTCATTGCATAGCTGAGTAATAACTACTTTGAGGTTCTCACTATTGAGTAAATCAGTTGTAATTGGAAAACTATTGCATTTAGAGAATTTAGTATAAATATGTTATTCAGCTACTTTTGGGTCAACTATAACATAGTAAAATTTCAGACCTGTAGCTCGTGGCATAGCTGAGTAATAGCTACTTTTAGGTCATCACTATTGAGTAAATCAGTTGTAACTTGAAAACTATTGCATTTACAGTATTTTGCTTAAATATGTTGTTCACCTACTTTTGGGTCAGCTATAACATAGTAAAATTTCAGACCTGTAGCTCATGGCATAGCTGAGTAATAGCTACTTTTAGGTTATCACTGTTGAGTAAATCGCTTATAACTTGGAAATTATTGCATTTAGAGTATTTTGTTTCAATATGTTATTCACCTATTTTGGGGTCAGCTATAACATAGTGAAGTTCCAGACCTGTGACTCATTGCATAGCTGAGTAATAGCTACTTTGAAGTTCTCAATGTTGAGTAAATCACTTGTAATTTGAAAACTATTGCATTTAGAGAATTTAGTATAAATATGTTATTCAGCTACTTTTGGGTCAGCTATAACATAGTAAAATTTCAGACCTGTAGCTCATGGCATAGCTGAGTAATAGCTACTTTTAGGTTATCACTGTTGAGTAAATCACTTATAACTTGAAAACTATTGCATTTAGAGTATTTTGTTTCAATATGTTATTCACCTATTTTGGGGTCAGCTATAACATAGTGAAGTTCCAGACCTGTGGCTCATTGCATAGCTGAGTAATAGCTACTTTGAAGTTCTCACTGTTGAGTAAATCAGTTGTAATTGGAAAACTATTGCCTTTACAGAAATTTGTGCAAATATGTTATTCAGCTACTTTTGGGTCAGCTATAATATAGTGAAATTACAGACCTGTAGCTCATGGCACAACTGAGCA
Source organism: Sabellastarte sp. h YS-2021 (assembly GCA_964017235.1). NCBI lineage: Eukaryota > Metazoa > Annelida > Polychaeta > Sabellida > Sabellidae > Sabellastarte > Sabellastarte sp. h YS-2021. Next base: position 19,233,333 of record OZ024928.1, read on the forward strand.
ATAGCTGTTCTCAGGCACTGACTGTTGAGTAAATCAGCTATAACTTGAAAAATATTGCATTTGGAGTATTTTGTTAAAATATATTGTTCACCTACTTTTGGGTTAGCTATAACATAGTGAAATTACAGACCTATAGCTCATGGCACAACTGAGCAATAGCTGTTCTCAGGCACTGACTGTTGAGTAAATCAGCTATAACTTGAAAAATATTGCATTTGGAGTATTTTGTTAAAATATATTGTTCACCTACTTTTGGGTTAGCTATAACATAGTGAAATTACAGACCTATAGCTCATGGCATAGCGGAGCAATAGCTATTTTCTGGTTCTCACTATTTGAGTAAATCAGTTGTAACTTGAAAACTATTGCATTTACAGTATTTTGCTTAAATATGTTGTTCAGCTACTTTTAGGTCAGCTATAACAGAGCAAAAATTCAGACATGTAGCTCATTGCATAGCTGAGTAATAGTTACTTTGAGGTTCTCACTCTTGAGTAAATCAGTTGTAACTTGAAAATTATTACATTTAGAGTATTTTGTTAAATATGTTATTCACAGACGTTTTGGTCAGCTATAACATAGTGTCTAACAGGACATTACAGGGATTCATTCATCACGCTGCATCACTGCTTAATGAAATAAGAAATAACACAAAGTTTAACATTTTGACAGATATTAAAATTAAAATAAATAGAAGATTTGTATCAATTTGGTGCTCTAAAATTACTACAATAAAGTGAGAATATTCTTTTATAAGGACAGACTCAGCCATACAGTACACCCGTGGACATAATTTGGAATGGCTGTATTTGAGTGTATGTAAATACATGATAAAATACTTTTTGTTGGGCAATATCGTGATTTATGAAGCCCTTGGGCAATATAAGTTGCCCTCGGGCTTCATAAATCACGATATTGCCCAGAAAGAAGTGTTTTATTCTGTTTATTATACTGAAAGTATTTATTTTTTTATCTGTTTTATTTAGAAATAAAATATAAAATAAAAGAGCAAGAGCCATCCTTTGCAGAGATTAGTCACATTTTATAATTAACTGCATTCTCTAATTAACATATGTACTTGTTTAAATAAATCTGCATTTATTGGAATTTTTCATATTTACATCAAGAAAAAAAGATACTTTCTTCACGGCATGTTTACCCCACCCAATTAATTATTCCAAATGGCGGACAAAACTCGCAGAGACAAAAAAGGGGGGGCTTATATGTCCGTTCACCGGGATTGCGGGGGGGGGGGGGGGGGGGGGGGGGGGGGGGGGGCGGTGCATGGACAGGGACAAAAAGCCCCATGACAAAGATTTCACGCTCCACCCCTATTATAGATCTGCCTCTTAGCCGCTGGGTACACTAGCAATGATATATATCTTGCATACACAGCCCTAGACCAATATCACAACTAGCGTACACAGCCGTTGGGTAAATAACCACTCTGATGATAAAACCATTGAACCTGTTAACTCTTTAGCCTAAAAATCTGCTATTTTCGCCCATCTTAGAACCATTAAAACTAATAATTTAGGGCACATTTTATCCGAAAAAATAGACATTTAGCAGATCTCCATGTATATTTTCTCTCAAAAAAGTAAAACAAGCAAAATATTGGGAAAGATACCTTATTTTTGTTCAAATGAGTGTGGAATTTACGTTTCCTGAATCTGGTTTGTTTACTCCACTTGACATATTTACGGAAACACGTTGTATCGTTCTGCGCAAGCGCACTTCGAAACTCGCAAATCGTGTATATATCGAAAACCCGTACATCGGCTATACTGTACTGCTTCCCTGCTTAAGTTGGCCGCGGGTCGTAAGTTGGCCGCCATCATTATATTTTGAAATTTCTATAAATCTAAAGGCCTGTATCATTCTTGAATGGTCTATTATAATAAGATTTATTATAACTACCACTTTTAAAACCTGTGCAACCACACATTTGTCTGTTTGATACATTTAAATGAGTGGTGGCCAACTTACGACCCGCGGCCAACTTATGCAGGGAAGCAGTAGACAGGTTTTTCAAGATTTCCCAATAAGTGAACCCTATTTTACAAAAATCATTGTGTATTTATCACATAAACAGATATGGCTGGCTATTTGGTATCATTGTTTGTTTAACATTATTGCCGTCTAACATTTGTGACAGGGGTGTACGTGCTGTAGTACATAAATATGAAAGTCGGCTCCTACAAAAAGACCGCCATGATGAAAATACAGAGGAAATTTTCGGCAAATTTATTAAATTTAACCACTAATATAAATAAGAAATGTATAGAACACATTACAAACTTAAATACTTGTGTCCTTTTAATGCAGTTTAGGGAAATACAGCAATTGTCTTGAGAATTATTAGAACAATTTTAAATTCTAAATATAACTTGAACAAGAAATGGTAGTTGTTTCATCATGCATGGATAACAGCACTATGTATACTTATTATCTTATTAATTTCTTTTAAAAATTTACACAGTTTAACTAAAATATTGGGTTTGTTCTAGATTGCTTAATGAGTTGAATGGATTTATACATGTTTTTATACTACTGGTAGTACTTAGAGATATATTTACATCTGAGGTCTGTCCAAGCAGGCACACATCTTTGAAATCAGGTTGAATTGATTGTGGTCAAAGGTTGAATACATATAGATTTTGCGATCCATTATTAGTTGGATCCAAGGAATAAAATCATGTTGAAATCAATGGGTGAAATCAGGTTGAAACCAACGGGTGAAATTAGGTTGAGATACGCATAGATTTTGCAAACCATTTTTAGTTAGATCCAACGGTTGAAATCCTGTTGAAATCAATGGGTGAAATTTGGGTGAAATACATGTAAATTTGGAAACCTATTTTATTTGGGTCTAACAGGTGAAATCATGTTGAAATAAATGGGTGAAATCTGGTTGGAATACATGTAGATTTTGCAAACTGTTTTTATTGAATCCAACCAGTGATATCAGGTTGAATCCAGTGGGTGAAATAATGTTGAAGTATGTTTTGAATTAGCAAATTATTCTTAATTAGATCCAATATTTTAACCTATGTTACTCCAAAACAGATTTATATTTTTATGTAAGCATGGCATTTGTGTACTTTTTATCTCTCATCTAGTAGCTCAAACTATTGGTTCTCATGTGGCAAGCAGAATTCTCATAATAATAACATCTTATCAAAATATCTGTTCATCAGATTGATTGAGCATGTAATTCAACTTCATCACTCAGTTTATGGTTATATAATATGATCTCTTGTATTTTCCACCTAGACATCCATTAGTTTATCTTTATATAAAAGGATAATCCAAATTTAATCTGATGAATTCTTGGTAATATTTTTAAACAAATTAAATATTTGTGAAGTGACTTTCTCTGTGTCTATTTTATCCAGTCAAACTTGTTAAATATTATAATAAAAATAGACATTGCAATTAGAAAAAACCTCTAAAGTAAAATCACAATGCTTTTTTCCCATCTCTCAAAAGTTTCATCTTTTGAATGTAGTTTGAAAAAAAACCACAATCAAGCTAAATGTGTATAACTTCACCACACTGCTGCTCCAGCTTAATTATTTTTCAACCTTGACCACAAAAGAGTGGACATAGTGAGACAAGCCCACAGCATTCTATTGAGAAAGAAGAGTAAACACTTCTATTCTGTTGTTCTGTCAGTAATTAGTTTTAGTCACAGACCTAGGGGGAAGTAAAGCAAGGAGTACTGATAAGTACATGAACCCCATGACCGCACTGAGCTATTGTGTTCTCAGAGTGATAAAATGTTATAACTGTAGAGCTTAGATTCATGCTGCTTTTGACAAGTGATTTTCTTATTCTATCTAAATATTGTAGCGGGCCTCAGTATTTCACTCAAGGAAAGAGGTTGGTAGCGTGTGGCCTGAGACTAAAAATACTGAAGAGCCCGAAACTAGTTTGTAAATTAGTCCAAATAATTTATATGTCCCTACTACTTCTCTACCTGTAGTAGCTCATTTGCCTTGCATTACCATGCAGAAACCCTGAAGTACCTTCAGTCCAAAATGTTTCAGTCCAAGTCTCAGATTCCATATGAATATCAAAATAAACTCTCAAACATATCAGTCAACAAGTGGGCAATTCGAGATGACAAAGTCGCACAAAGTCCAAAGGTTCAATCAGCAAGGTTAATCATATTACTTTATACTCTTGTTGTGTCACACAATGTGTAATATTCAACTGTATGTGAGTATATGCAAGATATTGAATCTTGCTATAGAGTCTAAACTTGAAAATAGCTGTCATCCAAAGATTGAAAGTATGTACTAAATTGAAGTAATAATCAACTTGGCAAAGAGAAAGGCAAATAGATTTTATATAACTGAACTTAATTTATTTACATGTGATATCATGTACAGTTAAGTAAGACTAAGAAGAATTCTTAAAGCACAAAGGATAACTTGTATGAGTAACTTTTAAATGTTACTTACAAGGATTACTTCAGAACTGTAACTGTAAAATTGTAAAGTTCAAGAAACTGGTTTTATTCAGTCAGCATAGATTATTCTGTGAAAATCTATGTAATTTGCTGTCTAACCATTGTGTCCCTCTACTACAGCTAAGTTCTTAAATTGTAACATCAAACCTAACAAACATGGAAGATAATTTAATACAGATCCAGGTACCAGCTTAAAAAGGGTAAATTTGGAGATTTCTAATGATTTGCGGTTGCGGCTAGAATTACTATACGGTTGCGGTGATTACACAGTAAGTATATATATGAGTTCTGCAATTACTTTGCGGTTGCGGTGATTACACAATCATTTTGTGGTTGTTTATTGATTTGGGTTTTCGCGTAACGCAAATGCGGCTTTGTCAAACGAAAGTCAGAAAGCCACTGACCGTGCTTCCTTATATAGATTTCTGGACGTTGCCGCGTATCCGTACGCCAGCCTACAGCAAGTAGTTCCAAAGCAAATCTGTTAGTTTTAACCCAAATTCAACAAAGTATCACCGAAGAATGTATAAAATATGCAAATTAAATAAATTATAACACTGCAAAAATTTTAAACCAATGGTTTGTCGCCTACTTTAAAGTCTTTTAGACGTGATATACTTGTACAACAATGGCGGCTAGTTTGACAGTAGAAATACTTCAAAAGCCATTTCTTAGTCTTTTTGTTGGAATTTCATGTGAAAAACCACTTTTCTCAGCCTAAATGGTTGAATTATCGCTAAGTTAGCCGTGGTCCACGATTCCAAACCAAACTGCTAGCCCATAATTTGCATTACATCAGCTCTCGCCGTCACACTCCCCCCACCTAAGATTGACCATATATGGGCAATCAACCACAGTACATGTTATACAATATACTCACCAACATGTTTGTTAACCTAAAACAGAAACATTATGCATTACTTTATCATATTGTTCATGATTTAAACAATAGTCCTAGAAAATGTATCAGAAAGTTAATAATAACATTGATACATCTGCAAAGAAAGTTTTCTTGTGTGCAAGGTAATAGCTAATAAATTACATCATAAACATTCATTCTAAACATATATATATTTAGACATTAAATTATTGTTCATGCACTACAATGTTATACACTACAAAGAAAGAAAGAATATTCACAAGAATGAATTATCATTGTTCATTTTTCAAGTCCTCAGGAAGTGCAAACAGTTAATGACTTGAATACTTGTGACATTTGCAAGAGCATCTATCTGCATCATCCAGGATCTCAGCGAATAATAACTAGAAAACAGAATCATCTAGAATCAAGTATTCAGTGGAGCACCTAGCAGTTAGAAGATCACTGGATGTTTCCTCTGAATTGTCTAGGTGGCTGTCATGTACTGTCAGACTGGAACAGTTCTCAGCAACCCATGATGGACATCACACTATGCTTACTGTCCCGGTTTCAAGCAATGAGTTCATCAGAAACGAAACCCATCTCAGCCATGATGGACATCACCACCAAGTACACTCACTGTCCCAGGTTTCGAACAACAAGTTCATCGGACCTGAAACCGATCTGGATAATGACATGAATGAGTCAGAAGTAAAGTTTGCATGCCAGCATGCTAACTTGTCTCCAGACTCATTATCCAACTCCATATAACAGATTCCAACTGAGAATCTTCCTTATCTGCAAAATGACCATACATTTTGCTCTAAACAGTGGACATAGTTTCACCCACTTCTTTATTCAAATTCACAGATTTCAACTGAGCATTTTATTCATCTGCCTGACAATGTCAGGTGAACAATATACATTATCTGAGACTGGACATTTCTATGAGTTTTCGCATAAAGGTGTATGTGGCCTTGAAATTTTTATTGACTGACTCTCGGCCTCCAGAATCAGTCAGTTCTACTTTGAATTAGTTTTCCTTGAACCAGAAGAGGTATTCCTCTTCTCTGCCAATTTAGGGCACTTTGGCTTTATGTGACCTGCTACATGACAATAGTAGCACTTGATTTGCTTCTTGTGATCTGGTTTGTTTATGAGATCATTCAACTGATACTGCAGCTGTGTCAGCTTTCCTTTTAGGATGCCCAATTCAGCACTCAGTCGAAGACATGCGTTTTGCAGAGCATTGCAGTCAATTTCTGACTGATTACATTCTGCCTTTATTTTAGAGGAGTTATCAGCATGCACATTGTACATGAACCTCTTACCTGTCTTTGTTCTATGTGCCTGACTCCAAGCTTCATATTTGATTGCTTGTGACACTATGTCATCAAACCTGTCACTATTGCCACTTATCAGCTGCATCTTCATATCTCTATCTTGTAGTGCCTCAATAAAATGATCAAAGCATAAAGAATCTAGCAACTGGTTATCTGCAGATGGATATGCTTGAGATGCTAGAGCCTTGATGGACTGAGCCAACTCTGGTAATGACTGCTTTGGTTCTCGGACAGTTGTTCTCAGTTGTGTCCTAAACAAACTTTCGCTATGATTTGGATAGAATCTTCTATTCACAGCTTCAATTAGCAATCTGTAGTTGCATTTCACTCTTGGCTCTAACAACTGGATGACCTGGCATGCTTCACCACGTAAACTGACAGCTAAGTACTGTCCCCGTTCATGGTCATTCCATCTGTTGAGATCCCCAACTGTCTCAAAATGTGTCAGATACTGTGGCCATGGTATTTTACCATCAAAGGCATCTGGCATCACTTTTGGCCTTTGATGAGTCATCTTACCACCTGATCCATGATCAACATTTTGTAACTGACTCATCAAAACATTTATGCCTTCTAGAGTTTCTTCAACATCCTTTAATAAGGTTCTTCCACCATAAGCATTGGTTTGCTCAATTGCATCATCATTTATGCCCTGGTGACTTTCTCTATTGGAACTCCAACATTCAGGATTATTTGAAATCCTGTGCAAGTTGGTTCTATTCCGTTCATCACCAGAACATCTGTTGACTGCTTGAGCCATGCTTGGTGGAATAGCATCATCTGAGGCATGATTCTCTTCATGTTTGTCCTGATCATTTGATCCAAGAGTCGTCTCACAAATATTTTCACTGTCCATCTTGCAGTATTAGTATATGACAGAAAGAAAAGAACATAAAGAAATTATAAGTATACTTATTTCATACTCAGACTTTGTTCCACAAACAACGTTAACTTTTTGTATAGTCAATCACACCCAAGAGGTCAGTAACTTCAGATCACTGGATCCCTTAAAGAATGGGATCCCACCGCTGCCACCAGTAAAACTGTAGCGGGCCTCAGTATTTCACTCAAGGAAAGAGGTTGGTAGCGTGTGGCCTGAGACTAAAAATACTGAAGAGCCCGAAACCAGTTTGTAAATTAGTCCAAATAATTTATATGTCCCTACTACTTCACTACCTGAAGTAGCTCATTTGCCTTGCATTACCATGCAGAAACCCTGAAGTACCTTCAGTCCAAAATGTTTCAGTCCAAGTCTCAGATTCCATATGAATATCAAAATAAACTCTCAAACATATCAGTCAACAAGTGGGCAATTTGAGATGACAAAGTCGCGCAAAGTCCAAAGGTTCAATCAGCAAGGTTAATCATATTACTTTATACTCTTGTTGTGTCACACAATGTGTAATATTCAACTGTATGTGAGTATATGCAAGATATTGAATCTTGCTATAGAGTCTAAACTTGAAAATAGCTGTCATCCAAAGGTTGAAAGTATGTACTAAATTGAAGTAATAATCAACTTGGCAAAGAGAAAGGCAAATAGATTTTATATAACTGAACTTAATTTATTTACATGTGATATCATGTACAGTTAAGTAAGACTAAGAAGAATTCTTAAAGCACAAAGGATAACTTGTATGAGTAACTTTTAAATGTTACTTACAAGGATTACTTCAGAACTGTAACTGTAAAATTGTAAAGTTCAAGAAACTGGTTTTATTCAGTCAGCATAGATTATTCTGTGAAAATCTATGTAATTTGCTGTCTAACCATTGTTTCCCTCTACTACAGCTAAGTTCTTAAATTGTAACATCAAACCTAACAAACATGGAAGATAATTTAATACAGATCCAGGTACCAGCTTAAAAAGGGTAAATTTGGAGATTTCTAATGATTTGCGGTTGCGTCTAGAATTACTATGTGGTTGCGGTGATTACACAGTAAGTATATATGAGTTCTGCAATTACTTTGCGGTTGCGGTGATTACACAATCATTTTGTGGTTGTTTATTGATTTGGGCTTTCGCGTAATGCAAATGCGGCTTTGTCAAACGAAAGCCAGAAAGCCACTGACCGTGCTTCCTTATATAGATTTCTGGACGTTGCCGCGTATCCGTACGCCAGCCTACAGAAAGTAGTTCCAAAGCAAATCTGTTAGTTTTAACCCAAATTCAACAAAGTATCACCGAAGAATGTATAAAATATGCAAATTAAATAAATTATAACACTGCAAATATTTTAAAACAATGGTTTGTCGCCTACTTTAAAGTCTTTCAGACGTGATATACTTGTACAACAATGGCGGCTAGTTTGATAGTAGAAATACCTCAAAAGCTACAATTCTTTAAAATATAAACAAAATGTGAGGATAATCCATGGTTTGTTAGTGTGAAAGGTTAGTGTGTAATAGATTTTCAGCCATTTCTTAGTCTTTTTGTTGGAATCTCATGTGAAAAACCACTTTTCTCAGCCTAAATGGTTGAATTATCGCTAAGTTAGCCGTGGTCCACGATTCCAAACCAAACTGCTAGCCCATAATTTGCATTACATCGGCTCTCGCCGTCACACTCCCCCCACCTAAGATTGACCATATATGGGCAATCAACCACAGTACATGTTATACAATATACTCACCAACATATTTGTTAACCTAAAACAGAAACATTATGCATTACTTTATCATATTGTTCATGATATAAACAATAGTCCTAGAAAATGTATCAGAAAGTTAATAATAACATTGATACATCTGCAAAGAAAGCTTTCTTGTGTGCAAGGTAATAGCTAATAAATTACATCATAAACATTCATTCTAAACATATATATATTTAGACATTAAATTATTGTTCATGCACTACAATGTTATACACTACAAAGAAAGAAAGAATATTCACAAGAATGAATTATCATTGTTCATTTTTCAAGTCCGCAGGAAGTCCAAACAGTTAATGACTTGAACACTTGTGACATCTGCAAGAGCATCTATCTGCATCATCCAGGATCTCAGCGAATAATAACTAGAAAACAGAATCATCTAGAATCAAGTATTCAGTGGAGCACCTAGCAGTTAGAAGATCACTGGATGTTTCCTCTGAATTGTCTAGGTGGCTGTCATGTACTGTCAGACTGGAACAGTTCTCAGCAACCCATGATGGACATCACACTATGCTTACTGTCCCGGTTTCAAGCAATGAGTTCATCAGAAACGAAACCCATCTCAGCCATGATGGACATCACCACCAAATATACTTACTGTATCCCAGGTTTCAAACATCTTCATTGGATCTTAAACTCGTCTCAGCAAGCAAAGGAGGACACCACCACCAACCGTGCTTACTGTCTCCCAGGTTTCGAACAACAAGCTCATCGGACCTGAAATCAATCTCAGCGAGCCATGATGGACACCACCACCAAGTACATTCACTGTCTCCCAGGTTTCGAACAAAAAGCTCATCGCACCTGAAGCCGATCTCAGCGAGCCATGATGGACACCACCACCAAATACACTCAATGTCCCAGGTTTTGAACAACAAGTTCATCGGACCTGAAACCGATCTGGATAATGACATGAATGAGTCAGAAGTAAAGTTTGCATGCCAGCATGCTAACTTGTCTCCAGACTCATTATCCAACTCCATATAACAGATTCCAACTGAGAATCTTCCTTATCTGCAAAATGACCATACATTTTGCTCTAACCAGTGGACATAGTTTCACCCACTTCTTTATTCAAATTCACAGATTTCAACTGAACATTTATTTCATCTGCCTGACAATGTTAGGTGAACAATATACATTATCTGAGACTGGACATTTCTATGAGTTTTCGCATAAAGGTGTATGTGGCCTTGAAATTTTTATTGACTGACTCTCGGTCTCCAGAATCAGTCAGTTCTACTTTGAATTAGTTTTCCTTGAACCAGAAGAGGTATTCCTCTTCTCTGCCAATTTAGGGCACTTTGGCTTTATATGACCTGCTACATGACAATAGTAGCACTTGATTTGCTTCTTGTGATCTGGTTTGTTTATGAGATCATTCAACTGATACTGCAGCTGTGTCAGCTTTCCTTTTAGGATGCCCAATTCAGCACTCAGTCGAAGACTTGCGTTTTGCAGAGCATTGCAGTCAATTTCTGACTGATTACATTCTGCCTCTATTTTAGAGGAGTTATCAGCATGCACATTGTACATGAACCTCTTACCTGTCTTTGTTCTATGTGCCTGACTCCAAGCTTCATATTTGATTGCTTGTGACACTATGTCATCAAACCTGTCACTATTGCCACTTATCAGCTGCATCTTCATATCTCTATCTTGTAGTGCCTCAATAAAATGATCACAGCATAAAGAATCTAGCAACTGGTTATCTGCAGATGGATATGCTTGAGATGCTAGAGCCCTGATGGACTGAGCCAACTCTGGTAATGACTGCTTTGGTTCTCGGACAGTTGTTCTCAGTTGTGTCCTATACAAACTTTCGCTATGATTTGGATAGAATCTTCTATTCACAGCTTCAATTAGCAATCTGTAGTTGCATTTCACTCTTGGCTCTAACAACTGGATGACCTGGCATGCTTCACCACGTAAACTGACAGCTAAGTACTGTCCCCGTTCATGGTCATGCCATCTGTTGAGATCCCCAACTGTCTCAAAATGTGTCAGATACTGTGGCCATGGTATTTTACCATCAAAGGCATCTGGCATCACTTTTGGCCTTTGATGAGTCATCTTACCACCTGATCCATGATCAACATTTTGTAACTGACTCATCAAAACATTTATGCCTTCTAGAGTTTCTTCAACATCCTTTAATAAGGTTCTTCCACCATAAGCATTGGTTTGCTCAATTGCATCATCATTTATGCCCTGGTGACTTTCTCTATTGGAACTCCAACATTCAGGATTATTTGAAATCCTGTGCAAGTTGGTTCTATTCCGTTCATCACCAGAACATCTGTTGACTGCTTGAGCCATGCTTGGTGGAATAGCATCATCTGAGGCATGATTCGCTTCATGTTTGTCCTGATCATTTGATCCAAGAGTCGTCTCACAAATATTTTCACTGTCCATCTTGCAGTATTAGTATATGACAGAAAGAAAAGAACATAAAGAAATTATAAGTATACTTATTTCATACTCAGACTTTGTTCCACAAACAACGTTAACTTTTTGTATAGTCAATCACACCCAAGAGGTCAGTAAGTTCAGATCACTGGATCCCTTAAAGAATGGGATCCCACCGCTGCCACCAGTAAAACTGTAGCGGGCCTCAGTATTTCACTCAAGGAAAGAGGTTGGTAGCGTGTGGCCTGAGACTAAAAATACTGAAGAGCCCGAAACCAGTTTGTAAATTAGTCCAAATAATTTATATGTCCCTACTACTTCACTACCTGAAGTAGCTCATTTGCCTTGCATTACCATGCAGAAACCCTGAAGTACCTTCAGTCCAAAATGTTTCAGTCCAAGTCTCAGATTCCATATGAATATCAAAATAAACTCTCAAACATATCAGTCAACAAGTGGGCAATTCGAGATGACAAAGTCGCGCAAAGTCCAAAGGTTCAATCAGCAAGGTTAATCATATTACTTTATACTCTTGTTGTGTCACACAATGTGTAATATTCAACTGTATGTGAGTATATGCAAGATATTGAATCTTGCTATAGAGTCTAAACTTGAAAATAGCTGTCATCCAAAGATTGAAAGTATGTACTAAATTGAAGTAATAATCAACTTGGCAAAGAGAAAGGCAAATAGATTTTATATAACTGAACTTAATTTATTTACATGTGATATCATGTACAGTTAAGTAAGACTAAGAAGAATTCTTAAAGCACAAAGGAAAACTTGTATGAGTAACTTTTAAATGTTACTTACAAGGATTACTTCAGAACTGTAACTGTAAAATTGTAAAGTTCAAGAAACTGGTTTTATTCAGTCAGCATAGATTATTCTGTGAAAATCTATGTAATTTGCTGTCTAACCATTGTTTCCCTCTACTACAGCTAAGTTCTTAAATTGTAACATCAAACCTAACAAACATGGAAGATAATTTAATACAGATCCAGGTACCAGCTTAAAAAGGGTAAATTTGGAGATTTCTAATGATTTGCGGTTGCGGCTAGAATTACTATGCAGTTGCGGTGATTACACAGTAAGTATATATGAGTTCTGCAATTACTTTGCGGTTGCGGTGATTACACAATCATTTTGTGGTTGTTTATTGATTTGGGCTTTCGTGTAATGCAAATGCGGCTTTGTCAAACGAAAGCCAGAAAGCCACTGACCGTGCTTCCTTATATAGATTTCTGGACGTTGCCGCGTATCCGTACGCCAGCCTACAGCAAGTAGTTCCAAAGCAAATCTGTTAGTTTTAACCCAAATTCAACAAAGTATCACCGAAGAATGTATAAAATATGCAAATTAAATAAATTATAACACTGCAAATATTTTAAAACAATGGTTTGTCGCCTACTTTAAAGTCTTTCAGACGTGATATACTTGTACAACAATGGCAGCTAGTTTGACAGTAGAAATACCTCAAAAGCTACAATTCTTTAAAATATAAACAAAATGTGAGGATAATCCGTGGTTTGTTAGTGTGAAAGGTTAGTGTGTAATAGATTTTCAGCCATTTCTTAGTCTTTTTGTTGGAATCTCATGTGAAAAACCACTTTTCTCAGCCTAAATGGTTCAATTATCGCTAAGTTAGCCGTGGTCCACGATTCCAAACCAAACTGCTAGCCCATAATTTGCATTACATCGGCTCTCGCCGTCACACTCCCCCCACCTAAGATTGACCATATATGGGCAATCAACCACAGTACATGTTATACAATATACTCACCAACATGTTTGTTAACCTAAAACAGAAACATTATGCATTACTTTATCATATTGTTCATGATATAAACAATAGTCCTAGAAAATGTATCAGAAAGTTAATAATAACATTGATACATCTGCAAAGAAAGCTTTCTTGTGTGCAAGGTAATAGCTAATAAATTACATCATAAACATTCATTCTAAACATATATATATTTAGACATTAAATTATTGTTCATGCACTACAATGTTATACACTACAAAGAAAGAAAGAATATTCACAAGAATGAATTATCATTGTTCATTTTTCAAGTCCTCAGGAAGTCCAAACAGTTAATGACTTGAACACTTGTGACATCTGCAAGAGCATCTATCTGCATCATCCAGGATCTCAGCGAATAATAACTAGAAAACAGAATCATCTAGAATCAAGTATTCAGTGGAGCACCTAGCAGTTAGAAGATCACTGGATGTTTCCTCTGAATTGTCTAGGTGGCTGTCATGTACTGTCAGACTGGAACAGTTCTCAGCAACCCATGATGGACATCACACTATGCTTACTGTCCCGGTTTCAAGCAATGAGTTCATCAGAAATGAAACCCATCTCAGCCATGATGGACATCACCACCAAATATACTTACTGTATCCCAGGTTTCAAACATCTTCATTGGATCTTAAACTCGTCTCAGCAAGCAAAGGAGGACACCACCACCAACCGTGCTTACTGTCTCCCAGGTTTCGAACAACAAGCTCATCGGACCTGAAATCAATCTCAGCGAGCCATGATGGACACCACCACCAAGTACATTCACTGTCTCCCAGGTTTCGAACAAAAAGCTCATCGGACCTGAAGCCGATCTCAGCGAGCCATGATGGACACCACCACCAAATACACTCAATGTCCCAGGTTTTGAACAACAAGTTCATCGGACCTGAAACCGATCTGGATAATGACATGAATGAGTCAGAAGTAAAGTTTGCATGCCAGCATGCTAACTTGTCTCCAGACTCATTATCCAACTCCATATAACAGATTCCAACTGAGAATCTTCCTTATCTGCAAAATGACCATACATTTTGCTCTAAACAGTGGACATAGTTTCACCCACTTCTTTATTCAAATTCACAGATTTCAACTGAACATTTATTTCATCTGCCTGACAATGTCAGGTGAACAATATACATTATCTGAGACTGGACATTTCTATGAGTTTTCGCATAAAGGTGTATGTGGCCTTGAAATTTTTATTGACTGACTCTCGGCCTCCAGAATCAGTCAGTTCTACTTTGAATTAGTTTTCCTTGAACCAGAAGAGGTATTCCTCTTCTCTGCCAATTTAGGGCACTTTGGCTTTATATGACCTGCTACATGACAATAGTAGCACTTGATTTGCTTCTTGTGATCTGGTTTGTTTATGAGATCATTCAACTGATACTGCAGCTGTGTCAGCTTTCCTTTTAGGATGCCCAATTCAGCACTCAGTCGAAGACTTGTGTTTTGCAGAGCATTGCAGTCAATTTCTGACTGATTACATTCTGCCTCTATTTTAGAGGAGTTATCAGCATGCACATTGTACATGAACCTCTTACCTGTCTTTGTTCTATGTGCCTGACTCCAAGCTTCATATTTGATTGCTTGTGACACTATGTCATCAAACCTGTCACTATTGCCACTTATCAGCTGCATCTTCATATCTCTATCTTGTACACTGTAAAACCGGGTGTTTGACTGAACACAAAAGTTTTAAGTAATTTTGACATTACCTCACATCATGATTACTAGAACATAAAAATTTTGAGTAAATACAACTTTGTCATATCAACCTAAATATTTAAGGTTGAATAGACTCAAAAGATTTTGCCGACGTTGGGCCGCCATCTGTTTCAGGTTTAGCGTTTCCCGCCGTTTCTACTATGACATCAGCATGCAGAGGAGACTTGTGTTGAAGATTTGGATGTAGTGTAAGTATATCGGATTGCATCTGGGGATATGCAAGCCATCAGTCTTTATCTATTGTGTAAAATTTGTTATTAGTAATTGTTGCATCTGTAGGACTACACTCTGTGGGTGTACAAGTACCAGCATTTGATATTTTACAAATATATAATTCAGCAATATTTTACTGTCACCGCCACAGTCGCGAGGGACCGTCGTGCGTCGTGCACGACGGTCCCTCGCGACTTTGTGTACACCCACAGAGTGCTGAAAACGTGAGGCTACCATTGGGTTTCTAACAGTATTTTACAAATATATAATCCAGCAATATTTTACTGTCACCGCGACTTTGTGTACACCCACAGAGTGCTGAAAACGTGAGGCTACCATTGGGTTTCTAACAGTATTTTACAAATATATAATCCAGCAATATTTTACTGTCACCGCCACAGTCGCGAGGGACCGTCGTGCACGACGGTCCCTCGCGACTTTGTGTACACCCACAGAGTGCTGAAAACGTGAGGCTACCATTGGGTTTCTAACAGTATTTTACAAATATATAATCCAGCAATATTTTACTGTCACCGCACCTCGCAATAATTTAAAGCAAATAAAATATCAAGTACTGGTACTTGTACACCCACAGAGTGCTGAAAACGTGAGGCTACCATTGGGTTTCTAACAGTATTTTACAAATATATAATCCAGCAATATTTTACTGTCACCGCACCTCGCAATAATTTAAAGCAAATAAAATATCAAGTACTGGTACTTGTACACCCACAGAGTGCTGGAAACGTGAGGCTACCATTGGGTTTCTAACAGTATTTTACAAATATATAATCCAGCAATATTTTACTGTCACCGCACCTCGCAATAATTTAAAGCAAATAAAATATCAAGTACTGGTACTTGTACACCCACAGAGTGCTGAAAACGTGAGGCTACCATTGGGTTTCTAACAGTATTTTACAAATATATAATCCAGCAATATTTTACTGTCACCGCACCTCGCAATAATTTAAAGCAAATAAAATATCAAGTACTGGTACTTGTACACCCACAGAGTGCTGGAAACGTGAGGCTACCATTGGGTTTCTAACAGTATTTTACAAATATATAATCCAGCAATATTTTACTGTCACCGCACCTCGCAATAATTTAAAGCAAATAAAATATCAAGTACTGGTACTTGTACACCCACAGAGTGCTGGAAACGTGAGGCTACCATTGGGTTTCTAACAGTATTTTACAAATATATAATCCAGCAATATTTTACTGTCACCGCACCTCGCAATAATTTAAAGCAAATAAAATATCAAGTACTGGTACTTGTACACCCACAGAGTGCTGAAAACGTGAGGCTACCATTGGGTTTCTAACAGTATTTTACAAATATATAATCCAGCAATATTTTACTGTCACCGCACCTCGCAATAATTTAAAGCAAATAAAATATCAAGTACTGGTACTTGTACACCCACAGAGTGCTGGAAACGTGAGGCTACCATTGGGTTTCTAACAGTATTTTACAAATATATAATCCAGCAATATTTTACTGTCACCGCACCTCGCAATAATTTAAAGCAAATAAAATATCAAGTACTGGTACTTGTACACCCACAGAGTGCTGAAAACGTGAGGCTACCATTGGGTTTCTAACAGTATTTTACAAATATATAATCCAGCAATATTTTACTGTCACCGCACCTCGCAATAATTTAAAGCAAATAAAATATCAAGTACTGGTACTTGTACACCCACAGAGTGCTGGAAACGTGAGGCTACCATTGGGTTTCTAACAGTATTTTACAAATATATAATCCAGCAATATTTTACTGTCACCGCACCTCGCAATAATTTAAAGCAAATAAAATATCAAGTACTGGTACTTGTACACCCACAGAGTGCTGGAAACGTGAGGCTACCATTGGGTTTCTAACAGTATTTTACAAATATATAATCCAGCAATATTTTACTGTCACCGCACCTCGCAATAATTTAAAGCAAATAAAATATCAAGTACTGGTACTTGTACACCCACAGAGTGCTGAAAACGTGAGGCTACCATTGGGTTTCTAACAGTATTTTACAAATATATAATCCAGCAATATTTTACTGTCACCGCACCTCGCAATAATTTAAAGCAAATAAAATATCAAGTACTGGTACTTGTACACCCACAGAGTGCTGGAAACGTGAGGCTACCATTGGGTTTCTAACAGTATTTTACAAATATATAATCCAGCAATATTTTACTGTCACCGCACCTCGCAATAATTTAAAGCAAATAAAATATCAAGTACTGGTACTTGTACACCCACAGAGTGCTGAAAACGTGAGGCTACCATTGGGTTTCTAACAGTATTTTACAAATATATAATCCAGCAATATTTTACTGTCACCGCACCTCGCAATAATTTAAAGCAAATAAAATATCAAGTACTGGTACTTGTACACCCACAGAGTGCTGAAAACGTGAGGCTACCATTGGGTTTCTAACAGTATTTTACAAATATATAATCCAGCAATATTTTACTGTCACCGCACCTCGCAATAATTTAAAGCAAATAAAATATCAAGTACTGGTACTTGTACACCCACAGAGTGCTGGAAACGTGAGGCTACCATTGGGTTTCTAACAGTATTTTACAAATATATAATCCAGCAATATTTTACTGTCACCGCACCTCGCAATAATTTAAAGCAAATAAAATATCAAGTACTGGTACTTGTACACCCACAGAGTGCTGGAAACGTGAGGCTACCATTGGGTTTCTAACAGTATTTTACAAATATATAATCCAGCAATATTTTACTGTCACCGCACCTCGCAATAATTTAAAGCAAATAAAATATCAAGTACTGGTACTTGTACACCCACAGAGTGCTGAAAACGTGAGGCTACCATTGGGTTTCTAACAGTATTTTACAAATATATAATCCAGCAATATTTTACTGTCACCGCACCTCGCAATAATTTAAAGCAAATAAAATATCAAGTACTGGTACTTGTACACCCACAGAGTGCTGGAAACGTGAGGCTACCATTGGGTTTCTAACAGTATTTTACAAATATATAATCCAGCAATATTTTACTGTCACCGCACCTCGCAATAATTTAAAGCAAATAAAATATCAAGTACTGGTACTTGTACACCCACAGAGTGCTGGAAACGTGAGGCTACCATTGGGTTTCTAACAGTATTTTACAAATATATAATCCAGCAATATTTTACTGTCACCGCACCTCGCAATAATTTAAAGCAAATAAAATATCAAGTACTGGTACTTGTACACCCACAGAGTGCTGAAAACGTGAGGCTACCATTGGGTTTCTAACAGTATTTTACAAATATATAATCCAGCAATATTTTACTGTCACCGCACCTCGCAATAATTTAAAGCAAATAAAATATCAAGTACTGGTACTTGTACACCCACAGAGTGATGAAAACGTGAGGCTACCATTGGGTTTCTAACAGTATTTTACAAATATATAATCCAGCAATATTTTACTGTCAACGCACCTCGCAATAATTTAAAGCAAATAAAATACGCGAGTTCAATAACAAGCGCTTACAACTTCAACCGCTAGATGTCGCCAACGTAGGAGGTAAAAAAATAATTTCCGGTTTAGTTGTTTAATCAGGCGTCCTTCAGTAAACAAGTTTCAATCAATAATATTATAATATTTTATGCCCATATATGGTAGTTCTAGTACTACACAGATCGTGGAAAAGTGAGAGACTAGACAGGTATGCATTGCTTTTATTATAAAGACACACTATAAAAGTCAAAGTAAGATTAAGTATTGCTCGCATATAAATTACAATGTATTCTCTATTATCAAGTATTATCACTTAAAAAGTGTTGTCACTACAAAGGCTTTTTCTCAGTGGAGAGTAAATACTATAAAAGTAAAAAAAATAGCATTTCATGACATTTGTGCGATTTTCAAGGATCAAGTATTACATTTGTATATAGTTATATACATAATATACATAATTTACATATTTGTATTTACATTATCTTTTTATATGTTTCTTATATTGTTTTACATTTTGATAAAATACCAGCTAGCTCATGGGTACGACATCTTATGGAAGTGACCTTGCTGTAGTGACCTTGTCCTATATAAGCTCAAACCAAGGTCACACCTTGAAGTTGCACACCTACACCCCCTTATAATCAATGTCCCTACCAAGTATCTTATCGATCCTACACCTTACGGTTTCCGAGATAGAGCCCCGAACAAGATGTTATAGGTCAAGGTCACTACGGCAAGGTCAAATCAAGATCAGACAATGACATTGCGCACCTACACCCCCTAACCAATATCCCTACCAAGTATCAACTTTCTACACCTCACAGTGTCCGAGATATAGCCCAGACAAGATTTTAAAGGTCAAGGTCACTACAGCAAGGTCAAAGGTCAGATCAAGGTCAAACCATGACGTTGCACACCTACAACCCCTAACTGAACTTCTTCCCGCTGCCCACCTGAACGTCCATCCGGACACCATGGGTGCAAACAATAAAACTGCAAATTTAATAAGTAAATTAAATTTTTGTTAGTTAATCCCCTATCCAAAGGACCAGCAAGGCCCCGCTATCAGCCTACTAGGGTCTTCATATGACTAGTCAACAAAAAAGATGCTATGATGTCACACTGTCTTTACAAAAAGGAAGTACAAGGCGACACCTGGCGAATGCACACTCCGTGACTGGTCCTATCAGTAGTATGTACAGGATGTCTTTTCTGGCATTTGGTGGGATCGGTCGCACCCCCAACCAACATCCCTGCCACATAATCCAGCGGCAGCGATCAATTGAACCAGCATGAAAACAAATAAGCGCTCCCAACAGCCTGCTCAACAATTCTTGGATTTATTTGTTGTTTTACGTCGCATTCAACAGCCAGGGTTATATTGCGAGGGGTAGTTTACAGGTGGAGGAAACCAGTGCATACTGCACTGTAAACCACCGGGCATTGGCAAGTAACTACCAACTTTCCAACGTGAAGCGCCCGGCCCGAGATTCGAACCAGTGGCCTCAGAAGTTGGAGCCGAGAACTCTAACCACTAAACCACCGAGCCCCCTAATAACTCTTGGAAACCCTTATTATAGTCCAGGCAACAAACTAAATACACACAAAAGAGAATATGGCTGGCTGGGGTCAAAAAGGGATATTTTAAACTTATGTTAGGTCCTCAGTAAGAGATATGTACCAATACAAAAAAAAAAAAAAAAAAATTTCTTTAAAAATATATATAATTTTTTTATGTTACAGTATTGCAGCAACAAAATAGCAGACTGAGTGCTCTGTCACTGAGCTATGATGTCTCATTCCACATCACTGGGAATCAAACCCAGGCCTCCCAGTCTGAGGGATAGCTTGATATTTTGTTAAAAGAATGCAAAAAAAATTCTGATGACTTTAAAAAATATTTTCCCTTTGTGCAATATGTCTCAAATAATGGATAATTTTTTACTGATTGTACTGGTATTTAAAGCAATGGATGACTTCATTTTTATAATTTGAATACTCACTGACTGTATTTTCAGCAAACAAAATTATAACATAATAAATATTTTAATATTAAGGTAGCCAGGGCCTTTGTTTGGTCTTCTTCAACAGCAAAATCCTCATCCCTGTAGTGTAAAACAAAGCACATTGAAGTAAAAACAATTCTAAAACCAAAGTATTTATTCAGGGGGTGACCATAATCCGGCGATGGCGATCAGTTGTACCAATGTAAAACATGTAAGCACTCCTGACACTCTGCTTGACTTTCAGAAACCCCTATTATCGCCCATTTCACATGACAAATACACTAAAAATAAAGCATGGCAGCCGTCATAAATTGCATCAAAATAAGTATTATGTATCAATTGATAATTAGTGTATATACACTTTCGAATAACCTTGCTGTTTAGGACACCACAATTATTTATCCCCAGAAAACCACTCAGTATACTTCATAATGTACCAGTACAGGAAGTTGTTGTTTTCCCCCCTGCGCTAGCGCCACCTAGCGACGAAAATCGGAACTACGGCATTGTGAATGGGAGTATATCAAGTACTGGTACTTGTACACCCACAGAGTGATGAAAACGTGAGGCTACCATTGGGTTTCTAACAGTATTTTACAAATATATAATCCAGCAATATTTTACTGTCACCGCACCTCGCAATAATTTAAAGCAAATAAAATATCAAGTACTGGTACTTGTACACCCACAGAGTGCTGAAAACGTGAGGCTACCATTGGGTTTCTAACAGTATTTTACAAATATATAATCCAGCAATATTTTACTGTCACCGCACCTCGCAATAATTTAAAGCAAATAAAATATCAAGTACTGGTACTTGTACACCCACAGAGTGCTGAAAACGTGAGGCTACCATTGGGTTTCTAACAGTATTTTACAAATATATAATCCAGCAATATTTTACTGTCACCGCACCTCGCAATAATTTAAAGCAAATAAAATATCAAGTACTGGTACTTGTACACCCACAGAGTGCTGGAAACGTGAGGCTACCATTGGGTTTCTAACAGTATTTTACAAATATATAATCCAGCAATATTTTACTGTCACCGCACCTCGCAATAATTTAAAGCAAATAAAATATCAAGTACTGGTACTTGTACACCCACAGAGTGATGAAAACGTGAGGCTACCATTGGGTTTCTAACAGTATTTTACAAATATATAATCCAGCAATATTTTACTGTCACTGCACCTCGCAATAATTTAAAGCAAATAAAATATCAAGTACTGGTACTTATACACCCACAGAGTGCTGAAAATGTGAGGCTACGATGGGGTTTCTAACAATATTTTACAAATATATAATCCAGCAATATTTTACTGTCACCGCACCTAATACTGCCTTCACGAAATATTTACAACAAAATATCAAATGCTGGTACTTGTACAGAGTGCTGAAAACGTGGGGCTATGACCAAGATAGCACCGGGCCGACGTTGGCCCAACGTCAGCACATCTGTCGGTCCGACGTTGGGCCGACGGCTTTTTGACCGTCGGCCCAACGTCGACAAGCCAACGCTATATTTTATTGCGTTAATACATCTTACCTAGTGGACAGATGCATTTGTCCGGCGCTCTGCCGGTCTCGCCAAACGTTAGAAAAAAATGTCCTGAGCTGGGCTCTGGCCGGGACCGGTAGTGTCCTGTTCATTCACCAGGTGGCTGTGTAGCCTCCCTGTGTACTGCGCATGCGTGCGCACGCGCACTTCCTCTTTTTGTTGTCTACCTTAGAAGGTCCCCTTTTTAGCTTAGAATAGCGGGGAAGGTAGGGTGGGAGTCCCCCTGTCCACTAGGTAAGGTATTAACTTATAAAAATTTAATTTACTATTAAATTTTCCAAATTATATTTTATGTACAGCATCAACCAATCAGATAATGTCCCAAACAATTTTTTATGTCCAAATTTATAATGAGAATATTGTTTTTATGTCCAAAATTATTAAATAAATAGTTATAATTTGTGGGCTCACTGAAATACGATTTTTAGATATACCATTATAAATATTTTTTTTCTAAGTTTCCACAAATCCCCTATTATTGCTCACCGCCATCTTGAGTAAAAATTCGCCATCTACTCCCGAGTGTGGCCGGCAGAACATCGGTTAATTTAGAGTTTGTTGATTTTACTGGACTTAATCTCTTCATCTAAAGAGATTCTGAGGGACGAAAGTCAAAACTATTTTGCAACATTTCTCAAAAACTAGTGGTCGGATTTAGGTCATATTTTCACAGGATGTGTATTGTATGAGTGGGTAGAGTTTGTTAATTGTATAGGACTTAATCTTTTCATGTAAAGAGATTCTGAGGGACGAAAGTCAAAACTATTTTGCAACATTTCTCAAAAACTACTGGTCCGATTTAGTTCATATTTTCAAAGGACGTGTATTGTATGAGTGGGTAGAGGTTGTTTAATAGGAAATAATGTCCTATGAATAGTTTGTTGAGTTTAATTCTGAATTTTGATGCCTCTTTTAAGGTCAAAGGAGGGTCTGTCACCTTTAAAGGGCCTAAAACTCACTCATTATTGTGTCACCAGCGTAGGGGGGCACCTTAAGGTGCAGACAATTTATTCAATGCTTTAATAAATACTTTACATACAGAAGGTCTGATTTCAATTGGACCACTGCACACTTGACTGGCTGTCCTTGGAAGTTTCTGGTTAAGGCAAGAGAAGACACACAACTGCCTTTGAAGTATATGTGGTGTATGCAGAAAAGTAGTGCTGCTTCCGGCTGATGTTTCACTTAAGGATTAATCTCCACACAATATTCAATAAAATATACAGTTTTCGATTGAAATTTAGATGTTTTTGAAAGCAGCCATTTTGGCTGGAGTGGAGTGGATCAATAATGTGCTCTTCTCCAAACTTCCTAAAAGGGCCTAAAACTTACTTATTATCAATTCTAGAGGTTCAGAATGTTGAACCAGCCAATAGGTAATCATGTCTTGCAAATGTTTTGGTGCATTTGAATTTGACCTTGGACGCCTCCTTCAAGGTCAAAGGAGGGTCTATCACCTTTAAAGGGCCTAAACTTACTTATTATCAGTTCTAGAGGTTTGGAATGTTAAACCAGCCTATAGGAAATCATGTCTTGTGAATCTTCTGGTGAGTTTAAATTTGTCCTTGGATGCCCCCTGAAGGTCAAAGGAGGGTCAATGACCTTTTAAGGTCATTTTTCTCGCTTATTATTGGTTCTAGCTGTTTGGGATGTTCACCCAATTTATAGGAAATCATGGGTCATGAGTCTTTTGGAGTGGTCAGCTTTGACATCCAACCCCCCCCCTCAAGGTCAAATGGGGTCAATGACCTTTTAAGGTCATTTTTCTCGCTTATTATTGGTTCTAGCTGTTTGGGATGTTCACCCAACTTATAGGAAGTCATGGGTCATGAGTCTTTTGGAGTGGTCAGTTTTGACATCCAACCCCCCTACAAGGTCAAATGTGGTCAATGACCTTTTAAGGTAATTTTTCTCGCTTGTTATTGGTTCTAGATGTTTGGGATGTTCACCCAACTTATAGGAAATCATGGGCCACGAATCTTTTTTGAGTGGTCAGTCTTGACCTCTGACCCCACCTTCAAGGTCTAATGGGGTCAATGAACTTTCAGTGTGAATTTTGTTGCTTGTATAGGTTTAGGATTTTCGCACAACCTGTAACTAATCATACGGATAGTCATTGTGTTTTTACTTTTCTGTTCTTCACCATGTCCCATCTAGGGATACACAATTTGTAGTCTCTAAAAATATTGAAGATAGCCTATTTTATCAAATAAGTCATTCACTTACTTTTAGGTGACCTTTCATATGGTGAAGTTTCACAGCTGTAGTTATTGCATAGCTGAGTAATACCTACTAGAATGAGTAAATGATAGTGAATTTTTCACAAATAAATCATTCATCTACTTTTGGGACACCTATCACATGATGAAGTTTCAGCCTGTAGCTAATAGCATAGCTAAGTAATAGGTACGGAAGTGAATAAATGTCTATTTTTAAAAAAAAGCAATCTATATATTAGGGTTTCATTAGGACATATATAGTATGTTAAGAACATAAAATGTATACCTGTCTTACCTTGTGAGTATTATCTTTGTATTCAGTCCAGATGCCAAGAGACAATATTGTGTGTAAACTGTGTGGTGAAAGCTGTCGTCATATTTTACAACACTACCGCCTGCAGCATCTTCACACCAAACAATCTACCATCCCATGTTATTTTGATCATTGTAAATTAAATTTCAATTCTGCTGGTGCTTTGAAAGCACATGTGTTCAGAAATCATTCATCTAAAAGTGTGGCAAGTAACATTTTACTGAAATGTGTTTGCTGTCACAATAGTGTTGTGCTTGAAAAGTATTTCCACCATCTATATAGGCATTTGAAAGAAAAGGAGACAGTTCAGTGTCCATACAAGGAATGCTCCTTTAATAGTAACAACATAAATTCATTCAAACCTCACAAGGCAAGAAAGCATATCTCTGCATGTAACAGTTCAAATGTGTCACATTTTAAAGAAGATTTAGTAATTTGTGACAGCAGTGTTTCTTCAGTTCCTCATCAAGATACACCAGAATTTTCAGACACCAGCTGTGCTACTTGCAATTATACTGAGAGTCAGGAGGCTAACTTCAATTGTTGTACCTCTGACCAACAAAGCAATGCATTTGAAGATCTTGTTCCATCGGAAACTAGTGATGTTGCAGATTATCATAATAAATTGAAAATTAAAATAGCAGCATTCTTGATACAATTGGAAACAAAATTGCGTGTTCCATCATCAACAATTCAAACAATTTTATCTGGTTTGAATGACATTCATGAACTCTCAAAACCTGTTATATTTTCTGAAATCAGATCTATATTATGTAAAAGTGATGTGAATCCTAGTTTGGCAAATGAAATCAGTGAATCTGTTATTCAGAGATATCCATTCTTCTCATTAACTTGTAAAACTGGTGGTGAACTTGCTACAAGGAAACTTCGACAGAAATATGTGAAGCAAAATCTCTCTTATGTTGAACCTGTGGAGATTGAACTTGGCTATAGGGAAGGTAAATTGAGAACATTTGCATACATTCCAATTTTATCAGTGTTAAGAAATATACTTTTGAAGCGTGACGTATTACATGAAGTCATTCCTGCTGTTAATGAAAGAGATGAAGCAAGTGCAAAGTATAGTGGTTTTCAAGATGGATTGTTTTTTAAGAGTAACACTTTATGTCAGAGCAATGGGACAGTTTTATTAATTGGACTTTATCAGGATGATTTTGAAGTAGCTAACCCATTAGGAACAAGTAAAAAGGTTCACAAAATATGTTCCTTTTATTGGTCACTGATCAATATACCCTATCGTTTTCGTAGTTCACTGCAGTTGATTAATACATGTATTTTGTGTAAGAGTAGTGATTACAAGTACTTCGGCAATGATGCTGTTTTAGGGCATTTGCTTAGAGACATTCACAGTCTTGAAACTAGTGGTTTGTATGTTGACTCACTGCAAGCAGATATCACAGGTACACTGGCCTACATATCTGCTGATAACCTAGGTGCTCACACAATTGGAGGGTTCTTTGAAAATTTTTCAACTGTCCAGTACTTTTGCAGGTTTTGTTGTTTAACTTTACATGACTTTTTACAATCAGAAAACCCTAGTATCAGGACTGCTAAATTCAGAGACAAACATGTTTATGAAGAGCAAGTTAAATTGTTAAAAGATAATCAAGAAAACTCTAGAATTTGTGGCTTGAAGAGTGAATGTGTTATACATAGTTATCTTACAAACTTCCATATTACCAGCGGATTACCTCCAGATGTCTCTCACGACCTCTTAGAGGGGATCGTCCCTTATGAATTAGCTTTATGCATTGGTTATTTCATTAGTTGTGGACACTTCAGCTTGGATTTTTTTAATCATAGGATAAGAGATTTCCCCTTCAAAGGTCAGGATATAACAAATAAACCACATGAAATAAATTCTACATTCAGGAAAACTCTGACAGTAGGTGGAAATGCCACAGAGAACAGGTGTTTGTTAAAATTTATTTTTCTTCTTATCGGCAGTATTGTGCCAGAAGAATCATCCACATGGCATTTGTTATTAGACTTAAAGGACATTGTTGAATTGTGCCATGCTCCAGCTCTGGGTGAAAATGAAATTTGCATTCTTGAGGCCAGGATAAATTCTCATAATACAATGTTTAGGAAATGTTTTCCGCTTAATAAACTCAAGCCTAAGCACCACTTTATTGAGCATTATCCACATCTAATGAGATGCTATGGCCCCCTTGTACAATGCTCAACCATTCGATATGAGGCAAAGCACAGTTATTTCAAGAATGTTACAAGAAGTAAGAAAAACTTTAAAAATGTTTGCAAGATGCTTGCAGAACATCACCAACTTGAGCAAGCAAATTATTTGTGTAATCCAAACTACCTAAGAACTGATATTTGCAGCAATGAGCTTACGTTGATTGATCTTGCAGAGTTTTGTGAAAGAGATAGACAGTGTTTCAGTAACTTTGACTGTGGACAACTTTTTTCTCTTTCCAAAGTAGACATTGGTGGAATTATGTATAAACCTGGATTTTTAGTTGTTCACTCAGTTGATCTGATGCCAAAATTTGGTAGAATCAATAAAATTCTCATGTACAATGGTATTGTTCACCTTTATCTAGAGGTAATGGAAACTGGGTATGTTGATCATCTGAGAATGTTCACAGTGACTGCAACTGACTCCCGAGAGATTATTTCATTGCACAAGTGCCATGATCCTCAACCTCTTGTCGACTATTATTACAATGACGATAATGTAGTCCCTTTGAAACATTATATACTAATAAACTAATTCTGTTTTTTCCAGATACATACTCAATCTATTGCAGAGGTTTAGTCAATGGATGAACCAGATACTACATATCAAAGTTCTCAAGCTGAGACAGAAGTTTTTTCACAAACAGCGGAAGGAGGCACTCAAGATACAGAGAAAAAGTGTTTAATTTGCAACCTTCCCAATCCCAATTCACAAGAACTACAACAGTTATTTAGCATAGATGAAATAGCCATCATATTGGTAAAAAATATTGTTTGGCTTCATTGCTCAGGGTGCAAAAAGTTTTTTCATTTGAAGTGCCTGCCTAGGTACTTGGATGTGCAAGACCTCATTGATATTATTGAGAGTCAATTTCTTTGTCAAAATTGTGAGTTCAATTGAAATGCTATCATGGCAGCTAATCACATACTTGTGAAATTGGTTATTAGTGAACAGAATGTACAGAAACTTAAATTACAGAGTTTGTCCACAATTGAAGATCTCAAAGAACTGGTGAAGCAAAAGGCAAATCTTAAAACTGACTTTGTGCTACAGTATCTGGATGAAGATTTCAAAGACTTCTTCAACTTGGATGATATCGAAAATGTTACTCATCTGGGGACAATTAAGGTAGTCCGCCATCCAGCGGAGAAAACTGAAAGTGTTTCTAAGAAAGCAGAGACAGCTTTAAATCCTTGGCCAAGTACATTCCCGTTGCCCAACTTTGAAACTGCAGTCATCAAAACCAGTTTAGAGAAACTTGCTCTAGATTTTTCAAATGGTGAATTGACTGTTGTCCCTGAAATGCTGCGCCGCAAGATTGTTGCTTCAATGGCAGAGGAAATCATAAAATTTACTTTCTATCCATCTGGAAAGGATATTGACAATATGTGCAGAAGTCTCATCAATCAATATCCATATCTAAAAGATCTAGGCCCAGGTGGCTATAGCACCTGGTGTACTTGCGTGAAATTTAGAATTGGTAACTTACGAAAATCTCTCAAGCATACAGTACCAGAAATTGCAACCAATAGTGGGAAACGTTCCAAAGAAAACCCTTCAGCACCATCTCCACATACATCCATCAAAAAGCAGAGAACAGGTACTGTGATGGTTCCAAGAAACGTGATGGCTGCTGATGATGTGTATGAAAGCAAACTTTTCTTGGGTACCGAGTTGATGAAGCCTGAGCCAAATTTCAGACAGGTATGGTAATTTTGTTGATTGAATACTTAAGAAACAGAAGTATATTTTAGGTCCTTCAATATAATTACAAAAAGTTGTGAGTTGTTTTAGATAAATAATGTAAGTAATAAACGTCTTTACTTTTAAATGCATAACATAAAGGTTATTTTATCAAGGGTGGCAATCGTTCATCTAGATTTGGCTGATCAGATGATCTAATAAAATTACAGAACTCGAACACATTGTATAACTAAATAATGTATAACTACTAAAAGTAGTAAATGCCTTTTACGTCTAAATCTTCAGCAGATTTCCATTTTTTTGCAGCTCCACTTTTCTTGTCATGGAATTTTGTTAATGCTTCAAAAAGAGTTTGGATCAAAAGCCTAAAATGTGTTTAGGCTTGTAAATATTTTGGGAGCTGATAAGATATAAGTGGTGTGTGGGCCATCAAGAGACAACAGACTTCTGGCTAGCATCAAAAATTGAAAACCTTGAGTTCGGCACATTTTTTTATAATCTAAACAATAGAAACCTTTTTTTCTACATTTTGAATAGATAAAAGATGTCATGGGCAAGACTTGGCCTGCCCGATGGAGGTACATTCAAAATGATCCACCCATAGCAGATATTTTGAAAGAATGGCCCACCTACAGTTTTGAACAATGTGTAAGTAGAAGTACCAGATTTTGAATTGAGTTCATCTGTTTACAAAGAGTTTGTTGTAAACAAGGTAGACCAATAATTAAGCAACGGAAAATAACGTATCAAAGGCTATAGAAATAGAATGTATCTATGTTACATATCCATTTTAAATTAACTATCCTGTGGGTTCATCAAATGTGATGGTCAGTAGCTGTCAAACTTTCACAGTATGTATTCAATATTACGACTATTCTTATCTGATGTTATGACTTTAAAAGTAGTGCATTGAGAGTATGTTGTAAAATACATTCTTCAGGAACTTTATCATAGGAACCAAGATACTAAATATTCTAGTGCTTTATTGTATTGAGTAAGTATATCATGAATAAGTGATATGTTGATGGGGGATACTGACTTTGGTAGTGCATGGTGTTTAAAAGTGTTGTTTAAAACACTGTTTTATGGAGCAATGAATTTTATTGGCAATAATTAAGTGATTTATCCTTACTAAAGTGATTTTCAACAGATGACTAAGGCACTTGTTGACATCCATATTAGTACCAGAATTAGCTGGTGATGGCCTTACACTGATCATTAAGATATTACACTGACAGATGAAACCAAATGGTAACAGCATCGATTAAAGACTCTTCAATCACTGATGTTTCCTTTTTGCCTGAAAACTTGTCTCATTATGCAAGCTCTAATTTGTGCAGGAGTTCAATGCCTTTGGGGATGTAATTTTAGATTGTTTAATAATAAAATGACATTTTCCAGTTTTCCAGTTTCCTTTCTTTTAGAATTGTTAATGCTTCAATTAGCCCGAAGTATAGGTTTAGAATGTTTAAATAGTTTTAGTGGCCCATTTATATTACTTATAGGTTCTGATGGACTTTACGAGACTTACAAATGTCTCGATAGAAGATGCATTTTGTCCAGCCTTAGATGACTTACTTCCCAAAGTGTTTATGCTTGGGGCAAAACGAAAAGAATCCAGACATTTGTGTACATCTCTCCCGGATTCAATTGAGGTAATGACTTTTGTCTTTATTACAAAGATAATTTGAAAATCTAAGCTTTTCTAGTGTGTTAACTTCTTCAAACTAACCAACTTTGTGGTATCAGTATGTGATGTTATGTCTGTAATACCTTTTTTTATAAAAGGAAATGAACACTTTCTGAAATATAATTATCAGGACCTATATTGCTTATTTAAAACAGACACTACACCATTCATTTTTAGAATTAATTTATGTCTGATAAAAACAATTATTATGTCTCAACTTTTGCTACCCTCTGTGTAGACCTGGGGTAAGAGTAAAGAAATAGCTATTTTTAGTATTTTACCATTCATCCATTAATGGCTGTGCGGGTATTGTTTTCACCACTGTCATCAGCAACTATAGGGTGGAGGAGGTTCAAACTTGGTAGAGACATTCATCGGGGGATCTAGTTTTGCAATGTCATATTGTGACCATGACTTGACCCTCTGGCCTTGGATGTTAAAATCTTGTCCTGGGCTGCTGCCAACCTTGTCCGGGCCAGGTCTCAGCAATCATATTGTGAAAGAATTTCCTTAGAGGGGTCTAGTTATGCAACGTCATGGTGTGACCTTGACGTTACCTTTGACCTTAACCCTGTTACCTTGATTTTGAAAATCTTGTTTATGCCATATCTTTGCACCTGTCGGAAAGAATCAGTTCAAGTGAGGCACAGTCCCAGTACAGAAGGATATTTATCTCGTCCAGTATATTGTTATTTGGGGAGTACTGCATGGTTTGTCACTGTAACCTTTGACTGTGGGTGGGGTCTCGGCATCTCTTAAGATTTTATTTGAGTAATTGACCTATAATTCAAAGCTTCTGCATTAACAGTGTTTACATGAAATGTATTGTTCAGGTACTTTATTTTTGGCTGTAAGATAGTTAATGCTCATGCTCTGTTGAACTGGAAAGTGTGAAATACATATAAATTATTTCACAAAGTGCTCCAGAAGATCCAGATAATTCCAGATTGACCCCAAAGTAACAGCAGTGTTAGGCACTCATGATATGTAACTACTCTGAAAATCTGAAGTGAATATGTGCAGTACTTTTTGAGATATAGTCTTTGCAAATTATGCCCCCCATTGACTTCTATTGAAGTCAAATCTTTAAAGTGCTGTAAAAGATCCATAGTGACTTGGATTTGCGCCAAAATCTATTCGATTGGTCCTTGGCCCATTTCGGACCTATCCTGAAAATTTTGTGAAAATCCGTCTATAACTGTTTACGCTAGACTGTTGACAGACAAACAGACAGACAAACGGAGGCGAAAACATAACCTCCTTGGCAGAGGTAAAGATATGAAAGCATCAAACGTGTCAAAACGTTTGGAGCATTGCGATCAATGCATAAAATCCAGGAAGGCAATAATTTCCTAATATGGAAATGATGAGTGGGGATATCCCCATAGCTAGTTCTCGCATTGAAGTTTTCAAATCGTAGGTTTTCTTTTATTTCTCTTTTTAAACAATATTTTGGATATATGCATGCTTATATAATAGAAATCCTCATTGAAACAAATAATTTATATGATAAACCGGAAACTGGTTTGAAAATATTTCTGTTGAATATCAGGTATTTTGAGTGTTCCGACCGGCATTTGTTTCTTCTGGTTTTCCGTTTCTCCCATTAATGGTAAGCTATGACATTGTGAAGTAGCACACCTGTAGGTTCTTGCATAATTAGGAACTTTCCATTTACATTTTGAGTAACTTACTTGTGAAAAGTTATTTCTTCCAGAGGTTTGCTCCTATAACAAGCGATTTCAGCTGCTGATCAATTGATAGTCATTTGGTGTTTTATTTGAAGTTTTCCCTCTTTAAAGGTCAAACTGGAGTAGTCAAATTTAAGGTGCCTTTAAATCTGCTTTAAGGTCAGATGATGCAAGCAACAATTTAAAGGTGTTCAGATACTTTATCATCTCTTCTTGAAAGGTGGTGAAAAGTTTTAGGCTCTGTATAATTAGAAAGGATATTGCAATAGATTGTCATTTATTTTAATGAGATTTTTCTAAAGCTTATATATAAACTAGTAATTAAAACATGACCATCATCTAGTAAATATCATATATTCGAAGGTAATTTTTACTCCTGGGCCGAACTCTGCTGTAGGGGTATTGTCAGCATTTCGTCCGTCTGTCCGGGAATCTTGTCCGGGCTATATCTCCGCAACCATTGCGGGAAGTTCAAACTTGGCAGGGATGTTTCTTAGGGGTCTAGTTGTGCAACGTCATGGTCTGACCTCCATGTGACCTTTGACCTTGACCCTGAGACGACCGGCGCCGAAGGGTATTCAGCGACGCGTTCTTTTTCCCTTTTACTATGCTAAAAGTTACCACAGATTATAC
The DNA here is from genome assembly GCA_964017235.1 of Sabellastarte sp. h YS-2021. Taxonomy (NCBI): domain Eukaryota; kingdom Metazoa; phylum Annelida; class Polychaeta; order Sabellida; family Sabellidae; genus Sabellastarte; species Sabellastarte sp. h YS-2021. The sequence goes on from OZ024928.1 coordinate 19,266,358, forward strand.
AAGGGTATGTGCTTTATCAATGCTTTTGTTTTCAGCTGCAGCGTGACCTGGCGATAAATGTTTTGAGAGTACTGCTAGGAGAGAAGCATAACAGTCCTTTAGTGCAGGTATTTTATTGCCATATGCTTGAAATAATCTTGCACAATAATTAAAACATTTACAGATCTTCAATAGAAGTCCAAACAGAAGTTCAAGCTTTACAAATCTAAGCTGCTCAAGAAGTGATTGAAGTCACACCATTCTGCTGGTCCATGGCCGCCTAAATTCATACCAGACCACCAAGTTTTCAAAGTTAAAGGTTGGCAGAATACAAGCAACCTGTCCGAGTCAGATATATAGGAAAGATTCTAAAACCGATCTGTCCCGACAGCTTTCACATATACAATATAAATATGACCTTTATAAGCTTGCAATATTTTTATATTAAAGTCCTTTTTTCAAGGTTATCGATTGCTTCAGGTCACCTTTTCCACAACATCTGTGTTATCTTTTTCAGATCACCTTTCCCCCTATATTTCTATTATATTTTGGCAAAACTACATATCCACATATAGAGATCACCTACAGGCTAGATGCAGGCATGCTAAATTCAGTAATTCAGCTGCCTTTTTAATGTGTAAATATGTTTGTGAGGCATGCTTTCATTGTATCCACAGGACCCATCTGGTGGATACTATGGATTTCACTTCATTACCCTGCCCCCGCAGTGTGTAGACTGTCGAAAGATTTCAATGTTACTGCTCCATAAGCCGCAATTTTTGACCTAGCATTCTCAAATTTATTGGACATGTTCCTTATCAGAAAAGATTCTCTAGGAATATTTTTGGATCATTTTGAAAACAAGATGGCCGCCATAGACATTTCTTTGTGGAAAAATGCCTTTTTTACACATCTGTTTATTGTTCTCCTCAATAGAAGGTGGAACATTTTTATAATTGATATGCTACACACATATATGTGTCTTCTTCATGTATGTGAACATTTGACTTTGAGGCTCTTCATTCAAGGTCATCTATGGGATATCCAAGTTCCCCATATAAGCAATTATGCCAGTCTTAGGCAGTGTTGTCTGACTTATTATTGGTCCTAGAGGTTTGGGATGTAAAGCCAACCTATAGGATATCATGTCGTGCGAAACTTTGATAGGTAAAATTTGACCTTCTCCCCTCTTTCAAGGTCAAACATGGGTCAACCATTTTTAAATGGCCTAAAACTCTTTAATTATTGGTCTGGGAGGTTTGTGATGTTAAGCCAACCTATAGGAAACCATGTACTGTGAATCTTTTGATGAGATCAAATTAGACTTTTGGCTTTTTTATGCTCTCACATATCAGCTTTTACCAACTCCTTTATGATCAAATTAAGGTTTACCATCTTTGAAATGCCTCTTACTATTGCTTTTGGAGGTTGGATGATGAGGCTGTCCTGATGTTTGGACAAATTGCAAACATATAGCAAAATGATCTATTGCTGCGTTAGGAGGATTATTTTAGCGGTGGATACACTCTTGCTTCTGGTTCAGATGCAACCGGCCGAGGTCTAGTTATTTTGAGAAACTTGATAAAACTATACCATTCTGCTCAGTGACACAAAATATAAAATTGTTGATTTGACCCATAAACAAAAGCAAACTGTTGTGCTACTGCTTGTAAATGAGATATGTGTCTCTTTTTGCTGTTGGTTTTTCTCAAAACTAGACTACAATATTTTAAATAGTATACTAATCTTGACCTGCTCATTCTTACAGGTGTTATGCACACTGAAAATTATTAATTTGTCAAAATGGTGCCTAAAACAACAAGTTTCCTAAATGACAAATTTCAGTCCCATTTTCTTGTTGAATGATAGTCAAATGTTGATAAATTATAGGTCATATTACTTGAAAGCTTATGACAAAAAAATTAGTGCACTTAACATTAATTTCATAAGAATGTCACCAATAACAGATGCCTAAAATGACAAATTAATTGGAATATCAGGGTTATTTAGTTGTCATAAGTTTGTCAGTTAATTTGTTCAACAAGAAAATGACAAGTTTAAATTTGTCATTTAGGAAGTTTGTTGTTTTAGGCACCATTTTGACAAATAAATGACAAATTAATATTTGTCAGAGGTTTTCAGTGCATTATTTCAGCAGGCTACGGATGAATCCAATAACATTGCTACAATTTCTACTTTTCTAAAGTAATGTGTTCTGTGTATATTTTATTTAGGTCCTAAAGTTTGATTCAGATGATGTAAATGAATTCAAGAGCTTTGCAATCGTTAAAGATGGAGAAAGTTATGGAGTTTTAATAGAGAACAATCTTGTCGCAAAAGACATATCTACATTGACAAAAGCCATGTACATTTTGTTTGCCTTCATATGGGTATTGAATTTACAATATCCAAAAGACAGCAAGTATATATGGGAGTTTGTTGAAAAAGTTCTGCTCAAGATCAGCCCTGGAAATATCTCCGCAAAAATGGCTCTTTTTAAACAAAAGTTAAATGCTGCTGTTTAAATGACTCTTGTCTGACTCTTGTTAATCAGTAAACAAAATCATGTTTTATATATTTGAACTTGGTGGCATTATACTGTCCCCAAATACTTAAGTGTGAAGATTTGGTGGTGACATTTTCAATTTCATCTGATATTTTTCTTAAAAAGTTGAGGATATATATCATAACCTTACAAACAGCTTCAGTTTTGTCTTAAAAGAAATGAATATTATGTAGATTGTAATTTGCCCTATATTTTAATAAGGTTTATTTTGTTCTCTCAAATCTTATGAAAATGGTTTTATTTTTAGGAAGGTATTGACCTTTTTCTGTTAATTTATTCTTCTCTAACATGGGGTTATTTTTATTTGTATTCCCTAAATAGGAGTAATTGTTGTAGTGTTTGAGATTAGTGTTTGAGATGATTGAATTGACCCTCTATTAGTGTGCATGTGCGACTTAGATATATCTAAAACTATTTTTCAATGATTTTTCACTTCACACAATTGTAGCTTCAGTGACACTATTACACTCTTGAATCTTATGTGGAACATTCCTAATATGGAATGGTCATTAGGTAACTGGGTAATCTAGGCTAATATGGTTATCTTCCAATTCTCTTAATTTAACAAATTTGCCTAAAATGATCTAAAATTGGCCTCGTTGCCTAGTTTTATGACGGTTCATGTGTGTACTTTGAGTAAAACATATAAACACAACTTTAAGTGTTTTTATTAAATGTTCTTCTCATACACAAGGTATTTGTGTATGATGCATATTTCATAATTCTAACCGATATGATCTTCCTAATTCCCCTTGTGCTGTTTCTAATTAGAATGACAACTAGTACATTATTAAAAGTCTCCATAAAATATTTAGCATTATGTTACTGTATCTGAATGACTAATTTTTAAAAAAGTACTATATTTTTTCTCTTGTTTTACAAATCTTCAAGTACTTGTATGTCATTTCTGAATTTCCTCATTGGAATTATAACAAGTATTGTCTTCCCCAGGCTTCTTTCTTGTAATTAAAGAGAACCATGTTATTATGTTTACCCACTGGGGGTGTGTGTACCTATTTCTGTTGTTATTCTACTCTTGAAGAAGCATAACTTTGAAAAAGTTTTTTTAAAATACATTTTGGTGTAATTCCTTATCACATAAAGTATCTAGTTTATTGTAATCTAACCATTTTAATAAAAGAATTCATTATATTGCTTTTTTCATTTAACAAGATCAATTTGAATGGTTTAAATGGTCACAATACCTGCTGATATATATTTATAATTTTAAGTTAATAAACTTAACTTTTAATGGTATAAATTACTTTAAAATTTTGGTGTGACTTGGGTGCATTGTTTCAACTAGAAATATTTGGTTAATGCTAAATTACGTAAAATATTTTAGTTATAATGCTAAAAATATTTATTCATGAAAGCTTTAAATTTGAGTTAAATACATACAATTTTTTAAGTAGAAATACTTAAAATTTTACTTTTCCATTGCCTTAAAAATTTGAGTTAACGTACACATTTTTTAAAGTAAACAATCTTAAAATTTGCATGCACTTTAATTTTGTTCACTTAAAAAGTTAGGTTAATTCTCATACTTTTTTTTCTGTAAAAACAAACACAAATTTTAAGTTGAAACAATGCACCCAAGTTACACCAAATTTTTTAAGTAATTTTGACCCACCCAGTTTTACAGTGTAGTGCCTCAATAAAATGATCACAGCATAAAGAATCTAGCAACTGGTTATCTGCAGATGGATATGCTTGAGATGCTAGAGCCCTGATGGACTGAGCCAACTCTGGTAATGACTGCTTTGGTTCTCGGACAGTTGTTCTCAGTTGTGTCCTATACAAACTTTCGCTATGATTTGGATAGAATCTTCTATTCACAGCTTCAATTAGCAATCTGTAGTTGCATTTCACTCTTGGCTCTAACAACTGGATGACCTGGCATGCTTCACCACGTAAACTGACAGTTAAGTACTGTCCCCGTTCATGGTCATGCCATCTGTTGAGATCCCCAACTGTCTCAAAATGTGTCAGATACTGTGGCCATGGTATTTTACCATCAAAGGCATCTGGCATCACTTTTGGCCTTTGATGAGTCATCTTACCACCTGATCCATGATCAACATTTTGTAACTGACTCATCAAAACATTTATGCCTTCTAGAGTTTCTTCAACATCCTTTAATAAGGTTCTTCCACCATAAGCATTGGTTTGCTCAATTGCATCATCATTTATGCCCTGGTGACTTTCTCTATTGGAACTCCAACATTCAGGATTATTTGAAATCCTGTGCAAGTTGGTTCTATTCCGTTCATCACCAGAACATCTGTTGACTGCTTGAGCCATGCTTGGTGGAATAGCATCATCTGAGGCATGATTCTCTTCATGTTTGTCCTGATCATTTGATCCAAGAGTCGTCTCACAAATATTTTCACTGTCCATCTTGCAGTATTAGTATATGACAGAAAGAAAAGAACATAAAGAAATTATAAGTATACTTATTTCATACTCAGACTTTGTTCCACAAACAACGTTAACTTTTTGTATAGTCAATCACACCCAAGAGGTCAGTAAGTTCAGATCACTGGATCCCTTAAAGAATGGGATCCCACCGCTGCCACCAGTAAAACTGTAGCGGGCCTCAGTATTTCACTCAAGGAAAGAGGTTGGTAGCGTGTGGCCTGAGACTAAAAATACTGAAGAGCCCGAAACCAGTTTGTAAATTAGTCCAAATAATTTATATGTCCCTACTACTTCACTACCTGAAGTAGCTCATTTGCCTTGCATTACCATGCAGAAACCCTGAAGTACCTTCAGTCCAAAATGTTTCAGTCCAAGTCTCAGATTCCATATGAATATCAAAATAAACTCTCAAACATATCAGTCAACAAGTGGGCAATTCGAGATGACAAAGTCGCGCAAAGTCCAAAGGTTCAATCAGCAAGGTTAATCATATTACTTTATACTCTTGTTGTGTCACGCAATGTGTAATATTCAACTGTATGTGAGTATATGCAAGATATTGAATCTTGCTATAGAGTCTAAACTTGAAAATAGCTGTCATCCAAAGATTGAAAGTATGTACTAAATTGAAGTAATAATCAACTTGGCAAAGAGAAAGGCAAATAGATTTTATATAACTGAACTTAATTTATTTACATGTGATATCATGTACAGTTAAGTAAGACTAAGAAGAATTCTTAAAGCACAAAGGATAACTTGTATGAATAACTTTTAAATGTTACTTACAAGGATTACTTCAGAACTGTAACTGTAAAATTGTAAAGTTCAAGAAACTGGTTTTATTCAGTCAGCATAGATTATTCTGTGAAAATCTATGTAATTTGCTGTCTAACCATTGTTTCCCTCTACTACAGCTAAGTTCTTAAATTGTAACATCAAACCTAACAAACATGGAAGATAATTTAATACAGATCCAGGTACCAGCTGAAAAAGGGTAAATTTGCAGATTTCTAATGATTTGCGGTTGCGTCTAGAATTACTATGCGGTTGCGGTGTTTACACAGTAAGTATATATGAGTTCTGCAATTACTTTGCGGTTGCGGTGATTACACAATCATTTTGTGGTTGTTTATTGATTTGGGCTTTCGCGTAATGCAAATGCGGTTTTGTCAAACGAAAGCCAGAAAGCCACTGACCGTGCTTCCTTATATAGATTTCTGGACGTTGCCGCGTATCCGTACGCCAGCCTACAGCAAGTAGTTCCAAAGCAAATCTGTTAGTTTTAACCCAAATTCAACAAAGTATCACCGAAGAATGTATAAAATATGCAAATTAAATAGATTATAACACTGCAAATATTTTAAAACAATGGTTTGTCGCCTACTTTAAAGTCTTTCAGACGTGATATACTTGTACAACAATGGCGGCTAGTTTGACAGTAGAAATACCTCAAAAGCTACAATTCTTTAAAATATAAACAAAATGTGAGGATAATCCGTGGTTTGTTAGTGTGAAAGGTTAGTGTGTAATAGATTTTCAGCCATTTCTTAGTCTTTTTGTTGGAATCTCATGTGAAAAACCACTTTTCTCAGCCTAAATGGTTGAATTATCGCTAAGTTAGCCGTGGTCCACGATTCCAAACCAAACTGCTAGCCCATAATTTGCATTACATCGGCTCTCGCCGTCACACTCCCCCCACCTAAGATTGACCATATATGGGCAATCAACCACAGTACATGTTATACAATATACTCACCAACATGTTTGTTAACCTAAAACAGAAACATTATGCATTACTTTATCATATTGTTCATAATATAAACAATAGTCCTAGAAAATGTATCAGAAAGTTAATAATAACATTGATGCATCTGCAAAGAAAGTTTTCTTGTGTGCAAGGTAATAGCTAATAAATTACATCATAAACATTCATTCTAAACATATATATATTTAGACATTAAATTATTGTTCATGCACTACAATGTTATACACTACAAAGAAAGAAAGAATATTCACAAGAATGAATTATCATTGTTCATTTTCAAGTCCTCAGGAAGTCCAAACAGTTAATGACTTGAACACTTGTGACATCTGCAAGAGCATCTATCTGCATCATCCAGGATCTCAGCGAATAATAACTAGAAAACAGAATCATCTAGAATCAAGTATTCAGTGGATCACCTAGCAGTTAGAAGATCACTGGATGTTTCCTCTGAATTGTCTAGGTGGCTGTCATGTACTGTCAGACTGGAACAGTTCTCAGCAACCCATGATGGACATCACACTATGCTTACTGTCCCGGTTTCAAGCAATGAGTTCATCAGAAACGAAACCCATCTCAGCCATGATGGACATCACCACCAAATATACTTACTGTATCCCAGGTTTCAAACATCTTCATTGGATCTTAAACTCGTCTCAGCAAGCAAAGGAGGACACCACCACCAACCGTGCTTACTGTCTCCCAGGTTTCGAACAACAAGTTCATCGGACCTGAAACCAATCTCAGCGAGCCATGATGGACACCACCACCAAATACACTCACTGTCCCAGGTTTCGAACAACAAGTTCATCGGACCTGAAACCGATCTGGATAATGACATGAATGAGTCAGAAGTAAAGTTTGCATGCCAGCATGCTAACTTGTCTCCAGACTCATTATCCAACTCCATATAACAGATGCCAACTGAGAATCTTCCTTATCTGCAAAATGACCATACATTTTGTTCTAAACAGTGGACATAGTTTCACCCACTTCTTTATTCAAATTCACAGATTTCAACTGAACATTTATTTCATCTGCCTGACAATGTCAGGTGAACAATATACATTATCTGAGACTGGACATTTCTATGAGTTTTCGCATAAAGGTGTATGTGCCTTGAAATTTTTATTGACTGACTCTCGGCCTCCAGAATCAGTCAGTTCTACTTTGAATTAGTTTTCCTTGAACCAGAAGAGGTATTCCTCTTCTCTGCCAATTTAGGGCACTTTGGCTTTATATGACCTGCTACATGACAATAGTAGCACTTGATTTGCTTCTTGTGATCTGGTTTGTTTATGAGATCATTCAACTGATACTGCAGCTGTGTCAGCTTTCCTTTTAGGATGCCCAATTCAGCACTCAGTCGAAGACTTGCGTTTTGCAGAGTATTGCAGTCAATTTCTGACTGATTACATTCTGCCTCTATTTTAGAGGAGTTATCAGCATGCACATTGTACATGAACCTCTTACCTGTCTTTGTTCTATGTGCCTGACTCCAGGCTTCATATTTGATTGCTTGTGACACTATGTCATCAAACCTGTCACTATTGCCACTTATCAGCTGCATCTTCATATCTCTATCTTGTAGTGCCTCAATAAAATGATCACAGCATAAAGAATCTAGCAACTGGTTATCTGCAGATGGATATGCTTGAGATGCTAGAGCCCTGATGGACTGAGCCAACTCTGGTAATGACTGCTTTGGTTCTCGGACAGTTGTTCTCAGTTGTGTCCTATACAAACTTTCGCTATGATTTGGATAGAATCTTCTATTCACAGCTTCAATTAGCAATCTGTAGTTGCATTTCACTCTTGGCTCTAACAACTGGATGACCTGGCATGCTTCACCACGTAAACTGACAGCTAAGTACTGTCCCCGTTTATGGTCATGCCATCTGTTGAGATCCCCAACTGTCTCAAAATGTGTCAGATACTGTGGCCATGGTATTTTACCATCAAAGGCATCTGGCATCACTTTTGGCCTTTGATGAGTCATCTTACCACCTGATCCATGATCAACATTTTGTAACTGACTCATCAAAACATTTATGCCTTCTAGAGTTTCTTCAACATCCTTTAATAAGGTTCTTCCACCATAAGCATTGGTTTGCTCAATTGCATCATCATTTATGCCCTGGTGACTTTCTCTATTGGAACTCCAACATTCAGGATTATTTGAAATCCTGTGCAAGTTGGTTCTATTCCGTTCATCACCAGAACATCTGTTGACTGCTTGAGCTATGCTTGGTGGAATAGCATCATCTGAGGCATGATTCTCTTCATGTTTGTCCTGATCATTTGATCCAAGAGTCGTCTCCCAAATATTTTCACTGTCCATCTTGCAGTATTAGTATATGACAGAAAGAAAAGAACATAAAGAAATTATAAGTATACTTATTTCATACTCAGAGTTTGTTCCACAAACAACGTTAACTTTTTGTATAGTCAATCACACCCAAGAGGTCAGTAAGTTCAGATCACTGGATCCCTTAAAGAATGGGATCCCACCACTGCCACCAGTAAAACTGTAGTGGGCCTCAGTATTTCACTCAAGGAAAGAGGTTGGTAGCGTGTGGCCTGAGACTAAAAATACTGAAGAGCCCGAAACCAGTTTGTAAATTAGTCCAAATAATTTATATGTCCCTACTACTTCACTACCTGAAGTAGCTCATTTGCCTTGCATTACCATGCAGAAACCCTGAAGTACCTTCAGTCCAAAATGTTTCAGTCCAAGTCTCAGATTCCATATGAATATCAAAATAAACTCTCAAACATATCAGTCAACAAGTGGGCAATTCGAGATGACAAAGTCGCGCAAAGTCCAAAGGTTCAATCAGCAAGGTTAATCATATTACTTTATACTCTTGTTGTGTCACACAATGTGTAATATTCAACTGTATGTGAGTATATGCAAGATATTGAATCTTGCTATAGAGTCTAAACTTGAAAATAGCTGTCATCCAAAGATTGAAAGTATGTACTAAATTGAAGTAATAATCAACTTGGCAAAGAGAAAGGCAAATAGATTTTATATAACTGAACTTAATTTATTTACATGTGATATCATGTACAGTTAAGTAAGACTAAGAAGAATTCTTAAAGCACAAAGGAAAACTTGTATGAGTAACTTTTAAATGTTACTTACAAGGATTACTTCAGAACTGTAACTGTAAAATTGTAAAGTTCAAGAAACTGGTTTTATTCAGTCAGCATAGATTATTCTGTGAAAATCTATGTAATTTGCTGTCTAACCATTGTTTCCCTCTACTACAGCTAAGTTCTTAAATTGTAACATCAAACCTAACAAACATGGAAGATAATTTAATACAGATCCAGGTACCAGCTGAAAAAGGGTAAATTTGCAGATTTCTAATGATTTGCGGTTGCGGCTAGAATTACTATGCGGTTGCGGTGATTACACAGTAAGTATATATGAGTTCTGCAACTACTTTGCAGTTGCGGTGATTACACAATCATTTTGTGGTTGTTTATTGATTTGGGCTTTCGCGTAATGCAAATGCGGCTTTGTCAAACGAAAGCCAGAAAGCCACTGACCGTGCTTCCTTATATAGATTTCTGGACGTTGCCGCGTATCCGTACGCCAGCCTACAGAAAGTAGTTCCAAAGCAAATCTGTTAGTTTTAACCCAAATTCAACAAAGTATCACCGAAGAATGTATAAAATATGCAAATTAAATAAATTATAACACTGCAAATATTTTAAAACAATGGTTTGTCGCCTACTTTAAAGTCTTTCAGACGTGATATACTTGTACAACAATGGCGGCTAGTTTGATAGTAGAAATACCTCAAAAGCTACAATTCTTTAAAATATAAACAAAATGTGAGGATAATCCGTGGTTTGTTAGTGTGAAAGGTTAGTGTGTAATAGATTTTCAGCCATTTCTTAGTCTTTTTGTTGGAATCTCATGTGAAAAACCACTTTTCTCAGCCTAAATGGTTGAATTATCGCTAAGTTAGCCGTGGTCCACGATTCCAAACCAAACTGCTAGCCCATAATTTGCATTACATCGGCTCTCGCCGTCACACTCCCCCCACCTAAGATTGACCATATATGGGCAATCAACCACAGTACATGTTATACAATATACTCACCAACATGTTTGTTAACCTAAAACAGAAACATTATGCATTACTTTATCATATTGTTCATGATATAAACAATAGTCCTAGAAAATGTATCAGAAAGTTAATAATAACATTGATACATCTGCAAAGAAAGTTTTCTTGTGTGCAAGGTAATAGCTAATAAATTACATCATAAACATTCATTCTAAACATATATATATTTAGACATTAAATTATTGTTCATGCACTACAATGTTATACACTACAAAGAAAGAAAGAATATTCACAAGAATGAATTATCATTGTTCATTTTTCAAGTCCTCAGGAAGTCCAAACAGTTAATGACTTGAACACTTGTGACATCTGCAAGAGCATCTATCTGCATCATCCAGGATCTCAGCGAATAATAACTAGAAAACAGAATCATCTAGAATCAAGTATTCAGTGGATCACCTAGCAGTTAGAAGATCACTGGATGTTTCCTCTGAATTGTCTAGGTGGCTGTCATGTACTGTCAGACTGGAACAGTTCTCAGCAACCCATGATGGACATCACACTATGCTTACTGTCCCGGTTTCAAGCAATGAGTTCATCAGAAACGAAACCCATCTCAGCCATGATGGACATCACCACCAAATATACTTACTGTATCCCAGGTTTCAAACATCTTCATTGGATCTTAAACTCGTCTCAGCAAGCAAAAGAGGACACCACCACCAACCGTGCTTACTGTCTCCCAGGTTTCGAACAACAAGTTCATCGGACCTGAAACCGATCTGGATAATGACATGAATGAGTCAGAAGTAAAGTTTGCATGCCAGCATGCTAACTTGTCTCCAGACTCATTATCCAACTTCATATAACAGATTCCAACTGAGAATCTTCCTTATCTGCAAAATGACCATACATTTTGCTCTAAACAGTGGACATAGTTTCACCCACTTCTTTATTCAAATTCACAGATTTCAACTGAGCATTTTATTCATCTGCCTGACAATGTCAGGTGAACAATATACATTATCTGAGACTGGACATTTCTATGAGTTTTCGCATAAAGGTGTATGTGGCCTTGAAATTTTTATTGACTGACTCTCGGCCTCCAGAATCAGTCAGTTCTACTTTGAATTAGTTTTCCTTGAACCAGAAGAGGTATTCCTCTTCTCTGCCAATTTAGGGCACTTTGGCTTTATATGACCTGCTACATGACAATAGTAGCACTTGATTTGCTTCTTGTGATCTGGTTTGTTTATGAGATCATTCAACTGATACTGCAGCTGTGTCAGCTTTCCTTTTAGGATGCCCAATTCAGCACTCAGTCGAAGACATGCGTTTTGCAGAGCATTGCAGTCAATTTCTGACTGATTACATTCTGCCTTTATTTTAGAGGAGTTATCAGCATGGACATTGTACATGAACCTCTTACCTGTCTTTGTTCTATGTGCCTGACTCCAAGCTTCATATTTGATTGCTTGTGACACTATGTCATCAAACCTGTCACTATTGCCACTTATCAGCTGCATCTTCATATCTCTATCTTGTAGTGCCTCAATAAAATGATCACAGCATAAAGAATCTAGCAACTGGTTATCTGCAGATGGATATGCTTGAGATGCTAGAGCCCTGATGGACTGAGCCAACTCTGGTAATGACTGCTTTGGTTCTCGGACAGTTGTTCTCAGTTGTGTCCTATACAAACTTTCGCTATGATTTGGATAGAATCTTCTATTCACAGCTTCAATTAGCAATCTGTAGTTGCATTTCACTCTTGGCTCTAACAACTGGATGACCTGGCATGCTTCACCACGTAAACTGACAGCTAAGTACTGTCCCCGTTCATGGTCATTCCATCTGTTGAGATCCCCAACTGTCTCAAAATGTGTCAGATACTGTGGCCATGGTATTTTACCATCAAAGGCATCTGGCATCACTTTTGGCCTTTGATGAGTCATCTTACCACCGGATCCATGATCAACATTTTGTAACTGACTCATCAAAACATTTATGCCTTCTAGAGTTTCTTCAACATCCTTTAATAAGGTTCTTCCACCATAAGCATTGGTTTGCTCAATTGCATCATCATTTATGCCCTGGTGACTTTCTCTATTGGAACTCCAACAATCAGGATTATTTGAAATCCTGTGCAAGTTGGTTCTATTCCGTTCATCACCAGAACATCTGTTGACTGCTTGAGCCATGTTGGACACCACCACCAAGTACACTCACTGTCCCAGGTTTCGAACAACAAGTTCATCGGACCTGAAACCGATCTGGATAATGACATGAATGAGTCAGAAGTAAAGTTTGCATGCCAGCATGCTAACTTGTCTCCAGACTCATTATCCAACTCCATATAACAGATTCCAACTGAGAATCTTCCTTATCTGCAAAATGACCATACATTTTGCTCTAAACAGTGGACATAGTTTCACCCACTTCTTTATTCAAATTCACAGATTTCAACTGAACATTTTATTCATCTGCCTGACAATGTCAGGTGAACAATATACATTATCTGAGACTGGACATTTCTATGAGTTTTCGCATAAAGGTGTATGTGGCCTTGAAATTTTTATTGACTGACTCTCGGCCTCCAGAATCAGTCAGTTCTACTTTGAATTAGTTTTCCTTGAACCAGAAGAGGTATTCCTCTTCTCTGCCAATTTAGGGCACTTTGGCTTTATATGACCTGCTACATGACAATAGTAGCACTTGATTTGCTTCTTGTGATCTGGTTTGTTTATGAGATCATTCAACTGATACTGCAGCTGTGTCAGCTTTCCTTTTAGGATGCCCAATTCAGCACTCAGTCGAAGACATGCGTTTTGCAGAGCATTGCAGTCAATTTCTGACTGATTACATTCTGCCTTTATTTTAGAGGAGTTATCAGCATGCACATTGTACATGAACCTCTTACCTGTCTTTGTTCTATGTGCCTGACTCCAAGCTTCATATTTGATTGCTTGTGACACTATGTCATCAAACCTGTCACTATTGCCACTTATCAGCTGCATCTTCATATCTCTATCTTGTAGTGCCTCAATAAAATGATCACAGCATAAAGAATCTAGCAACTGGTTATCTGCAGATGGATATGCTTGAGATGCTAGAGCCCTGATGGACTGAGCCAACTCTGGTAATGACTGCTTTGGTTCTCGGACAGTTGTTCTCAGTTGTGTCCTATACAAACTTTCGCTATGATTTGGATAGAATCTTCTATTCACAGCTTCAAGTAGCAATCTGTAGTTGCATTTCACTCTTGGCTCTAACAACTGGATGACCTGGCATGCTTCACCACGTAAACTGACAGCTAAGTACTGTCCCCGTTCATGGTCATTCCATCTGTTGAGATCCCCAACTGTCTCAAAATGTGTCAGATACTGTGGCCATGGTATTTTACCATCAAAGGCATCTGGCATCACTTTTGGCCTTTGATGAGTCATCTTACCACCTGATCCATGATCAACATTTTGTAACTGACTCATCAAAACATTTATGCCTTCTAGAGTTTCTTCAACATCCTTTAATAAGGTTCTTCCACCATAAGCATTGGTTTGCTCAATTGCATCATCATTTATGCCCTGGTGACTTTCTCTATTGGAACTCCAACATTCAGGATTATTTGAAATCCTGTGCAAGTTGGTTCTATTCCGTTCATCACCAGAACATCTGTTGACTGCTTGAGCCATGCTTGGTGGAATAGCATCATCTGAGGCATGATTCTCTTCATGTTTGTCCTGATCATTTGATCCAAGAGTCGTCTCACAAATATTTTCACTGTCCATCTTGCAGTATTAGTATATGACAGAAAGAAAAGAACATAAAGAAATTATAAGTATACTTATTTCATACTCAGACTTTGTTCCACAAACAACGTTAACTTTTTGTATAGTCAATCACACCCAAGAGGTCAGTAAGTTCAGATCACTGGATCCCTTAAAGAATGGGATCCCACCGCTGCCACCAGTAAAACTGTAGCGGGCCTCAGTATTTCACTCAAGGAAAGAGGTTGGTAGCGTGTGGCCTGAGACTAAAAATACTGAAGAGCCCGAAACCAGTTTGTAAATTAGTCCAAATAATTTATATGTCCCTATTACTTCACTACCTGAAGTAGCTCATTTGCCTTGCATTACCATGCAGAAACCCTGAAGTACCTTCAGTCCAAAATGTTTCAGTCCAAGTCTCAGATTCCATATGAATATCAAAATAAACTCTCAAACATATCAGTCAACAAGTGGGCAATTCGAGATGACAAAGTCGCGCAAAGTCCAAAGGTTCAATCAGCAAGGTTAATCATATTACTTTATACTCTTGTTGTGTCACACAATGTGTAATATTCAACTGTATGTGAGTATATGCAAGATATTGAATCTTGCTATAGAGTCTAAACTTGAAAATAGCTGTCATCCAAAGATTGAAAGTATGTACTAAATTGAAGTAATAATCAACTTGGCAAAGAGAAAGGCAAATAGATTTTATATAACTGAACTTAATTTATTTACATGTGATATCATGTACAGTTAAGTAAGACTAAGAAGAATTCTTAAAGCACAAAGGAAAACTTGTACGAGTAACTTTTAAATGTTACTTACAAGGATTACTTCAGAACTGTAACTGTAAAATTGTAAAGTTCAAGAAACTGGTTTTATTCAGTCAGCATAGATTATTCTGTGAAAATCTATGTAATTTGCTGTCTAACCATTGTTTCCCTCTACTACAGCTAAGTTCTTAAATTGTAACATCAAACCTAACAAACATGGAAGATAATTTAATACAGATCCAGGTACCAGCTTAAAAAGGGTAAATTTGGAGATTTCTAATGATTTGCGGTTGCGGCTAAAATTACTATGTGGTTGCGGTGATTACACAGTAAGTATATATGAGTTCTGCAATTACTTTGCGGTTGCGGTGATTACACAATCATTTTGTGGTTGTTTATTGATTTGGGCTTTCGCGTAATGCAAATCCGGCTTTGTCAAACGAAAGCCAGAAAGCCACTGACCGTGCTTCCTTATATAGATTTCTGGACGTTGCCGCGTATCCGTACGCCAGCCTACAGCAAGTAGTTCCAAAGCAAATCTGTTAGTTTTAACCCAAATTCAACAAAGTATCACCGAAGAATGTATAAAATATGCAAATTAAATAAATTATAACACTGCAAATATTTTAAAACAATGGTTTGTCGCCTACTTTAAAGTCTTTCAGACGTGATATACTTGTACAACAATGGCGGCTAGTTTGATAGTAGAAATACCTCAAAAGCTACAATTCTTTAAAATATAAACAAAATGTGAGGATAATCCATGGTTTGTTAGTGTGAAAGGTTAGTGTGTAATAGATTTTCAGCCATTTCTTAGTCTTTTTGTTGGAATCTCATGTGAAAAACCACTTTTCTCAGCCTAAATGGTTGAATTATCGCTAAGTTAGCCGTGGTCCACGATTCCAAACCAAACTGCTAGCCCATAATTTGCATTACATCGGCTCTCGCCGTCACACTCCCCCCACCTAAGATTGACCATATATGGGCAATCAACCACAGTACATGTTATACAATATACTCACCAACATGTTTGTTAACCTAAAACAGAAACATTATGCATTACTTTATCATATTGTTCATGATATAAACAATAGTCCTAGAAAATGTATCAGAAAGTTAATAATAACATTGATACATCTGCAAAGAAAGTTTTCTTGTGTGCAAGGTAATAGCTAATAAATTACATCATAAACATTCATTCTAAACATATATATATTTAGACATTAAATTATTGTTCATGCACTACAATGTTATACACTACAAAGAAAGAAAGAATATTCACAAGAATGAATTATCATTGTTCATTTTTCAAGTCCTCAGGAAGTCCAAACAGTTAATGACTTGAACACTTGTGACATCTGCAAGAGCATCTATCTGCATCATCCAGGATCTCAGCGAATAATAACTAGAAAACAGAATCATCTAGAATCAAGTATTCAGTGGAGCACCTAGCAGTTAGAAGATCACTGGATGTTTCCTCTGAATTGTCTAGGTGGCTGTCATGTACTGTCAGACTGGAACAGTTCTCAGCAACCCATGATGGACATCACACTATGCTTACTGTCCCGGTTTCAAGCAATGAGTTCATCAGAAACGAAACCCATCTCAGCCATGATGGACATCACCACCAAATATACTTACTGTATCCCAGGTTTCAAACATCTTCATTGGATCTTAAACTCGTCTCAGCAAGCAAAAGAGGACACCACCACCAACCGTGCTTACTGTCTCCCAGGTTTCGAACAACAAGTTCATCGGACCTGAAACCGATCTGGATAATGACATGAATGAGTCAGAAGTAAAGTTTGCATGCCAGCATGCTAACTTGTCTCCAGACTCATTATCCAACTCCATATAACAGATTCCAACTGAGAATCTTCCTTATCTGCAAAATGACCATACATTTTGCTCTAAACAGTGGACATAGTTTCACCCACTTCTTTATTCAAATTCACAGATTTCAACTGAACATTTTATTCATCTGCCTGACAATGTCAGGTGAACAATATACATTATCTGAGACTGGACATTTCTATGAGTTTTCGCATAAAGGTGTATGTGGCCTTGAAATTTTTATTGACTGACTCTCGGCCTCCAGAATCAGTCAGTTCTACTTTGAATTAGTTTTCCTTGAACCAGAAGAGGTATTCCTCTTCTCTGCCAATTTAGGGCACTTTGGCTTTATATGACCTGCTACATGACAATAGTAGCACTTGATTTGCTTCTTGTGATCTGGTTTGTTTATGAGATCATTCAACTGATACTGCAGCTGTGTCAGCTTTCCTTTTAGGATGCCCAATTCAGCACTCAGTCGAAGACATGCGTTTTGCAGAGCATTGCAGTCAATTTCTGACTGATTACATTCTGCCTTTATTTTAGAGGAGTTATCAGCATGGACATTGTACATGAACCTCTTACCTGTCTTTGTTCTATGTGCCTGACTCCAAGCTTCATATTTGATTGCTTGTGACACTATGTCATCAAACCTGTCACTATTGCCACTTATCAGCTGCATCTTCATATCTCTATCTTGTAGTGCCTCAATAAAATGATCACAGCATAAAGAATCTAGCAACTGGTTATCTGCAGATGGATATGCTTGAGATGCTAGAGCCCTGATGGACTGAGCCAACTCTGGTAATGACTGCTTTGGTTCTCGGACAGTTGTTCTCAGTTGTGTCCTATACAAACTTTCGCTATGATTTGGATAGAATCTTCTATTCACAGCTTCAATTAGCAATCTGTAGTTGCATTTCACTCTTGGCTCTAACAACTGGATGACCTGGCATGCTTCACCACGTAAACTGACAGCTAAGTACTGTCCCCGTTCATGGTCATTCCATCTGTTGAGATCCCCAACTGTCTCAAAATGTGTCAGATACTGTGGCCATGGTATTTTACCATCAAAGGCATCTGGCATCACTTTTGGCCTTTGATGAGTCATCTTACCACCGGATCCATGATCAACATTTTGTAACTGACTCATCAAAACATTTATGCCTTCTAGAGTTTCTTCAACATCCTTTAATAAGGTTCTTCCACCATAAGCATTGGTTTGCTCAATTGCATCATCATTTATGCCCTGGTGACTTTCTCTATTGGAACTCCAACAATCAGGATTATTTGAAATCCTGTGCAAGTTGGTTCTATTCCGTTCATCACCAGAACATCTGTTGACTGCTTGAGCCATGTTGGACACCACCACCAAGTACACTCACTGTCCCAGGTTTCGAACAACAAGTTCATCGGACCTGAAACCGATCTGGATAATGACATGAATGAGTCAGAAGTAAAGTTTGCATGCCAGCATGCTAACTTGTCTCCAGACTCATTATCCAACTCCATATAACAGATTCCAACTGAGAATCTTCCTTATCTGCAAAATGACCATACATTTTGCTCTAAACAGTGGACATAGTTTCACCCACTTCTTTATTCAAATTCACAGATTTCAACTGAACATTTTATTCATCTGCCTGACAATGTCAGGTGAACAATATACATTATCTGAGACTGGACATTTCTATGAGTTTTCGCATAAAGGTGTATGTGGCCTTGAAATTTTTATTGACTGACTCTCGGCCTCCAGAATCAGTCAGTTCTACTTTGAATTAGTTTTCCTTGAACCAGAAGAGGTATTCCTCTTCTCTGCCAATTTAGGGCACTTTGGCTTTATATGACCTGCTACATGACAATAGTAGCACTTGATTTGCTTCTTGTGATCTGGTTTGTTTATGAGATCATTCAACTGATACTGCAGCTGTGTCAGCTTTCCTTTTAGGATGCCCAATTCAGCACTCAGTCGAAGACATGCGTTTTGCAGAGCATTGCAGTCAATTTCTGACTGATTACATTCTGCCTTTATTTTAGAGGAGTTATCAGCATGCACATTGTACATGAACCTCTTACCTGTCTTTGTTCTATGTGCCTGACTCCAAGCTTCATATTTGATTGCTTGTGACACTATGTCATCAAACCTGTCACTATTGCCACTTATCAGCTGCATCTTCATATCTCTATCTTGTAGTGCCTCAATAAAATGATCACAGCATAAAGAATCTAGCAACTGGTTATCTGCAGATGGATATGCTTGAGATGCTAGAGCCCTGATGGACTGAGCCAACTCTGGTAATGACTGCTTTGGTTCTCGGACAGTTGTTCTCAGTTGTGTCCTATACAAACTTTCGCTATGATTTGGATAGAATCTTCTATTCACAGCTTCAAGTAGCAATCTGTAGTTGCATTTCACTCTTGGCTCTAACAACTGGATGACCTGGCATGCTTCACCACGTAAACTGACAGCTAAGTACTGTCCCCGTTCATGGTCATTCCATCTGTTGAGATCCCCAACTGTCTCAAAATGTGTCAGATACTGTGGCCATGGTATTTTACCATCAAAGGCATCTGGCATCACTTTTGGCCTTTGATGAGTCATCTTACCACCTGATCCATGATCAACATTTTGTAACTGACTCATCAAAACATTTATGCCTTCTAGAGTTTCTTCAACATCCTTTAATAAGGTTCTTCCACCATAAGCATTGGTTTGCTCAATTGCATCATCATTTATGCCCTGGTGACTTTCTCTATTGGAACTCTAACATTCAGGATTATTTGAAATCCTGTGCAAGTTGGTTCTATTCCGTTCATCACCAGAACATCTGTTGACTGCTTGAGCCATGCTTGGTGGAATAGCATCATCTGAGGCATGATTCTCTTCATGTTTGTCCTGATCATTTGATCCAAGAGTCGTCTCACAAATATTTTCACTGTCCATCTTGCAGTATTAGTATATGACAGAAAGAAAAGAACATAAAGAAATTATAAGTATACTTATTTCATACTCAGACTTTGTTCCACAAACAACGTTAACTTTTTGTATAGTCAATCACACCCAAGAGGTCAGTAAGTTCAGATCACTGGATCCCTTAAAGAATGGGATCCCACCGCTGCCACCAGTAAAACTGTAGCGGGCCTCAGTATTTCACTCAAGGAAAGAGGTTGGTAGCGTGTGGCCTGAGACTAAAAATACTGAAGAGCCCGAAACCAGTTTGTAAATTAGTCCAAATAATTTATATGTCCCTATTACTTCACTACCTGAAGTAGCTCATTTGCCTTGCATTACCATGCAGAAACCCTGAAGTACCTTCAGTCCAAAATGTTTCAGTCCAAGTCTCAGATTCCATATGAATATCAAAATAAACTCTCAAACATATCAGTCAACAAGTGGGCAATTCGAGATGACAAAGTCGCGCAAAGTCCAAAGGTTCAATCAGCAAGGTTAATCATATTACTTTATACTCTTGTTGTGTCACACAATGTGTAATATTCAACTGTATGTGAGTATATGCAAGATATTGAATCTTGCTATAGAGTCTAAACTTGAAAATAGCTGTCATCCAAAGATTGAAAGTATGTACTAAATTGAAGTAATAATCAACTTGGCAAAGAGAAAGGCAAATAGATTTTATATAACTGAACTTAATTTATTTACATGTGATATCATGTACAGTTAAGTAAGACTAAGAAGAATTCTTAAAGCACAAAGGAAAACTTGTATGAGTAACTTTTAAATGTTACTTACAAGGATTACTTCAGAACTGTAACTGTAAAATTGTAAAGTTCAAGAAACTGGTTTTATTCAGTCAGCATAGATTATTCTGTGAAAATCTATGTAATTTGCTGTCTAACCATTGTTTCCCTCTACTACAGCTAAGTTCTTAAATTGTAACATCAAACCTAACAAACATGGAAGATAATTTAATACAGATCCAGGTACCAGCTTAAAAAGGGTAAATTTGGAGATTTCTAATGATTTGCGGTTGCGGCTAAAATTACTATGTGGTTGCGGTGATTACACAGTAAGTATATATGAGTTCTGCAATTACTTTGCGGTTGCGGTGATTACACAATCATTTTGTGGTTGTTTATTGATTTGGGCTTTCGCGTAATGCAAATCCGGCTTTGTCAAACGAAAGCCAGAAAGCCACTGACCGTGCTTCCTTATATAGATTTCTGGACGTTGCCGCGTATCCGTACGCCAGCCTACAGCAAGTAGTTCCAAAGCAAATCTGTTAGTTTTAACCCAAATTCAACAAAGTATCACCGAAGAATGTATAAAATATGCAAATTAAATAAATTATAACACTGCAAATATTTTAAAACAATGGTTTGTCGCCTACTTTAAAGTCTTTCAGACGTGATATACTTGTACAACAATGGCGGCTAGTTTGATAGTAGAAATACCTCAAAAGCTACAATTCTTTAAAATATAAACAAAATGTGAGGATAATCCATGGTTTGTTAGTGTGAAAGGTTAGTGTGTAATAGATTTTCAGCCATTTCTTAGTCTTTTTGTTGGAATCTCATGTGAAAAACCACTTTTCTCAGCCTAAATGGTTGAATTATCGCTAAGTTAGCCGTGGTCCACGATTCCAAACCAAACTGCTAGCCCATAATTTGCATTACATCGGCTCTCGCCGTCACACTCCCCCCACCTAAGATTGACCATATATGGGCAATCAACCACAGTACATGTTATACAATATACTCACCAACATGTTTGTTAACCTAAAACAGAAACATTATGCATTACTTTATCATATTGTTCATGATATAAACAATAGTCCTAGAAAATGTATCAGAAAGTTAATAATAACATTGATACATCTGCAAAGAAAGTTTTCTTGTGTGCAAGGTAATAGCTAATAAATTACATCATAAACATTCATTCTAAACATATATATATTTAGACATTAAATTATTGTTCATGCACTACAATGTTATACACTACAAAGAAAGAAAGAATATTCACAAGAATGAATTATCATTGTTCATTTTTCAAGTCCTCAGGAAGTCCAAACAGTTAATGACTTGAACACTTGTGACATCTGCAAGAGCATCTATCTGCATCATCCAGGATCTCAGCGAATAATAACTAGAAAACAGAATCATCTAGAATCAAGTATTCAGTGGAGCACCTAGCAGTTAGAAGATCACTGGATGTTTCCTCTGAATTGTCTAGGTGGCTGTCATGTACTGTCAGACTGGAACAGTTCTCAGCAACCCATGATGGACATCACACTATGCTTACTGTCCCGGTTTCAAGCAATGAGTTCATCAGAAACGAAACCCATCTCAGCCATGATGGACATCACCACCAAATATACTTACTGTATCCCAGGTTTCAAACATCTTCATTGGATCTTAAACTCGTCTCAGCAAGCAAAAGAGGACACCACCACCAACCGTGCTTACTGTCTCCCAGGTTTCGAACAACAAGTTCATCGGACCTGAAACCGATCTGGATAATGACATGAATGAGTCAGAAGTAAAGTTTGCATGCCAGCATGCTAACTTGTCTCCAGACTCATTATCCAACTCCATATAACAGATTCCAACTGAGAATCTTCCTTATCTGCAAAATGACCATACATTTTGCTCTAAACAGTGGACATAGTTTCACCCACTTCTTTATTCAAATTCACAGATTTCAACTGAACATTTTATTCATCTGCCTGACAATGTCAGGTGAACAATATACATTATCTGAGACTGGACATTTCTATGAGTTTTCGCATAAAGGTGTATGTGGCCTTGAAATTTTTATTGACTGACTCTCGGCCTCCAGAATCAGTCAGTTCTACTTTGAATTAGTTTTCCTTGAACCAGAAGAGGTATTCCTCTTCTCTGCCAATTTAGGGCACTTTGGCTTTATATGACCTGCTACATGACAATAGTAGCACTTGATTTGCTTCTTGTGATCTGGTTTGTTTATGAGATCATTCAACTGATACTGCAGCTGTGTCAGCTTTCCTTTTAGGATGCCCAATTCAGCACTCAGTCGAAGACATGCGTTTTGCAGAGCATTGCAGTCAATTTCTGACTGATTACATTCTGCCTTTATTTTAGAGGAGTTATCAGCATGGACATTGTACATGAACCTCTTACCTGTCTTTGTTCTATGTGCCTGACTCCAAGCTTCATATTTGATTGCTTGTGACACTATGTCATCAAACCTGTCACTATTGCCACTTATCAGCTGCATCTTCATATCTCTATCTTGTAGTGCCTCAATAAAATGATCACAGCATAAAGAATCTAGCAACTGGTTATCTGCAGATGGATATGCTTGAGATGCTAGAGCCCTGATGGACTGAGCCAACTCTGGTAATGACTGCTTTGGTTCTCGGACAGTTGTTCTCAGTTGTGTCCTATACAAACTTTCGCTATGATTTGGATAGAATCTTCTATTCACAGCTTCAAGTAGCAATCTGTAGTTGCATTTCACTCTTGGCTCTAACAACTGGATGACCTGGCATGCTTCACCACGTAAACTGACAGCTAAGTACTGTCCCCGTTCATGGTCATTCCATCTGTTGAGATCCCCAACTGTCTCAAAATGTGTCAGATACTGTGGCCATGGTATTTTACCATCAAAGGCATCTGGCATCACTTTTGGCCTTTGATGAGTCATCTTACCACCTGATCCATGATCAACATTTTGTAACTGACTCATCAAAACATTTATGCCTTCTAGAGTTTCTTCAACATCCTTTAATAAGGTTCTTCCACCATAAGCATTGGTTTGCTCAATTGCATCATCATTTATGCCCTGGTGACTTTCTCTATTGGAACTCCAACATTCAGGATTATTTGAAATCCTGTGCAAGTTGGTTCTATTCCGTTCATCACCAGAACATCTGTTGACTGCTTGAGCCATGCTTGGTGGAATAGCATCATCTGAGGCATGATTCTCTTCATGTTTGTCCTGATCATTTGATCCAAGAGTCGTCTCACAAATATTTTCACTGTCCATCTTGCAGTATTAGTATATGACAGAAAGAAAAGAACATAAAGAAATTATAAGTATACTTATTTCATACTCAGACTTTGTTCCACAAACAACGTTAACTTTTTGTATAGTCAATCACACCCAAGAGGTCAGTAAGTTCAGATCACTGGATCCCTTAAAGAATGGGATCCCACCGCTGCCACCAGTAAAACTGTAGCGGGCCTCAGTATTTCACTCAAGGAAAGAGGTTGGTAGCGTGTGGCCTGAGACTAAAAATACTGAAGAGCCCGAAACCAGTTTGTAAATTAGTCCAAATAATTTATATGTCCCTATTACTTCACTACCTGAAGTAGCTCATTTGCCTTGCATTACCATGCAGAAACCCTGAAGTACCTTCAGTCCAAAATGTTTCAGTCCAAGTCTCAGATTCCATATGAATATCAAAATAAACTCTCAAACATATCAGTCAACAAGTGGGCAATTCGAGATGACAAAGTCGCGCAAAGTCCAAAGGTTCAATCAGCAAGGTTAATCATATTACTTTATACTCTTGTTGTGTCACACAATGTGTAATATTCAACTGTATGTGAGTATATGCAAGATATTGAATCTTGCTATAGAGTCTAAACTTGAAAATAGCTGTCATCCAAAGATTGAAAGTATGTACTAAATTGAAGTAATAATCAACTTGGCAAAGAGAAAGGCAAATAGATTTTATATAACTGAACTTAATTTATTTACATGTGATATCATGTACAGTTAAGTAAGACTAAGAAGAATTCTTAAAGCACAAAGGAAAACTTGTATGAGTAACTTTTAAATGTTACTTACAAGGATTACTTCAGAACTGTAACTGTAAAATTGTAAAGTTCAAGAAACTGGTTTTATTCAGTCAGCATAGATTATTCTGTGAAAATCTATGTAATTTGCTGTCTAACCATTGTTTCCCTCTACTACAGCTAAGTTCTTAAATTGTAACATCAAACCTAACAAACATGGAAGATAATTTAATACAGATCCAGGTACCAGCTTATAAAGGGTAAATTTGGAGATTTCTAATGATTTGCGGTTGCGGCTAGAATTACTATGTGGTTGCGGTGATTACACAGTAAGTATATATGAGTTCTGCAATTACTTTGCGGTTGCGGTGATTACACAATCATTTTGTGGTTGTTTATTGATTTGGGCTTTCGCGTAATGCAAATCCGGCTTTGTCAAACGAAAGCCAGAAAGCCACTGACCGTGCTTCCTTATATAGATTTCTGGATGTTGCCGCGTATCCGTACGCCAGCCTACAGCAAGTAGTTCCAAAGCAAATCTGTTAGTTTTAACCCAAATTCAACAAAGTATCACCGAAGAATGTATAAAATATGCAAATTAAATAAATTATAACACTGCAAATATTTTAAAACAATGGTTTGTCGCCTACTTTAAAGTCTTTCAGACGTGATATACTTGTACAACAATGGCGGCTAGTTTGATAGTAGAAATACCTCAAAAGCTACAATTCTTTAAAATATAAACAAAATGTGAGGATAATCCATGGTTTGTTAGTGTGAAAGGTTAGTGTGTAATAGATTTTCAGCCATTTCTTAGTCTTTTTGTTGGAATCTCATGTGAAAAACCACTTTTCTCAGCCTAAATGGTTGAATTATCGCTAAGTTAGCCGTGGTCCACGATTCCAAACCAAACTGCTAGCCCATAATTTGCATTACATCGGCTCTCGCCGTCACACTCCCCCCACCTAAGATTGACCATATATGGGCAATCAACCACAGTACATGTTATACAATATACTCACCAACATGTTTGTTAACCTAAAACAGAAACATTATGCATTACTTTATCATATTGTTCATGATATAAACAATAGTCCTAGAAAATGTATCAGAAAGTTAATAATAACATTGATACATCTGCAAAGAAAGTTTTCTTGTGTGCAAGGTAATAGCTAATAAATTACATCATAAACATTCATTCTAAACATATATATATTTAGACATTAAATTATTGTTCATGCACTACAATGTTATACACTACAAAGAAAGAAAGAATATTCACAAGAATGAATTATCATTGTTCATTTTTCAAGTCCTCAGGAAGTCCAAACAGTTAATGACTTGAACACTTGTGACATCTGCAAGAGCATCTATCTGCATCATCCAGGATCTCAGCGAATAATAACTAGAAAACAGAATCATCTAGAATCAAGTATTCAGTGGAGCACCTAGCAGTTAGAAGATCACTGGATGTTTCCTCTGAATTGTCTAGGTGGCTGTCATGTACTGTCAGACTGGAACAGTTCTCAGCAACCCATGATGGACATCACACTATGCTTACTGTCCCGGTTTCAAGCAATGAGTTCATCAGAAACGAAACCCATCTCAGCCATGATGGACATCACCACCAAATATACTTACTGTATCCCAGGTTTCAAACATCTTCATTGGATCTTAAACTCGTCTCAGCAAGCAAAAGAGGACACCACCACCAACCGTGCTTACTGTCTCCCAGGTTTCGAACAACAAGTTCATCGGACCTGAAACCGATCTGGATAATGACATGAATGAGTCAGAAGTAAAGTTTGCATGCCAGCATGCTAACTTGTCTCCAGACTCATTATCCAACTCCATATAACAGATTCCAACTGAGAATCTTCCTTATCTGCAAAATGACCATACATTTTGCTCTAAACAGTGGACATAGTTTCACCCACTTCTTTATTCAAATTCACAGATTTCAACTGAACATTTTATTCATCTGCCTGACAATGTCAGGTGAACAATATACATTATCTGAGACTGGACATTTCTATGAGTTTTCGCATAAAGGTGTATGTGGCCTTGAAATTTTTATTGACTGACTCTCGGCCTCCAGAATCAGTCAGTTCTACTTTGAATTAGTTTTCCTTGAACCAGAAGAGGTATTCCTCTTCTCTGCCAATTTAGGGCACTTTGGCTTTATATGACCTGCTACATGACAATAGTAGCACTTGATTTGCTTCTTGTGATCTGGTTTGTTTATGAGATCATTCAACTGATACTGCAGCTGTGTCAGCTTTCCTTTTAGGATGCCCAATTCAGCACTCAGTCGAAGACATGCGTTTTGCAGAGCATTGCAGTCAATTTCTGACTGATTACATTCTGCCTTTATTTTAGAGGAGTTATCAGCATGGACATTGTACATGAACCTCTTACCTGTCTTTGTTCTATGTGCCTGACTCCAAGCTTCATATTTGATTGCTTGTGACACTATGTCATCAAACCTGTCACTATTGCCACTTATCAGCTGCATCTTCATATCTCTATCTTGTAGTGCCTCAATAAAATGATCACAGCATAAAGAATCTAGCAACTGGTTATCTGCAGATGGATATGCTTGAGATGCTAGAGCCCTGATGGACTGAGCCAACTCTGGTAATGACTGCTTTGGTTCTCGGACAGTTGTTCTCAGTTGTGTCCTATACAAACTTTCGCTATGATTTGGATAGAATCTTCTATTCACAGCTTCAAGTAGCAATCTGTAGTTGCATTTCACTCTTGGCTCTAACAACTGGATGACCTGGCATGCTTCACCACGTAAACTGACAGCTAAGTACTGTCCCCGTTCATGGTCATTCCATCTGTTGAGATCCCCAACTGTCTCAAAATGTGTCAGATACTGTGGCCATGGTATTTTACCATCAAAGGCATCTGGCATCACTTTTGGCCTTTGATGAGTCATCTTACCACCTGATCCATGATCAACATTTTGTAACTGACTCATCAAAACATTTATGCCTTCTAGAGTTTCTTCAACATCCTTTAATAAGGTTCTTCCACCATAAGCATTGGTTTGCTCAATTGCATCATCATTTATGCCCTGGTGACTTTCTCTATTGGAACTCCAACATTCAGGATTATTTGAAATCCTGTGCAAGTTGGTTCTATTCCGTTCATCACCAGAACATCTGTTGACTGCTTGAGCCATGCTTGGTGGAATAGCATCATCTGAGGCATGATTCTCTTCATGTTTGTCCTGATCATTTGATCCAAGAGTCGTCTCACAAATATTTTCACTGTCCATCTTGCAGTATTAGTATATGACAGAAAGAAAAGAACATAAAGAAATTATAAGTATACTTATTTCATACTCAGACTTTGTTCCACAAACAACGTTAACTTTTTGTATAGTCAATCACACCCAAGAGGTCAGTAAGTTCAGATCACTGGATCCCTTAAAGAATGGGATCCCACCGCTGCCACCAGTAAAACTGTAGCGGGCCTCAGTATTTCACTCAAGGAAAGAGGTTGGTAGCGTGTGGCCTGAGACTAAAAATACTGAAGAGCCCGAAACCAGTTTGTAAATTAGTCCAAATAATTTATATGTCCCTATTACTTCACTACCTGAAGTAGCTCATTTGCCTTGCATTACCATGCAGAAACCCTGAAGTACCTTCAGTCCAAAATGTTTCAGTCCAAGTCTCAGATTCCATATGAATATCAAAATAAACTCTCAAACATATCAGTCAACAAGTGGGCAATTCGAGATGACAAAGTCGCGCAAAGTCCAAAGGTTCAATCAGCAAGGTTAATCATATTACTTTATACTCTTGTTGTGTCACACAATGTGTAATATTCAACTGTATGTGAGTATATGCAAGATATTGAATCTTGCTATAGAGTCTAAACTTGAAAATAGCTGTCATCCAAAGATTGAAAGTATGTACTAAATTGAAGTAATAATCAACTTGGCAAAGAGAAAGGCAAATAGATTTTATATAACTGAACTTAATTTATTTACATGTGATATCATGTACAGTTAAGTAAGACTAAGAAGAATTCTTAAAGCACAAAGGAAAACTTGTATGAGTAACTTTTAAATGTTACTTACAAGGATTACTTCAGAACTGTAACTGTAAAATTGTAAAGTTCAAGAAACTGGTTTTATTCAGTCAGCATAGATTATTCTGTGAAAATCTATGTAATTTGCTGTCTAACCATTGTTTCCCTCTACTACAGCTAAGTTCTTAAATTGTAACATCAAACCTAACAAACATGGAAGATAATTTAATACAGATCCAGGTACCAGCTTATAAAGGGTAAATTTGGAGATTTCTAATGATTTGCGGTTGCGGCTAGAATTACTATGTGGTTGCGGTGATTACACAGTAAGTATATATGAGTTCTGCAATTACTTTGCGGTTGCGGTGATTACACAATCATTTTGTGGTTGTTTATTGATTTGGGCTTTCGCGTAATGCAAATCCGGCTTTGTCAAACGAAAGCCAGAAAGCCACTGACCGTGCTTCCTTATATAGATTTCTGGATGTTGCCGCGTATCCGTACGCCAGCCTACAGCAAGTAGTTCCAAAGCAAATCTGTTAGTTTTAACCCAAATTCAACAAAGTATCACCGAAGAATGTATAAAATATGCAAATTAAATAAATTATAACACTGCAAATATTTTAAAACAATGGTTTGTCGCCTACTTTAAAGTCTTTCAGACGTGATATACTTGTACAACAATGGCGGCTAGTTTGATAGTAGAAATACCTCAAAAGCTACAATTCTTTAAAATATAAACAAAATGTGAGGATAATCCATGGTTTGTTAGTGTGAAAGGTTAGTGTGTAATAGATTTTCAGCCATTTCTTAGTCTTTTTGTTGGAATCTCATGTGAAAAACCACTTTTCTCAGCCTAAATGGTTGAATTATCGCTAAGTTAGCCGTGGTCCACGATTCCAAACCAAACTGCTAGCCCATAATTTGCATTACATCGGCTCTCGCCGTCACACTCCCCCCACCTAAGATTGACCATATATGGGCAATCAACCACAGTACATGTTATACAATATACTCACCAACATGTTTGTTAACCTAAAACAGAAACATTATGCATTACTTTATCATATTGTTCATGATATAAACAATAGTCCTAGAAAATGTATCAGAAAGTTAATAATAACATTGATACATCTGCAAAGAAAGTTTTCTTGTGTGCAAGGTAATAGCTAATAAATTACATCATAAACATTCATTCTAAACATATATATATTTAGACATTAAATTATTGTTCATGCACTACAATGTTATACACTACAAAGAAAGAAAGAATATTCACAAGAATGAATTATCATTGTTCATTTTTCAAGTCCTCAGGAAGTCCAAACAGTTAATGACTTGAACACTTGTGACATCTGCAAGAGCATCTATCTGCATCATCCAGGATCTCAGCGAATAATAACTAGAAAACAGAATCATCTAGAATCAAGTATTCAGTGGAGCACCTAGCAGTTAGAAGATCACTGGATGTTTCCTCTGAATTGTCTAGGTGGCTGTCATGTACTGTCAGACTGGAACAGTTCTCAGCAACCCATGATGGACATCACACTATGCTTACTGTCCCGGTTTCAAGCAATGAGTTCATCAGAAACGAAACCCATCTCAGCCATGATGGACATCACCACCAAATATACTTACTGTATCCCAGGTTTCAAACATCTTCATTGGATCTTAAACTCGTCTCAGCAAGCAAAAGAGGACACCACCACCAACCGTGCTTACTGTCTCCCAGGTTTCGAACAACAAGTTCATCGGACCTGAAACCGATCTGGATAATGACATGAATGAGTCAGAAGTAAAGTTTGCATGCCAGCATGCTAACTTGTCTCCAGACTCATTATCCAACTCCATATAACAGATTCCAACTGAGAATCTTCCTTATCTGCAAAATGACCATACATTTTGCTCTAAACAGTGGACATAGTTTCACCCACTTCTTTATTCAAATTCACAGATTTCAACTGAACATTTTATTCATCTGCCTGACAATGTCAGGTGAACAATATACATTATCTGAGACTGGACATTTCTATGAGTTTTCGCATAAAGGTGTATGTGGCCTTGAAATTTTTATTGACTGACTCTCGGCCTCCAGAATCAGTCAGTTCTACTTTGAATTAGTTTTCCTTGAACCAGAAGAGGTATTCCTCTTCTCTGCCAATTTAGGGCACTTTGGCTTTATATGACCTGCTACATGACAATAGTAGCACTTGATTTGCTTCTTGTGATCTGGTTTGTTTATGAGATCATTCAACTGATACTGCAGCTGTGTCAGCTTTCCTTTTAGGATGCCCAATTCAGCACTCAGTCGAAGACATGCGTTTTGCAGAGCATTGCAGTCAATTTCTGACTGATTACATTCTGCCTTTATTTTAGAGGAGTTATCAGCATGGACATTGTACATGAACCTCTTACCTGTCTTTGTTCTATGTGCCTGACTCCAAGCTTCATATTTGATTGCTTGTGACACTATGTCATCAAACCTGTCACTATTGCCACTTATCAGCTGCATCTTCATATCTCTATCTTGTAGTGCCTCAATAAAATGATCACAGCATAAAGAATCTAGCAACTGGTTATCTGCAGATGGATATGCTTGAGATGCTAGAGCCCTGATGGACTGAGCCAACTCTGGTAATGACTGCTTTGGTTCTCGGACAGTTGTTCTCAGTTGTGTCCTATACAAACTTTCGCTATGATTTGGATAGAATCTTCTATTCACAGCTTCAAGTAGCAATCTGTAGTTGCATTTCACTCTTGGCTCTAACAACTGGATGACCTGGCATGCTTCACCACGTAAACTGACAGCTAAGTACTGTCCCCGTTCATGGTCATTCCATCTGTTGAGATCCCCAACTGTCTCAAAATGTGTCAGATACTGTGGCCATGGTATTTTACCATCAAAGGCATCTGGCATCACTTTTGGCCTTTGATGAGTCATCTTACCACCTGATCCATGATCAACATTTTGTAACTGACTCATCAAAACATTTATGCCTTCTAGAGTTTCTTCAACATCCTTTAATAAGGTTCTTCCACCATAAGCATTGGTTTGCTCAATTGCATCATCATTTATGCCCTGGTGACTTTCTCTATTGGAACTCCAACATTCAGGATTATTTGAAATCCTGTGCAAGTTGGTTCTATTCCGTTCATCACCAGAACATCTGTTGACTGCTTGAGCCATGCTTGGTGGAATAGCATCATCTGAGGCATGATTCTCTTCATGTTTGTCCTGATCATTTGATCCAAGAGTCGTCTCACAAATATTTTCACTGTCCATCTTGCAGTATTAGTATATGACAGAAAGAAAAGAACATAAAGAAATTATAAGTATACTTATTTCATACTCAGACTTTGTTCCACAAACAACGTTAACTTTTTGTATAGTCAATCACACCCAAGAGGTCAGTAAGTTCAGATCACTGGATCCCTTAAAGAATGGGATCCCACCGCTGCCACCAGTAAAACTGTAGCGGGCCTCAGTATTTCACTCAAGGAAAGAGGTTGGTAGCGTGTGGCCTGAGACTAAAAATACTGAAGAGCCCGAAACCAGTTTGTAAATTAGTCCAAATAATTTATATGTCCCTATTACTTCACTACCTGAAGTAGCTCATTTGCCTTGCATTACCATGCAGAAACCCTGAAGTACCTTCAGTCCAAAATGTTTCAGTCCAAGTCTCAGATTCCATATGAATATCAAAATAAACTCTCAAACATATCAGTCAACAAGTGGGCAATTCGAGATGACAAAGTCGCGCAAAGTCCAAAGGTTCAATCAGCAAGGTTAATCATATTACTTTATACTCTTGTTGTGTCACACAATGTGTAATATTCAACTGTATGTGAGTATATGCAAGATATTGAATCTTGCTATAGAGTCTAAACTTGAAAATAGCTGTCATCCAAAGATTGAAAGTATGTACTAAATTGAAGTAATAATCAACTTGGCAAAGAGAAAGGCAAATAGATTTTATATAACTGAACTTAATTTATTTACATGTGATATCATGTACAGTTAAGTAAGACTAAGAAGAATTCTTAAAGCACAAAGGAAAACTTGTATGAGTAACTTTTAAATGTTACTTACAAGGATTACTTCAGAACTGTAACTGTAAAATTGTAAAGTTCAAGAAACTGGTTTTATTCAGTCAGCATAGATTATTCTGTGAAAATCTATGTAATTTGCTGTCTAACCATTGTTTCCCTCTACTACAGCTAAGTTCTTAAATTGTAACATCAAACCTAACAAACATGGAAGATAATTTAATACAGATCCAGGTACCAGCTTATAAAGGGTAAATTTGGAGATTTCTAATGATTTGCGGTTGCGGCTAGAATTACTATGTGGTTGCGGTGATTACACAGTAAGTATATATGAGTTCTGCAATTACTTTGCGGTTGCGGTGATTACACAATCATTTTGTGGTTGTTTATTGATTTGGGCTTTCGCGTAATGCAAATCCGGCTTTGTCAAACGAAAGCCAGAAAGCCACTGACCGTGCTTCCTTATATAGATTTCTGGATGTTGCCGCGTATCCGTACGCCAGCCTACAGCAAGTAGTTCCAAAGCAAATCTGTTAGTTTTAACCCAAATTCAACAAAGTATCACCGAAGAATGTATAAAATATGCAAATTAAATAAATTATAACACTGCAAATATTTTAAAACAATGGTTTGTCGCCTACTTTAAAGTCTTTCAGACGTGATATACTTGTACAACAATGGCGGCTAGTTTGATAGTAGAAATACCTCAAAAGCTACAATTCTTTAAAATATAAACAAAATGTGAGGATAATCCATGGTTTGTTAGTGTGAAAGGTTAGTGTGTAATAGATTTTCAGCCATTTCTTAGTCTTTTTGTTGGAATCTCATGTGAAAAACCACTTTTCTCAGCCTAAATGGTTGAATTATCGCTAAGTTAGCCGTGGTCCACGATTCCAAACCAAACTGCTAGCCCATAATTTGCATTACATCGGCTCTCGCCGTCACACTCCCCCCACCTAAGATTGACCATATATGGGCAATCAACCACAGTACATGTTATACAATATACTCACCAACATGTTTGTTAACCTAAAACAGAAACATTATGCATTACTTTATCATATTGTTCATGATATAAACAATAGTCCTAGAAAATGTATCAGAAAGTTAATAATAACATTGATACATCTGCAAAGAAAGTTTTCTTGTGTGCAAGGTAATAGCTAATAAATTACATCATAAACATTCATTCTAAACATATATATATTTAGACATTAAATTATTGTTCATGCACTACAATGTTATACACTACAAAGAAAGAAAGAATATTCACAAGAATGAATTATCATTGTTCATTTTTCAAGTCCTCAGGAAGTCCAAACAGTTAATGACTTGAACACTTGTGACATCTGCAAGAGCATCTATCTGCATCATCCAGGATCTCAGCGAATAATAACTAGAAAACAGAATCATCTAGAATCAAGTATTCAGTGGAGCACCTAGCAGTTAGAAGATCACTGGATGTTTCCTCTGAATTGTCTAGGTGGCTGTCATGTACTGTCAGACTGGAACAGTTCTCAGCAACCCATGATGGACATCACACTATGCTTACTGTCCCGGTTTCAAGCAATGAGTTCATCAGAAACGAAACCCATCTCAGCCATGATGGACATCACCACCAAATATACTTACTGTATCCCAGGTTTCAAACATCTTCATTGGATCTTAAACTCGTCTCAGCAAGCAAAAGAGGACACCACCACCAACCGTGCTTACTGTCTCCCAGGTTTCGAACAACAAGTTCATCGGACCTGAAACCGATCTGGATAATGACATGAATGAGTCAGAAGTAAAGTTTGCATGCCAGCATGCTAACTTGTCTCCAGACTCATTATCCAACTCCATATAACAGATTCCAACTGAGAATCTTCCTTATCTGCAAAATGACCATACATTTTGCTCTAAACAGTGGACATAGTTTCACCCACTTCTTTATTCAAATTCACAGATTTCAACTGAACATTTTATTCATCTGCCTGACAATGTCAGGTGAACAATATACATTATCTGAGACTGGACATTTCTATGAGTTTTCGCATAAAGGTGTATGTGGCCTTGAAATTTTTATTGACTGACTCTCGGCCTCCAGAATCAGTCAGTTCTACTTTGAATTAGTTTTCCTTAAACCAGAAGAGGTATTCCTCTTCTCTGCCAATTTAGGGCACTTTGGCTTTATATGACCTGCTACATGACAATAGTAGCACTTGATTTGCTTCTTGTGATCTGGTTTGTTTATGAGATCATTCAACTGATACTGCAGCTGTGTCAGCTTTCCTTTTAGGATGCCCAATTCAGCACTCAGTCAAAGACATGCGTTTTGCAGAGCATTGCAGTCAATTTCTGACTGATTACATTCTGCCTTTATTTTAGAGGAGTTATCAGCATGCACATTGTACATGAACCTCTTACCTGTCTTTGTTCTATGTGCCTGACTCCAAGCTTCATATTTGATTGCTTGTGACACTATGTCATCAAACCTGTCACTATTGCCACTTATCAGCTGCATCTTCATATCTCTATCTTGTAGTGCCTCAATAAAATGATCACAGCATAAAGAATCTAGCAACTGGTTATCTGCAGATGGATATGCTTGAGATGCTAGAGCCCTGATGGACTGAGCCAACTCTGGTAATGACTGCTTTGGTTCTCGGACAGTTGTTCTCAGTTGTGTCCTATACAAACTTTCGCTATGATTTGGATAGAATCTTCTATTCACAGCTTCAATTAGCAATCTGTAGTTGCATTTCACTCTTGGCTCTAACAACTGGATGACCTGGCATGCTTCACCACGTAAACTGACAGCTAAGTACTGTCCCCGTTCATGGTCATTCCATCTGTTGAGATCCCCAACTGTCTCAAAATGTGTCAGATACTGTGGCCATGGTATTTTACCATCAAAGGCATCTGGCATCACTTTTGGCCTTTGATGAGTCATCTTACCACCTGATCCATGATCAACATTTTGTAACTGACTCATCAAAACATTTATGCCTTTTAGAGTTTCTTCAACATCCTTTAATAAGGTTCTTCCATCATAAGCATTGGTTTGTTCAATTGCATCATCATTTATGCCCTGGTGACTTTCTCTATTGGAACTCCAACATTCAGGATTATTTGAAATCCTGTGCAAGTTGGTTCTATTCCGTTCATCACCAGAACATCTGTTGACTGCTTGAGCCATGCTTGGTGGAATAGCATCATCTGAGGCATGATTCTCTTCATGTTTGTCCTGATCATTTGATCCAAGAGTCGTCTCACAAATATTTTCACTGTCCATCTTGCAGTATTAGTATATGACAGAAAGAAAAGAACATAAAGAAATTATAAGTATACTTATTTCATACTCAGACTTTGTTCCACAAACAACGTTAACTTTTTGTATAGTCAATCACACCCAAGAGGTCAGTAAGTTCAGATCACTGGATCCCTTAAAGAATGGGATCCCACCGCTGCCACCAGTAAAACTGTAGCGGGCCTCAGTATTTCACTCAAGGAAAGAGGTTGGTAGCGTGTGGCCTGAGACTAAAAATACTGAAGAGGCCGAAACCAGTTTGTAAATTAGTCCAAATAATTTATATGTCCCTACTACTTCACTACCTGAAGTAGCTCATTTGCCTTGCATTACCATGCAGAAACCCTGAAGTACCTTCAGTCCAAAATGTTTCAGTCCAAGTCTCAGATTCCATATGAATATCAAAATAAACTCTCAAACATATCAGTCAACAAGTGGGCAATTCGAGATGACAAAGTCGCGCAAAGTCCAAAGGTTCAATCAGCAAGGTTAATCATATTACTTTATACTCTTGTTGTGTCACACAATGTGTAATATTCAACTGTATGTGAGTATATGCAAGATATTGAATCTTGCTATAGAGTCTAAACTTGAAAATAGCTGTCATCCAAAGATTGAAAGTATGTACTAAATTGAAGTAATAATCAACTTGGCAAAGAGAAAGGCTAATAGATTTTATATAACTGAACTTAATTTATTTACATGTGATATCATGTACAGTTAAGTAAGACTAAGAAGAATTCTTAAAGCACAAAGGATAACTTGTATGAGTAACTTTTAAATGTTACTTACAAGGATTACTTCAGAACTGTAACTGTAAAATTGTAAAGTTCAAGAAACTGGTTTTATTCAGTCAGCATAGATTATTCTGTGAAAATCTATGTAATTTGCTGTCTAACCATTGTTTCCCTCTACTACAGCTAAGTTCTTAAATTGTAACATCAAACCTAACAAACATGGAAGATAATTTAATACAGATCCAGGTACCAGCTTAAAAAGGGTAAATTTGCAGATTTCTAATGATTTGCGGTTGCGGCTAGAATTACTATGCGGTTGCGGTGATTACACAGTAAGTATATATGAGTTCTGCAATTATTTTGCGGTTGCGGTGATTACACAAT
This sequence comes from Sabellastarte sp. h YS-2021, assembly GCA_964017235.1. NCBI lineage: Eukaryota > Metazoa > Annelida > Polychaeta > Sabellida > Sabellidae > Sabellastarte > Sabellastarte sp. h YS-2021. The sequence goes on from OZ024928.1 coordinate 19,303,791, forward strand.
CATTTTGTGGTTGTTTATTGATTTGGGCTTTCGCGTAATGCAAATGTGGCTTTGTCAAACGAAAGCCAGAAAGCCACTGACCGTGCTTCCTTATATAGATTTCTGGACGTTGCCGCGTATCCGTACGCCAGCCTACAGCAAGTAGTTCCAAAGCAAATCTGTTAGTTTTAACCCAAATTCAACAAAGTATCACCGAAGAATGTATAAAATATGCAAATTAAATAAATTATAACACTGCAAATATTTTAAAACAATGGTTTGTCGCCTACTTTAAAGTCTTTCAGACGTGATATACTTGTACAACAATGGCGGCTAGTTTGACAGTAGAAATACCTTAAAAGCTACAATTCTTTAAAATATAAACAAAATGTGAGGATAATCCGTGGTTTGTTAGTGTGAAAGGTTAGTGTGTAATAGATTTTCAGCCATTTCTTAGTCTTTTTGTTGGAATCTCATGTGAAAAACCACTTTTCTCAGCCTAAATGGTTGAATTATCGCTAAGTTAGCCGTGGTCCACGATTCCAAACCAAACTGCTAGCCCATAATTTGCATTACATCGGCTCTCGCCGTCACACTCCCCCCACCTAAGATTGACCATATATGGGCAATCAACCACAGTACATGTTATACAATATACTCACCAACATGTTTGTTAACCTAAAACAGAAACATTATGCATTACTTTATCATATTGTTCATGATATAAACAATAGTCCTAGAAAATGTATCAGAAAGTTAATAATAACATTGATACATCTGCAAAGAAAGTTTTCTTGTGTGCAAGGTAATAGCTAATAAATTACATCATAAACATTCATTCTAAACATATATATATTTAGACATTAAATTATTGTTCATGCACTACAATGTTATACACTACAAAGAAAGAAAGAATATTCACAAGAATGAATTATCATTGTTTATTTTTCAAGTCCTCAGGAAGTCCAAACAGTTAATGACTTGAACACTTGTGACATCTGCAAGAGCATCTATCTGCATCATCCAGGATCTCAGCGAATAATAACTAGAAAACAGAATCATCTAGAATCAAGTATTCAGTGGAGCACCTAGCAGTTAGAAGATCACTGGATGTTTCCTCTGAATTGTCTAGGTGGCTGTCATGTACTGTCAGACTGGAACAGTTCTCAGCAACCCATGATGGACATCACACTATGCTTACTGTCCCGGTTTCAAGCAATGAGTTCATCAGAAACGAAACCCATCTCAGCCATGATGGACATCACCACCAAATATACTTACTGTATCCCAGGTTTCAAACATCTTCATTGGATCTTAAACTCGTCTCAGCAAGCAAAAGAGGACACCACCACCAACCGTGCTTACTGTCTCCCAGGTTTCGAACAACAAGTTCATCGGACCTGAAACCAATCTCAGCGAGCCATGATGGACACCACCACCAAGTACACTCACTGTCTCCCAGGTTTCGAACAAAAAGCTCATCGGACTTGAAGCCGATCTCAGCGAGCCATGATGGACACCACCACCAAGTACACTCACTGTCTCCCAGGTTTCGAACAAAAAGCTCATCGGACCTGAAGCCGATCTCAGCGAGCCATGATGGACACCACCACCAAGTACACTCACTGTCTCCCAGGTTTTGAACAACAAGTTCATCGGACCTGAAACCGATCTCAGCGAGCCATGATGGACACCACCACCAAGTACACTCACTGTCCCAGGTTTCGAACAACAAGTTCATCGGACCTGAAACCGATCTGGATAATGACATGAATGAGTCAGAAGTAAAGTTTGCATGCCAGCATGCTAACTTGTCTCCAGACTCATTATCCAACTCCATATAACAGATTCCAACTGAGAATCTTCCTTATCTGCAAAATGACCATACATTTTGCTCTAAACAGTGGACATAGTTTCACCCACTTCTTTATTCAAATTCACAGATTTCAACTGAACATTTTATTCATCTGCCTGACAATGTCAGGTGAACAATATACATTATCTGAGACTGGACATTTCTATGAGTTTTCGCATAAAGGTGTATGTGGCCTTGAAATTTTTATTGACTGACTCTCGGCCTCCAGAATCAGTCAGTTCTACTTTGAATTAGTTTTCCTTAAACCAGAAGAGGTATTCCTCTTCTCTGCCAATTTAGGGCACTTTGGCTTTATATGACCTGCTACATGACAATAGTAGCACTTGATTTGCTTCTTGTGATCTGGTTTGTTTATGAGATCATTCAACTGATACTGCAGCTGTGTCAGCTTTCCTTTTAGGATGCCCAATTCAGCACTCAGTCAAAGACATGCGTTTTGCAGAGCATTGCAGTCAATTTCTGACTGATTACATTCTGCCTTTATTTTAGAGGAGTTATCAGCATGCACATTGTACATGAACCTCTTACCTGTCTTTGTTCTATGTGCCTGACTCCAAGCTTCATATTTGATTGCTTGTGACACTATGTCATCAAACCTGTCACTATTGCCACTTATCAGCTGCATCTTCATATCTCTATCTTGTAGTGCCTCAATAAAATGATCACAGCATAAAGAATCTAGCAACTGGTTATCTGCAGATGGATATGCTTGAGATGCTAGAGCCCTGATGGACTGAGCCAACTCTGGTAATGACTGCTTTGGTTCTCGGACAGTTGTTCTCAGTTGTGTCCTATACAAACTTTCGCTATGATTTGGATAGAATCTTCTATTCACAGCTTCAATTAGCAATCTGTAGTTGCATTTCACTCTTGGCTCTAACAACTGGATGACCTGGCATGCTTCACCACGTAAACTGACAGCTAAGTACTGTCCCCGTTCATGGTCATTCCATCTGTTGAGATCCCCAACTGTCTCAAAATGTGTCAGATACTGTGGCCATGGTATTTTACCATCAAAGGCATCTGGCATCACTTTTGGCCTTTGATGAGTCATCTTACCACCTGATCCATGATCAACATTTTGTAACTGACTCATCAAAACATTTATGCCTTTTAGAGTTTCTTCAACATCCTTTAATAAGGTTCTTCCATCATAAGCATTGGTTTGTTCAATTGCATCATCATTTATGCCCTGGTGACTTTCTCTATTGGAACTCCAACATTCAGGATTATTTGAAATCCTGTGCAAGTTGGTTCTATTCCGTTCATCACCAGAACATCTGTTGACTGCTTGAGCCATGCTTGGTGGAATAGCATCATCTGAGGCATGATTCTCTTCATGTTTGTCCTGATCATTTGATCCAAGAGTCGTCTCACAAATATTTTCACTGTCCATCTTGCAGTATTAGTATATGACAGAAAGAAAAGAACATAAAGAAATTATAAGTATACTTATTTCATACTCAGACTTTGTTCCACAAACAACGTTAACTTTTTGTATAGTCAATCACACCCAAGAGGTCAGTAAGTTCAGATCACTGGATCCCTTAAAGAATGGGATCCCACCGCTGCCACCAGTAAAACTGTAGCGGGCCTCAGTATTTCACTCAAGGAAAGAGGTTGGTAGCGTGTGGCCTGAGACTAAAAATACTGAAGAGGCCGAAACCAGTTTGTAAATTAGTCCAAATAATTTATATGTCCCTACTACTTCACTACCTGAAGTAGCTCATTTGCCTTGCATTACCATGCAGAAACCCTGAAGTACCTTCAGTCCAAAATGTTTCAGTCCAAGTCTCAGATTCCATATGAATATCAAAATAAACTCTCAAACATATCAGTCAACAAGTGGGCAATTCGAGATGACAAAGTCGCGCAAAGTCCAAAGGTTCAATCAGCAAGGTTAATCATATTACTTTATACTCTTGTTGTGTCACACAATGTGTAATATTCAACTGTATGTGAGTATATGCAAGATATTGAATCTTGCTATAGAGTCTAAACTTGAAAATAGCTGTCATCCAAAGATTGAAAGTATGTACTAAATTGAAGTAATAATCAACTTGGCAAAGAGAAAGGCTAATAGATTTTATATAACTGAACTTAATTTATTTACATGTGATATCATGTACAGTTAAGTAAGACTAAGAAGAATTCTTAAAGCACAAAGGATAACTTGTATGAGTAACTTTTAAATGTTACTTACAAGGATTACTTCAGAACTGTAACTGTAAAATTGTAAAGTTCAAGAAACTGGTTTTATTCAGTCAGCATAGATTATTCTGTGAAAATCTATGTAATTTGCTGTCTAACCATTGTTTCCCTCTACTACAGCTAAGTTCTTAAATTGTAACATCAAACCTAACAAACATGGAAGATAATTTAATACAGATCCAGGTACCAGCTTAAAAAGGGTAAATTTGGAGATTTCTAATGATTTGCGGTTGCGGCTAGAATTACTATGCGGTTGCGGTGATTACACAGTAAGTATATGTGTAGGCGTCCATGTACGCGGGTGCGGTATGCGGCCTGCGGGTGCGGCTTGCGGTAAAAAATTCAATTGCTATAGTTTTAGTGGGAGTGCTTCCATGTACACAGCTTGCGGATGCGGCTTGTGGGTGCGGGTTGCGGCTTGCGGTAGTTTTAGGTCAGGGATCGAATTTTGCCGCAAGCCGCAAGCAACCGCAAGAAATAGAGGACATATATCCATAAGATATTTAAGGTTTGGTGTCAAAATTTGCGTCTCATTAAACTGAATACAATGCTGAAAGAATTTTCGAAATCGGACAACAAATAAGGAAGTTGTGGTCCTTTAAAGAACGTCTTATTATCTATGTTAATTTATTTACAACTAGTTTATAAACAGGCCGCATCCGCAAGCCGCATACCACACCCGTGTACATGGACCCCTACACTTAATGAGTTCTGCAATTACTTTGCGGTTGCGGTGATTACACAATCATTTTGTGGTTGTTTGTTGATTTGGGCTTTCGCGTAACGCAAATGCGGCTTTGTCAAACGAAAGTCAGAAAGCCACTGATCGTGCTTCCTTATATAGATTTCTGGACCGTTGCCGCGTATCCGTACGCCAGCCTACAGCAAGTAGTTCCAAAGCAAATCTGTTATTTTTAACCCAAATTCAACAAAGTATCACCGAAGAATGTATAAAATATGCAAATTAAATAAATTATAACACTGCAAATATTTTAAAACAATGGTTTGTCGCCTACTTTAAAGTCTTTTAGACGTGATATACTGTAGAAATAACACACGACTAGCGTGGGGTTTTGCAGGGTTTTACAACGAATAGCGATATTAGTAACATGATAGACTTGCTCCAAGTCTTTGTATTTGTATCCATCAGTAACCTGAATAGTTAAATTTAAATTGGAAACTTACAGGAGTTCATTATACCACTAGCATTCTGGAGTTAGGGGGATAGTCTCTGAAAAAACAAAGACTTGTGCCACCCATTTAGCTTCCACTGTAATGAGGACACATTTATGCAGATTGTATGCACAACAGTATGGAGAAATCTCCAACATATTTACATACTGTTATTTATATGATGGGGGTTTTCCCTCTTGAAAGCATGCTGCCACAGCTGTCATGCTGGGTTTCTAACTGTGGATGGCTGTTATTCATAGTATTGTAGAACACAAATACAGACAACACTTGGAAGCCTTTTATGTACAGAAGAACCCCGCTTATCCGAACCCCTCTGGAGACATTCAGTCAGTTCGGATACGCGGGAGGTTCGGATACATGAAAAACAGTTGTTGGGAGGTCTGTAACTGGGCGATAATACGATATTTTTGAGAAATATGCGTTTGTGGTAACAGTAACTCAGTTTCCTGTACAAAATCAATAGAAGAACGTTTACTAACCTGCACAAATTAGTTTATATAGTGTATAACTCTTTAATTTTTCAAATTCAACCATTTTTATACAACTTTGACAATGAATATCGCGAAGATGATAGAGGGTGCATACTTAACGCACTACACACCTATTGTAGGTAAAAACGAGAACCAGTACAGCGTTTGATTGACAGGAAAATTGAGACATGCTAAATATATATTTAGCGAAGATTAGGATACATGCTACCATTATTATGTTCAATAGGCTTTGGTTAACAAACAAATACGAAAATGACAATGACCAAATACATTTTCATTCTTATTTTTCAGCATCTTTACATTTGCATAAATGAGAAGCAATACTAATAAATGTAACAGGCCAAAGGAGCAAAACTAGTAGGTTACAGAGTAAAATGCCATGACTTTGGAAAATACATAATTAAAAATAATTAATTTGGCATAATTTGTAGGTCCATTACACACCTATTGTGAGTGACTAATTTGGCAGGAAATGGACATGTATTTCCACCACACACCTATTGTAGGTCCCTTTCTGACCATAATAAGACCATTTATCGCCACTACACACCTATTGTAGGTGACTAATTTGGCCAGAAATGGCCAAGTATTTCCACCACACACCTATTGTAGGTTCGATCTGGTCATAATATGACCATTTGCCGCAACTACACACCTATCGTAGGTGGCTAATTTGGCCAGAAATTGAGATAATTTTCCACCACACACCTATTTCTCATGATAAGACGACCATTTAGCGCCACTACACACCTATTGTGAGTGACTAATTTGGCAGGAAATGGACATGTATTTCCACCACACACCTATTGTAGGTCCCTTTCTGACCATAATAAGACCATTTATCGCCACTACACACCTATTGTAGGTGACTAATTTGGCCAGAAATGGCCAAGTATTTCCACCACACACCTATTGTAGGTTCGATCTGGTCATAATATGACCATTTGCCGCAACTACACACCTATCGTAGGTGGCTAATTTGGCCAGAAATTGAGATAATTTTCCACCACACACCTATTTCTCATGATAAGACGACCATTTAGCGCCACTACACACCTATTGTGAGTGACTAATTTGGCAGGAAATGGACATGTATTTCCACCACACACCTATTGTAGGTCCCTTTCTGACCATAATAAGACCATTTATCGCCACTACACACCTATTGTAGGTGACTAATTTGGCCAGAAATGGCCAAGTATTTCCACCACACACAAGGTCAAGGTCACTACGGCAAGGTCAAATCAAGGTCCCACCATGACGTTGCCCACCTACATCCCTTAACTTACGGTTTCTGAGATATAGCCCGGACAAACTTTCTCCCGCCCCCCACCCACCCGACAGCCCATTCGGACACCATGGGTGTAAACAATACCCCGACAGCCCTTAAGAGGTAGAAATATATGTCCATTTCCTGCCACATTTGCCACAATAGGTGTGTGGTGGCGATAAATGGTCATCTTAGGATCAGAAATGGACCTACAATAGGTGTGTGGTGAAAAATTATGTCCATTTCTTGCCAAATTAGCCACCTACGATGGGTGTGTAGTTGCGGCAAATGGTCATATTATGACCAGAAATGAACCTACAATTGGTGTGTTGGAAATACATGTCCATTTCTTGCCAAATTAGTTACTTCAATAGGTGTATAGTGGCAATAAATGGTCATCTTATGATGAGAAATGGACCTACAATAGGTGTGTGGTGGAAATGTATGTCCATTTCTTGCCACATTAGCCACCTTCGATTCTTCAATAGGTGTGTAGTTCCAGCAAATGGTCATATTATGACCAGAAATGAAGCTACAGTAGGTGTGTGGTGGAAATACATGTCCATTTCTTGCCAAATTAGTCAAACACAATATGTGTGATGATAAATGGTCATCTTATGATGAGAAATAGTCAAATAGACCTATAATGGGTGTGTGGTAGAAAACAAGACCACTGCCGTGGTGTTTATCTCCCGCCGAGTATTATAGGGGAAAAATATCATTTCCGAGATATTCACAGTTTTTCATCTTCCACTAAAATCCAAGATGGCTGCCAAAAGTGGCGAAAACTGAATTTTTTCTCCTAGGCACAGGATACTCCTGTACTATCCTATGGGTTAAAACTTTGCTCAAAATCACTCTATCTCTTACCATTTCCGAGATATTTTCAATGTTTTATTTTCCGCTAAAATCCAAGATGGCCACTAAAGTGGTGAAAATTGAAATTTTTCCCCTTTGCACAGGATACTCTTGTAATACCCTGTGGGTCAAAAATTTGCTCAAAGTCGCTCTATTTCTTACGGTTTTAGAGATATTCACACTTTTTCATTTTCTGCTAAAATCCAAGATGGCCGCCAAAAGCAGTAAAAATTGAAAGTTTTCTCCTAGGCACAGGATACTCCCGTACTATCCTGCGGGTCAAAAATTCGCTCAATATCGCTCTCTTACCATTTCCCGAGATATTTTCAGTGTTTTATTTTCCGCTAAAATCCAGGATGGCCACCGAAAGTGGTGAAAATTTGAAAAGTTTCCCCTTTGCATAGGATAGTCCTGTACTACCCTGTGGGTCAAAAATTTGCTTGAAGTCGCTCTATCTCTTACAGTTTTCGAGATATTCACACTTCATCATTTTCTGCTAAAATCCAAGATGGCCGCCAAAAAGTGGCAAACAGGATACTCCTGTACTACCCTGTGGGTCAAAAATTCACTTAAAATTGCTCTATCCCTTACCATTTCTGAGATATTTTCGTTTTATTTTCCGCAAAAATACAAGATGGCTGCCAAAAGTGGCAAAAATTGATATTAAAAAGGGACAAAGAAGCTATTACTCACTTAACTATGGAGATACACTTCTCAACTACTGACCATGTTGTAGGGTGCGGAAAAAGTACCTGAACAACATATTTGAAGAAAATACTGCACATCCTATAGTTCGAGAGTTAAAAGCCGTTTAAATATATTGGGTAAATGTGCTAGTACTCACTCAAAAGTAGGCCAAAGTTCACAAAACCCAAAAATATTGAAGGGCCAAAAAAATTTATTAGTACTAGTAATTTACCAATACCGTATTTTTCCAAAATATGGCCCAGGCGTTAATTATTTTCAAATGGCATCAGACCAGGCGTTAAATTGAACCAGGCGTTCTTTTGAAATACAAAAAACAGTGTCATAAATTGTAAACAGTGTGCTTGGTACCAGGCGTTAATTTGAACCAGGCGTTTATTTGAACCTGGGTGTTATTTTGGAAATTTACGGTAATATGTAACTGTAGCAGTTTTAGAGGAAACTGCGTGACACACGAACCTACGCACATACATGGTGCAAAATATAATTAAAATAAAAATAAAATTATGTCCATTTCTTGCCAAATTAGCCACCTACGATATGTGCGTAGATGCAGCAAATGGTCATATTATGACCAGAAATGAACCTATGATAGGTGTGTGGTGGAAATACATGTCCATTTCTTGCCAAATTAGTCACCCACAATAGGTATGTAGTGGCGATAAATGGTCATCTTATGATGAGAAATGGATCTACATAAAATAGGTGTGTAGTGGAAAATTATGTCCATTTCTTGCCAAATTGGCCACCTACGATAGGTGTGTAGTTGCGTCAAATGGTCATATTGTGGCAAGAAAGTGACCTACAATAGGTGTGTGGTGGAAATATATGTTGATTCCCTGTCACATTTGTTACCTACAATAGGTGTGTATTTGCAAGAAATGGTCATATTTTGTCAGGAAACTGACCTACAATAGGTGTGTGGTGGAAATATATGTCCATTTCCTACCACATTTGTCGTCTACAATAGGTGTGTGGTGGAAAATTGGAAATGTATGTTCATTTCTTGCAAAATTAGCCAGCTACGATAGGTGTGTAGTTACAGCAAATGGTCAGATTATGACAAGAAATGAACTTACAATAGGTGTGTGGTGGAAAATTATGTCCATTTCTTGCCAAATTGGCCACCTACGATAGGTGTGTAGTTTCTGCAAATGGTCATATTATGGCAAGAAAGTGACCTACAATAGGTGTGTGGTGGAAATATATGTCGATTCCCTGCCACATTTGTCACCTACAATAGGTGTGTATTTGCGAGAAATGGTCATATTTTATCAGGAAACTGATCTACAATAGGTGTGTGATGGAAATATATGTCCATTTCCTGCCACATTTGTCAACCTACAACCCAGATAGCATTCCGCTGTTGGACCGACGTTGGCCCAACGTCGGCACATCCGTCGGTCCGACGTTGGCTGCCGACGTTGGGCGAACGGCCTTTTGACCAATGGGCCAACGTTGGCCCAACGTCGGCAAGCCACCGGTAAAAATTATATTCTATGTATACCATCAGCCAATCAGATAATGTTCATTGATAACTTTTTTAGTGTGAATTTATAATGAGAATATTATTTTTATGTGTAAAATTGTTAAATGGTTAGTTAAAATATGTGGGCTCACTGAAATATGATTTTTAGACATACCATAATAAATATTTTTTTCTAAGTTTCTCCAAATCCCCTATTATTGCTCACCGCCATCTTGAATAAAAATCCACCGTTGGCCCAATGTTGCAAAAATATAAACATCTAACCTGAGTGTTGGTTGGCAAGCCAACGTCGGCAAAACCTGCCAACCATGCGACCGACAGCCAACGTCGGTCTGACGGCGGAATGCTATCTGGGAATAGGTGTGTTGTGGCGAAAAATGGTCATATTTTGTCAGGACCTGACCTACAATAGGTATGTGGTGGAAATATGTTGTGGTAGCCTTTGGTGGGCCAACGGATATGTCACTGGTGTCCCAACAGTGGACTAGTGGACTGTTATCTGGGATATGCTCTGGCGGAGGTATGTACTCTTCGAGTTCTCTTGTTGGTGAATTGATTTCTAGGAAGAAATAGGTGATACTGTGATATGCATTGTTTCGTGGCTATCTTTACATGTATACATGACAAATATTTAATAACTTCGACAGACCTGAGACTGAGTACAGTACACGGGTGGACACAAAGATAAACGGACACGAAGATAAACGGCCTTGAGAGTTTTAATTTTCTCAGTGGATTAAATAATTAAATTTCACAAAATAAATAACAAACGTCTTGATAAGCTTAATTTAAGCATATTCTGTTACTTAGTTCATGCAATTTTGTTGCTTAGACCACTTTTATTTGAAAAATTGTTAGGACCGTTTATCTTTGTGTCCGTTTATCTTTGTGTCCACCCATGTAGTGGCTTTCTACCAGTGAATGCCCGCCTACCAGTGAACGCCCGCCTTATATTTCTTTGTTAGAGGTCAAGGACAAATGCTTGTATATATCTACAAAATGGGCGTTCACTGGTATTTCCGGTTTGCGGTAAAAACGGCCGATAATAGAGACAAAATGTTAAAATATAAAGCTTTGAAACAAATGTAACAAAATATATCTCAGTTATTAATTGTACACGGGTGGTCACGAAGATAAACGGTCACGAAGATAAACGGTCTTCAAAGTTTTCAAATTTAAATAGTGTAAATAGCAAAATCGCAGAAACTAAACAACAAAATAGACTTAAACAATGCTTTTCATGATTTTGGTTTGTGTTATATTGTTGTTTAAACCTTTTAACTGTTTTTATGTGAGCATTTCTGAGGACCGTTTATCTCCGTGACCGTTTATCTTAGTGACCACCCGTGTAGTGTATATCATTTGATAATCTGGTGGTCGAAGAATAAAATATAAAGCTGTAAATCTAAGTTAAATTCAAAATATTAACTACAGCATGGGCGTTTACTGGTAGGAAGCCACTACTGTAGTACCTACAATAGCTAGGTGTGTATCCATAACCAAAAGTGTAGTTGGGCCAAAAACACAACATAAACAGCATACCAGGAAGTATAAAGCATTATGCATACTATATACTTACAATGTAAATGCTTCAGTAGCAAAGTACTTGGCCCTTTGTCAGGAAATAATACATTTTAACAAACATCCACAAAAAATCTATTTACAAAATGGATGAAGGTGGAGCTTGTGTGTACACTAAAACTAGAAATAATTCAATATTAAAGCTCTGATTGGCTGGCGTGCATTTCTGCTAGTACAGTTATACTGGTTCTCATACACTGAAAGTAGGTCAACTACAATAGGTGTGTGGTCACCTACATTAGGTACGCACCCATTAGCGTCTTCCATGAATATCGACGGGAGATGAGGGCGTTCTTTTTCGAGATCAAGTTTAGTTCCAGTTATGAGAGAGAGAGAAACCCCGAAAAAAAACAGCACATTTTATTTTTAAAATATAAAACACATGAACATATACAACATATAAACATTAAAAACCATACAAATCTGATTAAAGGGAAAAGAAGTGTTCTATAGACTTCTGTTGAGAAGACTTGTTTTTGTGTTTTTGAGCTTTGTCTCTAAAATTTTTGGCTTGCACAATCTCAATTGGAGTTGTGTCATTCTTAGTCTGGAGCCATTCTAAGAATGTGGAGATGCAATCATATGCCCTCGAATCAGAAATTTTGGGCTGTTCAGGGGCTTCCTCTGGCTCCTCAGCATCATTCTGGGGGGACTCCTTGACATACTCTACTATAGCATCATCTGTCATCACTTCACTGGCGTCAGTTCCCCTGTCACAGTCCAGCCACTCAGTGATGTCATCCAAGGGCACATGGTGCCCCAAGACCTCCTGTATGTCCTCTCTGGTATAACAGCTGGGTCATCATTGGTAGCCTCTGGACCCTCAGTCGCAAAACACTGCATGACTTGACCCAGGCCTTCTGGATGTGGCTCTCAGTCACTGACCTCCAGGCTCGGGCTACCATGTCAATTGAGTCTTTGAGTGTCACCTTTTTGATTGACTCAATTAGGGTTAAGTCATCACTCACAAGTTTCTGGATCAGGAATTTCCTATAAAGGCGTTTCATTGTCTCCAAAGGCCCCTGATCCATGGGCTGAAGGTGTGAGGTGGTGTTTGCAGGTAGAAATCTGCATTCAATGGTTCCATCTGGGGTTTTAACTTCTAAGTCTGGTGGGTGTGCTGGACAGTTGTCAATCAGTAATATGGCCCTCTTGGGAAGGTTCTGGGCATGTAGATGGGACTTCACTTTGGGCACAAACACAGTCTTGAACCACTCTGAGAATATGGATGAAGTCATCCAGGTGTTCTTCTGTGCTCTGTAAGCCACAGGAAGGTTATCCATATTCACATGCTTGAAGCAACGTGGATTCTGTGACTTCCCTATCAGGAGTAGGGGGAGCTTGTGGGAGCCAGTGGCATTTGCACATGCTAGCAGAGAGACCCTGTCCTTGACCTTCTTGTGACCAGGGGCAGTTGTCTCAGAGGCTCCAGCTAGTGTCTTACTTGGCATCAACTTCCAGTAAAGACCTGTCTCATCAGCATTATACAGTTGTTCTGGCCCAATCTCCTTTTCCACCATCCACTCAGCCAAGGCCTGCTTGAAGGGTTCAGTGTCATATCCAGTACTGGATAACAGCTCCCCCTGAATAGCAAGTTGCCTGACCCCATGTCTGTTTTTCCATCTGTTGAGCCAGCCCTCACTGGCTGTGAAGGAATGGTCCTCTGGATGCAGCTGTTTGTGGAACCATAGGGCCTTCTCCTTCAGGATAGGGCCAGACAAAGGTGTACCTCTGTTTCTTTCTTGAATAAACCAGGTGTACAAGGCTTTATCCAAACTCTCATCAGCACAGGGTTTCATTGTGTGTCTACCCACATTATCAGTTTCACTATTCGCCATGAATTCTCTTAATTTATTTTTGGCTGCTTTTATGTCAGAAACAGTGGATTTTCCAACTCCAAACTCAGAAGCTATGTCTACAGCTTTCTCACCATTTTCCAATCTATCTAAAATTCTTAATTTAGTAGGAATATCCAGTACAATACGTTTTCTTTTGATTCCTTTAGTAGCCATGACAGATGTACAATATAACAGTGTGTAACTCAAATGAATGAATGAATAAATAACCAAAATCACCCTCTATTTATAGTGAAAAACGATCTCTTGATTGCCATTAAATGCTTAACTTAAAAACTGTTTCATGTTTTATAATCATCTGGGATTTTTACTGTTTCAATGAAAAAGATCTCTTGATTGCTGTTAGCTTTGTAATGAAAAAATCTATGCATGTCTTTAATCACCAATTGATCCACTACTCCGGGCAATAAAGTGACACCTTGTTAGGGTTCTAGAATTGCAATCTACCAATCGAATAGGCCCTCTGAAGTGTTGTTCAATAGAAGTGTGGTAAATGCCGCCATAATCCGTGTCCTTTCATTGTATAAACAAGGAAAGATCAAAGGTGAGATAACCTTATGACTTGTGCTGTGTTAATAGGTGTTTTGAAAGCGGATTTATATGAAATTTTATAAAATCCCTGAATATCGCCCACCGGATTCGTTCACGTATTGTGTAAAATGTTGGGGGACATGCTTTGAAGTCGGATAAGCCGGAGATTCGGTTACACGGAGGCCAGATAAGCGGGGTTCTTCTGTATATACTTGTTGAGAGTTTACTTTGATAACATCAGAGTGAAAAGTATGTAAATGAATTAAATAGGTGTAATAGTTTCCCAGAGTATTTGTATGAATATTGCCTTGTTTTAGTTTTGAGATTCTAAATTCCCATGGTTTTGAACATATTGTAAAAATTGGTAAAAGTCCCTAAGAGGGCTGTTCCATATTGGCGATCCAAATGTATACCTTGTTTCTAGTTAATTGGAAAAATTTAAATTGTTCATGATCCATGGATAAAGAGGCTTGATTTTACATTAGCTTTTCAAATGAGATTTTAGGGGCTCGGTGGTGAAGCGTTTAGAGTTCTCGCCTCTAACCTCTGAGGTGGCCAGTTCGAATCTCGGGCCGGGTGCTTCATGTTGGAAAGTTGGTAGTTACTTGCCGATGCCCGGTGGTTTACAGTGCAATATGCACTGGTTTCCTCCACATGTATACTACCCGTCGCAATATGACCCTGGCTGTTGAATGTGACGTAAAACAACAAATAAATAAATCTAAAATCAAGTGACATTTTGATTGGTATTAAAAAACTTTTGATTGGTTCTTAAATCTCCTTGAATCACTTATGAACCTTATGAAAGCCTCGCCAATACCAGTGTAGGATGGAAAAGATTGATATACAAACTTTATAAAGATAGCTTAGAATTGTGTTCCTAAATGTAAGTTATGCTAATGATTATAGAGGATCATAGAAAACTTTTGACAAATTTAAACAGTATGAATTTATCAGGGTCACAAACGATTCATCTCTACCTGAAGTTTAACCCTTGGTTCCAGGCCAGTGCTGAAGGCTCTCAAATGTTATGATCATTGTTATGGACGTCAAAATGAAAAGTTTGACTTCCGGCCCATCCCTTCCAGATAGACTATCTTCAGGACTTGAAATATATCACAGAGGGGGATCAGCATAGTGGAACAGCCCTATTAGACAGTAAATTCCATTTGAAAGATTATCAACAAAACATAATGTAAAGTGTGCTTGATGGAAAAGATGTTTTTTGTGGTGTATGGAAAAATGTGTCCCGGACAATATCTCATGGAAAAAATCCCTCCTGCATATTTTGTATCTATGAAAAAATGTCTCCTAAGAAATACAAACAAGTAATATAGCTAGACCAAGAACGCATCTGTGGCCAGATGCAAGTTGTATCCACAGGAAAAGGACAACTAACATGGTTTTGAAGATGAACTGCATTTTTCAAGATGGCAGCCAGAATAAGAAAATTCTAAATTATTCACAGACATTAAAGGAGTAGTCCTTGTTATCTAGTGGGGCCAAAGTCACTCTATCTGTTATAGTTTTCAAGATAAAAGTTTCCATTTCCATCAAAATTCAAGAATGCGACTAAAATTTGGAGAAGTCATAATTTTTTAGAGGTCCTAAAGGAGTAGTGTACTATAGTGATGGGAATCGCCTCCAAGTTGCATGGTCGACTAATCGTCCATTTTTCTGAGTGATAATCGAGCCATAATCGAATCCAATGTTGGCTATAGCATGAAACACATTCTTGGATGAAGTATATGTTGATGCGGTAGGAATAACGGTGTTCTGATGTTTAGAATCTACCGAAAACGTTCACTTCCTGTAAATATGGCGGCAGATATAAACAAACCCAAATTTCATGACAAATCTGTCAAATTATTGAGGAAACTGCCTAAAAATTTGTGAAAAAGCGTGGATATGTATAAACATAACTAAATATTATGAAATCTTCAGTGATAATGATGAATCGATCTGCACTACTTCTGGATCGATCATCGCTACTACAGTGAATTTCGACCAACCATTCGATGTCTGTAGACATTTGTTCTACCACTAGTGTACTAAGTACTAATGCAGTGCAACCATTCCTAAAATCACTCATATATTATGGTTTTGGAAATAGACAACTTTTTCCATTTAGTTTCAAGAAAAGTTACCCTTTAAACTATACCTATGACAAGATCTAAACTGAATGATGCTGATGTTATTAGACGTTATTTGTACACATTTAGTATGTTTAGCCATGGTGGTGTAGTGGTAACACACTGACCTCCCACCTCTGAGGTTGGCGGTTCAAACCACAGACCTTATGTGGGAAAGTTGGTCATTGCTTACCGATGATTGGCAGTTTACAGTACCGAACCTTGACCAACTGTATGCATTGGTTTCCTCTGCCCACAAAACTACCCATCATGTCCTGTACAGTGTTGAAAGCAACATAAAATCCAAATAAATAAAGTATGGTTTTTTTTTTCAATTCCAAAGATGGGGTTTATTCACCTCATCCCACTATGATATTTTTGCATAGAAAAAAAAATTGTTTATAATTTTTTTTTTTTTGACAGCATTTTTTCTGGAATACAACATATGCAGGATTTATTCTTTTGAGGAGGTATGGTTTCAGGAGGTATTCTTTCTGGGAGATCTTTTACCAGTAGGCATTTTCCCTTGATTTGTTTTTTCCTCAACAAATAGATCTAGAAAATTGATAATATACCTTCAGACCCCAACTGTAATGAAATATGCTGAAACAAATTCATTTATAGAAAGACTACAAAATAGTGACAATTATTATAACCTATTTATAAGGTATTGACAGAAGAAAATTTTATGAAACTTTATAAAAAAAGGTTTCGAGCTGCATATCCTGGGGAGAGAAGTGAAATGTGAAAGAAATTATTCAAAAGAAAAACAACTACAATTTTAGACTACAAACATAAAAAATACTGAACACCTCAATTCCCCTTTTATTTGGACATACATGATACTGAATCACACATGATATATATCATATATATACTGATAAGCAGCACATTCTCTTGAAAGTGCATTTTAACTACACTGTACATGGAAATGAGAGGTCCCACAGAGCTCATGGAGATTGTATTTTTACACATACCAGTATTTTAGAGAACACGTCTGTTGGATTAAATATAGAATTATGCTATGGATATAAGAGTGGGGCTTTTTTATTGGCTTAAAAAGTGCACAGGAAGTCCTGAGTTCTTTAGTTATTTTTTTTAACACTAGGCGGACAGTCACTTCCTGAAGTGAGTGAGAAAAGTCCTTTTGTCAGGGCTGACTGTTTCTTCAAAAGTCATACAGTACTCATATATTTCACAAAAGACAAAAGGACTTGGTGAAAGTCTAGTAACATGAAGGCGAAGCCTGAGTGTTTCTAATGCGCTATGAGTTGTAAAACCCTGCATAACCCCACGCTAGGAGTGTGTTATTGCTATTCTAACATGACATTTTATATTTTATTCTGTTTTGATGAAGATTTATAATGCATATTTTTCGGAATTTGACTTTAAAAACCGAAGTGGGATTATCGCCCACCTATGTAAAACTAGCCGTGAGGTTATGCTCGGTTTTACCACTGAGATTGACCAATCAGAATCGCGGACACAAGCGTGTCATGTTAGAATTGTACAACAATGGCGGCTAGTTTGACAGTAGAAATACTTCAAAAGCTACAATTCTTTAAAATGTAAACAAAATGTGAGGATAATCCGTGGTTTGTTAGTGTGAAAGGTTAGTGTGTAATAGATTTTCAGCCATTTCTTAGTCTTTTTGTTGGAATCTCATGTGAAAAACCACTTTTCTCAGCCTAAATGGTTGAATTATCACTAAGTTAGCCGATTCCAAACCAAACTGCTAGCCCATAATTTGCATTACATCGGCTCTCGCCGTCACAATATATTTGTCTTATACATAGGAATGGCTGTAGCAGATAGATTTTAGCTCAGAGTTTTCAGTGTAGAATTATAATTTCAAAACTGATATCCTCTTTGATTGTCATCCTTTGACACTAGAGCTGCTATTAAAACAAAAAAAAATATAAGATTTTTTAAAAATAATTTCATACCCAAATATATTGTAGATATAGAGTAATTAAAATAATAAAAGTATTCCTTGAAGTAAAAATGCACACTTTAAAAAAGGACAATGTAAGAACTAAGAAGGGTGAATCAAAATTATCTAGCTATATCAGTTTTTTTTAAACGTTCACCAGTTTTGGGGAAAGTACACAATTAACATATTCATGTCATACATTTTCTTACATTCAATATGTTTTTTTATTCCAAAATATGACTACCTTTTCTGACTGAAATCAAACTTGAATTTATTGTTGAAAAAGTGTACATCAATTTTAGGATCAATTTTCAACCCCCACATCACAAAGATTTCTAGTCTAAAACATAACTACTGTTTAATGTTGAAAACCTAAACAAGATTTAGTATTCTTGTGAAACATGACTACTTTTTCTTGTCAGAAATCTAACTTTAGTGTTGAAAATATGTCAGGATTGATTTTCAATGCACGATCACCAGTATTTCATGTCTAGAATATGACTACTTTTTCATGTCGGAAAACTAACTGAGATTCAGTGTTGAAAAAGAGTATATCAATGTCAGGATCAATTTTCAACAATAAATTGATGTGTCTTCAAATGTCTGTGCATGCTGGGAAGATTTGCTCATTTGTACATTCAACTAAGACACAAAAATAAGTCATGCATGGTCACAAATATCACAAAAAACATTCATTTTTTGGAATGTTTTATAAGAATAACCCCCTCCAAAACCATGGTATAGAGAGAATTGTGAAATGGTTTGAAGTTATAAACCCCAAAGGCGAAGCCTGAGGTGTTTTTTGCCTCAAACCTTGGTAAACTTCTACATATACTGTGGTTTTGGAGGGGGGTTATTCCTATTCTAACATGACAAATTATTTTAAGATGAATAATTGTTGCAACTTTTTAGGTAAAAAGTTTATTGTTACAAGAGCCATAATGAACAATAATAGGTAGCGTCAGGATTATGCTGTATTTTACCCATGAAGTATTTTGTTGTTTAGCCATTAATCAAATTCATGGACACATCTGTGTCATGTTAAAATATACTTTCCTCTGACAACTGGGAGTTTAAAATTACTTAATCTGAATTTGCAGATTATCAAGGACATGGTAGCTGGTAGCTGTCATAGATAACTTTCCTTTGTAAGGAAATCTGCTTGAAATGTTTTTTGTTATTTTATGAGTTGTGCACTTTTACTACAAAAATAAACTCCTTCCCACGAAAATTAGACTCATATACAAAAGACATTAAAGTCTGGGCACTGCATCCATGCCTCATGTTTTCTACAAGTTGCAAGTCTCTTATGACATGAAGATGGAAAATATTTCAAGATATTGCTGTTCATGAACAAATAAAATAAATCTCACAGCAATTAGAAGCTACTAGTTATTATATATTTACTGTAAATATACATTGAGAGAAAACGATATGCACACAGTTTCAATTTGATCATGTCATATAAATGTGTTATGGTACATTATAAAACCCGGAATTGGAATCAGAATTTTTTCCAGAATAGCACCTCTTACCGCACCTCCATCCTTATTGGCTCTTGGAAGTATAGAGGCGGGGCTTCAATCCTACACACCTTTACATACACCCTGAGTATAGCAGCCTTATTTAGGGTAATGTCGTTTGGAAATTTAGAGTTTTACATTATTCCATCTCATTTCAGAATATCAAATATATGTTATAAATGATAAATTGTTTACAATAATCCCTACTTTGAAATGTAGTCACTCCTTTAAAGATGGAATATTGTAATTATATCCACTATAATATATATTGGAATTTTTTCCGGAATAGCACCTCTTACCGCACCTCCATCCTGATTGGCTCTTAACAGTGTGGGGGTGGGGCTTAAGTCCAACACACCTTTCATAAAGCCCCTATAGGGTGCCTGAGTATATATACTGTAAATGGAAAAGCTGTTAAAGTTCTAAAATTTTGATGGTTTACATTGGAACTGTATTAGAACATCTCATAATACCCCTCTGAAGCAAATTATTTCTTACAATAATAATATAATGTGGCAGGTATATATATACCTGCATATCATATGTCACTGGAAGATGAACTTGGAAAATGTTTTGGAACACTTACAACACCCCTTTACAAACAGTCACCTTGTTTATTAAACCAAACATTTGGAAGCCTCATAATTCCCTGTTAGTTTCTTATCAGTAATTCCAACTAATAAATGTAGAAAATTCTTTTGAATAATTGATTATTTTCCACTACAACTTACATTGGAATTTTTTCCGGAATAGCACCTCACCGCACCTCTGTACTGATTGGTTCTTGAAAGAACGAGGGGTGGAAAATGAATGTATTATCAATCAATATACCTGAAAGGGCTTTTCTTCAGAGTTTTTTTTCTTACATAAACACAAATTACAATCCAAATTTAAACTGTTGCTTTTCAACTCAAAATATTAGATGAATTACATGAACAGGGGAAATCCGTGACCTCATTTCTTCTCATGAATATTAATAACTTGGGTGCTATGGCCGTCAGTTCTCTACTTAAAGTATTTTATCTTTGTCAAGATATCCATTTTATAAAATATAGTTGGGAAACTACAGGGGAAATCCGTGACCTCATTTCTTCTCATGAATATTAATGACCGCACCTCACCGCACCATTTTACCATTTTTTTTTTACCTCATATTTCAACACCGCACCTCGACGCACCCGTTTTTGGAATTCCGGAAAATATAATGAACCCTTCATTGGATGCTTGGCCTTTTGCAAACAGTCTCAGCTCATTAAGAAATGTATGTATATCACTTCAATATGATAGATGTAATGTGTATAATTAATGTGTTGATGTTACTAAATACGTAAAACTAAGGTAAGTACATACAACCTCAGAGTTTCAGTGTTGTCTTCAAACTGTTATAGTTCACAAAAACTCTGCTGACCTAAATTTTTTTGATAAATGACAAACAGGCGGGTTTTCAGAATCTTAATCACATGAAATATTTGCAATAATGCCATCTATTCCCAGAATATTGAAAGTAAGTGTCCAATATTAAAAACTGATGAATTTGTTATGAAGTTGCACAGTGATCACTCGGGGTTGCCAAACTATCTATTGTAACAGATCAACTGTGAGTCTGTTGATTCCACAGCTTTGGGCCTGTATTCACAAATATTGTTATTCTTAGAATAGTCTTATTTTTATAATATTTCTTAGAATTGTCGTTTTTCTTAGAAAAATTCCAAGAACAAATATTTTCTATTCACAAAGATTCTTATTCTTAGAATCACACTTATTGTTAGAATTTTTCTAAGAACTGTCTTTATTCTTAGAAATTTTTCTAAGAATAACAATTTGCTATTCACAGAGATTCTAATTCTTAGACTATTCTAAGAACTGATTTAAATCTAAGACAGGCACATAGCATGCTTAACTTAAGAAAAATAGTTGTTTCGGTGATTATAGTGCAGCAACTAATTGCAAATCGACATCCATAACAGAGTGTAACAGATTAAGTTGTCCATTGTGTATACTGTACTGAATGTACAGTTATTGTGCGTTATTTTTGAACCATTTTTAGCACATAAAATGCTCTTTTAAGGGCTTTGTTTACATAATATCAGATGGGCAATAATAGAGGTAAATTTGTAATTTTCTCTAGTTTGGGACAAAAATATTCTTAAAAATTAAGGCAACTCATTAAGGAGATAGACAAAGAAATTAACTTAAATATATTTGAAAATATACAGGGAGTTGTGATGAATGCACATAAACACACCTCCCAGCAGACTCTGTTATGTGTAAGACACAGCTTTTTATGTCCTCTCTAAACAATTTCACTCTCCACTGCTCAGCTACACAATTTTGTTGCCTTTTGTTTATATCTATGTTGCAAGATCATAAAGCAACCACGCTATGCTTAAGTTCAGCTGATTAAAATGAACACAGTGGTGAAAGGATGATAAAAAGTTATTGTTATTTAAAGTAAGTTAAAAGGAATGAAAATAAAGTGAAAAAAAACGTGATTGCTAAGATTATTATTTATCATCCCTTTTTATCATCCATATTCATCTACCTCTGATGGCTTCAGATATAAACTGCATGGGAACTAGTTACTGGATGCACAGCCACCCGGAGTTATTTTTTACATATTTGATACTATTATTGAACTAGAAATGATCAGACCAGTCATGAATAAAATTGTTAACGTTGTACCTAAATTGTTCTACATGTACAAATAAAAGTTAAGTTTACAACACTGAAATAAGAATTTTGCTTAATTTTAGTTCACATTTCTTTGTCTTTCACCAATTTATCATAAATGAATCAGCTAGGGACTATTATCTTGACTTTTTTCAGAGCATCATCAGATTTTTGTGGTTCAAAACAACATAGTTTTAAAAGTCTATGACAGTTCTTTTGACTGTATGCCTCATCAGAACTGATACTTTTAGTCATAGATCATTAGAATAACTTTCAAATCAATAGGAATAAAAGTGAACAATTTCTTTAGATTTAGCCTTTATATCAAATATATGCAGGGTAAGTTTACAGTTTTACTTAAAATGGAGACATTAAAATATGTGTTTAGATCTTGATATTGAGAGCCCAGTCCCAAAACAATAAATATTGGTAATGTTGATAAACAATTTACCCTCTAGTAGAGCTGTGTACTGAGATAAACAGAATCACTGTGCAGTATTTAAAGTGAGAAGAAAGAATAGGGGTGGATTATTGAGTGCAGTATAATCCAAATAATAGCCATAAATAAACACACAAATTGGTTGATGCCTATTGGGGCCAGATAATGTAATTTGAATATCCAGCACAACTCAGTGCGCATTCGTGTGGAAGTGCAGGTTGATTCAAATTTTGCTATACATTACTCTAGCAGAATGAACTGCGTGTTTGTGGTTGTGTCCATCATTTTTGAAATGACGTGAAACTGGTGTGATTTGTCCATCCTTTAGGACTGATGCTTTGTGTTCATACACCCTTTTCCTAAGTGCCTTTAGGGTTTCATGTGGCAATTAGTTTGTTTATAGGGATGGGTTCATCACAACTACTTTGTGGTTCAGGGGTGAAATTGTCTCTAGACATGGCATCACATCATATAGTGACAAAACTAAAAAAATCTGCTTCCTGCTATATGTCAAACTAGGCGGTAATAAAGTGGTATATGCCTGATATAATTAACTCTGGGTCAATTGTATTTCGACTGGCAACATATTTCTCAGTCTCGTCAGAGGCTATGAGGTATCTAGGCCTTATTCTTGTCCCTGAAGTACTTTTTGGGATCCTGTGGTGCACCCCCCGGTTCTACCCGGTTGTACCAAGGTTTTTCACATTTCCTTGCTTGGAGGTTTTTGCCAAGGATTTTGAATTTGTGAGTGTCTTTGGGCATGTGCCCTTCTAATCCTATCAATTTTGTCAGAATTGTCCCAAGTTACAGTCCCCTTTCAATATCACATAACAGGACCATGTGAATGGCCTTTGCATTTTGCCAAGAGAAATCAGTTGCATCTGCCATGATATCTGCCAAATACTGTAACATTTGATCCTTTGTTTTTTGTGATTTTCCGCCAGTGATATTTTGGGCAAACTCCTGGACCCAGTGGGTCAAATTTAACTTATCATAGTTCACTCTATGATGATTGTGACCTCCCAGTATTATGTCTTTTGGTCACACCACCCTATGTTTTACTACACAATCAACATTTTCACCTCTCTGATTTAAAATCATTTTACCTGAACTGAAAGCACTGGCTTCCTGTAATTGACGCAATCTTTTAGCAACTTGCTTTTGAATATCAGAAGTTTTCAGAACAGTTAAAAGGGGGACAATTGACTCATCAGAGGACGAGTAAGACTCTAAGACAATACTATTTGTACATTGCTGTACTTTACTTTTTGAAAAGTTACTTAACTTCCAAATCTTTTGATGCGTCATCTTCTTGACGGTAGCCATGTCCTCTTCCACTAAGTAAAGCCTTCTGTTTACTTTCTGAAGTTCCTCCAGTATCTTCACTTGAATACTCTCTGTTGTAGTCTTGAACTGCACATCCTCCACGTCAGAAGACACCAAGGACAAATCAGAGGACGAATCATTTGACATCTGGGTGACTGGGGAAGTTGACAGTTGCACTTCTAAATCTTGAGTCCTTTTACAATTTCCGCCAGTTGGCGGCACATGTCTAAAGTCACACTTTCTGCAGAATTTTTTAGTTTGCATTTTTCTATTTTTCAATTTCACTTTTTATCATAAAATTTTTAGTCTATGTCCTATAGATTTAAAACACAAAAACTTATGAAGAACGCTACCACTACAACATTAGACTTAACAGGAGGGCAAGTTTTGATTTGAAAAATTCGAAACAGACAGATGAAATTCGAAATTAATGTAATCAAGCAGATGGACAGGATGACAAAATATAAGTTAGACGGTCCCTCATAGGCAAGCAAAAGGTTGTGTGACAGCTCCAATCAAGGTGACACTTTGGTAGACACACTCTAACGGTCAGACACAGAGTGTACCAAGTCTGACAAAGTAACACATTACCAGCTCTAAGTCCACTCTTAAAGTCTGATTTTTCGACACTGATCACAAATCACTCCATGTGCAGTCCAGTTTTTTCAATGTTAGTAGTATACGATGTGGCAACCGATCGACATTTGTAATAAAAATTGATCTGAAGTGATCGGAAAATGATCTAGATCACTATTGATAGGTCTCGGATCTGCACTACATTTGAGTGTTTTAGTTTGGAGACTTTCTAATTTCCAAATCGGGTACTACTTTTATAATCGTAGAGGAAATAGTTTCTGATATTTCTCAATAAAGGATTTACAATGTTTTCATCTAAAAATGAAGCCTGAAGGTGTATATGTCTAATAAATCTAATTAAATACATGTCTCATTTATATATTAATACAAAACCGTTAAAAATCTGTAAAATATTATTTTCAAAATGTTGTATAATGTAATCTACAATTACTGATTTCTTAATGTGCTTATGATTCATATCTTACCAAATTACATGTCTATATGTATATGTCTGATAATTAACTGATTTGAGAAAAAAACTACATGTCGATATTTAACCTTAAAATCTCTGTAACCAGTGTCTTGATTATATAAAATCAATATGTTCTACATATACATGCTTCTTTTTAATGTATAAAGTCTATGTAACCATGTTTCTTTTTAATGTATAAAGTCTATGTAACCAGTCTATTAATTCAAATCCAATTAAAATTAACAGAAAACCTCCAGTCTCAGCTGTAATCCCTCTGCCTAGTGGTTGGATTCAGCTTTCAGTTCCACATGGTAAGCTATTGTAGTGCAATAAAATTAAATATTTACTTAAATGGAGCTTTTATAAGCTACACGCTAACCGTGTGGAACTGAAGAGAGTCTTACTCTGCCTCCCTGCTGTATTACAGCTGAGGGGGTAGGGGCAAAAGGTTTCAACTCAAAAAAGGAAATCTTGCGGTATTTCACCATCCGGGTCACCTCAGTATTGACGGTATCAGACCATTATTAGTCCATTTTTCTTGGACATTGGCCATGATGCCAGCGGCAGTCCAAGATAGCATTCAGTTCCACATGGTGAGATTGTAGCTCTACATTAAACTACATTTAAGTAATTAAAATTTTCAGATTTACTGTATTCCTTCATTCATTTCTCGAATTCTTTGGATCACCGCATACTGTATACCATATCATGAGCATTGGATGAAATTTGTCATGTCCAAAATGGTGGTCAACTGTTGGGTCCCCAGTATTAATTTCCTGTGTGATTTCATCTATTTTAGGTTTGTTTTATGCATTCCTTTTAGTTATATGCTATGTATTTTTTATTCTTCTATTTAGAGGGTAGTGTACAAAAATTAACACAAATTTTATTGCGTCACAGTACTTGTTTACCTAGTATTCATTGTTCATTTACTTGTACAGTCCCTTACATTTTGACATTTCTGGGGTATGGATCCTGGTTTTACTGATTCAGATTCATTTTTTAACTCAGGGTCTCCAGTTTTAGCCTTCCCAAACTCTTAGTGGTCAATGACGCATGGGGGATGACCCATTCTTCCCCAAATGAGCACCACCTCACTGCTACCTGTATCTTACACACTCCTTTCGTGTCTCTTTGGTCTGTTGCTTTCTCAGCCTAAATTTCATCAAATTAGCCCTATGGACTTTTTTTATGCCTCAAAGCTCAGCATAGTGTGGCTGCAATTTCTATGCTGATATCAGATCAAGTCCATTTTACATTCATTGCCCCATCTTATCAGCCAAATCTGACTGGTTTTTTTCTGCACCTGTTTTTGGATCTGACTAACTTCTGGTACATCATCCAATATGGGTAATGTTTGGTGTCCCTCTGTCGTAAGTTAACTTTTCAGGCAGACTTTCACTTGCAGACCTTACCCATGTGATATGGCATTATTTGGGCCAGTGTGTTAGGATTATATGGATGCTTTGGACTTTGTTTTAAAATCTTCATCATGGTAGATTTACAAAGCCTCCTGTCCAACAGAATAACAGGGGATAACAGAAGACTGCTCTAATTTTTATCTTGATCAGTTTCAATCTTTGTCAGATGGGGCAAAAAGCCTCAGCCTCTATCTCAACAATGATGTCATTCAGGAGATAATAGTGACTTTGAAATTTTCCACTCCTACCTCCAGATCCCTCCTCTTTGCATTGAGAATTCAAGGATTTCATTTCCATTTCAACTAGAAATGTTTCAGTTCCAGCCTTTCTGTTTCCAGAAATCTGGAACTGGATAATTACCTGGGCTCTTTCAGATTCAAGCTTCCTGATTTCTTCTTTCAACAAGGTTTATTCACAAAATGAATGAACTATTTCTGTATTTCTGCACATATCAGAGTGAATTGTGTGACTAGGGGTCCAAGGGTAGCAAGTACATAGGTTTAAATTTAATTTATGGTATATATGGCAGTCACCAAATGTCTAGCCATTCTTAACCCAAGTATTTTCAGTGTTTTCTTCATAAAATGTATTTTACATTTAAAAATATAAAAATTGTCAATGATGTGATGGTCAGTTATTATGATGCACTAAGATATCGTGATTGTTCAAAAGGTCCATTGATACACAAACTATTCCACATTTTAGGCATTTTCTTCACCAACTGATTAGGTAGACACTTAAGACTTACCAAATGTTTGAAATCATATTTAAATATGTGTGCATATTTGAGATTTGATACCTGTAATCACTGGCTTAGATCCTGTTAAAATTGAACTAAATGGACATTTGCCAGTCTTACATAACTCACAAAATCTGATATAACATTAACATTTTAACTCCACTAATACAGACAACTATTGTACTGTGTTGCTTTCTGAGGTCTTTAGAATTTGAAAGAATACAACTGCTCTTGTTTTGGTGAATCTATCCATCTCTTTACAACAAAATGAAAACTGTTCTCTAGTAGTAGCAGAAATATTTTGCAGTGTCAAACTTCAGTTCGGCTTTTTCAAATTATTGAAATATTTTTCTCACTATCATGAAAACTAGTGCTAATTGAAGAAAATGTAGAAGTTTGTGTAATTTATTTAAAAATCATCACTGTCTTGATACATGGCAGTAAGAGTGATAATGAGAAAATAAATAATGCTCAATATATTTCAATATTCAGTAGTGTTACAAATTACAAACAATTGCTCGCCAATTCATCAGAAATGGTATTAGAATTAGCATTCAGGTTACTTAGAAATGGTAAAACTTTTAATTGGGGGCTTGAGTGTCATTTTTAAATTTTTCAGTTAGCCAAAAGCAATTTGAATCCCTCCACGATGTTATCTTGCAACGAGCAGTAGACAGCAAAGCTTAACTATCAGTGACATGCCAGCTAACAGACAACAGCAAAGCTTAGTCGCCAGTGCCATGTCCATCAGCTATCAGATGTATAGTTATTTTGCTTCATTATTGTGTAACCACTAGTTATTTTTTTCCTTAATGGTGGTGTAATTTAAACTCTTGGTATTTTGAAATGCATAATTTTAAATAATATGTATGAGGACGTTATGAATGAGGAGCACCTGCAGTGTGTGTTTTAATAACTGAAAGTGTCTTTTTTCCTTGAGTTTCCCTTTTGTTTAACAGTGGTTTTTTTTTAAATCTGACAAAATCAAAAAAGTTTATAATATTATCTTGTGCAGGTTGTGCTATTTTTAAGTGTATGAACAGTGATAAAATGAGACATGTGGCTAATTTAGCAGCAAAATATGTCGTGTTAAATAACTGAAAGAAAAATAAAGAAAAAAAATGAAATAAAAATAAATAACTGTATGTAATTTTGTTAAGTGTTCACCTTTCTTCAATAAAATTTGCATTCTGACCATGAGGTTCACATTCAATGGATGATCCACAACTACAAATTTGTATATCTCACACAAACTTTTTACTTGATAGTCCCTTAAATGTCAGCAGTCTCACATGAATAACCTTCCATTACTCCCCACTGTAAGCATATAGTTTTGTGTCTTGTCCTTAAAGGCATTGCCCCCCACAAGTGACATTGCATAAGGACCTGTCCCAATGCAATACTGGGTGTTGAATTGGACATAAAATCCCAACTTAGACTAAACATTACACATTTTAAACAACTTATATTGGAAAGATGGTTATATTAAAAATTTGTACAAATGCCACAGTTTGGGGTCTTGTATTATTGGCTGCTTTGAAGTTAACAGATGTAGTTTTACTAGAACTTGGTGAAATTTAAGTTTGCAAATAGGTGAAGCCACACCATTTATAACTTACCGTATTTATACATATAAACTCCCCGGGGCGATGCATTTTTCCATTTTACAGATAAAAAATCAACTCTCGAGTGGCATTGGGTGATAATGGACACTTTCAACCTTGATCTCGCTTGTCAGCATGTATAATGGTGGGAGAGCTTTAAATATTAGAAATAAACCTTAAATCTGAAGTAATTATGGTTAAATTGCAGAATTCGCCTCCGGGAAATATATGAAAGTAGTTCCGCCAATAGCCATCATTATACATAAAGATATACATATTTATAGATAGACAGAGAGGCAGTAAAACAGGTCGGTGGTTTGGCAAGTCATTCAACAGTTGGATTGCAGAGCTGCTGACCCGCTGACCTGTCAACCTGTCTTACTGCCTCTCTGTCTACTTGTATATATATTTTTATGAATACATACTAATTATCCATGTGTACCTGTCTATCCGTCTACCTGCCAACCTGCCCACCTGTCTACTTTCCCTTCAATCAGGAACTATATTATTGAAGAAAAATTAATTTACTGATATTCCTGCGCCTTTCTACTTCCGGGAGGGGAATTCTGAAATCCTTCCAAAATTATGAACTTTTATTTCATATTTTTGCATGTACGTGTGATCAAAACTGCCATGTTTTGTTGTGATTTTCTTTATTTCACGTAAGCGGTATTCCATTGGGGAAGTACTAAAACGCATCTTTTTTGGAATCCAGGGCCTGTATTCACAAAAGGTCTTAGACTTAGCCAGATCTTAGGCTTAAATCCAGTCTTAAAGTTAAGACTTTTGTTTCAGCTAAGTTTTGTCTTAAAACCGTATTCACAAAGGGTGACTTAGCTAAGTCCAAGATTATCATATAACCACAGTGGTTTTCTGTGTCATGTGACCTTTCTTTTCTATTCAAACTATACTATTGGTGGCATATATCCTTCATTTAATGCATTTTATCTAAGGAAAAGTGCTGTTTTGAAATGGAAAACCTTATTACCACATATAAACTTCCAAAGACTGCTTTAGTGAGATGTTCTGTACAATTATACTTTATTTCCAGCCATTTAAAATTTTGAAGTGGAGAAAAGTTTATGGCGGCCATATTTAAGTCCTCCTTATAAAATTTAAGCCCACTACTAACCATTCTTAAAGTTGAGCCCTTGGCTAAGCTTAAGACCAGTCTTAAATTCTTTGTGAATACCACTAGGCCTAAGACAAAAATCTTAGCAGGTTTTGGGCAGAAACTTGATACAAAAGTCTCAACTTTAAGCTTAAGCCCTGGCTAAGATCTTTCGTGAATACGGGGCCCTGGAAGCGCAAAGATGCATGCTGTTGAGAGAGATGTAAAACCCTGAAACATAAACTTTGCAAAGGTTGACAGGGGAGGAATTAATAGGGAGGTGCATTTGTACAAAGAAGTACAGTAGTACATCATAATATATGCCTGCTACCTGCCCACTCTAATTCTTCAGCGATTGAATATTAGAGTAACCAGGGGTCACAATATACTGTATACATTACAACCCACCTCAATTTTGTCCAGTTTTTACCACACAGCCTTAATTGCTGTGCTAGTATTGCTTTCACCCATGGCGTCTGAATGGTGGGTGGTGGGAAAAAGCTTGTCCAGGCTGTATCTCAAAAACCATAAGGTGTAAGAAGTTTATACTTACTGGGTAGGGTCATTGGTTGGGTGTAGGTGTAAAACATTCAGTTATTAAGTCGTACATTCCGGTTAGTTAGCTCATATATTCAAGTTTGCTAACTGGTATATTCAAGTTAGTAACTTGTATATTCCAGTTACTAACTCATACACTGAAATTATATATTGTGTATTCAAATTAGTTAATTGGTATATTCCAATTACTAACTCATATATTCAAGTTAACTTGTACATTCAATTTAGTTAATTTGTATTAAATTGTATATTCAAGTTAGTTAACTGGTATATTGAAGTTATTAATTGGTATATCCTGGTTCCTAACTCGTATACTCCAGTTATTAACTTGTACATTTAAGTTAATAAAATAAAAAAAAGTTTGGCAGTCCAGAGCTTCCATAAAATGTATATGTTACGACCCAGGTGTAAAATTGTCCATTTCGTGAAATGGACAAGCAAATTGTCCATTTCATGAAATGGACAACCCAACTGTCCATTTCGTGAAATGGACAAAATATTTATCCATTTCGTGAAATGGATAAAAAATCCACTGTCCATTTTCTAGTAAGATGGATTTAATTGTAATTAGCCCATTTCTTTTGGTAACTTTTGGGATGGCTTCAACCTTTTTAAATTGACAGTTACTTTTGATAACTCTTAGAATTTATCTTCAAAGTGTAGGCTACAATTTCTCAGATCTAGCCATCAAAGGAAAGCCTCACCACTAGTAAGATGGATTTTTTTTTTTTTAAATATTTTTTTTATTTTGATACAGATCACACTGACATTACAAAGGTTACTGTGTACACTCTGGCAGGGAAATGACACAGTATTACAATCGGGCTTATAAAAATTTAAAAATAAGGTATTTAACAAATATGTGACTGTATCTCAATTTTTTATTACACTTATAACAACAACATATTTATTTACCTGAGACCAATCTGTATTTACTATTCTATTTATAATACCACATACAACAAAATGAAGGGGTTACAAAGAAGTGGAATAGTATCAGTTATCATAAATAAATATTTTTTGCATTTGGTACCAACATTTCTCAAATCTAACATTTTCCATTTTCAGATTTGCAACTAATTTCTGCTTGTTATATATCCTCTTTTGTAACATGAGCAAATCCTCCATTTTCAGTTCTAGTCCTTTTCTGGAATTCAAAAATATGTAACTTTTTGTAACCATGATCAACGTGTTTAATGCCACTGAATTTGAATTTCGATAAGAATATCCTAATAAAACATCCTCAGGATTAAATTTAATATGAAAGGAGGCTTTTTCCTGTATAGCATTTTCTAGTTGATTCCAAAGATGTATTGATTTAGGGCACTGAAAAAATAGATGGATTAGAGTTTCTTGGTTATTCTTACACAGTAGACAGTTTGATGAATCAGATATTTGCATCTTGTATAATGATTTTTGAGTTGCTAAGATTCTGTGGAGAATTCTGTATTGGAACCACTTGTAATAAGGATCATGAATTGTTTTGAAACAGATTCTAAATTTTTGTTGCCAGGCATTTGTATCAAGAATTATGCCAATATCTTGATGCCATTTTCTTTGAAAATCTTTTTCAGTATTGACTTTGTTAAGTTTATTATAAATGCCTTTTGTCCCACTTGTATTAAAATGAAGATCAGATAAAGCTTTTAAAATACATGGTTGGGGATAAGTAAACATGTCCTCATTTTTATACTTCTTTACAAAATTATTTACCAAAGTTTTAATACGATGATATTCAAGAAAGTTTACATTTAAAAAGTTAAACTTTTTCAGTATATCCTTTTGCTCTAAAACAACCCCTCTGTTATCAACAATATCTCCCACTGTAACAACACCTTTGTTAAACCATGATGGAAAATAAACTTCATGCTCTGAAATTAGTGGATTATACCACAGAGGTGAACTTAAAATATCTCCATTTTCATTTATACTTTGGATGTCCATAAATTTAACCCATGATAGGAAAACTTCTTTCCAGAAAATGTTTGAGGTTTTTTGTATTAGTAACTTTGCCCATCCAGAACCTAGTTTAAAAAACTTTGATATGGGTGATATAGTTGTCTCAAACAGAGTATGGTAATCAGCCTTTTGACTTTTTAATAATCTATCAACCCATGTTAATTTGAGGGAATCAATAAATTTTTCCAAGTAAACCATTTTAAGTCCAGCATCCTGATAATCTTGTGTAATATACATACGCTTATCAGGTTTATTATTCCAAATAAAACCAAAGAACATTGAATTTATTGTTTTTAAGAAATCTCTTGATGGAGATGGAAGTATTGTAAGAAGATGTATAAATTGAGACAATATCTCCCACTGTAACAACACCTTTGTTAAACCATGATGGAAAATAAACTTCATGCTCTGAAATTAGTGGATTATACCACAGAGGTGAACTTAAAATATCTCCATTTTCATTTATACTTTGGATGTCCATAAATTTAACCCATGATAGGAAAACTTCTTTCCAGATAATGTTTGAGGATTTTTGTATTAGTAACTTTGCCCATCCAGAACCTAGTTTAAAAAACTTTGATATGGGTGATATAGTTGTCTCAAACAGAGTATGGTAATCAGCCTTTTGACTTTTTAATAATCTATCAACCCATGTTAATTTGAGGGAATCAATAAATTTTTCCAAGTAAACCATTTTAAGTCCAGCATCCTGATAATCTTGTGTAATATACATACGCTTATCAGGTTTATTATTCCAAATAAAACCAAAGAACATTGAATTTATTGTTTTTAAGAAATCTCTTGATGGAGATGGAAGTATTGTAAGAAGATGTATAAATTGAGACAGAATAAATGCTTTTATAACTGTAATTTTTCCTAATGGGCTTAACATTCTTTTCTTCCAATTGTTAATGAGCTTTTTGGATTTTTCTAAGGCTAATTTATAGTTTATAGATGTCATTTCATTAAGGTTAACTGAAAATGTAATACCCAGTAAATCAAAGGTAGTTGACCCCCACTCCAAATTAAAAGATGTATTGATTTTTTCTCTGCAGCATTTTTTCCTACCTATCCATACAAGTTTAGTTTTTGTTGTATTCATTTTTAATCCTGAAATTGACCCAAATATTTCTATTGTGTTCAAAGCAGAATCTAAGGACTCTTTAGAACCATCTAAAATAAGAGTAGTATCGTCAGCAAACTGACAGAGTTTGATTTCTCTACCAATTTTAATTCCTTTTATTTTGTTGTTTTGGTTAACCATATATGTTATAATTTGTGCACCTAATAAAAATAAATATGCCGCAATAGGATCACCTTGCTTACATCCTCTTTCGATGTTGAGAAATTCTGACTTACAACCTGCCTGAACTACTGAGGCTTGTATACCCTTGTTTAATAGTTTAATCCACTTAATATATCCCTCTGTAAACCCTAAATAGTCTAGTACATTATAAAGAAACTTCCAGGAAATAGAACCAAAGGCCTTTTCAAAGTCTATCAGCATTAACAACCCTTCAATTTCACTTTTTTCTGTATGATTTATGACGTCATAAATAAGTCTAGTAACTTCACCAATATATCTACCTTGAATGAATCCACACTGAGATCTTGATATCAGGGAATCTAAAATGCCTTTAAGTCGATTTGCAAGTACAGTAGATAATAACTTGTATAAAACGCACAAAAGAGAAATGGGTCTCCAATTTTTTTAAAATTGTCTTGGCTTATCCCCCTTAGGAATACAATTGATTATAGATTGGCGCAATGTAACTGATAAAATACCTTTTTGGTAATACAGGCTGAAGGCTCTAAAAATTATAAATTTTAATTTGCACCAAAATACTTTAAAAAACTCTGATGGGAAGCCGTCTATTCCTGGTGTTTTATTATTTTTCATAGTTTTTAGAGCTTGAGCCAACTCAGACAAAGTTATTTCACCTTCCAGTTTTTGAGCTTGAATTTTAGTTAATCTATTTATTTGATGATCTTTAACAATTTCTGATAGTGGAGTATCTGAGAGAACTGAATCTTTATTTTTAAAAAATTGGCATAAAATTCCTTTACTTTATCCAATATCTGATTTTGCTCAGTTACTATTACCCCATTCTCAAGGGTTATTTTTCTAATTGTTTTGTCCAAAAAATTTTTTTTCTCAAGACCACAGAAAAACTGAGATGGTTTTTCACCTGAGTGTAGCCATTGTACTCGGGAGCGTATCATGTGACCTTTGAGCTTTTCTTCCCTTAGTTTCGTCAATTCATTTTTCAAAGTATCAATATGATCTTTTGAATTTGTAGCTAATTCAACACTTTCTGCAAGATGTATTTTTTTAATCAGTTCTTTTTCTAGCAGATTTTTGGATTTTCTTAACTTTGATGCAAACTTAATTGATTTTTCTCTTATTTTAAACATTATCATTTCTAGAAGTAGATCCTCTTCAATAATGAATTCTTTATCTAAATCAGATGCATTAT
This sequence comes from Sabellastarte sp. h YS-2021, assembly GCA_964017235.1. Lineage (NCBI taxonomy): Eukaryota > Metazoa > Annelida > Polychaeta > Sabellida > Sabellidae > Sabellastarte > Sabellastarte sp. h YS-2021. The sequence continues at coordinate 19,338,772 of OZ024928.1, forward strand.
CTATAAACTCTATACTGTAAACAGGAACAGTGTATTCAGATTTAACTTCTTGTATTGTTTTATTGATTAAATCAACATAATCAGAATTACTAAGCAAATCACAGTTAAGTTTCCACAACCCTCTTCCTCTTATAAATTTACTAGTTCGCATATTCAAAGTACATATAGAGTGATCAGACTTGTACCCAGGAATTATATCGCAATTATCTATTAAGTCAGTAAAAGGATTTGAAACAATGTAGTAATCTAGGCGTGCTTGTTTTATTGGATTTCTACGACGCCAAGTAAACCTACTAGTATCAGGATTAAAATACCTAAAAGCATCCTTTAAATTATATGTATTTAATGTTTCAATTAATGTCTGGCGTGCATTAGGGTTATTAATGCCGACATAGTTTGAACAGTCTATTTTTGGATTAAGTACCAAATTAAAATCGCCACATACTACAATGTGATCCATTGTATTTTCTTCAATTAAGACATTAACATTTTGAAAAAAAGTTGGTGTATCAGTGTTTGGGGCATAAATATTAATCAGGCGAAAAGAAATGGATCCTAACATAAGATCCACATATATCATGTTGCCTTGATTATCTAAATTTGAGGCAACAACCTTGTACTCAAAGTTATTCATTAATAAGATGGCAACCCCTCTTGAATTCGTTTTAACACCAGATATAAAGCATTCTCATTTTGAAAGTGTTCTTAATTCATTTTCTTCCTTTTTGGTTAAATGGGTGTCTTGAAAACAAATTATATTTGGACGTAGCCTCTTTACATAATTCAGAACGTCTGCCCTTTTCGATTTATCTCTCATCCCCTGACAGTTTGCTGATATTATTTTTACTTGTTCACTCGTTATTCTCTAAGAAAATTGAAAGATTTTCCCCAAAAGGATTCACACATAGCAAGCTGCTGGACAAATATAGTAGAACATTTAAAATTAGATGACAATATAACTACTTGCAAAATTATAAACTCGCAGAAATGCAGGTACCAAGGATTCATAGTATGACTTTGAAATAATTGTATATTAACAATAGTAAAAATAAAAATAACCATATAATTTATAATAGCTTCCCCAACAATAATATAATTCTGTTCCAGGCAGTTTACACCAACGATTAATTCAAGTATTACTTCATGAAGAAAGAACAAAGAGATATATACAGCTATATACAGGTTATTGGTAATATAGAACAGAAAGACACCCAGTACTGTGAATACACCGATCAGGCTGGATGTAAAACATAATTACACTAAATCGCTAGATGATTGTTTAAAATGATGTTTTATCATATTTCAATACATTAACTTACATAATTTAGTTTTCTTTCTGGGAGAATTACAATCGCTAAATTTAATTTAACTGTATTTTCAAAATTTAAATGTTTAAGTTAGCATTTTCAAAGCAAAATGAACACAAATTGTAGGTACAAAGGGGTCTATCATTAAGATGAGAATGTAACACAGGGACAGAGTAGGAGACAACACATTTGTTAGTTTTAACAACTTATTTTCTTATTTCTCATTTGAAAATCGCTATTTACTAATATATACCTAAACAAGATGCACTCAGAGAGAGCAAAACGCTCGACTCTTAGTGACCAGTCTCTCAAGTGATATAAAGTATTGTACGGAAGACAATAAAATAAAACCAAACAAGTAAATTAATCTTCATAGAAATATCAAGTAGAAAGTTAAAGTCATTAAAAATACATTGAAATGGGACCTCTGAAAAATCATGATTTTTTTGTATCCAAAATAAGATTCAGATCTTTCTTTTAGTAACTTCTTCCTTCAGTCAGGTCCTACCCACAAATTTTTAAATAAAGATCTGTTCATTAGTTCTAGAGTAATGTAAACACACACACACAAAAAAAACAAAAAACAAAGAGACAATTAAACAATTAGCACACAAAAATATAAACTGCTGGTGGAGGTAAAAATATTACTTAAAGATCACTTCTTGGTGAAAATCACGCATGGTAATTTTTTGTGATGGACTGTCAAGGTATTAAAAGAAAAAAGAGAAAATAAAACAGAAATAATAATTAATAAAAATAATGAATATATCACCTCCCTCTTTATTATGTTTATGTCAATTTCTAGCCATAAAATGAGAAGAAATATTTTTACTTAAAGTCAGCAAGTATCACAAGCTAGGTTTGTGACCTCACAATGACAGTTGCATTGTGACATCACTGAGTGATGACATCATCAGAAAGTAAAATATTGATTTTTGACGTATGTGATGAAGAGAAGCAGTTTCACTGTGAATTCCCTATTAAAAATAAGAAAAACTCTCTCTTGGCTTTAATTTTCAAGCAAATTACACCAAATTTGGCAGAATCTGTCTGTGCCCCATGAAATACCTTCCCATCAAATTTGAGATTGATTGATGTTGTAGTTTTTGAGTTATAAGGGAAAACGGTGCACAGACAGGGAAGCAGATTTCACTGTAAAAGCCCAATTACAAATAAGAAAAACTCTCTCCTGGCTTTAATTTTCACACAAATTACACCAAATTTTCAAGAATCCGTCTGTACCCCATGAAATATCTTCCCCCAAAATTTGAGCTAGATTGGTGTTATAGTTTTTGAGTTATAAGGGCGAAACGGTGCACAGACAGACAGACAGATGGACAGACAGAAACAAACTGATCACAATAACCCTCTCCTATCGTCGAGCGTTAATTATAAAATAACATTTCATGTGTCAGTATATTAAATAACTACTTTTAGATCATTACTATATTCTCAACTTTTAAAGTTTGTGCTAAGGATAAGGTAGCTTAACAACATATTTCAAGAAAAAAAACTCTAGCTGCAATACCTTTTGAGTTATGAGTCCTTTACTCAAAGTAGCTTAAGTTGCTATTACTTACTTATCTTTAGGCCTTAATCCACAAAACTAAAAAAAAAAAAAAAAAAAAAAAATTTTCAAGGGCATGAAAATTCATTAGGACAATTAATTTACAAAAAATCTGTATCTGTAGCTGTTTTGGAGAAATCTGCATGGCACACTAACACACACGAACAAACATGCACGTTGCATTTCATAATCTCTCTCCCGGGCTAAAGCCCTGTGGGAGATAAAAAGAACCAGGACCATATTGACAGTAAGATAACATGTTTGTTTTAAAAAAAAAACAACCCTAAGATGTAGGCCAAAAAACGCAAACCATATTGGAGAGCATAGCATTCTGTAACTCATTTCAAACAACATGTTATCCACAGGATATTTAAAAGAAAAGAAAGTAGTTTTTAACAACACATTTGTTACTTTTAACAACTTATTTTCATATTTCACATTTCAAAATCACTATTTATTCATATATTCTTGAATTAGAAAATCCATTTCAGGAGTCAATTAATATACTAAATAGCTACTTTTAGATCATTATCAAATTTTATAGTATGTGTCAAAATAGTAAATAACTAAATACTATATTCTCAACTTTTATAATATGTGCCAAAATAGTAAATAAATATATGCGACAGCTTGACTTATGGTAAATGAACAAATAGCAAGTCATGAGTCACTTAATCACATAGTCTATTTATTGCAATATTTGTAATCCAATACTAAATTATTGACTTTTAATAGAAGATTCAAAACAGTAGCTAACTAAATATGCAATAGCATGTGTTTCAAGATAGTAAATTATAATTAAATATGAAATAGCTTCACTACTCTTAAATCATACAAGTATGCAGTAAGTTTAATACTTGTAAAACAACACTAGATTCAAAGGATTTAATCAATCTAGATCAGATTACTTATGCATGTTGATAATGTTTACAAAGAATCTCTTAACTTGGAAAGAATATTGCCAAGCTCATTTTGTCCTTTCCAAAGTGATGGTTCATTGATGGTTTGATCCTGCAGTCTTAGTCCACATGAAAACAGTGTGTCCTTAGGATTGGCCTCAACTAACATTCCTCTTGTGTCTTTGAGTTTTATTGCGAGATCTGGGTTTTGTTGAAACTTCAAGGCACAGGCCTTATACAATGTCTGGACTGCCATTGGTTGCCACAGTTCTGCAACAAAGTCATTAATCCTGTAACTCAGAGCTTTAGCCTTGTTGGGAGTCTTGGCATGAAGAATTTCCTGGAAGAATACTGCCTTCTTGTACTGGTACAGATGTTCGACTGTGGGGAAATTGTTACCACCATCATGGATTGGACTTGGATGAAAATTACTGAGGAAAGAACTTTTACCGTAAAATGCTGTTCCACCATCATTCAAGGATTTCTCAGAGAGGTTTACATCCTTCAGACCATAAGGGAGGGAGTGCATCTTGTCAGCAGTGTAGGAAGTGCCATTGATAATCAACAAATCTCTGTTGAGGAAGCACTTTTTAACCTTAGGATGCCTTCTTGCTGCTTGGAAGAAGGGTTTCATCAGCTTTCTTTTTTCGTCAGTGGCATTACAAAAATCTTCACACAGTATCAATGGTGAATTCTTTAGTTGAAATCTATTCTTCCAGACTAAGTCCCTGTCAGAAATGGATTCAAAACGAACAATTATGCCCCTGGGTTTCTTCAGCGAAGTTGGATTAAGATGTGGTGGTTTCCCAATCCTATGCACTGCACTTATTCTTACATTAGTATTTTGCATTTTCAGTGAGTCCATGAAAAAATGCAACACAATATCCATGACTTTTTCATTAGGTCCTGTTTCAGGTATTCCTTTAATCAGCAAGTTATTCTTTCGGCTATAGTCTTCCAACTTTGATATGTGATCTTCTAAAGTCTGATTCTTTGTTTCCAGGTCAGCCACTCTTTTGTTTAATGTTTCAGTCTTGAGTCTTTGTTGTCTACATTCTTCTTTACATGATGCCACTTCTTTGGTATGACTACTGATAATAGACAAGTCCTTTAATATAAAGTCAAACACGGCCCCGAACCATGGAGGGGCATTATCTTTAACTGCCTGAATAGCTTTTTCTCTATTAGAGTCACTATCCTGTAGAATAAAATCAATGTCTTCCTGTGAATCCGCCATATTTACTTTTACTGGTGTTACTTGTAAATTTTGCTTCTTTTTAGTTTCACAATCAGTCTCTGAAGCAGAACTACGATTTCTTTTAGTTGCCATAAAATAACATAAAAAATATAGAGTTTATAAACATATAAGCAAATATAATATAGATATCCTTCCAGTCCTTTTTTGGTGGTATGGCCAATTCTAACAAAAGACAATAAAAAGAACTCCTATGTGAAAGAAAGCCTGTCACTTCTAATATTCCTTTAATTGAAGAGTTGACCAATGTCACAAAATAGTTCAAGATCAAAGACCAGTATACAATAAATATATTCCTTCACACAAATACTATTCTGCAACAGGCCATGCTTTTTTCAATATATTAAACAGTTCAGGCTTAGTGGCCAGTGTTAAAGATAAATCTCTTTGTTCTAGTGTTCCACCACAGGTAATGTCTTGGTTCACCATATAATGGACTTGATTTGTGTCACTATATATTAACTCTTTAACAGAAAGGAAATTTTATGTTATGCATCAATGATTCCACATGTTTAATCCATTGCCTCTGTCATCCTTTGATATAAAATCCAAAACTTTAAACTACAATTTTTCAAATTTTTGCTTTCTTTACAACATAATTTAAATATTCATTTGATTCTATACATCAAACTCTATCATCTTATATATTTCACATGTCAGTTATCACTTTTGTTCCAGCACAGAAAGGTAAAGTATTCACACACTAAAAAGCATGTATTTCTCCTGCCATGTTCACTACTAATTAGTAAGATGGATTTAATTGTAATTAGCCCATTTTTTTTGTAACCTTTGGGATGGCTTCAAACTTTTAAATTGACAGTTACTTTTAATAATTCTTAGAACTTATCTTCAAAGGGTAGGCTACAATTTCTCAGATCTTACCATCAAAGGAAAGCCTTTTAAACAGGATTAGTGCACAAAAGAGGCAAAGTTCTGTCATATTTCTCTCAAGGAAAAGTTAAAAAATAATATAGCTGATACCAACACATTTTTTAAAAGTATAAGTGTGATAATTATTTAAATAGTTATTCCCATTAAAAGTATGATTTACATAATTGACACTTTTATTTCCAATTTATTTCAAATATTTATAACCATTTAACTATTAACTAACTTAGTGTAAAATATTACATATACATATCATTATTATAGGGGAATTAAGTGGATAACTTAAATCAAAAGATTGGCCATGAACGAAAATTTAACTTTCATACATGACTTTGTCCATTTCATGAAATGGATAGCAAAATATATATGGATTTGTCCATTTCACGAAATGGACAGTTTTGTTGTCCATTTCATGAAATGGACAATTTGTTTGTCCATTTCGCGAAATGGACAATTTCACATCTGGGTCATAACATATACATGTAAAGTTTTAATAATTTATACATGTAAAATTTTTTTAAATATTGCCAGGCTGTGGTAATAAAGAGTTCTTAAGACGGGTGTGGATTGTAGTATGAATTATAGAATTCATAGTTGCCGTCCCTTAAAATAGCCAAGGTGGGACCTTACATTTCACGGAGACATATCTTTGAAACTTGCGATAGACAGCAAAATTTTAAAACAGTTTAAAAATATTATCGCAATATTGTAACTTATGAAGACTTTTGCAGTATGGGTGATGTGCATTTCAATATTCCTCTGGCGGTCATCACTAAAACTCCCCCAGGTGGGACCTGGGCATAACATTAAAAGTTGAAGTAAAAGAAACAAGTAAAGAGGATAAAAATAACATAGCCTATTTATTTGTCGCCAGTAATTTTATCATGTGTACCGGCTTCTGGCTTGCCTTTTGTAACTAATACTTTTGTCTAAGGAAGACAAAACACAATAACAACGTTCCTCACATGACAATGGAGGAAAAAATAAAATCAAACATAATTTGCCACCCAAAATACTTTAAATAATGGGCTCTGAGAAGGAAAAATTCTTCTTCTTTCTTCGATTGGGAGCCAGATCTTATGAATGGATGCATGAGGGATTAAGACTGGGGGTCAAAATTATTATTTCTGTTTTGTACAAAGGAATAGTCTTATTTAAATTTCTAAAAGAGCCACATAATATAAATTTTTGGTAAAATTTTGAAAAACTTTAACTAGCACAGTGATATATTAATTATATATGTAACGTTAGTCAGACATAAAATAATTCATTAAATTAAGGCCTGGGGCCGATTTCACTAAAGGACTTAAACTAAGTCCCTTTATTGGTCTTGGACTTAAATCTAAGACTTTGGTCTTAGCTAGGTCTGGGACTTAAATGGATTGCACAAAGGCTTATCAGATAACCACAGTGGTTTTCTGTGTCATATGACCTTTTATATCCTTTATTTTATGCTTGTTTTGAAATAGAAAACCTTGTTACATCATATAAACTTCCCACAGATTACTTCAGTAAGGTGTTCTGTATAATTATACATTATTTACAGCCATTTCAAATTTTGAAGTGGAAAAAAATTTATGGCGGCCATATTTAAATCCTCTTTACAACATTTAAGCCTACTACCTACCAGACTTAAAGTTAAGTCCGCTGACTTAGCAATTTCATAGACTTAGCTGCTTTGTGAAATCTGCTAAGTCTATGACCACTGACTGAGCATTCTATTGATAAGTCCCTTTGTGAAATCTGCCCCTGGTATACCAGACTACTTTGTATTAAAATGCATTATCAGTTACCATTAAAAATTAGGCTGTTCAACAAGAGTAGCAATTTTCTTCCCCAATAGAATTATGATACAGAAAATTTGCTATCTGGAAAACTGGAAAAATAATGCCAGCTCTAGTATTTATTTAATATTTGATTGGTTTGTTTGCACATACAAATCTCTTTAACAGTTGAGAAATTACAAATCCTGCATAAATGACATTTCACTTGATCAGTCCACGCAAAGAATTTTTAACTATAGCTACTAAGCAGGGCAGGTAGCAGGAGCTCCGGTAGCTAAAAAGTTGATACTTGCTGGGGATGTTGGATGGAGAGTGTAGGTGTGTAACGTCATTGTGAGAAATTTATTTTACTCTTGATTTCGCCATAGTTATATAGATTATGATGATCTTGTCCAAGCCATATCTCAGAAACTATGAGGTGTAGGAGGTTGATATTGGACAGGGTCACTGTTTGGGGTGGGGGTGGGGGAGTTGGGGTGGGGGGTGAGCCAAATCATGGAGAGACCTTGATGTGGCCTAGATGTAGTGACTTTGACCAGTAAGATCATGTCTGGACAATATCATGTCTGAACAATATCTTGGAAACTGTAAAGTGTAGAACGTTGATTCTTGGCAGTGACATTCTGTAGATGGGTGGGTCTGTAGGTGTGCAACGTCATGGTGTGACCTAGATTTGACATTTGCCCTTGCTGTAGTGACCTTGACCTTGTGCGATCTATATCTTAGATACCTTGTTACTGGTTGTGTATATTGGTTGGGTGATGTGGGTGTGCAATGTCATTTTGTGACCTTTGTGTGATTTTTAACTTTTTTTTCTTCGAGATTAATTTCTACTGCTACATTTGAAGATATTTCTTTTTTAATGCCATATGAAAATATTCAACTGATTGTTATATATAGTTGTGCTTAATTGTGCTGTAAGTAAAGATCACTCTGATACTGGCAAGTCTGACATTGATATTTCAGGTCTGTTGCAGGTTTCCGATCAGAATTCTCCTGTATCCTCCGCTATAGCCAAAAACACCATACTGTTACAAATGCGGGTCAGGCTTCCCGGGGGCCCGGGGAGGGGGGGTCAACGGACCCTGTCACTCAGAATGACATCAACCAAATTATTTTGTCACAGTTGAATGCTTTAGGTGAACGATTGACCAATATGGAGAAGAATAGTAAAAAGGTACACAAGAAAACTAGTGATCTTTCCAAAATAAAATCCAAAACTGTCAAGAAGACTAAAACTGCAGTCACACATAAAGGGTTACAGAAAACAGTGGCTCCCATCCATGGCGTCTCAAATCATAACCTTCCTCCACCAGATAAGCTAAGGGAAGAAGCCAGAATTCAGTTGGAGGTGCAGAATAGGCTGAAGCAACTAGCAGAGCAAGCAGCTCCAGGTACAGATAAGATAAAGTCACAAAGGGGCGGGTCTGTTGAGGTCTTTGTCAAAAATAGAGTGAAATAGCCCCATGAGTGTGTGCTATCTGGTCAAAATAAGGACAGGCTGTCCTACAATGAGCTTTCCCCCATCCAGTGGGTGGCTGGCTTCTGCCAAACCATGCAAGAGGAGTCAAGCACACAAAATCGCGATTTCATGTTAGCTATTTAATTAATTTACTTGAAGATGCCACTGACTTCTCTTGGGCTTCGGCAAAAGCCAGCCATGCTGTCCTGCTGTGTAGGATGGAACAAGGCGAAATTAAAAGTTGGGCAGAGACGGAAAAAATTGACCATGTTCGAAGGGCTCATGCAGAACGGCATGTGGCGACTACTCACGGTACCTCGCGGAATATCGAGGAAACACACGGTAATGGGAAGATTGTTCCCTGTGTTTACTTTAACAAAGGTTCATGCCTTCAAAAGAAATCCCATGAAACTAAGGGAATCTTCTATAAGCATGTGTGCTCATATTGCTGGCAAAAAGAAGCCAAGGCCTTTCCCCATACACAGACGGAATGTAAAAAGATGGCTTCAAAAAACGAATAAATGGGGGCATGCCCAATAGAGGGCATGTCCAAAAAACTAGGCTAGTAGTTAACAGTAGTCATGACAAAACAACTGTTGAGCAATTATTAAGCTTATCTGTACAACAGTGTGTAAAGAATTTTCGTCTGGGTATGGCAATGGTAGCTAGAAAAGACCATAGGTCATATGCGCCGAGGAAATGTGACAGTAACCATATGTCCCACCACAAGGTGCACTCAGATACTGTCAAAAAGTATTCAAACAGTACACAAGGTCTTTCTGCACGTTGTAATACTAGATTGGACTTGAATTACAGTTAAAATTACAGGTAAACAAGGCAAACTAACTTCGGATCCGGTTTCACACAAGGACTTTCATGCAATTTGACGTAGTAACCAAGGAAGTAGCAAAACCACAGGTACATCATTATCCAAGCACATGTATGAAGACAATCCGGTGTCCACAAAAATAGATTTAGTATCCTAATGGATGAAGATGACTGTTTTCCGGATCTGGACAACTGTGAATTGCACTCAGAGTTGGGTGAGAGTGGTAAACTTACAACACAGTGCAGTATATTGAAGTTGGATGACAATACACAGGATAGTGCTGGTAGGGTTAGCATGACAATGGTTACAGACAAAAAAATGTCACCTACCATTGATGGTTCGGATCATAGGCAGCAGTTTCCACCTCATGCGAAGTCTATGTAATTATTCCTGACATATTCCAAGCACATAGATTGATAAAAGACTGGAATTCCCAATTTTGGGCATGAGAATACCTGTACAAATGAACTTGAATGTGTCGAATTGGAGAAAACATTTGGTAGATTATTTCGATCAACAGTTACCTGATCTGATCCAATTTGAATTTCCTCTTGATTTTGACAGAAATACACAATTATGCAGTACTTTTTGCAGTCACGCATCTGCCATTGAACATTCTTCACATGTGACCCAATATATTCAAGAGGAACTTAAACATGGGGCCATTATGGGCCCTTTTAATTCTCCACCCATATTATGTCATATTTCTCCATTTATGACTAGACCTAAGGCAGATTCCAATGTTAGAAGAACAATTATTGATTTAAGTTGGCCTAAAGGTCAGGCAGTCAATGATGGGGTCGGAAAATGCTTGGGTTAAAATTTTTTTCAGAACATCAGCGACTCAGTCAGGTTTATTATGAATAAAAATGGTTTTCCTGGTCTCCACAATTATATAGATGATCTTATAAACTGTGGACTTCTGGTTAACATACATAAACCTTATCAGTTTCTCATGTCCTTACTTCAGGATCTTGGTTTAGCTATTAGTGAAAAAAAGTTATGTCCTCCCAGTACAAAAGTCGTCTGTTTAGGTATTCTTTTTGATACTACAACTCGTACTATGTCTATCCCTCCTGAAAAAATGTTTTGGATATCAGAAAGATGTGTACAGATTGGTCGGATAAGAGAGTTATATCAAAGAATGAACTCAGTCCCTATTGGGTTCCTTGCTCTATATTACAAAGTGTGTAAGGTCATCCTGATTTTTCTTGAACAGAATGCTTCAGTTGCTGAGGGACAATTGTGATAGTAGTAGTTTCAGACGTTTTTTACAAGTATACAATGGTGTTACCATATATTATGTCCCTCTTCTGTTGAAGATATACATTTGGATGGATTTTGGAGGTCAGTTAAAAAATTATGTGTATGCATTGTCTATACCTGAAAATTATATGGGCTATAACATAGCACATTTAGAAATGTTGAATGTGGTGGTTGCCTTTAAACTATGGGGTCACCACTGGGCCAACAAATGTGTCAAGTTGTTTTGTGACAATCAGGCAGTAGTGGATGTATTATCATCAGGCACGGCATGTGATCAAATCTTGGCGACATCTGCTAGAAATGTTTGGCTCTTAACAGCAACTTATAACATAGCATTGGTGGTTTCACATATTCAAGGTGCACACAATAACGTTGCTGACCTTCTGTCTAGATGGAAAAATACTGAAGAAAATTAAAAAAAATTGTACCACTGTGTTGACTCTCCTATATGGGTATACACACACATGGATTTAACTTTGTTAAATCATGAGATTTAGCAATTTTCTTGTTCTTAATGTGTTTCATATCCTGAGGCAGTGACAGCTCCCCTGGCATACCAGACGTGTGAGAGACTATGGCATGGTTTTAGGCCCTCCACCCTAGCCGCATATAGGCGGATGTTTGCACTCTTCCTTTCCTTCTTGGTGGCTGTGGGGCTGTCCCTTCATCAGGTGGCTACATTGGATATTCGGGCCTTTATGGAGTATTTGCTGGTATGACTGCTGCAAAAATCACCAATCATCTCACTGCTATCAGGTCCTGTTGTATTATATATAATGCCCCTGTTCCACCAAAGGACTAAGGCCCGATCCTGTCGGCGACCCTTAACCGTGGACAGTCGGTGAAGAAAATGGTAAAATGGGCGGGAATACTGGATCGGTATCAAAGCCTGGGATTAAGTACAGATCGGCCTCAGGAAGCCTGAGGAGGCCCCAGGTGACCCCAGACAGTCCCCGACCACGATCCTGTCGTACACATACCGACTGGGTCCCAGGACGCCCCAGGCCTCCTGGGACTAAGCCCCGACTAACCCCCGATTAAGTCCCGGTGTCCTCAGGCCTTCTCAGTCTTCCCCAGACCAATGTGGCCGATTCTTGTTTTGCAGAAAACCTGGATTTTCTGGGTATATATATATAAATTCCGCGATCTAATTATCATTACTTTTATAGCAACACAGCAGGATGCCACCTTTTAATGGAAGACAGCTTCAGCAACAACTTAGGGCTTTTTTAGATTTTATTCAGTTACAAATAATGATGTATTTGCTATTTCTACGTTGACCACAGCAACCACCACAAGCACCTCCACCAACACCAGCCATACAGAGACCTAGAAGAAGGCACAACATGTGGGTCAGGCCATGGCTACTACAGAGAGAGGAGAGGGGGGCCTACCACGACATTATGGCTGAACTGTATGCCACAGACATTCCAGGATTCACCAACTACATGAGGATGACCCCAGAATTCTTTGAAATGATAAAGACCAGACTGGAACCACGTCTAGCCAGGCAGGCCACCAACTACAGAGCTCCAACCAGTGTTGGGGAAAAGTTAGCCCCCACCATCAGATATCTGGCCACTGGAGAGTCATACACATCATTATCCTGTCAGTTCAGGGTTGGCAGATCCACCATTTCCAAGTTTCTACCAGAGGTCTGCAGGGCCATCCAGGATGAGTTCACCAGAGAGTACCTCAGATGTCCTACTACTCCAGATGAGTGGAAAGAACTGGAAAGGGAATTCAGGATCAGGTGGAATGTTCCACATGCCCTGGGTGCCCTTGATGGCAAGCATGTGGCCCTGAAGAAACCCAAGAACTCTGGAGCCCTCTACCACAACTACAAGGGGTTCTTTTCCATAGTAATGTTGGCCTTGGTAGATGGACAGTACAAGTTCAGATGGGTGGGTGTGGGTACAGCTGGATCTTGCTCAGATGCCCAGATATTTAATGCCTGTCAGCTGAAGAGGAGGATTGAGGATGGCAGGATAGGCTTCCCTGACCCAGTTCCTATAACACAGGGTGGTAGAGATGTCCCCTACTTCATTTTGGCAGATGATGCCTTTGCCCTGAAGACCTGGCTGATGAAACCCTATGGCAGAAGGATGTTAACCAGAGAGAAAAGGATTGCCAACTACAGGATATCAAGGGCCAGGAGAGCTGTTGAGAATGCTTTTGGCATCCTGGTCTCAAGATTCAGAGTGATGTTGACTACTATTGAATTTCCCCCAGAAACAGTCAGGGATGTGGTCATGACCTGTGTGGTTCTGCACAACATACTGAGAAGCCAGCATCAAGGTCCACATGGTGGTCAATAGCCTGGAGATGATGAAGATGTTGATGTGCCTGGTGATTGTCGACTGATTGGTGGTGCTGCTGGTGGTGGTCCAGACAGAAACCAACAAACAGACAAACCCCGTGGCCAACATAATTCATCCACCCAACAAACAGACAAACCCAATGCCCGACAGAAGTCACGCAACCAACAAACAGACAAACCCCGTGGCCAACATAATTCATCCACCCAACAAACAGACAAACCCAATGCCCGACAGAAGTCACGCAACCAACAAACAGACAAACCCTGTGGCCAACATAATTCATCCACCCAACAAACAGACAAACCCAATGCCCGACAGAAGTCACGCAACCAACAAACAGACAAACCCCGTGGCCAACATAATTCATCCACCCAACTAACAAACAGACAAACCCAGTGCTAAACATAATTCTCAAAAGAAACACACAAAGCCAAACATAACTTCCTAAATGTAATAAATATGGCATATATTTTGAAAGCTAAATCCTAATTTTACTTACATTTGGTTTTTTTGGGGGAAAAATATTTGAAACAGAAATGTTTTCCTGGAAATCTTAAAATTAAAATCTTTTACTCCACTTCACAAATATTTAGGAAATATAACCACCAAACTGGTTTTCTTTACAATGATGGGGGTTATGTTTGCAAAATAGTTTGTCAGTTATTTGGTTTGGGTTCTGTTTGCTATTGGGTTTGTCTGATTCTTGGTTGGTGGTTATGTTTGGTATTTCGTTTGTGTGTTTGTGGGTTGGTGGTTAGGTTTGGTATTGGGTTTGTGTGTTTGTGGGTTGGTATGTGATAATGCCTTTTAACTCTAGGGATGATGTAAGCGTTGGACTTTTTTATTAAAGATTTTAACCAATCCCATGGATTTTAAGCTAAAAATGGGCTGATTATTGGCCATATTGGGAGTTTACTTTAATATTTTTTTCTATGTGGCCTTTTTTTGGTTATGTGTGGTACCATGGGTTATTTGTTTCATGTTTGGGGTGGTGTAGGTGTTGGACTTTTTTTGTGATAAGTATTTGTACTGAACTGTTTAGTTTTGGGAGGGGAATTGGAATAACTTGCAGCTAAATAATTGTTTTTGGAATATTTGGGTGGCCCTGAAAAGGGCCTGGCAGGTCAAAGACCCGCCCTGACTGGATGGCTACTGAGGAGGCTGCTGCTGTTGAGGCGGTGCTGTAGTGGTGATAGTGAAGAGTTGCGGCTGCTGCTGCTGCTGAGGCTGCTCAATGATCTGTGTAGATGTCAGATCTGGTAGCTGGCTTAGTATTCTACTTAAGTTGTGTCTACTGCCCTCGTCCTGTACTGTTAGAACTGGTGGAGGGTTGGCAAAGCCAAGGGGGCTTGGCGTGTAGTAGACGTAACTGCTGCTAGCTGCTGCTTGGGTGGAAGTAGACGCCTGTTGAGTGGTTGTTGGCAGTATCCCGACCCTCTGGGACTCCGTGGTAATAGTGGCTGATCTTCTGGCTAGTGGTTGACATCTACGGTGGCTCTTATGCTTTCAATATCTCTAAAAATTCTGCCCTTAAGGTCCTCAAATTCCTCTTGGGTCATCTTTTTAGCCTCTGATGCCACGTAGTCAAAGAAGGGCTGCCTGTCTGACTTCTGCTGCAGGAAACCTGAGCTCAATGTCCTCATCTGGTCAAAATGCTCGAGTATCTTGGAGTCTGTTGAAACTGGAGTAGATGTGAACATAGGTTGACTCCTACTCTCCCTGAGGACACTGGACTCGAGGTGTTCTGTATCAGTAGTAGACCCACGAGATTCATCCTGCTTGCTGGTATTTGGACTGGCCTCGAACCCTAAACTTCTGCTGGCCCCCTTTTGTCTGATATGGGTCTTAAGGAAACCCATCTGCTGGTAGACACAGGACTGTCTCTTGGTCATCTCCCTTGGGGCTTGGCCAGATTGTAGTTTTGACAGCTTGCCATAACGCGTTCGCTGGGATTCGAACCATCTTCTGACATCAAAGGGCTGGAGCCTCAGTTCTGCAGAGATTTCTGCCCAGAGAGCCTCCTTCTTCTGTCTGTCATGGCAAAACGTGCATGCTCCTTGTCGTAGAGCTCTGGATGCTCCTTCACAAACTCCACAATTGCAGTTTCTTGGCTGTCAGTGAAAGTTGAACAGACCCTGGCTCTCTTGGCTGCCAAGTGACTCTCTAAATCCTCCTCACACCTCTTTTCTTCTTCGCAAGCTTCCTCAGTAAGTTCCAATCGCTCCTCAGTCTCTTGTGTACCCTCCTCTGTACTCCTCCTCCGTCCTTTCCTCAATCCTTTCATCCACCTCTCCACTTTCCTTCTCCCTCTCCTCTTGCCTCTCATCCATCTTTTTTTTCCCTCTCTTCCCTCCTTTCTCTTTCCTCATAACTCCAGTCACTAGCAATAAAAAAAGTAAAAAAGTAAAATGTGTCTCCTAACTGTAAAATTTGCCTTAAGCTCAAGTATTATATGATATTTAAAAAACTAAAAACCCCTATAAAACAGTGACACACATCTCTCAGTAGCCAAACAATCAGTAACAACGAGAATGTGTGCGTGGTCACTTATATAGTCCCAGACCCCTTCATTGCCTCGTTTTAATTTACGACGAGCGGAAAACAATCGGCTCTTAATCGGTTCTTAGTCCCAGGCCTCCTGGGGCATCCTCCGACCGTCGCGGACTAAATTTGTGTTGTCCCAGGCGGCCTGAGGATGCCGGCTTGGATCGGTTAGGGTCGGCTTCTCTTAGTCGGGGCTTAGTCCCAGACCCAGATTTCTTAGTCCCAGGACACCTGAGACGGTCTGAGGCTTCCTGGGACTAATGAAACTGATTCCCTTTCACACGCATGAAACTTCCTGAGACTAAGGTACGGAGGTCTGGGACTAAGGGTCGCAGGACACCTGGGACAACATAGGACTGTGTAAATTTGGGTCTGAGGAGGCCTGAGGAAGCCTGGGACTGGACATTTTGTTGACGGCGGGAAATAGGAATCGGTTTGAGTCGTGAGAAATATCAAACATGTTTGATTTCTCTCACGGCCACAACCGACCACTACCGACCCTTACAGGACGTCTGGGACTAAGCAAATATTTGAAACCGACTCCCAAAAACCCTTAATCGGGAAGCTTAGTCGTGTGGTGGAACGCCCACATAACATTGATACTACTCCATTTAGAGATAACAGAATACCATTGTTTATTAAATCTATCAAGATTAATAGGTCATTTCAACTTTCATCTAAGATTATAATTGATGAAAGTATGTTAGACTCTATTTGTAAAGTGTGTTCTCATTCACCTTTTCCAGAAGTCTTTAAAGCATTGTGTTTATTGCTATATTTTTCATTTCTCAGATTATCTAGTATTCTTCCTCATTCATTGGCCACATTTGATAGAACTAGGCATCTATGTGTAGGTGATATTATATTTTCAAGGCAAGGTGCGGTGACAGTGGTGAAATGGAGAAAGACCTTGCAGGATCGCTGCAAAGTGGCTTTTGTATCTCTCCCCAATTTGGGTGGATCAGTACTGTGTCCCAACTCAAATTCCTCAAACAAGGATGCACCTTTATTTCACATTCATCATCATTCTGTTACTGTCCCCCTTACAGATTCATATGCTTGTAAACATTTGAAAAAAGTTTCAAAAATTTTGAAATTTTCTAAATCCATCACTTTTTATGATTTCCGTAGGGGTGGGTCCACTTGGGCCTTTAGACATGGAGTACCTATACAAGACAACCAAGCACAGGGAACATTGTCCTCATCCTGTGTTTGGAGATGTATTAATATTTACCCTGCTCTTTCCTCTACTGTTTCTTCCATTTTTCAGGCACATCTTGCTGTTTGACTACTCCTACTTGGCACCTGGGACTTGTATACAGTTTTCTCTTCTCATCATGATTTTAGATCTTAGTAAAACAAGTATTTTCTACACCTATACTGGCTTGTAAGGGCTCAGACTGGGGTAGGTGACATCTGGGGCCTTCAACTTTTAGGGTTACACCTGCTAACCAGGTCTTGTTTTCAACTTTCACCTTTATTCACCCCAGGTTCCCTCTGAATGATCATGAGGCTTCCATGACCTTGACCTCCTACTTACTGGATCAGGTTGGTATCTTGGGTCTTCATTGGCTTGACCTTGTGGTCACCTTTGACTTGTGACCTTGAACTATTTTGTAGGTACCGGGTAGGCTCACAGACGGGTTAGATGTTGTCCCAAGATACATTTTGTACATACAGATAGATGTATGTGTACTAATACTGTTGTGTAATAGTGTCTATACATGTGCAATATATATGAAGATATAATCAGTAAAAATATCAGTAGTAGTCCCATTTATGTACAGAGTGTAATTGGATACATGAAAGACCGCTTCATTGGTGAAAATACTAGATTAATGATTGATTGATGTAATTGATTACTGTAAACATACTCTACAACCTTGTATCATACTCCTAGCAGACTTCGAAAAAGCATTTGACACCATAAACTGGAATTTTCTACAAAAGTGTTTAACACATTTTGGTTTTGGTCCAAACTTTCGAAGATGGATGCCTGTCCTTTATACTGACATTGAAAGCTGTGTAACCAATAATGGTTATATGTCACAATTTTTCAAGCTTTTTAGAGGGATCAGACAAGGCTGCCCAATCAGTGCCTTGTTATTTTTATTGCCTGCTGCAGTGAGAGCTATCGTAATTCGGATGTCCCCTCATATTATAGGCCTTAAAGTCAATGGAAAATGTATAAACCTATGTCAACTGGCCGATGACATGACTTTGTTCCTTGCAGACACCTCATCTGTTAGACACTCTCACGTTGTTTGAGGAATTTTATCGATATGTGGGTCTTAAATTAAATAAAGGGAAGACTGAGGCAATAATTATTCAAAATGATGGGACTCTGGAGCACAATTTGTCATTGGGAATTAAATGGATAAACAGACTATTTAAAACCCTGGGAACATGGTTCTCTTTGGACAATGAAGAGATGATAAATTAAATAAGAATGACAAAATTTTGATTACCAAAAACATTTTAAACTCAACCTATAGAACAAGGTGGAATGAGTATGGTTTCAATCTCTAAATTTATCAATGCAGCAAAAATAATGTTTTTCAAAAGATTTTGTAATGGCATAGATGCAAATTGGAAAATACTCTCACAGAACCTAATGGGGCTTTGTACTGAGGAACTGTTAAGAAAACAAACTTTTAAAAACACAATGTGTCTCATCAAGACCCCATTTTATAAGGATATGTTGTCGGTATGGTGTGATCTTGTGGTGATTGAACCTTCAAGTTATGCTGAGTTTTTGTATGAAACACTATTTCACAATGATCTACTTACAATCGATAAGAAACCCATATCAGATGAGTTTACTGAATGGATAGCTACTGGTATGTCTAAAGCGAGTGATCTTGTTTCGGAAGATGGACATTTTTTGTCAAAGTCAGATCTTGAAACAAAATATGGCACTCAATTTGATCATATGAGATATAATCAAATAATTAGTACTGTATGTTCCAAAAAACGTTCACTAAACAGCAAACATGTCTCAACTTATCAAAGTTTAATACCTAGGCATTGTTTTGCAAAGCTTGGTAACATCAAAAGCCGAGATGTGTAGAACTACTACATAACACGTTTGTATCAAATCCCCAAAAGCTAAAATAAAAGGATAGAGTATCATCCAATCTTAGCAAAAGCTGACTGGAAATCCATATATAGCCTGACTTATAACCTTACTAGAGACTCTTATTTGATTTCTCTCCAATACAAAATACTCCACCAAATCTTTAATTGCAACTACAAACTATTTCTATGGGGTATCAAAGACTCTTCAGATTGTGCAAGGTGTAGGGATATTGATAATCTAGAACATTTTTTTTCTATTGTCAAGACGTTCATACTTTCTGGAAAGAAATAAAGGTTTGGCTATCAAGTAAACTTCACATTAAAATCGACTTTACAGTTCTAGGGGTCCTTTTGGGTTTCATAAACATGAGTAAGCCCCTTTTTTATTTGGTAAACTTCATTACAGTTGTGGGTAAATATTATATTAAGCAGTCAAGAGATGGTTTAAAAGAACTGTCATTAACTCATTTTCAGTATTGCTTAAAAGAAAAACTTGAAATTGAAGAATGTATTGCAGCAGGTAAACGTAATCACTTACTTTTCCAAGAGAGGTATGGATTTCTACTGGCAAAGCTATAGATAATTTTTAGCAGTTCTTGATAGAATGTTTTAGTAGTTTTGCTGTTATGAAATGAATATGTCTGGTAAAGTTTTTCATGTAGAAATTTTGTTATAATGTTTCAGTAGTATTGTTAATATTAAATGCTTATGTAACTGTTTTATTTTACTTCTTGTTACACCATCAGTGTGTTAGTTAAAAAAAATAATAATTATAATCCCATTGATGTGTCTTATTGTCTTGGGGGGCCTTGGGGAGTGTGTTCCTGGACATCAAGGTGTCCGGGGTCTCACTCCTTTGGGCCCTACCTTAAAAATTATTTTAGGTGTCATGCTGATGACATGGTTTCTTGACCCCTCCTCTCATTGGCCCTTGTATTATGACCTTGCCTTTCAGACACATGTGCTGTCACTTGACCAGCACACATCAAAGCAATTGAATTTTACCCATCCTCCCATTCCCATGTCAATGTCAGTCATGCTTTTGTCAGATTTGTTCGGTTTCAGGCTGTCTGGCTGGCTGTGGCTTCTGGAGGGTATACATCTCCATGAACATCTGCTGTATGGCACCATGTTGCAGCTCCACTGTGATTGGAAGTTGGACGTGGTTACAGGACTGCATTTTCAACTGTTTTTATCTCCTGGTTGAGTATGCTGAACTATGTCAGGAGTGTTCTTCTCTTCTGTGGCTCTTTCCTTCAGAAGTTCTACCTTCAAGATTCCTTATATCTGAATTGTTGTTATTTGAAGTACTACTAGTGGGTGCCTCTTTTGCCATATGCTGGACAATGGCCTGTTGCCTGCTGCAGATGGCTGAGTTGCTCTCATCTGTGGTGCTTCTGTGATGTATCGCTGTTTACCGCACTTAACTTTATCAATTTGCCAGGAGTTACTTTAGTACCTGTCTTCAGTACTCTGGTCAGTGGTGTGAATTCAAATTTATGGCAAAGTCATGTTGCTTGCATTCACTATGAATTTACAGTGGTTGTATGCATTAACAGTGGTGTGTTCAAGATTGGAAGCCATGAAGAGTATATTTGTGTAGGAACATGGATATGAGAATATCAGCAGTGTGTATGTTCAGATTACCAGCTTACATCTTATATGCTGGGTTATGGGCTCCCACACAGAGTTACAGCCTTAGGTGTTAGATTGTAGCTGCAAGAACTATGAAGTGGAAATTTTATATCAGAAATATGTAGAATTACATTCTTCAGATGATTAGAGGTTGTTATGGACAGGGGATTTGCATTGTGATTCCATAATGTACTCAGTTAAGCTGTACCTTGTACTATTATGTCCACTATGTCCATTTACAAATTACAGCCATGACATGATGGCAATTACATTTGCGAATTTCATACTACATACAGTTGTGCGAGTGATGAACCTTACCTGATGATATGCCATGTTACTATGTATAACAATAACTTAAAAGATGGCTCTCTCGCCTTCCACCTCTGAGGCTGGGGTTCGATTCTCGGCATGGCCTCAAGTGGGAAAGCTGGTAGTTGCTTGCTGTTTGTCGGCAGTTTACAGTACAGAACCCTAACGAACTGTATGTACTGGTTTCCTCTGCCCTTCCAACTACCCGTCGTGATATGACCTGTACAGTGTTGAAAGCGACGTAAAACCCCAATTAAATAAATAAATAAATAAAAGATGGGAACTTTACTGGGATGACCCTACAAACACTTGTTACAGTGATGTAGTGAACTGTTACATATTGTTTATACTTCATCTTACATGTATTGTTGATCAGCAGGACTCAGGATGCGACAACAAATGAGTAATTACCCCACAAACACTTGTTTTTGTGATGTGGTGATTTATTTTAAGTACTTTTAACTTTACCATTTTATAATTAAGCGTCCCTTGAAAAGGGGAAGCTTATTGGTTTCACCCCCGGTTTTCAGTCAGCCGCCGCCGCCGCCGCTGCATTATCGTCTCCCTTGAATATCTCCCTTGTTATTAGGCCTATCCAAATGATATGTGGCAGTGTTCTTCTATAGGCGTGGGAAAATTTTTTGACAGGCATAAATTTGACCTTTGACCTTTATCAAGGTCACATTATCAAAAATTCAAAAAAAATTTACTTCCTTTTTACTAGATTTCCTCAGAAAGTACTGCGTGTGGGTCAACCAAATTTGGTATGCACATTCCTGAGGGAAGAATCTAGGCTCGAGTTTATATTGGGATCAGTCAGGCCATAATTGACCGATTGACGGGTGATTGATTATAAGTTTATAAAAATTTTGCTAAGATTAAGCCTTGAACTCGCTTATTATTGGTCGTAGAGGTTTGGGATGGTATACCAACATATAGGAAATCATGTGCTGGGAATCTTCTGGTGTGGTCAGATTTGACCTTGGGCCCCTCCTTCAAGGTCAAACGAGGATAGGCAAAGTTTAAAGTGCTTATAACTCGCTTATTATTGGTCCTAGAGGTTTGGGATGGTATACCAACATATAGCAAACCATGGGCTGGGAATCTTTTGGTGTGGTCGGATTTGACCTTGGGCCTCTCTTTCAAGGTCAAATGAGCATAGCCAAACTTAAAAGTGCTTATAACTTGCTCATTATTGGTCCTAGAGGTTTGGGATGGTATACCAACATATAGGAAGTCATGGGCTGGGAATCTTTTGGTGTGGTCGGTTTTAACCTTGGGCCTCTTCTTCAAGGTGAAACGAGCATAGCCAAACTTAAAAGTGCTTATAACTCGCTTATTATTAGGCCTAGAGGTTTGGGATGGTATACCAACATATAGGAAATCATGGGCTGGGAATCTTTTGGTGTGGTCGGATTTGACCTTGGGCCTCTTCTTCAAGGTCAAACGAGGATAGCCAAACTTAAAAGTGCTTATAACTCGCTTATTATTTGTCCTAGAGGTTTGGGATGGTATACCAACATATAGGAAATCATGTGCTGGGAATCTTCTGGTGTGGTCGCATTTGACCTTGGGCCTCTCATTCAAGGTCAAATGAGCATAGCCAAACTGAAAAGTGCTTATAACTCGCTTATTCTTGGTCCTAGAGGTTTTGGATGGTATACCAACACATAGGAAATCATGGGCTGGGAATCTTTTGCTGTTGTCCGATTTGACCTTGGGCCTCTCCTTCAAGGTGAAACGAGCATAGCCAAACTTAAAAGTTCGATAACTCACTTATTATTAGTCCTAGAGGTTTGGGATGTGAAACCAACATGTAGGATATCATGTGCTGGGAATCTTCTGGTGTGGACGGATTTGACCTTGGGCCTCTCATTCAAGGTCAAACCAGCATAGCCAAACCTAAACATGCTACTTCTACTTTGCAGCTTAAAAGACACAGTCAGCTGATACAGAACCTGTTCACAGGCACTGATTGCTTTTTTTGTTTTAAGATCACTCTTGTGATCCTAACATGGTCCTTTCAGGAGAATTTCTCTTCACCAATAACATTTTCCTCTTCACATTGGTCCTTTAGCATTTCTTATAAAACTTAAAAGCTGTAGGGACGCTTTGTTTTTGTGTACAAAAACTTTTGTCTAGTTTTAATTGATTTACACTCTGTAGTAATTTACAAGTTTAGTTTTATTTTAAAGAATCATTTAACTACTCATGATAATTCTTTTGGCAAGAAAAAAGGGACTTGTATACAGTTTTCTCTTCTCATCATGATTTTAGATCTTAGTAAAACAAGTATTTTCTACACCTATACTGGCTTGTAAGGATTCAGACTGGCGTATGTGGCATCTGGGGCCTTCAACTTTTAGGGTTACACCTGCTAACCAGGGCTTGACTGTATGGTGGATATGACCTCAAGTTTTCAACTTTCACCTTTATTCACCCCAGGTTCCCTCTGAATGATCATGAGGAAGTGATAGCTATCGTAATTCGGATGTCCCCTCATATTATAGGCCTTAAAGTCAATGGAAAATGTATAAACCTATGTCAACTGGCCGATGACATGACTTTGTTCCTTGCAGATACCTCATCTGTTAGACACTCTCTTACGTTGTTTGAGGAATTTTATCGATATGTGGGTCTTAAATTAAATAAAGGGAAGACTGAGGCAATAATTATTCAAAATGATGGGACTCTGGAGCACAATTTGTCATTGGGAATTAAATGGATAAACAGACTATTTAAAACCCTGGGTACATGGTTCTCTTTGGACAATGAAGAGATGATAAATTAAATAAGAATGACAAAATTTTGATTACCAAAAACATTTTAAACTCTTGGTCATTGAGACGCCTAACATTAAAGGGCAAAGTAACAGTGATAAAATCATTTGTTTTACCTCATATTCTACAACTTGTCTTGGCCATCCATTTTAGTAAAAACTTATTAAAAACTTTAGACAAAATTCTTTTCAATTTTATATGGAATCAGAAGAAACCTCTCCTCTCAAAAATTACATTAATTCAACCTATAGAACAAGGTGGAATGAGTATGGTTTCAATCTCTAAATTTATCAATGCAGCAAAAATAATGTTTTTCAAAAGATTTTGTAATGGCATTGATGCAAATTGGAAAATACTCTCACAGAACCTAATGGGGCTTTGTACTGAGGAACTGTTAAGAAAACAAACTTTTAAAAACACAATGTGTCTCATCAAGACCCCATTTTATAAGGATATGTTGTCGGTATGGTGTGATCTTGTGGTGATTGAACCTTCAAGTTATGCTGAGTTTTTGTATGAACCACTATTTCACAATGATCTACTTACAATCGATAAGAAACCCATATCAGATGAGTTTACTGAATGGATAGCTACTGGCATGTCTAAAGCGAGTGATCTTGTTTCGGAAGATGGACATTTTTTGTCAAAGTCAGATCTTGAAACAAAATATGGCACTCAATTTGATCATATGAGATATAATCAAATAATTAGTACTGTATGTTCCAAAAAACGTTCACTAAACAGCAAACATGTCTCAACTTATCAAAGTTTAATACCTAGGCATTGTTTTGAAAAGCTTGGTAACATCAAAAGCCGAGATGTGTAGAACTACTACATAACACGTTTGTATCAAATCCCCAAAAGCAAAATAAATGGATAGAGTATCATCCAATCTTAGCAAAAGCTGACTGGAAATCCATATATAGCCTGACTTATAACCTTACTAGAGACTCTTATTTGATTTCTCTCCAATACAAAATACTCCACCAAATCTTTAATTGCAACTACAAACTATTTCTATGGGGTATCAAAGACTCTTCAGATTGTGCAAGGTGTAGGGATATTGATAATCTAGAACATTTTTTTCTATTGTCAAGACGTTCATACTTTCTGGAAAGAAATAAAGGTTTGGCTATCAAGTAAACTTCACATTAAAATCG
This sequence comes from Sabellastarte sp. h YS-2021, assembly GCA_964017235.1. NCBI lineage: Eukaryota > Metazoa > Annelida > Polychaeta > Sabellida > Sabellidae > Sabellastarte > Sabellastarte sp. h YS-2021. The sequence goes on from OZ024928.1 coordinate 19,363,856, forward strand.
ACTTTACAATTCTAGGGGTCCTTTTGGGTTTCATAAACATGAGTAAGCCCCTTTTTTATTTGGTAAACTTCATTACAGTTGTGGGTAAATATTATATTAAGCAGTCAAGAGATGGTTTAAAAGAACTGTCATTAACTCATTTTCAGTATTGCTTAAAAGAAAAACTTAAAATTGTAGAATGTATTGCAACAGGTAAACGTAATCACTTACTTTTCCAAGAGAGGTATGGATTTCTACTGGCAAAGCTATAGATAATTTTTAGCAGTTCTTGATAGAATGTTTTAGTAGTTTTGCTGTTATGAAATGAATATGTAACAATATATTTTATGTCTGGTAAAGTTTTTCATGTAGAAATTTTGTTATAATGTTTCAGTAGTATTGTTAATATTAAATGCTTATGTAACTGTTTTATTTTACTTCTTGTTACACCATCAGTGTGTTAGTTAAAAAAAAATAATAACTATAATCCCATTGATGTGTCTTATTGTGTTGGGGGGCCTTGGGGAGTGTGTTCCTTGACATCAAGGTGTCCGGGGTCTCACTCCTTTGGGCCCTACCTTAAAAATTATTTTAGGTGTCATGCTGATGACATGGTTTCTTGACCCCTCCTCTCATTGGCCCTTGTATTATGACCTTGCCTTTCAGACACATGTGCTGTCACTTGACTTTGACCACAGACCAGCACACATCAAAGCAATTGAATTTTTACCCACCCTCCCATTCCCATGTCAATGTCAGTCATGCTTTTGTCAGATTTGTTCCGTTTCAGGCTGTCTGGCTGGCTGTGGCTTCTGGAGGGTATACATCTCCATGAACATCTGCTGTATGGCAGCATGTTGCAGCTCCACTGTGATTGGAAGTTGGATGCGGTTACAGGACTGCATTTTCAACTGTTTTTATCTCCTGGTTGAGTATGCTGAACTATGTCAGGAGTGTTCTTCTCTTCTGTTGCTCTTTCCTTCAGAAGTTCTACCTTCAAGATTCCTTATATCTGAATTGTTGTTATTTGAAGTACTACTAGTGGGTGCCTCTTTTCCCATATGCTGGACAATGGCCTGTTGCCTGCTGCAGATGGCTGAGTTGCTCTCATCTGTGGTGCTTCTGTGATGTATCGCTGTTTACCGCACTTAACCTTATCAATTTGCCAGGAGTTACTTTAGTACCTGTCTTCAGTACTCTGGTCAGTGGTGTGAATTCAAATTTATGGCAAAGTCATGTTGCTTGCATTCACTATGAATTTACAGTGGTTGTATGCATTAACAGTGGTGTGTTCAAGATTGGAAGCCATGAAGAGTATATTTGTGTAGGAACATGGATATGGGAATATCAGCAGTGTGTATGTTAAGATTACCAGCTTACATCTTATATGCTGGGTTATGGGGTCCCACACAGAGTTACAGCCTTAGGTGTTAGATTGTAGCTGCAAGAACTATGAAGTGGAAATTTTATATCAGAAATATGTAGAATTACATTCTTCAGATGATTAGAGGTTGTTATGGACAGGGGAGTTGCACTGTAATTCCATAATGTACTCAGTTAAGCTGTACCTTGTACTACTATGTCCACTATGTCCATTTACAAATTACAGCCATGACATGATGACAATTACATTTGCAAATTCCATACTACATACAGTTGTGCGAGTGATGAACCTTACCTGATGATATGCCATGTTACTATGTATAACAATAACTTAAAAGATGGGAAACGGGGCCACGGTGGCCGAGTGGTAACTCCCTCGCCTTCCACCTCTGAGGCCGGGGTTCGATTCCCGGCATGGCCTCAAATGGGAAAGCTGGTAGTTGCTTGCCGTTGGTCGGCAGTTTACAGTACAGAACCCTAACGAACTGTATGTACTGGTTCCTCTGCCCTTCCAACTACCCGACGTGATATGACCTGTACAGTATTGAAAGCGACGTAAAACCCCAATTAAATAAATAAATAAATAAAAGATGGGAACTTTACTGGGATGACCCTACAAACACTTGTTACAGTGATGTAGTGAACTGTTACATATTGTTTATACTTCATCTTTCATGTATTGTTGATCAGCAGGACTCAGGATGCGACAACAAATGAGTAATTACCCCACAAACACTTGTTTTTGTGATGTGGTCCCCCTGTGGGTCCGGGGAAGTAGAATAGGCCCAACGTGTCCTCCTGCGTGTCGTAAGAGGCGACTAATTGGAGGAGACACGAATCTTGATTGGATTTTACAGAATAAGTTTTTATTTTGTCTTTTTTTTTTGTTCATTTGTATATTTTACACTTTTTGAGAATTCTATTTATGGTTTGTATTTATTTTATTGTATTTGGGTATTTCTTTCTGTATAGTTTGTTGTATGATCTAGTCAGTTTTTATGATCTTATCTTGTCATTCTGTTTATGCACAGATTCTGTTTAAAATATTGTTCAGTGTATATGTGTTTTAAATCTGTATATCTAGTCACGAGTTTTTTGTATATTTGTTCATGTTGTATATATTGTTTAGTTTAAGTATTTATTGAGTTTATTGGTGCAGAATAACACTAAGGTGTTCTTGCACCTTAATTTTAACTAACTTAACTTAACTTAATTTTGTGATGTGGTGATTTATTTTAAGTACTTTTAACTTTACCATTTTATAATTTTAATTGATTTACACTCTGTAGTAATTTACAAGTTTAGTTTTATTTTAAAGAATCATTTAACTACTCATGATAATTCTTTTGGCAAGAAAAAAGGGACTTGTATACAGTTTTCTCTTCTCATCATGATTTTAGATCTTAGTAAAACAAGTATTTTCTACACCTATACTGGCTTGTAAGGCCTCAGACTGGGGTAGGTAGCATCTGGGGCCTTCAACTTTTAGGGTTACACCTGCTAACCAGGGCTTGACTGTATGGTGGATATGACCTCAAGTTTTCAACTTTCACCTTTATTCACCCCAGGTTGCCTCTGAATGATCATGAGGAAGTGATAGCTATCGTAATTCGGATGTCCCCTCATATTATAGGCCTTAAAGTCAATGGAAAATGTATAAACCTATGTCAACTGGCCGATGACATGACTTTGTTCCTTGCAGACACCTCATCTGTTAGACACTCTCTTACGTTGTTTGAGGAATTTTATCGATATGCAGGTCTTAAATTAAATTTAGGGAAGACTGAGGCAAAAATTATTCAAAATGATGGGACTCTAGAGCACAATTTGTCATTGGGAATTAAATGGATAAACAGACTATTTAAAACCCTGGGAACATGGTTCTCTTTGGACAATGAAGAGATGATAAATTTAAATAAGAATGACAAAATTTTGATTATCAAAAACATTTTAAACTCTTGGTCATTGAGGCGCCTAACATTAAAGGGCAAAGCAACAGTGATAAAATCATTCGTTTTACCTCATATTGTACAACTTGTTTTGGCCATCCATTTTAGTAAAAACTTATTAAAAACTTTAGACGAAATTCTCTTCAATTTTATATAGAATCAGAAGAAACCTCTCCTCTCAAAAATTACATTAATTCAACCTATAGAACAAGGCGGAATGAGTATGGTTTCAATCTCTAAATTTATCAATGCAGCAAAAATAATGTTTTTCAAAAGATTTTGTAATGGCATAGATGCAAATTGGAAAATACTCTCACAGAACCTAATGGGGCTTTGTACTGAGGAACTGTTAAGAAAACAAACTTTTAAAAACACAATGTGTCTCATCAAGACCCCATTTTATAAGGATATGTTGTCGGTATGGTGTGATCTTGTGGTGATTGAACCTTCAAGTTATGCTGAGTTTTTGTATGAACCACTATTTCACAATGATCTACTTACAATCGATAAGAAACCCATATCAGATGAGTTTACTGAATGCATAGCTACTGGTATGTATAAAGCGAGTGATCTTGTTTCGGAAGATGGACATTTTTTGTCAAAGTCAGATCTTGAAACAAAATATGGCACTCAATTTGATCATATGAGATATAATCAAATAATTAGTACTGTATGTTCCAAAAACGTTCACTAAACAGCAAACATGTCTCAACTTATCAAAGTTTAATACCTAGGCATTGTTTTGAAAAGCTTGGTAACATCAAAAGCCGAGATGTGTAGAACTACTACATAACACGTTTGTATCAAATCCCCAAAAGCCAAAATAAATGGATAGAGTATCATCCAATCTTAGCAAAAGCTGACTGGAAATCCATATATAGCCTGACTTATAACCTTACTAGAGACTCTTATTTGATTTCTCTCCAATACAAAATACTCCACCAAATCTTTCATTGCAACTACAAACTATTTCTATGGGGTATCAAAGACTCTTCAGATTGTGCAAGGTGTAGGGATATTGATAATCTAGAACATTTTTTTTTCTATTGTCAAGACGTTCATACTTTCTGGAAAGAAATAAAGGTTTGGCTATCAAGTAAACTTCACATTAAAATCGACTTTACAGTTCTAGGGGTCCTTTTGGGTTTCATAAACATGAGTAAGCCCCTTTTTTATTTGGTAAACTTCATTACAGTTGTGGGTAAATATTATATTAAGCAGTCAAGAGATGGTTTAAAAGAACTGTCATTAACTCATTTTCAGTATTGCTTAAAAGAAAAACTTAAAATTGAAGAATGTATTGCAACAGGTAAACATAATCACTTACTTTTCCAAGAGAGGTATGGATTTCTACTGGCAAAGCTATAGATAATTTTTAGCAGTTCTTGATAGAATGTTTTAGTAGTTTTGCTGTTATGAAATGAATATGTAACAATATATTTTATGTCTGGTAAAGTTTTTCATGTAGAAATTTTGTTATAATGTTTCAGTAGTATTGTTAATATTAAATGCTTATGTAACTGTTAGTTAAAAAAATATATATATAATCCCATTGATGTGTCTTATTGTGTTGGGGGGCCTTGGGGAGTGTGTTCCTGGACATCAAGGTGTCTGGGGTCTCACTCCTTTGGGCCCTACCTTAAAAATTATTTTAGGTGTCATGCTGATGACATGGTTTCTTGACCCCTCCTCTCATTGGCCCTTGTATTATGACCTTGCCTTTCAGACACATGTGCTGTCACTTGACTTTGACCACAGACCAGCACACATCAAAGCAATTGAATTTTTACCCACCCTCCCATTCCCATGTCAATGTCAGTCATGCTTTTGTCAGATTTGTTCCGTTTCAGGCTGTCTGGCTGGCTGTGGCTTCTGGAGGGTATACATCTCCATGAACATCTGCTGTATGGCACCATGTTGCAGCTCCACTGTGATTGGAAGTTGGATGTGGTTACAGGATTGCATTTTCAACTGTTTTTATCTCCTGGTTGAGTTATGCAGAACTATGTCAGGAGTGTTCTTCTCTTCTGTTGCTCTTTCCTTCAGAAGTTCTACCTTCAAGATTCCTTATATCTGAATTGTTGTTATTTGAAGTACTACTAGTGGGTGCCTCTTTTCCCATATGCTGGACAATGGCCTGTTGCCTGCTGCAGATGGCTGAGTTGCTCTCATCTGTGGTGCTTCTGTGATGTATCGTTGTTTACCGCACTTAACCTTATCAATTTGCCAGGAGTTACTTTAGTATATGTCTTCAGTACTCTGGTCAGTGGTGTGAATTCAAATTTATGGCAAAGTCATGTTGCTTGCATTCACTATGAATTTACAGTGGTTGTATGCATTAACAGTGGTGTGTTCAAGATTGGAAGCCATGAAGAGTATATTTGTGTAGGAACATGGATATGGGAATATCAGCAGTGTGTATGTTCAGATTACCAGCTTACATCTTATATGCTGGGTTATGGGCTCCCACACAGAGTTACAGCCTTAGGTGTTAGATGGTAGCTGCAAGAACTATGAAGTGGAAATTTTATATCAGAAATATGTAGAATTACATTCTTCAGATGATTAGAGGTTGTTATGGACAGGGGAGTTGCATTGTAATTCCATAATGTACTCAGTTAAGCTGTACCTTGTACTACCATGTCTACTATGTCCATTTACAAATTACAGCCATGACATGATGACAATTACATTTGCGAATTCCATACTACATACAGTTGTGCGAGTGATGAAACTTACCTGATGATATGCCATGTTACTATGTATAACAATAACTTAAAAGATGGGAAACGGGGCCACGGTGGCCGAGTGGTAACTCTCTCGCCTTCCACCTCTGAGGCCGGGGTTCGATTCCCGGCATGGCCTCAAGTGGGAAAGCTGGTAGTTGCTTGCCGTTGGTCGGCAGTTTACAGTACAGAACCCTAACGAACTGTATGTACTGGTTTCCTCTGCCCTTCCAACTACCCGTCGTGATATGACCTGTACAGTGTTGAAAGCGACGTAAAACCCCAATTAAATAAATAAAAGATGGGAACTTTACTGGGATGACCCTACAAACACTTGTTACAGTGATGTAGTGAACTGTTACATATTGTTTATACTTCATCTTACATGTATTGTTGATCAGCAGGACTCAGGATGCGACAACAAATGAGTAATTACCCCACAAACACTTGTTTTTGTGATGTGGTGATTTATTTTAAGTACTTTTAACTTTACCATTTTATAATTTTAATTGATTTACACTCTGTAGTAATTTACAAGTTTAGTTTTATTTTAAAGAATCATTTAACTACTCACGATAATTCTTTTGGCAAGAAAAAAGGGACTTGTATACAGTTTTCTCTTCTCATCATGATTTTAGATCTTAGTAAAACAAGTATTTTCTACACCTATACTGGCTTGTAAGGGCTCAGACTGGGGTAGGTGGCATCTGGGGCCTTCAACTTTTAGGGTTACACCTGCTAACCAGGGCTAGACTGTATGGTGGATATGACCTCATGTTTTCAACTTTAACCTTTATTCACCCCAGGTTCCCTCTGAATGATCATGAGGCTTCCATGACCTTGACCTCCTACTTACTGGATCGGGTTGGTATCTTGGGCCTTCATTGGCTTGACCTTGTGGTGACGTTTGGCTTGTGACCTTGAACTACTTTGTAGGTACCGGGTAGGCTCACAGACGGGTTAGATATTGTTGTCCAAAGATACATTTTGTATATACAGATAGATGTATAATGTGTACTAATACTGTTTTGTAATAGTGTCTACACATGTGCAATATATATGAAGATATAATCAGTAAAAATATCAGTAGTAGTCCCATTTATGTACAGAGTGTAATAATAATTATAATCCCATTGATGTGTCTTATTGTCTTGGGGTCCTTGGGGAGTGTCAATAAATTTCATAGCTTCACAACTTTTATTTTATTTTTTTTACAAATTAATGCTGTCATCTTACTATTAAATTATCTTGTGTTGATACTTTATATTTGCGTACATTTTCTCTTTCTTAAGTGTCATTTCTCCTGCACCTTTTCATAAGTTAAACCTAAACGTAAATTTATATTTAAACATTTTTGGCAAGTTGACCAATCCATGTTTTAATTTTCATCAAATTTAATTAATCAAATTTGATCAATTGAGATATTTGTGGCAAATCCTAGGTTCTTGGAGGCTCTGTGACATAGTTAAATCTTTAGTACAATTATGGTCACCCAGCTATCTCAATACTTCAAGATTTTTTGCCCTAATACTTTTCCGTAATGTGCTCTCTTTACTTTTCACGTATGATTTCACCTGAGTATGTGTTGTGTGGAAGAGACTCTTTGTATTGATAACATTATGAAATGAGAGATTTTGGCTTGAATACCCTCGTATTAAAAAAAAGTTCACAGAGCACTTAATCATTTAGACGTGAAGCTATTTAGTTGTTTTTTTAATGCATTCGGCGCCATTTTACATGTGTGCTTTTCGTGTTGTATGATGACGTAAGTTTATATCTACACATTTTTGGCAAGTTGACAAATCCATGTTTTAATTTGCAAATGTTTTATTGAACAAAGATAGTCTGTCATGTGCTTAGTTACGATTGGGCCACACAACCACACAATTTCTAAGCTGTCTAAAAAACTACAGCATGCTGAAAAAATATTTGCTGATTATCTTCTGAGTTTTGTTGAAAAGAGGAAGATTTTATGTCATGCAATTTTACAGAAAATTATTGGTGAAGCACAGACATATTCATGCTAACAGACACCAATACATTCATGTAGAAATATCAATATAAATTTTTAACTGTTCCTCTCTCATTTTATTTATGTTCACCATGAATAATTTGTCTATTTTGTGGTTTTGTGGACATAGAGTTTTCCTCTTTTCTTCCATTGGGATTTTTAACAGAATTAGCAAAAGTATATTTCCAGGTAAGTAAGCTATTTAATTTTCCCCTTTTAAAATTTATAATACCTGTTTTTTTCCTACAATCTCATTGTCATGCTGTAACTTTACTATAATTACTATCTGTAAGGTTAGAGCTTAAATAAAATATGACTTTTCTTTTTATTTTGCTTTTTGAACCCATTGCGAAAATATTCTTTCAGTATGTTCTATTTTAATTCAAGTTATTGTGTTTTGTCTTTAATCTTTGTAACTTGCATGTGTAGTATGTTTTCATTGTTTCATTACAATAAATCTGTATTGGCCAGTTTTCACATACAAAACAATAAGTTTCACACTAAAAACACTTAACACAGGGTGCCATAAAATAACACCTTACAATTATAAGTTTAGTCAAAGGTCAGGATTTTTTAGTTTAGTCAAATGTCAGGGTTTTATAGCCTTTTCAAGGTCAACCTAACAAACCCCTCAGTAGATACATCAAGCTGCCATGAATTAAAGTGATAAGAACTTATAAATTTAAAATGCAAAACCTGCAACTCAGTAAGCTCAGTGAGACGTCGGCTTAAATGTTAATTAAATATGTCTCTGGTATGTGGATGTTTGTGAGATTAACACAGTAACAAATATTTTATCCCACAAATAATCTAGAGTCAAGTTTGGTATCCCCCCAAAAAGGAAGAAAAAAAAGCTTGGTATCCCCGTTCACTACAAGGTATACGTATTTATAATGTTTTTGCGTTTATTTCTAGACACTGTCCCTTTTCACTGTAAAGTCCGTTTAACAGGTTCGATTTTCATTTCAAGAAGCCTTCTATACCCCCTTTCACTGTAAGGTCTATTTAATGGTTTCACTTTTGATTTCACAGTCCCTCTTTACTGCAGGGTCTGTTCAATAGTTTTGCTTTTCATTTCATGAAGCTTTATGTACTCCCTTTTACTGTCATATCTTTTAGTGGTTCACTTTTCATTTTACAGTCCCCTTTTACTACAAGGTCTGTTCAATAGTTTTGCTTTTCATTTCATGAAGCTTTCTATACTACATTTCACTCTAAGGTCTATTTAATGGTTTCACTTTTCATTTCACAGTCCCTTTTCACTGCAAGGTATGTTCAATAGTTTTTCTTTTCATTTCATGAAGCTTTAAATTTCTATACTCCCTTTCACTGTAAGGTCTATTTTATGGTTTCACTTTTCATTTCACAGTCCCTTTTCACTGAAAGGTCTGTTCAATAGTTTTGCTTTTTGATGTCATGAAGTTTTCTATACTCCCTTTCACTGTCGTTTTAATGGTTTCACTTTTCATTTCACAGCCCTTCTTACTGCAAGGTCTGTTCAATAGTTTTGCATTTCAAAAAGCTTTCTTTGTCCCATTTCACTGTTAGATCTGTTTAAGGGTTTCACTTTTTCATTTCAAGTTGCCTTTATTTCACAAGAACATATCTGATTACACAAAAGTTTTCATGGTTTGCAGTGGAGGACACATTATAATGGTTTTACAGCTTCTAAGTGATTAAAGACCGTTTTGGAAACTGCAAAGATGCTGATTACTTTACCTGATAGAGTACTAACTAGCTCTATAATTGGTCTGCGGAATCTGTTCCTTTTTCTACCTGATACAGAGGCCATCTTAGATTTTTGCAATTTACAGAAGTTTTGGAAATTAGGAACATCACAAAAAGTCATTATTTCAAGTGCCTTTCGGGTTTTCCAACCACATGGAAGTGTAATGGACACGCCTGGTGGTACAGATGCAGGTGTCCATACCCAAACAGGAAGTCAAAGGTCAAAGTTGGGGGTTTTACGTCCCGTTCAACAGCCAGGGTCATATTGGGACAGGTCCTCAGAATTGCCACTTGTGGGACTCGAACCCACAGAGGTGACAGCCTATGATTAGATGCCAAACTTGCTAACCACTAGGCCACTGAGGACCTCTACCCAAACAGGAAAGGCCAGCATAGGATTTATAATGCTCAACAACATCCGAAACAGCAAACAGATATCCACAAAGACAACATTAAGACATTTTAATTTAAATGTAAAACCAGTTCTTTTAAATGGGGCAGAGACATGGAGAACATTAAAATCCATCCAAGAAAAAATACAAACCTTTGTTATACCAAGGCTTTTATATATCTTGTGGCCAAAAGGGATCAGCAATAAAGGTCTCTTGAAAAAAAAATCATGTTTGAAGAAATAAAAAGGAACCTAGGGATAGATAGGTCACGCGCAAAGACAGAATCTAGACACTAGCCAATGTATCACCAAGATACAAAAGGCCTAAGTAAGGAAATAAGTAAGCAAGTAAAGTTTGGGATCTTGCATGGTATTTAGAGTCTAGAATCTGTAACCATCGGTTAATTTTCATCATGGGCAGATTGTTGCAAACTTGTAGTATTTTCAAGCCCACAGATCTAGGTGGTGTGAACCATTGTGAACAAAAAATTAGACAGATTTTGCAGCTTTATGGTCTTGACAAGTCTTGAATGTCTTGGAAACGGTAAATACAATAATTCCGTTCTCACTTTTCGACACTGTGAATTTAGATTGCTAGAACTCAGTATTAAACTTGCAAATTCATGGAAATGTCAGATAACTCAGTGTCAGGACGTTACGCTGGTCTTGTTAATTTTAGAGAGTTTGCGAACAACGTTTTTGATGCCCGTATCTACTATCCGTTACGTTACACGTCATTGATTTCTGTGTGTGACGTAATTTTATAAGGTTTTAACTGCACAAGGTTACGTTTTTTACGTGGCAAATGGCTTCGCCACGTAATTTGTTTCCCTTGTGGATTTATTAATTATTGGAGCAATAAAGTATGTTATACATGTCAGTACAAAGTTCTTGAGAGACTGTACATTATTTTTAGCAACTTTGTCAATTTTTGAAAAACCTAAGTGTACAACGACCAGCCTTTTTTCATCCCCTGTCGTAAATTTTTATGTACCAAAGTACTAAAGTCTCCAAAGTTTTATGTACCCGTGTTTTATAAGCTATTTAACTTGTGGGTTTATTGGTTGTTGGATCAATAAAGTATGTTATATATATATCAGTACCCAGTTCATTTAGTAGTGTAGATGATTAAAATGAGTGTATTTATCTTTATTAACTCATATAATTCCCAAATAATTTAAAAGAAATGCTTGTGAAAATCATAGTTCAAACGTTGTTCGCAAACAAAACTGTCCCCCTTTATGGCTTTCTACGGAGCCCCTAATAGGACATGGTAAAATAAAAATTACACCATGTATTAAGTCGTGCGCACGAGATGATCTCGTGATAGCGAGAAAATAACTCCTGCATTAAGTCGTGTGCACAAGATGATCTCGTGATAATGAGAAAATAAGTCGTGATAATGAGATCATCTCATTATCACCACTTGTTTTCTTGATATCACAAGATCATCTGGTGCTCACCAGATGATCTTGTGCTCACTAGATAAAGTGGTGATCACCAGATAAAGTAGTTATCACGACATAATAAGTAGTGAGCACTAGTTTATGTGGTGATCACCACTTATTATGTTGTTATCACCAGTTGAAGTAGTGAGCACTACATTATCTGGTGCTAACCAGATCATTCTATTATCACTAGTTCATCTCGTGCTCACCACTTCATCTAGTGATCACCAGATGATGTGGTGCTCACTACTTATTTTCTTGTTATCACAAGATGATGTGGTAAGCATGAGATGATCTGGTTATAACTAAATGATGTGGTGATCACTACTTCATCTTGTGATAACAAGAAAATAAGTAGTGAGCACCACATCAACTAGTGCTCACCACTTATTAAGTCGTTATCACCACTTCATCTCGTGCGCACCACTTATTTTCTTGATATCACAAGATGATCTTGTGCTCACTAGATAAAGTGGTGAGCTCCAGATGAAGTGGTGATAACGACTTAATAAGTGGTGAGCACTAATTGATGTGGTGCTCACTACTTATTTTCTTGTTATCACAAGATGAAGTAGTGATCACCACATCATTTAGTTATAACCAGATCATCTCATGCTCACCACATCATCTGGTGATAACAAGAAAATAAGTAGTGAGCACCACATCATCTGGTGATAACAAGAAAATAAGTAGTGAGCACCACATCATCTAGTGATCACTAGATGAAGTGGTGAGCATGAGATGAACTAGTGATAATAGAATGATCTGGTTAGCACCAGATAATGTAGTGCTCACTACTTCAACTGGTGATAACAACATAATAAGTGGTGATAACCACATCAACTAGTGCTCACTACTTATTATGTCGTGATAACTACTTCATCTGGTGATCACCACTTTATCTAGTGAGCACAAGATCATCAGGTGAGCACGAGATGATCGTGTGATATCAAGAAAATAAGTGGTGCTAACGAGATCATCTCATTACCACCACTTATTTTCTCGTTATCACGAGATCATCTCGTGCGCACGACTTAATACATGGTGCAATATTTATTTTACCATGTCCTGTTAAGGGCTCCGTAGCTTTCTCCCGTATTGATTAATTATGTTGCGTGTTTTTGCAAGGAACGTTTATGAAACGTTGTTCGCAAACTCTCTACCATATTTACTCAGTTATCAGGGAAGTGTCTTCTGCATATCGAAAACCGAAACAATGAATTTTAGCCAAAAATTCCCACTAAGATTTTGTTGCTAATCTAGTTCCTGGTCAAATTTTATTTCAGTATATGGTAACTAAAATTATAACCGAAAAGATAGTTATTTTGATTCCGTGTTTCTCTTTTATATTGCATTTTTGACATTATAACAGTAAGGTTAACAGCTATTTTAACGAATGACAGACAGGGTGGTCAGCGTGAGTATAGTTGATATGTTCTATGTTATACAGTAGCACATTCCGTAAATGTTAGTACAAAAAAAAAACAAACAAAAAAACAAATACAAAATAACCCCCATTATCGGACCTATTGTGATTTAAATGTTCAATTTTATTATCCTGCTTGCACTCTCGCTACTTGTGAATTCGCTGTTTTTAATAAACCAATGCTTGTTTTGAATGATAATTAATTACAATTTTACTCAGAGCATGGCAGGGGTATACCAGTTCTGCTTTGCATCCGGCTGATAAGTCTCACGTAAAATAATAGATGTGTGTTTTTAACCCAATTCCCATGTTTGTGAAAAGGAATGCTTGTATATCTTGTGTATGGAAAATTGGTGGTTAAATCCCTGAAAGTTATGCATGGATGCTATTTTATCGAATGTGTGTAACTATATATGATGGAAATGTATTTAATTATTACTTGAATTAAATATATTTAATTGTGAATTGAATTAGCAGTAGTATATATCTGTGCTTTGAGTATGTGATAAAATTATATCTGGTCACATTTATTTAATAATGAAATATGATTTGATTATATTGTGGTTATCTGTGTGACCTGTAAGCAGTATAGTTTTATTTAATGTAAGATACTTACGGCTCACTGTAAACATTGTAGTGATATAAATTTAAGTAATACTTATATTATTTAGAAAATACTAATGGTAGTGATTGTGTATTTATAGGTGTTTTTTTGTATGGCAGTCAGCATTTGACAGTGTTTGTGAAGAACGGCTGCCTCAAGCGTTCACCATTACTGTACTGAAGGTAACAAATAAAAGATAGTTAAGAAAATATCTGGTGTTGGTTTCATTCACCCTTGTCAAGTCCGCCCTGTCACTGACGTACTAACCCGATAGGGACCGTGCGGCAACAAATATATAAGTGATAAAAGTTTCACATTAAAATCTATTTGGTGACTTGTTGCATAAGATTAGATTGGTCCATGACATCTCCTTCAAGGTCAAATTACTTCTTTTTTCGAGGTGAAATTACTGAACCGTTTGCATGCGGTCCTAGACGCTTGGAATGTAAACACAATGGCAGGGAATGATGGGCTATTCTAGTCTAGTCTATTCTGTACTTTTATAGTGACATCACTATGCTTTTATAGTGACATCACCATGCTTATTACTCTTGTATTTCATTATTGTTGGTCCTAGAAGTTTGGAATAACAGGACAACGTATGGGAAGTCAGGGTCTGTGAATGTTTTGGTAGTGGGATGTAACATATGAAGTATCATTCACTTTCATGTAACATCACCAAACCTGAAAGTCTTGTATCTCATTTTGGGGAAGTACCCCACCCTGAATTTGTCTCGTCGAGGGGTCTGCTTTTTCCAGACCCAATCTTATTCTTTCACATTATTATAAAGGTCAAACACTGATAGTATTTTGGTTTGTGACAAATAATACTCTTTTTCAATTTTAGGCAAGATAAAAGAGTGGTCCATTTTGAGCCTGAAGTAAACCCAAACATCAAGAGGCAGGGGAAGGCTGGAACTACAAACTGTGAGTAGACAGTGAGTAGATTGACATTGATTATATTAAGCAATGCAGCAACAATAGTACTTATGATAGTCCATGTCCCGATTGAATCAAAGGTCCTCAATGACCTAGTGGGTTAGCAGATTTGGTATCTAATCACAAGCAGTCACCTCTGTGTGGGTTGGACTCCCACAAGTGACTCAGCTGAGGATCTGTCCCAATATGACTGGCTGTCTGCACGGGGGCTTAAAACCCCAACTTTGACTTTTGTCTCATGAGTCAAAGGTCTGATGGACAATACCCGTATCAGGGCATATCACTGAATTCCTCACATTATCATATCAGGGGCCGGTTTCACAAAGCCTCCTTAAGATAAAGGTCACCTTAAATTCTAGAATTTCCTTGATTTTCTCCCTCCTTTAAAAAATCTCAGTTTCACAAAGCCTCCTTCCTTAAAGGAGACCTTAAAAACTCCTTTGAATTCCAAGGAAGCAAAGGACCTACCTTAGATTTAAGGAAGTGTATCCGCCTAAATATTTAGTACTTGAAACATTATTGTCAAACCTACACCCACAAACAATGTTTTGCTGTTTATTTCATACAATTTGGTTGTTTAATTCTTGAAAAATTGATGTTCAAACTTTTCAAGTGAGAAACATACTCATGGAGTTTCCTTGAACATAAAGGGCCCCTCCCTTACTTTGGGTAAAAAATTGTCATGTGACCTACTCTATTAATTTGCAAAATATAATCACGACCAATCTGCATTTTACAAAATTTATTTAGATTTACTGACTTTATTGATATTTAACAGTGTTACAATATGGACATTGCCTCCATAAGGTAATTTAGGTACAAAATAAGTGCACAAGTACACATGTACTTACAGTGAAAGAAAAACATTGGTATGTTTATAGGTTTTGGAAACAACTCCCAAAAGAAATAACAATGCAAATAATGTATCTGAAAATTAAAATGTACCTAATGTACCAAGTTTAAAATAGTTAAAATGCTAAAATGCAATTTACTCTCTTAATATTTAAAATAAATTGTGTGAAGGTTATATAAGTAATGGAGGGGAAATTCCAAGCAGTGTGGTTATACAAGGAATCACCCTTCCTTTGTTTTAAGGAAAATCTTTGGTAAGGTGGAATAAAGGAGGCTTTGTGAAACAGTATTTAAGGGAAGCCTTGCCAAAGGTTAGAAATCCCCCTTCTTTTACTTTAAGGAAGGAAAAGACAAAGGAGGCTTTGTGAAACCGGCCCCTGGACTCGAATTCACTATGATAGAGGTTAGGGCATAGCAAAACATAAGTAATGGATGTTGCTTTCCCTCAAAATATGCAAAGATAGGAAAGTGGCAGTTGCTCGTTTGCTTGACAGGTGGTTTACAGTGCAGAATTGTAAATAATAGTATGCACGAAGTTCTCCTGTATACCTTTCCCAATGCCCTTTGGAATATGTCCTGAGTAATATATAACACATATACATTAAATCATATATTCCTTTATATTCTTCCCGTTGTGATATGACCTGTACAAAAGATAGGTTATGTCACAATGTTATTAAACAAAAAATAAACCCCAGCACCATATAAGTTTTGATATAACACAGTATGTAGTTGAAACTGTTATTGGTAAATACATTAAATAAGTTATAATATATTTATTTTGAATTCACGTTACACAAATTCAGATTTGGATGAAATATGTTTGAGACTTCCTGTGTTATTTTTGCAATGATCTTTTAAGGAACCTGAATAAAGTTGCGGTTTTCCGTCCTGTTCAACAGCCAGGGTCATATTGGGAACAGTCATCCTCAAGGAATTCAAAGGTAGATATGCTGAAACTACCATGTATCTAAAACATATGATACTGGGTTCAACCAATCGTCAGCCACTGTATTTATTTCATTGCAATGTTGAAGAGAGAATGTACATCTCCATTTAATAACTTAATTAGAGTGGATCCATAACTATTTTCACAACAACTTATTTGGAAAAGATTCACAAATATATCACATTTGTTTTATGCCTGCAAGGTTGAGGTAATATATTCACTATGACTTCACAGACATCTTTCAAACAATGTATGCTGTATGGATTCAAGGTAGCTAGTAATACTATTAGTCTGATTGGTGGATATGGTGTACTTTATTAGAAATATACATTGAAGACTTGGTCATTTGCCATGTTGAAACAATACAGTGTGGCCACAAATCAACAGACAGAAAAAATAGGATCTCTGAAAAATTAATTGATCTTCTCTGCCTCCTACCTCCTGAACCGAATCAATCAATCAATCAATGAATCAATGATCGATTGATCGATCGATTGATTGATTGGGATTTGGGATCACTTTCAACAAAATATCAATGTAATCTCACAGTTGGTAGTGGATGAAACGTGGAAAATCATTCCATTCTAGTTGGTCAAGATTTTGAAGTAAACAGAAATGGATATAAGCAAGCCCCAAGCTGATGGGTAGGAGACAGTTATCGCCGCAGCTTCCTCATACAGGTACCATTTTTTTAGAATATGGCTTCTGGCTCAGCACTATTCACATGCTTGTATGAAGTGTCTTTTGCACTGACCACAATTTCTACAACTGGCTAAATTAATGTAATTAACTTGCAATAAAGGGTTTTCCCTGACTTTTGCTTTGCTCTCTTTGTTGTACAATTTTTAATATTAACCCACACTTGTACTCCGAATTTTGACTTTCTTTTCACACATAGATAAAAATTATATTTAATATGTACAATCCACATGTTCAAGAGAAACATGGCTACCTCTTCAAGAGATAGTATCAGATTTATAATATTTTAGCTTACCGTAGCTTATACTGGTAGAGGACTCGATTATGGTATTTGCCTCCTGACAGACATTTATATTCAAGTGGAAATATGAGCATACAGTCTAATCACTGCTCCAGTGGCTAAGTCTACATTTAATGACTTGATTATCACTTTTCACAGTGCCAGTGAGTGCAAATCAGTCTCAATATAAAAAGTGTATAATTCACTGAATTTTATATATTGCTAAGAATATGGCCCTTGACAAGATTTGGGCTACATTAGAGAATTGTTCTCATATGTCACTTCCTGTGTAAGGGCATATGCTGATGTGCTTAAGTGTTGACGAGTATAAGTAGAAAATGTTTAATTGATATCAACTGAAAATCTCGTGTAGAATGTTAATAAGATACCAAATATAACTGTCCTAACTTATTAAAGGGGATAGTTAAGACAGTAGATTTTCTCTGGTAAACAAAACCCTTTACTATCTAGTCTGTAATACCTTAGTTGATTCTAAAAGCATGGCTCCATTTAATGCCACATATCGGTAGACCTAGCCAATCTACAAGTCAGGCCTTTTTTGAGACTGATTCTGGGAAAAATAGCAGGAAATGCCTAATGCATCAATTAAATATGTGACGCATCACGGCCAAAACCATTTTGAAGTGTGACCCACTGTCAAAATTTTAGAAAATTGTGATGTAACTATTAAATATATCATGCAATATGACCAGGAAGATAGAGCTCCAACGTAGCTCAAAAAGAGTGGAAAGTATGGTTGGTCATAATGCCTTGTGATTTTGACACCCAACCACCACAATACAAGAAAACAGCTGAAAATTGTGATTGTGATTAAAAAAATCAGTTGAAACCACGCTGCACTATTACTCATAGATAAGTCGTAGTTCTTATACCTACAGGTGTAACCTGAAATTTCGGAACTGTACTCCAGCTGATATGATAACTTTATTTGATCCATGAAGTTACATACAATTATCATGGACTGCATTTTGGCAGTATTTAAAATGTAGGATGGTGCCATACCAGCATAAATTGAACTACCAGTGGAGCACATCACGGAACTTCAAAAGACTCATAGATAGGTCAACTATGTCCTTCTTCTTTGGCCTTGGAGTCACCAATAGGTCTCTTGTTATACACAAGTCAAAGATAAATGTATAGTTGATGTCTTTATTGCAAGAACTATCCCCACTTCCCAAATCCCACCATCAGACTGCTAGTTCTGAGCTTACATGAGCCTGATATAAACTCTAGGCTCCGCCCAGCCCTAGCTGCCTGAGGCTGTCGTGCAGAGCTCCCAATGAAATGAAGCCACACTGAGTTAGCCAAAGAACAGCTGTAGCCAAAGATAATTTGCCTCGTCAAAAGTAACAACTCAGCAGGCAGTGGTATTGATTTAGTTCAATATCTGTTAATGCCAAATAACCCATTTTAGAAGCATGACTAAGTAAACCAAAGTCAACATAATAACACAACTGGGTTCAGGACAACTATAAATTAGTTCTGAGCCCATCAGAGAAGAGTACAGAAAGTCACAGTGGTCTGGCCTACTATCACAGATGACTGCATGTTTAAGAAGCTGTGTTTAAGAACAGATGGAACGTCCTAAATCCTGTGTTATTGTGGGAAGCATATAGCCTTAAGATGTTCCAGACTTAGAAGATGTGAAACTTTCAGTTAAAGAGGCTTCCACTTAGTGCCATGGCACTACCACTGGTACACTGATGATAAGTTAACGTGTGCTAAACATTGGTAGCCTTGATTCCATCAGATTCCATCAATATTCGACCCGAAAGCCAACACTGAAAATGCGTCCATGCATTCCCCCTACATCCCTGATGCCTGCTCCCATTCCCCAACTATGATGTTTCAAGAACTTTGATAAAGCTAGTGTACCCAATGAAAGCCCTCTCAAACCATATTTTCACATTATTTTCCCTAACCCCTTTGAAAGATAACTCATACTTAACATAAAGTTACTTCCTCTAAAGAATTAATAAAATGTAGAACCCCTTCACGTAATACATAGTTTATTTCTCTTTTTATTTCTTCAAAAACAATTTCATCATCATCATTTCATACCACAGTTTTGCTTCTAAAACATTTCCAATTAAATTTTCCCCTTTCTTGTTTTCTTCTTCGATAACTTTTTTTCACATATTTTGCTCATCTTTCGAAGTTTACAAATAATTTCTTTTCATATTTGTGATTAATTTGTGATTATTTTTTGAACAGCCAATGCAATTTCTCAGGACTAGGAGTTATTCTAACGGATCTATTTGTGTTCCATACAATTACAATGCGACCTGTGTAGACTGGATATGGGGAGAGTTCAAAAGTAAATTGCAATAGTCTAACTGACTACAAAGAGGAGCATTGGCCACAAGAAAAAGGGCATCATTAGTAAGAAACTGCCAAACCCTTGTGAAATTTCTAAGTTGCAGAAAACAACCCTTGCATTGTTTTTATACATGTTTTGAGAAAGAGAAGTCTGCATTAAATTGGACTCTTTTTTATCATCTCTGCTGGAGGGAGCGAACTACCCAAAATACCAACTGAAAATATGCTTTAAGCCTGTCGGTTTGTGATTTGTGGCCAAAAAGATAATGACTCATTTTTTTGTCTAAATACAGCCTAACTTTGCTACTGGTGTTCTAATTTTGGAATGCAACAGATGCATTTTGTGGGACAAATGAACAAGAACACTTCAATATGCTTTATCTCTCGGCTGCATTTTGATACTATCAATCATTCAACTCTTGTCAGTTGTTTCTTGTCAAAGTTTGGTCTCTCATAGAGGTTGTCCTGTATGCAAGTGGTTTACCTCCTATATTATTGATTAGGAGTTATTGTTATTGATTATGTTGACTGATTCATTATCAATCTGTAAACATTGGATATACATTTTCAGACCACTGTAGGCTCTTGCTTGATGTTGCTCAGGGTTCTGGCTTAGGTCCACTTCCTTTCTCCCTGTATATGAAACCCCTCAGCAAGACCATTGGTATTAATTAACAGTGTTGTCAGACTTCACTTCTGTGCTGATAATACACTGGTTAGGACTTGGTTAAGGTGAATAGAGATTTCTGTGATGTATAGAGAAATATACCGGTCCTAGATAGTATCCTTGGTAATAAGAAATAACCCGGACATCTTTCATATGTCGGGCACTTGGATATCTGCTGTTGTGCCTGAAAACAAGAAGAGGCTAGATTGACTGCTGTCTTTGTTGTGTGTGTTGATTGCTATGGCTGCAGCGATGGAGCAGGCCGATTGTGTCTGTGGCCTCTATTGTTTTGCTGTGGCTTCTGTTGATTTTTGTTGCAACATTTGTCCAGTGGTCTGCTGCAGGCATTGGATAATGGTGAAGGACTTAGTTTAAATGTTGCACACTCCTCTGCATTAACCTTGTCCAGTTCTGAGGTTATCCAGTCCATGAAGGCTGTCTTGGTCCACTGTTAGATTGACAATCTCTTTCATTAAACCTTTTATGTTGTATTCCATTGTACCAAATCTTTTGCACATTTTCAGGGAGAAGCTGTCACTTGGTGTAGTTGAGCTCTTTATAAAAGTTAACTGGTTCCCCAGACATTTTAGTGTTCTAAACAGAACTGTAGTTTTTTAATCACATCAGATATGTGAAAGGTTTGAACCCTCAGTCTATTAGATGTGTCTGCTTTTATCATACAGGAACCTGTGGTTCCTTAGGAAAGTCGATTATCACTTACTTGAACTAAACTAACTATATCTTGCCCATGTCATGCTTCTTTGAGAAGTCAGCCTGCTTACCATCTTTACTTACTTACTTATCCGCGTCTCTCTTATTGGAGAATACGGCCACCCGCAACCTCCAAGCTGGTCTGTCCTTGGCCAGACTCTCTGCTTCACCCCAGGTCAGCCCCATGTCTTTTAACTCTGCCTCCACACTCCTTCTCCATGTGGTCTTTGGTCTTCCCCTTTTCCTTTTCCCGGGCGGATTCCATCTAAGACATTTTTTCGCACTTCGTGATGTTTCCATTCTGAGGACGTGTCCAATCCAGTTTAATCTTTTGATTTGTATTTCGATTTCTATATTTTGGCACCCAGTTTTCCTGTACAGGTCGTTATTGGAGATTTTGTTTGGCCAGAAAATTTTTGAAATTCTTCGCAGGCAGGTGTTGTGGAAGGAGTTTAACAAAGCCATTTCATTTTTGACAACCCTCCAACATTCTGATCCATATAGTAGGACAGATTTTACATTACTATTGTATAGTTTTATCTTGGTTTTCAGGGAGTATTGTTTTGATTTCCAAATGTTTATGAGGCTCATGAAGGCGTTTCTTGCTTTGTTGATTCTGTTTGTGATGTCTGCTTTTGCACCTTCTTCAGAGTGAATGACACTTCCAAGGTATGTGAATTTCTTAACTTGCTTTAAATTTTCACCATTGATGTTTATAGGGATTTGAGGCTCTTCAATAATATTCATTTCTTCAGTTTTGCTGGCATTTATTATGAGGCCTACTTGTTTGGCAAAAAGAATGAGCCTATTGGTTTTATCCTGAAGCTGTTTATGGCTGTGGGACATGATAGCAAGATCGTCAGCAAAGTCCAAGTCTTCCAGTTGTCCTCTTACTCCCCACTGTATTCCTCGTTTGCGGTCTTTAACTGTGTTTTTCATCACCCAATCGATGACTATAAGAAATAGTATGGGAGATAGTATGCATCCCTGTCGCACTCCAGTAGCTATCTTGAAAAATTCTGTTGTTTGCTTGTTGTTTGCTTACCATCTTTGGGAGGACCTATTGTCTCTTGTAATCCTATCCTTTGGGTCACTTGCCTGGGTCCTAGTCTCATGGACTGCCTTGTCCTCAGTCTCCTGGGCATATGTGTGAGGATACTGGTAGCCTCACAGCTTCCACTCTGAAGTCTCCTTCACATTTATAAACTTGCTTTTTGCTCTTTTCCTTAAACGGTTATAGTCCCAGATTTTTTATACTCTATCAGTGAATGGAGAAGAAATCCTAAGTGATCTCTACACTTGCACGACAAGCCCAAGTAAAAATTATATAACTTCACATATCTTTATTTTGACCAAAATCTTTTGTGCAATAGGTCTTATCTTCCTCGAGGCATGATATTTATTACCATGTGGGCTACATTTACAATATGTCTTAAATACAACTGAGTGGCCTCATTTGATCAAGGTAGTAGAACAATTTAGTTCTCATTCTCATAAATGTGCTATGTTTTTCTTTCCTGATGACATTAAGAATCAGCTTCAAATTTGTTTATCTTTACATGAAGATTAATTATGTCCGGAAAAGTGTGAAAAGACAACTTACACAAAAGATAAATTGTACCACAGTTAGTATAAGACTTGACTGGACTTATAGTCAGGGCAGAACCACAACCGACATGACTGGGCTCCCAACCTTCAGGAGCAAAATCATAGGTCACATGAAACACAAAATATTGCTCTCACATTATCAGGTTGTGATCAAACTCATCCAAGTGAGTAAGGGTAGTAGACACAGTCTTGATACAGTCTCCAAAGTAAGCAGGCTAAGACAGTTGTTGATTCACCCATGTAACCATACTAACTGTATTCCATATCCTTGTATATGCTGTAAACTCTGCTGATCAGATTCTTATATAATCCTATTTTACTTTTGGTGATTTATTCAACAAGTGAAGGCAATATGTTACCTTTGTATATCAGGTCAAATTTCAAATTCACTACCATGACCTTCATATTTGTTAGATCAATCTGGTGTTGACCCTATGAATGATATGATAATATGTTTCAGTTAAGTTCACTTTCTTTTGGTAACTTCAGTATCTCTTTAGCTTGCCATTGCTTACAAATCTGCATATTAATCATGTACCAGCAATGATCAGAAAAGATGTTTTTATTCACTTCCTTAGCTGATACAGTAACACCCCCACACTTTGCAATGGCTTAACCACCTATGTTTTCAACATAAACCCTTTTATGCAATGATTAAAGAAAATTGTTTAGACTCTTGTCTGGAGCTAAAGCGCCATCTGCAGTTATGTATCTTAATTGACAATTGTGCATCTCAACAGGACCCATATTTACTAACATTCTTCTACTTAAAATAAACATTTTCTTGGGATTTCAGTTTTCCAAAAACCCAGTAATAATTTAAAGTGTGGTATTGAGATTTTATGGTGTTAAGTCAATGTTCGGGATAATTTTTTGGGTCTCCTTTGGCGTTGCGCGTTTGAATGTTAGAAACTTCCAACGTCCGTGACGTTGTCTTCATCTATAAATAGACTTCGGAAATTTTTGTGCTTATGTCCTCTTTGCTGAACTACATCACACTTTTTCTGTTAAATATTCAACATTCAACAACACCGAAACCCACCTTTCTTTGATTCTCCATCTTTAGACAAAAGGTAATAATGCTTTATTTTCTGGTACTGAGGGTTCAAAATGGTGCGACAACTCTTAGGTTATCGAGTTACGTACTGTATATACAAGTTTACACTAAGTTCTCCACAACTATAAAATACTTCAGGCATTATTTATGCTGAATTATGAAGAAAATATCAACTAAAATGCTGAAAAATATTTGTTGCAATCATTTAATTTTGAATGTCAAAGGTTATATGTCACAGGGTTACTGATCCAGTTTTCATGCTATCTGTTGGCTATTTCATAAACTTTAAAATTAAACAATTTTTGCACAATATTATACACAAACAAAGACATAACTGTTGAACTCTACACAATAAACTTTACAATGGTGTTTTAATTGTAAAAATTGGTTATGTATTGGCAGATTTACAAGCAATTGAAGATTAACAAAATTTCACATTGCATTGATAAAAATTTATTGGCAAATAAACTATTGCATGAACCCAAAATAAGGACTAAAAGAGTTTAACAAGTGATATCCAAGTACCTGATTCAACTACAGAAATGATAACTGCATCATTTTAAAGAAAAATACCAGTAGATTATGTCAGTTTTTATTTGAAGAAATTTTGTTTTATATTGGCTGAGATATTGTTAAATATGCTGCAAACACACGAAAACTAGTGCTAGCACGAAAACTGGACCATCGACCATACTGATTTTATATAAAGTATCTAAAAACTTCTAAAACACAAATATTTACAAGCTATTTTCTCATAATTAATGTTGTATCACCTACTCAGCAAGTTCATTTCGTCACCCGAGTGAAGTTCGTAGCATACAAAAACAACACCCAAGGACCAGCAATATCCATATTTAAATAAATGAAACGACTTCTGTGGACAGCAAGGTTTTATTGTATTCTTAAAGATCATAGTCAAAAAGCCTTAATATTGTCATAAAATAGAAGTGACTAACTTCAATGGGATGACAAACTTCACTGGCTGACAAGTACAGTAGTGGATACAACATAAATTAGATAAAAAAGCGTTCCTATCATAACTTTAAAATTTTTAGCCGCATGCTTTTGACATGGGCATGTTTTGTTAACAGACATGTTTTGGTATTTTTTATTTTATTTTACCAGTACTTCACGTTTACATAAGTCAAAATGCAAAAACGAATCCATCAAAATGTTAAAAACACTCCAAATGGCAATCAATATACAGTTGACCTAAAGCTCATTCTTTAACTTAGTAATTATCATGTCTCATCCTAGCTACTTTCCTTTTAGCGGCAACACCACCACCATTTTATTCAAAAATTGAGCCATGATGCCAAAATGCTGTAAACAAAGCACATATGTGTATAGTCTCTGAGTATGCCATTAATTGTTAATGTGTTGCCATCAAGATCGAGTTAATTAAGTAAACTGAAGATGTGACCGTTTTCAGGATAAACAATTTTGCACCAGACAACCCTGTAGACAAGAACAAGTCAGTGATCCTTACAACACTGAACAGCATATTTTTTCCCCACAGTAAAAACAAGATAAATAATTTCAGGAGAGCTAAAAATGTTGGCAACTTTCCAAAATTTCTTTGTGGTTTGTGTAACTTGTGTTTGCTCAACTTTTTCATGTCAAATACAAACTCACAAAAACATTTTCTCATTATTAAGTTGCTGTGTATAGAGAACTCAAACAGGAAAACCAGTGACACACCCTCCAACATCTTTAGTATTATGCCTGTGATCAGCCCTTTTTATTCTTTGTTTTAAAACTTAAAACCTTTAAAACTTGAATTTTTTTGCCATCAAACTTTTTACTGTTTAGACTTTTGTTGCTAGCTATTCTGCTGTTTGCATATGCAACCAACACTTATGCACTTGGACTTCTGGAACTTTACAATAATCAGTGCTTTTCAGATTGAAACATTAAATATAACATTGAGAAGTAAATGTTATTACATTTAAAGGCAAACAGGCATTTTAAGAAAGATATGATATCAATGTTTGTACTTATTTACTGCATTAGCATGAAGGATAAGTGCTTCAACTATTTTCAGGACTCTGTATTTTGACACAGAGAACATGTCTAAATTTGATACTTTCAAATTTCATTTGAGGATTGATAGAAGATTTATAAATACTATATTTTACACATTTTATATTGCCAGTATAACATTTACCAAGAACAATGATACAATGAATGAGACTTGTATTATTATTTCAACAAGAGCACTTGGGGAGCACATACCTCCACCAAGGCCCATCACCTCCGTTGATCTCAAAAATCATTGAAGCGTAAATTTTCACATAACCAATAAACCAGAGATGTAAAAAACATTGCCATCACGGCAATAAAAGTTGCAAATTGCTTATTTGCAGTTAGCAAGTTATAAAGGTACCATGTATACAAGGAAACTTAACTGAGTGTTCCTATTGCTGAAGTTTATTACAGGAGAAAACAAATCAATAAACCCAGAGTCCACAGGATATGTCTGCACTTGTGAGTTCCTGTATCTGGGACAGATCCATTGAATTGTGAAAATGAGCTGCAAAATCAACACATTGATCAATACCTAAGGGGTGTACAAATATAACTTCTTAAATAATCCAGCACATATTTATTTATATAGCATGTATAGCATACATCATTAGCTTCACTAGATAGTAGTTTCCCTGTGTAAAATGGGGAGATTTTATTTTATGTGTGTGGTTGAAAGCAACAGTGTCTTGAAATTGGAAAGTACTTCACAGCAGTGGGACGAGTATAAAAAATTGAGGCTGATTTCTTACTCATCATTTGTTGTTTTATATTCAAATGTTTGCTGTATTATGATTTTCCACATTCACACTTGTTAATAATCCTGACGACCTTGGGGGGAGGGGGGATAGTGTAGGATTACCCCCCACCTCCCCACCCCCACCAGCCAGTTTTGGACAAAGCTTTAAATAATGTAGTTAAATTTAAAGATAAGATATTGTAAAAAATTTTTTTTTCTTTTAACCAATTTCCCTAGGTTTTTTAAGCAAACTTTTTGCACAGTTTATATTCATGCAGGCAGCATAAGAGGACCACATGAGACATGCTCAAGTAAAACCAAACTGGGTAAACCTGCAAATTTGTAAAATAGAAATATATAATATGTATAGACTTGACTTTCTGATGGAATTAATGTAAGGTGGAGACATTTTGGGACTTTTTCCCAAAATGAATCACTGTTATTTGATGGTATACATCGGAACAAGCACTCAATTGCAAATGTAGCTTCAATGTTCAAGTAATTGATAAAACTTCCTTGCTGAAGGAGTACCAAGTCCAAAAATTCAAGTACTCTTCAAACCAGGTTGTTTTTTTTTTGGTACTAAATAACAAGATAATAATATCATTCACAAGTTTTTTTTTCAATATTTATATACTTCACATTTTATCAGGCCATAAATCTGAATACATGTCTGATGATTGTTTGGAAAGGTGTCACTGTAAGGACAAAAATATCATTCCAGTTTTTGAGTTTTGATAGTTTTAACATAATTTATTCATCAACATACCAGTCTAGTCCACTGATCACTTTACTAGCTAATTCCATTAACTACTCAAAACACTCCTGTACATATTGGTCAGTAAAAATTTGCCTTTGGATAGAGCACAGTAATGGAAGACTGTTCAGAAGACATGCATGTTGGTAAGTTTAAACTGACAGTTTTTTACCCCACAGCCCTTAAGGGCTGTCAGGGTATTGTTTTCACCCATGGTGTCCGGATGGGTGGGCGGGCAGTGGGAAATAGTTTGTCCGGGCTGTATCTGAGAAACCGTAAGGTGTAGGAAGTTCATACTTGGTAGGGACATTGGTTGGGGGTGTAGGTGTGCAAAGTCATGGTCTGACCTTGATTTGACCTTTGACCTTGCCGTAGTGACCTTGAGTTTGAAAATCTTGTCCGGGCTATATCTCGCCAACCATAAGGTGTAGGAAGTTGATACTTGGCAGGGACATTAGTTAGGGGTTGTAGGTGTGCAACGTCATGGTCTGACCTTGATTTGACCTTTGACCTTGCCGTAGTGACCTTGACCTATAAAATCTTGTCTGGGCTATATCTCGGAAACTGTAAGGTGTAGGAAGTTGATACTTGGTAGGGACATTGGTTAGGGGGTGTAGGTGTGCAACATCATGGTCTGACCTTGATTTGACCTTTGACCTTGCCGTAGTGACCTTGACCTATAAAATCTTGTCTGGGCTATATCTCGGAAACCGTGAGGTGTAGGATGTTGATACTTGGTAGGAACATTGGTTAGGAGTTGTAGGTGTGCAACATCATGGTCTGACCTTGATTTGACCTTTGACCTTGCTGAGTGACCTTGACCTATAAAACCTTGTCCGGGCTATATCTCAGCAACTGTAAGGTATAGGAAGTTGATACTTGGTAGGGACATTGGTTAGGGGGTGTAGATGTGCAACATCATAGTGTGACCTTGATTTGACCTTTGCCGTAGTGACCTTGACCTATAAAATCTTGTCCGGGCTATATTTCGGAAACTGTAAGGTGTAGGAAACTGATACTTGGTGAGGACATTGGTTGGGGGTAGTAGGTGTGCAACATCATGGTGTCACCCTGATTTGACCTTTGACCTTGCCGTAGTGAACTTGACCTATAAAACCTGGTCCGGGCTATATCTTGGAAACCCTAAGGTGTAGGAAGTTGATACTTGGTAGGGACATTGGTTAGGGGGTGTAGGTGTGCTATGTCATAGTGTGACCTTGATTTGACCTTGCTGTAGTGACCTTGACCTATAAAATCTTGTCCAGGCTATATCTCAGAGACTGTAAGGTCTAGGAAGTTTACACTTGGTAGGGACATTGGTTGACGGTTTTAGGTGTGCCATGTCATGGTGTGACACTGATTGACCTTTGATCATGCTGTATTGACCTTTAAAATCTTGTTGCACCTTTGGGTCTGTCTGTTGATGGAGATTAAGCACTGTTAAAGTCATATTAGAATTCATTAAGAATTTCCTTTTGCAAGTTCCCATTGTAACAGATGGAATTTCATCAAGTGAGCCACAGGCTTTTCTCCAACACCATACATAAGCATTCATTGAATGTATTGCCTTCTGTATGCATGGATAATATTCAAAACATCCAAACCATAATTCGGCCATTTTTGGTTTACTGATAAGTGCTGTCATTTTATTATTGAATTGTTTTGTTTTAATACTTCATCTTTACATACATTTCTTTTCCTTAGATATTATTTTCTCTACTTAAGCATTATTTGGACCTTAATATAACTGACACTGCTCTGAAAGTATCTTGAACTTTGTACTGTTATACTACTTCTATATCTCATGGTGTTGAAAAATATTTCCCCAGGCTGTGGGGTACGGGCATCTCTGATGCTATTTTTTGTTCATTGTATTTTTCAAATATGACCTTGAATTAAAGGTGACCTTCAGTGGCAGAGTGTCCAACAAGATTGTTCTTTGATTACTTAACTCTCACCTCTGTAGTGATGGCTTTAGCCCGGGAGGGAGATTATGAAATGATGCCTGTGCGTGCGTGCGTTAGTTAGTCACGCAGATTTCTCCAAAACTACTACAGCTACAGATTTTTTGTAAATTAATTGTCCCAATGAATTTTCACGCCCTCGAAAATTTTTTTGCTTTTATGGACTTAGGCCTAAAGATAAGTGAGTAATAGCAATCTTAGCTACTTGGAGTAAAAGGCTCATAACTCAAAAACTATTGCAGTTACAACTTTTTCTTCAAATATGTTGTTCAGCTACTTTGTCCTTAGATATAAGATGGTACATAGTTTGGGGTCCCATTGCATGCCATAAGTGAGTAATAGCTATTTTCTTATTTGTAGCAAAATAATGACATAAGTAAATGTCAAATATCTTCAAAAGTATTAAAGTTAGGGAAATCTTTTCAAATATGTTGTTCATCTACTTTTTGATAAGCTATCACATAGTAAAGTTTCAGATCTGTTGCACATTGGATAGCTGAGTAATAGCTACTTTGAAATTGTGACTGTTAAGTAAATCCATTGTAACTCCAAAACTATTGCAGTTAGAGTATTTTCCTAAAATATGTTATTCAGCTACTTTGTCCTTTACTATAAGATGGCATAAAGTTTGGGATTCTATTGCATGCCATAAGTGAGTAATAGCTATTTCCTTATTTGAAGCAAAATAACGACATGAGTAAATTTCAAATATCTTCAAAAGTATTCAAATTAGGGAATTCTTTTCAAATATGTTATTCATCTAGTTTTTGGTAAGCTATCACCTAGTAAAGTTTCAGACCTGTTGCACATTGGATAGCTGAGTAATAGCTACTTTGAAATTGTGACTGTTGAGTAAATCCATTGTAACTCCAAAACTATTGCAGTTAGAGTATTTTCCTAAAATATGTTATTCAGCTACTTTGTCCTTAACTATAAGATGGCATACAGTTTGGGATTTTATTGCATGCCATAAGTGAGTAATAGCTATTTCCTTATTTGAAGCAAAATAACGACATGAGTAAATTTCAAATATCTTCAAAAGTATTCAAATTAGGGAATTCTTTTCAAATATGTTATTCATCTAGTTTTTGATAAGCTATCAGATAGTAAAGCTGCAAACCTGTTGCACACTAGACAGCTGAGTAATAGCTACTTTGAAATTGTGACTGTTGAGTAAATCCATTGTAACTCAAAAACTACTGCAGTTACAGGATTTTCCTAAAATAATTTGTTCAGATACTTTTTCCTTAACTATAAGATGGCATATCATTTGGGGTTCAATTGCATGTCATAAGTGAGCAATAGCTATTTTCTTATTTGTAGCAAAATTATGATGGAAATAAATGTCAAATACCTTCACAAGTACCAAAGTTAGGCAAATCTTTTCATTTGTTATTCATCTAGTTTTTCAAAAGCTTACTTTCCTGTGTCCTTTATACTTTTGTTGCTTTTGCAGATGTAGGTCAATAGCTAAGTGAGTAGATAGCTGAGCAAGAGCTACTAAAATGAGTAAATGTCTTTTATCTCTAAAAGTATTACAGGTAGGCAATTTCTTCTAAATAAGTCATTCACCTACTTTTGGGTGATGTACCACATAGTGAAGTTGCAGAACTGTAGCTCTTTGGATAGCTGAGTAATAGCTACCAAAATGAGTAAATGTCTTTTATCTCTAAAAATATTACACATAGGCAATTTCTTCTAAATAAGTCATTCACCTACTTTTGTGTGATCTACCACATAGTGAAGTTGCAGAACTGTAGCTCTTTGGATATCTGAGTAATAACTACTAAAATGAGTAAATGTCTTTTATCTCTAAAAGTATTACAGGTAGGCATTTTCTTCTAAATAAGTCATTCACGTACTTTTGGGTGATCTACCACATAGTGAAGTTGCAGAACTGTAGCTCTTTGGATAGCTGAGTAATAGCTACTAAAATGAGTAAATGTCTTTTATCTCTAAAAGTATTACAGGCAGGCAATTTCTTCTAAATAAGTCATTCACCTACTTTTGGGTGATCTACCACATATTGAAGTTGCACAACTGTAGCTCTTTGGATAGCTGAGTAAAAGCTACCAAAATGAGTAAATGTCTTTTATCTCTAAAAGTATTACAGGTAGGCATTTTCTTCTAAATAAGTCATTCACGTACTTTTGGGTGATCTACCACATAGTGAAGTTGCAGAACTGTAGCTCTTTGGATAGCTGAGTAATAGCTACTAAAATGAGTAAATGTCTTTTATCTCTAAAAGTATTACAGGCAGGCAATTTCTTCTAAATAAGTCATTCACCTACTTTTGGGTGATCTACCACATATTGAAGTTGCAGAACTGTAGCTCTTTGGATAGCTGAGTAAAAGCTACCAAAATGAGTAAATGTCTTGTATCTCTAAAAGTATTACAGGTAGGCAATTTCTTCTAAATAAATCATTCACCTACTTTTGGGTGATCTACCACATAGTGAAGTTGCAGAACTGTAGCTCTTTGGATAGCTGAGTAATAGCTACTAAAATGAGCAAATGTCTTTTATCTCTAAAAGTATTACAGGCAGGCAATTTCTTCTAAATAAGTCATTCACCTACTTTTGGGTGATCTACCACATATTGAAGTTGCAGAACTGTAGCTCTTTGGATATCTGAGCAATAGCTACTAAAATGAGTAAATGTCTTTTATCTCTAAAAGTATTACAGGTAGGCAATTTCTTCTAAATAAGTCATTCACCTACTTTTGGGTGATCTACCAAATAGTGAAGTTGCAGAACTGTAGTTCTTTGGATATCTGAGTAATAGCTACTAAAATGAGTAAATGTCTTTTATCTCTAAAAGTATTACAGGTAGGCAATTTCTTCTAAATAAGTCATTCACCTACTTTTGGGTGATCTACCAAATAGTGAAGTTGCAGAACTGTAGCTCTTTGGATGGCAGAGTAATAGCCACTAAAATAAGTAAATATCTTTTATCTCTAAAAGTGTTACAGATAGGCAATTTCTTCTAAATACATCCTTACCTACTTTGGGTTGATCTACTGCATAATAAAGTTGCAGAACTGTAGCTCTTTGGATGGCAGAGTAATAGCTACTAAAGTGAGTAAATGCCTTTTGTCTTTAAAAGTATTGCAATCAAACATTAAACTTGTTGTCACTTCTACATGTGCCTCCATCTCACAAGAAAATTTATATTCCACTATCTTTAGTACATCTAATTTATACGGCGGGAGATAAATGCATGCGTCAGAATGGTTGTTTGTAATAAAGTTCATAAAGTATATTTACTTTTGTTAGATTTGATGTTATAATATATTGAATTACACCAATTATAGTCCAGGTAATATTTGATTACCTTATCTGTTCACTTGCAGATTTGCCCTATCTGTGGCTATGTCAGACAGTCTGGCTACCAGCCTCTTCCAGCCTTCCAGCCTGCCTCAGTTTGCAGAGCAGATAGGCGACAAGTACATCTGTGTCAAGTGTAAGAGCCTTCTTGCATCACCGGTCAAGCAAACACAATGCGGTCATCGACTCTGTTCCAGATGTGTGGATGAGATTTTGCAGAGCAGGACTGCAGCCATCTGTCCAGGGGGAGAGGACGACTGTGTGGACCTCAGTATACCTGGAAATGTATGAGAAACGTTACACTTTATAAGTGACATGGCAAAGACATCAGTTTGAAAACCTATGAGAATCTTGTAAAATTAGAAGTCTTTAACTTTAAAGAATAATGTACAGCATTGCCCTTATTATCAAAACCAAATTAATTCCAGTAGAAAGATTCTTGTAAACCTTTGATTACACGTTCATAATTTCCTCACAGTTGACTGTATATGTCATGTTTATGATGACTGACAGCCAGCAAACTTGAGTTCAACTCAATCTCAACTCATTTCACAGAAACAGAGCTTATGGTTTGAAGTGGTGTCCGATTCCAGCACAGTTGTGAATGCAGTTTTGATTTTGATAACTCAGTCTACCTAGGTACAGATAACCAATCTTACACTGTAAATATAAGTAATATTTGTCAAAGTTTTACTGTGCCCATAAATGAATGTAAAATAAGACCTTCTAAAGGAAGTTCTGTTAAATTTGAAACAACTGATTCATGTTATTTTTTTCATAAATTTAAATTATTGGAAATTATTTTCAAAACCACATTTCAGTTGTGGCACATAATATTTTTTGCAGCACTGTTGTTTTTGCTTTTTAAATCTGTTGACTGAGGTACTGTTAACTTCTGAGCATGTCTTTTGTATTTTTCTTTTCAGTTGCAAGGGTTTTTGTCTTTGTGTACAACTAATCCATTGTGAAATTTGTTTTTAAATGATAAAAAGTCAAGTGGGAGAGAAATTAGTATTTGCTTGAATACACATATGCAATCGGAAAAAGATATTATATGTTTCTATTGAAAAGCTTTGTCTATTTATGACAGTTCTACAAATGTTGTTCAAACTAAACCTTATTCTTTTTACATTCATTTTTTTTCCTTTTTTTTTTTCTAAAGAATTTTTCAAAAATCATCGTGAAAATGTATTTTCTGAATATTATGTCTTTTGATTGAGATTGGGTACTGTGTAGTATATGTCGTTTAAATTTTTTCCTTTTTATTTAAAAATTTGCGGTTTTTAAAACTGACTTTAATTTGTACTTATTTGATTTGTTGTGTGAGTCAGTTCTTTTATACATTCAGATATTGCCTGACTTTGGAACTGAGAGGGAGTTGAAGCGACTACAGGTACACTGCAGTAATAGGTCCTATGGCTGTCAGAAGGTCCTCAACTGGGCAAAACTTGATGTAAGTATATGAAACTAAAGCTCTGGGCCCAGTTTCACAAAAGGACTTAGCCCGGACTTAGAATTAAAGTATTTTGTCTCAAACTCATTCTAAGTCTGTGGTTTTAAACTTAGTAGATTTCACAAAGCAGATAATTCCAAGCTTTGGTTAAGTCTTGGGCTTACAGTTAAGTTCACCTGGGAGTGGGCTTAACTTTTGTAAACAAAGACTTAAGTACGGCCACCATCAAATTTTCTCATTTCAAATCAAATATAACTAGACCAAGGATGCATCTGTGGCCAGATGCAAGATGTATCCACTGGAAAAGGACAACTAACATAGTTTTGAAGATAAACAGCATTTTTCAATAATAAGCAAGTTGTAAGCACTTTTAAGTTTGGCTACCCTCATTTGACCTTGAAGGAGGGGCCCAAGGTCAAATCTGACCACATCAGACGATTCCCAGCCCATGATTTCCTATAGGTTGGTTTCACATCCCAATCCTCAAGGACCAATAAAAAGCAAGTTATAGGCACCTTTAAGTGTGGCTACCCGCGTTTGACCTGGAAGGAGTGGCCCAAGGTCAAATCTGACCCAATAAAATCCCAATCCATGATTTCCTATAGGTTGGTTTTTCATCCCAAACCTCTAGGACCAATAATAAGGGAGATATAAGCACTTTTCATGACTGAAAAGAAACACCCGTGGCGGCCATGTTGTTTTTCAAAATGAGGCCAAAAATATTCCCAAGAAAGATTTTATGGCGATGAATATATCCTGCAAATTTGAGAAGTCTACCTATAATACCCTGGCCTCTAGAGGGGTAACAAGAAAATCTCTACACACTGCTGCGGTAGCGTACTCATGCATAATCTATAGTATCCACCGGATGCTATCTGGTGGATACAAATACAAAAACACTTCCCAAAAGTAGGGAAGCTATTTTACATAAGAAAAACTACGTCAAACCAAGGATATATTACCAATGGTATTTCTTAAATAGAAATAAAAGATCACATGACACAGGAAATCACTGTGGTTATTTGATTACCTTGGACTTTGCTAAGTTATCCTTTGTGAAATCCATTTAAGTCCCAGACTTATCTAAGACTAGAGTCTCAGATCTTGGCTTTGTCTGAGACTATTTATGAAACTGGTCCCAGGTCTCACTTAGTACTCAGACAGACATGTATAGTAAAGTCACTGTTGGGTTTTTGGGTTGTGAAACAAAAATTTTGACATACATTTGATATCTGTGATTAGAACTTGCCTTTACATCTAGCTGACTATTGATATGTTAGTGTAAATATTACAAGAAAGCTGTATCCCTAGAAACATTTTCTGTATACAGAGTTTGCATTTTAAAATGAAGGCTTAAAGAAAGACATAGAAATAACACGGTAATGTAGGGGAAATTTTTGTTTCATAATAGTTTTGTGTACTTTCGATATGTGGATTTTAAAGTAATTAAAAATACCAAATATTTATTGTTGTTAATTGATATTTGAAGAGTGGTGTTAGTGAATGAATAATGACTATGTGGTATTTTCCTTTCAGCCTGACTACTACCCATATCCCAAGTGTTAGTCCCAAGCTTATAATATAGTGAAGTCTAACTAGCTTTGTTGAGTTTTGGTAGCGGGCCTATTCAATTGGGATAACATTAAACACAACTTTTTAGTATTTAGGAATGAGAACAGATTGCATTGGCCTGATGATTTTATACTTACTGTGTTAGCCGAAGTGATGTTGAGAAGTTTAGCAGTCCAACTAGAGAAACTATAGTGAACTTACATGACTTCTTTGTTGCTCCATGGAGTCCATGAAACTAGAACAAATGTATGAGTACCTGACATAAAAGTCTCACGAATATTTGAAGTGAACTTGGTTCCAGTGTAAGCAATGGACATGTTGTAAACCTATTATTGCTTTCAGATACTAAACATGGAATATTTAAGGCTCTCAGAAGCCTTAATGCCTTTCCTTACCTTAGTCTATGAAACATACACAGTCTGTATTAACTGTGTATTTTGTAGTGAAAGCAGAAATTTGTTCAGAGAATCTGTCAGATAAGTCACTGATCTTCTGCCTGTTATCGAAAGGAACATGATACTCCAATTATCATTCGATCGTCATTGTGCTGTTCACATTCAAATCAAATAAAGTAAAAACAGGGTTTGGGGAGTGCAGACCTCTATTACAGCCTAACAACTTCGATATTACTCATGTGTATAATGATAAAAAATCGGTAAAAAAATTTCCTGGATCTAGACGATGATCCAGACTACCACAAAAATTTAATTATCTGTTCCTTGTGCCCTTGTTGAAATTTTCCTGAAAATCTCATCAAAATCAGTCCATAAGCTTTCCAGTTACTTTGCAAATAAACAGACAAACCCACGCCACCGTAAACATATCAGAAAAATATTTCTACTTGACTAAGATTTCCACATGAGAGGAAAAAAAATTCAATACAATGCATACACTTGTAAGCCAGTGATGTTTACTTCTACATGAAAGGAGTTTTAGTCAAAGGCAGTTGTAATATTAAGGTGATTTAACTCTTATGTAATTATATTACCAAGGACCCCTTTGTAAAATTAAGTTACTGAATATTCACCTGTAAGTCTTGTGTGAAGATCTTTCAGCATCAGTCATATTGGATTATCCAATTACATTGAAATCAACCTTTCGTGTTGAAAGTTCTGATCTAATAAAAATAGAATTGCTCAACTGAGTGTTGAAGTGTGTGTTGTGTATAAATCTCATTTATTTCTTCTTCCAGCCGTGTTACTTGAAGTGTGATAATCATGCAATGCATAAGTGTCGTCAATGTATAAACAAAAATACATCTGTCACTGAACGTATCCTCCTTTTGTTTGTTATGTAAACTATTTCTCTCAAATTTCTCATGCCAACTGCCAAGTATGATTGCATTGATTGTTTTGTAAGACATATACATTGAAAAATATACTCCATCCTCCTGTATTGGTTTAAGCAAGAAATGGAACATCATGTTTTTTTCAGGTTGTCCAGCATGTAATAATAATAACACCAAATTATAATGTACTAGTAAATGGTTTTGTATTTGGGGATTTTTATGTTGAAACTTTATGATGTCTCACATGGGGATTTTCAATGGGTTTGCAAATAGTTGGTATTTTCAATCGGGGGACTTTCAATTTGACATTTCCACAGGCAACCGTTCTTGTGTTATGTTTTTTTAAAAATATATGTCCAGTTTAACCCATTTCATAGTGCCTTGTTGCTTTTCTGTTACTTTTACTATGTTATTGTTTTGGCAGCATGAATAAATTGCTGATAATATAATTTAGGAAAATCACTGTTGAAATACACAGTGACACATATAATTGAGCCCATTGCATAATGTCCTCAATTGTGATAGACTGCCCTTTTATACACTGTGAAAAGCATTTATTTCTGCTCTATATATAAATCTTCCCAAAGTCCCTTATTGCTGTACATTGACGGACAACAAAGTCTTTCACTGATTGGGCAGTTTGCCAAATGACTACATGCTGGTTGTGGAATTTTCTGCCTGACCTTGTTGAGGTTGTTCATTGATTGGTGTGGTTATACTCTGTGGTTATATATGTAGTGCTGTGGTTTTATTGATTAGATGGTGTAGTTTCCTGCAGAAACCCAGAATATCTGTTAGGGAATTTTCACACAAGTAACATTCTGGAATAATCCACACAATAAAATTTGGAGTACATTAAACAGTTATAATTCAAAAAGATATTCTTTGTGCATATTTTTGGCTGTTGCAGTAATTTTAACTACTAATTTGGTGATTTTTTAAACAGAAAACTGAAATATTTTTGCAATGAAGTGGGGAATACATTCAAATGAAGAGGTACATCTCTATACTATTAATAGTTTTCTCATCTGAAAATGCTGAACATAGACTTGTCTCTCTTATGTCAACAATTTGCAGTGTATGAAATGGAAGTTCAACTTTATCTCTAAAATGTAGTTTCAATTTTAAAAGCACAGCGATATACATTGTGTGTATGTTCAATAGAGAATCATACACACTCGTCACACCAGGAGCTGCACATGCCCTGAATACGCAAGTTGCTTGTTGAACTTTTTAATTTTTATTTATTACCTTAAAATTTTGCAATATTCTGTGGAGCCCGTCAAGCAAGAATCTTAATAGAACCAGACTGGAAGTTTTTGGTAGACACTTTGACAGTCATAATTGTCTGTTTACGAGTATTATCATGTCTAAGTGTGCAGTGTATTCAAAGTAGTCTATAATTAAGATGCTAATTAAGATAACACTTAGTTGTCCATCAAACACAGATCATTGTTAAAAACAGCCAGTTTGGTGTATAAATTATAGCGAGATTCACTTGTTTAAGTTATACTCCTGGTTGTTGAACCGGATGTAAACTTTTGTAAATTTTACTGTAATTGTTATTGTACATTTGACTACGTAGGATAATGTGACACAGTGTAAGTTCATATTGGTGGAATATCCTTACCTGTGTATTTTATTTTCTTCCACTGGTAGAAGGCCAGGGTTGAGAAATTATGAAATGCCTTCCGTACCCGAGTACATTTGTTACATTTTTACATAAACTTTTATATGATTGTATCTCATTTAGTTTATGAAGATATCTTCATCAAATTTGCAGAGAATGTTAATGACTCTAAAAACATGTCTCTAAAAAATAAATTTGTCCTCATTTTAAAATATAAAATCACCACCATAGCCACATGTTCGAAAATCAATGAGTTGTTCTGAAACTTAAATTATTGCAGCTAGCTTCATCCAATTTACACAGAATAAATATATGTAGGAAAACTTGCTTCAGATTAATTTTGGCCTTGTGTTTGAAAACAACACCTTGTGTATTGTATTTCTAATGGATCATGTCACCGTGGGAGGTCACTCCAGTAGACTGTTTTTACCAGGTGTATTATATTTTCATAGAATCATGTAACCCAGTATGAGGTAAGTCCAGTAAAGTGTCCTCACCACCTGTTCTGTATTTCTGTACTATCATATGACACCAGTGGACTGGACTCCCTTTTTTGTAGTTGACAGTGTGACCTCACTGGTCAACTGGTTAACAAGTTTGTTATATCATCACACATCTGTTACATCTGTGGTTTTGGGTTTGTTACCAGTTCATCACATCATGAAGGATGCACCGCAGGCCCATTTTTGAAACTGATGCAGAAAAATCTCATACTTTAACCTTTTTGTGTTGTATTTATGTAGGAGCATGTGGCACAGTGTGAGTACACTCCAGTAGACTGTCCGTACCATGCCTATGGCTGTCCTGTGAAGGTGGCACCTGCCAGACTTTCCCAACACCAGGACCAGTGTCGCTATGCCCCGCAACTCTGCAAATACTGCGGCAAGCAGATTGCCACCATAGACATGGAGGTATTCATTTTTGCTTATACATAAATAGAACGTTTGTGTATTTCACTCGTCCACAGATAGGGAAAAGTTATAAGTAAAATATTATACTAACTTGTCCTGTAAATGCTAACGAAAAGTAAGAATACCAGTAATTAAGCGTCCCTGAAAGGGCGCTTATTTGTTTTCGCCTCAGTTTCCTCGCCGCTGCCGCCGCCGCCGCATTATGGTCTCCCTTGAATATCTCCCTTATTATTAGAAGGTTTCAAACCATATTTGGCACTTATATACCTTAGGCGTGGGAAAATTTTTCTGCATACTTAAATTTGACCTTTGACCTTTATGAAGGTCACATGATCAAAAACAATTTTTTTAAGTACACCCCCCCGTCATCACAGTTCAGGAAAAACTACTTGCTACACAGCCTTATGCTTTGACACACCTGTTCATACTATCGAAAACGCGAGCTGATTAGATTTTGGGAGCAATCCCTTGAAAAATGTCTCATTTATGGGTGATTTCCTCACACCTTCCAATCTGAGAGCCTTAAATTTAGGTCAACCCCCCTATTATCTTCTTAAGTATTGCATTTAGAGCCATAAAATGTATTGGGAGGTAATAGGAAACCATATGTGGAGAGTCTAAATAGCCGGTCAGTTTTACCCCACGGCCCCCCCTTATGGGTCAAACTGGGGTCATAAAATAGCTGATTTTGAGTTTTTGCCTTATATCTTCTTTATTGTTGCTTTTATAGCTTCAGAATGTATTAAGAGGTATTGGGAAAGCATATGTGGAGAGTCTAAATAGCCGGTCAGTTTTACCCCCCGACCCCCCCTTATGGGTCAAACTGGGGTCATAAAATAGGTGATTTCGAGTTTTTTTCTTATATCTCCTTTAATGTTGCTTTTATAGATTGAGAATGTATTAAGAAGTATTGGGAAAGCATATGTGGAGAGTTTAAGTAGCCGGACAGTTTTACCACCCGACCCCCCCCCCCCTTATGGGTCAAACTGGGGTAAAAAATAGCTGCTTTGGAGTTTTTGCCTTATATCTCCTTCATTGTTGCTATTATAGCTTCGGAATGTATTAAGAGGTATTGGGAAACCATATGTGGACAGTCTAAATAGCTGGTCAGTTTTACCTCCTGACCCCCATGTATGGGTCAAACTGGGGTCATAAAATAGCTTTTGCCTTTATTGTTGCTTTTATGCTTTCACAATGTATTAAAACCTATTGCAAAACCCTGTGGACAATCTAAATAGCAATACATACTTGCACACATGATTATATATGAAGTTATCAATACTCGTTACTGAAATGCTTTGTAGTATTTGCACAAAATTTACTAAAGTTACATCCAATGTTGTACATCCAATGTACAACACTTTCTCCAGCTTGTCTATGTCTACAACGCTTGTTTATGTTCATTAAAGAAGACCTTTGTAGGATTTTCCCTGTCATGATATCACTAAGGGGGTTGGTTTATGTAACAGTACGGTACAGCTTTGTGCATTCTTAGCTTTACAGCATGCTTATTAAAGCCACAAGGCATTTTAAACTCTCAGGGACGCTTCGCTTTTGTTAGCAAAAGCATTCATCTAGTTCATAATTTGTAGAAAAACTATTGACACTAATAGACTAAGGCCTATTTTGTGAGTTTTACATCAAGTATTGTCACAATATTGATAGAAATTCATTATCCATTTGGCAAGTGTTCTTACAAAGCTTTGAAAGAAGAGATAATCGAGCATAAAAGCTATATTGTGAAAAAGGATGCCTGTTTGTGTATGGGTCTGGTTTTATTTTCTCGGTGTCACAGTACTGTCTCCCTTTAACATCATCTTTAATATTAAAAATATGGAAATCCATCTTGTTTGACTGGGGGAAAAAGTTCATGACCTTTCCCATAGTCACATAACTCCAAAACCTATTTTGTAACACTTGGTTGTGACCCCTTTTGTTAAGAGAAATTTTGCAATGACTCCACCAAATTTGGCATTTGGTAAACACTTTGATATCCAGACCCAAGTTAATTACCTAAAGCCCATCGGGAGATTATGAAATGATGCCTGTGTGTACGTGCGTGCGTGCGTGCGTTAGTGTGTCATACAGATTTCTCCAAAACTACTACAGCTACAGATTTGTAAATTAATTGGCCCAATGAATTTTCACACCCTTGAAATTTTTTTTTGGTTTTATGGACTTAGGCCTAAAGATAAGTGAGTAATAGCAATTTTAGCTACCCGGAGTAAAGGACTCATAACTAAAAAACTATTGCAGTTACAGCTTTTTCTTCAAATAGGTTGTTTAGCTACTTTGTCCTTAGCTACAAGATGATACATAGTTTGGGGTCCATGGCATGCCATACATGAGTATTATCTATTTTCTTATTTGTAGCAAAATAATGACATAAGTAAATGTCAAATTTCTTTAAAAGTTTTAAAGTTAGGCAATTCTTTTCAAATTTGTTATTCATCTACTTTTTGATAAGCTATCACACAGTAAAGTTTTGGACCTATTGCACATTGGATAGCTGAGTAATAGCTACTTTGAAATTGTGACTGTTGAGTAAATCCATTGTAACTCCAAAACTATTGCAGTTAGAGTATTTTCGTAAAATATGTTGTTCAGCTACTTTGTCCTTAGCTATAAGATGGCATATAGTTTGGGGTTCTACTGCATGCCATAAGTGAGTAATAGCTATTTTCTTATTTGTAGCAAAATAATGACATCTATCTTTTTCTTTATCTCTGAAATGGAGCGAGATAGAGTGATTTCGATGAAATTTTTTACCTGCAGGGTATATGCGGAGTCTACTGGTGATGTTATGCAAAACAACGTTTTCCCTCCACTTTTGGCAGCCATATTGAATTTCTACGTTGAACGCAAAAACACGTTTATCTCAGAAACGGAGCGAGATAGAGCGATTTCAAAGAAATTTTTGACCCACAGGCTATATGCAGAGTGTACTGGCAACTTTTCCCAAAAATCGTTTTCCCGCCACTTTTGGCGGCCATCTTGAATTTCTGCTTTAAACGTAAAAACGCCCTTATCTCTGAAACGTAGTGATATAGAGCGATTTCGACGAAATTTTTGACCCACAGGGTATCTGCAGAGTCTACAATCAACTTTTCCCAAAAATCGTTTTCCCGACACTTTTGGCAGCCATCTTGAATTTCTTTGTTGAATGCAAAAACGTATTTATCTTGGAAACTTAGCGAGATAGAGCGATTTTGACAAAATTTTTGACCCACACGGTATCTGCAGAGTCTATAAGTCACTTTCCCCCAAAATCGTTTTCCCGCCACTTTTGACAGCCATGTTGAATTTCTATGTAAAATGCAAAAATGCGTTTGTCTTGGAAACGGAGCGAGGTAGAGCAATTTCAACGAAATCTTTGACCCACATGGTACCTACAGAGTCTCCTGGTGACTTTTTGCAAAACATTTTCCCGCCACTTTTGGCGGCCATCTTGAATTTCTGCTTTGAACGCAAAAACACACTTATCTCCGAAATGGAGCGAGATAGAGCGATTTCGACGAAATCTTTGACCCACAGGGTATCTGCAGACTCTATTTACAACTTTTCCCAAAAGCCGTTTTCCCGCCACTTTTGGCAGCCATCTTGAATTTCTGCACTGAACGCAAATACATGTTTATCTCGGAAACGGATGGAGATAGAGCGATTTTGACGAAATTTTTGACCCGCTTGATATATGCAGAGTTTATTAAAGACTTTTCCCAAAATTCGTTTTCCCGCCACTTTTGGCAGCCATCTTGAATTTCTGCGTAAAACGCAAAAACGTGTTTATCTTGGAAACGGAGCAAGATAGTGATTTCGACGAAATTTTTGACCCGCAGGGTATCTGCAGAGTCTACTGGTGACTTTTTGCAAAATGTTTTCCCGCCACTTTTGGCAGCCATCTTGAATTTCTGCGTTAAACGCAA
Source organism: Sabellastarte sp. h YS-2021 (assembly GCA_964017235.1). Classification (NCBI taxonomy): domain Eukaryota; kingdom Metazoa; phylum Annelida; class Polychaeta; order Sabellida; family Sabellidae; genus Sabellastarte; species Sabellastarte sp. h YS-2021. Next base: position 19,407,191 of record OZ024928.1, read on the forward strand.
AAACACGTTTATCTTGTTTGTAAATGATTTGATCACAAATGACTGGGCATTGATGAGTGATTGACTCTCCACTTATGTGAAATATCTCCTATTTTTGTTTTACCTTGCTCATTACGTATAAACCAATAAGAATTAATTATTTTGCGTACTTTTCACAATCAAAGTCATTTAGCTACTGTTTCCATGTAAGTTATGCACTGCAAGTTTCAGTTCTTTAGCTCCAGTATTTATTAAGTACCGGGCCCTTGGCATATATACTGCAAGAAAAAGTACTTTTCTTTTAACATTAACAGTTAGTCAGTAGGTAAATACATTTTACTTATATTTCTTTATTGAATATCGGACAAATTTGACCATAATTAGAACCCACATTGTGTATAGTCATCATAACCATGATTCTCTCTTTTTATAGAGGGTTGTAAAATGTAGTCCCTATAGATGAAATTCTTTGTATTTTTGGATTTTCGTTATTCTACATTTTCAAAACCATTTTGACTACTTAGAGTGATCATCCTGATGTGTGCATTTCACACTGTTTCTTTAATTTAATCAACATTATTGTGCCAATCACATATATATTTACTTATATGATGAAAAGAAATATTTAAAACAGGAAAAAATTTTTTTTTCGTGAAGATCTAACTCAGCAGGTATGCACTAAAGCTACACAGATGTGATTTTATATCCTAAAAGATGAAAGTCAGGTATATACTTGTTTCACAGAAAACTTTCACAAATGCCATTAACATTTGACACACATATGTATTAGGGCCAGGATAGTTGACTTAAACTACCAGTAAAAGAACTTATGGCCACCTTAGGGTCAATAATGGACTTTTGGCCACTTGAAGTCTTGTAGCTCTCAAACTGTGTTTCCCATCCAGCTACAGTTTCAGCCAAGAACATATGTTATTTTCACATATGCCAAAAATTAAGACTTTAAGTTCATGTTTAAACTGTTTATGATGCTCATAAAATCCCAGTTGGGGCCTATTTTCTACATTTTTTGGGCATATTTTGCTTTGTAACTTGGAACTTGTAAGTCTGACTCACCTCAAACTACACTAGATGTAACTTCTGTGCATGATTTTTGTGTTTTCAGAGAGGACATGAAGCTGAATGTGCACAAACACCAAAGGACTGTAAGTTCAAGTCAATGGGCTGTACATTCACGGTAAGAGTTTACAAATAGAATGTATTAAGGTATGATGTAATGAATCTTTGACCAATTACTAACTAGTACAACCACTGACATTTATTGACAGCACAATTTAATAGCCTGGTTAGATTTAAGTAAACTGTTTGTGCTTGTAATGGCTGATTTTACTCTGACCAACCAAGTCAATTTGTCTTAAAAATAATAATTGCTTTACACACATGAAACATATTGAAAATGTACCAAAAGGTATTTAGTAGTTTAAAGTTTGATGATGCATACAATCTGAAACAAATTTGTCAGTATAGAATAGAATAGAATAGAAAAATTTATATAGCGCAAAATTGATGTAACATCCTATAATGCGCTTGAGCTCAAAAAGGGAAAGTCCAGGGACGTATCAGGTCGAGATCCAAAATTAGATTAGGAGATGTACTATGGTGGAGGATATGCTAGTCTAAACAAATGGGTCTTTAGCTGGCTACAGAAACCTGTTATTGTTTGTTGTGATTGTACTGATTGTGCGAGTCTGTTCCATTCTGTGGGGGAAGCCATTGCAAAACCTCGCCTTCCAATGGCCTTTTTGTGAGAGACTGAGGAAAGAGAAAGACGCGTTAAACAACTGGTTTTGATCAAGGATGATAGGTATATGGGTTGAGAGAATTTGATAGCCTTGAAAGTAATTAGATTGTACTTAAACAAGATGCGGAATAATAGAATAATAATTCTGGAATTAAAAGAATTTTGTAAATAAAGCTTTAGTCTAAATGCTAATGTATGTAATGTAACTTGAACCAAGAAAAATGTATGCATCTGTTTTGCTCAAAAAATGTATATGTCATGGTAGATGGTAAAATTTCAATTCCTATCAGTAGAAAGTCAATACATCAATCTCCATAATTGGACTTTTTACCAAGTTTACATTCTGGATCCCAGTACAGTATGTGAAACTCCTAATTTTATTACGCTACAATAGCTTATCATGTGGGACTTAATGCTGTTCTCGGGTTGCCACACCCGGGGCCAACGTCTTAGAAAAAAAGATCGTTCTTGTTAGCCACCGGATATACTGGTAGTTGTCGTCACGTGATAACTTCTGACCAATCGCCCTACTTTCTCGTTGGCCACGATTGACTGGTAGCAGTTTGTAAATATACAGACATTTTCATTTATTTCTCAGTATTCACGTATTGTTGGAGGCTAATATTTGCATATTTCTTTAAATATATGTCATAGATTATTCTGTAAAAATTTTAATTTCACAACTTACGTAGTTTCCTTACAATCCGCGTGTTTTGAGTTTTCTCGGTTCAGGCAATCTTAATTGTACGTCTTTTTATTGCGTTAAAATGTCCCTTCATCAAGCAAACAAAGACAAACCGAGAGCTCAGAAATGCCGCCATTTTTGCTTCAGTTTTGATACACATAATTACTGCCCTACCTGTAGGGAGGCTGGCAAGGGAGATGACCCCTGTGTCACTTTTGAAGCGCCCTGCCATATTTGTATGTCTCTCTCTGATGAGCAGTTACAAAAAATCCAAAACAGGAAGCGGTACTTAAAAAAGCAAAAAGCGGAAACTAGTTCCAAAGATGAACTAGATCTCTTGGGTGAAGGCGATGGGGACTCTTTTAATGGTTCCAATGCAGACCTTGAGAGTGCTGCCGATAACCTCTTTACCTCACCCCCCCGTCCTCAACCTCTCGCCTTCAGTTCTTTATCACTAAAGACCCCAGCCAAGGCTGTTCCTCCCACCCCAGGTACTGTTTTACAAAATAAAATTCAAAGAAATCTAGAGAAATCCCTGGGTGATTCCTTAAATATCCATATACAGCAGCAAATGGGTTCCTTCCAGGCATCCATGTTAGAAGCTTTTCAGTCACTCCGAGAGGAGTTAGCAGTTAAAAAATCTGCCGAGGTTGATCCCTCACCTCATGCTTCTAAAGCTGGTCCATCCAGCAAACCTGCTGCTCATCTGGACCTACCCCCTCCGAGGTCAAGTACTAATACACAATCCGAGGCTATGGATGTGGACGTTGGTCCAGCACTCCCTCCTCGTCTAGTACTAAATCAAACTTCCTCGGATCAGTACGTTGCCCCTTCTGAAGCTATACCGAAGGATTCCTCGTACTCACATAAAAAACAAAGCCACAGACAAACAGTAACACCGAGCTCTGCCTCGGATCATCTGGATGAGGATTCCGACGAATCTCGGATCCATCCTAGACCTAAGAAACACTCTGACAAGAGCAAGCATAAATCTAGGTCCAGATATGTGTCATCTTCAGAGGAAGATCACTCCCCTGTGGCTAGACACAGGTCTTCTAAGCCCTCTAGGGCTCAGCCCTCAGGCGCAGCTTCTGATCAAGACCTCCCACAACATGATCCAGACCCCCCTTATTATAGGGAAGTAGCCCTGTCTGACATTCCCTCCCAATACTCTGAAGAGGTAGACACCTTCAGGCGCATTCTTTCTCTCCCTGACCCCAGGGACTCTATGCCTAGGTCGTCAACTTCAGTGTTGGGTCTGGATGACGAAAAAGGCTGTCAAGAGCTCAGACCTAGAGGTTAGTGTTAGGAATCGGTCTAAAAAATCAGAATCGATTAATCTGTAACTCTGAGCAATCGATTATCGATTATAATCGTTTTTCTGCTTGCTTTGTAAGAAAGACAGAATATTCTTTTTTACCAAATATAATAACAGAAGTCTTCCGATAGGTCAGTGGTGAAAAAAATCTAGGTTATTTGTTTACATTTTGGGGTAGGGAAGGGGGTATGTTAGGAAACCAGTAGGTTGAAGAGTCAACAAGTATGTGTATCAGCAATAATATAATAATCTATTAAGGTGGCCTTAACAGTTACAAAATAATATTTATTTTCATTCTCCCTTTTCATCAGCTAAATCATTTACAGTGTTTGAATGTAACATCAGCAGATTAGCAACCAATCATGCTTAAAATAAACAATATTTCAACCCTAGACTTTCTTCAAGTCCTTTTTTCTAAGGTATTATATGAGGACTGTATGACTTTATACTAGAATGTGGGGCTGACAAAAGTACTGTTTCAGCATAGAGAAGGATTTTTCCCTCCTTAAGTGGATGTATAATGTTTTCATCTATGTCAGATTTAGTGGGATGAGAAATACAAAGACTTGGTGCAAGTCTATTTCAACCCCTTTTGTTCAACATCACCATGTGGTACACCCGTGTTGTGAACTCAGGACACTTTGTATATATGCAACAAAGAAGAATAGAATATCTGCTTATCATTATCATATGTCAAGAACAGTGACTGCCAAGCAGCTTCTGAAAATTATCCTGAATAAAATGCTTCTTTGGGAACTAAACAATACATAGACATGTGTTCATGGAATTTTCCTTCCATTTTTAACTCAGGACACTTTTCAAAGACATGCTATTTTCATTAATCAAATGGAAGAGTGACTTTTATTGTTTCTGGTCAATATTGATGTTTTGTAATATAAACTAGATTATATGAAACAGTTCGGCACAAGTGAACATGTATTTCAGCATTGTCACTCAAGTTTATGTGTATTGGATGGGGTCTGGAAAATCTGACTCTTATCTCAGGAATAATATGATGAAAATTTTTCAAAACAGCATATATATGACATAAATAGTTGTGTATCATTGATAAATGGATGGTGCAGTTATTTTATCAAGTGTATTTAGCACTTGTATGTGTTTCAGTGCATGGGTGTCCTGAGTTAAAACCTTCCCCAGTTAGCAACACAGGTGTAGTTCAAACTGAAAGTATCTCCTAGCCTGGCCTTCCGGGCTGTCTGAACCATAATGCAAACGTGAAATATTTTTGCCATAATGCACACTGTATCAAAGGCCTTTCTAGTCTGGAAGTCTCCTCAGCAAGCTAGGCTAAGTAAGTGTATGAGAACATTATGAAAAATACTTATAATGCAGTCAAACAGTTGTGCCTTCTTTATACATATAAATGCCTGTGGCAAGACTAAGTATCTCCCACCAGCTTCAACGAAGTCAGATCCCCCTCACTCTCTCTCTCTGCCTGTTTATGTTACTGTAAAGCATTTGTCTATTATTCTGTTAAATTTCTCTCATCCTGAAAACAATATTCCATGAATTTCCTTTTTTAAGCAGATCTTCATGACTTATTCATTTCATATAATTATAATTTCTTAGATACTGTAAAATTCTAAGTATGGCAATGTAGTAAACATTTTAGTTTTCTTGTTCAACAAAATTTGTCAAAAATATTCATGGCAGACTGCTGAAGTATTACAGTAGTGTGATCTCTCTCCACTTGATTTATGGCCAAGGTTGTTATTCCCCATTTATAGGGAGTATACATGTTGTGTGTGAAGCAGTGAAAGTTAAATTTAATTTAGGTTGAACTTAGTTTATTGTATTAAAAGATCTTCTAAATACCTACAGAAATTTTGAGTTTTAGTTGTAACCAACAGGAAGTAGATACCAGTGAAAGAAACATGGCAGATAATGTAAACAAATGTTGCGAAAATAAAATGTTAAACATCTGTAGAAAAAGGGAAAATTAGGTGGTTTATAAGTCTTACTTTCGATTCACAATCGATTCTTAAAATGAGAATCGATTTTCTACATCGAAAGTTTTAAATAGACGATGAATCGATTTTCCGTCTAATCGTAGGACCACTACTAGAGGTCCCTCCTCTATCTTACCACTTAGCTCAGTTATCAAGGACGCCTTTGATAAATTTCAACATGATTTCAAAGCTGCCAATTTATCTGAGGGAAAATATGTCAAGCCTCCTCCATCCACTTCTAAGTGGTATAAGGTTGGACAGCCCACTTTTCAAGACAAAATCCAGGAGTTGAATACGGACTTTGCCAAGATCTGTATTACTCCTAGACCTCCTGGGGCACCAGTAGCCAAAGTCCCTATGCCAGTCCTTAAGGAGCTGGAACATCAGACTAGACAAAATATCTCAACCCTCAATTTCACCGCTGCCTTTGCCAAAACCTCTTCTTCTTGCAATGCTTCCTTGGAGAAGTGTCAACATAGCATCAAGTCAACTGTCAAGAAGATTAAATCTCAGATCCAGAAAGGTGCCAATCCTGAGAAAGCAGCAAAGCGCGGATATGAGGAAGTTGCTGAGTACTTGGATTTTTGGAACAAGACTGTTCTTGTTCAACATAGAGCTCTTACCTGTCTCAGCAAATCGCTAGCCCATATTCTCCAGAGGGAATTATATTCCATGGCTAATACCGGCTTGCTTAGGCGCGAAGCCGAAATGACTTTATTGCATCCCCAGATAGGGGAAACGAGACGCCAAGAACTTAGGAACTCGTCCTTCTGGGACTCCTCCTTGTTCGAGTCTCAACTTGTAAAGGAAGGTGAGGACTTCCTTCTCAAAAAAGGCACCTCAAAAGATTCTCAGGGTTTTGCACCCTACCAGAATAAGCCCTTTCGTGGCCCCCACAAGAAAAGAGGCTCCTACAGGAAACGCCCCTATGGGGGCAATACCTCTCAAAGCAGTAACCAATCCTTTCCCTCGGGAAGAGGAAAATCTAACTTCAGAGGCTCCATGGGTCGTTTTCGACCCCACAATAGAGGAAGGGGGCGTGGAAACCCCCCTTCGCAATGACTCCTCCATAGCCTCATTCAGTCCACCAGTAGGAAGTCGCCTCCGTTCTTTCAAGAGAGACTGGCAAACAAACAAATGTTCTCAAAACGTGTTAAACATTATCACCAATGGCTACGTTCTGCCATTCCGTTCAAAGCCAAACTTGATCAGATTCCCTCTGATTCTATCAGAGTACAAGGCCCAACAAAAAGACCAAGCCTTGGCCACTTGTATCCAGTCTCTCTTGTCAAAGAACGCCATCGAAAGGGTGGAAAACGTAAAATCTCTCGGGTTTTACAGTCGCCTGTTCCTAGTACCCAAGCCCCACCAAAGGTGGAGGCCAGTCATAGACTTAAGCAGGCTCAACACTTTTCTACATGTAGAAAAGTTCAAAATGGAAACCCCGGAGTCCATCCGGACTTCCCTGGTCCCAGGGGAATGGGTATCGTCGATAGACCTGTCGGACGCATACCTTCACATCCCCATCCATCCCAACTCAAGGAAGTACCTAAGGTTTTGCTACAAGGCCCAGGTGTTCCAGTTCACCTCCCTACCTTTCGGACTGGCCACAGCCCCCCAGGTCTTTACGATGATCGTAAAGGAAGTGAAACTAATGGCCCTCTCAAGAGGACTCAGAATTCACCAATACCTGGACGACTGGCTGATCAGGTCCCAGTCCCAGGAGGAATCTCAAAGGGACACACAGGCAGTAGTAGACCTAACCCAATCCTTGGGTTGGATAATCAACCAGGAAAAATCAGAACTGAAACCTACTCAGGTGTTTTCGTTCGTGGGCTACGAATACCACCTAGATTCAGCCCTTGTAAGACCCACTCACGAGAGATGGCTCAAACTTCAGGATTTGATCCTACGACTCAAGTCAAAACGTGTTTTGACTGCAAGATGTTTGATGTCTCTAATTGGGTTGCTAGCCTCAACGGAGAAAATGGTCCCGGAGGGACGCCTTCACATGAGGCCCTTTCAGTTTCATCTCAAGGAGCACTGGAGATATCCTCAGTCGCTGGACAACCTCCTTCCTTGGACAGAAGCCATTGTAGCCCACCTAGATTGTGGCAAAATCCCTCAAATGTGATGAAAGGCGCAGACCTTCATCCCAAGGACCACAGTATCCAACTCTTTACCGACGCCTCAAACGAAGGTTGGGGCGCTCATTTAGATCAAAATTCTACAAAAGGACTGTGGTCAGAGCGGGAAAAAAGGTTAAACATAAATGTCCTGGAATTGAAGGCGGTCTCCCTGGCCCTTCGAGACTTCAAGGACCAGTGCCAGAATCAAACAGTGTTAGTTGCGACGGACAACTCAACAGTGGTAGCCTACATCAACAAGCAAGGGGGAACTCACTCAGCAGAGATGTGCGCTCTCCTGTGGAAAATCATGACCTGGTGCCATCACTACCATATAACATTGAAAGCCAGGCACATTCCAGGGTGTCTGAATGTGATGGCCGACCTCCTATCCAGGTCCAACCAAGTGCAGTCAACAGAATGGTCTCTGCACCCTCAGGTCTTCAAGCAAATCTGCCGGAAGTGGTTCACCCCTCATGTAGACTTATTCGCCACTCACCTGAATCACAAACTCCCTCTATATGTGTCTCCTATCCCAGACCCAAGGGCCTGGAACATAGATGCTCTGAACATCAACTGGACCAACCTCACGGCTTACGCCTACCCTCCTACGGCTCTCCTTCACAAGGTGATCCAAAAGATCAAGCAATGCCATTGCCTGATCATCGTGATAGCCCCAGGCTGGCCAGGGATGCCCTGGTTTTGGGACCTAGTGCAGCTCTCAACAGAGATCCCACTACAACTCCCAGTGTCAACGACCCTACTCAAACAGTCCCACAACTATGTGTTCCACAACAATCCACAACAGCTGAACCTCCACGCCTGGTGTCTAGGAGCGGACAACTCCAAGAACAAGGCTTCTCTGTGGAGGTGGCAGAGAGAATTGCTGCCCCTCAGCGGTCATCAACAATGACCATCTACCGGTCAAAGTGGGCCCTATTTGAAAAATGGTGCAGAGAAAATTCGGTGGATTTCTCCACTCCATCTGTGAAACAAATCTCAGACTTTTTCATGTACCTGTACCAAGACCTAAACAGGCGCCCCTCGACCATTGATGGTTACAGGACTGCTATCGTTGACACTTTGGGCCCAACGGCCCAACACATTGCGCACAACGCAGACCTTCATAGGTTACTCTCCAGTTTTCACAGGGATCGTCCTAAAAGTTCCAGAAATTTACCCAAGTGGAACCTTTCTGTTGTCCTTAACAAGCTCACCAAAGCACCATTTGAGCCCATGAAAGACTCAGACCTCAAACATCTTACTCTCAAAACTGCTTTCTTGCTAGCCTTGGCCTCCGGAAAGCGCCGCAGCGAAATCCATGCCTGGGTCGCTAACAAAGTAGCTAATTTAGGCCAATGGGAAAAGGTAGCCTTGTTCCCTTCTTCTGATTTCATAGCCAAAAACCAACTAGCAAGAGAAGGTTCTCAAAGTGTGTCACCAGTGACTATTCCTGCTTTGACTACCATTGTAGATAGACAGTTTAAGGAAGACAGGACCCTGTGTCCCGTGCGGGCCCTGAGGTTCTATTTGGACCGAACTAAAGACCTGAGAGGGTCTCGTTCTCTCCTTTTCATCTCCTTTAAGAAAGGACATACCTCAGATATCAGACCCGCTACACTCTCCTCATGGTTGAAACAAACTATCCTACTTTGTTACAAACAAGCAGATCAACAAGCCTTGGACTTGGTCCAAGTCAAAGCGCATGACATCCGGGCCTTCGCGGCCTCTAAGGCCTTTTACGGTGGCGTATCGGTGGACCAAATCATGCAAGCCTGTCACTGGAAAGCTCACAACACATTCACAAATTTTTACCTAAAAGACCTTACTTGGTCGGACACCGACAACAATATGTATCTGGGACCCGTAGTGGCGGCACAACAAGTCCTAGATCCTTCCCCTCAGACCAGTTGTCCTCGGAAAGAAAAAAGGGGGGGGGGGGGGGGGGGGGCACATCCGCTACAACCAAGTCTTCAGGAGTCTCTCCCAGGATCTAGGTATTCCTTTACCTTCAAGATGTTATGGGTAAGGTCATTTTATTTTTCAATTATCAGGTAATTTCTATTAAGGACTTAGTCAGTTGTCGTTAATCTCATATTTCAGGTTAAAAAATTTCATGAGATGCCCGACCACTGGGTTGGTCAGTCACACGTGAAGGTCTAATAGGGACCCTTAGACCTCGAAGTGAGCACTGCTGCACTTCCGTCCTACAACCAAACATCTGGACAGTTTTAGCACTGTCCCTTTTTACTCAGGTTTTTGGCTCGTTACAGGCCCGATCTTCGGGATCGGGGCTCTGTAAAAGGGACTCAGACTGGCATTTTCTGGCACTATTCTGTATATGTTAATTCAAATCTTAGAAAAAAATTACATATCTTCCAGTCTCAGCTGTAATCCCGCCACCGGGCGGTTGAATTCAGCATTAAGTCCCACATGGTAAGCTATTGTAGCGTAATAAAATTGTAAATTTTAATTACTTAAATGTAGCTTTTATAAGCTACAAGCTTACCATGTGGGACTTAGGAGAGTCCCACCCTGCCTCCCCGCTGTTTACAGCTGAGGGGTAGGTTTAATAAAAAATTTCAACGAGAAAGTAGGGCGATTGGTCAGAAGTTATCACGTGACGACAACTACCAGTATATCCGGTGGCTAACAAGAACGATCTTTTTTTCTAAGACGTTGGCCCCGGGTGTGGCAACCCGAGAACAGCATTAAGTCCCACATGGTAAGCTTGTAGCTTATAAAGCTACATTTAAGTAATTAAAATTTACAAATTTGACTTTATAAAAATGGTAGAAATCTCAGTTAAACTTTCTACTGGTAAAATTTTATATTCTGCCACATTGGGCTTTATACCATGGTATATTCATTAGGCATCATACATTCCTCGTACATACATAACCAAGTTTAAATGGAGTATTGGACACAAGAACTGGTACCCAGTCATTTTGTATATTTGATATATTTCAACATATCCAGGGTACAGGAGAACAGATTGCTATCCATATTGGGTCCGATCATCTGGCCCATATAGAGGTGTTAATGAGAAACTGTGCCGAGTTACAACTAAATAGTACCAAGGTCAGGTCTGAACTACAGGTGAGCATTCCAATACATGTGTATCTGGTCAAAATTTATGAATAAATATCTGTGAGGAGATTACTTAGAAACCATTTACATGATATTATTTTCACTTTTCTTCAAGATTAAGCAATGTTTTTGAGGGTTTAATTGGGGGCTCAGTGGTGTAGTGGTGAGAGTGCTTGCCTTCAACTGCTGGGGTCACCGGTTTGAATCTGGGCACGGGCACTTCATGTTGGAAAGTTGGCAGTTATTTGCTGATGCCCGGCAGTTTACAGTGCAGAATCTTGACCAATTAGTAAGCACTGGTTCCTCCATCCGTAAAAACTACCCGTCACAATATGACCCTGGCTGCTGAATACGACCTAAAACAACAAGTAAATTGAGGGTTAAATGTGTTTCACAACTGTTCTACTTTGTCAAATGACATTCTTGAAACATTTTGAAAATATAAAGATTCAGGAACCTGCTGAAGAGTTCTGTACTATATTTGTAACAGTTGTGTGAATTCAGGATGTCATTTGGCCTTTGCATTTGTAATTCCATGAAAAAAATCCCCATACTAGTTGTATTCAACTGGGTCTCACATTCCCATGTGGCTTGGGCCAATTCTCTGGAAGTTTGTAGCATGCATGGTAAACAAATCTCCATCAGCCTTTGTCATCAAAAGACTTTCTTTAGGGTTTCTTATCACTTTTACTGTTGTTTGTAGAGACTTTGATCCTCAAATAGCCAGCAAACTACAGAAATATGTGAGATCTGTTTTACTTTACAAATATTTCATATAATGATGTAAATGCAAAGAGGTCTATATCATCTGCATTTTAAAGATGGGCTATGTCTCGAGCAAATCATTTTTGAAACTAAAAGTCACAAAATTAAAATAAAAGTACAATGTTTTTACATGAGAGTGTTTACATATAAAGTGGTCGCACTGTATGACATACAATGAAAACAGTATAAATGTCATTGTTAGGGTGTGTTTGCTGTGGTGACACACCCACTTGTGGGAGTTGAACCCACACAGAGGTGACAGCCTGTGGTTAGATACCAAACTGCCTAACCACTGGGATACTAAAATCACCTGTCAACTCTTTTAAGTTTCTGGTCATGCTCAACCGTACACCACTGTGTATCTGCCACTGTGGCCTAGTGGGTACTGGGTAACACACTTGCCTAGGAACACAAGAGGACATGGGTTCAAACCCAGGTTACAAGCAGATACCCAGTGTCTCGGAAGACCACTTAAAATGGCAGTCCTCTGTCATTGGGTCCTATCCTCAATGGCAGGCTAAAGAACCTTAGGGACATTGATAAATGGTCATCCTTGAGCCTCTGTCTTTCAGTTAGGGGAATATCAGTAACTTGAGAGTTGGGCTGTACTTGTACAGTTGAATTGGTCATATAGCGCTTTGAGTTCTGTAGTACATGGAGATTTTGCGCTGTGTATAAATACAAATACAATACAACAGAGTATTTAAATTCTTGGTGAAAGACTGAAAGTGTTATTGAGCTCTTTAACCAATTCTTTTCTTTTCTTAAAAAGATGCTGAAAAATGAAAATGACATGTTGAAGAATACAGTAGAAGACTCGGCCAAAAATGTTTTAAAGATGAAAAACAGCTACGAACAGAGAATAAGAGCTCTGCAAGTAAGTGTGTATCAATAAAACATTTGCCAAAGAAATGTTGGACCCAAAACATGCCAAAGATTCATCCAGGATGTATCACAAATAATTATGACGGTGTATAAATGGTTAATGAGTGACAGTAAAACCATGCAAATTGTGCTGTTTAGCTGTTTTCTGTATTACCCTAGGGTCTTAAGGTGACTGACTTGTTTCCCGTCTCAAACTGACATTTAGTAACGACTCAAATAATGAAGCAAATGCAAAAATTTAATGTTATCTGTGCACTTGTGACAAGGGCAGTTCCTGAACAAATGATCTGCGAAATGAAAAGAATACATTGAATTACATTCTGGTTGTTATATGTATTTGTGAAAACATTGACATACATACTTCACTGCCAAATGAATGCAAAAAAAAAACAAAAAAAAAAACAAAAAAAAAAAACAAACAAATAAAATCAATAAATAAAAAAATAAAAAAATGTGGAAATATCAAAATAAAATAATACAATAGTTTTTGTCCCATTTGCCACTGTACCCAAACCATTGAAAAGGGAAAGTTTTCATTCTAGAACAAAAATCCTATTAAGTGTCACTTTTGGCATATTTATATGCGTTCTCTACAAGAATCAACAAATCCAACTGGCTGCTGAGTTAGTGCATATCATCTGCCTGACAGTGAAATCCTCTATAAACCCATATGTTCACATCAATATCACTGCTTTGATGTGTCTACTGATTTGGTGGCACTTGCTATGTACATGTTAAAATATTTACTTTAGACTCCCATTTGACAGAAGAATGAGTGACTTTGAATGATGTTTGACTACTTGACTGTGGGCTATAGACACACTTACACATTATTATAGTAGATGCATTACACTGATTTTATGCACGTGAATATTTACTTCAAGTTTATCATGTCTGCCACTCCAGATAAGAGTATGATCAGAAATTTTATGTTCAAATGAACAGGTAATACCTCGGTATTATATGACATCCAAGAATCATAGCATTAACAGCAGCATGATAAATAATGAGGAGAAATTATATTGAAATGAAAAACTGAGTAGGACTTAGATGTAGAAGTTTTAAGTGGATACAGTCAGTAATGGCTATGTATTATGGCTGCAGAATTTATTTGATTATAATTAAGTGAATAAAAACTGCCAAATATATTTATTTATTTTTTCCCCAGAAAATTACTGCATCCAACGCAGAGAAGTTGATAGAGATGGAGAAACTGGAGGAGCCAGCCAAGTTTGTGACCAATTTACAGGATCTGTCCCGCATCCATGAGAGCAGAATCAGCCAGCTGGAAGCCAAGCAAGGAACCGGGACCCTGGGCATGTCTGGTGAGTTGTAGTGTATCTGTTCCCCTTCATTGTAACATCCATCATTTGTCACCTTCATTTTTACCCCACAGCCCTTAAGGGCTGTCGGGGTATTGTTTTCACCCATGCTGTCTGGATGGGTGGGCGGGCGGCAGGAAAAAGTTTGTTCGGGCTGTATCTCAGAAACCATAAGGTGTAGGAAGCTGATACTTGGTAGGGACATTGGTTAGGATGTGTAGGTGTGCAACGTCATGGTCTGACCTTGATTTGACCTTTGACCTTGCTGTAGTGACCTTGAGTTTGAAAATCTTGTCCGGGCTATATCTCAGAAACCGGTAAGGTGTAGGAAGTTGATACTTGGTAGGGACATTGGTTAGGGAGTATAGGTGTGCAACGTCATGGTCCGACCTTGATTTGACCTTTGACCTTGCCATAGTGGCCTTGACCTATAAAATCTTGTCCGAGCCATATCTCGGAAACCGTGAGGTGTAGGAAGTTGATACTTACTAGGGACATTAGTTAGGGGGTGTAGGTGTGCAACGTCATGGTGTGACCTTGATTTTGACCTTGCCGTAGTGACCTTGACCTATAAAATCATCTTGTGGCTATATCTTGGAAACCGTGAGGTATAGGAAGTTGATACTTATTAGGGACATTGGTTAGGGGATGTAGGTGTGCATCGTCATGGTCTGACCTTGATTTGACCTTTAACCTTACTGTAGTGATCTTGACCTATAAAATCTTGTCCGGGCTATATCTCGGAAACCATGAGGTGTAGGAAGTTGATGCTTGGTAGGGACACTGGCTAGGGGTTGTAGGTGTGCAGCATCATGGTGTGACCTTGATTTGACCTTTGACCTTGTTTAGTCACCTTGACTCAGAAAATCTTGTTGCACCTTTGGGTCTGTCTTTTGATGCAGATTTAGCACTGTCAAAGTCATATTAGAATTCATTAAGAATTTTACTTTTACAACTCCCATTGTAACAGATGGAATTTCATCAAGTGAGCCACAGATTTTGCTCCAACACCACACATAAGCATTCATTGAATGTATTACCACTTCTGTATGCATGGTAATATTCAAAACATCTAAATCATAATTCAGCCATGCCAGATGTAGATAAAGTACATGCATTATCTTTCTCTTAGACATTATTTTCTCTATTTAAACATTGTTTGGACCTTTATATAACTGACAGTGCTCTGAAAGTATCCTGAACTTTGTACTGATACAGTACTTCTATATCTTGTGGTGTTAAAAATATTTCCCTACGCTGTGGGGTATGGGCTTCTCTGATGCTATTTTCATGACATTCTCTATCCTTTATAGAACTGTTAACAATCTTTGTAATTATATGTGCCTTACTATTTTGGTATTATATCAATTGTCGGTTCTGAATTGACTTTGCAGTTGCAAATATGATTGCTGTTATGCTTATAAAAAGATTGCTAAAGTTAAAGAGGTTATCAGAGTGTGCTTAGCAGTCAGAAAAAGTGGTACAAGTAGTAAATTGGTTTAATTTATAAAAAAAATTGCTGAATACTAAGTAAGTATTAAATCCTACTAAAAGAAGCTTGATACTAGGGAAATTAGGAAAATTTAAAAAGTAAAGGTATGATAGGTTAACTACCTTAACTGGTTGATTTAAAGGACATGAGTGAGTAGGTAAGTTTAAAAAGAGGTGAAAATTTCATTTCAAAATAACCTAAAATCTGGAATATAAAATTCTTTCAGATTTGATGTTCTGTCATGAGAAATACATTACACTATTAACTATGTTATTCCTTTTCCTCATACGGGTAATGTGTCATTGTGCCTGGTTATTTCAATACAATTCATTTGCATTTTTAATCATCTTTGTAGATGAACTGCGTAACAAGTTGAAGAGTCTGGAGCAGTCGCTGGGTCGCCACGATGTGCGTCTGGCTGAGTACGACTTGCGCTTCCAGTGCCTGGAGACCGCCAGCTACAACGGCACCTTGATCTGGAAGATCCGTGACTACCGTCGCCGCAAGGAAGAAGCCGTGAGCGGTCGCACCTTGTCCCTCTACAGTCAGCCATTCTACAGCAACCGCTTTGGTTACAAGATGTGCGCTCGTGTGTATCTCAATGGTGACGGGATGGGCAAGGGCTCCCACATCTCCCTCTTTTTTGTCATTATGCGAGGTGACTATGATTCCTTGATGCCATGGCCCTTCAGGCAGAAGGTCACCATGACGTTGATGGATCAGGAATCCTACAAGCGGAACTTGTCGGACACGTTCCGACCAGATCCTACCAGCACAAGCTTCAAACGCCCCACAGCCGAGATGAATGTGGCCTCAGGCTGCCCTCTGTTTGCCACACAGACGGTAGTGGAAAGTAAGACCTACCTGAAGGATGACACCATCTTCATCAAGGTGACAGTGGACACGGCAGACCTACCATCTCCACACTGAAGCTGAACTATGTAATGCTGGCTGGCTTTAACAGTTTAGGGGTTCTGGTATTAGGAAGCTCATCTAAAGCAAACATGTAAATGTCTCCTGAGCTCCTGGTGTCGTAAAATGTTACAAAAGACTAATAGCAAGGTTTCAGATGAATTTAACAATTCACTTGTTACCTCCATGGATATCTATGTAACAAATTACGAATGGATGTTAAATAAATACTTGTGTAAGATACACATGTTACCAAGTTAGCATGAAAATCTACAAATCAATTGATAGTGTGTGTATATTCAAGAATGCTTGTGTGCTTTGAAAATCTCATTAGAGATCTACTAATTTACAAAAGGAAAAAGAAAGTATGTTATTCACTATTCATGAACTTAAACTGAGGCAATCAGGATTCATAAAAGCAATATTTAAAGTGTTGTTTGTGCTATTCTGATTGGCTGTGGTGTGAGGGCAGATATAGGGCTTCCATCACTGGAAA
This sequence comes from Sabellastarte sp. h YS-2021, assembly GCA_964017235.1. Lineage (NCBI taxonomy): Eukaryota > Metazoa > Annelida > Polychaeta > Sabellida > Sabellidae > Sabellastarte > Sabellastarte sp. h YS-2021. The sequence goes on from OZ024928.1 coordinate 19,423,990, forward strand.
GGATATTTGAATCAGGAAAATACAAATTCATCAGTAGAATTAATAGATGTCCTTGCTTAACGTTTGTAAAGAACCATTTGTCACAAAGCAAGAAAACAGGTTTGCCCTTACCATTGTCTCAGCAGATATTACACTCAGTAAACATATCATAAATTCAACACTGTTGCAGTCTGTGAATATTTATGAATATTTTTAGCAGAATATTAAATTACATGTACTTAAGACATAGAGCCTTGTAGATTTATGCTTGTCCTTTTGTTTTATTTGATAATTCTCATGCTCTTGTATATTTACAAAGTTCCACTTTGCAAATCAAATGCAGATACACCACCCATGATATTTCTCAATTCACTGGTGCCCCTTACGCTCTTAGAGTTAGAGTTTTGTTCAATATTAATACTGCCATGCTTTTCTTTTCATGTCTGCATGTAAATAGTGAAAGAATATTTATACAGATTATACACCTCATCACTGCCATGTAAGAATTTTACATACAGCATTTCAGATATGCTGCCAATGATATCTCTGTATTTGCTAAAATATACTTAATACATATACAATACTATTATGTGTAATGTAGTATTTTAAAGTAAATTTATTTATTTAGTTGGGGTTTTATGTCGCTTTCAACACTGTACAGGTCATATCACGACGGGTAGTTGGAAGGGCAGAGGAAACCAGTACATACAGTTCGTTAGGGTTCTGTACTGTAAACTGCCGACCAACGGCAAGCAACTACCAACTTTCCCACTTGAGGCCTTGCCGGGAATCGAACCCCGGCCTCAGAGGTGGGAGGCGAGAGTGTTACCACTCTGCCACCGTGGCCCCTTATTTTAAAGTAAAAAGTAAACTTTAAAACAAGTATGTTAAAAAAATCCCTATTGGTCGAAAGAGTTGACAGGAAGATTGGTGGTTGCATTAAATTGATCTGATATTTTTTTTATACAATAACTGATTCAGCTTCAAGTTCACTGTGTAATATAACTTTTTCTGAAGTTCTTGGGGTCATGTTTTCTTTGTCCGAAATCTTGTATTTCAAGAAGAGCTCATCGAATTCTGGTGATAATCAGAAGAAAATAATTTTTGTACGGTAAATCTTTCATAAAAGTTTTGCTGGATGTACATAAAGGTTGTTTTTGTGAAAATTTCTAAATTAAAGTGATATCTCTTTTTCCTGAATCCCTATACATAATATATTTCAGTGTTCAGGAATATATCTTGGAAAAGAATTTATCTTTAACTAATCTGTTCATTATTCGTCTTTTTAAAACATTGTGGAAGAGTTTTTTTATATGACATAACCGGAGCACTCAAAGAGCACAAACTTCCCCTAAGGAACAACTCCAATATTGCTTGTGAGTGCAGTAATAAAAATTTTTTAAAAATTCCTGGAACCGGGCAAAGCATAACCATCAGTTCCCTATGCAATTATTGAGGCTTCCTGAAAATTCCATCAAAATCCATAGATAACTTTCCGAGTAATTTTGCAGAGAACCATACCAACAAATTCATGCCACTATAATGTGACCTCCTTAGTGGAATTAATTAAGAAAACAGCTGCTATGGAAGGGAATAGATTGGTAAAATATTTGTTCCTGTAGCTAAAATGTCAAAACTGTTGGGTACACCCAACCAGTAAATAGTAGTTTGTGGGAAAATGTCAATGAATATTTATATAATTTCACATTTAGAGTGTTGCTTTTACCTGTCCCATGCCAATATGAGACGAATTATTTATTATCATGTCATTGTTGTTTATTTGTATAGCTACTTTTCAGTTTCATAAAGCTTATTTCGTTCAACCTGCCATCCAATGTCTGCTGTAACATTTCATTTCCGCTCATTTTAAACAAAAGCATTTTAGCTATCTTCCCAAATTTGCTGTGCAGGATTTTTGAGACACTCTCATGCTTGGTATTACCTTTTGTTATTTCACCTCAATAGCTATCTGAGTAATGTCTACTTACCTATTTTAAATAGCAATTTAAAGGAAATGGATGCAAGATATTTGAACAAAATTCTGTTTGTAGAGGTTTGGGATGGTAAACCAACCTAAAGGAAATTATGGGTTGAAAATATTTTGGTGTGGTCGGATTTGACCTTGGGCCCCTCCTTCAAGGTTAAACCAAGATAGCGAAAGTTAAAAGTGCTTATAACTCACTTATTATTGGTCGTAGAGGTTTGGGATGGTAAACCAACCTATAGGAAATCATGGCTGGGAATCTTTTGGTTTGGTCAGATTTGACCTCGGGGCCCCTCCTTCAAGGTCAAACGAGGATAGCCAAACTTAAAAGTGCTTATAACTCACTTATTATTGATCCTAGAGGTTTACAATGCGAAACCAACTCATACAAAATCTTGGGCTAGGAATCTTCTGATGTTAGATTTGACCTTTTGCCCCTGCTTCAAGGTCAAACGATGGTTCACTGGCTTTGATGAGTTGTCTTTCCTGTGGATACAAATTTGCATCGGTTCTCCGATGTGTAGGTCTAGTTTAACGTTATTAATAATTGCAAATTTGCTGATATTAAACGATTTTATGAAGGCTGTTTCATTCATTATTCATGCGGAGGGTTATTATCGGAACAGTCGAGATGTATATAGGGGTTTTACCTTAGCTTTCGACCAATCAGATTCGCGGACACATCCGTGTCGTGTTAGAATATATAATGCCTCTTGGGTGTGAGTGTATATATGTGAGTGGAGGTGCATGTATCACATGTTTCACTCGGTGAAAAGTAAAGGGCTGTGGATCTTTTGCTTAAATACTTTTGGCTTAGCAGGTGCAATATATGTATACTGGTGTATATTAAAAAAATAAGCCTGTGAAGACTACTGTACAATTTTTGACAAAGTATTCATAGGGTGGACATTTCTCATGATGATGTGTTTTCTTCTACAGCATTCTATTAATTTTCATATGTTGCAGTTACTGCAAACAGTGCATCCTATTTTTAGTTTCATCATTGCATTAGTTTACACTTTATTTAATCAAACTCGCACTGTTCTGTCTGAAGTGTTGTAAATTTGCCTGTGTAATTGTCTACAATATTCATGTTAATGTTCACAGTGTTCTAGAATATATCACATCTAAGCATATATGAGTATTGTACTACTTTTATTATCCACAGAATCCATATTATTAAACTCAACCACTATGTTTCCACTGCTTGGAGTGTCTTTTGAAGAATTTAAGGGGCTATCAACGTAACGCATCATTTTCAAGACTAACCAGAGTTAACAAATACTTGAATTACCATTTCACTGTAGTGATCTTTGGAGTCTTAAAGTCAAATAGTATCCATAAATACACATTTATTTTTACCTTAAATGCTTTATAAATGAAATAAAATATGGAAAGGCCAACAAAGTCAATTTAAAATTGTTGTTGCTTTACATACATGAACCATTTTTAAAATGTACAAAAAAAGGTATTTAGTATTCTAAATTTTACTGATGTGTACAGTCTTATTTGTCAGTGTAGAATAATAATTCTGCAGTTAAAAGAATTTTGTAAATAAAGTTTATTCCAAAATGTTAATGAATTTAATGTGATTTGAAAAGAGAAAGATATATGAATATATTTTATATCAAATATACATTAGGCATAATGCATTCATCACTATATATAACCAAGTTCTAATGGAGTATTGGAGACAAGAACTGGTACCCAGTCACTTTGTATATTTCACTTGAGGTGTTTAGACATCCCAGATGTCAATCCTGTCCCATTGGCATTTTTGTACTTGTGACCTTGAAGTAGAATTTAGATACCAGTCTAAAACCAAGTAACATAATGCTACCTAGCAATAGCATCAACAAAGAACACCATTGGGGTCCTACTTGATTTACAGTTTTTCCCCCTGATTCTTGACATTCAACATTTGCGTGTCACATTGATTTTTGACATTGGAGGGAAGACATGTTGGAAAAGTTTTACTTTGAATTTTTTTATTTTGTCATTTTTAGGCTCTTAAACTGTATATATTGGAAATACTGGACAGTCCTTTATCCGCAACAAGTGTTTTAAAGTTATTATGAGCCTATTTTGCCGGAGTCATTGTGTGTTATTGCTGGAATTCTGTGACTGAACTGTGTGACCCGTCAACTTTCTCACCCTGCCAGATTCACTGTCTTCTTGTCAACCTCAGGCTTCCTTTGCTGTGCAACAAAGGGACGGTCTAACCTATATTCATTTTGTGCATAAATTATGCCAAATTAGTCGAGTTTCATGTGAATTATTCCTGTTTAAGCCTGAATTTGCCGAGATAGAGCTTGTGAATCGTGCTTGTGTGTGTATTTGTTTCAGTAACGGAGACATATATATTGAAAGGCAAAATGCCAGATGAAAAGCAAAGCTGTAAAAGTTGCAAAACAAGACATTTGCCACCCACACTAAAGAAATGTCAATTTAGAAACATTGGTGAAGGTGATAAATCTGTTTCCAATGGACTGCGAGATGCTGCTGCTTGTAAGTAAGTCACTTGACACAGATCAGGCGGATCTGGGCAGACAGCTGCTTCAGCTGAAGATCCTGGCTCAGTTAAAGAAGGTATCCCAATGGCTTGACATGATGGAGGACCGGGTTGCAGGAAGTTCACACCAGGCAGCCCAGGCGTTAGCAGCGTCACCACAGTTCGGAAAGTTAAGTTCAGATAGTTTTATTGCTAGTTCACAATCAGATAGTTTTATTGCTACTTCACACAAACCTAGTAAAAGAAGTAAAAGATTCAAGCCGCCCATAGTATCAAGTAGTTATATCCCCAGACGAAAGTCGGGGATATATTGGATTCAGGTCCGTCGCGCCGCCGCCGCCGTAGAAATTTCCTTGTGGACGCGATAACTCAAAAACAAATTAATATTTTTTTTTCAAACTTGGTACACATGTTAAGGGTGCCCAAAGGAAGATCCCTATTTTAAGGTGACCTTAAACTCCCAGTAAAAAAGAACTTATGGCCACCTTAAGGTCAGAAATTGCACTTTTGGCCACTTAGAGCCCTGTAGGTCACAAAGTATGATGCTCAGCTGGCTGAAATTTTACCTGACAACACATTAATATGTTCTTAGTACATGTGCCGAAAATCACGACTTTAAGTTGAGGAGAAAATTGTGTTTGAGGCTCATAAATACCCCCACTTAGGGATTTTTTGCTATACTTTTCACATATTTTGCCCTATAATTTGGAAGTGGTAATTCTGATGAGTCTCAAACTGCGCTAGGTATAACTTTGATATGTAATCCTTGTCTGTAGAAAATTTTAGGGCTGTAGGTTTACCCAAAGGGGTCGACTTAAGGTCTCAAAAGTGCCCACAGAGACCCAATTTATGCACTTTTTGCCACTTTCAAGCACTGTAGCTTTCAAACTATGTCTCTCATCTAAGTTAAATATCATCTGGGAATATATCTATGTGTTTTCTTATATGTGCCCCAACATTTAGGCCTTTAATAGACAGTTAACCTGTGTATCAGGAGCATAAACACCCACCCGAGTGACCCTTATAAGACATTTTTCACATCTTTTTCCCTGTAACTTGGAAATGGTAAGTCTGAGAAGTTTCAAACTGTATTAGATATATATTCTGTGTGTAATCTTAGTATGTAACAGATTTTAAGTCTGAAGCTTTAATTTTGAAGGTCAAATTGAGGTCTCTAAAAGGCTCCCAAAGACCCAATATTTGGACTTTTTGCTACTTTTAAGCCCTGTGACTGTCAAACTATGTGACTGATAGAGCTCAAATCCTATCTGGGAAGATATTAGTATGTTATTTTTATATGTGCCAAAAATTAAGGCTTTAAGAAGACATTTAACCTGTGTATGAGGACCATAAATCCCCACCCGAGTGACCATTTTTAGACATTTTTCACATATTTTTCCCTGTAACTTGGAAATGGTAAGTCTAAGAAGTTTCAAACTGTATTAGATGCATATTCTATGTGTAATCTTAGTATGTGACAAATTTTAAGTCTGAAGCTTTAATTTGAAGGCCACATTGAGGTCTCTAGAAGGCCCCATAAAGACCCAGTAGTTGGACTTTTTGCCAATTTTAAGGCCTGTGACTGTTAAACTATGTGACTGATAGAGCTGAAATCTCATCTGGGAATACATTATTATGTTCTTTTTACATGTGCCAAAAATCAAGGCTTCAAGTAGACATTTAACCTGTGTATGAGGACCTTAAACACCCACCTGAGTGACCCTTTAAGACATTTTTCACATATTTTGCTCTGTAACTTGGAAATGGTAAGTCTGAGAAGTTTCAAACTTTATTAGATACATATTCTATGTGTAATCTTAGTATGTAACAAATTTTAAGTCTGAAGCTTTAATTTGAAAGCCACATCGAGATCTCTAAAAGGCCCACAGAGACCCAATATTTGGACTTTTTACCACCTTTAAGCCCTGTGACTGTTAAACTATGTGATTGATGGAGCTGAAATCCCATCTGGGAATGCATTATTATGTCCTTTTTACATGTGCCGAAAATCAAGGTTTTTAGTAGACATTTAACCTGTGTATGAGGGCCATAGACACTCGCCTAAGTGCCTTTTTTGACATTTTTTCCGTATTTTGCCCTGTTATTTGGAAATGCTTAGTGTGACAAGTCTTAAACTGTATTATATATAATTTTTGTTTGTTAGTATGTCCCCCCAAAACTTTCAGATCTGTAGTTTAATTGCTAAGGTCTCTTTAACAATTGTAAAATGCACACAGAAACCCAATTTATGGACATTATGCCACTTTAAAGCCCAGTAACTGTCACACTTTGTGGGTTATAGAGCTGAAATCTTTGAATTTTTAAAAGGAAATGCCTGTCTATTTAAATTTTGAATATTAATAATGTTATGGCTATCTTAGTCTTTTAAGAATTTATTTTTGTTTGTTATACCTCTGCTTGCTGAGTTTTTAACTTTTTAAAATGAAACTGGTTAAACATATTCAAGTACACAAAATGGACACTTTAAGTGAGCTTTAAGTCCCAATATTAATGAAATTATATCCTTATGTAGTAAAACTAGGGGATTTTTAACCCTCAACTAGCCCAGTTTTATTCAACTTGCCTCAGTTAATTTTGACACAGCTCCTACAGTTATGAACTCATTTCAGTTGATAATCACATACTTAAAATTCTCAATTCTTTTTGTATTTGAGTACCCCTTTTATATAGATTGTTTACCATTTATGCTGTAGCAGTCCATCTCTTTGTAGTCCCAAAACACATCCCCCACCCGGATTCCCCCCACCCACCTCTGGGACCTCCAGCTATATTGAGTGACACTAAATAAACAAAGGTATTTAGTGATATCAGATGAGAAACAAAGAACTCAATGGGGTTGCAGATCTTGTGTAATAGTGAGAGAGGTGTGGAGAAGGGGAGAGGGGTGGGGGTGGGAGGTGGTGGGCTTCATTACATATAACACAAAGGGGAGTCAGAACTGAGATTGTGTCACATATTTAGGTTGCATATATATGGACCACATATATAGGTATAGAGGAAATGAATAACTGAAAACAATTTGCAAATTCTAAAAATAATATAATAAAATAATAATATAAATAATTTTTTTTAAATAATATTTTAGTTGTGAACAAATATAGAAACAGATATGCGCTTTTGGGATTATGAATTTTAGAATGGACATTGAATCATCAATCATTTAAATACTTTGAAGGAAGATTGAAAAGTATGATGAGTTGAGTTAAAAATAATATTTTATTTGTCAACAAATATAGAAACAGATATGCTCTTTTGGGATTATTATTTTAGAATGGACATTCAATCATCAATCATTTAAATACTTTGAAAATAGGTTTAGAGTTATCATTGCAGGAAGATTGAAAATATAATTTGAGTTATGTATTCGGCGTCTGGGGATACACCATCTTCCTTGGGAAGATATAAACAGAGTAGATTGATGTGCTGAAGTTCATATAATAATGGGTAATTATGTTTTAAAAAATTCCCGATCAAAACCTGTGGCGTGAGTGATGACCTGTCTGGGGATATGTTGGCGCCGAGTTGGCCCAATCTAGTTCTTCCTCAGAAGATAGTGACAGTGAAACGCCCTCCCTAGAAAAACTCTCAGGTAATGATGGTAAATTGAAACATAAATCTAAAAGAGGTTTAAATGTTGATGTGTCTATGAAAAGAAAGGTCTCCTGGCCCCATGAGCCTATTTTGGGCAGGGTCAGTAGACAAAGAGTAACATGATCAGTTGTCCCTCATCCAGTGGGTGCAGGGTTTTTGTAAAAAATATACTTGAACAAAAGACCTATGACAATGGTTTCCTGCCTGAGTGATCTAATGGAACATGCCACAGATTTTTCTTGGCAAGGGGCTAAAGTAGCACATGCTGTGCTGCTATGTGAAATCAAGCGGGGTTCCCTCCAGTGGGAAGACTTGGATCGCATTGATCGCATCCGTAGGGCCCATGCTCAGAAGCATGTGTCAAATAGGCCAGGTTGGGGAAAACCCTTGGATCACTCAGGCAGGAAACCATGGTATTGTAAAAACTATCAAACTGGTGTATGTAGCCACTCATGTGACCATGAATTTAATGGAAAAATTCACAAACATATTTGCTCATTTTGTTTGGCTGGGGGGGAGGCAATTGGGGAATCCAGAAAAGGAATGCCCACATAGAAAGCAAAATTTAAAAAAACGAACTTGCAGCTGCCCATCACTAAGGTGCCGCAGCTGCAGGGAAGGTGGGTCTGGTGGCAGGAAAAGATCTGTCACTCAGATCACAGGTGTTACTGGTGTAGCAGATGATGCTAGTGTTGTGGCTGGTGACTCACTTGATGGTAAAACTAGAAAAATGTATAACACCAGATTTTTCTATAACTGTAGAGTTGTTCCCTTGAAGGTTGACGCTTTGTTGGCTAGGAAACATCACAGAGGTGAAATATTGGGTTTAGATATTGTTAGATCACGAGTTTTCAGTCGAGTTTCCGAGCTTGGTTTGCATACCTTTTCACAAGTAGCACCAAAGTGTACTACCATCTCAGATGCTGGTCAGTCAGTGTCCAGTAAAAACCACAATGACCTCAGCCACCCCACTGTCCACTCCAAGCGAAGCGTTAATGACATTAGTATAGGCAATGACCTTGAGGTAGTTCAAAGTTCACTGTTAAATACTTCTGCAAAAAGTAACACTCCGGGGTTTGAATACACTGGTCCTGGGTTTGAATCCATGGGTCCTGGGTTTGAACCCAATGATCCTGGGTTTGAATCCCCCACTGCTGGGCACGACTATGATCATCCCATGGATCAACAGAGTAGTCCTGTGTTTGAATCTCAGGAAGTGCTGGTAGCAGAAACTAGTGGTCCTTGGCTTGAATCTCCTAAAAAACTGATCTCATTGTGCACACAGTATTTAAAGATTCAGGTGAATGCAGTAAGCAAAAAGTCTGCTCTGAAGGTCCCCCTTGTCTGACTATACCCAGTAATGTTGGTCCTGGTTCTCACTCTTGTGACAAGGAAAGAGCCTTACATCTTACTAGTGTGAATGCAGTTTTAGACAAAGACCATCAGTTTTGTACCATCTATGATGTAAACAATGCAGGCATGGGGGAAAAGTTTATCAATATCATCATTTTTGCAAATCAAGGTAACAAAGACTTTGCACAAGTTGTGAATACACCTATTTTTAAACAATGGCAACAACAGGTTGATTTCCAATGTGGTTTTGTTCCTCTAGGTGGTCAATTAATGCCAAAAAATCTCACACTTTGCAATTCACATGCCTATTCCCTGATTGAAATGCACACAATTGTCAAAAGTACTGGAAAACCAAATTTTCTCCAAGCTCGTCTACCTGTGATGTCACAATTGAATGTTCATGTGTGGAAAGACCTTTTACAAGACTATTGGGTCCAGCAGCTATTGCAGATACTGCAGTTTAGGTTCCCACTTAATTTTAACAGGTATTGTCCCCTACAGCATGACTGGCTGTTGAACGGGACGTAAAACCCCAACTTTGACCTTTGACCCCTATAGCATGAAATCAGTAATCATAGCTCAGGATAGGCCACTGTGGCCTAGCGGGTAACACACTTGTCTAGGAACTCAGAGGACGTGGGTTCAATCCCAGGTACAGGCAGATGCATAGTGGCTCGGATGACCACTTAAATGGCGGTCCTCTGTCATTGGGTCCTATCCCCAGTGGCAGGTTAAGAACCTCAAGGATGTTGATAAATGGCCATCCTTGAGCCTCCATCTTCCAGTTAGGGGAATGTCAGTAACTTGTGAGTTGGGGCTGTATCTGTACAGTCGGATTGGTTAAATAGCGCTTTGAGCCCTGTAGTATATGGAGATATTGCGCTGAGTATAAATACATAATAATACTTTGGTTTAGCGTTTGCTACGCCGCCGCACGTAGAGAGATCTTCCGGCGTTAACTCTGAGAGATAAACTACACCAGCTAGGTTCAACAAATTTGCAGGATATGTTCATTGGGGAGTAAGCTTCTCTGGGACTGAAAATAGCCTCATTCTGAAAAACAAGATGGCCACAGCGGGCATTTCTTTGAAAATAATCTACATTTTTCTACTGGCTGTTTCTCATAGGTAGAAGGTTGAATTTCTTCATAGCTGATATGTATAACAGATATACATGTCCTCTACAACCTTACACACATTTGACCTTGAAGCTGTTAATTCAAGGTCATCCACAGAGTGCTGAAGTAACCCACATAGCGGACTTTAAAAGTGCCTATATCTCCCTTATTATTGGTCCTAGAGGTTTGCAATGTAAAACCAACCTATAGGAGATCATGTGCTGCGAATCTTCTGGTGTGGTCAGATTTGACCTTGGGTCCCTCCTTCAAGGTCAAACAAGGATAGCCAAACTTAAAAGTGCTAGTAACTCGCTTATTATTGGTCATAGAGGTTTGGGATGATAAACCAACCTATAGGAAATCATGGGCTGGGAATCTTTTTCTGTGGTCGGATTTGACATTGGGTCAAATGAGGATAGCCAAACTTAAAAGTGATTATAACTCGCTTAGTATTGATCCTAGAGGTTTACAATGCGAAACCAACTCATACGAAATCTTGAACTAGGAATCTTGTGATGTTAGATTTGACCTTTGGCCCCTCCTTCAAGGTCAAACGATGGTTCACTGGCTTTGGTGAGTTGTCTTTCTGGTGGATACAAATTTGCATCGGTTCTCCGATGCATAGGTCTAGTTTCCAGCTGATGCTGATGCCTACATAGAGGAGGAATGCAAGTTTGGCGCCCTACTAGTTCCTTATGACGTCAATCCCATTGCAAATGCTCATAACTCCCCATTTATGACCAGAAACAAGCCCAATTCAAACAGGTGTAGGGTCATCATTGATTTGGTGGCTTCAGTTAACTCTGGTATTGACAAAAATACTTACCTTGAAGCACCATTTATGTTAACGTTTCCCACTGTTGACGACATTACTTCAGAGTTAAAACGTCTAGGCCATGACGCTCTCCTGTATAAGATAGACGTAAGTGGTGCGTTCCGTCAACGTAAAGGTGGACCCAAGCGACTATGACCTTTTAGGTCTGCATTGGCGTCACTCGTGCATCGATATGTGCGTACCGTTCGGGATGCATCACAGGAGCCAAATTTTTCAGCGTCCAAGCGATGCAGTGCGCTATATAATGCGTCAGAGGGGCTTCCAGATCATAGATTATATTGATGATTACGTTGGGTTCGGCGTTCCGCAGGTCGGGCGCGCATCCTTTGCATCACTCTTTGCTTTAAAGAACGATCTAGGTCTCACCATCAGTGACAAGACATTGGTTCCGCCAAGTACGCAGGTAGTCTGTCTGGGCAGTTTGATTGATACTAAGAAAGGCACAGTTTCCATACCCCCTGATAAATTTTGTCAGATAAATGACACCATCACTGAATGGCTTGCCAGGAAAATATGTACAAAGCATCAGCTCCAGTCTCTGCTTGGTTTGCTTCTGTACATTCACAAGTGTGTGAAACCGGCACGTGCCTTCCTAAATCGTATGCTAGCCCTGCTCAGGTCTGGGCATGCCAATCAAAAAATTGATCTGACTTCAGGCGTGACCTTAGGTGGTTTCGGAAATTTCTGCCTGTCTATAATGGAGTATCTTTGTATGATCATAGACCTACTGACTTTACCTTGGCGTTAGATGCTTGCTTGACTGGCCTGGGGGAGGTGGAGCAAGTTTGTGTATCACCTCCCCATAGTTCGTGGATTCATGAACTGGTCTATCGTACACCTTGAGATGGTGAATGTCTTGCTAACAGTCAGATTATTTCAGGTCCAATGGTCTGGCCGCAGGTCCTTATTAGGTATGACAATGAGGCAGTTGTTTCAGTGCTGAGGTCAGGTAGGACAAGGGATCCCTATCTTAGGGCTTGTGCTATGATTATCTGGTATGTCTCAGCCCTGGCAGACATTGACCTTCATTATGTCCATATTAGAGGGTTGGACAATTGGGTGGCTGACCTGCTGTCTCGTTGGACAGTTAGTTCTAAAGATTTCAGTAAATTATTGTCACAGGTACTGGATTCAGTATGGGTCCCAGTTGATATTAGACTATTGGATATAGATCCTGAATTGTAATGTGTTTATCATCAGGGTCTCATCCCCAGCAGGGGCCTAATTGTTTATATGTACATATGCTAACAGTTACTATGCTTTGTTGTTGATAATGTGGCCTTGAAGTCTGTCTCAGAGAGCGGCCTCCAGAACTCAAGAGGCTTTCAGACCTAAAACAAGGAATGCCTATACCAAGATGTTTAAGGTGTTTTTGGCCTTCTGTATCTACATGCAAGTCTCCCTGGTGGAAATTGATGTCAATGTTATTTTGTCTTTTTGTCACCCTTTAGTTGTAAATAATTCCTCAGTATGATTGCCAATTATTTGTCGGCCATAAAGGCCAACTTTGTGCTATATAATATGTCCTATTCTTTGCTTGAACATCCTAGAATTAAGTATTTCCAAAAGGCAATGCGTATCAGCAGGCCTCTGGCTGTGATCTCTCACAATGTTATTGACCTTCACATGCTGGAGCGAATTTCAAAAGCTTGTGACCACCTTAATTATTGGATTCGGGTCTGTTGCGCCGCCGCCGTTGTAGAAATTCCCTTGTATACGCGATAACTCAAAAACAGATTAATTTTTTTTCAAACTTGGTACACTTGTTAAGGTTGCCCAAAGGAAGATCCCTATTTAAGGTGACCGTAAACTCCCAATAATAAAGAACTTATGGCCACCTTAAGGTCAGAAATTGAACTTTTGGCCACTTAGAGCCCTCTAGGTCACAAACTATGAGGCTCATCTGGCTAAAATTTTACCTGAGAAGACATTAATATATTCTTAGTACATGTGCCGAAAGTCAAGACCTTAAGTTGAGGATAAAATTGTGTTTGAGGATCATAAAGACCCCACTTAGGGATTTTTTTCCTACATTTTTCACATATTTTGCCCTATAATTTGGAAGTGGTAATTGTGATGAGTTTCAAACTGCACTAAGTATAACTTTTATATGTAATCCTTGTCTGTGAAAAATTTAAAGGCTGTAGGTGTACCTATAAGGTCGACCTAAGGTCTCAAAATTGTATGCACTTTTTGCCACTTTCAGCCACTGTAGCTTTCAAACTATGTCTCTCATCTAAGTTAAATATCATCTGGGAATATATCAATATGTTTTCTTATATGTGCCCAAAATTTAGGCCTTTAATCGACATTTAACCTGTGTATGAGGCAGACTACAAACACCCACCCGAGTGACCCTTTTAAGACATTTTTCACATATTTTGCCCTGTAACTTGGAAATGGTAAGTCTGAGAAGTTTCAAACTGTATTAAATATACATTCTATGTGTAACCTTTGATTGTGAAAGATTTTAAGTCTGAAGCTTTGATTTGAAGGTCACATTAAGGTCTCTAAAAGGCCCACAGAGACCCAATCTTTGGACTTTTTGACACTTTTAAGCCCTGTGACTGTTAAACTATGTGATAGGGCTGAAATCTCAACTAGGAATACATTATTATGTTCTTTTTACATGTGCCAAAAATCAAGGCCTTTAGTAGACATTTAACCTGTGTAAGAGAACCATAGACACCCAAGTGACCTTTTTGACATTTTTTCTGTATTTTGCCCTGTAATTTGGAAATGCTAAGGGTGAACAAGTCTCAAAATGCATTATATATAATTAAGCGGCCCTGAAAGGGCGCTTATTTGTTTTCGCCTCAGTTTCCTCACCGCCGCATTATGGTCTCCCTTGAATATCTCCCTTATTATTAGAAGGTTTCAAACCATATTTGGCAGTTATATACCTTAGGCGTGGGAAAATTTTGCTGCATGCTTAAATTTGACCTTTGACCTTTATGAAGGTCACATGATCAAAAACTATTTTTTGAAGTACACCCCCCCCCCCGTCATCACAGTTCAGGAAAAACTACTTGCTACAGAGCCTTATAATTTGACACACCTGTTCATACTATCGAAAACGCGAGCTGATTAGATTTTGGGAGCAATCCCTTGAAAAATGTCTCATTTTCTGACACCTTCCAATCTGAAAGCCTTAAATTTAGGCCAACCGCCCTATTATCTTAAGTATTGCATTTAGAGCTATAAAATGTACTGGGAGGTAATAGGAAACCATATGTGGAGAGTCTAAATAGCCAGTCAGTTTTACCCCCACCCCCCCCCCTATGGGTCAAACTGGGGTCATAAAATAGCTGATTTTGAGTTTTTGCCTTATATCTCCTTTATTGTTCCTTTTATAGCTTCAGAATGTATTAAGAGGTATTGGGAAAGCATATATGGAGAGTCTAAATAGCCGGTCAGTTTTACCCCCCGACCCCCCCCCCCCCTTATGGGTCAAACTGGGGTCATAAAATAGCCGATTTTGAGTTTTTGCCTTTATCTCCTTTATTGTTGCTTTTATAGCTTCAGAATATATTAAGAGGTATTGGGAAAGCATATGTGGAGAGTCTAAATAGCCGGTCAGTTTTACCCCCTCGCCCCCCCTTATGGGTCAAATTGGGGTCATAAAATAGCTTATTTTGAGTTTTTGCCTTATATCTCCTTTATTGTTGCTTTTATAGCTTCAGAATGTATTAAGAGGTATTGGGAAAGCATATATGGAGAGTCTAAATAGCTGGTCAGTTTTACCCCCCGACCCCCCTTTATGGGTCAAACTGGGGTCATAAAATAGCCGATTTTGAGTTTTTGCCTTATATCTCCTTTAGTGTTGCTTTTATAGCTTCAGAATGTATTAAGAGATATTGGGAAAGCATATATGGAGAGTCTAAATAGCCGGTCAGTTTTACCCCCCGACCCCCTTATGGGTCAAACTGGGGTCATAAAATAGCTGATTTTGAGTTTTTGCCTTTATCTCCTTTATTGTTGCTTTTATAGCTTCAGAATATATTAAGAGGTATTGGGAAAATGTATGTGGAGAGTCTAAATAGCCGGTCAGTTTTACCCCCCGACCCCCCCTTATGGGCCAAACTGGGGTCATAAATAGCTGCTTTGGAGTTTTTTGCCTTATATCTCCTTTATTGTTGCTTTTATAGCTTCAGAATGTATTAAGAGGAATTGGGAAAGCATATGTGGAGAATCTAAATAGCCGGTCAGTTTTATCCCCCAACCCCTCCTTATGGGTCAAACTGGGGTCATAAAATAGTTGCTTTGGAGTTTTGACTTATATCTCCTTTATTGTTGCTTTTATACCTTCAAAATGTATTAAGAGGTATTGGGAAAGCATATGTGGAGATATTCCTGGCCCTCCCCTTATGGGTCAAACTGGGGTCATAAAATAGCTGATTTTGAGTTTTTGCCTTATATCTCCTTTATTGTTGCTTTTATAGCTTCAGAATGTAATAAGAGGTATTGAGAAAGAATATGTGGAGAGTCTAAATAGCCGGTCAGTTTTACCCCCCGACCCCCCCTTATGGGCCAAACTGGGGTCATAAATAGCTGCTTTGGAGTTTTTGCCTTATATCTCCTTTATCGTTGCTTTTATAGCTTCAGAATGTATTAAGAGGTATTGGGAAAGCATATGTGGAGAATTTAAATAGCTGGTCAGTTTTATCCCCCGACCCCCCTTTATGGGTCAAACTGGGGTCATAAAATAGTTGCTTTGGAGTTTTGCCTTATATCTCCTTTATTGTTGCTTTTAGATCTTCAGAATGTATTAAGCGGTATTGGGAAAGCATATGTGGAGAGTCCAAATAGCTGGTCAGTTTTATCCCCCGACCCTCCCTTGTGGGCCAAACTGGGGTCATAAATAGCTGCTTTGGAGTTTATGCCTTATATCCCTTTTATTGTTGCTTTTATAGCTTCAGAATGTATTAAGAGGTATTGGGAAAGCATACGGTGCAGCTTTGTGCATTCTTAGCTTTACAGCATGCTTATTAAAACCACAGAGCATTTTAAACTTTAAGGGATGCTTCGCTTTTGTTAGCAAAAGCATTCCTCTAGTTTATGTTTGTTATCTATGTCCCCAAAAAGTTTCAGATCTGTAGTTTAATTGCTAAGGTCATTTTAACGATTCTAAAATGCCCACAGAGACCCAATTTATGTACATTGTGCCACTTTAAAGTCCTGTAACTGTCGAACTATGTGGCTCATACAGCTAAAATCTCTGACCTTTTCAAAGGAAGTGCCTGTATATCTAAATTTTGAATATTAATGTTATGGCTATCTTAGGCTTTTAAGAACTTATTTTTATGTTTTTATCCCTCTGTTTGCCGAGTTTTTAACTTTTAAAAAATGAAACTGGTTAATACATATTAAAGTAGGCAAAATGGACATTGTTATTAATGAAATTATAGCCTTATGTAGTAAAAATAAGGGATTTTTAACCCTTAACTAGCCCAGTATTATTCAAATTGCTTCAGTTAATTTTGACACAGCTCCTGCAGTTATGAACCTATTTCAGTTGATAATCACACATTTATAATTCTCAATTCTGAATTATTAGTATAAATCTGTTCTTGTTGTTTAATAATTTATATTTAAATCTGGAGGTAAAGTTTTCCTGTTGGACATTCCTTATTTATGTATTTGATTTTTTTATTGGTCATAACATTAACTGAGCTTTTGGGGGGAAACTTTATAAAATAGCTAGCCTGGACCATTAATTATTTCTGTCAGTGAGTATTTTATTACCCCTTTTGTATATACCAGAGTGTTTGTTAGATGTTCAGTAAAAGTGTTAGATGTTTAATTAGATGTTCATCATACATCAGTCAGATTTATACCATATCTCCTTTTTTTTTGGTCTACACAGATATATGAAAAAGCACTCATCCTTTGTTTAAGCAGTATGATTGTATAAAAAGGGCATATGTAAAAGGGCATATGTAGCACTATATAAACTAAAACTTCATTTTGTTTGCAAGGTGCTGAGAAGTAATATTGTCAGATTTTACTTTTCTTATTATAAATGAAACTGTGAAACCAGCTTTAATTTACTTTGTAAAAGACTTTGAAGGATACATGTCAATAATTCTATATTTGTTTTATAATATTCATCTATACACTATTATATTAAAACATAGAAACAGATAAACTTGTGTGTGGACCTTTGTCCACAAGGACTCTTGCCCACAGGACCTTTGCCCACGAAGGACTTTGCCCACCACTTTTTTACAGGGGAGGAACTTGCATAAAATAATGATATGAAATAATATCCACAAAATTAGCTTTTAAATGTTTTTGAAGTATAAGTGTACAGTATCTACCATATTAAAGGCCAGCTTCTTATTATGTTGTTGAATTATAAGTATGTAATGTTACAATGTAATAATATTCTCAATGACTGTTGGACTTTCTTGAAACCTTTTATTGCATACATGCATTTTTTTATACATGCATTCTTCATTGCAAAGGTTTAGGCCACCTGGTATTTTTATTGTTTCCATTTTGCAGTACTATGTAAATCTATCAACAATGAATTAAATGCTAATGAAATCAACTTGCATACTTTATAAAGTGCAACTTTAGTTCAATTAATGTTAGTCTCTTTCCACACTATATATCCTGAGTAGTTATCCACACTATATATCCTGAGTAGTTATCTGATTGATTGATTGATTGATTGATTGATATGTGGTTAGAAAATTGATTGATTGATTGATTGAAAATGTCTATGTGGTTAGAAAATGTCTGTGGTTAGAAAAATTTCTATTGTGGGTGAAAATCCTACCCTGTCAGATTGTTGTGGGCAAAGTGCCTGTGGATAGAGTTTGCATTGGGCAATGTTCTTGTGGGCTAAGTTCCTGGATTCATATCTGTCGTCTAGGGATATCATTTTGCTTGCAAAATAAAAAATATTGTGGATTGAATTACTCAAGTTCTTATATAAGTGGTTGATTATGTTTTCCCTCAAGATTATATCACACAGAAGGGGTCCCATGGGAAATACCCAGTCAAACATGTTGCGGGAGTGATGACCTGTCTGGGGATATGTTGGCGCCGGGTTGGCCCAATCTAGTTTCCCACAGGTCTTTAGGGCCATTTTTCTCATTGTTTTTTTTTTGGAATTTTTAGGCTTTCTAACTTGGCACCTCATTCCATCTTGACCTTTGACCCCTCTCGTCACCTTACTGGCCACGACCTTTTCGTCATGAAAAAGTTGGTAAAGGTCCTGCTCAAGTGGTCAAAAACCATGCAAACCAGAGATGCAGTGCAGGTCATATCATTGCCCAAGGTAGTTAATCGGGCCATATATCCCTATAAAGCCCTGAAAGCATTGAAAAAATTGTATCTAATGACTGAGATGCATTGGTTTTCAAGTCAGAACTCCTAGTGGTTGGCAACCTCTCACGGACACTAGGGTTAGAAAAGTCTTAAAGGATGACTTCAGTGTTTTTTTCACTTCTGAGTTAAATGCAGGATATGATACTCTTGCCTATTTAAAACATATATCTGGTACTATTAGTACCCAAAGTAGTCTGTTTACTTCATAAACAAGCTTTTATAACAGGAGATAAATTTCAAATTTACAACTGCCTCCTTCGGCTCTTTTCACCAGTCACGTGGTGTGTTTGCATCATATGTGTTCATGGGCTGTGTATGCAGGGATAAAAACAGTGCTATGTATACAGTATATCTGTTTTTGTCTCCTCAATTTACTTTTGCAATTGTCAGTTTAAAATGGTAAATTGTACATAGTTATTTAAGGATAAAATTAAGAATTATAAAAGTAGCAAAAGGAAACTAGAAAAGATTTTTTTTCTGATTTTTCAAAATGATCAAAACATAACCTATATTTTTCTCTCATACTATTCTCTTCTCTTCAATTTATCCACATTTATCTCAGACACAAAGGTCATCTGTACATGATCTCAGCTGAATTTTAATATCTAGATACTGAGGCTAGTAAATTTAAATAATGATGCTGTTCAAAAATAGTCAGTTATTCAATTTTACAACCTTGGTCAGGGCAAATCAATAGCTAAAAGGAGAGAGATGTAAATTTGCAAAAAGTTGGCTCCAAGTTGAGTGTTTATATCACTTTTATCATAATTATAAGGTCACATTGCAACAAGGGATCATCATTTATTCAATTATATCATATATTTAAATCCACCACCACAGAGATGAAAGTCTGGAGGTTTACAGAAAATAATGAAACCAGAGTTAAGTAATTTTTTTTTAAAAAGTTAATATATCCAATAAGAGTCAAGTTAATATTTTCATGTGATTTTAGAAGTGCTTTTGAATCCTCAAGTAAAAACTTCTGCACTGTAAGTAAAAACTAAATTATAACCAACTATTTACATACTATTGTGACTGATCATTTTCTTTGTTCTCTTCACATAGTTTTTATGTTGGATCATTTATTGAAACCTCTAGACACACTTGTTTTGGACAGAACTGGTGGACAGCACTTGTGTTGCAAAAAACCTCATTAAAATGCACATAAATAATCTAATACTGTGAATTAATATTTCTCTGATCTGATAGATGGAAAATTGAAAGGGTGGGGGGAACAGAGCATAGTAATAGTCAATAGTCTGGAGTTGAATTACCTTAATTATAATAGTTACATCTCTGGTGTAGGCGGTTCAAACCCAGAACCCTATATGGGAAAGATGGTAGTTTCTTACTGATGGTTGGCAGTTTACAGGACAGCACTGTGTATGTACTGGTTTCCTCTGCCCATAAACTACCTGTCGTGATATGACCTATTATACAGTGTTCAAAGCAACATTAAAACAGAAGAAAACTTAAACCTGTAGTGTATAATTCAGCAATTACAAAATACACCCCTCTTGAAGGCTTGAGATTATATATTTGTAAATACCAGCAAATAATGTAATATTTATTTGCCTTCTGGACTATTTCTTTATATGTTATTTGAATAGTTTAATAATATATGCTAAAATTAAATATTCACACAAATGAACTAAATTTTAGATTTCCAAAGTTAATAAGTGTGCACTTTATAGGGTAAAACAAATGTTAACTGAAGCTTTTCTGAATTGATATACCTTTCTACACACAAAAAGGCTAGCTGGCCCAGATAATACTTGATACTGCAGTGTATACTTTCATCGTGAAACATTTACCAGAAACTCATCTCATTTCACATCTTGTAGTTGATAAAAGAAGGGAGTGTTATAAATATACACTGTTCACAGCAAAGAATATAAACCGTTCTTGTTCTCAGTATTAGTGTCGCAGTTCACCCCCATAGTGGATCGTGTTATATTTATCTTTTGTTCTATAAACTCACACATTTTGTAAGTTTTATTGGCTCAAACTACAGTTAGAACATTGTTACTTTTACTATGTCCTTGAAATGCTCCATTTTATAACAGATAATGTAATGTAAAAAGCAGTATATATCAGAACAGTTCTAAGCTAAAACTAAGGCAAGTGAACACAAATGACGTCACCCACACATGTTTATTTACTCCATGTGCACTCGGCAATTTTCGGGAGGGAACATGTGACTACCCAAATAAGGCAGTGCTTCTCTACTTTTAAATGCAAATTACAGCAGATATAGGCAACTTTGACACATAAAAGTTTGTCAGTATATTTATAATATATAAAGCTTGAATTTACACTTAAAAAATAGGTATGTAAAAAACGCTGATGTCATCCTTTAAAGTCCATCAATCTCACTTTGGGTCTGGATCCGCATTTTTTCACTTAACATTCCTTCCGCAGGTCTGGGACAACATTTGCATACATTGCCCACGTTCCCATAAAGCAGATCAAACGTGATGGCATGTGGTCCTCTGAATGTGTAAGGAGATGCATTCAGTCGGATCATGTGTCGGGGGAAGCATTAGCTTTTTCATTAGCTGCTGTTATAAATGCTTAATGTCTCTGCTAACTACTGTTGGGGTTGAGGGATTACATATTGCTACCTTGTCTTAACTCTTAACTTGTATTTTAGTCACCTTGTAAACCTTTAGGCCCACTTGACCTCCAGCTTTTAGGGTGACTTTTAGTTGACCCCACGTGAATCAATACCTCTGATTATGAGGTCTTTTATGACAGTACTCACCTTTGACCTCTGAGGTCAACCCTGTAACCTTTCAAGGTCAACCCTTTCTGCTGGAGTCTTTAGGGTCTGTAACTGATATTTTAAAACTATCTTGGAATGTTTGTCAGCATGATTATATTCTATGGACAATGACTCTAGCTTGTATTCTAACATGTTGAAGGTTATATTTTTAAAGATTTATATTTTACCATGACCTCTAAATAATTCTTAGATCTAGATATATATATTTATGCATAACTTTACTATTGTTAAATGTATTAAAATTCAAATACCCTCAACCCAGTGTTTTTTAATGTCTTGGGTGGGGACTGTGATATATTTCATGATATCCACAGTACAGGAGAACAACTTGCTATCCACATTGAGACCAACCACCTGGCTTATATAGAGGTTTTGATGGGAAAATGTGCCCAGTTACAACTAAATAGTACCAAGGTCAGGTCTGAACTACAGCTAAACATTCCAATGCATGTGTATCTGGTCAAAATTTGTACGTAAATTTCTACAAGGAGATTACCTGGAAACAATGTACATGGTATTATTTTCACTTGGCTTCAAAGTGAAGTAGTGTCTGAGGATTTTATGGGTTTCACATCTATTCTCCTTTTCCAAATGGTGTTCTCGAAACGTCAATTGAAAAATATGAGGATTCAGGAACTTTTGCATGCTGGACCATATTTATGACAGCTGTATGCATTCAGAAAGTCATTGGGCCAAGGCAATGATCCTCTCTAAACGTTGTTGGCAACACATAACGTTAGGAAGAAGTTCACAAAGTCGCTATTCTAGTTCTATTTCCTCTTGGGTTCCTTGGTAAAGTACAAAAATATGTGAGTTCTGTTTACTTTTCAATCATTTCATATGATAATGTACACGCAAAGAGTTCTACATCATCTGTGCATGGGAAAAACCATTCTATAATGAAAAGTGAATTTTGAGAGATGTACAATAAACTTGAAGTAGTTCTGCTACTCATTAATGCCCGTTTTCAGATGCTTTTTAATAATAATCAAAATAATAGAAACATTTATATAGTGCAAAATTGATCAAAATCTTCAAATGCACTGGCATGCAAAAAGGAACAGTCCTTGAACCTAGCAAAGTCATAACCCAGCAAGTGCCCACCAGGGCAGGCTGACTATGGTGCTGGGTAAGCTAGTCTAAACAAGGAAGTCTTGAGTTGGCATCTTAAGCTTGAAATGGTCTATTGTGATCTGACACTAATTGGGAGCCTGTTCCATTCCACTTGTGTAGACGTGGGAAAACCACACCTGCCTTTCTAGGATGAGCTGAAGAAACTGATAATCTATTTTCGCTGGTCGGACTACAAGATTTCATCAGGAATGACAAATAGGAAGGTTGAGAGAAGTTTATAGCTTTAAAAATGAGGAGTGGAGTGGAGTTTTTCTAGATAGGATATGACTCAATTTGTCCAGTCTGAAATCAATATGGCAGAGCGATTTTGAACTTTCTAAGATTTAGCAACATTGCCTTTGCTGACCCCATATAGTAGGGAATTATAGTAGTCTAATCGACTACTCACTCTAGCATTTGCCACAAGAAGGGCAGCATCAACAGTTAGGAATTTAAGTATCTATCGCAAATCCCTAAGGTGATGGTAACAGGTATGGCAGGCCTTAACTATATGATTGTCAAAGGTGTTTTCAGAGTCCAAAGTGACACCTAGATTCCATACTTCTTCTGTCGGTAATTTTGGCATAAGTGCCTCTCTAGTGTGTTTCTCGCCGATGATAATGAATTCAGTCTTGTCAGGATTAAGTTTCAATTTTGATATCATGTGCCATCTATTATTCCATAAAATAAAATTCCTATGTCTTAATTCTTTTGACAAAAAATACATTTTTGACTGTATAGAAAAAAAATAAAGAAGAAAAGCTCCTGGCAATTACTAAAGATAAGCATTCTGATTTTCGGAAAATATGGGAAACATTGAAACCATTGGTTCAATAGCCCCTCCCTTCCTCTGGTCCTTTTTTGAAATAATTATTTTGTAAATGCCATATATGTATTTACTATTTCACTCTGTTATTCACTATTAAGGGATTATCTGTAAACTATCAAATATCTGTGTTGTACTGTTGTATATTCTGTTTTTGTCATGTCAAACTTCATAAGATGGTAAAAAGATCAATAAAAAAGTTTCAATTTCACATCATGCATCCACACCTGAACAGAAAAAAGACGGTCAGCTCTGTAATACTGCACTCACAATGAAAATAATGATATGTGATGTTTTATGAAATTTGACAGTGAGAATGACAACAAAATATTAATAATTAGCTGTTACCTTTGCCACAGCAAAGTCTGGAGGTGGAACACATTAAATTTCTTCAAAGTTATTAAACATCTTTCATCAAAGTTATTAAACATATTTCATCAAAGTTATTAAACATCTGATGATGTATACTACATATGTGACATGACTTTCCAATGAAGATGTTGCAAATGTCGAAATCAAGTATTATAATTGTTTGTTGCATATGATTGTTTCATTTGCCATGGGACCAACTGGCAGACTGGGCTATGACCAAAAATGATGATTATTCTCTAGAAATTGGCGTGGACTCCCTAAATAACCTTGAATGGAATGGTTTCAGATCATTGCTAGCATATAGGTGTACCAGCATGCTCACTACCCCATTAAATACACTTGAAAATGATTAAGTTAGACGGATTACTTGAATGTTATACATGCTTGAATGTTATACATGGCCATTTCAGATAAGGGTGTTTGCAGAAGGTTTATGCTGAAATGAGCAGGAATGCCTCAATATCATGTGACATCCAAGAATCATAGCATTAACTGCAACATGATGAATTATGGTGAAAAATGATATGTCAGTACAAAATGGAAACTATAAGGAAGTTTGATGTAGAAGTTTCAAGTCAAGACAAACACAAGTGCTTATGCATTATTAATTTTCTGCATAATTTATCTGGTTATAGTTAAATGAATAAAAAATGCCAAATGTTTATTTTTTTCCTAGAAAATTACTTCATCCAATGCAGAGCGGTTAGCAGAGTCAGAGAAACTGGAGAAACAAGCCAAGTTTGTGACCAATTTACAAGACTTGTCCCTCATCCATGATAGCAGAATGAGCCAGCCGGAAGCTAAGCAAGAAACCGGGACTCTGGGCATGTCTGGTGAGTTGGGGCTTTCCAGAGATTACCTGGTCTCCTTCATTGTGTCTTTCAATGTATACAATAGAACCATTAGGACTTTTGGAATGTATAATCAATGATTTTAGTCAGCATTGACCTTTCTTCTCGCCACATTTTCACCTGAACATAATGTTTCTTGCTTGTCTTTATGACATTTGCTTGTCACTCACCACCCTGTATCAGTGTTTGTTAGAGTTCAAAATTTGGCATATATGTACATATCATACAAATAATATA
Organism: Sabellastarte sp. h YS-2021; assembly: GCA_964017235.1. Lineage (NCBI taxonomy): Eukaryota > Metazoa > Annelida > Polychaeta > Sabellida > Sabellidae > Sabellastarte > Sabellastarte sp. h YS-2021. The sequence goes on from OZ024928.1 coordinate 19,448,904, forward strand.
TCATTGTACCTAGTTCTTTCATTACAATGCATTGGTATTTTAATGGTCCCATCTTTGTAGAGAAACTGATGACCTTGATGGATCAGGAATCCTACAAGCGTAACTTGTCGGACACGTTCCGACTGTTGGTGTGTCACATTTTAGTTCAACAGTAATTTATGTTGGTGTGGGACAGGCTAATTGTCACGGTTTAATTTCAATAGTAATTTAGATTAATGGTTTCCTCTGTCCATGTGTTAAGGGTGAGTCACCAGGAAACTGCTCCCAGAGTACACACAAAGTTCTATGCATGTTTTATATAATACTGCAGTTGTTGCTTTGTCACTGGTTAATAAACAGCTTCTTCTGTAACACTTGTTAAATACTTTTACTTTAGTTTGATGCAGCAAACAAACTAAAACACCGACCATATCCTACCAGCACCAGCTTCAAATGCCCCACAGCTGAGACGAACGTGGCTTCAGGCTGCCCTCTGTTTGACCCCCAGTGTAACACCTACCTAAAGGGTGACGGCCTCTTCATCAAGGTGAGAGTGGACATGATATATTAACATCCTGATGCATCTACCTTTTGAAATGCAATGGATCATATATACAGAGCTTATCTGAAGGAAAGCAAGTAAATCGCTTCTATTATTCTTGCTGTTGTACAATACAGAATTCACAAATCAAATGGCAGGATTTCTGATTCCTTTGGCAAGCCGCTAGTTGGAGGTGCATCACATATGCCACTATGTCCCATATGTCGCCTTGTTTCAAAAGAAGGTTAAAAAGTACTTGCCATTAAAGCAAAGGCACCAACACCTACAAATCAATTGAAAGCATGATCATTTTCGAGTATTTATGTGCTTTGGAAATATCGTTAAAGTTTAACTCCAATGAACATTAAGAAAAATTGTGTATGATAAGCATATTAGCTATTGACAGGGGCGTAGGAAGCAATTTTTGGTTGGGGGGGGACCAGGAACCAGATTGCACTGACGCGACGCAACACCAACAATTTGGGTTCATTTTACAGAATATATTGCATATAGGTAATATTCAAATGGTCCAATTAAAATATTTTAAAGTTCCTTTACCAAAGGAAATCTTTGTGACGACATCAATCCTAAGTTTTCCTGACCTTGTATGGGTATAGAAATACATATAGTCACCTCTGCATTTGAAAGGTATTTCTAATATCTTGACTACATGTTTCCAGAACCTGTGACATTTCCTTAAAGTGCTGAGCTGATACAAGATCTATTTTTAGCAAGGTTAATCCCCAAATTGAGGGGGATGTATAATCGTTGGACTGGCCAGGTCCAATAAACACACAGTAAAGAAAGAAGAGATTTCTGGGGAAAATCTTATCAGCTGCTGTGCCAAGCAATTGCTCTGTGTGAATTTGAAACTACATGTCTAGGTTCTATTTTAAATTAGTAACATGGTAAATAAAATGTAGAATATTACTATATGTATGATTTTGGTCTGCATAAGTGAAACGTTTCACAGAATTTTACAAATCCCATGACAGGTTAACTGAAAATGTTCCTTTTTAACTAATCATAAAAATAAATATTTTACAGTTCCAATGGTAGCTTACACAATGGTACATGTGAGCAGTGAACAAGGTAAAAGTGTAATTTGACCACATATTATTGAATTACCTGTTAAAATTTACATAAACTTCAAAACTGGAGTTTAGTTCTTTTGCAAAAAGTTGGGGGGCGAAAAGATATCCCCGCCCCTGCTGCCCCCCAAGTTCCTACGCCTATGATTGATGAATTGTTTATGGTGAATGTAAAGCAATCAGGAATCATCACAGCAATATTTAAAACGTGTGTACTAACCTGACCTGCTTTGGATTGAGGGAAAATATCAGATATAAGGCTCCCCATCACTGGAAAGGATTTGAATTGAATCTATGGAAAACACAGAATTCAGCAGTAATATAAACAGAAGTCCTTGGTTGAACTTTTGCAATGAACCTATGCCAGAAAGCGAGAAACCAAGTTTGCCCGAGCCATTGTCTCAGCAGATATTATATTCAATAAACAACAAATCATGACTTTGAACAACATAGCATAAACTCGACATGTTACGGTCTAGGAATATTTATTTAACAGAATATTGAAATATTTACATAATTTTTAGCATTTGTGGAAGTTTATGCCTTTTTTTTTTTTTTTTTTTTTTGCTTTCTTTGACAATTCTCATGCTCTTGTATAATTACAAAGTTCTCCTTTGGAAATCAAGTACCGGGTAGGTGTAATATCTTCCCACATAGTGGAATTCAGTGCTCTAAACAATAACAAAGGATTGGACAAAGACCAATCAAATTTCAGAACACACTGACCATTATTAATCGACTTACAAGTGTTTGATTATCCCTTTTTCATGTATTGTTAAATATCATTTATTGTTTGTTAAATCATCAATTACTAAAATTTTCAGTTATTTCGAGTAATGACTGAAATTCAGTCCAGTCAAAGGTCGTTAAAGTATAAATAGTTAATAACACTGACATTATATAAACTTCTACCAATCAGTAAAGGCACCAATGGTATAAACTTTGGAAAATGAGTAAACTTTATAAATCACTAATATTAATGTACCTTATGGATTTTATTTAGCAGGTTAAAAGCCTCACTCTAAATTTGAGGATTTTATTGGCTAGGGGTATTAAACAGACTTTCGGATCTGTCAATCTAGATTACATAGAACAAACAGAACTATTAACTGATTGACACACAGCTTTAATTGTATCCACCAGAAGGATCCAGTGGATACTTTGGTTTAGAATTTGTTATGCCGCTGCTGCTGCACATAAAGAGATTTTCAGTGTTATCACTCTCAGCAGAAAACTAAACCAGCTAGATTCACCAGGTTTGCAGGATATCTTCATTGGGAAGTAATTAAGCTTCTCTGCGACAACAATTAGCCTCATTCTTTAGAAAGAAAGATTACCACCCTGTGTAGTGCTTTGAAAATTATCTACCTTTTCCTACTGTCTGGTTCTCTTCATAGGTGTAACTATAAGAGATATTTTTGTCCTCTACAAGCATGTAGACGTTTAACTTCGAAGTTCTTCATTCAAGGTCATCCAAGGAGTGCCAAAGTACGCCACATAGCAGACTTTAAAAGTGCAAATATCTCCCTTATTATTGGTCCTAGAGATTTGGCATGAGAAGCCAACCTATACAAAATCATGGGCTGTAAATGTTCTGATGTGGTCAAATATGACCTTGGCACCCCTCTTCAAGGTCAAACGAGGATAACCAAACATAAAACATAATGTGCTAATAAGTCGCTTATTATTGACCCTAGAGGTTTACAATGTAGAGATTTGGAATCTGAAACCAAACTAAGGAAATCATGGGATGGGAATCTTCTGATGTGACCAGATTTGACCTTGGGCCTCTCTTTCAAGGCCAAACGATGGTAGCCAAACTTAAAAGTGCTTATAACTCTCTTATTATTGCCCCTAGAGGTTTGTAGTGTAAAGAAACCTGTAGGAAATCATGGAAATCATCTTCTGTTGGCTTTGGTGCTAGCTCAACTCCTCACTGGCTTCAGTGAGTTGTCTTTGCGGTGGGTACAATTTGCATCAGTACTTCGATGCACCAGGTCTAGTTTTGATTCTTTCTTTATTCAGTAAATGATTATTTTTTCGGTATATTGAAATAAATTATTTACTTAACATTTGTTTATATAATGTTGTTTTAAAGTTTGAACATATCTGGCTGTGATTCCTCTGCTTGAGGTCAGACCCTACATTTTGACCTCTCCTTCAAGGTAAAACAGCGATGTCACACCTAAAAGCCCCTTTTTCATCCAAATTTTGGCGCCAGTAGGTTTCAAATATAAAGACAACTTTAAAAAAAAAACTTGATGTATATATTTTGTGAGGTTTAGACATGACCTTCAACCTTACCTTAAGGTCACAGAGTCTTGTCATTCCTACCCATGTATAGCCAATGATCCATTTATCTCCCAATTTCCTCTTGGTATGAGGTCCTCGCTGGTCTGGTGGTTATCAAGTTTTGCATCTAATTACAGGCTGTCACCTATGTCTGGGTTTGAACCCTACAAGTGGCAGTGCTGACGAACTGTCTCAATATGACTCTGGCCGTTGAATGAGACGTAAAACCCCAACTTTGACTTTGTCCTCTTGGTATATAAAAAGTCACAAGAAATCATGAGCTGAAATACTTGGCCTTTGTTAGATTTGACTGTTCAACCGAGGTCTCAAGTAGCCCAGTGGTTAACAACTTTGGCATCTAAACACAGGCTGTCACCTCTGTGTAGGTTTGAATCCAACACGTGGCAATGCTGAGTACATCCCATTTCTATTTTAAAAGGGGTATACTGGGTGATAGCATCAGTTCTTGCATGTGCATTTCACTTGCAGAAGTTTTGTCTAAGTGAAATATTTGAGAGGTCTCTGCACTTTATTGGAGTAGGTAAAAGCAGCTCTTGTTTTATTGCATAAATATATCTTACCTAAGAGACATATTCCTCAGTCGGTAGCCAGCCAGCCCAGCCCAATGCCAGAAAAAGGCGTCCTGAGCTATGCTTCTCATTTTTAGAACAGCATGGACCCAGCTACCGACTGGATGGTGAAATAAGCACAAGTCTTCATTTTATTGTGTTAATACATCCTATCCAATGGACAATTGCTTATCCGGTTGGCGCGGACCGGCCCGCCAAATGTCAGAAAAAGACGTCCTGTGTCTCCACCGGCCAGGCCGGCCCAGTACTGTGCACTCGCCAGGTTGCGTGTCATACTTCCTTCCTGTCTAGACAGCGTGACGTCATAGCATCGTTTTCGTTTGGCGCATTTGTTGTGCACACGAAGTTTTCAGTGATTTAACTTTTCTAGTTTTTTCATCAATTTTATACAGAGTGTGTTTTTATAACCTTGTCTTTTTGTGCAAGAGGGATTATAGATCATTTTGGTGTAAATTTCATTTCGGATCGTCATGTCTTCGCCTAGTCAGAAGCATGGAAGCTGTGGACACATCATGGCTAGCTTTGATAGCCATAATTTCTGGGCACGTTGCAGAGAGAAGGGTGTTACGGTCACGGGCAAGCGCGGTAGCAATTACCGGTTGTCTTTAAGTTGTAACAGAAAAAGCAAAAAGTTAAACTTAACAAATTTATTTAATAGTCAACAATAATGATTACAGTCAACTGGTATGCTCTTAACTAAACACACTAATACAATTATAAGATCTAGCTGACCTGACCACAGAGATTATGAGTTAAATTTATCCGCCGTATCCAGCAATCTGTTCCGTAATCTGTCCTGTAGTATATTCTGTGGTCTGTCCAATGTCCTGTGGTCTGTCCCGTGATCTGTCCAATGTTCACTCACACACGGATATCTATATCTTGTGACCTGTCTCACACTCAACAACACAAAAAGTTCTTGTCCCGCTATCCTTTATATATCCAGTCAAACAGAATGTTGTCTGGAGATATTTAGAGAGTTAACACAACTGTACTGTCTGCTCCAAGATGTGGACAATGTCCAAAATGCAGTAAATTCACACTCTGTTATATGAATGTACAATATCCAAAATATCCAAAGTACAATAAATCTGTCCAGATGATGTATCCAGTTCACTCCAGTAAAAGTTCACAGCAACACAAGTTATATTATATTCCAAAACACCATAGCTCTCCTTATAGCCAGCGAATACAAAGTTCACTTGTGGTCAGATGTACATTCCTTATATACATTCACAGATTTCTCTGGAATTATACAGAACCAACTCAAAAAGGCTTGAGCCATCTAGGCCAAAGGAGGAAGTTCTAGAAACTACTGGCAATTGGGTTTCCCCAAATCTATCATAACCACTGAGGGGGGGATTTCCCCCAGTCTGTGAACAAATCAATAAACACTAAAACACAAAAGTCAATAACTCCCTTACTTTAAATGTCAACACACAAAAAGAACCAACAACACAATTATCTTTTATGACAATGTATAAACATAAAGCTTAAATTAAACAATGCACTAATATAGTGCCTAATATATGTAATATACAATGTACTAATATAGTGTCCAATATATGTAACACCTCCCCCCTTAAAGAAAAATTTTGGAAACCAAGGGGTTACAAAATTTTACAAGAGATTTTCACCAGGTATATACACACAGGTAATAACTTTTTACAAAACATATTTATCTAAATACAAAAGTAAAATTGATACCATGTATAACTTTTATAAACTTACTAATTACAGGTATATAAATCACACATTAAATACAGCTTCTGGACAGGGCGTATCCATGCGGACGCCATATATTACTTTTTCAAAGTCCTGTTTATACACTGAATTCCTATCTTTAACAGTGTTTCTATTAATAGCCATCATAAGCTATGTTATACCTCTTTCGAAGTATGGCTTTACCATAGTTATTTCCCACATTTGGTTTGAATGTCTGTTATCACAGTTTTTAATGGTCTTTTGGAGAGTTTCTACTCTCCTTGCTACTGGGTATGACCCTAGATCTCTGGCCTGTAGTTTATTCATTTGGCCAGGTGATGACACTGAAATTTTGCCTCCGGGATTGAAGACACGATTCTGTGATTTCTTGTCAAAAAGCATCTTCATTTTTGACTGAGAAGTTTTCAAATTTTGTTGCGCCAGCTCACAAGCCTTCTTCAACTTATCTCTGAATTTTGAAACATAATCTAGCAGATTTAGGCTCTCGGTGTTCTCAGATAACCAATTTTCCTTCAACAGCTTGAGAGGACCACGGACTGAATGGCCAAAGACCAACTCAAAGGGACTAAAGCCTAAAGACTCTTGAACAGATTCTCTAACTGCGAACAACAATAAGCTAATGCCTTCATCCCAGTCTTTTTCATTATCTAAACAAAATGTCCTAATCATATTCTTCAAAGTGGAATGGAACCTTTCAAGTGCACCTTGGGATTCTGGGTGATAAGCACTAGATTTGATCTGTTTGGCACCTAACTGAAATACAACCTGTTGAAATAGTCCTGACATAAAATTTGACCCTTGATCTGACTGGATCTCTTTTGGTAAGCCAACTAGAGTAAAGAAATTAACCAGAGCTTTTGAGATTTTGGGAGCTGTTATGTTGGTCAATGGTATGGCTTCAGGAAATCTGGTTGAGGCGCACATAATTGTCAAAAGATATTGGTTTCTGGATTTAGTTTTTGGTAAGGGACCTACACAGTCAATTATCACTTTGCTAAATGGTTCCTCAAATGCTGGAATGGGTTTGAGAGGAGCTACAGGAATTTTTTGGTTTGGCTTCCCTACCATTTGACAAGTGTGACAAGTCTTGCAAAATTCTGCCACACAGTGCCGAATTTGAGGCCAATAGAAATGTTTGGTTATCTTGTTGTAAGTTTTGTTGATGCCTAAATGGCCACCCATTGGAGATTCATGAGCCAATTTTAATATCTCACTTTGGTACACTTTTGGCACAACAATCTGGTGTACTACTGACCATTCTTCAGATGCAGGGACATTTGGTGGCCTCCACTTCCGCATAAGCACACCATTTCTGACATAATAGCCTACAGGGACCTTATATAGCTCTACTGGTGGCAAGACCAACTTGAATAAAGGAGCTAATTCAGGGTCATTTTCCTGCTCTGAAATCAATTTTGATTTTGAAAGCGATACATCTTTGCAATCAATTGGGTCTTGTTTTTCAGAATCTACCCTATCCTTGGGATTAGTATCACTAAAATTCTGCACATCATGGTCATAGTTGTTCAAGAATGTATCTGACAAATCAACTAAGACATCTGTAGATTGTTTACAATCTTTTGGTTCTTCTTGGGCCTTTTTGGCCATAGCTCGAGTCACAGCACAGGAGGGAAAAATACCAGGAAGAACCTCTTCTAATTTCTCAGTGCTAACCAAAGTGATCGGCTTAGAAGTAACCTTAGGATCAGCAACTACCTTTCCACCTGCAAGATCATTTCCCAACAACAAAGATACCCCTTTAATGGGTAAAGTGGGCCTGGTACCCACAACAACAGAACCAGTAACTAAGTCTGATACTAACTTGACCTTATGCAAGGGAACGTTCACACAGCCTCCTTCAATACCTTGAGCAATGACACTCTCACCAGTAGATGTGCTTACACTCAATGGCAATACACCTTCTAAAAGTAAGGACTGAGTAGCTCCAGTGTCTCTTAATATCTTAATGGGGACCTGACTGGAACTACTTTCCAAGGATACAAAACCCTCAGACACAAAAGGTTTGAACTCTTCCCTAATAATCTCAGACTTGTCTAAACCAATACTAGACTCTGCTCTATTGGGATTTGAACGCCAGTTAGACTTGCTAGACACAAAGGCGTTGGGCGTTGCCTCCTTTTCTCTTCTCTTCTTTAAGAGCCAACAGTCAGACATAACATGCCCAGGTTTCTTACAATAATGGCACACAGGAGCAAAGGATCTGGGCTTCCTATCTTTACTCATAGTCTGATTTGAAGTTTGACCCTTATCTGAACTCTTTTCTGGAGCTACATTTTCAGATTTCTTTCCTATTTCTGGATACGACTTTTTAGCAGGACCAAAGGACTTATTCTTGTTGAAAGTGGACTTGTGAGTTAGCGCATAATCATCAGCATAAGCTGCTGCTTTTACCAAATTTTCAACTTTCTGTTCATCTAGATAGGTTTTAATGTCATCACGAACACACCTTTTGAACTCTTCAATCAAAATAACTTGCCTAAGTTTTTCAAAGTCTGTACCTACTTCCCTAGAATAACACCATCTGTCAAAGTACACTTCTTTCTCATGGGCAAATTCAACATGAGTTTGACTTTCTTGTTTACGATAATTTCTGAATTTTTGACGATATGCTTCTGGTACCAACTCATATGCTTTCAAAATAGCATTTTTGACAGAGTTATAGTCCACACATTCAGAAATTGGCAAAGCCGTGTATGCCTCCTGGGCCTTTCCCCTCAAAACACTTTGCAGCAATAAAGGCCACTGGTCTATAGGCCATTTCAAATTTTGAGCTACTCTTTCAAAGTGTTGAAAGTACTTATCAACCTCGGACTCATTAAAAGGTGGTACCAGTCGCACATTTTTACCCAAATCAAATTTGGTAGCAATGGACTCTTCATGGGCAATTCTGCGAGCATTGAGTTCTAAAGCTCTCATTTCTCTTTCATGTTTAAGTGCACGCTCTTCCTTTTGGGCTTCAAGCTCTTCTTTTCGTTGTTGAGCTTCAAGCTCTTCTTTTCGCTGTTGAGCCTCAAGCTCTTCTTTTCGTTGTTGAGCTTCAAGCTCTTCTTTTCGTTGTTGAGCTTCAAGCTCTTCTTTTCGTTGTTGAGCTTCAAGCTCTTCTTTTCGCTGTTGAGCTTGAGTTTCAAGCTCTTTAAGTCTTAACTCTCTTTCAATTTCTAATCGCCTGATCTCATATTGCCCAGAAGGTTCCATTGGTAGAGGCTTATACACTTCTAAACAACTATCAGGTAAAACATCTTCATCAACTAACTGTTCAACAATAAGCCTTTTAAGTTCATGTTTACGTGTTGACCTTTTCACCTCTAACTGTAACTCTTGTGCTATCTGCATTAACATATCTTTTTTAAAAGTTTCTAGAACTTCCATAGATGGTGACTGTACAAACTCTTTAGCACTAGCCATTTTGAGCACTGTTGACTGTAACCAATTACTAAATCAAATGGATTTTCAAAATGTTAATTGAACGGTTGATCAAATGGTTGTAATCAAATGGTTGGAATCCCGGACGAGCCCCCAATTTTCCTGTTACGGTCACGGGCAAGCGCGGTAGCAATTACCGGTTGTCTTTAAGTTGTAACAGAAAAAGCAAAAAGTTAAACTTAACAAATTTATTTGGTATGCTCTTAACTAAACACACTAATACAATTATAAGATCTAGCTGACCTGACCACAGAGATTATGAGTTAAATTTATCCGCCGTATCCAGCAATCTGTTCCGTAATCTGTCCTGTGGTATATTCTGTGGTCTGTCCAATGTCCTGTGGTCTGTCCCGTGATCTGTCCAATGTTCACTCACACACGGATATCTATATCTTGTGACCTGTCTCACACTCAACAACACAAAAAGTTCTTGTCCCGCTATCCTTTATATATCCAGTCAAACAGAATGTTGTCTGAAGATATTTAGAGAGTTAACACAACTGTACTGTCTGCTCCAAGATGTGGACAATGTCCAAAATGCAGTAAATTCACTCTCTGTTATATGAATGTACAATATCCAAAATATCCAAAGTACAATAAATCTGTCCAGATGATGTATCCAGTTCACTCCAGTAAAAGTTCACAGCAACACAAGTTATATTATATTCCAAAACACCATAGCTCTCCTTATAGCCAGCGAATACAAAGTTCACTTGTGGTCAGATGTACATTCCTTATATACATTCACAGATTTCTCTGGAATTATACAGAACCAACTCAAAAAGGCTTGAGCCATCTAGGCCAAAGGAGGAAGTTCTAGAAACTACTGGCAATTGGGTTTCCCCAAATCTATCATAACCACTGAGGGGGGGATTTCCCCCAGTCTGTGAACAAATCAATAAGCACTAAAACACAAAAGTCAATAACTCCCTTACTTTAAATGTCAACACACAAAAAGAACCAACAACACAATTATCTTTTATGGCAATATATAAACATAAAGCTTAAATTAAACAATGCACTAATATAGTGCCTAATATATGTAATATACAATGTACTAATGTAGTGTCCAATATATGTAACAAGGGTAAGGGCACAGATCCGTGTATTTCAAAAAATGACTGTAACTCTTGCAATTTACTCACAGAAGAACAACGCTTACAGTTGTCTACGCCTTCTTATAGGCTCAAGAAAGAAAAGAGGGATCTTAAGAAATCTGATACAGCCAAACAGGACTCATCCAGTTCCTCTCTCATAGACCCGTCCTCTGTGACAGTAGTGGGAGCTGTGGACGCCCAGGGGATTTTACAGTCCCCTGGTTCGAGTTCAGGAAAAGGACAGAAAACTGATTCCTCATCAAAACCCAAGGATTTGAAATCTAAAGCAGAAAAGCCTTCTAAATCGTCTTCTAAATCTCATAAGTCTTCAGTTGATTCCAAGATCGATGACCTAGACCAAAAGTGGGCTGACAGATTTAATAGATTAGAAGCTCTGCTTTTAGCAAAGACTTTGGATAAACCAGACCCAGCTTTTACCTCTGTCAAAGTCGCTCCTACACACTCGCCTCCGGCTAGCTCAGCCATCTCTGATAAACCCTTCATTAGACCTTCTGGTTCTGCTCAAGGGACAGATGCACCAGGTTCCGACCTCGCTTCTCAGAGTCAGGTTACCGACCAGTCTGTCAGACCGGACACACTTCAACACACTTCAGATTTGACTGGTTCCTTACAGACTGTTTCCAAGTCGACCAGCAAGTCGCAAAAGGGCAAATCTTCTACCGACCGACTATCAGATCAGGCTGGTACTGAATCTCCAGTTTCTCAGCAAGTACCAAGCAGGTCGTCATCGGCTCCGGCTAGAAGACTCAGCACTTCCTCTATGGATACCGACACCGACCTTTCTGATCGCCCCCCTGTGGACATTTTTGTCGAAGAGGGAGAACTATCAGATCAGGAACTTGAAACTGCTGCTGCCGACCCGGACCAAACACTCTCCGAAGAGCAAACATACAGGGAAACTATGAGTGGTATTAGGTCTTTCATGGGGTGGACCCATATTCCTGAGATGGATACGGCAGCATCAACCGCGGATGACAACCCCTTCGCGGGTCCCAAAACCCAGCCTTCAGGGAAGATCTCAGTTTCAATGCCAACCGATGAGTGGCTCTGTAGTAAGATGGGTAAGCTTAATCTGATACTTACGGAGGGTTATCCGTCGCGAAGTTCAGAGGCTGGAGGTCTTCTCAAGGACCAATTTGTGCGTCCGCCTAGATCACAAGCTAAGTGGTATAGCTTTGCACCAAATCAGGAGCAGTCCGGACAAGATACTGGCAAGACTGTTTCTTCTTGGTCTACTGACGCTTCAAAGATAAACAGTACCTACAGTCGCATAGCCAAGGCAGCCGGCATTGCACCTACCCCACCAGCCTCGCGTCAAATCTCTCAGGATAACCTACGCAGGTGGGAGAAGTCTGCCCGCGAAGCTTCTATCATTTGCAACCAGGCGGCAGGCTTCAACCGGTGTCTTTACAAGGTTCAAGACTCTATGCAATCTCAACTGAAGGTGATTAAAGCAGACTTTAGTAAAGGGAAGTCTTCCTCAAAAGTTTCACAGGCTGCTGATGAGTTACAGTTCCTGATGAACTTCAACTCTAGCATCACTCAGTCCATGGCCAAGACATTAGAACATCTAACGGACTTTGTTTTTGTTACTGTTGCTAACACCACCCTGGCCAGACGAGATTCTTATCTATCTCACCTCAAGTTGGGAATTAAACCGGACACTTTTGCTGCCCTACGTACAGGACCCCTGCATATTCCTACACTGTTCCCAGACTCAGCACTTAAGCAGGCAGAACAGAATATCGCCAACTTCGAAAGCAAGGGACAACCCCAGTCTGGGAAGAAAGGTCGCTTTCACCCTTATGAGCGTCAGGACAAGCGTTCAGACTTCAGAAAGCCAGACTGCCCTGCTTGGAAGAATATTGGGAACAGGGGACAGCATAAGAGGGGCAAGGCCAAAGCCTCCTATTACTCATCACGACCAGCCAAGGGCCAGCAGTCCTATAAATGACAATTATTGTGTAAAAAGTTTACAGGAAGGACTGCTGGCCGGGAGCAAGACTGTATCACAGGAACTGTTAACAGACTCTGTAAATTATGGTGTTGTAAAAGTTGTACATTCTGCGCCCGGGCCTTCACAAAGGAAAGAAGTAAGTCCCGGGTTAGCAGCCTGTCAAAATTCAAAGAGTCGCAAATTAAAATATGTGAACAGTGTTTCTTGTGTCACTTCCTTGTCTTGTGTCCAGTCTGTGCCAAATGCCCCAAATGCTGTACAAAATCTACCTGAAGGGGCCCGACTCCAAAACTTTTGGCAAACTTGGCTAGATCGAGGGGCCAGTCCGACAGTGGTTCAAATCTTGAGGGAGGGTTACACCCTCCCCTTCCGGACCCGACCAAATCTTACAAGGTTCCCTACAGTCGTAAGCTGTTATGTCAATCCCCACAGGAACAGCTACCTGTTGGAGGCATTACATCAGCTTATAGACAAAAATGCAATAGAGCTGGTCCACACATCCCTGGGTTTTTTCAACCGACTCTTCCTAGTCCCAAAACCCAACAACAAATGGAGGCCAATACTGGATCTGAGCAAACTAAATCTTTTCCTCAAGGTGAAAAAATTCAAAATGGAGACACCGGAAACTATCAGAACATCCCTCCAGCAAGGGGAGTGGGTCACCTTGGTAGACTTCAAGGATGCCTACTTCCACATACCAATACAGGAACAATCCAGGAAGTACCTCCGATTTCATATCCAGGGCCGGACTTACCAATTCAAAGCTCTGCCTTTTGGTCTGTCCACAGCGCCTATGGAGTTCACTGTGTTAGCAAAGGAGGTGAAACTGATGGCCATGCACAAGGGTATAAGGATCCACCAGTACCTAGACGACTGGTTGGTGAGAGCCGGATCCCAACAAATTTGTCTCCATCGCACCCAGATTCTAGTCAAAATGTGCCAGGAACTTGGCTGGCTGGTAAATATAGAGAATTCAGAGCTGGAACCCAAACAGGTTTTTGATTTCGTAGGTTACCAGTTCGACCTCAGAGCCGGCCGAGTCAGACCGACCCTGGACCGGTGGCAAAGCCTTCAGGACAAAATACAAGCACTCTTACTACTGCCGGCCTGTCCGGTCCGTCAATTTATGTCACTGATAGGTTTACTAACAGCCACACAAAAACAAGTTCACCTCGGCCGATTACACATGAGACCCATACAGTGGCATCTCAAAAACAACTGGAGGGTTCCAGAATCTTTAGAAAAGATCATCCCTCTACCCAGGTCCCTGCACCCTCATCTACAATGGTGGCTAGAAGAAAGCAATGTGCTACAAGGCCAACCACTACACCCAGTAAAACATGCTCTGCAGATTTTTACAGACGCATCAAAAGAAGGGTGGGGCGCTCACTTAAACGAGCACACGTCTTGGTCGGTGCCGGAAAGCAAACTGCACATAAACTATCTAGAGTTAAAAGCAGTTTTTCTAGCTCTCAAAGAGTTTCAAGAACTATGTATAGGCAAGATAGTTCTAGTGGCATCCGACAACACTACAGTAGTGGCTTATATAAACAAAGAAGGAGGCATGAGGTCGGGCCCTCTATGTGCCTTACTGTGGAGGATCTTGACCTGGTGTTCCCAAAAACAAGTGACGCTAAAAGCCCGTCACATCCCGGGCCATCTGAATGTGATAGCAGACAAGCTATCCAGGCTGAGTCAGACCATCCAGACAGAGTGGTCCCTCCTTCCGGAAGTGTTTTTAAGCATATGCAAGAAATGGCACCAGCCTCAAATAGATCTGTTTGCCACAAGATTCAACCACAAACTTCCTCAGTTTGTCTCTCCAGTCCCGGACCCCCTGGCTGTGGCAGTGGATGCGCTCACTCTGCCATGGGAGGACCTGGAGGCATATGCCTTCCCACCGACCGCCATCTTGGGCAAAGTGGTGGAGAAGCTACTGGACTCCCGGTACCAGAGAGTTATTCTGATTGCTCCCGGGTGGCCCAACATGCCCTGGTTCTGGGACTTGGTGGCCATGTCCAGTCAAATTCCCCTCAGCCTGCCAAATCTGCCCAATCTCTTGACACAGCCGTTCAATCAGATCCCTCACAGGAATCTGACAAACCTGAATCTCCATGCATGGCTCCTAGAGCCACAGCAATAAAGGAACAGGGTTTCTCTAAGGCAGTGGCAGCAAGAATTGAGGCTCCTCAAAGAAAATCAACCAGATCAGTCTATGAGGCAAAGTGGACCATTTTTACAAAGTGGTGCATCACTAATCAGGTGGACTTCAGGTCACCACCTATAAAGTCAGTGGCTGACTTCCTTCTCTACCTTTTTGAGGTCAAGAGACTACAGCCCAGCACCATTGATGGATACAGGTCTGCCATTGCTGATAAACTGGGTAACATCACAGTCAATATCAGCAAAGATGATAATCTCACCCGTCTCTTGGATAGCTTCCACAGAGACAGACCTATAGGGCGGAGGGGTATACCCTCCTGGAACCTTTCTCTGGTCCTACACCAGCTGACAAAGGCTCCCTTTGAACCTCTTAGGGAGGCGTCAATGAAGCATCTGACCTTCAAGACTGTCTTCCTTTTGGCCCTGGGTTCTGGCAAAAGAAGGAGTGAGATACATACATGGCAGCATAAGAACATTAGACACCAGTCGGACTGGTCTAAGGTGTCCCTGTTTCCATCCCCCAGCTTTCTTTCCAAGAACCAGCGGGCCAAAGAGGGTCCGGAGTGTGTAGCCCCAGTGGTCATACCAGCCCTGGCTCCTACTCTGGATAGATCCCTCAAGTCTGACAGAACTCTTTGTCCAGTTCGAGCCTTGCGCTACTATTTGGACAGGACTTCAGACTTTAGGCAGGGCAAAGAATTAGTTTTTGTCTCCTTCAAGAAAGGTTTCGACAAAGACATCTCACCTGCCACTATCTCCTCATGGATCAAGCAGACGGTGATCCTATGCTATGAGCTCTCTGATCAACAGGCCCACACCTTACATCAAGTCAAAGCTCATGATGTGAGGGCCTTTGCTGCCTCTAAAGCCTTCCAGTTGGGAGTTTCCTTAGAGCAGATCCTAGCAGCCTGCCACTGGAAATCTCATAATACCTTCACTCAATTCTATCTGAAGGATGTGGCTTGGGCCGATTCAGAGCTCTACCATCTTGGTCCGGTTGTGGCTGCTCAGCAGATCCACCAAGAGACTAGTACCTAGAGGAGACCTGTACATATGTAGATAATTGTACATATTTGTATATATTGCACATATAGGTAAAAAAAAAAAAAAAAAATCTGGACGTGCTTCCTTCGGGAGGATTACTCTATGGGACTGAACTCATCCCTCTCTTCCCCTACCTCAGAGCAGGTCTGTTAAAAAGGGGGGGGGCAAGGTCGACTGACGGTTCAACACTTTGTAACCGGATGATGATATTCGACCATAGCCTTAAGGGCACACGTCTTGGTCGGTGCCGGAAAGCAAACTGCACATAAACTATCTAGAGTTAAAAGCAGTTTTTCTAGCTCTCAAAGAGTTTCAAGAACTATGTATAGGCAAGATAGTTCTAGTGGCATCCGACAACACTACAGTAGTGGCTTATATAAACAAAGAAGGAGGCATGAGGTCGGGCCCTCTATGTGCCTTACTGTGGAGGATCTTGACCTGGTGTTCCCAAAAACAAGTGACGCTAAAAGCCCGTCACATCCCGGGCCATCTGAATGTGATAGCAGACAAGCTATCCAGGCTGGGTCAGACCATCCAGACAGAGTGGTCCCTCCTTCCGGAAGTGTTTTTAAGCATATGCAAGAAATGGCACCAGCCTCAAATAGATCTGTTTGCCACAAGATTCAACCACAAACTTCCTCAGTTTGTCTCTCCAGTCCCGGACCCCCTGGCTGTGGCAGTGGATGCGCTCACTCTGCCATGGGAGGACCTGGAGGCATATGCCTTCCCACCGACCGCCATCTTGGGCAAAGTGGTGGAGAAGCTACTGGACTCCCGGTACCAGAGAGTTATTCTGATTGCTCCCGGGTGGCCCAACATGCCCTGGTTCTGGGACTTGGTGGCCATGTCCAGTCAAATTCCCCTCAGCCTGCCAAATCTGCCCAATCTCTTGACACAGCCGTTCAATCAGATCCCTCACAGGAATCTGACAAACCTGAATCTCCATGCATGGCTCCTAGAGCCACAGCAATCAAGGAACAGGGTTTCTCTAAGGCAGTGGCAGCAAGAATTGAGGCTCCTCAAAGAAAATCAACCAGATCAGTCTATGGGGCAAAGTGGACCATTTTTACAAAGTGGTGCATCACTAATCAGGTGGACTTCAGGTCACCACCTATAAAGTCAGTGGCTGACTTCCTTCTCTACCTTTTTGAGGTCAAGATACTACAGCCCAGCACCATTGATGGATACAGGTCTGCCATTGCTGATAAACTGGGTAACATCACAGTCAATATCAGCAAAGATGATAATCTCACCCGTCTCTTGGATAGTTTCCACAGAGACAGACCCATAGGGCGGAGGGGTATACCCTCCTGGAACCTTTCTCTGGTCCTACACCAGCTGACAAAGGCTCCCTTTGAACCTCTTAGGGAGGCGTCAATGAAGCATCTGACCTTCAAGACTGTCTTCCTTTTGGCCCTGGGTTCTGGCAAAAGAAGGAGTGAGATACATACATGGCAGCATAAGAACATTAGACACCAGTCGGACTGGTCTAAGGTGTCCCTGTTTCCATCCCCCAGCTTTCTTTCCAAGAACCAGCTGGCCAAAGAGGGTCCGGAGTGTGTAGCCCCAGTGGTCATACCAGCCCTGGCTCCTACTCTGGATAGATCCCTCAAGTCTGACAGAACTCTTTGTCCAGTTCGAGCCTTGCGCTACTATTTGGACAGGACTTCAGACTTTAGGCAGGGCAAAGAATTAGTTTTTGTCTCCTTCAAGAAAGGTTTCGACAAAGACATCTCACCTGCCACTATCTCCTCATGGATCAAGCAGACGGTGATCCTATGCTATGAGCTCTCTGATCAACAGGCCCACACCTTACATCAAGTCAAAGCTCATGATGTGAGGGCCTTTGCTGCCTCTAAAGCCTTCCAGTTGGGAGTTTCCTTAGAGCAGATCCTAGCAGCCTGCCACTGGAAATCTCATAATACCTTCACTCAATTCTATCTGAAGGATGTGGCTTGGGCCGATTCAGAGCTCTACCATCTTGGTCCGGTTGTGGCTGCTCAGCAGATCCACCAAGAGACTAGTACCTAGAGGAGACCTGTACATATGTAGATAATTGTACATATTTGTATATATTGCACATATAGGTAAAAAAAAAAAAAAAATCTGGACGTGCTTCCTTCGGGAGGATTACTCTATGGGACTGAACTCATCCCTCTCTTCCCCTACCTCAGAGCAGGTCTGTTAAAAAGGGGGGGGGGCAAGGTCGACTGACGGTTCAACACTTTGTAACCGGATGATGATATTCGACCATAGCCTTAAGGGTTATCGACCTCAGGTCTTCCCAGGCTTGAAAGGAAATTGTTCATTATTTTTAGTATGAGTTCAAGCCTAGTCCCTAGTAACTTACCCGCCAACCAAGCGGTAGTTATTCAGCAATTGTCCATTGGATAGGATGTATTAAATTATACTCAAATATATTAAACACAAGATTAAATGAATTCCTAGAATCTAAAAATATAATTGTTGATGAGCAAAATGGATTTCAAAATGGATTTCAGGTCTTCCCAGGCTTGAAAGGAAATTGTTCATTATTTTTAGTATGAGTTCAAGCCTAGTCCCTAGTAACTTACCCGCCAACCAAGCGGTAGTTATTCAGCAATTGTCCATTGGATAGGATGTATCAAATTATACTCAAATATATTAAACACAAGATTAAATGAATTCCTAGAATCTAAAAATATAATTGTTGATGAGCAAAATGGATTTCGGAAAAACCGGTCCTGTGAGGATCACATCTTCTCATTGTCATCAGTGATAAATAACAGAATGTTAGAAAAAAAGCAAACCTTTGCAGCATTCATCGATATGAACAAAGCGTTTGACTGTATCAATAGAGACTTTCTTTACTACAAACTCTTGCATAATAACATCACTGGAAATATTTATTATGCTATAAAAGCAGTTTATTCCAACACACTGTCAGCAGTGTTAGTTAATGATGTTCTAACAGACTGGTTCATAACAGAATCAGGTGTCAGACAAGGGGACAACTTATCTCCAACCTTATTTGCTCTATACGTTAATGATTTAGCCCTTGAAATCAATGCACAAAACTTAGGGGTTGAATTTGACAATTCAAGATTATCAATTTTGCTATATGCTGATGACATTGTCCTTATTAGTGAAAATGAGAAAAACCTCCAAAAGATGCTCAAATTGGTTGACAAGTGGTGCTCCAAGTGGCAAATGAAAGTAAACATTAGTAAGACAAAAGTCATCCATTTTAGGAAAATACGGAAAAACGAAACAAAATATAAATTCAAGATAGGAGAAAATGAAATTGAAAAAGTTGCATGTTATAAGTACCTTGGCGTTCTGTTTGATCAGCATCTGACCTTTAAAAATTGTGCTGAAAGCTTAAGTGAGTCTGCCGGAAGAGCGCTGTCCTCGATAATTTCTAAGCTTCAACAATTCACATTCAGTAAAGTTAATTTTGAAAGTTTTACCAAGATATTCACAAGCTGTGTTCGTCCTATCCTAGATTATGGGGCCTCAATCTGGGGTTTTAACAATGAAAGGCTTGGTCAACGTATTCAGGACAGAGCGGTGCGCTATTACTTGGGAGTACATAGATTTACTCCAATACTAGGTCTCCACTCTGAAATGGGATGGCTTAACATTAAATTTCACTTCCTCTTATGTATGTTAAGATATTGGAACAGATTAATGAAAATGGATTCTTGTCGGTTGACGAGAAAAATTTTTGAGTACGATTTCACACATATTAAAAGTGCCAACTGGTCAGGCAAAATTTTATTTATTGCTGAAAAACTCCAGATGGAAGATGTTTTAATTAAGGGTGAAACATTTGACCTTAAATACGTTCAAGAGAAACTACTCTGTCTTATGCAAGAAGAATGGGCTAATAAAATACCAACATTGCCAAAATTAAGATACTATGTGAAATTTAAATCTGACATTGTAACAGCATCCTATTTGAAAGCAAACATAACAAGAACACAGCGCTCCTTACTTGCACAATTACGACTTGGAATTTTACCTTTAGCCGTTGAAACAGATAGATATTATAGGATACCTTTAGCTAATAGACTCTGTAGGTTATGTGATGAAAATGTTATTGAAGATGAAATTCATTTTATTTGTGTTTGTAAATTTTTTGTAGAAGAACGTGAAGCCCTGTTTGAAAAAATCATATTGTGCTGCCCAGATTTTCGAAATTACTCCTTAAATGAACAATTTATACGTATCATGTTATTTGACAATAAAATTGTTGGTCAATATGTCGAAAAAAACTGGTTTAAACGAAAAAGCAGGCTCCTTTTATAATTTTAAGAGGTATAGTCCACTTTCCACACTATATATAACAGTATATTAGATTGTAATAGTGACTTATAAGCCCATCAGAGGGCTGGGTAATATTCTTTTTATTATTCCTGTTTTGTGTTTAAATGTGATTGTTACATGTCACTATAATAAATGAAAAAAAAATAAAAAAAAAAATTAACGCAATAAAATTGCAAATTTAATAGGTAAATTAAATTTTTATAAGTTAATACCCTATCCAATGGACACACAAGACCTTCCCACCGACCCCGCTATCAGTCTACTAGGGGTCTAATAGGTTTAGACAACGAAAAAGATGCTATGACGTCACGCTGTCTAGACAGGAAGGAAGTACGACACGCCACCTGGCGAGTGCACAGTACTGGGCCAGCCTGGCCGGTGGAGACACATGACGTCTTCTTCTGACGTTTGGCGGGCCGGTCCGCGCCGACCGGATAAGCAATTGTCCATTGGATAGGGCATTAACTTATAAAAATTTAATTTACCTATTAAATTTGCAATTTTGTTGTTTGACAGCAAGAATATAGCAGCCTTTTTTGTTTTTGAGCTTTAGTTTCATTGTTTATTTAGTTTTACACACCTTTTCTGTGCAATAGTGCATATTTTGGATGTATATCTTGCTAGATCATCTTGGTTTCACTAGATCAAAAGAGGGGATCGTGTGGCTCTATATTACTATCTGATATTTTCTTTGTAGAGTGAGTGAGAAGGGTCTGGGTTTGTATGTTAAAGCAAGAGGACTGTGAATTCTGTGCAAATTGTCGCCAAAACAAATTTATTGGTACCTTCTAATAAGCTTTAGAAAGAGAGGAAGCAAAAGGGTTGGAAGCTTGTTGACCCTTACATCGAAGCATGGTTTTAGCGTTCGCCAGGGGAGATATGGTTTTTATTATTTTTGTTTTCTGCTATAGAATCTGGTCGGTATTTGATGTATTTTACTGTTATTGTATGTATTGGATAAAATTCATAAAGCAATAGATTAGAGGCTGTCAGTATGCCCAGATATTATTTAAAGCTATAGTTTATCATTGAACAGGTATTATCGCCCACCCGATAATTCCCGCGGTATCACTTTCAATGTTTCATACACAAACCATACTATTCTATTCTATTCTGTACTTTTATAGTGCTTAATCTCTGCTAGGCAGACTCTAAGGTGCAACACCAAAAATCAAGTTTAAGAAATCAAGTGTATTACATGTGAAATAGGTATATATCATAAAAATATTGTATGTTGCTTGCCAGTTCACATTTCCTGTCCACTGTTTGTTAAATTTTTATTCCATACATCCCAAACATTTGCACAAATCTTCTACTCCTTCCTAATCTAGTAACGTTTGTTTTTGGTACTGTGATGCTGAAAAAGAAAGGTTGTACGCAAGAAAGGTAGGTGCACCTATTTCTAAATTTTAATTTTGGCTTCCATTGGTGATGCATTGCACTTTTTGGTTCTGTTTTTCCATCCTTTTGACTGCTTGGTCAACAGCACCCACCAATGAAAATAGATTGCCATCACAAAAATTATTCACTCAAGTTTACTATCCTCTTTGGACAGTTGCAACATTGTTTTTGTTGCCCTGCAGGCCCACTGTCGTCAAGTGATGCACTGTTTCAGAAATGTCAACCCTTGGTGGTCCAGCATCATGATTCTTTCTGGTGACATAAACTTGAACCCAGGTCCATCGGTCAGAAATATCAAAGCCTGTCTGCTGAATGCTCGGTCATTGTGAAACAAAATATCGGTCTTTAGCGATTTTGTTTCGTCAAATGACCTTGACATCATTCAACATGTGTCAACACCTACACATATACAAGTATATATCCTTGATGTACTCTGCACTAGTAAATCCCTCACTTCCTCAGTTCATCATTATGTAAAGGATGGCCAGTTCCCAGCAAGTTGAAAGAAAGAGGACATGGGATTTAAAATTTATTCTTTAACTTTGTAAAACTACTTGATGTATTTAGAAAGCACATACTAAAATTTACAGTTTATATTAATATTCATGTATGATCTAGGCTGGTCAAGCAACCTGCCAAACTAGGCTGATTATGAAAGGTCAGGTCCAAGTAAGAAAGACCTACAGGTCAAAGCAAGGTCAAGCCAAGCAAGACAGTGGAAAGGAAAGGCAGACAGATTGGGCAGCAATGTATGACTGATTTTTAGAGTTCATTAATTAGAATAATTTACTCTGTCCAATCTACCTGCCAACCCAATAATAAGCCGTACCAGGCCAGAAATGAAATTAACCCGAAAGGTCATAGATGAAGGACCTGCAAGGTCAAAGTCAGGTCAAAGTCAAACCGACTACCCGTAAGTAAGGGAGGTAATTTGGCCAGCAAATAGTCAGTCAGTGTATTCCAATAAACTGTTAACACATTGAGATAATGTATAAGATCTTTAAGAAGTTTTGATATTAACATTTATATGAGTAATCTTTCATTCAGTGTGTATACAAGATCTAGCAATCAAGAAGCACCCAAACCCCAGTAGTACTAGGGAAGTAGTTCACATTGAAAGGCAAGGGATACAGGGTTGGTAGCAGACACCGAGGAGGAAAGATAGGTCCATACTGAATCTGATTTCCAGGTCCCATGCTTCATGATATTTTCGAGTGGGACCCCATGATGGAAGGCCCAGGAGGCCCCAGCCCTCCTGAAATCGTGAAAGGTTAAGGCCTTATGAAGGCCCAAGGCCTTGCAGATGTCCTTTAGATGCTTACGGGCCACCAAATCAGTTAGTGGTACCCACTTTTTCTGTCTTGGGATCATAAAGACAGGAGAATTGGAACCCCCAGGGGAAACCTGCAAAAGTCTTTTAAGTGCAGTGACAGGACAGAGAGAACCCCCTTTGAGATCTGGTAAGGGAATTAAATTCTTTTCTATTTTGCATGGTCTTAGACCAAGTGACTACTAACACTGCTCCCTAGTGGCCAAAAATAACATCCCCTTTGGCCAACTGCCTAGTATGATCAAAAGAACTTACAGAATGTGGCAGCAAATTGGACAGTCTCATAAATGAGAAAAACACGACCAAGTAAAGTGGTTTAAAGACCACAGGGAAGGAAAAATTTTCACATTTGGACACAATTCTCTGCAATAATTCTATGTCCAATGAGAGGACCAACTTAGGGTTGAAAGGGGCCTGTAGCCTGAGTGATTTTATGAACAATGGCAAATGCTCATCTTTGAATGTACTGGTTTCCAAGCCATGCACAATATATAATGCCCTGAGGGCTGTAAGATAGTTATAAATTTGGCCAGAGCTTAAAACATTGCAATGTAGGAACTCCATGAAAGAGAGTAACATTTGAGCAGTTACCTGAGCAGGCAGCAGCCCAGCGGCCACCTGAAATGCTAAGAAATCTCTCCACATTCTGTGGTATTGACTCAAGGTGGAGGGACGAAAGCCTGATAACAATCTAGCAGCAGCAGAGGTGGCCAGCTGGGCTGCCATGCCTAATGAATCTGAAACATACAAAAAGAAACATAGTTTTAGATATCATGATTCAAGAGAGTCGGGTCTATATGGGTTTGAACCGAGATTGGTTGGGGTAAAATCTCCAACAACTGTGTATAATTTGCAGCTGAGAACTGCCATCTGGACAGCAAGTCTGCCAATGTGTTGTCTTTGCCTAGGATATGGCAAACAAGTATCTGTATATTGAAAAGTGCACAGATTAACCATACATTTCTGGCCATCAGAGCGAGAGTAGCATCTCTGGCCCTGCCTTTCTGGAGTACCTGAACTACTGCCATATTGTCACAGTGTATTTTAATTTGTCTGTTTGACCAGTGTACAGCCCATACTTTAAGGGCCACGACTATGTTAAGAAGTTCCAAGTGAACTATATTATAATTATTATGATTTTTGGGTATGGGTAAAGCATACACCATGGATTCAAAACTAGCTCCCAGGCCTGACAAGCAGGCATCCAAATGTACCTCTGTGTGGCAATAATTTGTATCATAATACGTAACCCCATTGTACTGTGTTAAGAATTGGTTAAACCAGGCTAAGTCGTTTCTGAAATCTTGGGTAATTAGAATTTTGCGACTTTGAACATTATCTCTAAGCATTTGCAACATTCTATTCAAAAAGTAACTGGAGTGTTTAACGCATCTGGTAACATAAAGCAAAGATCTGAGAAGGGACTGTAAATCTTGTTTGCTGCAATATGTTTTTGTAGTCCAACAGGCACGTAACTGTGTAATTTCTTGCAACTTATCTGCAGGGATAGAAACAGTTTTAGCGATAGAATCAACCAAGATGCCTAGACATATTACAGATGTGGATGGAGGTACTAGCTTTTTCAAGCTGATGTCGAGGCCTAGTTTTAACAATAATTCCTTCAAAAATTTGAATGAGGAGTGTATTTCAGAGGGCAATCCAGTATATATTAGATCGTCAATATAATTGAACAAGTTAGGGAAACCATTTTGGGTCATAATGTAGCGAATGGCGTCTGTACACCTCTGAAAAATTAAAGAACCATGCCTAAATCCAAAAGCCACCGATCGATCAAGGAAATACTTATCGTGAAACTGTATGCCAAGAAGATCTATATCTGCAGGATCGACCTTTATATGGTGAAAAGCCCTGCTGATATCGATTTTATACATTTGAGCAGAAGTTCCTAAATTTCTCAATGAGTTAGTTATGGTGTCAACAGACGGGTAACGAAGGTCATATTCTGTACCTAAGTATACATCTTTCTTCACTCCATCATTAACAGAGGCACCTTTGGGCCAGCTAAGGTCCATAATAGTTCTTTTACTATTAGAATTTGCTTGTCCCTAACTATGATGGGTGAAACATGCATACGTATGGGCTTAGAATCAAAAGGACCTAGCATGGCATTGTGATCAATCTCTTCCTGAATAAATTGGCTGATATGCTGTGAATTCTGAATAGCTGAAGTGTGATTTACTTCTGTGGAATTCAGAGTACAGTTCCTATCGAAATTGAGAGGGAATCCGAATTCCAATAAATCACATAGTTGCTGGTCCCAGTAATTAGACAAGTGGGTCCTACAGGCCTTAATATTGAAGCCAGATTGTACGGGAATGCGACATTTCATGTAATTTGGAATTTTTGTGGACTTAATTAGTTGATGGGCTTCTAAGGTATTTGGAATATTTTGCCAGTGAACTACCTCCCCAGTATATACTCGTAAAGGGGCTTTAGGTATGAAGCCAAAGGTATTTGCAATTGTTTTGCCAATATCCGGCTTCCCATGTGTGAGGGAGATAACTTCATTTTTACTAGTAACACAAGACTTGAAGATCGGGTCTATATATTGCGGTTCAGAGTTTCTGGATGGTATCTGTTCACCAGTAGTCCTGTGCATGCTAAATTCTCCTGCAAGTGTAGCCTGGCAGACATTTGTACTCTCTAAGTGATTTTTTGCATAACAGCTTTCAGATATTCCCTTTGCCCAAAACCCAGTTTTTTTCCCACCAATGATTCGTTTTCTTGGTAAGCCAACAAGGGCTTGCATTTACAGCATTTGAAACGCTGTGCTTGTCATTATTCAGACCTTGCAAAACTTCCTCTAATTGAGGCTCAACATGGTTATCACTCATTAACATTTGCAAGGGGTGAAATCTATTTTGTAGTAACACTGAAGCCCCACAAGGGCGAGCCCGGCTAGAGTGACACCAACATTTCTTTTACAATCTGTTTTTGCTACATTTGTTTGCAATGTTTTGTTAGAAGGAAGATCAGAGCGGTAGCATGAAACAGTACTTGTAATAGCCAAACTTGTATCAATGGGATTGAAATTTTTAGCATCCCTCCTACTGACCTTAGCTGCAAGTGGAGGATTTCTGTGTATAACCTCTCCACAAAATTTTTTTTGCCTTTTTCATGTACTGATCCCTAACAGGTATTGCATTCACCAGTGCCTGAGCATAAGATTTATTTTTGACAGTTGTTTGAAAAACTTTGTTGTATGCAAACCATTTGAATGCTGTACTTTTACTAGCATTAATTTCGACTTGGGACATTTGAAATTTGTCATTATATACAACTCTAGACCGAATTTTTTGGGTGGGAACAACATTTTGTCCCCCCCCCCCCAAGTTATTCGTTTTTTGACACTGTCTTTTTGTTATTTTTACTTCTGTTCAGAATGTGGGTATGTTTTGCCATTTTGTTGAAAACAGTAGTTGCAAATGTGCCTATACATGATGCCCTTGGTATCATGTGATCTTTGATGGACACATGTGCCCTGGTTGAAGTATGAGCAAGTGAGAACCTTAGTACTTTTTAACTTCTTTTGAGAATTTTGAGCTTCATTTGGTAAGGTGGTCACATGTCTTTGAGCGTTAGCTCTGCGAATTCTATCCAACTTATCAGTTTCACCATAACCTTGGACCTCTCCTTGCTCCATCCTACAAAGCAGGACTGCGTGGCTGGCCCTTGCCGCATCCCAAGAGAAGTCATTAGCATCCTCCATCAATGCTATCAAATAATCACTAACATGAGGATCTTTTTCTTCTCTTAGGATCCGGCAAAAACCAGCCACCCATTGTACAACAGAAAGGTTATCGTATTGTATCCGTTCTTTCTTAGATCCGAATAGAACAAACTCTTGTGGGCACTTGACCCGATTTGGGACCACAACCTCAATGGGACCCCCCTCAAAGATTTAATTTTTGTACCTGAGTTGTCATTATTAGCAAGATCTCTGAGTCTCTGGTCCACCTGACTTTGAATGTACGCATCTTGTCTGATTTTATATAAATCTGGCAATTCAACCTGTGTTGGTGCCACTGTGACCGAGGCAGTCTGCAAACTAGTTTTCTTTTTGGAAGCTCCCTTCATTTTTTTCAGATCCGAGTGTTTCTTAACGTTATTTTTCTCCAGAACCTGCAACCTGTCACTAATAGATGAAAGTTGGGACAAAATTTGGACATTAATCGCCTGCTGAACGGCAACATCCGACAGTGAGGTATGTGTATCAGAAGTACTGCGAGAAGTACTCAAAGTACTTTGGATATTTTGTTTATCTACCTGTTCAATGTCGGAGTTCTCAACGACAGCACTGCAATTCAAATCCGAATCAGAAGAATCACCGGAATCCGAATCCTGGTCATTTTGAAGCACTTTGTGCAAAAATTCAGAATCATTTGAAATACGTATATAAGCCGGGAGTTTAGCTGTGTCAGTACCGGAACGCAGGTTATAGTGTTTCTTTTCAATCTCTGCCATTTGTACACAAGTAAAATGTAAAAACTAAAATAATAAAATACTAAAACCACTTAAAGCTGTCATGTGCAAGCTTCCACAGTGAAAATTTATTTTTTATAGATGTGATCCCATGTGCCTCCAACTTCAAAATGGCAGAGTGAAGAGGGGTTTTCAATTACTGACCAGAGAGTGGCCAATCAGAAAAAGCCACATGTACAATCGATGATCAGTATGAAAATTTCAATTTGTCAGTAACACATATGTTTAAGGTAACACCAACTTCCCCAGAACTGACCTCACCCACACCCACATGTGGGTACGAAATATAAGACCACCTGGTTGTCTTTTTCACCACAACATTTCCAATCAAAAATTCCGCTTAAAAATCAGGAAACTTGACAAGATAAACAAAACTGAATTCATGTCTGATATTGCAAATTCTGAGCTTATCCAGGCTCCTTACAAGACATCTAGTTTATTATCACAGCAGTATTTTCATACCCTTAGGAACTTACTTGACAAGCACGCACCTATACATGAACACAAAACTCCACAACATGTCAACAAAGGGTTCGTAAACAACGAGACTTGGCAGCAAAGAGCAAACGCAAACTCAAAAGGGAGTGGAGAAGGGACAACTCTGCCATGAATCACGGTAGGTATAGAGCTTCAGTGAATCATTTCAAACGCCTCTTGGAATGTGCGAAAACCAAATACTATAGTAACATGGTTAGGGAAAATGAGGATAACCCCAAGGCCTTGTGGAATTCCATAAAGAAAGTACTCCATAGATCACCAAAAAATGTACTTCCAGATCATACTACCATCAACGGTTTAACCAACACTTTTGGCAAGTATTTTGCAGACAAAATTGCTGAACTAAGATCTGGATTATTGTCTACTGATGCCAATCCCCCTGTCGCAGGTTCCAGCAAAAACAAGTTTGTTTCTTTCCTTACCATGTCCGAAGGCGAAGTTCTTAAAATCATTACGTTCACACCAAATAAATCATGTGACATGGATCAAATCCCAACATCATTGGTCCTTGATTGTATCAGTGAACTCTTGACTCCTATTAGAAATATTGTGGACTACTCCCTACAGAAGGGCAGTTTCCCATCCTGTTTCAAGACTGCACATGTCACACCCTTGCTGAAAAAGGTTGGTGTTGACAGAAACACTCTCAAGAATTATCGACCAGTATCCAACCTCAGCTACATCTCCAAAGTTATAGGGAAAGCTGTGGCTAGGCAGATTAATGAGCACATTGCTCATAAGGGTATATCCAACGAAAATCAGTCTGCTTATAGAGTTTTACACTCAACTGAAATGGCATTGCTAAAAATACAAAATGACATTGCCACCTCAATGGACAAGGGTGTAGCTGTTGGATTAGTCCTTCTGGACTTATCTTTAGCCTTCAATACAATAGACCACTCAATCCTATTCAACTACCTTCAGCACTGGTATGACATTGATGGAGTTGTGCTTAAGTGGGTTCAGTCATACCTCAACTCAAGTAAACAGCTGCTCAAAATAGATGGACATCTTTCTGATGCTTTTCAATCCCTGATGCGTTCCCCAGGGCTCAGTTCTGGGGCCACTCCTTTTTACCCTATATACTTCAGTCATATCTAAATTCAATGTGACGCATCACGTATATGCAGATGACACACAAATATACTTGGAACTTGACTCTAGGAATTTTGATTCTAGTATCACTGAACTGACAAATTGCCTTGAGGTTCTCCATGCTTGGATGGGAAATAATAAACTTAAATTAAATTCTGACAAGATGGAATTCATAGTGATCGGTGATGACCAAACTAGAAGCTCCCTGAAGTCATCTTTCCCAGTGAGTTTGCTTGGCAACATCATGGAACCAGCTGAATCGGTAAAAAACCTTGGTGTCATCCTGATGCTGAAAATTAAATGCAAAGACACATGGGTAATCTATGTCGCATAAGTTACTACCATCTCTGGGAACTACAAAGGGTCCGCAGGTACTTAAATCATGAAACAGCTGTAAAGGTGGCAAATGCCTTGGTTAGCAGTCGCCTGGATTACTGTAACTCACTGCTTTATAACACAAAAAGGCATATACTGGCAGACTACAGAGACTTCAAAATGCCTTATGTCTTACTGTGTGCAAACTAAATAAATTTAGTCATGTCACACCCATACATCAATTTCGGCGCTTTATAAGTGTTTCTTACTTACTTACTTACTTACAGAAGCTTCTCAGACATACCTATTGCTGAACCAGAGCCTGTTTTGTCTTCTAAGTACCCCACTGCCTTAGACATCCTGCTTGTTCACCAGAAGGTCGAGTAGAGGAAGAAGGTGTTTTGTCAATTTCAAAACCAGAAACATAAAGATTCTGATATAACTTGGAGGACCGGTCACATCCTGAGAAAAAGGTTAGGATGTTGGGTATTACATGGAGTTGTAATGTATCTCCATTTTCGAGCATACTGCTAATTGAGATAAAAATTGACGGGTAACAACTGTCAGTTAGTGGACAAATATCTGTAGACTTATCTGTAGAGCAAATAATGCCTTGCTTAGATGAAATTAGACTATGCAGAGAATCCCTTTTTGCCATTTCAAATATTACCTTTAGATATTTCTTACTTCATTCCAGTACTTCAGGCTTATGCGTGGTCAAGCCAATACCTTGTTTCAGTTAATTATGAAATAATTCCAATCATGAAGATTGGAAGGAAGAACCGTTTCTGCGAAGAAAACACCAGGTTGATCGCGGACGTTATTGAATATTGTAAAATCTATAAACACCCTTGTATAATTCTCCTCATAGATTTTGAAAAGGCTTTTGATACTGTTAGGTGGTCATTCCTCTATAAATGATTAGATTACTATGGTTTTGGTAAAAATTTTCGTAGATGGATCTCAATATTGTACGCTGCAAGTGAAAGTTGTGTGACTAATAATGGACACCTGTCTTCTTTTTTCAAACTAAGCAGAGGTATACGACAGGGATGTCCAATTAGTGCTTTGTTATTTATTTTGGTTGCTGAAGTAGCTGCTGTTTTAATACGCAAGTCAAAAGGTATACATGGTATTTATGTGAATGAACAGGTAATCAATTTATGTCAATTAGCAGATGACACAACACTCTTTCTGTCCGATCCATTATCTGTAAAAACTGCTTTGGACATTTTCGATACTTTTTATAAATACTCAGGGTTGAAATTAAATAAGTCAAAAACCGTAGCTTTTGTCGTTAACAATGATTGTGTTAAGCAAGATGATAGGTGGGGTATAAAATGGACATCTAAACCTTTTAAAACTCTTGGAATTTGGTTCGCTAATGACCTTGATAAATTGATTTCTCTAAATGTAAATGCTAAAGTGGAGATCATTAACTCCATAATTAATGCTTGGATTCCCAGGAAATTAACTTTGAAAGGGAAAATAACAGTAATTAAATCATTAATTTTACCTCATATACAACAATTAGCCTCTGTCCTTCCATTTAGCAATTCATATATATCGAAACTTGATACAAATTTGTTCAACTTTTTGTGGAGCAACAAGAAGCACCTTGTGTCAAAAGCCTCACTGCTTCTCCCTTTAGAATTAGGTGGCCTTAAAATGATTTCCTCCAGATATGTTTGCAGTACTGCCCATATTATGTTCATTAAACGTCTATGTAATAATATAAATGCCAAATGGGAAGCACTTACTGAATTTTTGATGGGATTCAAAATATCTGAACTATTTACTAAAAAAAGTGCACTAAACTTACAACCTAATGTTAAAACCTCATATTATAAATCTATACTATCGACATGGTTTAACTTAATTTTGACAAAACCAACTACTATTAATCAGTTTCTGGCAGAAGATCTGTTTGAAAATCCTTTATTTACAACAGATGATCATATTTTTGGCAAAGAGTACAACAACTGGAAGGAGGCTGGTATTTCTAAAGTTAGTGATGTATTTCATGAGGCACAAAAATGTGTTTTAAATAAGTGTCACTGGAAATTAAATATAATATTTCCATAAAAGATATGAATTATAACAGACTCTCCAACTGTGTCAATACGAAATTGAAGTCTCTTTCATATTTTCCATGTATTGATAGATTCTCTTTGGTATCATTTGCCAGAAAGTGCCTCAATAATATAGCTGATGTTAAATCTCCAGATGTAAGCACTTACTATGTTATGTTGAATTATAAAACCCCCACCAGCCGGGATAAGTGGATAGAATATTATCAGTTTCTTGAGCATTTTGATTGGTCTGATGTTTACTCATTAGCATCCAAAGTCACACTTGATACATATCTTATTACTTTGCAATTTAAAATTTTGCATAGAATTTACAATTGTAATTACAACTTATACATATGGAAAATTAAAGACAGTTCTCAGTGTGATTTTTGCTCAGGTACTGATAATCTAGAACACTTTTTCTTCTATTGCCCAGTGTCTAATTTATTTTGGATTCAATTTAGTGATTGGTTAAATACATCCCTACAAGTTTGTAAAAGTATGACAGTGTTAGAGATTTTACTTGGTGTTACTAATGTTCAAGCAGATTTGTTCTACTGGTTAAATTTTGCTGTAATAATTGCAAAATATTTTATAAGTAAATGTAAACAAAAGGCAACAGAACCCTGCTTAGTTGGTTTTATTAAAGTTTTAAAATCGAAAATTGCAATAGAAAAGGTGATGTACAAAAATAAAGGCAGAGACCTCATATTTAATACAAGATTTATGTATTTAGATAATGCACTGCATGATTAAATGGTAGTTTGTGAGTCATTTGTAAGATCAACCCGCAAATACAAGTATAGAACATACATATATTTATATTAATGGTAACTCACCTCTTGTATGTGATATTGCTTCACGCATTGCAATTGAAACAATAATGACAATAATGAGAATATGTAAAGGTTTCCTTAATAGGTTGTTACATGAATCTTCTCTTAAATTCTTGTTCTGCTAGATCACACTTTTGATATTGTATATGTTTTTTGTAACCTGTACCCTGTATATATGTTACATTGTTAAAGAAAAATAAACAAAAAAAAAGATTGGAAGGAGAATGGTCATGTTTGGCCATGTTTCTACACACTGGTCTCGTACACATATTATAACCATATTGATCTGTTACTTTTCAAAATTTTTACTTAGCCTATACATCATAAAAAACCAAGCATTTATCCAAAACCAAGCAAGTATCCAAAAGGTCTGTGTAACTTATTCTTTCTTATTGTTGTATTTAATATTTCAAAAATCCATTCTTTCTGTTACTTTCTGTTATTACAAACTATTTATTCTCTCTTCTAGAAAAAGGCTTGATTGAAGGGATAACTGGTCTATTCTGCTTCACTTTTGTCTATTGTAAATTTATGCTTTGCTATTTGTCCCAGTAAATGTTATGAATCCAAAAAGTTATAAAGTGTATGTCACAAACTTGGACTTGGAACACACACAACTGAAATACATTTTCTGACTAAAAACATCTATACAATATAAAGACAAATACAGTTTGACCTGTAGTTTATCAGGATGTCAGTGAGCTGTGAAGTTGTTGACTGATTATGATACAGTCATGACCATGGTTTAAGCAGTGCAAGAGTTCAGTTACTTATATACATAACATTCCACTCCTTTTTGTCTAAAGCTCCTGTATTGATAATGACATTAAAATTTATACACAAGAAATAAAACTGAACTGGATATCTGGGTGAACTACCAGAATACTCTTTATTTAGTCTGGACCTTATTCTGGTGCAAATGAAGAAATTCTGATTGGAAAAAAAAACTCGTTTGTCTCCTATTGCTTTTCGGGTACAACCTATTATTATCTTATTTGTGTGTCTGTGTGTTTCACTCTGGTTGCTCTGTTTGGTCTTCCTATGGGTCCAAACTTCTTGGAAATGGTCTCTTTCTATCTGCTCATAAGGCAATGTCTTGGTCTCACTTGGTCAATACACTTTGGCATAGTTTTCCCATCTTGCAGCTCTGCAATGATAGGACACTGGTCTAGTTGGTCCAACAGTGGCGGGTAACCATGTTGTTCCTGGATTGTAATTCTCAACATACACGTTATCATTTCACTGAAGTACGTCTCTTGAGTCTTTGTGTCTTGTTGTAGAGTTTTCTGCTGTGTTTGGTAGCAGACATTGGGGATGAGTATATGGTCTCCTGTTCATTAACAGCTCTGCTGGAGTTTGATCAGTTGTGCTGTGGGAGGTGTTACAGTATGCAAACATGGAATGACTTAACTTTGTCTGAAGTGATCCTGTACTCATCTTTATCGTTTTCTTGAATGTTTGAACATATCATTCAGTCAATCCATTTGTAGATGGATGGGTAATGTTACTGAACCAATTTTCAGGAGCACTTTCATTTCACAACTTGTGGAGATTGTGGCATTGTCAGTGACTATCCTATGTGGGAGTTTGTGAGTCGCAATTTGTTCTCAAAATCTCGATGGTTTTCTCTGAAGTTGCCTTCTCTACCATTTCTACTTCAACCCACTCAGTTGTTGCATTGACAAGGACAAGGGACATTTTCCCCATAAAGAGCCCGGCTTAGTCCAGATATAGCCTGGTCCAAGGTCTTGATGGCCACTCCCAAGGATGCAAAAGTACTTGTCTGGGTTTTCTGTGATTTTCCTCTCAAGTGTAACCATGTTTAACTGTTGTTTCCATGTCTTTATCTAATCCTGGCCACTAGATGAACATCCTAACCAGTGCTTTCATCATGGATGCTCCCAGATGTGACTCGTGTAGTTCCTGCAGTACCTATCACTCTACTGCCCCACAAGTAAACAACCATCTTCCAAACTGAGTTCTTTCTAAAAGTTAAAGAATGGTTTTAACGGATGTTGTGTTGCTTCAGGCCAACCATACAGCACATGGTTTAGTACCTTTGCCAGAGTGACATCCTGTGATGTCAATAACTAGATGTCATACTGGCAGATTTGCTCTGCAGTCACTAGTGTTCCCTCCAGATGCTCCACCAGGTTCATGATCTTCCCTGGTAAAGTTGAGTCTGGGATCTTGCTTGGAACTGGAAGTCACTTCATGGCATCTGCCTTGGAGTAACTGGATCCAGGCCTGTAGTTGATGTCGAACTCATAGCCTGACAACAGTAGTATCCTTCTCGGTAAACGCAGTGAAGCCATAATTGGTGTTGCTTTTGGTCCAAACAACCCCAGATGTGGTTTGTGATCTGTGAAAATTGAACACCATCTTCCAAAATGATACTGGTGAAACCTTTTCACTGCAAATACAACAGCCAGCCATTCTTTGTCTAATTGGGAATAGTTCTTCTCTGCTGGGGCTAACGATAGAGATACAAAACTTCATGGTTTCTTAGAACCATTAGGCGTCCTGTGTAACTAAACAGCTCCAAGGCCTGTTTCTGCAAGTAAGCAGTCAATATTCCTCCTCCTGGTTGCTGAGTTGACCCTGAATTTCCTTCTGTGATTGTGTATTCTTTTTCCCTTTCCCATTTTTTGGCTTTCTACATTATGTTTTGATATGTCCTACTCGACCACAATTGTAGCATTTGCTGCTCTTGAAGATACAGGGGCGGATCCAGATTTTATGTAAGGTGGGGGTTCACATTGAGTAAGGTGGGGGTTCACATCAGACATATTATAACTAAGGGGGTCAGGGGGCATGCCCCCCTGGAAAAAAAATAAATTTTTGGTAAAAATAGAGTGCATTTCCTGTAAATTTACCACCACTGTCAAGAAATAATTTTGTACTTTGGGTTGAACCGCTTTACATTATTTTTCAAGGGGGGGGGTGGGGGGGGGGGGGTGTCGAACCCCCTGAACACACACACCCCCCCCTGGATCCGCTAGTGAGATACATCCTGAATATTCATGACTTTCCCCACATCTATAGCATTTATCAGATGTGCCTTTTTGAGCCGACTGCCTCTGATTATTCCCTTTACAGGGTTTGAGTTTTGAATCTTGCTGTCCAAGTTTGTGTATTGTACTGCCCTGTAAATCTGCTGTATTTTTTTGCTGTGGCTTCCAATGCCTGGGCCAAATCAAAAGCTTTCTTAAACTGTAAAGTTTCCTCGCAGGAATCTCTTCTGTATAACTGGATCAGCCAATACACACACCAAGCGATCTCTTAGCATATCTCCAAGTTGAATTTGCATTTACTTTTCTGACAATTCCTGGAGTTTTGTCACAAACTCAGATACTGATTGTCCATGTGAATGCACTTTAGAGTGAAACTTATAGCATTGGATGACCTCCGAAGGCTCTGGGTTTAGATGGTCTTGAACTAATTTACTCAGGTCTTCAAATGTTTTCTCGTCATATTGTGTTGGAGACAATAAATTTCTGATGAAACCATGAAACTTTGATGCACATACAGTTAAAAATATTGATCTCTTTTTCAGCATCATTTTCACCAAATGCAGCCATGGTAATCTTTTTTACTTACAGTTTTAAAGTATCCAAAGAATTTCACAGCAGTTACATCAAATTATTAATAAGCCGTTTTTTTCCTCGTCACCAAACTATATGGCATAAACTTGAACTTTGAACACACAAATGAAACACAGCTCTAAATAAAACTCATATTTGCAATATAAAGGCAAATACACAATGAACTTTCATGCAAAGAGCAGAAAAAGAGACAATGCTTGTATTACAGCAATGACCACAGTTCAAGAGTTCAGGTACTTATATATAACAGTGTAATATAAATAAAAGTGTATAAATAATTGGAAAAGTGCAATTTTAGCACCACTTTAAAATATATTTTTGTAGAGAAAATCAACAAAGAGCTAAAATAGTGGAAATATACTTGGTATATTTTGTGTTAAATTACTGTAAATCATACTGTGCATGATTTTATTAGCCTCTGACAGAGGGTTGGATACCCTTGCCCTCTCAGTGAGCAATGTATATGATGCCCAGGTCACACTGTGGCGATGTTTAGTGGCGAATATGCGCGATCATGCAATTCGTCCTTGTTGGTAGCATATTCTTGGTCCATCTTCACTGTTCTCCAACATTCTCCATGGATCGTCATCTGGCTACGACAGTTTCAAACTGTTCAAAACTATCACCACGCTTCGTCCATTTCTTTGCAATTCTTCACAGATGGTGGTGGATTCGTCGACTTCGTAGCACCCTCGTACCCCAATTCGCCACTACGTAGCAGGCTTCTTCATTGTTCTTCATTGTTCGCCAACTTTCCTTTGAAGATTGTCGGCTGAAAGACGAAGAACAAACAACGATATTCGCAGCAGGGAAGCCATGCATCGTCGCCCCTGAAGAATATGCTACGAGGCCCCGGAGATATTCGTCGCTCCTCTCAGCCAATGAGAAGCGAATGTCGCAGTAGTTCGTCGGTGATTGGCAAACTGACTGGGCATGCGAAGAACTGGCTACCAATCAGCTACGACCTTCGTAGGTTGCGGCGAACTGGCTGGAGACTATAAAAGCAGGGCACCGCGAACAATTGTCATTACTTGCAAATTTTTCTTCAATGCGTACACATCGACGAACTTTGGATAAATTTTTGGATATATTTCATACAAGAAATATGGTGAAGAGACCTGGACTTGGAAAGAGGAAGAGGGTCACTCTGCCTCCTGTTGAAGCATCTGAGGAGCCTGAACAGCCAGAACAGCCGGATGAACTGCCTGCCACTCAAGCTTCATCATCAGACCCAGGGGATACAGCCACTCTGGCCACCCAGCCGGAAGACACAGATGACTTGGAAGAGGCAACCCAAGACAGCCAGTCCCAGGGGAGGTTCAAGAAGAAGAGGCTGGTGAGGATGACAGATGGGCAGGAGGATGAGATGGCTGAGTGGCTCAAGAACCATCCGGAAATGTACAACAAGGCCAAGAAGGAGTACAGGGACACAGACAGGAAGGAGGCTGCTTGGGCCACCCAGGCCAGGGCCATGGGCCTGGAAGGTGAGTTAGACTAACCATTATGATTTAACCTTTTCATAGTTTCAGGTAATAATTTAAATTGTGATGGAGGTACTACGTGTACAGTAATGTGTAAATGGACTTATGTTGAATGTTTACTTATTCTGTTAATTTATGTTATTTTGAATTGTACTCTGTCATCGTGTGATGTATTAGGCTTCACCCATTTGCAGATGACACCACAGATGTGAAGCAGTTTAAAACTTAATGTAACCCATTGTTACTTTGATAACCTACCTAATGTGTCCGTGTCTCCTCTTCCTTTTTCAGCCATTGACCTGAAGATCTGGTTC
This sequence comes from Sabellastarte sp. h YS-2021, assembly GCA_964017235.1. Taxonomy (NCBI): domain Eukaryota; kingdom Metazoa; phylum Annelida; class Polychaeta; order Sabellida; family Sabellidae; genus Sabellastarte; species Sabellastarte sp. h YS-2021. The sequence continues at coordinate 19,486,606 of OZ024928.1, forward strand.
AAAGGGATGAGGACAAGGTATGGCAAGCTTACCTGCAAGAAGTCTGGTGACGGGGCAAAGGAACACATATACAGGGACACCTGGATCCTGAGGTCTTTCAGCTTCCTGGATGACCACATCTCCAGAGTCCCCTCCAAGCAGTCCTGCAATGTAAGTACATTCTCACAGTCTGACTCACATGGATATCCTGATGTTTTTGCTGCGTTGTGTATTCTTGACTTGTAAACAGTGACTACCTATGGATACAAGTTTGTAGCTGTAACACTTATGTTTGGCAAAAATCTGTAAAGTTTTCTGTAGTGACACAGGAGTTCATACTTGTTACTTCACAGTACCTACCTAAACTGTTTGTTGAACATGTATACTATATGCTTACCATGTGTCTTTGTTCTACTGTACTTTCAGTTGAAACTAGCTTCCACCACAACTGCCTCTGCCGCAGCCACCTCAGCCTCTGCTACCTGCTCATCTGCTACCACCACTGCCTCTGTCATCACCTCATCGGCCTCTGCTGCTTCTGCAACTGCCACCATGCCTTCACACCTATCCACTGACTTGGATCCTGCAGATGAGCCCGTGGAGTCAGGATCACTGGGTGAACCAAGAGTGTGCAGCACTCCTCCTCCAGGTGGAGAAGGAGAAGTGCCAGCACTGAGTCAGAGCTCCTGGACAAGATGTGCGAGCAGAGCGACAACAGTGCCCAGATCTCTGACAGGCTGGACAGACTCTTAACATCTATGGAGGCACAGACCAATGACAGGACTGCTTGGGCTGGCTGGATGTCAAGTGCCATGTTGAAGATCCACGAGGATCTCTGGCCCACATATCAGATGCGCAGTATGGACCTCCTCAACCAGACCATCAAGGAGTCCAAGCTGCTTTCGGAGAGGGACATCCAGAGGCAGGAGCTTGATAGGCAGAAGCAGCTGGATGATAGGCAGAAGCAGCTGGACGACAGGCAGAAGCAGCTGGACAGTATGCAGCAGCAGATGAAGGTGCAGCAACAGCAGCTGCAGCAGCAACTTATTTTCCATCAGCCGCAGCCACAGCAACAGTACACCATCACACAAATGCCTCCGCCACCCGCACCTGGGCCCGCAGCTCTAGCCTCCTCTACCCTTTTGCCTCAAGGGTCAGACACCCAGAGCCAGACAACTGTTATTTTCCAGACCCCATCGGGGGCCAGTACCTCTGGACAGTCAGTGGGTTCATCATCCAGCACTTCATCCACCAAGTTTGTTATCACAGACACCAAGGGAAGGACAATAGGACTGTCAGACCTGAATTTGTCAGATTTAAATGCGTCATTTGCAGGTATTCCTAGTGTGCCTTCAACACCCATGACACCTATGGCATTACTTAATCAGGATGATTCTCAAGGTTCTTAGGTTTAGAAATAACTTTGTCCTTTGTCTATAGACACTTAAGAAGTAGTTTAGGTGAGATGTAAGAAGTAATTATCAAACAGGTGTAAAGTAATTTATTTGTGTATTTTTGCTATGTCTGGCTCAAGTATTACTATGATTATTACTATTATAAACCAGGTTTCACTTTGACAGCTGTTCTTGTGGGTAGTTTGTTAACCTTAGCTGTTACTAATAGTATATGTAACCAGTTTCACTTTGACAGCTGTTCTTGTGGGTAGTTTGTTAACCTTAGCTGTTACTAATAGTATATGTAACCAGTTTCACTTTGACAGCTGTTCTTGTGGGTAGTTTGTTAACCTTAGCTGTTACTAATAGTATATGTAACCAGTTTTACTTTGACAGCTGTTCTTGTCAGTTGTATGTTAACCTTAGCTGTGAGCTAGTGGTATATGTAACCAGTTTCACTTTGACAGCTGTTCTTGTCAGTTGTATGTTAACCTTAGCTGTGAGCTATAATGGGTCTGCATTTCTTTATTAAAAAGTACACTTACTATGTTATTGTGATTTGTCCTTTTTGACCTTGTTGGAATAATAAATTGTTTATGTGATTGCTTGTTTTTCTCATGTTTCAAAAACATTGGCATAATACTTGGAAGGTATCACATCTTAACATGAAGGATCCAAAAAAAGTGGCCCAGTGGTTACCAGGACCTGTTATGACCCAATGTGAGTGGTTCACTGTGGAAGTTTCACTGTTTCGAATGAAATGCAGAAACGGAAGATAAACAAATTTTAACAGGTGGCCAATGTTAAAATTTGTTTATCTTCCATTTCTGGATTTCATTATGCTCTGATTCCAAAGCAATCGGCGTTTGGTTGCAGAGTTTCCACCTTGCAGCTGGTTAGATTTCTTAACTTTCCTTCAGTTATGGCCTTGATTGATTTTTGACCTTTGTGACCTTCTGGCCCCTGTGGTGGCAAAGTTGTGAACTGGTTTGTGTGACCTGTTACATGTTTGACCTGATTTGGTTTCAGACTTGACCTCTTTGACCCTACTATACACATAATACATATATGAAGTGCAATAGGACAATAACTTTATTGCAATACAAGAACATTGCAACTTTATTTCAACAAGTATATAACGCCCAATACAAAATATAACACAGATAATGATGCAGCACTGAATCATAACAATAATTAGCACAATACAGTCACTACTAAGAAATGTCCTTGGCATATGTGAAAGTCTCAAATCATGTCTCTTTGCCACGCCGTGGCCCCTACTGGAGCATTATAATAATGCTTCAAATACAGTCTCTGTCTCTTGGCAACCTGTGTGTGCCTGTTGCCACCAGTCACATCCTCAATGTCCTGCAAACAAGCACCTTGCCTTCACTGTCCTGGGATAACTCTGTGGTTGTCATCCTCCTCATCACCCAGTCCCTGGTGGATACCTGGATACCTCAGTCTCATGATGTTGTGCAACGTGCAACAGGCCAGTACAATAGAGGTAACAGTCTCTGGATTCTGACACATGGTGGTGAGGAGACAACCAAATCTGTTGGCCATGATGCCAAACGCATTTTCCACCACCCTTCTGGCACGAGACAGTCTGTAGTTATAGATCCTCTCCTCATCAGGAAGTCCTCTAGCACTAAACGGCTTCATCAACCAGGTCCTCAGAGAGAAGGCATCATCCCCAATGAGAAAATATGGCATATCACGGTCATCACCAGGCAATGGCTCTGCATCAGGTACATCCAAGGTGCCATCAATAATGCCTGAGCGCAAATCGCAGTCATTGAAGATCTGTGCATCAGAACTGGATCCATTGGTGCCAACATCCACCCAAAGGAACTTGTACTTGGCATCCACCAGAGCCAGAAGTATTATGGAATGGAAGCCCTTGTAGTTGAAATAGAGTGAGCCACCATTCTTAGGACACCTGATTGCCACATGCTTGCCATCTATAGCCCCCAGGGTGTGATGGAAATTCCATCTGGAAGAAAATTCTGCAGCAACCTGCTTCCATGCATCACTGGTACGGGGACACTGCATGACTTCCTCACCATATTCTGCCACGATGGCCTCACAAGTCTGTCTTACTATGACTGAGATGGTGTTGTGTGCTACCTTGAAGCCAAACATCAGACTCCTGTACTTCTCTCCAGTGGCCAAGAAACGAAGTGTGATTGCAAGTCTGCATCCAGGGTTGATAGACTTCCTGAACCATGTGTCATATTTCTCAATTCTGGGCCCCACCCTCTGCAAGACCTCTCTGAACATGGCTGGGTCCATCCGGACAAAATTTCTGAAAGACACCACATCCTCAGCCTCCAGCTCCCTCATCAAACGATCATAGTGTCCATAGTCCAACCTCCTGGAGAGCCAGGGCTTCACCCAATACCTCCTGGGCCTTGGTCGACGCCTTCTCTGTCTATCAACCAGTATCTGTGCAATCACAATCTGATTCTGTACATTTAAACGATGAGCCTCATACAGTTGCTGCAATAATCTGAGTCTCTGTAGATCCATAGCCTTTGATGTACACTGTCCGACGTCTGATGATAAATGAAGTGAATCCAGATGATCCAGGCTGTTTATATAGGAACTGGCATTATACACGAATTGGTCGTCACTTCTTCTCAGCACATTCTTCCTCCTCGTCGGGGGCTCGTCACAGCTCGCTCAACCCTCCACCATGGTCGTGGCTCGGTGCAAGAACATCTCACGGAAATCACTACACTTCGCATTAATTCGTACATACTTCTACGAAGTTCGTTTGATCTTCGTCGACGTTCTTCACAGAAACAAGATGTTCTTGACTGGGTGATGAGAACATCGTACCAAGATCTTCCACAGGATGAAGATGATGGTAGCCCATGGTAGCCGGATCGAAGTAATTCGTGGATTTTTCCAATTCCAACCACGTGACCACACTTTCCCGCCCTTTCTGTGGCGAACTACCACGATTTCTAATTCGCAGCAAATCTTCATATTCGCCAGTTAATTCGTAGTGGCCTCGCCACAGTGTGACCTGGGCATATTGTACAAAAAGGGTAAATAAAAAATTCACTCAGTTGAAAAAAAAATTTAAAATCCATGGACATCTCTACTACTCTACGAATCTATGACTGTCCCAAGTAGATGTGTGATCTTTATTTGGAAAGTCTGCTGTCTGGGTTTCCTGGTGATATAAATATCATATTTGGGGATCTAAATTCGTAGGATCCTACCTTTGATATGTCAGAACTTTTACCATTGGATATGATCTTGTCTCAACTATGTGCGATCATTTGCAATAGTCAGATTGGAATAGTATGGGTTAGGAAGAAATTTGAGGAGTCAAAATGTGGTCAGCATAAGTCAGGAATGGTTCCTATAAGAATCAGATAGTGCTTTGTGTGACCGCAAGTGTTGGGACGTATTTGCATTTTAACACCATTTTGGAAAAGTTATTCAAGTGCCCACCTCTGCCCTGAAGTCCTTGAACCAGGCCTTTAAAGAGACTGTCAGGGGAAAATCCCCAATTACACTGGTGCTTTTCTGAATACTGGTGTACAAATGTAAAAATATTTGCCTCCTTGGTAAGTATGGCCCATACTTACCTCCACAACTTGACTTGAAATGGGGAGGTAGCATGAAATTGATAATACTTAGCTATATGCCTCATTCTAAGCCAATTCACAACTAATATTGCTCATATATATGAAGGGCTTGGTGCCGCTAAAAGACATTATGGAAATACTGTGTTGCTTTCACATATTGTGGTTGTAGATGCTCTGGCCCTAGTATCTGTGTGTGACTTAAAATAATTTAAATCTACCAAACTTTTTTCAATGTTTCACATGGGGTCAAACTTGAGATATCACCCATTTTAAGATCCTAAGTTACTATGTCAATCTTTAGATAACCAACCTTTCCCATGAATATCTAAAAATGTGGATTTGAACCATTAAAGTCTGTGACAATTTGGACCTTCTTCATGACAGACCTTATTTTAATTCTAAACACGATGTGTTTAAAATGGGTATCATTTTTATGTTTTTAATTTATAGAATCTGATGAAGAAATATTTTATCTTTGGTGGTTTCTGAGCCTCAACAAATTGTTTGCCATAATAGTAACTTTTACTATTAATTTACTACTTAATACATTAAAAATCCATTGTATACATTGTGACTAAAAATCCATTGTATACATTGTGACTAAAATACTAAAGTACAACTAGATCCGTCAGGGCAACACATCCTGATAGAGCCCTCTGATATCACGTATATTCTAGAAACAACTGTTTCTACAACAGCTACGTGGTTGTTGATTATGAGGCCTCCAACATGTATAAGTTGGGATGTTCACTTTAGCATAACAATTGACGGATGAATGAGGGTTCTGAATGTGCTTCAACTTTACTGAGTATATTGTGAGATGTTAAATTTCCTGATGTGTTTTCATCTTCTACTGCTAAGGAATATAACAATTGTATTGGTGACAGTATTATTTCTATTTGGCGATTACAAAGTCATGTTTTTTTCATGAAACCAGTCTCTTTAGAACATTAAAAGTAACTATTTTGCTCATGATATGCAGCACTGGAACACTTAAAATACGTACGAGCACGTTATGGAAGGCAAGGGCGATGTAAAAGGCTCTCATAAATGACTAAATTGATAACGTACTCTTAAATGTTAGTCCACATTCTCCTTTGGAGTTTTCAAACATGCATAACCTCGCCTAACCCCTTTTTTAAAACGTCAAAGCACATTCAATTTAAGATCAATGATAACTGTGTTACAAAGGAATTCCTCATCGCTTGGCAAATGGTTTCTGAATATTTATCAACATTAATCATTCATTGGACTTAATTTTTGCTTTTAAAACTGTGTAATAATAGTATCGATAATGAACTCTTTTTGAAGCACCAAATTGGTGTAGATATTCTCTAAGGGGCCTATATGTCCCTATGTCCAAGAAGGGATCATTTAATTGGCAGAACTAGAAGGAGTCTGTTACCATGTTAGGTTACCATAGAGGAAAAAAACTATTTTTAGGGAAGATAGGCTAATCTGAATTCTTCTCCTTTTTCCGCATGCCTAGGCTCTGATGACTTGAGAGAGCTTGTTCCATTCAGCAGCTATTTATAAACTAAATTGAAACACAATCAACTAAACTCTTACAAATCATCATTATTAATCAATGAAACGTATTAATTAATTAGACAATATTTTTTACCATTTTCATGATCATTTGCCATTTTAAGGAAAATGCCATATTACTACGACAAGCAGTATTTTAATGCTAACTTTTACATATAACAAGTACAAATGTTAAAAAGTGTGAACTCTATCGGAGTGGGCAAGTTTTGTTCCTGAAACAAACAGCTTCTTTTTGCTTGTGATCAAAACCATCATCTGGATTTATGAATATCTGGTTTGTCGCCTACACAAGGCTGTGCCTTCATTTGTCTGTCTGTCTGTGCTCATAATGACTCCAAAATTGAAGAATGGACCTTTCTGACTTTCTTTATGGGAAACGTCTGACCAAAGGAAGAAGTCGTTAAACTTTGAGAAAGATCCACATCATATTCTGGATACAAAAAAAAAAAAAAAAAAAAAAAAAAAAAAATCCTGAATTTTCAATGGTCCCATTTTGAATATATATTTAATGAGTTTGGCCTGCTGGTTAACATTACTCCAGAAATAGCGAGCGGATCATCGTGAATGAAGGTGTGCATTCTACGAGTGCTTGCTAGCTATTTTTAGGGTGCCACAGTGGCCTAGTGGTAACACACTCGCCTCACACATCTGAGGTCAGCCGTTCAAACCCCGGACTCCATGTGGGAAAGTTGGTAGTTTCTTACACATGGTCGGCAGTTTATAGTACAGAACCTTAACCAACTTGTTTCCTCTGCCCATAAAACTACTAATCCTGATATGACCTACACAGTGTTCAAAGCGACACTTATACACAAGTAAAGTCTAGTTATTTTTATATCTTTTACCATATACACTCATACCACAGATAAGCAAGTGAATTATTTTATTTGGATTCACAAAAGACATTATCAATAACATTTGATGGAAAATGTTTCTCTGTTCGGAAAGGTTTCGGGCACTTGAATTCTTGACAAAGTTGTGATGTGTGACAATGTGTGAGTGTTACCTATATGTCGCATAAGTATTCGTACCCAGGATTTCAGAGGTAAGATTCCAGTGTGAACTTGTGAAATATATGCTTTGCCACTCAAACGCTCTGCTGTGTTGTGCAACAGGTCAGTAATAATATAAATGAAGCTATGTCTTGACGGGGTATGATTATGTAGTTTGAATTAGAGATAAATATATATATATAAAGTCAAACTTAAGGTTTTTACATGAATTTTTACAGCGAAGCTCAACTCATGACAAGGCCTACATACAACCCACATGAGTCGAAAGCATTGAGGATAATAAATACTCCATGATAACATATTTATCTGTTTCTCTGTTTACATGCAAACAAATTTTAAAATGTGCCTGCTCTTTAGATGCTATTTGGAGAATTTGCTAATATCCACGAAAAATGTACTTATGTATATATTTGTGGCCAAAAAAGACTGACATTGTAGAGATATAAAAAACCCTGGAATTTTATGTTGCTAAGTAGCAAATCATCTGATAGAGGTTTGCACTCGCTGAGTGTTCTCGTTTTGCATTAGCTTATCAAACTTCAAAGGAGACTTTCATTCAGAGGAAAAGATAATCTGATTTCCAATAACACAGAAACAGCAATACATCTCCCGCGGATATCTAACAACCATTCTTTGCTATCAGGGAAATAATTTATAGAAATTGAACCCTGGACAAAATGTATAGAGGTGCTTGTCTGTGACATATCACCGATATATGACTGACTTTGCTGTCACATAGAACTACATCAATGGGTGATAGTCTGTAGTTACTGGTGTAACAATGAATGTCCGGGCGTTTGTAACCTTATTACTATTCCACCCATTGAATTAAGATTGTCTCCTGATATGAGAGTGTAATACAGCCCTAGTGGCTTGACCTCCCATAATCTCCCAGTCTGGTGCCCTTAACAGGACAGAGTGGGATAAAAGCAGAAAGGGTTATAGTAGTATTGTATAAATGGTAAAATAATTTTAAAGCTAGGTGTATTTATCCAGAACAACTGCAATGCAGTATCTTTGATTTCTGTTTATGGAGTCCACAGTGGCAAGACACTCGCCTCTCATCTCTGAGATTTGAGTTCAAATCCCAGCCTAGCTCAGACGAGAAAGCTGGTAGTTGCTTGCTGTTGATCAGTATTTTACAATACAGAACATTTCCTTTGTTTGCAGGTCATCACTGAACAAAATAATGAAACAAATATTTAAAGTCCAAAATGAGAAAGGAATTCTGGTCATTATAACTGGAATTCTATGATGTTTGTTGACAATACCTCCCAATACAAGTTTGAGTATTCTTGGAAAATAAAAATAATTTTGTGTTGGGTTACGTGTTGGTCAGTGTGAATACATAAGGAGGGCCATATCAATACCAACTAGATTATCTAATCTTCTTTACATTTGTGGGTGGACATAGTGCTTTAGCTGTATTATTTTTTTTATCAGAATATGTATTGTGACACAAGTGTAGTCATTTAATGGGCTTGTGCAAGATTTTGTTTACCAAGGAATAACGATTGCTCTCAGAAACAGTAGTGTGCCACAGTCCATAGTTCGCTGATGAACTATTTTATTAGATTTGTTATTACCCTTGCACCCCAAAAAACCTATTTCTTTGTATCTCTGTCTGTCTGTCCATGTGCATAACTTGAAAACTCTAGATTGGATCCAGATTATAATTTCTCTGGTTTACTAGTAGCTGGATCTTCCTCAAAGAAGGTCCGAGTCCAGATCGCAAATCCATAATTTTGTGTGTTTGTCAGCACCACCTCTGTAAAGATTTGTAAAACCCCAGTTACACTTCCAAGGATCATCCACCGGATCGCGGTATATTTCCTAATATGGAAAATGTTGAGTGATTTACGGATCATATTTTGTGTCCGTAAGGTCATCCGTAACACCCCTAATGTCGTTGTAACATCCATAGTGGCATAACATGGTCCATAGTGACATGCCAAGGATCAGATAAGATCCGTTGGACGTTACGGAAAAATCGAACTATTGGATTTTTGCGTGAAGTCCGTACGGATCTTATCAGATCAAGGTGTCCATAGCTCATCCGTATCTCATCCCTAGCTCATCCGTGAGTGTCCTTATTGTCCCTAAACCCATCCTGGATGTCCTTGTGGCATCCCTATCATCCTTTATGCTTCCGCGCCAATAAATATCCGTAAAAACATTGCCAGATCTAACCGGATCTGCTATGGAGTGACACGGAAAGGATTTGCGGATTAAAAAACGGTCACATGACTGTTCCTTTGTGTACTCTTTTCATCCACAATCCTGTCAGTGGCGATCCGTAGCAGATCTGTGGCAGTTCCGTAAATCTTTTACATGATCCACCCTCATCCCTTGTGCATCCCTGTCAGTTACCATATATGGAACCGTGGGCTATATCCGTGGCGCATCCGGCTATGTTAACTGGGCTCTAAGAAACAAATATCTTGTAAAACCATTTCTCATAACTTGTGATTAAATTTGAATTATCTTTACATATATTAATAATATTTCGGAAAAGTTGCAGCAGAACTGTGTGATAACAAGTTTGATGGGAAAGATTTAATAATAATATTTAATAATAATATCAACTCAGAAATATCTTATTATAATTATCGAAACTTGATAAATTTGATTCAACTTTAAATACCAATAAAATATAAAAGGATTGTTCTTTTTCAAATGCAAGAGTACATTTTAATTCATACTTTTGGAGAATTGGCCAAGATGAACACCTCTTGTAGAGATTGCCATGTTGCTTTTCAGTGGGATTTTAAAGCCACGGGTGAAACAAATGAGTACATTCAGTCCTGGGAAATCCCAACTTCACTATACAAGCCAGAAGCGAAGACCAAAGACCAGAGTTGGGAAAAAATTATTTATTACACCATACAATAACACACATACAAATACTATACATACACAAGTTAAAAACTAAAATGTTACGACTAATACTCTACTACACTAATAAGGGTTAAAACACCAACTAATAGATCTTACTAAGATTTGCAAATATAGTTAAAATAATTTTTTCTATTCACGTATATATGATCAATGTCCATGTTCCTGTTTACAACTCACAATATAATTAAATGGAGTGGGGGCATTGCTGCCACGACATGGTACTGAGAGTGAACTGTGGTAGTAACGCACTGATACTGTAGGTTGAGGCGTTGCAGCGCCACATTTACTGAGACTCTACCGTGTTACTAAGTTAACTAATACTGTATTATTTACAATGTTACTAACTTTAGGCACCCAAATGCCAAGTATTATTGTAGGTATAAAAGGTTTTTGAAAGTTGATGAGACAGAGGACTGATGATGGGGGTTGGCAACGATGTAGGACCAGACAGCGTCAGAGGACCATGTCCCTTGGTGTTGGATGGCTTGGAGGGAAACGTCACAGTTGAAGGCCAATGACGCCCCTGACCTGCGGAAGGCATGGAAGGGATGGGTGGAGGGGTCAATGCTGAGTGAGGAGAGAAGGGCAGAGAGGGTCTTCCTGACTTGGCTCTGAGTAAGGACTGAAAAGGAAAGGCCTTGGGGGGTGGCAAAAAGAGGAGCATTGGGTGGAAGTGGAAATTTATGACTAAGACGAAGGAGGGCAGCAACCGGGCAAAGAGGGGAGGAACCTAGAACTGGAATTTGAATGGTGGCGAACTGGGATGAAGTTTGAAGGGTCTTGGACCATTTGATGATAACAGTGGCAAAGTTGGGGTGGTAGACAATGTCCCCCCTGCAAAGGTGGACCAAGGGATCAAAGGAGGACACAGAAGGGGGGACTAAATTTGACAATCTCAAAAAGGCAAAGAAGGCCAGGAGGAACAGGGGGGTATAGATGTAACCCAGGGGGAGCTGAGAGGAGAGATGGATAATAGAATGGAAGGAGGTGATGTCAAAAATGCCTTTTACTCGCCTGGTGTGAGGGACATTGAGGGCTAAGCTCCTGAGAGAAAGGACTACAGAGTGATGATGAAGGGGAGCAGAGGGGATGTTAAGACTTTTGAATTTTGAACGGAGGGAGTGAATATAAGCAGAGATGGAGGGAGGAGACAAACCATTGAACTGGAGAAACTCTATGAAGGCAAGAACTGGGGTGGGGGAAGAAGGGGGGAAAGGGGAGGAGGTATACAGTGAAAACTGTAGAAACAATCTCAGATGAGAGAGATGAGCCGCTCTGGTCTTGGGTCTGTATGCTTGGCCCAACCGCCTAGCAGCTCTTTCCACCAGTGAGTCGTACGTTGGGTTACGACCTACAAATGAGTTAAAATGACAATACATTCATATGTTTGTGTCAATGTACATATGTTCACTAGTTACTTTTAACCATACGGGCTCGGGGATTTGAGCCTGTAACTTTTGACATCTGTTTACAGTACTGCCCCACCTAGACAATAGATCAGCACACATATTGTTTACCCCAGGGATATGTACCACTTGAAACCGTATGTTGTGCGAGGCTGTGACAAACCATATGTTACGGGCCATTGCAGCCAGGGCACTGTCTCTGGTGACCCCATTGTTTACAACACCAACTACCGCTTCATTATCACACTTTATAACAATGGCCCTATTGGCCCATTGTTTGGCCCATATTCTGATCCCAATTAGTACATTCCACATTTCAAGATGGACAATAGAGAAAGTGCAAGGCACCTCATTGTTCCTAAATTGATACTGATACACTTGGTTGTTGTACCTGCCCCCAACACCTGTTAAACAAGCGTCCAGTTCAATACGGTCACTACATTGCAGTGGGGGATAAATATATTTGCACTTGCCATTGAACCTTTTCACAAATTTCAGAAACCACGTGGCATCCCTAACAACATCTTCATTCATAAACTGAACTTCATTCATGTTTCTAAGATTTTCTAGTAGTCTGTTTACAAAGTAACGTGCTGGCTTTACAACTTTGTGTACATACATAAGCGAGCCTATCAGGCTCTGTAACTGCCTTTTTGTAAACTTTTTCAACTTGAGAAAATCTACACAATTTTTTAATATTTCTTGTAGTTTTTCATCCGGGATTGACAAGGTGGCCTCGACCGAATCAATGTGGATACCCAGACAAATAATTTTTGTGGAGGGTGGACATAATTTTGACTTACTAACAGGGATTCTCAGTTCTTGAAGTAAGTTAACCAACGTATCATAGCTGGCCTGAGCGTTGCTGGGGGTTTCGGCCCCAAGTAAATCGTCTATGTAGGAGAGTAGGTAGAATCCCTTGTTTGAGTGGAGATATCTTATGAAATCGCTTAACCTACTACATCCCATGGATCCAGTCCTGTGTCCGAACGCGTAGGCTCGATCCAGATAGTAAGCATCTTGCCATTTCAGGCATAGGAGTGGATAGTCAGCAGGATCCACCTTTAGTTGTCGAAATGCGCGAGAAAGGTCGACTTTAAGCATGTGACAGCCTTTTCCCAGGCTAGTAAGGCGATCAACATAGTTATCAACCGATGGATAGTTGAGCTTGAATGCAGTACCTAAGTATTCGTTACTTTTTGTGAAGTAGTTTACACTGGCACTTTGAGGCCACGAAAGGTCGATTATGACTCGTCTTTTGTCGCTATCTGGCTTATGGCGAGTTATAAAAGGTGAGACGTGAGTCTCATCCCCAAAGGGTTTGTCTGTAAAGGGCCCACATATGGCCCCATGTTCGAGCTCATCATTTATGTAGGCTTCTACATGTTCTGGATACTGACGTGCTGAAGGGTGGCAGCTGCCCCCATCCCTAAGGTCCAGATGACTGCCCCTGAAGTCCATGGGGAAGCCATACCTCAGGAACAGGGGGAGCTGCCAATCCCAATAAGATTCTGCTAGTCTATCCACTAAATCTAAGTTCATATCAAAATTAATTTGAACCCTGGCCCCAAGAAAATTGGGACGCTTGAAACTTTTAACATAATGATACAGCTGTATGGGTTTCTCAAGCCAGTGCTTGTCCACTTGACATCTGCTGCAGTTTCTAATATGACTGAACTGTAATGGGGAAAGGGGGATAAAGCCTGTGTGTTGTTTTTGCTGGGTCATAAATGACTTCAACTCACTACATTTGTTTTGTACATCATCGATTTTAAGTTTTGCTAAGTAATTTTTTGATACTGAATCCCAGAATTTTTGGCCCAAATCTGGCATGTCGAGTGCATGGTCGACTTGGGGACCAGCACTAGCTGGTAAAGGAGGGACATGTGAAACTGCAGCATTGTCATTAGTACTACTCACAACCATCTGGTTACTGTTACACTTTTTACTCACTGTTTCTGTGTTATTATCACTTATGGCCCCAACTTTAGGTACATAACTTACTGCTGGGCCATTGTCTGTCCGTTTTTTGATCTTTTCCTATTACAGTTGTTTTCTGAGTGATTGTACAACTTGTTAATAGAGTATAAACAATAAGCACAAATGTGCTTGTGGGTAATGAGCCCCACATCATGGTCAAAGTTTTTACTACACCGTCCTTCATTGTATTCCTTACAGGGAACAGTACTTGGCTTCTTGAAACCCTTCTTGATGTTGGATCCAGACTGCTGATCTTGCTGGTTGCTTGTGCTGGCTCCCATGCTGGAACGTACATATGTTTTCCGAATTTTGTTCACTTTTTTCAAATCTGACCATGTGACCATACCATCCTCCATTTTGCTCATAACTACCAGATGGGCCCCTTTAGCTGCCTGCCATCCCATATCACAAACGTCTTGGAACAGGTCTGTTAAGTACTCGATCATATTGCTACGTATTAGGGTGCTGGGTTCTTCCTGTACTGCCCTGAGGTAGCCTAGTACGAATTGGGAAGGATTAAGCTGTTCATAAGTAAGGCGAGTGCGCTGGTGACCTACAAATGCCCCATCCTGTGGCCAGACTACCTCCACCTTGTCTTTCTTACCCTTTACTTTCCCATTTTGTTTATGACCAGTGTCTTGGTGTAACAGTGAGGAAGGGTAGTTACCTGTCTGTTGGGGTGCAGCCTGCTGGTGTAACTCATCCAGACGTTTCTGTACCATATCCTGGTCTACCGCCGTTGAACGTAGGGCTTGGAGTGAGGGGATAAGCACTGGATCTCCTGGTTGTTGTGCGACTACCCCCGCGAACTGAGGACCTCTGCCCATGTTTACTGGCCCCTGCCAGTGCTCCTGTGCGCCCATATGGCCCGAGGCCTGTGAGGTTACCACTTGAGGATGTATTGCCTGCGTTGCCATCTGACTCCTTCCACATGGACATTGGGGTTGAGAGTTAACACTTGCCAGGACCTGTGTCACCTGAGGTACCTGCTGGGGTTGCTGGTGCTGTGCTGTTACTGCTTGAGTACTCACTTGCTGTAAGCTGCTTGGTGGAGGCCCTGAGAACACGACACTGGGTCTGGGTGCTTCTGCTACTGCCCTGGGATTACCACTATTTGATGGTGCCACTACCATATGGATTCCACTCTGTTGTGGCAACTGTGGCACATGTTGCCTGTAATGACCTCCTTGACACGTTGCAACTGTCACTTGTGTTGAAGTTCTACTATATGCACCACCTGACCCTGTTGCTGACGTGGTCACCACACTAGATTGTGTGAATAGGCTGGATGCAGAGGTGACTGCTAAGGCGTGACTGCCCAACCCATTGTTAATTGACACTAATTGATTATTTTCAATCATACTTTCTTCAATGGTGGTTTGTGTATCTGCCAGGCCACTGACCCCCATCACTGAGTGATCCCTATTCTTATTTACCTGTCGGGACTTCTTTCTTTTCCTTGGGGTCGAGGTGAAGGTGGTGGACTGAAACTCTTGCTCCATGTTAGACATTCTTGCTGACAGTTTTTGTAATTCATTTAGAATGAGTTCTTCGGTCCTGGACGGGCCATTGGGCTGCCCTGAGGTGGAGCTTGTGGTGACAGTGACAGTGTTTGCCGGTGGGGGTGGTATACGGGTCGTGACTACTGGATTGACGCTGGTGTTGACGCTAGAGTTGACGCCCAACACTGCAGAGGATGCCATTATTGCCTGTGATGTAGTGATATTGGTGGCCATACTCAACCTGTAACACCTTCTTCCCACGGGTCTCTTGTGATAACTGTTGCACTTGATGCACTGCTCTTCCATACAATACTCACTTTAAAACCAATACTATGATACTAAAACAGTCTTTATGTTACCAGAAATTAAAAATTGTTTTATTTTCCATCCATCCACTTCGACACCAAGATATAAACAGAGATTGGCGCCTAATTTCAAATAGAGGCAGTTCATGCGCCACCTGGTGGTGTGATTCCACATCAAGTCCCAACTAAGGTAGGGGTCAACAACTTCAGGCTTGCCATGCATAGCACCTTAATGCTATGCCCTCAAAGTGTGCCGAATAATATTCCATTCACATAAGAATAATGTGTAAGATTGTATTAATATCGTGTTAATGTATTTAAACTATAAATAGAATTTCTGTTATTATATTCTTAGTGAAACAGTCCACACAGCGCATAAAGTTTAACAGTTTCTCAATATTGTTTTATTACTTACAAATATGTGTTGCCAATATAAGAATAAAAACATGTCTACATAAAAATGTCGATTTATTGCAATAGATTTTATATGGTGGTAAAATGCTTTCAATATGCATTAGTAATTAAGAAACAACATTTCATGAATAAATCATGACTGTATTTTGTGAAGGGCATTTTTCCGGAAGGATAGCTTTCCGAAGGACATATTTCCGAAGGACATATTTCCATGTGCCTTTTATCACAATATCATATTTATAACCAATTTCACATCGTGGTTAACTGTTAAAACTTTTTGTGAACTTACCCCACAGAAGTTTTGCAGTCAACAAGTAGAAGAACAGAATCGAAAACATAACCTTCTGCAGCAGGTGGACCATAGCCTAAATATGTGAACGAGTGGATAACATACCCTTTGTGTAGTGAGTTAATTAGTGAGACCCTCAAGAGTTAACCGAATGGCTTTAGAACCATTCAAAAAGTAAACCATTTTGACAATACATATATGACTATATAAAGTTACGAGCATGAAGTCTCTGTATGTATTACACCCAGTACCAACATATGAAATCTGTATTTAATAGACTTCAATGACTTTCCAATCCTCAAAAGGAGTGTGTTTTTGGATGCATTACTTACTAAGGAGTTTTTATGCTATAAAATAACTACTTGTCACCAAAGTAATCATAAAAAAGAGGGGGGAGATGAACTGTGTATGTGGGTGATGGATCACAGTATAATTAGTGGGTGCTTTCAGAAGACAAGTCTATACGGCGCTGGTGTAAACAGGCTGTATACATATCACTCCGCGGGAGAGCAGCCCTCCATTTGTTCACAGGTAGCCATCACATCTAGACAGGGCTAAAACAGGGGCTCTAGAGTGAAAAATGCAAAACTAGACTGAACTGGTCTCATAGAATTCAACTATTTAATTCTGAGTATAAGTACAAATACAACTGGAGAAGGTATAATGATAATCTTGGTGAATGAAGGGGAATACAAGCAATTTCAAATTCACCAATATTTGCGCTTAAGAGGGGGGAGATGGTAACATGATTAAAATAATTCCAGATATACATGATGTTCTTCGACAATCTCCTGAGATTAAACTTTAAGAAAGCATGATTATATTGAGAACAACCAATGAACTAGTTAAGATATCTGTTGATTTTCCTACAAAAAAATTACTCCATGAATTAGCTGTGGGTAAGCAAAATTGAATGCGTCCTGTGACTTTTCTGCAACAAGGAAAGAACGATTTGAGAACTAGGAAGAAACATCCAGAGAATGTATTCAGAACATGAAACAAGTATGACTTGTTGGTGACTGTCCTATGATGGAGTTATGGTTTGAAAGAAGAGACTACCTATCAGTGAGAATTGTCATGGCAAACTCAAAGGTTGAGAATTCCTGCAATAGTTTTGAACATCAGGTTGTTGTCTTTGTGAGGTATCAAAAGATGAGCAGGGGTTGAAGACAATGGAAGAACAATAGAATTCGTCAAGGATTTTGAAGAATTACCTATTCAAAAGAGACTTGCTCCAAGTAATTGTATTTATTATTCTACCCAATCTGACATACAAGGAATCTTTATTAATCCATCTGATGGGTGAGGATCCTACTGTCTGATGAAGTACAACACTTTGGTCAGCACCACATTCGGGAAAAGGGTAATTCAGTCCTCATATAATACCTTAAGATAAAAGGACTTGATGAAAGTCTTTATTTACAGATATTAGCCATTAAAATTCGCCACTATCTGACCTGGGAATTACATCCCTCTCAGCAGCTAAAGTTATTTCAGGACAAACCATCAGCAGATGACAAGGATTTGAATTTACAACCTCATAGGTGAGAGCATAGTGACAAAATAACAAAACTTTTTGGCCCCTTGGAAACTGAGATCAACAATAAAAAACACTGTTTTCTCATCACCGACTGCTTACACTAGATGGCTGATCATTTACACCGATATCTAATATTTCTGTTTCCAATACAGTTGATATTACACATAGATAAAACAAAATTGTTTAATTATTTTAAGTTGCAAACATAATTTTAATATTTGACAACTAATTAGAAAGATTAATTTACCTTTTTGATACCAAATACACCTAATATAATAAACTGTACACATACATGTGTGTCTTGATTTCAATATTTGGCAACTATTTACTTGACAACCATTTGTTAGCCAATTTGTTAGCTAAGGAAATATTTCTCTTTGGGCATGTGAATAAAGGAGGCATAATGACTGATATATTTTGATTGTCAATCTAATTAAAAGGAAACTGCTCTGAGGTGGTATATCATTTGATTGACTAACAATATAAGGTCAAGCACAGGTAAAAGATAAATAAATCAGTCCATGTTATTGTTGGAGCCCAACTTAGGAGTCAGCCCATCTTAAGATGGGCTATAGCCCAACTTACGATCCTAAGTTGGGTAGCCTATCTTAAGATGGGCTAGAACAAATAAGCCCAACTTAGGATAAACAAACTCAAGAATGATTTTAAACTTTAATTTAATATTAACCAATAAGTTTAATATTAATTTTGTATGTAACAATCCTTGAGTTATTGTAATCATGAAATTGAATATAACAGTAATACTTTATTTCAACACTGATATTTCAATTATGCAGTACATGTTTGTGTAATGGTATTTAAAAGTTATTGTGCCTATCCTGTGTAAAGATTTTCCAACAGATACTAGCCCAACTTATAATTTGCACAGGTAAGTTTTATTTTTGGAATTGAAATCATATTATTTAGTATTTTTGGTGTTTGCAACAATACACAAGGACAACGTTTTGGTCTACTAGTGTGAGCCACAAAGCCATCAGAGACAGCAATAGTGCACTGAAGCGGTCACCCATCCCAGCACTAACATGGCCCATTGCTGCTTAACTTCAGGGGAGAGACAGATACTCATCACACTATGCCACAATCCATGAAAGTCTGGAGACAAAAAAAAAACATGAAAAAAGTGATTCCTAGAAGCATGAGCCTCTCTAGAGCTCGCTTAACATGGGCCTACGAAAGGCTGCATTACCAAGAGTCATCCTCACAAATAGCATGGTATATTAGACGTATGTGTAAATCTCACTTTTTTCGTATTCATGAGAAGACTTTGTCACATAGAATCTATGAGAAGAAAAAGAGAGACAATGAGTGAACACCCAGTGAATGCAGATCTAATTGAAATCAGATGCACTGCTGGGAATCTTTGACAGTCTTTTGTTGGCCTGCCTTGTGTATCCATATGTGGACATAAATCAGTGGTAATGTCACTAACAAATATTGATCTGGTAATTCATAATTCTTGTCTAAAACAAGGATTTTAATATTTTGACAAAACTTGGGTTTTATGGCCATTTTACAACAGATAAGCCTATATTTGAATATATCATAACAGGACTAACAGGGCTCAAACCCAAGTCCATAGAAACGTAAGAATTTTAGCGTTTGTCCCTTTTAACAACAAGCCATATGGAGACAGGCCCTAAGGGCATCCAACAGGTTAGCATGGGGTTCGAACCCTTGACCATAATGGTGAGTGTCTAATGATTGTAAAGGCTAAATGTGTTAACCACCAGGTTACTGAGAGACCCTGACAAAGACTGTGTATCCTAGGACAGGTTTGTACTAATCTGAATACATTAACCTCATAGTTTAGCCATTCACATGACTGTATTGTTATATATAGGGTACATTATAATTCAACTTTGAAAAAAATGTATATATATCTGATAAAGAAAAAAATCTAGGTGATTTTGTTGAATATTGACAAGTAACTAACACAATACCTTTAATTAAGTCTATAATAAGCCAGGATTTCATTACTAGTTTAAATTAAATCAATCAATTTAGTTGTAGAGTTGTGCTGGTAGGCAGTTCTGGTCACACCAATCTTTCCACCATGGGCCCAAAATACAAAACTTTGCCTTTTTGATACACCACTTTTTTCCGTGTTACTTCTGAATAAACTGCATGTGCTTTTATACCCAAAATTGCTCATGTTACAGTCCACCAACTTCACCAGCAGTTTGCCAAGCAGCACTCTCTCCACTGTGTTTGTTGTCAGATATTAAGAGGCTTCAGTCCAGCTGAGTAATTAACAAGTTTAACATCCAATCACTTGGTGCAAAATGTGGGATGGTGGACCTGTCCCCATGTTTTGATGTGTCTTTACCTGAAGGAAGGGGATTTGACCCTCCATGTGTCTTAACTACAAATGAGAACATATACCCGAGTATCATAATTATTAATTATATTGTTAATTATCAACATGTAACCTGTGTTGGGTATCTGAGACTCACCAAAACTTGAATCTTCTATATCATGTTGGCTCACACAAATGTAAACACGAAATAATTAAACTTTGTCAACATTTGTGAATCCACAGCTCTAAATTCAAGAACATTGCAAATAAAGATCTAATGATGTACTCACGATAAAGCATAAAATATGACATATATTTTTCTTAATTTTAATTAGTATCATTTTCAAGTCATGTTTATTATGGCTCCAAAATTAAATATAATTACCGAAAAAAAATGATTTAAATTTAATCTCATTTAATTTTACCAAGACAAAACTACTGGTAATTCGATAGTTAGATGAATGTGAACTTTTAGAAGATATTAATTACTTAAACACAAAAGCTTTCTAACTAACATGACTAAGATTCAATGGCGCTCATTAATCAGCTCCTAATTGTCATAATAATTATTTCTACATCTATAATGCACAAAAATAACAGCAATTCCTGATTTTGGCATTTATTTTGGACAAAAAATTTGAAATCTTAACATGTACTACATAATTTGCCTGCAATTCCTGTTCTGTGGGCCGCGGCTGTTGGTGTCTCACGGTGTGGTAAGACACTTAACTCACACCATGGAGGTCATGGCTTCGAATCTCAATTCCATCCTCTACTAATGTTAGCCTATGGTTCCCAGTGTCTAGTGACTTATATGGGAGAAATGATCAACTGGTCTGCAGTGTTTTACTTTACCTCATTTACAAGACACGTGAGACCATCCACATAGTCATGTGGTGAAGCTGTGAAGTCAGGCAGTATAAAGTGAAAACCAAGGTCAAGAAATGACGAGACATCCTGAGATGGTTGTTCAGTAAGAGTTTTAATAAGCGCGAACCTCGATATAGCTTGTGCTTCTAGGAATCACTTTTTCTTTTGTCTCCAGACTTTCATGAATTGTGGCGCAGTGTGATGAGTATTTGTCAGTTCACTGAAGTTGAGTGGCAATCTGCTGGCTACATTAGTACTTCGATGGGTGACCGTCTGAGTTCTAGACCAGTTGTGGGATGTGTGTGACTGGGAATTTCTTTGTGTCCACAGACTTTCGTAAATTCTAGTGCACTACTATTGTCTCTGATGGCTTTGCGCTTGCACTAGGGGACCAAAATACCTTTTGGCCTTGTTTTCTTCAATGATTTAGCTTATTATGAACACTGACATATTTTTATAGTATTTTCAATGAATCGTATGGGTCATGACATTATGAGCAGTTTATGCATAGGTCTCACCTTTCTGTACAGTCATATCTGTACGTATTCGATATCTGCTGGATGCCCCTGTCCTTATGCCTCAGACCAGATACCTTATATCTGACTAATGCAGACTGAACAATGAGCCAGCTTGTCCATTCCACCTTCCCCCTTTTAACTCTCCATCATGTATATTGTAGTACAGCATATGGTAGATTGTGAACGGGTTCTCCAAACATATGAGCAAGTAGTCCCGATATAAATCCCCATCCGAGCTGTGTCAAATCACTTGAACGTCCTATAAATATGCAAGGCCGACAAAACCATAACTACAGGAAGATGAGCCCATTCAGTCATGGTTCGTGACTCCAGTATAAAACGATGTGACCGAGGTATCAGTGTATACTGTATAAATGTGTTGTAAGTGGCTCAGTTCTGGACACTTCATCACCATTCATTGTCAAGCAACTACCATGTTTTTCACTGAATTTCAAGTATAGGATTCAAGCCAACAACCTTACAGGTGAGAGGTAAGTGTCTAACCACTAACTTTAACGAGTAATTTCGTATGTATTTTACCAGATCACAAAAGTATCATAGCCCCTTTCAAATGATAACTATTAATTGTTTTATTTTTTTTTTGCAATATCAGCCCATATCTCCATTCACAGAAGACATACACACAGCCGCACACCCAGCCACATACAAAGGCACACACAGCTTGCTCACATCATCAGCTGTAACAGATAGAGTTTCCTGTCTTGTCAAAAACTTGTGCCACCCCAAACTATCCGATTTCCCTGTGCAGAGTCAAGCTGGGTGAAGAACAATGGTCCACATGATTCTTCAATTAGCAAGGCATGTACTGGATGGGCGAGGGGAGGCTTCACTCTGGGCAAAGTGTAGACTTAAAAATATAGTCCCACTAATTTGGACATTATTGTGAATATGTCCTTAACTTAAAATAGTAAGTTAGAAGATGGTAATATTACATAATATCAGGGCTTCACTAAGATACTGTGACATGTAAAAGTTGAACAAAATGGGAAGGTTTGACACTTACATAAACAGACATACTATGTTATATCCACTTATGGAGAGCATATATTGAGGGATTTCCCAAGGAAGACTGGCAAACTTACTGAATTCTTGATATTTGCCTCATTTTTGTACAAAAAAAGCCACCTTATACCGATGGAAATTTAATCTGACTGAATTTAATTGAAATTGCGGGATAGAGTTACAGAGAATATTGTAGAAATGTAGAGTAAAATGCTCAATATGTTTGAACCCTGGAAAGCTGTTACCATCACATCAGGGCCAACAGTACTAATGTGTAGTACATTGTTTCTACATATGCCATTACCTCAAAGGTTTATATGTCAATGGTAAAATAAGAGTGACACATCAGTAAATATACTGTTTGCATCTTGTATCCTGCATGAAACCAGTAAAAAAAACATTACGTTGTTCTCTTCAAATGCTAAAGCCATAACAAATAACACACTCGCTTCCTAGATCTCAGGTCCTGGGTTCAGATCCTGGACCTGACCTGATGTCTGATGGTTTTCACTGCAGAATCTTGACCAAGTAGTATCCACTGTTTTCCTCAATCCTGCCAACTACCCATAGAGATATGACCTATATATAATATATATAACTTGTTGAAAGCAATATTAACCATGAGTCAACCATACTCCTTCAACTTGTAGGATGAAAAAGTCTCAAAAGTTTAAGCCAATGATTTACCATTGAGATCATTTGGGGGTTAAGTGCTTTTATAACTTATGTCCCATTCACACTGTCTTGATAAGGTGTTTTGATACATCCTAATATGTCTGGCATCATTTTTTCACACCAGTTTGTCATTTCTATAATATTAATTACCCTGCTTTTGGCTGCCTGAGAAAAATTGCTTCCATGTATTTTCAGCTGTTCAAATTTGATTGTCAGATTAACAGCAAACTTTTGTAAACTTTTCTGTGTTTAAGATTTCATCCCTTTAAGTCGGGGTCAACAGTCACTAACATTATTATTCCGAGAATAATCTAACACTCACAGAAAAAAAATGTTTTCTTCAAAATTGCCATAAAGTGTATTTTGTACTGTTTTTGCAGATACACAAATAAATTACAAGTACTATCTGTTTTCTAATGTATCCAATATGTTTACAAAAACCTGAAAGAAATTGCAAACTTCCTACTCTTAGTACTTTCTTATATTTTAGGAGTCGGAGTAACTACAGTGTCTTTTCATTGTATAAACAGTGAAAGATCAAGGGTGAGATAACGTTAAGGTTTGTGATGTATTTACTGGTATTTTTGATGGTGGCTTATGTGAAATTTTATAAAATCCCTGTACATCATCCACCGGATTCGATCAAGTAGTGTGTTGGGGTACATGCTTTGGAGTCAGATAAGCTGGAGTATCTTCTGTATGTTAGTGACCATAAACCCTGGAAACAACTTATATTAAGTTTATTAACACATATGGCTTGCGTCTGGCGGAAGTTTTATTGGATTGGTCATTACTCCCTTGTATTAGTGACAATGTGAAAGATATGTGTAATTGTGACAAGTCATCAAATTGGCGGCCAAACAAAGGCCACATCAAGCCAAAGAAATGACAAATCTTTCTAATCAACCACACACCTTTATACCTTTCAAAAGTGTATTCACTGGTGAGAAGTTAAATATTAAGTTTACCTCACTGAGAACTGATTTCAATATTTGATCAAGATCTTCAAATACTTAACGCATTGAGCTGTTTCTCTTCTGATTTCTACGTCATATTTGAATTATGTTGAAACTTAACTTGAAATACCGGGACTATATAACCTATTTATTGATGATATTTTTGTACAGTAAACAGGACATTTAGACAAGTGTCTAACTTGTGTATAGCATGAAATCTTATGCATAATTATTATCTTCAATGTTTTAATAGAAACCAACTCAAATGTGTTATAACAGTACAGTCTTTAACTCAAATGGAAAATCTTTTGGGGGTTGTTTAGATATCTTAGTTATTAAAAAAACTAATCTTGCTCTCTCTGACACACACACTGGGCAAATCATCACGTTTCCTCTCAAATGAAAGCGTGTATTTAGCCCTCTGTTAAACAGATACATTCAGTTCTTGTCAGCATTTCTTTGGCAGGTTTCGTGAAAAGAATAAAATAAAAAACCTTCAAGATACAACATCATGTCTAATTGTCAGCCTTGATTAATTAAACCCTTAGTCGGTAAGTGACTGGTAGGTCACTACTGAGGCAGTCAGCTGTTGAGAGTGGTAATTTTGATCCAAGACTCAACTTAAACAGACTTATGTGATCTGAGAAGCTCCATAAACCTCCAACACTTACAACATGTTAAATTGTCAAACATCGGCAGGGAAATATCAAAGTTGTTATGTAAACAAATTGAACATTTGCTAGTTATTTTGTTCTCATAAACATGAGAATAAACGTATATTTTTTCTATACATAACATCTTGATATTAATTACATTTTAAAATACTTAAATATATACTTACAATACTTATTTTACACAAATTTTTCTCAAAACTTAAATTTATTTTGAGTTGAAATATATATATATATATATTCATAGATGAATAAATACTTAAACATACATTTCAAATCTATAACTAGCTTTATCAATTGTACACCTATAACTCTGTACAGTATACAAAACACAATGGAACACAGAAAGTCTGCCCTAATACTGTGTACAACGTGTACGAGTAACTATATAATTGATAACAAGCCACCTCTCGCGCTACTCGTTAATATGGCGGACTTGTAGACACGGGGTCACATGACCTGAGGTGACACGTGACCTGCGCCACTGCGCCCGTAAGTAGAGCTTGTCAGAAGTGCAGACGTTGTGTCCAGGACCTGACTGTGTGGTGGGCTGTGAGTGGGTGGGTATGGTTGACACAGCCTTGCCAGGGGATTGTCTGTCCTACAGTTAGCTACTGTTCATTTATCAACAACTTTGACATTTTCTAACAGTAGGTGTGCTTCTGTTCAGAATTTACTGTAAAGGACGGAACTTTAGCATGGAATGCAAATGTTACATCATTCTTGGGCAAAGTTACTAGTTTTTGTATCATAATAAAATCACTTCTTCTAAAACTATTTGTAAAAGTTAGCTTAAAGCAATGTCAGAAAAAGACCTCTTTCAATAACAATAGTAAGACAGCTATGAAACAAAATTAAACTATGTGAAGAATGTGAATTTAATAAATACCTTATGTCACTTTTAATACAATGTATTGGCCATAGCTCAATACACAACTTAGTGGGGGTGGAAGCCAGTAATGAGTAGCTGGTAACATTTCACCATTAAAAGACACTATAGATCTTTACTGCAGATACCTTTATATTTTGGAGGAAATAAAATCATTTACCAATAGAAATATCTTGAAATGCTACAGCAGCAATTGTAAAACTATGCAGTGAACTGACTGATATACAAGGTATAACTCGATCAAATACAAGAATAAAGAAGCATGCAAAGTTTACAAATTGAGCTTACCAAGCTTTACCATTTCCTGTTTACCACCCTGTTTTTGTCTCTTTGGCACTAGAAGTAATTTAAGGTGGTAATTTAGTGGTGTCAACATGCTTGTGTCTTTTGATGTTATGTCGGCATGAATAGAGTAAGAAATAAAAAATTCGCCACATATCTGAAATTCGCCACATGTAAAAATACTAATAAAATAAATGAATTGTGGTGAGATTTGTTGACTGTATAGTAAATTAAGGCTTTATGAACTGAAAAATACCAATTTTTGGACAAAAAACATCATTTTCTTCATAAAATTAACTAAGCTTTTAGAGGTGGCGAATTTTAGATTCCTGGCGAATTTTAGATTTCTTACTCTACATTGTTTTTACCATTTATTAAAAGAAAACACTATATCAAAATTGAGAACCATATTGATTGTCACTCAGACTTTCATCAATACAAACAGTACACAAATCTTTATATATTTAATACAAATAACCGAATCATACATAACTGTTGTCACATTTACATTGTTGTTATGGTTACTTCATTTAGATACCTGCACATATATATGAACACAGGCATTTAGTTGAGACTTTACAGTAAATTAGCACTTCGGAGTTGGGTTGTTGATTTTACAAGTGACCTATCTCTGTTTGGGGTTCATTTCATCAGCATATATCACTGGTAATGGTGCTGGCCGCAGGAACAGTGATTGGTTACTGTATCTGTGTGAACTGCTCACAAGAATGCCAGATTTCACCGTTAATTTGTACTCCCCACCCGTCCACAAGCAGATTTATGACCACATCTACCATTTACATAGCTTTCAGCCATGTATTACGTGTATTGTCACTTGTAATGGGTATTTGCCACCAGGATTTCATACTCTTTTGAGTTGATGGCAATGCCTTCCTACTTTTTTATATGCAGACTGTGGAATTGGTCAATAAGATTGCCATATACCACATGCCTTTTCTGCTTAATATATTAGGTAATACGATGTTGCCAGATGTGTTTGTACTTAGGCTTTTAAAAGGGGGCCACGGTGGCAGAGTGTTAATACTCTCGCCTCCCACCTCTGAGGCCGGGGTTCGGTAAAGCTAGTAGTTGCTTGCCGTTGGTCAGCAGTTTACAGTACAATGAGTACAGAACCCTGACGAACTGTATGTACTGGTTTCCTCTGCCCTTCCAACTACCCCTCTTGATATGACCTGTACAGTGTTGAAAGCGACGTAAAACCCCAAATAAATAAATTAAGCTTTTAAATAATTGCTCAAGATCCTCAGTGGTCAGCAAGTTTGTAGTCTAATCACAGGCTGTCACCTCTATGTGGGTTTGATTCCCATATGTGGCAATGCTGAGGGCCTGTCCCAATATGACCCAGGCTATTGAATTGGACATAAAGCCCAAGAAAATTTGGAAGGTATTCTAATGATATTTAGGGAGACATGTTGGATTTTCCTAGAAAATGGATCATAGTGTGTTTCTTTGCATTTTTTAATTCCATGCAGAACTTGGTATGAGCTTGGATTCCAAGACCAGTGACAGTGGATGTGCATCATGATATATCTGTATATTTTTTCAGTTAACTCCGATCCATTTCAAAGCGGCTATATTCCCACAGTATGCCTATGCGATTCATTATATTATAATTCAAAGTAACATGAATTTTTCAGAGTCACAGAAGGGTATTAGGGTCACATACAGCTAGTATTTTCCTTATATTTATATATCAGGTGTATTTGAACCCAAGACCAAAGACTTCAGGACCAAGTGCTCATCTAATTACGATTAAGTTACTGATAATCCTGTAACAATGTTAAACCATCTAGCTTTTTTGTGTGTGTTTTTTTACAATTAGCTGTTGTAAGATTTCCTTCTCCCTTACAAATAACTTGTTTCATCTCAGTGTTTCTGTAATGAATTAAATATGAGTATGAACTATTTCAGTTTTAACTTGATGTACTATTAAAAACATTATCTTTCCCTCTTGTATCAAAAGCTACACAATTCTGTACAAAAGCCTATAGGTTATAGGCTTAGTTAATTAAACATGCAGAAGTCTATAATAAATCAACAACAGACACATGACAATTCTCCATTTTACACAGAAATACTTCACATTCTTAGAGACAAGAAAGTGTCAACATGACAAAGTGCTGATGTTTATCTGTTCAGTTAACTACTAGGTTTTAAGTGTCCTCTATTTTTCTTCTTTAAGATCTTATTAGGGGTTTGCGTATATTTATAGGACTTTTGGTATAATTTAATACTTATAGAGCCACCCCTTAGAATGTACACAAGAGCCCTGGGTGATTTATGAGCAAAAGTTAAGCAAAGATCAACCCAGAAAAATCCCACCAAAAGTGCTTAAAGGCTGAAATTCTGTGACACTAAAAATCAAGGAGGTGTTTATAAAAATGGCAGATCTTGGCAGAATGGACGCCAGCTATACCATAGTAGGTGACATAAATTTAAATGGGGGGGGGGGGGGGGGGGGCTATAGGGAACATCTAAGGTTACAGTGGCTACTTGATGACATGGGGTGAATATTACATTGTTGAAAGACAGTTACATTCTCAAGGATATTTACATCACGACAGTTCATGAATGTTAGAATTAACAAAACAAGATCACATGCATTTTCAATCTTTCACATTATTGCCTTTGTTTAGCAAAAAAAAAAAAACATTGTGTATAAGGAAGCATAAGTTTATTTTTGTTTTAATGACTAAGTACTAAAAGAGTCAGATGTGCTATTACATATACATACTGTTTTATTTTTGATAATTTTTCTATGAATTTGTTGTTTTTGCATTATTTCTCATGTTTTACAAGTTGTCAGAGTTCATTACTAAATTCATTACTAATATTCTAAGATATTATAACTTGTTTCCTAAATATTCCCCTTCCATACCATGTGACACAAATGGGAGGACATATGGAGTTTAAAATCCTGCAAACGTTACAATCCAGAAAGAGTTTCCAAGACCCCGTTACATTATTTTACCAACAAATTCCTTGTCAAGGGTTAAATCTATACTTGTAAGTATGTTGAAAGAGGTAATCTCTCGCTCACACAATACAGTCAGTTACTCATTTGGATGGGCCTTAAAGTAAAATCAATCTTCATTGAACCCTAAAATATTGAATTATCCCTTTTTACACTATTTTTTCATTTAGATCTGTTTCCACGTATGGACAATGTTAAAAGATTCAGTCCAACTCAATCCATGTCCCCTTCAGATGAAATACCCAGCAGAATGAAACCCAAGCCGGTGAGGTCTGTTCCATGTACTCCTTGGCGTGACAGAAGACTCCCCCAATGTGCAGTCAATACCAGGTCCTCTCATCTCACCAGCCTTGTCAAGGCTCAAGTATGCTATCATTTGGTTACCTCTGCTAAGGTTGTGTTTTCGGGGATGAATGTCTGTCTGTGTGTGTTTGCGATCACTCTAAAAGTAATTAATCTTATATAATAAGAACTTTTATAGTGCCTAATCTTCATTACCTGACAGACAATGCAGGTACAACTATATATAATCATATTAAATAGCAGTCAGCCATTACCATAGCTAGGTAATACCAGATGAGACCGATAGGCTTTTGCAAACAGATACATTTTGAGCTTTTCCTGAAGGAGGCAATAAAGGTTGCATTGTGTAGGTTGTAAGCTTGGTATGTACAAATTTTAGGTTTAAATTTTAACATCTTCATGAAATTGTCATGTGGAGAGGGGTCAGGCCAAGGGTAGAAATGATCATATATTTGCAAAAAGGTCATACTCTGAATAGAAAAATCCCAGATTGTCAACAGTCACATTTTTAATGATTCTGTGTTTGTGGTTGAGATGACCACGAAAATTATGAATGGATGTTTCTGATGTTTTATATGTTGATGGCCTGACCAAAGGAAGAATTCGTCACATTTCAGCAGAGATCTGGATCATATTCTGCCTACTCGGCTGCCTTGACTGCAGTTTGCTTTCTAGCAGAGCTTTATAATTGTCTCTATATGAGGGTTACATTCATCCATACAGCCATTATTCTATAACATTTGTAAGAAGTGCTGACTAAGTAGGTAGGTACCTGATCCTTTTGAAGGTACATCTGTCTCAAGTACCCCATGGTCTAGGAGTGCACACAGTTGATTTGGACACTCCCAGATGGTCATCTATATAAAAATTTAATTGATTCAGTGCTGCGTAACATTCTAGTGATGGTCACATGCCATAGTGGTATATCTCTAGATATATGATATCTCTAGATATATCTTGCACCGGATCGGTCAGATAAGCACTGCAGTAGACGAAGACAGAATCTGCCTCTTACCTGAGAGGTCTCGGGAGCAAACCCATCTCTTAACACCATGGTATAATACTGTTTATTTATGCTCAGTTTTATCCAGTGTTTTGGACAGGGGCCTCGATGGACAAAGACATCCATTGCCCCTCTCATCTCTGTTGTTGCAGGTCGAACCCAGTTACTGACACCATGGGGAAGTAATGCTGGTCTATCCTAAGTTAATCCTGGGTATTCATTTTAGCCATTCGTAGCTCACGATTCGCCTGGATAAGAAAATCAAAACATGATGAGCAGTGAGTCTGTATTGTAGTACTGTAATTACTGATATTCTTTAAATTAATAATACAATGTAATAATAATTATTATTATTGTTATTATTATTAGCCTGTGTAAGGCTACCATTTTCCTGTCTCTCCCGTCTCCATTTGTACATGGATTTTTCTATCAGGTTACCCACGTCTTAGCACGACTGCTGATCACTTGTTTGAACTAAGAAAAGATATTGAACACAAAAACTACAAACAACCCTATTGATGAATCTTAAAATGAAAGCAAATAGACTTAAGGTTTAGACTTTCTCTCCTATTTTTCTGTCTTTAAGAAAATGATTTAACCTTTCTTTGCTAACCAACATTTTCATTTTGCTGTTTCTGCTAAAACTATACTCTTGGTGAAAAACTGATACTGTATAAGATGCTGTTTGACCATGTTCACACAAACCTGCTTAAATGGATACGATTGTGCCAGTATGTACAGGTACGGTTGATTGGGACAGACAAAAATCATGGCACATTAGACATATTAAAGTTTACATCTAATGTGACAATAAAAAGAGGTCTTCAGTGCCCTAGTGGTTAGCAGGCTTGGCATATAATCACAGGTTGTCACCTGTGTGTGGGTTTGACTTCCACAAGGGACAATGCTTTAGACCTGTCCCAATATGGCCATCTCTGTTGAACGGGACGTAAAACCCCAACGTTACTTGATTGGACAATAAAATGCAGTTTGAACAAAATGAACAAACTGCTCCAAGCCATCAGAATCTGGAATAGTATCATAAGATTTACACAACAGTTGAAGACTTATAGTTGACCCCAATCAATCACGAACTGCTCCCAGACATATCCACAATCCCATATTTCTGCTGAATCAGTCATTTTCATCTATATGATGATAAGGATAAACGTCACATCAAATCAATTTTTAAAGATAACACTTAAGAACAAGAAAGGTTACAGTAATAAGAATGCTGTCGGGAAGGATCTGAACAATCCCACACCTGAGCAAGAGGGGGTACAATGGGGGGCACAGGAGGAAGAGGGGGACACAGACGCACCCCAACCCAATGGAAGAGGGAGACTGCGGTCATTCCTGAGACTGAGATCCCACAGATGTTACAGCATTTTACCCAAACAGTTTTCAGGCCTCCAGATTATGAGAGTGTTGACCAAGACCCAAACTCAGGCCCAGCAGCAGGCTGGGTCAATCCATCATCCAACGTAGAAGCAGCCTTACCAATTACAGTCAATGCAGACTCAGCCAGTTGAACCGCCAATGCAACAGCAGACCCAGCCATTCTAGCAGCCAATATAACAGCAGCCTTAGCAATTACAGCAGACTCATCCACTCCACCAGCCTATGCAACATCAGGCTCAGCAAGTCCACCAGCCAATGTAGCAGCAGCCTTAGCAATCACAGCTGCCAGTGCAACATCAGACTCAGCCAGTCTAGCAGCCAATGCAGCATCAGACTCAACCATTCCAGGAGCCAATGCAGCATCAGACTCAGCCAGTCCAGCAGCCAATACAGCATCAGACTCAACCATTTCAGCAGCCAATACAGCATCAGACTCAACCATTCCAGCAGCCAATGCAGCATCAGACTATTCACCTCAGAATATGATATTTTAGACAAGGAGATTTTAAAAACACAACAAATACAGCCACAGGCCCAACCTCATCCTTGTTCATCTAGTTCTACATATCACTCAATGTAGACTGCAACACCAACCACCCATGGAGAAACTTTAAACACCTCACCAGGAGTTTTGAGGGAAAAAATTGGTGACCACAGTTTTCCAGAGAGACTATGAAGTTTTGCTGTGACATTCCCGATGGTCATGCATGAATTCCCGATACCACGCTTTGATAAAGAAAACAACTCAGGCCTAGCACACTCTAATATATCCTGTAGCACCAGTGCCTCCCCAGTATTAGAGCACAGTTTATAATTTACAACCTTGACACAAACCCATTTAGGCATGAACAAATTCAGTTGTTTTCTAAGGTATTAAAGCTAGATCGACCTCTACAACCAAAATCAACAAATATTATATCCACTGATTTGCTCCAACAAATTCTCCTGACCACGCAGGCATTCCAATTTCCCATACAATTTACTGCATTATATTCCTTAGCATTTTTTTCCTTCCTTAGAATTTCCAATATTCTTCCACATTCCATCAAGGCCTTCGACGCCACTAGGCAGTTAGCCCGTGGGGACATTATACTTACAGATCAGGGAACAAATGTCATAGTAAAATGGTCGAAAACAATCCAGAATCGAACTGACATACATACTATTCCAATTCCAATATTAGGTGACTCCATACTTTGCCCATATAAAGCTGTCAAGTCATTGTTGGATCACACCCCTGGTTCTTCAAACCAACCATTATTTCTAATTCCCAGGTCCCATGGTTCAGTTCCTTTAACTGATTCAGTGGCCAGACGACATCTCCATTCCATTTCTACAACATTGAATATTTCCCCAGCCTTGAAATTTCATGATTTTAGGCGTTCTGGTGCCACTTGGGCCTTTCATAATGGAGTTCCCCTACAGGACATTATGTTCCATGGGACCTGGAAATCGGATTCTGTATGGAAATACATCAAATCCACACCCCAACTTTCCTCACCTGTATCCTCTACCTTCCAGTGCTTTTTACATCCCTAATTTTTCTTGGCTGTTTGGGTGCCTCTGTGCATCTTCAATCACAGATTTTCACTTTCTCAGTCAATCATTGTATGTAAAATTCATTTATAACCACAGTTTATAAGTTAAACCTTTTCCCCCTTTTCTGACAAAGTTGTCATAGTCCCACCAGGTCCTAGTAATATGTCACCTTTGGCATGACATATGACCTTGAGAAATTCAATCACCAATTTCTCACGTTGCAACTGTCAGGGTGTCCCAAACCCTGTTTACTTGGGCTATCTGTAATGTAAATATATCATGAATAAAGTGATGGTATAACATGCTAAACAGTACTTTTTAACTGTCAGGGTATCCCAAACCCTGTTCACTTGAGTTATTTGTAATATTAATATATCATGAGCAAAGTAATGTTATAACATGCTAAACAGTAATGGTAACTCGTACATAGATGTTATTAACATGTTTTGTAAAGATTATTATGTATATTATATATTATATGATTGACAATCAAAGAATAGTAGAATAAATATTATATATAAACTCCAATTATTGGATTTATTTGGTTCCCTCTGGGGAATGTACGGGATGACACCTTGGTGTCAGGTAGATCATTCCTGAGAGGGTACCTTAAACTGTCATTTAGTATGCATGACCATGCTGGTTGTGAACTGGCTTCTGATTGGCTCCCCATGCCTTCTTTAGCCAAAAAATTTGAACCCTTCTTCCATTTACAGCTCACACTTGGAAGGGGTAACACCTCAAGGACATTTTAATTTATTTTCCCACCCTCCCACCCTGGTCATACTTCTGTGGGATGTGTTCTTACATATTTTTCTTAGTTTCACTTGCAGTTGATGGTACCTTCATCTTTGCATTGTCTGCGCCACAGTGACAGCGATTGGGCAGTGGCTACTTCCTCTGTTTAGGAACTTTAGACCATGGACACAATAGTCTACTTTCATTACTTCCATGCTCCATGTGTTATTTGCCTCTATGATATATTAAACAATTGCCTCATTTCAAGAGTGTGCTGTAAATAGTGTAACAAGTAATTATATTATCATCATCTTGAATGTAACTTACTAATTAGTGATATTACAGTTCACTTTATTTATTTGATCATATATTATCATTTTACTACTGCAGTATTGCACATAAAGCGCCATGTTGTTGTTTTATTCAAATGTCTTCCACATAATTGTATGGACCTATATCTTATTGTGGCTTCTAGGTTATATCTGGTAGTTTACCTATATATATGACATGTCAATTTATAGGTAATACTGATAGGCGTTTTAGACCTTTTTATGTTACTTTGAATGCTCCCTCTCTAATTTTGACTAAGAGCATCATTCCCCAGGGGATCCAAGCCCAACAAAAGACAAGAGTTGGGAATATATATTTATTATCTACTAAACTTTTAATATGGTGTTATTACAGACATATTGACTCTAAACAACATAATAAAGACATTATTCTAATTAGTAAAATAATACTTTAGATGAATATAACTTTAAATTACCCATTGACAGCATATACTAATAAGGCAGAAATTACTGTCAAAGCGAATAGCATGAGAATGTACAACATAAGATATAAAAGATTAATTGAGCCTTACACCACCCTGGTAAAATTTCTTGCTCCAAATGAAAGAGTAGTACTGACCTTGAATGACAAGGTAAGGTCATAAGACAGGTCATACCCGACCTCTGAGAAGAGGAATTAGAATGAATTTTAAAAAGTGTGGCAGATGGAAGAAAATTCCATTACAGAACACTGTATAAGAGTGGAAAGGAATTGACCTCGAATGACAAGGTAAGGTGAAAATAAAATATAGTGACCTTGAATTATAAGGTAAAGGTCATATGACAGGTCATAGGCGACCTGTAAGAAGATGAATTAGAATTAGAATTTGGAAGAGTTGTACTAGATGGAAGAAAATACCAGTACAGGAGACTGTGATACAGTGAAAAAGAATGACCTTGAATGACAAGGTTAAGGTCAAAGTGAGGTCATATCCGACCTGAATTATAAATAAGGTTGTAAATGACAATATAGAGAAGGTATTCATCCCAAAAATGAGTTATATGTGAAATAGTACAGAAAATGTGAGGGAAAGGAGAACAGCCACCAAACCACCCAGTAGTAAAGTAGGGACAACTAGAGGGATAGGTGATGCTGGAAGGTGGCACTAACTGGAGATTGAACAACCGGGATGGATTGAATGTAAGCCCACACAGCATCTGACTTCCAGGTGCCATGTAGCATAATATCTTGCATAGGGACCCCATGGTTAAAGGCCCAAGTCGCCCCAGCCCTCCTAAAATCATGGAACTTGAGGGAAGTGGGAAGGTGCAAGATGTTAGATACAGCTTTTAGGTGACGCCTGGCCACAGAGTCTGTTAGTGGGATCAAGCCATGAGATCTAGGGATCCTAAACAGTGGTGCATTGGAATCACCGGGCATAGTCGATAGCATAAGCTGTAAGGCCTGAATAGGACATAAGGGAGAGTCTACCAAAAATGGAAGAGGAATGGTATGAATTTTTGATTTATCTTGCAAAGTTTTAGACCATTTAATGATGATGGTGGCAGCCTTGTGAGAAACTATAACATCACCCACGGCCAGTTGGCGAGTGGGGTCAAAAGAAGTGATAGCATGTGGAAGAATATTAGAAATTCTGAGGAAAGAAAAGAAAGCTAGCAGGTAAAGTGGTCTGAAAGTAACCGGAAATTGTAGTTGATCACAAGCAGTGATAATTTTAAGTAAAAGGTTTTCATCCAGATGAAGCTTGGGTTTTGGAAAATTGAGAGTTTGAAGCTTGGCAGCTTTGTGAAAGTATTGAAGTCGTTGATGTTGGAAGGGAACCGTATCTAAACCGTATAAGACAAAGGAGGCCCTGAGGCCAGCCATGTAGTTGGCAATATTAGAGGGAGTAAAAGCATTTTGCAGCAAGAACTCCATAAAAGCCAATAAGGTAAGATGAGTTACCTGAGAAGCCAGCAGACCAGTAGCCACCAGGAAGCCACAGAAGTCCCTAAACATTCGTATATACGTTTTCTGAGTGGCAGGGCGAAAAGCCTGGCGTAGCCTGTGGACAGCACTGGTGGCCAACTGGGCTGCAGGCAGTGGCAGATCTGAAAATAAAAAAAACAAAGCTAAATGAAGTAATTCAGCTTGGTTAAATCAATGTGAGTGTCTATCCATTGGAATTGAGGTAACATTTGCATAAGTTTACTTTGAGGGTTGGACGTAACAGTCCATCTGGAAAGTAAGTCAGCAACCTTACCTAGCACACTCTAATATATCCTGTAGCACCAGTGCCTCCCCAGTAAATATTGTTGTGCCAGCCGACAGAACATTTATCCCCCAGATAACAGTACTCAGTGACTTTATAACAACCTAGAGAGACCAGAGAATGTTCACATGTTAGAGAGATAGAAAAAAGCCGACAAAAGACAGAAAAAGAAGAATAATATAAAAAAGCCCCCCACCCTCCAAAAAAGGCACGACTGTTATCTTGTATAAAAATAATGAAAACCCCAATGCCTGTACAACTCAATTAGTTCTACCAACATCAAGAGCAACAGTAACAGTCCCACTTCAAAATGTAAAATATATTTAGAACGTCAATGGTGCCCCCTTTATTTAACAATTTACTTATGACCCTCCTAGACTACAACAGATGGAATCAAACCCCAGCCCACATGCCCCTTCATAGCAGAACAGGGTTAGAACCCCAAACATTCACAGTAAACCCAAACCTTGGGCCAATTGGAAAGCAAACCTAGAAACCTAGGCAGGACCCTTCAATGTGTAGGATTGATCCCAGCCTTGGTTTTGAATGGGCTGCCTCTACAGAACTATATTCGAATATTAGCAAATATTTGGCCTTTGGGGGCCGGTGTAGCGCGAGATAATGACTCCCCTATATTTGTCACTAGGGGGGTAAAATATTGCAATGGGGGGTTGAAATATTTTAACCCCCCCTTGCAAGATTTGGAATCCCTCCCCAGATTGATGATTACTATTGTGTTGGGGATTAACTTACAGCAAAATACTTGTATTCTATTATTATGGATGTGAGGGATTAACTTGAAACAAAGCACATGTATTCTGTTTATTAATTATTTATGCTGAGTTTACATTTTTGCCTGGTTAACAGAATGATGATTATATTAAGTGTCATACAAAAAGTGTCTTTTGTTGAGCTTTTTTGCCATGAATAGTAATGCTCACACCAATTATTTTATTATTTTATATTGTGTGTTACACTTAAATATGGATGAGTGATTATTAATATTCCTGAAATATTGAGGTTCAATTAGAGCGTTTATAAGTGTTTAATTAAAATTTGTGTGTAATATAAATGTTGGAGCCCAGCTTAGGAATCAGCCCATTTTAAGATGATATGCACTGACATGAACATAAAAATGTACTTTTTGTTTGGTTATATGGGTCATTGTCTATTTAGAAACTTAGCATGTAAACACTTAAACATTATGAACAAGTTAATCACTTTGCTTATAAACAAATACATATGTTGAGTATTGCCACAAAACACTCTGAAAAAGGTCTTAGGCATTTTTTTTAATCAGAATTGTTAGTGATACACATGTATTGACCTTGTCTAGTTGACTAATAAACACACTAGTGTATTGTCCCATTGTCTCTTTCAACAATAGGGGAGTAAATATCTAGCAGGGGGTGATTATCTTGCAACACTGTCTGCAATATTCTGACCCCCCTAATCCCTCTATTGTTAGGGGTGCAAAATCTTGCTTGCAAGATAATTACTCCCCTAAAGATCAAAGGAAGGGGTGCAAAATATCGCGGGAGTCATTATCTTGCGTTACACCGGGTAGACTTGCTTCAAGTCATTGTATTTCTTATTCCACCAAATCTGACATACATGGAATCATTATGAACCCATCATGATGGGTGGGGAAATTACGGAGGGATGAAATACAAAGAAGTCCTTTTATAACCCCCATATTCTGGCCAACAAGTCATTCAGTCCTCATATAATACCAAAGACAAAAGGACTTGAGGAAAGTCTTGGGCGGAGGGGGGGGGGGGGGGGGGGGGGGGTGAATCATATATACCTAGCAGTTCATAGATATCCATACTGTTGACAATCACAGAAATGAACGAAAAAAGTCAATCCTTGGCATTTTTATAATTATCCTGTGTCCGGGGAGCCCATCCTAGATCATCTGGGAGCCAGATAAGCTCCAGATAATTCAGGATAGCCAGGAATGGCCCCATACATGTCCTGATTCTGAAGCAAAACCTGTCAATATTTGAGTGAGTTGGGGGCAGTTTTGAGGGTACTTGCCACCTACATAGATCATTCGGAAACTTATTCTGGGAGATTCGGATGCATTCTAATATATCCATAGACATCTGAATTATTTATCTATATTATTTATCCGTATTATTTACAAATATGTAATTTTTGCTTCATTTTTTTAAAATGATATATCTCTGTTATTCCTTATGGCCTATGTGCACTGTTTTAAGCAGTCATATCACCACATATTGTAATCTTAATTCATGACCTTGTCCTCGGTGTTCTCTAATTGGGACCTCGTATATGGGCACTGCATGTCTGAAAATCACCTGCCCCGAAATGATACTGTTCCCATTTTTCCGCTCTCTCCTCTACGTTTTACTTTGGCATGTGACACCTTGTGGGAGTGTTTTTCCAAAGTGTCCAACTTAAAATGAATCTAGGCTTTCATGAGTAGAAACTACTAGAATATGAATGCATTGAACAACAAATAACTTGAAATAAGCCCCCATGAGCAATCCATTTTGTATCTGTATACTGCTCGTGAGGCCAGAACTGGACAGTGTGACCTAGGTATTAGTAAATTTTGATGAAACAGGAATGAGCGAAAGATGAGTGATGTAGTAATTTCTAATAATGTATATAACATATTAATGAATATTTTTACATATTTATGGTAATAACAGCACTTTCTTTCATTTATTATGTGTACAATTTTTTATTGTTGAAATGTAGATAAACTTAAATTTATCAATCTTATTATCATATGACTTTGTTATAGCAAGTAACTAATACTGGTCATAACATATTTTTAATTTGATTTAAAGTTTTAACAGCTAGGCATTAATCTTAATGATATTCTCATGAAACTCTATAAAAACCCTACAGAATCAGGTTATTGAATTATTGAATCTATGAAAGATTATAACAAAGAAGGCTTCGTAACCCCTGTCTCACTGTTGTTTGTTGCAAGTAACTGAACTAATCACAAGAGTACAGTGAGTCAACTTATCTTACTAAATCCATGTACTGTTTATCATTTCATATTTTTGGCCACTTTTGGCCATAAACATCCGATTTAAGATTTAAGTCAGCTTTCTTTAGCCCTACATTTGTTTTATTTTTAAACATAAATAATTATACTTCTTAATAACTTTATAAATGTGGTCGCTTTTAATACTTACTATTAGCTCTGTTCCAAGACTTTATACAATGTATCACATTCCCTACAACCTATCATTTTAATATAAAAGTTTTTTTGTTTTAATTATTTATTTTGGAAAGCTTGACAAGTTTGAAGTCAGACTATTGTGGTCTGTAAAGCTGTTACCTCCTCACAAATTACTATCTCCACTAGTCTGCTAATTATAAGGACCCTGTTTGTTTGAAGTCCTTCCCAACTCTGTTATTTCCATAACATTCCCATTTCTGTTTTATGATCTCTGCTTCAACCCCCCATGATTTGCCCCTTTGTTAGGGGTTTGTTTGCTATAATTTTGTGGCCATATAACTGTTAGAGTTTTTACAAGGCGACTTATTTGACTCTAGAACTTCTTTTTCTAATATTTTCAGGGGTAGTTTTAATCTTGGAAGTACTTGTTTATTTGTGGAGTAAAGCTTAAGAGGTTTATGAACTGCCCTTTCAACAAAAAGTTTCATAGCTAAGTGAACAGGTTCAGAAGACATCACCATAAATAAATTGCAAAAACAAAAATCTGAAGGAAATAGCATTTTGAAGTTTGTATTACATCAATTATCAAGACTAAAATTTTCTGTTCTGTGTAAAATTTCAAGCCCTGCAAAACTCTGGTAAATCTGTTTCTGCAGCAAAAAACAATTGATACTGTGAACCAAACAAACTGTAAAAACAACACCTTTCTTTCTGAAAGAAACACTATTTGGGAGTTTTTAATATTAGAAATATTAAGGACAAGATATTGTTTGTATATAATTCCACAGCTTAGTCAAATTAGGTAACCTAAGTTCAAAAGCAAAAACATCGGTCAATTCACCAAAATAAACTGAAAAAAGATGATAATTTTTCCTTTCAAAAAATAGAGACAAAACAGTCATAATAATAGGACTTCCGTTGCCATTTCATCACTAGTAACATGACGCTCAGACTTTCCTCTCTGTGTTTTCTGATTAAATAAACAATTTATTATCAAAAGTCAAACCAAAGAAATCACTGCAGCTTCCCTGATATTTCCTTACTCAGTTCCATCCAATCTTAAATAGTTATTGTGAAGCCATTTCAGTTGAATAGTAATGTTTGTAAACTACAGTAACTTGCACATTTCTTCCTGTCCACATAACC
This sequence comes from Sabellastarte sp. h YS-2021, assembly GCA_964017235.1. Taxonomy (NCBI): domain Eukaryota; kingdom Metazoa; phylum Annelida; class Polychaeta; order Sabellida; family Sabellidae; genus Sabellastarte; species Sabellastarte sp. h YS-2021. The sequence goes on from OZ024928.1 coordinate 19,527,513, forward strand.
CAGATCATCTTTTCATAAATATACAACACACCAACTGAAATGGCATTATGTAACACGCAAAGTTGTCGTTACATTAAAATCAGAAATAAATTTTGAATTAATAACTTTTTTTCCCAAGTTATGGATGTCCATTGTGTATCAATTTACAGCAGTATTTGTTCATTGTTCAAATGAGAAATTGGAAACGTGATTAGATGTTTCCTTATGCCTGATAGAATGTGAAGATCATGTTAACACAGGTAATTTACATCTTTACCTCAAACTGTTAAACTTCAACCAAGCATAAACAGTGTATAATGTCACTTTATATATTAGACATTTTATAACTCTCACATTTTTGTCACAAAAAAAACAGGTCACACTGACATGCATAAAAATAGCAAATTGTTTTTGCAAACTGACAAAGAAACAATATGTATATTTGTAAATATTGATACCATAAGTGAAGGAGTTTGAGTTTAAACTTAATCTTGTTTAATATCCATTTTTTGTGACATGACTGAGTGTAATTTATTGTATGTTTGTCCTATTAGATGAACATCCATGTATTTGACATGACTGCAATCAAATGATCTCCATTCCGGGTAAGCGGAATTAGGTGATGATTTATCTCTGTCTAACCCAAGCTTAAGTCCATATGTTTCACAAAAGGACTTTTATTCATATGGAAATAAAGGCTCATTATGCAACTCATAGATCTCACGCTCAAGAAGTATTATTGTGCACCCATTGTTCTTAAATGTGGACTATTTACTTGCAACAAAAGTCAGCTTTTTAAAAACTGAATTGCCAGGCATTTTTTGTCACAGTGTTAATTACATTTCCAATAATGATTGTTTCTTTAGGAAACAGGAAGAGAAACAAGATCATAAAACTCTTTTGCTGGGGATGTCTCTGTGAATGGCGGTTATCCTGTATGGCAGAGACATTGGCCGTCATGTCAATACAGTGATAGATTGCTGTCTCACAAAAATAAAATCAGCTACTCTACCTATAGAGAGCAAAGGGGCTTTCTTACATCTCCGGAGGACAGATCTGTCTTAAACTTCTGTTGCATTGCCATCGAGAATAGCGGGGAAAGTATCTCGTACATCAGGAACGCATCTTAAACCTGTCAAAAATTGTACCCCTGGATCGTGGATTTTTTTATTACTTGAAATCACAAACCCTTTTGTAAGCATATCCCCAGAAATGGAACTGGCCTCTTAAAACCTTTCCACAAGTGAGCACTTCTGTCCCAAATGACAACGATTTATCATTTCAGTTGTAAGTGTCTTGCAACTTATCTTAACCATATACACCACTTTGTAAACATATTGTCCAGTGATATTGTCTCCTGTGGCCGTATTCACGAAAGGTCTTAGCCAAGTCTCAGGCTTAAGTTGGCTGTATTTTTGTACAAAAGGGATGAATACGGCCCCTGGTCAAAGTCAAAGTAGGGGGTTTAAGTTCTGTTCAACAGCCAGGGTCGTATTGGAACAGGTCTTCATGATTGTCACTTGTGGCAACCGAATCTGTTAGGGACAGATTCAAGAGTTGACACTATACATCTCAAAACAGGGGACTAGAACAGAATGTCAATGAAACAGTGGGACAGGGGTTTAAGCATCAATACATCAATGCACAGGTTTGAAACACACACACACAAAAGAAAACAATTATAAATTGAATAGATTACAGTGTTAATTTTTGTAACAGACACAGAAGCGGGCAAACAAATAAAACAATGTCGGGCTTTATTCACAATGATTCTTAGAGATAAAGATTTTTTTTCTTATTTATTAATTTTAAACACCTTTTCTTCATATGAAGTATGATTCTTCACTTGTACAGAGTTTTCTTTGTTTTTTAGATTTTTGAATAACAAACTTACAAACCTCCGTTATTATTTAAAAAGGATAACAGTCTACAGTAAAATAAAGAAACATCAATTACCTACTTAATAAAATTTTTCAAGCTTGTGAACTGCTTTTTAAAAGTTTTGTCACTTATTCCACAGCTCTAATTATCCTTAACATTTTATACTGATTCTATAATAATGAACTATGTAATAAATAGCAGTAATCAAATTGATTGAAATTGATCTATTGATAGAGACTATAAATTGTGACTTCAGATTATGTATGGTCTACAGTTGTTCCATCAAAATCAAAGTTGAGAAATTATGTTAAATTTTAATCAAGAAATTGAAGAGAGAGAGAGAGAGAGAGAATTTTTTATTATAGTGACAAGTACATTAACATATACAATGTAATAAATATTAAGCATTTTGTACCCAGCCCAATTGGGCTTATTTGTCACTTCAAAGCGAGTATCTGCCAGTGTGTTGTAGCTTCAACAAATAAAAGCAGGAAAATGTTACGTAACACAAAAACTCAATAGGCAAAAGTAAAATATATATATAATTATGTATACCAATCTACATAACAACAGTGTTTGAGTAACATAATACTTTCATAGTTTTATGCAGTAGCATATAGTAACTCTCTGCGTTTCTCCCATGAATTAAATAAGAAATCAGCAACTTGCTTTATACAATTATTCATTAAATATTTTAGCTTATTATCTTTCTCAAGAGACATAAAATTTTCATTTTTAATGGAGGCTATCTGAAAGAGTTTTTGTCGCATCTGGTTGTAACAAGTACATTCAAGCAGAAAATGTGTTTCGTCTTCAGTAAGACCTGCATTACATACTAAGCAAAGTCTTTCTTCAGGTTTAGTTTTTCTAAATTTACCTTGGTTATCTTTTATAAGCTTATATCTACCAGTTTCAATATTGAGTGGTAATATCCCTAATCTAAATTGTGCTAGTATAGATCTTTTCCACTTGGGCAAGTTAAAATATAAATAGGATTCTGTACTAAAATCATGCTTGAAAAGTTTGTAGGTTCTCAACTTAGGTTTGTTCCCTATATTGGAGAGCCATTTCGCCATGTATTGATCCAACATACATTCTAGTGAACTATCAGTTCCACACTTTTCCTTTAGCAAAAATTTATGACTTTGATCAGACTGCTCAAGTAATTTCCTGATTTGACTTGACCAATTATTTCTTTTCTTTTGGTAATCCCAGTTAAAAATGATCTTAGTTAATCTATCATCGCTCATATCTAGCATTCTATTCCAAAATGATATCATGCTCCTGTGGCGTCTTAATAGAGAGGGTACCCATGCAACTTCTCCTTCAACTCCAAGTAATGGTGCAAATTTGTGAATACCCAAAAAGAATCTTATTGCCCGATTTTGTGTGTCATCAATACATTTGTAATTTTTATAACCCCAAATAGCAGAACCATAATCAAGTATTAGAGCCACCCCTGAATTGTACAATTTTTCATAAGTTTTAAAAGTGCAATCTTTCAGTGTTTTGAATTTGGAAATTATACTACCTAAAGCCCTACTTCCGGATTCTGCTAATACTTGTGAACACTTTTCAAAGGATAAATGTTCATCAAACACGATGCCCAGATATTTGTATGATGAAACCATTTCAATGTAATTTCCACTGAAATTAAATACAAAGTCTGTTAATCTATATTGCTTTGGTCGAAAATGCATAATTTTAGATTTGCTTTCATTAATTTTGATTTTCCACTTATTACACCATTGAACTAGCTTATCCAGAAGCAATTGTAAGTCTTTTTCACATTCAGCGAGCAAAACAACATCATCTGCAAATAGTAAAATTGGAACTACAAGTTCGTTAATTTTGACCCCTATACCAAGTTCTTTTAATTCACGTGCCAGATCATTTATAAAGAGGGCAAACAATGTAGGAGATAAGTTGTCGCCTTGACGAACCCCAGTTGTAGTCAGAAAAAAGTCAGTGTAAATAAAATTACTTATCCTATGCATGACCATGTTTCACTGTAGAGGGATTTTATTGCTTTGTATATCTTTCCTTTTATATTGTAATTAAGTAGCGAATAAAATATCAAATTTCGGTCAATTTTGTCAAAGGCTTTTTCCATATCAACAAAAGCACAAAATGTAGATTTCTTCTCCGAAAGACGGTTCTGGATAACACTAGAAAGACAAAAAATATGATCATTACAAGACCTATCCCTTCTAAATCCGTTCTGCTCATCCACCAATACAGAATTAAAATCACAGTATTTCGTGATTCTTTTATTAATAATGGAACTGTATATTTTGTACACATTTGATAAGAGGCTAATACCGCGATAATTTAATGGTACACAAGGATCCTTTAGTGAACTTTTTGGGATTGGAGAGATGATGGCTTTGAGCCATATTGAGGGTATTAAGGAGTATTTAAAACAAAGTGAAATTAATTTCCATAGAATAAGAATAATATCTTTCTGCTTTAAACATTCATTTGGAATAGAATCTAAACCTGGGCTTTTATTTGCCTTGACAGACTTAATTACACTTTCAACTTCTTCAAAAGTTATATCAGCATTGATATACTCGTGTTCAACATCCCCAGATTGATTGGTATTCCGATCATATTCATTCACAATATTAATACAATTTCTGTAGAAGTCACAATTTTCATCAATTTGACCGTTGTATAATGATTCGTAATCTGCTTTCCACCTGTTTTTAATAGTATTTAAATCTGAATCATAAGTTTCATTTATCTTTACCCTTAGGGGTATTTGTTTTCGTTGTTTTGGTCCAAGATTTTTAAGTTTATCCCAAAAAGCCTTGGGATTGTTATCACTTAGTTCATCGAATGCAAGAATTTGATCTCTGTTACATTTCCTTTTTTTCTGCCTCAGTAATTTGTCAAATTCATTTTCAGCAGCTTTGTAGTTAAATCTCAATTTCTTTTTCATTTGACCAGATGAACCTTTATAATGAGTAAATAATTTTTCCTGTTCCCTCAACAATTTCCATAGACATGTTAGTTCGTTATCCCAGTAGGGTTTTTGTGGTTTTAGCCGCTTGCTTACTTTTTTGTCTGTGACTACACTATATTTTAAGTAACAGTCCATTTCCTGGAACACCAGATTACAAAATTCATTGTATGCTGAATCAATGTTGGTTTGATTAACACACAAGTTATTAAGCCTATGTAAAGTGAGTGAAATTTCTTCTGACCATTTTACGTTATTCATAAATTCATGTGGAACTTCATTAAATTTAAACACTTTATTATTAGTATTCCCTGTAGAATTACTACATACACAGCATTCTTTTTTACTTGAAGTACTGTTAAGCAATACTCTTTCAGTACTTGCATAGGAGAATTTACATTTTAATATCATCAAAGAATGATCAGGAATCTTACAAGAACCTGGTACAGTATGAAGTCCAAATTTTTCTACAAGATAACTTGACGGCATTACTTCAAATTCCTTGCAAAATTGTAAACTGTCGTGAGAGGAAAGAAAATAATCAACAACTGATTTACCCTTTGTTGTGATATAAGTGAAATTGTCTTTATTTGGTGTAATACGACCATTTATAATAGAAAACTTTGTAGCTTTTAAAAAATCTATCAGTGATTTCCCATGTGAATTTACTGTCTCATCCAAATTAAATCGAGGAGCAATTTCAAAATCTATTTCTGGTATAATATCCTGACTACAGCCGGTTCGAGCATTTAGATCACCACATATGATGATACAGTCGGCATATGAATATGTATACAATTCACTTGTTAGGTGTGAAAAAAATTTATCTGAATCACGACCCCAGACAGAATTTTCTGGGGGAAGATAGCAACATATCACAATAAATGAAAAGTCTGTAAATTTGTGACAAAATTTTACACTAAGTATCCCTTCAAATGACATGTCCAACACAGAAAATTTAAAGTCTTGCAAAATCTTGTTATTCACCAACATGCCTACACCTCCAGAATACTTTCTTGCCTTAATATGTTTAGAAGATCTGTTGTGTTGAACAAAATGGAATCCATCCACTTCAATAGTATTTATGCTTGACAAGTGGGTTTCACAGAGGCAGCATATATCTGGATTCACATTAAGAATCACAGCTTTTCTAAGATCACAGTTTGAATCTGTCCAACCATTGATGTTCCATGAACTAATTGATATACAAGAATTTTGAATAACTGTGGGCTGGGAAATGTCCTAAAACTGGTTGTTGGTCTCTTGTGATGCAGCAACTGTCAGAGTACTTGGCTTGTTGAACAAGGAGTCATGTTGTGAATTGACATCTGTATCACTATTGAAGCTGTTACTTTGGGTCTGTGAGGCGCCATTACCTCTCACACAGTTGGTAGTAGTATTATTGCCACTGATATGATGACCTGGAGTATTACACTGGCTGTTGGGAAAACTTGGGAGCCTTCTTTGAGAGGTTAGAGGAGGGAAATGGGACTCGTATGGACTGTTATTCTGTACAACATTTGTTTTTGCCACAAGCCTTCCAGAACCACTGATTCTAAAATCCCTTCCCCATGGGCTATTCTGAAGGATTGTACGAGTGTTCAACTCAATCAGTCTTTCCTCATGTGTTTTACTGCTCCTTATAAAAATGTTTCTGAGAGGGGTTTGCTGAAGATTTTTTTTATTAGAAAGCACTAGTTTCTTTTCATGTAAGGATGCAAAACTTATTTTCATTAGAGGAGGCTTTGAAGAATATCTGGTTGGTAACCTGGCTGCTTGTAATATCTTGACCTGGGAACTTATTGGAACATTATGAGAGTCTGTCCCCAAATTGTCAACAATGTTCTGGGCTACCATTATATGATCTTCACCTGGGTACACTGGCAATCCACTAACAATCACAGTCAAATCTGCATTGTTCAATGGGTCAGACTGACCTGAAGGAATTGAGGCTTTCAGTTGGGCAATTTCAATAGCCTGTGCTTCAACCTTTGAAGTCAGAGTGTCAATAGAATTGATCATAAGAAGGCATTCATTGCGTAAATAGGTTTCAGAATGGTCAATTTTTGACATCAGTTCCTCCTTTAATTCAGACCTCAGGTCATTGATTTTGGTGTCAATTAACTCTGTAATTTGTTGTGTTATTCTTGACTGACCTGCCTTCAGTTCTTTTATTTCCTCCATGATTATATGCAGAGAACTAATAATGTCACCTTGTTGTTCCTCTTGAATGGATTCTTGGCCAGGTGAGGTAACTAATTTATGTTGTTTTAGATCTTTCTGTCCATCTTTGGGTGATGCTGAAGAATTCTTTCTTTTACTTTTATTAAATATTGTAGCCATATTTATCCTAGTGATTGGTACAATATTATCCTGATTGTTTTATGAAACACTTCGTACAAAAATATCACTTTATAAAGGCAAATGTATCCCCAAAAAACACAATGAAGCCAGGAAAAGGAACTCCTGTCCTGACACCCTGTCAACACACATATTATCCAATATTGTCAACCCCATATTATTGAAACATCAAGCTACTTTAAAATATCTTTATCTGCATTTCAAAGATCACTAATGGCTAAACTGAGATTATGTGTATTGTCAATTGCTATAGAAACTGGTCATAAATACCGAATACCAATTGAAAACAGATTTTGCAAATTATGCCAAAATGAAGATGTTAGGCCCCAACTCGCGATCGGGAACATCTCGAGATTGTCCTTGCACAAACTCAAGATCTTGAGTTGAGGCAAACATCTCGAGATTGTGCAGAACATCTCGAGATGGTGCTGCCCAAACTTAAGATGATGTATTTTGAATTGTCATTAGCTCTAAACATGGTTGTATTTAGAGAAACCCACAAATATGGCTTCCAAATATAATCTGGCAAAGGATTACAATGGTATTGAATATAAATGTATTTGATTATCAGCACCACAAGCATTTATTATTTTTCACTAAATTAGCGAAAAAGGGAAACAATATTTTTGAAATGTCAGATAATGAAAAATTTGTGTATATAATGCAACTTAAGTGTAAGGAACTGCAAATCTTTGTAGAAACTATCTGTAATAAGAGGAAGTTGATCTTTGAATCTTTATCCTAGTAGAAAATAATATGTTGTGAAGATTCTGTTTATACTCTTTATTAAAAGTTGTTAATGTCTTTATTATCTGTCACTTGTTAAAGCATGTCTATAGTGATTTATAAGACCATTTAGAGGGCTGGCTATCCTGTGTCACATGATGAAATATTAATGTAGTTATAAAAATGTATGATACATGTCACTATAAGAAAATAAGATAGCAAGGCCGAAAGGGGTTTTAGTCAACTAGCAGAAGCTGCAAAGCCATCTGAGACACAAGTAGTGCACTGAAGCGGTCACCCATCCCAATATTGATTTTATCCCAATATGTGACTTTCAGCTGTATATCTTAACACTCTTCATGTTCAGGGCATCGTAGAGCTTCTAGAGATCACTTTCACGAATTGGGGGTGGGGTGGGGGTGGGGGTGGGGTTAGCATGATGACGAGTATCTGTCTCTTCACTGAAGTTAGGCAGCAATGGGCTATGTTAGTACTTGGATGGTTGTCCACTTCAGTGCACTACTCGTGTCTCTAATGGCTTTGCGGCTTGCGGTAGTAGACCGAAACCCCTTTCAGCTTTGTTTTTTTTTTAGGTGAAATGGTCTCGTAAAATTAATTCATGTTTGAGCAAGATACTAAAGTGGACAAACTCTGCAACTTTCCATACAAGCTGGGTTAGGGTTTTACATCCCATTCAATAGCCAGGGTCATATTGGCACAGGTACTCAGCATTGTCACTCGTGGGGTTCAAACCCACACCGAGGTGACAGGCTGTGATTAGATGCCAAACCTGCTAACCCACTAGGCCACTGGAAGATAACCACATCTCAAAAGTTGATTGTTGGCACAACTTGGAATGGGCATATTGCCATAACAGAGATTGGTACAGGATTTTTTTTCAGAAAAACCATGAAGTTTAAGATCATGCTTACTGTAATGGAAATTGTAGTGAAGATAAATAACATTTATTTATGAAAGGGAAGAAAGTTCATGCAACTAAATTCCAGATTTTAAGCTTTAAGTCTAAAATGATCAATTCATGCTATTAATAACAAAACAATGTAATATTCAAAGAGTGTTCCATATTGTTAGAATTTTTGTGATTTTTTAAAATTTGTTTTTAGTTCTAACTCCATTTTGTTAGAATTTTTATGAAATTAACAATGTATGTATAGGTATCCCCATACTCAAACCACACACTCTGGTATTGTTTTTTTTTTGTTTTTTTTTTTTGCGAAATTAAAACTGCATTGAATTCTGGGAATTTATCAGAAACTTTTCTTTGTTTCTGGCACATTTTAAAATACATAAAATATTTATCATATTTGGTTTAATTGTTTGCTTCCTCTTGTGAATATGGATACTGAGAGCCAAGTTTTATGTAGAAACCTAACACTGTTAGCTTTTTGGTTACAAACCACTGACCTGCCAAGGTCAAAGGTAAAAAATAACCCAATACAAAAGAAGCCGATCGACCAACTAATCGAAAGGCAGGTCAGAAAGGTACGGTGACCCGATGAGGTCACAAAAAGGTTTCAAGATGAGAGATGAAAAGCTTACAAGTCACAAAGCAGGGGATTTGCTGTTAGTTGATGTCTCTTCAAAATAAATCTGGATCTTGCAGGGTGTTTTGGAGCCATATGTGTCCTAAAAACAGGATTGTCAAAATCAGGACCTGACAAACCAGGATGCCAGTCATCTTACTTGTCATTACAGTTGGCTTCCATTCACCTTGAGTAAAACTGTGGACTCATTTGTAAACAGTTTTAAAAGTAAAGTAACCCTAATCCATGACTTATTTTTGCTTCAATCTCTGCCATGCTGCCACACCACTGCCCCCTCGTTGTTGAAATACAGGACCAGGCCATACCTCAGATCTTGGCCTGTCTGATAGTTTCCATCCTGGCCAGGGTAACCAGTGCATCAGCCCACTTGACCTTTGTGTTATTACAAGATTTATCTAGAATAGTGCAGGGAACGTAAAAGATATAAGTATAAAAATAAGGCACTGCTGTGGATATGGGGATTTATATTTTTGGGTTTGTTCATTGTTGTACATAACACTTAAGGTGTAGCGCCTGATTCTGTGTCCCTCAGAAAGTCTGTAGGACCTAAAATATGACAAAGGGGGTTACAATATTCTACATCTTCGGCAATATCTTGTGTCACTTTGCCATATTTTGTAGCTTATTATAGGAATAACCCCTGACCAAACCACGATATACGCAGAATTTTACCATGGTTTGAGATTATAAACCCCGAAGGCGAAACCTGAGGGGTTTATTGCCTCAAACCATGGTATAATTCTACGTATACCGTGGTTTTGGAGGGGGTTATTCCTATTCTAACATGACAAATTATTTTAAGATGAATAATTATTGCAAATTTTACTGTAAGACGTTCATTGTTACGACAGCCATAATGAGCGATAATAGGGAGAGACAGGGTTATGCTGTATTTTACCGGTGAAGTATTTCGTCATTTAGCCAATCAGAATCGAGGACACATCCGTGTCATGTTGGAATGGCCTTTCTATAAGAGATTGTGAAAAATACAAACACTTCAATGAGTAGTTGTAGATACTAGTTTTTCCTGTTGTCACCTACAGCCATCAAAGGTTCAACAGCAATGTCATACCACAGAGAGGTTAAAATCTTATCTATGTAAATTACTTAGTATTTTTACTTTCAATTCACATCCCATTGTGCCTAATGTGTTACATCTACAAGAAGAGTTCACGTGATTAGTATTTTGTTTGTTCAGATCAAGCTCAAGACATATACATGCAAAATATACATTTAGGTATATATTTTTCAAAGTATCGGTCGTGACAGAACTTAAAATTTGTCATGTTTAAAGATTCTGTCAATAGGTAATTAATATGCGGTGAAATATATATTTCTTCATAACAGCCTAAAATCTGGACCTCAGAGTAATCTCTCAACCTCCTAAGGATTTAAAGTTTTATGACGTCAGACACTCCAACTGGATTTTGTGATGGAATATTCTGTTACTGCAGAGCATACTGTCACAGTAAGCACCATTTTATCCAAAAGCATTATGGCAAAATAATGTAACTTAAAGAAGAGGTGAAATCTAAGTTTCTTCAATGTAGCCTAAAGTTTTAACCTTCGGAGTAGTAACCTCATTTTTCACCTACATGAGTAAAACTCCTGTGCACAGGATTTTAAATTTTGTCACCGCAACTCAAATTCCCTCCAAACCAATGAAACACAAGGATTGGAAGTTCTGACGACAGACTTTAACATTCTGTTATATTTAAGTCCTGTGTCCATGAAGGAGATCTAGATTGTTATTTGGAGATACAGAATCTAGTTCCTATATATGACAGATCTGCTCGGTCCACAAAATCCTTCTCTTCAGTGTACAACTTTGACATTTTACCTGCACATTCCTTACAGATGTGTCCAAGAGCCTGAATGGGAGTTACTAGTGAACAGCAGTAACTCAGTCTCACCAGTGAATACAATATCTCTGCAATACCCAAGTCTGGAGACATGTTGGCTGGCAAATTGTGGTTAGAGACAATGAGGGAAAATGTCTTTACAAAATGAGAGGAAAAAAAATTGCAAATGAATATTTCAAATAAACATTTATTGTCATCAATAGCAGTAAAGTAGCAGTACCTAATAAATACATAAAAACAAGTGTTTTACTGTTGTTGTTTTTTTTCACTTCTCAAAGAGTTACAATAATTATAAAACAAAGTTTACGTTTAACACATATTGCAAAACAAGGGATTGTTTCACAGGAATTGCAAACACAACAACAATATATCTGCATGTATATTAACAAGAACTGATCTTACCTCGCAATACTGACTATTGCTACAACATTTATAGGTAATGAGTTAAATATGAGTAAATATCCTCATATATGAGGAACGCTTAAATCATCCCTCCATAAACAGTGAGACACTTTCTGGTAACCGGTATATTCAGTTGAAATGTGGAGACTTTTACTTCATCTCCAAGTAAATAACACACAGTCCAACTATAAAGCACATTTATTAATATGGATTCCATTTTAATGCAGAAATACAGTATTAGTACGTGTGGTTTTAAATGAAATTATGTTTAAAAGTTAATGCATTTTGATGAACTTGTCAAATGACACAAAATAATGATCGATTTATTATATATTATCGCAGTAACAACATAGACATGTTTACATGAATAATCAAATAGATAATGAGCTGTTTGTTTACATTGTCAAAACAAACAGTGGGCAGTTGAGATCTATATACATACATTATATAACGATGGAATCTTAAACAGTAACCAATAAGCTGAAATTCCCTGTAACAAATGCATCTGGATTAACGTATGATATTTTAAACTACCTTTTGTATTAATATATTATTTATTAACTCATTGTTTACATTTGTCAAAAGTTATTTTATCAAATTGACTATACAGTTTAAAGAAGCCTTAACTATTTAAGATATGTTCACATTCTTTACAGAATTTCATACCAATTAAATATTTATTATTTTCATTTAATTAAAATTAGACTTTTGATCCAACTTTCATTTTTTTTATTTCAATCTTACTTTAAAAGAATATTTATTTTTGCTTTATTTTCCTATTTCCTTCTTGTCACGACAAAATCATGTTTATAATAATAAACTTTCTAAACTCTTTACCTGAAGTTAATTATATTTTGTAAATAAAACATTATAAAATGAATAAAGATTGTCATAGAAACCACATTTTGGCAGTATATAATTTATACATCAGTGTGATTACACCAACTGTCTCTTAAAACCCACAGATTCTTGCAGGACACATTCCTTTTGACTAGATCATTATATGGCCTCTACACAGAGAGAGCGGGACTTGTGAAAACAACCAAATGTTTTGAATATCATTAACATCCAAAATACACTTTACAGTCCAAAAGGCCAATTTGCATTCTATCCTACAACTCTTGTGAACCTTGTTTTAAACCTAGATGTTATACACATTCAATACACATAGGTGTACACTGATGTAACACGAAGCTTTTCCACCATAGGAGCAAATGTCTGAACAGAACAAGTCTCAGATGAAAGAAAAAAATCCTTACATTAAATCATGTTTGAAATCCTATCATTTAAAAGTACTGTATCAATTGCGAATTTCTTATAAAAATAGAAGACTGTGTAGTAGTTAGTGGGCAAAACAATAGAGGTCATGAGGGGGGCAGAAAGAGGGGGTGTCAGATTTGAAACTGAAAAGGGAGAACACCTCAATGAACCAATTGCAAGACTGATTTGCCATTCACAAGGGGTCAAGAATAAGCAGGTAAGGTCCTTTGGATAGCCATCAATGGTAGATGCATTTCACCATGTAGAAACATGACTTTATGTCAACAGACATCATCTGCGTAAACTCCACAAGTAGCCTTCTGATAAACAAACACAACAAAGGACAGCAATTAGCAGAGAAACCATGGTACTTCACTGTCAACAGCCTTCACAGGGAACAGACTAACGGTGACAAGTTATCTGATGTAGTGTTACATGAAGCTTTTATTTTTGTATGTACATGATTTTTAGAAGAAACAACTGGTGTGACCTTAACATACTCTAAGATGAGAACAACACAGGAATATATGGTAGGATAGAATGAAATATTTATAGACAGAGGCAAATGAGTACCATATATATTTTTTGTGCAAGTGTTAAAAATGAACACATTGTCTTTTAACATAGTTGGCAAATTAGTAGATCTTTTTTATGCACCAAAGCAAATATTCTAAATTGTTTGATATAAGCTAAGATAAAACATACTGCAGTAATATGACCAATAAGTTTACTTGAGTTACAGATTGCCTTTATTTACATCAGTATAGTTTCCCTCTCTGTAGCCAAACAAAAGTAATTGTGCATGATTTTTAAACCAAAAACCATGTTCTCTTAACCTGATCTTTCAATCATCTTTAAAATACACAAAAAGCTAGATTTTTGACATATCAGACAAAATGCAACGGTTTTTGTAATTATAATTTAAAAGAAACAGTGCTATACAACTTTTCAGTAATGGACAACCATTATTTTGTAAAACATCCTTAGGACCTTTCCAATTTCATGTTCATCAATTTCTCTCTCCTAATAATTAACACCTTCACATATAAGCAGTCTAGCTGCCTTGCTGTACCATAAAATGCCTCATAGACACCCATCCACTAAAGCAGTCAAAAGGTCACAAAGACACAGTTATATTACAGGACCTATTTACCAACACCATTTGAATCCAGCCAAATACACACTGTATTTAAAAAACGTCTGTTTATTCTGGTTTATCCACAATGTAGTCACTCAACATCAAAACAAATGTTATACAAGCTTCTAAGGACCCCTTTTCTTTCCACACAAGGCACTCTAAAAAGATTTTTTAAAGGATTCTGTCAAATAATCAATATAAGAACATTGTCACACTGTGTGGTGACAATAATTTTTTTAATCACAAATGTGGTCCACAGTCAAATTTACCTGGGTTCAATATTTGTGCATATATATTTAGGTGGCAAGGATTAGTGTGTTGACTCCTCTGTCCCAGCAAATATTACCACTTTATCATACCTGGGTTGTGTGAGGCTGAAACTTACTAGGAGTGGTCTGCAAACTCAGCTCTTAGATATTTGTCCCTAAATTCCTACTGAAGGTATGTATCCAGTAGTTTTTTAAGAATTTCAAACTATGGGTAAATTATTATAGAGAATAGTCATTGAGTCATTATGAATGAAAATGGTTAGCAACCTTAAACCTAAGCATTTTCCTGACAAAGATGTAATCCCACTGAACTATTAAAACTGACAACAGGGGAAAATCAAGGTCGTGTAAAATGGAATTCCTTGACAAGGAGTAGTCACAACTGATTACAAATATTGATAACTCAAATATTGAGTTATTCTTGAGCTGCCTTTATTTACCTGATCAATAATTACACCCAGGGTGGCTCATCTCAACCACTTTACACTGTAACATTTATTGTTGATGCTTGGCCATTTGAAAGTAATGACAAAATCAAGTATTGGAAAATATTTTTAATTTTGCAACACAACAAATGCAAAGTGAAGTGCTTATGCTTTCCAAATCATTTACTTCAACTTGTTAACACTAGTATATTTTTAAGAGAACAG
The DNA here is from genome assembly GCA_964017235.1 of Sabellastarte sp. h YS-2021. Lineage (NCBI taxonomy): Eukaryota > Metazoa > Annelida > Polychaeta > Sabellida > Sabellidae > Sabellastarte > Sabellastarte sp. h YS-2021. Next base: position 19,542,571 of record OZ024928.1, read on the forward strand.
TGATTTGCTAAGTGCCGAGTGTTTAGAAGGCAATTCATGGTACATTGCTATCCTGTTTTAAAATTCTAATGATAACGTTGTTTGACAATCATATATTTTGTTTCTCTGACTTAGTAACTTTGATACATTTGTCACAACGATCATAATAACTTCTCCTACTCAAACTGTCAAAAACAGATACAAATAAACTTCAGTTTAAAAAGTTGACAAGATGAAGTTATGACAAAGAGCCTTTATTTTAGTCATTAAGTTCTTAACGCCAAGTGATATTGTGCCCAGTCAATAGTAAAGGCAAAGATTATCCTATAAGGGCAAAGGTTCCTACATGGGAATCACAAATTGTAAAGTTGTTCAAGTCTCATATGATGTCGATGTCAGTAAAAATATTTCACAAACAATGTCCCAATACTGTATACGTTTATTTATTTATTTGGGTTTAACGTCGCTTTCAACACTGTATAGGCCATGTCAGTACAGGTAGTTTTATGGGCAGAGGAAACCAGTACATACAGTTGGTCAAGGTTCTGTACTGCAAACTGTCGACCAATGGCCAGCAACTATCAACTTTCCAACAAAAGGTCTTGGGTTTGAACCCGCAGACCTCAGAGGTGCGGGACGAGTGTGTTACCACTGTGCCACTGTGACTCCTCTGTATAAGTAGAAGTTTTCACTGGGCATTAGTTTTAGATATTTTAGCTAATGAGCTTAGATAGTGAAAGTGAATTCCTAGTGAAATTTTAAGTCTGTCTTAACCTCTTTCAAAAATAGTCAACAGTCTAGTGAAATTCTTAAAAATGAAGAATTGCTGAAATTTTCTATGGTAAATTTTCTGCTTGTATACAGTATTTTGTCATTTTACTCATAAATTCACTCAGTACATTAACAAATGGGTCAAGATATAGTGCTTCAATCTCACTGGCCGTGATTATGAACTGTATAATGTTTTATGCAAGACAGTTAATAATATTGCATGTAAAGGTTAGTCTTTGATTTGCTTTAAAGCTCGCTTAACTCATATAAAGAGGTAGACAAATGTAAGGGGATATATTATTGTTATTATTATTTAGCCTGTTGATTCTGCTTTTTGCTGTAAAAATTCTAGTTTACTACTGGGGATTTATTGGCAAAATATTGCTTGTGTGTTGATCCAAAGTAAGCCAAGAAGGAACATACACAGGGAAATATTCTGAGGTATTCTGATAAGAAATAGATACCAATACTATGTTTCACCATGCTGTTTCAGAAACTTGTGGATTCAGAGCTGTCCGTTAAAAAACTATTTTCTCATTAATTAACCTTGGCTAAGGAAAAAAATGCTCATGCACTATATACAAAAAAAAAATCCCCCTTTTCAAGCAAACCTTAGGGTTCAAAAACATAGATCTGTGAAAGGGTTAATTCTGCAGAAACAATACTTTCATTTTTCTATTTACTTTTCGAGACATTATCTCATGTTACAAATCTCCAGTATTATTAATCTGTGGCTAGACATGCAATTATTAATGAGGCTTTGATTAAAAATATACAAATGGCAACAAACTGACATTTTCTGTGGGCAACAGAAAACAATCACTTGCACAGCAATAAGATACATGTATATATTGTATATAGTAAATCACCAACCGATTACATTCCTGTACCATTCCAGTTGATCAGTAGACTCCAACTGTTGGCATATGGGACATACTTGTATGAATAATATGTTTAGAGATATTCCTCTACAAAGGTAACAGTGAAGATTGTGGGACTAGTATACATTATGTAAGAGTTTCATCATCTGAGACAATTCCTCCCACATGCATGAATAACATGTTTTTACGAGCAGTACACATTTACAAAAGAATTTACAGTACTTTCAATATATCCAGAGGAAAAAAAGCAAATTCCAGCACAATGAGGTTCCTAGAACTCCATTTATATGCTGATGACATCACCCAAATTTGGGTACACAGGAAACAAAATAACAAATCCACCAACATCGATCTATAAATGACAATATATATATATAGACAAATATATAAAATATTTTTATAAATCAGATTCATTATAATTAATATTTTAACTGTAAAAGCATAACATTTTGAGACAACACCATTGTAACAGTACATATCCATTTTAACAAAGAAAACTAATTCATTTACGTACTTATATATATATAGATTAACTAAATATCTTGTTTAAATAATATCTTTGCCTATGTACCTTACAATATCAAATATACAAGTGTGGTGTACAGAGCACAAGAGCATGACACACACATAGTGAACCACTGTGGGTTGACATAAACTACTGTTATAGCACTGGGACCAATAAGATCAGTTGTAAACAAGAGAATTCCACAGAGATTGACACAATACTACATGTGTCTCTTGAATCAGTGAACCATACACATATATCATAGGTTTGCAATGGGAATCTTATCAGATAAAACATTTAGTTTAAAAGCATATAAAATTACATTTAACTGACAACAAAGACGTCATTTCAGACATATATTTTAGTTTTCAGCTTGAAAGAATTTTATTTTATTTATTTTTTCCAGAAAGATTCAGCTGAATATGAAAATAATGAGGTTTGGTTTTAAAACCAGACATGGCCTGTTTAATTTTCTCATATATATTTTTTGGCATTACAAATTTATTATAACATACTGCTATCACCTCCTATCCTTGTAAGCCCAACTTGGTACTTTATTTTTTTGCTCTTTAAGGCTATTTGCCAGTAGATCACAATGTCTGATAGTCAGAGAGCGAACTGCCGAAGTCACTGGTGTCACTGTTCAGGCCTCCTGCTGGATGACCGCCAGCTGGGTGCCTGTCTGCATGGTGGTGGGGGTGATGTGGGTGGTGATGCGGATGTTGTTGCGGCTGTTGGTGGTGGGGCTGCTGGTGGTGCGGATGTTGGGGCTGCTGGTGATGTGGATGTTGCGGATGTTGATGCTGCGGTTGCTGCTGTAAGTGCTGAGGCAGCCCCATCCCCGCCAGACCCATCGCATTACCGGACAAGCCATGATGGCCCACCACACTAGCTGGAGTGCCCGTATCTTTGAGGTCTGTGAACATAGAGGGCTGGGGAGGAGAGTCTGGATCCAGTTTTGTGTGTCCGTTTATATCCATATCTGGTGAATCGGGCTCTTCTTTGGGATCGCTCATTCCGCTGTGGTCATGTGACCCTATCGTGTCCCTAAAAGTACAGAAAAGTACAAGATTTCTCAAATAGTGTAAGATTATATATTCCTTTTATCATCTCACAATTATTTGTAAACTTAGTTTGTCTAGTTGGAAGAAATCACCGTATTTAATCTTGAGAAAGAAATTCATTTTTCATAATTTATCTATTATTTATATTATTCTCCATATGTCTGACTATAATCTTCCAGGGGAATTAAAAAATTAATAGTTTATCTAATGCCATAAATGAAGAAAGCCAACTAATGTAACATAAATTGAAGGTCTTGTAAATTGTTTAACACTGTTACAGTAAGAGTTAATTAAATAAGTTAATTAAATTTCTAATCATTTAATTTATGACATATTCTCATTGATTTGGCAATTGTAAGTGGCAATAAGTTGGTTCTGTCCTTTGTGTACAACAGACATACAAACAGTCCTAACATCTTTGTTTTGTACCAATGAAAAACTGGTTTTGTCACAAATGGCGCAATATGCTGCCCATTTATGACTGCCATTGTAAACATGAAACAAAAACAAACATGCTGAACAGTGAAAAATATGCCCATGGTTTTAATTATGCCTTCAGATGTTGAATGTAATAATGACGCTTTAGAAACACCAAGGGGTCTTCAAGACAGAAATCAATTTCCGAAGTCTTCAACTGCTGTACCAGTCCTATTGTGCAAAATTCTGTGTCAACAGTCAGCTTAAAGATATTGGTAGTTCTAAATTAAGTGGCATACATTGGTCAAGACTTTAAATTTCTTGGTAAATATTGTAATTGAGCTGCCTCATATTGATTGGGGGTTTATTCTGTATTGTGGGGGTTTACTCCTTGGTTTATTCTGTATTGTGGGGGTTTACTCCTTGTTGGTATTGGGATGCTCCATGTAGTGGATGTAAAGTCTTTTGTTTGGTCTCATATAGTGTTTTGATCCTAATATATATTCCATATGTGTTGTTCATCGCACAATAAGTTCATCACACTATTACTGAATAACAGTAACATTGTTATAATTTATTAAACATCACTTTACAGAATAGTATTTAACCAGTCCCTAATTTTAAATTGATGGTTAGCTGTTTTGAGTCTTTTGAGCATTGTCACACAACAATGTAAGTAAGTAAGCGGCTAAGTCAGCTAGGGCTCGACCTTGAAACCCCACTGAACCTCTAAAGCTATAGGAATCTGTGTGCTGGCCAATGAGAAGACCATTTTCAGAGTTTAGATTTGAACACACATTGTCAAGGAGAGAGGCCAGTGGTACAAACTATTGTGACTTAATATTCTATAGCAGAGTGCCATTTGATTCCTCACTACCCCTTTCCCACTGAATTGGCTTTGTTAGTTGGTGAACAAAGATTTTTTTATAGTTATTAACATCTAAGGAAGTAATTTTTTACCATATAAATACCATGACTGATTACATCTTGTCGTTTAAGGGTGTCAGGGCACTTTTTGTAAGTCCATACAAAGTTGACTAAAGCTTGTGATTTATAGACCGATCTATTACCACATAATCTCAAAGTGTTAGATGGAACAAATCTGATGGATGTTAGTAGTTATAGCTTGTGGAGTTTAGTAGTTCATTTCTTTGGCTTTACATACACCATATATATGACATTTCAAAATGATGACAAATAAAGTATAAATCCATTGTATATGTACTTCACATTTACAAAATGTAAATGATTTATATGCCTTACCTTAAAATAAAACTCATTTTGTCTACAAAGCACATTTCCTATTGTTTACATGCATTGTATTTCAAGATTGTCATTTTCATTGTATAATTTGAGTAAAATCAATAGCAAGTATTAATGTAATGAGGTGGTTTTTTGAGATAAAGACTTTTCACTTAGATCATGTTCCAGACTCCTCCTAAAACATGTGACAATAGGAGAGTGTATGTCACAGCTGTGGACTGTATTTACACAAGTTAGCAAACCCTACAAAAGACTATATGCTGTTTTAATTAAAACACATGAGACTCCATTGTAACTCCAAATAAAAAATTTAAAAACTGTTGTAAAGATTGGTTTGAAAAAAGTGGCCAAAACATGCGACAGAATCATTTTTACAAGATGATAAAGTGTTACAGTAAGCAATATAAACGTAGCTACACTATGTGATATTCCCCATTGAAGGGGGGGCACCCTTAAAAAGTATGACAAAGATGATACAAATTTCTACCAACTTTTCAGCAGGGGAGACCGGGGCAGCAGTCTGGTCACAAAACTCATAAACATGAAAATGAGTTTGAAGAATTTCAGACAAATTGAGGCAAAATAGAAGGGAGGGGGTATTCACAATCTGTAGCAAACTTCCATGTCTCTAACTCTGTTTATGAAAAGAAAAGCAATCTATTTAAAACAGAGGAACTCAACAACAGGTTGAAAAACCCACAAGGAATGTAGAAAGCACGTGTTTGTGTATGCTTTCAGTTCATAGTTGTCAAATGGGGAAAGGTTTATTTATTTCTAATCAATGCGACTGGAGCCACAAAGCCTGGTCTGACAAAGAAGTCATATATCACCTTTGAAAGCTCTTCTTTTCACAGTGACTTCCCTCAATGGGAAAAAAACACCGGGACTTTATTACACAAGAAAAATCAAGATTTCACCCATCTAATCAGACTGAAATTAAGGGAAATAGTGGTTTAATAGGTGAAAAGTAGCACACATAAAAATAGAGAGAGGAGTTGATTTCATGTGTTCAGATAGACATATGTGTATATTTTAATGGCTATTTGATGGAAATTAAGTATCTACAGATGTAAAATGTCAATGCCTATAAATACTCACTGAAGTATTTTTATTTTTGTTTTTAATTTGTTGTTGTTGTTATATTGACTGAGCAGTTACAACGTTAGCCATTTAAACACTTTGCCCTCAACTCTGTGGTCTTTGGTTCGAACCCAGGTCATTCCAAAATTTAGGATGCACTGAATATCTGTTCTGATGTATTTTTAGCTGTGAAAACAAATGACTCAGAATTTCCAAATTGACTTTGATTTGTCATAAAAAAGTATTACATTTTAAAGTAAACCCTAGCCAATGCTTTGACACCTAACTTAGTATGTCCCGAACACAAACTCATCAGTGAATAGTAGTCTTTACCACCTCTGACAAAGTGGTGATTTGATCTTTGGATTCTGTTGGTCTGTATGTAGTAAGATTACCACAATAAACTACTACTACACATATTTACAAACTTTCACAGTAAGGTGGCCTTGGTCTAACAAAGAACTGATTGAATTTTGGAATGATCCCCAACCAATTCTTGGTCTTGGATTTAAAAGGATTTTTTTTACCATTGTGCGTAAGCCACAATGGAGATCTCGGACCTTGGCGAGTGTATGCATTCTATAAGTACTCTGCTTCTGTTTTGTGGCAAGTTGAGAGGCATGTGTCAGGATGCGACCCCAAGTTTCACAAAGATCAAGCAGCTTGAGTAACCGAGCTTCTCTGTTTAAGGTGCTTGTGGAGAAAGTAAGTAAAAAATAAATAAAACAAAAAATTGTATTGTAAGGTGGGAGAAATTCGATTATTATTCCCTACTTCAAAAGAGCCGACTAAAAGCAGTCAGGAGAAGGTTTTTTTTACATGAGAAATCAAGGCAGTCCCTGCAACCAGAGGCCCCTTCAAAAACTCTGCACAGATAAGACCGCAAAAACTACAGGCCCCTCTGGCAAACTTGTATATGCATTTTTATTGATAGCTAATGGTTACTTTATAACTCAGTACAGTTTATCAACAGACTAAAGACAAAAGAAAGAGCAAACAAAGGCATTATAACAGATAACTAAGAGGTTTTCTGTCTGACAGAGCCGTTAAAAACATCAGGAGATTATTACCATTAACTGTAGTAATGTAAATAAAACTGCCTTGGAGGAATATATATATATTTTTAACTAGAAAATATATAGGAATATTTATATTTTTTGCATTGGCAAAAGTAACATAATGATGATTGCTTGGTAAATCGAGTGGACTGTTTGTCTTTTGGACATATGTCGGCGAGTGGTACCGGAAGTTACCGAACGTCACCAGCGTAAATTACGAACGTGCGCTCCCGAATATCATTGTTCTCTCTTTTTTTTTCCGCCCTTAACTGCTAAATGCCGTCTGCTCTTGTAAATCATTTGTCTGGCCCCGTGCATTTTTTTCTCTGTGGCTACAAGAATGAGATTGTTGCTATTTGTGTACGTGTATCTATACACACAGAGAAGACTTGTAACTTTGGTTAGGGCTGTTGTTTCTGATATTTTCTGTTGGTGTTTGTTGTTTCTCTAAGCCTGGTGCGGCAAGTGGCGAGTACGCTCAGAACTTTCCGCCGGCTCTTGTCGGAGAATGGTCGTACCAGGTACGGGTCCCCAGTCTGACAATTTCCATTATCGTCAGCCACTCTTACTTTTCACATTCTATCTCTAGACTCTAAAACTCTCTCCCCTTATTTTATCTCAGCCTTGTTTCTCTTTTTTGCTTCAAAAACCACAGAACTTTTCTCTATTTTTTGCCAGTCAAAGTGTTTCTATGTAAGATTTTTCCATGTATATAATGATGGAGGGGGGGGGGGGGTAGTTTTGTATATAATAAACAGGGCATAAGGACTGACATCTTATATAGTGATTATCCTCCAGAATTTGTATTATATTTTTATTCTATAGAAGAGAAGGCGGAAGGTGGGCAGTTTGACTCATGAGTTGCCACTTATTAATATTATTGTTATTATTAGATTTTTTTTTAAATTTATACAAAAGTAATTTATCTTATATTTTCAGGGATGTGTTATTTATGTCTCTTTTGGCAGCTAATCATATCAAAGACAGGCCAAGAGTGGCCCTCACATGTTGGCGTAAATTGGGTTTGAACCCAATCCCACAGCAAGTGGTTAAATGGCAACTTAACGACCACCATGGTCTCACTATAGGCGTTAAAGTGCTGGTGACATTTCACAATACATTTTTCCCTCCATGACAGTTTGAACCTTGCAGTAAAACACAGAAAGGGAAAGAGCAGAAGAGCCCCCCCCCAAAAAAAATGTAAACAAAAACAAATTCTGGACAGCATGTAGTTAGAAACCCATTTGTGTCTTTAGCATCAGTTCATTTTTCAGTGTGTGTGGTTGAACCTTCACATGAGCTTGTTATGGTGTTGTTTTTAGAGTTTTTTTTTCCTTTTTGTTAAAATCCTTAACCCCTCCTCAAACCTCTCTGAAAAGGGGAGGGGAGTGCATGTTTTTCCAAGGAGCATCTTCAGAAGTATCCAGTGTTTGCGTGTGAGTTTGATGTGTATGTGGTGTGTATAGATGCAGTCTTTTTTTTACCTGTGGCCCCTACCTCACCAAAACATTGCCGTATCAGGCAGAGATTGTTCCCCAGATGTTACCAGGAATTTGGCAGTGTGTGGCTCTGAGAGGTTAGGTATATGGCTCTGTGAGTAGCTTGGTATCTTCTTCCCTACCTCTCAGTTCATGTTTTAAAAGAGCAGTGGAGTTGGTAAAGCAAATAGGAAACTTTTTAAAGGACAGGGGATGTAAAGTGGAGTTTTGCTTACAGGGAGCCACGGTGAGACAGTGGTAACACACTAACCTCCCACATCTGAGATCCGAGTTCGAATCCTCGCCCGACCTCAAGTGAGAAAGCTGGTATTTGTTGCTGTTAGCCAGCAGTTTACAGTATAGAACCTTGACCAACTGTATGTACTGGTTTCCTCCGCCATTCTGACTACCCGTCAAAATATAACCGATACAAAGTAATGCTGTATAGCCTTAGCTCTTGACATTACCCCCCAGCCCTGATCTAATGTGATTATACCATAAGTTAAAGTAACAGTGTTGCAATATAATTTCATGAAATGTTCAAGAAACTTAACAATGACCAACCAACTAACTATGGTACATACTATGCATCATATGGTTGGTTACTACACACTAAACCTACACTCAGACATATCTTGTGACGTCACACATGGAGTTATCTCCCCTATTGTATCTCGTAAGTACTGTGTTATTACTCAGATGATGCTGTTCTGTTATCTCACAGACAACCAGATGTACTGTCTTGCTGGCCATAAACTAGATTGAACAGACACAGAACTAGGCTTACAATACACATCGAGTACTACTGCTTGCTTACTCTCCAGATAAGATTATACAGATAATTAGTTGTTTGCCGAAAAAGTATGTAACTGAAATGTTTTAGAAAAATAAGACGGTCATTAAAGTTTATGAACTGAGTTGTGACCTAAAATTGCCTTGTTTGATATTTATAAATTGATGTTTCAACATTTAATTTATTCAATATATTGTCACAATGTTTTGATGATCTTTGTATAAAAAGTATTTAGTGTATTATTCAAATCAAAATTACCTAATTTACGTCCCTTAAAATTCCAAAATTTCAACATTCATATCAAAGTGCATAAACTGCCTTTGAAATGAGGGAATTATTTCAAATCCGATAGAGATGCGTCTAATTTTTTGTGTGTGTGTGTGATTTTTTAATGGAAAATATTCATAAAAATATGTCTAGAAACTAAACCACGTCTTTTTCAAGACCAAACTATGTAAGTTATTTTTGTGTTACCAGTTCACAGGTTCTGATAGCAATTTTTCTTGCTTTTTGGCAGCTAAAAAACTAGCCACAGGGATACACATACAAACAGTCTGTGTTATTGTAGTTATGATAGGAGGGCAAGGAGGGGTGCCAAAAATACTGTAAACATGCCAGCAAAGGGTCTATATAATCGGAAACAATATTCTGCAATAATTGCTCCTCCCACAGGCAGTACCTTCTTGATTTCATCCAGATTGGGGGAGGGGGGGGGGGCTGAAGTCAGCTGGTTTTACTGAGGGGGGGGGGGGGGGGGGGGGGGGGGGGAAGGGGGGCACGTGTGTGAGATGATATAGAACATATGGCCATGTAGCTCATTAGGAGAAAACTTCTGCTAAATCATGTTATATCTCCAATTTCAAAACCCCCTCCTAACATCTCATGAAATGGATCATATTGTGCTCATTAATTTGTATATTTTTACGTCCTAGTTATGTTCTCACAGTTATATCAGGGTGCTGAGAATGAAATTTCAAAACAGTTTTTGAATCTGGTGTGGTACTGTTTGTGCTGGGTTTTCAGTAGTATAAAGTACAATGAATGTGATATTACTACACCAGATGACTTTGGCATTACATATCCCCAAACCAAAAATGTACAGTCAGGGCTAAATCAAAGAGAAGGCTGGAGCTTCATGACATCTATCAAAGCTATGGTCACACCAGGATAGGCCTTTAAGTTAATACCACTTATTGCCAACAGTTGGGATTGAACCCATAACCAGAGAGCTGAGAGTTAAGTAATTAAATATCAGGTCTGTCAACCAATCTGCATTGAGGCCTGTTTTAGGGGGTCTATCAATAGGTTAACTCTTCTCAAATCACTTAATAGTATATATTTTATTTTACAGAGTAAATATAGGCTATTCTGTGCATGAACACAATGCTGGACTGATGTCTATTATTTGATAACAAAGCATCCATCATTGTAAGGACATTATGATGGGCAATCTTGTGTATCTTCCTAATTAACTTGACCAAACCAATTATAGTTTTACACCTATACACCCCCGCATTTACAGACTCTCCCAATGATATGCTTGCCTTATTAGATGTCCAGGAATATCCCACAGGAGCCACTTATTATAATTCACTTTCTTTGTGAGGTGCCTGATCATTTTTTGACCTTTGTGTCCCAAGAGGGTAGGTTGGGGTGTTTACTCCTTTGGGAAGAAAATATATGCACTCTGGGCGCAAATTTGAAATCACTTTCAAAGTTCTGCATGTTTATTTTTTCCAGCAGACGACTGTTCTACTTCTGTTTATATTTCATGCACGACTGCTCTGTCTTGTTATAGACCTTAGAAAAATTAGTTTGCTTTTTTGATAAGTTTTAAGTCTCATTGAGCTTATTTCTGGTGGTTTTTCCCTTAGTAGATTCTGGTTAGGTTTATATATGTTCCATTAGACAACATATTATTTGTTTATGAAGAACTGATGAAGCCCTACAACCACTACTGTGGGTCCTTGAAAATGAGGAGGGGGGATAACTTCATTTGCATAGGCCTGGCAGATAATGTGGCCTCAAGTAGAAGGTTTGAGATTACAGGATGTACACAATGCCAGATTCTGGAGATAAACAAGTCCAAGTAAAATAAACAAATGCCTGTTCTAATGAGGACATGAGGATCAGTGTCGTGTGTGTACAGAGCAAGATGAGATATCCAGAGTGTTTACTGAAGTTTTATTCTTACTCTTTTCTTTCAGTATTTTCAACTTCTACATTACTCAGAGTATTGTAGATTCCATGCATGTTAAATTTATCAAAGAAATAAGAAATATCCAAATGACATTTGATCCTATTGAAGGGAAGAATAAAGGTAATTAATGTGATAAAATTTGATATTTCATAGGAAATATAAATCCATATCGAATTCAGTTTTATGACATATGAGCATAAAGAAGCTTTCTGCTTGCAAGTCTTTTTGAATAAAGGCCAAAAGTCATTTAATCAGAAAACTAGCTCCATCAAACGATTCACATGTAAAGGTGTGAACTTTGTAGACACAATAGGCTTATATTGTTATATTTAGCTTGCAAATACACTGCAGTGGGAAATCTGAATGGTTGAAACTAATTTTAGCTGGATGATAGTCCTCTTTGGGTTTTTGATTGTCCCCTGAATTATCTGAAAACTAGAGATTTTCTTTGCAATATTTATAATGAAATTAAATATAAATCAGTGTGTTTGCTAATAGCTTTTGAAACTGTAAGAAATATAATTCCTGTGACATGACACTAAATATCCCAGGATGGACTAAACAACATATAACAGTTACTGACTGTGTCATTTACTTCAGAAGCTCCATCTGACAAAGGTTTTCAAAACAGCAAGTGAAAACCACGTGACAATCAAACCTTGCTCCCTTTTTCATAATTAGAAAATAACTAAGACACATTCTGTTGTTATGCCTTCTCAATTTCCTTTGGACAGAGTGCTTTAGTCATGATGAGACTTTCCTTTGGTGCAAAGAGTAGGGTGTTACTGTGATATAAACCACTCCTGAACTTTATGAAGTTCTCATTCACTTTGTAGTACAACAGGTTTTATTCAGGTACTAGTGTGACACAGTGGTAACAGACTAGTCCCCCACCTCTGAGATTGGAGTTCAAATAATGACCTGATCTCAAGTTGGAAAGCTTGAATTTGGTAGGACCTTGACCAAACTGTATCTACTGGTTTCCTCTGCCCTTCTGGACTACCAGTCATAATAACACTGATACAAAGGTACTAGGCGTGATGGAAAACGCCAAATAAATAAACAAGTTGTATTTAATATTTTGTGTGAATGGAATCCTTTACTGTGGTCAGGATAATGTCATGGTTCTAGGATTTATTCTGTACAATATTCAGTAACATAATGTCCGTACCTTGTAGGTGCTTAGTTTTTATTTCTAAATATTAAATTGTAGAATTGCTGTGGTTGATCTAGATGAGGACAGACTGGTAGAAGCTGATGACATCACCATAGTAACACCAAGCCCCATTTAAAGCTTAAAAGCTAAGTCAGCAGATTCCACCCCCCAAACCTGTTGATTGTTCGCTTGTCTCATCCATGTCAGGACAAATGCTTCTACAGAGCATCTTCAATTTACAAGATTCTTAATAGACTTCTGAATGTCCCAATGATCTCAGAGACAACTATATGAAAGGGTAGTCCTCACTTACCCCACCCCTACACCCCCACCCCTTGTGACTTGCCCTTTGACCTTTTTCAGCAAAGCAAAGGTCAACTATTTGATGATCTACTTGTCTTCAACTGTGTGCACCTGGTGTTCAGTTGTTTGTTTAAGGTGTGTAAAACATGAACCCCCCATACACAGTAAAATTTCCACAGCTAACCTTAAATTTTTATGCTAATACTATTAATACTCTGACCAATTTTGTCAAATTTTTCTTCCTGCACAAAACATACCTATTGTGATTAAGTATATTGAAAATTTAATATGTATATTTTTGTAAACCATTAATAATACAACAAATGAAAGAAAGTTTTTGACATTTCACTGAAAGGTTGTATAGGGTGATGGAGCTTGTAAATCTGTTACACAAACACCTTTCATAATAACAGACAAGGGCTGGGGTTTTTGTGGGGGAGTTAGTCTTGTCCTTAGAGTCAATGTTGAGGGCTCTCTCTGGCATACTTACTGTTGTTTTCTTTACAACTGGCAAAGTGGCTTTGTAACCGGATATCCATTGGCTTTAAGACTCTCAAACTTCTACTAGGGGTATTCCTAAATCTCATTCATCCCCATTTATAGATAAAATTATGTGTTAAAATTATATAATTTGTAATTTTTTTCTGAAACTATCAGGTACTTTTCAACTCTAACCCTGTTTCTGAAGAAATGCTTCAAAATCTGTTTTCCTATGACAGAGTGGAAAAAAGTTACCTTCATTAAATACAGTAAGTGGCAAAACCTCCTGCATTTGTTTGTAAATGTGTTTTTTACATAATTTTGAATGTATGATACAAACTCTATTGACTTTGTCAGTGAATAGTCATTGTAAGAATGAAAAACATCTAGGAACAATGACAGTCTTTGTATGTCACACAAATCTAATAACAATATTGTCTTAACTTTTGTTGCTGTATTAATAACATCATGAAATGAAGTTGGATAAAATAAAATATGATTATGTCAATGCTAAATATCTTAAATTCAATGTTTTAAAGAAATACATCAAAGACATATCATATAGATTTATAAATGATGACTTATTCCATTTAGTTGAATGCTATTATTGTACTGGGATATAAATAGTGAAGAGTAGCCTAATTTATTTGTTTATATTGTCACTCATTAGTGATACATATTTTATGGTCACCTTAATCACAGACAGGTATAGGCTGCGCATGAAAGCTGTTTTACTGTATACCTGCTCACTTGCAACAGATCTCTCCAATTTTAATCTGGATATACTATATCCATTTATACACGAGTATTTATGTAGATTATTGCTACAAAGTATTGATAAGTTTTAATGTTTCATGCAAATGTTCATTACTTGTGTTGCATTTTTTGTATTTGCATTTATATTTAGTGCAATATCTCCATGTATTACAGGACTCAGGGCACTGTATGACCTATCTGACAGGGGCTCAAAGATAACCATTTACCAACATCCTTGAGGTTCTTTATTTAACCTGCCACTGGGGATAGGACCCAATGACAAAGGACTGCGATTTTAAGTGGTCATCCGAGTCACTATGGATCTGCCTGTACCTGGGATTGAACCCACGTCCTATGTGTTCCTAGGCGAGTGTGGCAGATAATGCCATTGACTGTCGGAGGTTGCAGAAACATAGAAGATCTTCTTTAGTTTCAGTGTAAGGTAATTCTACATAAGTTGTTTGCCAGACTATGACCTCAATAAAGGTCGCACTATGATCAACATAAATGTTTAACATATTTCTAGACCATTACTTTATCATTGGGCTGTGGATGGTTTTCTCAACATCGATTATGGTAACATAACTCGAAGAGAGGTAGTAACATGCCTGTTCAATTATATCAGTTATCTGGCATTTTGGCTGCCTTGTGCATTGTTGGGACAAACTTATTTCAGAAACAAAGAATTGTTCTTTTAAAGATCATAGTTGGAACATACGTAAATGCCCGTTATTCATGAGGTCAGGTTCACATATATACCATGGCTGCTTGTGAAAAAGGAAATCTAAACATATGTTTTACAGAATTGTGAAGGAAAAATGCAAAAAGTTACCGTCTAAATCCTACTTCATGCTTGTGTTATTTCCTGTATTAAAATAAAACTTCAAGGTACACTAAGCATGTGAGTAAGAACCTATTTTAGGTCCACTTAAATGTATTTTATGATCTCTCTGTTCTTAAATATTTTTGTAAATATATTTCTGCAAGTAAAAATGTGGCCAAAGTTTATCTTAAATTTATAGCATTTTCAATTAGGCCTTTAGTTCCTGTGGATTCAGTGATAAACATCCAGGGAAACAAGAAATAAAAACACATTGTGTTTGAGTGAAGCAGTTGAAGGCAGTCTACATATTACCTCATTCTAACCCAGTATGT
The DNA here is from genome assembly GCA_964017235.1 of Sabellastarte sp. h YS-2021. Lineage (NCBI taxonomy): Eukaryota > Metazoa > Annelida > Polychaeta > Sabellida > Sabellidae > Sabellastarte > Sabellastarte sp. h YS-2021. Next base: position 19,557,910 of record OZ024928.1, read on the forward strand.
GATGTTGGCCCTCTGTGTCTTGTAATAGGATATCATATATCTGCTTTTTATACAAGCCTCTAATGAGATGTTACGTTTGGAGCTTTAATGTTCGTGACTTTTAGTGCCTTCTCTGTGTCATATGGAATTTCAAAACAATATTTCACAGTACATGACTTAGCAGATATACTTTGTTGTTGTGAATTATTGACTGGCATGTAATGCATTAGAACACATATTTTTCCCTCCTATGATCACTGCTATGTTTGATCCACATACACATCTCAATTTATGCAATGTATTTTAGATGTATATTAGTTTATTTCAGGTGTATACCATTAAAAATAATCAGCTATCAAACATACAACAGTCCACTAGGTTTAACATGGTATTGGGCTTTTGTACAAATCCAGCCTTGACTGGTGTAGCGCTGGATGTAACACAATTATAAATGCAGCTCATTAAGTCCAGTGCTCATTTGGTGAAGCTAATTCTTATCAAGGTTGCTATTGACTTCAGGTGTATAATTCAGTCAGCAGTTTTTAACTTCCATGATAGAGGCAATATTTATCATACAATATAATTAAGACTCCACTTGTTTCTACTTACTTGTTTGTCCCTTTCACCGCCTGACCTTGTTTGTTCAAAATAATAATGAAATGACTGTGTCTATAGTAATAGTTGGGGTTTTAACGCTGTCTCAAACAGCTACAGTGATCTGAGGCCATCAATGAATTATAACCACATCAATGCCCTCAACTATTGCAATTTTTCTGTCAAAAATCTGGCTGTGTTTGAGTTGTGTCCACTATACTTAGACTATTGTGAAGTATATATATTTTTCCGTACCTTTAAAGTAATTGATTTGTGTAAAAATGATCATTTTATTTTCTCAGATGAATTTTCCTAAGTGAGAATGTCTATGTACAACTGTAGTTGACTGAGTATATATTTGTACTGTAGAGTACGGTCCACTTACCTCTCTTTGCTTTCAGCCGCCCTGTCCCTCTGTCTCCTGTTCTTGAACCAGTTGCTGACCTGTGTTGTGGTCAGTCCTGTGGCCTCTGCTAGCTCCCTCTTCTCCCGGGGTGAGGGGTAGGGGTTGTGGGCATACCACTCCCTAAGTACAGTCCTGGATTTCTCCTTAAAGCAATAACTCGTCTCCTCGCCATCCCAGATGGTCCTTGGCAGGGGAAACTTCCTGCGCACCCGATATTTCCCCACAGCCCCCAGAGGTCGGCCTCTCAGTTTTTCAGCTTCTATGTAGTGGGCTTTGAGCCAGAGCTGCTGAAGTTTGGAGTGATTATGTGGGGAGAACTGATGACTCTCTAGGATCTTATAAAGCTCTTTAAAGTTACCTCGGTGGAAGGCTACTACTGCCTTGGCTTTCAATACACTCTCATTCTTATGGAGATGCTCGCAGGCAGGAAGAGACCACAGAAAGCGAGCCAGTCGCTCAATGTTTCCGCTGTTCTGTAGCACTTCGCAAACACAGGCTACTTGCTCTTGAGTAAATCCAAAGGAAGGCATCATGGTTGTTGGGCCACCCATTCCCCCTCCTCCCGTAGAACCAACCCCCGACACACCGCCTAGCTGTTCATGGAGCATGGATTCACTGGTTTTATAAGGATCCGTATCAGTGGCACGTCCAGGAAAGTTCACTGGAAATACAGGAATAAAGAGTCCAGGTTAAGACACAGCTTTTCCTTTATGGACTGAAATACTGGCTCCGGATAGACTTGTAAACACAGATAATAATAGATAATTAAAGCACAATTAGACACATTGTACTCCTATATACTCCTTTTATAAATTGTTAGATTTATCACTGATAGAATCATTTGGCTTTTAATATTTATTGTCAATGAAAATACCTGTAACACATCCACTACTTCCTTGCAGTTTCTTAGCCCACTGTGGAAGACTTATTGCACTAATAACCTGCTATGTACTGGCAAAACTTTGACTCTAGCTTACTCAACTGTGTACTTTCATAGAACTATATTTTTCATGCCATAAAGATATTCACCATTGCAAAAAAATCTGCCAGGAAATATTGGTATTCTTTTGCTGGTGGCAGTATCCTTTTTTAGTTTATGTATGTGTGTGTGTACATATCACTATCATGAATTCTTCCTCATACAACATATGCACACCACAACACACACACACGTCTGTAGATCAACTACATACACACAGCCATCAAACTTCACATCACTGTGAGCTGACTAAAGCTCCTATATATCTGGTATATGATGATCTAGACACCACCTAGATAGATATATAAAGACAGTCCAACATTCCCCCACTGCTTCAATAGTTTTCTGTACCTTTCCGTTTACATCAATTTCCTTCCATTACACAACCATATGTACACATATTTCTCTATTAGGTTTATATTACAAGGGAAAATCACAATAGCATGGCGTTTTGACTTCTAATAATAACAAACACTAATAAAATACTCCGTGTACACACACACACTGTAGTACTAAGCACACTTTTGCCTCTGTACAACTTCTCTGTAAACTATCATCTTTCTCAGCTCAACTCGTGCTTAGCAGAAAAGCATTATGGCCGACAGCTGAGCGCTGATTGGTGGAATCTCCTCGACCCAGGAAGACATATCGATAATTCACACAATGGCTCTCTACAAGTGGTCTCCATGGAGACACTGTCAATCACTGTAACCGGATACCAGGTGAAACAAGGGAAAGAGATTGTGAAAGGGAAAATTATAGAGAAGTGATGTTAAAAACATTCAGTGATTGAGTTATCTCCTGTGTGTGTACTTCCTCCGTACAATGTAACTCAATGTATTACTTGCTACTTTATAAAGTATAAGTTTATGGGTGTATTTATTAAGTCTCCAAGATACCTTGTTGGCAGAAAAAAAGTTAATCTACTGAGTTCTATGCTTTGATGAGTTTCATTTATCTTTAATTTGAATGAGTTATTGTCTGTCTGAGATTCAAATTAACAAACAATATTGATTGGAGATAAAATGAAGATTTGAGCTATGTGATGAAAAAGTTTAAATGTCCTTGATTGATGTTACATGTGTAGGTATATAAAAAAGAAGAAAAAAGCAGTAATAAAGTGAACAGAAAGAACTTTTGGAAATTATTCATAAAACTGAATTATTTTTGTAAAACTTCTTCATTGACGAGCAAAACCTTGTTCAAGTGTGTATGGTAATTTTTTTTTGAAGTTTTGTCTGAACAGATGCAGGATTTTCACTTTTTGATAGAACTACTATTTTCTTCCTTCCTCTTACCCCCTACATCTCAAATTACACCTGAAGAAACTAATAAGGTAGAAATAAGAGTATTCTTACATTGTATAATACCTGAAAGCAAATGTGGGTTAGACAATGCCTGTTCTGTTATATGGGGTTCGTGAAATTCTTCATCTCAGATGTACAAAACCAATGGCTAAGTACCATTGTGTTGAAACCATTTTTCAGGGGTTTTTTTAATTTCCACAGTATATTTCTTATAAAAAATAGGTTAAACACCAAAAAATATATTAGTCAGGTTAAAGGGTAGAAAGATACAGATTTCTCTTTTTTTCCACTTCTATTTACCCGCTAATAATCTACATTCCTCAATGAAAAATAAAAATTCAAATCATTTTCTTCAAATCACATTTAAAGATCTTATCTATAGAGTAAGCCCAAAATCAGTAATCACTGTCTAATACCTTATGTAGGTCCATTCAAACGTCAACGTAATAAAGACTCACCCAAATGGCTCTAGTTTCAAAGACACCTCACTCCCCCCTCAATTCCCCCAAATCCCCCTCCTCTATCTAGATCTTGCCACTCCAGCCCCCCGAAAATGACTAGCCATTATGCTTACATTTAATTTGGGATTATTTGTTAGCCGTCATTTGTCTGCGAATGGGTCCACAATAGGGGAGGTAATTCGATTCGGTCACAGATCAAGATTGAGAAAGCTGATAATAAGGCTGCCCCTGGCTAAAAGAGCAAATAGTTTGACATGTAGAGAGGCGACATTTGAACACTTCAGTCCATCATCCCAGAGTTATTCAGTGTTTACTGTGTGTATAGATTATAGTAGAGAGAGAGAGTGTCACTAGATAATAAGTGTCTATGTAAGTGTTATGGCCAATTCTTTGTAGAGTGTATATATGTTGTGAAATAGGACTCGCATTCAAGGCTCGTAAATATATAAATCAGACAGAAAGGGAACAATACTTGTAAAAGAGGCTTTCCAAATGGGGGTCAGAGGTCAATGTGACTCAGTAAATACCCCAGTCAATCTCATAGAACAGATACTAGTATGTCCATATGTGTTGTTATGAACAAAAGGAGTTATAATGGATGAGTTTATATTAGTAGGTAATGTGTACAGAGGCCTATTTATTATATGTTTCAGGTGCTTTCAAATCTGTTATTTTACAAGTTCAAGTTTGTCTTTCAAAACTCTCTTCATCATTTTAACCATTTCCAGAAGACTGGTGGATAAATTATTCATCTAACCATTGTAAATCAGTTAATTGTTATATTTTAGATATATTATCATACAAGATTGAACAAACTGGCTTAAAGTATGGTATTGTATATCATTATATGTTATTTCTGAAACCAGGCTCCAATGCCCAAAGATGTTTAAGGCTTTTAAAGTCACTTTATTATGTAGTTTAGTGTAAATTTGTTTTTGTATTCATGTTTCAATAATGTTTTCCAATTCTTAATATATATATATACATATTGTCTTTCACATATTTACAGGAATGTGTATTGCTTTCAGTGTCATTTCTTGTCTCTGACAGGTGCCATGTTGCCCTCAAATTAAGTTTTATTCATTTAGTTCTCTTTAACAAAAAACTTCAGTCCTCTGACAGAGATGACCAAGAAAGGCGGTGAGACGGTTGTTCTAATTATATTCAGAATTCCTGTGGTGGTTGATGTGACTTTGATGAAGTTTCTCCATATGGTCCCAGTCTATACTTTTAATTGATGAAGAGGTTTTAATGATATTTCCATTGGTCTTTATACTTCTATACCCTATCCTACTGCTCAACACACAATGATTGCAATATAATTTGCTTTACAATATCATTTATGTTCTTCCTCCTTTTATCCTTATTGCCTCTGTCACTTTTATAAATAAAACTAAAAGATCATTCATTCTGTTATATACAGACCTGAGGTCATTTAGTGTTTTTATGTCACGTCTACTGCCTTATCGGTTATATTGTGACGGGTAGTTGGAAGGGCAGAGGAAACCAGTACAGTAGTACATACAGTTGGTCAAGGTTCTGTATTGTAAACTGCTGACCAACGACAAGCAACTACCAGCTTTCCCACCTGAGGTCAGGCCCGGGATTCAAACTCTGATCTCAGAGGTGGGAGGCGAGTGTGTAACCACTCCGCCGTGGTGGCCACACATCCAGTAAGTATTCAGTGGTATTATAATTTTAAATCTCTCACCATGAACCTTAATTACCCTGGGTCATTAAATATGTTTAGCTACAGATCACTTGGATCTTATGCCTGTTGTTCTGGGTTCCATTCAAGCTTATGCATGGACACATGTGATGGATACTGATGGGCTGTTTATGTGTATGACTTTGGTATGAGTTTTATAATCAGCTTTCTTACCACCCAATGTAATACATAAACAGAGCTATGTAAAATTGTAGTTTTTATACAAATATACCGTCATTTTAAAAAGCCTTATTACTTCATTGTTCTTAAGTGTTTACATACAAAAAAAATAGAGCAAGGAAAAATTGTAGTTTTTATACAAATATACCGTCATTTTAAAAGCCTTAGTGCTTCATTGTTCTTAAGTGTTTACATACAAAAAAGACATATTTACACAATGGACCTCCCTGCTTAAAAATTAAATGTTACTGTGTTTAAAAATTGTTTGGGTTTGACTGATATTTAACCAGGCTAAACTCAACAATATTTACATTTCTATGGCGTAAATATTACTTTATGGTTGTAACTAAATATAAAACATGACATTGAAGTAAATGAACTTCCCTGGAGTCTGCAAAAAGACCTTTCAATTTCTATAACATTATCATACCAACCTTGGATGTCTGGTATATATGATATAGAGTTACTATCCGGGAGTAAATAACGTAATAAAGAATAGAGTTTAAAGAATAGAGTTATCGTAACATTTATTATAACTTCAATTTTTGGGGGATCAAAACATTTGGATATTATTATATCCAGACAATTCTAATGAATAAAGTCAAAAAATTTCTCAAAACATCTTTCTTGGACTTGGTTACTTTTTGAAATGCTGCGTCATAGTTTGATTTTCTTTCGCTGGCATAAAAAGGTGAGTAATTACAAAGCTCATCTTGTAACAAGAAAATGACTAGAGCCTTATGTATGTATTGCAAATATTCTGACATATGAAAACATATGTTAGTCTTACTCCAGGCTGATTAAATATTATTATTAACTAAATTTCTGGAGTAAATGCATATTCCAGTACTGTTCACTATGAGCCGTTTACTATAACCATACTATAACCCCATAGCATTCTTTTCTTTTCAGTCACTAGATTCAACCTGAATAGGAAATCTGCAATATAAACTGGAATGCTTTGCTTACATAATGCAACGTTTAACTTAAAAAAACAACAGAAATATTAAGATTAAACAATGATGACATATACATATAGTGTAACTAGAAAAAGTTGACTATATACATCTATTTGTCAGCTTGTAATGCTTTGTGTACTGATGATAATCTCTGTAGCCTTGTCCAGGCTAGTTGTGTATCTATGTTTTATGTGTGTATAAATCCCAGTCCTCATTGCTCACTGTAGACCGCCAGCTGTTATCTATAATGGCTGTAGATTTCACACAAAGAGTCCACATCCAGTGTGTACACTCTCCCCACTACTAACTTATCTGCCTTTCCATTTGGTCCAGGGCCAGCAAGATGATAACACACTTCTCTGTTTTCTTGCCCCCCCCCCCCCCCACCTCAATATACACACATCTCAACTTCCCACCAGACATGCACTATATTTCCAACCCCCTTACCAGCAAGCCATCCCTACTACAAGTTTCCGGCATATAGGATAAAGGAATCATGGGATGTCATATGGTATTAGGATGTTACTTTATATTATTTACATCATATCTTGCACGTGACATTAAAGCTTTCAGCAGACGTTATTAGGGTGCTGAGGTTTATATTAAGTTTTCTGTATGTCATGTGTTTTAAAACACATTGGAACTTTCAGTAGATATGACTTCACATGAATTAGGATTCTCATACATATTATTTATGATTGTTGTATAGTACCTATTACATTCACCTTTTAAATGGGTACTTCTTGCAATTTAGATAACCGTATTATGCATATTAAACAGCCTCATGGCCCAGTTACACAATATGCAGTACATCCCGCGGTTAGCAGTTTTATGACGTGGTAGAACCACGTTCCAGGAATCCTCATATCTTCCGAGATTTGGTGTATCCATAATGTATGACATGCATAGGCACTGGCCACTGATTGGACACGCTGTGTATCATGTGAAAAATTTCATCTGCGCATGCTTAATATGAGGCGGTAATTTTAAGCTTTTTAAAAGTTTCGTAGGATGCACAAAGGAATTGTTTCACCAATGCATCACAAGCTTGCATACGCACGGGTGCCAGGCGATAGTTGAAGAATAGGGACATTTTATCCAATGTGTACTACTGCGGTATGTAACGCCTGTAATGTGATTATGGTTTGAGGTCATCAATGGTTAACTCGCCTGTAAAACTCTGTTGAGTGGGCTTTAATTGAACCCTGGACTAGTTATAAAATCTCAACCGACTACTCTGTATGGGTTTTCTCAAAATTATTTCACAGTTCTCTATTTTGAAAACAATTAAAGCCTTAGTCCTGGAACCCTATATTTGGTGCTACAGGTAATCTATCTAACTTATATCAGGAAATAACCTTACAGTCTGTCAATTATCCAGTCCAAAAAGTCTCAGAGCAAAACTAAATATAAACTAGCACTATATATTGTGACTGTTACTGCAGCCTGAAATGAGAATGATACTATATATCGGATGTCACTGTATGGAGTCCGAATCCTTCCCAATCAGACATGCACTTGGTTTAGTTACATGGAATTGTATACACGTATAACTAGTGACAATAGATAACATGTGACATTTTGAGTAAAGATGTTAATACTTACTCGGTCACGTTCACGTTATGTAATCTTATAACACCCTCTATATGTGAGTCCTCCTGTAATCCATATGTAAGTATATATGCCTGCGAGCCAGGTAAACACATCTCCATTACAGATTGCCCAGACTAGTTGAGGTTAGAGAGGTTTGGCATTTTGGCATAATTTACAAACTGCAGCAGTGAAACATTAGAGTCTACAGAACCATCCAGAGCCCCAGCAATTTTATACACAGATATGTTCTAACCATAGACAAATATATAGTTTGAGGGCTAGCAGGTAAGAGGTTCATTTTTGATATTATAATTTTGACCCAATAGAGATCTACGATCACATTATACTCATCATGTCATGTGATTAAAAGTCTCTTGTAATTCAAACAAGCATTCATGTATCTACTTAGTTTCCCAGGACCAGATATCACACTATACCAAATCTGACACTGCCAAATTGATAGTTATACTCCAGATAGATCAGTACATCTGCTCAGCCTATGTCATCCACATATTACATTCCATGATTTTCATGTCACCAGCCAATAGCTCATATCTAACAAAATAAAGACACTTACGTACATAGAAGTCATACTCGAGAATATTACTGTCCTTCTATACAAAAATTATAAATTGATATTTGCTTTCTATTGGCAATAATTCTGTAATATTCTGACATATGATCCGTATATTACATTCCTGGATTTTCAGGTTACCGTATAACCTCTCATATCCAAACAAATACACATACACACACAAACCTCACTGTGTGCACACAACACAGGCGACCTCGTCCATCAAGATCCAGTGTCCAAACACATCAACACTGGCAATTGGGAGATAGGGGCGGGCAACCTGATAGTGTTGAGAAGTGGAGGGAAGCACAGGGCCCCCTGACTGGGTGAAGTTATGGTGTGTACATAGGTGTGTAATGTCTCTACACTATCCGACAGAAAACCGACATGTATGAGTGAGCAAGGAAGTAAACTCACCAGGTTGTAGTAGTACCAATTGTATATGATTTATATTTGTAGGTGATCCAATTTTTAAAGATCAAAGGTTTTTCTCACATGCGTTTATGAACTAGATTGAAATTATCGACCACAGAGTAATGATTTCACAAACTTCATACACTACATGTATTATGCCACTATACTCACACAAGTGTGTGTGAGAGGTATATATCACCTGAACAGTTTATGCTAACACTTGTATTTTTTTACTTACTTGGGTTTTAACGTCACTTTCAACAGTGTACAGGTCATATGATGACGTATAGTTTTATGGGCAGAGGACAGCAGTATATACAGTTGGTCAAGGTTCTGTACCGTAAACTGCTGACCATCGGTAAGAAACTACCATCTTTTCCACATAGGGTTCGGGGTTTGAACTGCCGATCTCAGAGGTGGGAGGCGAATGTGTTACCACTGCACCACCATGACCCCTTACTAATGCTTGTAAGTTGGGTATGGTGTTTACTTTTATGCACAACATGGGGGCTGGAAATCTGTTTATTTTGTAAATATCTCACTTGGTGAAGAAAGACATAGTGTTACATAAAATATATAAAGCAGTGGCAAGAACACTTTCAGCAAGCATGGAAAAAGGAAAAACGTTTGGTCGCTGGTAAAACAAAATCGTTTCGAGGGGAATTGTCAAAATAGCTTACAGATGTGGAGCCAGTCTCTGTGGAAGTACATGTATTTGTATTTAGACAAGAGTCTTTACAGATATAGAACATATGATACCTAACCATTATGAATTTGTAGCAAAGTAACAGGGGATCCGCATTTTTGGAAGTCACTGTACTTCTACAGTAGATTATTTGATGGATGTTATCTCTCCATAGTTTCCTCTGCTCATAAACTTTTGTCAGCTCCGGTGTAACCATTTTACTTTGCACCCCTTACCCCCTACTTATAACCATATAATGTTTCCATCTCAAATACAAGACTTCCTTTGGAGTATGTTGCCTTCTTATTGAGTATATATGTACAAAATACATAGAAACATACCAGCTACAAACAAACCATGACGTCAGTACTTTATACAGTCAAACATCTGAATGTCAATACTTATATATGTGTAGAAATGAAATTACCTTGGTAGGATGTAAACCTATAAGGTAAAAGTGGATGACAGACCATGACAGACATCTGACACATGATGTTCATTTGACTCTTTACAGTACCTGACAATTTGACACAAAGCTTGTCTCTATGATGGTGAATCTCTATATCATCATCTGAGTGTATTTTTTCTTCGCGTGGAATATTTTATTCAAACCTTTTGATGTATTTTGTTTAGATGTCTTTAATATGGTAAATCAGTAAATTGATTGACGTCTTCCAAAGCAATTCATGCATTTTAAACTGCTTTATTTACTGAGTAAATTGGACAAATAAAATAGTCTGACAGCACTGTGAATTGGTCATATATTCTGCTGCATTAGCAAATACAATAGCTTCCTTTGTGTCTGTTTGAGTGTCTGAATATGTGGCATCATCATTACACTATAGAGGATTAGATGTCTTTGTTTCAGAACCATTGTTGAACTGACTCTGTCAGAGGATATGGTTTTAAATCAGCTGTTTATTCCAATTAAATAAACCTTTGAGTACTTTTGATTTTTATAAGAGAGACAGAGATCCATAATTCCAAGGGCCCCCTACATTAGTAAGTGGAGGGAAGTCTGTGATTTAATAAACCCATACAATGAATGTAAACTGGAATAAAATGCCTGGACAAATGGATCACAAAAAACGTCAGTGGGAGACAAGTGTGGCAATTGTGAGGGATATTGAGGCGTGGTGCTGAGTAAATATTGAAAGTGTTTTGCAGTACAAATGACCATCTTTTCACCCAATTATCTCCATCTCAATTCTTTGGAGCAGCAGCACACAGTGCTTGTCCCCCCCCCCCCCCCCTCATATCTACCTCATCCCCAAGTTATCACTACCAAGCTCTTGAAGGGTTCTGATGTAATGTCCTTTTCTTTTGTGAAGTCATCGACTCACTTTCATTCCATGCACTCTAAAAAAATCAAACACCCAACTTCCCTGGCTAAAAAGCATTGTGTTTAGTACAATCTACACATGTTTTCAAATCCAAGTCTATGTCTGTACATTTTGGTTGACAACTGGCTATTAAAATGATTTTTTGCTGTAAATCATATAAAATTGAAATTTTGAATTGTCACATATTTGATAAATATCTGAGGAATCATATGGTGGTGGCCGAACACTGTCTTACCACATATTGTAAGCCATATCAAGTTACGTGGAAATGCTTAGTATATCTTTTGGTTTTACAGTTGTATGTAGTAATCTACGTGTCTGTTAAAGGTGTCAAGGTCATTCTGATGAATATATATTGACTCAGGCATATATGGAAGTTTAATGTGTCCATTATTCATCCTAATTGTAACCTTGAAGCCTAGCTTGTTTGGTCCTCATTTTTTTCATATTGTTTCTTGTTTTACTTATTTGTTTATATTATACTGTGAAAACTAATAACAGTTATTCACACGAGCTATAGATGGCTAACAAGTTCATATTTTGGAGACAGAATTACAAATTGTGTTCATTTTCTATGCTTAATAATAATATAAATTTGAAAGATATCTATTGTTTTGTATTCATTGTAACCTGTGTAATGTACTAAATACATTAAAATCTAAATCTAAATGTAGTATTATCTAAGTTAACCCCTTATTGATGCTAATCATTCAGTATAACAGGTTTAAACTGGATCTACGACTCAGGACATTGAACTCCTCTGTTTATTGTTACACACCACAGATAACAAATGTCAATTAGCATTTGAAAATACTTGCTGATGCTGGAATGTTTTAACAAATAATTAAATAATTGTGTTTATGGATATTCAAATATATTTAGATTGGATAAATTCTCGTGGATGTGTACATGTATTGAATAAATTAGCCACAGTATGTAAAATAGTCCAGTGCAGTGGGGGAATCCCTTCTATTTGCTTGATTTGTGGGAATTCCTTGACACATTTGTGTCACTGCAAAAACGCTGATCCCCTTGATTTGCATTTTTCAAGTTTCTATTATTTTACTTTACTTTTGCAATTTGCAAATGTCACATTACTCTGTTTACTAAACTGAGTGGTGTAGCCAGTTAACATTTTAAAAGTAAACATCATTTCAAACACTGCTGCCAGTTGAAAGTTTACAAACTATTTAGATACACAAAACCCTGTATTTATCATAAACGGGTACACATTTACTGTAAATCATTATGATATGTACAACTGTCAGTTATTAGTATTCAGTAGACATTCTGTGTGGCAAACCTGCAATAATTGTCTATGTAGTAGTATTGTCACATATTACTACCCTATGTTGTATTATTCAGATATTCCTCACAACACTTACAATTACCAGTATATTAGGTATATCTGATTCCTTATAGACTACCCAGTCACAGATTACTAGATCTTATTACCAGTTAACACTAATGTAATATCAGTTAGCTGATAGAATTATCCCCATTCTGACATAACACATTACCTTGCCACAGTAACAGGGAACCAGAGAGAGTCAATTAAAACACCTCTTACAAACCAGCTTGATTATCAGGCCATTTATCAGATTAGCTCTTTGGCTAAGCCTGACTGGTGCCAAGTCCAAACATTTGGTGACACTGTCACCTGGTATTACATCTGTAGTTAGAGCCCATTAAGGTATAAATCACTGATAAATTAGTATTCTATCGGGCATGGCTTTTACAGTATTATATAATCAATATCATTCAAACATATTTAAGGTATGGCCGTCAAGGTATGCTTCATCCTGCCATGCAGTACTTTTTGTGGTATTTGCCAAGCATTTGTGGGGAAGAAATCTTTTTGAATCCATTGAGATTTTGAAGTATTTCCACAAACAAGAAAGCAAGCATGTGTATACTACTCAGAAGTAATGTATACTTGGTAAACATGTGATATGACCTATCTCCATACTTTTCCTATATATAAATATGCATACTTTCACTGTATAGAGACGGTAGTTTTAGTGGGGTAGAGCACTTTGGTTTTGGGCCTAAAATAACTGAGGGGGCTTGGGGGTCAAGAGGGCTAATCCTTGAGATAGATGACTATCACCTCCCATCCACTTATCTGACATGACAAGACTTTGACAAATCCTCACACATACATGAGCTACTTAAATATGAAATGGTCTCTGGGCATACAACTTTGACAGATAGGAGGTGTGGTAGGTGTCATCTAAAAGGTCCTATGTATCAGTGATGGCATGTCTGAAGACATGGCCATTTTGGCATTTAGAATTTTAAATGTATTTAGTGTAAAATACATGGGATCTGGTGTCATCTAATGATCTTAATGTCTGTCTGGTGTTTGTTTTGTATGAGAAAGTAGATTTTAGGCATAATCTTCATGCATTTAGTTCAAATTATGTTTGGTAACTTGAGACAATGAATTCGCCTTATAATCCCTATAAACAGGGTCTGTAAGTGTTGTCTGAATGCCTCTTTTGCTTCAGTTGAAGGAAGCAGGTATAATTACCAGTCTTTTAGATTTGAAATGTTACGTTTGTACAAATTATGAGTGTATTGTGTGAGCTTAATTATATGAAAGTAATGTCTAAGTAGGGAGGGTAAAGATTACCAGAAGTAAGTTCTCTGTGTGCCTAAGCCAGTTGGTTGTCTTAGCTTCCTGTACTTTGCAATTACATATTTTCCAATTCAATATTTTAACCTTTCTTGTTTTCACTGTAATAACTTTTCATTTTCACTTTTTGATACAGGATACTGAAATTATATATTCCATGTTATATCTCTCTCATTCTATATCGAATTTATTGTGTTCAACAAAGCATTTATGTTTTATCAACACAATCTGATATATCTCAATCTCTGTTATTATATATCTGTACATCATTGTCATTGATATATCTCCAAACATATATCTAAGTACAAAAATGTCACAATTACACTATAGTAGCCTCTTTTCCTCTGTACCAATTCTTTCAGGGTGTTAATGACAAGGTTGATGCTTGCCTGTCATCTGTGTGCAGAGGTTTGAAAAAAGTCGGAGAAAATTGGAAAGTGGGAGGCATCAGTTAACTACACAATACAGTTGTGTTTACCTTCCAATTAATGTGTAAAATGAGGGTTTAAAAGTATGGCAAACACTGATGTCAACCCTGTCCTCCTTTACAAGTCTGGCCTCTTGACAATTTACTCAGGTGTCCTGGGGTTTTAGTCTGTTCCAAGTCTCTCTTGGTTTAAGGTTTAAACCCTTTAGACATTTTTATACATGCTAGAGAACTAGTTCTAATGGACAACATGTTTCTTAGAAAATCACATTTATTTTAGCTATTAATGCATGTACAGGTTTTATGTGCATCAATTAATAAATGTAACACATAATCTGTACCACGGGAGGAATCATTTATCAGTAGTAAAAGCTAACTCAGCTACTACTACTTTTTGTACCATTACATCCTAAGACCTTAGGTGTTGAAAAGAATGTAAAGTTTAAATGTCGCTTTCAATGCTGTATAGGTTGTGTAGTTTTATGGGCAGAGGAAACTAGTATATACAGTTTGTCATGGTTCTGTACAGTAAACTGCCGACCATCAGTAACCAAACTACCAACTTTCCAACGTAGGGTCCTGGGTTTAAACCACATAGCTCTGAGGTGGGAGGTGAGTATTGTCACTGTGTCACCATGGTCCCAATGTAACAGTAGTAACACTTTCTTCCATTCATGTACTTATCATGAGAATGCTTGGGAGAAAATGTTTTGGCTATCTAATTTAGCATCACATTTGCTAAAGGAATGAATTAATTTAAATGGCCCTTATTCAGGTTTTCACTCCTCCAATTTTGGTTTCAACACCATGTGTAGATATCACAATGCACAAAGTCAAAGAAGGAGAGTAGCCATCCTAGTTGGTGTCAATATTCTAAGCCTTGGAAAGACTGAACTCCGAAAATCAACTTCTGAACAGAAATCTTTCATTTACTAACTTCCTTATCACCTTAAAATAATGAACAAGTTGTCTATAAGAAACCTTGTGTTTATTTTATTTTGTTCATAAAAAGGCCCACTATTACGGTCGATTCATGGCGAAAATATATGCCTATAAACTATTATTTATTCTTACAAAGGAAAGCACAATGTCTCTAGTTCATGAAAACATTTACTAAATTGGTGTAAACATTTGTTGTGAAAGTTGGCAGAAAATCATCCAATATTGACAGTCATTTTTGTGGCAAGATCTGTCAAGAGACGTTTTTTTATATCACTCCTCGTTTCTGGAGAATATGTAACCTGCTGAAAGTCAATATTCTGTTGTAGTTTTTTCCCAAGGCGGGGGGGGGGGGGGGTGCCTTCTTGGCATATGTGGTAACACAGGGAGCATCTGGGTTCTAATAAACAGGTAAAAATGACCCTTCCAGTTGCATATTCCGTGTTGAACCATTACTTCAGTGGCTGGTTTAGTTTCTATTTTTATCTCTTCAATGAGGATACCTGTCTTAGTTTAATTTGTTGATATTATTGTAACCAGCACCAGATCAATCCATGTTATTTTCTGATGAAATGCAGAAAAGAAATATGTTCTGAGTTTAAATCCACTTTAAATCATGACCATAGATATAAATAGTCTCAATATTTTTTTTTCACTTCCAGGAAATTTACAGATAAATCCCCTCTAGACGTTTTTACCATATCTTTGTATGAACTGTTTGCATTAAAACTGTATCTGACATAACTCTCTGTATGTCTGTATTGCTATGAGATACCTCCCCCATATGTTACTGTAAGTCTGTAAGCTACAATTAATAAATAAAAAGTCAGACCTTCCATGCTGAGTAATACCCCTCGAATCAAGGCACCAGTAAAGAAATGATGTACTAACCCTCAGCTCACTTTTGTGTCATAAATCTCACACCTAACAGCAAATTACACACACACCCTCGTCTCCAAGCGGTCTCCAAGCTTTTTAATGGAGAAGTTTTGATATTTATTGATAAAAAAGGGGGAAGGATAATTCTTATGAAATCTATGAACGCATTGAATCGCCGAGTCTCAGCGGGAAACGGCGAGAGTTTTATGAGAGTGTTGTGGATGCTGGCGTGAACATAGCAAACAAGTGTTTATCACCCCCGCCCCCCTCACCAATCCCCCCACCACCACCAAACCCCTTCAGTTACATCATAATGAATGGCCCGCGGACACATCTGTACCCCCACCACCCACCGAGATCTAATCATCAGGGACTGGCCGTAACAGCCGCCATGTAAAGATTTTAAGAAAAAAACTCTAGCCATTCTCAAAGGCGCAAGATGACGTTAAAGACATGCTATTTGAAGGTGAAGTATGAGGTTTTAAGACCGAGCCCTTTCGTAAAGGTACAGGGTTGAGGTTATGTTAAATATATTCCTGGGTGTAGTTTTAAAATTGATTAGGTCAAATGATCAGAAGTGACGTTTAATAACACCAGTTAAAAGTACATTATAATAGGTTTCTTCTGTGTTATTAATAAACCCTCGACAATATTTACTTTTCATTTTTATTACTAAGACAATAATATTAATTATGCATTAAATCTACTGAGCTTAGCCCTAGAATAATCCATTTGAATATGTATATTTTGTTTATTGCTATGGTTTCCCTTTTTCTATGTGGCGTTGATCCCCCCACTAGGTCTCAGGTCAGTTGATCATGGATTTCTGCTTTTCTGTGTGATGAACCTTGGGGTCTGTCTTTAAGATAGAGACTAAGCACTATAAAAGTAAAATTAGAAATAGTATTGCATCAGTTTGTGTTTGTCATTCTATCTTGATACCATAAACTACATATCCTTTATTATGAAAACAACTCCTAAGATACCTTAATTCCATTAGGTCTCAAGAGACTAGGTAAAGACTAGATTTATCCCTTGTTCCAAACATTCATTATGTAATTAACTATTTGACCCCCGCCTCCCCTCCCCCCACACACAAACGAGTGGCATAACATAGCATCCCTTGCTAATAACAGTAAGTGTCATCTGTCCTTTAAGACACCCAAAAATGTCACTTCAATTTTTCTCTGACGAGGTAAAAGTGTATGGACATATTATTGCCTTCGATTAGCTCTAAATAGACTTGACTTACTACTCAGCCATTGTCTATATTATGACCCGTTACTTGTATTTTAAGAGATATTTAAACTTGCCCATTTTCCCCTTTATTGGCCCTGAGGTCACAGATTTACATGATGTTAGTCTCTAGTGATGCACCATGATGATTTACTGATGCAGTTTTCTAAATCTATAAAACCATTGTTTTCATGTTATTGTTTCTGTTATAAATACTGTTCAGTGTTTTTGAATGCTAGGCTTTTGTTGATTGAAAGTCATGCAATACTGTTGTGGGTGGGATTTTAATGAAAGACAAGTATTTTGTTACTAACGTGTTAGGGTTTCAAATAACATTACTAACGTTGATCTGTGGCTTTCATAAACAAAAGAGACAATGGATCAGAAGAGGTGACAGTTGGAGTTGTATCTTCTCTAGCAACAGTTGGGATAATTTTAGGAAAGGCCCTCAGGACACCCCACATATTGGCATTGTCTTACCCAATGTCTATAAAGATGTGATCCAAAAGATGGTTTACCATTGCAATACTCCAGATTGTACCATATTGCAGGGCCCTTAATCGCAAAAAAGGATCAAGCTCTCAAGTTGAGCCAAAAATCAGCTCAAATTTACAGCTGTTTATACAAAACTTCAGCTGACTTTTGAAAAGCTCGTCTTGAGTTTGATCCCTTTGGTGAATACGGCCCTAGAGCTGGATGCTCAGCAGGGGAAGAAGATATTATTATATCCAAAACAGTAAAACACAATTTTGTATGTGTCAGCCCTTAAGTCTGTTAGATAAGTTAGCTATTGCATTTATATCTTATGGTCCATTCACACTGTTCCATGTGGTTATAACAACTCACATTTGAATTTAGCTACCCGATCTTGTCCTTATTGTCCTGTGAAATGGACCACATGCGATTATGTTGGTAGAGACGTCCTATATGGCCATTCTACCCCCATACCCCTCATTTTACATGACAGCTTGCAAATTTTTTTGAAACAGTTAAAAAAAATCCACAATGTGCATGGGGAGAAGCTAGGAATTTTTGATTTGGTACTCCCCGATGTTTCAAAAAGCTGTGTTTACCGGTATATGCAGTATTTGTTAGGGAATGGGGTATTGTTTATCTCATTAATTATTCTAATAACAAACTGGTTCCCATGTGTTTGGATTATGTACCCCCGGGCATACCAGCTTTTACATAAACTACGCACCTGATGTGTTGAAATGGCTATCTGTGTTATTTATTTGTTTATTTGGGGTTTTACATCACTTTCGACACTGTACAGGTCATATTACGATCGGTAGTTCTGTGGGCACAGGAAACCAGTACATACAGTTGGTCAAGGTTCTGTACTGTAAACTGCTGACCATCGGTAAACAACTACTAGCTTTCCCACATAAGGTCTGGGGTTTGAACCCGCTGACCTCAGAGGTGGGAGGCGAGTGTGTTACCACAGCACCACCGTGGCCTGGCTATCTGTGTTGTGTCAATCGCATCCTTCGGAATACGGATACCGAAATATTAAACATTTTGGATACTACTAAAACATGAAACCCATTGAGCCAGTGACAAGCCTGGAAAAATTTAATATTTTACGTTTGTAACTCGCGAAGCAAGCGCATAACATTGTGACCTAGGTATTACACACAAGTTTTCAGATTACCTGACTGAATGCATCTGTTTTTCTTACAGGTGAATTGGAGGATCCGTGTTGACCTAGTGTTTAGTAAGTTTGGCATCTAATCATAGACTGTCACCGCTGTGGGTTCGAGTCCCACAAGTGGCAATGCTGAGGACCTGTCCCAATATGACACTGTTTGTTGAAGTGGACATAAAAACCCAACTTTGTAAATTTCTCTCCTACAGGTGAATTCTGCACAAGAAGCCAAAAATGAAGGTTAACATGAAGGTTTGACAGAATTTGTACACATGGGACTCTTAACAGAAAACAACAAAGAGAGACGAGATGTCAAAGTGTTGATCCCACTGAGATTTTTTGTTTAACACTTAATTACAGCCGTTAATTAACTGAGGTGAACTTGTGGGGCTGAATTAGACCAGATGTGTTGGGGAGAAACAATGGAGACAAAACCACTGCAGACTGCTTCAAAACAGGAGTTAATCACTGGCGCCACCTGGCGAATGAAATGATCACCAATTTACAGAAAGCTGTGAAACCTTGTACGATTTGAAAAGAGGTTAATTCTTATCTGTCATCAGAAAACAGTTAATATTCTCACCCACAACACATGGTAGGTAACTGCACATACAAACAATAATTATCAATGAAAGTTCTTTTTCATTTGCCCCCATTTTCTCCCCCTCCCAACCTTGGCTAATTGTCTGATGTCCCTTCTCTCTGTGTCTCGTTCCAGCTCCCTTTCATCTACAACTTCTATTAGCCGACACAAAATGCAGCCACTATTTTTTAACCGCCAATAAACAATGACCTGTTTCAATGCGCCCGTCATTTGTACTTTGGTTCTGGCCATTAATCCCACCAAACCCTCTTTGTAGCACATAAACATTAATAACACAGAAAACGAGAGAAAAATAGACTCAGTTTAATTGAATAGAGTCCTTACACAGCACCCCCCCCCCCACCCCATCACACAAGTGTAATGAATTTACAACAAAAACTTTCTTTGTAGTCAGTATTTTTATATTTATTCTTTGACAAAAAAGAAAACATAATATATATATTACATGTTCTAGCCAAGGTAACTGTTCAAATGTCATCATGACTGTGTATTGGTATGAATGGTCTCGCATAAATCAAGTGGCTGAGTGTATGGGTAGTTGTGTGGTTGTGTGTCACACCCCTATAACTGAAGTGATGTTAAATATGAGTAACTTCCTTCAGAAACACATAAACATGGGGGCTTTTAACACCCCCATGGTTCATGAATTATACCCCTCACCTACCAACTCATATTTAACCTCTTCAAAGGTTCTAAACTACCTTCAGTAGTGGAGAGTAGTGTTAAAAACTCTTCTTGTTTCTAGTACAATAATTAGCAAGGGTCACGGAATATTCCAGTTAAATATGAAGTCATAAACTTAGCCGGGGGGCATTAATTTGTAACCTGTTTTTTGTCTCACTTGTGCATGCGTAGTAACTATGTTGCAAGGAAGTAAAGGGTGTTAATTTTAGCTATGAGATGAAATGCAGCAGACTGGTGGGGTATTACTGGTGGGGTGATAAGTCATTACTCTGATGCTGGGGGTGGGTCCCTTAGTTCTTGACTCAACGTCATTAAGATGACATTTTAAAGGAAGTTATTAACTGTTTTATGAAATATTCATAAGCAATAAATTGCTGCACATTCATTAGGGCTTGAAATGTGGACATAAATTCCATCCTGAGCCTTTTTAGTTAAATTACAATAAGAAGCTAAAAGTGTGATCATTTATAACATCAGAGGAGGACAGTTGATGTTTTAGTGTTTGTTCAAGCACTTCATCCAGCTTCCTAGAGCAAGTTTAGGTGAGAGGCTAGGGATTATTTTTGTACATTGTGAGTGTTATAAGTATTACGATTTAAATTCAGGCCATGTACATTAAAAATTTAACATAAAGAGATCTACTAAATGTCACTAAATGTTGGATAGGGTGCCATGTCAAGTTACAAACGTAAACAAACTTCATGTTGGTAAGAAACATAGATGTGAGTATTTGTTATTTTGGAATATAAAAATTATTAACCCACAAACCATTTTACACCTATTTATGTACATATATCATACAAACAAATATTCTAACGTATGTATCTTGTCTCATTCTTTTATTCTTTTAAATGAAATGTGATTTTTAGAGACAAATTTTTCCACCTTCCATTTTTTCACAAGTGGTTTCCCACTGAACCATCCACTGACTGCAATCCCTAGAGGAACTGAGATTTAATTTGACACTAGAGGGGATTTTTTTGTGTATTTTGGCCCTAGAGAGATTGGGAGTTGTTATCTGGCGTCAGTTAATTATCTCCAGGCCTCCAATGTCAAAGATTTCCTCCCCGAGTGTGATAAGGGGTCAGAGCTGCAGCTTGCTGCAGTAAGTGAAGCAGAAATGTCAGATATGTCCCAATATAGTCTTCTCTTCCAATAGACGCCCTCTATCGGATTTCTTAGGATAAAATAGCAGTTTGCAAATGATTTGCCGTATATTTAGTTTGGCCTTGGACTGCGCCTTATGAGTACATATATACTCACCATACTCATTGCAAGATCCAGATAATACTATGTAAGCAGTACGAAATGTCTGTCATATAATTGGTTACTGAAGGAGGGGAAGGGGGGTCATCCCTGACCTTGACTCAGTGGTCAGGTGATTATCAAGTGTTGCAAGTAATCAGTTAGCTCATAACAATATATGGGAAATGTTCGCGGTCTGTTCCCATATGAGGCTAGATGTTACTACTAATGCAGCAACCAAATTTTAACTTGTGTAAAGTATCACTACAAATCTATATGACATCTCACACAGACAACAACACAGATAAAGTTATGAATCTAAAATCCATGCCAGATGCATACAGTACTGGCTACAGCTATGAACGCTGACTTGGTAAAATATTGAGAAATGGGTTTAGAAATTTTTTTTTATTTCCTGTGACAAACTAAGAGCCCTTATCAAGGTTAGTACCCATGAGATCCATAAGCATTTCTACAATGACTAATCTTAATCTTATCTTGCTCAGACTTTTCTTTCAGATATTGCCTAGACACGGGCGATAATTGCAGAATTTATGGTAACACTAGACATCTAGTGCATATCTTCTAGGAAAGTTTATTATTGTTATTGTTTGCCTTTTAACCACAACAACAATGGGTTGTCGGAACCTATTTGTATGTCCCAATTGCTCCATCTCCAAGTTTGTTTATGCTAATCAATAAAACATTTACTTACTGGCAACAAAAATTAGAACCTAAAGGTTCTTTAGTTATACACATGTATCATCATCTATCATGCCTGAACAATTGAAAATTCTAAGGAAAAAAGAGAAACTTTAACAATCAGAAATGTTACATAGGAAATGGCAGGGAACAGCTTTGCAAAAGAAGTGATAAGCAGAGGGAGCATGCACTATTTGATTTCCACAGGCGCTGGTTTTACGACTCCCAGGAGTCCTATCGGGTGTCTCCATCCCAGAAATCACCACAGCTGGGCAGCATAAAGTGAAACCCGATAGCTACTCAAATTTCAAAGATGGCGGCTCGTGGCGGGCCAAAGTTTCCCTGCCTTTTGGGGGAGGGTGGAGAAAATTGTTCCTTTTTTCTTATTATTAATAATAAGCAGCCATTATTAATGGCTGTTCAGATTAGGGTTATAAAACACGTGCCAATGTATAATTTGGGAATAACAGTGCAATTTACTTAGTGTAGTAAATTGTGAAGGCAGTCTTTGAATGATATTACTGAAACTCAGGAAATAGATTGAATTGTCTCCAGCGTTTTAATCTCCATTGTCAAAATTAAGCTTGTGATTTCATACCAGACAACCACTCAGTCAATACAGAATATTACAATGAACTGGACTCGATCTCGTGACCACAGAGGTGAGAGGTATGTGACCTTAGTTTGACATGTATAGGAATACATATTTCATATGATAGTAATACTAATGACATATGAACCATCTGACTATTGTGTACCACCAAGTCACATTTCAAGAGAACAAGCATTTTAATGATTGATGTAATTGTAATTAGCAGCCCTCCTTTATACATTAATTACTTGTTTATACACATTTCCATTTGATTAAGGTTGTCCTTGGGAAAAAACTCACTGTTCAGGGGTTTAAAGTACACATATTCTGGTGTTTGAAATTCATCCTTTTGTGAATTGACCTGTGATTTGTACATCAAAGGGGGTAAATCTTATAACTGATTATCTTTCGCTGTGAACTAATCATCAGAAAAACACATGACTTCCACAAATTCAACCCATTATGTTAAATTCAGCCTCCATAAAAGAGAATACATCAGAAAGTAATCCTAAAAAGAAAGGCTTTCCACTGACTAGTCTTTTCATCACAGTGTGGAAGTCATCCCTATTCTGTTGATTTGTTAACTATAATTAAAGTGATCACTTAATTGGATTTGTCCATATTGTTAGGGTGTCACAAACTTAACTTTGAAACAATTGACTTGATAGTGTTAAAACTGTTTGAATACTTGTTGAAAATTCATATTTTTTCTTTTGACATAATTATATTGCAACTTGATATTTCATCTTTTTTTAATTTACAAGCTTAAAACAAATAATGGAAAGAAAGAAATCAAATAATTTCATGAAGCATTAAACTTATATCCCACAGAAGACCCAATAGTTAAGAAACAGTTATACCAAGAAGAAGAATTAAAATGGCTGGGAGCTGGAGCCCGCTGTTTTAAATGGCTCAGACATTTAGAACCATTATTTAAACCTAGTGAATCTAAATGACAGGGTCTGCCATTTAAAACGGCTTGGGGGTCAAAACGGCAGTGAACATATACTAGTATATTGGGGAGATGGTTTTACTGACATACTCTTCAGCAATACATCCATGTCGGAGCATATTCAACAACTGCCTCAATTCTACCAGATTGTGATAAAGATGATCAACACCAATACATTGAAACCATGTTTACACAAGTATTAAAGATAAATGTATCAAGTTCTGGCAATATTTATGTTCTGTTTTATACTATATTCATCCGTGGGAGATTCCATTTAAGTTTGTAATTGTTCAATTTCATTTAGTTATTTGTCATTACTTTATATTAGAATGTTCCCTCTATTTATTGTAAATTCTTTCAGTGCTGAAGTGTTAATTTAAATCATCTGTATCTTCCATAGATTCTTCATACCAGGTCTAGTCTTCCTCCACTAGATAGGTGAGGATGATAAATGTCCCAGTGTGGGGCGGGCTGGCGCCACCCCAGTCAGTCAGGACAATTGTGGTGGGGTGGTGGAGGGTGGGGGATGGTAGAATGTCAAGTGTGGACTTATTACACACCAGGGGAGGGGGTCCTAATCTTCCAGGGGAGTGAGGACACAGAGCTCACCCCAAGACAAACCAGAGTTGTGGGTTCAGAGGTTGGAGTGATATATAACTAGCCTTTCTCCCAACATACGAACTTCACATAATGTTCTGGTATCTAATCTATAGAGAGTAATTTATAGATTTGCATGGTGCTTAATATCAGTATAAGAGATTTTAAGGGGCAAAAGGCAAACCTAATTTTTCATATATTTCAACACTGGGACAATTTAATATTTCTTATGCAGTCTGTTGAGGCGGACTGTAATGACCACAAAGGTGCAAGTGAAGTGACCAGTTGTCCATACTTTTAATCATTTGA
Organism: Sabellastarte sp. h YS-2021; assembly: GCA_964017235.1. Taxonomy (NCBI): domain Eukaryota; kingdom Metazoa; phylum Annelida; class Polychaeta; order Sabellida; family Sabellidae; genus Sabellastarte; species Sabellastarte sp. h YS-2021. The sequence continues at coordinate 19,582,544 of OZ024928.1, forward strand.
CCCATTGAAACCAATCAACATTCTGAATTGGAACGGACTTTTATCACATGGCTTGGATTGGGCACAGATGAGTTTCACTGGTAGACAAAAGAGTAAATAGGTAAGAAAGTTGGTCAATATTTTTCCATATGTTTAAACCAAACTATTAGTAAATAACTGACAATGTTCTCACTCGATACTGACAGCTGCAAACTTAAAATGACTGAGATGAGAGATAAGGAATGATGAGGCATTCAGCATTTCCACCAGGTTTTAATCAATCAAACCTCAGCAGAATCCTATCTGTCTGGTGAACAAATTAACAAACCATAGATGTTACTTCCTTTTAATATTTATTGTGAATAAAATGAGAATTTTGTTATATGTTTTCAACAGTCTAAACCCTATAAATTGCACTGGAATCAAAAGTAACATTTGTATTTGACTTGATGAAATGCCAAATCTGTCGCAAGTCAGCAACTGTAGCCCCAGTTGAAAATGTCCCATTTTGTATACCTGTTAAAAGCACCAAATTCAATTGTTGGTAGTACCAACAACCAGGATCCACATTTTCAAATAAGTGTATCACATTATAAACAAGAGACTACAATTTGTTATAAGACCCCCACACAAAAAACACCCTGAATGGCCAATATTATGATGAGATAACAATGGACTATGTGGAGTGTAGATTCAATGCTATTATCGGACTTATTCTGGTGGATTTGAATCATATGAATAGTTCAAGATGTGTTCAAAATGTTCAATTTTGTGATGGGATAGCAATGCAGTATGTGAAGTGTAAATTCAATTCTATTATTTGACTTATTCTGGTGGATTTGAACCATTTGAATAGTTCAAGATGTATTCAAAATAGTTGCATAATCTGCCAAGATACTTTACATTTGTGTGGAATATTTACTTGGAGTGGGAGTCTTCTTCGAGGCTGGGATGTAGATTCTGTGTTCACTTGTTTACCAATTGAGAAAATATTTTTAACAAGAGAGAATCTATTTGTGTGTGATTTGTATGACAAGTGTTTCATCCTGTGGTTTAAAGTAAGTCTATTATGTTGTGTGATATGGGTACATTGGTGATAAATTAGTGGTCTTAGTGGTCATTTCAGTGAATAGTAATTATATGGATTCTGCTTTGAAAACTGTGGACTGCCTTGTGGATTTAAATGTTTATATATTTTGATTTATGATATGTGTATAAATATAACATAATAGATCAATTTATGTTACACAGATATGTATTTAGTTTTTACTAATGGAATATCAGTAATTGTAAAGTGAACTGGTTGAACTGTACTCTAGTTATTTTCAAATCAAAACAATGTTGCCGTTGGTAAACCCATCTGTAATCATGGATATGAGTGATATTGTGTGATATTTGTAATGCTATTTACTGTTTAAATGTACATGTATTTTGTTCACATGGACTATCTCAATGTTGATATAATTTAAACCCTGAACATAAAAATAGTATTTTTTCAACACAACAGATTGGCACTATCACTGAGAGTTCAAAATGAACAGATTGATCTGTGTATTGTCACACTGGCTAACCATAATATTGTCAGTATAAATCAATTATACTTGAATTTTAACTGAATTCTGTGTGGTTAAAAAATCTAATTTCTTGTGCAAACAATAGATCATATAACTGTACTGAATACCTTTTTTAGTCTCAGTCTGTGATTTTTTACACCTACAAGTGTAGAATTGCCCATCTCAGATTCTTAGTCTTGATAACTGATCCAAAAATACAGAACCTTATCAAAGAGATGTGGGGTATTTAGTGACATCCACACATACACTGTGTACCATAAGATGGGGACATACTCTGATAAACTGACATGTGAATAGTACATTAGGAAGCATTGGAAAGTTAAATATGACGTTGGCACACACATTGTAGATGTATTATCAATGGCAGTATAGACATGTCTTATTGATTGCTTGTCTAATACAGGAGCTTCATATTGACTCTCTTATAGTTGTGTACATGTTTATTTATGGAACTCATACATGCATCTAGAAACTGGGTAGATTTTAACCCTAATATGATAGTGTGTTTTCATAAACTTTTCATTTCTGCTTTTTTTGAGATTTGTCACACAATACATGCAGAATCTGTTAAAGTGTTTATCTAGATGACATAGCATGCCTCAAACTGCATGGAACTGTAAATGATTTAATTGTAGGGTATTCAGTGGTAGCTTTTTCCCTTATAGTGCAAGCATGTTTATTGGGTGGAGATAAAAGCCTAATTTGATTGCTATATGCATAAATATCTAAAATACATGTTAGCACATAAAATATAACTCGACACTTATAACAACTATAAAAACCCATATATCTAACACATATAACCATAGAGACAATCTGTGTCTTGCTATACAAATAGGACATGTGATTCATTATCTCCATATTTCCCTTTATAACTGTGCAATGAAAGTGTAAAAGGTGCTGACATTTTCTCCCCAAAAGAAGGTTCTGTTATCAGCAAAGTACTCAAACATATTGCCACATTATTCACTCTGCACAATAGCAGGGGAGCTATTGAGTTAATACAGAGGCCATTAGATGGTACAGGGAGTTGTTATTAATGACACAACGGTTAAAGGGTCACCCCACTATATAATACCCACTGAACTTCTTATAAGTAACATATGTAGGGGCCGATTATTAGCATGAGCATGCGGGCGATAAATGATGATTTATGAGCAGACGATACTTTCTCCCAAGAATGTTATGATGAGAGAGATGGGTTTGGCGGGAAATTTAGTTTAAATTTAATAGACCCAGCTTGCAGCTGTGTCAAGGTAATTTAGAAACACATTATTTAAATGAGAATATTGGTATATTTAGATATGGGTCAGTCTAGGGTTAACACAGCTATATCTTTGAGTCAGAACTGATGTACAACTGACATTTATGGCTCAGAATTTCGTGGAAGAAGCTAATAGATCAGTGGGAAGAGAATAACAGATAGTGGTGGAATCCACTCTATACTACGGTGGTTATATTTAACAAAGCTCTTACTCAAAATGTCTAATTATTAGTTACCGTCATTATACCAGAAAGTTATATGGGTTTTCTTATCATTTTAAACCCATTGTACCTAAAGAATGTCAACTAGTGTAATATATCACAGGATGAATATGGATGTATTTTGAAATTTCAAAGTTTCAAGAGTAATTATTTACAGCAACAGCAGATAAGTGGATAATTGGTTGAATTAGTTTCCAATTAACTGATGTATTTTTCCTGATACAAGTGCTCTTAGTTTCAAATTAATGTACATCTCTTACCACTAAACAACTTCAAATAAACATGAAACATTTGGATCTTGTTCCCCAAATAACTAAACATTGCACTGACCAATTGCAAGTATTTAGAGAAATAAATTTAGTTTTCATTAATTTTCTCAATATATTTGTCCCTTAGTTATACTACTTAGTATATTTTATATGACAAGAATACTTACACTCATTGCCTTACAAATTCAATCTGTGTCTGCTATTATTTTAAGAGGTTTTCAATTAAAGGGGAAGTTTGGTGGTCCAAGAAATAGCTGTGAAACTCTATCTGGTGAGTAATTACACATCTGAGGAAGGGCTAAGGTAACTCGAGGGTATGCACTCTTTGATGGACGTAATGACTCTAATAGACTGGACCTTTTAACTCAGATAAAACACGACTAGTCCTTGATTTGGAATCAGAGTAGCTCTATTATTGTTAGCCAGAGTGTCAGTTTTAATTTGAGACTAGTGAGGCTTGGGGGTTTGTGCGAGTGTGTCCAGTTTGTAATCAATTTGTGTTTCTGTTTGGGAAATATATTGGTGTATGTATATCTGTAAAGTTTTAATCAAGCTTATAATTGATCTGATCAGGCTTTTGGACTAGTAAATTGGTGGCCTTAGAGATCAAATGGTACAACTCGAAACTGCTCACTTTGATTATCTTTATGGTATAGAGTTTGAGATATGTATACATTGAAATAGATTATCTGCATTTTTTAAATGTCAACTATTTATAGGTATAAATATTTTGAAAATATGGACTGTTAAATACAATTTTAAGACCAGTATGTCTTATATTTGAAGCTATAAGTTGAAATAATCAGTAAATAAATAAAATTAGTAATTCAACAATCAGAAAAACACACTCATATGTCAGTATTTTTGAGATGTGATATTATTGTGGCGTTGGGTTACTATAAATATTTAATTTGAGTGTTATCAATTCACATGTAGATTTGGGTGGACACGTAAAATTAACTACCATTTAATGTAAGTATAAAACTAAGAATATGTCAAAGTCAAGTTTCGAGAAAAAAAAGTCATATTTATGGTTTTTATAAATTATTAAATCTCATTATAGGACATGCCTAAACCGAAAAATCACTGTGAAACATTGTTCCAGCTATCTCTTGAAAGGTTTTACAAATTAATACGGGATAAAATTCATAAAAAAATATCGAAAGAACCTTCTTACATACATTTCTCAAAAATGGCGAAAATTGCCTGTTTTGACTGGTATTTCAAATGTATCCAGTGTTGGCCATTTTAAATTCAAAATATTTATGATTGCATTGCATTTATTTTTTGCACCAAAAACTACGTACATTGTATTTGTATTAACTTATATATTTACCCCCCTCCCCGAAATACATCCACAAAGGAATATATAAACCATTAACTACGGGGCAAAGGATTTTCTCACCGGAAGTGCCTAAATGTTACCCCGTTTCGTGCTGCGCATGCGCCGTGGAGTGCCTGGTTTGTTCTAACGCTCGTTAGTTCATTGTTTTGCGCCCAGTGGTCTGGAAAGATTATCTCAGTTCATCGCCCAGAGCTCTTTTATTTATTCGCATTTCTAGAGGAACCAAACAGAAATGAAAGGCGCTCAAGGTCTTTTGTGACCGTGACATTTGCAGGGGTTTTTAGATTTCCGTCAAACACTCTGGTGGGAATGATTTGGGCGTATTTTTATTGGTCGATTTGGAATGCAGCGACGCATATAAAACGACCTCCCGAGTTTTTGTAGGCTCTGAAAAGGTTTCTCCCTTTTTCGTGGACGCATTAAAAAGCTTTAGTTCGTCAGTCTGTAGGCAGATGTCGCTATAGGGCTATCAAATCTCCTGTTTTGGGGACTCAATCTGTTTGATTGTATTTTTAAATTCACAATAAATGGAGTATTCAAATACAATGCACTCGTGTAGGTTTTAAAATGTAGTTTTGAGTGCAGTGGTTTTATAAGAGACAGGAAATCAATGGAGATATACCCTGTGGGGTGAAATGTGAGATGTTTGTCCTCACACTAACTAGGTATTTGTCAGTATTTGACCTGTAACTGATCCCAACATTATCTATTCTTTCTTTTATTTGTATTCATCAATTAGTTGAAAACCAAAGCATATATAGAACAGTCAATGGTAGTATTCAGAATGGTACTTTATCTGGTACTTTATTGCTTTATTCATAATGTATACTGTTGTAGGCTGCACATATTTTTTTACATTTTTGCTGCAAAACAACCGTACATAACAATTTTGTGTTCTATTTTCGCCAAATTGCTACTACTACTAACATTATTATTATTATTATTGCAGCCAATGTTAATTCTTTAACATAATATATCTGTAATATGAAAATTCATTTGACAAAGTAAAAGTTGGTATTTTACGCCCATGTTAACCATTTTTGGTAGTCAGTTTACCCTAACTGTCCCAATTCTAACTCTGAACTTTTGTGGCACCTATTCTCTGCCTACTGCAGCTTCTGTGGCACAACATATCCATAAACCAGAGTCCTGAATCAGATACTGGGAGGACAAAAAAAAGTTTGGCAACCACAGAGATACCATGAAAAAAATTAAGGTGGATAAGCTTTGGAGAACTGGCAGGAGTTTAACTTTGGTCATCGGGCAAATCGTTCCAAATGGTACGTGTATCATAAGGAAAATTATGGTTGACATGTTATTGTCCCTGGCTATTTCAGAACCTCTGCCGTTTCGAAAAGGCCAAGTTATTTGGCTGTTTCACATCCTTACTGGGTTGTGAAATGCCTAGGCCGTTTCTAAACCTAACTGATCAAACTGACTTAAAGCAGTTATACTTAAACCTATGGCATTCAATTGGGCCCTTTGACTTGAAAAGATGAATGGAATATATTTATATATCTACACATTTTGTGCTAATTCTTTCATATTTCTGATAATTCATTGTATAAGCAAGACAGAAATTTAGAAAAATAAACAAACAAAAAATAAATTCATAAAACTGTACAAGTTGCTCCAACTCCTGTATCCTGATCACGCCAATTCAGATCAACTGCATCTAGGGTTTCCGCATGTCCCCAGATTTGTGGCCACAAATGAGATTACAGGACACAGCTAGAAGGGCTCAGGTTACAGATCTCCGCCCTAGCCGTTTGATTAGACATGACACTGAAACACTGCCATGTAAAATCAAGTGAGGCTAGCTTGCATATTTAGCAGACGACAAGCAGCAGTCATGGGAGTCATGATCTGTACAAAGATTATAAAGAAAACTGAAACAATTGAGGAAACGGTAGCAACTACCTAAACAATGCATATCATATAATACAGGGGTGGTCTCCTATGACTCCAAAATATAAATTTCGGAGGCCTTAGCACAACAAACTGATTCAATGGAAACCAATCTTTTTTATCTGGATAAAATAGTGATAAAAATGAAATGGACTCTGAGATAGGGAAGTCCTATTCATTTATATGTGAAGCGTTCCTGTGTGCAAGTGTGAGGTTCCCTCAATACAAATATGGTAGTTCGTATCATTTCATTAGTAGATAGGAGTTTATAATAATAATAATAGTTTTTTTGACAAACTACTTTTTACAGCAAAATTGATAGAAGCCGGCTAATGTACCAATAGATGTATGTGTACCATAATACTCAGGTTATCAATGGTATTTATGACATTATTCTGAAATATCTTACAGTAATCATTTTTTTCTTTATTATCAGTATGTATTTTTAAAACTTGCTTCAAACAATATTTTTTTACTGTTGAAATTGATTATAAACTGTAATTTAAAATTGCATAACTGAATGAGATAAAAATTACTGAAGTAATTGTAGTGTTTTATTTATTGATTGGCTTTTTGACACAACCTACATGACAGAACGACTCACGTCACGCCAGTGTGGTTTGTTGAAGTTAGAGATATTGGACAATGCACGCGAATGGTGATCAGCAGATGAATGACTTGCTCATTGAAACAGAGGGGGAAATGCTGGTGGGTGGGTGGTTATTATGAACAGTATACTGGGTTTATTCACTGTCACACTAGATTCAAATAAGACAAATATTTTACACAGAAAAAAAATATATGCAGCTTATAAATAATTATCATTATCCATTGACCAGAAATGATTTTTTATTGAGATATAATTATCCCTATTGGCATTTGTAAAGAAAGTATGATTTTATTGTTTACTGTAAATAAAACACTCAAAATGACCAAATATTGCAGAAGAAATACATGGACTGGACCCAGAATATTAGCCTGTAATCTTAAATGTACGTCAGTTGTACAATTGCCCATCTATGTTTTCAATACTATGTCAATGTTCATTATTTAGTCAATTACTATGCATTGTCTCTAAACCAAGTTACCCCCAACGAGAACTGGTAATTGCAAAACAAATTTTTCTATCGCTTTCTCTGTGATACACAACTTTTGAGACGCCCCCTGTTGCCAGTCCCGTATAATTTAGTTCGAGAAGTGGCCGCTAGGCGGTAGCAGGCATCCGCTTTATCAGCCAGTTGACGCCTGCATTGCTCTGAATGCAATTCTGTGGCTTTTGTAGAGACAGAATGAACGTCAATACTTTATTGATCATTTACTGAGCACATCAAAGGTATTTTACACCCGGATAAACACTAACAGGATTTGCACGTATTTAATCCCACCAGTTGTAAACACGTTACATTAAGGGCAAATGTAAATGAGTGGCTTTTTGATGAGATATGAAGATTAACATATTTTTGCAGGTGAAAAATCATCGGGGAAATCCAAAGACTTGATGTACTTTAACAACTTAACCTTCTAAAATAAATTCATTGTGAATGTAATACGGAATTTATTTATTTTATATACTTCACAACTACCTTTGCAATTGTCTCATTTTATGATGAACAAAAAGAAATATTTATGTATTGGCAATCCAGGCTTGAGCCTTCGGAAATGTCACACTGTATCTTAGACTATCAAGAATTAATCCCTCTTTGGTAAATTACAATGCATGCTAACATATGACTGTTTGTTATCTCATAAAACTTTAAAGCAAAGATTCACTTACAAATAGTAAATCCTTTATTTTAGCTGGTCTGTTTTTGGTGAAAAAAGTCATAAATATTTGCATAGTAGAGAATACTGTACACTGTATAAATTTATTATCGGTAGTAATTAGTGATTGCTGTTGTTGTAAACATGCATATATTCTCTCTCTATTGGAAGGAATGCCCATATATAATTGTTTATACATAATTGTATATAAATGTTTATGATGAATCCTAACAAAATATATTATTGATTGTAAAATTAAAAACGGATCAAATACCTCTAAAATTGAACATTGAAAATTAATTAAAAGCTGATCTTAACCCATACGTAAGTCATTCATATCAGTCATTCTCACAACACACTAGGTCATTTTTATGATTCTTCTATATGATAAATTTTTTTTAGTTATGTTGCATTATAAACTTTGCAACCAATAATTTGGCACTCAATATCTATTAAATTATATATTTTCAAATTAACCTCATTTTTATTGTTTAATATTAATATGTAAAATATTATTTAGATCAGAAATGGCCATTTATTTATTAATTTAAGCACATATACAATTTTACTTAGAGCAGGTAAATTATCTGCACACATAAAGATAATAATAATACATTTTATTTGAATGGAATTGGTATTAAAATTCGATTCACATATCGGGATAAAAACCACTACATATTTACACACATATCATTACATTTTAACTTACGAATGTACAAACGGCCATATTGTTATTACACATGTAAATGTGTACAAGACACGCATTTAACTACACACCTATTTACAAAACAAATCACTAGATTTATCCATTTCATTTTAAGGTAGTTGAATCCAAGGCATAAAATATTTAATCATAAACTTCTCAACAATCACACCTTCAAATATCCCATCAATTTTGGGCAAACAAATCCTTCAACGTGGAGCTTTGGTGAAGTTCATAAACCCAACACATTTAAACTTCACACTTTTATACCATTGAATTTTGAAACAATATTTTGGGTTTTTGATTTCAAAATGGCTTCCTAGCACGTTTTTAACACAAGTGGCTGTTGAAACTCTAGGCAGCTGGAGACAATACAAAAGAGTCTTCATGTTTGTTGGTACTTCACCTTATAAAAGCCACAACACTTTGTCTAAAATGTTCAATTGATGCAAAACTATAATTGGTGTAGAATTCTAAAAATCCAACTGTACTTGGCATAATTTTCCACTGATTAGTTGAAGTACCCCTTATCGGTTAAAAAGATCTCGCCATTAAAATTCCAATTCTACAAACACCACTGTACATGTGTGTGCCTTTTTGCACTAATGATTTGTAAACTAGAAATGCACAGTACAGTAGGTATACATTTGTACTGCATAGAACTATAAGTACAATATACAAATGTCCTTCTGTATGAGTGTAACATTGCATGTCAGTACAGATTTTCCAGTTTTTTTTCAGCTAAGGTAAGAAACTAGTCTTTCATTGGACTAAAGCCATTCAAACCTATAAAATGCTTGCTTACAATAAAGCTGTAAAAAAGACTCAAGAGCTAAAGCATTGGAAAACTTCAGGTAAAACTGTCTTGGTTTTATTGTCCCCCCAGTATTAACATAGGTGTGGTATCAAACACATGGACAATACACTGCAGTTATATAATTTGTTTTCCAGAATAAACTAAATGTGTAATTATTCAAGACATTTACGGATATATATGTTGTATGCAATACATTTTAGACAATGTCAAATATACTGTTTACGTTTCCTTTAAAGAGTGGATATAAGTTTTGGATAAAGGTTATCTTAATGCTTTTTCTAAGAGATATTTGCATAAAAATCTAGACCACGTGGTTTCTTGGCAAAACTTATAAATGTCAGATGAGACATATCTTCTATGATTGTAGGATATCATTCATTTCACACCACACAAAAGGTGACTATGCATTTTTAATGTGTTAAAAATATCAGTAAACATATCGTCACCATTCAATTCATTCGGGTTTGATATTCCCCATTTTGCCTATGTAAATATTTTATTTTCAATATATTTGGAGTAAAGAATATTTTCATTTTCCATACAGTCCCATTGCTACATGTCATTTAACCTGGTACCTGTTTTAGTTGTCAGTAAAAAATATAAATATATTTATGATAACGTCAGTATTGACGTGCAGTCATAAATTAAAGCAAAGAATCCAAATAAGCTACAATTTTATCCCTCGTATTTCAAAATTTGAGATCATAAATCTTGCTGCATGTGTGAGGGGAAGTATAATTTATTGGACAGGAATGTGTAAAAACAGACACCTCTCTAAGTGAGGGGACCTGTAGTTATCTGGCAATAATCTCAGACTTGAGAGGAGGGGGAGGGAGCATAAATCTTCAGGAGATTTCAATTCTAGTGGAAAAGAAGAAGGCATGGGTTCAGGGGGACAAAAAGTAACTAACACTGTCAAACAATGTCACTAATATGCACAAATGGTAGAAATGGGTAACTTGTAGTAACCAGACACCCCCCTCCTAAACACAACCATGTTTTCCCTTCTATTTGATAGCTATAATTATGTATTTTCACCCCAGAATTAGACTGTGATCCCAACATATAATTTAGAGGGGTAGAATTTCACCAGAAGCCATAGTTTTAGGGTTATCTGAATGAGAGTTTATAAGTTTAGTTTTTTTTTTGAGTTATGTTAGTGTGTGTGTAGATTTATAAAAAAACTCTGTGGAACTTCATTTCACAAAACAAACCCTAGAAGAAAACGTTAAAGTGAGTGAACTTGTAGCATCATTCATTTTGTATCCCCCCCTTTACCCCCAAGAACCCACCCCACCCCCAACTGCCTATTGAAATCGCTGAGAACAATTGAGAGGTATTACGTTACTAAATTACCCAAGGCAGGGCAAAAAAAACTGAACCCCAGCCTTTGGGCAAAATTGTTCCCAACTAAGACCAGCACTTTTTGACAGGTTTGCATGTCTTGTCTGAAACCAGTGTCACATGATTTCATACGTGACCTAATTTACCTCATCCGGGCACTCATGTTTGGGACTGCAGATATTGTGGCTGACAAGGCAATTGATTTACTGCACATAGCATTGCTAATAGACAAGGCACAGCCCTACACAAGAAATCAGGTGATAGCAATAGATCACAAATATCGTGTCATAAAACAGCGACAGACATCTAATGGCAATAGTTGTGATCATGAAAACTACACACTGTGGTAAATGGCCTACCCACACTGAAGATATTGTACACAGGTAAATTGATTTACTTGAATGGAATATTTTGGTCTGTACTTTGACTACAATCACTAAAACAGATGACGTTAAATCATTCATTGCCTGTTTGCTTTTGAATTTCATAATTTAGTGTAGTAGGAACTTGAAATTACACTTTTTATTGCAATGTATGGTGGTATTTTCACAGTGTTAAACTGACATAACCGTATGCTTTTAATAATAATAATAACATACCCAGACAATTCAGTCATTATAGAAGTGATTACATGAAAATTATTAATGAATTTCCTGGTGGGAAATAGATCATAAATACATTCCCTGCTTTCCCTACTATATTTGGTCATAGTTTATACAAGGGTGGTGGTTTGGCTTTTTCTCAGTGAATCCTATAAGTTTTGGCTTCTTAGTTAGCTGCTATAGTTTCAGTGTCTAAAATACAATGGTTTATAATTGCCAAACCTAAAACCAAAATTCTCAAATGTTACTCGACCTAAAAATAACATTAATTAGCCCGATGTAATGTATCTTTCACCAACTACAAATTAGCATTATCAAATGATATCTGCTTTACCACCAAATTATATTTTGAGACCAAAAAAGAGATCTTCTGCATTGGTATGTTACCCTAAGCGAGGCTTAAATGACTAATTAAGAGTTTTCATATCCTGAAACCAGCAATATCTCACAATGCGGTGGGGTGGCAGATGGGTGACTACTAAAATTACTTCTGTGAAAAGGGAAAGTAGTTAACCTTAGCCTGTACCATTGTTTTAACCTTCTCTACTACCAAATGACAGAAGGCTTTTTATGTGTTTTTGATTGGTATTTTTGGTAAAATAAGTTGAATCATATAAAGTATGATTTACATGTATTGCCTCATATATGTGAGATACAAACTACCAGCATAATGTCACACGCCACGGTGGCAGAGTGGTAACACTCTCGCCTCCCACCTCTGAGGCCGGGGTTCGATCCCCGTCATGGCCTTAAGTGGGAAAGCTGGTAGTTGCTTGCCGTTGGTCGGCAGTTTACAGTACAGAACCCTAGCGAACTGTATGTACTGGTTTCCTCTGCCCTTCCAACTACCCGTCGTGATATGACCTGTATAGTGTTGAAAGTGACGTAAAAACCCTAAATAAATAAAAAAGCATAATGTAAGTGTTGATAGTAACTGTCTATAAGGGGAAAGAACGGAAACAAAAATTCTGACAATTTAAACTGGTATTAACCATTGTAATTGATCTATTTTAGTAAATTTACATTACTTTATCAATGCAATTTTAACTTTTAATAGCTAAGTTGAACCTTGCAAATTGGTGTGCTGATGAAAATGTCTTACTATTTGTAACTGTTAAGACTCCAGTCTTAACCGTCAGTAGGAGTGATAGTTTAATTTCAATATCTTAAAGGACATTTATTAATTAAGAACTTGGTTTCACAAGGACATATTGGATTACCTGGGTGAATTGTCACGAAGGCATTGAAATTGAAGAGTGTAAAGGCTGCAGCTTTGTGGGATAAAGCTGATACCCTGTCTAGGATACCTCATCCCCGGATCCCCTTACTTCATCTGAAACAAAGTTCTGAGAGGAAGGGCAAATGCTGTGACACTCACAAACAAAGGACAACTTTCTCATCTTTTGTTTGCAGCTTTACACAAATGTTTTGTCATCTTTTGTAGAGATCAGCTGTGTTATTTTTTCCCCGTTAAAATCTACAACCCATAAGGCTTTTTAGTTCTGTTGCTGGTTTAGTTTAGATGTCTTTTTACTAGAACCCTGTCATTATTTCAACATTTTCCACGTGGTGAAGAGAGTTCATTATTTCAGATGTAACATGGACAAGTTGAATAATATAACTATTTAGATAACTAGTTTAATGTGATAAATTTTCTAAACTAAGAATTGGTCTTTAGTCAGCCTAAGAAATAGTCACAATATTGTATTTGGGAGTCCAGCTAGTCTATAGCTGCTGTATCTATCAAACTTTAATAACTTTGAACCAGCAAGTTTTCCCAAGTAAATGAGAATGCCTATCGTCAGTGCACGTGAATGTTTCTGGCAAGCTAATATATAACCTCTCCAGTTGGGATGTTATGACAAAACAATGTTATTTAGCCACAGTAAACGTCCGCATTTTAATCATAAACAGTCTGGAACCTAATAGAACCTAAACTATAATGTGCAAAGTTACAAATAAAATTTGCATATTGAAAACCCCAAAGTTAAAGAGTTAATGATCAGTCAGAATTATTTATTCCTTTTGTCAAATGCTAAATGTAAAGTAACCGTCCTAACATACACACTGCAAGTGGCATATTGTTGATTGTACATATGTATAAAGAAAGGAGCATTACTTCTGTGAACATTAATATAAGACTTCACTGTCAAACAGATGAATATGTAAAACTTCAACATCCAGTTATGTTTCTTCTGGCTTACACCTGTGTATCACCTAAAGTAAAATTTGACAGGATTTTTCAACTGTCCTGGAACGAAAACTTTCAAGGGCATTTTCTTGAATAAATATGGCACGTGGTCTTTGAGTGAAAGTGATTGTGATCTCTTGAACTTTCCACACATTTTGACATAGTGTTGGCAGTGCAAATAATGAAGACAAGTGACTTGGAGTGACTGCAGTTGCCAGTGAAGGTTTGCAGATGCCGCCAAATGCATCCACATGGCATGACATATACAAATCACACAGTTTCTGAGACGCAAATGATATTTCTCATGTATGACAAGGATTCTATGGAAGCAGTGATATTAAATCCATTTGACAGTTTCACCTACCTGGTGTGAAAATGACGTGTGAAGTTACTTCATTATTATTGAGAATATAAAATAAGTCCCCTTGCATAAAACAAGGCCCAAGCTGAGCTGGATATATTTACAGTTAATGTCATGGAAGCCTATCTGTCAATATTAAGTTTTCCAATTTACAAGACACTTAGCATTACACTTTAACAGATGGCTGACTATATAGCTTATTATAACAGTGAAGCCACAAATTCACTTTATCATGGGAGATGAAGAAGCCTGCAAAAAGCCTGGTTGCCTAACCACACAGCTATTCATTTAGCCACACAGACACATACGTACAGCCATCTCCCTCACCCTAAAATACCAGTGTGTTGGTTTTTTAGCATTGTTCAGAAGACAAGCAAAGTGTAAGTCCATAAGACATGGTTGGAATTTAAATCTTTTAAATTTGACAAATCTTTTGAAAGTGCCCCATCCATCCCACCCAGTCGCCATACACACTGGCACCCCTGGGGGTTGGGGACAAGTGCAAAGTCAACACAACCAATGGGCCGTGTGGCTCCTCCACCCAGGGAATATGTGGCCTCAGGGTGACTTATTAATTCCATACTAGGGTGTCAGTGCCATTAACCTTTTCTGGTGGATTCTGATGCCTTTTCTGGGGCCTGTCTCCCTCGGCAAGCAGACGAGTGTCGCTCTGATTTAATAGAGAAGTAAAATGCTGTTTTGACAGAGTTGGAGACTTTTTATCAACTTGACTTAAAGAGGATGCTTAAATGCTGATTATCTCTTTACAGTCTAGTATTCAAATGACATTCCATATGATTTCACATTAGTATTTTCATAAATACAGATTATTTAATGACATATCATTCGAGTTCAAAGTGAGACTGGCTTACCATTTGGCCACAATCTGACATCTCAATGTTTTGGTGACAAGTTGAAGGATTATTTTGTATGTAACTTTCAATAGAGTCTGTCACAATGAATTAATTGCTGTTAATTCTGTCATTATTAAACAGCATTTTGACATGCCAAGCCCTGCTCAAAACTGATATATAAGAACACATCAACATTTTTTCAACCCGAAAGTTTTTTTTTCCCATTTTATCAGATAGACTGGTAATTCTTTCCTTGTAGGTCTATTAAAAATGTACCAATTTTTTTTTTTAATTTTGTCTTCCCAGAGGAAGCCATACATGTCCAAGTGTTAAGCCCATTGCACACTAGCGCGGCGCGGCGCGGTGCGGCGCGGCTAAATAAAATAGAAATAATGGAAGTAGTTCACTGCTTATACATATGTGCGGCGCGGCAGTTCGCGGTGCGGCGCGGATTTTTCTATTTAGAAAATTTTCTATTTTTTTTCAAAAACCGCGCGGCTTTTTTTACTATTTTTCCCAAGTTTTCATTGATATTTAGATTCCCCACAGGTTAAATATGGCAATCTATTACAGAACTTTATACAAATATATTAATTGGAAAACAAAATGCAAGCACACAGGCTCATTATGAAGGGATTAACTACTATGGGAGAGATGACAAAATATGGTGGGTGTCCATATAGACACATAAGAAGGTTTAACTGAATGAGGATTGCAATTAATAGGGATTCTAAAATGGACACACTGGTCTAGGGTCTTGTTTGTGGAGGGATTATGTCCTTATAATAGACAGAGGGATGTTATGTTAGGCCATGTTAGGTGTGTGACAATATCTGTAAACAGAACACAGCCAGAAGTTAAAAATTGAAAG
Organism: Sabellastarte sp. h YS-2021; assembly: GCA_964017235.1. Classification (NCBI taxonomy): domain Eukaryota; kingdom Metazoa; phylum Annelida; class Polychaeta; order Sabellida; family Sabellidae; genus Sabellastarte; species Sabellastarte sp. h YS-2021. The sequence continues at coordinate 19,598,608 of OZ024928.1, forward strand.
GGGGTGTAATCACCATTACTATAAAAGAGACACTGGTCAAGGTCTTTCATTGTAATAAGATTAATTGCATGTAAGGGTAGGAGAGTGTGGAAATGTACTGTGGGGTATTGGCTTTTTAATTACATTTATGATTATTTTAACTATTCTATTCACTTTCACTCTAGTTAAAATATCTTGTCAATATACTGAAAACTGCTGGGAAAATCGCCCAAATGTGCAAGGTAAAGAAAATTCGTCTGCTCAGTATGCAGTAAAAATCGTACCGCGCCGCACCGCGCCGCGTATATGTGCAAGGGCCTTAAAACCACATCCATGAATAAACACAGGCCATATACAGTAATTTTACTGAGTCTGTGATTTTTTGGGCATCACAATTTGACTATCTGTATATGTGGTGGTTGCCAAATCTTTGAGAAGAACATAGATATAACAGTTCCTTGAGGGGAAACTTGGCAAAGCAAATAGCAAAGGGTCAAACAGTTGTCTAGTGAACAAGGGCCCTGAGACGTTTTCTATTCATTTAGAGATCAAACCACACAAAGGGAATGACAATTCTATGTAGACCCCATCCATCAAAATCATGGACTCTTGCATGTGGGGTTTGAGGAGGGGTGAATAGATGTTTGCTGAAGGTCTTTAAAGCATCAACCCTCTATAATACATATTGCTTCTTCCTCCCTTTTTAAAAGTGTATAGTGGTGTAAGAAGAGTTGCCTTCCTTTTCTATGAGTTGTGACACATAAGTCAATATATATTTGTAATGCATATAGAATCTCTCATCTCTTTGACATCTGAAGATCTTGAGAAGTAAAACTGATTACACAGAAGAGTCTTATCACTTAGAAAGAAAGCCATATCTTCAAATACAGCTCCATCCAAATAGTCAACTTTCAAGCTCAGATGTATTTGTTGGTTTTTGGTATAGTTTGAGCAAATCAGCTTCTGTCAAAATAGTGTTAACTTCACAGGCAGGTCAGATTTCAAACTGGTAAGTCTTATGTCAATGAGGTGTTATTCTGCACACAAATTCTTTATGTTTACTGATTGTTTGCCACAAGTATCAAATGCCCTATCTTCATACACTAGCCAAGAGGGGGCAACTTATATATCTCCCATCATATTTGTTCATTTGATTAAACAGAACATTGGAAGAACCTAAGCATATTCTGTCAACGTGTGTGCATTTTATCCAGATATCATCCATATTCATTTTGTGGCATCTGCAATGAAATCTAAAATATCACTCTCATACAGTAAAGATTTATTCAATATTAAAATAGCAATGTAGAAGATAGATATGGGTTATGCAAATGCCTAAAAATATTTAGAAGGATGCAAAATGTGCGAAATTCGTCATTGAAGTCAATGGATTGCTGTATACTAAAATTTTCATAAAGCAAGAACCTTAAAATAAACCCTTTTCTTAAGCTCAGTGTCACCTACTAATGAAACTTGTGATCCGAAAAGTTATATTTATTTCTCTAACTACTCATTTTAAAACTACCTACACAATATATGGATACTAGTATGTAAATATATAGGGCAGCTACTTAATGAGGCATTTCTTTGCTTATTTAACCTCAAATTGGAGATTTCATGGTTGGACAGAACTCCTGCAGGAAAAGATAATAGAGGGAAAGATTAGGGAAACATACAAAAACAGGGACTTGTTATCAGGAAAAATAATTAAAACTTATAGCAAATTCTCTGAAAGAAACTCAATTCAACCTGCCTCTTTTTTCAACCTGTAGAAAGTTAGAAATTGTCATCTTTTGCGACTATTTTATAACATGTCAGTTTAATATCACAAAGATTTTAACCTGCAAATTATGGTGAAATGGTCAGATATAAAAACAAATCCTAAATATTTGTAATGACAACTTTTATGATTGATTCATCGCAGGTATATATACCTTATGTTAAGCTTAATTCCCTACTCACCAAGTAAGTTAATCTTTTTACATATCTGTGTTTTTCTTTCATTTATTATTCCAAAACACCAACATCCACAAGTGAAATTTTGCTGGCATAAGTACCAGTATGGTGCTTATCACCCAAGAAGACTTTACAGAAACCTGCTTCTAGTTAATCTTCCAGTGAACCATGCATTCATATTTCACACTATCTCTGTTCACCACTATCATATATCACACTTAGGATGATCTGATCACCCCTCCACTACTTCACAGTTACAGGAAGGGGGAAGCTTTTTTACACATATCACAAGGCATGTCATATCTGTTTGATATATCACACCCCGCCTCTAGTTTATATCACCTGTCAGTCAGCCAGTAATAGATGAGATAACATCTCAGTAGGGGTGAGGCAAGGACTGTATCTGTGTGTTTACTTATACCCCTATCTCGTCATATAAGCACCTGTCCATTATGATTTAGGAGATTTCAACAGAACACCCTCTAATTATTATAGATGGCAGATAAACACATGCAGAGATTTTAAAGGTTTGAACCTTTTCTTTCTGAAACTTGAGACTTGATAATTTCTCATTTCAGAGCTCCATTCAAAGTGGATATCTTTGTGACAGATTTTTATGATGTAGTAAATGTATTGTTGTGTATAATTACAATATCACTACTGGGAAGAAACTACTTTGACCATATGTTTCATATATGTTGGAAAGCACATTTTAAATGCTTTGACGCAAACATTTGAAAAATAATTATTTGTACAATGAATGAACTCTCCAAATAAAAATTCAAATTAAAAAAGGTGTACCTTTTGTGACTTAGATAGACATGTTAAGCATATATTTGTACAGTTTGTACATTTACATATATATTGGATGACATAATACTAGAAATTAAAATATAAATAAACCCTTGGTAAATACCATTTTTCATATCAAAATCTGAAAAAGACAAAGTGTAATTTTTATAAAATATTTATCTTTAGACAATCTTTCATATAAATCATTTCTGTATAATTATACCACTGTTATGAAAATATAATGTATATTTCCAATCTTTTTCTCTTTTTAAGGAATCTAGACAATAAATTATACTGAACATAAATCACACATATTGTGGTAGAAGTTATATATATTTGAACTATGGGTTAATTTACTTATGCTTTGGTGATTATTCAAGTATATGGTGAGGTTATACAGCCTCCCAATAATAACCAATTTAAAATCTTAATTCATTTTTTTTTCTGAAATTGTATTTTAAGCTCAAAAATTTAATGTCAATTCCAAATACAATATCTTAATCATAATTTAAGCCACCATTTTCCAAAGTTTATAATAATTCTAATAGTAGCTAATATATGTTGTGGCACATTTTGTGACGTTACAGTACTCTTTAAGTACCATTTTCTGTTATATTTTCTCGGCCTCTTCATAGTGAGGTAGCCTTCAACTAGTTCTGTTCTTCTCTGGACAAAGTTGTAATCTGGTACAATCAGATCATTGGTTACCAATTGTCAACAGTTTTCTTACAGACTTGTGAACTATTGGAGCTGCAGGCTGATAGAAATGAACACCATCTTTGTAATAACATCCTACACAGGCCACAAACACTCCTTGTCAGAAATACAGAATTATATAGACATGGAGTTTTTAATCTTCACAGTATTTATGTTATTCATTTATTCTTATGTTTATGACCATATTTTGTGTATAGAAATATATATAAATAGCTTGTATACATAATCTATCAGATTTTTGTATTTGACAGTTCAAAGTCTTGGAGTTAAACTTTTTAAGGTAATTTCTATGTAACCATTTTGGCAAGGAAACTGGATAATTTGTAATGACAGTAGAATGCTGTCTAAAGATAGTATCCATTGCAATTACAGTTGTATCACAACAAATTTCCCTATTTTCTAACGGTCAAGCCTATTGCAGAAATGTAAACTATTTCTTGACCTCATATTTGGCGCCATTTTTTTAAATGTTTCAAACACCTTCATAAATATACACAATAGACTTAGAAATACACTTAAATCTGACAAGGAAAAAAAATCCAGCAAAAGACTATAAAAAGGTCTCCAAATTAGCTCTAACCATTAGCCAGACCTCTTTTAAATGAAGGATGACAAAAGAACAAGGAAAACCATGTGGTTTTAACACATTTACCCAGTGTAACCTTACACCCCAAACTATACTATTAAAGGACAAGTGATTGTCCGTTTGGTCGGTGTACAGTTTCTTGGATGAAACAGTAAACCCCATTAGCGGCCTCCATTCTACAAAGAGGTCCTGCTCTTGTTTGAAGTGAGCTAGAATTATTGCAGGGTAACTCTAAAGTAGCTAGGGAAATGGTGAAATGGCAGAGAGGGTTTCAAACTGATGCCACCTGAATCAGCAGCAATGGTGAGTGAATAGACCAAACTGTCAGACTGAATCAATGTTTACATGTAAATCAGAAGTCTTGTCTATAAATTGTGACTTAGAAGTATATGCCTCATGCTTATTGAAAAGGCTTCAACAGCAAAGTGGTTAGCAAGCTTGGTAGTTCATAACCTGACTGTCATATATTTGGTTTTAGTTCTGAATCCAACCCATGGTAAGAACTGACATTCACCCAGTACTTGTCCCGATATGGCCTTAACAAATAAAAATGTAAAATCCTGACTTTGACCGATGCTAACATGACAGTAAGATCAAAACATGTCAGATTTAACTGAAAAATGGCTAATTAAATGTTACTGTAATGACTTGTTGAAATTTTTTTATTCAGTTCACAGTTTTCAAGGAAAAAAACACGCACAAAATATGAGTAATACCCTATCACGTGATACATGAAATTCACTTCCTGTCCTATCACTTTGTATATCTCCATCCCTTTCTGCAAATTGAAGAGTAAATATTTTCTCAAGAGGTCCAACCTCTCTCCTCTATACACCTAATGATTTCAGAGTAAGTAACAATTTGTGTGGCTATACTGGTCATATGTCGACCATTCATATCGATTGATGCCAATTTTATGTTAATTAATTCACAATAAAATATTTTACATGTGGTTTAAACAATTCTATAAATTATCACACAGTTACTCGACACTTATATTCTTTCCTTTTTCAAACTGCCAAGTGTGGTGGAGGGAATAAAGTTGACACAAAACCAGAGATAAGGGCTGTCTATATTACATTTACCTTCTCATTGTCTACATGTTTTCAACTTAAACACACTTTGCCGATTCCCATCTAAACAGAGGCTAAATGGGCAGACCTTTCAGGGACTTAAACCAATTTGGCCAGATCAGGTTTCACACAGAAGGCAAGTCCTAAGACCATACATTGGTCACATAGACAGAAATAGTACATACACAGACTCTTTTTACATCCATTGTATCCTATATGTCAATGTATATAGACATATTCTCTCTACACAAAGTTTTGACATCAAATGTTGAACATGGGTAAGTTTATTTTTCACACTGTATAATGTATGGTCATATTATATGACACCTGTGGGGCTTAGAAAATTTGGTCTTTTTAAGATACAGAGCACAGAAGATGTCATTATTCCCCTTTAAATATGCTCCATCTGAAAAGTCTTTTTTTATCAAAAGAAGAAAGAAAAATGTTTTTAAAAAAGAGGTTTTTAAAGAAAATTTAAAAGTCATAGAAAAGGTTAATGTGTTTTAAATAAGAGAAATATATAAAGTTACATAGGAAGTGACTTTATACCATAAAATTATCTGCTAAATTAATTGGAAAATTATATACTGTGTATATACATTGCAATTTGAGCAAAAAAAGTGTTTAAATTGTGTTATTAACTTGTCTTATTTTTGGTTATTGTATGACATGCACACCTGTGGGCCGTTTGGACTACTGCAATGGTTCGCTTGCGAAAAAATGGTCATCTTCCTTTGCTTTACAAATAAAACTTAAGATGTGATTACCTTTTTTCAAGCAAAACTTAAAAGAGAATTCTGACTATTATGTGATATTAAAACATAAAACCAAAAAATGCAAATAAATATAAACAGTCGAGAAATCTATCATAAATAAACACACACGCACCCCCATCCACCCACACACCCCCAATAAAGCGAGAAATCTTCAGTGGTTATACATATTATTATCTCTACTAAGGAGCTCTTGTGATTCTTGGAATCTGTCTGTCTGTTTATTAGCAAGATTGCCCAAAACCACATCACAGATTTTCATCAATTTTTTTTTACAATAGGTGGGGTATTGATGTAACATACAAGTGGCTTAATTTTTAAATGATCCCCAAACAATTGTGGATAAAAGATTTTTAAAGGGTTTGTTTCATCATATTGCATTCATAGGCAATGGAGGCGGTATTAGACCTTTGCGGATTTATCAACACTCAGTGTTTTATATAATAACTGGTCCAATAAGCAATCAATAATCATTACTTTGAACATTTCTGTAATACTTAGATTTACGAGAATACACATTCCATAGTAATCCAAATTCCATAGAAGTCAGTAAACATATTCATTAAATAACTACTGTAAGATATAATTATGTCACGCAAATATAGTGTAGACTCTTGATAACCCCTCCCCGCCAACTCTCTTCCTCTCCTCCCCATTACTACTTTCCCACCCCTGTTGATTAGTTCTATAACTTGCACATTAACACCATACCAAGCACTTTACTTTGTATTACAGCTCCACGGGCGATGGTCGAATGAGAAACCTAATCTCACTACATATTACAGAGTTTTTCTCCCTGCCCCCGAAATTCCGGACCAGGGAGATTAAATTACGATCATTTCGGCTCACTGACCGCGTTTGAAGGTGAGTTAATTTGGATCCCTAGTTAGATCCGGAGTAGGATTTCATCACTCCAGTCTTGGCCAAATGAAAAACAGAGTTGGTTTTAGGCATATGAAAACAAGTGTTCCTTTCCAGCAGACGACATTTGAGACCAGCTCCCATACTGTTCTGGGAATTGAATTGAGGGATGAATTAACATTGATATAAACAAGCAAATGCATTTCTACTGACTGTTAGAAGTGACTAGCAGACACAAGACAGTGAAATCATCTGGCCATCTCATATCTGAGTGTGATTTTTGAGACGATAACTCTCTGGGGGGGGGGGGGGGGGGGGGGGGAGATGCCTGTGAGATCCAATACTGGGAGAATATAGAACAGTAAATAAAATTGTGGAAAAGTATGTAAAATTTTATCAAAGTTTCATTACTGCTTAAAATTTAAAATATGTTGAGAGGTTTATATTTGTAAGTACCAAAAGATAGAAAATGTGTTAAGTCAAGGTATCAAATGCATAAGAGATGTATTTAAAAATATTAAAGCAATAAAGATTATTAGTGTATATTAAAATACTCTGAAGATATTTCTTGTTGTACAATTTGCTACAGGACCTCACTAGAAAGTCCAAGTAGTGGATCCAAGACAATCAGTACAAAATACAATTATAATAACAAATATACAGACTACTAAAAAGCTAAAGTCATCAGAATTCATTAAACAAAGAATTTGATTTTGAGGCAGTCCAGAATTCTCAATCTTTCAGCCTAAAAACAAAAGAGCTGAATAGATTCGGTGTACCGTGAAATATGTGACGTCATTAACTGTAAAACTAACGTGGCAAGAAGTGAACTGTTGTCTGTCTGGGTGACTGAATGGTTACACGTATGTGTGCATGTTAACTCAACTGTGGTTCCTCTGTTCAACTTTCAGCCATTGTCTTTTCCCCTAACTTTTTTTATCATTATTTTCCTCCGGATTCCAGCAAAATAGTAGTAATAATAAAAGAATCGGGAATATCATTATAAACCAGATAACTTTAGGTATTTATAACCATATATGCATGTTTTACAGACGGTATCATTATCAAATATGCATATAATATGTCTATACCAGTCACCATAAACCAGTTTACTGTGTTGGTTTGCACATAATATCCTGATTACAATAACCGCCTAACCTTTCCGCGGCGTGACAGAAAATTTTCTCCCCTGCTTCCTCTGACAGGACATGATGTACTACAAACTGCTATAAAGCGGTAGCTAATTTATAAAAGTCACATATATAATATATATGACTTCCTAACTAGTTTAAAATGAAAAGGCTCTAGGATATTGTTCAATATATTACCGTTTCTTGTCTTCTAATATACTAGTACCGCCCATATATTGCATATATCATACATATTTGCTGTGTGCTGACTTGAAGTAAGACTTACATTGATACTTTAGTGGCATGGGGATTGAAAAGTTACATATTTGATAATTTTGCCGATTAAATGAAAACCAGGGGGATTTTACGCCTGACTGGAAGGCTAGTTCTGTTGTTCCTGGCTTGTCACTAGTCCAGTAAGTTGGTGAGCTGATGTAACTCTGCCAGGATTTGTAACTTAATCACAGCAAGACGAGTTCAGGTTTTAGAAAGTAATCAGTCTAATGTAATTACAACTCTAGTTACAAGTCTTATTAAACTTTTAATAGACTAGAAACCAGGCTATTAAATAGCTGACTGAGGCATGATGATGTGAGGAATGAAAAATCACAAGTAGGGGGAGGGGGGCGGGAAGGGGGGGGGGACTTACAACCAGAGAGAATGTTTGGAAAAAACAGCTACAGTTAATTTAATTGTAAATGTTTGAGAGATGAAAAACACGAGTTTAATTGTGAGGTAATGTCACTTTAAAAAGCTGTAAAGTAACCCACTGCACGAGATTTGATTTTTCAAAAGTGGCCAGACTTTGTTCTTTTAATGTCTCGCCTGTGTTTCTTGTCAAAAAATGTATGGAGTTTCAGATAGCTAGTAAATTATGTAGAATATTGACAGAAAGTGGGATCTGAGCAGGTTAAATATTAAACTGAATGTAACACTGATTTTTTTAACTGAGTAGTTCTTTCTCCAATAATTTATCATGTTGATCACTGGATAAAAAGTTCTTATTTCATCTTTAGATTAAGCTTATACATAAGACATAGCTACTAAATTCAGCAGTCGATGAAAAAAAAAATGTCTTTCCACATTTAGGAAAAATTCAAAGGTTACGGTACAGTTGCAAAGTGCAAAACATTTTTTTAGCTGGAATTTAAACAGGTTTCCTATTTATGTGTAAATCTTGACATCTCTATGTATGTGACTGGCCAAATTTCAAAATGGGCTTTCGGGAGATGATCCCAAGACCATTGGACAGCAGATTCAGCAGTTGTGTAGCAGACAGTGGACAAAACACTCAACAACCTTGTAACATACTGGCCTCAATAAGGACATAGTTGTGATAACATCATCCATAATATCTCTGCACCATAGGATAAAACTAAAACTACATGCAAGTCCCTGGACAGGTCTATTTATAGCCCATGACTCACACATATCCCTGACTGCCACCGACTGATAACTCACCTCAAAATGTTATCGGCAATCCAGGTAGTGACGTCATCTTATCTATCGCTCACTGTTTACCTTTGTTATCGGGCAAGCCGGAGCAGATTATTTGACATATCCCCAACAATAGCTTATGAATGAGTGTTGAAGGGTGAAATCCATGAAGGGAATTAAACATTAGCCAAAATACAAGATTGCATAGAGATGGTACATCTGTTAGTAAAACTTTTACAATAGGAATGATTTATATTCTGTTACCTAGATTGTATGGCGTCACTTGGGTCCAGGAAATCAGCCAAGGTAAAGACAATATGGCAATGACCAGAGGCAAATTGTCTGTTTATTGAGAACATAGCTCTGAAGGTCAGCAGTTCAAACAATGAAGAGGAACAATATTGTAACAAAAAATATATTGTCACTTAAAGGATAAACTTATTACTCTTTATTGTATTACTCACAAGCTTTCCAGCTCTAAAGTAAATGTACTAAAGTCTCAATAAAAAGAACCAATAAAAGTCTCCCCCTTTGGCATGGGTAATAAAACAATTTCATAGCCATTTCATAGTTAATTTCTAATGATACTCACACTCAGAACACAGTTCTTACATTTACTGGCTGAAAAGTCCCTGAAAAGGAATTTCTTGTATTTTACTCTGTCAAAAAGAGTGATACGTTCGTGCTGGAGGCCAGTTTTCAGCTAATCTCTCTTACATTATCCAATCTAAGACCTCTCTTCATTAGTTAGGTCTGACTAACACGGGGGGACAAACTTTGCATGAGTGGGGTCGATTTTGCCTTCTGGTTATTCCATGTCACATAAAATAGCTGGCTGTATACAGCACAGGTCTGAATTGATTTATACCTGTCCCATTCACAGCCAGTTATATCCTTATAGCCACCTCTTTTTTATTTAAAAAAAAAATTTTTTTTTTTGCCATATTTGTTTTCTATTTTTTTTGTAGTTACAGGTTAATTATGTAGGTAACAACTAATAACACACTCTGATTTAATTTTTCTCCCCTAAACTAGTTATATGATTACAAAGGAAATAGTCTCAGAGACCAACTGGTTATCAAGTGTGGCCAATGTTCATACGACCTTCACCTCTATAGTAGAGGATTCAAAGTCAGCTTTTCACACATTAGGGAAATGCTCATGACCAGTTTCAAAATAATCCCAGCTGTCAGAAGAAGTTGACTATAAAAGCAGTAAGACAAATGCAGAATGGTCTGATTTAATAATATGAGATAACATACACACATTAATAAATAAATGAGTTTGATACGGTTGTGATTTAATGACCTTTTCTTACATCCACATCTTATGTATCCACATCTTTCTCTAGGCATTAATTTGAGCTATTTTAGATAACCTTGGATGTTGAAAATGAATACCTATTGAAATATTGAATCTGTATTAATCTCTTATTGGAAACTTAACCTTGTGAAAAGTAATTCTAGTAATTTCCTAAAAATGAAAAATTAGTGAAATTTTCTTTGTAGCTAAAATTTTCACTTATACAGTATTGCTCAATAAGGATTTAAACACAATTTGTTGTTTTGAAAATTTTAAGACAAATGCTCTACTAAGAACATTCTTCCCATCAATCTACCTTTATCTTTATCTGTCAATTAGCACTATGTACAAATAGACAGGGTATGGCATCTTGTCAATCCAACCTCTTCACATATTTACTTACATTCTTGATTTATATGTGCAGCTACAACTGTGGGCGGGGCAGTGTAAAGATTGACAGGTTAGTTTGTTTGGGAGGTCTGGTTCCACCCTTTGACCCAATCCATGGGAGGACACTGAAGTTTGCAATTATCAGAAGACAAGGTGACTGGACGTTTAGCCTTGCAAAGGCTGATGTAAAACTACACAAAAAATAATATGTATAAAACTAAAAGAAAAATTGAGACAGTAATACCCGCCTTGACCAATCCCATGCTTTGCCGAGAGTCATAATCTGAAATAATACCACATGGATTGTACAACCTAGACCCTAAAAACAATCTTACATGAAGTTCCTCCTTGCACTGTATGACTAAGTGGGAGGCATGTCTGACTCCCCATCAGCAACCCTATGCTCTCTACAGGAGAGATGGAACCTGTCCATAATTAACCTGGAAGATCCAGTGCTAGACCCATACCTACAGGCACCACTTATCCTTGTCAGGGGGTGGGGCTGTCATTAATAGTGCACCCCAAGGAGGCAGAGACACTGAGGTTGGCAACATAGCATCAGTTATGCATCACAGCAGGTGCCTACTACAGTAAACCCATTGTCCCCAGGAAGAATCAACGTCACTCGCAAGAGTCACAGGGTAGTGGACTGATTTCATAAACGTGGGATAAAGAGATTAACTAATCCCTAAGGATTATATAAGGCAAGTCATCAGTGTTAGCTACATATTTTCAGAAGCTGGAACCAAACCCAAAATTCTGAAGGTGAAGGTGAAGTGTTCCTCTGATCACGACAAAGAGGTCCAAATGGAGATACATAGTAAGATAGATATTCATATATAAGATTACAGTTCAAGTAATGAAATAAATATGAGTCTTCTCAATATTTGACAATGGAATATACGTGAAATCGCAATTAAGTTTTAAGTTTGTTTCTATAAATTATTCAAATTACCAACAGAACAATATGTGATTACTTCACACTGATAATATACCATTCCTATATGTCACAATTATGAGCTGACTTATGAAGGTTTTCACAACAGAACCCCATACCTTACAACACATAAACACAAACACATTGCAATATTAATAAATCCCACACACTGTAAAGAAAATATTTGTGCAGAGTGATAACTACTCAAAGCCCCCCTTTTCCACATAATCTCTCATCACTAGACTATCACAAGCAGACAGGCCACTTTGTTTTCATTTGTTCTAAGTAGTGGTAATTTGAGGAAATTAAGATTACTGAGTAAACCAGTTATCAGTGCACTACCACCCTGCCACAGAACCTGATATTTTACAGTGGATTAACAAAGAATTTAAGGCCCTCTCACATCTACCAATTTGTCCCAGTAAACAGTGCAGAACACATCCGAAGTGTGATATATCCATTTAGATTTAGATTAAATCTTTACATTCTGCGTTGTTATCTCCACCAAGGTTATGTTTGTCTGTCTTTGCAATCAATCCAAAAATTAACGAACAGATCTTTGTAGAAAAATTTTATCGGGGTAGGGCCTGACGCAAAGGAAGAAGCGATAATATTTTGGGAATGATCTGGAGCACACTATGGAATCAAAATATCTGTACATACAAAAGTCCCATTTTCAGTCAATGTTCAATACTTTGTCTTCAACATTACCAGTTATTAGGGTTAAAAATATAAGCTGTATTTGGCTGAAATTACAATATGGGGATACTAGGCAGTCTTGGCGGAGGTCTAGGAGTATATAAAATATATAGTGACTGACCTGAAAATTCTTTTTGTGTGTGTATGGAAGTAATTAACACCTCTGAGTAATTTCAGTGAAAAAGGTCTGCTATCGGCCTAGCAGTTTCACCTCTTTGTGCAAAAATAAATGTGTGGTTTGTTTCAAACTTCATGTGGACTAATTTCAGGCTGTACAAAACATATGCTAGACTTTCTACCTAAGACAAGGTACATGCTCATGGTTTAGAGGTTTTAGGAATGTAACTATGGTGGCAAATTTTATGGTCATTTAGGCATGAAATTGTTGGGGAAAGCCTCTCCCAGGTGAGGGGGACACAGGGGGGATATTAGAGTGATCATAAGGTCGTTCAGGAAATGCACTCAGAAACCAGAAAAACATAGGCAGTTCTGTCACCAAGAGTTGCCTGTTCGACAATAAACAACATCTAGATTATTATCAGTAAAGACAAGCATGCATCAAGTGCACTGGCAGGGTAAAATGCTGAGATATGATCTGTGTTATAAATTGTATGGTCCATATATAACAGTACATAATTTTTACCTTGTTTTAAATTGCAAATGAAAAGACATAAGGTATGTGTATCTGATAATATCAGTGACTTCCGTTCACAACTCAGTTTGATGTAGTACATTAAGATGTACCATGGCTCCTATTTAACCTTCCCCAACCCCTCTTTAATTTCTTTTGCATATTTTATGTTTGACAGTTTTGCAACATATCTATAATGGATAAAGGTACTGGCGTCTGTTTGCAGAATCTTGATAGAAGTAACAGTATTTGAACACTTCTATAATTTGACTACACAGTATACTTCCCAGCAGCTGTAAATTATATGGCTCATATCTCATGGAATATAAACTCACTCTCTGGGGTGGGTCTAGAAATCTACTTTTATTTGTAACATGTGTATTGGGATGGTACTTTCTTGAGACTATCACCAAGGCTTCATGTGTATATGTGTATGTGTCTGTGAGAGGCTGGATATACGGCCCTATGTAGGGTTCTGAGTTGCAATCTCGGGGCACTATTTTTTCTCACAACAGTTACACAGTGATAGGGCTGATTAAAGGAGCTGAGACGTGGAAGGAACAGTAATTATTTACACCAACATCCAACACCAAACAAAGAGATTTCTTCACTCGTCAAAAGTTAGACTACAACTGGAAATATGCTGTGAAAATAGTAGATTTATAAATCTGTACACTTCACAGAATTCAGATGAAACAGCACTGTAGAAATTTAATGCAAGAATCTTAATTGTTCTGGTAACTTAAAAATCTGGCAGACACTGTTATGTGCACCTTATACAAAGGCAAAGGAATACAAGAGATTTTAAAATATCATGGTAGTTAAGAAATTGCATAGAACATCATTACATGCTACTTGTGTGGAGAAAGAATAAATATTTATGTTCAAAGCCAAAAAACACATGTGATTCTAAAGAGAGGTAAATGATACATGACCACATAAATGATGATTTAAATAGTCATTCTATGTGTTAATGAATCTGAATAAGTGCATAAACATTTACTGTCTAATATTTTGATCAATACTCATAACTTTGGGGTATCTTTTGTAAATATTCTGTGTTTTATTGTTCATATTTCGCAGATTTACACTCAGTTATCCACACAGAGTTTTTGTCATTGTAGTGGTGCGAGTCCTTGTATCTCACTTTAGTGTTCTCCCGAGCGTAAAGCTCCCTCAAATCTATTGGTCCACGACCTGCCCCCTCCCCCTTCTCAGGGTACAGAGGACATAACCCTGTCATAACACACTGCTACTTAAACAACTAATAAAATTCTGTCAACTAATGCTGGATATTGTTACATGTAACCTTATACTGCACTACACTAAACCAAAACAAGGCAGCCATCTTTGTTACGCTGTTCTTAGGAAGTATACATGAAGAGTATTTATGTATTTGTATATATTTATTATTATTAACACAAGCGATCTTGAGATAATGTTAGTGATGCTGGTGTTCCTTGTAATTAAATTATATGGAACAGCCTGTACTAATTTATGAGTGTAATAACTAGCTTTCAGATGAATTTATAACATTTAGTGTGTAGTTTGTCAAAACACTCAAGAATCCTGATAATATGTAGCAATGTGATTGAAATGTAAACCCCATTAGATTTTTGCAATTACACAACTTAGTTTTATTCATTCTTCCTTGTGAAATATAAATACTGTAAACAATATAGGTATATATGTTAATAGAAACAGCATTATAGAACAAGAAAATTAATACTTTTCCTAAAATAGGAATCCTCTTTTTACATTATATTTTCAAAACTTATAACTTTTCTATGTTAATCTTTTTAAAACTTTAAAATCTTTTTAAACCTACTTGCTAAGGTTAGCTCAGATATGTAGTAATATTTTTGAAAAATTACTAAGAAAACAGTCAAAATTTATTCATTACACCAAGCCATGAAATAAATAATCCATTCTGTCCTAACAATTATCTTATATATGCTTAAATGCACCCACAAAAGACCATTAATGACAACATATGGGAACTAATATGTTACAGAAGAGGGTTTTGAACTAGTTAGTACAAAAATAGTATATATCTTTGTCAATCTGACCCATTATTTCATCAGTGAAGTAAAAACAGCCTATATTTTCTGGAGCCACAGTTCCAGCCAGGTGTAATTTATACCAACTTTTCTCTATTGCAGTGTCAGTGACCAGTTTAGAGCAGTAGCTATATTTCCCATAAAACTGTCAGACAATTGGCTTACTACCTTCCACCCTACCTACTCCTCACAGCCATCCCATTACAGGACCAGTCAGCAAATATGTCAATTACAGAAAGGGCCTCATATGAGCATGGCATTTGCCATATAACAGATGCTATTAATTGCACATATTTATATTATGTAAAAGCTAGTCAGGTAAGCTGGCACTTCTATGTAGATACATTGACTTTGGAAGAAGGTTCTGTGCAGTGAATCATTAAGTCATAGATCAAATTAGAATGATAATTACATTTCTCCCCCTTTTTTCGCAATTTTCTTTCTTTCCCTATTATTAATAGCAATGTAAAACAGTTTTTTTTTACTTCTTTTTGCTTCAATCATTACTTTTACTATTCAAACTTCAGCCACACACATAAACACACAACCAGCCACACAAATTTTATTCCTTGCTCCTTTTTGTTCTGAAGCTATAATAGTTCATTCTCAATTCCCCCCCCCCCCCCCCCCCCCCGATGTTGGCAAGCCTCTCCTGTCTTACAAGTCTCCATAAACAGTAAATACAGAGACAAGAGGATAAAAAATACTCCATTAATTTAATTACATTAGTTGTTTAATTTGTAGTGCACAGTCTTGAGTGTGATTCTCATTAATGCAGTTATTGATGTGGGCTTCTTGTGTGATGTTACTATTAAACTGTGACAGATGAAAGTATCCAAAGGTCCTGGAATTAATGCCTGACCTGAGGAGGGAAACTCGATTAAAGTCCTGAATATTTCATTTACAATCACCATTTTTAATACAGTCCAGCTAAGACTCTGTCTTCACTTTTTCTTACTACTTTCTGACTTAATTAAAATCATCATGTTTTTCATAAATTTATGTTTCAGGGGGAAACATTTAGCAAGAACAAAGAAATGGTTGTGTAGGATGTATTAGGGCAGAGGTAATTATTTTATGAAGAAAAATACACATATTATTTTTTTTTAATATTTAGAAAATTATAATATATTGATATAATTTGCTGCTAACTATATAGTCAGATTTGCCAAAATTCAGATTTATGACATATATTTATTGATATACATTCCTGACAACAGCCCAAATTATCTGATAGATCCTATTTATAAGCTATTTAAATTTATTAATTAATTTTCTGGGTGCAGCACTTTTATTATGTAACAATTAAATATACTGTATGAAATTATGAGATGTGTATCTTATATTTAAGTGTTTTTTCCCTAATATTATTACATAAATATGTTTTTTTTAGTTTTCTTGATTAAATAAACTTTTATCTAAAGATAAGAAAGTACATTGCAACTTAGTTTATGGAAACATACAATAATCAGACTTAACATTTCCAAATAATTTTTGGTAATTTGCATTTATCTTTAGAATAAAAAGAAATTTATGTCAAGTGCAAAATTTAATCATATAAAATATAGAACATCTCAAATAATATCCCTTTGAAATTTAATATTTTACATTTAATGTCATAATGTTATTTTGATTATCCTTTTCATGCAAAACAATGTATACATATAATTTTATCTACAACAAATGTTTCACCTCTTTAAAAAATGCTTTTTAATACAAGGTTCAATGTCTATATATTTATTTATTTTTCTAAGCTATCCACAAAATTCCATTTACCAACAGGTAAAATACACAAGGACACCACAGTGAAATAAACATTTAAAACATTAAATAACATATAAAATACCCTTATTCCCAGTAGATGTTTATTCTAACCAGGGAAGTCTGCATTTTATACCTGTACATGTTGATACTGAACCACAGGAAGTGAATACAGTATATGATCTGAGCCCCAAAATTCACAAGATAGTCCAATATTTACCTGTCAATCTAACAGTAAAACTGTCTCCATCAAATTTCCCATTGACAATATTGACAATTTAAAAACTTGATCACGTATGGGTGAGGTTCTTGAAAACATTTTTTTTCTAAAATATTTAAACAATTAATATTTACACCTTAACAAAACATGGATTGTCTCCATAAATGTGGATATATTTATATATTATTTACACAGAAAATATCAAAGCTTCATAAAATTCAGTTTCAGTTACATATATGTGTGTGTAGATGTTTTCAGATTTAAATTAAAATTGATTGAACACACAAAAGTATCTCCATAAAAATGTGACATTCCGTTGAAAACACCCTTAAAACACCCACTGATATACATTTTGTGTTTCTTTTTCAGAGCTTCAAAAGTAAACAAATCAAAGGTAGCTACAACTGTGCAAGAAAATATATAAAAACCCCAGGAGTTGTTCTTGTTCCCGCCTGTACCAGTGTCAAGTTCCGTCTCAGACGACATTTTCCCCCCTACCTTGACCTTTTTGGAGTAGTCAACATGAAAAATCTGAAGGTGGCCAGTTGTGTAGAAAAATATGTTACTGTGACTTACATACAGTCAATTTATGTACACAAAACATACGCTTCTGTGTATAACACCACAAAAAAAGTTGGTATAAATATACAAAAGTCCAAGTTATATACAAATAATGTTAAATATTTATTGAAATTTTGTCTCCCAATATTTGTGATGAGATACACATTCTATGGAAATTCATAACACATTATAATAATAAATATATTTTTTTTTGCATTATAGTATATACTACTTTGTTGACTATAACTACAACTCACATAAAGGTAAAACAGGGATTTTATGTGTCACACAACAAGGCACAAGACGTACACAGTTTAACTTTTCATTACAATTTTTTATTATCCTAAATGGTACAGCCGCTTACAGCCACCCTTCATAGTGTCATTCTTCACCTTGTAGTGTAGTTTTTAGTTATTGTAGCACCATGGCCAAGTTATTTTGACTTATTTGCTTGCTTAGTGTTCATGAATGCATAAATTCAATAAAATCTTACCGTATATAGGATAAAAGTATTAATTCAGCATGAACTGCAAGAGCAAAAACAAACAATAGCTAAATATAGAAATGTATTTTGAACACAGGACATTTCATTATAAACTCCCGGGTATAGAGTACAAAATATACAAATTCAATGAAGAAAGTACTGTAAAAACTTTGAAACTGTTCTATATCTTCAGTCTTTAAAAAGGATCTGATAGATTTCTTTTGTTTTATTGGGTATAGATGTAACATGCCCTTTCCGAGGTTTTATTCCTATTTGATGAATACTGAACTAAATATTTATCAATTTTATTCCATGATAATGGAAGCAACATAGATTGGAAGAAAGGGCCTCACTGTGATGGTATGAGTGGGTTTTGGGTAAGTTATTCACTTTTGTACATCATACTTCTCATATTAAACCAAGTAAAAACCATTTGACTCACTTCTTCACATCTTAACATTATGTTGTATGATATAACACATTCATATTCTCTGATATTACAAGTGTACTTCATCATTGGATCATCTTGAATATTTTTCAGAGCACAAGATTCAGGTATCTTTTTGTAAGTGGTTTGGCCAGATATTTCATCTTTCGGTGTTTTATCTGATATCACAAAATGTCTAGCCTTCGTCATACCATTAGCATACAACATTCAGCTCTATTTCAAATTGGCAACAGACCTTCTGTCTGATTTTAGAAAATTGTCACCATTTTGAGTTTTGTATATGGGCCTACTTGGGTCGGTTTGGTGTGCTCGCACCCTAATGCTCAGATTATTAAACTATATAAAAACCATTGGATTCACTTATCTGATCGCATTTCAACTACATATCAAACGTACTAATGGTTTACTTTTTACCGATGTCATTGAGCATTACACTCAGTCTTTTTCAGCAGTTGTAGTACAAAATATGATATCCTTCAACCCATGAAGAAATTGGGGGTATGAATGGGGTTTACTAAGTAGGCAGTCAACTGGGGGCAATATTGCGCGAATGAACCCTGCAAAAACCAACACTGTTTTATGTGTTAACAGTTTTGTTGAATGAAGTGACCCGGCTCTGTACATGGTTAAAACTGATGGTCTATATACTATATTCGGATATATATACACTGGGTATTCTGCAGACCCCCCTCAGATTAAGTACAAGTATGGAAATACAAATTTGGTCCTTTTCAGGCTTCTAATAAGGTCAAATTTAGGAAGAAATAAGCATCTGCAGTAATAGTAATGAATTTTATAAAAGCAATAATGAAAAGGTTCATTCCTTTCTTGTTGCCACAAACAAGACATGCCAGTGAATGCATATTCCTGTTTGCTTCACACAAATCAATTTCATCACGCATATTGAAAGGTCAAATAAAGACAGTCAATCGTAAGACAGCTAGTTTAAATATAAAGACTGACAGACATCCTCATACAAGTATGAATCTCTGTCTGTCTGCAATATACATAAACAGACACAGTAACACACTTTAGTGCATTTAGATACAAAAGGGGTAAAAGGGAGAATGGGGAGTTGGAGGGCCCCCTGATCACAGATATGTACATCAGCTATACAGTCAGAAAGAAACCTTCCATCCAACAGAATACCCAGTAACCACTCTCATACTCTCACAATGAGACCCTTTCTTCCAATCTGTCAACAAGTTAAATCAATATTGATTCACATTGTCTCCTCAAATTGTGTCCTTATTTAGACTGTTCATTTGAACTGTGAACCCTCCCATGATCTAATGATGAGACTTACTAATTCTGTGCATACAAACGCCCACTAATATGCCCAGGGCTGTGGATCAAATGAGGCTTTCAAATGACTATATGTGAACAGTAGTGAGCTGTCAGTGCCTATAATGTATTAAACAAATAGATAAACAGACCAACCACATTCCTATAGGGGGGTGTAACATAACTTGTATCAATACAATAACAAATTACTGTTTAAGTCGACCCTCTTTCTTTTATACACTAAACTCAACAAAGGGTGCAACTTTTCCATAGCTCTGGGGGTTTCAAAGACCTAGAAGAGATTTTTTTGTTGAGAAACCCTAGATGTGTTAAAAAGCTCTTTATAAACAAATGTGTCTCCCTTATGAAGGGTCTGTCCTGTAGTCATAATCTCAGCTTTAAAACCCATCCATGTTATTTTGTTGATATAGTTGTTAAAATACTGGCGGTTTCCATATTGTGTCTTGCCATATATCTGAGGATATGAACTTGCAGTTGATTTGAGTTTGTTGACAGAGTGATTATTCTCGTATCTACTGAGGGATGAGAATTTATTATAACTGTCCTAACCTGAACTCAATCTCTCCAAAAAACTAGAAATGTACATTTTTTACTTATTTTAAGTTTCTGTCAAATTAATTCTAATGAAAGCAGTCATTTTAAGCTTACAAATCATTGTACTATGCTCTTGTTTTGACAGGATAGATTTGTTTAGAGTTCTCTTTTTGCCAACTGCTTGGTTTTATTCCCATTATGTACATATTTTTGTCAGCTGTCATTCTGTTGTATAATATGGTCTTTATATGTGGAACATGGATTAATACATTATAATACCTGCTAGTATATGGTACACTAAAACCTCAATATTGTCTGACAAAAACATTGCTTGGTTTCTAGCTTTTGAAGTAGTATTGAATTATATCCCAGTCATTTGTAAAATTTGTTCCATATATCGCATAGCATGAAAGTGAACATGAAGATTGTATTGACTTAATATCTCAAAAGAAAAAATAAAACAGAATGTTGCTATCAGTATGTTACTTCAGAATTTATTGAAATGTATCAACGTGTATCTAGGTAGTTACTTATATGGAAACATAGTTTTAAAAGTAAGGTACATAGAGCATTATATAAAGGCTTTTTTCAATTCTTTATATAAGAAAGGCTATCACTAAAGCTTAACCTCTCTATATGTAAAAATTCTGAAACACATAGCTTCTACAGTCTCACTTTCTATTTCAATTCTGAAGGAACTTTAAATATATTGTTAAAAGTTTGATGTGTGTGAAATTTGGTTTGTGGTATGAGCATCTCTAAAGCCCTGCAAAAGAACAAAGACTGAACATTGTTCAAGACTGTCGACAATGGCGCCAGGGGACTTGACCAATCTCACAGGGGCCTAATTTGATGTTTTACCAAACTTGTCATTTAATTCAATTTTATCCTAATGGGACTTTTAGGAGATCATGGTTTTTTTCCATGTCTCATTACCTGTGTTTAATTTCTGATGACAAGTGATTATTTGACCCCATACTTATGTGTGAGTGGCTCTGTGTTAATAGCTAAGAACAACGAGTGAGTTGCCTTCAGCTATTGCAGAAAAAAGGTGGTTTGAGCATGTACCTGAGGAGGGGTTGGCGTTATAATTGAGAGAAAACTTCTGAATGGTTTCAGGGCAAACGTCTCCCTCAAAGAGAAAGGGGTCCATTGTCAGAAGATGAAAAATGTATGTTGATTTTACTTACACCAAGAATTAACTTCTTTTCTTACAGAAAATAGTTTTCCAAATTAAACCCATTAGTTAAACCATTGTACAAAGTGTGTATATGTTTATGTTGGTCCAGAGGCGGATGTTTTACTTCTCAGATGCTGGCGTCAAAAATGATATCAAAAGGAGAAATGATAAAAGAATGAATGACATCCAAAAGCTCGTGTAAGGAAAACTACATCAGCCACATCCTCAGAAAATATATACCTGCTTCAGATCTATGCATATCTGTTTTCACTTTCCAACTTTGTTGTCCTTACCCAAATACACCCCTTTTCCTTCAAGTGCAATGGATTGTGAACATTTAATTTGGGCATAAATACTCTAGGGATTCTTAACCCTCCTTCTCCCAACACTGAGACGAACTGTGAGGATTAACTGTAACTCAACACCATCCAGAAGGAATCAAATTCTCTTCTTGGAGAGTTGACATGGGATGTGTTCCTGCATCACCCCAAACTTAACCAAAGTACAGAGCTGCTAGTCCAGTTATTATATAGAAACATATTGCAATTTTTCTGTGGATGTGCTATGGTTTTTTTTATTCAACAATATTTGGTAAGAGACAGATTCTGGTGTTCTGTATCTCTCAAGTTGGTTCCTTCATCTGAAAATATGGATACTCTTTGCCAATTCATTATTTTATGTTTTAAAAAGCTCCCTTGTTCCAGATTATTCCTTAAATAGTTCTCTTACCCTACAATCACCCAAATCCACAGTTGGGCATGTTACACACATACTCATATGAAACAAAGTGAGGGGGATTAGAAATGGGGTAATATGAATATAAGTGAATAGATGCAGAATACTGTTGACATTTCTCACCATATGCTTCACTGAGAATGCTTTGGCAGAAGTAGAAAGGGTAGCAAAAAGAATGAGAGATACTGGATCTGCATAAAAAAGTTTGGCTCTATAGAAATGTGTTTTAGCACAGAGAGGATGAAGTACAGTTGTCCACAGGTACAAGTTTTCTTTAGAGATTTGCCTGGGTTTGAGCATGACTGGGTTCAGTATTGATTATGCAACGGGTTGGTTTGGGGGAATGTAACATTTATCCCCCTCATTAAGCAGATAAATGGATTATATAACAGCAGTAATGACTAAGGCAGATATTAAACACACAGGTTTGTGTTAATAATTGATAAATACGCTAGGTTATATGTATATATGTTTTGTACTATATAGAGAGCCAATTAGGTGCATTGGTTATTTGTTATTTGGTTAAAATGTATGCCATAAGTATATACATATACATGTATATATATATATATATAACATTACTATGGCATGTTCATATTAAGTCTACCTACTACACTTACTTGCATAATAAGACAATGCCCTGTCATGGGGGTAGTATGGATTAGCCATGTAGGTGGTTCCCAGTCCTCTCTGGAGCAAATCGTGTGCTGCCATGGCTGCTTCCTGAATACGAGATGCAAGAGTTTAAACAAGTGTAAATGTTCCAAAAGATCCTTAGTGCTTCCCCTTCCAAGTCTTAACTGGTCTGTAGGTGTACTTTGCTGTCACTGTCACCATACAATTTAATTTTTACATTTCACTCTGACCACCAATTCCAAATAAATACACCTCATAAATATATTTGACATAGATACATAATTCCTCACAAAAGTCCTCAACAAAATCAAATGTCAATCACAAGATTTGGTTTTCATGATAATTTGCAGTTGACTTTCAAAATATTTGCCCAGAATTGCCTTTCACTGATTGTTAGTTAAACACCATGTTGTAGCAACTATGCACCTTACACATTTGGAATCACTATTTGAACACATTCATATGACCAGGTCAGCTGAAACAGTCATGACACTGACATGAGTAAGGATTTTGTTCCAGGTAAGTATAAATCCCACAACTGTGAATAATGACAGCTTTTCTTGTGCAACAATAACACAGGGCAACACTTCTTTCAAAACTTACAGAACAATTACATCACATCTCTCTGACCCCACTGGCAGTCCTTGTAACAGTATTCCTCCTTTGACTGAAGTTTAACACCATCACACACTTTAGTTTATTATAAGCAACAACAGACACTTTTAAAGCACAGTTTATAACACACAACTGTAGACTATGTTGTCTCTGATATTTGTGACTAGCTATCTGGGTCTCTTTTTCCAGTGAATAAGTAACAAATCTCTCCCACCCCTCTCCTATATATATGAACTGTCCATCAAATCCAGCACACTGTTTCAGTGTGTGTGTAAAGTTAGACTTTAGAACCCACTAATAAACAGGAGTGAAGAAGCACCATTCGCCGACATCGAAACTTGGCGATCTTTGCCGAGCCTCAGTCGAAACACACATACACACACACTCGCCAACTAGTGCTATATACCACACAAACAGGCACAAGTGTACAATCGATTCCAATACAGTGTGTTGAGGGGGGAGGGGCACCCTGAAATGCAGGGGGGAGAAAAGAAATCAAAAGCACCGACTTCGGTGACTGGTGCAAACTTCTGCGTGGATATTGTGAGAAGCACTCAAAAAACCGACCTTTCTTCCTGAATGTAGTTAATCCGAAGGGCCCCGCCCACTGGGGGCTTGACTGACAGCTCCACGCTAGAGTGACGTCACTGGAATCCCTTCTGGTTGGTTCCTTGGCTTCTCCTATCCGTTTTCGGCGCTGCCTTTTTACTGGATTTCTTGGGATTGTATTTGTTGGTTCACACGAGTGGAGTAGTCCTTTTGATCCATTAAATAACGTCAACTATATCAATTTAGTGGAACTTTTACACGGTATTGTCCGTTTTAGATTCAAGAGGAACACTTGGTTGGATCTAGTGCAGATTGAATTTCACCCAAAGTTCTCTCACAAGAATGAAAACTGCCAGAAATGAGCAGTGGGTTTTTTATATACCTGTAGCTGGCTGTGGAAGGTGTGAAGTATCTCTAATTTCACCCTGATCAATTTGGGGGTAGCTTAATAATGGGTTGATGTCTGTTTGGTGGGACTTAATCTCCTAGGCTAGATAATATACTGCTTATTATATGACAAGGGGTATAAAAGATGAAATTTGGAGAGGTGGAGGATTGGGGGGGGGGGGGGGGGGTGTAGCTAGTCTTTTTATTGTTGTTCCTTTCACTCAAGATGCCACAAAATGAACTGCTAGTTTGAAACTCCACGGGACACCATTGTCCCACTAACATCTCAGTGTTGGCAAATAGCTGAGCGGACTATGTACACGTCACTATGTAAAACCAAAATAGTAAGGTGTATGTATATTCCCATGAATAAATACTTAATGTTGGGAGAGATACTTAATCTCATTCTCCATTGTTAATGGCCTGTAGGGGTTACAAGAGAGGAGAAAAGGAGTGGGATGGAAGGATATACATATACATTGCTTGTGCCAATGTATTATTGTTATTATATTTATATTCAATAGAAATTGCAGGAATGGTGTTGTGAAAAGTGAGGGGTTAAACCTTGACTGGAGGGGGCTAAACATACTAAGTAGTTTAAAAAGTAATAAAGTATATAATATACACATGTCAGAAAATATATGGGGGTCATGGTAGGGTGTAGATGTGAGTGATATAGATCACTACAGATTTAGCCATGTGTAATTATTATACCATGTGTTAACTATCTGTTATAGTTATAATGATGACCACTCAACATGTACACTGGCTGATCATCTGTTTGTAAATATGTGGGTAACTTCATGAGGATTTGAAGCTCTCATACTAATGTCACATCCACTGTTTATAATAATTATCAAATGGCATGAATTTTTTTTTCTATGGTTAAATAAAAAGAGACAGCTTAAGACTTGCCATGTCAGTAAACCTAAAGCATTTTAGAGTCTGAAGACCTGTGTAAAATATTACATATTACAAAAAAACTATTGCAGTTCATAAGAATATCTATGGGAGTGTTATACATAATTAGCATAAGTGTTGTCCTTAATTTATCATGCAACACTTTGAAGCTGCTCACTATTTATATGAATTGACAGACACAAATAACTATTGTAACACTGCTGATCCAGCTTAAAATAGTTGATTTGACTTCATTTTCAATTATCTTTCTGAAAAAAGATTACCAGGAAACAAGTGTTAATTCTGCAAAAGACACAAAAGCTTTTATTAATTCTCCAAGCTGATGTTTTCAATAAGCTAGATGACATGTGCTGTAAAACTCTTTTTCTTGAAATATTAATGTGATATTAACATTACCATAGCACTGTAGTAAAAAGCTGAACAATAGTGATGAAATAATTTCATGTTTCATTTCACTAAATGCATAGTTTGATTTAAATTTATCATATTACAATCAAATAAGATGTGATAAGGTTTGACCTCTAAGATTCTATATTATCTCTACAGTGGGCGTGGTCTGTGTGTCCTCAGGTCTCTCTGAATGCACACATTTTCAAGCATTATGTTAATTACACAGCTAAGAATGCATTTCTCGTGGTATTTTCTCCTGTGAAATGTTAAAAGTTACTTCAAATTACAATCAACTTAACTTGATTTAAACTGCTCAATTCATGCAAGAATTCTATTTTCACTATTAGATGTCCATGAAAAATTGGAAAATAACTAACTAATTTACAGCTTTCATCCTCTTATATCTGTCTATCACTTTTTCCTTTTGCATTCTCCTCAGACATACACTGACCCACACATACACACAATCAAAAGGTCTAACCTTTTACCAAAGTTTTATCATGTTTATATAGTTTCAGTTTTTTTCTTGTAAAAAATCTAACATCACTTCTTGTAAAAGTCAAACCATTTCTCTCTATGTGAGTGATTTAGATGGGAATGAAAGTGAGTTTGTAGCAAGAAAATGCATTTCACTTAAACCTCCCAGAAAATTAATGCTGTTGAGCATGCACTGCACTCCATTTAATTAAAAGAACAAATAGACCTTCATATTTGTAGAAAGGAACATGGGCATGCACAGATTAATTTTGAAGCCTGGTTTTAAGGGACTATATAAATCTTGTGACAGAAAAACAATTGAATACATTTTCTTTTATTAGAAGAAAACATTGAAAAAAATGTCATAGAAAAGAAAGATAAGTGGAATGTGTTAGTTTGGTAGCAAATAGAATACTGCAATTTGATTGGGTGATTGTTGATGCATACTAAACTTTTCTCAGGTTGTCCGGATCCATTGTTTGGGGAAATTTGGTTGTAGTTTTTATAGCATGTGACCAAATTTTTATCATTCTACCATATGAACTGAAACATTATTATTTGTGTTGTATCACAGAAAACTCACATGAAAGTATCACTTTTGATGGTTTTCTAATAATGCTTTTAAATTCCATATTATACGAAATCATTAAAATCTGTTTCCCCACAAATATGAGTTTGTGTTGAAATTTATAAAGACATAAACCAACAACAGTGACAGTACAGTGAGTATGTGCTTCAAGTAAATGGACAAGGAGACACACGAGAGTTAGTTACACTGTTATGCTTTTGTTCATTGGGACATCTTTGGTATTTATAACAGATAGGTAAGATTTCTTTTTTATCTAAAATGCTGGTATTCTGAGGTTAACTTCCACGAATATTCCAGAAAGAAGAATATAATATATATCTGTTGCCTAACACTAATGCATTGGTCTCACTGAGCCAAGTTCCACATAGATTCAGTATCATAATGACCACAAAATGGAAAGTCATAGAAAAGCAGTAACAAATCGCCCATTTTACAGTTCTGGGCAATGTTCAAAAGGAACCCTCTCGCATGAATGGTTATAAATATGACCCATGTAACAAATAACTACAGAACTTCTTATTGGGAAGAAAAAACCTAAATTTATTACTTGAACATCAATGTATACAGTACCTCAATAATTATCAATTTTTGGCATATAGCTAAGCATAATATTGTTGTTAGCTCTCACAGAATTGCCACCTTTGAGTGCCTGGAAAGCATATATATCCTTGACTGAGGTCAAGGTTGTGGCCTTCCCCTCTGCAATCAAAATTAGACCAATACTGTTACGGATTTACCATTGAATCTGTCAGATAAATAACAGTCATACAATATCAGTTAAGGAGAGTCTTTTTGCGCTTGCACACAAAGTTTTCAGCACATCTAAAATTACATTGAATGTGTTAACTGCCGTTTTGACCCCCAAGCCGTTTAAAACGGCGGGGCCTGCCATTTTAAATGGCAGGCCCTGCCGTTTACATTCACTAGGTTTGAATAAGGGTCGTAAATGGCTGAGCCATTCAAAATGGCAGGTTCCAACTTTGCCATTTTAACTTTTTTTCTAGCTATTACTTTGTAAATTATTGAATTATTGTTTGTCTTCTGTGGGATACAAGTTTAATGTTTGATGACAATTATTCAATTTCTTTTCTATCTATTACATTATTTGCCATTTAAGCTTAAAATTTAAAAAGTGAAATATTAAATAGCAGCAATATAATTATATCAATATGTAGTAATTATGAATTTTCAAAAAGCATTCAAACAGCTTTAACACTATCAAGTCAATCATAGTTTCAGTCATAGCTAATTAATTTTGTGATAACCTAACAATAGGGACAAATACAATTAAGTGATCACTTGAATAATAGTTAACAAATCAATGCAATAGGGATGACTTCCACACTTCCACAAGACTAGCCAGTGGAAAGCCATTCTTTTCATGTAGGATTACTTTCTGGTGTATTGTCTAATATGTAGGTTGGATTTAACATAATGGATTGAATTTGTGGAAGCTATACCCTTTTCTGTTGATTAGTTCACAGGGAAAGATAATCAGTTTATAAGATTTACCCCCTTTGATGTACAAATCACATGTCAATTCACAAAAGGATGAATTTCAAACATTTAGAATGTGTGTACTTCAAACACCATAGCATTGAGTTTTTTCCTAAGGACAACTTTAATGAAATGCAAATGTGTATAAATAAGTAATGTACAAAGGAGGGCTGTTAATTGCAATTACATCAAGCAGTAGAATGGTTTTTCTCTTGAATTGTGGCTGGATGACATACAAAAGTCAGTTGGTACTTATGTCATCATTGCATACTATCATATGAAGTATGTATTCCTATTATCTAGTTGGCTGGGCCATTTAAAATGGCAGCCTGCTGTTTAGAACAGCGGACTGCCGTTTTAAATGGTGGATGGGGTCAAAATGGCATGTAACAAATATATCACAAGCCATATTTATTAAGATTCATATTCTTAGATACTCTTTTGTTATGAGAAGTTTCCTGAATAAAATCTCAAAATAAGAAAAAAAAATCTAAGAATGAGAATACTTCAAACAACCACAAAAGTTTTCTCTCTACAAATGATAACCTCTATTTTAATCACCACCTAAAATTTTTATGTTATCAGTTACTATACAGCTGTTATATCTAATTTGTCATTACTGCCTAATTATCATGATTATAAAAATTCTAATTCTTAAAAAATTCCTATTCCTAGATTTTTTCCTCAGAAAATGAAAGTCTTTTTTTCAGAAAATTCAAAGACTGAAAAAAATAGTGAGTATGGGACCGTGGTTCTTAAGAGGGCTGTTCCATTTCTGTGATAAATCGTAAACCTTGCTCCCAATCCCCAACATACAGACATCGGGAGGTAAATCATTTTAATTGAAATGATCTTAAAGCCATTGTACGGAAAATATGGAACTTTCTGATAGGTTTACCAGTACAACATTTGGGAGTCCATCAGGAACAGTTTACGAGAATTTCAAACTGTTTGAAATTATGACATACCTTTCCCGAGTCTTACCAGATTTATGACATCGTAAACCCATTGTATTGCCATCTTTTTAATCTTGATCATAAACCTATCTTACACTGGTACAACAATATTTTCCTTCTTTCAGTGATTGCAAACTTATATGTTTGATCGTAAAGCAATCAGATGGATCGGGGAAACTATCACAAACCTTTCAGAAGATTTTCTGAGGCAATTGCAATGCCAATTTGGAAGCTATCGGGAAAACATCTTGTGCATTGGGAACACATCCTAAAACCATTGTAAACTATCTTAAACTATATCCCGGTGTAACGCAAGATAACGACTCCCTATATATATTCCCCCCCCTTCCTTTGATCGTACATTTTTCATTACTTCAAATCGCAAACCTATCCTAAACTACACTCTCAGAAATGAAAGGGGACCCTAACATTGAAAAATATGATCTTCCATCAGCATGATTAGTGTTTGAGAAACTAAGGAAATCTACTCAGCCTTTATAGTACAATGAGAAAACTGTCCTGCAGGAATTATTTCTCTAGGTACCTTTGTGTGTGTTATGGCCAATTCACACTGTTCTGTGTGGTTTATCACCACATATTTGAATTTTTACTTCCTTGCCTTGTCCTTATTGTGCTGTAAATGGATCTTATACTTGGGTATTTAAAATGAAACATGGTAAACCGATGATCCCGCACCAAGCCCCCAGCCTTCCGCTGGGTACATGCTAGTTTATCACTGAGAGGTTTTTTTTAAACATTTCAGAAATAGTTGTCATGTGCACAAAATGTGTCCTTTCTGTGGTATATGCGTCCTGCCCAAATATGAATACCAACATATTAAACGTAATTGATAAAACTAAAATACAAAACTCATTGAACCACAAATGGGCCTCGATGAGTTAAACATTTTGCACTCATATGTAGCTTGTAAGGCCAGTACAGAACGGTATGACCTATATAGTAGGTACCTTCAGTAGGTACCTTGAAACTTTTTGTCCAAACCCATAGGCTACACATCTTGAAACAATGTCAATAAAATGCAGTCATACCTTCATTAATATGCCCCTTTTATTATTCATTATAATTGCCTTTAGGTAATTTCTGAAAAGACAATTTAACATTTGGGAGAGTTAGATCACAGAAAAGTAACAGCTAAACTTGAATAATTAAAAATAAATGGAAACATATCTAACCTTATGTTATACATGACACAGTAAGACTTTTACTCTAATTCAAAATGTTTGTCTGTGATATACAAGGCAGTTACTTCATAACACAAAACCTGGTGCAAACAGAAAACAAACTCGTGTTTATTGTAAAACACTAATCAACTACAATTGTATACAGAATGTGTGCTATACAGATTGGAGGTTTTTGAATAAAGTTTTCAATGCCTGATAAACGTTTGTCACGCCTTGTTAAAGAGATTTATATTGCCATTAAATCATTTTACAAGTTATGCACAGTTTTTTCTTCAAATTCGAATGACATTTATAGATTAGTTTTATATTTGAAAGAACAATGAGAACACAAAAAAATATAGAAACAAAAATATCTGCGGGAGACATCTTTTTATGTGAGATTTCATGCCAGATATTCACAAAACCAAATCTGTTTAAGTAACCAAAGACTTTTATTAAAATTTTCCCCAATTTTTTTGCCATTTATTGCCCATCCATAGGTGTTCAAGTGTGGGTTTACACCTGCTATTGCTAATATGTAATGATAGATATTTCCATCATATTTGCATGCATGCTTTTAAATATCCCCGTTTGTTTAAAATCTAAATTACAGTCAAGGTCTAGCCATCACTCTGACAGCCATTGTTGTTTTAGTTCTGCTAATTCAATGGTGTAATTTTGCCTAAATCTATCTTTTAACTGATTGATTAACAAAAAGCTAAACTTTGTATAATTAACAGAAAACCGTTGAAGAAAAACTATAACATACAAAATGAAAAATACAAAAGTATGACCTTTCATAGATTTTTCCAGACTCAATGCATTGGAAATAAAATAACAAGTCTGGTATATACCCAGCAGTGTATTGCAGGGTTGTTATGTATCCAGAGATGAAAGAGGTCTATTTTAGATTTGTTTATAATCTCACATACAGGAGCACCTCGAGAGCGCATATCTCTGCCAAGCCTCAACACTTCAACTATTGCTTATG
Source organism: Sabellastarte sp. h YS-2021 (assembly GCA_964017235.1). Classification (NCBI taxonomy): domain Eukaryota; kingdom Metazoa; phylum Annelida; class Polychaeta; order Sabellida; family Sabellidae; genus Sabellastarte; species Sabellastarte sp. h YS-2021. Next base: position 19,630,348 of record OZ024928.1, read on the forward strand.
AGTATAATTATTAAAAAATCCATTTGAGGAAATCCTGGATCCAGAATTGTTGCTGACCATCCATAAGATTAAATATGTCCTATATTAGACCATGGCCCAACTACTGTGAAAATTTTATGTAAATCCATTTCAGCAGGTTTTTCATAAGCTTGTAATCAAGCAAACATCAACTAATGATTGCATACTCTCCTTGGTGGAAGTGAGAATAAACTCATCAACGTGTCAAGCTCTGTCACACATTAATGCTTCTGAGACAACTTACCAAATGGTTCATTCATTTCTAAATGACTTTCTGCACACCATGCAATTGGCCATTGTGGAGGAAGAGTATAAGTTTTGAATATGCCTTTTCTCATTTTTCAGATCCACTCCTGTAAATTTGTATAATAAAGGAGTGTATTAGAGAGTACAGGTATTCATATCAGGATTGGTATGCAACTTTTTGTTTCATGTGACAGTAGAAATTCCGATCCAGGAGAATCTCCAATTCTACTAGTAGAATCTCCTAGGAGAAACTGAGATCACACTTTCTACTAGGAAATCGGAGATTCTACCAGGATAAACCTCATTGTGGGTTTCTCCAAGGAGAGAAACTCCGACTGATATATATGGTGAATCATCCAAATCCTTATAATAACAAAATGTCACATTTGTTGAACAGTCACATGCAAAAAAGTACATCATTATAAAATTTATTTATGTGTAACTTTACAATCCATTATTAGTTTATTTGTCAGTCTATACTTTATTATGGCTGGACAGAAGACATTTTATTGAACATTTCCACCCAGCTTTCCCGTATTTACATCTGTTACTCAGAAAGCCACTTTTCCTGGAACACAATGATGGTCCTTGAACTGTAGTGGCATTTCATTTTGAGTTCATCCATGAGGCTTGAATGATACTGAGTTCTTAGAGTCACTGGATCCACTTTTTCGACAGCAGGAAAACACACGTCTTAAGAATACCCTACTAGTGTATTACCTGTACAGTTTTGTGGAGCCATCAAACTTAATGGACAGGGCTTTGCATGGAAATACTCTGGCATCAGTATTTGGGCCATCTTCATGAATGGAGACACCAACTGTATCACCCTCACCATATTCCTTCTTGGACCTCTTGGCATCATAATTAAACCTGCTGCCTTGAGATAATTTTCTTTTGCAATCTTGCGAATTTTTTGATGAGGTGTTTCGCCTTCCTCTTCAGGGTCAGCATTAGCCTCAAGGAAAAGACTGATCATAAGCATGTTTAGCAGTGGTTCAGGGTCAAAGCTCCTCTACTGCATCATCTTCTACAATATTATTGACAATTATTGTTGGAATTATTGATGCTTCATATCCCTGTTCAATCAGTTCTTCTGGAGAGGTTTCTTCATCTAGTAAACCCTGGTCAGCAAATTCCTCGAGAAGTGCAAAGTCAGTTCTTGGTGACTAGCGAGAGACAACCTCATAGGGTGACTTCATGGTAGTTGCACTGACATAAGTATTAAGACAATGGGTCACATATATCAGGCCTTCAGTCCAGACTTCTTCAGGATGTTCTCCATTCCCCAGTTTTATCTGCAGATCACTGTTTGCTCTCTCAATACACCCTTATGACTGTAGGTCGTGTTGGCCTTCCAAGAATGATAGTCAGCCCTGGCCAGGAGTTTCTCAGTGCTTGAATCACACCTGCAACCAGTTTTCTGCCATTATCTGACTGTAGAATTCTGGGAGAACCAAATAAAACAGGCAAAAACTCTGAAGAACTTTGTAGGCAACCTCTTGGGTCCTTTTGGAAGTGAGCGGGTGATTCCAAATAGATTTGGAAAAGTGATCATGCATGTGAAGAATCCATTTCTTGTTACCATCTGGCCTGCTGATCATATCAATGAGATCCATCTGGTGAACAGAATCTTTTGACTGTGATTCGATACAACTTCTTCCCCTTCCTGTGACTTCTCACAAACTGTATTAAAATATATATGCTGGTATGGTGGAGCGGGGATGAAGTTGAGTGGATACATGAGGCGCCTCAGTCTTCAATGTTCACTAGCCAAATATGAGGACTCAGAGCCATAAGGATGAGGTCACCAGATGGATATAAAAAATGTACAGATATGACCATAAGGAAAGGTGTGACTTGGCATTACTCCCCAGTCCTGCATGTACTGCCAGACTTCTTTCTGTACAATTTGCCTACTGTATTGCCATGGCCACACAGAGCAGTTGTTTGTTTATGTGAATATGGATTAAAACACAAAGCTTTTAGAATTAAAGTATATTATTAAAGAATAGATTTTAACACATACTGTATGCTTGACACACACACAATGACTGTTTTAATTGCCTTTGTTAGAGCACATGCACAGGTCATCACAGTGAGTAACAAATATAAACCAGTATCGGATATGGTAACCACAAACTGCTATTACTTGCATTAACTACATCTAACATCTCCCCCTTTTTAGAAAAACCAAAAAACAAGAAAGTCTGCATAATTGTCAATATTTTTAAAGTCTGAATAGAGCATTCTTGATGAGATAAATTTTCTGTATATTGAGTTGTCAACTAATTCATATAAAATTTATCCAATGTAATAACAGTTGGTAGACTGCAACTGTATCAATGTTATTACTCAAATAGCATACACATTCAGGGTATATGTGTTTTTGGTGTATGCTGATTTCTGTTTCTGGAGCTTCTTCTCACTTCACCACTCATATTTTGATCTTGTTTATTGTCAGTAGTCAAAGCTGGGGATGTATCATCTGGTATTTCCATTTGTGCATCTTTGCTGTAATCATGATCAGTAACCCTTGGCTTCAGATGTATTCTGTTTCTGCTGTAGGTCTTTCCATTCAACTGTACCAAATAGAATTTGTGACATGCTGGTTCCCAATCAGTATTATGATGTCCTGAAATTGGTTGCATATACACAGGCTGTCCAACTTCTAACCCTGGCAGTGAATTTGCACTTTATCATGATAGTATTTTGCTAATTTCCTTTTCTTTTTAATTTTCTCTGTCACATCATATTGAACTTCAGGTTCAAGTAGCTTGATATTAATTGGCAAAAGAGTTTTGGTTCTTCTTGAAAAGAGTCTTTGAACTGGGCTTTATGACATGTTGATGGTAGGAGTGTTTCTCCATTCCAGTAAGGCTTGGTATATGTTGGTATTAGACCTTTCTACTTTCTTCATCAATGTTTTGACAATTGCTACTGCTGACTCCACTTTACCATTTGAACGTGAGTGACCAGACGAGATGGACATGTGATCAAATTTCCATTCAGTGGCAAATTTTGAAAACTCTTCACTTACTAAGTTGGGATTGTTGTCTGTGATCACTTCTTCCGGGATTCCATGTCTTGCAAATTGTGCTTGTAACTTCTTTATTATGGACTTTGATGTTGTAAAACAAAGTCTGTCTATTTAAAAATAATCATTGAAATAGTCTACTGTTAGAAGATAGGACTTGTTCCTGTAGTGAAATTCATCAACAGCAACTTTTGACCATGGACGAGTTGGCAACTTAGGTGTCTGCAGCGGTTCTTTTTGCTGTGTTTTATTGATTTCAGCACAGACATGGCAATTACTGACCAAGTTGGCGATGTCCTTTTGTAATCCTGGCCAGAAAAGTGAATCACTTACTTTCCTGATGCAGGCTTCAGTGCCCACATGACTGCTGTGAAGTTTCTTCAGCATGTCTTCTCTCAGACAGACAGGAATAATCATATGCAAACCTTTGTACAAGATTCCATCTTGTACGGTGATTTTCTCACAAAAATTCCAGTATTTCTGTATCATTGCTGGAGTTTGTTCTTTGCTATCAGGCCATCCCTTCATGACAGTGGCTTTCAAAAGCTGGAGAGCTGGATCATTTTCTGTGGCTACTTTGATTTCTGCTTGACTGTTTCTTGAAACACTAGTGTATTCTGCATAACTAATGTTACCTAGTCTGAGACAAAACACATCAAATGATTTAGACTCTGCATCTGGGACTGAAATGGGCAGTATAGCATGACTCAGTAAATCGGCGTTGTATTGGGTTGAACCTTTTATGTATTTCACTTTCAGATTGCATCGTTGTAATTGCAACAACATTCTTTGAAGGCGAATAGGAGCAGCAAGTAGAGATTTTTTAAAGATTGCTTCTAGCGGCTTGTTATCAGTTTCTACTGTGACATCATCTTTGCCAAGAATATACGTGCTGAATTTCTTGGCAGCAAAGCAAATTGCCAGCATTTCTTTTTCTATAACTGCATATCTTTGTTGTGCAGGTGACAACGTGGTTGATGCAAAAGCAATCGGTTTTCCATCTTGTAGAATGGTGCATCCAAGACACTTGTCAGAACTGTCACACTGTATTGTACCAGGCTTATTTGCATCATAGTATGTCAACACCGGTTCCATTGTCACAAGCTGTTTTGCTTTGGTAAATGCCTGTACTTGTTGTGATTCCCAGCAGAACTGATTGTTCTTCTCACACAGGCATCTCAGTGGTTGACACACTTCAGACAAATGAGGAAGGAATTTGGCAAGGTAGTTGATGAAACCTAAAAACCTTTGGGTTTCTTTGACATTGGTTGGCATTGGCATGTTGACAATGGTTGCTACATTGTTTGGATCTGGCTTGACTCCATCTGCTGTCAGCAAATGTCCAATATATGGCACTTCGGTCTTACATAGCTGCACTTTCTTCCTGTTGAGCTTAAGATTCCTTTGGCGGCATCTGTCTAGCAGCTTAGTCAGGTTGTGATTATGAATTTGAATTGCATCTTGAATTGTATCTCCATAACCATACACTAGCAAGTCATCTGCAACTATTGCAAGACCTGGGACTCCTTGCAGTGCTTCAGTTTGGCGGCGTTGGTATTCTTCACTTGCTGTTTTGATTCCAAAAGCCATCCTAAGCCAGCGATACCTCTGAAATGGTGTCCAGAAAGTAGTCAAGGAACTGCTTTCTTTATCTAGTCGGCATTGGTTGTATCCATCTGCTGCATCTAAGACGGAGAATACCTTGGCATTGTGTAGCCGTGGAAGGATTTCTTCTATCGTAGGCATTGGATAATGAGTGTTTTATTTAGGTCAGATGGTGACAGTCATATCCGTAACTTTGCGCCTTTTTTAACCACAACCATGGATGAGATCCAGTCAGTTGGTACTGTCACAAGTGCTATGATGCCTCAATTTTCAATTTCATCTAGTTTTGCTTTGACCTCTTTTTTCAGTGCTACTGGCATTTTTCCTGGAGTATGCTGCACTGGAGCTACTTCAGGAATTGTTTGCAGCTGCACATAACCTGGAAGTGTACCGCGTCTGTGAAAGACATCACTGTATTTATCCAAGATTGCTTCAGCTGAATTTGTGGTGATATTGTTGATGGATTCTGGCATGTTCACAGATATCAACTGCATTACCTGGCATGCATTTGCAGATAGAAGTGGTTTTCTTGCAACTTTTGTGGTGACCACTTCAAACCTTAGCTTGTATGGTTTGCCATTGTGTACTGTATATAATGTACACACTCCTAGTGGACACATGTATGATCCATCATACAGGTTTAAGTGGGTCTGGCTTTCCCTAATCACTGTATTTGTGCTGATCTTATTTAGGTCATCCATCGATATTACATTGCATGTGGTGCCTGTATCAAGTAGACATTCCACTGGAACCCCTCTTTTGTCCTTTTCATGGGACAGTGCTAGCTGGACAGTTAGCTGTTTCTTTGTCATCTTCACATTACTTAATGTGTGTTCTATCATGAGCACTGCATTGTCAGAGTCACTGTGATCTGATTATTTTTCACAGAAATTTGTAGGTTGCTTTCTACCTTTCCTAAACTGACACACACTAGCAAAATGATAAAGTTTATTACACTTGGAACATCTCTTTCCATAAGCACTACAGAAATTACTGCCTCTTTTGTGTGACTTCCCACAGTACTTACAGTCTCTGAACTCCGCTTTGTCAGCATGCTTCTGGTGCTTTGCTTTTCCACGCTGTGTGGTTTTCACAAATTGAACATCTGGCTCTGACTTTTCAATTTGCTTCAGCTACATTTGAGAAAGTTCACTTACTCTGCATATGTTGATTGCTGCATCCAGGGTTAAGTCCTTTTCTCTAAACATTCTGGCACAAGCTGAGTTGTCATTTGTTCCCAAGACTAATCTATCGCGAATAAAATCATCAAGTAAGGCTTCAAACTTACATGAATTCACAAGATGTCTTAGTCTTGTGACATACTGGTCAACTGTCTCATTGGTACCTTGGTTGTGGTACCAAACACATATCTTTCAGAAAAAACATTTGTTTTGGGAGTGAAGTATTTTTCCAAGGCTCCAACAACTGAATCTGGATCCTTTTTCTCATCTTCTGACAGGCTCAAAGTCTGTAATATTTTCAAGCATTCATTACCCATAATAGATCTTAATGTTGCTATCCTGACTGTTTTATCCTTGTCTTTCAACTCAGTTGCTACTTCATAATCAGCCCACTGTTGCTTAAAGAATTGCCAATTGCTAGGCAAATCACCTTTAGTATCCATAGGAGCTGGAACTGGTAGACCAGATGTAGCCATGTTGTATATAAGAATGCTCAATTTAACATGTATGCCCAAAATCCAATGTTACTGACTTTTCTTTGTATGAAACTAGTAACAGTATCTTTATTATTTGTGTTATCCAGTTTTAACATGCACTGTATAATCATGAATTTACCTCGGACACCATGTTTGTGTCTGTGAATATGGATTAAAACACAAAGCTTTTAGAATTAAAGTATATTATTAAAGAATAGATTTTAACACATGTTGTATGCTTGACACACACACAAAGACTGTTTTAATTGCCTTTGTTAGAGCACATGCACAGGTCATCACAGTGCATAACAAATATAAACCAGTACAGGATATGGTAACCACAAACTGATATTACTTGCATTAACTACATCTAACAGTAGTTTAAACTGTTCAAAACTTACACCTACCATTGGTGGTATGAAAGTCACTGGAATTATCTCCTGTAGCTGCAAGGCGTCATATGATTTCTGTAGTTCTTTTGCATACTACATTCTGTGCCATTCTTTGTTAGTCTATGTCTTGGTGACTGCCCATTTTAAGTTAAATGGTCACAGTAATGTGACCGCCTCCTTTCATTATCTTTTCTGTGTCCAACAGTGGCCATTGTTCCCTATAATTCTTATTTCTTTCTGCTGCAAAACTATCAGAGGTTGTGTGTAGTGGTTTTCCTGCCTCTGATGTCTGCCCCCCAGAAACTGACTGTAATGTTATCAGGGCACCTTGATGCATGGTTAACATAGCCTATTATTATTATTGGTGTCCTGGCAATATATTTACTGCTCACTTCCAGGGTTAGGTGTTTAAGCCTAATCTTACAAGGAAAATTTGACTCATTTTCTGATACCATAGTGGTAACAATACCACAGTTTTGTCAGAATAACATTTTAAACCATACCAGATTATTTCATGATACTCTTTTGGCATGCAGCCAAAGTCAATATGGAGCTGGCTATTTTTAACAACCAGGCCACATTGACACATACAATCACCACAAGCCATCAGCATTTCTTATGTAATGTCAAGAGCTTCTGGAATGTAGTAATTGCTCTTAAAAGGAACTACATGACAGCTGTTAAGAGATGTTGACATTACCTGAGACATACACACTTGTACTGATAATGCATTAACCAACATGTGCAATCCATTTGGTTTGCACAACCAAGTAGGGAACAGTAGGTAATACAAAAGTCAGATGGATGCACATGACAAACAGATGTCTGTATGACTGCTTGGGATATGTAAAGATCATAAAAAAACTAAAAATGCACTTCATCCCTGATAGGTGACAAAATATTTTCCTGTAAGATGTAGTCGAATAAGTGATTCTATCTTTTGCTGTAAAGTAAAAACAAATTAAGTTACATCCTGATGGTGTTACAGAATGCAATAATGAAATAGGTACCTTTGTCTTCCTGGGTCACAAATCCAAGGTTATTGTGCTATTCTTGCTCAAAGATGAATTTTTGTAGCAATCTGAATAACAATATCAAGAGACTGTATGATTGATATGATGCCCTCAATTTAAAGTCAGATTAAAACAAGTTATAAACATAATCACATATCTTCTATAAAGAACTAGACCTTTAATACTAAACTTTTTACTAAATATTTTTATGGGACAATTGGTGAGCAATTAGATAAATGTATTTATTATGTAAATGACAATCAATACTTTACACTTTGGCAGGAGTGAAAAGAAATACAAACAACTTGTCCCAATTTATACAAACTATCATTGCATGTAACTCAATTGTACGAGGAAGATCATATAACCCCCATTTCTATATATAACCATCAGTATTTGTATAACAACTCCATTATGACACAATATGTTCTGATGTGTTTCAGCTAAAGTTAGAAATGCTGCTTCCATTGTAAGAGCATAAGGTACAAATATTTGCTTTCACATATTTCACTCAAGACTGGCATACAATCCTCTTCTTTAGCCACTTTCTGAGCTTTCTAGATGAGGGCTAGCTTCTGTTTCTTAAATCTTGTTTAAAACTATGTGTTCATTACATTAATGCTTCACAAAGATGCATGTGACTGACTAGTTTCTAAACAGAACAATGTCTGCTGCATTGGTACTGTAAGGAAAGATATTAACCGAATGAGTACTGCTGAAGTCTTGGCACAATATGAGAGAATTGAGTGAGTGAGCTAGCAAAAGTTCCACAGTCAAAACTAAAAAAAAACTCATGAAGAGGTGCAGCTACGAAGTATGAACAACCTTCCAGAAAACATGAGACTGCCGTCCACATTATCAGCCTTCAGAAATTGACTGAGGTACAGCTTTTTATCAGGATGCATAGCCTACATAAATTACCTGTGTCCCTAGTATAGAATGCTACATTTTGCTCACGTCTGTCCACTATCTAATGACCTATGTTTATGTTGTTGCTAGTGCGACTTTGACAACATACTAATATGGAAATAAGTGTTTCAGTGGTTGGTATATATGCACAAACAACTGACGATTTCAAGTAAATAACTGTATCAAGGATGACTGTCATATGATTTATTAATCTGGTGTTATGCACTTTTACAAGGATCTGCTTATCTGTTACTACTATATGACAAAAGCCTGAATATAAACTGAATATAATGCCAAAGCATATTTCTTATTGAGATCGCAAAGTGAAACTGACTTTACAATCTTATAGCCAAATTAGAAACTTTGTCATGGAAAAATTGCATTGCCAGGTAAGAGGTACTATTGGGGATGAAAAGAGCTTAATTTATTGAATTTTGAAATTATTGTGTTACTTGTACAATTAATCATATTGTTTCAGTTATGTTGATAATTAAAAAGGCTCAAAGAACAAGTGAATTATATAAATCAAGATGCACAGCAAAAAGCAGTTAAATATCAGTATGTGTTTATATGAAAGAACTAGTGTTGTAACATGCAAGTCTACATACTCTGAGCAGTGTGTGTGTTATTTTTATGAGATTTTTGTGCATTGCTGTCCTTCAAACATATCTCAAGTTTTCAGTGTGAGTTTTAGTACAGCATTCCAGTGAAGTGAGAGGATCATGAAAATATGTAGTGTTTATTCTAATACAATGCAGACTATGGTTCACAGGAATCAGGTTTCATAGAACTTTGGTCACATGACACAACTTTTTAGGAAATGAAGTAGGGAAGCACAAGTAAAATCTCTAAATTTGTCCAGAACCTAGGTCATGTGACCACCACTTCCTCTCACATTCCAGAGGTTGTAATGACTGTGAGTCATCTTTGGCATTACAAAGCTTAGTATAAAAGTAGCAGCACATGCAGTCAAAATTAGTAAGTAGAAACAACAAGTAACAATGAGCAGAGGTAGCAGAAGTAGAGGAAAGATCAGAGAAACACCATGCTGTAGATACAGAAAGGACAGCCTTGTGCCAAAATGCTGTTAAAAGAGTATTTTAACATCTAGCTCCAGCTTGTTGCAACAACTTTGTTATACTTTTGTTGTTGATATTTTGAAATAAAAGAGAACCCAGAAGATACTGCATTTTAATATATTAATTGTCAAACTCTCCACCCGACAGTACCTCAGGTGAATTGCATGATTTTATGCTGATTTAAAGTTATATTTATTTGAATATGTTGCAATTTATGTACACATTTCATAAGTAATTGGTCAATGTGTTATGTGCATAAGCTCACAAGCCTCATATGTTTGGATAATCAACAAGGAAACCCAGTTTCTAATTTAGTTTTCTAGTGCCATTTTTATCACAAGACAGTTTTGCTATAGAACCTTTTTACATAAAATACATAAACTAAAAAATCTGACAACTATATGTCAAGTAAAAAATATTTTGTCCGACACGTTGAATTTTTATCATTAACATACTGACTTTTTATATTAGTCTACTTATTTTGTAACAACACACTTTGGCAAGAAAACATGTTTTGTATCCTACCTGATATTTAGAGTTAAAAGAGAAAAAAAAAAACAAAAAAACAGATGTCTGTATGACTGCTTGGGATATGTAAAGATCATAAAAAAACTAAAAATGCACTTCATCCCTGATAGGTGACAAAATATTTTCCTGTAAGATGTAGTCGAATAAGTGATTCTATCTTTTGCTGTAAAAAGTAAAAACAAATTAAGTTACATCCTGATGGTGTTACAGAATGCAATAATGAAATAGGTACCTTTGTCTTCCTGGGTCACAAATCCAAGGTTATTGTGCTATTCTTGCTCAAAGATGAATTTTTGTAGCAATCTGAATAACAATATCAAGAGACTGTATGATTGATATGATGCCCTCAATTTAAAGTCAGATTAAAACAAGTTATAAACATAATCACATATCTTCTATAAAGAACTAGACCTTTAATACTAAACTTTTTACTAAATATTTTTATGGGACAATTGGTGAGCAATTAGATAAATGTATTTATTATGTAAATGACAATCAATACTTTACACTTTGGCAGGAGTGAAAAGAAATACAAACAACTTGTCCCAATTTATACAAACTATCATTGCATGTAACTCAATTGTACGAGGAAGATCATATAACCCCCATTTCTATATATAACCATCAGTATTTGTATAACAACTCCATTATGACACAATATGTTCTGATGTGTTTCAGCTAAAGTTAGAAATGCTGCTTCCATTGTAAGAGCATAAGGTACAAATATTTGCTTTCACATATTTCACTCAAGACTGGCATACAATCCTCTTCTTTAGCCACTTTCTGAGCTTTCTAGATGAGGGCTAGCTTCTGTTTCTTAAATCTTGTTTAAAACTATGTGTTCATTACATTAATGCTTCACAAAGATGCATGTGACTGACTAGTTTCTAAACAGAACAATGTCTGCTGCATTGGTACTGTAAGGAAAGATATTAACCGAATGAGTACTGCTGAAGTCTTGGCACAATATGAGAGAATTGAGTGAGTGAGCTAGCAAAAGTTCCACAGTCAAAACTAAAAAAAAACTCATGAAGAGGTGCAGCTACGAAGTATGAACAACCTTCCAGAAAACATGAGACTGCCGTCCACATTATCAGCCTTCAGAAATTGACTGAGGTACAGCTTTTTATCAGGATGCATAGCCTACATAAATTACCTGTGTCCCTAGTATAGAATGCTACATTTTGCTCACGTCTGTCCACTATCTAATGACCTATGTTTATGTTGTTGCTAGTGCGACTTTGACAACATACTAATATGGAAATAAGTGTTTCAGTGGTTGGTATATATGCACAAACAACTGACGATTTCAAGTAAATAACTGTATCAAGGATGACTGTCATATGATTTATTAATCTGGTGTTATGCACTTTTACAAGGATCTGCTTATCTGTTACTACTATATGACAAAAGCCTGAATATAAACTGAATATAATGCCAAAGCATATTTCTTATTGAGATCGCAAAGTGAAACTGACTTTACAATCTTATAGCCAAATTAGAAACTTTGTCATGGAAAAATTGCATTGCCAGGTAAGAGGTACTATTGGGGATGAAAAGAGCTTAATTTATTGAATTTTGAAATTATTGTGTTACTTGTACAATTAATCATATTGTTTCAGTTATGTTGATAATTAAAAAGGCTCAAAGAACAAGTGAATTATATAAATCAAGATGCACAGCAAAAAGCAGTTAAATATCAGTATGTGTTTATATGAAAGAACTAGTGTTGTAACATGCAAGTCTACATACTCTGAGCAGTGTGTGTGTTATTTTTATGAGATTTTTGTGCATTGCTGTCCTTCAAACATATCTCAAGTTTTCAGTGTGAGTTTTAGTACAGCATTCCAGTGAAGTGAGAGGATCATGAAAATATGTAGTGTTTATTCTAATACAATGCAGACTATGGTTCACAGGAATCAGGTTTCATAGAACTTTGGTCACATGACACAACTTTTTAGGAAATGAAGTAGGGAAGCACAAGTAAAATCTCTAAATTTGTCCAGAACCTAGGTCATGTGACCACCACTTCCTCTCACATTCCAGAGGTTGTAATGACTGTGAGTCATCTTTGGCATTACAAAGCTTAGTATAAAAGTAGCAGCACATGCAGTCAAAATTAGTAAGTAGAAACAACAAGTAACAATGAGCAGAGGTAGCAGAAGTAGAGGAAAGATCAGAGAAACACCATGCTGTAGATACAGAAAGGACAGCCTTGTGCCAAAATGCTGTTAAAAGAGTATTTTAACATCTAGCTCCAGCTTGTTGCAACAACTTTGTTATACTTTTGTTGTTGATATTTTGAAATAAAAGAGAACCCAGAAGATACTGCATTTTAATATATTAATTGTCAAACTCTCCACCCGACAGTACCTCAGGTGAATTGCATGATTTTATGCTGATTTAAAGTTATATTTATTTGAATATGTTGCAATTTATGTACACATTTCATAAGTAATTGGTCAATGTGTTATGTGCATAAGCTCACAAGCCTCATATGTTTGGATAATCAACAAGGAAACCCAGTTTCTAATTTAGTTTTCTAGTGCCATTTTTATCACAAGACAGTTTTGCTATAGAACCTTTTTACATAAAATACATAAACTAAAAAATCTGACAACTATATGTCAAGTAAAAAATATTTTGTCCGACACGTTGAATTTTTATCATTAACATACTGACTTTTTATATTAGTCTACTTATTTTGTAACAACACACTTTGGCAAGAAAACATGTTTTGTATCCTACCTGATATTTAGAGTTAAAAGAGAAAAAAAAAAAAAAAAAAAAAAAAAAAAAAAGATATTTAGAGTTAAGGTGGGTGCATTATCAAATTTATCATTTCATGCATTATTTTGGTCTTTAGATCACTTCCAACAGATGAGTTCAGATTGTGAAGGTTTAATTTATAATACGGGGATAAATTCAGGCTCCAAACTAATGGGAAAAAAAGAAATCTTTCATGGCATAGGTCCATGCATGTTAGAAGTGGTGAAGACCAGAAATGAATAGGTCTTCAATAGCCTTGTATAGTAAGTGTATGCTTGGACTCTTAACACTCTATATGGTGTCATTAAGTCTATGGCACTTTCAAGGAAGATAAACTGTACTCATCAATGGTAGATCAGAGAAGAAATTTTACGTCCCTTACAATAACCAAGGTCATTTAAGGTAGTTGAATCCCATATATTGTCATGAACAACATTCAAACCCATGACCGCAGAGAGACAGGTGATTAAATGCCACACAAAAACACACATTTCAGCCAAATGGTGCTGCTTGCAGCTTTTTTCTCAGACATCCATTATATACAGAAAAGCAATACAGAAACAATAACAAAGATAATAAAGTACAATATCCAAGAAAAAACCCAAAACAAACAAATAAATCAAAATATTAGAAAAATCACTGTTACAGTCCATGGAGCAAGCACGGTAGCAACTACCAGTTGCTGTCAAGTCCCAACAGAAAAAAGTTTTACAATCTGTCCTGAGATCTGTCCGGTGTCCACTAACACAAAATATCTGTATCCAGATGTTCAGAGTTTCTGCACAACTATGCTCTCTGCTCCAAGATATGAAGAATATCAAAAAGTCAGCAAATCCACTTTCTGGTAGATCTACGTACTACATCCAGTTCACTCAAATAAGGGTTCACCACAAAATGTATACAGCAAGCAGCTTGGATCCACTTGGCAACTCAAATCAAGTATTCCACGATGTAGCAGCTTCAAAGACATCCATAGAGCACACCAACATAAAATTGAACTATGGCCAGGTTTTCAATCCTTTGTATACTGGCGATTATAGAAGATTCTAGAAAGAATGTAAATAATATAGACCAGAAGCTTCTAGAAGGAAATGTAAACATATAAACACATTTCCAAAAAAACAGGGTGTTTCCCACCATCTATAAATAAATCATTCCACTTGCCACCACTAGCTAGATCAATTCTGCAGAATACAATAACTCAATAGCCTTATATAGTAAAAAGAACAAAACAACTCTGCAGCAGCCACAGACAGTATTGGTATCTTTAAAAGCCATGCTATCAGAGTGCCCTGATATGTAACATAATGCAATACTAACTAATCAGTGTTACAGAGTTACCTCTGATTGAGGTAAGTGTTTCAGCCATAACACAAAATAATACTGATGGGAAGAGAGAGTTACTGGAAAAATAGTTTGAGATATTGGTAAACATGTTCAAAATTGTTCAAAATTTTCATTTTTCTTCCTAAGTTCCCAAGTATAAAATGTTCTGGAATAAACAGAAGACATCACTTAATTGTTGCCAGAAGGTAGCAATTGTTGGTATTTAACATAGCAAAATTGATTAATGGACTTATGCACCAAGGTCCATAATTTTGACATTGAGGTGAAGAACAAAGTTTTAATATACTACAGAGGATCATGGTTTCAAATCAAACCTGAAAATATGTGATAGAGGCCAGATTACTTTGAATCCTTTTCTCCAACAAAATTATGAAAACTCTGGATGACTCTGAAAATATACTACACACTCTCTCTGACCCTCCAAAATTCACTGCTTTTACTCAAGTTTCAGAAAACTCTGTCAATAAAAAATCTGCAACAAACATACAAAATCTTGCTCGTTGGACCCATGGCCAACATTCCTCGTCAAGGAATAATGCTTGTTAACTGCTTATTATTTGACGAATATGTCCCTGGTGACTTTAAAACTGCTGTGATTACACCCCCCCCCCCCCCTTCATCAAGAAGGCATCTCTTCCTGCTGATGATCTAAAGAACTATAGCCCTATAACCCCATCCCTGTTCTTAGTTTCATATAAAAATGGTGGTTTCTATTAAGTCATATCTAGGCCCATTACTAAGACAACTCACACTAGTCTGCCTATAAAACAAGTAAATCGATTGAGGCAGCTGTTATGGTTATAAAAATGAAGCTAACATATTGTTCTCAAGAAGTGAACCCATGCCCTTGGTATTACTGGACCTCTCTACTACCTTTGATATCATCAACCAGTCTACTCTGCTAAGCTCTCTTCAAACATGGTTTGGTAATGGGGCTCTCTTCTCAAATGATTCATTTAACATTTATTGTTTTCGTCAATAGAAATTGGTTCTACTCTGATCCCTGCAAACTCTTGTTCTTCTGTTCTTTTGATCCTTTGCTCTTTTCACTGTATACTACTCCTAGCTTGGTGGTTGGTAAACAAAAGGTGTTGGGTTTCCATTTCTATGCCAACATGTCATAAACTTGGCACACAATTAAAACACAGTTCAGACTAAAGGACATGTAAGGCAAATACACAATGAATTTGCATACAAAACAGTACAGAGCCAATGCTTGCATCTCACATTTCCCCAGGGTAGAAAGGATATAAATCTGACCTGTAGTTTATCTTGATGTCAGTGAGCTGTGAAGATGTTGAATATTGGTATATTCAGTCACTTTCTGGCTGTTTTTTCAAGATTTTTACAACTGTCGCCATTATTTGTCACTCGACAACTCCCATAAAAAGTACTAAGTCTTGACGTCACAGGTTCATGACAATATAAACAAACTGTCATTTTCGTACGCCTTTTAATACATGCACAGATATTTAAACATTGCATTATCTGTTTCCATGAAGTTTATTTGTTTATAAGACATCATTCTGCCACAGTAAGTTTCTGAAATAGCCTTGAGAACATCTTTTATATTTGTTTCAGATAAAAAATTATTTAGAGAGGTAGTAACCAAGTTGGATAAAAAGCACAAAACAATGCAGTCAACCAGGTTCAACTCTGAGATGAATTTTGATAGTTATTTTTTTAATTTTGAAAACTAATTATTGCTGGGAGATGAAATAAATACAACATAAATATCTTTAGAACTGGGCCTCAAGCAAGGATAATCATATATGTTCCCCAAATTAGTTCAGAACTTTCCCACCAAGACTGTAAACAGTGCTGCTTTCATGGTATACATAATGCGTCTAGCCATCTACAGTGTATATTGTTGATCCCCCAAACACAATTCCTTTTTCTTGGTCTCAACAAAGGCTTAAATTGAGAAGAAAATGTTACCAACTAATTTCCAAAACTTAAAATTATCCAAACTTAAGGTCAAGAAGTACTGAACTACTATATATCTTAAGGAAACCCCATTATATACTGAATTATTTCATGAACTTATAAAAGCTAGAACTTAAGGATTCTTTCAGAATAAATTCAATAAATTTGACTACAGCAGCATGCGTTTATAAATGATTTATGCAAATGAAAACAAATTGTATATTTTGATTTCACTTTACATCATATCTTATCTTGATAGAAGCACTGGTGATTAAAGGCAAAAACAAGTATCCAGTACATTTTAATAACAACTTTTGAATTTGTTAACAGATTTTTAGTTTTATGTAAATATCTAACTTGTGAAAGGCTACTTTCCCATCACAGTTTAAAACCATGAAAAATGGGAGGAGGCAATATCTCATACAGATGTGTACACTTTCTGCATTCCAAGACAAGCTTACTTGTAGTATATCTGTGTTTGTTAGAACTGTTAGTGGTTAAAAATTAGGTAAAACTTGCATATGGAAAAAATAAAGGCTAGTGAGCTTTTTTCTGGCAAAGAAACATGTCATCTTCCTTCAGTTTGTAAATATATACATTATATCGTCAACTAAACAGAACTTCGTTATGAACCTGTGACGTCATCAATCATCTACTAGGAGAAAAACAATATGTCGGGCTTTTTACTCCTCTCATGATATTTATTTTTTCTAATGCTATTTATGGCTCTTGTACCATATATTTCTTAAAATAAACCACATTTTCATTCTTATAGGTTGTTTGTCTACTGAATTAAGTTAACTTCACAATTTTTGTGAAAAATGTTTCCTATGACCTTTAAGGTTATTTACTTATAAACTTATATATTTACTTTTAGAATCATGTAATCTAACACAGTCAGTTAACAATACCACTCACTTGCACAGTCATATCCTTGATCTCAGTCTTCCCCCCAGTGATCAAGATGTATGTTGACATCTGTGAATTCATATCTGATCATGCAGTCATTAAATGTGCTATTGACTTTCCTTCCTCTCTTGCTAACTGTCAAACAAGAATTTCCTATAGGAGGTACCATCGTATCAATATGTCCAACTTTCGGTCTGACCTCAAAGAACTGCCTTTTGTGAAATGTCCAGCAAATTCTGTCTCACAGCTCTATGATCAGTATGTGCATGACTTGAGTCGCCTTCTTCACAGGCATGCTCCTCTTGTGTCTAGTGTGAAGAAGAAACAGCATGCTGACTGGTTGTCAGAGACCTATCACCTTGCAAAATCAATCAGACATCAATTTGAACGTGCTTGGCATAAAGATAAAAGTACAACAGGAGTCATCTTCGACGTCAAATTGCCTGGTGTAATCGTCTCGCGAACAAGGATAAGACTGCCTATTACAGGAAATTTATCTCTGACAACAGCCATGATTCTAAGAAACTATGGCAGGAGTTACAGAAAGTCCTACATAGATCCCATGGCACTACTCTGACCACTTATGAATCCTCAAAGTCACTGGCTGATCGTTTTGCTTCATTCTTCTCAAAATAAAATCATGAAAATTTGTGAGAGTTTCTCCACATCTGAGTCCTATAACACGGTACATCCCCCCTTTGATCCTCCTAAATTAACAGTCTTCACTCAAGATGAAATCGGTAAAGTAATCATCAAATTACCCACCAAATCATGCCTGTTGGACCCATTGCCCACATTCCTCATTAAGGAATGTATTGACATCCTTCTACCATCTATAACCAAATTGGTAAATTGTTCACTCCGTGAAGGACTGGTTCCAGATGGTTTCAAAAAGGCTGTGGTCACTCCACTTATTCAGAAGGCCTCTCTTCCTGTTGAGGATTTGAAAAACTACGGCCCAGTATCTGGACTTAGCTTCATCTCTAAACTGGTGGAACGTGTAGTTGCTAAACAGCTGGTTGATCATATTCATCGACATGGTTTGGATAACTCATACCAGACAGCATATAAGTCAGGTCACTCAACGGAGACGGCTCTGCTTTCCATCAAAAACTATATTCATTTGTCACTATCTCGGGGTGAAGCTACTGCCTTGGCACTTCTTGATCTCTCGGCTGCCTTTGATACTATTGATCATTCCACTCTCCTCAGCTGTCTTCTGGATTGGTTCGGTGTTGGTGGCTCCATTCTCGAATGTTTCTCTTCTTATCTGACAGAACGTTTTCAGTCTGTTTAAATTGGCTCTACTTTGTCTGATTTACAAAAACTGCTGTTTGGCGTGCCTCAGGGTTCTGTTTTGGGTCCTCTCCTGTTCTCTCTGTACACATCTCCCCTTAGTACATTGATTGGTAAACACAAAGACATAAACTTCCATTTCTATGCCAACGGCACACAACTTTATGTCCATCTGTCACACATGAATGCCTCAGCTGCTTTTGATAAGTTGAACAGATGCCTTCAAGATGTCAAAGAGTGGATGTTGGCTGGCAAACTTAAACTAAATCCTGATAAAACTGACTTCATACTTTTTGGCTCCAAGAAACAGAGAGAGAGGTTAAAAGTATGTTTCCCAATCGACATCTTGGGCAACCCCCTTCACCCCACCGAGTCAGTCAGGAACCTGGGTGTGTGGTTTGACTCTGATTTTTCCTTCTCTAAACACATCCAGAATGTTTGTAAAGGCTGCCTTATTCAACTGATGGATTTTAGAAATATAAGGCAGTTCTTGACTCAGGATGCAGCTGTGTCGGTTGCCAGTGCTTTGGTTAGTAGTTGTTTGGACTACTGTAACTCACTTTTTAGGAGTCTCTCCAAATTCAATCTTCATAGATTATAGTCTATCCAAAATAGTGCAGCTGGAATTGTTACAAATTCGAGTAACTTCACTCAGATAACTCCAGTACTCAGGAAACTCCATTGGCTCCCTATTCAGTTTCGCTCAGAGTTCAAACTGGCTACCCTGGTGTACAAGTTTATTCATACTGGTTACCCTAAATATTTTGCTCCATATCTATCCTCATACCGCAGTACTTACAATACTAGATGTAGTCAGAGTGTTGCCAACTTCCTCAATGTACCAAAATTTCAACCTACAATTCATAAGTCCACTAAGAGTTTGGCTTCAGTTTTGCCTTTGATGCTCCCACTGTTTGGAATTCACTTCCTGAAGACATCCGTGCATCACCTACTATTGCCTGTTTAGAAAGAAGCTCAAAACCTATCTCTACGCAAAAGCATATCCTCCTTAGCTTATTTTTTCTTATGGCTTCTCTGTGGTGCTGACCTATTTCTGTCCCTGGACTTTGAATTTGCATATTGCTATTGTCTTGTTGCGCCTTAGATTCCACTTCTTAGTGGAGATTAAGCGCTATAAAAGTCGAATTAGAATTAGAATTATAGAGGGAATGTTTATCAGTAAATACACCATGAAGAACAGATGCTGATTAGGAGAGGCAGATTGGGAGAGTCTGCAGAGAGCAGTTATGTAATAGCCAAAAATAGCTGTTGCTGTTGAAAGCAAAGTAATTAATGAATGGCTTGTGTTTTTCTTTCTTGTTCCAAAGATTTCTGTAAAATTGTTCTGCATTTATATGAACTTTTATAAACATAGGACTTAGCTTCAAATTGATTCATACAATAATAATAACAACTTATTTAAAACTACATATATCCTTCATAAAATTATTCAATAGAAATAATTATTTAAATTAAATCTAACTTAACTGGTACATATGCATGGTTGAGATCCAACTTGGTAAAGAACTTCTCACCAAACTGTTTTCCAGAAAGTTCCCCGTGGCTGGGAATGGAGTAGTTGTCAAGTTGTGACACTTATTCACTGTCACTTTGTAATCCCCTCATATAGGTACTGATCCATCTGGCTTCAACACTGATACAATTGGAGCTGCTCATTCAGAGAATTTAAGAGGGTCAGCTATGCTATCTGATTGCAGTTGTTCCAACTCCTCTTCAATTTTATTCCATAATGCATACAGTACAGGTGTTGGCTTGAAATAACTTGGTTTGGCATCTGAGTAAATTTCTATCCTGACTTTGACACCAGTTAATTTCCCCTAGGACACTTCAGAATATTTTCTGAAGCAACTTGTCCAGATCCTTTTGGACAAACTTTATTTCATGCCAGTTTATCTGAATTTCATTCAACCAATCCTGTCCCAAAAGACAAGGCTGTGTCTCCTTTAGTACCAGTAGTGCCAGTTTCTTCTGATTTTTTTTTACAAACCACAACATCATTGAACATGCCCAACACAGGAATCTGTTGACCTGTGTATATTTTCAAAACTGATGGCGTTGCTTGTAGTTGGGGTTTTGACTCCCACTGTTGACCAACTTGTACACTGCCTCATTGATGAAGCAGAAGCCCTGGTGTTAATTTCCATTGACACTGGTTTTGTATTTATACAAAGTGGATTTATCCTGTTTGTGCAAGTAAACAGTGATATCCTCTTCTTGGTTGTCAAGTTGACCCTCATGCTGTGTTTCAGTGTTCAGTATGATGTATTTCCTTCTGTGATTGTGCATTTTTATTGCTGTTCACCTTTTTCAGGTTCCTACATTTTGTCTTGATATGTCCTACCAGACCACAATTGTAGTATTTGCTGCTCTTGAAGGGGAAACCCTGTATGCGTGGGACTTACTCCACATCTGTAGTAGTTATCAGAGGTGCTTTTTTAACCTGAATTCCTCTGATTATTCTCTTGTCAGGATTCGGATTGTGAACCTTGCTGTGAAAGTTTGTGCTGTACTGCCTTGTAAATCTGCTGAGGTCTTTCATGTGGCTTCCAGCGCCTGGGCAAATTCAAAAGCTTTCTTAAACTGTAAAGTTTTTTGTGTCTCTTCTGTATTACTGGATCAGCCACTCCATATACCAAGCAATCTCTGAGCATATCATCCAGTTAATCACCAAATTAGCATTTTTCTGACAATTCCCGGGGTTCAAACTCAGATACAGATTGTCCATGTGAATGTACTACAGAGTTAAAATTGCAGCACTGAATGACCTCAGCAGGCTCTGGGTTCCGATGTTCTTCAAATGTTTTCTCACTAGAGAGATAACAAATTCCTGATCAAACCATAACACTTTGATCCACATACAGTTAAAATATTGATTTTTCTCGGCATTACTGATATTATTTGCTTCAAAATAATATCCAAGTCTTTCCTCAATTCTACTAAAAGTACCATTATGTTTTAAAATATCCAAAGAATTTTACAGCAGCAAAATATGTATCATAAACTTTGACTTGGAACACACAACTGACTCACAGTTCCAACTAAAAGACATCTATTCAATATAAAACTCAAATACAGTGCAAAAGTTCAGTTACTTATATATATAACACAGCAACATCCAACTTTATGTGCATCTGTTTCATAAGAATGACTCTTCCACCTTTCAAAAGTTGAATAGCTGCCTCTATGATGAGAAACAGAAAAAAGTAACCAGTAAGCTCAAGCTAAATCCAGAAAAGACTGAGTTTACTCTTCGGTTCTAGAAAACAGATGGATAGGTTGAAAGCATGTTTCACAGTTGACATCTTGGGTAGTCCTCTCCATTCAACAGCAAGTCAAAAAGCTGGGTATGTGGTTCGACTCTGATTTTTCCTTGTCAAAACATGTTCATAGTGTTTGTAAAAGTTATGCTTCACAGGGACTACAGTTGGGTCAGCTGATACCTAACGCATAATGCCTCTGTACTTATGGCCAATGCTCTTGTCAGTAGTTGGTTGGATAACAGTAATTAATTTTTCTGAAGTCTCTAAGTGCAGTATATATAAATTACAATGTACCCTAAAAAGTGTGGCAAAAAGTTGAATATCGTTCAGTGTTTAAAACAGCCACACAAGTTTCTTCACACTGGATTTTCCAAGTATTTGGCTCCATATCTTTTTATAGCAGTTCTTACATTAGGTGCAGAGTGTTGGTAAATTTCTTGTACCTAAGCTTCCTCCATCTACTCACAAGTCTGCGAACCGTTTGCTTATAACTTTGCTTTTGATGCTCCCACTGTGTGGAATGCGCTTCCTGATGAGATTTGTGCATCCCCCTGTCTGGGCTCCTCCAGTAGGAATATGAAATCTTACTAGAACACCAAGGCATACCCCACCTAAGGTTTTCAATATCTCCTTGCTCAGCTGTTCTCTGTGGTGCTCAACCCTTTTCTGTTACTTGATTTTGAAATTCGGTTGTCTGTTCTGGTGCACTTAAGAGTCTGCTTACCAAAGTGCTTACAAAAGATACGTGCTATTAAGAAGTACATAAGTCAAATTTAGAATAAAGACTTTTTATGCAAACTTAAATATAACCTGTAAATACTGGGAGTGTAAATGACTTCGAGACCATAGAAACTGTATAAAATAGGCTATATTCAAGACTGAGCTTTAGTATGAGAATAGGCATTTTGCTTGGGTTTAAGTGTAACTCAAATTTAAGTGTGAGTTGGAGTTTAAACTCAGATTTAAGGTTTAAACCCTAAATTATAGGTAATTTATTTAAGTTTGACATTGAGATTCAAAGTCAAGTAATATAGATCTTTCTGTATTCCCACAATTTTCAGTGGTTTATGCGAAGGTTTTATGGGAATGTCCCACAAGAGCCGACCTTCCCCAACTCTGGGGTTGGTTTGGTTTGTTCAAAGGACAGTGTCTGTTAGGTGTTCCCAGCTTTACTTTGTTTTATTTATTTGGGGTTTGACGAAGCTTTCAACACTGTACAGGTCATATCACAACGGGTAGTTGGAAGGGAAGAGGAAACCAATACATACAGTTCATTAGGGTTCTGTACTGTAAACTGCCGACCAATGGCAAGCAACTACCAGCTTTCCCACTTGAGGCCGTGCCGGGAATCGAACCCCGGCCTCAGAGGTGGGAGGCGAGAGTGTTACCACTCTGCCACCGTGGCTCCCCCTAGCTTTACTTTGAGGGATGGTTAAATACCAAACATGTTTAATATTTCACTGACCCTCCACATATTTTCATTCCGAGCCTGGCTCCACCCACAATGAAACCATTTTCACCTTATTACTTATATCCTGTATCTTATCCTGATCACTTCAAGTCTAGTCCTATTAACTTAGCATTTTATTTTAAATACTTACCAGCCTGCCCTTTTCTAGTACCCCAGTCTCAGTTCACTATATGTCCCAAAACTATACCAACAGTACTTGAAAGGAAACCAGCCTATCCTAATCAGGCAAGCCGAGACTTGGTAGCTTCACATTAAGATGGGAAGTCTCCCACACGAGTCAGTTTCATCACAGCAAGACAAGCTGGCAGCATAGCAGGACAAGATGTAACAATAAACCGACAAGGTGGTTGCAACAAAAGATAAGTTGAGGTATATGGTGATGATATAAGATGACCAGTTATTTTGTGACTGATTCCGATGAAGAGGCAATAGTCGAACTCATCCTGGATCATGAAGAACTTTATGACAAGACACACAACTTCTTACAAAAAGCCAGGAAGGATAGTCTGCAAGACATGGCTTGAGTCCCAAAGGACTAGATATGGGAAGATGACTCAGTACAAATACGCCCAGGCCCCAAAAGAACTCACTGGGAAACAGCACTGGATACACAACAAATTTACTTTTTCAAGTCACAGATCAGACAGAATGGGATCAGCAAGTCCTAAGGGTTCAGGTCACCACAGGGAGAACCCAATGCCAGTGCAGGCTCTGTGCATTACATATCCAAAGGGTCTACTTACAGCACGGATACCAGACTTTGACACAATAGCCATTCATTGCAAGCACTACAAGTACCATTGTAGCAGCCGGGCCAGCATCAGTGGACAGAGAGATCTCTATCAGTTTTCACATATGAAGACAGTGTTAATTTATTTATTTTTTATTTATTTATTTATTTTTTTTTTTTTTGGGGGGGGGGGGGGGGGGTTAAGGCAAGGTTCAAGGGGAGCAGAACAGCACTCAGTAAATACCTGGCCAACGAGGTGGAGATTTTAGAAGAAAGAGACTTTCAAAGTATAAAACTAATCAGTGGGATGCAGAGCAATGTGGAGGAGAGGGCCCATTAGCCACAGTTAAGTTCACTTTTAAGAGCTTTCTCTAGTGCCAGTTCAACATCAACATATGTGCCACAGACTATCTTTACTCAGCAACAGTCACAGCAGCCACTCCCAGGTAGTACATACTGACAATCCCTGCAACTTTCACAACAAGGGATACAGGAGTCTTCCAAGGTTATAGTTGATGAGCAAGTGCCAGGGACTCAGGACAGTTGCATGTCACAATCAGCCCAACCAAGAACTTTAACCCAGCGTCTGCCACCTCGGCCATGGCAGGTGGCACAGGACAACACACCTCCGGCCTATCAAGCCTTTTTGGGAATATTCAGCCTATCAGGAGGTACCAGCAGATCAATGTATACAATAGGAATGGACAAAAATTATATCAGGCGTGACGCAATTGTGTAGCATGTCAGGCTTCCTATTCTTACTAGTACTGGACTGGGTGATGAGACAGAGTGTGGACAACAAGAACACAGGGATTAGATGGAGGTTTACAATGAATCTGGAAGATTTAGAATTTGCAGATGATATTGCCCTTCTATCAAGCAGATTTATGATATGCAAGAAAAAACCAACAACAGAACGAAACAGCAAAAACAACAGGGTTAAAAATCTATATTAACAAGACAAGGAATACAGCAATATGTAATAGAGCACTACAAAGAAGAACATAAATCAACAAAATAGAAGACAGTATCAAAGAGATAAGATGGAAATATATACATTGGCCACATCCTAAGAAGAGAAAAATATGACAATACAAGAATAGCACTTACCTGGGCACCAGGAGGAAAGAGAAACATGCAAAGGAACAGCAGAATTAGACAGAACAAAAATAGGATTGGAGGACTAGATGACTGCAGAGAGAGCTGTGGGTGATAGAACACAGTGGAGAGGTCTTTGTGTCGCCTTATGTTCTAAAAGCACCGAAGAGGATAGATAGGTAGGTATACACACCTGCTGACCAGCAGCAGCAGCACACCACCTCTCCTCCTCCAACCACCCACCAGTAAGAGCCACCACTTCAGCAGTTGAATTTTACTGCAACTAGACTTCCTTCAGGGTCACTGTTATACTAAATGTGCTTGGTTAGATTGGCTGGAAACATGTTGGAAATTGGTTGAACTCTAGCTTAAATAAAAGTTCTTGGAACAATACGGTAGTCCTGAAAAGGATTGATAGATGCCAGCTTATTTTGCCCCATGGGTAGGTCCATCTCATGTTACATCATCAGATCCTCTGATCCTACCAAGCCAATGCTCATTCATCATTTATGTAATCATAAGGTAGGTCTCTTTGTTGCTTTTCCACTCTTGAGGGATCCCTAGTTTTCATTTGCTCCACCTTATAAATGTTCATTTATGGCTGGCAGGTCATCCTGTGGCTTGGCTCCTCCTTGATGTGTCCTCAGGACATTGTGTATGTCAATATTATATCCTAAAGTTTGCTGTTTTCTCTTCCATACTCAGGTGTCTTCTGCTGTATGGTTTCACTAGCCATGGCTTCAAGGGAAAAGTATCATCACCAAGAAAGAAATATTTCAAACGAGGCCCATCCTCCCCTATGGGTTCAGGTGGCGGAAGTCCCAAGGTGCCATCCTCTATCTTTTTCTTCAGCTTGCAGTGGTCACAAAAATGTGTGCATCTGGTGAAGATCCACTGGACTCAACATCTACCAGTGAAAATCCCTTGTAATTAAGATCAGTCCCAGATCTGATAGGCTTCTGTAGGGCGAGATGTTTCCCATCTATAGAGCCTACAGCATTATTGACGTCCCTTCTGTTGTCAGGACTCGATCTGTCTCCATTCTTCAGTATTGATAGGGCATGCAAAATACTCTTCTTGGAATTCCTCAAGTATGACTCTATAGACCATAGAGATGAATTTACACATGGTATTTTTGTCCCACCCTCCAGTGATAGCCCAAGGACTTGTAAGTTTCTCCAGTAGCCAAGTGTCTGAGTGTTATGGCCAGCTTTAAGCCCGCTTCTAAAAGCTGTCTGAAATTGATGACTTCCTTCTTCAGTTGGAGATTTATCTGCTCCAAGGTAAAAAAATTACAGGAGGCATCCTCACAAAGTGCTGGTAGCCTGGAACATCTCTTTGAATTTACTCAGCCAGGAGGTTGTTGTGACATCCTTTATCTTCCCTTTGATACATCCATGGCAAAACCCAGGGGGTTGGTGGCTTTTTTCTTGGTCTGAGTGGTTTGGGGGCTGTGGTGCATGTGATGGCTGTGTGACAGGAGCTGGTCTTATATTCTGAACACTGCTTCAGTGTCATCAGGTTGTCACAATGGCTTATCATGATTAACTATTACTTGTCTGTTTTGTCTTTGCGGCTTGTCATAATAGTTTCATGTTGGATAGTGCAGGAATACAGCCCAACCCTAAAGTATGACGGGAGGCAAATCCAGAAAAACTCGGATGTAATATGACCTGTCTCGGAGGTAAAACTACCCTTCATTCTCGCGCACTACAATTCCCTGTTTCACACCTTTCAGACACTAAAATTGGCTAGGGTCGGTGAGGTCTGGTACCTTCAAATATATTTAAATGATGATACTTAATGCTTCAAAATACTGACGAGACGTTTGGCAGCATTAACAATATCATATTTCAATTAATGTCAACTTGTGTTGTATATTATGCACAAGGGACATTGAAAGGGGAAAATCATTGGTATGTTTTAATGCTTTATTCTATATTCTGTATATAACTATTATGCAAACCTAATGCCATTTTCATATTTTTTCCTGATCTAGTAGAGTCCACTTAGACTCTGCATAACAATATTTTTATGTAACTTTTCCTATAAATTATACATTATTCGATACATAATGAAGTCATTCACTTGAAACCACCACAAAATGTAGCATTTAATCTTATTGTATTGTTTATGATTTATTTATTTGGCATGAACGTCGCTTTCAACAGTGTACAGGTCATATCACGATGGGTAGTTTTATGGGCAGAGGAAACCAGTACATACAGTTGGTCAAGGTTCTGTACTGTAAACTGCTGACCATCGGTAAGCAACTACCAACTTTCCCATAAAGGGTCCAGGGTTTGAACCAAAGACTTCAGTGGAGGGAGGCGAGTTTAGTACCACTACATCACCTAGAATACAGCAATATTGTAACTGAACTCTGACATAACAAATTAATGCAAACCACAGAACTACTACTATTTGGCCTTAATCGAAGCACCAGTTGACATCCAACCTGTGCTGGAAAGTTTTTTTTAATCCACAATATCATTATTCTCTTGTAAACACTCTTGCAATCAGATATTTATTTTCAGTTCATTTACCTCTAGGACCCTTGGCCATCTCTATGAATGGGATACTTCTCAAAATTTATTAGATTTTGTCTGACTTCCCTATCTACCTTGCTGTAATACTGTGTCTGGCAACCCCTTGCAAAGTAAACGAGAACAAAAAAAAATGATTCTTCATTTAATTTCACTGTGCAGAAAGTTTCATGCAAGTTGTGTGACAACTCCTTTTTATCCACCCTGTCTTTAAATGTAAATGTTCAACCATATTACATTACACTGGTATCTAGTTGTCTGGATTTCCCTGACACTCTGTTTAATTATTCAAAACAATTATCTTTCTTCAGACTATACAATACCCTGGTATTACACCGCTTCTGTATGAGCTACAGTCAATGTCTCCATATTGTGCTTAAAGGCTTCTAAATGCTTGCAGAAGCATCATCTGCCTTTTGACTTACACATTTTACACATTCAAAAGCCACTTGTGGTTGCCAGTAAGAATCCGAATCTTAACCAACAAATACTAATAGTTGTTAAGCATAGCTATAGCTGTTGAAATGGTGCAGACAGCCATACTTTGACTTGTAAAAATATTTGCTAGGATTAATGATTTATTTAGTTTCTAGTCATCTTACAAGGAATCCATAAAGTAACACACACTGTTTATAAGAACTTTAAATTCCGACAAAATATCATGTATAATTCTCTTTCATTAGCTTACAATAGAACTGAGACATGTTATATGCATGATTTTCTATTGTGATAAAATTATACCAGCAATATAGGTCTTGAACAGTACCCCTGACCGCGGATATTGTAGAATAGGAACAATTCACTGAAAATTTGGCATCTGGGGTTTTGACTAAGAAAACTGATCTACACCAAAAAAGTTCTGAATTTACCTACTTCAAAGTGATTATGCCAATGAGACCAAAGGACAAATCTTTGGAAAAATGCAGGAGGAATCCCAGAAAACTCCCTAGAATGTAGAGTCCTTATTATTCAAAGGGCTCAAAGTCGCTCTATCTGAAATAGCTTTCTAGATAAACAACATTTCTGATAACCAACTATATTCAAGGTGGTAGCCTAATTTGGTAAATTGACAAGTTTTCGAAGGCGGTACAGAAGTTGTCCTTACAAATAATGCCTGAAATCGCCCTATCTCTAACAGTTTTCAAGATAAATGACATTTTCTATTCCTGACAAAATTCAAGATGATGGTTAACATTCGGAAAATTAAAAAAAATTGTAGGGATTAGGTAAGTAAACTTTTCTACCCAGCATGGTCCAAAATTTGATCGAAATCATTCTATCTCTAAAGGTTTTCAAGATTTATAACATTTTTCATTTCCACCAAAATTCAAGATGGTGGCCGAAATTTTTCAGTGATCAGATTATTAGTCCTTACAAAACTGGGGTTCAAAAATTCGCCTGATATCACTCTATTTCTGTTTTCGAGATAAATGATTATTTCCTACTTCTTCCCAAATTCAATATGGTGGTTGAAATTTTTAAAAAAATTTCACACGCATTGCTGTATCTCTAATGGTTTTCGAAATAAAAACCATTTTAAATTTCCGTCAAATTATAGATGGCAACCAACAATCAGAAAAGGTTAACCTTCAGAGCAAATAGAAACAACTCATGTAGTTAAAACCGCTATTACTGACATAGCTTTGGCCCAAAGGTAACAACAGTAGCAAACAACTCAAGAGCATAAAATTCAAAATATTCGGAGCACAACTTCAAGGTCAAATGTCTTTAGACACTAGAGGTCATGAATATGTGTTAAAAATATCATCCATAAAGAGATTCAACCTTCAGAGAAGATGAGAAGCAACCACAGATAGTGTAAAACACTTGATGACCATCAAATATATCAGCCAGCTTTTTTCAGCCATCTTGTTTCTCAAAATGGGACCAAAGAGATTCCCAAACAAGGTTTTGTGATAATAAACATATCCTGCAATTCAAAAAGTGCAGGTATAACAATTTTGGTAACAGTGAAATATCTCCACACACTGCGGAGGAATAACGGAGCATAATCCACAGTATTCAAAGGTGCATCTTGTGGATACTCAGGGGCGTAGGAAGCAATTTTTGGTTGAGGGGGCGAGAAACTATATTGCACCGACTTGACACCAGTATCCCCAGACAGGCCATCCCTCATGCCATCGGCATTCACTGGGTACTTTGTAGCACCCGTTTGTGTGATTCACAATTATTAATTATAACATTTCACTATAGTCTTTTGTTAGGATGTTATGATGTCTAACAATTTTGGTTAATTTTACAGAATGTATTGCATGTAGGTAATATACAAATTCAAATGGTCCAATTAAAATATTTTTAAGTTCCTTTACCAAAGGAAATCTTTGTGACGACAGTGTGACTGACATTAATCCCAAGTTTCCCCAACATTGTCCAGGTATAGAAATACATGTACATATAGTCACCTCTGCATTTGAAAGGTATTTCTAATGTCTTGACTACATGTTTCCAGAACTTGTGACCTTTCCTTCAAGTGCCGAGCTGATACAAGATCTATTTTAGCAAGGTTAATCCCCAAACTGAGAGGGATGTATAATCATTGGACTGGCTAGGTCCAATAAACACACAGTAAAGAAAGAAGATTTTTCTCTGAAAAATCTTATCAGCTGACAAATTGTTGTGGTAAACCGTTGCTCTGTGTGAATTTGAAACTACATGTCTAAATAATTAGCAATACGGTAAATTAAATGTAGAAGATTACTATATATCTGATTTTGATCTGCATAAGTGAAACGTTTCACAGAATTTTACAAATTCCATGACAGGTTAACTGAAAATGTTCCTTTTACAAATCATAAAAATAAAAAAATTATAGTTCAAATGGTAGCTTACACGATGGTGCATGTGAGCAGTGAATAGGGTAAAAGTGCAATTATTGAGTTACCTGTAAAAATTTACATAAACTTCAAAATTGGATTTTAGTTCTATTGCAAAAAGTTGGGGGGCGAAAAGATATCCCCCGCTGCCCCCTCCCCCCTCCAGTTCCTATGCCTATGGATACCATTATGCTCAAAATCATGTTTCAAAACTTTCACTTATGACATCAAAGAGACACAACAAATATGTTGGATTTTTCTTTAAATGTACTGGGAACCAGTATGCATATACCTAGTTATTGGCAAGGCAACTAGAGGTCTATGGCACAGTTGATCAAGCATAACATGAAGCCACAAACTTCATTAATTTGCAACCAGCACCATACTAATTGGCTCATACTTAATTTATTGGTTTTGAAAGTTTGTATATTTATCAAACATGTTATCATGAATATTAACAGCATACTGGCAAATATGGGGACCAGCATCCAACTTTTTTCTTACCTTATTCTTAACTACTGCAAACAGCAGAAAAGTCGACCATTGTACAATTACTAAAACATCATAAAATATAAATTGATTTAGAATAAATTTCATTGGAACAGCTTATCCTTCTCAATATTAATGCCAATTAGGGACTCACACCTTTGTTGTGCAGTCTATAAAACCATGTATTCGATTGATACACTGTTGTAGGTTACACATTGTGCCAAAAGTGAGGCAATTCCATGACAAACCATCTAAACCTAACAGCCTAGTTTAATGTAAAGTAGTATAAAGTAAAACAAGATTAATTTTATGCCAATCACAGACAGAGTATAAATACAAATCAAGGGGCATGTTATCCACACAACCAATATTAAGTTTTAGTTAAAATGGGTGCTACCCAATCAATCATCATTTCACAGAATTCTGGACCTGTGCAACAATGGAATACAATATAATATACTCTATATTTTTAACATCAGGTATACATTAGGAAATTGCAGCAAATATAGATACAAATCATTGAAATAGTGTATGTTGGCCGAGTATCATGGTACAGCACAAATGAAAATCGTCACAATAATTCTTTATCTGATCCAAAAGCAAGATTGACTTTTAAATACTTATTCATGTGATAACTAACACCCACTGGGGCTATTTTGCACACAGAGTTTCCCACTTTAGCTATTCCTCAAAATCGAATCACTGTCAATGCATTTATATACATCTCTAAATTATCCACAGACCCTTTTTCTACAACTCAAGAAGGCTCTACTTCACCTGGTAAGTACTCCATTCATTTAACACTGATTCCGTACTACATAATCCACTAAGTATTCTTTCCATGTACCTCGACTCCTATCAACTTGGCCATGGTTTTCAGCCTTAATCTTGGCTAAAACGTTCAGGGATACTTATTTCATGTCATATTTACAAACAGTGTCATCTGATGCAGACTATACATTGGCCATACATTTTTGGTCAGGATGAAAACTACTGTGAACAAGAACAAATTCTCTAAAGTCAGAATGTAACATAATAGTTTTAATAAAAGAGAACAGCCTGAAGATGTACCGAGTAGTCATTAAGCCTTCTTGATCTCTCTGTCCTACACCTTAGATGTTAGACATCATACATATATCAAGGTACTGGTACTTGTTGGGTATATGGTTTCTCAAGTGTGCTTCATTATAGCATCATATTTAGATTAAAGTTGTCCTATACCATAGATACAAACTTTTGCCTTCTTGATTTCTGTATACTCTAGGAAGGATAAAACGTCGTGTGTGAAGCCCTGACACAGATACAAATAAAAATGACTCACCAATGGATATTTAGGACATCAATCTTAACAACCCATGATTAATGCTGAACTAATAAAATGATCTTGAGAACTGCCAATTGAGATTGTTGCAAGCCATACCTGGTCTGTACTTGACTATAAATGAATTTGCGTCATATTCAGCTCACCCATACCATTCCCATGACTTATGTTCAGAGGAACTCAGTGGTATGTTTGTTCCAACCATTGATGTGGGTTTGACTGATGATCTTGACTTCAAACCTGACTTATAAATAAGAATCCTGAACACCTGATGTGGATTGTTCCCTGATACATAAACATTTCCCTATTAACTCTGTTCAGAAATTATATAATAGAATAATAATACTGTGTTTACTGGAACTAGTCAAACACCAGATTAAAGTAAACATGACTAATAACTCTAATTCAGCTTTTTGCTAGTTCAGCCAGAGTCTCTGTATTTTTAATTTTGCCATTTTAAGGAGACAAAATCAAATGTCCAAAATCCACAGTTCTGCTCTTACATTTTCTCTATCACACCACAAACACCAATATTATCCTTGTGCTATGACAACTTATGTCACAATAACCCTTGCCCCCATGTTTGGCCCAGTATTATCTGTATTTTATCTATAGTTTGAAATCAATTCATGTTTTAAATTAATTGATACAGGGGTGACTTTATCTATTAATATTATCAGCACATTTACTTGAGAAAACTACGCAATGTGTGTGTGTATATATATATAAATAAATATATATTTCATTGATATATTATATCAGGGCAAGTGGTAGAACCTGTAGATAATAACATTCACTTTGTTACAAGTTTTACATTAAAAATGCATATACTTCTGTCTTCATCTGCCAAGTACCATTTACATTTGTTGACTGCACTGTTATGTCATGTTTTTTTTTTGTAAAGAATGTTTTCATTCTGATGAAGATCATAGATGCTACAGTTTACACATATACACCATGCAAAAACTCCCCAACACTTGCTTCTTCAAGTCTAAACACTACACAAACAACCTATATTGTATTAACTGGTATTAATTAATAGAGAAGCAGTCACTACCATTTGCATGCCAAGAATGCAAACAAACATAAGAACAAACCTTTACAAAATTATAGTATATCTCCTGCTATTAATTTTGCACATGTTCAAATGTATTTGGCAATCTCAATACAAAATGTATCAGATACATATCAAAGGTAATTTTATTAAACACTATGTATATACATATAAGTTCCATAAAGAGTTCCAATACAACAAAAAGGCATCTGACATATATGTACAGCATATACAGTAAAGGATAGAACTACTTTGAAGTAATAAATTATGTGTTATTCTCCAGATACTGTATAATTTTGAAACTGCTCCAGTAATAATCATGCATAAATAGAGTGAGGACTTTCTTGTCTAATTGAATGTTTGTTAGATGTAATATTTTTGTGTTGCTTACAAGAGTGAAGCCATTTGAATGAAGGCATATTTGTAAAGAATACCATCCCCAAGTTGGGGACATTTAACATGAAGAGCATAGGTTTTTATGAGTCTGTAAATCTGTAGCCTTCTTCACACGTCTGGCCCTTCTTTCCCACATAGGAAACATACAGTACTAATAACTGTGTTCACTCACTTGTAAGAATGATTACATAACCATTTAACCTATTCCATAGAGCAAGAATAATAACCTGCTTAGTGCCATTTTACAACAAATAACAGCCTTTTCATATGTTTATTTAAATCCACTGATACTTTTGATGTCATAAAATATTTACATTTTTTGTGGAAGAAATTTGAATATGTTTTCACTTATTATGGATATTATTTGCTAATTTTGTGTATCTTGTGGTTTTGCCATTCAAATAACATAAGACAGTCACAATGTGAGTGCAGAGTAAAAAATATGATGTTCCATATGTAGATGTGCTATGCTTTGCTTTTTACAGAAACTATTTAAACAGTGCGCTTTAAAGTTTGGATTTAGGCAGCGGCTCTTTGTTTTGCCAAGATTATGACAACGAAATCTTCTCATCTGCGTATTTCTAGGATTTCGTTATCACAAATTATGATGATTATTGAAATGATGCCTAATACATTTTAAAATTAACATTATTTCTGGGTCAGTGTAACATCTGTACACCAAAAATTTTGCAAAAAAAATCTTCTTCAGGATTTTCATTGCTGGCACACTGCATCATCAATGATATTACATATGGGTGATATATTACACTAAAATGTGGAAATTAGCTATTTCCACAATGATCTTCTCATATTTATTTATTAAGATGCATTTGAAAAAGCAAATATTCTGGTTGAAGAGAAATATGCTTCCTCAGTCATAGCTTCCACTATTTTCAAGTTAGGTTATAAATAGATAGGAACTGCAAATAGCCAGTTTATCAAAGAATATGACATAGTACTTGCTTAGTGACTGTGATTTTGTTAAATGGTTATTGTTCCTATATCTCTGAAATGTCCAGACCTCAAAATAGTATGGTCTTTTCTGGCTCCATGTTCTGCCATGCAGATAAATCACCATTGCAGCATTTCTATCAAGGATCAATACACTGACATGGATGATTACTTTGCTTCAAACAATGACTGTTCCCCAATAAATGTCTAACACTTTTGATACATGAAATCATCTGACTAGCCAGCAAAAAAGTTTGGCTGTTTACTCAAAGTTCTGTAACAAAGCAGACAATATAATGAACTTGCAAGTCAATTTGGCTATATGAGCAGACTTAGTATTCAAGGTTGTGTTATCAACACAGAAATCCAAAAATATACATGATCTTCAGTATACATTACTGCTACATTGTTGTTATAATTCAAAACACAGAAGTATGAAAATTTATCAACCATTACTAAAAGTATATTGTACATATTTCGTGTTATATATTGATATTGCAGGTTCACAAACTGGACATTTAGCTAAGGTTCAAGGATATAAAAGATAATACAACAGATAAGCAGAATTGTGATGAGCAAATTATGTTCACTATATGTGCTTAAAGCAAGGTTTCACACATACTCATATTGTTTTGAATGTTATATTAAATATACTACCAAATCATGGTCTATACATTGCAACATCTCTGTACATTATACTTCACATATAGATGGACCATGTAGTTAATTGAATAATGCAATAAACTAGGTACCCCAATCTTAAGATTTAGGACTTAATTATTCAATGGAAGAACGAGAGTAAATAGTATAAGCCTAAGCTGACCAACTACCATGTACCCTTTCTTATTCCTAAAATTACCTTGACAATGGACATTTGACATTCATATCCATAAAACGTTTGGTAATTTTACTGTACAACTGGTTTCTATTTGTAGAAAACAGAAATTCCAAACATGATATATAGGGTTATTATTGTTTAGAAACAACTTTACTTACATGTAAACAGCATTAGTGTAAAAGTCCAGCAAATGGTCATTCAGAGTAGAAGTCCTTATAGCGTTGGATTTTACTCCTAAAATTTAATATCAATATTTTATGCTTTTTAAAAAGTAACTTCCAGAACACCACATTCATTTCTCATTATTCAGTTTGCTGACACCTGGGATAAAACCCCATATGTGTTCTACACTTCAACCTCTTCTCGGGTTGTGGTTTGGGCATGTAACCCATGTTTCCCACACCAAAACTATGCCATAACAAACATGTGCATCTGCCAACACATAGCTGATGAATCAATTGACAAGAAGGGTCTGGAATTGGGACTATCATTTTGTCATTATCCCAAGTCATACACATATTGTTAAATCCGGAAGGTATTCCTGTTCACTTAATTTTGAACGGTATATTTCACTCTACAATAAACACCGCCATTTTGATTTTTGAATGTTCTTTCCCTGGTAGTTGAGTCCACACAGAAAAACAAAATATAATTGCAAAATTGGTGTGCAGGTGTAAATGAGATTTATTACACGTATCGTATTACAGAGTCATCAACAAGCACAGTGTTGTGTATACATGAGACATAAACTGGTAAGGAGCGACCGGACAACCTTGAATTATATGCCAATATTAGTTACAGTATTGCTAGACATTAATATAACCGTAACAACGGCATAAATACATGTACATTGACGTATTAAGTTGGATATATTGATGTATGTGCTGAAGGGCAGAATATGTTGAATGAAATGGTAAAAAGTGGCAGTCTACACATTTACAGTAACTATTTTGCATTTCGACAATAAACAAGGGCATATTGGGGAAAACGTTTCTTAAAAATATGAATGGTCTTGATAAAAGACGGTCGAAACCCCCAACTGTCTGCCCGTATTGATTTTTGTTAAATATTAGGACACAGCAAAATAATTTATTGGTGTTGTTGCAGTAGTTTGTAATAGTGGCACACGCGTAAGTATTTTCATGTCAATGTTTTGGCCAATGTTTACCTGTGGTACTGTGTTGTTTAAGTCACCAATTATTACAGGACAGTTTACTAAGGATAGTTATAACCAACAGCATTTTGTTATTGTCTCAGTACTCATATATTTTAATATTTATAAGCATCAGAACACACCAGTCTCAGCATACTTTACTTCAGACTTCTAAAAGGTGTAAATCATGTAATAGAAGAAACAGGTGACTTTATATGCATAACCTATGGCTACTTGTAATGTATAGCAAGTATATCGAAATCTTCAGAGGTAGAGGAATGTATGAGGTGTTTGAATGTGCACTAAAGTATGAGACATGAGCTAGACCCTGCATTTACTTTATTTATGGATATCAGGTTTCCATAAAAAGACAACAATTATCACTGTTTGTATTATCATTCTCTTACATGAGCATACCCAACCTTTTGTGGAGATTCTGTGGAAAATTACACTCCTCTTCTAATCTTAACCATCTTTATGAAGACATGACTTTTGACTCAAAGCTTTATGTCATTCTAGTCTGTCTACATGTATCTATAATACAAGTTTGAACTGAAGTTTACCTTTCAGTTTACCTAAGAATGCTAATGCAACTGTTCCACCAAAGGACTAAGGGCCGATCCTGTCGGCGACCCTTAATCGTGGACAGTCGGTGAAGAAAATGGTAAAATGGGCGGGAATACTGAATCGGTATGAAAGCCTGGGATTAAGTAACTAGAAGAAGGCACAACATGTGGGTCAGGCCATGGCTACTACAGAGAGAGGAGAGGGGGTCCTACCACAACATTATGGCTGAACTGTATGCCACAGACATTCCAGGATTCACCAACTACATGAGGATGACCCCAGAATTCTTTGAAATGATAAAGACCAGACTGGAACCACGTCTAGCCAGGCAGGCCACCAACTACAGAGCTCCAATCAGTGTTGGGGAAAAGTTAGCCCTCCCCATCAGATATCTGGCCACTGGAGAGTCCTACACATCATTATCCTGTCAGTTCAGGGTTGGCAGATCCACCATTTCCAAGTTTCTACCAGAGGTCTGCAGAGCCATCCAGGATGAGTTCACCAGAGAGTACCTCAGATGTTCTACTACTCCAGATGAGTGGAAAGAACTGGAAAGGGAATTCAGGATCAGGTGGAATGTTCCACATGCCCTGGGTGCCCTTGATGGCAAGCATGTGGTCCTGAAGAAACCCAAGAACTCTGGAGCCCTCTACCACAACTACAAGGGGTTCTTTTCCAAAGTAATGTTGGCCTTGGTAGATGGGCAGTACAGATTCACTTCAGATGGGTGGATGCTGGTACAGCTGGATCTTGCTCAGATGCCCAGATATTTAATGCCTGTCAGCTGAAGAGGAGGATTGAGGATGGCAGGATAGGCTTCCCTGACCCAGCTCCTATAACCTAGGGTGGTAGAGATGTCCCCTATTTCATTCTGGCAGATGATGCCTTTGCCCTGAAGACCTGGCTCATGAAACCCTATGACAGAAGGATGTTAACCAGAGAGGAAAGGATTGCCAACTACAGAATGTCAAGGGTCAGGAGAGTTGTTGAGAATGCTTTTGGCATCCTGGTCTCAAGATTCAGAGTGATGTTGACTACTATTGAATTACCCCCAGAAACAGTCAGGGATGTGGTCATGACCTGTGTGGTTCTGCACAACATACTGAGAAGCCAGTATCAAGGTCAACATGGTGGTCAAGAGCCTGGAGATGATGAAGATGATGATGTGCCTGGTGATTGTCGACTGATTGGTGGTGCTGCTGGTGGTGGTACAGACAGAAACCCTGCTAGAGAAGCCAAAAGACAGAGGGATTACCTCAAGGACTACTTCAATAATGAGGGAGCAGTGGCCTGGCAAGATGGCAGATATATAACTCCTGCTGCAGTAACCAGTCCTTTTCAGGACTAATAACCAGTCCTTTTCAGGACTACCAAATATTCCAAAAACATTTAATCAGCTAATCTTGTTCCAAATAACCCAAACATTACCAAACATAAGTCACGCCACCAACAAACAGGCAAACCCAATGCCAAACATAATTCATCCACCCAACAAACAGACAAACCCAATGCCCAACAGAAGTCATGCAACCAACAAACAGACAAACCCAATGCCCACCCAAAAAGAAAATAAATGCCTTACAGAAGTTACCCAACTAACAAACAGACAAACCCAGTGCTAAACATAATTCTCAAAAGAAACACACAAAGCCAAACATAACTTCCTAAATGGAATAAATATTGCATATATTTTGAAAGCTACATCCTAATTTTACTTACGTTTGGTTTTTCTTTGGGAAAAATATTTGAAACAGAAATGTTTTCCTGGAAATCTTAAAATTAGAATCTTTTACTCCACTTCACAAATATTTAGGAAATATAACCACCAAACTGGTTTTCTTTACAATGATGGGGGGATATGTTTGCAAAATAGTTTGTTAGTTCTTTGGTGTGGGTTCTGTTTGCTATTGGGTTTGTCTGTTTCTTGGTTGGTGGTTATTTTTGGTATTTGGTTTGTGTGTTGGTTAGTTGGGGGTTAGGTTTGGCATTGGTTTGTGGGTTGGTAAGTATGTGATAATGCCTTTTAACTCTAGGGATGATGTAAGTGTTGGACTTTTTTATTAAAGATTTTAACCAATCCCATGGATTTTAAGCTAAAATGGGCTGATTATTGGCCATATTGGGAGTTTATTTATTTTAATTTTTTTTCTATGTGGCCTTTTGTGGTTATGTGTGGTACCATGGGTTATTTGTTTCATGTTTGGGGTGGTGTAGGTGTGGACTTTTTTTGTAATAAGTATTTGTACTGAACTGTTATGTTTTGGGAGTGGAATTGGAATAACTTGCAGCTGAATAATTGTTTTTGGAATATTTGGGTGGCCCTGAAAAGGGCCTGGCAGGTCAAGGGCCCGCCCTGACTGGATGGCTACTGAGGAGGCTGCTGCTGTTGAGGCGGTGCTGTAGTGGTGATAGTGAAGAGTTACTTAAGTTGTGTCTACTGCCCTCGTCCTGTACTGTTAGAACTGATGGAGGGTTGCCAAAGCCAAGTGGGCTTGGTGTGTAGTAGACGTAACTGCTGCTAGCTGCTGCTTGGGTGGAAGTAGACGCCTATTGAGTGGTTGTTGGCAGTATCCCGACCCTCTGGGACTCCGTGGTAATAGTGGCTGATCTTCTGGCTAGTGGTTGACGTCTACGGTTGCCCTTAATGCTTTCAATATCTCTAAAAATTCTGCACTTGAGGTCCTCAAATTCCTCTTGGGTGATCTTTTCAGCCTCTGATGCCACGTAGTCAAAGAAGGGCTGCCTGTCTGACTTCTGCTGCAGGAAACCTGAGATCAATGTCCTCATCTGGTCAAAGTGCTCGAGTATCTTGGAGTCTGTTGAAACTGGTGTAGATGTGAACATAGGTTGACTCCTACTCTCCCTGAGGACACTGGACTCAAGGTTTTCTGTATCAGTAGTAGATCCACGAGATTCGTCCTGCTTGCTGGTGTTTGGACTGGCCTCGAACCCTAAACGTCTGCTGGCCCCCTTTCGTCTGATGTGGGTCTTAAGGAAACCCATCTGCTGGTAGACCCAGGACTGTCTCTTGGTCATCTCCCTTGGGGCTTGGCCAGATTGTAGTTTTGACCATCTTCTGACATTAAAGGGCTGGAGCTTCAGTTCTGCAGATATTTCGGCCCAGAGAGCCTCCTTCTTCTATCTGTCGTGGAAAAGTGCATGCTCCTTGTCGTAGAGCTCTGGATGCTCCTTCACAAACTCCACAATTGCAGTTTCTTGGCTGTCAGTGAAAGTTGAACAGACCCTGGCTCTCTTGGCTGCCGAGTGACTCTCTGAATCCTCCTCACACCTCTCTTCTTCGCAAGCTTCCTCAGTAAGTTCCAATGGCTTCTCAGTCTCTTGTTTATCCTCCTCTGTACCCTCCTCCATCCTTTCCTCCACCTCTCCACTTTCCTTCTCCCTCTCCTCTTGCCTCTCATCCATCTTCTTCTTTCCTCTCTTCCCTCCTTTCTCTTTCCTCATAACTCCAGTCAATAGCAAAAAAAAGTAAAGTAAAATGTGTCTCCTAACTGTAAAATTTGCCTTAAGCTCAAGTATTATATGATATTTAAAAAACTGAAAACCCCTACAAAACAGAGACACACGTCTCTCAGTAGCCAACCAGTCAGTAACAACGAGAATGTGTGCGCGGTCGCTTATATAGTCCCAGACCCCCTCATTGCCTCGTTTTAATTTCCGACGTGCGGAAAACAGTCGGCTCTTAATCGGTTCTTAATCCCAGGCCTCCTGGGGCGTCCTCAGACCATCGCAGACTAAATTTGTGTTGTCCCAGGCGGCCTGAGGATGCCGGCTTGGATCGGTTAGAGTCAGATTCTCTTAGTCGGGGCTTAGCCCCAGACCCAGATATCTTAGTCCCAGGACACCTGAGACGGTCTGAGGCTTCCCGGGACTAATGAAACCGATTCCCTTTCACACGCATGAAACTTCAAAGATCTGTTATGATTCGGGGACTGCCAAACAGGCTTCCTGGGACTAAGCTACGGAGGACTGGGACTAAGGGTCGCAGGACGCCTGGGATAACATAGGACTGTGTAAATTTGGGCCTGAGGAAGCCTGGGACTGGACATTTTGTTGACGGTGGGAAATGAGAATCGGTTTGAGTCGTGAGAAATATCAAACATGTTTGATTTCTCTCACGGCCACAACCAACAACTACCGATACTTACAGGACGTCTGGGACTAAGCAAATATTTGAAACCGACTCCCAAAAACCCTTAATCGGGGAGCTTAGTCCATGTGGTGGAACACCCACATAAGCTTGAATTTGAACCCATACATTACACTGTGGCTAGCAAGAGGGATATTTGAATTTTGCAGAGAAGTGTCAAATGAAACCATAGATATGTAGCTATTTTTAATCTATGTTTTTGATTTATAAGGAATGGTTGTTTGCTTATAAGTATCAAAACACACCTCTGGATGCAGTTTCAGCAATTAGATTGCATCATGGAATGAAAGAAAAAACATATGCCTATTGCAACTTTATGAAAAAGTGTTGCCTCAAGAAGTCTATATCAATATACATAGTCAGAAAACTGATTTCTTTCTCACAAAAAGCATATTTTGAGGCGATATGTTATGGTATTTTCAGGCACTGAAATTACTGCTTGCTTTACATGTTTTGGTAATCATCCTTTGCTATTTGGCAAATGGCAGACTCTTCTCTGACATTAGAAACAATGTCCTGGTGACAGGTTTACTTCCTTTTAAGCAGGTCAAATCAGGACCTCGGTGCAATCTACATGCATGGGCATGATTCAAACCCATGTTCACAGGTGAGAGCTAGATCAAAAGATAAACCGTATTGTCAGCAGTCAAAAAGCCAAGAACCCTAAAGGTGACATTGAAATGAAGTTTTTTCTTGTATTAAATTTATAAACTGAGATGGGCAGCATTCAATTACATATTTCTTTGTGTTTCAGAAGCCACATATTGAATGTATTGAGAGGAATTGGACACTTTGTCCCTGATAGAAAAATTGCTGAAAATCCAGTTGGGACTCACAAATCTAGGAATAATGGTTTCATTCAAATTATGAGTCATTTATTTATTTACTTGAAACTTATACAGATCACATAGGCAATACCCTAGTTGTTAATGGTGAAGCTATGTGTCTCTCTTTTGACCAAGTGCCAGCCTTGATATTGAAAAGTAAAGTGATGAGCAGCTCGATCCAAGCACTAGCAATGATGTTACTAAAATAATGGCAGTGTTAGCTTTCTTAAATTTAGATTTACCTCCCAAAAATAAATTAAAAAGTGTAAAAAGATTATGTACTGAAAGTGATGTTAAATATGGTACTCCCTTGTATGTTGAGTCCCCTAAGATAACCAATAAGCTCATACCACAAGTCATAGCAGTAGGCCCTCAGTGTATGATGTTGATGAGCTCTTGCATTGCTATGCTGGACAACACATACATAAAATATATATGAATTCAGCAAACTTATTACACAGGAGTTATTACATAGCCTGTTCTAATTACAGGAATTTAATCCCATTAAAACAATAGGAAAGACATTTAGTATATGATCATGGTTGATGACATGAAAAACCTCAACTGATGACCATACCAACCATATTACACTTTTTACCAGTGTCTGTATTTTGTAAATTATAGAGTAGATTCTGTGACCCATTACAGATAATAGAAATGAATACAGATATACTTTGGGCTGAATACCACACACAATGTGGGTTGAAATGACATCTGTGAAGGATGAAAATAAATTGAGGCCTATGCATCGGCTCTTTACAAACGGGTGAGATAA
Source organism: Sabellastarte sp. h YS-2021 (assembly GCA_964017235.1). Lineage (NCBI taxonomy): Eukaryota > Metazoa > Annelida > Polychaeta > Sabellida > Sabellidae > Sabellastarte > Sabellastarte sp. h YS-2021. The sequence goes on from OZ024928.1 coordinate 19,673,578, forward strand.
TACAAATGTGTTGCATCTATATATTATTATCCATGATCAGGGGTCTGATTTTATTAATGTCTGGGATTAGCATTTTAATATCACAAGTTATAAGGAAAATCCAATCCAGTTTCTCATAATTATGTACCAGTGGATCCAGATGGGGATTCAGGGGTTTGAACACCCCCTTGCAGATGTAGAGGTTTAATTCTAAAACTCATTAGACTTAAATTGCACTTAATCTCCCCTGTACAAAGGGGATTCTAAGGCACAATATCACCAAGACATTCAGGGACCACAGTGACAGAGTGGTAACACTCTCACCTCCCACCTCTGAAGCCGGGGTTCGATTCCCGGCACGGCCTCAAGTGGGAAAGCTGGTAGTTGCTTGCCGTTGGTCGGCAGTTTACAGTACAGAACCCTAACGAACTGTATGTGATATCATCTGTACAGTGATGAAAGCGACGTAAAACCCCAAATAAATAAAACACCAAGACATTCAATCGGTATTAGTAACCAGGGACAGAAAAGGGTCAAGCACCACAGAGAACACCAGGGGATGATTAAGACTAAGGTGGGTATGCCTTTGTGTACTTGTATATTTTAAGCTGCAATCTGAAAGAGGCTAGGGAAGAGAACACACAAATCTTATCAGGAAGAGTGTCCCAAACAAGGGGAATATCAAAAGCAAAACTATAAGAAAAATGTTTGACAGACTTTTTGGTAGAAGGGTAGAACTTTGGCAGGACATAAACCACCAGTCTAACTGTATCTGGTACTACAATACCTACTGTAAGAAGAATGATATCGAGCAAAGTCTTGTGTCAAGTGTGAATAAACTTACAAGCCTTGCTGGTTTAAACACTGAGCAATGTTCAACAGCAAGCCAATACAATTTCTTAAGAACAGGAGTTATACTGGTGTATCTAAGTAGAATGAACTGGGGAGACTCCTTAAAAGTGACAGTAATCCAACTGACTACTAACAAGAGCATCGCCAAAAGAAAAAAAATACCTGTCATGTCCAAAGTGACAAGAGTTGCACAAAACAACTTTTGCAGACACTCTAAATATGTTTCTACAAGGAAAAAGCAGTTGAATCACATGTCCAGGTTCTTGACTGACTCGATTGGGCATAGAGGACTACCCAAAATATCAATTGGGAAACGTGATTTTAACTTGTCCCTCTGCCTTTTTGAACCAAAGAATATAAACTCACTTTTATCAGGATTCAATTTGAATTTACTCGTTAGCATTCTTTCTTTTGCACCATCAAAGCACCTGTTCAACTGTTCAAGGACAGCAGATTTATTCTGGGATATGTGCATATATAAACTTGGGTTATTCTCTACATAAAAATGAAACTTTATATCTTTGTAATAACTAATCACCAAACTGAGAGAAGTAGTATACAATGAAAAAAGGCCTAAAACAGAACCTTGGGGACACCAAACAAGAGCAAAGGCAGCAGAGAGGTTGAGCAGTACCAAGGCAGTAGGTTCACCTCTTGATAAGGATAAGTGAACTTCATTTTTATGAACAGAATAGATTTCTCAGTCGAATGACCTATTTTATATACAGCCTGGTATGGGTTGTCTAAGGTATGGATATGTTGCTTTGCAACCACACATTCAACCAATTTTTATATAGGCCGGATACAGGGTGATAGCTCTTTAGATCATAAGCTGGAAGGGAAGCCTTCTTGATACGAGAAGTAACCACAGCAGTTTTGAAACCATCATTGACATTTCCCTCAATGAATGAGTAGTTGACAAACTTTGTAATTGATAGCAGTGTTATATTGCTATATTTCTTGAGAAATGTAGGCCATGGATCCAACAGGCAGGATTTTATAGGCGAGTTTCTAGTTACTTTATGAACAGCATATTCAGAGACTTGAGTAAAGGCAGACATTTTTGGAGGATCAGGAGGATGAACATCATCTTGCCACAGGAAACAAAGTAAATTTTCCTAATTTTAACAAAAAAAAGAGACAAACTGGTCTGCAAATGACTTGTGAGACTCGTGGGATAGAACTATCACTTCAGAATCCCTATTCAGGATTTTGCACAGCTCATGCCATAATTTTCTTGAGTTGTGACAGTTATCTGAGATCTGTTTACTACAATGGTCTGATTTATCCTTGTTTAAAAATGTATTACACTGAGCAATTTTATGCAACAAATCCGCCTTCTAATCAGTGGATTTTTGGCCCTTCACTAAACTCTTTCAAATTGGTGCCTAAGGGACTTTCCACATCAATAAGAATCAGACAATCAATTCGCAGAATCTTTCTTTATCACTCTAGATACAAATGGTGCATGCCTATCAATAACATCACCCAAATCATGTACGTATTGTTAATAAAAATCAAAAACATTAATTTCCAGAGATTTCACAAAGAGAGTTTTTAAGATCAGAGCTGAGGTCAGACATTTTTCAATTCAAAAGTTGAACATTTTGTACTGAACAGAGGATTGATCCATAACTATAGTGGGTTATACATAGCTTATACCAGAAAGACCATTGTCAAAGTTAGGGTTTTACTTCTCATTCAAAGTAATACAGTTGCAAGCTATTGTTCAATTTACAGGAAAACCACTAAGTATATCATTTTGTGGGGTAGCATATCCCTGGACCCCTAGCTGTCCTGGACAGGGTAGCATGTTATGATTGGTCAGCCTCTCTTAAGGGCGTTGCACATTTACGCGGCGCGGTGTGGCGCGGTACGATTTTTACTACATGCTAAGCAGGCAAATTTTCTTTACTTTGCACATTTGGGCGATTTTTCCCAGCAGTTTTCAGTAAATTGAAAAAAATATTTTTAAACTACAGCAAAGTGGCTAGAATAGTTACACTAATCACATATAATTAAACATCTAATACCTCACAGTACATTTCCACACCTATCATACCCTTACATGCAATTTAATCTCTTCACAATGAAGAGCCTTGCCCTTGACCAGTATCCTTTTATAATACTGGTGATTACACCCCCTTTCAATTAAATTCCGGTTGTGTTTTATCTACATATATTGACGCACACCTAAATTGACATCCCTTCCTCCATTTAAGTACTTAATCCATCTACAAACAAGACCCTTGGCCAGTGTGTCCCTTCTAGAATTACTGTTAATTGCAATCTTCATTAAATTAAACCCTTTTATGTGTCTATATTGACACATACCATATTTTGTCATCTATCTGCCAGTAGTTAATCCCTTCACAATGAGCCTGTGTGCTTGCATTTTGGTTTCCAATTATTATATTTGTGTAGAAACATTTGGGAAATCCAAATATCTATGAAAACTTGGGGGAAAACAGTGAAAAAGCCGCGCGGTTTTTCGGAAACTTAGAAAATTTTCTAAATTGAAAAACCCGCGCCGCACCGCTAGCTGCCGCGCCGCATATGTGTATAAGCAGTAAACTACTGCCTTTATTTCTATTTTATTTAGCCGCGCCGCATCGCGCCGTGCTAGTGTACAATGGGCTTTAAGATGGTAAATTTATCACAGCACCTTTGAATTAAAGGTTGAAGTCTTTACTCGGCTAAGAAAAAAAACTAAATTTTGGAAAAGTTTGAAATGTTTGAAAAGTATTTATGTTCTCTTTATTTATGTATTGTCTATGCAGTAATATGAAACTAAATTAATGAAAGATACTGTAATATAAATCTTCGAATTAACATGCCTACAACTCTCCTCAATTATTTGATCCTACAGGTCAATAAAGCTTAAATGAAATTAACCAATCAACTAGTTTAGGTAGTAAACGAATGAACCTTAAAGGCATGGATTCCTATTTAGACTGAAGGGAGCCCAGCAACATAAGGAATGAGTAAATTCAATCAACTTACATTAACTAATCATCACATGCCTGATGTTCCCATTTCCATGTTAATGGGAAGCCATTCTTTTCAGATTGATTTGCTAGTGCCTTAAGTGGTAAGTTGATTTAATTTAATCCTTGTTAGCCTCATAAGTTTTAGCTGAACAATAGGTTATGCTAGTAGATGTTCATGTTTTTGTTTACTTTTAATCTTGTACTGTCTTTCCCACAATGTGATGATGCAGACAGTGGTGTCTTTTCATGGCAAGTATTTCTGAATAGAACATTTGTTGATGTCTGTAACTCAAACTAATTCCTCAGTGTTTTACCTGTTTGTTTGTTTACAGCATATATAATTCGCTAGAATAGTTGAAATACTTCATTTTATATTGTATTTTATTTTGAGCTTTGTTCCATCAGCTACAGTCCTATCCTGGTGTCTGTTTTGAGTGAGTTGTTTTTAAAACCTGTTTTCTATGGTGAACTCTTGACTCCTATTTTGATGCATTTAGTCTTGGGAAGGTGATGACACATTTATCACAAACCAGAGTGTTACATATTAGTCTCTCTTTGGGTTTTATACAACTCTCTAACATCTTATATATTTTCCTTGTTTAAACTACACCTTTATACATTATATACACAACAAAATGGACTACGAATGCCTGGCAAATATTTATGTACACATATAAATAATATAATATAAATTTATGTGAAGATATGTAATTTTAAACTGAGTGAATTAGCCAAAACAGGTGCACGAGTAGACTATCATGCCCTGATGATAGGATACAATGGGATTATTCTGCCCCAAATTACTATGCCTATCTGTGTTTGCCTAAATCGGTACTTCTTATAATACATATTGTGTTGTCCTTTATAACTGACATCTTGGTGGAATCTGTCTTCGGTATCCAGTACTTAGAATACTTTTGTTTTTGCCAGACCTGGACAAAATTCCTCAATGGTTGGGAATGGGTAGTGGTTTCTCTTGAGTGCCTTGTTTAGTCTGGCAGCCGAGGGGTTTGAACGAAAAGTGCCAGTAATAGTTTTTTTCTCTGCAGATTATATACCCCTGGGGTCCCTGTGATATCCTGCATGATGTGCACATCTCACCCTTGGGCAATTTCAGATATTTACGTTTTTTAAAATGGTCACCATAATGACTTATTTTTGCCATATTTTTGGTTTTGCTTTATACATATCTATTAGTTTAGGGAAAAAATCCTTTTTTCAGTCAATGAATTAGATGAAACAATTTATTTAGTAATTAGATCAAATGTTGTGTGTAATTCACCAAAAAATCAAAATTCAATATGGCCGCCATACTTTTTTTCAAATTTTCAAAGATCTATAATATATTGTCTAGCAGTGAAACTGGATGTAATGTGAGGTGTCTAATCCAAGATGTTCTTTAACAAAAGGATACAGAATAATAATAATATTTAATTAAGACCATGACAAATCAATTTACTTTCAAAAACCAGAAGGGACACCTCTACTTTGAATTCCATTCCTTAGAAGATTTTTATACAAAAATTTAATCAAAATGGTAGCTATTTTAGCCGGTTACAGAAAAGAAAGTGAGAAACTGAAAAAATTTAAATTTATTAAGCTAGAAGGACAAGTGCACATATTTTCAATTAGAAAGAAAAGAAATAATATATGGACATCCAAGTCAAAGTCTATACTTAGATAATCTCAAAGAAGGAATGCTAATCAGCTGAGGAAATTTTATATTTGTCAGTGGTGTTATTGTGATCACTCTTGGTCATGAGTTGATGTTAGCAGTTTTGGGCACACGCAGTTCAGATGATTAGCTTCACATATGCGTAATTTATTGGGGTGAAATGGTGACATTAGGAGACAATTAAATTGGAACAAGTGATGTTCAATCTTTCCTCCGACCATGTTTCTCTAGGTCCTCCAACTGTGGTTAAGAAGAATCTGCATTGTACCTCTTTATGGCACTTGCAAATCAGCTCTGGCAACATTTAAAAAGTAAAAGCTTGACAGGTTGGTGGTTAAGATGCCAGCTTTGGGTGGAACCAATGCAACATGCAACTTGTGAAGACAAAGGCTTTTGATGAGTCTGACATGAGGATAACATTCAAGCATAAATGATCAGCTTACACTACAGCATCATCCACTGCTTCAGAAACATTTCTTACATCACCTGCATTGTGATTCTGCCCACAAAGAACTTTCAGCACCACTTGTTTTGTTCCTCTAATATTTTGCTACAGTGTCACATCCACTTAGTAAAATGTAATGGATTGCCTACTATATGTGTAGATATTCTCACACTTTCATCAATATCAATTGTTTTGCTTTGATCTCAAGGTGTAGATCTCATCATGTCACCTCTGATGGCTTTTGTGAACATAAAATGGCAAAGAAGATGAAAATCATCTGTGTCATCAGTGGCAAGTAAAACATTTTGTGCATTACTCAATATGATTTGGTGAATGATCAAAGTGTCAGCTTTTGACATGGGTTATTTTTATATCTGACCAGCTTCTAAGCTTTCTTGCCTCAATTTTTGTGAGTATTGGGGAATCGTTTATCAAAAAATCTCAACGAGATCTGAAGTTAATCAGCAGACTTTGGTAATGGACTGGTTGGTCAAAGAGAAAATATTAAACCAGCTGAGGCAGTCCTCAGATCAGCAAGCACTATTTGTTTATAAAGAGGAATCAAATTCCACAATGAAGTATGATGCCAATAATTGTCAGAAGCCTTATTAAAGGGTCTGCATTGACCCCCTGTTGGAGAATAAAAGCAGAGAATGTTCTGTTGAATCTTGAAATTGGTAATGTAATCACTTAATCGGTTTAAATGTTGGTGATGCTTGGTCTGAAACAGATGATGTATTTTAAAAAGGCTTAAGCTGATGTTCTTAGAAGGGAAACTGTGTATGGCATAGGAATGGCTCTGCAATACAGCCTGAGAGATTTCAATAGAATCTTTTATCCTATGAACTATTAACAGGATCACCAGTTATGTCTTACCACAAAGCATAGAGCCAACTATATCAAAATATGTGCAATTGAAGTATGCCGTCATATGCCCACGGGTCCTCTGCAGCAACCTCCTTGAATCAGATGAGACTCTTCATGGTGGATCTCTTCACAAGCCCCAAAAAATATAAGCCCATGAAAAACGCTACCACCACTTTCTACATCTGGACATTTTGGGGCCACAATAGCGCAGTTGTAACACTCACTTCTCACTTTTGAGCTAAGAGTTTGATTCCTGACCCCATGGGAAAGCTAGTGGTTGTTTGCTGCTCTGCAGCTTATAGTACGGAACCTTGTCCAACTGCATATACTGGTTTTGTCTGCATTTCCAACTACCTTATAGTATAACCGATAAGATACCTCGTCATGAGACAAAACACTAAATAAACCTAAACTTACACCTGGACATTCCATTTCAGCCAGCCACAGTACAACACAAAAAGCAGAGTCTCAATTGCTTGAACGACTGTGAAAAGGAGTGAATGTAGTGCTCAGATATCTAGAGCTGGAGAAGGTCCTGGCTAGCATTAAATACAGTGTAGTGATGACAGCCTGAGCGGCATGAATGAGCATTGCCATGTCAATAATCCATGATGATATGTAGCCAAGCCTTCAACAGGGCAGCACACACTTGATAAACTTGGCACAGCAGGGGCTGGATCTTTGCCTAAAGGAAAGACAGAGGCAGCTAAACCAGCAACAACAGGAGCTGGAAGCCAGACAGAGGCAGATGGACCATCAGCAGAGGTTGTTAGACCAACTATGCAGCCTTGAAATTACCTGTCCACAGGAAACCCAGTAGCAACAAATTTCCGTGGTGTTTCAAACTTTACCCACAGAGCCCACTCCATAGATGTTTGTTACATCTTGCACACCCACATCTTCTGCAGCACCCTTGACTGCTAACACCACCTAGCAAATTATGACTTATTCTAATGGGAAACCCATAAGCTTTTTAAAATTTAAACCTTTCTAGTATGTATGCTTTATTTACAGTTATAGCATCTATGCCAGCTACACCATTGACACTGTTAACTCTGGTGAACCCTGAGGACAGCAGCTACAATAGCAGCAGCAGCAGCAGCAGCAATAAACAAACCAGAAAACGAAGGACTGTTTCAAATGTGTCATTGTTATCAGGTTATGGAAGGACTGTTGTATTTTAAGTATTTTTCAACTCAAAGCTGGACTGTACTTTTAACCTAATGATATGTGAAATTACTTTTTTCATAATGATTTGTAGTTAATACAGTTTCAAAACATTTCCAAAAGACTGATTTACTCTGTGTTGTTTATACATTTTATACAACAATAGTATATTTTTGATGCATATTGTGATGATAAACAAACAAGATTTGTTTGGTCTATTGCTTTATACGGCTTACTGATTGATTATGAAAGCAACTACCTAGTTTCTCACCAAATGAGACGTATTCTGAAGATAATTTCAAACGGCACATGTTTTTTTTGTTTGTAGCAAAATAGAAGTTAATGATTAGTTAATATACGGAAATTTAAATCGGTACCAACTGATGTGGGCTTTAGATTTCTTTGCCCATGATCATTCATGTAATAAATAGTAAATAAGCCTCATACTAGGTTAGACTGTCAACAGTTAGAACAGTATGTAACATAATCCAGAACTATATGTAATACATATCTATTAGATAAGAACATTTCCAGATTCCCAGGAAAGTATTTTCGCATCCCTTGTATATAAATATATATATATGTTTAGTTGTGTACTTGCTGTCTAGTTGAAAATACATGTGTTAAAATCTAAATTCGTGTGTTCCTACAAGTCAGGTTATGACATATTTTGGTGATGATGATCTCTATTTGTGAGTGTTTCATCTGAACTATATATTTATTGTACAATGGCTACATTTGGGGAAATTTTCAGACATGTGATAGTTGGTCACAGTATGTGGAAACATTGAACTTTTATGTTAAAGCAAATGACATTTGCTGATGGTGAAAAGAAAAGAAACATTTTGCTTACAGTTTGTGGGTCAAAAATCTATGGATTGATGAGAAATCTGTTGTCGCCAGAGACACCTGACTCCAAATCATTTCAGGAATTGGCCAAGTTAGTTGAAGAGCATCTCAACCCCAAGCCTTCAATGGTAGTCCCGTGTTTTAAATTTTATAACAAGGTGAGACAACCCAGTCAAAGTGTGTTTTCCTGGCAGAATAAGTTACATTCTGTGGTTATGTGGTCAACAAAAATGGTATTCGACCATGGAATGGACGGAACAAGAACAAAGCTTTCAACAAAAGCCAAACAATGCTACAGTTGGCACAGGTCCTGACTCACTATGACGAGCAGAAGGAGCTTATCCTTGCATGTGATGTGTCACCTTATGGAGTTGGAGCTGTCCTTTCCAACAAGTTTGAAGACGAATCGGAGAGACCAATGAGCTTTGCATCGCACACTCTTGGCCCAGCTGAAAGAAACTACTAACAGTTGGATTTATGGAGTAAAAAAGTTCCACCAGTACTTATTTGGAAGGAAATTCACTGTATACATGGATCACAAGCCACTCCTTGGGCTGTTTGGACCAAAGGCCACACCACAAATGGCATCTCCACAGATACAGAGATGGATCTTATTGCTTGCAGGTTATGAGAATGAAATTAAATACAAACCGGGACAGAGCAACTCAAATGCTCACGTGATGAGTCGTCTGCCAATACCAGATCCCATGAAAGATCCACCAGTACCTACAGAGATAATTCTTGAACACCTAGAGGGTACACTTGCATGGCAAACCAGATAAAACTGTGGACATCTAGAGATGTGTTATTTGGACAAGTGCTAAGATACACCATGAATGGTTGGCCAGTAGAAGTTGATCACAATCTGAAGTCAAACAACAGGAAAGCAGAACTTAGCTTTCAAGATGAATGCCTAGTAAGGGGGAAACTGTGTGGTCGTCCCACAACAAGAATGTACGTACTGCTGTTTTACAGGAGCTACGTGAATCACACCCTAGTGTGTCTAGAATGAAAGCCCTAGCTAGAATATATGTCTGGTGGTCAGCAACAATCCAAAGGGTTTTACCAGTGAGCGGATGAAGGAATTCTTCAAAAGGAATAATATCATTCCTGTTACCTCAGCTCCATACTACCCTTCCAGTAATGCATGCTTTGTATATAAATATATATGTGGTCAGTTGTGTACATGCGTTTTAGTTGAATACATGTGTTAAAATCTTAATTCTTGTGTTTCTACAACTCAGGTTATGACAATTCAGAAGTTTTCGAGTCCAAAGGTCAGTGTTGCTTTGACATTGGAAAGATAATGGTAAGAATTGTACTTCCACAATACCTTGAGCCAATCAAATTGCCATATGGAATTATATAACCATTTTATAGAAAACCCTTTTGGATGACGAGAGCTACCAGTTTTGGCCATTGGATTGCCACTCCCACCAGTGAGTACAGTTTTACAGCCAGCCTTCACACCCAGGATTGTTTTTGTGTACCAGTTGCACTATCCTATTCTTGGCCTCACTCTTTCAAGACCTGTAAGGGGGCTTGGTGGTGTAGCAGTTGGAGAGCTCTCCTTCAACCTCTGAGGTCGGACCGGCTCTTCATGTTGGAAAATTGGTAGCTACTTTCCGATATCTGGTGGTTTACAGTGCAGAATCTTGACCAACTAGTATTCACTGGTTCCTCCACCCATAGCTACCTGTTGCAATATGACTCTGGCTGGTGAACGTGACATAAAGCAAAAAATTTAATTCAACACAAAAATGGTGAGATCTATTCTAGGTATATTACGGAAGGCAGCTATTGAGTTCCAATTCTGTCATGTTTGTCAACATGGCCAAGTTGAGCATTCTTAGCCAATGTGTGACCTAATATCTGCTGACTTGGGATGGTCCCCTCCACTGCCTGTCAAAATTGATTCTAGCCAAGATCATGACTCGGTGATCTCTCTGGACCTCAAATAATTGTAGGAATCTCATCCTTTTTATCTGAATTACCATTTTAAAAAATAAATGTGTGCACTGTCAAAAAGTTAAAGAGTGAATGAAAATCTGGATCGGGCGGCAACTATTTGTATGAAATTTGCAATTTGGGGCAATAATCGTAACTCATTCTCTGTTCCTTGTTTTCTCTACAAAATCTATGGATCATCTTCCTTCCTCTCTCATCGTCTAACCTCCTTCATGGCAGGGGAATCTTGGTGGCTCACCGTAAACTGTGTCTAATTGAAGCATGTTCTTTGAGGATTGTGTCACAGGGTATTCTATATTTCTATGTTGACCATATTCCTTCTCAAACATTATAGAATAGCAAGTAGATGCTGTGGATGCAGTGAGGTAAGCTGCCAATGTGACACAACATCAGACCTCCAGTATGAGAAACTACTTTCATCAACAGTACCTCACCCCCTGATCTCACCGATTATGCTTGGTACATCTTCCCAGCAATAGGGAATCACCTTATTACATTTTCCAATTATTAAGATCACCATGGGGAAGACTTCACAGATTGCTAGTGAAGTTCCACTTCCTTGTCAAATGTTATTTGATAGAAAGTTTTCATTGGACACTTTCATTAAATCTTTCGTTCCACTTGGTACTTTATGTGGATGGAGCCTAGAAGAAAAGTTATAAATAGCTTCCATTATCATCTTCCAAATGAATCATTGTAATCATTTGCTCTGGTTATAGGAGCCCCACGGCTTTCTATTTGGCTCAGATAGAGAGGTACAAGCATCAAGGAAAATGTGTCAGAATTCCTGGCTGATATAAGAAGACTTGTGTACAAAAGCTACCCAACAACACATCAGAGGACAATGGAAAACCTTTGGGGTGCATCACTTCCTCAGGCCCTGAGGCTCAGGGTATTACAAGATCAACAGACAGCCATTGCTGTGGGGATGAAAGATCCTCAGACACTGGAGGAAGAACATGCTTCCATGGAACTTACACATGTCTAAATGATGATTGGGTAAAAAGGTAAACCTCCAAAGGCAAGAGTTATAACTGGTGTTGATTTCACAAATTGTAATAGATATTTAGAGGCATCTCCTATTCTCAAAGAACTCCATTGGTTACCAGTCGAATTTCGCTGTATGTTTAAAACTGTCACTTTGGCTTTTAAGTTTCTCCACAGTGGTCATTCCACCTATTTTTTGGTTTGCTTCACTATTTGTTGAGGAAGATATGATACAAGATTCAACCGTCCAGATAAAAGGTTCCTGGAGGTTCCTCAATATTTTCCATCTGTACATAAATAAGAAAAAACACTTTAGCCACAGCTTTGCTTTTGATGCCCCCACAGTTTGAAATGATTTACTTGATGTCCTTTCAGTCCCAACTGTGGCCTGTTTCCGAAAAAGGCTAAAATCTTATCTCTTGTAACAGTCTTTCCCACCTTAGCATATAAATTATCCAGCTTGACCTTGGTGTTGACATGGCTATGTCTGTGGAACGATATTTATTTTTTTCTGGTGTTATGTCTTAGAGAGTCTACCTCAGCAGAGATTAAGTGCTATGAAAGTACAGAATAGAATAGAATGGCTCACAGGCATAGTTTGTGACACAGCAACAGCTGAAACAGTTTAGTGATGAGCTCATTACTAGCTTTGACAAAGGAGTTGGTAAACTATAGTCCATTCTGAAGAATTTTGAGAAGAAAAGCCCTACCAAATGGGAAACAATGGAGATGTAGAATGCTACAGTTGAAGGACATTATTCCTTTGAATGCCCTCTGAAGGGCACTAAAAGCTTGGGAAACTAAAGGTTTTGATGGCCAAAGTTCTGCACATCCTGATTTGTTTATGGTAGAGTATGTACACAAATCACTGGCAGCTGGTATGTCTGCATTTACCTTTGTGTATTTGTGAGACGAAGACCAAGTCTAGGGCAGATACTACTATCATGTTCCAGAAGCCTTTTGAGAGAATCTTCGAGGAAATTAGGTGAAAGATTGTTGCCACTGAATGCAAACTGAAATTAGAAGCAGCCTACAAGTGTATGGGGCTGCCGATACTGAATTTGAAACTGGACATCAAGAAGATATATGGCACGTTTTGATAGAGGAAGTTTTACTTGGGATAAACTTCGTTATTTTTACAACATTTTAATAAGCGGACTGGAGCTCAATGGCATGGAAATTATTGCAGAAATTGAGGTCATTCGTTTGTACAATTTTATGGTATCTGTAAGAGAAAGACGGTGTGATTCCTGCAAATTGTCAACTTTTGGTCTCAGAAAGTTTGAACTAGTTTAAAACACACATCACTCTAGGAGCCCATTCCGGGAAAAAGTATGGAAGAATGCCTCCTTATAGTCAAATGCCTGGTGGACCTTACAAGAGCAGACACATGTTTACCAGTCCGTTTGATGAATATTACACCAAAAAGTATGTTGCTTTCTAAAGACGCTGGTATCAGTCAGTAGTCAGAAGTAGAATAAAATATTGTTTGAATGTGAAAGTGATCTTAGTCCTCCAACCTTAGGTCAGGAAATCGAGAGAGTTCATGAGGCCGCCATTAACAAGCATAGAGATAAACTATGAAGAATGCACCAGACCCTGTCATTGAGGAATGGCCAGGATACCTCTACAGGATCTTTACCACAGAAGCATCAAAATATTTGTCTGTTGAGGAAAGCAAGCAGTTGGTTAAACTGATTGGACAAAATGGACATGCTTTGGCCAAGTGTCAGTTCCAATTAGGGCAGATATCAGTGGTAGCACACAGTATAAGTACAAGCACTGTCAATCCCATAAAACAACAGCCAAGGCAGACACCAAAGGCCATTGAAGAGGGATTCCAAGAGCAGCTTTGAACTGGTTGTCATTCAAGAGGCTACATCATTAGACTTCTCCAGTTGTGTATGTGAGAAAAGAGATGGCACAATGAGAACGTGTGGGGACTATTGTTGGGTGGCTAAAGTGACATAAGAAAGATATATACCTTCTACCAGTAACATCTGACTGTTTTGAGATCTCTAATGGTGTAAACTTTTTGCACAGCTTAGATTTTCAATCTGGGTCATGGAAAATTAGAATGGATGAATAAAAGCAGACCAAAAACTGCTGCTTTCACCTCAAAATATTGGTTATATGAATATCCGGTGATGCCCTTTGGATTAACCAGGGCTCCAGGAACTTTCCAGAGGTGAATGGTAATCGTATTCTAAGGATTACAGAGGAAATCTGTGGTAATAATATTTGGATGACTTTAACTTAAGCAGTAATTCATTTGACAGCTATCTTGAAAATTTTAAGAAGACAATGAAGCAGGCCTAAAACTGAAGCCCAGCAAGGACAACTTACTCATTTTGGGATCCGGTATCTGAGTTGGGCATAAAACCAGATATATCAAAGATCAATGCTATTGCCAACTGGTCTTCCATAAAATGTACATGATAGACATGTTTTTGTTGGTTTTTGTTCATACTACAGGTGTTTTGTCAGGGGATTCTCAATAATTGCTAGCCCACTCACACATTTACTCAAGACTAATTGTATGATTGAGTGGACAGATGAATGTATTGCTACATATCAAAAGCTTTAGGATGTTCTGACCACTGCAGTAGTGATGACCTACCCAATAAATTATTTTATTTTGATATTGGATACTGATACCTGGGGTATTGGGATCACACTTTCTTAAATGGAAAATTGTGAGAGAAGTGGAACAGAAGAATAAAGGCCTATTGTGTATGCCAGTAAAAGTCCGACCAAAAAACAGTACTGTGTGACAAGAAATGTTTGTGTATGTGAATATGGATTAAAACACAAAGCTTTTAGAATTAAAGTATATTATTAAAGAATAGATTTTAACACATGTTGTATGCTTGACACACACACAAAGACTGTTTTAATTGCCTTTGTTAGAGCACATGCACAGGTCATCACAGTGCATAACAAATATAAACCAGTACAGGATATGGTAACCACAAACTGCTATTACTTGCATTAACTACATCTAACATCTCCCCCTTTTTAGAAAAACAAAAAACAAGAAAGTCTGCATAATTGTCAATATTTTTAACGTCTGAATAGAGGATTCTTGATGAGATAAATTTACTGCATATTGAGTTGTCAACTAAATTATATAAAATTTATCCAATGGGATAACAGTTGGTAGACTGCAACTGTATCAATGTTATTACTCAAATAGCATTATTCTGGCCTTGAGTAATAAATCAATTTAGAGTATACTTCAACTTAAAGTCTTTGCTTGAATACACATTCAGGGTATATGTGTGTATGGTGTATGCTGTTTTCTGTTTCTGAAGCTTTTTCTCACTTCACCACTCATATTTTGATCTTGTTTATTTTCAGTAGTGTTAGAACTAACTGGGCTTGTAGAATCTGTACTACTGTGAGTGTTTGTAGTAGTGACCAAAGCTGGGGATGTATCATCTGGTATTTCCATTTGTGCATCTTTGCTGTAATCATGATCTGTAACCCTTGGTTTCAAATGTATTCTGTTTCTGCAGTAGGTCTTTCCATTCAACTGTACCAAATAGGATTTGTCAGTGAGTTTCTTACTGCAAACTGCTGGTTCCCAATCAGTATTATGATGTCCTGAAATTGGTTACACATACACAGGTTGTCCAACTTCTAACTCTGGCAGTGAATTTGCACTTTTATCATGATAGTATCTTGCTAACTTCCTTTTCTTTTCAATTTTCCCTGTCACATCAGATTGAACTTCAGGTTCAGGCAGCTTGGTATTAATTGGCAAAAGGGTTTTAGTTCTTCTTGAAAAGAGTCTTTGAACTGGGCTTATTGACATGTTGATGGTAGGAGTGTTTCTCCATTCCAGTAAGGCTTGGTATATGTTGGTATTTGACCTTTTCTACTTGCTATCTGGCCATCCCTTCATGACAGTAGCTTTTAAAAGCTGGAGAGCTGGATCATTTTCTGTGGCTACTTTGATCTCTGCTTGGACTGTTTCTTGAAACACTAGTGTATTCTGCATAACTAATGTTATCTAGTCCAAGACAAAACACATCAAATGATTTAGACTCTGCATCTGGGACTGAATTGGATGGTATAGCACGACTCAATAAATCGGCAATGTACTGGGTTGTACCTTTTATGTATTTCACTTTCAGATTGTATCTTTGTAATTGCAACAACATTCTTTGAAGGCGAATAGGAGCAGCAAGTAGAGATTTCTTGAAGATTGCTTCTAGCAGCTGGTGATCAGTCTCTACTGTGACATCATCTTTGCCAAGAATATAAGTGCTGAATTTCTTGGCAGCAAAGCAAATCGCCAGCATTTCTTTTTCTATAACTGCATATCTTTGTTGTGCAGGTGACAATGCAGTTGATGCAAAAGCAATCGGTTTTCCATCTTGTAGAATGGTGCATCCAAGACACTTGTCAGAAATGTCACACTGTATCGTAACAGGCTTATTTGCATCATATTATGTCAACACCGGTTCCATCGTCACAAGCTGTTTTGCTTTGGTAAATGCCTGTTCTTCCTGTGATTACCAGCAGAACTGATTGTTCTTCTCACACAGGCATCTCAGTGGTTGACACACTTCAGACAAATGAGGAAGGAATTTGGCAAGGTAGTTGATGAAACCTAAAAACCTTTGGGTTTCTTTGACATTGGTTGGCCTTGGCATGTTGACAACGGCTGTTACTTTACTTGAATCTGGCTTGACTCCATCTGCTGTCAGCAAATGTCCAATATAAGGCACTTCGGTCTTACAGAGCTGGACTTTCTTCCTGTTGAGCTTAAGATTATTCTGGCGGCATCTGTCTAGCAGCTTAGTCAAGTTCTGATTATGATTTTGAATTGCCTCTTGCATGGTGTCTCCATAACCACACACTCGCAAGTCATCTGTGACTATTGCAAGACCTGGGACTCCTTGCAGTGCTTCAGTTTAGCGGCGTTGGTATTCTTCACTTGCTGTTTTGATTCCAAAAGGCATCCTGAGCCAGAGATACCTCTGAAATGGCGTCCAGAAAGTAGTCAAGTAACTGCTTTCTTTGTCTAGTCGGCACTGTTTGTATCCATCTGCTGCATCTAAGACAGAGAATACCTTGGCATTGTGTAGCCATAGAAGGATCTCTTCTATTGTAGGCATTGGATAATGAGACCTCTTGAGTGCTTTGTTTAGGTCAGACGGTGACAGGCATATACGTAATTTTGCGCCTTTCTTAACCACAACCATGGATGAGATCCAGTCAGTTGGTTCTGTCACAGGTGCTATGATGCCTCGCTTTTCCATTTCATCTAGTTTTGCTTTGACCTCTTTTTTCAGTGCTACTGGCATTTTCCTTGTAGTATGCTGGACTGGAGCTACTTCAGGGTTTGTTTGCAAATGCACATAACCTGGAAGTGTACCTAGTCCATGAAAGACATCACTGTATTTATCCAAGATTGCTTCAGCTGAATTTGTAGTGACACTGTTTATGGATTCTGGCATGTTCACAGTTATCAACTGCATTACCTGGCATGTATTTGCAGACAAAAGTGGTTTTCTTGCAACTTTTGTGGTGACCACCTCAAACTTTAGCTTGTATGGTTTGCCATTGTGTACTGTATGTAATGGACACACTCCTAGTGGACGCATGTATGATCCGTCATACAGGTTTAATCGGGTCTGGCTTTCCCTCATCACTGCATTTCTGCTGATCTTATTTAGGTCATCTATCGATATCACGTTGCATGTGGTGCCTGTAGCAAGTAGACTTTCTACTGTAACCCCTCTTTTGTCCTTCTCATCGGAGAGTGCTAGCTGGACACTTAGCTGTTTCTTCGTCATCTTCACATTATTTAATGTGTGTTCTATCATGAATACTGAATTGTCAGAGTCACTGTGACCTGACTCATTTTCACAGAAATTTGTAGGTTGCTTTCTACTTGTCCTAGACTGACACACACTAGCAAAATGATGAAGTTTATTACACTTGGAGCATCTCTTTCCGTAAGCACTACAGAAATTACTGCCTCTTTTATGTGACTTGCCACAGTACTTACAGTCTCTGTACTCCGTTTTGTCAGCATGCTTCTGGTGCTTGGCTTTTGCTCGCTGTGAGGTTTTCACAAACTGAACATCTGGCTCTGACTTTTCAATTTGCTTCAGCTGCATTTGAGAAAGTTCACTTACTCTGCATATGTTGATTGCTGCATCCAGGGTTAAATCCTTTTCTCTAAACATTCTGGCACGAGCTGAGTTGTCATTCGTTCCCAAGACTAATCTATCACGAATAAAATCATCAAGTAAGGCTTCAAACTTACATGAATTTGCAAGATGTCTTAGTCTTGTGACATACTGGTCAACTGTCTCATTGGTACCTTGGTTTGTGGTACCAAACACATATCTTTCACAAACAACATTTGTTTTGGGAGTGAAGTATTTTTCTAAGGCTCCAACAACAGAATCTAGATCCTTTTTCTCATCTTCTGACATGCTCAAAGTTTGTAATATTTTCAAGCATTCCTTACCCATGATGGATCTTAATGTTGCTATCCTGACAGTTTTATCCTTGTCTTTCAACTCCGTTGCTACTTCATAATCAGCCCACTGTTGCTTAAAGAATTGCCAATTGCTAGGCAAGTCACCTTTAGTATCCATAGGAGCTGGAACTGGTAGACCAGATGTAGCCATGTTGTATATAAGAATGTTCAATTTAACATGTGTGCTCAAAATCCAATGTTACTGACTTTTCTTTGTATGAAACTAGTAACAGTATCTTTATTATTTGTGTTATCCAGTTTTAACATGCACTGTATAGTCATGAGTTTACTTCTGACACCATGTTTGTGTATGTGAATATGGATTAAAACACAAAGCTTTTAGAATTAAAGTATATTATTAAAGAATAGATTTTAACACATGTTGTATGCTTGACACACACACAAAGACTGTTTTAATTGCCTTTGTTAGAGCACATGCACAGGTCATCACAGTGCATAACAAATATAAACCAGTACAGGATATGGTAACCACAAACTGCTATTACTTGCATTAACTACATCTAACAAGAAAGGAACTTCTTCTTGATTTATATTTTGTACAGTATTTTAGACATTTTCTGTTATGTAGAGACTTTGTGATTAAAACTGTTCATATTGCATTAAGTTGGGTTCTATCATTTCAGGATCCAAGGGATCAGATAGCCAGGTGATTGGAATTACTTTGTCAGTACCTGACAAATTGCCTGTATCTGTTCAAGATTATCCATAGAGATGGTTATTTGTAACATATCATTTGTTTTATATGTACAGCACAACCTTCCAATGATAGGTTCGAGATAAGCAAAGCCTTAGAAAAGGTATGACAAGTTCTTTCATATAATAACAAGACTGGCATATTTGATAATCCAGTCGAACCTGCTTAAGCAACCACCTGCGAAAAGCAACCACATTTGAAACTGTCCATGGCATTTTACATTAATTTGAACCTATGCCTGGAACTCAATAAAATATGTATGCAACACAATACGGTACATAAACAGTGGAAAACTTGGCTTTTTTTCTAAACAGGTTGCTTTTAATTGCCCTGTGCATGATAAACATATCATGTACTTTCAAGTTATTATCTTTGCTAACAGGGTTCAATAAAGTGGGGGGCTAGTTTTTGTTTGTCTGTAGGATAAGTCATGAATGTGTCACTATTAACTGAACAGTGGATTAACATTCCCACCATTGTGTCTCACCTAATTGACTATTAGATCTTCCAGAAGGGTGAAGTCAATTGTGTAGAATTGTGTACAACTCACTCCTAAGTTTACTTCATAGATTTCATCACATGTACTATCAACAGTTGATTTTAAACTATTAAAGGGTATTGAAATCTCTAGTTTAAATGGTACTCTTAAATTCAGTTTTAGAAAGTTTTTAGTTATCATAATAAAAATGAAAAAGCAAAACAAAAAGTCTAGTCTCCATTCCAGTTCTGAAAGTTATATACATGTATGCTTATTACTTTCAATTTACCTAGGCCATCTCATTTTATGTACAAATGTGCTAACAACTTGCTTCAAGTTTTAAATTTTCTTTCTATTTAATACTGTTACTAGTGAATGTGAAAACAAAAAGCCTTTGAAATCATAGACGTTTGGTTTGTACCACATCAGGAGAGAGTGCACATAACTCTGGCGCATGGCCCTCAAAGGTGAACCTGTGACGAGCAACCACCTGCAAAGAGCAACCACTTTTGGATTTTCCCTTGGGTGGTTGCTCTTCGCCAGTTCGACTGTATACTGGTATTATTCTCTACTTTTTCTAATATTGGCTTCAATTAGTTAAAAGGCTTTATCCTGCTTTTTTATGTTATCTCCTTGTTAACCTACAATCAATACAGTGCTCTTTACCATGGGCAGTGTACTCAAGAGCAATACTGAGGTCCACAGTGGCCAAATCGTTAGCATGTTAGGCATCTAATCACAGACTGTCACATCTATGGGTTCAAGTCCCACAAGTGGCAATGCTGAGGACCTGTCCCAAGATGACCCCGACTGTTGGACGGGATGTAAAACACCAACTTTGACTTGTCAAGGGCGGTACTGCAAATGTACTGAAATATCTTTGGATCGCAAAGCCAAGTACACTCTTGAATTTACCCTCTGATCAGTTAGTGGGACTGTTGGATAAGTTTAAGCAGCATGGGCATGCAGTCGTCTATGGTCTTCATTCCCAAGTTCAACTTGTATATCAAGGTAGGAGATTGTAACAAACAGTTTGCTTATTAAAGGCCAGTATGCACATAGTTGATCTGATAGAAAATGGCGACAATCAGACAAATAAACAAGTTCTTGTTATTTCAATATTGGAGGTCTGTGGTATATACTGATGATCTCTCCTGATCTGATAGGAGCTTGACTCATATGGTCCTCAGTGCATAGAGAGAATGTACATCATGCAACCCCAGGTATATTTCCTGTGCTACTAGACATTGTATTATGTTGTGATGGCATGTAGTTTACACTTTTGGATATCAAATTCATAGACAGAAACATAGACAATCTTGCTTTAAGGCTGGAGCTGAAATCACCTCAGACCATTCCCTTGAAGTACTTGACACCCCTACCATACTGTATTAAAATTGTCCAACTATAAGTCAAGTATGCATAGTGAAAAGGACAAAAAAAATCAATGCCTCATTTGCATACAAATTTTAGAACAAAATACAAACGTGCACCCATTTGCAAAGCACCAGCGATATACTACTTGATCAAATGAACTTCTCAAAAAGTATTTTCCATATAAGGATCATGCATTTAGCTTGGAAAGTGATGCTTGAAAGGCTTTGGCTGTTAACACTTGAAACAGTTGTTAAAAACATTGGCCTGCCAATTATAGCTCTAGTTCTTCTTGACCCCAATTGTTCAGGTAGGTTGAAAAAATTGTAATCCCAGGATTACAGCTATACAGCTAATACATTTAGTTACTTATTTCATATGGTGTAATTTATTATCCCCCCGGGAGGGGACAAGGGTATTGTAATCACTTTTGTTTGTCAATGCAGATAACATGAAAGCTGTATATCAGACAAGAGTCATATTTTCACCAATGTTTGGGTCCAGCCTTGCCTCAGTGTTGTTAAGAGATAATCTAGATTCACAACGAGCATTCAGAATTACTTTATAGGGATTTTCAAACAATATTTGCTCCACCATTCAAAAACTATTATGAGGCCGGGGTTCGATTACTGGCACGGCCTCAAGTGGGAAAGCTGGTAGTTGCTTGCCGTTGGTCGGCAGTTTACACTACAGAACCCTAACGAACTGTATGTACTGGTTTCCTCTGCCCTTCCAACTACCCGTCGCGATATGACCTGTACAGTGTTAAAAGCGACGTAAAACCCCAAATAAATAAATAAAATTCAACAATTCAGGTGTTCTTTGCAACCAAATCACTATGTAACATAATCATTCATTCACCAGTATATTTCACAATCCAAATACATGCAGAGCACCCTTTTTGTAAATCAAAAAATAAAACCTGAAAAACTACACTAAACTTTCCTTGAACTGACAATAATCCACAAGGTTTAGATCTAACACTTAAATACAGTACGGGAAATCTGTCATGGAATAAAAGCCAAGGTTTTTATTAATGACTAATTGTCTGAGTAAATTTTTGGTGCAATATTTCTGGATGAAGTAAACATCAAAGACATGGGTGTATGTTGTAGAGGTATAAACGGGGCCAAATGCAGTGCTTAATGAAGGATTCAGTTGTTTGTATATTTTATAAGTCACTTACATAACATTCTTTTTAAGCAGATCATAATTGAAGCTGGAGAGTTTTTATCCAAAATAATCTAGGTAAGGTTAATGGCATATTGGTCTGAGGAACCCTCTGAATTGGAATAATCTGTGATAAAACAATGTAATACATTATATGTTATGTCAATGTTTTGTTGTATCCATTACTTTATTGTTTTATCTTTGGGTACAAAATATTTGCAATTAAAAAGTAATCATTGTTTGTAAATTCCCCCCAACCCCCCACCCAAAAAAATCATATCATATTACATTTCTTTTTCATCTGATAATTAAATAAAAAAGAAACATTAACGTTGCACAAAAATGTGAGACAGCATCTAGTTTTACTCCCAGTAAAGTAACCAAAGGTTAAGGCTTGTGCATACTGACAACACAACATCATCCAATACATGGCAATCTGTAACACTCTCGCCTCCCACCTCTGAGGCTGGGTTAGGTTCTCGGCATGGCCTCAAGTGGGAAAGCTGGTAGTTGCTTCCCGTTGGTCGGCATTTTTCAACACAGAACCCTGACGAACTGTATGTACTGGTTTCCTCTGCCCTTCCAACTACCTGTCGTGATATGGCGTGTACAGTGTTTAAAGCTACGTAAAACCCCAAATAAATAAATAAATTCAGATACCCTACATGATATACCTTGTCTGTACAATGTGAGACAAATTTTTATTCCAGAGAATTCTCAAGCTTTCTGTTGACTTGGTAGATATCAGCATGTATCATTGACCTCCAGTAAAAATTAGAAGAGGTTTCTTATTTCTGATCCGATTTTGATTTTTTTTTTATTTTGGGGGGAGTTTCAAGACTGCTTGTATCCGAGGTGTACCAGATCACATTGCATTGGTTCAGTATGTTGAGGGTGTAACTATAGTAACAAGCTGGAAAACTTCAGTTTTCTTTTATACTGTACGTATCAGTGCCCCAGCGGTCAATAGGTTTTAAAATCACTTAGTTCTTGCATCTGTGGTTGTGAGTTTGAATCCTACAGAAACAAGATGCTCTGGGAACCCGACCTGATTAACTGTGCAAAGGAATAGACAATCTGACTTTGATCTTTGTATTTTTATCCAGGGAAAGCCTGTCATTTTCTAGGTTTGGATATAATTTGAACTGAATTTTTAATTCTATTGGTCTCTTTCTTTCCAAAGAGACTGTGCCAGACATTCATATTCTTTTGATGTACAAGAATGTCATGTGGTATATTTTATTTATTTATTTGGGGTTTTACATCGCTTTGAACACTGTACAGGTCATATCACGATGGGTAGTTGGAAGGACAGAGGAAACCAGTACATACAGTTCGTTAGGGTTCTGTACTGTAAACTGCCGACCAACAGCAAGCAACTACCAGCTTTCCCACTTGAGGCCATGCCGGGAATAGAATCCCGGCCTCAGAGCTGGGAGGCGAGAGTGTTACCACTCTGCCACCGTGGCCCCATCATGTGGTATAGCATAATTGGGTAACAAATAATAGTTGAGCTGTTGTACTTTAAGGGTGCACTGGCCAGATAGGCTGCCAACTGGCTATTCAAAACACGAACATCAATGCTATGGTCTATAATATGGGTTGATAATGATGCTGCTGCAACCATCACCAAACTAGTTGTCATTTGCCTTGACATTCATGTCTCAGAAGCTCCATTGGTGTTCAACACCATATAAGTTATGCCATGATTGATTTTCTTTGCATCTCTTTTCCAGTATATGCACATGGGAGACCATGTCCAGTATTGTCATTTATTTATTTGGGGTTTTACGTCGCTTTCAACACTGTACAGGTCACATCACGATGGGTAGTTGGAAGGGCAGAGGAAACCAGTACATACAGTTTGTTAGGGTTCTGTACTGTAAACTCCCGACCAACGGCAAGCAACTACCAGCTTTCCCACTTGAGGCCATGCCGGGAATAGAACCCCGGCCTCAGAGGTGGGAGGCGAGAGTGTTACCACTCTGCCACCGTGGCCCCATCATGTGGTATAGCATAATTGTGTAACAAATAATAGTTGAGCTGTTGTACTTTAAGGGTGCACTGGCCAGATAGGCTGCCAACTGGCTATTCAAAACACGAACATCAATGCTATGGTCTATAATATGGGTTGATATTGATGCTGCTGCAATGATCACCGAACTAGTTGTCATTTGCCTTGACATTCATGTCTCAGAAGCTCCATTGGTGTTCAACACCATATAAGTTATGCCATGATTGATTTTCTTTGCATCTCTTTTCCAGTATATGCACATGGGAGACCATGTCCAGTATTGTCACTTATTTTTTTATTTATTTGGGGTTTTACGTTGCTTTCACGGCTGAACTGCAGAATCCCCCTGACGGAAGTTAAAATATTATAATTTTAGTTGAAATAAAATTAATGAATATTTAAATTACACAATAAATATTGTTAGTGAGGCAGAGGGTCGACAAGGTCGACAAAATACTATAAATAGAAGGTCGACAAGTCAACAAATTGGACATCTGTAAAATATTTGTCGACTTGTCGACCTGTCTACCATTACTTTCTTACTATTTGTAGCATTATTTTGTTGACCTTGTCGACCTTCCTACTCTGATACCTTCAACTACACAGCACCATATATTTAACAAATACCTCGTCTGTCGACTTTGTCGACCTGGCAACCTATATAATTTTAAAATTAAAGATCATTTGCATAATTGTTTTCTAATTTTTAAACTTAAATATCAATTAGCATATTTCTACTTCCGTCAGGGGGATTCTGCAGTCGCTCCGCTTTCACCACTGTACAGGTCATATCACGATGGGTAGTTGGAAGGGCAGAGGAAACCAGTACATACAGTTCATTAGGGTTCTGTACTGTAAACTGCTGACCAATGGTAAGCAACTACCAGCTTTCCCATTTGAGGCCGTGCCGGGGATTGAACCCCGGCCTCAGAGGTGGGAGGTGAGAGTGTTACCACTCTGCCACCGTGGCCCCCAGTATTGTCAGGAATAAGATTCAAAAGACACTGCAATAGCAATGAGAGCTATTTATGTTAAGATACATTTATTTTTCCAACATGGCCATAATCTGCTGAAAATGACAATGTGCCAAAATGGACCTCAGCTGGAGGCGAAACATCTGATACATCGACAATGGTCCTCTCAAAATCTTTATCTTGTTACAGAGTGGTGGTGGTATCGTGTAAAGGTAATTTGTAGTGGTATTACACAGGATGATGGTTATGTATATATCAGTTGGCTGAATATATTTATGGTAGAGCGTTTTATCGCATAATTTCATTGTGAAGCACATGACACCAAGTTCTCCATTGTTTACATCTTCTTCTATGGTCTATGTATCATCCTTTCAGACAAAACTAGTTTAGTTTTAATTGGTCTGAAAAAAGTATGTTATTTTTTATTTATTGCTTTACTTAGACTGGCCCGAGCTTACATAGCTGCATGCAAGGTATTTCATATCAAGGATTTTTTTCTGAAACTGTCACAAATATCAGTAATTTACCAGATGATTTTTTTTTGCATCTTAATTTTCTACAGCAGCATGTTTGTGGTTAGCTAATTAATATGTTGTTCTGCCGAATTTAATGACAGAACTCCCATGACTAAACCCTTATTAGATAGATAGCATCTTAAGTAAACAAATATGGTTTTATTCGCTGATCTACAGGAATCTTTGTAACTCACCACAGACAGATGTAATTTGCAGCATCAGATTTTGGTACGGTACCATACAACCAAATCACAGACTGTTTGATGATTTCATCTTGAATATTACCAATCTTTATGCTTTTGTAAATAACATTTGCCTTTGATGTCTTATCTCAGTGTAATCTAAATCCTTATAATTTGCTCAGATATACCAATAATTGTATTCCCTCTAAATAATATTTAGTATATGTGGGAACAGTCTTATAAAACACATCACGCATGCGCAATGCCCTTTGTTGAAGTATTGAGTATTATTCTATGCTTTTGAATAATGGTATTGTATTACATGTAAGTTCAACTGATATGTGGCTTCCCAGATGTCCATTATTTTCATCATTCTGTGTGATATATTTGCTCAAAGGAAATTAAAATGTATTTATAACTATACTCTTTTCATTTCTTAACAGTCAGCATTTGTTCACCATTGTTCACATGACATAAACATCTTCATACATCTTCATACTTAATATTAACCAGTTTGAAGTGTGTGTACAGTAAAACCTGAAGTTTTGGCCGTTTATATTTGCTGTAGCAAGTATCAACTATATGTTAATCCTGTCACATCATGATAAATCATATAACTATAATTAAATCGCCATCATACCCTATGCTAACATCCTTATCTATTAATAGAGTTTGTATTCTAAATTTTCTAGCAAACCTTAAAACCTGGGGGGCAACTATTCTGCACTTTACTGTAATCCAACTCAAGTGATATGGTTTCAATAACATAAGTGTGTGTAACCGGATGCCCTAGTTAGTAGTAATTCTATTTTAACCTATGAAAGGAGTCATAACTGTCAATAAATATAATTTCCAGTCGAATGAGAGGTTTTGATAACACATTTTCACGCCATATTGCCTGCGTGGGCATTAGTTTTAAAAGATAGATAGCTATCTATTGATCAAAGAAAACCCGTATTAAACTTTTGAACATATATATGAAACAAATATTCTCCCTATATATTCAGTGTCATTATTAACCTGCATTTTTACTATTATTATATATCATCTGTGCATTCTTATATGGTAATGCAGAAGTTATGTACAACTACGTTTCATATACTACAATGAATCATAGGCTGTAATCCTTTACAGTTACAAGTAAATAAAAGTATGAAGTCTTGCTTTAAAAAGTGTCATCTTACATCAGTACAACTCTTGTTGACAATATAAAATATTAGTTTGTGCTACCTATGGTTTTATCATCATTAATGGAGTCGTGTGGGTTAAAGAGGACGTTTGTGACATCATGTTTATTTATAATCCAAATATCGCTCATCCGACCATGTTATTAACTATATGGCGGACGGATAATCTTGTTGTAAAATGGATTATTGGAATAAGTGTATTGACTTTTGGGGAGGTAAGAACACTAACAGACATGCTTGTTGTTATTTACATATTTTATACTTTGATAATTTATTTGTTTAAATCTACTTAAGACACCCACATAATAGAAAATACACAGTAAGGAATATACCATATGTCACCGAAAAAAGGCAATTTAATAAGACAAGAAATAAATTTCCCATAATTATCGATTTAGTTTGTACAAAGATATATTAACATTTCCCTAATTGTATCTTTACTGAATGCAGGGCAGCTTGTGGCTCTTATAATACAACAAATCCAAAATGTCGCCCACATATTTTTCTGTGTCTGTATGATTGCTGAGATATGGTCATTTCATACATGAGACATATTGCTGCTTTCTGCAGTAAATTTGTACAACTTAAACGCAAAATCATTTGCTGTGCTCGGTTTATTAATAATGTGAATTTATTTTAATGAAACTATACATTCACACAAACGAAACTTACAAATGAACATCACACGAAAGAAACAACCAGTTGATCAGTCTTTTGTCTGAAATTTTTGGATGGGCGATAATGTGATCAATTATGAAATTAGTGCACCAAATTGGTACATGACCAATATATTTTGTTTGTACATTGTATCCCGATTGGGTAGAAGCTTAAGATGAATTTATTTTTCAAATTATTTTGTGTCAGAGGTTTGCTAGGTATGGTAATATGTATATAAATCATTTTGTAAAGAAAACCTAAGGATAAAAGAGAAAAACACACATTATTTCTTGAAAAACATTTTGCACCTAACATGGAGTTGTCCAATGACATTTGATTTGCCATCTCTGTTACAACCTCAAGATCAAAACTACAATCCACCTTAGTTTCTATTTTTCTGTATCTTCATAATTGCTGATCCTCTACATGTCCCAAGATATCTGATTTTATTGGACTCAAGTGTGTAATTTGTTGCACCTTAAAATCTGCATTCTGAACTATAAAAATCACATTAGAAATAGAACTATAATCTTTAAAGATTATATAGCAACATCTGACATTTACTGTATTGTTGCAAAGACTACACTACTCTGTTGATGAGGTCAGAGAAGGGGTTTAATGCCCTTTTGGTAGCAAAGGTCAACTAGGACATACCCCACTGATGTATCCCACGTGTATGCCATAAGATGGGTTCAAACCCACCACCACTACCACAAAGACCCAATCGGATTCATGCCAAACTTGATACATGTGGCTGCTTTTCATAAGCACGTAAAGGACATTTCAATTTTTTAAAACCAAACTTGTTGTCTTTGAATAAATAATATTTATCTTTAAAGTGGTGTGTAAACAAACCCAGGGCTGAAAGGCAATTAGTTGCTAAACATTTGGGGATTTTTATATATTTAATAAAAATTAGGAAATATATTAAAAATAAATTTAAACTTGATTCAAGATTTATTTAGACACAATAATTGACCAGATATGTTTATACATAAGTCACCACGTCATTCATGATAATAACTTTAACTAATTAAAATACCCGCAAAAACTTTAGTTTATGAACTAAACAGGGACTTAATTAGTATATAGTGCAACAGATATGAGAAATATATATTAGAAATATTGATGTGCATATTTAACTCAAACATTTAATTCACTATTACCAACATGCTTAACACCGGCATTTTAGTGCTGGGGAAAATGTGGGCAAATCTATTAATATATATAAAACAACAAAATACATGAACCATGAATAAAAACACACAAAATCCAGCTTATTTACTAAACACGAGGAAATGTCTCCACATCAACCTTTCTGTCAGTTATTTTAGGCACATCAATGATTCATCTTATGTACATACTCGTCAGTATATGCCTCCCCCTGGTGGCACCGCCAACTGATTGGTGTATGGTCAACTCTTCTCCAACTATAGCCAACTATGCGCTATTAGTACACAAAAATACCGGCTTAATGAGAAGATTATGAAAGAACCCATGTTGTTTCTAAGAGAATTCAATGTGATTTGTTGCACTGTTTGTAGCCTTGTTTTTTCCTAAGCTTTATTTTATTTCTACTGTTGAGAATATAAAGGAAATACAAGCATTTATTGTATATCATAAGCACACATCATTAATGGCGACACAATATTATGTACAAATTGCAAGTAAAAACATTTATATATATACATGTATGTATACTGGTTTATCTAACTAGTAATATATTTTATCTCCTTTACATATATTAAGCAAGAATGTTATCATTTCACCTGAATAAGTGATAGCTTTAGAATTTAAACAATAGTATTACAATCAAGTACTAATAGTAAGCACAGAATATCTATGCATCCGAATTCTATTTGATATTAGTTTAATTTTACCCATATTAATATTGCCACTGTGTTCTTCAGAATTTTGAACATTTTAAAAATTAGTATTTTAAGTAGATTGACAATAAAACTCCGTCGATAGGTACAAAGTCATTTTAAACATATTTGGTTTAATTTATGTAGATTATTAAAATCAGTTGATTTAAACTAGATATTAAAACTCACTTTATAAATGTCTGAATCCATTGTCTCCATTTTTATACTTTAAATAGTATTTGGTATATATTCATTTTATTATTCTTTACTAATATCAGAATTAAACATAACCATCTACAGGCACGTAATCATAATTTTACAATTTTTTTCTTGAATTTGGCATAATGTTTAATTTTATGGCACCATAGATAACCATCAAACGTAAAGACAAGTGATTTTACCAAAGTACAAGCTTTTTCAAATGTCAGATATTCATATTTATATTACAAAAATCTTGATAATAAATAACTGTCAAAGTAAGATAATTCAACACCATACACATTTTACTAACAAGTTAATGAAACCCTTAAAATATCCAATGTGAATAAATTGCCCTGGTGACCTCTGTTGTTTAAAAATAACTGTACAAAAAAGAAACAGAAATATATACATTTATTAAAACAAGGATGTGTCAGGCTGACCTAAATGTATATAAATAATACAAACCAAACCTATCTATCTCACCATATGTGACAGATAGAAATCCATCAAGTGGTCCTAAAGTACATTTTAGCACCTCATGACACAGTCGCTTGTGACAGTGATTGATTGCTAATAAATATATTGTAAATATAATATTTTATTCTGTATCACACTTACATAATTATTCAGTAAATAAAGCATAAATATTAATTATATTATGCAAGAGGCATTTAACAATACAAACTTGACTTTAATAAAATGCTCAAGCAAAAACAATCTGGTAAGGATATTTAATTACTTTTGAGCAGTATAAAATATATTTTTGAAAATAAATTTGGCTTACTGTCATTATATAACCACCATCGTTATTTTAGTATGAAAGCTTTATGTCATGTAGTTTATTGAAAACAGTTACATGCAATTTTTCATGTAGGTCAATAATTTTGTTTATAAACCAAACTTATTTCTATCATAATAACATTAGTCAATAAGAAACATAAAAAACCCCAGAAACAACATTTATTTTAAAGTTCATAAACAATATTTCACTGGATAATCACGGCATCTGCACCTGAAAATATGTTGATGTTTTATTTTTTTTTTTTGAACAATTGTAAATTATCGTGTGGAGAGCATTTTGTTTAAAATTATACACTTACTCTTTTCACCCCAAAAAATCAGTTACAAATAATGATCTAATAAGTCAACACTTATACATGTTAACCAGAGATTAGACGTCTGTCTGGTTACTTCTATATTCTGAAACATATACATATATTTAAAAACAAAGGTGTTTTAGTGGATTAGGTTTTTTTGCAGCCTCGTTTTGGGGTGGTGTCAGGGTCTGACTGGTACAGCTGTAACTTGATACCTGTTGGATTAAGTACGCAGGTAATAGACAGAAAAAGTGGGTCACATAATGCAATAAACATTGAATAAACACCTAGGATGGTGTGACACTAGTACTGTTAGTAGTGTTTTTGAATGACAGTGTTTACAGAAATATGTTCATTTTTATGCTTCCTTTGTATATTATGACGCAATGGTGACTGTCTCCACTGAGATTCTTGGTTGGAAGAATAGCAAAAAATACATAGTAAAAATGTTCAGATAATCAATCTGGCAAAACCCATTTTTATTGTTTAGGATTTTGCATATGCCAAGTTATTTACAGCAGATTTTGTGTGATTAAATCGAGGCTGTTTATAAGCTTGATCTCTACCAAGGCTCATGCATCTGGAGGTTATTATTATTATTATTATTATTTTTTGGTCTCCAGACTTTCATGAATTGTGGTATAGTGGAATGGCTACCTCTTTCACCACTGAAGTTAAGCAGGAATATGTTAGTACTTGGATGGGTGACCGCCTCAGTGCACTACTTGTGTCTCTGACAGCATTGCGGCTCACGCTAGTATACCGAGACCCCCTTTCAGCCTTGTTTTTCCTCTTTCTCAAAAGATCACCATCAACTGTTTACGTCTAGAATAGTAACTTTTTGGCTGGTAATATCCTCCCCTGTCTCTGCTATAAATGAAAAGTCTTCAGTGACCTGGTGGTCAGCAACCTTGGCATCTAGTCATTATCTCACCATTTTGTTTGTTGGACTTTCAAAACCCAATATGTCCCTGACTATTGGAACGCCAATAATAAAAAAAAATACTCATGTTGTCAAAAGTATGTTCAAATAAATCTAGATAACACAAATCATTACACTGGGACTGGTCTTCAGTATTGACCACATAATGACATGACCCAGATTAGAGCCCATATAATAATAGTCAAGTGTCCATTTGACAAACCCAGTAACCACAAGGCTGCTGCGGTCCTGTAGTGGTGAGATATACTACAAATAAGGTGGCTATAGTGTGACCAATGGTATCATACAGATTTACATATGAAGGTTGTCGAGTGAAAATCTCTGCAACATGGTGGAAATGCTTGAACACCGAGAGCAGCACTGAATGACCCCAATTTGTGAATAAGTCAACGCAGATTTTATCGCATTCAATGATTTCATTACAAGTGTTTTCTAGCAACCAACCTTTGCCAGATGGCCGATTGCCCAGGCTGGTCCTAGTTTCTCATCCATGAGGTGGAAAATTCAACACAGATTTGTGAACAATAGACACATATAAAATAAAGGTATCTAATTTGATTTATTTGGGTTTTACGTGACCTTCAACGCATAGTGTGGATCATGAGGATGGGTGGTTTTAAGGGCACCGGTAAACTTGTATGTTTCTGTAACAAATTTTAAACCATAACTTTCTCATTTTTCAACTGACTTGCCCATTGCTTTCACTAAATATGCGTGTTCGCATAGTGAAATCTGCTTATATTATTTATATGGGGGCTCGGTATTGTGGAGGGTAAACACCCTCGCCTCCCTCCTCTGAGGACGGTGGTTTGAACCCTTGACCCAACCCTCTGTGGTAAGATTGTGGGGTTCATTACCAATGCTCAAAAGTTTACAGTGCAGAATCTTGACTAACTGTTATGTACTAGTTTTTTCTTCCGGTAAAACTATCCACCATGATACAACCAATACAATGTGTTGAAAGCCACTTGTAACCAAAATCAATTGTAAAAAAAAAATTATACAGCCAGTCCCCACTGAAGTGTGTCAATGGAACACCCCTTTAAGACTAGGCTGAATCTGACAACTTTCTGCAAATCAGCCCTATGTGTATGAAAACAGCAGCATCTGCCACAGTGTCAACTGGTCAAAGGTCAAAGTAGGGGTTTTATGTTCCGTTTAATATATTGGGACAGCTCCTCAGTATTGTCACTTGTGGGAGTTGAAACCACACAGACGTGACAACCTGTGATTAGATGGTTAAACTTGCTAACCACTGGGCTACTGAGGATTTCATCATTGACTAGAAACACTGTCTAAAATAACAAATGATGTATTCCCTCCTTCTGTAGCAAAAAGTATTTTTATGAAATCCCTGTTGCAATGGCTGTCACGTAGATGGCCATTTTTCATTGCTGTAAGACAGTGGAGGAGTGTAACTGGTAACATATTTGCTTTCAATCCCTGGGGTAGTAGGTTCTAATCCATCCATAAGCTTAAGTAGAAATTGGCAAATACTCTGTAATGCCTGATGGTTTACCTAACAACACTGTAAACAATGATTTCATAAACCACTAAGATATCATTGAGTGTGTGTTTATAAAACTATATTATAAACCCAGATGTATTAAAACTGGTAGAAATGAACAAAAAATAATGATTTTATTAAAATTTACTTTCTGAACCTTTATTTATCATTCTCAGGTTTTCTCAAATTGTTATGACTTATTTATATCAACATTACTTCTATCTGATCTAATCATACTCTTACGCCACCTAATCTCTGTCCGAGTAGCTTGCAAGGTTCAAAGGACAAAACCATTGATCGGATGCATGGGTGCAACAAAGGACATTTAGGTGAAAGAGCTCTGTTTTCTTCAAAACTGTTTGCTGGATTTATTTCATTTCACACCAGGAAAACAAATGGTTTTTATGCTTCAAGAAACCACCACACTGTACAATTTATTGAAATTTTCAAGCACCTTCACTCCCAATCTGAATATTGATTCAGTTGGGCTTGTTACAATGTACTTTGTATCAATAGCTTGTGTCATGTCACGTGACCTATATTGTATCAACTTTTGATTTATTTTGTATTCTTGACTTCTTACCCACCCATATCAAAACAGAAATGAATTTTTCCTTTATTTTATAACTATGTCCATTTAAATGGTTAGTAATTGAGAGGTCTACAAAGTATACAACAGTGTTCTATAATATCTCATTTTCGAAGGCATATTAAATAAACCTTTTTATACAAATACAATTTCATAATGAAATGTCGTGTACCAGAATCAAATGGATTGCTAGGACTTTACCTGATCACATTTCAGGCCTTTGTATAAAGATACAAAACACTTGTATTCAAGCTGATGTAAGGTGTCAAAGACAACACTGGCATGATGGTCTTTTAAATATAAGCACGTGGAATAATGGTATAAAAAACTTAGACAGGTTATAAACAAGACTAAAAGACACGGGGACAGTTTATTAACACAGCAGGGGATTGGCAACAAAAGTACGGGCAGAAATGGATGTCTAAAGAACTCTGACAAAGACGAGAGGTGAAACGGTTGAAGAACGGCAAGAAAAAATACCCTCAAGACTACAAACTGAGAAATCACGCCGCACGTGACATCTAACGAGAACAAAAGGTAAACGAGAACAAAAGCTTGAACAAATAAGTCCTTAGGTAAATTACCGTGTGTCACTTACCAAGAGAGAACCTTGCTCGGGTTTTTGAAACCTGACCCCAGTGGGGGGAATTCTAAGAGAATAAAACTGAGTTAGGGAGAATTGTTTTTTGTCTAAAAGGGGTTTTACTGTGACACTTTTCCCCTACTTTGACAATAGTCCAGACCAATTCTCCTGTCAACCTCGGCTCCACGGGCTTGGCAAATGGGGCAACTTTAGCTGTGGCTCAACACAGAATTTTGGCGCCTTTTTCACCATAGTGAGCAGACGAGAATTACACCTTCGGGTGTTAGTTTTCTCTATCGGTCAGGGATGTTTTTTCTGTAGATTACAAAGGGATGGATTTTCTTTCTTGTAAAGAATTGACAGTCCTCACTGTATAATCGTGGTCAGTGCACCAATTATGGTTACCCCAATTTTTAAAGTTTCTTTTCTAATTGCAAAAAAGCTTAGGTAGCCACAAGTTTTCCAAATTGACCTACTGTAGCCAAAATAGTTGCCTTACGTCCAAACTAATTTATCTGATAAAACAGGGATGTTTTATAGTCTTTGCAGTGACCATAACTGATAAAAAGGCAACATAGTTTAAGGGAATGTCCAGAGATCTGACTCTATCAAGGATATATGCAAGTATGTTTAGGAAGGGGAAATAATATGGGATATCAGTAGAAATCTAGGTTTTCCAAGGTGGTGACGGGAGTCCTGCAAGGGAGCTCAACCTTCTGCATATTTACGAGCACCCTTCTGACATGGGCACTATTTCTTCTAGCGGAGGGATATAGGGAGAAGGTGTTAGGTCCTAGCCACACACCACTAATTAGTGCGCAGATCTCCAATTCATCACGGTAATACAGTCTCTCTGTGTCAGGATGTTAACTTAGGTGCAGAGCATGATTACCGTAAAATACTGAATGTAAGCTACTGGAACATAGAGAAAGAAATTAATCATAAGAATTAGCATTGTTTGGGAATAAATGTACTGCCTTTTATAAGGTGGATGTAAATATTGTTTTAAGGCATCTTTAGATTTTGTTTGTATATGTGTCTTAGAACTTAACTGTCGAAAAGGATTGTGTGCAAGCAATAGAATTCTAATTTAATCAAACTTTCATAGAGCTTAATCTCTGCAATTTGTAGACTCTAAGGCATATCAGATCCATTAGCAAGAGTCCAAAAATCAGATATCAAGGAACATAAGCTTTGGAGAAAATAGTAGAAAATAATGGATATATAATTTTAGTATTATATGTATTACAGTATTCATATTTATAGTACTTACATCATACAAATGGTTCTCAGTATTAATTCAATCTGTGATATTTATATAAGAAGAGTAAATACGTTGTGATCTGTATACTTAGACATTTCAGGTGATGATATGTTGGAGCCAAACTTGAGATAAGACCAATCTTAAGACCAGTGCCAGCCCAACTTAGGGTTTTTATTTGTATAACAGTCTTAAGGTGGACTGGCATATCTAAAGAGAGATTGGTCAGCCCATTGTAAGATGGACATTTGTTTAAGCACATTGCATTGGAATTAACCATCGTTATTAGGTTTTGCATTGCTGAAGTTGACAATTTACCATGCAATGGTATTGTCCATTGTGTGTTACCCAGGTACAAAAATGGGTACCAATACAAGGTTGGGGGTACACAAGGCCCCTTG
The DNA here is from genome assembly GCA_964017235.1 of Sabellastarte sp. h YS-2021. Lineage (NCBI taxonomy): Eukaryota > Metazoa > Annelida > Polychaeta > Sabellida > Sabellidae > Sabellastarte > Sabellastarte sp. h YS-2021. The sequence goes on from OZ024928.1 coordinate 19,709,572, forward strand.
TTCAGGAGAATAGAAATACATGCCATCATGTCACAGAACACCTGAAATAAGTATTATTCATATGAACCACCAAGCGCAAGCAATAACTTGTCGTCAATCCTCAACTAAATTGAACTAGTTTTTTATTAGACAGTTTACGGTAAGCCACGTGCCTCGAGAGAGATAAATGCTTTATCACCATAGAAACGGAGTCATTGTGTCAGAAAGGTAAAGACTAAATAGCATCTTTTCTTGAATAATCTGCTGACTTTACAGATCATTTACCAGTGTTTTGAGGTTAATATGGTTTTAGCATGAGAGACCAATACTCGATACCATATAATTTACTCCCGAAAATAGTCCACCTTCACAAAATGTGTGAATTATTAATGTCTTTTTAAAATTTCCCTTGTTTGCTGTGGGGAATGTTTCAATAAGCACAGAAGATATTTGAAGTGATATAATATTGAGATACCTTATTTTCTTTTTTATAAAAAGAAATGATCTACATTTACAGAACATAAGATGCTTGAGGGGCTGTATCAATATTTACTGCTCTAGTACTGATCTAGTAATGGCTATAGTTGTCATGTTGAGATAATTTTCAAAACTGCATGATTGTTTTATAATATCTAAATAATAATTAGATAACACTTATTCACTATGTACGTATGTATGTATACTGGGATTAAACATAAATACAAAGTTAGCACATATTGTGTGAAATATTTTGGCTTATTAAGATTTTTGAATAATTTTAAAATTATATCCATTTTTCACACAAATGCTTGGAAAGTTTTGCCGATTTTTAAAGTTTCAACTGGAAACAAAAATGGCGGATCTTCACTCAGGGCAATTAAAAGTCATATGGCCCACTTACCCGTTATAGCCCTGCTATACTTGTTTCAATAAAAGGTCATGAGACAGATTTGAGACATATTTAGCTCTGAGATGTAATAATAAATAAAGTTGAAAAGCATTAAGGTTACTATGAAGCAGATTTACATGTAAGATATAAACAAAGTATGACATTATACCAATGCATTAAGAAAGGTAAAACTTCAAAAGTTGATTTTGTGTTTTTATAACATATTTTAGCACATTTTAATTTTTACACAAGCCATTTAAGTATGGATTTACAAAATTGTTAAAATTTGTCCTATTTGCTAAGCATTAGTGCCAATGACCATGATAAAAAAAATGTTAGAATTTATTTTTATTGAACCGGAAACTCTAATACATCACATGACAGTAAATACTACGTTAATTACAAGCTAGCTTAACTTGTAAGAATGCATATTGTTTTATTTCTTCAACTATTCTACAACTAGTAATAATTTGGAAATATCATATTTCAAACCATGTTTTAGTGAAGAATACATGTTGAATCAAGTAGCCACTTTGCCATGCTATACTGATATATAAAGGTGATATGGGCATTAGTAATTATAGTATAGAAGTTATAGAACATTATAACTAGTCACAACTCATGATCTTATCTCCAACAAATCTACCTTTATCAGTTTGTACCATCAAAAGCCTTTTTGGGGTTCTTACAAACTTCAAAGCATCTACCATTTCTTAAGGAGTCCATATTTATTTGAATACATTAGGCTAAAATCAGATATTATATGTATTTCTTCCTATCTTTTTCTGTTCTGTAATAACTCAGGTTTGTTTTTTTATGGCATGTTTTATAAGAGATTTTTATAATTACACTTACAAATTGCTGTCAACAGAATGAAATAAAGAGAGTGATATAAAAATGTCTTATCAGCCTCTGAAGAGATTAGTGTAATTGGCTGATGTGTCTCTCCATTTCACCAATCTCTGCATATTCATCCAATCTCTTCAGTATAAAGGTCCACATAAAAACTACTATAGAAAAAACCCAGGACTGCTGAAATCAGAGGATTGATCTGGTTTTCTACAAATCCAGTCTGATTTATTGATTGTTATATTCACACACTTTGTCAGTGTCCTTTTCACAGGATGTTTTTACACATTTGGTGGAGATGTCTCCATTACAGTGCTAATAAACTGAAGATTTTTTTATCCCAACGTTTTGTTGTCCAATGTCTGTCATATCTATAGACCAAATCTTCACAAGTATAAAACACGGTGAAAGAAAAGGCCAGGCTGACACTGGGATTAACCTGGAAAGGCTATCAATATTGCCATCAGAAATATGACTTTACACAGCTTCAGTGTGGATTAGAGATGGTACTTCCCATACCTAGAGACAAGGTTCAAACCTTAATATTTTGTGTATGTTGTCTTTCATAAGGCAAACTTGATGTTAAAGAAATAAATGATTAAATGTTTGGAACTTTATCTTATCCTATAGTGCAGTAACAAGTGTATAATTTATCACTGTCGCCGAGTGGGTAACACACTCACCTAGGAACACAGAGGACGTGGTACAGGTACAGGCAGATACATAGTGGCTCGGAAGACCACTTAAAATGGCGGTCCTCTGTCATTGGATCCTATCCCCAGTGGCAGGTTAAAGAACCTCAAGGAGGTTGATAAATGGTAATCCTTGAGTCTTTGCCTTTCTGTTAGGGGAACGTCAGTAACTTGAGAGTTGGGTTGTACTTGTACAGTCGGATTGGCATTTGTTTGGCTCCCATTGGCCAATGCAAGACAAGAAATAGGAGTGACACATATTCACTTGTGTAAGTAATTGTGTCACGTTTCAGAATATATATATATATATAACAGTATATTCCAGAAAATTCCTTCTAAACAATAATATAGGGACCCAGAGTTACTGAATGCTGTTAGTTTATATAATGTTTTAGATGTAGTGATCTTGTCCTTTTCTCATGTAAACTTCAAATTTTGTGGTCCATACAATTATGAAGTTGCGTTTGAATGTGACCAAGGAAACAACCCTTGTCATGGCAAATGCCTTGGTCAGCAGTTGTTTTGTTATTGCCAGCTGTCTGCATTTGGAATTGAGTTTTTCACCACAACTTATCTTTTCCAGTGTCTTTTATTTTGGTTTTATATTTATGCTCGTGACCATGCAACATTTCTGCAACCTTTTTATTTATTTATTTGGGTTTTAATGTCACTTTCCGCTACTGTAAAGGTCATATCACGATGGGTAGTTTTATATGCAGAGGAAACCAAGATTACAGCTGGTCAATGTTCTTTAAACCGCCGATCATCAGTAAGCAACCACCAACTTTCCATATGGGGTCTGGGGTTTGAACTGCAGACCTCTGAGGTGGGAGGTGAGTGTCCTACCGCTGCACCACTGTGCCCCCCCCCCCCCCCTGCAACCTCTTCAAGTATGCCTCGTAATACAAAAGTTCAACTCTTGACAAGTTTGCGTCTTGACCACACCAATTATGCAGTCCCAAACATTATCTGATTACTCTTATGACTTAAGTCTTCAGTCATAAAGATTGGGAGAATATTCACAGCAATTATAAATTAATATATTATTTCTGTTATTTACCTGCAGATGCCCATTATTGCTACATGCTGAGAAATCTAGGATCAGTCTCAGTGATAAGCCATCTTTTTGGGGTATAACCAAGTGGAATAATATTGGTGATCAGGATTTGGCAGATGACACTGTGAAACACCCCATCAGGTCACAATGGTGTATATTATGTCTTTGTTTTGTGTAGTTATAATCAGTCCAGTTTACCCTTGTGTTACAGGACTATAGGGGCCATTTTGACCCATCCGGATTGCACAAGTACAAGCCAAGCCCCTTGCTAACTGACATCCCCTGACTGAAAGACAACGTCCCTGGCTAGTTCTTTAGAACCCACTAACATTCAATCATCATTTTAAGAGGTCATCCATGCCAGTATGTAATTAACTGTATCTGAGATTGCACTCAGGTCCACTGTGATTGTAGGCGAGTGTCTTCCACTAGGCCAAAGTGGCAGATATAAAGACGCCTTATATTTGGCTACTATTTTGCAAATTAAAAAATTAATTTTGATCCCCCCACAAGAAGAGCCAGACAAAGACACCGGTAGCTTGCTGGATTGGGTCCAGGTTTCCCATAGAGTGCCAGTTTTAGAGATCTGATTACAGACAGGATTGCCATTATGTAAGTAATGTGTTTAGACTGTAATTATTATTGATGTATTTGAGTTGATAAAAAAGTTCTGAACAACTGGCAATAAGGTTTTCTTCCGTGAGCTACTCTGCTTTGCTAATATGTATGAGAAAAAATGCGTTAAAATGTTGATAAATAATGTTAAATGAACTGGTGGTGGTGTCCCTGGCTTGTACATGTTTTATACCTGTACATTCTTTACACAACTCCCCCCCCCCCCCCCCCACACACACACACTCTACTAGTTGGATGGTAGATTTACCAAAAGGCAATGAGAAATTATTTTAATATAATAATACTTCTAAGGGTATGCATAAAACGGCAAATTGAAATAATTATATTATTTAAGAAAGTATTTATAAAGTCTTTAGTGTCATTGTTGCATTTTGTGCATATTTTTATCAGTGGCACAGTCACAATTTTACAGACACAATGCAGAGAGAGTTATGGACCACTAAACAGTCTCATCAACATGCATACATATTACCTAAAACACTTATGCGTACGCCAATAAACAGAAAAAGATTTTCAATTTTAATCCGATTTGCTGAAATGAATATATATCATGGTGTATTTCATTATTGCAGACACCCACCCTCCTATAACACAAATTGATTTCATCATCATGATGCCCGATGGTCTTTAACTTATCGCTGACTAAAGTTTGCTACTTCAAATGGTCATTTGATAACAGTATTTGTCATCCTCCGATTTGGATAAAATCTGATGAAGCAATCAATGTGTTAATTACTTAATATGGACATTCCTTTAGTCAAATCCAACAGAGGTATCTGTACATCAAGTGCATGCTTATTTATTTGGGTTTTAATGTCGCTTTCAACACTGTACAGGTCATATACACGGCGGGTAGTTTTATGGGCAGTGGAAACCAGTACATACAGCTGGTCAAGGTTCTGTACTGTAAACTGCCATCTTTCGCACATAGGGTTCATGGTTTGAACCGCCGGCCTCCGAGGTGGGAAGCGAGTGTGTTACCACTGCACCACCATGCCCCCCCCCCCCATCATCAAGTGCATGCATACATCCACAGCAAGTAGATAATGTATTTGTATATATCCATAAAACTTGCATGTCTACTTGTATATGACTACAACAGGAAAATAATGTATTTGCATATGCCCATTAGAGTTGCATGTGTGTTCTTGTACACAGCTACAGCGAATAAATAATGTATTTGCATATGCCATCAATATTACGTGTATGTATTTGTATATAGCTACAACAAGTAAATAATTTGCTTGCATATGTCCATTAGACCTAGATGTATGTACTTGTGTAGAGCTGCAACAAGTAATTGTGTATTTGCATATACCCATTAGAGTTACATCAGGGGTGGATCCAGCTTTTATGTAAGGTGGGGGTTCACATCAAGTAAGGTGGGGGTTCACATTGAGTAAGGTGGGGGTTCACATCAGACATATTATAACTAAGGGGGTCGGGGGGGGGGCATGCCCCCTGGAAAAAATTAATTTTTGGTAAAAATAGAGTGCATTTCCTGTAAATTTAACACCACTGTCAAGAAATAATTTTGTACTTTGGGTTGAACCCCTTTACATTATTTTTCAAGGGGGGAGGGGGGGTTCGAACCCCCTGAACCCCCCCGCCCCCCTGGATCCGCTAGTGTACATGTATGTACTTGTACACAGCTACAGTGAGTAAATAATGTATTTGAATATGTCCATCAGTGTTAGATGTATGTATTTGTATATAACTATAACAGGTAAATAATAAACTTGTATATGTCCATTAGACTTAGATGCATGTATTGGCGATTGACATTGGCAATTGATATGTCATGTGTAAATCTATGATGACAGGTAAAATAGAAGTGTAATGTAAACAAAGGTGATTAGGTGTTAAGGCCACTGGCCCAGTGGTCAGCAAGTTTGACAACTTATCACATTCTGTCACTTCTGTATGGATTTGTATACCACAAGTGGCATTGCTTTGACCCTAATATGATCCTGACTATTCAATGGGACGTAAATGCCCCAACACTGACTTTGCAACAAAGGTGATCGATATTCTGGCATTTCACCATGTTGTTTGGCCTTAACATAGTCCTCACCTCTTACACAAAGATATTAATAGCCTAGCCTTACTAGCTATAGCTCAACTAAAACTTGCAAACTATATTATCATAAGCTTGATCATAAACTGTGTACTTATAGCACATGAGATTCCATTAATAAAAACAATGATTCTAGAGCCCATTTTTATATATGTTCCCTATCCCATTGCCCAGAGAAGGGTGGTGTCAATGCAACCTAAATAAATCACTAAAATGTATCATGTATTCTTGTATCTGATACATTTGATTCTTATCTGCTAAAATGCCAAGTGTTTGTTGAATGTTGTGGAGTTTTTACTCCAACAATGGCATATGTTGACCATATAATATGTCACTGTTTTATGATCTCAAGGCGTGAACTAATAGGCTTGGGGGTCAAAAAGTGCCAACTTGTGTTTTATTCTGTATAATTTTACAAACCCAAGACATGAGATGATATCACATGACTTACTTGATCTTCTAGGGTCAGATCTTGAAATAGTTGGTGTTTTGGAATGACTAACTTCTTTGGTAACTACTCTTTGTAGAAGTTGAATGTAATATTTTCTGGTGCAAATGACTCAAATAGTGTCATTTGATTGATTTCGATCACAGCTATAAAACTATATGAGTTTATATAAGACAACCTTAACTGATTTATATAAATCTAGGAAGATACTTGGAAGAGTTTCATTCAAGTAGTCCCAACTCATGTATTTCCACCCAATAAACAGCCAAGTCAGAGATAAGATCAGCATTTTGAAAAGAGTCAAAGAAAATCAAGAAGATTTACGATAAGATGGATTGGTACTTGTGATTTGTATTACATATATGTATGCTGTACAAATGTACAGGGGCAAGACATTAAACCTGAGCCTTGTTCGTAGAATGCTGTCTCTAGAATGCTAGACACCCAAACTCATTTGTTATCCTGTGACATTTTCTCTCATGTAGAACAAGATTACATTTCTGTGCTACCAAAACCCATATTGGTCACAGAAAAATAAAATTATGATATTGTGTAGATAAGGCTTTTTATCGCTAAATAGTATCAATGATAAGAACATTGAGATTGCAAGATACTTACGGTTATTTTGTAATTACTGAACAGTGTTTGTGATAACAACAAAACATGCTTGTGTTATATTAGAATTGCAAGGTAAGGCTATGTTATAACTGTAGTGATTGTGTTGTATTCCAATTGCAAAATAAGACTCTCTTGTAATTACTAGATTGTGATACTGATAACATAGATCTTGTAATTGCTAAATATTGCTTGCCATTGCAAATTTTGTTGTAAATATGAGATAAGCCTACCTTGTAAATACTAAATGGTGATTGTGATAACATGATAGTGCTATAATGCTATAAAAAGACACCTATAATGTAATTATAAGATACAGCCATATCTTGTCGTTGCTAAATAGATGTTTGAAATAGCAGGTTTTGTTGTAAATATCATATGTTTCTCTTGTAATTACTAAATGGTCCTTGTGATGATAGTGATATAATGTTGATTGTGATTGCAACATATAGCTCTGTTGCAATTGCATAATAATAGTGTGATAATGACGTGGTCTTATCTTGCAATTATAAACTATGTAGAAAGCAATCATAAAATTTCAAGATAGATCTAAAAATGTTAGATAAATCTATCTTGCAGACAAAAGACAAGGAGATCTTCTAATTACTGTATTATTTATAATATACAAGAAAGCAAAATATCTGTTTGTTATTTTATTTATTTGGGGTTTTACATCGCTTTCAACACTGTACAGGTCATATCACAATGGGTAGTTGGAAGGGCAGAGGAAACCAGTACATACAGTTCATCAGGGTTCTGTACTGTAAACTGCCAACCAACGGCAAGCAAGTACCAGCTTTCCCACTTGAGGCTGTGCAGGGAACCGAACCCCGGCCTCAGACGTGGGAGGTGAGAGTGTTACCACTCTGCCACCGTGACCCCCAAATATCTGTTTGTGTTTCCTAAAAACTGAAAACTAGTGTTTTAAACGGCCCCCAAATATCTGTTTGTGTTTCCTAAAAACTGAAAACTAGTGTTTTAAACGGCCCCCAAATATCTGTTTGTGTTTCCTAAAAACTGAAAACTAGTGTTTTAAACGGCCCCCAAATATCTGTTTGTGTTTCCTAAAAACTGAAAACTAATGTTTTAAACGGCCCCCAAATATCTGTTTGTGTTTCCTAAAAACTGAAAACTAAATGTTTTAAACGGCCCCCAAATATCTGTTTATGTTTCCTAAAAACTGAAAACTAATGTTTTAAACAATGTTATCTGGTGAGTACAGATAAGTTTATATTATTGTAATGACACAATGCAGACTCAAAAGTTTTAATTGAGACCGTCTGAAAATGTTTGACTGTTGTGGTCTTCTGTAGACTACCACTCCAACTTTGCAGTTACTTGATACTTTAAAATGGTGTTATAATAAAGATTACATTTCAAATGTGTTAGTATATGTTCCAAATTTCATTGAGTTGTGTTAATACTCAATATATCACCAACCTATGCTTATGCCTATGCTTGTATGAATTATCATACAAGAACTTGAAAAACCCAACAAAATAATACTAACAATAGTAAAAACAGTGATCACATTGGTAATCTGAATGATCTCTGTTTTCCTAAGTAGTCTTCCATAAAAATAACAATATTCATGTGAACACCAAACGTTTTTGTAATAGTAACTACAACAAAAGTTGGATTAGTTCATATGTATTCTTGAAAACACAATAATATACATATAAATTACAG